>OZ010793.1:456827724-459580339 GCA_963932465.1 Maratus speciosus
CTGCATAGAATATTAAAAATTGAGTTGTGTTTAGACAGTGTATGAAGTGACACTAAAGCCTTTTTTTTTTTTTTTTTTTTTTTTTTTTTTTTTTTTTTTTTTTTTGTAGAAATCCATGGTGAACTCAATTTTGCCAATTTGGTGACTGAAACCCTTTTTGTATGGAGCAATTCAGTTGGTTTAATGTAGTGATATGCTTGTATTTTATATATTTCATCATATATTTCTTTAAATGTTAGAATTTTACATAACAGGACATCTCTAAGATATAAATATAACATAATTTGTAAATTTAAATCTGTCAGTTTTATTAGTATTAGTATCAGTATACAGTGTGTGAAGTAATATTTGAAACATTGTGCATTCTTATAAGTGGAATATAAGTAATTATAAATTTTTTTAAGATGTTAGGTTTAACTTCCATGGAAGTAAGCTTTCGCTGCAACACGCAGGGCTGAGGACAATAGCAGATCCAAGGTGGAGGTCATGGGGGTTATGATCCGCCCCCCTCTTGAATGAAGAAAATTTCTAAAGGACATTTTAAAAGTGAAATAGATATTAAATTCTTTCAAATTTACCTCTTGCTCAATAATGAGAATCTTTCTGACTCTTTAAAGCTCTACTTAAATCTAAAGTAGGTAATTTCTGACACATCCATGAAATCATTTTTAATATCAGATGCAAGACATTTGTAAGTGCACTTAATTAGAAAAAATGTGATTGATTAGTGTTTTCCATTTTTCGATAAAGGCAAAGAATCTTTCGGGAAATCTTCTTAAAATGTTAGGTTTTAAACTGAATTTCAGGCGTGTGACAGCCAATTGCTCCCTCATGACAACATTTTTGTAACTGTCAAGTCCTAAAAAGTGGCTTCAAATGCTCAATTTCTGAATGAATCTTAGCCTTTATAAGAAAATGAGAAATTCTTCAATATCTTGGTATCTGAATAAAATGTGTAAAATTTATATTTTTACGATTATTAATGCAATTTTTTTGTATTTATGAATGAAAATGACTTCCCAAAAGTATCAGAAAAGTAGCAATTTTTGATATGAAAACAGCCTTCAATATAAAAATTGCTTATTAAGATATGTGACCCCCCCCCCCCCCCATAAAAAAAAGAAGCCATGATGCCTCTCTAAATGGAGAGTTGGATCCGACCTTGGCTGAGGAAGCACTTTCTCTTTGTACGCTGCAGTTCTCGAACGGGCTAATAACCTTAATAATGGGTTAAATTATAAATTACTTTTCAAAATTATTATTTACAAATATATTTTATGCATATTTCATTATTTTAATATTTTCTGGTTTTAGGAAGATCTTTGTGGTCACAGAGGTTTAATTCCCAATACTGAGCAGCAAACTTTCCAAATAGTTTTGCCATCTGGAGTTCATGATCAGTTTCTTCGACTGTTAGTTCCTCTTACTTCTGTAAGATATTTTGGTGTAGTCATTTTTTTATTAACTATACAATTGCTTTCATGTATATAATTTAACAAAAATATATTACTCTTACAGTATAGCCAGGCAGCTGACCGAATGCAAGGAGGTAAGGTTACTTTTTTATTTAATTTACTTTATTTTCATATAGTGATGGGCGATAACGAGATGTTTTTATCGATTTTCTCGATAGTATGAACATCTTGATAGTTTCGATTGTGTAAATATTTTCTCGATAACTCCAGTTTGCCAATTGCTTTTATACATCATAAATTTATCAAGAATCGTCTGCAGGTGAACTGGAATGAGTCGGCGTTAATAAGGACTAAGTGGCTTTGCCCGCTAGCAAGCCCTTCCTTTAGTCGGGGCCTCTAATTTATACGTAATCTTATAATACGACATCTTGAACTGGCTTCCCGCTATATAAGGCACCGTATAGCAGGCGTGGTGCGCACACACTATAAAATCTTGTAAAAAAATAACCTTGAACCTCAGACCGGATCCCTGGAGGGGGAGGGATCAAAATGAGGGGAGGAGCCCAGCAGCTGCATCATAGGAATAAGTCGCCATGGGGCATTAGGCCTATCCAACTATATGTCACATGTCACATGAGGATCTGAATTTATAAAAATGCACTCCCATGGGGGCATAGTAAGGGGAGAGCACGGGAGATGCATAACGTAAGTGGTCGCAGGCCTTTCCAACAATATATCACAAGGGGGTCTCGGGTAAATTTAGAAAAGTCACATGAAAGTTCCCGGCTAAATTTATAAAAATGGACCCCGTTGGACAAAGTTGGGGGGGAGGGCCGCAGGAGGTGCATAAAATGAGTAAGTGGTCACAGACCTTTCCAACAATATGTCACATGAGGGGTCTCAGCTAAATTTAGAAAAGTACCCCGTGGGGGCAAAGTGGGGGGGGGCGGACCCCGGAGGTCCATAACATCAATAAGTAGTCACAGACCTTTTCAACGGTATGTCACATGAGGGGTCTCGGCTAAATTTATAAAAGTACACCCGTGTGGACAAAGTGGGGGGGGGGGGGGTGGACACCGGAGATGCATAACATCAATAAGTAGTCACAGACCTTTCCAATGATATGTCATATGAAGGGTCTTGGCTAAATATAGAAAAGTACCCCTGTGGGGGGCAAAGTGGGGGTTGCATAACATGAATAAGTGGTTACAGGCTTTTCCAATATGTAACATGAAGAGTGTCAGCAATATTTAGAAAAATGCCCTGGTGGTAAAGTGGGAAAAGGGGCAGGTAGGTGCTTAATATAAATAAGTGGATTTTCTAATGATATATCACATGAAAGTGTCGGTAAAAGTTAGGAAAGTGCTCCCCTTCAAGGGCCCAATTATCGCACTCCCCGGAGTACAACCCATCTTCTTGAAATTTCATATATTATAAATCATACCGGATGGCTCCGTAAAAAAAATCCTATCTAAAATGATGAAAATGCAAAAAAGTTTAAAAACTACCTCCACCTCCAGTGTGGGAGAAAAATTGGGGAGGGGTGACGAAAGTCTTATAATATGAAAGAGTTATCCGAGAGCTTTCTGATGATATATCACATGAAGGGTTCAAAAAATGTTTGAAAATTGCTTCCGCGACCCCTCTCCACAGTGGGTCCACTCTTTCATTCCGGAATTCACGCAACCTCCACTTTAAAAATTTTTATGTTTAATAAATAATAATTACCAGAAGGCTCCATAAAAAAAATCCACATCTAAAATGATATTTATTATAGAAATCGCTACGGTTTTAAAAATTTGTTCGCCCCTCCCCACACCCAAAATTCAATTTTGGGGGAAGAAAGGTTCATAATATGAAAGAGTGGTCAGAGAGATTTCCGAAGATATATCACATGAGGGGTTTCATAAAAGTTTGAAAATTGCACCCCTGTGGGTCCACTCTCGTTAGGAAATATTATTCTTTGCGCTGTTTTTAGAATTGAAAACAGTCTGTATAATAATAGCCTAAGTCATGTGACTATCATCAACAGTTCCTTCGTTTTTCATAAGAAAGGTTTCAATTTTGATTGAAGAATCAAAGTTATTTTTTCGAATAAAACGACATAAAAGTTGCCATGATCACAAAGAATTCTTGGTACTTTTATATTAGCTGGGTTAAAATCCCGCCAATAGCTTTTTTTTTTTTTTAACTCGCCAGTTAGCATTTTTTTTTTTTTTTTTTTTTTTTTTTTTTTTTTCGAGTGGTAAATTATAATGGTACTACTTGGTTATCCCATCGACCAAAAATCTGTCGTCAGACTAAGATTAAATGCCAATGATGGTTGATCATAAATGTCACATTCACTTGATTGTAAGGAAGTTACATCTGTTTACGCCATCAAGTGATTTTTATTTAGACGCTTTATTTGTATTTGTATTTTTATACTAATTTATTTGTTCTTTCGTTATTTAAAATAAAATTATGTCAACTTGTATAATTTGGCGAGTGGTTTGGCAATTTATATAATTTGGTGATATTGGTCATTGACTTATAAGCGGGCTCTCATGTCAAGCATACAAGTCATATGTTTGTTGTTCAATAAATGAATCAATCAAATAAATGTCTCGCGCAATCTCTAAATTTAAACTGTTTTGCAACATTATTTTTTGTTCAATTTATGTAATAACTGTAATGTGACATAAATGTGACATAATTTCTCCTATTTAAGACTTCTAACGCATGTTAATGAATTTATTATTTTACAATAGCCTTTCTATTTTAAAATTCACGTTTCAATATAGTTTTTATGACGTAATTTTCAATAAGTTCCTGCTTTTTATATGTAATTATTTAATTCTAATTCCAAATGTTTTTTTTTTCTGTTTATAATAGTTACGTGTAAATAAATTTTTAATTTGAAGCAAACATTATTGTTTGCGTTGTTTATATAGTTGGCAACACTTTAAAATAATACCATTTTCTAAAATCTGTAAAAAAAATATCTCTCGAAATGCTGAAAGTTTGAATTTAAAATAGAAATAAAACCTCAAAAAATGAGTCAAATTAAAAAAATAAATACAATCTGCACACTGGGAACTTCACACGTATAAAATGATCTAAAAATGATTAAATTCCCATGCATAGTTTTTGCTCCTATAAAACTTTTTTAATGGAACGATTTTGTCCCATTTTAGCATTAAATATCTCTTAAAATAATTCTTCGATTTGAAAACTGCCTGCATCAACGTGTTTATCAAACATTTCTCTATAATACCACCAATTTTCATATTTTTGTATGCAATATTTTTCTTAATATTAATGAAGAAAGACCTCCAGTCAGAAAAAATTCAAAACCGGCAGCGGCGGTGACAGCAGTAGTTACTTTTTTTTAGAATAGAGAGATAAGTATTATTTTTCTGAGGACTCTGACAAAAATCCCATTTAAATGATAGTTATTCTAGATATCACTACAGTTTTAAAGATTTGTGTGCGGGCACCCCTCCCCCAGCATCCTGAAATTCAACTGTGTGTGGGAGAAAGGTTCATAATATGAAAGGGTTGTCAAAGAGAATTCCGATGATGTATCACATGATGTGTTCGGTAAAAATTTGAAAATCCCCCCCCCCCCCCCCCCCCCCCCCCCGTCCCCTGTGGGTCCACTCTTGCACCTCCCAAAACTCACCAATCTCTGTCTTTAAATTTTTTTTTTTTTATTTAATACATAATATTTATTGGAAATCTCCATCATTTCACTGCTCATTGTCATACCTATCTCTCTTTCCAGCTCTGCCCTCGATATCTCTTCTCGGCCCTTCTTGACCGAGAACGAGAAATCAGTTTTCTTGACAATCATTGAGAGTAACATGTCGAGAATGGAAGAAAATTGATTTCTCATTCTCGGCCTTAGTTAGAATCAAGAAGAGGTATCTCGAGGAAAGCAAAAAGATTGCATCGAGGAGGGGTATCTTTCGAGGTAAACGAAAAGTTTGCATCGAGCAGAATTTTGTCAAGGTGCGGGAGAGAGAGAGAGAGAGAGAGCAATGAATGAGCATATTCCATCTACATCATGATTACATAGTCTAGGTTGGCTAGGAACTTCTAGCGTAAAGGAGGGAAGTCACTGAAATGAATGTGATGTAAATCCCCGCTAGAAAAACAGTAATAGAGCCTTCTCTTATTTAATACATAATATTTATCGGAAGACTCCATCATTTCACTGCTCATTGTTATACCTATCTCTCTTTCCAGCTCTCCCCTCGATATCTCTTCTCGGCCCTTCTTGACCGAGAATGAGAAATCAGTTTTCTTGACAATCATAGAGAGTAACATGTCGAGAATGGAAGAAAATTGATTTCTCATTCTCGGCCTTAGTTAAAACCGAGAAGAGGTATCTCGAGGAAAGCGAAAAAATGGCATTGAGAAGACATATCTCGAGGTAAGAAAGATGTTTTCATTGAGGAGAGGTATCTTTCGAGGTAAACAAAAAGTTTGCATCGAGCAGGCTTTTGTCGAGGTGCGAGAGAGAGCAATGAATGAGCATATTCCATCTACGTCATGATTATGTAGTCTAGGTTGGCTAGGAACTTCTAGCGTAAAGGAGGGAAGTCACTGAAATGAATGTGATGTAAATCCCCGCTAGAAAAACAGTAATAGAGCCCTTTCTTATGAGTTAAAAGTTCTTTGGGTATTTATTTAGCTTTCACAGTCAGATTGACACTTGGTGCATTTTTCGTTTAAGTCATAGTTTCTCAAAGAAGGATATAGATTAGGAGGCGTGCGATTTTGTTACATATACTTAAGTTGAAAAGGGTTTAATTCAGTTTGTGTGGGGCATTTTTCCATTTTTACTTTCATCTATCTTTACAAGAAGAAAATATTGGATTCATGAAAAATTTGTCAGTTTTTAGAAAATATCTGTCTTTTATGTAACAAAAATTTTGATAATGCTCTATCTCAAGAAGTAATGCATGAAATTTAATAATACTTCATATTCAGTAAGACCTAGATGTAAATTGATGATGATTTGTTTGTTGTTCAAATAGCCCAACAGGTAACGCTGCTATATTTCAAAAACTAATGCACGGAATTTAATCAAACTTCATTAGCTATTGCTAGAGATTGGAACCAATTCCTTGTTAGGCATGTTCACTCTTAGCAAATATATTTATTTGGTTCCATTTCTCGATAAAGCTCTTTTGTTTTCGAACAACTTTGAAATTCTACAGCATTAGACATTTAGGGGTACTTTGATCTGTATTAAATCGTTTGCCTTTACCGAAAAAAGGAAAAATGCTGTTCGATTCTAATGAGTTTGTGAATGTCTCGCAAAGTAGCTACTTTGGATTTAAGTACAGATGGGCAACAGTCATGTTAGGGGCTCATTTAGGGACTGGAAATCAATTCTGTTTTAGACAGATTCCGTCTTAGCTGGTTTGTCTAGTTATCCTCCCATTTTTTGATAAAGTTCTTTTTCTTTTGACCAACCAGAAAATTCCACAGAATTAGACACGCATTCAACATTTAGGAACTTTTCCTCTATCAAACCTTTTACTTTTATCGGTGAAAATGCAAATAGATTTTAGCTAATGCACTTAAGAATAAAAATGAGTTGGAAAGGCGCTACTTTAGATTTGAGTACAGACAACGAAGAGTCATGTTTCAATCGCTAGGGACCAAAGACCAATTCCGTTTTAGACAGTTTCTCTCTTAGCTGGTATCTTTATGCGGTTATCCTTCCATTTTTGGATACAATGCACCTGAGAATAAAATTGAGTTTTTAAATGAATCAAAAAGTAACTACTTTGGATTTGAGTACAAACAGAAAAAATCATTTTGGAATCATTAGGGAGTGGAAACTGGTTTCCGTTTTCGATACGTTCTCACTTAGCTGGTATATGAGTCCGATTATCCTTCTGTTTTTCGGCAAAGTTCTTTTGTTTTCGATTAATGGTGAAATTCCCCAATATTAGGTATACATTTACGAAAATTTGAACGAAATTACGAAAATTATCAAACATTTGCCTTTAGCGAAAAAGGAAAAATTCTATTTGATTCTAGCTAATATGCTTGAGAATAAAAATAAGTTCGTTAATGTGTTAGAAAGTAACTATTTTTAATTGGAATGCAAATTTAAAGAATCATTTTGGCATCGATAGGGAGTGGTAACCAGTTTCCAGTTTAGACAGGTTCCCTTTTTAGCAAGTATATTTGTCTGGTTTTCCTTCCCCTTTTTTGATAAAGCTTTTTTTTTTTCAATCAATGGGAAATCTCACAGCATTAGATATTTAGGGGAACTTTAACTTGTATCAAATTTTTGCCTTTATCGAAAATGTGAAAAAGCTATTCAATTCTATCGAATGCGCCATAGTTACGCGATTTAGACATCGCACTTTCATAAAAAATAAAAGGGAACTTATTCCAAAACAAAATTAGCAAAAAGATATTACAATCGTTGAAAAAACTTAAATAATGTTTTTAAAAGTAGATAAATGAGCTGAAAGTATTTTCTTAAGTTATTTAGCATTCCAAAATAACGTTATTCTTATCATTACTTTGAACATATTTCTTGATAACATATTGATCTTATAGTTGAAAAAACTTGTTTGAAAAGAGCATTTTGAAAAATTCTGAGGGGTGGGGGTTACCGTGTTCAACTCATTTTGCTGGCATCTGGTTCATCTGTAGTACTCTCAATTTACTAGACTTGCATACATAATACACATTGCCATACATAAAATAAAATTTGATATGAAATCCATGATACTCATTATTAATATGCTCAAACATTACAAACTTAAACTATTTTATAGTGTTTTATGGAAACATTAGTATGCACACTTCATTAAAGAAATTTATACAGAACATATCTTAAACATATTAATCATTTAGAGTTTATTGGCTTGTATTAAAATATAGAATGGCACATAATATTCGAAATATGTACTATAGCGGAGATGTTGTAACATTAAAGTTAATTTCTTAAATGCATTTCCAACAATTTGTTAATTGTCATAAACCATTTGTACTGAAAAGGGGTAGGTTTAGGGATTAACATTTCTTTCAAAAGGCTTAAAAACTGATAAGATGTATTACATAACAAGTTGCATTAAGATTATTAACAAATGTTAGAATACAGCTTTTTAAAGGCTTCATATCAGGTACCCCTCCATCAATTGAAGTTGAATGAAAGAGGTAATAAAAACGATAGCAGCAAACCACATTACTGCTTCTGTTTTTTCACAACCTTTCATTTAGCTTCAAATGAAGATTGTAGATGAGGATCTTTTTACAAAGTCATCTAGCATCTCAGTGTTAAATTTACATCGATTTCTTGGTATGGTTTTTTTACTCCATCTATCTTTAGTTGCCACGTATTTACTAAAAACTTAAAAATTACTGTACAACCCTGTAAAAGCAATGATTTTAATAATCGATTGTAAAACATCTCGATTGTAGATTCCAGGAAGTAATCGATGACTGTATCGATTGTATTTTTTTATGATGACGATTTTTCTCGATTGGTAAAATCTTGAGAATCGCCCATCACTACTTTCATATTTTATTACATCTAATATTTGAATTCTAGATTATTAATGCTTTTTTTTTTTTGCTATTTTTGTTTCGTAAGCAATATAAAATTGACTGAAACTACTTTGTTTTTAAAAGAAGCCATATCCACAAAAGAGATCAGTAACATTTTATGAGAAAACATATTTATACAAGTCAGTAAAATTGTAGCATTTTTTTATTATTATTGTTAATTCTACACTGTTAAAGTAATGACTGTGGTTTTTGTTCTTTACCCAATAAAGAATGCATTCCATCTATAGACCATCCTTTTTTTTTATTCTAGCTTATAATTTCCCAAAAAATTTTTAGATTGCAAAACCTTTTGTTCTCTGATAATTGATGAAAAGCCTGAATAACCATCTTAAATAAGAATACAACTATTTTAAAGTATTAGAAAAGAGAGTTGTTCTTTTTAGCTCACATGGAAAAAAGAAAAGGAAAGCAGTAGCAACAGCAATAAAATGTGCTTCATTGCAGAGGCATCTGAAATTGATTCTTTTTATTTTCTCATTTTTAATTTTTTTTTCTGAAGAAAAGAATTTTCCTTTGAAGTCGTACAGTTGTTATGTGCTGTATGTTATATGTGCTAGTTATTTGTGCGTTGTAAAACATTGTTGACATAAGATAGCTTTCAACATGTTTTGAAAATATTGTGACCTAAGAACATCTTCAACAATATGTATTCAAAGATATTTTTACATATCATCTTCAAAGATATTTTTGCTTTTCAAGCCAGAATAAACTAGTATGTTTTGGCCATCACAAAATTTTCTTCTATATAAATCATGTCAATTAAATCATTTAAATAGTACAAGAAATTACATCAAATTATCACTAATTCATATCAAAGTATATCTGAATTTGAAGTTTGATGAAAATTCGTGCATTAGTTATTGAGATAGAGCTATAGGGGAAATTCAGAAAAATGTAGCATAGCAGCGCTACCTGTTGAGTGATTTGCACCAAAATATAAAGAGCACTAATTCATATCAAGGTATACCCAGTGGTGGGATTCAGCCGGTTCGGTAGAACCGGTTGTTAATTCGTGTTGAGTTCAGCGAACCGGTTGTTAAAATTATACTTCAAATGCGAAAATCGCATTTATATTAATCTACTTTCTTTAAATGTTTATCTGCACAACACCTTTTTCTAAACATAACGCTGTCGCATGTTTTGATTTGTTTCAACAAAAGAAAAAAGTTCAAAAAAGTATATTTTTTTCTTCATCAGTCCTGTAAGAAGCAAATTTAACTTTAAAAGAAAAAAGAAATTTTTAAGATTTGAAGAATTTTGGGATCCAAATCGACAACCTAAGCTAATCCTAGTTATATGGCATGCTTATTTAACTTTACGATAACTACTTATATTCGAATAAAAGGTACTTTGCTTTGGCTGCTTCTTTTGAAAATATACGGAATATTCCCTGTTATTGCTGATCAATAGCTAATAGTTAACTTGTTAGATTTAGTGGAATACCTTTATGAGCATTCTTTTAAAATATTGTTCATCATATGAGGACGTGAGTTTCAAAACTTGCCTTATCCAAAATTTTAAAAATCGAGTTTTCTCTACCAATCTGTTCTGTTTGTGAACCTGTACCGAAAAAACACTACAATCTGCAAAAAAACTAGTTTTATTCTGTATTTCTGGCATTGTAAAATCTCGGTTTACAGTGAAAACCAATCGATGTGGTTAGGGGTTTTTCGCGATTTCCCAAAATTTGATTTTCTTTTTTAAACTCACGTCCTCATATCTTAGAAGTCATTTAAATCAAAGTAGATACTTTCGTAAGTTTTTTTATTTTTCTTTTCTTTTCTTTAATAAGATTCTTAAGTCCTATAAGTTATATTTAGAAAAAAACATTTCCATGCTTTATGCTAAGTGCTATTACACAGGAAAATTTGAAGCGACAAAAATTGCCCACGACTCATTAGCTGCATTAGCACAACAAACACTTCATTAGCTATTCGAAAGAGGCTTTTCCATCGTCAGTTTTCCAAGCTTTTGAATGACTGTTCTGGGCAACATTGCTCATCAAATACTTAAGTAGGCATTGTATGGGACAAAATTGCTCCGGCAATAAAAAGGTGCTTGTTTTTCGAGCAACTCTTTTGAAGCCATAGATTTAACGATAGCTATAGGTTGGCTGAAAGTAATGGCAACTTTGACGCCTTGTGTAAAAGCACTTTAACAAATGAAAAAACATTGTATTGTCTAAACTTGCCGAGTCATGATATTTTGTATTTTACGAATATCCAACGATGTGTGGTTCGTTTTTTGTACCAAGAAATGATAAGAAATTCCTAAAATTCTAAATAGCATAACTCTAAAAGTTTTGGTCGTGCAAAACATTGTCTCACTTGTTGTAAAATGGATAATGTTGTTTTTTTCTAAATGTGTTACAGGACCCAAAGGACTGCATAAAAATTTAAATTTTGTAACTTTTTTTCTAAAGTAAAAACGGTTTCTCAGATGATCAAGAACAACATTGGAAATATTTTAAAAATTAGAATTATTCTAAATTTAACGATTTAGGAATGGAAAGGGGTCGAGCTCTTGGTCAGCTATAAGAAGGGACACCCTACATATTTTATAACTGATATTGCCTTAATGACTGTATATTTTAAATTAAATTGCTCATCTTTCAAAAGCACTGCGAGCAAGAAGAATACGCATCACATAAAGGATGAAAACTTATGATAGCATTTATTAAAACGCTTGAAATACATGGTGCATCATAAGTTCGTGCAAACTTAAAAAATTCATTATAAAAGAAGTAATGCTCTGAAAAAATTTCGGCTTGCGCGAATATGATCAGAGGGACATTTGATTTTTTTCTCCATGTATATATATATAAAAAAAAATGATTCCAAAAGTAACCAAAAAAGGGCGCTCACATACCATACTCAGACATTTTATGCAAATCAGACAATCACAAACAGACAATGAAAAAAATCACAATAACATGACATTGTGCATTGTTTTAAAGTAAAAGATGTTCAACATGACAGCCACCACCAGGTAATAGGCAAGTGAGACGCGTCAGTACTATCTATTACAGCTGAGTGTAGGATGTTGACATCGATGCCACCGACGGTTCGTCGAATGGCATCTTTCAGTTCCACCAAAGTTGCTGGGAAGCCCTGGTACACACGAGACTTTAAGTATCCCCACAACCAAAAAATCCACCTGGGTCAAGTCTGGGGATCGTGAGGGTCACTCAAACTTACAACCTTGACTTATCACTCTGTCTTCAGTGAAAGTGCCTAACAGGAACGTCTTTATTTCATATGCAAAGTGGAATGGTGGGGGCACCATCCTGCATTTAGGTGGTGACAGGTAACGCATGTCTTCGTGCAATGAGGCACAACGTGGTCAGACAAAAGCGTAACATATCGTTCTGCAGTAATACTACACAGGTTTTCCAACTGGATTCAGGACAAGGCACTTCAAAAAAGAAAGGTCCCAGAATGAAAGACGCGATGAAACCACACCAAACCGTCACATGAGGAGAATCCAGTGGTGCCCTCCTTTGGTTGCTTTTGGAATATATTTTTTTTTTTATTCATAGGAAAAAAATTCTATGTCCCTCTAATCACATTCGCGAAAACCAAAATTTTTTCCGATTATTACTCCTTTTATTATGATTTTTTAAAGTTTGCATGAATTTATAACGCACCCTGTACTTCAGAAGAAAAAAACACATACAAAGACGATGGAAGTTGTATTACTTCAGAAACTTGAAAAAAATATCAATTTTGTAAAAGATCATAAATGTTTTAGTGAGCTTGGGAACATGATTTTAAAAAACAATAGAACAAATTTAAAAAAAAACTACTGAATTCTGAACATTTTACACCAAGTTGTAGTCAATTCGAATATTAGAATAAACAACAGTTTTTTATAATTATTGAGGATTTATTGACTATATTTTAAAAACATTTCTAAAACTATGGAGTTTTTGAAAGTATTCAAAAGGCTAAAAATATTGTCAGAACAATTGCTGTGAGTTCAGCATAAATGGAAAAGAGGTTTTCAAAGATTAACATAATATGGTCAGAGTAGAGAAGTCGACTGTTTCTAATGTATCAAACATAATGACAATTAGTCTAATTGGCCTAAAAAGCTCTAAAAGAATGAGTACCTACTTTTATAGTAAATGTATGTTAAGAAAAAGCACGCATCCGATAATGTTCGAGTAAAGGCAAAGAAAACTGAAATTGAGGATATTTATCAAGAAGCTATATGTAAATGTCTCAAATAAAACAAGTTATTTATTATTTTAAAACCATTTCCTATACTATAATTTAATAGTTTTTTCTACATCCTTTAATGTTTTATTTAAATATTTAATGTATGAAAAAATATACTTACTTTCGAATACCTTTTTTAATTTTTCAACATCTTAAATATAAAGTTATTTTCAGTAAAGGATACTCAATATATTTCTAATTTATTTTTGCTGTTTTCAATCTGAAAATGTATAGTGTGCTGATGTATTTCATTGGCAATTGTTATGCATGGACAATTATTGAATGAAAGATTTTCAAAAGATGTTTTTAAACTGAGCTAAATTTTATTATTGATACAAAATTTACAGAATTTACCTTCTTCTCATGCGCATTATTGTTATTACAAAATAACTTTAGCGTCATTTGGGATTAATTATAGAAGACGACAATAACACATTTGCGTAAAATTTGCGACTTTGGTGACAAAACATAGCATAAAACACGATTTTTAAAAAAATCCAGAAATCAAGCCTTTGCCACTCACAAGAACCGATTTATTGAAATTAACTTTCAAGAAGTTACGAGCATTTATCACTAAAACAAGGATGTTAATAGGAATGCTTGATATTCAATGAATTTGTATTCTTGTGAGATCAGAGACGATGAATATGGAAAAAAATTCCTGATATATCTTCTTTGCATGCACATTATTGTTACTACAAAAATAATTTTTGAGTCACTTAAGTCAAATTATATAAGATGGCATTGATGAATATTTCAGCGAAATTTTGGTGACAAAACCTAAAATAAAACACACATTCTAAAAAATCTAGAAATCAAGCTCCTACCACTCACAAGAACCGATTTATCGAGATTGACTTTGAAGAAATTACAAACATTTATCACCAAAGCAAGGATGTAAATATGAATGTTTGACATTCAGTGAGTTCGTATTCTCACACGGATAGAAACTTCAAGCAATATCTGAAGCTCTTGCTATAGTTAGTGTTTTTAATATCTAGCTGATTGCAACTTTGGGTCATGGACATAAGTTAGTTCTTAAGCTTAAATTTCTGATATTTTTGTATTATCCTTATTGTATTATAATACTGTTTTGATGCATTTTCTGATAGAAATTTTGATCAGGGTATGATGATTACGGAATATTTATTAAATTATGTCCTTTTATTGGGAAACATGTTTCAGAAATAGTTTTTTTCACTATACCAAAAGATGAAATTTTTTAAACAATTTTCTTATAATATTGGAAAGTGTTTCATAATCTATGCATGATGCTTCATTTTCCTTTCATGTTTATGCATCAAAAATCATCCGGTCAGCGAACCGGTTGTTAAATTATTTGAATCCCACCATTGGGTATACCTGAATCTCAAATTTGTTGAAAATCCAAGCGTTAGTTCTTGAGATAGAGCTCTTGCGGAAATCGCAAAAATGCAGCATAGCACCTATTGAGTGATTTACACCAAAACATAAACAGCACTAATTCATATCCAGATATATCTGAATCTGAAGTTTGTTGAAAAACAAAGCAATAGTTCTTGAGATAGATTGCGGAAATCGCAAAAAATGCAGCATAGCAGCACCACCTATTGAGCAATTTACACGAAAATGTACAAAACGTCAATTCATCTCAAAGACTAACTGAATCTGAAGTTTGATGAAAATCTGTGCATTATTTCTTGAGATAGAGCTATTGCAAAAATCGTGTAAATCCTGCAAAATGCAGCATAGCAGCACCATCTGTTGGGCGATTTACACCAAAATGCTACCAGCACAACTCATGTCAAGGAATAACTAAATCTGAAGTTTGATGAAAATCTGTGCATTAGTTCTTGAGATAGAGCTATTGCAAAAATCATGTAAATCCTTCAAAATGCAGCGTAGCAGCGACATCTGTTGGGTGATTTACACCAAAACATTATCAGCTCCAATTCATATCAAGGAATAACTAAATCTGAAGTTTGATGAAAATCCGTGCATTAGTTCTTGAGATAGAGCTATTACAGAAATCGCGAAAAATGCAGCATAGCAGCGCCACCTGTTGGGCAATTTACACCAAAAACAAATAGCACCAATTTATATTAGGGGCTACTATAACATAAATTTTTATTAAATTCCATGCATTAGTTCTTGAGCTAGAGCGCCCACAAAATTTGTGTCGCATACAGACAGACATTTTGTAAAAACATGTTTTTTCGGAATCTCTGACCCCGAAAACGTGTAAATCTGTCGAAAACCGGAAGTCGAAAATTTTCATGAATCCAATACTTTCTTCTTGTAAAGATAGAAGAAAGTAAAAAGTATATTGAAATTTTAAATTTATCTTATGTATAATGTTGGACTGTTTTGTTTATCCCACTCTTTGAATACAAGTCGAATTTTTTCTTTGTTACATGAATTATCTTTATAGCAGAACATATTATATAGAGTTACCCATTTAGTATAAATCATGCAGTTTAGTTTTTTAATTTTCACTTATTCATGAATCAATATAGCTCCATTGATTATCTTGAATGGAGTTGTTCTCCCTGCAGAATGCCATTGTTAGGCTTATAATGTGATCAGTGGTTGAAAGTAGCATACTACAGTAGTCATTACTTTTTATTGTAGCTTCTAGTGTAACACACTACATGAAAAAAAAATTTACTGAATCTAGTGGCACAATACAAAAAATCAGTAGTTTGTAGCGAGCACTGCTGCTACTTTTAATGCTACTTCAGTGGAAAAAGTGATTCTTCAAATCATGTGATCGTAACATGCCTCTTTTGTGTAAAATGTGTTCTGCTCAGCAAGTGTATACTTCTGCAGAAATTCGTTATACGCAATAGTAGCCCCTCATTATATTGTTTGTTCAGATGTAAAGCTTTGTTTCATGTATGCCCAAATAATAAATAAGGTGTAGTTTCACTGAATTTTTATGTAATTTAATATATAAATGTTTGTTGTATTGCATATATCTCTTAATTTTGCTCAGAAAAATGTAATACGTGTTTATAAATTAACATTTTGGAAACCAATACATTTTACATTATCTTTCTTAATTTTTTAGTTCCCTCGATTATATCACATTTATTTGGATAATATAATAAAAGAATTCTGAATTAATTAATCTGTATGCTCAACTTCGAGGATTGAATACCTTGGCAAAATCTGAAAGTAGCGAAGTAGTGATTACTTTTAAAAAGTAGTTTGCAGTTTCTATTTTTTTAATAGAATTGTAGTTCATTACATTTTTAATAAAGTAATTGTAGTTAACTACATTTTCGACAAAGTAATTGTTATTCATTACAAAATAGAAGTTTTTTCGAACACTGATCCAGACATGTAAAACATTGTTGACTGTGGATATTTTTTGTTAGGTAAATTATATATTTAAGCTCTCTCTCACTCTCTCTCTCTCTTTTTTATATATATATATATATATATATATATATAAAAGTGTTAAATCTGATAATAAATGTTTGTGTGTAATATTATTTGTACCATAAAAATTAACTGTATGCATTAACATTTAGATCTGTGTGTATTAAGATAACTTTAAAATTATCAATTTCCTATTGTTCTTATGCTGATTCCTATACATATATGTATAAATTGCTATTGTTTCCTGATTAAATATTCTAAATACTAGATTATTGTTATTTGAAATTATGTTTTACTTCTCTTTCTACAGTTGGTGGTCGTTTAGCCAAAGTTGATATTGACAGAGTAGCTAACACACATTATATGCTGAATAAGTTTTTATCTGGATTCATTGAACATGTGAGTAATTTTAAAATGAATTGGTATTTTTTCTTTTCTTTGAACTATTGGTTATTTTAAATTCTGATGTAAGATTGTATTTGTTAAAGGTATATTAAATTTGTTAACTGTGGAAAAAATGTTTTATTTCAGTCTTTTAAAGATCTTGATTATGTTGTAAAAGACAAAGTATTATTAGAAAATCTCTTTGACATTGAATGCTATGAAGTTGCTGATCGTGGTTACTTTTATAATGGTAATTTCTTTTTTTTTTTTTTCTAGGCATTTGCATGAATATTGATGAATTAAAAAAAAAATATATTTTTAATGCATTAAGTTGTAAGCATAATTTTGAAAATATGTTTGTTTCTTTTTGAGTTTATTTTTATTGACATTTCTCTAACTTTATATCATTTGCTATGGTAATTTACTATAAGAATTTTGAATAGATAATTTATTCTTGTCAATTGAACTGTGAATTTGTATTAATCTTATAATTAATTTCTGATACTTTTGTACTGAATCCTTTATGTAATTCAGTGTGAATTCATCCAAATATTTGGTAAATAAAACATTATCTAGAAGATGTAAAATATATATTCAACAATTTAAATAAATTTTTATTTTTCAATTTACTCAATTTTTTCAAAGAACTAATTAGGAATTTCAAGTGGCATTAGCTGTCAATGAAACTCATATAATCTGAATGAAACTTAAATACATATTGGATGAAACTTAATATGAAAAGGGAAAAAAGAAACTATCAGTAATTCATTCTTTATGAGTTTGCACTTTGTAGTTGATAATTTCTGTAATAATTTTTCTTTGCATAATAAAAACAAATTAAAATTCTTGATGAGGCATGGTTTATCAAAGAAGTTAGGCATCTTAGTTCTCCAAGAAAGTCTGAAACAAACTTTAATAGAATGTTACTTTCCATGCATTTATATATATATATATATATATATATATATATATATATATATATATATATATATATATGAAGAAAAAGTTACTAACTTTGGTACTTCCCTTTTATAGGGGTCTTGGCAAGAAAATTGCTTTGACGATAGGAGAAATATTTTTACATGTACTTTCCGGCAATCTGTTCTCTGTTTGATACACTCAAGCAATTTGTTCAATATTTACACAATTTATTTAATATATACATTTATATACAGGAGCCATTTATTTATTATTGTATACAAACAGAAGTAAATTATGTAATACATGTAATTAACGATAATGTTTTTCATATATACATAAGCATAAAAGAATAATAGTTCTTAAGTTTTGTTTTCATAGGGGCAATTCCAATCCAATGTTATACCATTTTTAGTATTTTATTTTTTACATCAAATAGGTAATATATATTTTTTTCTGATAATATTAAACCTATATTTTTTATATTTGCAATGCATTTTTATAAAATTTTGAATAATCAAAATTAATAAAATTCATTATAATCAGCACAGCTTCTTTTTATGTGTTTGTTTCTGAAAGACGTGTGTTTCTGAACTCCCTCTGAATGGAAATACGTTTTTGTTATAAGTTGTATGTTATTTTTTAAACAATATAGATAAAAAAAATTAAGGTATTCGAAAAGCATGGTAATTCCTGTTTGTCTGTTACAATACCTTTTTTTTTTATCATAATTATTTACATTAAATAATTTATTCATAATAACTGTATTAATATATCTTCTAATATCATATGCTAATTGTAGCCATCTTTGAATTACATAATTATTATATTTTAAATTGCGTAAGGCCATTTTTTCCTGTATGACTGTTAGTCCGTTACAGTAGAATTGCCCATAGCTATTTACATCATTTGGCAACAAATCTCACTTTCTTGCTTGAATTGCACCAAAGCCATTTTTAAAAATGGTAAGATCTCTGTAAAGAGGAAAGAAATACCCTAACTTTTGTGGCTTTTTACTTTTCTTGTACCTTCTTAACTAATTCAAATAAAATATCAGTGAGTAGCAGAATAAGTCTTGTAAATTTGAGCTACAGTTAGTTGTAATAGCTGTTTTAATATTTTTGTGATTGGCAGCTAGGAATTCAGGAAAAAAAAAAATAATTTTTTAGGTTTTCGTTCATCTGACAAAACCCCATTCGTCTCACTCCTCTGTCTGTCTGACAGCCCGTTCTCAAAAACTATATATTGAATTCTTATAGCTGAATACCTCTCATCAAACAACAAATCATAAAATTTTGAAAAAGTCATAATTAATGGACATTATTAATTAAAAAAACTACAGTTACGAGATCAGAAAAGCATTCATAATTCAACAAAAGCATTGAATTTTTATCAAATTATAAATACAATCTCTTCCACTGATTAAAAACAGATGTCCTTTTAACACTGCCGATTTCTTTAAGGCACAATTACTTTTTTCTTTGCATCCCAGAAATTTGAAATTAGTACCACAAGACAGAAAAAAAAAATCAGCTTTCAGAAATTATAAAAATTATCTCGATTGTACCATAAAAACTCGAAAATTCGTTAGAAATCAATAAAAATATGTTTTATTTTCCTTCATTTGTGAAGGCAGCAGATGTCTGATGACATTGAATTTTTGGCGATAATGAGAGAATATAAAACAGGTGCGTCTTGCAGTCAGAAACGGACTCAGAATTTTTATACAGGACCAAAATTTTTTGTAATATCGATTTTTGAGCTAAGATTTTTACACCATCCGACATAAAATTATATTTTGTTTCAGAATATGTCTTTATTTTTTAATTTTGACAATTGAAAGCAAAGATAACTAATGTTTTGGTAATTAATTCCAGAATTGCATTTTTTGCATGGCAGGCCGCATGATACGGAAAGAAAAAGAGATAAATTTTTATATTAGGGTTTGATAATCGCAGTACAAAATTTTTTAACTATTGATTTTATAAATTTGGTCCTTTCACATCCAGATGTTCTTTCGTACACTGATTCATAAAATCTAAATTTTAAAAAAATCAGACCACAACTTTCCGATTTATGAAAAAATTGATTTTTAAATTTATAAAAGAGGTTCTTTTCACACAGGCAATTTATGGGAATTTGTTAAAATTAGGAAAACTAAAGAACCAATCGCTTTTAAACTTTGACATAGTTTATAACACATAAGAATTTTATAAATTGAAGATGAGTTGAATTTTTGTTGGGGGAGAGAGGCAAATGAGGGCTCCGTCAAAAAATTGCTGATCTGATTTAAAAAAAAAAAACTTTTACACATTTGGTTACATCTATTTATTAATTACATGCATTATCATTTAACTTATTTTTAGTGTTTATTTGTTATCTCACATGTTATCAAAGCCTGATAGCTAATGTGCCTGCAGGTTCTGTATGTACTTATGTATTATATGTAATGTGATAATTCTTGATAGAAATATCCAATTTGCTTTGAATTTTGTATATAGGTTCATTCTGATAAGGCACTTCCCTGATTAGTTTTTGGAATTCATTGGTTAAGTGTAAAGGGGGGGGGGGGACAGGGGAACTAATCCACCTCTTAATTTAATTATATGGCTTTTTTCTGCAGAACTATCCGATTTGCTTCAAATTTGGTAACCTGTTTATTCTGATAAGACGCTTCCCTGATTAGATTTAGAGGTTCATTGATTAAGTATAAAGGGGGAAATGGAGGAGTTAATCCCCCATTGTGTTTAAAGTGTGATAAAATGTTTTGAAAAAGATATAAAAAGAAACACTCTGTGCGATCTGCAATCACACTTACCCACTTGCACTCCACACCACACCACATGATACTCACATTAAGCAAATTTTTGTTATATCACTTGCAGATAAATATTATAAATCTTTTAGGCAAGACAAATGAGATTTTTTAATTACAAAAATGTGTGGTACAAAAAATATTGAAGTAAACAAAATCTTTCTCTATATTAGCTGGTTATATTGACTTTTTTCCCCTATAAAAATTGTGATATTATGTATGTGTGTGTTAAATAGTAATGTAGAAGTCTTATTTTTTAGATGATGGTCATTCATTTTCTGCTGTCCTGTTTTATGGAAATGAATCTACATTGTTGCTTTTTGATGTCCTCCTTTTCAGTATTTTAGATATAGCATCAACTAATTATGTATTGTCTACAATACTTACTGGTCTTATTGCCAAAGTGAGTGTTAGTGATTCATAAAGCTTAAACTAATCAATGATGAATGTGTTATGTTGATAATTTGAAATATATAAAACAGTATTTTAAAGCATAAGTTAATTAATTAGACTGAAGAAATAATCGCAGTTTGATTTTGCATTTGGAGAACTCAAAACTAATTTGTATGCATATTTCCTCCTTACTCCATATGAAATCATAAGGAAATGTAATCATTTTTGCCATTTAATTTGAGGAAGTTTTTTTTTTATGCTGGCCTGACACCTGCCGATATAAAAGACTCTTCTTTGGAATATTTGAAGTAATATTTATTATGCTCAGAATTCAATAATTTTACGTATTTGCAATATTGTATAACGTTAAAAAATCTAATTAATAGTTTTAAGTGTACTAATAGAAATAAGTAGTTAAATGGGAAAAGAAATTTGTTTAAAATGGTTTTGTAGTTGTCTAACATGAAATATATTCTTGTTTTATATAATTTTACCAATTTGTGTAGCATGTGATTTTCACATGTCTAGGCAGTACAGTTTTTCATCCTATGCAGGGAAGAAAAATTTGTAAATTTAACCTTGCATTAGTTGCATATGTATCTCTGTGATAGAAGCTGCTGTTTTCTTCTTCTAAAGTTTCTAAGTTTTGAATGCATTCGCCAGTTCTAGAGCAACTGCCACAAGTAAAAAATTTATAACCAGTGGGAGGAAGGTTGATGAAGCCACATGTTCTGAATCTACTTGCTACAAAACTTACAAGAGCAAAATTGCAGTTCATATCAGAGATAGATATGCGACTAATGCAGGGTTAAAAACAAAAGTTGCTGAAAAAGAGACAGGGGCAAAATTCTTCTATATATAAAAAAAGTTTTGATTTGGAAATGGACCAATGAAAACCTGTGTACATATTCCCGGTAGATCGGCATCCAATTTTATGCTTAAGCATGGCCTTTCTTCGTTAATATTAAAAAAACTGTTGCACACAAAAATATGAAAATCAGTGGTATTATAGAGAAATGTTTGATAAACACGCTGTTGCAGACAGTTTTCAAATCGAAGAATTATTTTAAGAGATGTTTAATGCTAAAGTTGGACAAAATCGTTCCATTAAAGAAGTTTTATTGGATCAAAAACTGTACATGTGAATTTAATCATTTTTAGATCATTTTATACGTTATAAGTTCCTGGTGTGCAGATTGCATTTATTTTTTTTATTTGATTCATTTTTTGAGGTTTTTTTTCTATTTTACATTCAAATTTTCAGCATTTGGAGAGAGATTTTTTACTTATTTTAGAAAATGTTATTGATTTAAACTGTTGCCAACTGTATAAACAGCACAAACAATAATGTTTGCTTCAAATTAAAAAAATATTTACATGTGACTATTATAAACAGAAAAAAAAAAAACTTTAAAATTAGAATTAAATGATTACATGTTAAAAGCAGGAAAATTACATCATAAGAACCATATTTACACTTGAATTTTAAAAGAGAAACAAAATGTTAAAATAAAAAAAAATCATTATTATGCGTTAAAACTTGTAAATGGAGGAAATTACGTCCTATTTAAAATGGCCAAAAAATATGGCAAAACAATTTAAATTAAAAAATATATTTGCACGAGACATTTATTTGATATTTTGAGATAATCTTTTCAACTATTGTCATGAATTCGAAGACAGTGCAAATAATATTTCTTTTTAACAACAAAAGTATTTTCACATGAATATTAATAAGAGAAATAAAACTGGCGTAAATTACGTCAGATTTAAAACGATACATTTAAAAGGAATTATTTAAAAGAACTATCTTATAGCGCTGTTAAAATATACCGGGAGGCAATGACACTGTTTACTTAATTCATTTTATATTAGCTTATTTTCAAATGTTTAACTAATTTTTTTAATTAAATACGAAAACAGCCATTCTATCTCTTAACAGCAGCAGATTTGGTCGTAAAAATCCCCAATCCAAGGAAAACAAATGGAAACCCGTTTACAGAGAGATCACTACTGTTTTATTTATTTATTTTTTTTTTTTTAATTCAATATTTTTAAAGCCGATCAAATTAGCGTGCTTTTTGGATTTTGGTGTGCCCGAACGGGGGTTGACGAGCGTAGCTCGTAGGGGGCACAGCCCCCTAGTATAAATAAAATAATAACACAGATGATACAAATCCTTATTCAAATGAATATTTAATAACATTTATATGGATTGTGATCGCATTATTTCTCGTACTCGCATTGTCTTGCAGTGAGGGGATAAAAAAATAATAAATAAGGGATAAAATAACAAGCAGTGCTGGAGTTAGGACCCTTTCTGAAGATTTTATACTTTCCTCTTTTTCCATTTTTATCTCATTTATTCAGTTTTTCTCTTTTCTTTTTGTTTATTTTAAATTATTTTAGCAATGTCGCTATTATGCTAAATTACCTTCTCTGAATTCGGCAAATTCTAGATAATATGTCATTTGAAAGAATAAATAAAGTTATTTATATTCCTTTCAGTTAAAACATAAAACATTTTCATTTTAATCAAAATGATTGGACAACTAAACAGGGTGAATTGAAGCTTTTTTTTTTTTTTTTATGTTGGGTTGTCATTGTTTATAAGAATGTTGAAAATAATTGGACAATATGTGAATAATTCAGTATTATTTAATTTTCTGCTTTTAGATTATTATGTCACTGAGAAGAAGTGCTGGTAGAAGAAATTTAGTGAGAAAAGCCCTTGTTGATGAGCGTTTCTTAACATAATAGTACATTACCCAGTTTTACTATTTTCTCATTAGATAAGTATGAAGAGAGTATTATATTTGGTCAGATCTGTTGTACATTTTCATCCATACTTTATTGTAAATAAATTTTTCCGTTGTACATTATGATGACGCACTCTACATTACTTCAATTTTTACTGAACGACAAAGTGAATTTTTTTGCTTATCATATGTTGATAGCATTTAGCACTTTGTGTAAATTTTATAAAATCTTTTCCCGATCTTTTTCATTAAAAAAAAATGTAAGTGTTTGTGTAAATTTGTGGATTTAAGCATTTTCTGTATATTTCGTTGTGAATTTTAATCTTGGGTATTGTGACTTTTGCAATTTTTTCAGTTTTCTTGATTTCAGTGTGCTTTTACAATTTTTTTATTTTTAATTTAATCTAATGTTTTAATGTATTCAGATGTGTGATTTATTTGTATGTTTGGAGAAAAAAGTAACTTCTCATTAGTGGTATACCTAAAATATGGCGAATGTATGTTTATATGCTCTACAACATATAGAACTGGTGATGGAGCGATAAAATTGTTATTAATATTTGTTTGATCAATCCCATCTGTTACATTACTTTACAATTTAATGTTATTTATACTCAAGCTTTTTTATCTAATTTTTTAAGGTGGTATTCTACTCTAATTGTGACATTTTTATGCATTATTTATATCCAAGACTTATTTATATATTATGAATTTTATAAATTTATTGCTTAAATTTCTTTTCAAAACATTATACATTTGCTTTATACTGGGCTTATTTTGTACTGGTTTCTGTTTATTTGTAAAATATTTTAATTTTTAAAGTGAATTTTTGTTGTATTGGGCATTTAATTATTATTCATTTGCAGCTAGCTACTTTCAAAACTGTAAGAAAAATCATTTTATTATTCTGTCACTGCTCTTTGGACTGTTTGTATTAGTGCTGGAAAATATTTATAGATCAATTTTCTGCCAATTTCAAAAGATCTGGTACATAAAAAAAAAGTTTATGAAAAATAAAATACCTTTTTTTTTAATCTTTTCTGGCTGTTGTAGATCAGATTATTCTCTCTCCAAAGGCTTTCAAGAGTTTGCTGCAGCAATATCTACTTCTTTCAAAATGAAGTTGTGCTTTATTTTTCGCCATGTAGCAAAAAGCTTCTCCATAAAAGCCAATTTCTCCTAGTTTTCTTTTCCTCTATAGTATTTCTCTTAAGAGTCATGCATTACCATTCTGGTACTGTACTAAATTTTATTCAGAAAAAGTTAAAAATGCATTAATTTATTACTCCTAAAAACACTCCATTATTAAAAATTCTAATAACAGTATTTCCTATCCATATCAATCTTGACAAAATACGAATGTTTTGGTTTTGTTTCCAAAAACAACTTTTTTTGTTAATGAATTATTTAAAAAAAGGCTAATTTTAATTGCTTACTATTTCTACCAGTTATAAAATTTTGTATATTATCTTGTATATTTAATAAAACCTGTTAAAACAGAACCTTCTATAAGAGAATACTGTCCCTACACAAAAATTTTGGTCATGGTGGAAAGAATACCATACATTTATACCTGCTAAGATGGAAATATGTCTAAAGCAGATTCCCCCCCCCCCCCTTTTTTTTTAAGCATTTCTTTTCTGTTCTCACAGAGGTTTTACTGTAAAACATCTAAATAGCAGGTACTTCAGAAACATGGAATTCATCTGCTTTTTAAAGGTTTCGAGTTTTCAGACGTACAAACGTATAAATATATGGGTGTCAAGTAATGAAAAAGTTTCTGCTAAATAGCTTTCTGCTATTCAAGAGTGTCATAATAGAGGTTTTATTGTATATATATATATATATATATATATATATATATATAAATACCTCGACTTACGGCAGCAATTCGTTCCAAGACTAGCAACATAAGTTGAAAATGATGTAGGTCAAAGTACATTAAGATAAGCAAAAAACAAGCAATAAAAATTCTCCAAAATCTAATGGATTTATTCTATTGTATTTATGGATTGTTACATACATTTAACATTTGAAAAAAAAAATGCATTTGCAATACAAGAATTTGAAATAAATCAATAAGTTGTTAACTTACAATTTATTGTTCTTCTGTCTGCCCTGTTCGTGTCTTTAAAGATACGAAAAAATGAAAAAGTCTTTCATTGAAGTTTGAACCGAGAAAGTTTTCTAAGCTTTTTCTAAAGACTTTTTTATTTGTTTTGCACACTCACTTGACTGTCGGGAGAAAAGTTCCTTTCATAGAACCAAAAGTCTTCAAAAAAGTTCAAAGTGCGTCTTAATTAAAGAAATTTTTTTCCAGGCCAGATGACGTAAATGCAGTGTGACATAAGTTGGGGTACTTCTGTATATACACATGAAAAGCATTAAAATCCCATTGTTAAATCTCAAATTTAAATTAATTTCTAATCGAATATTTTTTGAATTGTGATGTCTAATTCTGGAGCTACCTTTTTAAAGTTGTTTTCCTGGTCCAACAAATATTACTTTCAGATATTAAATTGTAACCAATCCTTAGATTAATGTTGCAAATAATAGTGCAATTTCCAGTTTTATTGTGGCTGAGGTCTGCAGAAAACTGAGCTTAGGAATTGTATGGCTCTTGACCACATATTAATCAAAATCTATTAAACCAATTAAGTTAGTTTCAAACCTATTTCACACTTTGCCCCTTGCTGGAACTATTGCAAGTGCTAAGCAAAAGCATGCACAAAAAGATCAGAATTTGTTGAATGAGGTACTTGCTTACTTATGACAGTGTAAATCTTGAAATATTATGGTTCTCAGGGCGTCCATTGAACTTACTTTCTGGATTTACTCAGAACTAGCCAGTAACTGAAGTTCATTCATATAGCGAGGGCCCAGGTCAAATTATTTTATTACTTCTTCCGTAAGTTTTTAAAGTTACAATGGTTCTAATATGTGTAACAGAAAGTGTCCGTGCATCTCTTAATTATTTTACATATAGTATATGTATAATGTTTATCTATTTTTCTCAAGATTGAATTTTGCTGTCTTTAATGGTTTGGTTAAAAATTTTTCATACAACTTACAAAATATAGGCCAGTTCTTTGAAATACTCAGTTTGTAAGAGAGGAAGATAAAAAAATTGTATTTTTAAATATATATCGACTAATTTAAATATATTACCTGATATATATTGCCAAATGTTATGTATCTTTCGAAGATCCTTAGGATGTTTAATAGTTGCACTAAGGTTGAATAGTGGCATTTTAGAAAATTATGTAGTTTTTCTTATGTGAATCTTTGCTTTATAATAGAATAATAATCAATAAGAATTATCCTTGCTCATCACAAAATACTCAGTTAATATTCTATTTTTGAATATTTAAGCATTTGTAAGAAATAGAATGGTTCGGATTTGGAAAAATTACTGTAACTGATATTCTTTCTTAATAAAATTTCGTTGCTCTGATCTCTGTTCTTTTAAAATTCCTTATGAGTGGAAACCTGTCAACTTTGACAAATGAAAATGTTTAACAGGATTGCTTGATTGAATTTATATAAAAAAAAATACAATTAATAATCAATTTTATATTTGCTGACCTAACTCTTAAAACAAATATTATTTTTTCCTAACATTTAAGAAGCCTTGGTAGCGCAGTAGGCAGCGCGTCAGTCTCATAATCAATCTTCCTAACGTTTAATTTCAACTTTTCAAATTATTGAAAAATTAAATTTTATTCCTATATGTAATCAGTAACATGCAATTTAGATAAGAAATTATGAAATTATTTATTGAGGCTTGAATCTTTGGTATTACGCAATGAAAAATCAATGAAAAGTGCACCACTATGAAACAATCATTTTTTTTTTTTTCCTAAAAAATCTAAAAACAAGGTCGTTTTCACCGTCTCAAAATCTACATGCATACTTTTCATATTCACTATTTTAAAAATATTTTAACGTGCCACAGATTATTAATAAATATATTCCCAAACTTGATGTCACGTTTGCCAGTTACAATTTTGCATGAAAATATTCGCACTCTTGGTTTGAGGTTCTAAAATGAGTGCTGCCGAAATCCAGGAATTTAATTTTAGATGCATTTGTAGTAAAATATTTGGTTTTATGAAAGAAAATACTCATTTCATTTTTACCATGATGTCATTTTCACCCATTGAAGCCTTCTGAGATGAGCATCTCAATCTCAGTATCAGCTGAATGAAGCAAATATTGAAATGTAACAGCTTTATGAGTAAAAATGTTTTATTTTAAATCGTGACATCATTTTCTGTTAAAAAGTTTTAAAGTTATTTTTAATTGTAATGTGAAAATGGCATCCGTAATATGGTAATTCCCATACTTTCCCTTCTCTCTTCAACAATAGAAGTAACTCGATTGCCACCAATGTGAAGAAATTTCATAAAGAACATTTAAAATTAAAATATAAAATTGGGATTATTTTTAAAAATAGCAAGTGCGGCAACATTTACAAATAAAGTGCTTTCATTTAAAAAAAAAAAAGAATTATCACAATCGGTTCAGTAGAAAGCTCAGGCCAGATGACTAAAAAAAACAAACAGCCTTGTCTTTTAAATATCCTTCTATATATAAAAAAAAGTTTTGATTTGGAAATGGACCAATGAAAATCTGCGTAGATATTCCCGGCAGATCGGCATCCAATTTGAATGCTTAAGCATGGTCTTACTTCGTTAACATTAAAAAAACTGTTGCATACAAAAATATGAAAATCGGTAGTATTATAGAGAAATGTTTGATAAATACGCTGATGTAGACAGTTTTCAAATTGAAGAATTATTTTAAGAGCTATTTAATGCCAAAGTTGGATAAAATCGTTCCATTAACAAAGTTTTATAGAAGCAAAAACTGTACATAGGAATTTAATCATTTTTAGATCATTTTATGCGTCAGAATTTCCCGGTGTGCAGACTGTATTTAGTTTTGGCACAGATGTCATATACGCACCATACTGGTACTATTTTTTCTTATTCCAATTTGGCGAAAACATCAATAGCATAAGAAACAACATCCTGGTTACCATATCAAGCAAAATATCAACTATTTGGCGCCAGTTAAGTACCCATTGCGCATATGACATTGGCGTCAGAAAAAAATCGCACCAATATGGTGCTTATATGACATCTGTGCCTTAGTTTTTTAATTTGACTCATTTTTTGAGGTTTTATTTCTATTTTAAATTCAAATTTTCAGCATTTCGAGAGATACTTTTTACATATATTAGAAAATTGTATTAATTTAAACTGTTGCCAACTGTATAAACAGCGCAAACAATAATGTTTGCTTCAAATTAAAAATTTATTTTACATGTGACTATTATAAACAGAAAATATAAAAAGCAGAAACTCATTGAAATTATGTCATAAAAACTATATTTACATGTGAATTTTAAAAGAGAAAGAATATTGTAAAATAATAAGTTCATTAACATGCGTTAGAAGTCTTAAATAGGAGAATTTATGTCACATTACACTTACTACGTAAAATGAACAAAAAATAATATTGCAAAACAGTTTAAATTTTAAAATTGCACGAGACTTTTATTTGATATTTTAAGATGATCTTAATATTTCATTTCTAACAAAAGTATTTTTACGTGAATATTAAAAAGAGAAAGAAAAGTTTGGTGAAAATTACGTCAGATTAAAATTATAATTCAATCTTTTTAAAGCCGATCAAATTAGCGTGCTATTAGAGTCTGCGGTGTCTGAACGGGGGTTGACGAGCATAGCTCGTAGGGGGCAGAGCCCCCTAGTATTAGCGATAATAAGAGTTTTGATGAATTCATTTTTTTTCTTTTTAGTAGAAGGTAAACACTATTGGACAAAGGCCAAATTGTATTGGTGGATTTCTTTTTTTAGTAGTTTTATGATAATGTTGTTTTTGCATGTACTTAAATCAGAAAAGTTTGAAATGGCGGAATTTGACTGAAGTTTGATTGTGGATTAGGAGCCTTGTAATTAATTTAGACTATTTCTTTTTGAATTTGTTTGTTTTATAGAAATAAAAAATATTTATTAAATTGTAAAGAACAATAAGAAAAGTTTTAATATTGTATGACAAAATTAATCTTGCAAAACTAATTTAGCCATTATTTTGAAGCCCATATTCATATTCTTGTTGTCATTACTTTTTTATACTGCTTATTAGGTTGTTTTTCGATTACACCAGAAAAACAAAAAAAAAATTTCAAAATCCATAAAAATTTGTTATTTTCTTGAAAAACAATTTTTTTTTGTTTTTGTTTTGTTTTCAGGTACAGTTCGTAGGAAATTTAATTTTCTTTATTTTAAAAAATGAATCAAAGTTATCGTATAGCTGCTTAAAAAGTGTTTCAAGATAATTGAGTTTAAAGTTTTGCAGTGGCAAGTAAATTTAACCTTTTATCTGTGTCACTAGCTTTATTTCCTTCCACTTATAATTAGAATAATGAGAAAAAATATATAATTATATATTCAAATGTGTATTCAAATGATCTAAATTCAAAGTAAAAGAATCAAATGTTGCACAAATCAAATTGGAATTTAATGCTGACAAGCTGTGTACTTTTGTGCTGCCCTAACTTGATTTGGATGACACAGATAAGGGGTTAGTATCAAGTGTCTGATCTTTGTCTGTGACTATTAACATGAGATTCTCCATGACTTACAATGTGAGTCATCTGTCTCAAATATATGAAATACAATTTTGAAACTTTTTATTTGTAGCATAATTCCATATAGAGTAATTTCTTTATCCCTACTTATGTAATATTATATCAAAGAAATGTGTTCATAGTTGGATATTTCTGTTGTGATTATTTTTATGGCATTACAGCTACATACTTAAATATTATCACTTTCATATGTTTGTCACTTGTCAGTGTATCTATTATATAAATATTTTAGCAGCATCAGACTGATTTACGATTAAATTGAACTTTCTTAAGGCTGAATTAAGTGGCTACTGACCCTAAAAAAGGGTAAATAGCTAAGCTTCTTTCCATAAGCAATAAAATCTAGAACAGATGTAATTAACAATATAATTTAATATTTTAACAAAAAAAAAATAAAATAAAGAAATAATTAGTGTTGTTAATTTAAAAACACATCTTTTAAACTTTTATAGCTGCGAAGTATCAAATTTAGTTAGCATTTACTGCATTTGAATATTTCATGTTGCATCACATTTTTTCCTTTTGAAAATAATTGTACGTTCTTTAATATCTGTACAATTTTTATTGGATAACTTAATTATGCTTATATTTTTATGATTTTTAAATTAATATAAACTTTACTTTGCACTTATTAATAGATTGAGTAGACAGTTTATCTTTCCTGGCATATATTCAATGTCTCTTTAGCTATGGTATTTTCAAGTGTACTTTGCAATTTAATAACTAATAATGAATATTTTCCTCTGACCACCATGTCAATATTGTTACGAATATTAGATTGTTAGTTGTGTAACTTTTGAATACTGAATGTTTATGTTGTTTTTGCTCAATTTTGTTGTTGAATATGAAAATTCCATTTATTGAAATTTTATCTATGCATCTTTCAGTCCCTCCATATTATGTATATAAAGTTAATAACTTTGCTGCTGATGTATATCTGAATAAAAATATTTCCAACTTTCACCAAGTAATTGTTTATTAAAATTTATGTATGCAATTTTAAAGAAGTGTTTGAATGAAAAGTTATACTTGCTATATTTTATAAAATAAGAGAGCAAGTGCTGGAATTGCTGAACAGTACAGAGGCAAGAGTTGTTCCAGATTTTCCTAAAATTTCTATTTTTTTTTTTTTAAGATATTCTAAAAAAACTTTTGTTATTTAATTATTATTTTAATTATCATAAAATTTTAAAGATAGATACCCTTCTAACTTTCTGAAAACAAAAATAAATTAATTTGCAGTTGGAAAACAACTTTTATTTTTCGATAAAAATTTGGGAGGAAAAAGGCAAAATTACTAACAGCATACATTATCCAAGTTTCTGTTAATGTTAATATCTGTATCTGAACATTGTTTTAATTGGCTGCTTAGAATAACATCTTAATTAGAAATAGCATATTCCCTGGCTTAATGGCCAGTTTTCTGATGCTTAACTTATCATTACAAGTAATTAACTCTCTCAAAGTTTACACTCATATGCTTTATCACTATATATAAGGTGTTTCAGTGCAACGGTTACAAATTTTCAGGGGAGATGGAGTACATCTAGACGATGGGAAATAACATAGCAATGCATGGTCGGAAATGCTTTCCTGGCGCGGTAGTGATGACACCAAACACAAGAAGAGAAGTACACAAACAGGGTAAGAAAGCATTTATTAATCCTAGTACTGCAAAAGTGCTTGGACAATGCTGGGCAGTGTTGAAGAACTTGTTGCACACATCGTAGAAGCTGCTGGGGAAGTCCGGAACACTCCCAGTATTTTCAAGAACAGTAATCTTCCATGTGCTGGAGATGTGAGGCCTGCATCACGGCCCAGAGTCGTAATTTCGAACACCTTCTTTGACGACAGTCGTTGCCTCTCTTTTTTGTTTTTATTTCTTAGTTTTTAGCTGTACTAAGAATAATAAACATGTTTTCTCACCCTACTCATGTCCTTCCTTTCTTGTGTTTCACATCGTCACCACCGTGACAGGAAAGCGTTTCCTGTGAAGGCGCCTACCTTCACATATTAATATTAAGACCTTTCCTCTTTCCCCCTTTAAAATTACATTTTTTTAAATTCTTAAATTTAATTATCTGTCTGCATTCAGATTCAATCTGTTTTTAGCGCTCTTTTCTCTTCATAAATTAAGCATTCAATTCTCTGTCTCTTTAATATTTTAACCGCAGCGCACTGCAGTTAAAAGAAAAGAAATCATTTCCTTTTCTCGCTTAATAACTGGATTCTAATTTTCATCCTTCTGCCTTAGTTTGATGATATGCAGAAATTAGTCAGACATATTACTTCTACATTTTTAGCCGTTGGTCCAGATGTAAGATATTAGTCATTTCAGTTATTAACCCTGTCTTTATTTTCTTTTGTTTATTAACGGGCGCTTCGGCCGCTTCAATCCCATGAGAACTTTGGCAAACCTATCGAATGTTCGTTTGCGGTTTATGTGCTATAATTACTAAGTAATCATCTGGCGTTAAATAGTTCTTATTAATCTTTTACATTCCCCATTCAATTTCAATTATTGTACTTTGACCACATGTCTTCCTCTCTTTAATCTCGCCATATAGTATATATATTTGGCGAAATTGTGTATGTAAGCTTGCCAACACTCCAGATTTCGAGAAAGTGTATTTTGAGTCGGGCTAGCTTCTGAACTCTCATGATGTGAATAAAAAAAATTGTAACGCTTCGCTCCCTTCTCCAACATGGGCCGTGTAATTCTCAGCGGTGGTGGAAACGATCCCGGTGCACAATAAAGACCTTCAGAAAACTTCTACCTTTTATTATCTCAGCATTTCCCTGCCTTCTTCTTAAAATAATTAACAATTGATTTTTTTACCTTAGAGTCGGTATTGAAGCTTAGCAAAATGAACCACCTGTGCAACAACAAACAACTACTTTACAAATACTGGATTACTCCTATACAAAAACTCGGGTGAGATTGGTAACTTTACAGGATTACACTTTACCTTTATTTTTTTCATTCGGTACCTTTCTTGGCTATTCAAGGTATTTCACGTGATAAGGTAGTTTTCTTATGCACGATTTTCCAATCACTCAGTACACAGGTGTGCATTATTTTTTTTTGGTTTTTGTTATGCTCATTGACACATGTGGTTTATTACTGGTATATACCAGTCGTAACACCAAACGGTGTTATTTATGACTACATTCACACACACACACATATTTTTGTGTCACCTGTTGTATAATGCTTATTAAATTTCATTAAATTTAATGTCAATCTTTTTACCATTTTTTTTCAAGGGGTACTTTCTCTGGAAAGTTGTTACTACCTCTTGCTTATACCTTATAGGAGTGCAATATGTTTTAAAATTCGCTTTACTTAAATTAGGTTCTCAGTAAAACACATTCAGTCCTTGTTTACTAGATAGCATTATGGCAACTTTCAATTTACAACAAATAATTTAACCCCATCTTCCTCTCCTTTTACTAGTTACATTACTTTTAAAAACTAGAGATGTCACAACTAGTGCTGAAAAGGTTACAATTTTATATTTACTATATTATGTAATGTTTTGTATTTATATACAGTTCATGTCTCAAAATATTTTTATAAGTTGGAGTATGACCAACATTTGTAGCAATTGTGGAAATTGCTCTTGCTTGCAGTGAAAGTTCAAGCAATTTATATATTAAAATCTTCTGGAACTTTATAAAAAAAATAATGGTGTGCACACGTTAAAAAAAAATAAGAAGAAAATAAGAAAACAGCTGTCCAGAAGTATTAACTGCAGTTCAAAAAAAATTTCAATATTTTTTATTTTTGGCAAGTCTTTGGTACCAACTTGCTTTGTCATGCTTATAGGCATGCTTTTTATATGAGACATGATTTATTTGTTCCTTACATATTTAGTATTTCTGTATATGTTTATAAACTGTTGGTCACCGGGTTCCCTCTACAAAATATTACATTTTTACATATTTTTTTTTATGTGTAATGTATTTGAGGGAAGACATGGGGTAACTCTTTTTCTCTCGCGGTTCACTTCGTTCTTTTTCGGCTGTTGGGGAGATATATGTGAAGGCGCCTACCTTCACATATTAATATTAAGACCTTTCCTCTTTCCCCCTTTAAAATTACATTTTTTTAAATTCTTAAATTTAATTATCTGTCTGCATTCAGATTCAATCTGTTTTTAGCGCTCTTTTCTCTTCATAAATTAAGCATTCAATTCTCTGTCTCTTTAATATTTTAACCGCAGCGCACTGCAGTTAAAAGAAAAGAAATCATTTCCTTTTCTCGCTTAATAACTGGATTCTAATTTTCATCCTTCTGCCTTAGTTTGATGATATGCAGAAATTAGTCAGACATATTACTTCTACATTTTTAGCCATTGGTCCAGATGTAAGATATTAGTCATTTCAGTTATTAACCCTGTCTTTATTTTCTTTTGTTTATTAACGGGCGCTTCGGCCGCTTCAATCCCATGAGAACTTTGGCAAACCTATCGAATGTTCGTTTGCGGTTTATGTGCTATAATTACTAAGTAATCATCTGGCGTTAAATAGTTCTTATTAATCTTTTACATTCCCCATTCAATTTCAATTATTGTACTTTGACCACATGTCTTCCTCTCTTTAATCTCGCCATATAGTATATATATTTGGCGAAATTGTGTATGTAAGCTTGCCAACACTCCAGATTTCGAGAAAGTGTATTTTGAGTCGGACTAGCTTCTGAACTCGCATGATGTGAATAAAAAAAATTGTAACGCTTCGCTCCCTTCTCCAACATGGGCCGTGTAATTCTCGGCGGTGGTGGAAACGATCCCGGTGCACAATAAAGACCTTCAGAAAACTTCTACCTTTTATTATCTCAGCATTTCCCTGCCTTCTTCTTAAAATAATTAACAATTGATTTTTTTACCTTAGAGTCGGTATTGAAGCTTAGCAAAATGAACCACCTGTGCAACAACAAACAACTACTTTACAAATACTGGATTACTCCTATACATTTCCGACCGTGCATTGCTATGTGATTTCCCATTGTCTAGGTGTACTCTATCTCTCCTGAAACTTTGTAACCTCTGTGCTGAAACATCCTGTATAAGAGAATGAAACAGATAAGACTTTCCTAAATTGAATATTTCTCGGGTCTCTTGAGATTATTTGTAATATTGATCGTAACATTTTAGAAAAGATATGTTAAAAAAATGCCTTAAAAATTTGTAAAAATTTCACTCCTAACACTGACAGAGTATCACTACCAACTTTTCACTTCATATTTATCTTTGATCATTTCACAGCGAAGGAAAAGTGATGCTTTTCTAATTGTGATTTTAAATAGTGGATATTTATATTTTATAAAACTCTTCCAAGTGTTCCAAAGAAATATTATGTTATTACAACTATTCTGCAATCTACCATGACTTCAATTCACAGTAAAAACACTATTAATATAGAAATATAAGTATTGCGGACTAGAGTTGTCGGACATGTGCAACAACCCTGGTCTACAAGCACAACTTTAAGGCAGTTTTCAAAAATAAAATTCCCTTCTCAACCTTGCAAAACTTTCTGACAAATTCATTTTTAAACATAAAAGCATGCAATTCAATTGGAAGGCATGACATTGCAGTGAAAGAATTGTTATTGCAGAAGCAGAAAAAAGTGAGACTTCGTCAAAGGATCACAAAAAACCCGTAAGTTTCGTCAAAAAACCAGAATTTTGTCAACTGATCGCGGAAAAATGCAAATTTCACCAATCTTTTTAGAAAAGTCGCCCATTTTGTCAAAGGATCGGGGGGGATGCAATTTTCGTCAAAGAATCCCGAAAAAAACCATGAATTGCGTCAAACAATCGCGAAATAACCGCGTTTTTCTTCTACATAGCGGAAAAATGCGAATTTCGCTAATCTTCGCAGAAAAATCGTCAACTTCATCGAAGAATCGCGGGAAAGAATACTAATTTTAATAAAGGATCGCAGAATAAACGCGAATTTCGTCAGCAGATTGCAGAAAAAACGCGAATTTAGTCAGTAGATTGCAGAAAAAAGCGTATTTCGTCAGCAGACTGCAGAAAAAAACGTGAATTTTGTAATTAGATTGGAAAAAAGGCGAATTTTATCAAAGGATCGCAAAAAACCCCTCAGATTTCGTCAAAGGATCGCGAAAAACACTGCAAATTTCATAAAAGGTGCACTTTAAAAACCTGAATTTCATCAAAGGATCGTGGAAAAAACTCAATTTTCGTCAGAGGTTCGCGAAAAAAAACCGAAAGCCGCCAGAGGTTGGCGACTTCGATGCCGAAAATTAGTCGCCAAAGCAAAAAATTTACCATGTGGCGACTGGCGACTGTAAATCTGCACCTATATGAAAGTGGCCAATTTGTTCAGTGCCAGTTCAGAAAAAATCGCGAAGCGCGTCTTCGCACTACATTTCGCAAACAATGCCATATTTACTAAAATAAGTAAATTAACTACACTGCATATCTTACTAAAGTAAGAGCTGCAAATTAACAGAAAAAGAAATATATTTAATTTCTCAATCAATTTTAGATAAATGATATGACCTATTTTAACCATTAGTATTTAAATAGAGTAACTAAATAGATTATTGATTGATTTAATTGTTAATCAAAGAAAGCGATTGAAATTAAATCATTAATCTATGACCATTTAAATAGGTTTGAATACAAATTCAATCATTAGTCGTGATTAAAAATCTAATTGTTAAATTTTATCATTAATCTTATTTAAATTTTGAGCTGCCCTGTCACGCAGTCTTGAATAATTGACGCAAATGCAAAACTCTATTTTCATCCTTACATTTATGAAAATTTCAACTATTCTCATCCAGTTTCCCAAACAATAAACACTTTTTTCCCCGTATAAAGGTGGTATATAGGCTTGGGTACGCTGGGCACAGGTCACACCGACAATAGAATTCTCCCCAGCTTTAAATGCCCCCTAAGCTACGGCGCACGAGTAGGGTTACTGTATTAAGCAGTTTATCCCTCGTTTGGCTAACTGAATATTATTTATTATATAGAAAATAATCAACATGTAGGATTGGTCCCGCCAGAACACGAATTAGAAAAGAAAATCGCGTACAAAATAAATATTTATTTTTAAAATTGTACCTTCTCTCTATTAATAAATATTTCATTTTATTAATATACTGGGCAAAAACAAGTTCCAAAAAAGATTTATTTAAGATAATCTGCAATTAAAAAAATATTATTGTTTAGATGTACTTGGGTTACATGATATAGAATTGTATGCAACAAGTAAAATACAAGTATTTTGATTATGATTTTATTGAAATGAATATTGCAGTTTTCTGTTTTGAAAATTTGATACATCTAAAATTTATAATATGAAAGTATATATATATATATATGGGTGTGTGTGTTTACAATTGTCAAGAGAATTTAAAAAAAAAGATGCTTAAATTATTTAGAAAACATAACTTTTTATTAGTTTTGTTTTTGAGAAAAAATTTCAACTTCTGGTTTTTGTAACATATAGTTATATAGACTTTTTGTACATAATTCTAAGAGAATTATACATAAAATTTTAAAATGTCAAATAATTTGTAAATTTTAATAACTTTTTTAGCAATTTTGTTTTTTAAATTTTCTTTTAACTCATTTAATATGTTTTATAATACGCTATATGAATCCCCTTTATTCCACATTTAGTAAGAGAATAAGTAAAAACTAAGTGCGTTGAGTAATTTGTAAATTTTAATAATTTTTTAGCAATTTTGTTTTTAAATATTTCCTTTAACTCATTTAATATGTTATATGTATACCCTTTTTGCCATATTTGGTACGAGAATAAGTAAAAACTAAGTGCGTTAAGTAATTTCGAAACTTTAATTTTTCTTTAATATTTCTAGGGTTAAAATCAGGCATTTTTCTCCAGGAGGAATTTTTAAAGCTCCTGTGGTTGCAGGGAAAATTTGCACTTAAACTACATTAATAAGCATTAAACTCAAGCAAAAACTTTCAGAAAGATCGCCCCCCCCCCCTCCACACACACACACACACATAAACACACACATGCACACACCAAAGCCATCTCCTGAATTTATCATTGAGCATTTTTGTTTTGAAATATTTTTAAAATATGCTTTACATCAAGGAAACAAATAAAATACTGTGATCTATAATAAAACAGTTGAAAAGTTACATTGCAGCAGTGCAGGTTTTACTCTGGGAGTTGGGCTTGTGGAGATGACTGTTTATATTTTTTATTTATATTTGGTATATTAGGGATGATTATTTAGTAGAAATTTGGATTGAAAGAAAATGCACATTTTTTTAACCTTGGTATGTCTTATGCCATTACAAAAATATTAATAAAAGAAAAATGTGTGTGGGGGGGAGGGGGAAGGCTGCAGTAAATTTGTATTGTTTGTGTACTGTATTATGTCTGTTCCGTATTATTGATTGTTCAATATATCAGTTTATATAAATACATTCTTTTTTATCAGACGTATAGGAGTATATTTTATAAGGACCCCCTCTTTTTTAGATTTTAGAAAAACAGAGCATAATTTTTATTTATTCCATCAGGTTAAAAAGTAACAACTATTACTGAAATAAAATATTCCAATCTTAAAAAACTTGTAAATTATTTATCAAAATAATTTTATTGTGGTTGCAAGGAATTAAAAAAAAAAAAAAATCTGACAAAATGGATGATTAAAACTAACTTTTAAGATATGCTTGCCATGGAAAGGCAGGTTTACTGTATGTAATGGGCCTTTCACTATTTAATAAGGTCTTATTGTAGGTACATGTAATAATACTTATTTTTCCTAAATGAAATGATAAAAATAATTCTTGGCTAAATCATGAAAACTTTTGCTCATAAAAAGTATTCAGAAATTAAAATACTTGTTTGAACAAAATTGCTTTGATTCGTACTTTATCATATAAGACATTCACCTTCATTTAAATTTTTTATTTTATCTTTCAAAAAGGGTAACCTTTATTTGCTTCAAAATTAATTTAATTTCAGATTATTAAGTCAAAAATAATAAACATAAATAAAACAAACAAACAAACAAAAAGGAAGGGGGAAGAGGTAGGAAAAAATTCTAATATCACAGAGTACAAGAGTAATTTTTATATAATTTAAAATTAATTTATGAGAGAAAATATTAAGTTATATAAGCAATGGACATTAATAATCTAATGAGAATAGTAATTTAATAAAATAATAGATTACTACTTTAAGTATTAATATTTAAATTTAGTTACATTATTTAGATTTAAATAATGATAGCTGACTTCACTGATATATACAATGTATGGTAAACAATACACTACATTGCATAAAAATGAACTTAATTTTGTTTTGTTTTTTTAATAATATTTCTTTTATATTTATAAAAATTATTATATAAAAGGTAATTCAAAATGCCCACTTAAAATTTCAGTCATATACAGTGACAAATAATTACATATTGTATTTATTTGTTATTGTTTGTGCAGTTTTAATGAAATAAAAACTTTATAACAAAAGTTATATTAATTATATTGTATACACATACTTCATCGTTTTAATTTAATAACATTTTTTGTCGCAATCTATTTTGACGTTGTCACGCTTACAATGAGCAGAAAGAGAATTTGGCTCCAAGCTGGAAGTCTGTACGGGCCGAATTTCCAGGACCAGGCTCAACCCAGCCCGACCCGAACGAAAACTATCTTGACCCGGTCAGTGTAAAATTAAAAGTCAGCCCGGGCAGATATTTTCACAGTTCAGGGCCCAGTCCGTACAAAAATCAGTAAAAACTGATCTGCCCCGGTCCATGAAAAAAAACAAATATAGCCCGGTCGGGTCAAGATTACAGCGTACATATTTATGGGGAAAATTTTCAATATATTATAGATTATGTCTCTTCAAGACAAATTACACAATAACAACCTTAATTATTACTTAGAAACTAAAGACTTTTCAGCATTCAAATAAAGATTCATTTAAAAAAAAAATAATAATGTAGTTTAAAATAAAAGAAAAAAGAAGATTAAAAAATGATAACTTTTGAAGTTGTATAATAAAAGTAGATTTTTGAAAATATTTCTTTGTAATTTATTAAGGCTGTTCTCAAATCCAAAGGAGCTACTTTCTGACACATTTCTGAGTTAATTCATGTTCAGAAATGTATAAAATGGGCAGGTGTTCTTATTCAGAAACTTCGTAATCGAATGGTGTTGTACATTTTTTTATAAAGCAAAAGAACTATCAAAAAATACTGTCAAAGTTGGCGTTTTGAATCAAATTTCACTAAGTGATAGCACGGGAAAGGAGAAAAACCTGTCGTCACGTGACAAGAATCACTTATAACTCAATAATTAATTTATCAAAAAATGGAAAATAATATTCGTTTCCAACCGTTTCAATAATCAGGCTTATCAATTTTATGCCTTTACAGTTAAAAATGAGTAAGAAAATCTGTTAGAAAGTCTCACGTTTTTGAGCAGGGAATTTGAGAACCACCTTAATGTATATTTTCAATGATTCCATTAACGGAAGTTCATTATGACTATTACTATTTTTTAAAAACGTACTGCCTGCCAGACACTTCATGCAAGTAATTATGTCCAACTCCGTCCCAGTTCGACTATGTAGAAAAAAATAATGTAGCCTGCGCGCTGATGATGGGCCATCATGTAACTATCTGACGACGATCTCTACGCTGGACATGTTATATTTCTGTATTTATGTTGTCAATTTAGCATCGGCTCAAGTAGCACATGTCTACTTAAATTGGTTCTCAAGTGCCCTGCTCAACAAGAGTGAAACTTTCTGACACATGTACTAACTTATTTTTAAACGTAGAAGTACAAAATTGGCAGGGTTGACTACAGTGTTGAATTCAGGGGGTGGCCCTGGGGGACATTCCCCCCTAGAGCAATGTGATGTCCCCCCCCCCCCCCCGGAGAAAAGTGTCTGAATTCAACACTGGTTGACTATGGAAGAGGTTTGGAATCGAAGTGAGTTTTCCGTTCTTTGATAAATAAATTAATTATCGAATTCTAAACAATTTTGGTCGAATTATAAACGGGTTTTCTCCTCTCTCTGGGTGTTTTTTGTTTGTTTGTTTGTTTGTTTCTTTCGTCCGGAAATTCGGTTCAAAACGCCCATATTGATGGCATTTTCTGAAAGATCTTTTACGTTTACCAAAAACAGAAAAACGCCTTTCGATTACATAGTTTCTGAAAAACAGCACCTGACCATTTCATGCATTTCCGAACAAAAATGTATTAAAACTTGTGCATAAAGTTGCGCCTTTGGATTTGAGAACATCCATATACTCGTGAAAGCCGTATCAATTGAAAATGGTTCATATGTTATTAGTCCAGGGGAAATGTACCAAAAAAAGGGGGTTACCTTGCAAAAGTTCGGGTAAAAGATTTTTTTTTCTGAATTGTTTATAATGATGCCAACATGGAAAAACCAAGTTTTCTAACAAAATTTCTTAAGGCTAAATTTTCTGTGGCCAAAAAACAAGAAAATTTTGGGACATTTTTTTTTTTTTTTTAAATATCTCGAGATCCGTTGCCGTAGCATGTTATTTGTCAATTACAATATTAAAGAGGATAAAATTCTCTACAACTTTCATATGTACAACTTTTTTATACACTCAATAGCAAGCGCAGTACGCCATTTCAAAAATAGGACAATTTTTTCAATTTTCTTAAAAACCGTGAAAAACGCAGTTCTGCCCCGATTATTCAAATGTTTCCCACGGATTTAATCGTGTATGTCAACTTCTATATATTAGTAGCAGTAAATTGTGTGTTTCAGGGCTATAACTAGCCTTTTTTGCACCCGTGCCAAACATGGATTTTGGCGCCCCCTCCACCCTTCCCCCCTCTTTTAAAAAGAAAATTTACCACGGGAATTGTAATAAATCTCTAATAGCCGGATTTTGAAAATTTTAAGTGTGTAAGCATTAAATACGTAATGCTGAACTACGTAATCAGCTTTGCAAAATATTGATTCATGAAAACCTTGAAAATCGTACCGAAAGGAACCGAAATATATTCCACTTTAAACAGGTTTCAGTCTTAGAAGTATAATTGTTCATATTCTTTCTCTTGAAAAAATATATACTTTTCTTTAAAGACCTAATTCCGTATATACAGATTTCATTTTCAAAGATTTTAAGGTAGTTGTCGTATTGAGGCGTTTAAAGTCACTGTTATATGAATTATAGGATTAAATTAGTCACACAAAGACATTCGCAAGGTTACATTAAACGTATGGGAGCGTTCTATCAAATAAATGACAAATATCTCGCTCGCATTTTGTTAATTTTAAATAATTTTTTTTATTATTATTATGGGATACCTGAGATCAATGTCTAATGTTGTGCTTTTGTACTTTTTCGGGTTTGGTTGCTTTTTTAAAAAATATATTCGGACATTTTCATTTTTGGAAAACTGTTTGGAACCCGTTCTGAAATTTAAATTATCCTGTTTGAGTTTTAAAGCAATTAATAGATAATCTTAAAGTTTTACATATTTTTGCATGCTGAAATGATGTAATATCTTGTTATATTCATTGATATAAGTGGAAAAAAATTGACAATATATTTTAAAACTAATATTTTAAATATTTTTTATAAAACTACTGATTTCAAATATTTTATTAACAGAATTTATAAATATTACAAGATATAAATGCATAATATTAGTTAGTGAAATAATCTGGTGTGCTTTTCATTGTAGCTATTTTATAAGGTAAAGGCATTTCTTTCATAAAATATATTTATCTTTTGAGTCCCCCACCCCCTTTTTTTATACGGAACTACAATTCAATGTTTGCGATCATTAAAACATATGTTATCAATAATTGGTAAATAAAATATACCATTGTAGTGGGGAACAGGGATGTAGTGGAGGGTATACGGTGGTATACGCCGTATACCTTCTGGATTTTTTTTAGGAACGCCGTATACCCTCTGTTTCTCAAAAAAACTATAGTATATACACTGTAGGGTGTACCCTCTGGATTTAGTGTATACCCTCTGCTTAGATCGTATGCCCTCTGCTTTTTTTACGACTACACCACTGGTGGGGAATAAAATATGTTTTTCGCAAATTTTCATACCTGGGTGATTTTCAAAAAAAGTCATGTTTTACTGTCCTTTCACATTTGCACAGAAAAATAGTTAAATATCATAATTTTAATTATTGCATTTTAACTATCATGTTTTTTAATGATAATTTACAGATATATTATTATTTATAAAAAATTTAAAAATAAGAAATATATTCTTTTGTAGTCAAAATATCATTACCGTAGGTTGTCCCAACAAGCAATTTATTAGGTAAAGATTTGGCAAAGTTCTATTTCAAACAGATGGTTATAATTTTTTAATACATTTTTATTTATTAAGATGCTACTAATGAAAAAATATTTATTTTCATTAATTAAACTTATCTATAATTCTTAATAATTTTTTTAAATCGTATCCCAAGAAAGAGTGTCATTGCCATGCTTCTAACAAAAAGTTCCTCCGAATTTTTTTAGAGAACAGCACATGCCTTTTTATCAAGGTAAAAGTACTCCTAAGTCAACTTGTTATCAGTTTGAGGTGAATAGAGTAAATAGTTTGATAGTTTCAATAAAACAAGCAAAGACTTTGAATGTTTTGGTGAGTATTCTTTTGTAAGTCATTACCGTACCCAATTCTAATTGATAATTAAATGAACTTTTATTTTTTAATCTGCTTTCATTATATGAGAAATAAAAAATCATTGTATGGGCCAGAAAATAAAATGGCTGACTTTTATGCCTGGGGGGAAAAAAAATATTTTGCTTAATTTGTCATTATCGTGCTCACTTATGTCATTATACCAAGTGCATTAAAATTTAAAAATTAGTTTTAAAATGTTAAATTAGTAATTTGGTCTCTGCTGATGTTTGTATATTAATGTTTATGAGGTAAGGTAATTATTTACAAACAATTAAAACTTTCTGATTATTTCTAAAAATTTGATTTTGTTATTTCAAAACATGGACAGATTTTGAAAATGACCCTCCTATTACAATGATACCTGGAAAAATATGTATGTATTATAAAATTTATTAAAATTAAGCAAGAAATCTTTTTTAATTGAAACTATCGTGCCAATAAGTTACTATAGATTGAAAAATTCTTTTAAACAATGCTTTGAAGTTAACATTGTATACACTTAAAGTTACTGTCGGAATATGAAAATTGTCTCATTCATCTACACTCTGCCCTACTTTTAAAATTATATAAATTTATTGCATATAAAATGTCTGTTGAGATGAAAATAAAGACGAAATTTTTAATATCGCATTCCTTTTCGCTTTGAAAATGTTTTGCCGATTTTGAAAAACAATTATCATTTCCTTAGTATTTACCCATCATACATAGTATAGGGTAAGTCTTGTAATTGTTTTAAAAATCGAAATTTTTTTTTGACGACTTTACACATTTAAGACACTGGAGATTCCAAAAAACATTTTTTAGAAAAAACAATTTGCTATATTGTTTATTCTAAATTCTATATTATTGAAAATATTTATTACAAATGTGCAAATAATAATTGAGTGTGCAAATAATAGATAATTTACTGCTACCAATTTTTAGAAATCGACATACACAATTAAATCTGCGGGGAACATTTGAATAATCGCGGAAAAACTACGTTTTTCACGGTTTTTAAGAAAATTGAAAAAATTGTCCCATTTTTGAAATAGTGTACTGCGCTTGCTATTGAGTGTATAAAAAAGTTGTAGGTATGAAAGCTGTAGAGAATTTTATCCTCTTTAATTTTGTAATTGACAAATAATATGCTACGGCAACGAGTCTCGAGATATTTTCAAAAAATAAAAAATGTCCCAAAGTTTTGTTTTTCGGCCACAGAAAATTTAGCCTTAAGAAATTTTGTTAGAAAACTTTTTTTTCCATGTTGGCATCATTATAAACAATTTAGAAAAAAAAATCTTTTACCCGACCTTTTGCAAAGTAAAATGTACATTTCCCCTGGACTATATCGGCTTCATTTAAATTTTTATATCGGGCCGGTGTTTAAAAAACTATCCTATTTCTGCAATTCAGTGCTTGGCGAAATCCCTTCCTCTCATCGCCAAGTAACAGACGCGAATGTCCCGTCAACTGTCCTTTCCCGTTCCACAGTCCCGTTTTGACCTTTGGGGAGGAAAACGCAGGAAAAAGTAATTATACCGTGCCCTGTGAACCTCCATGGGTATATAAGCGCTGAATGCCAAAATGATAAACGCTCTTTATCATGATTTTTATGCCTTGAAACTGACTTAAAACATGAAGTTTGATAGCATATTTTAACCCTTTCAGGAGCAAGTAATTGAGTTTCTGTAATGCTGATTTCCCACCGGTATTTTCGAAACATTTTGTTTCAAAATAAGAAAAAGCAATTTTTCGACTTTTTTCCACCAAATTTATAAAAGTAAAATTTTATTAAAAGTTTCTGGTGCAAATCTTAATTAAAATTAGGTTGGATATAATATATCCCACCGCCCCTCAGGGGGTTAAAGGATTTTTCACTTTTTAAGGAAAAAGAAACTTCCTAATTCTGAATCGGAATACACAAAACGCCTTCATGACTGTATGTGGGAGGAATTCCAGTCAAAAACGGCAACAGGAACTAATGCTGTTAAACTCGCAAATATTTAATTAAAACTTCTGGATCATTACAAAAGATACAAATATTCATCTTGGCTATAATACATACAAGGACACGACATTTAAACATTAATTGATAAAGATTCAATCACGGGTCTGCTCACAGATCCCGTTAAATAAAATAATAATAGCGGGCAACGCGCTATCGAAAGATCAGCCAGGAGAGCACCTCTCTCTCCCCCCAAAGCAGAAACGCATCTCTTTAAATTCCAGCGCCCAGGCTTTCGTTTTCGCTGAGCTCACCAACTTCTCATGCAGACTGGACTTTGAGTTTTCCCAGCATCTGGTCTGGGGTATTGTTTCGCCTCTACACTCGTCCGTCCTGACCATCCTGTGTCCACACAGGTCACCCACCATATAGGCTGGACTGGTACCGTCCGACTTTCATGGATCCTGAAAAATACTGGAAAAACACACAAAAACAAGCAACATGACAAATAATTGCAATATCAAATTACGTATACAGACGAACACAGTCTTTCCATCAAAAAACAAAAAACAAAAAAACACTGTTTCAGTTCTTTTTGCTAAATATAGTCCAACAAACAATGTGCAGGTGAGTCCATCACGTAGATGCAGTCCTGTGAACAGTTTTTAAACAGAGTTTTTTTTTTTCTTGTATAAAATAGTCACAAAAAAATGTTCAGATGACAGCTCAGTCACTCTTGATAAACACAGTAAAAAAAAAAAAAAAGATGAGACGATGCAAAAAAAAAAACACATAAATATATCGACTTGAACTAGCACTATATTTTTTCTGTTTAGGTTGAAGAAGCCCATGGCTTCATGTGATCAGCTGCAGTAGAGGTCACTCTTGGATCCTCTTGAAATCCCACTTTTTCGACATCGTATCGATCATTGAGCTTAACTTTGATCACTTTGTATGGACCAAGGAATTTCGGTCGCAGCTTCATACCGACCCCGAATTGGGTTCGTTGGTTTGCAACTAAATTACCAATTCTATAACATCTCGCTTTTTTGCGTTTACGGTTGAAAATCTTGCGATTTTCCTCCTGAATTTTTAATATATGTTGTTTTGCGATATTTCTGCTATTCTGTCTTTCCTCGACAAATGCGTTTTCATGCTCCTCATCAAAAATTTGTTTTATTCTTAAATCTTCCCTATTTCTAATTTTTACTCCCGTTAGAAGCTCAAAGGGTGTGTATTGAATGCTTCGGGAAATCGTACTATTCATTATTCGCTGAACAGTCGGTACATATTTATACCACTTCGACCAATCGTCGATACTTAATTTAGCAAGGATTGATATGAGAGTCTCCTGTTGTCGTTCTACCTGTCCGTTTCCTCTGGGTATTCCCGTTGTAATTAGAACATGCTCAATATTTTCATCTTCGAGATACTTTTTAAACTCACTAGAAGTGAAGGCGGCACCTCGGTCGCTAATTATTCACTCTGGGTTCCCGAATGTAGCTTGTTGAATTTTTAATTTAGAGATTGCCTTCTTTGCAGATGTCGTCTTAAGAGGGCTGGTCACTCAGCTTCGGAATTCTCCCCTGTAATGTTAAGTCTATGGACTTTTGATGCATTCGTATATTTAAAATATCTTGTCGGGAAATTCATATTTTTATCTTCTTTTTTCTTTGTACTCTTTATAAAGGATGTCTCATTTTTCTTAGTTTTTAAAATCTTTCTAAAATCTATGCTGAATTTAATATTTTATGTGTTAAAAGCGGGCGAACTGTGAGTAAAATTTTAACACTTCCTATAAAATTACGTCAATACTTTAAAAATATTTTGAAAACTAAGAAAACAAGAGACATCTTTTAGGAAGTGTACACAAAAAATAGAAGTTAAAAATATTAATTTCCCGAGAAGATATTTTAAATATACGAATGCATCAAATGCCCATAGACTTAACATTACGGAGGAGAATTCCGAATCTGAGTGACCAGCCCTCTTAACTGGATAGAACCACATGAATTTTGTAAAAGCGTCCTCTACAGAGAATATATAATTGTAGTTTTTGTTGGTCGAGGGCATTGGGCCTAAGTGGTCGACGTGATAAGTTTGGAGAGGGGAATCATGTTTAGGAATGGGATTCAGCAATCCTTCACCTTTCCCTCGCTTCCGGTTGTATAGGATACATTCTACACAATTTCCTATAACACTTTCAATTTGTTTTCGAAGGTTAGGGATATAATAATCCTGCTTTATTATCGCTTCGATCTTGGCTACAGCGTAATGTCCTTTATTACGAATTTCGCGAATAATTTCTTTCTGCATAATTTCCAGTACCATAATTAATTCTCTACCATCTTCATATTTATACACAATATTTTTCCTAACAAAATAATCTTTACTTTCATGTTTCTCAACCAGTGTTTTGATAGTTTTAATGTAATCGTCTTCGTTTTGTGCTTTGGTTAATTTTGTTGTAATTTCATCATGCGAACGTGTTGTGACTAATACAGTGTTACGACTCAACGCATCAACGTGTTTCATTTGACTTCCGGGCCTGTGGACAATTTGATAATCAAATTCTTGTAGGAATAATGCCCACCTTGCTACTTTTGGCATAAGATCTTTCTTCTCTAATGTTTTTTGAAAGGCGGAACAGTCAGATACTATTTTAAATTTATTCCCTAACAGGTATGTCCGGAATTTCTTTAATGCTTCAATAACAGCAAGCGCTTCAAGCTCATAACTACTATATTTGGCTTGGGCGGGTGTTGTTTTCTTACTCATGAAATGAACGGGGTGTAAGTTTCTATAATCGTCTTTTTGTAACAAGACTTCCCCAAAACCTAAGCTGCTAGCATCCGTGTGTAATTTTGTCTCTGCCCCTTGTCTAAATATATGCAACACCGGTTTATCAGACAATTTATTTTTCAATGTTTGGAAAGCCTCTTTTTGACTCGCTCCAAAATTAAATTCCTTCTCCGTTTTCAGGAGATCACTTAAGGGTTTAGCGATTCTAGCATAATTCGCTATATATTTTCTAAAATATCCAGTTAACCCTAGGAAACTCTGGAGTTGTTTCTTATTTTGTGGCTTAGGGAATTTCTCAACAGCTAATGTTTGTGTTTCCGAAGGGCGAATTGTTCCGTTTTCCACTATGTATCCTAAAAATTCGATCCTTCTTTTCAAAAACTGGCATTTAGAAAAATTGAATTCGAGACCATACTCTGATGCTACCTGAAACACGCGTTTCAGTTTAGAAAGCGCCTCTTCTTCAGTCTTCGCAGGGACGATTATATCGTCTAAGTACACGGAAATCGTTTTATCTCTTATTAACTCTCTGAGGCATGCACATGTGTAGCGTTGGAAAAACTGAGGAGCTGAGCTTAAGCCGAAAGGCATTACATTATACTCGAACTGGGAATTATTTGTAACAAACGAAGTAAATTGTTTACTGTTCTCATCGACTTCTACGTGGGAAAACCTGTTCTTTAAGTCTAATGTGCTAAAAACTTGATTTTGCCCGATATCGTGTAAAATATCATCTATTACCGGAAGGGGGTAATTATCCCTAATTATCTTTTGGTTGAGCTTTCTATAATCAACGCACAATCTGTAATTGCCATTTTTCTTTTTGGCTAAAACAATAGGTGCGGCGTAACTCGAACAACTTTCACGTATAATGCCTTTATCAAGCCATTCCTGGATTTGTTTATCAACAAATGCTTGTTCTGCAAATGCTAATCGCCTGGGTCGGTGCGTAATCGATATTTCATCGCTCAATATTATTTTAACTTTCAAGTTAGCACTTTTTATTTTCCCAGGCTTGTAATTCTCAACTAAGTTAATTAATTCTTTTTTTAAACCGCAGTCAGTTATGTGAGTAAGATCAATTTCGTTTATATTAACCGAATTTACCATTTTTGCTAAGTAAACAGATTCATACTTAGGAGTGTCAGTTAAACATTCTTCAATCATGGGATTGTCGATGGAATTTGACCGCAAGCCTGGAATGGTCATGGGAATGTTTACAACATCTGAAGGAGTGTCTAACTTCGGAATTTTTAAGGAAACTGCAGTTATCATATTAACAGTATAATTTTTCTCCTTATTTCGTTTACTCATAACTTTAAGGTCATTACCAGATATTTCAAAATTTAATTTACTTAAACAATTATTTCTGAGGATCATTTCGTATTGTAAATCATTTAAAACGTAAATATCACAATTCATACTAACATTATCGATTGAAATGTCGGTATTGAAAAAACCCTTCGGATTCGCTCCTTTTCCGCTAATTCCTGTCAGTTTTACATCATTTTCATTTAATTTAGGGCATCCTAAACTCTTATAGATGTTATCATTAACCATTGTTACGTCAGATCCAGAATCTACCACACAGCTGACCTTTTTCCCCATAATTTCAATAATTTTGATGATTTTATCCGATGGGCAGGAATTGTTATTGGTAGTGTTCACTGATTTATTATAATTGAAGTTACTTTGCTCAGACCTGTGCTCGGTTTCTTTGCCTCTAAAATAAGTTGGCCCTTCTTTTCTTCGGGGACGTTGATTTGATTTATGGGAGGCGTATTCATTACAATAAAAGCATCTAATTTTGAAAGGGTTAGCGTTATTCCTCGTGCTAAGATATTTTTTTTTCATATTTGCTACTCTGCGGAATGTTATTTCTGTTAAAACTTTTGTTTTCAACATTTTGAGTAAAACGCTTTTTAACATCGTTATTCGGACTTCTCGGTTCGGAGTTCTTCCTGATAATATTGCGAGCCGCTTCATAATCATCAAGTCTACTTATAAAATCTGAAACCTTCGTAAACTTAGGCAAGTCATCAATGAAATGCTCCCTTATTTCAGATGGTAATCTTTTCCTTATTTGGTCAATAACCAAAATGTTTTTTAAATCATCAAAGGTCGAAATGTGAAGACCTGTCAGCCATTGTTCCAAAAAATTAGTAATTTCAAATGAAAAATCTCGCCACGATGCTGAATTTTCCTTTCTATGTGAAAAGAATTTCTGTCGAAATTGTTCTGCACTAAGCTTAAATCTCTTTAGTAATAACTGTTTCACGTAATCATAATCATTACACAGTTCCTCCTTCTCGTGACCTATTTTGTTGACTATTTTCAACGGTAACGGACCTAGCAAATAAGTTACCCAATTTTCCTTTTCTACGCCCAGACGCTTGATTTGGCGTTCAAACAATGTAAGGTAAATACTAATTTCTTCTTGGTGGTTATACTTTGTAATTAATTTCAAAACATCGGGGCTTTTAATACCGCTACTTAGTGTCGGTATTTCTGTTTTGTTTTTCGCCGCGATTTCTAGTTCAAGTTTTTTAAGCTCAAATTCGCGTTTACTCTCTTCCTCTAATTGTGCTTTTTTGTCAGACTCTTCCCTTTCAGCAACAATTCCAGCTAGAAGATTTTTTACAACATCTTCATTATTATCGCTCGATTTAATGATCATGTCCTAGAGTTGGGGCTTAGTAGAGCTTTCTGGTGCTTCTAACCCCAACACTCGTACTACCCCTAAAAGGTCTACCTTTTTGGCACGTACTAAATGCGCCATTATTTTTATTTTCAGTTTAATATCAATTCTTTATAGCAACACAAACATATAAAAAAGAACCCACTTACTTTTACGAGAAAAATCCTTTCTTGAAAATATGAAATCTCAATAATAAAAAAAAATTATTCATGCTGTATTGTACCACCACCGGTATATTCGATGCATGAAAATACTATATATTTTTAAAGCACTCGCGTAGGAAAAAAAAAAAAAAAAACACAGCTCACAAAAATAAATCGCTAGGCTGAAAAAATAATTCGATCACACAAAAACAAAAAAAACAGCCCACAAAAAATAAATCACTAGGCTGAAAAAATAAATCACACACGCGAAGAAATCAAGACTCGCACAAAAAAACACAGTGAGCCGTTCACATGCGATCCTTCGGCCCGTAAAATTAAAAAAAACTCCGGGCATTCCTTGCACACACTGTTTCACAAATTGCGAGAACTTTTTTCCCTCAATGAAGATGAAAAAGTTCTTTCCAAGGTCGCAGCAGTATTCCGTTCTTCTTTGCAGCTCAAAAAAAATCAGTCCAGGCGATAGATTTCAAGTAAATTTAGTCAATTCAAATCCAGGCAGTAGGTTTCATAAGTGCGTAACGGTCTAGCTCAGATTCCGGCAGGGCCCCCAAAAATTGTGGGAGGAATTCCAGTCAAAAGCGGCAACAGGAACTAATGCTGTTAAACTCGCAAATATTTAATTAAAACTTCTGGATTATTACAAAAAATACAAATATTCACCTTGGCTATAATACATACAAGGACACGACATTTAAACATTAATTGATAAAGATTCAATCACGGGTCTGCTCACAGATCCCGTTAAATAAAATAATAATAGCGGGCAACGCGCTATCGAAAGATCAGCCAGGAGAGCACCTCTCTCTCCCCAACGCAGAAACGCATCTCTCTAAATACCAGCGCCCAGCCTTTCGTTTTCGCTGAGCTCACCAACTTCTCATGCGGACTGGACTTTGAGTTTTCCCAGCATCCGGTTTGGGGTATTGTTTCGCCTCTACATGTATATGGTTATAACTTTCAAATTTGGATTTGAGTAGGGCGTGACTAATGCAGGGGCGTGTTGGGCAGTTGCTCCAGGCCTCCATTTGAGAGGTTGCCATGGGCAGAAGCAAGAATTTCGTTAAAGCAGAGCCAAATGTTAAAAGTTAGCCAAAACTGACCAAAATTCTAACTTTTTCAAAGTGGGGGAAGGTGGCTCGCTTCTCAAAATTCCGTGTCCCCCCCCCCTCTCCCCCAGAAAAGGAACCAACTACAAATCAAAAACCTAATGATTAATATTTTATTGTAACAATGTAATAGTCCATTGTTGTCAAGAGAAATTCATTTCTGACATTATTCTCATAACAAGGTAAATTTAAACTATTACTGATGACAAATTGAGGGCATGTTATGACGTACACATGATATTATGATATGACAGATATTCAAGAATGACTGAAAGACTTTTATTTGCATTCCAACGGCTCGCATGAGCCCTTATATTCCTATACAAAAAAATAAATAAATAGATAGTATTCTATCATCGCTTAACCAATTTATGCCTAGTGTCCTATTTTTGGGACGTTTCATATTTTACCAATTTTTTATAATTTTCTTCTTTTATACAACATGAAAATTGTATGAAGTAATTGTCTGTAAATGTCTTAATCTATTACAGAGAGAATGTACCATAAGACTGATATTTATTTCCTTAAATAAAACCCTTTTTCGGTGTTTATAAGTTTTTCATTTTTCAAGATAGCAAAGCGTAAAAAGTAAGTTTATTTTTTGTATCAAGGATCTAAATAAATAAATCATAATCTTAGCTTGTAGACTTCTTTGAAATACTTCTTCTTTTTTTTTTTTTTTTTAAATTGCGAAATTATATGTTCAAGCCTGTTTTTTATGCATGCTTGTAACATACAAAATATAGGGTGCAAATGGGGTACATATTTCTATTAGACATTTAGGGGGCAGTTCTTTTCAAGAGCATTTTGAAATAAATTGTTTTTAGCCTCAAATACGATTATTCGTAATTTATTATTAATAATATTATTAATAATACGCAATTTATTAGACTCTGTAAAGAAATAAATATATTTTTTTAATAGTTCATAAAAGTACTAATTATTGCATATAATATACAATTTAAAATCTTAATTTATATAAATTTAGACAAAACATATAATTATGCATTTTTACACATATGGATATTCCCATTTTTAGTATGTTTACACTTTATCAAATAAATACAAAAATATTTTAGCGTAATTTTGTGTGTGTGTGTGTGTGTGTGTGTGTGTGTGTTTCCAGTTAATTTTGCAACATTTTAAAGTGATTTTACCAAGAAATTTGAGAAAACAAAAATTCAGGCATGAATGGGTTAAAGCTGTGATCATCTTTCTTATGATAGCAGGGTGATTTTCTAAAAGTGTCGTGTTTTACTGTCCTTTCACATTTGCACAGGAAAATAGTTAAATATCATAATTTTAATTATTGCATTTTAACTATCATGTTTTTTAATGATAATTTACAGATACTATATTATTATTTATAAAAAATTTAAAAATAAGAAATATATTCTTTTGTAGTCAAAATGTCATTACCGTAGGTTGTCCGAACAAGCAATTTATTAGGTAAATATTTGACTGTTCTATTTAAAACAGATAGTTATAATTTTTTAAATATATTTTTATTTATTAAGATGCTACTAATTAAAAAAAATTTAATTTCATTAATTAAACTTATCTATAATTCTTAATAATTATTTTAAACCGTGTCCTAAGAAAAAGTGTCATTGCTATGCTTTTGACAAAAAGTTCATCTGGAATTTTTTAGAGGGCAGCACATGCTTTTTTATCGAGTCAAAAATACTCCTTCCCTTTCACCGTCCGAGGATTTTCCTGTATTTTTATAAGAATGCTTGTAAATCTTAGGATATAGTGTATATTTTTTTAAATCGTAGTTTAATGCTATAATAGCTTTAGTATCACTTCTTTCTATATATGGTTTAAAATAAGATTCTGCTTAAAATATTTTGGCTTTTGCCATTTTAACATGACACCTGGAAACGGAAAAATCCGGGCCAGACGGTTAAGGGGACGGTGGAGTTTAAAATTCTTAAAAATAATTTTTTTTTATTTTTGTAAATTTAAACTTAAATATTATTCAAGGGTACATTATATACATTATAACATGCATTTATCCCAAAAAATTTTTAAAAAAAAATTATTTTTGAGAAAAAAAAATGGAATTTTACGCGTTGTGTTAGAAATCTTCGAAATGCCCCATGCGTCTTCCATATCAATGAAAATCCCCAATATTTTTTATAAAAGTTTGGTTTATATATAGAAATAAAATAGAGCATCGAATTTTACACATTTGAATTTAAAGGTTAAAAAAAAAAAAAGTTGAAAAAAATTGAAATTTTTTCGAAAAATTTTCAAAATTTCAAATTTTTTCAATTTTTTTTTTAATTTTTTGTAAATTTCATCTTAAATATTATTCAAGGGTACATTATATGCATTATGGCATGCATTTATCACAAAAAAAGATTTAAAAAAATTTTATTTTTGACAAAAAAATGGAATTTTACGCGTAATCTTAGAAATCTTCGAAGTGCCCCCTGCGCGTTCCATATGAATGAAAATCCCCAATATTTTTTATAAAAGTTTGATTTATATATAGAAATAAAATAGAGCATCGAATTTTATATATTTGAATTTAAAGGTTAAAAAAAAATTTTTTTCGAAAAATTTTTGAAATTTTGAATTTTTTTTTTTTTTTACCTTTAAATTCAAATATATAAAATTCGATGCTTGATTTTATTTATATATATAAACCAAACTTTTATAAAAAATATTGGGGATTTTCATTGATATTGAAGACGCATGGGGCATTTCGAAGATTTCTAAGACGACGCGTAAAATTCCATTTTTTTCTCAAAATTAATTTTTTTTGTCATAAATGCATGCCATAATGTATATAATGTACCCTTGAATAATATTTAAGTAGAAATTTACAAAAATAAAAAAAATTACTTTTAAGGATTTTAAGTTCCACCGTTCCCTTAAAGGGTTAAAAGTCAACTTGTTTAGGTGAATAGAGTAAATAGTTTTATGATGTCAATAAAACAAGCAAAGACTTTGAATGTGTTGGTGAGTATTTTGTTGTACGTCATTACCGTACCCACATCTAATTGATAATTTAAATGGACTTTTATTTCTTAATCTGCTTTTATTATATAAAAAATAGAAAATAATTGTATGGGCTAGAAGGTATAATGGCTAACATTTATGTCTGTGGAAAAATAAAAGTACTTTGCTTATTTGTCATTACCGTGCTCACTTATGTTCATTACAAAGTTCATTAAAATTTAAAAATTAGTTTTAAAATGTTAAATTAGTAATTTAGTCTCTGCTGATGCTTGTATATTAATGTTTATGAGGTAAGGTAATTATTTACAAAAAATGAAAACTTTCTGATTATTTCTAAAAATTTGATTTTGTTATTCCAAAACATGGGCAGATTTTGAAAATGACCCACCAACCCTGTATACAGATGTGAATAGTAACCTAGTACGAAATTTATGTTTGAAATTTAGTCACTTCAGCATAATTCAAGAAAATTTTCTATAAATTAGCTAGTAAAGTGGCCTCCAGAATAATACTTGCCCCGGGACCCTAAGATAGTCTAAGTCGGCCCTGGATTTGAGAGCATCTGTAAAACTGGGTTGTTGGTTTTTGATTGATTTATAGTGAAAAGACTCTTCTACGACTTGTCTGGCTCTGGAAATCATGTACATTTACTATATACGTTCACTTATTTCTTTATTGACTCAGGTTTCTGTGTACAGGAAGATAATTGTTTAAACAACATGTAGTTCCTCGTGAATATATGTCATGCAATGATGCTCAAGGTTTTGTGATAAAATGGAAACACCAATTTACGGAAACCCAATATATTTATCGACCTAGTAAAAAATTGTAAATAACAATAAAATAAAAAATATGTATATATAAAAGGTAAATAGCTATAAAATCCACAAAAAGTCGACAAGGTCGGCCTCTACATTTATATTATATTAACTGTAAAGTCCGCGGCTTTGCACGCGTAGTTGTCGAAATACGCCAAGTGGTATTTGTAAGGCTATTTTTTAGAGGAAATTATACTGCTACGGATAATTAAAAAATTATCAACTAAGCCATATTTTGAGTAAACTTCATTCTTATACTGCACTGCATTAGTCGAACATGAGACTTAAATTAATGAGAAATGAAAATGAATCTATATACAGTGGAACTCGGTTAAGACGCGTTTCAAGGGAGTGGACAAAACTCGCGTATTAAGCGGGATCGCGTATTAAACGGGATTTGTATAATGTTGCATTAACTGGACTTATTTACATATCTAATCGTCTAAAGGAACTTTAGAGTAGTCATTTATACATTAACGGTCAAAAATGGTGTCTTTTACGTACATCTATTATATATATATAAAATCCAAACGGAAATTTCGTTCCGAACGCCGAGATTTCGAGTTCTACCACATGGATTTTGACGGAACTTATACTGTTAGATAGGTATCGTTCCAGGGAAGGTTTTAAGCTATAACACATCATTCTACCTAGATTAGTTATAGAATTAGTACGGAAAATTCTATTATTTTGGACTTTGTTACTTCATATTTCCTTAAATATCTGGGCTCCTATTGGTCGTAGAGCTTAGATCTCGGGCCAAAAGTAGCTCCGAAGCACCCCAAGCAAACTTTCCCCCGCGATTATTTTGCCGTCTTCCGATTTCCTCTAACTCTATTAGGGGCCCGCGTAGGGCCCCTTTAAAATATTTTTCGTAGTAATTTCAACAATTATCTTAAATTATTGGTTAAGACCGCCACCCTCTCCCGATTCATGTATCTACGGAAAGGAAGCATGCAGGAGTTTCGTTCAGATACGCTTTCGTTAAGAATAAACTGCGCTCCCTGGTGGTGGAATGTGGAACTAACATAACGCGATATTGTTAAAATTAGGAAATCTAACAATGCGATCTGTTTTAAACTTTGAGATAGTTCATAACACATAATCTATTATCTATTCTATTATATATATATAAAATCTATTATCTATTATATATATAAAATCCAAACGGAAATTTCGTTCCGAACGCCTAGATTTCGAGTTCTACTGCATGGATTTTTACGGAACCTATACCGTTAGATAGGTATTGTTTCAAGGAAGGTTTTAATCTATAACACATTATTCTACCTATATTAGTTTTAGAATTATGACGGAAAATTCTGTTATTTTGGGCGATAAAGTTACCATTTTATTTCTTGGCGAAATTCATCGTTGATAAAAAAAAAAAAAAAAAAAAAAAAATGAAACGGCTATTAAACCTCGAAAAATAAAAGAAAAACTGTTACTAATTTTATTTAAATAAAAAAAAAAGAAAAAAATAAGAAGAAAATCCGTTTTAATGAGTGATAATATTAAAAAACGGAAACATTTAATCAAAACCTGAAAGAAATATTTGTAATGCTTAAAAATTAATTTAATAAGAAATATTACGCTTGATACGCAATATTTGGCTCTTTATCGCTTGCGTTAGATATGGAAACGAATCTGAAAATTTGATTAGATGAAATTTTAACGACATTTTCTTTCTGTTCTGTTCTTTTCTTTTTTTTATATCTAATTGTCCCATCACGAAGAAACAAGCAGATGTAATTGTGAGTCACATGTGTAATTGCTATTTGTTTCTTTACAATTTTTTATTTTTCTTTTGTCGCCAAACAATGTGATTTTAAGCCAAAAATGCATAAGCGTGACATTAGCTTGAGGATGTTCTCACAAATGGTGTTTTTTTAGGTGAAAGAGATCATCTTTTGAGTACATTTTCATATTCAATTGTAACTTATATAGATATCAGTTAATATTTTAAAAATGGAATCGAATACTTAAATTTCAGTGTGAATTTCTGCCACACATACATATTGTAAAATAATTTCATACTTTTTAAAATGTTTTTCGCCGTAATTCCGAAAGCATGTGATATTTATAAACTCGAACTCCGATCAACGAATATTACCCATTTTATTTAAGCAAATATTATCTATTTTCTCAAGTCATATCGCCAATTTCATTTGTAGGAAAATTCACAGATTCGAAATCTAGGAAATAAAGATAATTTTTAAGGAAATTTATGTTTTAATACGTTATTACTATGGAAAAATTCAACATTTTGAAAAAAAAAAATTGCAAGTCTTTTGTAATTCGTCATTTCTTCTTCGTCTTTCTTCGTACTTTCTCCTCTGTTATGTAATATTTCAAATGATATTGGACTAATTTTCGATCATCGATTCACCGCAAAATCGCATATCTAATATAGTATATAAAATAAAGTCTGGATTAGGGGACTAATTAACACACAGCGCAAACTACTGAACCTAAAATCTTGAAAATCGTGGTAAAAAAACTTCTTATGACATAAACTTCTGCTAGTGTCACCCCTAATGGTTTTTGCACGGGGAGGGGGAAAAAAATCGAATATCAAAATTATGCGTCAAATGATAGCATATTTTAAATAATGTAGTTTTGTATGCTGAATCGAATGCTACCAAATAAATTTTTATAAGTCCAACAGTTCATGACACATTTCATATTTTTCTAATTTGGCGGTGTCTTTGGCATCTAAACCTCAAAATATCTATCATTACATCCGTTACTCTAGCAACGGAAAAAATTTAAATCAACCCTTTTGGCTAAAAAATAAAAACGCTCTATGAGTTTGAAATAAAAATGCAAGCATCTTAATTTTTTTTAAAGTGGTGATTTTATGTAAAATAAAAGGGAAAAAATTACTGAGAATTTAGCGTTATAAAACAAAAATGGAAAAGGTACTACTTAGATATTCCGTCGACTAAAAATCTATCGTCAAACTATAAAATTAAATGCCAATAATGGTTGATCGTAAATATCAAATTCACTTGAATTTAAACAAACTACACGTGTTTACGTCATCAAGTGATTTTAATTTCGACGTTTTATTTGTATTTTTATTAATGTTATACTAATTTATTTGTTATTTCGTTATTTAAAATAAAGATTACACTATGACGCAAAAGTTTAGACAATGAAGAAATTCTTACATACTTTGAAAAATATTTATTCAATTTTCAAATCACTGCTTGAAATTAATGTGCTGTACATATAAACAATATTTATAACAAAGAAAAGTGGAATTGTGCATATTGCAATAAATTAAATGGTAACAAAAATAAACTGCTGTCTCAAAAGTTTAGACACAAATTAAATAAAATCGAAATAAAAAATCTTTAAAACCTGGTTGCGCATCCATGCTTATGTATTACGTCATATACACGAGATTGCATGGAAGAAACTAAATCTTGCATAGTTTGTGGATCGATATCGTACCATGCATTCTCAATAGATGTCTTAAGTTCCTTTTCAGAAGAGTATTGTCTAGCGTTGCTATAAACTTTGCGACACATGATGCTCCAAAGGTTTTCTATAGGGTTAAGATCTGGGCTACATGCTGGCCAGTCGAGAACTCTTATATTATGGGAATTAAACCAAGATTTTGAATGTTTTGCAGTGTGAATTGAAGCATTGTCTTGCTGAAATTCCCACTGAGGACCCCCTAGAAGCTCAGCAAATGGCAGTAGGTTTTCTTCTAATGTCTGTGTATAATGCTGTGAAGTTTGACGACCACTGGTGAAGGTCAGAGATACTTGTCCATTATAGCAAAAGGCTGCCCAAACCATCACCGAGCCCCCTCCTTGTCTGCGACTAAAAAAACGTCGAGGTTCCTTCCGCAAGTCATGCCAATACGATAAACAACCATCTGGACCATCCAGATTCCACTTTTTTTCATCGCTAAATATGACTGACTGCCATTTCTCTCCATATGACATATGCTTTCGAGCACACATAAGTCTTTGTAACTTATGATGTGGTTTCAGAGCTGGTTTCTTCTGCATTTTGCTATAAACGATTGTTCCTTTTTCCAAAATTCGTCTACAAATCGTATCCTTTGATACAGAGAGTCCCGATGAGCTTTGAACTCCACGTACGCTCATTTGTTGAGTACTCGCTAGTCTTTGTATCAGGCGATCCTCTCGTACATTTGTCACACGTGGCCTCCCAGACCGACATTTTGCTTTATATTCGGAACCACTCGATAAAACTCGATAAATAGATTTTTTTGACCTATTAATAATAGCAGAAATTTCAGAAACGCTCTTCCCTTCACCTTTCAACTGCCAAATCCTTGAAACCTCATTCACTTGAATTTCTTTAGCTCTCGGCATGTCGACTATGAAGCGCAATCGTTTGCAGAACTTAAGTACTCCAAATTTGTGACATCATCGATTCTAAATTTGCATATGCCAGCGAATATTCAAAGAAATTTAGAATAGTGTCTAAACTTTTGCGACAAGCACATTTGAATTTTTATGAAAAAAATTAGTATTATAGCAAATAAAACGACTGTCTTTTGTACATAGCATTTTAAATCAGTCTTTGAATATATTTACAGGCTTTTGTAATTCTGACGTCATAATTCTACATTTTAAAGCTGAATGACGTCATTGTCTAAACTTTTGCGTCATAGTGTATGTCAATTTATATAATTTGGCGATTTGTATAATTTGGTGAAATTGGTCGACGGGATAACAAGTAGTACCAATGAAAATATTTAAGTATGAAAGCAATGTTTGTAACGACTTAAAAATTATTTTCATATATATAAACTCGGTTTATGGCGTCAGATGCCGTCATCCGAAGAATCTACAAGAGTATTTTTCCATTTTTTCCGGTCATAGGTTCCTCAATGAAAGAAATTGGAATTGGAATAATATTGTGCGATTTATAAATTGCTCCTCGATAAGAAGAAAAAATGGGTACATTTATAACAACCGTGCGCACATCTCGCTGATAGTATTTTTAAAATTTCCAGTAGCAGTAGTTACATTTTGCGTATATAAATTAAAAATATTTTTTTGCTTTTAATTATGGCATTATTTCCTGTTATTGTTTATCTTTTCAGTTTTTTAAATGAAATTAGTATAAGGCATGCATTTTAAATTAAATGAGTGAAAGGTTTGTGTTTTAAATGAAAATAATAAAATAAGAATATGCTATGAAAACAATCTTTATTGATTTATTACCTGCACCCGGCTGACATAAAAGTATCACAAAAGCCACATATTCAATTTTCTTTGAGTAGTTGCTCATGAGAATTCAAGTTAACCTTCCGTAATCGGATACTTCACATATTGGGGTATTAGCTTTAATGTTGAAAGCATCGTTTTTGTTTGAAGCGAAAACTTTACTATGAATTCTATTACACAAAATCGCATCATCATCATCTACTGTATATTTACAACGGAAATTTGTATTTCATTCCGATTGTTTATAATACTTTCGTAGGATATACCACAATTAGTTAGGTAATAATTTTTGAAAGGTTTTAGTGTATACATATTGTTCAAGGGTACTTAGTTATAGAGCAACAGTAAAAGTTCAAAAATTAAGTGAACCTGATTATGAAAGTTTAGCCTTTTTAAAAAAATCTACAGAACATATTTTGTTACAAGTGGCCCTGTTGCATGACTTTCAGGAATGGTGTTAGTATATACGATTTCATTATATGTTGATTAGTTACAGAGGTGTTAATTCCTGTTGTCATAACGGTCTCATTACCCGACGATAAGTGCGCTGTTTATAATCAACTAAAACAATTACTTCTTAATTGCTAAATTTTGTCCAACGCTTAAGATAACATTATATCGCAATGGCGTTCGCATCGTTTTCAGTAATGTGCAAGGTCAAGCTGAAGATCCATATTGTTTAAAATACAAGTTCAAATTCACCATTTAGTTTAATCCAAGGTTCATTTGGAAATATTGACCAGCGCAGCGGGCATAGCCTGCTAGTTTAGATTAAAATTTAATTGTATTCAACTTTAACTCATTATTATTTTTTTTTTATATATATAGGATCGACTGGAGTAATAATAGAAAATATGGATTCCAACATGGCTTTAATGTTAAATAATACGTTGCAACCAAAAATAAAACAATAAAAATAATTTTCCTATGAGAGTAATTTTTTTTTTAAACAAAGAAAATAATTTTAAATCTTTTCAGTTTTTAAAATCATATTTAGTTGTCTGAGCGAAGCGAAGGCTAATACACAGCGCAATATTACTCTCCGGTCACATACAGCTATGATGGATATTAAAGCCCCATGGCCTACTAAAAGAATATCTAATAAAAATCTTTCGTCAAGCATAACTCAAAAAATATTTGTCGGATTTCGTTTCTGATTGCACCAGAAGGTGCCTATGAGGGTCGCCTTACAAATTCATATATTTATTCTACGGAACCCTCTGTGCGCGAGTAATACTCGCACTTGACCGCTTTATTTTAAAAGTTTGACCCAATTCGGGCTTAAGAATGTGAGATGTTTTTAACTGGCTTATGATTGTATTTTAAAAAATACATCTGCTAACACGTATTAAATAAATTATTTTTGTTTTTATATAATAAAAGTTAAACGACTCCTTTATCTACGTGTATGCTAATATTATAAAGTAGTAACGTTTGTGTGTTTGTTGAATGTAATCTCAGAAACTACCTAGCCGATTTAATAAATAATGGTCTGAAAATGCTATTGGCCATCTCTGCTCCAACAAAGACTATATTTTATGTCGGTACAACAACCTCCATGGGTGAATGAGTAGAAAAGTTAAATTGCGAATTCTGATGTATTGTTTAGGCTAGAAATTTGAAATTATGTACAGTGGTTACTTTTAAGATGTAAATACTCGTTATGAACTCTTTCTACAAGGTTCGAAATTTTAAAGATCGAAAAAAACGGAAAACGTTCTAGAAAGTTTCTAAATCACGATTTATTTGGAATTGTTAGAGAAAGAAATTTTGAAATTGCACATGGCTAATTACTTTTAAGTCGTAAATGCCGGTCAGTTAAAAGAAAAAAAAAATAAAAGGGTGCACCATAAAAAAAAGATCTAATCTACAATTTCTGTGATACTGTTGGGTCTAGAAACTTAAAATTTGGCATGGAAAGAATTCAAACTGCAATGCACGCGTTAGAACGACTTCTAAAAAAATCGAAATTAAGAAGACTAAATAAAGCGGACAAAGTTCTAAAAATGATCTAAATAACGAAGTACATGGAATTATTAGGAGTATAAAGATGAAAATTTGCATAAATGGTGCTTTTAAGACGTAAATACTCGCAATAGAACAATTTCTAAAACTTTTACTATGTAAAATGATGCACGAACGAAAAACTTTCGAATTTTTTTTTTTTTTTTTTTTTCTGTGCTATTGCTGACTTAAAAACTTTTTATCGGGTTGAAATTTTTGGACGGTATATTTTTAAGATGGAAATGCTTTCTAAGAATGGCTTCTAAAAAATAAAAAAATTAAAAGGATGAAATGAACGGAAAACGTTCTAAATTCCCATTCATTAACATTTTTAGGTACAGAAACTTTCAATATTTAATAAACTACACCCCCCCCCCCCCCCCCCCCACATACACACACACACAAAAAAAAAAAAAAAAAAACATGCAGCTTAAATGCAACAAAACGGGTAGCTACTTATCTAGCATTGAATAAGTTGTGTTAACATTGAATAAATGTCGGTATGAAACAGCGAATAGTTTGCACGAAAGTACTTGTCAAAGTGTTACTTCTTCTTGGCAAAAGTATCGAAAAGTGTCTGTTTAAATTTGATATGCAATTTTTTTTTCGGCTTCACTAATTTAGAGATTTAATCATAAGGTCATTTTCTCAATCATCATTAGAACGATTTTTTATATAGTCACTTATTCGAGTAAATTTTTAATCGGTTTTAATATTGACGTATTTTAGCTTGCGTGATTTGTTGGAAAAATGTGTACGGATTTGTAAATTACTCGAAGTGACATTTTCATAGCTCAAAGGTTATGCAGACTAGATATTCCAGATCTCGTATCATAACTTACGCTGCAGTCAATGCAGATTTGTTTGTGTAGAAGCGCAAGGGGCCTACCTCGAAAGGAATAAGTGTAACAATCGTGTCAGGTAACTTATGTATTTTTTCGGACAAAGGTTGAATATTTTTCAGACAGGCCACGTATTGTCAATTAAATATAGCATCTCATTTTCTATTCTTGTCACGCGTTATTATTAAATCTATGTTCTCACTAACATCGCTCAGACTAATCCCTCTGAGGGAAGTCCTAGTACTTGTAATAATAAGTACCATTATAATCTGTCCTTCTTTTTAATATAAGAAAAAACTATCCTTATTGTGTAAAAAATATTGTTAGCATAGCAAACAATAACGAAAACATAAAAGAATTATCCAACCACAGTCGTATCAGTTTAATCTTTACGAAATTCATTTTTTGTTGCCTATAAATTGTATTATAAAACATAGTATTAATATAACGTACATTTAAAACCCAACTAACAACAGGTATGATCATCTCTAACCATGATAATTTTTATGACGTATCTGCGTAATCTGAATCCGTCTATATCTCCCTAGTACAGTAAAAACGTACACGAAGCGATAGGCAAAGAATGTTAGGAGGCGGGATCAAAGAAGAATTGTAGTTTTGCTTATTTAGCGGGGTTTTGTTTTATTGAAATATCTACCACTATTTCCGACTACTAATTTTCGCCTTAATTAATTTGTTATTAAATAAAGTAAATAATACTATTCGGAAACACTGTTTTTTATCTGAATTAAGAAAATCCACTAAATTGGCAACACTTGAGAAGAGAGAAGGAATTCACATTTTGTTCAATGAATTCGCGTCTTAAGCATGATTTTTTCCCTCAAAGGGCTGAAAATTTATCGCGTATTAAGCGAGGTCGCGTAATAACCGTTCGCGTATTAAACGTGATAGTTTTGTATATGCCTTATGGGTGATGTTAAAGGGATCGGAAAAAAATCCGCGTATTAAGCGGGATCGCGTATTAACCGTGAGCGTCTTAACCGGGTTCGACTGTAGTATATAAAACGCTAAGGTACGGAGCGGCGAAAAAGGTGGTTATTTCTCTCTTGCCGATGGCAGGGAGTGATTTCTGACATTCGAATGCTACCTTTTGCATTTCTTTACGACAATTTGTTAATAAAGTATTCGGTATTCTTTTTTTTTCTTTTAGCATTAAGGCTGTTCTCAAGTGCTCTAGTCAACAAGCGCAAAACGTTTTGACACGTTTACAAATTCCTTTTTTAACGAAAAGATATAAGGTTGGAAGGCCTGACTATGGAAGCGATTTGGAATCGAATTGTGTTTTCCATTTTTCAATCAATCAATTATCTATTGAGTTTTAAGCGATTTTAATCACGTGACAAAAACGTTTTTCTCTCTTCGCTGACTGGTTTTCATGCTTCCTTCGTGAACTTCAGTTTAAAACGTCCACTTTGACACTATTTTCTGAAAAATCTATTGCGTTTGCAAAAAAAAAAAAAAAAAACAGTTTGATTACATAGTTTCTGAACAACACCTGCTAGTTTCATGCATTTACGAACAAAAATAAATTAAAACTTATGTCATAAAGTTGACCTTTTGGATTTGAGAACAGCCTTAACCATAAGATAAATTATGCCCAAACTCACTCGTCCCATCTTAAAACTTTTTGTATATACTTTAATTGTAAACGAGTCCCTAAAAGCTTTTTAGAAACACCCAGCTTGAGCAGAAAAAGATAGAATCAGCGGACTTAAATTCTTCCCAATTTTTACTCTTTTATTTAACTCAACCTTGGATTTTGTAAGACGGTATAATTATTAGACGGAATTTGTAATAGATTTTTAACCCACTTTTTGATAGGCTAGAATTATAAAAATTATGTACACAGGTTGTGTTTTCGATGATAATACAACATTATAATATTTTTAGAACTCAATTAAAAAATGTATACTTTAATTTTGAGGCATTTTTGCGTTAGCCTGCTATAGGTGATAAACGTTCAATATTCTGTGTAACACTTATAATTGAATGGGAGTTGAAATAACAAAGAATGTAATGATGGCCAATAAAAGGTTCGCCAAAATACGCCAAATGGCTGTGAAATATTAACAACGAAGCATTTTAAAGGCTATAAAATAGGAAATCAATTATGAATAGAAAATTAAATGTGTAATATACAAAAGAATGTGCTTTTATCAATTAACACAGTGAACTTCCGTTAAGACGGCCATGTTTAAGATGTATTCCTCGTTATTACGAACAAAAACAAAACACCCGGTTAATTGTCTATAGGAAGTGCATGTAACATATATCGTTTAATACATACAGTTTAAGAGTTCATTCGTTAAGATGGAAAATGTATGTTGATGTGATATTCCGGCAGAAATGGACGCTGACTCTTTTGCAAGCTTTCATAACGATGTCATAATCGTTGAAAAATTGACCAATCAGGAAATAATCGATGAAGTAAAAGAAAATCCAGGATCTAGCGATAGTGAAAAGGAAGAAGAAATATCTCCTCCAAAAGTGCAAGATGTCCGTGATATGCTTGTGACAATTACGATTTGGATTAGGATCCTCAATTAGGATTGAAATTTTATCTGTCAACTGAAAATGTTTCTGAGGAGTACTTTTGAATATTTGGGTAAACTTGAGAATGATATCGAAAAAAGATCACTTACCAAGAAAAAACGAATAAAATTACTTTTCTTTCGTTGTTGTTGTTTCAGTATTTTTACTGAACATGCAATATTTTGAGAAAACGAATTTTTAGTCATAATACAATGGTTGTGTACATAATAAGTAAATTTTACTGTAATGTAAAACGTCAGATTTATGAACTCCTGTTATAATGGACTCTCGTTAATACGGACAAAAAAAACACTTGTCGTTGATCATCCGTCTTAACGAGAGCTCACTGTAGTTCAATATTAATTAATTTAAGATTATAGGCTGAGCAATCAATTTGGAAATTCTAAGAACATAGATTAAACGATGTTTCTTTCTTTTTTTTTTTTTTTTTTTTTTTTTTTTTTTTTTTTTTTTGTGTGTGTGTGTGTGTGTGTGTGTGCTTTCTACCAAGAGTAAAAAGAGCAGTGATTTTTTCATAATCGAGTTCGGTGCTCACGCTAAATTACTGTATTGTAACGGAAATATTCGGAAAATACATGAATTGCAATAAAAACAAGTAAGAAAAAATCATGCGTCAAGCATAAATTATGAAACACTTTCCAACACATTCAGAATAATGTAACAAAACTGCACTGTTTAAAAAATTAAAATATTACGCCTAATTCAACCATATGGAAACGCATAATACATTTGAAAACCCAATTTCAGCTGTTCCCATCCACAATCGGAAAATTATACGGATTTTTTCAGCAACCCTGTATATGATTTATAGATTTGAATCTATTAGCTACATTCAAGCCAAAATTTTGTTCACTTAAGAGATACATATACTTCAGTTGAAAATTTACCTTCAGAAATTTCCTCCAATAAGGAGAACGGTACGTGAATACTTTTGTGCAGCCCTGTATTTGAGGTATGGAATTTATATATAACGAGTAAGATGCAAAAAATTAAAAAAAATTTAAGAGCGCACAACGAATTTTAAACATTGCACCCCAGCAATTATTACTCAAAGACAATACTGTACTGTAAGCGATTTGTTTTGTGTGTCCCTGTAAGTGAATAACAAATTCTATGAATTTTCTGTTCTAACGTGATCGTAGTGAAATTCAGTGATTTATATCAGTTTCAATACATTTGAAATAGCATAATGTCATTAAAATACTCTGCAAACGATTTTTCCCCATATTCCATAATGTAATGGAATACTTTTGAGTGACCCTGTAAATAAACGATTAATCCTACATACTTCATATAAAATATCAAACATGCTTTGGTGGCCATAAATAACGTTTATCAATTTTATGCAAATCCGAGTACATTTACGGAAGTTAGAGCGTAGACAGGCGGACTGATGGACAGACAAACCGAATGCATAAACATTTTTCAACTTTGTTGGAAAGTGTTAAAAAATGAGGCGTGATTTTCAAGAGGAACATTATGGGTGCTTATAAAAGAGTATTTTTAAAAACTATTTTTACTTTAATATTTATTATTATTAACTTTTACACTCATTTCTGTGCACTTTTTTTGATGAATGCATATACAGTCGGACCTCGTTATCCCGGCACCCGGTTTTCACGACACTCCGCTTATGACGTCAGGTTTTCAAAGTCCCGATTTTCTGTATATGATTTTAATGTAAATACACCCCGGATTTTACGTCGTTGAATAATTTTCAACTCCGGATATCCCGACGGTTAATGAAAATTGTCCATTTTTCATAATTCATCTTATAAGCACGGAAATAAAGCGATAAGAAATGTTTTAGACAAACTTTTCACAGAAGTTTACTCATTGAGATAAATGAGAAATTTTACGTCAATCCTTTTTCTGAATAAATAAACCCACATACTATAAATAACCCATTTAAGCTCCAGATAGACATATCAGTCTACTCGCGGTCTTATTGTTCTGGTCAGGTGGCGCTTTTTCTGGTTACACGGCGTTTTTCATCCGGCTAAAACCAAAGCATTGCATTGCATTGAAACAATCAGAAATTAGATGTAAATTTCCAACTGGGCGAAAAATGTCTGGACCAGGATTCGAACCCGGGACCCCCTGGCTGAAGCCGCCAGTGCTCTGCCATCTGAGATATCCCGGACGATTCTGGTCAAACTTTTTCACCCAGCTAACCTTGATGATTACAGCATCTGGTCTGAAACCTGGTTCAGCTCAACAGAATAAATCCCAGGTAATGGAACTCCAGAAATCGCTGGATACGAAATTACACTAGATTAAGTTTAACACAATTAATTTGATTTGTTTACCAATTAGATTAATTGTGTTAAGATTAATCTAGTGCAATCAGAAATTATCTAACATCCATTTCTTAACAACGAATATTGATTACAATTCATTGTATAATATTGAAAAAAGAATTATAGGAAGCACATATAGGGATAAGCAAACCTTAATTTATCAGTATTCCATGTAACAAGAAAAAAAACAAGCCATCTTAAATCTGATTTTTATTCTTTTCAATTTTGTGTTGGTTTTGTTTAATAATAATGTTTTATTGCTTAAAACTGCAAGAACAGTTATGAATTTAAAATTGTCTTAAATTAGTTAAAAATATAGCTTTTCATAAACATATTTTTCTCCAACCCCGGTTATGACGACACTTTTTTTCTGGTCATTAGAGTGTTGGGATAACGAGGTTCGACTGTATAAGGTAAAGTGCCATAATTTCGTCCTCTTTCCTAATTTCGCCCCCTTTACTTCTCCGAAAGTGGCGGCACTTTTCACGCAAGGCATAAGGGACGGAAGGTAAAAGACGTCAGTTGTGAAAGGTTCTTTCGCCAAGACGCATACAAATACATATAGTATAGACGCCGGATTTCCTATTTTTGGAATACTTGAGTTCTTATTACGTCATTTTTAAATTATTATTTACTGTACTGTAAGTACACTCATTGCCATAAAAATTTGCGCACCAAGAAAAGGACGTCCAAATGAAACGAAATTTTACACGCGTAAGTACTACTGTGATATAAGTAAGTGAATAGAAAACCAAAGAAAAAGGATCATTTATTGCAGAAAAAAGTACAAATGAACGAAATTTTAGCACTCGGTTGGATCCCCTCTAGCGCGAATGCACGATACAATACGAGCGGGCATTGAGGCATACAAGTTCCGTATGATGTCCTGAAACATCTCATTCCACAGTTGCTGTAAACGCGCTCGAGTTCATCCAAACTCGTAGGGTGTCCAACTTGCCGTCGCAAATGATCCCAGATATGCTCGATTGGTGACAAACTGGCGAACGAGCAGGCCAGGGAAGGGTGGTAATGTGGCAAAGGCAGGCTTGTGACATCCTTGCTGTGTGTGGCCGAGCATTGTCTTGCTGAAAAATGGCTCCTGGGAGCCCTGCCACGAGTGGCAGTACATGTGGCTGAAGGATGTCCTGGACGTACCGCTGGGCTGCTGTCATTGTGCCATGGATCAATGTTAGGGTTGACCGTGTATCGTAAGCAACGGCACCCCATACCATCACACCAGCTGTGGAAGCGGTGTGTCGCTGTAAAGCGAAGGCAGGATTGAGGCGTTCACCACGGAGCCTCTACACACGAACACGATTGTCATCGCTGCTCAAATTGAATCTAGACTCGTCGCTGAAGACGACCTCGTTCCATTCCGTTGCAGTCCAATCCCGTCGTGCGCGACACCCCTCCAAACGAAGGCGTCTGTGGGTGGGTGTCATTGGCAGCACACTTAATGGGCGCCGCGATACCAGATGTTCTTCAGCCAGGCGCCTTGCGATGGTTCGGGAAGACACAGGGGTCCGTAGTGAAGGTGCTGCCTGTGTCTGGATAGCGGCCAATGAAGCAGTTGGTTCTACGCGTGCGTTTCGTATGATGTGACGGTCTTCTTGACGACTGGTTTGTCGAGGGAGTCCCGAGACTTGTCGCCGTGTAAATGATGTCCCTTCAGTCCACTGGTCCCAGCACCTCCTCACAGTAAAATCAGAACGGCCTACTTGACGAGCTACTCGTCGAGCTGACCACCCAGCTTCCATCATCCCGATAATTTTTCCCCTCTCGAACTCTGACAGCTGCTCATATTGTCTTCTATGGCTGCGTAACGGCATGTCTACCTTAGCGTTTCCTTTGCAAAAGAAAAGGTACACTCAGACAAGTTCTGCTTACCAGTTTTATACTCCAAGGAGGACGAAGTTCAACGCCCTCTAGTGGCATTACGCAATCACGCTGCATTTCTAATCATTTGCATATCTGCCTGATATGTACCTTCTTGCGAAGTTTCGTTACGATCCCACAATTATTTCTTGGTGCGCAAATTTTTATGGCAATGAGTGTATTTATTTCCTATTCATTGCATGTATTCTACGTAGGTAAGATGCTAAAAGTAGCATACAGTGAGTGTTACGACGTTCAGTTCATCTTACAAGAATTAAAGCTCTGCCATATTGGGAAGTAGCGTGGATCCAATTCCATCCCCTTGTAGTTCTTATTTTCGCCCTGGGGACGAAATTAGGAACACTTTTTCATGATAATTATTTTAAAATGAAAATAAAGTTTAATATATGTTATGTTTCCCTTTAAAACATTTTATGCTGAAGCGATAGAAAATTGGCTGTCAAGCCATCCTGGTTGAGAAGTTGGGAACATACAAATCGCACAACTTTTCAGTGAAGCCTACGAGCTTGCTGCTGTTTCTAAAACTGCTGTCCAATGGTTTAAAAAAGACGAGCATCATGCCGTTTAATTCCAACATTTTTGGACCAGAAGATTTTTTGACGAAACCTCATCCCTCTTCATCTGGTGAAAATTTCATGGTAGCTGATCAACCATCATCAAGTGACCAGGTTCAGCAAACTGTTGCTGCCATCAGCTCTAAAGAGATCAGGGAAATGCCAGTGATCACACCAGCAGCTTCTGCTCGAAGAGGTTCAGCAATATTGATCACTGGATATCCGCATAAAAACAAAGTGAAAGATTCCCAGGCGAAGAAGAAACGCCGAGTTGAAAAAAAAAAAAAAACTTCTGGCTCTACCACTCTCAAGGGAAAGGGAAATAATCGACCATGTAAAAAGTCCAAATGTGGCCTATCCAGCGATTCTGATGATGAAAGTGATTCTGCTGTTGACATTCCTTATGATGATAATTCAAGCGATAATGATGGCAACAATGATGCAGAGTGCCCTATCTGCTTGAAGCATTTTTCTGATGATAAACATAAACATGGAGATCAATGAATTCAGTGCCTTCAATGCTGCACTTGGTCACACAGAACATGCCCATGAGCCAAAAACAATACAAAATTTGTATGTTCCTCACGTTTGGATGGCTAATGTTTCTTTATGTTATTCTTCTACTGATTAATAGTATATTTCTTTGTGCCTTAATTTAAGGTAAATTAAATTACACATTCATTTTGAAATACATTTTGATTTAGTTATAAGTTAAGCCTCGGCTTTTTGAGAGGAATGAAATTGGGACCTTTTTTTTTTTTTTTTTGCCATAGATAGATATTTTTGAAAAACAATTTTTCTCATTGTTAAAATTTTTTTGTACTACGAGATTTGCCTATGTTTCTATGCGCATGAGTAGTTAGTCAATGTAAAATCTAAATTTGGTAGGTTTTCACTGAAAATTACAACTTCCAAGGGCCTAAAAGTGACTGGGGGACGAAAATAGGGACCCTAAAAACTTACCTTACACTCGAACTCGTTTAATGCGAGCAACGGCTAAAACGAGGACACGGTTAAAACGAGCAATTTGCACATTAAGAAATGTTCGTCATTTAAACTCTATAAAGATTTCCCCGTTTTTTACGAGTTACAAAAGCAGGTTTATGGCTAATAGGAGCAAAACATCGATCCCTTCAATTTGCATTTCGGCGAAGAGTAGGGTAGAATTAAGAAAGAAATTGCTTATGGAACACTGTTCTATCTCAGCGCTAATCCTGATATATATGGTGACAATAAATTGACTCTGTACCGAAAAGCCAGGCAGATTCTTTAGTGAGGCTCTGGAAGATGTTTTATAGGCAGACGGCCTAGTGTAAGCGAAATCTCTCATCGATGTTTAATGAAAACGAGAAAAGCCAACAGACGGTTGGCTATGATGTTTATAATTACGCTCAAACTGCAAATACCTGTTCTGTTTTACATATATCCAAGAATATTAAAATTTGTTAAGATTTCGTTAAAAATCTGCCTGAACTTATTACTACCCACTAGACACCGACCCAAATATATCCTACATATATATTACTTCTATTATCAACATCCCTTTTTCTTTGCATTTATAAAACGCACAACAATGAATGAAGTACCATTCGAAAGGATTTTGAACCGGCTTCTGACATAGAACACTCACATTTCGTTAAAACATGTTTTTTGATTAAAGATAGCAGTTAATTAAAAATTAAATCAGCATTGTTTTCATAATTGAAATGAAAGGTTTTTCTTAAATAGATGTTGCCACAAATATAAAATACTGCATTATATTATGTTCAGCAATGATTATAAAAAATAAATAGTACAAAAAAGATAAAGTGTGAATGTCAACGTTATGATTAAAAAGCGAAATTGAAGTATTTAGAAGAAAAATACCTCATCGATCATTCGAAACAGTGGTATTTCACGTGTAGCTTAAAAGATATGCTTTGTTATTTTTAATTAAATTGCATTTTATATGCATTCAATTTATTTTTCTGTGTCCCATGGTTTTTCCTAAGCGGATGACGTCATCCTCTAATGCAGCATCGCCCCCTGAATACTAGGCCTGAGCGCTGACACAAAAATGGCGGCTGCCGAAGGCGGATTTTTTTCAGCGTGTGTACGGTCCCTTAAATATTCGTACCAATAATTTTTTAAAGATTTTTCCGCCTTATTTTTCTGAAAATAAAGAAGTCAGAGAAATCTTTTATAAAATACTGGTCTCTACATTTAAGGGACCGTACCTACGTTAAAAAAAAAATCCGCTTTCGGCAGCCGCCATTTTTGTGTCAGCGCTCAGGACTAGTATTCAGGGGGCGGTGAATGCATAGCAGTTCAAATACGATTGTTAATTTTTTTAGCCCCCGGTACGGTATGCTATTTTTTTCTCCCAGCTTTTTTTGTGTCGTCTTCAAAAGATAACGTTACCTTACAGAAGCCAGCCGTAAAACAAAGCAGTACGATTAAATACTCTATAGCAATTTTTTAAACTTCTAAGCATCTCACATTTTCAATTTTTATACCGTCATATTGGGGAAAAAAGTACTTTTAAATGCAATTTGTTTGAAAACTGCACCTCCATTTATTTTTGAATTATTTTTTTTTTTAACTTTTTGGAGCCATTTGCTTAGTATTGGCAACGAAAGTACTCCATTTCTGTAAAAAGTAAAGGAAAAATAGTTGTAAAATATTAATTATATATTTTTGTTGCCATTTTTTCATAACAACCGAAAGAAAATGTAATTAAAATACGTGCTATTTTGAAAAAATATAAACGAAGGATTTCTGTTAAAATATAACTACATAAAGTAGGAGCTATAACAGTGAAATAAACTACACTGTTAAAAATATACAGCTTTTTTTGCATAGTCACTCCACAGCTTTTATAGAATATCTCTATTCTGAGCAATGAGAATGCTCCATAATATAGTCGAGTAATCGTTTTCTATAAAAGCCGTGGAGTGACTATGCAGCAAAAGCTACAGATTTTCAATAGTGTATATTTAATTTTAAGTATCTGTATTAATGTTACAAACAAACGAAGGCCTGTGAATCATAAAACAGCCTTTTTTTTCTTTTTTTGTCGAGTTTCTTTAATGACGGCATCTTTTTGCTGCATTTGTGTATTATTTCTTGATAGTAACGTCCTATGCCTACTTTACTGTAGATGTTTAAGAGTGGATAGTAAATGTGGAATTCGTAAGCGGATGCGAATGACGTCATTTTACATAAAATAAAAGCATGTGCTGTAAGTCTTAAAATTGAAATATGTTTTGTACTATTTTTATATACATATATTTATTTTTCATCGGGGGCGACAATAAATTCTGTAAAAGCAGAATTCCTGTTTTCTATTTTTTTTTTTCTCTCTCTCGCGCGTGCCTTTGCTATCTTCGATCATATTTTACTGTAACTTTGATTGAGTAAATAAGATGATATTATGGCGCTTGACTTATGTTGTTTGCTGATATTTTTATCTTTAATTTATCTTTAGAAGTTTAAAACTGCATCAAAAAAATATTAGATATTGCTAGAAAATATCAGACTGCAGTGCGAAATCCTCTCACGGGTCCTCTAGCATTTATATATTACAATTGCTTGTCAGAATGTAATTTATCAGTTTTACCAGAGAGAATTTTAACCTTCAAGGTGAACCTCCCCCCCCCCCTTCCCCTTCCTCCCTCTCATCTCCAACACACATGCCCAAGAAAATGCAAAGGAATGTTCTGAGCTCTTGAAAGGATAAAATAATGAAAGGATAGATAAAAACAAGGGCGGATCCTTGTGGCATTACTAATTATGTGCCTTTGATAAAAGGTAAATTAAATTGAAGTTCTTTTTAATTAAAATGCGTTGTGTAATATTGCAATAAAACCATCGGCTCTTTGAGGTCAGCAATTGTAAAAAAAAATAGAAAAAAGAAACTTCTTACTTGTATATCTGTAAAGAAATGATGAGGACACTTTTAGGCACAAATCAAACTTTTTTATTCATCTTGTAGAAGAGAAGTAAGAGGCCTTCACCCGTTGGTCACCGATTTTTTAAAAAATAAATACGTTGGCTGATAAAATAATCTGTTCCTCTTTAAGAACATCTTAAAAATGCAATATGCAGCACTAGGTGAATTTTCAATTGATAAAAGTTTCAATTAAAGCCTTTCAACACCATCAGAAAAATAAATTTAACAGGAGTTATTAAAATCGCAGACATCGTTCTCGAAAAGTTTTTTTTACCGGATCCCACATCCATCGGCAGACAGACCGGAGCCGGAGCCCGCGGCCCCGCGATCTTTAAAACAAAAACTAAGTCATAACAGATCACCAACAAAACAGATTCTGATTCTAAAATTAACGAAATTTTTAATTTATAGTAGGAAAACGGGGACTTCAAAAGTTAGAGAAAGAAAAGATTTAAATCTATTAGAGAATTTAAAATATTAAGCAATACCTTAATAAACAAATCCAAAAGAATACATTTAAAAAGTTTTGTTTTTATTTGCTCTAAGCTCAGCAATTAGACACACCTCCGAAAAGATCCACATCCATTCAAAGCTTACGCCGCGAGACACTCGCTCCGATGACGTCATCACAATACGTGCAGATCTCAAAGGAGAAGCTTACACTCAGAGTGTGCCGATACGGAGGAAAATTGCTGATGTACGATGAAGCGGCGGAATTTACCGAAGTACGAACTGAAACAAAATCGCTTGCGCAAAAATAATTACGGATTTAAGTTTAAAGAACATCGATGTATAAGGCCAAAAGAAATTAAAAAAATAACATGATTTAAACACTGTGAGATTTCATCTCACAATACCGAGTAAAATTTTGGCAGAGCAAGTGATGCAAAAGGTAAACTGAAATAAAAACCTTTTACAGAAACGGGATGACAAAATTTTGAATGCAAAGACAGAGAGAAAAAAAAAATTGAAGTTAAAATATTAAAATAAAGCCAAAAGTTAAACTGCTGCAATTAAAGATTAATAGTGGTGACCAAAAGGGAAGAGAGAAGAAAAAGAAAATACATCAAAAGTATACATAGTATATTCAAAATAGTATGCATAAAAAATGCCAAATCTTTCTATTTATGGCAATTGAAGTATGTTGTCATAAACTTATCTTCACAAATACTTAAGTACAAATGCGAAAGAAAATGAGAATTAGCATACATAAAATCCTATGTATTACTTAAGTAAAAATGCTAAACAAAATCAGAATTAGCATACATAAAATGAGCTCCTTATCAAACATTTAATTAAATTGGTATACCATATAAGAAAAGTTGCACTTTACAAGCCACAAAGATCAAAATACCTTTAGTTTTTGACCACAGCCTAGGACTTACAATTCATAAAATAGAGCATTTATTTTTATTACTCTAAACTGGCTATACATAAAAAAATATCTTTAGAAAAATTTTCCTAATACGATATTCATTTTTTTTTTTAAATTTAATTTAGTACTAAATATGTGACTTCAAACAACCAGCTGTACACCACATGAACAAGTGTCCAAATCGTGCACTAAATGACCACCCACATGCAAAACACAGATAGTTAAGGTAGTTGCAACAATATATATAAGAGAGACAGAGACATGTCTAAAAAAATTATGTGTTATATTGCTGAAACATATACTCTTACCACATTTCATTATCCCTGAAAATATGTATTGCAAAAGCAATATATCAACAAACACCAATACTTTTTGTATTATTTACTCATCAAAAATTTTCAAAGTATATACTATTCTTTAAAATATGAGACATCACTTAATACAATTTTTAAATACGTATAAAGATAAACTCATAAACTTATAGACAAACCATGGTTTTATGAATAAGTGAGTGTTTGGTTGAGTGGGTGGGGATCCCCAGAAAAATAAATGCTTTCATATACAATGAAAGATAAAAAAAAATATGACACTATCATGGGAAATTTAAATTTTTAAGTGTACCATAATATAAATATTAAAAATCATTTACATAAAATATTTCATGCAGAAAAATCAAGAGAATTATGTAAAAAATATACTATTATCCACAATCATAGAACAATACACACTGTGACTACTCATGTTTTACTCAAGGTTTCAGGTGGCTTGGATCTCTCTAAACAAGGCTCCTGACACCTTGTGCAAAAAGAAAAATAACTATATGCACTAAATAGCACAATATACCACCCCATAACTGCAAAAACAACAGCAATGTCCTTCTTTACAGATCCTTGATTCCTTAGCGTTATAAACACAATTTAAAGTTTGCATGAAAAATAAAATAAATAAATGTTATCAGAATGTTCAAAAACACGCTGAAAGTTTTGGTACACAAAAAGACATCAGGTATGTGTATTGTTGCAAAGGTGTAAACATTGTGTTTACCATGTAGAAACCGACGCATATCTCTAGATGATACACACAAAAAGGCAACATCAACTTAACAGTTGAATAGACATTATATAGGAAAACTGGACGAGAACTTTTTTGGGGCGACAACAAAACACCCATGTGCTTCACTTCTTAATTATCGAGCACTGATGATGACAAAATGATGTTGCATTTGGTGAAAAATCGATGATGTAATGAAGATTCACACACACATCTTGGGTAAAAAATTAGACATAAGTAGGTAGGTGATGATATCAATAAGCACCTTTTCTTTAAATTTCTTAGTAATTTTGAAGATTCACTAAGGAACACTTCGATAATAAAAGGCGCTGTTAAATAGTTACTAAGAACTGTGCTTTTCTTTTCTTTTTATGTAATCTTGTATAGAAATTGATTTGATGCTTAAAATTTTTAAATATCTTCATTAGTAATAATAAATCTTCAGAATTCATTCAATTAATTACTTCCTGAATAACGATTAACGATATGAGGCATATGACCAAAAAAAAAAAAAAAAAAAAAAAAAAAAAAAAAAATTAGAGACTTTGGGTATATTCACAAATGAAAACAAAGGCACAATACAATATTTGAAATATGGGGAATTTAGGCAAAAAATAAATAAATAAATAAATAAATAAAAAATAAATAAATAAATAGATCTTGAGAATTCCTGTATCAAAACAGCAACTCTGTAACTTCAACTATATGTAAGAACATACATCATACAAAATCAATATTGAAAGTAACTAATTTTTATAATATTTCATAAATTTTCTTGATTTAGCAAAAAAATTTTTTGCAAAAATAGCAATACTGACTTTTAGGAGCAGATAAGTCAACCAATCCACTTAGTAAGGATAATTTACATCTCACAAAAGAAAAGGTCAACCAACAAAACTTCCATAATCAGGTCTTGTGACAGCTATTACTTGAAAAAACATTTGAGATTACTCGTAAATCTTGTTTTAGCTTTAGAGACAAACATAGAAGATATTGAATTGAATCAGAGGGTGTGTTCAAGAAGCACGCGTGCCGCGCGCGCGAGCGAGCTCAGGAGACAGAAACATGGAGTGGGTCTTTATCGTGGATGCAATAGACGTTCAGCGTGTTCACGAACAAATCACGGTTTGATTAACCCCCCCCATTACTCGCGTGGGGTGTTCTGATCACCCCACGAGTAAAAGCATGCGCACAAGTACAGAGTTTTTCAAGCTCAAGGTCAAATATTTTCAGTAGCTGCACATTCCTAGAGGCCACGTCTACGCGATACTCCAAAGTATATACACTTTCAGCAATCTCGTCGCCAAGTGGAAAAGCTCGGCAAATGAGAAATATCGTCAATGGCAAACTGCGCATGTTACACTGAATATTACAACCATAGAAGCTCCTGAAGTGATTTGAACGTGATCGCAAAACGAGTCGTTCTCGTGTATTTATTTTGAAACATATTTCTATGAAGAGAAAGGTTAGTAGATTTGCAATATATGTCTCGTAATTTTGTTGAAATATTATTTGTAAAATAAATTCAAAGACGTAGAATTTTTATGCTGTTTTTCAGGAATGATGAGGTAATGTTGATTATACCAACATCTATGAAACGATATCGATCTTTATATTTTCTGGATCCCATAGTTTTATTAATTTCACAGACCTGTTACGATAAATAGTGGTGTATTGTGTACGCAGTCAATAGAATATATTTTGTAGAATTTATTAAAACAAAATAGATTATTCTTATAAAGTAAAACATGTTTGTTTGGCCTCAACTGGATGATACTGGTTTAATTACATGCAAAATTTTTTATAACCTAATAATTTTATAAACATGGTAACTTATCATTTAATATTATTATTTTAAATTAGAAGTTTTTATGAAATCCATAAAAAAAGAATACCCCCCCCCCCACACACCAAATACTAAAGTAATGTATATATATATATTTTTTTTGCAGTTATTTCATTTTTTAAATATTCTAATGTAACACATAAAATTTGTTAGTGATTAATGATGCAGTATTCAATTTTTTTAAATGTATTTCACCCAATCTAATCTCTTAAATATATACTTCAACCTACTTATGAAAAGCAAAACATTTTTAAATTGTTACTTAATTTCAAACAAATATACATATCGCTCACCCGCAAAAAAAGTGACACATCTCAACAAAGTAAATTTCACGGGAAAGGCAAAAGAAAATTTGCATGACTTTACTGTAACATGAAATTATAGCCCTTACCTCTGCATGCAGGAGTAAAAATGTGTATAAAAGCATAAAACCCTTAAGAATGAAGACGTATGATGAGGCTTGGAGGGTTGGCTAATTTTACCTCCCTACACAATCCACCCTTCGTCTGTGGTCACTAATGTACATACAGCGTAATAAAGTGATTTTCCGTATAACTACACTGATAAATACTGTTTGTCTAGCAAGATGCACCTATGACAGACTTATTAGTGGAATAAAATGCAAAATGAATTTTTGCAGCATGTGCCACTTTTCTTGCGGGTGAACGATATTATAGAACAAAATATTTTCCTTTATTCCATGATTTTTAAAATCTCAGTATGGAAATCTTTGCAGAAAGAAACAACCATTTTTAATGCACAGAATTCAGATATAAAAAATGTTATAATGTGTTTAAGAAGCCATTTAAAATGTTTACTCCTTACTAGGTGCATGTCTGATCACACAAAATGGTTATAGGGATGTTGGGAATAAATTTTTTGTTCACACTTAGTTTGTAACAGATAAACAGTGTTGTAATAGTAAAAAAATAAAAAGTGAGAGTATAAGCTATAGCTTTGTTAGAGAAACAGAAGGTTGATGAACTTCTGTTTCTTGATTGATTTTACTGATTGATTTACTGATTTACTGATGATTGATTTTACTACAAAGCTTGTTAGTAAAATCAAAAAGATATATGGTATATAACTCTGTATTGCCTCTACCACACCTCTGGAGATAAACTTTTTTTTAACTTAAAAGAAAAAAAAGCTGAATTGATTGCATTAAAGAATATATTTAAATGATTCAAGTGGTAAGAAATAGAATATTTTTTCCCTTAAGCCTAACTGCTCAGTTCTTATATCTTATTTTGTCTTGTTTTTCAAAAAAAGTATATAAATTTTGCATTATTTTGAAGAAAAATGTAGAGCATTTATTAAAAATAAATATTGTATGCAATATGAAGAACTAAAACTCACCTTTATTATTATGATTATCCAAAGTTTTTCTTACTAAGCATAGCCAAACTTTATCAACAAGAAAATTCAAAATGGCTACTAAGCATAACAGTACAGCAGTAAATATTTTACTCTTGAAAAAAAGAGAAAAAATGACTGACACATATAACTTCTAAAAGTAAATAAAATTACCATTTGTATTAATTCATTTTTTCAGTTATTCAACCTAATGTAAACCAAATATAAATTAATAACTAAATTCCTCTTTCTTGCGTATGAGTATAGCTTGCTTTTATAGTTAATGGTTAAAGCACGTTTATCAAATTTTCATCAATTATCCCATTATTTTACTCTGTCTGAGTTTAATGGTCTTTAGAATATTAAATGTAGATCTTGTGCATTATTATTATTTTCTTTTAGTGTGTGCAGTAAGTAGTTAGGCATATTTTGATTGAAGAAGATAATTACTCTTTCATGGTATGAATTTTAAATATTCAACATCAACTTAATCTGTATAGCTTTTCTCCACTTATGTAAATCAAAATTAATATATTTAGTGGCGTGAACCTCCTAATATGAAAAAAAAAAATCCACTATAATTCATCTATTTTTAGTGATAATTAAACATAGTTTTAGTAATAGATAAAAAAACAATTTTATATATTATTCGTTAGTATTTAAAAAAAAAAATGATCTGAGTAATTTTGAAATAAATATACAAGCGTACAATATTTTGTACGAAATTTTAATTTAACGATTAATATTTTAGAGATATCCTAAAATTATCTGTTTCGTATGTACATATATATTGTGTATTGTTATTATTAAACTGAAAATTTTATTAAATATTTATGTTTTAAACTTTAATTTTCTTTTTCTTTTTTTAGATCAAATTTTGCTGTTGATTTATGGCCTCTGGAGGACTGTCGACATCAGACCAGCTCCTGAAGGCATTGGTTTCACCCAAATGTACAGCTTTAATTTTACCAAGGCAGAAGTCTGACGTAGCTTGAAACTTGTTTTTCATCCATTGACCTCCAAGTGAGAGTACTCTCTGCACCACCAAATTTGCTTCTATTTCATTGCCAGGAGCCATTGGCTAAAGAGTTGATCACAGCTTGTGCTGCTTAACTGCAATGTTCTAAAGGGAACTTCTGCTGTTTATTCATTTTGGTACGGTTGAATAAATATTGCCTGCTGTATATTGGTCCATTTGAATCGTATACGCAAGCAATATTTTTCCGACTAATGAGGAAACATACACTACTGCGCTGTGTTTAGCAACCCATCTAGAAGGGATTTGCCAAAAGTATGTGTTTATTATTATTATTTGATTATATCATTTTTATTAATATAAGATTTTTGATACTTAATAAAATGTTACATTAAAAATTATAGCATAACAATATATTTAAACTATAACACATTAGGACAAACCAGGGCCAAAACTAAGGGGGAGGGGGGGGGCAGACGAGACGTGTCAGAACAAAGGGGTGCCAAATGAAAATTTTGTTTGTCGATTTTTCTCACATCTATGTTTAGCACAGTATTATTAAAATCGTCTTGCCTCGGGTATGGCAGGACATAATATGCCTGCATGGTATGCCAAAGCATAGAAAAATGTAAGGATGATATGGCATAAGGATCCTGTATAAAGAGGATTCTTTCTCGATTCTGCTTTCAAGATTTTAATAAATCAATATTTGACAAAGAAGATTACGTAGTTCAGTGTTACATATTTTTAATTTTAAAATAAGTTGGCTATTAGAAAATTAATAAAATTCACTTTGTAAATATTCTTTGCGAGGGAAGGGGGCCAAAATCATGTTCGCTCCGGCTTCAAAAAAGGCTAGTTTCGGCCCTGGGACAAACTGGAATAGTGATGGGCGATTTCGATTTTTTTAATCGATGCTATGGCGAACTCTATTTAATCGATTCTATAAATTTTTTAATCGATGCCTCTAAATGTAATGTCATTTTCATTTTCCTTAAAAAGTTGAAGGTAAAGCACTTGAATGTGCCAATACCAAAACTTTCTTCTATCTCAAACATGTTCAAACTCCAAAATTCGCTATCACAGTGTGAAATTTAAATGATAACCTATGGTCATCATGAGGATTAAAAAAGTATAGGTTTGTTGAAATATGTGCATTTAAAAAGAATGCATTTTCCAAATAAATAATTGAATTTTGGCCCACACCCTCTTAGATGTCTGCAACAGAAATTCCCTTCCCAATTCGAAGAGCATAAAAGCGAAACCTGTTGGGCAGTATACATCCAAGCCTAATAAGGATCTATTTATGTGATAGTGTAACAGTATATGAAGTTTGAATTAATTCCATGCATTAGTTTTTAGATATAGCTATCACGAATATCGTGTGAAATGCAGTATATCAGCGCAACCTGTTATATGATTTACACGAAAACCTGATCAGGAACAACATATAACAATGTCTACCGGAATATTAAATTTGATGAAATTTCATTCATTAGTTCTAGAGATATGATCACTAAAATCGTGTAATTCCTGAAAAATGTGTTAAATTCAGGGGTTTCCCGGGGGGGGGGGGGGAAATACCCCCCCCCCGAACATTGAAATGTCCCCCCCAAAAGGCTTGAGATTTTATGCTTAATGTACCAAAGTCCAACCCCCCCCCCCTCCCCTCCTCTGAAGTCTAGAATGCCCCTCGCTGGAGCTGCAGAAATCCCTCCCAGAGAAAAATGCTGAATTCAATTCAGCATAGCAACGCCCCCTATTGGGTGATTTACACCGAAACCTAATAAGCAACAACTTATGCCAAGGTCTAACTGAGTTTGATGAAAATCCATGCATTAGTTCTTGAGATAGAGCTGTTGCGAAAATCGGGGAAAATGCAACATAGCAGCACCACCTACCAGCAAATTTACATCAAAACCTAATCATCAACAACTTGCGTCAACGTCTAACCGAATCTGAAGTTCAGTAAAAATTCGTGCATTAGTTTTTGAGATAGCGATCATGCAGAAATCATAAAAAATGCAACATATCAGCGCCACCTGCTGGGCGATTTTCACCAAAAAGTAATCAGCTCCAATTTATATAAAGGTCTAACTAAATCTAAAGTTTCAACAGATTCCATGCATTAGTTCTTTAAATAGACCACCCACAATTTTTTTGTCAGAGACAAACAAATAGACAGGCTAACAGACAGACAATTTATAAAAATAGTCAAATCGTATTCCAGACAAGACCTTCTAAAACTATAAATTCTTCAAAAACTGGTAGTCAAAATTTTTCACGAATCCAACACTTTTCTTTTTCTAAATACAAAAGAAAGTTTGAAAAAATGAACAAATTGATTCCACCCGTAACGTAGGACCAGAAATAGCAAATCGATTCAGTACACAGATTCGATGTCGATCTTTACATGCAGGTTGAATCGTTTTCAAGACGATTCTTTAGATGCGGGCAGAATCGTTATCCTTTAATTTACTTCAAATCGAATCGCGGTCAATCCAAGAGTCGGGATCGGGTTGAATCATTATATTTATTCTTCCAGTTTTACTGTTTTAGTGGCAGAATTGATGTAAAATTTCATATAAGGATGGATTTTTTTTTTCTTTCTTGGTCACATCAGTGTTGGATGCATGTAATTTTCTACAATAGGGATTTCTGCGACTCCGGGGGAGAGCGTATTTTAGAGATCCGTAAGGGGAGGGGGGAATTGCACATTTGCAATTAAAAAGCATAAAATCTTAAAACTTCTGGGGGGGGGGGGTTCAATGTTCCAGGGGGAATGTCCCCACCAGACCATCCTCTGAATTCAACAAAGTAAGATCGAAACGTCAACATATAGATATGCTAATTTATATCAAATCAAAAGTAATGTAAATTTATTTAGTAATAAATCAGCTGTAATAACCAAAAGAGAATGATAAACAAAAAATTTAGTAAAAAACACATTGCAGTAGTCGCTGATTTTGACGCCATCTTGAATTTTGTTCCTGCAACTTAACTGTAAATTTCATTGTTTACATCTGAAAAAAGACGCGGATTTAAGGGAGTCTACTGCATTGAAACTAAACTAAAATCTGTAAAAATAAAATCAGTCTATAACAGAATTCTGCCTTAAATGAAAAAATTTTCAACAAAAAGAATATCAACAATTATGTCTGCTAAAATGGAAACCTGTATAAAGTGAAATATTTTTCGGATCCATTTGATTACGTTTTCAGATTTTAACAAATCAATATTTGACAAAGCTGATTATGTAGTTCAGTATTACGCATGTTATGATTACATATTTTAGATTTTAAAATAAATCAGCTATTAGTAACTTAATAAAATTCCCTTTGTAAAGAAAGGGGGAGGGCCAAAATCCTTGTTGCCCCAGGCACAATAAAGGCTAGTTTTGGCCCTGATAGAATTAGCTGGCAGGAAACTTTCCTCAACAGCGGCTTTTATTTTTTGTGTACATAAATTATAAATAAGACTTGTGTAGAAATAAAATGAATGAAAAGTTTATCTAGATTGTAATATGAATTTTGCTGATGGAAAATGGTATTCAGCCATTTATAATTTGTACTTTGCTAACATAAAAATACATAGGTTTCTTATAAAAAGTTAGGTAGCATTCAAAATACCTATATTTTAAAATAAATTAATAGAATTTAATTTATTATATATCTAAATAGAAGTATTTATTAGTCATTTTCAAATAAGCAGCCACTTTGAAATTATTAATATCACAGAAAAATTTGTTTGAATGCAAAATAGTTATTTCATATAGATTTACACTTGGAAAGAAAGTGATCATTTATGAGTTTTTAAATGTTTTAGGTACAAAATAAAGTTTAATAACTGACAATTTTGATTGACGTTCCTTTTAAAAACTAATATTATTAAATTTAATACTACATTGTATTTTTTCAAAAGAATTTGGATTTAAAATAAGTCAGGCCTAGTGATACTAGGAAAAAAAAAAAAAACACTTAATTTTCAAATAAAAAAGTTATAATTTAATAAATAAGTAACCAAATATATAGTTAACGTTGATGAAAGATTATTAAAAATACTTACCATTTTTCTGTGGACTCAATAATTAAAAAATAAAGTATATAATAGTTTTGTTTACAATAATAATACTACCACTTCAAAAATTGTGATGCTTTGTTTACACTAAATAGGAAAAAATAATGCATCATTTAGATTTATTATCAACTACAGATACCAAAACTTTTATAGTGTTTATAATAACTCCCACGAGATGCATAAAACACAGACATTAAAATTCCACTGTTTTATAAATATAATGATAGAAGAAATACTTGTATTCTCATATATTATACTGTATTGTCATAATATCCTACATTACAAAATCTAGTCTAGGTAAAAAGCTTTGGGAAGAACTTATTCAAATCAGATATTTTTATTTTAAATTTCTGTAATTTAAAATAACCTAACACTTAAATATACATAAACACCTTAAATAGTACATTTCATTATAGTGCTGATGTTGATGCATATGTTACATATCAATAAGATTTTTTTTAAACATTGAATATGTGTTCGAAGTTTAAAACATTAAATAGATATTGATCAATTTGAAAATCGTTCATTAATAATACAGATTTAAATTACTTTTATTCTTTCGATGGATGCTAGCATTTAAATTTTAAATACATAAATCACTGTTTATTGTTATTAAATATGCACATACACAAAAGGAAATAATACACAGGTGTTCAAGAAAAATAAACATAAATTGACAGAAAAAGCTATGCTTACCAAACTTGAAATTGCTTTCTTTTCATCGTGGATCCATTTAATGAATTTTTACAGCGGGTTCTTCAGTGTTTGGCTAGCAAGTGCACACTTTCAAAGCAGAAGAAATTATTTCACTTACTGCTTCAAAGGTGACACCAGCTGGCCAATTAATTCATAAATTAAAATAAAATGTCCGTATTTTCTTTTATATAGAATAAGTCTTACATAAACAATCGACCTGTTTCATAAACAATCGACCTGTTTCATAAACAATCGACCTGTTTCGCGAAGCACATGGCAGCTACATAAATTAAAATTACAAAACTAAAAATATCTGCCAACAAAGTTATGACATCTTTTGTTCAATGCATCTCTCTATTCTAAAAAAAAGTAACTACCGCTGTCACCGCCGCCGCCGCCGCAGGTTTTGAATTTTTTGTGACCGGAGGTCTATCTTCGTTAATATTAAGAAAAATAATGCATACAAAAATATGAAAATCGGTAGTGTTATACAGAAATGTTTGATAAACACGCTGATGCAGACAGTTTTCAAATCGAAGAATTATTTTAAGAGATATTTAATGCTAAAGTTGGACAAAATCGTTCCACTAAAAAAGTTTTATAGTAGCGAAAACTATACATCGGAATTTAATAATTTTTAGTTCATTTTATACGTTATAGTTTCCCGGTGTGCAGAATTGATTTATTTTTTTAATTTGACTCATTTTTCGAGGTTTTATATCTATTTTAAATTCAAATTTTCAAACTGTTGCCAACTATATAAACAGCGGAAACAATGTTTGCTTAAAAAAAGAGAAAAAAAAATATTTATACGTGTAATAAATTAAAAATTTATTTACACGTGACTGTTATAAACAGAAAAAAAACATTTGGAATTAGAATTAAATAATTATGTACAAAAAGCAGAAACTTATTAAAAACTACGTCATAAAAACTATAATTACACGTGAATTTTAAGATAGAAAGGAATTTGTAAAATAATAAATTTATTAACATGTGTTAGAAGTCTTAAATAGGAGAAATTACGTCATATTTACGTCACATTACAGTTATTACATAAAATGAACACAAAATAATATTGCAAAACGGTTTAAATTTACAAATTGCACTAGACATTTATTTAATATTTTGAGAGGATACGTTTCAACTATTTTTCTTAGGAAAGCGCAAATAATATCTAACACAAGTATTTTCACGTGAATATTAAAAAGGGAAAGAATAGTTTGGTCAAAATTACGTCAGATTAAAAACGATTAATTTAAAATGTCTCATTTAAAAGAACTTTCTTTTCGCTTTGTTAAAAAATACCGGGAGACAAAGATTCTGTTTACTTAATTTCTTTTATATTAGCTTATTTTGAAATGCTGTTACACGTGTCTACGTCATCAAGTTATTTTTATTCGACGTTTTATTTGTATTTTTATTAATGTTGTACGAATTTATTTGTTCTATTGTTATTTAAAATAAAAAATTATGTCAATTTGTATAATTTGGCGAGTGGTTTGGCGATTTATATAATTTGGCGAAATGGGTCGACGAGATAATCAAGCAGTACCGCAGCGGATTTGGCGTTAAAATTCCCCAATCAAAGACAAATGAATAGAAATTCATTAATTTTTTTTATTTTGACTCATTTTTTCAGGTTTTATTTCTATTTTAAATTCAAATTTTCAGCATTTCTAGAGATATTTTTTACAGATTTCAGAAAATTGTACTAATTTAAACTGTTGCCAACTGTATAAAAAGCGCAAGCAATAATATTTGCTTCAAATTAAAAATTTATTTACACGTGACTATTATAAACAAAAAAAAAACTTTCAAATTAAAATTAAATAATTACGTATAAAAAGCAGGAATTTATTAAAAATTATGTCATAAAAAGTACACACGTGAATTTTAAAAGAGAAAGGATATTGTAAAATAATAAGTTCATTAACATGCGTTAGAAGTCGTAGGAGAAATTACGTCATATTTACGTCACATTATAGTTATTACATAAAATGAACACAAAATAATATTGCAAAAAAGTTTAAATTTAGAAATTGCGCTAGACATTTATTTAATATTTTGAGAGGATCTTTTCAACTATTTTTGTTAGGAAAGCGCAAATAATATTTCATTTCTACCAAAAGTATCTTCACGTGAATATTTAAAAGAGAAAAAAATAGCTTGGTAAAAATTACGTTAGATTAAAAACGATTAATTTAAAATGTCTCATTTAAAAGAAATTTCTTTTCGCTTTGTTAAAAAATACCAGGAGACAAAGACTCTGTTTACTTAATTCTTTTTATATTAGCTTATTTTGAAATGTTGTTACACGTATCTACGTCATCAAGTTATTTTTATTCGACGTTTTATTTGTATTTTTATTAATGTTGTACGAATTTATTTGTTCTATTGTTATTTAAAATAAAAAATTATGTCAATTTGTATAATTTGGCGAGTGGTTTGGCGATTTATATAATTTGGCGAAATGGGTCGACGAGATAATCAAGCAGTACCGCAGCGGATTTGGCGTTAAAATTCCCCAATCAAAGACAAATGAATAGAAATTCGTTTATAGGGAGATCGCCACTGCTTTTTACATTATAATTCAATCTTTCGAAATCTTTTTAAAGCCGATCAAATTAGCGTGCATTTAGAGTCTGCGGTGTCTGGGCGGGGGTTGGCGAGCGTAGCTCGTAGGGGGCCGAGCCCCCTAGTAATAGAAAAAAAATATTTCACTTAATACAAGTAGATCATTCAAAAAATTAATATAAAAGTATTTTTAAAATATGTATACTGTGTATCAAAAAGCATCTCGCGGTCGCGCTGAAAAGCAGTACGTTTTGTAGCTAGGTGTTTTCGCTAGGGAGAAATACGCCAAATCCTTTGGCGAAATATTTTTCGCCAAGGACTTGCTGAAAGTGCATACACTTTGGAGTATCGCCACGTCTACTGACGACAGATGTTCATTCTACCATTTTTTCCGAAGCAGTGAGGACGTGAAAATTTTCCAACGGGGTGCTGAGAACACTCCGCGAGTAATCAAGGAATATTTTTTGACTGAAAACACAATTAAGGTAAGCTATATTGCAGATTTATTTTATTTTTATCATAATAATAATTAAATTTATGAATAATTTCTGTTTTATTTTAATTTATTTTCAGTCTTTTACATCGATATTTTGTCATTTTTTCTAGAAAATGTCGAAATCTCCGTGGGAAATGGAGCAACAGCGTTTGCGGCATCTTTTGGCTTCTGTTTCATCAGATTCTGAAGATGATGAGGTAGCAGGTACAGATAATACTTTTTCGGATGATGATGAATACTTTGAGGAATGTTCTGATCACAACTCGGAATCAGAACAAGAACCTGATGAAATATCGGAACACGATTCAGATATCGAACTACAGTCTGACTCTCCGTATTACTTAGAAAAGGATAAAATCACGAAATGATACAAGAAAAAAGGTAAAACTTCTATACGTACGCGTTCTTCGAACATAGTTATTCACTTGCCGGGTGCTAAAGGCGCTGCTAAGTCTTGTAAAACACCTATTGAATTTTTCAAACTGCTTATATCAGATGATATAATCGAAGCTGTGGTTAAGCACACAAATGTGTATATAAATAAAATACAATCAAATTTTTCCAGAGAAAGAGACTGCAAAGTGACAAAATGAAACCGAAATAAATGCTTTCATTGGCTTATTAGTTCTTGCTGGATTATGTAAATCTAGTCACAGGAAATCGAGCGATTTATGGAATATTTCCCGTCTTGGTATTAATATATTTCACAAAACAATGACTTATAATCGTTTCTCGTTTCTATTACGTTGTATTCATTTTGATAATGTTTTAGATCGTGATGAAAGAAAATCTTTGGATAAATTTACTCATATCAGAGACATATTTTCAAAGTTTAACGAAAATAGTGCCAAATATTATTCAGTAAGTGAATACGTGACGATTGATGAGCAGTTGCTCAAATTTAGAGGACGTTGCCCATTTTTACAGTTTATGCCAAATAAACCAGGAAAATACGGTTTAAAGTTATTTGCGTTATGTGAGGCTAAAACATTTTATACTTTAAAATTTGAACCTTATGTTGGTACTCAACCAGATGGACCATTTAAAACTTCCTATACCACCTTAGATATAGTTATGAGGTTAAGTGAAAGTATATATGGTTCAGGAAGGAACATTACATGTGATAATTGGTATACGAGTGTTCCATTGGCTGAGAAATTATTGAAAAAGAAGCTAACGTTGGTTGGTACACTAAGAAAAAATAAAAAGCAGTTGCCGAAACAATTTATACAGCAACAAGAGACGGGTACGTCAGTATTTGGCTTTCATAATAAGGTGCCCATGACTATAGTTTCTTATTGTAAGAAAAAAAAGAAAAATGTAATTCTTCTATCTACAATGCATTACAATGATGTCACATTAATCGAAACAAAGCCCGGAGTTATGAAGCCTGAAATTGTACAATTTTACAATTCTACTAAATGTGGAGTTGATACAGCTGATCAAATGTGCAACACTTATGATGTATCAAGAATTTGTAATCGTTGGCCGCTTCGATTATTTTATCATCTACTAAATACAGCAGGAATTAATGCTTTTGTATTAAACTATTCTGTGTTTCCAAATACAGAAATACCACGTTCGAAGTTCATAGAAAAAATTGGATTCAGCCTTATACAACCTCACATAGATGAAAGAGCACAAAATCCAAATATCAATAAAAGCCTGAAAAGAAGCTTAAATCCTGATACAAGTTTCGAAAACACCAACCCTCCAAAGAAAGGTCGTTGTGTGATGTGCCCTCGATTAAAGGACATAAAAACTAACTGCTACTGTGTTTCTTGCAAAAAAAATATGTGCTTAAAACACGTCTTCCATTTGCCCAAATTGTTTTAAAGAATAATATTATTAAATCATTACGCATAAACAAATCTTAATGTATGTTATAATATAGCAAATAAATGTCATTATCCAATATTTTTTGAGTATAAGTAATATAAGTAGTAAATGTAAATATTTTTTATATAAATTTGACTGTAATGTAGTAGTATATGTAAAGTTTTTTTATCTATTTTTTATAAAATTATATTTTTCTTGTATTTCCAAATTATTTTTATTTATAATAAGTCAAAGTAAGTTACTTTAATTATGAGTAGATGAAAAATTTATTATAATTCATTATAACTTGAAAATTCAATAAAAAGTTTGGGGTGTTTACAACACCCCCGCGAGTGATCGTGTGACAAAAACAGGCGCGAGTGATGGAGGGTTAATTATGGTGCTAATTATAAAAAGATAATTTGTTGCAAATGAAAGGCGAGCTAGATGGCTGAATGGATAGCGCTTTGAACTCGAGACTAGGGGCTATGGGTTCGAATCCTTCGGGACCCAAATTGTGTTATAATTTTTTTTTTATTTTATTGGTTGCTGTATATTTTTCATAATAAATAAGATATTTTTGATAAAGATAAATTTTTATATTAATAATACAGAAGCATATGTGTTTGTATTATAATAATAAAATACTTATTTAAATACGAGAAAATGAGGTATTTCGCAATGAAAGTTTTACATTTGAACGCCTTGCGAAAATATACGTTTGCACGTAGGATAATTTCTTAATGTTTTTTTTTTTTCTTAAGTACTTTAGAAATGAATCTTTGTCAAGACTGGGATGCAAATCATATTTTACGGTGTCAAAATCAACATGGAAAATATTATAGGAACAAATGTAATAGATGTACATTATTTTAACCAAAAATATCTGCACATATATTTTTTAAAGATATAAAATATATGGCGTTTTGCATCTAGTTTTGTGGTGAATAAAGTATAATTAGAATGTTTATAAACTTTCTACTAAAAGTATAAGTAGTATTTTTATCATACTAACAAGCATGTGTTTCCCTTAGAAAATTAGAAGGGACACGAAATTGAGAAAACAGAGGCCCCAAATTTTATATCGAATTAATTCCATTCCAAAATTCTAACTAATTTCTTTTCAAATTATTGACTTATTTACACACTGTTGTGTTTTGGAGGTAGGAGGTGATAGAATAATATTGTAAAGTTATTTTGGATATTGAAATTCCTAATCATTTTTTAGGATCGATCGTATAGTGTTATAACATTTTTTGTTGTGGCCACAAAAGACCACTTTGACATAACAGTCATTAATTAAAAAAATATCTGAATTTACTTATCATACATTTGGTAATTGAGAATAAAAAAGTAAAAGGTAAAATCATTACCTGCATTGACCCGAAAGAACAGAAAATGATGGCGACATTTGGAGAAAAGAAATAAACAGAAGTCAAATCTTCCTTGAAAATTTTTTATTTATGAAGCAATTTTTCTTGCAGAACATAGCGCATTATCATAGAGTACATCTCTTATTCTTTTAGATGTACTTTTTTTATGATGGACACATACAATCTACTTTCATTCTACGTTCTTACTAAAGAAAATAAAATAATTTCTTTCCTTTGGGGAGTATGGAGGCACAGGCATTTAGATGATTTTTTTTAGCATCACAATTCTATGACTCCAAATAAAAGCACCATTTGAATAAAAATAATAATAATGCCGTCAACAGAATTTTTATCCACATTTTACTGAAGAATCAGAAGTAACTGATCAAAGAATCTCGCCACAAAAAAAGACGAAACTATGCAGCCGAAATATTCTTGCACTTTTAATATTTCTTACTGTAGATACGAAATCCGTTTATTATTTTTTTTTGTAGAAGGGGAAGAGGCATCCACCCATTCTCTGCGTTCGTTGACAGAGCACTCAAGCAGGTGCGAACATAAGTCTTCGCAGAACGGCAAAAGGCAGCCATTCTGCATACTGGCTGTTAAAATCTAACGTCCACCCAACCAATCAGGGATCTCTTTGCCTGCTGTGAACCCCACCAGAGTAAGATCGGCAAGCTCAGAGGTCAGAATAATATGGCCAAACTACGCAGGAACTCCAAATGCTTGTTTGACTTGTTTTCCAATGTTTTGTGATCAACTCATAAAACTGCTACAGAAAGCAGTGGAGAAAGCAGTAATCTAGGCTTATCAGTTCAATGAAAGGGGGAGGGGGGGGGGGTGATATAAAGAAAAACTTACTAAGACAAAATTGAAAAAGACAGGGGAATTTTTCGTTTTAAGCAGGTTTTTGTCATAACAGGTAGCGCAATTCTAATACAATGAAATCTGCTTAGACGGAATCACATGGGACCAAACGAATACCGTTTTAGACAGATTCTGGTCTTACAATAAAGGTGCAGATTCCCAAAATCTCGAAGGGCCCAGTGGCTTCTAAACCCAAAATGTCCAGTGACCACATTGTGAAACAAATGAATAAAAAAAAATAGTGTTTATAAAGGGGGGGGGGGGGAACTAAAAAAATCCCTCAGGAGTTCAAAGTGAAAAATTTGAATTTGGATGTACGACATGTATGTACATGGGTAATGATATTAAATGAGACGAAGGATTACTAGTTTTTGAATATTTAGCAACATGTAATGAGCTGACCGCCTATGAAAAAAAAACATGTAATTTTTTTCTTTTTGATCTTAGTTCAGTTTATATATGTTTTTGCACTAAACATGTAACAATTTGTTCGCGTGACCTTAATTGATTTATGTACTTGAAACTATAGTATATAATTTAATAAATATTTCAACATTAAAACAAAAATTCAATATTTTAATTTTTAACATTTGATATAAAAAGGTTAATTCTAAATTAAAATCTAAAGTGCTGTTGCGATTCATTACTATGGATTTTCAAATTAATAAACAATAGTGTGAATTTTGAGCAATATTTCAAATGAAAATATGACTATTTCGATAAGTGCAAAAGCTATTTAAAAAATATATATATATCAAAATTGGTGTTTTGAAGCAATTTTTCAGCACAGACAAAGCGAAAAAAAGGTCCCCATGAGACATGAATCACACATAACAGTGACTCCAAATTTTCAAAAATATTGAGTGGGCTCAAAACGAATTTAGCAAAATGGCACGGCCAGTTTGTTTTTCTTTGACGGGTGGACAAATTGTGAAAGATGACAACTCAAAGTCAAGTTACCACGTTTTAATAAAGTTGTAATTTTATCAAATTATATTTTCGCGCGTTTTTCCAAATAAAGACACTAATATTTATAATTTCATCATACTATGAATATAACTACAAATTGAAATGGCAAAGAGTTAAACATGGATCAAAACATTTCAGTCATTTGGGATTTCTGGGTGTCAGTCAGAGAACGAAAACAGATGGTCATTGGTAAAATAAATTTTGTTCTAGGCTGAAAAATAAATAATTAAATAATAATGAAAAATGTAATGAAATAGAAAAAATAGAAATTTGACATGCTAGGAAATGATCAAAAATAGATTTAAAAAAAAGGAAAAAAACTATTTGATTGCATAGTTTTTGACTAAGAGCAACTGCCAATTTCATGCGTTTGCGAACAAAATGAATTAAAAAATGCGTCAGAAAGTAGACAAATTTGGATTTGAGAACATCCTTAAATGAAAATTTCAAAGTAGCTGTTCATATGTGATAAGGCATTTTAAATTAACAATGAGTAAATATCCCAGAACTTGCCTTTTACTATTGCTACTAATGTCACGTCATCTTTTTAATCTTGAATATGTGAACACTGTATTGTATCGTATGGATTTTGAAAATTTTCTTTTATTTATTCTTTTCCCGATTGAAAATTTTAATGCTTATTAAGTTTATTTTGTTTCTTTACACATAAAAAATCTTTTTAGAACAGCATAAAAATTGCGAAGATAAATCGTAAAAATATTTCAATGATTTTCAAAATTCGCCACAATATATATTTTACTTTATTTTTAATATGTATTTGATGCTTATTATTCTTTTATGATGAATTTTCAGGAGGCATAAAAATTTTGAAATTAATGTGTTCATTGCTTTTTTGAAAAAGGTTACCCGAAGTCTATAATTGCAAATGTTTTAACGATTCTTACGAGTATTTAATATATAAAAATATTTTTTCATGTAATTCGCACTTTTAGGTAAACACATACTGTTATGGGTATATTTTCACATATTCTGTAATAAAATAAAAAAAAAAGGACACCATCAAAGGGATGTGGCAGGTGTAATGGCCCCGCAATTATAGGGACCTCCGATGAGACTAAAAAACGTTTTTTCCTACATGAAAAACATAATAAAGAATTAAATAAATTGGGTCTCAAAAATGTTTGCACTATGCCCTGCACCTAACGAGATTTAAATTCCGTTTTATTTTAACTTTAAGGTGAAGGCAAGCCCTGTACAACAGTATACTTAAAAGTAGATTATACTTAATCTCCACCCCCCGCCCCACCAGTGGCCGAGAGGTTCTGCTCTCGAAGCTAGTAGACGGGGGATGCTGGGTTCGAACTCAATCACGCCCGTCAGCCTAATCGTTCGGAGTTTTCGTGGTTTTCATCGAACCTTGGATTTCAAGGCGTAAATACGGGTTAGGATCCCTTAGAAAGATTCCCACACAGGGCACTCTCCCTCGGGCATATCCCTCGAGTAGATAAATAGACTGTCAAAAATCAACCCAACTAAACATACCCTCCCCCTTTCCTAAAAAAATTCGTTTAACAGTGACAAATTTTCTGACATTTGCAAACTCATTCTTAAACATAAAGCATGAAATTAGCAGATTGTACTTTGGAATGGAATGTCGTTTTTTATTGTTCGATAAATGCATTGCAATTTCATTTTGGTTTATGTTATGTGTGATTAATGTCTCATGGGGACCTTTTTTTCGCTTTGTCTGTGCTGAAAAATTGCTTCAAAACACCAATTTTGATACATTTTTTTAAAAAATAGCTTTTGCACTTATCGAAATAGTCATATTTTCATTTGAAATATTACTCAAAATTGGCATTATTGTTTATTAATTTGAAAATTCATAATTTTTTTAAAATTAATTTTTCAACTACATTTCAGCAGTGAAATCACGCTTGAAATTATTGAATATTAATGATGTGAATTATCACATTGCTACAAAGCGTAAACCAACTTAGTGAAAAATGTCCAAGCCGGGAATCGAACCCGGGTCCCTGGAATAGATCTCCGGTGCTCTACCACTAAACCACAAGGACGATGCCCAGCTTAGCATTTCTCACTTATATAAGTCGGTAAGGCTGCTACTGCAGCACAAGATAGAGAAGTCTTCATGAGCACACATTCTAGTGGCGTAACATGAGACGCAAATAAAACCAGCATCGGTGAATACACAATTTTTTTTAATTAATTTTTCAACTACATTTCAGCAGTGAAATTACGCTTGAAATTATTGAATATTAATGATGTGAATTATCACATTGCTACAAAGCGTAAACCAACTTAGTGAAAAATGTCCAAGCGGGGAATCGAACCCGGGTCCCTGGAATAGATCTCCAGTGCTCTACCACTAAACCACAAGGACGATGTCCAGCTTGGCATTTCTCACTTATATAAGTCGGTCAGGCTGCTACTGCAGCACAAGATAGAGAAGTCTTCATGAGCACACATGCTAGTGGCGTAACATGAGACTCAAATAAACCCAGCATTGGTGAATATACAATTTTTTAATTAATTTTTCAACTACATATCAGCAGTGAAATTACGCTTCAAATTATTGAATATTAATGATGTGAATTATCACATTGCTACAAAGCGTAAACCAACTTAGTGAAAAATGTCCAAGCCGGGAATCGAACCCGGGCCCCTGGAATAGATCTCCAGTGCTCTACCACTAAACCACAAGGACGATGTCCAGCTTGGCATTTCTCACTTATATAAGTCGGTAAGGCTGCTACTGCAGCACAAGATAGAGAAGTCTTCATGAGCACACATTCTAGTGGCGTAACATGAGACGCAAATAAACCCGGCATCGGTGAATATACAATTTTTTAATTAATTTTTCAACTACATTTCAGCAGTGAAATTACGCTTGAAATTATTGAATATTAATGATGTGAATTATCACATTGCTACAAAGCGTAAACCAACTTAGTGAAAAAAGCGTAATTTCACTGCTGAAACGTAGTTGAAAAATTAATTAAAAAATTGTATATTCACCGATGCTGGGTTTATTTGCGTCTCATGTTACGCCACTAGAATGTGTGCTCATGAAGACTTCTCTATCTTGTGCTGCAGTAGCAGCCTTACCGACTTATATAAGTGAGAAATGCCAAGCTGGACATCGTCCTTGTGGTTTAGTGGTAGAGCACTGCAGATCTATTCCAGGGACCCGGGTTCGATTCCCGGCTTGGACATTTTTCACTAAGTTGGTTTACGCTTTGTAGCAATGTGATAATTCACATCATTAATATTCAGTAATTTCAAGCGTAATTTCACTGCTGAAATGTAGTTGAAAAATTAATTAAAAAATTGTATATTCACCGATGCTGGGTTTATTTGCGTCTCATGTTACGCCACTAGAATGTGTGCTCATGAAGACTTCTCTATCTTGTGCTGCAGTAGCAGCCTTACCGACTTATATAAGTGAGAAATGCCAAGCTGCACATCGTCCTTGTGGTTTAGTGGTAGAGCACTGGAGATCTATTCCAGGGACCCGGGTTCGATTCCCGGCTTGGACATTTTTCACTAAGTTGGTTTACGCTTTGTAGCAATGTGATAATTCACATCATTAATATTCAATAATTTCAAGCGTAATTTCACTGCTGAAATGTAGTTGAAAAATTAATTTAAAAAAATGTATATTCGCCGATGCTGGGTTTATTTGCGTCTCATGTTACGCCACTAGAATGTGTGCTCATGAAGACTTCTCTATCTTGTGCTGCAGTAGCAGCCTTACCGACTTATATAAGTGAGAAATGCCAAGCTGGACATCGTCCTTGTGGTTTAGTGGTAGAGCACTGGAGATCTATTCCAGGGATCCGGGTTCGATTCCCGGCTTGGACATTTTTCACTAAGTTGGTTTACGCTTTGTAGCAATGTGATAATTCACATCATTAATATGAAAATTCATAGTAATGAATCGCAACAGCGATAATAAATTCATTCAGTCATATTACACACTTTAGATTCTAATTTAGAATTAACCTTTTTATATAAAAAAAAAATTAAAATATTGAATTTTTGTTTTAATGTTGAAATATTTATTAAATAAATTATATACTATAGTTTCAAGTACATAAATCAATTAAGGTCACGCGAACAAATTGTTACATGTTTAGTGCAAAAACATATATAAACTGAACTAAGATCAAAAAGAAAAATATTACATGTTTTTTTTCATAGGTGGTCAGCTCATTACATGTTGCTAAATATTCAAAAACTAGTAATCCTTCGTCTCATTTAATATCATTACCCATGTACATACATGTCATACATCTAATTTCAAAATTTTCACTTTGAATTCCTGAGGGTTTTTTTTAGTTCCCCCCCACCCTCCCCCCTTATAAACACTATTTTTTTTTTACTCGTTTGTTTCACAATGTGGTCACTGGATTTTTTGGGTTTAGAAGCCACTGGGCCCTTCGAGATTTTGGGAATCTGCACCTTTATTGTAAGACCGGAATCTGTCTAAAACGGAATTTTTTTGGTCCCATGTGATTCCGTCTAAGCAGATTTCATTGTATTAGAATTGCGCTACCTGTTATGACAAAAACCTGCTTAAAACGAAAAATTCCCCTGTCTTTTTCAATTTTGTCTTAGTAAGTTTTTCTTTATATCACCCCCCCCCCCTTTCATTGAACTGATAAGCCTAGATTACTGCTTTCTCCACTGCTATGTGTAGCACTTTTATGAGTTGATCACAAAACATTGGAAAACGAGTCAAACAAGCATTTGGAGTTCCTGCGTAGTTTGGCCATCTTATTCTGACCTCTGAGCTTGCCGATCTTACTCTGGTGGGGTTCACATCAGGCAAAGAGATCCCTGATTGGTTGGGTGGACGTTAGATTTTAACAGCCAGTATTCTGCATTGAAGTCCCAACTCAACTGAACTGAATGCGCACGACCTCTCCGAAAAGAGGAGTAAAGGGGGATTGCTATAATACTTGAAACACGCCAACTTTGGCTGAACGAACATACAGGCGCCCTGCATTGGCATAAATGTAATGCTAAAGAATATAAAAAACTGCTTTAAAAAAAGGAAATTTGATAGATTACACAGAGATAAGATGCCAAACAGTAGTAAAGAACTACGAATTTTGAAATTACGAATTAAACTGATTTAAATATTATTGGCTGAGGGGCGGAACTACAGAAGGATATGACTTCACAAATAGGATATGACTTCACAAATATGGAATTTTCCAGATAATTCTTTTACCGGAAGTACAGATTTCAAAACGACGTTTATGATTTAAAATGAATGAAATGCTATGCCAGAAAGAAAAACTTACAGGGGAAAGTTGAAAAAAAAGGGAATTAAAATAATTTTGGAATGCGAATATTAAAATTAAATGAATATAAGATTAATAAAAATATTTTCTAAATGAAATTAAATAAAAATATGGCAGTGGTTCTAAGTAACCACAACATATTACTCTGGCCTCCCCAAAAGAAAATATTGGTAAGATGGAGAAATTTAATAATTTTGACATTGAGCCAATATTTTCTAAACTATATACACATACAACATGCATATAACTTCAAATAATGAGAAAAATAATAATGGGTTACATTTTTCTGACAAAAGGTACACAAAGTCTTTCAAAAAAAAAAAAAAAAGATTGCTAAAAGTTCATCCACTAATATGTGAAATAGCAAATACAACACTGTAAAGTAAGATCAGTGTATATTAAAAGAGTGGGTAAAAATTGTAATAATGTACACATAGACAAATAATATTACATGATGCAAATTGACATGCATATTAATGATGACTTTGCATCATTCAGTATAATATAACATTAGTAATAAAACCTTTCTATTTTTAAAGAAAAAGAAAATAGCAATAATTTAAAGTAGTACCTTTAAATCACAATTCTATTTCAAGTCACCGTCGATGAACTACATTTCAATTTTTCTATCAATTCTTCAATAAATTACCCATCTGAGAATTTTCCATAACATAAATTCAAAATGTAAGTAAATAGTAAAGAGAGAATATTTACACTATCGTTAAAAATATTTATATATAAATATAGTACGTTTTAAGAAATCACCTTTTCTTAGATGAATAACTAACTAATATCGTGTTATTCTACAACAACAATAATAATACTTTCAAAGAAAATAAATGCAAAGAGAGGATTTTTAAGCTCTCATAAATGTAGTACTACATAACTTTAATAACATTTGTCTTACAAAAAATTATCACACAAAATATTTATACTACATATTCTGAAATGCTTATTGAATTATGTTAATTCAAACATCTGTAAGAATAGATATGTGACTATTTCTTTGCCATGTAAAATACATAAGCATTTTCTATGTAAAGACCTAAAACAATCTTTGTAAGTATAAACATGTTACTACATTTTTCATATAAAATACATGAGTATTTTTTTGTAAAGACCTAAAATAATCTTTGGATCCAAAGTACAAAATTTTCATGTACACAAATATCTTTTTTTAATTTGTGAACTTTCAAACACTTAAAAAAGTTTAATGTATTTTCAACCACTTTACATAATACACCAATAATAATAGTAGAAGTATTACATGCATAACTTTCATCATTATTATTTTTTTGCTTATGTTAGAAAAGGGTTAGTTGTTAGAACATGCATGAATTATAATTAAGAAGAAAGTAACATTTTGAATTACTCTAGAAGTCACAATAGGGAAAGGGATGACATATGTACTCATATTATATATCAATAAGAATTTTACTTTCTTAAGATAAATACCATATCAAAATAAAGCAATCAATGACACTTCATTTCCAACTAAAATACTGAATTATAAAAATTTGATTTGATTTTTTTAAATCATTCTTATTATTTAAATCAAATACTGAAATTAAAAATTCTGAGTTATCAGCACATTTTTTTTTACAATACATATAAATTCTAAAAAAAGAATAAGGTTTTGAAGAAAATATTTCCGTGAGCAACATAGTAAACAAAAATAAGATTTACATACTTTTGCAGGATGACAATTCCACAGTGTCAAGGCGAAGGCGACTTAAAAAAAAAATATATAAAAATATACACAAATGCTACCTGCAGCTTTGATAGAAGTAAAAAATAAAATAAACAGTCAGTCTTCGTATTTGACAATCCAATCTAGCTACCATTGATGATATTCTTTTACAATGGTAAAGGCATCCTAAATAAAAATGATGATTAGTTTATATTTTATAGTGTTTATGACTGCGAGGGCGAAGGTCATAATGTTTTTTGCTTTGAGTAGATTTATTTAGAACTGTAGTGGAAGTTTTACTACCAGGTGTTTGAGAATGCACTGAACTATGTGAATGCGAAGATGTTTGATGGCACTTCGAAGTGGTGTGAATTTGAGGAGAATCACAATTAGTATCATGAGTAGGCATATGTCGTTTCACAGGAGAAGAAGATGCACTATCAACAGTCGTTTGATCTTGTGTTGCACTTCTAGATGAATCAGAAGGATGAAGCAATGCTTCATTTCTTTTCTGGAGTTTCAAGATTCTGTTAGTATGAATTAACACTGGTGATGCTTGATTATTATTGCAATCTTGAATTTGAATAAGTACAGGTGAAATTATTTTCTTTACCATATAAGGTATACATGTACAAGGACCTCATTGTTTAGCAAAACTATCAGAAAGTTTTGAACTTTCACCACTATTCCATTATTCAGAGAATAAACTTGGTCATAATGTTGATTAGATTTTTGATTAGGTGGTGAATCATAGATATCTTGTAATAATTGTGCTCGTTCAAGCGCTAACTCAAAAGTGGAAATGTTTTCTTCTAGAATTTTCCTTTTAATTTGCTTAGGTAAAGCTTGAATAAAATGAGTAAATTTCAAAAAATCTAGAGCAGCTGGATCTAATTTAGGATAAGCAAGTCGAAGCTGTTTAGCCAAACGATATGAAAAATTTTTAACTGACTCATTAGAATCCAATTTTAAATTTTGAAGATACTTCAGAGTGTCAGATATTTTACTTGGCAGAAAATAGTTAATATATTCTTTGCTAATGGTTTGAAGGTTAGAATTTTTGAATTGAAATTGTGTTTCGAGAAAGAAATGCAATGCAGTACCCTGTAACTTTGACTTGAAAAGAGCAATAAGTTCTTTTTCAGAGTAATTATATAATTCCTGCAAATCTGATAATTGGTCGAAGAAAAATTCAACCGTCTGAGGATTTCCATCAAATGGTTGTATACAAAGGTTTAAATTTGCTTTTGGAGGCATGGTGATAAATTTCAGAACAATGTTTAACAAATTTCAAAACAATGTTGAACAAATTTCAAAGAAATCCGAATAAATTTTAAAATAATGTGGTAAGTAAAAAAAATAATCTCATATGAAGTCACCTTTTAAAAATAATGTCAATTCAACAGAATAATGTAATAATTGTTCTCGACATATTATCAAAACAAAATGGCATCAATAAATCAATCATTTACTTATAAGTAAGAAAATTATTCTTAACTCATCTTTTTTGTAAATAATATTATAAGCAATCATTTTTCCTTAATAATAAACTGTAAATATTATATGAATTCTTTCTCTTTTTTTTTAGAAAGATTGTATAAAAATTTAAGGAAGCCACTTTTTCTGAATATCAAACATTTCAATAATAATACACTAAAACAAATTTTCATATCAAAATATAACTTAATAACTGTCATGTCATAAAGGTTTCTAAAGGTTCACGGTACCAGGAAAGAAGTATGTTGTGTTTTGGAGGTAGGAGGTGATACAATAATATTGTAAAGTTATTTTGGATATTGAAATTCCTAATCATTTTTTAGGATCGATCGTATAGTGTTATAACATTTTTTGTTGTGGCCACAAAAGACCACTTTGACATAACAGTCATTAATTAAAAAAATATCTGAATTTACTTATCATACATTTGGTAATTGAGAATAAAAAAGTAAAAGGTAAAAGCATTACCTGCATTGACCCGAAAGAAGAGAAAATGATGGAGACATTTGCAGAAAGGAAATAAACATAAGACAAATCTTCCTTGAAAATTTTTTATTTATGAAGCAATTTTTCTTGCAGAACATAGCGCATTATCATAGAGTACATCTCTTATTCTTTTAGATGTACTTTTTTTATGATGGACACATACAATCTACGTTCATTCTACGTTCTTACTAAAGAAAATAAAATAATTTATTTCCTTTGGGGAGTATGGAGGCACAGGCATTTAGATGATTTTTTTTTAGCATCACAATTCTACGACTCCAAATAAAAGCACCATTTGAATAAAAATAATAATAATGCTGTCAACAGAATTTTTATCCACATTTTACCGAAGAATCAGAAGTAACTGATCAAAGAATCTCGCCACAAAAAAAGACGAAACTATGCAGCCGAAATATTCTTGCACTTTTAATATTTCTTACTGTAGATACGAAATCCGTTTATTATTTTTTTTGTAGAAGGGGAAGAGGCATCCACCCATTCTCTGCGTTCGTTGACAGAGCACTCCTCAAGCAGGTGCGAACATAATTCTTCGCAGAACGGCAAAAGGCAGCCATTCTGCATTGAAGTCTCAACTCAACTGAACTGAATGCGCACGAGCTCTCCGAAAAGAGGAGTAAAGGGGGGTTGCTATAATACTTGAAACACGCCAACTTTGGCTGAACGAACATACAAGCGCCCTGCATTGGCATAAATGTAATGCTAAAGAATATAAAAAAACTGCTTTAAAAAAAGGAAATTTGATAGATTTCACAGAGATAAGATGCCAAACAGTAGTAAAGAGTTACGAATTTTGAAATTACGAATTAAACTGATTTAAATATTATTGGCTAAGGGGCGGAGCTACAAAAGGATATGACTTCACAAATATGGAACTTTCCAGATAACTCTTTTACCGGAAGTACAGATTTCAAAACGACGTTTATGATTTTAAAATGAATGAAATGCTATGCCAGAAAGAAAAACTTACAGGGGAAAGTTGAAAAAAAAGGGAACTAAAATAATTTTGGAATGCGAATATTAAAATTAAATGAATACAAGATTAATAAAAATATTTTCTATATGAAATTAAATAAAAATATGGCAGTGGTTCTAAGTAACCACAACACACACATATATATATATGGTTTTTTTTTTAAATGTTTCATAAAAATACCTTTCATTACAAATTAATTTTTCGTTAGTAGGTCAGTTTCAACCACATGGTCACAATTCTCCAGTCTGTCTATTATTTTAGATGCATTGTTTATTTTACATATTGAATTTAAATATAATTGAATTTAGCTTGGATGCACAACGTATAATATTAATATTTTATGTTGTGCATGTATTTTGAATTCAAACTTTTTATCCAAATTACATTTTTACGCTAATACCATGCAAAATCATTTTTGCACTGATTGTATCCTATTTTTTTGCACCCCGAAATGAAACTGTGCTTCCCATAACTTCAGAGGTTAATCGGTCCCTGCATACTAACATGATTTTGAGCGCCATTTGTTTCTCATGTTTTATGATATATTTTGGTCTATCTGATAAAATAATCTGTTCCTTTTTAAGAACATCTTTAAAATGCAATATGCAGCACTAGGTGAATTTTCAATTGATAAAAATTTCAATTAAAACCTTTCAACATCATCAGAAAAATAAATTAAACAGGAGTTATTAAAATCGCAGACATCGTTTTCGAAAAGTTTTTTCTTACCGGATCCCACATCCATCGGCAGACAGACCGGAGCTGAACCCGCGATCTTTAAAAGAAAAACTAAGTCATAACAGATCACCAACAAAACAGATTCTGATTTTAAAATTAACGAAATTTTTAATTTATAGTAAGAAAACGGAGACTTCAAAAGTTAGAGCAAGAAAAGATTTAAATCTATTAGAGAATTTAAAATATTAAGCAATATCTTAATAAACAAATCCAAAAGAATGCATTTAAAAAGTTTTGTTTTTATTTGCTCTAAGCTCAGCGATTAGACACACCTCCGAAAAGATCGACATCCATTCAAAGCTTACGCCGCGAGACACTCGCTCCGATGACGTCATCACAATACGTGCAGATCTCAAAGGAGAAGCTTCCACTCAGAGCGTGCCGATACGGAGGAAAATTGCCGATGTACGATGAAGCGGCGGAATTTGCCGAAGTACGAACTGAAACAAAATCGCTTGCGCAAAAATAATTATGGATTTAAGTTTAAAGAACATGGATGTATAAGGCCAAAAGAAAAAAAAATAACATGATTTAAACACTGTGAGATTTCATCTCACAATCCTGCCCTCCATTTACAGGGGGGGAGGCTCCTTTTTTTTTGGGGGGGGGGTGAGTGTGCCACGTCTCTTAATAAGAAATTTCTATATTGAAGGCTGTTCCCGTATCCAAAATAGCTACTTTTGTGATACTTTTGGGAAATCATTTTCATTCGTAAATACAAAAAAAATGTTTTGATATTCGTAAAAATATAAAATTTACGCATTTTATTTAGATACCAAGAAATTGAAGAATTTTTTCATTTTCTTATAAAGAAAAAGAATCATTCCGAAATCGAGCATATTAAGCCAAGTTTTAGAACTTGACAGTTACAAAAATGCTGTCATGAATGAGCGATTCGCTGTCGCTGCTTGAAATTCAGTTTAACCCCACATTTTTCAGAGATTTTCCGAAAGTTTCTTTGCCTTTATCGAAAAAAAAAAAAGATTGCTAATCAATCACATTTGTTCTGAATAAATGCACCTGATAATGTCTGTCTCCTGAGATTAAAAATGATAGTCCGAGAGTTGCTAAACATTTTAGGGTAGGTATTTGAGGCACCATGAAAATTTGTGTAACACTTCTTTTGCAATATCTGAATACAAAACCGAATGTCTGGCTGAAGAATCGTGGTACTTAGCCAACCCGCGAATTTTTAAATTTCCAAAATTTTCGTTGCAAAAAAAAATCTTTGAGGCATTTTGAAATTTTAATACCTTCAAATTTAGTATTTAATGAAATAAAATTATAAAAGCCAGACTATTTAGTCGGACCAAAAACTGTGCCAGACGCGTTTCAAGTGGTATTTTATAACTACCGAAAAAAGCATTTGAAGCACGCTGAGATTAAGACAGAATAATATTTATGCTTAGAAAAAAATATTTGGAAAATGGCAGACACTTTTGTTGGAACTTTCTACTTGCCAGACAACAGGAATGTGAAATGCGAGTGCCAGTAAAGCTGAGCTTGCGGTGCCGCGCTGAAGATCCATTTACTGACATACGATACAAACAAAGCGTAAACAGCTTTGCAGTGCCTCGCGAAAGCTATCTTAAGATGAATTTCAACTGGATGCGTGCGCAATCATAAGAAATCTAACTGCGATAGGCTCTCGCAAGACAACGTGACTCACAGCAAGCGTGCAGTTGTTTGGAAAATTTTGGACTAGTTAAAATATACTATATTTTATCTTTTACCTGTATACGAATACAATAGCTGTAGCATCAGCTCGTCTAGAAATTTATTAGCTGCATGAATGACAATAGTTGCCTCAATGAATGTAGAGAAAATTTTACACCGAATAGTTTTTAACATCATATAATTTTAGAAACTATTAAGTAGAAAGGTTTGTATAAGCGCATACACAAAAAACTTTCGAAACTTTTACGAAAAATACTCTTTAATTAAAAAACTTTGTCCTCTTTATACAGAACTAGTTCAAGAAAGTTTAACTTAAATAAATACACTTTTATAACTATGATTTTGTCATATAGTACATTTACATGTACATATAATGAAATTTAACGATCGTTCAATGACGGTTAGTACAAAATTTAAACTGATTAAAATTGCTTCAAACTCAAAATTAAGGTCCGATTCTGAGCACTCTCAATTTTTCTTCGATATTGTTGATGTCGTAGACAACATGAGAAAAGTATTGTTGCCATGGGATTTTTTTTAACTTTCGATGATTAGTATATATAAGTAACGCGTATTATACAAAAAGAAAAATATTTTAATATACAAACAAAATAGCACTTTTCAAGCTGCACATGTTTCACTACGAATAAAAATTTTTTAACTACTACAAAATTTTCCGAACAACTGCACGCTTGCTATGAGTCACGTGGGCGACACTGTCGATAACGTCACACCTGCACGTTTGTCTCTGATTGGCTGAGAACAGGTCACGTGATCTGTTATCAATCACCTTCATTTCTTATCCGTGACCTTCATCTGCAGGTGTTAGACCCCGTGCACGTCATTCGAGAATTAGACGCCGTGGAAGTAGGTCGCATTTTACGCTCTCTCTGTGACCGGTTATTAACCCTTTATCTACTGACAGTACTTACAAGTACCATTAAAATAAAATGTTGTAAAATTCATTTAATACATCGATTAGTTGTAATATAATTTAGAATGAGTTATAGATACGTTACTTTATCTTGTTCCAAGAGCATTAATGGTTACACAAAACAAAAACATTTTTAAAAGGATGATTTCTTTTGCCTTTGCATCTTTTCAGCTTTCTTGGCGTTGTGTGGGGGTGGGGGGGGGGGGGGGTGGGGGGTGATTTTTCAATTCGGAAATATTTCTATATTTTTATTGTAAAAACATTATATTTGTACATTTCCTAATTCTACAAAATACGAAGAAAAAAAAAATAAAAGCTTTGAGCGGGGTTATAAATATTGCACAAAATACCTATAAATTCAAATTTAATTAATCCTTCTAAAATCCTTCTGAAATTTATTGAATGATTATGTAAATCTTCTAATGTAGTTTAAACAATCCACGAAAAATGCTTTAGAAGATAAAATTTTCATGAATTCATAATTCAGTACATAAAGGGTTAAACTTGGTGCTACGCGGTATCTGTTCCTACTTTTTTCGGCATAACGTTTAATAAAATTACCGTCGACTTTTCAGCTTCTTGCTACTTTTCAATGAGTCTGCTTCTTTCAATCAACAAAAGCTTGGGAAAAAATCTTTCCAAAAGGTATGTATAATTTTTTGTCTATAATAATTATAAGTTTTTGAGTGTAATTTTTGTCTAGTGTTTCTCAAATTAAAAAAAAAAGTTTTTACAAACTTATAACAATCCTTTCTAAATGTGTCTTTCAATTTAGTTATTTGCTTTATTAAACCTAACTTAAAAGTTCGCGCTTTCCGATCACTGTGAATAAATGAATTCAAAAGTTTGCGCATTCTACGCTACTTATTTCAAAAAACATGTTCTGCCATTCTCGATGTTCAACTTGTGTTTCACAAGTTTTCATTTTCATTAGTTTTATCTGCGATTTCATTAAAAAAACAATTGTAAAATAAACTCAAAAAATATATTTTCAAACAGTATGATTTGTTTGTCTAACATATCATTTCCTAACAACAAAACTAAAAATGTTTGTTTGAATTTAACCATTTACTTTTTTCTAAATTAAAACTGACTAAAAATTCGCTGTTAAAAGCGATTTTTGTCACATAACAACCGGTTTTTCTCTCACTCATATGTTTGATAATTAAAAAGGATCTATTTTAATAGTATTGTATAAAAAGTTGATTCTGTTTTCAATAAACATGTTTCGTTCAAAGGTTTGATTAACATCTGTTAGTTTTAAAACAAAAAATGAATTAAAACTTTTATCGAAAAGTTACCCTTATGGAATTAAAAATAACTTTTAAAAAATCTATTTTTGTTTTTTTAGAAAATGAAGCGCTGTGTCTATTTAAAACTTAGTAAAACTAAAAACAGATACCAAATGTCTTGCAAACAATATCTATTTTTGATTAAACCTTAACTGTTTTTTATAAATGTTTATCCAAACCCATTTCTTTAAATAAAAATTGCATGTTAAAAGAAATAAATGAACTTTTCTAAGTTATAAAAATAAATAACTTGTGAAATTCCTTTTATTAATTAAAAAGTAAATTAACAATCTCTAATTAGGTGAAATGTTTTCACTTAGGTAAAAAACATGAAATTACATTTTTTAACCTTGAGCAAACAGAAGTTACGAATTGTTTCATCTAACCATTTCTTGAGTTGCAATAGAGTTCTAATTGTATGAAAAAGGGGGAGATAACAGATATTTCCTTTGTTCGAAACATAAGGCAATGCTTGATGCTTATCGTGTACTCCCTAAACCATTTAAGTGCAAGATTTGTGAAGGGAAGATGTATATGATATAGCATGTGTTTCGCTGTTAAAAGCAATATAGCAACACTTACATGTAAAAAAAAAAAACTAACAACTAAGTGACCTAATCATCTGCCAATAAAAACGAAGGGATCTGATGTCATAGGTAGCGAATGAAATCACAGAGATGTGTGGTCCTCGATATCCAATAAGCATCTTTTCAAATGATGTAAACTTAACAGAATTGAAGTATAAATATATGGAATTTAACCTTCATTTCCAAAAATTTTTTTGTTTGTACATCGCTAAAACCTGATGTTGTGTATATGGGCATTTGTTATTCGCAATGTAGAGTTTAATTTTAGTCAGGTAAACATAATTGTTGAATCTTTTTTGTATTTTTATTTTGTGATAAAAAAATATATATATAATTAAAGATGGGTTAAAAAATTGTTACAGTTTAAGATATGCTTTTACTGAAAGTGTTTTGTGTTTAAAAGTGAATCTGTTTTGAAATATTCTTTCTTTGGAATAATATATTTTTTAAAAGCAACATATAAAATTTTGAATAAACTGTTTACAAATTATATTAAAAAGCATGTGAAACATTTATCGAATTAACACTTTTTTAATAATGATATATTCTATAAAAGATATTTTTTCAAAAAACAAAACAAAAAAAAAACAATGTTTTAATGTGTGTGATAATTATTATTTTAAAAAGCATTGTTTTAAAAGACGATGTTTTCTTAAAAAGTACAAATGATTTTTTTAAAAACAGTTGATTCTGTGAATACTATTTTTAAAATGCAAAGTTTTTGATATTCGTGTTTTTTTTCCTTTTTTTTTTCATCAAAGCAATACATTTTCTGTAAATGCATTCTATTTAAAAAGAAAAGTTTTTTTTTTTTAAACAATGCAAAGGTGTTATTAAACTTGTCTTTGTTTTGTAAGTGTTACATTTTTAAAAACAAAAATTAAAAGTAGATGTGTTATTTTTCTTTCTTAAAAATTAAAAACATAGAAGTCATTTTCAGCTTATGTTTCGGTTAACTTTCAGCTTTGGCAATACTTAAACGAAATCATTGTATTCAAAAACTTAAGAAAATTCAAAAGCTTTCACCTAAATTTTCTGTTAACTTCTGTTACATTCTGAACTACATTAGAATTTGAATATATATATATTCCTTCATTAGTAACTAATTAAAAAAATATTAAGTTTACACCACTTTTTTAAGAAAATAAAATTTTACTTCGTCAGTCACTGAAATGTCTTAGTTAAAAGGCTAAAACTAACTTGTATTCTTTTAGATATATATATATATATATATATATATATATATATATATATATATATATATATATATATCAAAATAAGTAGCTATAAAACTAAGATAAAAAACATATTCATATGATAAAACAACTGGGCTTATGTAGTCCAGCGGTTAGCGAAATGAGCTAAAAATGTGAAGTCTGGTTATATGTTTATGGGTTCGAAACCTGTGAGTTATTCTAAAGCCATGTTTTCTTTATAAAATTATAGGGAAATTTATACATTAATATCTCGGATAGTTCTAATATGGCAAACCTAACGTATACAGAACGATTGATGAGTATGTTAGTTTTCATCCTTTCGATAGCAGTTAAATCTTCGTCATAGATTTTTAATGCTTTAAAAGTAAGTGAGGCCGCTAATTTTTCGAAAAAAAAAATTGTTTCGGAAATTAATGTATTAACAAATGAAAAAAATTAACTAATTTATAAAAAAGTTTAATGATCAAATGACTTACTGAAAAAAAAAAAAAAAAAAAAAAAAAAAACTTGTTTCGAAAATTAATTTATTAACAAATTACTAAATGAAAAAAAAATAACTAATTTATTAAAAAAGTTTTATTAGCAAATGACTTACTGAAAACAAAACTTGTTTCGAAAATTAATTTATTAACAAATTACTAAATGAAAAAAAAATAACTAATTTATTAAAAAAAGTTTTATTAGCAAATGACTTACTGAAAAAAAACTTGTTTCGAAAATTAGTTTATTAACAAATTAATAAAGCTTTATTTGAATTAATTGAATATTTTGAAAGCTTATAATAATTAAAAAGCATTATTTGCAAATGACTACAATGAAAAAATAATTTAAAACTTGTTTCTGAAATTAAAAAATGACTAAAACTAAAAAAATAAAATTAAAAAAAAAACAAATAATAATTACAATTTATTTCATTAAAAATCTAACAAATAAAAAATGTATTAACCTCTTTATTTCAACAGTTCCTTCAAAATAGGATGATGTCATCTCAGGTGAGTTAAAAAAATCTATCAAGAGAGGACGCTCGTGTTCATCCCCTTAGGTAAAAACGATTGTGCTGCTACCTAGGTTTGACTCTCGGCCAATCAGAAACCAGCTCTTTATCTTGATGAAACCGGTTTACGCGCGCCCCTTCGCTCATTAAGCCGGTGGATTTCACAGAGGTAGGATGTGTCTTCAGGCTGCTCCGTGGTAAGTTATTTAAACTCATTGCATGCGATCTTTTCTAAACCCTTCTCTTCTAATACACTAATCATTCATTATCTTTCCTTTGTTATACCCTCCTCTTATAACAGACTCTTCATTCACAACCTTCATTAACACCTCTCTTATAGTAAACTGTTCATTCATTTCCTTCACTAATGACCTTCCTAAATCACCCTCATTAACGCTTTCCTTTGTTTACTCTTCTTACAGTAGAACCCTTCTGTTAGTGCATGCCGACAGGAGGTGGGCGCCAGTCTGTCTTGACTCCACCCAAAATCAATCCCTTTCTTATCTCCCCCACCTGACCATCACTCGACTCCACCCCCCTGTCACTAGTCCTTTTCCACGCCTACCTCCTCAGCTCTGCCTGCTGAAATAGAGCCGGGTTTTTCCTTCTACTCATACATGTTAATACTTCCTGATAAATGCAACATAGCAGCTTGACCGTTTAGGCGTTTTACACCAAAATCTAATCAGCAAAAACTTATGTCAACTTCTAACTGAATTTGAAGTTTGATGAAAATCCGCAGATTAGTTTTTGAGATAGAGCTGTTGCGGGAATCGTAAAAAATTCTGCATAGCCGCGCCACCTGTTGGGCAATTTAAGTCAAAACTTAATCAGGACCAATTTATATCAGGGACTAAATGAATCAAATTTGGTGAAAATTCATGCATTAGTTCTTGAGATACAGATATTGCGAAAATCGTGAAAAATGCAGCACAGCAGCGCGACTCGTTGGGCGATTTGCACCAAAAAGTAATCAGCACCAATTTATATCAGGGACTAACTGAATCTAAAGTTTTATTAAATTCTGTTCATTAGTTTTTGAGATAGAGCGCCCGCAAAATGTGTGTCGCATGCAGACCGACAGACTCACAGACAGACATTTTGTAAAAACATGTTTTTGAAGATCTCTGACCCCTAAACCGTGTAAATCCGTCGAAAACCGGAATTTCAAAATTTTCACGAATCTGATACTTTCTTCTTGTAAAGATCGAAGAAAGTAAAAATACTTGAGTTAGATATTCTTTTTCAATGATATATAAATTTAATATAAATTAATTGATTTGCTTTCCAAAAGCGTAAGTTTATAAATATATTTTTTTAAATTTCAGCTGAATATTATCCCATTAAAAAAAAGAAAATCCCGGGATTTGGGCAAACAAAATCCCGGGAATTTTCGGGATTTTGATAAAGCGGGATCCCGGGGTTGTAATCCCTAATCTGGAGCTTAATACTGGGACGTCTGGTCATCTTGGAAATTAAACTGGCTCTCTCCTGTGGAACGTGGGCCCCATGTTTGGAACTACTGATATAGACAGCAATAAAATAGAATGACAGCGAAGAGACTAAACAAAATAAATTTATTAATGCTAAGAAAGCATGTTAGATGATAGGGAGGTAGAGTTCCTGGATGAGAAGGAAGAAACACCCCCACGTCGGGAAATGAAAGATATGCTGCAGATAAACAGAAAATTTCTAGAACTAAAGATATAAGATAAGTTTGAAAAACAGATCAAGAATTCTCTAGTTTCTTTCCTTGCCTAATCCCAGGACTCTCCTCCCCCATCTTGAATGAGCTCTCTTTGCATTGACAGATTTATTTGTTTTAGTCTCTTCGACATCTTTCTTTCTTAAGCATGCAGATAACAACAAAAGTAATTGTTAAGACAAAAAATTTAATTAACGTAAAAGCATGTCCTATTAATAAGACGTCAGATTCGAACGAGTTAAAGGAAAAATTTTTGTACTTTAAAACACATGATCATGTCATTATTTCTAAAGAATTATCTAAACCTTTAACACCTTACACATGCTTGCAGGTCGCCAAGTGGTTCTGCGTCAATTCATCGTGGACAGTTCATTGTGGAAAAATTTATTGCTCACAATTCATCGCGGCAACATCGTCGCGATGTCAATTCGTCGTGGTATCAATTGATCGCGGGGTCAGTTCATCGTAGCGAAAAAAATTTTAAAGGCTATCACGATTTTTTTTTCAGATGTAGCGAATTATGATAACAAACATTTTACATGCCGGTTTTAGATACATATATACCGGGTGTCCTAAAAAGGACTGACTGATTTTAAAATTCAATAACTTGTACACGGTGACAGATATTTAAAAAATTCTTGCAGGAGGGTTATGCATAAGGTCAAAAGTTTTTTTACAGTGATTTTCAATTTTAGTTTGAATTACAAACAATAGATGGCGCTGCGATCAATAGACGCTAAATTCAGACTCGATTTTTGGTACTTCGTGGCCCGGATAATACATTTCCATCTCCTTTTTCCGCATAGAACAAGAGAAAGGACCAAAAATCGAGCCTGTATTTACGACTATTGCTTACAGCGCCATCTATTGTTTGTAATTCGAACTAAAATAGAAAAACACTGTAATAAAACTTTTGACCTTAAGCATAAACCTCCTGCAAGAATTTTTTAAATATCTGTCACCGTTTGCAAGTTATTCAATTTTAAAATCAGTCAGTCCTTTTTAGGCATTATATATATATATATATATATATATATATACCGGGTGTCCCAAAAAGGACTGACTGATTTTAAAATTCAATAACTTCCACACGGTGACAGATATTAAAAAAATTCTTGCAGGAGGGTTATGCATAAAGTCAAAAGTTTTTTTATAGTGATTTTCGATTTTAGTTCGAATTACAAACAATAGATGGCGCTGCGATCAATAGAGGCTAAATTCAGGCTCGATTTTTGGTACTTCGTGGCCCGGATAATACATTTCCATCTCCTTTTTCTGCATGGAACAACAGAAAGGACCAAAAATAGAGCCTGTATTTAGCGATTATTGCTTACAGCGCCATCTATTGTTTGTAATTCGAACTAAAATCGAAAAACACTGTAATAAAACTTTTGACCTTATGCATAAACCTCCTGCAAGAATGTTTTAAATATCTGTCACCGTTTGCAAGTTATTGAATTTTAAAATCAGTCAGTCCTTTTTGGGCATTATATATATATACTATATCGTATGTATGTTTTTTTATTGCTTTTCTCCAAAAATATCAATCCTTAAAATAGAGCGTTTATTTATTTATTTTTTTTTTAATGTGATTTTAGTGAGGTTCCCGTCGAGAACATGAGAGTTTAATAAATTAGTGCAGCTCATTTCTTATTTAAATTAGTGATAAAATATATATTGTTTTGATGACCAGAGCAAATAAAGAATAAAAGTTCTAAAAATATTGAAAAAAAAAAAAAACATTAGTTGGCATACGCGTACAGTAGGAATTGCAAGAAGCGAAAATGTTTTTAAAGGATGGTAAAAGTAAAGATAATTTAGCAAAATTATTTAATGATAATTATTCTATTTTTCGGATACGGCGAAATGTGATAACTAACGTTTTATAGGTCGATTTTAGATGCAGGTACATTTAAAAATATTTTTATACATTACTTAGTTTTCTACCGTTTCCGTCTAGCATTACATTATCAATAATAAAAATGAGAGAAGAAAAGAAATTATTGTGACTTTTGTGAAATTCCCAATTGTGATTACTTAATGTGCTAGACAAAGTCATTTCTTATTTAAAGAATAGAATAGATATCGCTTCCGATACAGGGGCGGCGCCAGAACTTGCCCGACGGGGGGGCACAGTATCCCCGACAGGGGGGCCGAATTTATAATATCTCTACTGTATGTAAAGTGCCGATTATTCGGACGCCGATTAATTCGGTTGTCCAATAAAGCGGATCGGTCAAAGGTCATACGTTTTTTTCTAACCTTCCCTAAAAATTTTTAAGTGAATCTTCTTTGGGCGCGGCAAGGTGAATTTGGCTGGATGTCACGAAAGTTAACCGTTAAATAACGATTTCCTAATCAGGAAATAATAAAAAAATCTCCAAGAAATGCAAAGAGAGCAATGCATAAAATCAACTGTTTCTAGAACCTAAGAAGTTTCACTTCTAACGCTCGAGAGTCCCACGCAGAAAAAAAGAAAATACCCTCTAGGAAGCAGAAGTCTATCAAGAATTTCTTTTTTCTATCACAATGAATTTTTTTAATGTACGTACTGTAAAGTGTATGTATATATACATGTAATAATTTCTATGCATAAGTCTATGTATGGACCAATTTTGTAGAAAAAAAAAATTAAATACGCCTTAGTACGCTAAAATGTGCACTACCACATTTGCCAGTCCTAAGCTTGGAAAAGTGTGAAGGGAAGTGACCTAAAAAACATTGCCATTAGGTGTTTTTAAAAGTTGTCCAATTATGCGGATTTTTCATTAACCAGATCGGCCTCGGTCCCGACCGGTCCGGATAATCGGCGCTCTACTATATAAGAGATCTAAAGAAGCCCGGGCTTGTCATGAAGCCTGAGCTCGGTAAAAGTTTCTTTCATTAAACTCGGGTCGGGCTTAAATTTCATCTGAAAAATCGGTACGGGCTCGAACTAAATTTTAGCTTTAAAAAAGTTGGTCCGGGCTCGAACTTCATTCTTCTCAAGACACATCCGGGTCTTATATTTTTTCTGTTGATTCGGACCGGACCGGGACTGTATTTAATTTTTTTCCCATGTCGTGATAACTTTTCTCCTTTATTAGGGGTTTAAATGAATAATAAAACATTTCTTTTTTTCTTTCTTTTTTTTTTTCGTTTTTTAAATAACAGGTTGAATATGTTTCGCGTCCGGATTTGGCATATCTCGAAACGCGCAGCTCTCTAACACTCACACTGCTATTTAAATTAGAGATTAATTACACAGGGCCAAAACATTTTTATTCCAAATATAAATTTCGAAGCTTGTAAAGAATATAGTAGATAAATAAATTAAAAATGGCTCTTAAGGTTAATTTGGAAACAGCCTACAAGTCACCTAATCTTCATAGGTGGCAGGGCTCAATTTCTAACAAAAAAAATCACCGGAGCCCTAATATTCTGCAGTACTAACAACCGTAGCGTGCCCCACCTCCCCAACCCGTCACCCCAATCTCCTTATTTATATTCCATATGCTATTTGCAAAACTTAGAGTATTTTTTCTTTCTTTAGAGAAATAAAATTTTTAAATATAGGGGGCATTCTCACAATCTTTTGACTTTTATGTCCTTGAATAATAATTTTTATTTTAGTACATTTTTTTTTTTCATATACTGGGGAACATCCTATTGCATGATTGCATAACAATATTAACGAGATAAATAAGTTTTGGACGATGTTGGGGGTCCAAATGCCAGGAAAATCCCTATACCGTCCCTTGTCCCTGATGCTGATTTTTACGTTTGGAGCTGTCTGTATAAAATTGGTTCAATAAAAGTAATTCGATGTAATTTTTTTCCTAAACTGGGACTAAATTTTCCTAATTTTATATTATACAAATTTATTTATATTTATATAAAATTATTATTTATAATTACTAGACATATTTATATAAAATTCCTAAATTTTATATAAATATGTAGCAAAAAATTAACCTGAACACATTTTTGCGGTTGATATTATTTTTTGAACTCTGCCCCTGGGTTTTAGATTCCTTATCATAGCTCTCGCTAAACTTATACAGAAAATCACTTCAGATGCAGCCATAGAATTATTTTCAAGTTCCTTTCTCATGCAGAAGTATGCTAGAGAAAGAATTAGAGGTCTGCACGGCCCGACATTTTCAGGCCCGAGCCCGGCCCGACTCAGAGAAAAAGAAATTCGGCCCGGCCCGTGCAAAAAATATTGGCCCGGCCCGTCCCGAAAAAAAGTTAAAATCTCGGCCCGAGCCCGGTCCCGGACCAAGTGAATTTCTACAAAACATTGATTTTTACGTCGATTTGGTCAAAAGTTTGTCTCGTACGAGGAGTTCAAGCCAAAAATATTTATCTTAACTTTTCTTTTCATGTTTATAATCTTCATTTTTATAGAAGTGCCACAGGATGAGATATTTATTTTTTTAATGAATGTCTATTTCTTGTGTGTAAATGTTTCAGCTATCATTAATATTGTTAATCCATATTCCATGCATTGATGTGTTAAAAATCTGAAAAATACTATGCAGTAAAATCTAAGACTGAATTGCATAGAAAAGAAAAAAAAATGTGTTATAGACAAGTTCCCTTCTTAGCAAGTGTAAATGCATTATATATTCTTTTCTTATGTAGTAGTATATTATTTTTACATGGATCAACACGTTTTTCAGTTTAAAACAAGATTCCGTTATAGACAGATTCTTTTTCACACGGTTTACTATATTTTAATATAAAAATAGCAAATAAAGACTTTGTGCAAGAATATTAAAAAGCAGAAAAACAACGTTTAAAAATGCACAAATAATATTATTTGTGCATTTTTAAACATTGTTTTTCTGCTTTTTAATATATTTTAATAAGTGTAGAAATCTACTATTATTTAAAAAGAATGAATTTGAATGTTTAATTGTAGAATAGTGGCGATTTAAAAATGTATCCATTTTTTGAAAAAAAAATTGTACCAAGTCTAACTTTACTGACCTTTGAACGGTCCAGGCCACGTCGAGACAATGATTTTCATACGGGCTAGGTCAAAACTAGGAATGAAAATTTTGGGCCGTGAAAATTAGGAATGAAACCAGTATCAGGGTCTGTGCAGAAAAAATAAGTTAGGCTCGGCCCAGCCCGAACCTTCAGGAAAAAAGCAAGGTCCGAGCCCGGTCCGGCCTGGCCCGTAAAGAGTAGTGACTTGGCCCGGCCCGAGCCTTCAGAAAAAAGTATGGCCCGGGCCCGGCCCGAGTTCCGTGAATGAAAATATGCCCGAGCCCGGCCCGCGGGCTCGGGATTCGGGGTCACGGGCCGGCCCGTGCAGATCTCTAGAAAGAATGTCTAAAATTCTTTGACAGCAAATTTACTGCAAAATTTAAATCAACATTTAAATATCAATTTCAAGATCGTGGCTTTATTATTGGTAGTCTTGCCGTCCCCAAGGTTTATTCCTACACTTTTCGAGGTAAATTAAAAAAATAATAATAATTTAATCCAATGTTAACAACTGTTTCTAAAAACCAATGAACATTGTATCTATCACTTAGTCTTAACATGATTTGCCTAAATATAGGTGGTAATTTTCCTTACCGTTTCATCCTTGCCGTCCCTTTTTTCCTATACCGTCCCTTTTTTTTTACCTTACCGTCCCTTCTTTAACACCCCTTTAAGACAATCTTATACAAAAATTCTGTATTAAAGGTACTACATTTTTATTATTTCTTATTTGAATGTCCTGTGGGTACTATGCAAATTCATTATAAGTAAAAATTTAGAAGAAAATAAACAGTTATATAGTGGTAAAATGGTAAGGAAAATTAAATTCGCAAGTTTAACTTAAACCTCAGTTAAATAAAAAAAATTTCGCTGCTGACCACTTTTTTTTTTTTTTTTTTTTTTTAATCATTAAGGCATTTGTCTACCAGATTAAAATGTTATTTTAGCAAGTTTAATTTCACCAGATTTTTATTCCTGAAAGTCAAAAGATTGTGAGAATGCCCCATATCTATCACTGTATACTTAGATGTAAACTATTCCACTTTTTAGTTATCACTCCTTTCGAATAGAAATCTTTGCCTAATTTTAATGTTATTTAATTGCAGAATTCTGGGATTAAATATGGTAAGGATTATGATTCGGAAATAGTGGTAACACAAAAAAGGAATAGTTCGCCAACTATGCATTTTATATGAAAAAAAAAAAAAAAAAAAGAATGAAATATACAGTAATTAATATTTATATGCTGAAGAATAGAACACCGTTTTTCAATTTCCTATAAAAAGTGCATAGCTTAAACTATAATCGATTCCTTCCGTTTTACAATCTTTTGTGGTGAGCCTCTGAAAATCAGATTAAATTAAAAATTTGACAGAATAAATTAGAAAGATTCGATGCTTTTATAGAAAAAGAGGAAACACTTCTCGGTTGCCTTCTATCAGAATAACAAAACATGGCAATTATATCTACTTACAAATGTAAATGACTTCGTAAATGTGCCTTAAAATGGGCAACGTTCATGATACAAAAAAAGCGCTATTGTACTGGGCTCCGGAGCCCTGTATTTATGAGCTCCGGTGAATTCCGACCAATATTTAAATATTTACTAAAAACAGAGAAGTACCGGAGCTGAGCTCCGCTGGGCTCCGGCGCAAATTAAGCCCTGAAGGCGGACGAATCCACAAAAGAAAAAGTTCCCACACTTTTGAGCATTACCCGAAAGGAAAAACTCTGTTTCGTACTCTTTTTCCACTGAGTAACCTCCCAATAAGAGGTCATTCAATATTACAGATTTTACCTGCACATATATGGCCCATACACAGCAGTGTGGGAGCGACAACGTATGGAGAAAATGCAAAGGCCTAGAAACAAGAGTCCCGCATTAGGTAAGGTGGGTAACCAATTTTTTTTTCGAAATGCGGTTCGTGTTCAGGTCGGGTTGACCATGTATTTTAATATCGGAAGTAACTGCAAAAAATCAGCTGACAAATCCCTATCGAAAACGCATGCAGTGACCAAAAATTATTTTAATTTAAAATTATTTAAATTTGTAAGTGAAAATGTCATCGTGAAAACTGGCAGTTAAACGTTACACCTAATTAGGGTCCCGCTAAAGGTAATAAATAAAATTTGCAGCTCCGTAACTTTTATTTAAAACCAAGCTTCAACATAACCGAACTCAACCAAAAATATTCCGTCTACCCGTAACCCGAAATACTTAATTGCAATCCCAACCTGAAACCCGGAATCGGAGAAAATTGATCCAAAATACATATAATGTAATTATAGAAAAATAGTCTGCAATCATATCTCTAATATTAATGTTATCCTTTATGTAGAAAAACAAACATGTAAGGAGTCATTCATATTCAAATGCGTATTTTTTTAAAATCTGAAATAGATTCCTGCGCTTGTTGGGTTATACACGACCCAAACATTCAACTTAAAGTCAATCCGAAACTTACCAAAAAGTTTCCGTTGACCCCAAACCCAACAACAATTTTTGCCGCAGTTTACAAGGAAGTTATGTATGTATATAATTATTTCTCATTTATACCTTCCATTTCTCTTCTATATATTAAATAGATATTAATATCCATATTATTATAAAATTAGACTCTACTCTATATTAAAATTAATGAACAAAGAAGAAATTTTTAGTTTGACACTAAGTTAGCTTGAATAATTATACAAAACTATCTTTTTATTTACTCATTCATTTATAAAACAAAATACTTACCCTACGCTTTTTAATAAGACGATCGGAGAGAGCAGATGAATTTCCACGTCCTGTCTCTTCTTGAAATCGTATTTCTTATAGTCGCCTAAGATTGCGGTCAATCGAATAAACATTGAACAGGAGTGAACATGAGTTCTAGAGAAAATGTATAAGGTTTTCGGTAACATCCGGTCGTTGTAACGACAGACTGTAACCGACATATGGTTAAATTCATAAATTTTCTCGTCGCAGACTAAGGCATAAAATTTTAATTTAGATTAAACTCGTAAAAATTTGACATAATTTGGGTATGGTGAAAAATTCCACGGACGCTCCACGTAAATGGGACACTTGGCAACACTTCTCTTAAGTATCAAAACTCAACCCGAAACCGAACCCAACCACAACGAAAAATGCTATCCTCAATCCGAGTCTTAGGTCGGATCGGGTGTAGGTAAAATCGGGCAACCTGAATCGATGCACCCTCATAGCATGCATGGTCACGGTGACGTCGTTGTGACGTCACTGTAAGTCACTGTGGTCACGTCATATCTGTGACCAAAATGCCACCACTCAGTGATGTCACATTGTGACTGAGATGTGAACTTCTTAGAAAACTTTAAAAAATTACGAAAATTCTTCAAAACATGTTATTTGCTGTAAAATTATTTTTTTCTGGCAATTAAAAAAAAATTGTGACGTCACTGTAATGTCACTACTATGTAACGTACGTCACGTCACATATGTGACAAAAAAACCACCATATTGTAAGTCACAGTGTGACAAAAATATGAACTTCAAAAATCTTTGAAAATGAAGAGTAATATTTTAAACAGTATTTTAAACAGTCCCGAGTTACAGCGGCATAAGGAATGAAAATATATTACTGGATAGCAAATGGTAAATTCTGTCACGAAAGGGGGGGGGGGGGGGGGCATAATAAATAAAGTGCACGATACAAGCATTAATAAACTAAATTTTCAGGCTATATTTTATCAATTTGATATCTAAGACAGTGAATGTATACTTTTTCATGATTTCAATTTTATCTAGCATTGCAATTTAATATAATAATCCTTCACTGATTGTCATTATTATAAAAGTGTTTCTCGGAAAAATGGTACGTGCTGGAGCAATTTGGATAATATATTTAGAATTAGGAATATTAAATTTGTACACTTTACATATTTAGTTTGCTGGGAGGAAATTTATTTATCTATTTCTTTTTTTACCGACCAGGGTTATTCGAAACACTTTTGTGGTTTCAAACAAAAAATTTTCTATTACAGTTAAATCTACACATTTTAATGAGCACGTAGAAAGAGTCTTCAGAGTTTAGTCATTTATGCATTTCTTGATTTATAATTTGCATTCAAGTCATAAATTCTACTTCTTTCAGACTTTTTAAATAAAATTAGCATTTTCCGAAAATAAAAGAAATACACAAAATTTGTACCAAACCTATGATATTACCTACTTATTCGTATTTAAAATCTGTATTTTAGAGATATGACTTTAAAAAAAAGGGTTATTTTACAAATTGTTTTATTTTACAGAAAATTAATATAAAAAGAATGACAAATTGACAACGAAATTTTTTTTTATCCTCGATTATCCTTTTTTATTTATTAAGAAGATATTTTGAATTTATTTACGTGTGAAACAAACTTTACTTTTAAAAAAAAAGAAAAAAAAGGTCGTTATTACCATGAAATTTATTTTTACACCTTTTAAAAGTTTAAATAATGTTTTATCTAATAAACTATAATTATGAATATTATTATTATAATTATTTACAAAAGGAAACTTTATAATGCATGGAAAAAAGGAACTTTATAATGCATTTTAACTTGAATTGTTTGGTACGGATAAAAAGAAAAGGTAAAATACATTGGAAAATTCTTCAAATAGAAAATTTTAATTAACTATACTTTCAGAAAATTACTGCGCATTCAGGTTCCAAATCTCTTGTTCACAAAAACAAATAATATGTAACAGACCATCTGCTTAAAATCGTCTGCCCACAAAAAAATAAATATGAGAAGACGCGGGAAATAGTTTACTGTTTAGAACATCACCACGTCTACAACACTTTAAGATAAGGAAATGATTTCCGCCAATTTTAGGATACACGGATATTAATGGAACGTACATGTAAGTCTTATTTAATTTAAATATTTTATTCCTGATTTGTATGTTATGAGTTAAATAGTTTTATGTTATAAGAGTAAGAGACTGATCTGGAATTGTCAGAAGCGATATTTTCCAATTCGATAACTGTAAAGAAAAATATCTTAATCAGCCATCGCTTGAGAAAAAAAAAAGAAAAAAAAAAGCTGCGCAGAGACTGATTCATGCCTACATTCATACTGGAATTAATATAAACATTAATTTACACTTTCTTAAGATTGAAAATGTGTAGAGACAATGATTTGGAATTTTTTTTCGGCTTCTTGCTATTTTTTTTATTACTAACACTTATAGTTATTATTATTTTGGGGTTAAATATGATGTTCGATTATCATGAGATTACGAAACTGTTTCAGATTAGAAATTAAGATTATACTGGGAAAATGTATTTTTACATATTACAGTAGTGAAACATTTGAAAGATTTTTCTGTTAGTGCTAATAATATTTTAAATTATCTTTTAAAATCCCAAATCTTCAAACCAATGTTTTCAGATTTAACATTTGCTAAAATTATAAAATAATAGAAATTCCTTATAACGTATGGAAATATTTTTGCGATATTGTTAAATCTAATAATGCATTTAATTTATCTATTGTAGTTTGCTGTTGTTTAATAGTACAGTTATAAGGATGTATTCCGATCCAAACTGCTTATTTTCTGATTCATTTTAAAATTCATTTTTGCTCTCAAACGCATCAAACTGGGAAATTCTCTTATTTAGAAACTATATAATGTGCCGTGCTTCTTAATTTTTTGATAAATGCAGAAAATACTGTAAAAAACGCTGTCAAAGTTGGCGTTTTGAACCGAATTTTCCGAAGCGGGCGATCTGGGAATGAAAAAAATGGTCATACTGAGAAAATAATTGTTTAAAAATCAAATTCTAATTAATTGAGCTGAAAATGAAATCACACGGCATGTTAAACATGTCTTCAGAAATCACCCCAGCAAGTTTCATGTTTTTACTTTTAAAAATGAGTCCGAAAATGTCTCAGAAAATTTCGAGCTGTTGAGGGTGGAAAAATATTTTTTCGAATACACCCTTATAAATACTAATTATTATTTTTAGTGTTTTTCAAATTGGTATAATTATTTTTTTTAATTGTATGTAAGCCTTTTTTCTGTTTATGATTTTAATCAAACATTTAATTATAGACGCCCTGAATCGGTTAGTAAATTTTCTTCTGTTGTAAATTCATTTTCTACGTTTATGATACGCGTAATTATTGGCACTAAAAAGTAAAATATGATATTTAAGCATTGAAATAAAGTGTTTTTCATGCCTGATAGGAAGTTATAGATTAAACTGCTTTAGTATATATTTTTTAAAAGTTCATATAATACAGGATACATAATATAGGACACAAAGTTGAAAAGTGCTCATGACTTCGGTTTGTCTCTCCGTCTGTCCGTCTAGCAGTCTGTCCGCACTCTAACTCTCGTAAATATACTCGGATTGAACTGAAATGTTTGGATGTTATTGACGTTTACCATAGCATGGTACCTATTTGTAATGAAGTTTGTAGCATGTTTAGTTCATTTACAGGGACAGCCAAAAGTATTCCGTTACATTACGGCCTATGGGAAAAAATCGTTTCAAATGATTTTTAATGATTTTACGCACGCTTTCAAACAGAATAAAATTGATATGCATTTATGAAGTGCACTAAAATATGCATTCTGTTGACTGCGATGCAAAGAATAGTTATTGTTCTTTTACAGGGCTAAAAAAGGAATTCAAATACATAATGATATGGGGTGGAGGGAATTGTTTGCGGCATACTTTAATTATGTTAATCTATTTCATGTATAATGAAATTGATATATGTCGCTGAGGTTTTCATACTATAAATTATTTCATGTATAATACGAATAATACGTATATAGCATTTACAGGGACACATAAAATATTTCAGATACTACATATATTGTATCCGAAGTACTGTTCATTAGCGATGATTGCTGGAAATGTATTTTTAATTGTGATATGCGCTTTTATGATTCACTATATTTATGCATAGTATATGGTGTGTATAAATGCTTTAATTCCTATACAGGGCTACATAAAAGTATTCGTAAGGATTACTGGGTATGGGCGCAAATTGCTTAAAGGTGGTTTTTAAATGAGTTATGCTTTTTTTCGCTGAACTGCATTTAATTTACGAAGAAATGTTTGTAGCATATAGATAAAATGATATACAGGGCCACGTAAAGAATTGGATGCATGGCCGTCTATATATTATAATTTCTGGAAATGTGATTTCAGCAGTTTTAAGAGTGTCCTAGTTTGAATTAAATTTTAACTAAATAGTGGCGTGTAATAAAGATTCTAGGTAAACTACAGGGTTGTACAAAAGTAATAAAGTATGTTTCCATACATTAGTATAAATTGCTGAAAAAGAATTGCAACCTGTTAAGCGTTTTCTTGCTAAACTAAATTTTCCCATTATATAGTATATATACGCTTAAAAAAAGGTACTGGGATAAAAATGGGGGTCATTCCATGTCAAATCAACGTGAGGTCTGGACCTCAACATCTCAGATTGCCATAATTTTTGGTTTATAGTTTGTATCCATGAAGTATATGAAAAATCTAATTTTTTTACTTTTTTTTCCCTTAGCCGATTTTTTTTATGGAATTTTAAAAATGGCCAAAAGTACCAAATTTAACCAAATTCTCAATCACAAAATCCTCTACAATTCTTTAACAAATTAGCCTAGGGAGTTAAGTTATACCTCATTTGAAAGCTCTTTTTGTGGGCTTTAATATGATATGCAACAAGCAACACTAACCATTTTGCGAAAAATAATTTTTTTGACAAATTTTCAAAATTTTTGAATTTAAATTTTTCAAAAACACCTTCTTTGATTTTTTTTCAAAAAAAAAAAAAAAAAAAATGTTTATCTTTGACTTTTTGGCTACAAGTATGCCAAAATTCAAGATGGAGAAATGATGAGGTTTTCAACTATTAATTTTTAAATATGAGTTATACATGGAAATTTTCAAGTATCAGGGGAAAATTAACAATTGTACAATTTCTTTCCATACATAATTCACACTTCTTTTTCATTAAAAATTTCAGAGTTTGATGCTAAGCAAATTTAGTTCCAAGGCATGGAAATTTTCTAAAGCATATTTCTCAGAATACAATTATATAATTTACCCCTAAGGGAACTCTTCATTCACTTGAAAGCACCTGCTCGGTAAAGTTATATACAATCATATTTCTCAGAATATAATTATATAATTTGCCCTTAAGGGGGCTCTTCATTCACTTGAAAGCACCTGCTCGGTAAAGTTAAACATATGGGCAGGTTGTTTTCGAATTTCTCATTTAAATTTGAATATTTTTAAACTATTTTTTTTTCTTGCAATAGGATAGCTGAGGTTGATCTTTCATATGGCTATTTTTTAATTTTTCGATTTTGGTTGCAGATTTTTTTAATAAATGTACTTTCACTTACGGACTGGTTTCAAAAGTGACAGTACCTTTATTAAAAAAAACTGCAACCAAACTCGAAAAAGTACAAAATTTTCCTATTAAAGATTGACCTCAGCTATCCTCTCAAAAATCGTTTAAAAATATTCAAATTTAAACAAGAAATGCGAAAACAACCTGCCCATAGTTTTAACATTACCAGGTGCATGTTTTCAAGTAAGTGAAGAGTGTTTTGACTTGGCATTTCTATCTAGTAGATAGTTTAATTCTACAGTCATCACATATTTTCATGCCCTTTTGAATATTAAATCTTAAACTGCACTATCAAGTTGTTACATTCCTAAATTTGACTGATTTTGAATGGTTTCTTTATACGGATTGATTTGGATGGGTTACCCCATCCAGATTGCTTTTCTATTTCCATTTTAACTCATTTAATTATGTCTTTTTCTTAAACTCACTTTTTTTAAAAAATTATTATTCTTTATTTGGCGCAGCATGTCCCTAAAGGGATTTTGTGCCATAAAACCCAATACAACCAACCTTTATAGGGATTGCAGCATTTAACAGAAAATAATGCCCAATCTTTCTTATCTTCTGATATCATTAATTGTAGTAATTCAAGACTTTTTTATTAAAGTCTTTTATTAAATTAAAATGAAGCTTGTTTAATAAATAGTTAGCCTTCTATATATAAAAAAAGTAACGATTTGGGAATGTGACAAACGATTTTGAAATGAACCAATGAAAATCTGCATAGATTCCTCGAAATGCATCTGATTGGTCAGAGCTTTCTGACTTTTCTTTGCAGGAATTGTACTTGGCGAAAACCATGAAAGTACAGAATTTAGATAGGATGGGTGGGGAAAGGGAAGAATCTTCTGCATTTCGATAAACTTTTTTTTTTTTTTAAGGGGTCGATGGCAAAAGGGATTTTTACAGAAAGATAATTTCCATTAACTAATGAGAAGGGGGGGGGGTCATCTGCGTTTCAATAGCCTTCTGCTATTTTTTATGAGGGAGGGTATGTAGATTATCTAATTATTATTATTATAAAAAAAGATAGAAGAAAAAATATCTCTATATAATAAAAGCCACTGTAACGCTGGGCGGGGCGAATCCATCAATCTTACCAGTCTCCCAGGAACAGACTCAAGGGGAAAAAGATCCATTCTCCCATTGGTTGACAAGAAACAAGAATCCCGCGATTACTTCTCAAGGTTACAAGTCCTGATAATTGAGCAGTAGTAGACACTTCTTAACAAATCAGTGCAAGGCACATCGCAATAAACCATCAAAATAAATCGCCAAGTGTCACTTGAGATTATTTCAAGTGTTAAGTTGCAATCATATTAAATTTTCTTTGCGACATGTAAGGAATTTTAATTTATTTCTCATATAAAGTGATTCAAGGAAAACAATGATATGGTATTTTTAAAAATATCCTTTTTTATTTCCCTGCAAAAAATTGATAAAACTGACTTTCTTTTAAAAAAGTAATCAATTTAAATATTTTAGGCTTATTATTTTGTAACTTACTTATTACTTATATTTTCCTTTTCTATATACAGGTGTATGTAAATATAAACTAAAAAAAAAAAAAAAAAACATATCACATATCACATATTTTAAAAGTAAAAAATTAATGTTTATACGAAAAGTAAAATTAATAATTTTTGATTTATAGCTTTGCATCAGGAGGACAGAAGCTTAGGGGATTAGACTGTTGGGATTCAACCCGAGATACTTATTTATTAATCAATATACATATTTAAAAAAATTTGGAGGAGGGAGAAAGGGGAAGGGGGGGGGGGTAAACGATAAAATACAATTCCAAAGTGTTATTAAAAAAAAATAGTATTATTTCAATAGTTGCAGCAGACTGTTTTAATAACGCACTTTTATTGCATATTTATTAAATTTTTGTTTTATTAAGAAATCTTAATTTTGTTATAGTAGTATATTAGCCGGAAAACTTGGTTTACCCAGAAATATTGTAAATGCTAATTGTGTGTTTATTAGAACATAAACTAGCCGAACTTTGCTCATCTAAACGCTTCCATATTGTCATTTGTTTTTAATCAGTTTTTCAAGTTTTAAGTAAAAAACACAATTTTTACCCACCGTCCTAGGACGGGCATTTACACTAGTATATATATAATTTTACACATACATGTTAGCGGCAAAGTGAAAATTTCAGAGGAGAGAAGATTTATATGATAAGATTATTTACTGTAACTACAAATTATCAACTTCATTGCAAAGATAAGAAAAAAAAAAAATTCAAATAATTTTAATAAATTTGTTACTTTTTAAATTTAACATACTTTTTAAATTTAAATATTTTTAAATTATCTATTAATTTATAATTTTATTTAATTATAAATTTATTTAATTAGCAATTATTCAAATAAATTATAAATTTTACCTTTTTTTTAATGATTTTATATTTAATAATTCTTATAATCATGAAGCTCTGTAAGCTCTAATGATTATGTGCTCGTAAATAAGAAAATAAAATTGTCAGGAGTTGAGGAGGAGCGTGTTTTTACCAAGTGGAATCTTAAAAATTGAATGCATAGAAAATAAGAGATCGCAATGCGATCCAGAATGGAAACGCGAAAGAATTACGTATGGGGTTGGCTAGAAAATAGGGATTGCTTCGCGATACGGAACGGAATAGCGAAGTGACCACGCAGGGGGTTGGTGACTGTAGCGAGCAGGGGGCAGAGTCTCCCTAGTTAAAAGAAAATTAAAGTAGGACACACTTTTACAAAAACTGCTAAAATGCAGAATTTATATCACTGAGTGCACAAGTAAAAAAATTGTAGTGCACTTGTAATGCAAACCTAAACTAAAAAAGAAAACACCTCTGATTGTCTGGTCTGATTAAACTAAAACCTAAACAAAAACTAGAATAAAAAGCCTCTCCACCTGAATGACTACAGTTAAACTGAAACCAAAACTACAAACAAGAAAGTAAAACTGTAATTAAGTAAGACATCCAAGTGTATTGGAATATTAAATAAGAACTGAAAAATCTTATTAAAACACCATTAATTTATTTTTTGTTTAGTTGTTTAATGGTGTTTTAAGAAGATCTTTTAGTTCTTATTGTTTCACACCAGTTTCAACTTATATTCTTTCAAGTAATTACTTATATAAAGAGTAGAAATATAGAACTCCTCATTACCAGTTAACCCTGAAAAGTTTCAATAAACCATTCTTATTCAAAAATTAATAGCTCGAAATACCATCATTTCTCCATCTTGAAATTTTGCATACTTGTAGCCAAAAAGTCAAAGATTAATATATATATTTTTGAAAAAAATCAAAAATGGTGTTTTTGAAAATTTAAATTCAAAAATTTTGAAAATTTGTCAAAAAGTTTATTTTATTCAAAATATTTAGTGTTGCATATCATATTAAAGCCCATACAAAGAGCTTTCAAATAAGATATGACTTAACTCTCTAGCCTAATTTGTTAAAGAATGATAGAGGATTTTGTGATTAAGGATTTGGTTAAATTTGGTACTTTTGGCCATTTTTAAAATTCCGTAAAAAAAAAACCCGGTAAGGAAAAAAAAATAAAAAAATCAGATATTTCATATACTCCATGGATACAAACTATAAACCAAAAATTATAGAAATTTGAGATGTCGAGGTCCAAAAATTACATTTTCCTCGTTGATTTGACATGGAATGACCCTGGGGTAAAACTGCGTAAAAAGTACTCAATTTTAAATGCGTTACATACTCAAAATAGTTCCGATCCAAATGTACTGAATGTTGAGAAACGCCAGTACTCATTTTTTATTCCATGGTTGTGATCAAATATGAATCGTTATGTACTCCCCCCCCCCCCTCTAAAATTTAAGGTAAAAATGTACTGACATTTATTTCCCGTTCAAAGTTATTAACAAGAAATGTTTAATTGATTATTTATTAAGAAAAATAGCAAAATTTTTAATAAGATACTCAAATCGAATATTTTTATGACAAGAGCATTATTTCCAAGCACCTTTAAATTATTTTTAAAATACTGTGCATAACATACTATTTACATTAATAAACATCATTTATTAATGCCACCATAAATGAAATGAACTATTACAGGATACAAAATTATTCGTTTGTTAACATGTGATGTTTCAAAATAGAGAAAGCATAGGTTCATTTTTGACGATATTCAAATTCAAATCAAAGATATTCAATTCGATATGCGTACGTCGGTTTACTCATTTTTGAGTACTTCATTTATTTCAGTGTATCAACCTACAGATCAAATACAGGGCTGTTTAAAAGAATTGGAAAACATATTTGGCTATGGACGGTAACTGCTGAAATCAGTTTTTCAAATGTTTTATGCGTTTTCTAAAATGTTTACTTAGTTATCTTTATTTACGTTATTTCCCTAAATTACGATGTCTTATTAAAGCATTCAGAAAGTGTTGGAAAATATTATATAATCTATGCTTAACGCATGATTTTTCTTACTCGTTTTTTCTATTTCCCAGATCAGTCTTTTCCTATAAAACATAGCAAATATATTTAGCTCATATTCACAAAATACAATGTACACGGGAATAAAAAATTTAAATAAATATGGCTTATCATGCCGTTCTATAAATAATAGTTGTATTAATATCCGTTAGTCTCCATGTTCGTATTTAATAAAGCAATGACAAATCACAACAAATTAAAAAACTTACACATTCTAAATATTAAGCTTGAACTCAATATCAAGCATAGAACTTAATAAAAAAAATATGTCAGTTGATAAGCATTGTTTTTTAAGTGGAAAAATTTTAAATGTTTTAGAAGAATAGGACTCCAAAATAGCGATATTTTGCTAAAAAGTACGGTAAAAAGATAAGATTTTATATTTACAACAAAAGTTTATTTTAAAACTCATCGCTGTATTAATACTTAGAAAATTTTCCAGAGAGAATCATTCGCCTTATATACAATATTTCAAATGAAAATCAAATTTCAAATTAATTGCTTAAAAGGCGCAAAGGCCAACATAGTGAAAAAGATTCCATGCCGGGACTCGAACCCGGGCCATCAGCATAGCATACTGATATTCTACCGACTAAACCACATGGAATAACACCCAGTCTATAAAATTTCTCACTATTACATGTTGGCAAGGCTACAAACGCAGCACAAGATGGAATATTTATCGTGAGCCACCGACATGGGGGTAAACACGAAACTTAATTAAATCCAGCATCGATTGAAACTATTTTAATACTTGGAAAATTTTCCAGGGAGAAACATTCACCTTGCATACAATATTTCAAATTAAAATTGCCATTTGAAATTTGATGTTCATTTGAAATATTGTATGCTAGGCGAATGGTTCTCTCTGGAAAAATTTCCAATTATTAATATAATTTCAATCGATGCTGGATTTAATTAAGTTTCGTATTTTCATCATGTTGGTGGCTCACGCTAAATATTCCAACCTGTGCTGCGTTTGCAGCCTTGCCAACATGTAATAGTGAGAAAATTTCCAGCCTGGGTATCGTTCCATGTGGTTTAGTCGATAGAATGTCAGTGCGCTGTACTGATGGCAGGGGTTCGAGTCCCAGCATGGAATCTTTTTCACTATTTGCGCCTTTTAAGCAATTAATTTGAAATTTGATTTTCATTTGAAATCATCACAGTGTTTATGACAAGTTCGTCACAAATGACACATAATTCACAAATTGGTCACAGTGTGACGCCAAAGCATTGTCGATTTCGTCACAGGTTCGTCACAAAGTTAATGCCAAAATAGTCACAAATGACACACTTTTCACAAATTTGAAACACCGTGACTTCACAGAGTGGTCACAATGTGACGTCACAAACGAGCTCTGAAACGGCCATAACGACCTCGCATTCTAGTCACTATGACGTCACATCGACGGTCACAAAATCACAGTGTGACTTCACAACGACGTCGCCGTGACGTCACCATGCCTTACGGGCAGGACTCTAATCTGAGATATAAGCATTTTTTTGAAAAATCAGCTTAAAAAAGACCGACGCGGCGACGCGTAAGAATCAAAACTCATCCCGAAACCAAAAAAAAAAGTATAGCCAAGCCAACCCGACTTCCAAAGAAAAAAAAAATCAGCGGCAAGTTTATCCATGGGTCGGGTTTTCTATAAACTAACTATAGATCGTTTTTTAAAAACTAACATGCACCCGACTCGACACGACTCGGGTCGGGAAAAAATCGGGTTATCCGACTCGATGCAGTCAAGTCAATACACTCAAGTCAAAAAACTTTCCCCGACGAGGATTAACTTTAACCCCGACGGGGGGGGGGGGGGGGGCAGGTATGCCCGACGGGGGGGCATATGCCCCTCGGACCCCCATCTGGCGCCGCTCTTGTTTCGATAACCGGGAAAATAGTGTGAGATTTAAGGTATAAGTACATCGATCATGAAAGAAAGGGCAAATAATAATGTTAGAAAAATTATATTAAATTATCAATTGACATTGGCGTACAAAAGAGAGGGATGGAAAGAAAGTGACCTCCCTCTAACTTATGAAAAATTAAGAAAAAGAAAAGTACAAACAGAATGTAAACACAAGCAGGAAGCAGGAATTCTGCTTTTTCAGGATTTAGTGTCGCCTCCGATTATAAAAAAAAAACTTTAAAATTTATTTATTTTTTTACATTTTTTAATAGTATATATACTCGGGGTATACGACACTTCGGTCCTGCCATTTCGGTCCCTAGCCATTTCGGCCCCTTGCCATTTCGTTCCTTAGCCATTTCGGTCTTTAGCCATTTCGGTCACTTGCCATTTCGCTGCACTCCATCTTATAACTCGGACTCTAAATGCCCGCCAAACGTTGTATGGTACAACATCATTTGGGGCCATTATCGTTTTTTATCAGCTACTCCAAATTTTATAAAAATCTGAATATAAGAGTCCGAGAAATGTAAACTTTTATAATTCTTTACAATGAAATCCGAGAGAGCTGAATTTTGCGTGATTGAACTATTTGCCATAATTTTACAGGAGGCATTGCCTTTTTTTCTTTCTTTAAAAAAAAAAAAAGAAAAAAAAAGAGAGAATTGTTGTTTTAAGTTTTTTAATTTATTTTTATTATTAGGTATTTTATATATAGTACTATAAACTACCTTAAATACATACACATATATATGTATGTATACACACACACACACACACACACACACACACACATATATATATATATATATTGGTGGATTTCATGCATTTCATTAGAACCTCTAAATTATCATCAATTGAATTATAAACAACTACTGTTCTTAGTTTTTTCCCCCTTCAGTTACATTGATAATAAATGTCTTCAATAATTCAATTAGATACTTATAACCTATTACATGCAAATAATTGCTCAAATCACTTTCTTTTAATTAATTAGAATTGAGATATATTTATTAAAGTACAGATATTTAATCTTTATTTTTTTTTTAATAATATGTATTATGTTGCATCTTATAAATTTGTTTTCATAAGTTACTTTACCATTATAAATACTAGGGGATCGTACCCGGGCTTCCCGGGTTAAAGAATGTAGGTGAAAACATTTTTTTAATAGAACACTAATAATTTTTTTACATGCAATAAATTTTTTAGATTGACCACTTACATTAAAAAAGCATTTTTCATATGAAAAATACGAATTATACAATCAAATAATTTTTTGAGATTTAGCAAAAGCGATATTTTCTTATTAGCCGCATTCTAAGAGCTATTTGCCAAGATTTTGCTACTTATGGCATCCTTTCATATACTGATAATTTCAGAGCTTATACATGTCTGGTAAATTTGTGTTTTATTTATATTATTTTATTTATTTATTCATAGGGAAATTTATTTAATGGATATTAGCCGTAAGAAAATGATGAACTCTTTATTTTGTTTTAAGGGCAAACGGATTAATCTTTCGTAATCGAGCTCCGCGCGATATAGATAAATTAAAACGTATTTCATGCTTTAAACTTGTTTTTAAAACCATAGACAATCAGTAAACCGAGATGAACTTTGCAAACAAATTACATTTGAAAAAAAAAATCCTATTTGGTGATCTGAAAGTTTAAATTGTACGATTACAAATATGTTAGATTTGTGTTTTTACAATATTATTCTTTTATTTGTTTATAAAAGAAGTATTAATTTCGTTAATTTGTCTTTCACAAATATTTTAGATTGGTGGTTTTCTTAATATTATTATTTTATTTGTTTATGAGGAAGCATTAATTTCGTTTGCAAAAATAGTCAGAAACAAATGCTGAAAAATGTTTGTTGCTTTATGTGCAAAATGTTTATTGAAAATAAATTAAAACTGGTGTGAATGAATAAGAACAAAAAACTTCTTAAAACACCATAAAAATTTTTTAAATGCGGTAGGACTTTCGAAAGATCTGAGTCTTTCTTCGTCAGGCGCAAAGAAGACGTACTTCTACTATGAAAGCAGCAGCAGGTGTCTTGCTCCTGCTCAGATCTTTCGAAAGCCCTAGCGCATTTAAAAATTTTTGATGGTGTTTTAAGAAGATTTTTTGTTCTTAAAATGTTTATTATTATTATGTATTGAAACCAGCACGTGATAAGATAAACTTAAAAAAAAAAAAATCATTCTTAAAAATTATTTTAGAAAATATAATACATCCGTCAATGAATACAGTTTTTAAACAAATTGCATTTGAAAGTAAATTTTTTTCCCTACGAAAATTGAAAATGTACGATGGTCAGAAGATTAAAAAAATGCAGTAGAAAAAATTTCAAGACCGAAATTTGATCGTGAAGTGTTATGTTAATAATGTTAGCGTTACGCACAGATACGTTTGTTCTTTATAATATAGATACTTAATCAGTAAAATATAATAAAGATCAGTTATTAGGATGTGGTTATCAATTGCGGCTCTTATGCTTGGATTTCCGGAATGAAAACAGCAATTTTCACCTTCTCAAAATTTGCATACGCACTTCTCATATCCATATTCATCATTTAAAAAAAATTGTTTTTGTTTGATCTTTTAAAAATCATTTTAACTCAAAACTTGAAGTCCCGATTGTCAGCAACATCTTTTATGTGAAAAGACGCACTCTTTACTTGAGATTCTAATCTCAATTCCGGAGAGTAAAAATTTCCGTAATTTATGTTTTTTAGACGCATTCGTATTAAAATGTTTAGTTTTATCTAAGAAAATGATCGTTTTCTTTTAAATGTGACTTCATTTTCACTTAAAGAAGCATTTCGCTTTGTGTCTGAAACTTAGTATCAGTACACATGCAGAAGGAAAAACAATATAGAAAATTTATGAGGAAAATGCGTGTTTTCAAAAGCAGTATACGTTATTTTCCGTTATTGTGCCCCTAATGTAATATTCTGCTCCTAATGGGATTTTGCGCCACTAAACCCTATACAACAATTTTTATCAACAATTTTGAGTTTTTATCAGAAAATAGCATGAATAAAGTTAAAAATACCTCATTATTTCTCTCTTGTCTGCAATAATGAAAGCTATCTAATTTTCATTATTTTGAAGAAATTTCATAAAATGCTTTTAAAATTAAAATATAAAAGTGGGAATATTTAAAATAAAATAGATAGTGCGATCACATCTACAAAGGAAGAGCTTTAGGTTTAAAAAAAATATTAGTAAAATTGGTTCAGCAGAACGATCAGGGCAGATGACTAAAAAACACACTTGTGTTTGAAATATATAGATTATATAAAATTATGAAAAATTAAATTAAGCAAATTATGTTATTTTGATAAAGTTATAGTAGAATGTCCTAAAGAATAGCATTAAAATTTTATTATTCGAGAGAATTTTACAAAACAAAAACATTAGGAACCATTAAGTTCCAAACATTAGTTCCAAAAACATTAGGAACACGATATTATTTTAAACCACGAATTACTTGTTTGCTTATCTAACTCGGCGTAGCAAATCTGTCCAGGCGAGAATCATCAATTTCTGTAATATAAATCGCTATTATTTGCATGTTACCTCTCTTTTATAAGGACACCCTAAATTTTCGTAAAACATTGCGTTTTATCAGTCTGTGATTTCGATTACTTTATTTTCAAAAGTGAAGCATTTTCACCTGTGAAGAATTTCAAAGCATCTGGGCTGTGAAAATGACGCACTTCTACAAAACATAATTCAGGTTTAAGAATTAAAATACACACTTTTTCATAAAATGACGTCATTTGCATCCGCTAAAGCAATCCACTTTTACAATCGAGTCTTAAACTTCGTCTATAGAAAAGTTTGCATATGACGTCATTATCATCGAATAACAGACAATATTCTTGACATAGTCCATATTTTAATTTCAACTTCTTTTTCAGGTTTTATGAGAAAATGGCAACAAAAAGGATACAGTATCTCCTATTTTCGACTATTTTCCGTTTACTTTCAATGACTTTCAATAGAAATGAGGTACTTTTGTTGCCACAATAAGAAAAATGGTATTAAAAACTACAAAAAAAAAATTAATATATCAAAAATAAATTGAGATACAACTTTCAAACAAATTGCATTTAAAAGAGCATTTTTTTTTCTTATACGACGGTGTAAAAATTTAAAATGTGCGATGTTCAGAGGTTTAAAAATTTGCAGTAGAGAAAATTGCAAAACCAACATTTTATGTCAAATTTCAAAGTGTTGCTATTCGCAAAATGACGTATGCGTTACGCACAGATATGTTTGTCCTTTATAATATAGATTGGGAAAGCGATAGCGATTTACTTACCAGACGCGCTATGGAAAATATTTCCTTTTCAGAAAACTTTTTAGCCCCCCCCCCCCTCTCCTCTTTTTATTTTCTTCAATAGTTGTTGCTTGCATTTTTAAACAGTCTTCTCACATTTTGAAACAGATGTTTGTTAGCAAATTTTATTGAAACTGGGACTATTTCTTTTTAATAAAACGATTATTTTTAATTTTATGTAATAGTGTTACTAATATTTTAATTAATTTCATTTTCCTTTTTTGAATGACAAAACTAAGCTTTTTTGCATATGCCGATTTTTCATTTATTATTATCATTATTAATTATTATTATTATTATCTTTTCCTCCCTCTTTCCAAGAAAATAATTTTAATAAATTTATTTAGTTTTATTATTAATGATATTAATAATTTTAAATTTCAGTAACTTTAAATATAAAATAAATAAACAGGTAAGGGATAAGTTTCAGCTTATAGCTACTATAAAATATGATGATGAACTGAATTTATTATGTATTGAGTTTATTTAAAATTTAAAATTTATAATTTATACAAATAATGTTATTAATTTAATAAATTAAGAATATATTAAATTAAAAACAGATTTAATAAAATATTAATTTAATTTTATACTAAAATTACTAACTATTTTAATAATTTATTAATAGCAATTTTTATCATTTAAGGTTTTTATTCAAAATTTTTGATTTATTCTTCCCAAAAAATAAAAAAAGCTATTTTTTGAAAAATTAGTCTAAAACATAGTCTAAGTAATTATTCATTAATAGTAATAATAATAATAATGCAACATTGTTCAAATACGTAAAAAGAAATGATAACGTTAGGTGATATTATTGCACAGATGTAAATGTAGATTTTGATTATTTTTATTTTTTTTTTAAGCACAGTTATAGTTTAGAATTTACAAAGAGCAAGATATTAGTCAATTAATTTTATTTAAAGAGCAAGGCAAATATGATAATGTAACTAAAAAATAAACAAACAACCTATTTATCCCCGGAATCCTTATCATTTTTATACATCCTAATGAAATTAATAACATTATAGTAACCGAAATTTTAAAAATTTATATTTGTTTTGCTCTGTAATAACTATTATATAGTTCATGTAATAGTTTTTAAATAAGTAATTCATAAATTTGTTATATAAACAATTAATAATTAAAACAATTTTGAATTGTTATTAATAAATACATTTGATAAAAAGAATTTCATTTTGAGAAACCAGGTGACGAAAATATCATACGAAAATTAAATCTCGAAAAGAAATTTCATAGCGTTAATTATAATTTGAAAAACATTGCAATTTTTCTTAAAATAGATATTTCTTTCGTTATTCTAAGTTTACATCCAACAAAAATTAACAGCAATAATTCATTTATTAAACTCCCTTTTTTTGCGTACTCTCCCGACTACTGTCTACAGTCGAAAAAGTAATCAAACTCATTTTTGTAACCCTGTATATGATCTATAGATAGGTATATGTACTACAAAGTATGCTAAAATTTAGCACGGTTAGGAAACACATGTATGTATGTCGTACATATAATATATTGTATTGTATACAAAATATACGAAATTAAATTGCAGAAAATATGCAAATAAATGTAGTACTCTTTTTAAGTACAAATGCTAGTTTCTTTGGACTTTCTTATAGATAAACTCTATTGAATCAGATTTCATATTATTAATTAATAATTTGTAAAACAAAAAATGTTTTCCTTTAAAAAAAGAGAGAGAGATTCTTCTTTTGTTATTTTAAATTTTCAACCAAGAAAATGAATGACATTCAAGAGAAAAGAAAAAAAAAAACCGATTGTTTTTTTCAAGTTGTCCCTAATTTTAACTTCGGAAAATAAACAAGAAGCGTGTAAAAACTATGCAAATAATTTTGTCCATGAATATATTATTTGTTATTGTTTCGTTTAGTACAGACACCAATTTCTCTTCATATTGTTCCTAAGAGGCAATGAAAATTCATAATAAAAGAAAAACGAAAAGAATTAAAGGGAAAAGGAAAGAGCCATTGTTATGGGGACATCCATCCTACCTGATTCCCCATACCTGTGATCATAAAGAAATCAATCATGAGTATCTCGAGTCGAAGCTGGCGACTAAATTTAGTCGCCGCTTTGTAATTTGGCGCGAAATTTTTCTCTTTCATATTTATCGTTTTCTCATGAAAGGAAGCGCAGCCAGCAATTCAGGCGTAAAAGCTCTTTGAGGCGCTCAGTTCGCGGACGAGATATGATTTCGTCAGCCGTGAAAAAAGTGTTATTATTATTTTTCGTTTTGTGACAGACGGGTCTGTCTTTGATCACATGTGTTAGACCGGTTCTCGGAAAGTTTTAACATATGTTTTAGAGAATTCTGTGTTCAATTAGAGATTATTTACTTCAATAATAAGAAAAATGACGAGCAAACCAGGTAAGAAATTAAATTTACGTATAAATTAATGATTTTTTTTTTCATGTGTATGTTTTAGTGTGTACTTTTTTCAGCTTGAATATTTTTGCGTAATTTTTCTCGTGTTTAAAAAGTTTTGCATATTTGATTTGAATTGTTTTTGTATAATTTTGAATAGTTCGACTAAAAAGTCTGATGCAATCTTTTAATTATATAAAAATAGTGAAGTATCTTCTGACGAAAATAAAAAGTTTTTGCATATTTGATTTCAATTGTTTTTGCATAATTTTGAATAGTTCGACTAAAACGTCTGATGATACAAATAGTAAAGTAGCTTCTCACGAAAATAAAAAGTTTTTGCATATTTGATTGTAACTGTTTTTGCATAATTTTAAATAGTTAGACTAAAAAGTCTGATGCAATCTTTTAATTATATAAAAATAGTGAAGTATCTTCTGACGAAAATAAAAAGTTTTTGCATATTTGATTTCAATTGTTTTTGCATAATTTTGAATAGTTCAACTAAAAAGTCTGATGATAAAAATAGTAAAGTAGCTCCTCACGAAAATAAAAAGTTTTTGCATATTTGATTTCAATTGTTTTTGCACAATTTTGAATAATTTGACTAAAAAGTCCAATGATAAAAATAGTAAAGTAGCTTCGCACGAAAATAATTAGTGATGAATTTAATATTAAATATTTTTTATCTGTGTGAAAAAATAACTTGCGTAATTATACTAACTCAACTATTTCTATAATATTTCGTTCTTTCCCTTATTTGTAGTGATAAATTAATATTAAAAATAAATTTTCTTTTATGGATTATTTTTCTTAATTATATAATATTTATATATTATTAAAAAATACAATTGTTATATTTGGTTATTAGAATATTTAACATATCTCCTCCACATTAGATATTGAAAAACAGTTTGAGGAATATTATATTGAATAAATTTATTACATATTTCAAAACATTTCATATAATTTTTATTTTTATCATTAGAATTCAATAGATTATAATACAAAATATAAAATCAGAAATCTTTAAAACAAAAATGTATGTGTATCAGTAAGACCAGTAAGACAATATGTTAATAATTATTAATAATCTGTGAAAAATGATTACTTATTATTAATAATAATTTATTTATTTTTATAGCGCTTAAACCCATTAAAATTGAATTCATGCGTTAAAATAGAGGAAATATGTTTATTGTAACACTATTTTTTTTATATTTTGTTTAAGAGCAGGATAATTGATTTGTACATCGTACATACCATTATATATACATCGTTGAAAAACTATTAATATTAAAATAATTTCTTTTTTATTTAAGATATTTCTCTAGTATTTTAACGCAGTATCTTTTGCTTTATGTGTTGATATTTCAAAAAAAGTAAAAATCTGAGGACGTTAAAAATTTACCATTATATTTATATCCTTGTAATATTATCAAGATTTCATAAAAATGTATATATATATATATGTATGTATGTATGTATTTTTCTAATTTAACATAATGGATTTTGAATTAAAAGTTAAAAGAGAAGAAATATATTTAGTTATCTAAAACAACTGAAAAAAAATTATACGATACTTCGTCGTTTTACTTTCAAGCAACACAATAATGAAAACTACAGTGGTAATGCTCACTATTTATTCCAAAAATAAATATTTATATAATTTGTAAGGCAGTTTCTGATCAATCTACACACAGGGCCGAAACTAGCCTTTTTAGCACCCGGGGCAAACAGGAATTTTGGCGCCCCCCCCCCCTCTTCCGCAAAGTATATTTACAAAGAGAATTTTACTAATTTTCTCATAGTCGGCATATTTTAAAATTTAAAATATGTAATACTGAACTACGTAATCTACAACGGTGGATCCAAGGGGGTGGTCACGGGGGTCATGACTCCCTCTGAACACCAACAAAAATATTCTAAAGCTCATTTTTTAAATGAAATGTGCAATAGAGTCCCGATTATCCGAGTTTCCGCGTTATATGAGTTATTTTCTTTTGATGGACTGATGGCTTCCATTATTATGAAACAGCCATTTTAAATGAAGTGTTAGGTGAAGATGAAAGAGCTGTCGTAAAAAGTTGGAACACTGATTTTCTGGTCAGAATGGGAGAAAAAATGGCCATATTTTTTTTTTTTTTCAAAAGTTCGAACTCTGATCTTTTGGTCAGAATGGGAAAAAAAAATGGTCATATTTTTTTTCTTTCAGAAGTTCGAACTCTGATTTTCTGGTCAGAATGGGAAAAAAAATAGCCATAATTTTATGGTCTTTTTTTTCCCATTCTGATCAGAAAATCAGAGTTCTAACTTTTTACGACTGATCTTTCATCTTCACCTAACGCTTCATTTATAATGGTTGTTTCATAATAATGGAAGCCATCAGTCCATCAGAAGAAAATGATCCATTCCAAAGGTATAATCCTTCATTTGGCGCCCCTTCTTTCTGGAGCCCGGGGTACATGCCCCGTCTGACCCCCTTAGTTTCGGCCATGTCTACATATACAACAAAACCTTTACATTATGGGATTACCTTAAACGGAAAATCTTCTTTGTCTCCTCGAAAAGAATGCCATACAATTATAATATACTGTGTATCACCTGCTCAGACGGAAATCTGTCTAAAACGGATTTTGTTCCGCTTCCGTGAGATTTTGCTTAACAGGTTTTACTATATATATAGAATTTTCAGAAACAGAGTTGCGTATGCCTGCTGTTGTTTAAATCTTTATTTTCCCAGTAAATAGAACATTATTCGCAAGCAAGTTTTCGATATTGTTGTTTGGTGACATAAAAAAGGGATTTTTTTATATGATTAAAAAGTTACTAGGATATTTAAATAATAATAATAATAATTTAACTTTAAGTTTTATATTAGGGTCTTCTATCGTTCACGCTTCTTGAGGGCCACATTTATAACTTCTTCAAGTTCCACGGGCCACTCATAATTCAATTAAAAAGCATCGGAAAGAAATGTATATATTTCTAGTTTTCAAGACCATGGGTGGGATGTATAAAGGCTCTGCAAAACTACAGAAACCTAATTTTCTTTTTGATTCATAAAATATATACAGTAAAGCCCCGATTATCCGCGGAATTGGGTGGCAAGGGCACCGCGGATAACAAAAATCACGGATAATCCGAAAAAAACTGAAAATGAGGTGCAAACAGGGAAAGAAAATTTCAACATAAAAATTATGTTTTAGTGTACAAAAAACATGATAAAACGTTTAAATCACATATATATGTACAGTAGAGTAGAAACATTTGCTTTACGTCTAAAACACTAAAATAAAAACAGTAAACAAGAAACAATGCCATACATACTGTACAAAAAGTGTTGGGTTAAACCTTTTTAAAAAAATCAGTCACTTGTTTTTGCTTCTTGCTTTGGAAACACCTTTTCTTTATTCTAAATTGTACTTTCCTTAACATAAATTCTTCTGCGGGGTAAGTCAAATTTTTTGTAATCCGAACACGCACCGGTCCCAATTAGTTCCGATTAGCGGGGTTCTACTGTATTTTAAACGTGGCAACCGAGACTAGAAATATTCTTCTATTACTTTCGAATACACGAATTAATCTGTTTATATTTATTAGTAGGGCTTATTGTATTTTCCTTGTTGTTGGCTTGAAATTAAAAAAAAAAAAAAAAAAAGAAAGAAAGAAAAAGAAAAATTGTTTCGCGGATAATCGGGGCTCTACTGTATATATATTTATTTGTATTTGCATGCAACATTTAAATTATAGTTTCTGCAAAACTATAGAAATTTCGTTTTCTTCTTGATTCATAAATAAATTAATACATAGGTATATATCTATTTATATTTGCAAGCAATATTTGATTTTATCAAAAGAAAAAAGATGCAATTAGTACTTGATTTAGAAATAATAATAGTAGTGCAAGAAGAAAATATGCTGGTTAACACTAATAATAATAATAATAATAAACGAAAGATTCTAGGACTATTGTGTTTAATACATTAACCACAACGGTAATTAAGAAAATATACATTTATGCCATCATTTATGCGGAGCTCTTAGTATAAAATAATACCACCAGTCTCAAAAAGTTCAAGTTTTTTTTGCAGCATTACGAGTAAAGGAGCAAATTCATTTTGCTGGCATTGGCATTTCAGTTGATCTGGAGTAAATTTATATGTGCCTCTTTTTGCTGCGCCTTGATCTTTTTTTCCCGCTCTCCTCCTTAAATCTAAAGCCATATCCTAGCAAAGGAATAATTACAATAAACTTTTCTGGTATAAAGGTTAACAATTATGTCTGTAAAGTCCGATATTGAATTCAGAATTTGAAGGATACCCGATACCTTACATTTGCATGAACGGTTACTTTTTTTTTTCTTTTCTTCTTTTTCTCACCCACTCTTTTTGATGACTTAATATTTATTAACATTTTTGCCAAAAATTATACCAGCTACTTAAAAATAAATATTCGAATTAAAAAATGGTATAAGACGTGCGCGTTGAAAAGCTTTACAATGATTGGAATAGATTTTGTTAGACATAATGTATTTCTTGTTTTTCTTTTAAACTGGTAAAAAAAAAAAAAAAAAAAAAAAAAAAAAAATACTTAAACTCAAAATAATTTTGTAGGTAATGGCATTTTTTTTTTTACTTTAATTAGTAAGATGTTTAAATTCTGATAATAAATTACTAACATCAACTCTTCATAAAAGTAATGTAGTTAAAGCTCAAAGATTATTTCTGAGCCTTCTAACATTGTTAGTCATAGTTTTATAATTTTTAATAACAATTATTTTTATTTATTTTTAATTTACATACTTTTGCTGATAATTTGCATTAAAAAAAATAAATCTCTAATCTATTTATGAATAGATTTGCAATTTGATAACTTTTTAAAACTTTATTTTAGGAAAACATTAATATAGTAAATCAGTTCTTTTTTTATTTCTAATTGTTTTCAAATAGTTATTTGAAAACAATTGTGTAAGAAACTTTTGTGTTTGAATAATACAATGGGGGTGTTTTTTACAGCTAAAAAAAAAGTTTCATAAATTACAATTTAATTTCAATGCAAACAACTTTTCATCATAAATATGAATCATTTCTGTAATTGAAATGCTACAGAACAAAGTATTGTTAGAATAACATATACAGTGAAACCTCTCTGTAAGGGCCACCTGCCGTTCCATTGCAAATTGGCCCTTATGAGAGGTGGCCCTTGAATAGGGGTGACAAAAAAACAACAACTAAAATAAGGAAATCAAAACCTATATAGGTGAAAAAACTGTTTATTAACAATTTCAAACTCTATCTACGATTGAAAAATTTTTCTATTGAAGTTTGTTTACTTTTCATAATTTTTTTGCAGACAATTTTGGTTTCTAATGATTCTTTTACTTTACGGAACAAATTACTTAAATTTGCATTATTTATTAATGCCTTAGAATGAGATACTAGTTTATTTATTTCTGTTAGCGTTTCCTAACAGGTGTAAAAACTGTGCTTTAATATGCATTCACAGTTTTAGTAAATGTGGAATCAGTTTTCTTAGATAACATGTTATCCTTTGTGTGCCCACAACAAAGAGTCAAGTTTCCCCTGCAACCCAACCCCTACAGGTTGAAAGGTCAAACGAAGTGTGAGGAACACCCGTTTGTTTCACTTGTGGAAATGTTTGTGGTCCTTCATTGTGTTACTAAATCCTCCCCATCCCCCCAGCTTCTTTTTTGAAAGTGCAGTTGTTTGCTGAACTTGTATCTTTTGGTTCAGGGATTCAATACACTTGTTTAGAATTTAAGGCACATGTGAAAAAAGTGGCCTTTATGAGGGGTATTGTGCGGCCCCTAATAGGAGTAAATTTAACATTATGGCTATGGGAAAATTTTTCGTTCCTAACTAAAAATATTGGCCCTTAATAGAGGTGGCCCTTGAATAGGGGTGGCCTTTAAAAGAAGTTTCACTGTAGTCATATCAAATATTTATTAGAACATAGTTTTTGTCATAGTTATCATTTGTAGTAAATGCATACCTAATTTATTATTGTAACAAAAAAATATGTAATAGTTTGATTAATACTCATGATTACTCATGCTTTTTTATAGATTATTTAGCTGATTTTAAAATGTTTTTAGCGTTTTAAACGGACCGTTAAACAAACAATTAATCGGTGTCTTTTTTATTCAAATATGTTTAATGTGCATTAATTTAATAAAAAACATGTAAATGTCATAGTTTGTAATCGTTTTTTAATTATTGTTTCAGCGAAATAAATATAAGTGTAATAAATCAACACCAAAAAGCATTTTTATCTGCAAAAATATCAATAATGTATTCAAATAACGTTTTGAAATTTATTAGAAGCAATACTTTCATATTAGTGCATGCGACAGGTTAAGAGCCCAAAGGTTTCTCTACTTACAGTAGCCTTTTTAATTATAACTTTCGTGGTTTAAGCGCATAGTTCGATTACATGTCTGTTAAATTTGCGTTTTATTTATATTATTTTATTTATTTATTGATGAAGTTTTAATTTCGTTATGGAATGTAAGCTGGAAACAAATGTTGTGCTATTTATATTAATTAAAAAGCAAACGGATTTATTTTTCTTGATTGTCTGTACTCGAGATAGATATATTTTAAAGAAAAAAAAACAACGCTTAAAAATTATTTTAAAAACTATAAGAGATGAGTAAATTAGGATACAATTTTCAAGCAAATTGTGATACAGTTTACAAACAACTTGCGTTTGAAAGTACATTTCCCCCCCTATTTGACGGTGTAAAAGGGAAAATGTGCGATGTTTAGAAGTTAAAAAAATTACAGTAAAAGCAAAATTTAATCGTCTGATGTTCCCACCGTCAAAATGACGTCAGAGTTACGAGCGGGCACGTTTTTTCCTTTATAATATAGATAAATGGTGCACATTTCTAAGAAAAGTACGAAAAAAGAATTATCGGAAGTTAAAGATTGTAGGACAAGTGGGGTAAAATTTTTCTTAATATTTTTTAAATTAATATTTTCAAATTTTATCATAAGAATGTTATATTTTCATTCATAAGTCATTTGCTTCAATAAAACATTTAATAATATGTCAACAAGATATAAAATACTTAAATAAAAAAAAATAGTTCAAAGAGTAACCGAGCCCTCTAAAATTATTTAATTAATATTATATCAAATATTATTTAAAATATTACTTTTCCTAAATCCAGATTTTGCTAGAATAAGAATAAAATATTCCGTTTCATTCTTAGTCTTTTTCTACCTATCGGCGGCCAGGTTTATCCATAGCTTTGTACATATATATTTCTTAATCTCTTCTGTCCCACATCCTCTCTGATATGACGGCATGCTTTTCTGTTTCCGCTCCAGAAGCAAAAGGAGTTTCCCCTTTTCATCGATCATATAAAAAATCAATATACTCACCACTCACAAACGTATCTACTCGTATTTTGTGTATTATGACGTCACAATGTTTCCCCTGTAGTACGATAGTGTAATCTCCCGCCTATTTTTTTCTTCTTTTTCAGGCATGGGATGAATTATTTATGTTGTTCCCACATGTTTCTTAATAACGGTATTTTTGGGGTCTTTAAGATTCTTGCAGAAAAAGGTCGTAGACAGAGAAATTGAGCGAAAAAATACCTTCACGCTCGAATGTTCACAGAATATTCTAAAAATGTGCCCAAGCTTTAGAATATGAAATGAAAAATAAGTGCTAGCAGACATTTTCAGTTTTTAGATAAGATATTTATTTCGCAAATTAAAGAATTTTATATTACCTTACTCTGGGCTGAAACTTCGATTTTTTATTTATTTATTTATTTTTTTACCCGGGGAAAACATGGATTTTGATACCCCCCACCTCTCTTCCTTTCTAAAATAAGTTTATAAAGAGAAGTTTTCAATCCATTCCCTTATTTTTTATTTTAAATATGAATAAGTGTTAGGATTTGTGATGTGTGAATAATGTTCCAATCGCAAAATTATAGAACGTATTAAATGAAATTAACATAAATCCAACTATTATTAGAGCAATTCAAGAACTTTACAGACAATCAAAAACAAAGATTAAGATGGGCCAAAGGTTTAAAACTTCTAAAGGTTTTATAACAGATAAAGGACTGAGACAGGAATGTTGTATCTCCCAACACTTTTAAAATTTATGTTGAAGAAGCATTGAAAGTTTGGAAGGAGAACTGCAGAGGAATGGGACTTAATGTAAATGTAACTTCAATTTTTACTCTACAATTCGCAGATGACCAAGTTATAATTGCAAAGAGTTAAAATGATTTAGCGAAAATGACGATAAAAATTAAGGAAGAATATGAGAGATGGGGGCTTTACATGAACATTAGCAAGATTGAATATCTACGTATAGGAGGAAATGGGACAGACGACAGACCTAAATCTAAATAATAACATGAAAATAGAAAGCTGAGAGCATTATAGATATCTAGGAGTAGACATTAATAGAGAAGGAAGAGATTCACAAGAAATTAAATATAGAATTTTTCAGGGGAGAAAAGCTGTAAAACTACTAAATTCTGTTTGGAGGAGTAAGGAGATCTGTAGGAAAAGAAAGTATAATGTATATACAACTCTATTGTAAAGAGCATATTGGTATATGGAGCAGAAGGATGGAGAATTATGGAGACAAAAAGAAAGAAATTAGCGGCAGTAGAAATGGATGCCATAAGAAGATCATGCAGGATATAAAAAATAGAAAGAATAAGAAATGAAAGAATCAAGGAAATGATGAAAATAAAGAGAACCATATTAGATGATATTAATAAAAGCAATTAATCTGATATGGTCATGTTAAAAAAATGAATGACGAAAGACAACTCAAAATCACATTTAATTACAAAACAAATAAAAAAAGGAAACAGGAAAGGCCACGAAAGAACTGGATGGACGATATTATAAAACCAATGAGGGATAGACCCTTGACCGGAAAAAATGGAAAAATATTATTGTAGATTCTTCGGATGGCGGCATCTGACGCTATAAACCGAGTTTATATATATATATATATATATAATTGTTAGGAAGTATACTAATCTTAATATTTTTATGTTGATTTCTTTAGAGATCAACCTATTGCAGTCACTTCGTTTTCATAAAGCAAATCTTGTCATCGCGATAACACGGCGGAAGTACTGAAACTAATTCTGAGAATGTATTGATCTTGTAAGTATCTTGGATGAGTTCGTTAATCAAGTATGTGTATCTTTTTGTTCGTTTACAGGGACACACAAAAGCATTACATGAACAGCACCGTAATTTGATAAATATTTTGATAAATTTTGATAATTTGATAAATATTTCTTTGATCAAAGCAAAGAGTATAAAATTAACGGAAGCATCTTTACTTTGGGTTCTCCGATTCCATGATATTTTTGCATAAATTTCGTTATTTGTTTTTTGTATCGAACAACGAACCAAAACTTCTTTTGGCACCCCTTTCTTCTCCTGTACCTGTGGCATATGCCTCGCTCCCTCTACCCTCCCCCATCTCCGTAGTTTCGCCCCTGACATTACTTAAAAAAAATGGCCTTAAAAAATAAGTTTAACTATCAAATTCATTCTAAAAGAAGGCGTGAATAATTATGCAAAAGCGATCTGGCTTCATAGTGTGACTAAACGGTCATCCATTAATTACGTCACAATTCTAGAGGGAGAATGGGTCCACAATGTGTGACACAGTGTGACAAGGATAGGGAAGGGAATTATTACATTGTGATATCACATTTAAAATATGAAAACAATTTGGTATGCATTATTTGAAAGCAGCAGAATTAAAATTCATTAAAAAAATACGTATCGGATAGTATAAGGAATATTTTTCCGTTTCATTTGACTTGCAACAGCTTGAAGTAAAAGCATTCAAAATCTTAAGTATTTTCTAGTATTTATATCGGTAGATAGTAGGTTGCATAACTCTTTGTGCATAAATAAGTATGTATTAGGTATATAAGGTATATTTTCCCTTTGACTTGCAACAGCTTGAAGTAAAAGCATCCAAAATCTTAAGTGTTTTCTAGTATTTATATCTGTAGATAGGTTGCATAACTCTTTGTGTATAAATAAGTATGTATTAGGTAGTATAAGGTATATTTTCCTTTGAATTGAAACAGCTACAAGTAAAAGCACAGAAAATCTTAAGTGATTTCTAGTATTTATATCGGTGGAAAGTACGTTGTGTAAGTTTTTTTGCATAAAAAATATGTGTCAGGTAGTATAAGGTATATTTTTCCTTTTCCTTTGAACTGCAAAAGCTTGAAGTGAAAGCGTTCAAAATCTTAGTTTCTAGTATTTATATCGGCAGAAAGTAGGTTGTGTAATTTTTATTGCATAAAAAATTATGTATCTGGTAGTATATGGTATATTTTCCCCGTTCCTTTGAAATGAAACAGCTTGAAATTAAAGCATTTAAAATCTTAAGTGTTGTCTAGCATGGGCGTACCCAAGGGGGGAGGGGGGAGCTGATGGGGCTACAGCCCCTCCCGAAATTTTCGAAAGTGATATGAAAAAATTGCTGATTTTTTTCTTTCTTTTTTGGACATTTTTTTCTATCATACAACGGATGAGCCATTCTCATTAGTCCCTTATTAGTCGACATTGACATCAAAGAAGAGGAAGGGGGCTGATGGGGTTTCTGCCCCCTCCTCTCGAAATATTCGAAAATTAAATGAAAAAAGCGGTTTTTTCTGACTTTTATAGACACATTTGTAATTTTTTTCCTTTTGCCATATAGTGAAATAGCCATTCTCGTTAACCCCATATTAGTCCATATTGACATCCCAGCATACCCAAAAATGGGGAGGGGGCTGATGAAATTACAGCCCCATCATCTCGAAATAGTCTAAAATGAAATTAGAAAATAGTGCTGATTTTTTTCTTCCAGTTTGAGATAAATTTGCATTCTTTCTCCTATCATTCAACAGACTAGCCGCTCCTTTTGCTTTAGTTCCATATTAGTGCACGATGACACAACATTATACCCCAAAAAGTGGAAGGGGACTAATGGAGTTGCAGCCTCCTGCCAAAATAGTCGAAAATGAAATGAGAAAAATGCTGATTTCTTTTCTTTTTGTTTGAGATAAATTTATAATTTTCCCCCTTTCATTCAACAGACTAGCCGCTCTCTTCTCTTTAGTCCCATATTAGTGTGCAGTGACACCACATTATACCCAATGAGGTGAAAGGGGCTAATGGGGTTACAGCGCCCTCCCAAAATAGTCGAAAATGAAATGAAAAAAAATGCTGATTTTCTTTTCTTTTGTTTGAGATAAATTTGTAATTTTGTTTTGTACAATCCTCAATTTTTTAGTTAAATCTGTATTTGTCATACAGCTAAATAGCCATTCTTGTTAGTCCCAAATTAGTCCTCATTGACATCACAGCATACCGAAAAAAGAGGAAGGGCCAGAGGGGATTACAGCCCCGCCTCCAAAATAGTCGAGAATGAAATGAAAAAAAAAAAAAAAGTTCTTTTTTCTTTCTGTTTGAAATAAATATGTATTTTTTACCCTATCATTCAACTGACTAGCCGACAGACTCTCTTCTCTTTAGTTCTATATTAGTGCAAGGTGACACCACTTTATACCCAAAGAAGTGGAAGGGGGTAATGGGGCCCCTTCCCAAAATAGTCGAAAATGAAATGAAAAAAAAAAAAAAATCCCTGCCGGCCCGGCCTACAGGCAGAGGTAGATTTCGAAGTTAAGTATACTAATTTCACCAACAAAAACTAAATCATTATTACATATAAATCCACTTTAACAGTTTTATCTGTCTGCTTTTGACGAGTTTTTATTTCCTTTTTATAAAATAGCTGGTTTTATCAGAATCATGTTAAGGCGATATTAAAAAAAATATTTTTCTATACTCAACAACTCGAAATTTTCTGGCACATTTTCAGATTCATTTTTAATAATAATAATAATAAAAAAAAAAAAAAAAAAAAAAAAAAATGAAACATGCTGACGTGATTTTTGAAAAGATTTATAAGCGACCTGTGTTTTTATTTTTCTTTCAATTAATTAAAACTTGATTAATAAACAATTATTTTCTCAGCAGAGCAATAATTTTCGTTTCTAACACAATCGTTTCGGGAAATTCTGTTCAAAATGCCCACTTTGACATCATTTTTTGAAATATATTCTGCCTCTATCAAAAAATCGATCATTAATGTACATTATGTAGTTTCTGAATAAGAGAATCTAGCAACTGGATGCGTTTGAGAGCAAAAATGAATTTAAAAATGAGTAAGAAAATAGACAGTTTGGATTTGAATGCACTCTTAATAAGATTTTTTTCTTCAACCACTATGTATTTTTAATTTGTTTTTGCTGTAAGAATTGGCTCTATCAAAAACTTGTCTATATAAATGTTGAAGACAATATTAAGAAGATATATTATAAATTCATGGAGATTTTATATCTTGTGAATTGACGGAGTTATGAAAATTTTTCTTCTTCAACCCCACTTTTTTGCTTTCGTTTTTAATTCTTTTTTTTTTTTTTTTTTTTTTGCGGTACGAATTGGTCCAATCAAAAACTTGTGAAAGTAAAAGATGTAGATAATATTAAGGAGATGCATAATAAAATTATTGGATTTGATATCGTGAGAATTGACGAAGTAAGGAATTTTTTTTTCTCCCAAAAACCCTATTTTTTGCGCCCCTTGAGCCCATTTTTAACTTTATCAAAAATCTGTGATACATAAATTTTTGGCCATATTTTTAAAAGTAATAAAAACTTAAAACTGATTTGATATGTACAAAAATTAAGAAGTTATGGGGGGTTTCCTGTTTTCACAAAATCCCTCCCTATTTCCATCCCCTTTGTCCGCTTTTGCCCATTAACGAACTTGACCGAGATTTTATGTCCCTTGATTTTATGTATCAGTTTGGAAGAGATTTGTGCAGAATTGCGGAAGTTATCGTGTCCAGAAGAAAGTGCTAACACAATTGCTTCGGGAAATTCCGTTCAAAATGCCCAATTTGACATCATTTTTTGAAATATATTCTGCCTCTATTAAAAAATCGATCATTGCGGTACATTATATAGTTTCTGAATAAGCGAATCTACCAATTAAATGCGTTTGAGAGCAAAAATGAATTTAAAAATGAGTCAGAAAATAAGCAGTTTGGATTTCACTGCATCCTTAATGCAATGATTTTTCCAACACAATCCGCTTCGGGAAATTCGGTTCAAAATGCCCACTTTAACAGCATTTTTAAAAATATATTCTGCCTCTATAAAAAAAATCTACTATTATGGTACATTATATAGTTTCTGAGTAAGAAAACGTACCAATTGGAAGGCCTTGAGAGCAAAAATGAATTGTAAACTGAGTCAGAAAATACGTAGTTTGGATTTGAATACACGCTTACTTAGATGATTTTTTTCTTCAACCGCTATGTATTTTTAATTTGTTTTTGCTGTAAGAATTGGTCCTATCCAAAACTTGTCTATATAGATGTTGTAGACAATATTAAGAAGATATATGATAAATTCATGGGGATTTTATATCTTTTGAATTGACGGAGTTATGGATATTTTACTTTTTCAAACCCCCTTTTTGTTTTCGTTTTTAATTTTTTTTTGCGGTACGAATTGGTCCTATCAAAAACTTGTGAATATAAAAGTTGTAGATAATATTAAGGAGATTTATAATAAAATTAATTGGAATTGATATCTTGAGAATTGACGAAGTTATGAATTTTTTTCTCCCAAAAACCCTATTTTTTGCGCCGCTTGAGCCCATTTTTAACTTTATCAAAAATCTGTGATACATAAATTTTTGGCCCTATTTTTAGAAGTAATAAAAACTTTAAACTGATTTGATATGTACAAAAATTAAGAAGTTATGGGGGGTTTTCTGTTTTCACAAAACCCCTCCCTATTTCCGTCCCCTTGGTCCGATTTTGCCCATTAACGAACTTGACCGAGATTTTATGCCCATTGATTTTATGTATCAGTTTGGAAGAGATTGGTGCAGAATTACGAAAGTTATCGTGTCCAGAAGAAAGTGATATATATATATATATATATAGATAGATAGATAGATAGATATATAAAGTTTTTTACTGAGGGTGGTTTTGGGTTCTAGAGGTCATGATCGGTGTCGATCTGCAAAAAATTTTCAGAAATTCCAACATAGGAACGATCCCAATAGGTAGTATTTCATACGAAATCTACCTAAAATGCTGATTTGTTTTCTTTTAGTTTGAGATAAATTTGTAACTTTGTTTTCTGCAATATAACGAACTAGCCAATCTGGTTAGTCCCATTTCAGCGCACAGTTACACCACAGTATAGCCAACGAAAGGAGGGGGGGGGGTGGCTGAAAGGCCCCCTTTCGAAATAGTCGGAAATCAAATGAAAAAGGTGCTGGGTTTTTTTCCTTTCTGTGTGAGATAAATTTGTAATTTAGTTTTCTGGTTTACCGCGGATTGGCCATTCTCGTTAGTCCCATATAAGTTTACATGGACACCACAGCATACCCAAAGAAGGTGGAGGACACTTTATTTTGTGGTGTGGTTGGTTGGTTGGTTGTGTTAACGACGGCCAATTATCAACACGAGGGATATAGGCCCAAAGGGGCGGGGGAGTGCCCTCCGTGGGGGGGGGGGTCTTTCTAAGGGAACCCAACCCGTATTAACGCAAGGAAATCCAAGGTTCGAAGAAAATCACGGAAAACTCCGAACGATTAGGCCGACGGGCGCGATTGGTTTAATAAAAAATACCATTAACACTTTACAACTTATTTAGGCGTGGGGCTCAAGATTGAACCCTTGCCTCCCTACCCCCAGGTAGAGGTCTGCACGGGCCGACATTTCCATGCCCGGGCCCGACCCATGGAAAAAATAATATTGGCCCGGCCCGATAAAAAAAAAATTAAAAGTTCGGCTCGGCCCGGCAAAAAGTTAAAATCTCGGCCCGAGCCCGGCCCGGCCCGAGTGAATTTCTACAAAACATTGATTTTTACGTCGAATTGGTCTCGTACGAGGAGTTCTAACCAAAAATATTTATCTTAACTTTTTTTTCATGTTTATGATCTTCATTTTTATAAAAGTGCCGCAGGCAACGATATTTATTTTCTAAATGTATCTCTATTTTTTGTATGTAAATGTTTCAGTTATCATTAATATTGTTAATCCATATTCCATGTACAGAAGTGTTAAAAATCTGAAAAATGCTATACAGTAAAATCTTCTAAGACGGAATTGCATAGAAAAGAAAAAAAAATGCGTTATAGACAAGTTCCTTTCTTAGCAAGTGTAAATGTATTATATATTCTTTTCTTACTTATTAGTATATTAATTTTGCATGGATCAATACGTTTTTTATTTTAAAACAGGGTTCCGTCACAGACAGTTTCCTTTTCACACATTTTACTTTATTTTAATATGCGTAGAAATCTACTATTCTTTAAAAATTATAAATTTTAATGTTTAAGTGTAGAATAATGGCAATTCAAAAATGTATGCATTTTTTGCAAAAATTTTTGGTCCAGGCCTAATTTAACTGACCTTTAAATGGACCAGGCCACGCTGAGACAATGATTTTCATACGGGCTGGCTCAAAACTAGGACTGAAAATTTTGGGCCGTGAAGACTAAGAATGAAACCGGGCCCGGCTCTATACAGAAAAATTAAGTTCGGCCCGGCCCGAGCCTTCAGAAAAAAGTATGGCCTGGGCCCGGCCCGAACATAGTGGAGAGCAGGCCCGGCACGGTCCGTGCAGATCTCTACCCCAAGGGTTGATTCTGAGTAAAAAAAAATCTGAAATTCATAGCAAATTTTCTGAAAGGTTACAGCAGAGGGGCGAAGGGCGGGAACCCCTTACCGGCGCTAATTATATTTGTTGCAGTTTGGGTTAACCCTGTTTTCATTTCAGGCCGATTTCAGGTTGAGTGTAGATTCCTGGAAGTTGATTTCGGGTTAACCAGACTTTTAAAAGTTCAGTTCAGTAGATTATTTCAGTTTTAAAACTATACCTATAGCAATAAACAGTTGTTTGTATGTGTGCCGTTTTCTAAAGAGACCGCTGCGTTTTTTCAACGATCCTTTGATGAAATTCAGGTTTTTATCACGACCCTTTGACGAAATTCGCTTCTTTTTCCCACGGCCATTTGACGAAATTCGCGTCTTTTCCGCGGCCCTTGGAGGAAATTCGCGTTTTTTCTGCGGCCCTTCGCCGAAATTTGCGTTTATTGTGATGTTTTTACGAAATTCGCTTTTTCTGCGCGTCTCTTTGGCGGAATACGTGATTTATTTTGTGATCCTTTGTCGGGATTAGCTTTTTTTCCGCGGCCCTTGGACGAAATTCGCGTTTTTTTGTGCTACTTTCACGAAATTAGCTTTTTTTGAGCAGCCCTTTCGCGGAATAAGCTTTGTTTAGCGATCCTTTGTCGAATTTCTCGTTTTTTCCCGCAGCTCTTGGACGAGATTCGCGTTTTCTCCGCGGCACTTTGACAAAATTCTCATTTTCTTGCGATCCTTCATCGAAATTTGCATTTTCCCGCAGATTTTTGACGAAGCTTGCATTTTCCAGCAGCTTTTTGATGAAAGTCGCGCTTTTTCCGCGGCCCTTTGACGAAATTCGCGCTTTTTCCGAGATTTTTTGTCTAAATTTGCGATTTTTCCGCGACTGTTAGACGAAACTCGCGTTTTTCCAGGTTCCTTTGTCGAAATGAGCGCTTTTTCTACGTTTTTTTTTTTCTTTTTTGGATGAAATTCGCGTTTTTTGCTATCCTTAGATGTAATTCGTGAATTCTACCGCTGTATCGGTAGAATTGATAAAAAAAAAGTCACTGGTCCCAAGGACCAATAAACATCAGAGTTTACTGGTCCGCAGACATCGTCACTGGCCCGCTACAAAAAATTCTATGAAGTACCTTTAACCCTTTGAGTGACACCCCTCCCCTCCTCCTCCTAGAACATAAACCAAACTTCCTTTCAGTTACCCAAAATTTTCGGCATAATAAAATTTAAAAATATAATTTTCTAAAAATTAAATAAACAGTTCATAAACAAAAACTATAAAATTATTAATTATGTATTTTATTTCCGATTATTTATTTCAACTGTCTGTAAGTTTTAATGTGATTTTTTTTAGTTATTTATTATTATTATTATTTTAAATAAAATAAAATAGTGTGGTTTGTGTTTGGTTGCGGTTTTCTCAGGGACAGGAATATTTACGTTTATCTGTCAGAGAGGGAAAAAAATTACTGGTCCTGCGGACCACTCAATTTTTTAAATTAGTGGTCCGATTGAATTTTTAGTGGTCTCGGCCCAGCGGACCACCAAGGATTTCGAACGCTGCAATGATTATAGCATCTGGTCTGAAACCTGGTTCAGCTGAACAGAATAAATCTCAGGTAATGGAACTCCAGAAATCGCTGGAGTTTCCAGCTATAATCATTGAGGTTAGCTGGGTGAAAAAGTTCCATCAGATTCGTCCGGGATAGCTCAGATGGCAGAGCACTGGCGGCTTCAGCCAGGAGGTCCCTGGTTCGAATCCTGGTCCGGACATTTTTCGCCCAGTTGGAAATTTACATCTAATAGTATAACGTATATTTTTCCTTTTTCTTTGAACTGCAGTAGCTTGAAGTAAAAGTGTTCTAAATCTTATGTGCATTCTAGTAATATCGGTAGATAGTAAGTCGTATTATTATTATTTTTTTTTTTTTGCATAAAAAATATGTATCAGGTTCTATAAGGTACATTTCCCCTTTCCTTTGAGTTTCAGTACTGTATCTTCTTTCGCCTTATTAAATGATTGAGTTTCACTACAGTGTCTGGAAGTGTTAGAAAATGCTTTACAATCAATGCTTGGCACGTAATTTTTCTTCCTTGTTAAAATTTAAAGACAGTTTCAGAGCATTCGATAAAATATTTTATTAAGAGAAATATGGCTTTGATTTATTACCAACAAATGCATTGTGTATATATATATATAATACTTGGTTGTCTTTGTTTTCATCTGTTTTAAACGTAAAATAATGATAAGAAGATTACTTGAAGTTGATGACATGAATATTTCATAATTATGATCTACCTGGGTATTTCACAGGTGAAAGATATAAAGTAATTACTCCATTATTAATGATGGTACATTTTTTTTTCTATTTATTTTATTAAATGCTTCGTTTAAAATGCAACAGCTGTCACCGCTTTTCCTGGATGTATATAAGTAATAAGGTTCACCTGTTGTTTTTTAATAGGATCGTATTTTTGCTATTCAGCTGCAAAGGCAATGTTATGTAGGCAAATATTATAGTCGCGTCGCGCCCTTTAGATTTATCAAAGTAATGCGGGTAATCTCATAAAAGATATTCAGTTTTCTGATAAATAAATACATGGAGAAATTTCCTTTAATGAAGTGTCCTTCATCTGTAAAACTACGGGAAATGAACGGCTTTTTAAGATTTTATATGCAGTGTGATTAATAAAGATCGAAACAATAGCCTATTTTCTTAAATATTGCCCCTAGACAGATACTTCCAATTACAAAGTTTCATAAAAAAAGGGTGCAAAATTTGACGACATAAGTTGCAAAATTATGGGAGGTTTATTTAAGAAAAAGAAAACTAAATTTTTATACGGTCCCTGTGGGCTAAAATTTCTAATTAGGAAAAATTTCTTTATCCATTCCTGAATTAAACACACACGCAAAAATAATCCATCTTGATATCTGCAAAACTCACAGAGGCATGCCAATTTAAATAATTCGTCAGGTTTTAAGCAATTAGACATAAATTGAAATGAGTTGTAATTCAAGAAATATGTTTATATAAGGGGTCCGGGAAACATTTATTATTATTTTTTTATTTATTGAGTTATAATTTGAATTTTTTTTTTAAATTGTTGACCATATAATTTGTAAACAAGATCATATGCTAAATTTTCTCATGAAGTTAAAAAAAAAAATAAACTTATTATTATTTTTTAAGTGATGTAATTTAAAATCGTTATAACTCGAAATATTATTTGTCGAATTAAAAAAAAAATCAAATTAAAGAGAAAAATATAAGTTTTACTTTTGTTTTAGAATTTTTTTAAAAAATATTCATTTAAAAAAATTTAAATATTTAAAATAAAAATTAGAACAAAAAATGGACGTAACTTATTTAAAAAAAAATCATATTTAAGGAAGTAAATACTTTTTTCAAAATTTCCGAAACAAAATTAATGTAAAATAATCGAAAAAGATATGTTCCAAGTTTGAACCATTTAACTTTAACGGTTCTTGACTTATAACAATTAAAGAATAGAAATGTTGAAATAACCCATCATGCAAAAACACGCATTTAAAGTTTTAAACAAAGATTGTCTCCTAATAGAATGTTTTAAAATGCCTTTTAAAACCTAGGTGAGTAACTCCTTCCCATAGCTTAAACTTCTGATTCAGTTTAACTTTTGCAATTTCCACATTCTTTCTGTACTGTATAAATGTCTCAAGTTGATTTAAACAAGGCTTTTCTAACATGTATATTTCGAGTTTTTTCCATAATTTTAGCCCTCACAACTTCAGATTTTTTATCGGCCTGGCTCGTTAAAAAAAGTCTGTATTCTGCCAGCCCGGTCCGTTTGAAAGTTTGCCTTAATTTTGCTAGCCCATCCGGGGGCCGGATATGGACCATGACCAGGGGCTTATTTTCGTTCACGACACCCGGGTCGGGCATGGCCTTCACTCTTTTCGAGGCAGATTGGGCCTAACGTATTTTTTCTATAACTTAATGGTACTGACTTCATTCTTCCTAGTTTTGCACTGGCCGAAATTACCAGTCTCGGTCTCAACCCAGCCCGTATGAAATGCCTGGTCCGTGCAAAAAACAGTAAAATTTGCCCCGATCCAGAACTTTGTCAAAAAATGCATATATTTTTAAATCGCTATTATTCTACAATTAAAATTTACAATTTATTCTTTTTAAAGAATAGTAGATTTCTAGGCAAAAATAAAAATAATATAAAATACAGTAAAACCTATGAAAAAGAATCTGCATTTGACGGAATCCTGTCTTAAACGGAAAAATGTGTTGATCCTTGCAAAATGAATTTAATAATTTGTGAGAAAATAATATAATACATTTACAGCTACTAAGAAGGGAACTCGTCTATAACGCATTTTTTTTCTTTCCTATGTGTTTCCGCCTTAGAAGAGTTTACTGTATAGCATTTTTCTAAGTCTCCAATACGTGGAATATGTATTAACGATATTAGTGATAACTGAAACATTTACATGCGAATAAAGATTCATAAAAAAAACAAATATCACAGTTTAAGGCGCTTCTTTAAAAATGAAGATTATAAACATAAAAAACCCCGCTAAAATAAGTATTTTTGGTCAGAACCCCTTGTACGAAACAATTTTTAACCATATCGACGTAAAAATCCATGTTTTGTAGAAGAAATTCAGTCTGGCCGGGCCGGGGTCGGACCTAGATTTTAACTTTTTTTTTTTTTTTTTTTTTTTTTTTTTTGTGCCGGGCCGAACTTTTAGCTTTTATACCGGACCAATAATTTTTTTGTACGAATCGGGTCGAACTTTTTTTCTATGAGTCGGCCGGACCCGGTCTTGAAAATTTTGGCTCGTGCAGACTTCCAGCATATTTAGAAAGCCCGTTTAACGTAAAATCTATACGCTGCTATTTTTATGTCCAAAAGGAGAGGCACTGTCTTAAATCGACTTTTAAGAACATATAACTTGCGGATGATCCCTATCTTTCATTCGAAATGCATTAATTTTCCGTTGCTCAGAAGTATGCTTAAGTGGTGTAAGTCACGAATTTTGGATTTTAATATCTCTGTGAGTTTTGCAGATATGAAGATGGAATTTTTTATGTTTTAGTCAGGAATGGATAAGGAAAAGTTTCCTAATTAGAAGTGTTACTCTACGAGAGCGGTATTTGTATTTTCTCAAATAGCCCCCCCCCCCCCCCCATGAAGTTGCAGTGTATGTCATCAAATTTTGCAACTTTTTTTTTATGAAACTTTGCAATTCGAAGTATGTGTCTGGGGGCAATGTTAGGAAATAGGCTATTATTTCGATCTTCATGAATCACACTGTACATATACAATGAGTAAAAAAAAAAAAAAGACAAACTTTAAGAAGTGATAGAGTACATTGCATCAAACAATTTTCGCATAGGAAACGAGGTTCTCAAGCCATTTATTCAGTCAAAAGTACAAGATATCTCACTTCAAATAGTATCAGGATTTTTTGTTCATAACAAAAATCATAACGAAAATATTTTACGAAATCGTGGTGGGGGACGGACATATACACCCCTTCCACCTTTCAGATTAACTTTCAGGTCTGCTAAGAGGGGTTGGAGCCGGTACAAAATACCATAGCCTGAGCTCTTTTAACGGTGTGCCTGGTCCTGTAATGGTACTGTCTTTAAACAGAAAAGCGCAGAATTAGTCTCAAGTACCCTTTTCACGTAAAATTTTAATGTAATTTTCGCGTAAAATTCTCATGTCAAGAACCCCCGTAATTTTACAGAGCTCTGTGGTAGCTAAAAATTGATATATGTCCGCGTCCACGCGAGGCTTTTGATCCCTTACACTTATTTATTTTATTTATTTATTAATTGCTGTTAACCCTCTCGCTGCGTAGTTGTTTTATCAAAATAGCTTCAAAATTTGCACATTTAACTCCTTCGCGACAAGCGTTTTTTAAGAATTTTTATTCTTTTGTCACCGGTTTTTCAAAGCAAAGATTTTCGTCTGATTTAGTTGGGAAAATGCTCCGATTAGATAAGGCAAAATTTACAATAAAAAATAACTGGTGGGAATGATCAAGGAGGGTTAATTGGACGAAAAAAATGCATCCCCAATGAAATCTCGGGTTGCGCAAATTTTGCTACTTTTACGTTGCCCGAGAAACTCTCGGGTTGCGCAGCGAGAGGGTTAATGAAATATATTTTTTAAATTTCAAACAAAGGTATATTACTTTTTAAAAGGTAATTATTAAACAAGTTTATTTCGTGCATTGTACATGAGGCTTTGCATTAGAATCACTATCGTGGACGCAGGCTCTCTCTGCGACCCAGCCACTATCCGGCACTATCAAACAATGCTGCATTAAACGCTCTACATTTCGTAATTTAGTTGATATTTCAGACGGCGGTGATATTTCAGTTGATATTTCAGTGACCGAATTATTGTTCTGAGTAGAGTCTTGCATCGGGTTGGGTAATCCGCTTTTACCCGAACCTGACCCATCGGGTCATGTTGGTGGTATATTTTTTCGTTGTAAGGGTCGGGTTCAGGTCGACCCGATTTTTTAAAAGAATATCCAAAATATATTTTCAAGTGAAAAGAAAAAATCCCTGCCAGCTCGGCCTCCAGACGGAGGTAGATTTCGAAATTAAGTACTACACTGTTAAAAATTTGCAGCATTCTGTCCAGTCATTCGACCGTTTTTTGAAAAAACGATTTCATAACCTTAATTTAACTATATTCTGACCATAACATGGCCAATAATATGGTCAGAATAGTGTTAAATTACAGTTGTGTAACAGTTTTCGGGAAAAACGGTCAAATGACTGGACAGAATGCTGCAAATTTTTAACAGTGTAATTTCACCAACAAAAACTAAATCAAGATTAGAGATAAACCAATTTAACAATTTTATTTGGCCGCTTTTGACAAATTTCTAATTTCATTTTTCTGTAACAGCTGGTTTTATTAGAATCATATTAAGGCGGTATTCAAAAAAATATTTTTCCACGCTCAACAACTCGAAATTTTCTGACACATTTTCAGACTTATTTTTAAAAGTAAAAACATGAACTTGCTGACGTGATTTTTTGAAGACATTGATAAGCGACATTGTGTTTTTATTTTTCGTTCAATTAATTAGAACTTGATTTACAAACAATTCTTTTCTCAGTACGAGCATTTTTTCGTTTCCAGCACTATCGCTTCAGGAAATTTGGTTCAAAATGCCCACTTTGACAGCATTTAAAAAAATATATTCTGCCTTTATCAAAAAATCGACCAAATACTGCTCATTATATAGTTTCTGAATAAGAGAATCTGCCAATTGCATGCAATTGAGAGCAAAAATGAATTTAAAAATGAATCAGAAAATAAGTCGTTTGAATTTGAGTACATCTTTTATACAATAGTTTTTTAGTCAACCCCTATATTTGTTTATTTTTTTTTTTTTTTTTTTTTTTTTTTTTTTTTTTTTCTGTAAGAGTTGGTCCTAGCAAAAAGTTGACAATATGAAAGTTGTACATAATATTGAGAAGATATACACTCTAAATAAAAAAGAGTGGTCACTCTTTTTTCTAGTGACTATATCATTTCTTTTTTATAGTGACTATATCATTTCTTTTTTATAGTGACTATTCACTCCTCCGGAGTGAATAGTCACTCTATCGCAGAGTCAAAATATGCCCAACCTCTTTAGAGTGACTATTCACTCTGAGCCAAAGTGAAATTTTTGACTCTCTGAAAGAGTGAATAGTCACTCCTTGAAAGGGAATATCCACTCTAAACAGGGGTGGATAATATCACTCTTTCGGAGGAGTGACTATTAACTCTTGCTAAAGGAGTGCAGTTTTTCACCCCTGGTAGGAGTGAATAGTCACTCTTTCATAGGAGTGAATGTTCATTTTTTTTTTTTTTTTGGTAGTGGGTGGTTTTTTATTTTGCTTTTATGGTCATTTAAAAAAAAAATCGCATCTTTTACGGCATGCATTGGAAATAGATACAAGCGTGGTAAAGATTGTAATAAAATACTTTATTAGCAATATTTATTTAATTTATAGTTTATAACACTAATTGAACTTTTAAGGAAAAATTCAGTTAAAGTTACATACAAATTTAAATTAGATTACTGACAGAAATAAACTAAAATATTTTATTCGAATCTTATCCTTTGTGTTTGCTTTTATTGCATGTCCTATGAAGATATTACTTTTAAAGTTTTGTTAATAACTTTTAATAGGTGGATGTTATATGTTTAACAATGTTTGATCTCATTTTAATTTTTGTTTTAAATATAAAACCGTACTTTTTCCTTAAATTTTTGCAAAGTGCTATTGTTCTAAAATATTTTTAATCTTTCCATTTAAACGCAATGCTTATAAATTCACTTCTTTTTTAAATAAGTTTTAAGCATGATTTAAATGTTAAGAATGTGTAATTTTTTTATCAGCTGTGATTTGCTTTTGTTTTATTCAGTATGAACATGAAGTCTAAATTTTGAGTTCTCTGGAATATGTATATTTTTTTCTTTTAAACATATTCCTTAACTTAATCATGATTGATAATTTTCGTCCGTTATGGCCATAAGCCACGATAAGCCATATTTAATTAAAATTTTTTATTCGAGTAGATGTCGTATTTTGTGACTATGAGCAAAATAGATTTTATATGTTTTATAGGAAAAGATTGACCTCGGAAATAGAAAGAAAGGAAACTTAAAAATAAAGTAAATGACTTCATTAGAAATATTCTTATTGTTTTTAAAACATTTTAGTGTAGAAAAGTGGTTATTAATCTCTTTAAAAAAATATTCAGTCCTGTATTATGTAAGCAAATATGACCATTTTAAAAAATATACTAAAGCAGTCTTATTCATAAACTTCAAAACAGGCATAAAAAAAACATTTTATTCCAATGCTTAAATATCATGTTATATTGTTTAGCGCCAAAAATTACGTGTATCAAAAACGTAGAAAATGTTTTTATAATAGAAGAAATTTAATAACTGATGCAGAATATCTGTAATTAAATTTTTTTATATTACTCAGTCTCGAAATTTTAAAATCATAACCCGCAGAAAAATATTTACATACAATTAAAAAAAAATTAATATACAGTAAAACCTCCCTAAGGCGACCACGTACCGTTCCAATAAAATTGGGTCATTCCAAGAGGTGGTCTCTTAATGGAGGTAATGTTTAAATCTAGATTTTAATTGTTTAAAAATGGTAACAATGTTACTAAAATTTATTTTTAACATTTGGAAAAAATATAAAAATTTAAGTATCAAAATAAAAGTTAATTACATAAGTTAATTACTGCAGAGTTTTAAAAATGAATACATTGAGCTTTGCTTTAATTTTACAGTTTTATATTTTATAATTTTTATCTCCAAGTCCTTTCGAAGTTCGGTAAATAAATGCATTTTTTTGTGGACAGGAACAAATAATGACGGTTTCATTACTTTATCTATTTCTATGAGAGTTTTGCGACAGAATAGGGCAGAGGAGTTTATTGACCTTCATTCTTAATTTGTAATCAGAGTTAAATTCATTGCCTAAAAAGGCACAAAGGGACTTAAAAACTCTTAAAAACACTTAACAGTTACCGGGATAAAAAAAAAAAATCTAAACTTAGTTTAGAAGTTTGATGAATAATGCACTCTCCGGAATTATTTTTTTAACAAAACCTTCTTCAAGCGACCAGGAAAAAACGGAATTTATTTCATTTTCTTCAAAGAAATTGATCTCTCATGGAGGGAGTTCAACTGGGATGGTCTCTGAATGGAGGTAAAATTAGTATTGAGCTTATGGGAATAAATTTTGTTCCATGAAAAAATGGTCGTTAAAGGAGGTGGTCGCTTAATGGAGTTTGTCGCACAGTGGGAATTCACTGTACCAACCTTTTCGTAGTAGCATAAACATCAAATATCATGTTTAACTCCGAAGCAATAATAAATACTCTTAACTGTATATAATCCGAAATCAGTAATAAAAAAAAAAAAAATATCATGTAACGGCAAATTAATGTTTTCGAATGTGTCTCCTACGAAATTTAAACTTCCAGATATTCTTCTCTTATGAATCAGTCACCCTTTCAAACGAAAGAGATAAAACTTTTTTGTTTTGATCTTTGGCAAAAATAATTTGCAACGCAGCATTGAAAGAGAAGAATAAAATATTTACTCATTTTTTTTATTCACATTTCCCGAATTAAGGAATTGCTAAGCATTATGCGTATTAGAGGTCTGCACGGGCTGAAATTTCCAAGCCCGGGCCCGGCCCGACTCATAGAAAAATTCGGCCCGGACTGTAGAAAAAAGTTACAAGCACGGCCCGAGTGAATTTCAACAAAACATTGATTTTTTTTTTCTTTGAAGTATTAAAAATCTGAAAAATGCTATACAGTAAGACGGAATTGCACAGAAAAAAAATGCATTTATAGACAAGTTTCCTTCTTAGCGAGTGTAAATGTACTATTATATATTCTGTTCTTATTTATTTGTATATTAATTATGCATGGATCAACACGTTAGTGAGTTTAAAACTGGTTCCGTCATAGGCAGGTTCTTTTTCACACGTTTTATTATGTTTTAATTTAGCTATATTTTAATAAGCGCAGTGTTCTTTAAAAAGAATAAATTTTAATGTTTAAGTGTAGAATAATGGCCATTTGAAAATGTATGCATTTTTTGCAAAAATGTTTGGGCCAGGCCTAATTTTACTGACCTTTGAATGGACCAGGCCACGCTGACACAATGATTTTCATACGGGCTGGGTCAAAATTAGGACTGAAAATTTTGGGCCGTGAAGACTCTCAATGAACCAGCCCCGGCTTTGTACAGGAAAAATAAGTTAGGCTCGGCCCGAACCTTCAGAAAAAAGTGTGGCCCGGGCCCAGCCCGAATTCCGTGAGTGAAAATCGGCCCGAGCCGGTCCGTGCAGATCTCTAGTGCGTATTCAATTGTTAAAAGAATTACATTTCAAACCGCTACATGAAGAAATATAACAGACAATCACTTTTCAACACTCTAACGATCAATCTTTTCCTATAACAACATACAATTATTTAGCTAATAATCTTAACGTTTCACATATCTACACGGATAAATGCTTAAAATTAAATAAGACTTACCTTTATTTTATGTATTCCATAAACAATAATTTTAATGATATCCTAATCTGTTAATCCTAAAATGGCGGACGAAAAAGAGATAATTTTTCTTATCTTTTAAGGGTGTCGTCGTCTTGCTGCTCTGATTGGTTAATAAGCAATGCATACGTAAGTCACTCTTTCAGGAGTGAGACATTTCACTCCTTTCTAGAGAGTGGAAAATTCCACTCTTTAAGGAGTGTATTTTTATAAAATTCACGCCAAAAAGAGTAAAAATGCCTGTCACTCTTTCAAAGAGTGAGCTTTTCACTCCTCCCAATTTTAGAGTGTATAATAAATTTAAACGGATTGGATATCTTGTGAATTGACGATGCTATGAATTTCTTTCTTCTTCGATACCCCCATTTTGTTTTCGTTTTTATTATTTTTTTTCGGTAAGAGTTGTTCCGTTTAAAAACTTGTCAATATAAAAGTTGTAGATAATATTAAGAAGATTTATAATAAATTTAAGTGAATTTGATATCTTAAGATTTGACGAAGTTATTAATTTTTTTCTCCCTAAAACCCTATTTCTTTCACCCCTTGAACCCATTTTTAATTTTATCAAAAATCTGTGATACGTAAATGTTCGACCCTTTTCCTAGAAGTAATAATAACTTTAAACTGATTTGATATGTATTATAATTAAGAAGTTATGGGTTTTTTTTTTCGGTTTTCACAAAACTCCTCCCTTTTCCAGCCACTTGGTGCGATTTTGCCCATTAACGAACTTGACCGAGATTTTGTACCCCTTGATTTCATGTATCAGTTTGGAAGAGATTTGTGCAGAATTATTGAAGTTATCGTGTCCATAAAAAAGTGACATATATATATATATATATATATATATATATATATATATAAAATCATTAAATAAACATTACCGACCACCAACAAAAGCTGTAAATAATGAATCAAATGACATTAACACATTGATAAAATATACAGCTCCCCCAACACACTTAACAAAGATTCCAAAAACATAGTAATATCAGCAGAAATTGAATAACAGAAATGGAATAATGGAAATTTGTAGAACTTAGACAGAATCGTCAGGTCCCAAATGCCTAAAGTTCCACAAATAAAATGTGTGGTTTCATCTCCATATTAGCCATAAATTAGCTAAAGAATATGAATTTGGGACTACCACACACATAAAATAGAGAAATAAACCATTGAACACCAATTAAGTTAAAAATAAAACAAGATTAAAAAAGATAGAGGGAAAATAAAAAACAAATTACCAAATTGAAATCCATACTACCTTGGCATGAGGCATAATTTAATACAATCATTAGAGGTCATATGCACTTGTTGCCAAATTTTTTTTGTATGATGGTGGACCATTGATCAACAATATAAATCATTGCCAAGCACACTCCCATTATATATAACAAGCTCCCTCTATAGATAATTTAGAATTGAAAATGAACTGCTCCATGTATTCAAAGGAATCAGTGTGGTGCTGCCATCTATTGACTTATTAGTAAGGTAAAAACTATTATATAATAAAAACCATTTATAAATATTAATGGATCAAGTTTTAAAGCAAATGCTGTTTAGATATAGATATATGATAATTAAATAACAATTATTAATAATTAAATATGTTAATAACTATATACAATTGTATTAGAAAAAATTGTACTGATTCTTGATTAATTAACAACATTGAGCAATAAATCTTGTTTAATTTTATATTTGCGAACTCAACTTTCAATCTTGGAAAACCCAGTAATAATATTCTTAATTTATTCGGGACCATGGGTGCATATATGCACCTTCAAAGAGCGCATACAGAATTTGTTTTGGGCACTGGTAAAAAAGAAAAGTAATATATCTGCTTTCTTTAATTAGAGCATTTTCATGATTGTTTAAGTAAAGGTATATTTTTTTAAAAGTGATGCCATGCGAATAAAATTTGTGTAAAAGCCGCCGTTAATTTTAAAGGGGTTAATTTTAAAAAAACTTCAAGAAACAAATGCAAATGGACTTTTAAATTCTTTGTTAGTGGAACTTAAATGACTAAAATTGATGAGCATATTCTTAGAGAACACTTGCGGACGTGAGTTTCAAAACTCATCCAAAATTTTAAAAAATCGGGTTAAAAATCGAGTCTATCAATCTATTCTGGTGAACCTGCATCGAAAAAACACTACAATCTGAAAAAAAAAGACAAGTTTTATCGTTTATTTCTGGTACTGTAAAATCTTGGTTTACAATGGAAACCATTGGACGCAGTCAGAGGTTTTTTGTGACTTCCCTATTTGATTTTCTCTATAAGGCGAGTTTTGAAACTCACGTCCTCATTTAGTCGCCATAATTTGTGATGGGGCTTTAGTTATGCTTAGCAAAAAGTGAACTTTTGTGTAAAATGTTATTAGATATGTTTCCTGGTATAATTATTTAGCATTGTTTAAACCATCGATTGTAACTGGGTGTTGCTCACACGGCAAAGCTTTTAGCAGAAATTAATAACTTAAAAAAATTCATGTGATAATTAAGAAGTTTGTACCACATTTCACCAAAAATATCAGCCATAACTAAATGCATGTGTTTCGAATTCAAGACACTAGTTGTTGAAAATTGGATTCGTTTTAGACATTCGTTGGGGTGCATCTAGTCTGAGATCAGTAAAAGCACTATGGAATGCCTATCTAAGTGTATGAGAACTTTACACAGTGTTATACTGACGATAAAAGAAATCAAAAGAAAAAAATCTGTATTCTTTGGTTTAGTAAATTCTTGGCCACAAGCACATAGTGGTGAATCTTGGAATTAGGTGTGATGCTCTTGAAGAGTTATCTAGTTTATATCAGGAATTACAAAATCAATAGACGACATTAGTCTATTCTCGTAGATTGATAATACAACAGGTTTTTGAAGGATGACAAAGCTTGTTAAACACACTTCTGAGATACTTGGAGGCATAAAGGTTGTGCGGAATCCTTAGAAGGCGGTAGCGGTGAGCGGTATTACTTCGAAGGCGTAAAAACAACAAGCAAATTCATTTAAATTGAAGACAAAAAGGTTTTATTTGCTAAGTAGGGATGGACATTATTTAACGTATTAGAATAAAAAACACTGTTACTATGTTGGAACCTAATGTTCCATTAATATGTTACCGAAAAGACCCTGTTAATTAAATAATATATGGTTTCAAATGGCAGCGTCTTCATTCATTTGCCTTATTCAAGAATTCAATTTCGTGTCTCTAAAATAGAACAACATTCACTAAAAACGTCTTCAATCGTTTCTTTTGAGACGTGCGCATCTTCTCTCTCTAGTTATAGGTGACTCTGTTAGATGTGTGGTGCTAAAAAATTATTTTACATTTCATCAATCCCCAATGCATGAATAGTAACAACTTGCGCCACTAATTAAACGCTTTTCCGGCTTGGTGCCTAGTGCTAGGTCACCACCATCACTTTCTCCGATTCTGACTGTGCAAAGCAGAGCATAAACAAAACACTGAAACAAATAGTAGATCAGAAAAACATCTGAAAATTGGTAAGAAAAAAGCTCATGCTTGACATGTTTTGTACGCATAAATCGTATATATATATATATTAATATATATATATTAAATGTTTTCATTTAGCATTTCCTTAACAAAAAGCTAAGTTTGAGTTTCTAAAACCCAGCAAAGTTTTGTCTAACTTTTGACCTAACCAGTCTTTTTCCAACTAAAAATACACTTTCGTGCTTTTTTTTTTCTTGTTTTGTTTCTAATTTTCAATGAGTAAATTAAAAAATTTATACACCTATGAATTATAGTGCCAAGTATATAGCTCAGTTACACATCAGAAATGAGGAATAGGAATTACAATGAATTTCTTTGAACATGGAGTTTTAAAAATTCAGGGATTTTTTTTTTTTTTTAAGATAGCACAACAACACCCCTGTTCAATATTCCATACTAAAATTGAACAATTTTATATAATTTAAAAGCATCGATTTTCACCCCCCCCCCCCCACACACACACACGCACACACACACAAAAAAAAAAAGCAAAACTCGAGTAGAATCATTAAATTTATAAAAAGTACCTTTTTGAAACGTTTAAGTAAAATTCATTTATTTATAAATTTATGCCTTAAAAATTTTAATTCTCGATTTTGGATAGAAAATCCATTTCAAAAATTATGAAACACTATTTGACTGCATCCAAATAAAATGCAGGAATTTATAATTTTTTAATTGATTACCGCGTTTAAAACGTGTACATTAGAACTTAGATTGATTTCAATTGAAAACAGCAATGGAAAACTAACCGCAAATAATTCCTCTATTCATTCGGAAAATTTTTCATTACGCCATCAGTAAATCTAGTTCTTAACGTATAAAATGATCCATTATCGTTTAGTAAGCATCTGAATAAACAGAGATAATAGTACATATTTGCAATTATTTATCTCTTAAAATTTTCTGCGGTCAATATACCATTTGCTTATTTTGAAACATTTGTTACCAAAGTGTTTTAGGTTAAAAAATACGCTAAAGAATAATTTTGTCTCAGTGGAATGAATGAAAGAGTGTTTTGCACATCGAGTAATTATTACGAGGAAGTAATGGGAAAGGATTTAATCTATGTTGATATTTTGAATGAGAGATATTTATGGACAGTTTCTTTGAATATTTAAAAGGGTTATTACTACGTACTCATGGAGGGGGTTTTTTGGAGGGGGGGAGGGAGGGGAGGGTGATTCTCGCACTATAAATTTCGCTTTTTGGCCACGTACTTTTTAATATTTTTGTTTTATCATTGCGTTTAATGGGAGCCGGGAAACATTTAATTTCTGTGATTTTATTTCGCTGAAAAAAAAGAAAGAAAATAGCCTCCTATAATTTGTGAGAAAACTTAATTTTAGTACAGTTATAATTAATTTGAAAAACATATTTGTACGAACTAAATTTATTTGGACGAATTTAATTTGATTAAAAGTATATAAATAATATTTTTGTGTTCTTGTGAAATTAGCTTTGAATATGCGTTGACAGATATGGCTGCTATGAAGTCGGGGATTAAATTTCTCTTTTTTAGTACTTTCCACCGTAGTTGAGAAGTGTTTATGAATTTGGTTTCTTTGTCCATCTGTCTGTCCTTGCTCTAACTCGTGTAAATATTGTCCGATTGCCATGAAATGGATATATCTTATTCTTGGGCTTTAGTATGGCTTGTTCGGTATTGAAAGGGAAGTGTGTAGCATTTTTGGTTCATTTACAGGGCCATTCAAAAGAATTCCGTTACATTACGGTATATGGGGGAAAATCGCTTGACGTGTATTTTAATGATATTACAGTATTTAAAACACATTTAAATTGATATACATCACTGAGGTGTACTGCAAGGTTCTTTCTATAGAATATGGTGTGCATAGAACTTATCGTTTATTTACAGGAACACACAAAGTATTTCGATATAGAAGAAAATGAGCAATAATTGAACTATTGAAGCCTACGCATAATAATTGCTGGAATTGCGTTTTCATTTTGAAATTTAACTATTTTTTAAATATTACTTGGTGTGTATAAATTTTAGATCATATACAAGGTCGATCAAAAGTTCTCAACAACATTCATCTATTAGCTGAAATTGCCGAGCGGAAATTTTAAACTGTGCTTTGAGTTTAACTGTACTGACATTTGGCATATTATGTAGTATGCATGCATATCTGTAGATCATATACAGGGCTACAAAAAATCGTATATTTTAACGACTATTCATGGTAATAGCATAAATCGTGTTTTCAAATGCATTCTGCATTTTCCAAATTGTTCATTAAGACGTCATCTTCCACCTTTGTAAATTGTGAAATTTTGTTATAGTATTCTGAATGTGTTGGAAAGTGTTTCATAATCTAAGCTATATGCATTTTTTTTAGAAATCGTGTTATTAAAACTGTGTTTAATATTATACAGTGCATGTTTCTTATCGTTTACCAATAACTAATTTCTAAGCCGTTAGCTTTAGAGGCATAGCCAGTTTCAAAAATGTTTCAGATTTTGTTTTGCATCCCATAAAAATCGATTTACATTACAACAATTACTTTTTAAATAGGTAAGGAATTACAAATTTTATACCTATGCCTGCATCCTATAAGCTTTATTTACAAGAAGTTTTTCCATGTTTTAACAAGTAAAACAGCAAAAATTTATTCTTGTATGGTCAAAACTTACCGAGTTATGATACTTGGAATTTTATGAATTTTCAATGTTTTAATCACCATAAATGAAAAAACATGTTTTTAGTGTCAGAAAACGCGAAAAATTCATGAAATTCAAAGTATTATAACTAGGTAAGTTTTTGTCTTGCAAAAATTAAGCTTTTAGCCACAAACTGATTCCGATTCATCTGAATATAAAACAGCATTTATAATTACGTCAAAAAATTATTCAGACATTTTTTTTTGAAAGGATTTCTAATTAAAACATCCGTCGACCGGATATATAGCGATTAGTTATATGTTATAAAAATAACAGGTTGTTGGAACCTGTTACCTGTACAAGTGTGGAACGATGTACTGTTAACCAAAAGTAACTATATTTCCCATTTCTATTGCTAAGACAAACAAATTATCTCTTGGCTAAATAATTGGTAGTTGTATACAACACAACAATTTATAATGTTGAAATGATTAGATGCAAAGTCAAAACAAAGTTTATGAAAAGGTGGCAGCTTGTTGCATAAGTCCCTTTGAGAAAAATATTGAATATTGATTCACTGCAATTAAGAGGTTAGCTGATCAATGTCCTTTTAAGTTTATTAATAATCAGTGGACGATTGTTCTTTCTAGAGATAAAGATCTCTGTACTGCTATGGCACCCTGTACCAATACCGCAGTTACCTTTTATCTGTTACCGGCCTGGAAGCCGTCTCTTAGCCGTCTAGGCTGTTATTCCACTCGGGTCGGTTTCCCATGAAACCTAGAGTTCACCCCCGGAGAGATTTTTACCTCCCCTCTTCAAGTCCAACCTGAAAGCAATCTCTCTGGAGTCTAGAAATTTACTAACTAAAAATCGTCCTCGTCTCCTGTATATTCAAATTATCTTGTTCTAAAACAATAGTAAGTCTCTTAGCCACTCGCCGTCTTCTCGTGTCAAAAATCTTTGACAGCTGTTCACTGACTGGCTGCCTCCATCTTTGCACACGGAACCTGCGGGAGGAAATCTTCTCGTGGGAAAATATGTTTGCTATTTCTCACGCGGTGCATCAAAGACACCACCGGTGGTCTCTTGCATTAGCGAACTGTCGTAGACTGTCAAACGTAGTAGATCGATGGTGATCGTCTGGTTCGTTTTATCTTACCTTCAGATTAGTGAACTTAGCTATATTTTTGTCTGCTTTGAAAACACATTAGATTTTCCTGAATCAGTGCCACTGATGGTTTTCTGCTGGGAGTATTGTGACACCGTCCAAATCTTTACAAGGTCTTTAAAATGTTTCTAATTTAGAAGGTGGAAAAGCTATGACTAAAATTGACTCTGGTCAATTTTATAGATGTTTAGAAGATTAAATAGAAAGCAGAATGATTTCTGTTCGATCAAGAACTATTGGGACTGATTATTGGAAAAGCATTATTGAAATGAAAGTCCTCGATCCAAAATTTTGTCTCAATTCAGAATTCATATGCGAAAGATGGAATTATGAAACTATCCAGACGATTTCATTTTGGTGATAAAATTCTTAATAGACTTCAGAATTTTTAACGGTTTTTCTTACTCAAACAAAACGAACAACAACAACAAAAAAAAGAACAAAAAACGTCAAAAGAAACGAGAAGTGAACTAAAAAAAATTATTTCAATAGTTAATCGCATTCGAGTATCGAACGCCGAGTGCGAATGAGGATTTTCGACCATGAGCCTTATTTGTATACCATAGCGTGCATCAGTCAACATAAAAACATTGTCATATTTAATAATTTCATCCCAGTTACGAACGACTAAACAAAAAAAACCTTGTCCAATTTAATGTTTATTAGACTAGTTAAGCTTTCTCGTTTAAATTTTAATCATTTAGATAGCGTCTGAAACATTAATAATATGCTAACAAAAACTTCAAAACTTTAAAATGTAAACCCTTCTTTTTACTTTCTTCTATCTTTACAAGAAAGTACTAGAGGGCTCAGCCCCCTGCTCGCTAACGCTCGCCAACCCCCACGAATTGCTACGCAATTCATATTGGGATCGCTACGCGATCCCAGCTCGCTTCGCTCGCTCGCCACTATTTATGTCAACTCTAGCCAGAATGAGTGCTATCATAAATCATTACAACATATTAAATTTACAAATATTTTTATTGTATAAAAAAGTAATGGAAAACTGTTGAAAATGCAAATAAAAACGTACCTTGGAAACAGAATAAATTAAAAACCTTAGTGAAAACACAATAAAAAATATTTTTAGTTGGGCCGCTATGAGATCCGAGCAAGCAACATATGAAATTTACAAATATTTTAATTCATAAAAAAGTAATTGAAAATTTTGTTGAAAATATAAATAAAAATGTATTTATCAAAAGTTTGGAGCTGTGACTTGTTGATCATCATTGAGAAAGCTAAGCGAACAGGAAATGGACGCCGTTTAAATTTAAATGGCATGTTAGTGTCAGATGGGGTCCTTCTCCTTTCATTTTGCCTATAGTATTGAAAATCACCGCTTAAATTAATTTAAAACTATAATAAGACGCTGTAAAACATGCTATGCATCACGCTATCGAAATGTAAACAAAACGTTTTCGCCTGTGTCTAAATACAACCTTAGATCAAAAAGCTACGTCACCGTAAAACGGACCAATAGCATTCATGTATTGCTCAAACGGTTTGCGGTAAAAGAGAGATCCTATCTGGATTTTGATTTGCTGAGTGGGTTGGGACATGTGACCGTAACTACCACTGAGAAACGTCGCTTTTGCTGTTGCCAAATATCAAGCTACAAATATAGCCCTTTTTTAGCGCTATGTAAGAGAAATATATATATATAGATTGGATTCGTGAAAATTTTCAAATTCCGGTTTTCGATGGATTAACACGTTTTAGGGGTCAGAGATGCTGAAAAACATGTTTTTACAAAATGTCTGTATGTGAGTCTGTCCGTCCGTCCGTCCGTCTGTGTGTCTGTATGTGACACAAATTTTGTGGGCGCTCTATCTCAAGAACTATTACACGGAATTTAATAAAAAAATATATTCAGTTAGTCCCTGATATAAATTGGTGCTGATTAGTGTTTGGTGCAAATCGCTCAACAGGTGACGCTGCTATGCTGCATTTTTTGTTTTCTGCATTTATCCAAATGTTTTGTTGATATTCCTTGCTGCTTCTGCTTCGTTGTAGTTTGTGGATAAGCTTGAGCTCATAAAGCAAAAGTACCCATATGTGGTTACGCCCATGTTGTGCTGTAGTGAGCACTGTATTGATTCCTTTCTCGCATGCGCAGGAATATTTAACCAACGCCTCTTTTAACCGTTACGATAATAACACCACTTACGCTATCTGGCGGCGTTTATAAACATGAAAATTGCTCCATCCCGCAATTCTACATCTCATCTACAGATCAAGTTAATTTAAGTATTCTCTAGAGTTTAAGAAATCGCTTTCGAATTTACATACAAAAAATTGAATTAATTTTAAAAATTACTTAATAAGAAATTTATTAACTATTTTATATACCTGTTACTTATTTCAGTTTTATATTTATTTCACCAATAAATCTTAAAGTTCAGACGTCGTTTCTGGGACACCCTGTATCTATTTTACTGTTTCATTCCATTATGTTTCGAATATTATTCATTTTATTCTTTTTCAATTAGACCTTTGAAGATGAACAAAGAAAAATAAAAACAATGCTGTAGAATTATGTCTTGTTACATAACTTTGAATCAGTTTGTCTTTGGCGATAAAAATAGCATCAGACGTAGAAAAAAATAATATATCAATTACAAAAGCTGCTAATTTAAAAGCATTTCGTCTTAGAAACTTCATTTTGTCAGACTTCATTCGTTTCACAGAAGAAGCCGTAATAAATGCCTAAACTAAGTGGATATTATATGATTTCCTATTTCCTTATGTAGGTTTTCTTGCAAAGATTTTGTAACCGAAAGGCTTATTCATGTTTCGTAAGAATCTGAATAAAACATTATTTAATTTGAATTTCGTTCGGAAAATAAAACATAATTTAAGGAAATCACGTAAGATTTATTTAAAAAAAAACTTTTAATATAGTGTCGGAATCAAGTAAGATTACATATCTCTCTATTCTAAAAAAAAAAAAAAAAAAAGCAACTACCGCTGTCACCGCCGCCGGTTTTGAATTTTTTGTGACCGGAGGTCTTTCTGCGTTAATATTAAGAAAAATAATGCATACAAAAATATGAAAATCGGTGGTATTATACAGAAATGTTTGATAAATATGCTGATGCAGACAGTTTTCAAATCGAAGAATTATTTTGAGAGATATTTAATGCTAAAGTTGGACAAAATCGTTCCACTAAAAAAGTTTTATAGGAGCAAAAACTATTCATGGGAATTTAATCATTTTTAGATCATTTTATACGATCATTTTCCCGGTGTGCAGACTGTATTTCTTTTTTTTTTTTTTAATTTGATTCATTTCTTGAGGTTTTATTTCTATTTTAAATTCAAATTTTCAGCATTTCTAGAGATATTTTGTACATTATTTTAGAAAATGGTATTAATTTAAACTGTTGCCAAATGTATAAACAGCGCAAACAATAATGTTTGCTTCAAATTAAAAATTTATTTACACTTGACTATTCTAAACAGAAAAAATCATTTGGAATTAGAATTAAATAATTATGTACAAAAAGCAGGAACTTATTAAAAATTACGTCATAAAAACTATACACGTGAATTTTAAAAGAGAAAGGATATTGTAAAATAATAAATTCATTAACATGTGTTAGAAGTCTTAAATAGGAGAAATTATGTCATATTTACGTCACATTACAGTTATCTCTCTATTCTAAAAAAAAGTAACTACCGCTGTCACCGCCTGTCTTGAATTTTTTGTGACCGGAGGTCTTTTTGTGTTAATATTAAGAAAAATAATGCATACAAAAATATGAAAATCGGTGGTATTATACAGAAATGTTTGATAAACACGCTGATGCAGACAGTTTTCAAATCGAAAAATTATTTTAAGAGATATTTAATGCTAAAGTTGGACAAAATCGTTCCACTAAAAAAGTTTTATAGGAGCAAAAACTATTCATGGGAATTTAATCATTTTTAGATCATTTTATACGTTTGAAGTTCCCGGTGTGCAGACTGTATTTCCTTTTTTTAATTTGATTCATTTTTTGAGGTTTTATTTCTATTTTAAATTCAAATTTTCAGCATTTCTAGAGATATTTTGTACATTATTTTAGAAAACTAGGGGGCTCGGCCCCCTACGAGCTACGCTCGCCAATCCCCGTCCAGACACCGCAAACTCTAAATGCACGCTAATTTGATTGGCTTTAAAAAGATTTCGAAAGATTGAATTTAAAAAACAGTGGCGATCTCCCTATAAACGAATTTCTATTCATTTCTCTTTGATTGAGGAATTTTAACGCCGAATCCGCTGCGGTACTACTTGATTATCCTGCCGACCAATTTCGCAAAATTATATAAATCGCCAAACCACTCGCCAAATTATACAAATTGATGTAATTTTTATTTTAAATAACGAAAGAACAAATAAATTCGTACAACATTAATAAAAACACAAATAAAACGTCGAAATAAAAATAACTTGATGACGTAGACACGTGTAACAACATTTCAAAATAAGCTAATATAAAAGGAATTAAGTAAAGAGAGTCTTTGTCTCCTGGTATTTTTTAACAAAGCGAAAAGAAAGTTCTTTTAAATGAGACATTTTAAATTAATTCTCAAAATATCAAATAAATGTCTAGCGCAATTTCTAAATTTAAACTTTTTTGCAATATTATTTTGTGTTCATTTTATGTAATAACTATAATGTGACGTAAATATGACTTAATTTCTCCTAAGATTTCTAACGCATGTTAATGAATTTATTATTTTACAATACTAGGGGGCTCGGCCCCCTACGAGCTACGCTCGCCAACCCCCGTCCATACACCGCAGACTCTGAATGCACGCTAATTTGATCGGCTTTAAAAAGATTTCGAAAGATTGAATTATAATTTAAAAAACAGTGGCGATCTCCCTATAAACGAATTTCTATTCATTTCTCTTTGATTGGGGACTTTTAACGCCAAATCCGCTGCGGTACTACTTGATTATCCCGTCGACCAATTTCGCCAAATTATATAAATCGCCAAACCACTCGCCAAATTATACAAATTGATATAATTTTTATTTTAAATAACGAAAGAACAAATAAATTCGTACAACATTAATAAAACACAAATAAAACGTCGAAATAAAATAACTTGATGACGTATACACGTGTAACAACATTTCAAAGTAAGCTAATATAAAAGGAATTAAGTAAAGAGAGTCTTTGTCTCCTGGTATTTTTTAACAAAGCGAAAAGAAAGTTCTTTTAAATGAGACATATTAAATTAATTATCAAAATATCAAATAAATGTCTAGCGCAATTTCTAAATTTAAACTTTTTTGCAATATTATTTTGTGTTCATTTTATGTAATAACTATAATGTGACGTAAATATGACGTAATTTCTCCTAAGACTTCTAACGCATGTTAATGAATTTATTATTTTACAATATCCTTTCTCTTTTAAAATTCACGGGTATACTTTTTATGACGTAACTTTTAATAAGTTCCTGCTTTTTATACGTAATTATTTAATTCTAATTTGAAAGTTTTTTTCCTGTTTATAATAGTCACGTGTAAATAAATTTTTAATTTGAAGCAAACATTATTGCTTGCGCTTTTTATACAGTTGGCAACAGTTTAAATTAGTACAATTTTCTGAAATCTGTAAAAAATATCTCTAGAAATGCTGAAAATTTGAATTTAAAATAGAAATAAAACCTGAAAAAATGAGTCAAAATAAAAAAAATAATGCAATCTGCACTCCGGCAAATTCTAACGCATAAAATGACCTAAAAATGATTACACTGCCATGTATAGCTTTTGCTGCTATAAAACTTTTTTAGTGGAACGATTTTGTCCAACTTTAGCATTAAATAACTCTTAAAATAATTCTTCGATTTGAAAACTGTCTGCATCAGCGTGTTTCTCAAACATTTCTGTATAAAACCACCGATTTTCATATTTTTGTATGCATTATTTTTGTTAATATTAACGAAGAAAGGCCTCCGGTCACTAAAAAAATCAAAACCGGCGGCGGCGGCGGTGACAGCGGTAGTTACTTTTTTTTAGAATAGAGAGATTCTTTCTCTTTTAAAATTCACGTGTATACTTTTTATGACGTAATTTTTAATAAGTTCCTGCTTTTTATACGTAATTATTTAATTCTAATTTGAAAGTTTTTTCCTGTTTATAATAGTCACGTGTAAATAAATTTTTAATTTGAAGCAAACATTATTGCTTGCGCTTTTTATACAGTTGGCAACAGTTTAAATTAGTACAATTTTCTGAAATCTGTAAAAAATATCTCTAGAAATGCTGAAAATTTGAATTTAAAATAGAAATAAAACCTGAAAAAATGAGTCAAAATAAAAAAAATAATGCAATCTGCACTCCGGCAAATTCTAACGCAGAAAATGATCTAAAAATGATTACACTGCCATGTATAGTTTATGCTGCTATAAAACTTTTTTAGTGGAACGATTTTGTCCAACTTTAGCATTAAATAACTCTTAAAATAATTCTTCGATTTGAAAACTGTCTGCATCAGCGTGTTTATCAAACATTTCTGTATAACACCACCGATTTTCATATTTTTGTATGCATTATTTTTGTTAATATTAACGAAGAAAGGCCTCCGGTCACAAAAAAATCAAAACCGGCAGCGGCGGTGACAGCGGTAGTTACTTTTTTTTAGAATAGAGAGATGGTATTAATTTAAACTGTTGCCAAATGTATAAACAGCGCAAACAATAATGTTTGCTTCAAATTAAAAATTTATTTACACGTGACTATTCTAAACAGAAAAAAATCATTTAGAATTAGAATTAAATAATTATGTACAAAAAGCAGGAACTTATTAAAAATTACGTCATAAAAACTATACACGTGAATTTTAAAAGAGAAAGGATATCGTAAAATAATAAATTCATTAACATGCGTTAGAAGTCTTAAATAGGAGAAATTACGTCATATTTACGTCACATTACACTTATTACATGAAATGAACACCAAGTAATATTGCAAAACAGTTTAAATTTAGAAATTGCGCTAGACATTTATTTGATATTTTGAGAGGATCTTTTCAACTATTTTTGCGAGGAAAGCGCAAATAATATTTAATTTCTAACAAAAGTATTTTCACGTGAATATTTAAAAGAGAAAGAATAGCTTGGTCAAATTTACGTCAGATTAAAAACGATTAATTTAAAATGTCTCATTTAAAAGAACTTTCTTTTCGCTTTGTTAAAAAATACCAGGAGACAAAGACTATGTTTATTTAATTCCTTTTATATTAGCTTATTTTGAAATGTTTAACTTATTTTACTTAATCAAAGACGAAAACAGCGATTGTATCTTTGGTACTACTTAGTTATCCCGTCGACCAAAAATCTATCATTCGCCAAACTATAAGATTAAATGCCAATAATGATTGATCGTAAATGTCACATTAACTTGACTTTAAGCAAGTTACATGTGTCTACGTCATCAAGTTATTTTTATTTCGGCGTTTTATTAGTATTTTTATTAATGTTGTACTAATTTATTTGTTCTTTCGTTAGTTAAAATAAAAATTATGTCAATTTGTATAATTTGGCGAGTGGTTTGGCGATTTATATAATTTGGCGAAATTGGTCGACGGGATAATCAAGTAGTACCGCAGCGAATTTGGCGTTAAAATTCCCCAATCAAAGAGAAATGAATAGAAATCCATTTATAGGGAGATCGCCACTGTTTTTTAAATTATAGTTCAATCTTTCAAAATCTTTTTAAAGCCGATCAAATTAACGTGCATTTAGAGTCTGCGGTGTCTGGACGGAAATTGACGAGCGTAGCTCGTAGGGGGCAGAGCCCCCTAATTAAAAAAAATTAATAAAATTATTGTCTGAAAGAAAATTTTTAATAACAACGCGTTTAACTACTACTACTACTACTAATAATAATAATAATAATAATAACAGCAATAATAATAATAATAATACAAAATAAAGTTATTTGAAACTTTATTCTTAAATCTCTTACATGTAATAAAATGATCAATTTATAAATATAAAATTTTCTGCAGTTTCGTTAACGTAAAGATTTAACAAAAATTTAATGTTTCGCGTTAATATTTATTTATTTATTTTTTAAGGAAGAAGACGATAGAGAATTATGCATTACACATAGATTATGAAAAACTTCTAAATATTATCAGAATACTGCTACAAAATTTCAGAAACAATTTAGAAAAGATAAAACACAGTTGAAAACCCATTTTCAGTAATTACCACCCATAAATGCAAATATATTCTAATTCTTTTGTGCACCCCTGTATATTATTTAAAAAAAATTATATGTACCAGTTAGTATGCTAAAATTTACTTCAGATGGAAGTTGCATAACACAACTGGCTAAAATTTATTTCAGATGGAAGTTGCATAACACAACTGGCTAAAATTTACTTCAGATGGAAGTTGCATAACACAACTGAAAATGCGTTTCCACCAATTACCGTGCATACACGGCAATGTATCTAATGTGCTTTTGTGCAGCTCTATGTATGAATTTATTTATATATTATGACTAACACCATATAATACACTAAAATTTAGATCAACTAAAAAATGCGTAGTTGAAAACTGTGGATTTTACTTAAGAAATTGCAAAAAATCAAATTTTCTATATTAAAGAGAAAGAGCGAGGGAGAAAGAAAAGAAAAGAATGTGTAAAAGTAATGTAAAAACTATGAGAAATATGGCCTATATTTACGATTTTACTATAGTAATTTCTTATATATCTATTTATTTAGCTTTGAATTTTTATCTCGCAAATTAAGTACTATGCAGTATACAGAATTCACTAATTATTTAAATGTATGTGAAACTATTTTGTTCATCCGGGAATTCTAAAAAATAATTATAACCCCATATTGCAAAATTGCTAAAATTTTTGAAAAAAGAATGAAGGACGTGAGAGAATTTTTTACTTCAGGATTTATCCATGATGAGAAACAATGTAATAAAAAGCGAGATATTAGATTCAAACGTTCGAATATATCTGGCATTAATGCCTGAATGCTAAATTCTTCGTATTGACTTTGGTTCAAAATATTTCTTTGAGCCTCTCTATAAATAATGGGTCTGACTAGGCGAAACTTGAAATCGTTCCAGCTTAAAATTGTGTAACGGTGGTAGCTCGCTTGAAAAACTAGTTACATCATCCTAATCGATACATTTGCTTTTTATTATCGTATTTACTGGAGTGTCCTTTCAATTTCTTTTCATTCCAAATATGAATTATACATTAAAAAGAAAGAAGGCATGAAAAAATTGTGATTGACATTAAGAAATACATACGTATTTAATACGAATATTTAATTTACGGCTACCATTAAATGGTGTGCATTAGAGATTCGGGCTCTATTTTTATTCTAGTCTTCGGGCTCGTTCTTTCTGAAACCGGAAAACTTTATTTATTTATGTTTAGAAAAGATTGAAAGAACTTTTTTCCCCGCTTAAAATTACTTTTCAAGTTTTTTCAATGTTATTTTGATCAAATTGAACGGGGAACGAACATCGTGTTTATTTATTTTAGTATTTGATTTCTTGTTTCAAAAGGAAATTTGTGATGTTTTCAGATTTATGTCTACGGCATTTCCGACGATGATCAGTTAATATGGCGCCAATCAAAACAAGCACAAACAATGAATTTGTTTTTAGTAAGATTTTTGTTTGTGACAGAACATATATATTGCCTACGAGTCCTAATCGTTCTTCATATGAAAATAACTTTACTGGTTATTATATCTATTTGTCATGAACTCTGCTCATGCTGAGGTCTCTGTAGTAGATGTATGAGGTCACTTTCCTTTTTAAGTAATAAATTACCCCGTTATTCCGATAGAAAGCAATCAGTCAGTGTTTCCTCTTTTAATATAAAAGCATCTAACCTTTAAGATAACGGTGTCAATTTTGTAATTTATGTTGATTTTCCGGTTCACATCAATCACGGAAGACTGTTATGAGAAAGGAATCGATTATAGTTAAAGATGTACATATTTTATAAGAAATAGAAAAACTTTGTTTGATTCTTCAGCATACAAATAGTAATTTCTGAAAACTTCATGCTTTTCTTCATTAAACACATTTTTTTAACGTGACCATCAAATTTGCGTGTTAAAGGGGAAAAAAAATATAAGAATTCTTTTAAGTATAAAGTATATTTTTATTTGATACCGAACTGCTCTTTTGATAAGATTGAATTTCAATTTCCATTTAACAGTTATTTCTATGTAAGAAGTTTTTTTAAATGTGATATCACTTTCGAAACAATTTTTAAATATCATACAATTTTTTTATGTATATTTTTGGTATCGGGCTCGGGCGGACTCGGGCTCTGATGAGAAAAAATCTTTCGGGCTCGGGCAGGCCAGGGCTCCAAAAAACGAGCCCGAACTCATCTCTATGTGCACGGATTAGGATTTGGGGATATCTGTATACAGTGTTGTAGTTGGAAAAAAAAAATATTTGTGGAAACTCACCTTTTCATAGAGTAGATGTTGATGCTACCGGATTTTTGCTAAGCCAAAATCCAATTTAAAACATTTAGCCAAAAGCCAACGTTTTTCAATTAACAGTTATAATTATTACAGTAGACTCCCGATTATCCGAGTTAATATGGACCAAGCTCACCTCGGATCAGCAAAAAACTAAGATAAACCGGATTTACACAAATCGTCACCAACTAAGAAGATGAAATATAAATTTTCCCTTTATTCATTCATTTTTATGGTACTAGTAGCATTTCTTTGATGTACATTTTCATTACTATTAAGAAAAACGGAGAATGAAATTATTTATTTGAAAAAGCCTTTGATAGCTTTATGTCAGTTTTGCTGCAGTGTTACACGCTACTGCATAGTTACCAATTTCTAAGATTTCTTTCTTACCACTAAAACTTACTAGTAAATTTTGCCTAATTCAATCGCCGAAACCTAACAATTGTCAACGATTAAATATGGCAAAAATTTGTATTCAATTTTAGAGGTAACAAAACCGCACAAATTGGCAGCTATGTGATTCTGTTAGTGTCATGAAAATTGCAGGTGTAGCCTCTTCTTTATGCTCAAAGTATTAAATAGTTTTTTTCAATCGAACTTATACCTTTGGAGTGGATCCTTTTCTTCTGATGGGCTGATGGCTTCTATTATTATGAAACAGCCATTATAAATGAAGTGTTAGGTGAAGATGAAAGAGCAGTCGTAAAAAGTTAGAACTCTGATTTTCTGGTCAGAATGGGGGAAAAAATGGCCATAATTCTTTTTGCCATTCCCCCTCCCCCCCATTCTAACCAGAAAATCAGAGTTCTAACTAAAAAAAACTATAGCATTTTTTTCCACCATTCTGACCAGAAAATCAGAGTTGTAACTTTGACGACCGCTCTTTCATCTTCACCTAACACTTCATTTATAATGGCTGTTTCGTAATAATTGAAGCCATCAGCCCATCAGAAAAAAAAAATAGCTCGGTTAAAGTGGCTTATGAATATAGGTGAAACGGATCTTCTTAAAACTAGCATAAATTACCGTTTCGCTTTTAAAAAAAAGAAAGAATTGTGCTCGTTTGCGATTTTTTTTTTTTTTTTTTTTTTTAAACGGTAACGAACCAAATTTTTCTGGGAAGGGCGTTCCCACCCAACTACATCACTGTCTGTATATCTAGGAAGTTCGGGTATTATAGAATACCATTTACATTTGTGTCTGTAAGTTGTAAGTCAACATAAACTAGTCGGATGTACCAATCCCAAAACTTTCTTCTATCTCATACATGTTAATACTTCAAAATCCGCTATCACACTGCCAAAATTAAATGGCAATCTATGCATCTCATGAGGATTCTAACGATATGAAATTCCGTGCATTAGTTCTTGAGATATAACTATCGCTGAAATCGTCTAAATTCAGAAAAATGCTGCCTAGCAGCGCCACCTATTGGGTGATTTATACCAAATCCTAATCAGCAACAATTTATGTCAACGTCTGACTGAATCTGAAGTTTGGAGAAAATCCGTACATTAGTTTTTGAGATAGAGCAATAACGAAAATCGTGAAAATTCCTGCATAGCAACGCCACCTATTGGGTGATTAACACCAAAACCTAATTAACAACAACTTGTGTCAACATACAACTAAATCTGAAGTTAGATGAAAATTCGTCCATTAGTTCTATTGATAGAGCTATTGAGGCAATCGTGAAAAAGGCAGCAAAGAAGCGCCAACTGTTGGGCGATTTACACCAACACCTAATCAGTAGCAAGTCATATCAAGGACTAACTGAATCTGAAGTTTGATGAAAATCCGTGCGTTAGTTCTTAAGATAGAGCTATTGGGGAAATCGTGTAAATCCTGCAAAATTCATCATAACAGCGCCACCTGTTGGGCGATTTACGCCAAAGCGTAATCATCATCAATTCATATCAAGGACTAACTAAATCTGAAGTTTGATCGAAATCCGTGCATTAGTTCTTGAGATAGAGCTATTGCAAAAATCGTGAAAAATGCAGCATAGCAGCGCCACCTGTTGAGCGATTTACACCAAAAACTAATCAGCATCAATTTGTATTAGGGACTAACTGAATATCAATTTTTATTAAATTCCGTGCATTAGTTCTTGAGATAGAGCGCCCACAAAATTTGTGTCACATACACACAGACAGACAGACAGACAGACAGACTCAGAGTCACAGACAGACATTTTGTAAAAACATGTTTTTTGGAATCTCTGACCCCTAAAACGTGTAAATCCGTCGAAAACCGGAATTCGAAAATTTTCATGAATCCAATACTTTCTTCTTGTAAAGATAGAAGAAAGTAAAAAGTTGAGATACATGAAAGGTTATAGTAAAGAACAAACTTTGACTATTTCTTAACACATTTTTAATTCCCTTAAGGTGGAAGTTGAAAAATGCATATCAATATTTAGCTTTAGGAGAAAAGTTACACTTTTCGGGTAGCGGCGGCCAGTCGGTAATATGGAATAGGGCTATAACTAATATTGAAATGGTAAGAAAAACCACGATTTACTAGAATAACCAAAATCATTTATTAGGTAAACATTAGTACACCTTCTATAAATCACCAGATTCTTTGAAAAACTGTTTTAATTTGTTCAAAAACACAAATGTAGTCTATTGTTTCGGCCCCACCTCAATCCACATGAGCGCACATCAGGTATTATCTCGTCCGCTCCTGCCCTCTTCCATCTTCTCTATATTTTATTTTGCAAAACAGGCGCATTGCATCTTCCTCATCTGGTGTACAACCTAGTACAAAGTCCATCTCAAATGATACGCTGGCGTCGGAGTGGAATAATTGATCGTCTTGAAACTGTTGTTAGCTGATATCCCATATTACTCGAAACACCGTCTTGAAAAAAAAAAAAAAATCCTTGCCGACTCAGCCTACAGGAGCAGGTAGATTTTGAAGCTAAGTATACTAATTTCAACGTAAACACGTGCAATTTGCTTAAAGTCAAGTGAATGTAACTACGATGAACCATTATTGGCATTTAATCTTATAGTTTGGCATTAGATTTTTGGTCGACTGAATAACCAAGTAGTACCAATATTAGTTTTTGTTGCATTAAAATATCTCAATTTGTTGGTCTTCCGTAAGCAAGTAAACCCTATTGGTTTACAATGGAAGTCTCCGGGAATTTGGCGAAATATTAGAGATATCGCCAAGTTGGCGACAAACTTGGCGGCATTTGGCGACAGAACAGGGTCCTCCTTACGGTAACACCCCTTTTATGTATGGAGATACGATAGCGTAATATATGTATAGATTTATATTTTTCACGTGGAAATCTTGCAATAGAAAAGTAATTGCTGTGGTGAGAATTTTATTGTGTTTTTTTAATTGTTGGCAACTGCTATAATGAAAAATGTTTAAATTTTCCTGTCATTTTTCTGTAAGAGCTAGTTTTATCAGAATCGTGTTAAGGCGGTATTCAAAAATTTTAACACTCCCCCATTTCTATTGCCTTGGGCCGATTTTTCTCATTTGCAATCCCCGCTGAGATATTAGCCATCTCAATGTGTTTGGCGAGTTTGAAGGCGATCCGTGCATAATTGCGACTTTTATCGTGCCGACAAAATTTAGTACACACACACACACACACACACATATTTATATATATATAATTTTTAGGTGGGGGTTGTTTTGGGTTCCTGGAGTCCTATAATAAAAAGTTATGAAGGAATTTTTCAAAAGTCGCACTATGGTAACGACTGCAATAGGTAGTATTTCTTACGAAATCTACCTAAAAAATAACCTCTTCTCTTGCCGACAAATTAGCATGGAGAAAAACTGACACAGCAATAAATATATTTGCAGCAATGAAAACAGCAATAAATATATTTGCTCAACTTTATACTGAACTTCTTTAACACCATTGTCAATGAGATTTTATAATTAATACGAATTTTATAAAATTTACCTAAAAAATTGAGAATGAGATTTTATTTCATCGCGTCGCTCCAACAACAGGTATCCAAACAAAACTGAGCGCAGTGTCTCATAGGAGTACTAGGAAGTCGTTTTACTGCAAGACCGTATGCGCCAAATATTGAAATATTCCATATTGTCCGACCATTCCATAATACGAGAACTTCCGTTATGTACAGAATGCCCTAAAAACGCACGCGCTTTAATTTTTTACCTGTTGTAGTACCTGTAATGTAAATTGTAAAAGTGCTCAGAATAAGGTAGGAATAAAGATTGTATTAATGAAATAGCCCTGTCATAATTTTTAAAAAAATTATAAAGTATTGTGTTTTATAAGTTATATTAAGAGCCATTTTCTACATGCTCTGACAAGTAAAACAATAAAAATTCTATACTTCTAGAACCAAAACCCACCGAGTTATGAGACTTTAAATTTTATAAAATTTTGGAACTTTCCGTCACTAAAAACGCGTTTTTCTATTTCTAGTGCCGGAAAGCTCCGAAATTTCATAAAATTAAACGTAGCATAACTAAGTGAGTTTTGATCATTGAATAATGATTTTTTACTATACTTGTAGACCGTGCAGAAAAATTTCCTAAACATAACTTATAAAGCATAGGGATCGTGCAAAATTTTAAAAAGTGTAACATTATGCTTAACAGTAGCAGGACTTTTACATCAATATAATCTTAATTCCTGCCTTATATTAAACATTTTTGCAATTTACATTGTCTCCAACAGGTAAAAAATTAAAGCTCGTTTACAATCTTTTTAGGATACTCTGTATATTTGTCATAAATATTTTATTTAACGATATTAAATGGTATATAGGGACTAGGGTTTGGAAGCAGTCTACACATCATAGTTAGCTTTTTAATTTTCAATATAAACATCCTATTTTGAGAAATAATTTTATTCTAGGTTTAAAATTACACCCAGATACCAAACTTCAAGTGATTTGTAACCAAATATTTTGACCGTCAAGGTTAAATTACTTTTTATGTATTTTAATTTGTATTTTCTAAGGTAATAACCATGCTGATTTTTTGTACGAACATGCTACTTAAAAACCAAGCATAAATGTCTTGAAATTCTCATATTTTTATGATATAAAATATAAATTACTAATATAAATATGAAATTAATATCTGGAAAAAATTAATTAAACCTGTAAAAGATATTACAGCATTTTATTCATAAATGCTTTCTATATTTGCATACAAAATTCCTTCCATTTTTCCTCAGATGCTTTTTTAATTTTCCTTAAATACTATCGTAATACCAGATTATGGCATGATGTAGGAGTTGAAAAAGTGGCATATTTAATTTAATTTAGCGTATTTAAATATATAAATATCACTTTCTTTTGCCACATCTACAGAAAACTCTGTATAAAAAATCTGCTGCACTTGCACCGAAAGCAATTTATTGAAACAGTGAAAATTTTATTAGTACGGCTGTTTGATATCAGTAGAGATCTGCACGGGCCGATTTTCATTCACGGCACTCGGGCCGGGCCCGGGCCATACTTTTTTCTGAAGGCTCGGGCAGGGACGGGCCTAACTTAATTTTTCTGTACAGAGCCGGGCCTGGTTTTATTCCTAGTCTTCATGGCCCAAAATTTTCAGTCCTAGTTTTGAGCCAGCCCGTATGAAAATCATTGCCTCAGCGTGGCCTGGTCCATTAAAAGTCAGTTAAATTAAGCCTGGCCCAAAAGTTTTTGCAAAAAATGCATACATTTTTGAATCGCCATATATTTTGAATCGCCCACTTAAACATTAAAATTTATTATTTTTAAAGAATAGTAGATTTCTACGCATATTAAAATATAACTAAATTAAAATACAGTAAAATGTGTGAAAAGGAACCTGCCTATGACGGAAGCCTGTTTTAAACTGAAAAACGTGTTGATCCATGCAAAATAAATATACTAATAAGTAAGAAAAGAATATATAATACATTTACACTTGCTAAGAAGGGAACTTGTCTATAACGTATTTTTTTTTTTCTTTTCTATGCAATTCCATCTTAGAAGATTTTACTGTATAGCATTTTTCCGATTTTTAACACTACATGGAATATGGATTAACAATATTAATGATAACTGAAACATTTACATACAAGAAATAGAGATTCATTAAAAAAATAAATATCGCAGCTTGCTGCACTTCTATAAAAATAAAGATTACGCATGAAAAAAAAAATTAAGATAAATATTTTAGGTCAGAACTCCTCGTACAAGACAAATTTTTAACCAATTCGACGTAAAAATCAATGTTTTGTAGAAGTTCACTCGGGCCGGGCCCGTGCCGAGATTTTAACTTTTTTCCGGGCCGGGCCGATTTTTTTTCTCTAAGAGTCGGGCCGGGCCCGGGCCTGGAAATGTCGGCCCGTGCAGACCTCTAGATAGCAGTACCAGGTTTCAATTTAAAACAGGACCCCTAAAGTACGCTCTTTCTGAGATATTTAATAATTTTAAATCTAATTTTAGAAATGTCTTGAAAAATTGTATTTAGGCTAATTGAAGGATGTATTTTTTTTTTTTTTAATTAGGGGATCCCTATTGTAAAATTAAACATTTGTTTTCATTTTCTGTCTAGACGACCAGTGAAGGTATACAACAAGAATGTAATTTTAATTATAATGTTCATTTACGAAGGCCTCATTATTATCCATTAAGCTAATATACAAAATCACTCTTTGGTGATTATATAGAACGAATTTAAATTTTCTCAGGTGCTTTCAAGATATCCTACTCATTACCTAAGTAATTAACAACTCAAATCTCTCCTGGATGTCCTACTCCTTCAAGAAGCCACCACCAATGATGTCTTCCCCCCAGAGTCCTGTTTCTTCCATTCCTTTAATTTGTGATTTCTTTTAATTGTAATTTCTTTAAATTTGTGATTTCACAAAACCACACTTTTTAGCATTCGCGGTGAACTTGAGTTAGTTAATTTAGGTGGAATAACATCTAAATGCTGAAGATTAATATTACAGTCACATGAGAAAATAGAAATATCATGCAGATATTGCTGTATTTGCGGTGTTCACAGTTAGCATCGTTGCTTGAATTTTGGAATGTAACGGTTGCATTTCGAAATCCGAATTGCATGCATTTCCACTAATATTGAGTACGATGAATTTAAAAAAAGTAAGATGTCTTTTTTTTTTTTTTTTTTTTTTTTTTTACAGAGGAATTTTCCAGTATTATTTTAGTACGTCTAAACATGTAATTATGGTAACACCGCCGATTTAATTAACTAATTGAATTGCATTTTCCATAGGATAATCAAATGGTTTGGTCACTGCGTTTAATGCACGAAAATTGGTTCATAAACGCACACTATTGCCCTTTTTTATAACACATATGACACGATATGTTATTCCAGCTTCACCTGGCTCTATAAGAACCAAATTCTCTAACTCTTCTATTTGCTTATCATCTTCGATTTTAAGTGATTCGGCAGTTTTATAAATACAATAGACTCTCTCAAATCAGCAACCATGGAATCCACTAACGCCTAAAATCCGCACAATACCGCAGATGTAAACAATGAAATTTTCAGTTCAAGTGTAGGGACAAAATTAGACTTTTCTATTTTTATATCAATTCAATATTGCATTTTAATATGTACTTATTGTTAATATTACTGAACTCATGCTTTTTCATGAAGGAAGTATAAATTTATATCTGAAAAATTTCGAGATGTTGCTGATATCACCGGTAATCACAATCTTTTTACCAAGTATATTTATGTATTAACCAAGCTTTTTTGGTTATTCAGTGTTCCTACACAATTCTGGTAAAAAAAATTCCCTGATTTTTACAGGTTTTCCCTGACTTTATTAAAAAATTTCCCTGACCTTTCGCAGTAAAAATTCGGCTTATATATTGTTGTGAAACCCTCCACAATGGACCTTAATCTAGATAAATACTAGAAAAAAGTATGTACTGTATGAATTTCTGATTTTTTAATTATTTTTCATATTGTTATATAGTTTGCATACATTTTTAAAATTTTAGATTGGATGAATAATTAATTCAAAATTTCTTCATTTACGACGATAATAGAAATTCTGATGGAAGTAGTACATAAAACATTCCCTGACTTTTTCAAATATTAAAAAAACTCCCTGACATTTCTATGACTTTTTGCCTAAATTTTCGAATTCCCTCACTTTTCCCTGTTTTCCAGACCCGTAGGAACCCTGTTATTAAGTCTGGCTAAACATGAAATAAAACTTCCGTGTTTTATAATTTTGATGTGAATTAGTAGGATGCCTTTATGAGGCAAGTTTCATTGAATAGAATAAATCAAGGAAAACGTATCTTATCTTTATAATGCACATTTGATTATACATTATTAATTATTTACTTGAACTTTACTTTTAATATTTTAAAATTTTTTTAAAGTTATCTTATTTTTTATTATTTTAGTATATCACTACTTTACTTCATTATTTTAATATTTTACCATAATGTAAGCATTCATCATCATTCCGATTGCACTATTACATTCAAATTACTATTTAAAAAATGTAAACAAAACAATGGCCAGAAATCCTCAAAATTCTAAAATCCGTACAATCTCTGGTCCCAAGCTGTGCGGGTTTGAGGAAGTCTACTGTATATGTTTTTTCATTCCGCCCCTGCTAAAAAACGAATTTTGTGTTTCTCATCGACTCTGCCAAGATGTGTGAGTGAAGCAAAGTTTGGAGGGTTGATGGCATGACAGAGATATCTCCCTAGAAGAAAAAACAATAAAATGCAGTAGAACCTCTTTTATCTGAGACTCTTCTAACCAAAACTCTCGATTAACCGAAATTAATTTTTAAAGCCTTTTTTTTTTTTTTACTATCACATTCCTTGTGTGCAAAATCCATTTTGAAAGCTTTTTTTATTTTTTAAAGTACCATATTCCTTGCGTGCAAGCAGTCCTTTTCGAACTACGAGTACAAATAAATACTTTCGATCCCTTTTCTTAGAGTTCCTTTGAATTTAATTTGAGCTCCCGTAAGCTGCGGAGTAAAACGAAGAAAACGAACAAATTAGCAATTCTGAAGCTTTTGAATGTTTTGCAAAAGGTTTGAGATGGTTGGAGCAGCAGGAAAACTGCGATACTGGTGAACTAATAATATTTAAAAAAAAAAAACTCCATGATAGAATTTCAAAGCAAAGGCAATCGAAATTGCGACAAAGAAAACTTTTTTTCATACCCTTGTGATATATGTAAAAGGTACTTAATTTCAAAATTAAAATTCAGGTAATTTATTCTTGTTTCTATTTTGCTAATTTTTATTGAGCACTTGTTACCATAATAAGAAATATGCCATATATTTTCTCTTTAATCTTAAAATTGAAGCATTCTCGATTATCCGAAAATTTCAATTTTCCGAAAGAGGATCGGTCCTATCCTAATTACTTCGGATAATCGAGGTTCTACTATATATGTTATTACCAATCGATTGGTACCGGTTTTATTTTCTACATTTATTTGTAGCAGAATTAATAGTGTTTTATATAGGAAGGTTTTTTCCCCCCAAGATTGTAGAATTAATAGGAAATTGTTGTTATCATAGTTAGAACAACACAAACTAAATCTGGAACAATTTTTTTCTTCGGAAGTTTCTTCATTAATTAAACATTCAATACTAAGATGCTCGAATGCAAATCAAGACAAAGTGGGAAGGATTTAAAACATTTGCTGTAACATGCTGCTGTTAATCTCAATTACTTCTCGAAACAAAGCACAAAACGAAATGACATGGGATCAGATGAATGAAATTTATTTAGATGTCAGTAAGCTAATCCTCTTGGTAGATAGGTAACACAGGAAAGACAGAAACATTTGCTGTGAGATTTCTTGAGGCGGTTTCTTTTTCATGTTCGGAAATTTGAGACTTCTTAGTCGATAAAAAAAAGAATTTTGTTTTCAGATTAAATAAATGCAAAGACTGGAATTGGAAAATAAATTGAAATTAAGATACGATGTACAGCTAATTATTTCATTCGTGTGTTTAATTAAGCAGAAAAGCGACACTCTTTTGAGATTTGTAAATGTTACAAGACAACTCTTTAAATGTTTAAATTCATTCGTTTTCAAATTCATTCCATTTTCAAATAGACTGTTATAAATGTTTAAATTCATTTTTCTTTTAAAAAGGTAGTAAGCACACTTTTATCTTCATTTACCTTTTAAGATATAGTCTTAAAATATACATCTTTATTAAATAAAGATAAAATTAAATAATTGTAAATGTAAACATATGGTTAAATTAACATTGAATATGTAAATAAATTAATTCAACCATTTCGACTTTTTAATTGTCTATCCCTGTTGAATTCTGTATGTTTGTTTATATTCTGCTTCCAAATTTTACTCAAAACTTTATGTCAATTGGAAAAAATCTATTTTTAAATAGAAATATTTAAAATTATAATAAAAATATTGAAATTATTATTAATAATAATTATTACCCATATTTTGCCCAATACAATTTTCTTTCTGCTGATAGAAATATAAAATAGACTCACAACTCTAGGTGGAAATGTGTATAAGGGGCGATAGAATGCATATAAATAAGCATTCAATAATGCATGGTTTTAATTTAAGAATTTATGAACAAAATCTCTTTCGGGTTAGGAATAAAGATGGATTTAATCAGTTTTATTAGTAAATAACTATTGATTTTTTTCACATAATGTTAGCGGCAAAAGGAGAACCACAACAAAGGAATAATAAATAGAAAGTTTTATTTGTAGTTATTTACAAAACAGAGTGATATTAAAGTACCGAGAAATTTTTTTAAAAGTATATAAAAAAAATTAATTTATTCCAGTTATAGATTAGACTGTTATAAAATCATCTTTATATAAATACATTTAAAATATATTTTGAAATATAACTGATAGAAGAGATAGTGTATTTGAACTCTACAATACTGGCTTTAAACGCATTCATTACATTAGTCAGATTTTATCTTCATCTTCACTGTAATTTCTTTTAATGTGAAACAGTACAACTTTATGAAAGTACAGTTTAAATGTAAAACCACCTAATAATACATCTCAGTTTAAAATATTGCATTATAAAAGAAATATTCTAAATACCGTTATCATTTTCAATAAAAACAAGAGTGAAAAATCATGCATTAGGCAAATATGTATAGTGAAACATTTTCCAACACTAGTAGAATATTATTAAGAAATTTTATTTTTCATAAAATGAAATAAGATATCTAAATAAGCAATTTAAATAACACATAACTCAATAAAACCTATTTTTAGCAATTGCTTTCCATATGCGGTAATGTGTGCGAATTCTTTCGTACAGTCCTCCTGTATATGGTCTATAGAATTTATACACACCAAATAAATTTATAAAAATTTAACCAAAACTTATACACTCAAAAATAGATAGGTTGAAAAATGCATATCATAGCGGAAAACCATTTATGGATCATAGTCAGTCCTGTTACAGAATTCTTTTGCGTTTCTCTGTAAATGAACGATAAATGCTACGCACTTCACAGTCTATAGAAACCTGTTGTAAAAGTGCGCCTTAGTGATCTTTTTTAAAATTATGTTTGAAGTATCATAACATCCTTAAACTGCACCGCACACGATTTTTGCCTATAGATCACAATGTAATGGGATTCTTTTGTGCGTCCCTATAAGTGAACTATAAATGATATTTAATCTATACACGTGAGAAAGCACGACGTTGTAGTCCATCTGAGTGGTTCATATCAAACTCATAAATTTTGAAACATCCATACATCAATAAAATGCACCGCAGACAATTTTTCCCCATAGATCATTATGTTTGAAATATCATAACATCATTAAACTGCACCGCACGCGATTTTTATCTATAGATTACAATGTAATGGAATTCTTTTGTATGTCCCTATAAACGAACTATAAATGCTACTTATTCTATACACGTGAGAAACCACGACGTTGTAGTCCATATGAGCGGTTCATATCAAACTCATAAATTTTGAAATATCCATACATCAATAAAATGCACCGCAGACAATTTTTCCCCATAGATCATAATGTAACGAAAAACTTTTGTGTGTTTCTGTAAACAAATTACTATAAATATTATACACTTCATTTTCATTTTGTAGTAAACCCCAATAGCATATAAAAATTACATGGCAATTCGAGTATAAATTTACGAGAGTTAGAGCACGGCCAGACTGAATTCATAAAGTGTTAAAAATATACACCATTTTACATTGGAACATTTTATGCAATTTTCTTGTATGTATATTCGAACATTTAAGCGATTTTTGCATCGAAGACAAAATCACAAACCCATTTATCTGTGATAAAGTGTGTTGAAAAATATATCAAGATTATAAATGTGTGCTTCGCTTCAAGCTTATGTGTAAAAAGGATTATTTTCTCATTAACACTTTAGAGCATTATAAGAACATGAGGCGCTTTTTCATGGTTACTCATCTGAGATCGTAAGACTCAAGACTCATTCATCTTCTTTTCACTGTTATACAAGAGACAGAAAAACGAAAACAATTAAATACAGTCGAACCTCGTTATCCCGACACTCTAATGACCAGGAAAAGTGTCGTCATAAGCGGAGTGTAGCGGTAAGCGGAGAAAAATATGTTTACAAAAAGCTGTATTTTTAATTTATTTAAGGCAATTTTAAATTCATAACTGTTCTTGCAGTTTCAAGCAATAAAACATTATTATTAAACAAAATAAACACAAAAACAAAATTGAAAAGAATAAAAATCAGATTTATGATGACTTTTTTTTTTTTTTTTTTTTTTTTTTTTTTAATTGTTACATGAAATGTTGATGAATTAAGGTTCCTTCTCCCTAGATTTGCTTCCTACAATTCTTTTTCCAATATTATACAATGAATTGTAATAAATATTCGTTGTTTCAGAAATGTATGTTAGATAATTTCTGATCGTTTCAGTGCAATGCAATGCTTCTGTGTTAGTCGGTTGAAAAACGCCATGTAACCACAAGAAAGCGCCGCCTGACCAGAACAAAGAGGCCGCGAGTAGACTGATACGTCTATCTGGAGCTTAAGTGGGCCATTTATAGTGTATGGGTTTATTTATTCAGATAAAGGATTGAAGTAAAATTTCTCATTTATCTCAATGTGTATTTTAGAGACTTTTGGGAAAAGTTTGACTAATACATTTCTTACCGCTTAATTTCCGTGCTTATAAGGTGGATTATGAAAAATGGACAATCTTCCTAAACCGTCGGGATATCCGGAGTTGAAAATTATTCAACGACGTAAAATCCGGAGTTTATTTACATTAAAATCATACACAGAAAACCGGGACTTTGAAAAACTGACATGATAAGCGGAGTGACGTAAAAACCGGGTGCCGGGAAAACGAGGTCCGACTATCTTTAAACTCGAGAAAATAAAAAATAAACGTCAAGTGCGAGTATTACTCGCCAAGAGAGGGTGCAGTTCGTACAATAAATATATTAATTAGGTATACTTATATACTAGAAAAGTATAAATGAATGTACCATGTAAGCTCAGAGAGATATAGAGCCTAAACAGTATCAAATATTGCTATTATGTAAAACTCCTTTTTAAAATCTTATCTTAACCTGTTTAGGATGAACTTAATTAAGTGCTCACAATAAAGGTAGCGCATGTTTAAAATTAATTTATATTTCATAAAGTCAAATTCAGAGTGCTATAATCTTTTCTTTGTACAGTGTACCTAAAATATAACACTTGTTCAAAGTTTAAACTTGGCATTGTGCTAAGCGCGCTTCGAAAGTCTCAAAGTTGCAACGCCGGCCGCCTTGGTCCGTGCCGCGTTTATCCAGATAGTATTAGGTAGCTTTCTTTACAAAAAGCTACCTATTGCAGCCGTTCGGAAGAAAGCGATTTTAAAAAAATTTGGTATATTTTCATCGATCATGACCCCCAGACTCCGAAACCCCACTCCGTTCAAAATTGATATATATATATATATATATATATATATATATATATCAATATATATATATCTGACCTTTGTCACGCTGTAACTCTCGTATTTATGAACCGATTTGGATGTAATTCGGTGTGTACATAGTACATACCAATGTATCGACCGAGTTCGTTGGCCAGCTTCATCCGCCATTTTGTTTCAAAATGGCGGCTATTTAAAAATTTTTAAAAAATTTAAAATTGGCAAAGTGGTACCAAAAAATTGAAAATGGAAAAATATTTTTTTCTTATGTATTTGACCTTTATACAAAGCTTCCGGAGCAGTTTTTGTTTCGTCTATATCTTAAAAAATGGCTGAGTTATAGAATTTTGAATTTCTAGCGTGGCTGACATTTTGAAACGTCCTGAATTTTGTCACGCTATAAAAGGCGTATTTATAAACCGATTTGGATGCAACTTCGTTTATACATAGTACATACCAATGTCTCGACCGAGTTCGTTGGCCAGCTTCATCCGCCATCTTGTTTAAAAATGGCGGCCATTTAAATTTTTAAGAAAATTTTAAATTTGAAATGTGGTGCCAAAAAATTGAAAATTGAAAAGATATTTTTTTCTTATGTGTTTGACCTTAATACAAAGATTCCGGAACAGTTTTTGTTTCGTCTATATCTAAAAAATGGCTGAGTTATAGCATTTTTAATTTCTATTGTGGCTGACATTTTAAAACGACCTGATTTTTGTCACGCGATAACAGGCGTATTTACGAACCGATTTGGATGTAACTTGGTTTGTACATAGTACATACCAATGTCTCGACCGAGTTCGTTGGCCAGCTTCATTCGCCATCTTGTTTCAAAAGGGTTGCCATTAAAAAAATTAAATTTAAAATTTAAAATGAGGTATTAAAAAATTGAAAAATGAAAAAGAATTTTTTTATGTATTTGGCCTTGATACAAAGATTCCGGAGCAGTTTTTGTTTCTGAAAATTTATTCTTTTGTTTATATCTTAAAAAATGGTTGAATTATAGCACTTTGAATTTCTAGGATGGCTGACCATTTTGAAACGATCTTGTATTTGTCACGCGATAACACACGTATTCGCCTATTTCGATGTAAGAAGGCATGTGGATAATATACATCAATATCTCGACCAAGTTCACTGGCCAGCTTCATCAACCATCTTTTTTCAAAATGGCGGCCATTAATAAAAAAAAAATTATATTTAAAGTGAGGTGCAAAAAAATTAGAAATTGAAAAAGATTTCTTTCTTAAGTATTTGACCTTGAGATAAGGATTCAGGAGCATTTTTTGTTTGTCTTTATCTTAAAAAATGGCTCAGATATAGCAGTTTCAATTTCTAATGTGGGTGACATTTTGAAAAATCTGATTTTTTGCCTGCGACAGCACTTGTATATATCAACCGATTCCGATGTAAGTGAGCATGTGCACAGCAATTACTAAGGTCTCGACCAAGTTCACTGGTTAGCCTCATCCACCATGTTGTCTTAAAATTGCAGGCACTTTAAGAAATCGCCGAATTTGGCAGCCAAATATAAGTTACTTTAAATAAAAGCAGCTTGGGTAAAGCTGACTAATTTCGCAAAATTCTCATTCATAATGATTTAGTATTGATAAAAATTAGTATTGAATCTCCTATATTCGGTTTCCACTAAATTGAGCTTCATGTGTTTGAATAATATAAGTTGGCTTTTTTAAAATAAGGAATAGGAAAGCTACCTCTTCCTCCCGGCACTGGCCGGAAGGACTTTTTTAATTAACCTTTAAAGACACGGGTGGCGTATTGAGAAATCCTCCCAATGCAAAGTCGCGAATCCCATAGTAATTATGTGATTAATTCTAATTAAATTAGTGTGTTTTTAACAGTTTGACGTTTATTGCTTTTATACTACTACTGGGCTTTGCATTGAACAAATATATCATTAAAAGTCGTTATCCAGACTTTAAAAGCCGATGGCGCATAGAGTACGCCGCCCATGTCTTTATATATGTCCAAACCGTCTTTGTCTTTAACCCCTTCGGGACCGGCCATTTGCTCCATTTAAAGAAACTATACTTTACTTTTCTTTTTTACTGGTGTCTAAAGCAAATTCTGTATGCTTTTTTTGAGGCTGCATACATGCACCCATGGTCCCGAACGGGTTAAGATTTAATATCTCAGCTAATTACCGGCAATTTTTTCCGAAAATCATTATCAACAATCCTTTTATACTTCTGCGACGATAGGTACTCCAGTGCTCCTCAACTCTTCAGCTGAACACCCACAAATCGAACTTTGTGTGTAACGGAAAAACGTGATTTTCTCAAAAACTATGTGACCTAGGGTAATCGCTATCGTCTTCCTGCAAAGTTTAAATTAACTTCTACTACCCCTAATTTTTTCAGAATTTTAGTTTCTGTCGATTCGGAAATAGAGGGGGGGGGGGGGGGGTATGTTTATTCAACTCTAATAATTATTGGCTCTCTCATATCAAAACGAAGTGACGTATTTGTATTAATAAACAGCAGTTAGTTATTAAAATATTCTCTGATGATGGGCTTGGGAAAGACAGCCCGAAAATACTAAGAAGTTTTTAAATAAAATGAATATTTTTAACTTGTAACATCTCTTTTATTATTTTAGTCGCCTTTTAAGTAAAACAGTCAGCTTTTAAAAGTTCATATTGTATATTTTATGTTTGAATCAAGGTGAACTATTGCGTTTCGTCGTAGGGTTTTATTTGGAATATTCATTCTTAACACTTTCCAACATCAGGGCCGAAACTCGGTGTGTGTGTGTGTGGGTGGGTGGGGGGGGGGCAAAGGGGGGCACGTGCCCCGGGCGCCAGAACGAAGGGGCGCCAAATGAAGGATTATACCTTTGGAATAGATTATTTTCTTCTGATGGACTAATGGCTTCCATTATTATGAAACAGCCGTTATAAATGAAGTGTTAGGTGAAGATGAAAGAGCAGTCGAAAACAAATTATGGCCAATTTTTTCCCCATTCTGACCAGAACATCAGAGTTCTAATTTTTTACGACTGCTCTTTCATTTTCACCTAACACTTCATTTAAACAGCTGTTTCATAACAATGGAAGCCATCAGTCCATCAGAAGAAAATAACTCGGTTAAAGCAGAAACTCGGTTAAGCGGTACTCTGATTATCGGGACTGTACTGTATATTTCATTTAAAAAATGATCTTTAGAATACTTTTTTTTTTGGTGTTCAGAGGGGGGTCATGACCCCTGTGACCTGCCCCTTGGATCCACCATTGTATATTACGTAGTTTAGTATTACATATTTTATAATTACGCATATTTTTAATTTTAAAATAAGTCGGCTATTAGAAAATTAGTAAAATTCTCTTTGTAAATAAACTTTGCAGAAGAGGGGGGGGGGGGGCTAGTTTCGGCCCTGTCCAACGTAGCTGAAAAGAGCTTATATGAATTCGGTTTGTTTGGCCATCTGTTTGTCTAACAGTGCTACAACTCGCGTAAATGTACTCGGATTTCCATATAATGCATATATGTAATTGAGGTTTACCATGACTTGTTCGGTATTGAAAACGAAGTGTATATCATTTACAGTCCGTTTACAGGAGAATTCAAGAGAATTCCATTACACCATGGTCTGTAGGGAAAAATCATTTGCAGTGTATTTTAAAATGATGTTATATTACTATTTCAAACATATTGAAACTGATATTCATCATTGAGGTTCACTGCAATGAAGAGGAATTTTCAACTATGTTATGCTGTATCAAAATGTACTAAATTTTTCCATATTATGTACTATAAATACAAATCTATAGATCATATACAGGGCTGCACAAAAGAATTCGGATATTTTTCCTACTACGGATGACGAATGCTGAAATTAGGTTTTCAAACATGTCATGCGTTTTTTCAAATTGTTTACTTCAGGGCCTGTTTACGGAATAGGCCCGTGAAGACCGTGCTTACCCACTGAAATACAAAAGGGCCCCCAATTTTACTTTTAAAAACTATGTTTTAGAAAAAAGAAACTCAATCACCGTAAAAAATACATTTTTTTTCTTATGAAACTTTTTTTTTTTTACTATATGGCAATTTGTAAATCACAAAAAATATTTTGAAGTTCACATATTCTCAACTATAGTTCCATATTTGTCATTTACAAAATAAATTAGTTATTTACAATTAAACAAATAATAAAATACTTTTATATAGGTAGTTTTAGTTTAATTAAAAACGTTATTTACTCTAAACTTTGATGGTAAAATTTCAAATTATTCAAGCATACGAAAATGAGATTTAGTAAATAAAAAAGCAATTTGTAGAGTAATAGGGGGCCCCCTGTGTGACTTCGGGCTTCCCCTATTCCTAAGTGTTAAGCGGGCCCTGGTTTACTTAGACATTAAACGGTGAAGTTTTGTATTCTGAATGTGTTGGAAAGTGTTTCATAATCTATGCTTGAAACATAATTTTTCTTTCTTGTTGGGTCATTCACTTTGTTTTGATTTAGTGTAAATTGAATTTTAGTGTAAATCTTATACAAAAAATAATTGTAACTGGAAAGAAAGTCTATATAGGGAAAGAAAGAATACACACAATCCCCAGATATTTGGATCAATTACCTTATAAGAATGCACAAGACCTAATTTTAAGACCGCAAACTTTTTTTTCAAATGAAATGAGTCATTTTTTTTCTTCTGAATTTTAAATACAACTCAATCAATTGACACCGCCAGGGGAGCATTCACTTTTTCTTTTCGCCCAGTTTCTGTTGGGTTCCTGCCAGGGCATTTAACTCTAGTTTACATCGTGACTTTCGTGTGTTTTCTCTCCTCCACAATCGGATTTACAAAAATCGTCGAATGTTCTTCAAATGAAAGGTGTTTCCCAAGACTGTCTAGGATTTCTCACAACAATCGTCTGTGAAGATCCGTTTGTGTACGGTCCTGCTTATATATCAATGCTGTATGGAAGATTCTAGGATTTCTTAGGATACGAATCGTGTATTCAGAATTGTGATATCTGTAGCATAGAGAAGTAGGGCACCGCTTAATATGTTCACGTGGCTGCTAAGTAAGTTATTGTATTGCATTTTTTCATTTCGCTAGTTTAGAATATCTAACTCATTCTGTTTATATTTTGCGTATTATGGACTGTTTACTAGAAATAGAGAACCCAGGACAAATCATGTTGAAATCCCATTGAATACTTTTAAGTTTTTAAAAGCACGTGAACAGAATTATTGTCCGAATTATTCCTAGTACTAGTATATACCCCCCCCCCCCCCCCCCGTCAAAAATGACAGGATGTTGACTCAATATTCAATTTTTGAAATAGTTCGACGAATGGACAAAACATTCAAATTAAATATAAAAAAATATATAATCCATCTGCGAAAGTTTCAGTAAAAAAAGTGCTATCAATGAGTTTCTAAAGAGCTTGATACATCACGTTGCTAATCGTTATGTTACATAAGCAAAATTAAATCGAGATTAGGAAATGGTTTAACGATTGCACAAAACATTAAAATTTTGTTAGTTTTAAATAATTGTCTAGGTTAATAGTGTGATAGTAGGGATGCACAACCTGTGGCTCACGATAGGTTATGTTGTGGCCCACTAATTTCTTAAATTTATGACTGGAAAAAATTGCAATTTTTGTCATGGATGGCAGGGAAAAAAAAATCATGAATTTTGACATTTTTTCTCGTGGAAAAGTTCCAAGTTTCGTCAGAGCCAGTTAAAAATCGCGAATTTCGTTATTCGGCCAGCCAATACCATAGATATCCACGTAGGAAATTCCCAAGTTGAGAATTTCGCCAGTCACTATTAAAAAATATTTCAAATATCGTCAATCGGGCCCGGAGAAATCGGTTTAGTACCTAGTTCATTCTGTTTAAATTTTGTGTATAATCGGCTGTGTCAAGTTCATATAGAAGTCAATACGAAAAGGACAAAACATGTCGAAATTCCATTACAATTTTTGAGCTTTTAAAATACAACACTTGCCATAGAAATATTATAAAGATTATTCCTAGAGGACTGAAGCATAGTACTCCTCTATTTTTTAAAGTTCATATAGAGATGTGTACAAAAAAAAATACAAAAAAAAACCCAGGAATTTCCTTTTGGATTAACAAGTTTTACTTACTTTAGATTACTTTTTTTGTAAAGGTTTTCATAATCATGACTTTTTCAATTTCTTAGCACCAGTCTCACATGGGGTTTTAGGGTGCAAAACTCAATTCATTTTTTTTAAAAGCTTGTCTATTTTATGGAGAAGGACTACTAGTAATAGCCTAGTTTTATTTCGCCACAACTTGCATCTATATATATGTTACGAGAAAACAAACGGACTTGTTTATGTAAGTCTAAAGTACGTTCCAAAACCACCACTTTAGGCGTAGCATAAATGTAATTTAGTCTATACAAATGAAAGTTCATTATTTAACCTTCCAAATAAGCTCTATTTGATTGTTCTGTTACTCATACAAAACTCTACAGCTCTTTAAAAAGAAGGCGTAAAAAAAGGTGTTCTTTGCTTGTTTCCTATACGGTTCGGACTGTAGCCGACACGAATCCGAAAATTTTATTTAAAGTCAACCCGAAGCCGGACCTGAACCCGCCAAAAATTTCTTCAACCCGAAACTAGACACGACATACAACCCAAAACCTAGATATTCAAACCTAAAACTGAAGTGAAAGAAAATTAATCTATATTGTAATACAATTATGGGAAAACCTACAATTACATCTCTTGCATCAATTTTACCTTTTTTGTATACAACACTAATTAATATTCAAATATATAGTTCCTTTCATAAAATATACATATATATATATTCAGGACTTTTCTTTTCAAAAGTCGGTTCAACTCGACCCCGATCCGAAAGAATCAAAATTTAAACCGTAATCTACCCGAATCAGGTAACTTCAGTCGATGCGCAGGACTCTTAGAATTATCCCCTACCCAATTTCATCAAAATCAAAAATGGTGTGGCACGATTTTTTTTTTTTTTTTTTTTTTTTTTCAAAATCTGTTAATTTTGCAACTCTTCTTTTTCTTTAAGCCTTCCCAGTCTAAATAGTTTTTGCTGACTGATCAGGTCCGGGCAGTTCCACTTCTCTTGCCCATCAAAGTTCTGGGCATCTGCGATGCCATAAGTAATAATGGATTAAATAAGTTTTTATGTATTTCTCAGAATAAAAGAAAAAATGTAAAATAAAGAGTAAAATTAAACAGTCGCTGTTTATTTAACGAAAATACCCACCTGTCTTTCTAATATTCGTCTATACTTTATATCTCGTTATTTAATCGTCACCCAAAATATACCGTGTTCATTCATCCCTTCATCCAGCCAGGCTGACAGATTTGATTACCTGTTGCTTTTTTTATTTGGTGTTGATAACACAAGCTCCAATTTCGCGGCTGAATGAATATATTCTTTGCTTTTTCTCCGATTTTCAACGTGCTTCGGAGCTTCAATAAGACCGCCATTCAAGGTATTTTATTATTATCCTACAAGAAAAACTTGTTCAAGTGAATCTTTAATGGAGTGGGTTAAACCTCTTCGCTCAGATTTCTTTTATCTTCAATCGGAATGCAGTAAAAAAAATCTCTTAAGGGGCTTGTGGGGAAATTTACAAGAGCCTTAGCTTTTACTTGCATAAGAATTATGATGATATGATTATTGTTATAAAGAAGGGAAAGAAAAAGAGAAAAATCATGGATTAAGAATTTTTGCGAAGTTAAAAGAGAAAGTAAGGAGGTTTTTAGGGGTATTCCGGTTATCTCTACTCAACTTTTTTTACGTCCTGTCTGGCAAATATTTTCTCCTATAACAGATTAAAAAATAATAATAATAATTTATGGGCAAATACTATTGAGAGCCCATATACGCACAGCTCGACCTTTTTACTTATATCTTCTAATAATATGTATAAATCAAGGAAATTATTTTGCTTAAAACATCAGTTATTATACTACTGAACATAAATCTTTATAAAATGAAAAAGAATTAAAAAAATATATTTTATTTTATTAATTAATGTAATTAATTAAAGTTTAAAATTACATTTAAAATTATAATTGTTATTAAGAATAGTCCATTTTGTTGGTCTATTAAAATATTAAATTGATTTTTAACCCTGATATATGAAACAAAATTGAAGGCGGGATTAAAAATTTGAAGATAACTCAAAATTTGGGGTATGGAGGGAACCTGCAGTGGATTCTGCTGTATGTACACTGTAAAAAAAAAAAGAAAAAAAAACAGTAAAAACTGTTACAAAAAAAAAAAAAAATATGATAGAATGTTTTACAAATTTTCTCTTATTTTAGCAGTCAAATATTCCATTTTTTTAATTAAAAGCATTTCCATAAAATAAGACCGTTTTACTTTCTTCCTTGCTAACTATTTTTTATCATGTAAAACCACACTTAAAAAAGAGAAAAAAAGATATATAATGGGGAATCAGGCACAGAATGGGGCGGCAAAGAATTCCTAAATACAGTGAAATACGTTTAACATACGAAAACGCTTAGCATGAAAAATCGGCTAGCAAGAAATGATATAGCGGTCCGGACAGTATACTATGCAATTTGATACATTTTGTTTCTTTTAACACGAAGCAAAAATCGTTTAGCACGAAAAAAATCGCTTTCAATCTTCAGTGGTATGTTTGCTAGAAGTTGTCATGCGGGATTCTCCAAAGTAGCAAATTCTTTGCTAGATATTGAGACTGAGCCGACATTTATTGAAGTGTTTGGGAAAGTCTCAACATTACTAGACTGTCCTATATAATATCATTAAATGAATATGTTGCAGTCGATAATGATGTGTCGACAGAACCGATTCTGACAGACAAGGAGATTTTGAAGATCGTTCGTAATCCAAATGATTCTACCTATGTACATTCAGACGACGAATCTGACAACGGAATCAACGATGCAGTTCCTGTCCCATCTACTTCAGAAATGCAGAAAATGATTAAAAGTATGCGCAGTTATTTAGATGCGCATTTGAATGGAAACATGAATAAAACAATGGATGATATGAAAAAATTTCTGGACAATATGGTGCTGAAAAAGACACTTCAAAAAAAGATATCTGATTCCCCCCCTCCCCCCCCAAAAAAAAACAAAAACAAACGAACAAACAAACAAACAAAAAACAACAATAATTTTTTACTTGCTTTTTATCCTAATGGATGCAACCTACTAGTAGTTATTACAGGAAATCGAAATAAAATTTGACGACGTCGAAAATATTAGTGAGGTTTGTTCTTTTTTTACGAATATTTTAACACGAATATCTTTTAACACGAAACAAAATTTCAGCCCCCTTAGTTTCGTGTTAAACGTATTTCACTGTACTTACAAATGATGATATTTACCTTCTTTTTTTCTTTTGCGTAAATGTAGCTTTTATTTAAATGAAAACTTTCATGAAAATACTATCAAATAAATGTTTTAAACAAAGCAGAGTCGAAAAGAGGTCCACCTGCTTGTCTAGTGGATATCACTGTAAAAAAAAAGGACCAAAAAACGGAAATACTACTGGCAATCTAGACGCCAGTACTTTTTCCGTTTTTTTACTGGAATTTTTACCCATAAATTACAGAAAAATTTCCGTTTTTAATCAGAAAAACGGAAAATTTTCTGTAATTTATGGTTAAAAATTCCCGTAAAAAAAACGGAAATAGTACTGGCGTCTAGATTGCCAGTAGTATTTCCGTTTTTTAGTCCGTTGTTTTTTTTTTTTTTTTTTTTTTACAGTGTAGGGCGATGGCTACTTGACAAGAAAGAGGTGCATGGGTCGAATCTCAATCAGACATGGATGCGTGTAGTCGGTTGGATTCCACTTTAAACGGAAGTCTCGGTCTGTTTAGCCTTAGTGTGCAAATGATAATCAACTTCAGTCTGTTTAGCCCTCGTGTACAAAAGATGACCGACTTCAGCCTGTTTAGCCCTCATGTGCAAAAGATGACCGACCGGCTTCAGCCTGTTTAGTCCTGTGCAGAAGATGACTGATTTCAGCCAGACATTCACACACATTTTCCCACTTATAATGCAGTGGACTCTTGTTACAGCGTTTCCGCTTAACACTAGAACGGCGGCAAGGGGTCATTTTGACCCCTGCCAAACGAATACATGTCGATTCGAACCAGAAAACTTTTTACAATTTAAAATTAATATATGCTGCACAAAAATAACTTAAATAAATAAGTTAAATAGTTTTAAGTAAAAATTCTGATGTGAAATATTTTTATAAAACTTGAGTAAAATTTCCCGCCGTTCTAGTGTTAAACGAGAAAAACGGAAATATATATATATATGTTTATTTTTTTTGCATAATGTTACTCTACATTATGTACAGCACAAAATACAAAATTCCCATTTTGGTATGTAAATATACCTAGAAAAAACTGCGTAAAGAGGTGCGTTTTTTTTTTTTTTTTTTTTTTTTTTTTGCTTCTTCTGAAAAGGCATTTTTTTATAACAATTTGTAACTTTTCTCGAAAACTTTAATGGAAATCTTGGTAATTTTTTTTTCTCTGTTAGTTTGTCTCACTGCCCATCATTTGAATTGAGGAAATTTCAAACAAACATTTTTTATTCGTTTATTTTTACTCAAAAGCACTACAAAAACCGTATAAAAGTGCTTTTTTTTTTTTTTTTTCCAAAACCTCAATAAAATAGTATTTATTCTTTAAAAAAATCCTTAATTCATTTGATAAATATAGATTCAATAAAGTCATACAAAACATTTTGTGGTGATCAGATGAGTGATTTAGGAGAAAAGGTGCATTTAGCATGTAAACACCTCAATTGGTTACCGGCTTGTTATCAGCCAGGGCGCTAATTCACCTCTCTAATGTTAAACCCATAGGCTTGATCAGTCATTTCTGTCTTTTTGATCTGTCATTAAAAGATGTGCCACCAGAGTTTTCTATGAAAAAAATAATGTATTACACAAAAACAATGTTTTTCGATTTTGTTCAGTTGATTTGTAAAAAAACTAAACTGTCCGCATTATCCGATGTCTTTAATGTTATTTATAAATAGAAAATGGTGGAAGAAACGAAATTGTTCTCATTACAGAAATTTCCCTCTCTAATGCTAAATCTATGGACTTGGAATGCATCAGTATTTTTCAAATTTCTCCTCGGACAATTAAAATTTTTACCTTCTGTTTTCTGTATGCCCTTCTTACAGTGTAGTTACATTGTGACACTCATGTGACTGTCATCTGCAGACTCAATTTCAAAGTCATCGTGAACGTTGCATTGTGATGAGTTCCCAAATAATGTCACATTAAAGTCACATGATGATTTTCAGATGACAGAGAATACTGTGAAGTCAAAATTGTGCTATTTTTTGAAAAGTCACCATGTGACTATAATGTGATATTATTTGGTGACTTATCATAATGCAACGTTCACGACGACTTTGAAATTGAGTCTAAAAATGACAGTCACATGAGAGTCACAATGTAACTACATTGTAAAATCACCTGGTGACTCGTCACAAAACAGCAATCACATTGACGTCTCAGTGGAGTCGTATATAGTGATCAATTGAGACTAATAATGAGACGTGTGGAATTTCCTACTTTTGTTTCGCCGTAGTGACTGTAACACTTGTGACCATGTGTGACATGAATGAGATGCTATATATGGACTAGCTGTGCTGTTGGGATAGAAATTATTTGAATTATATTATTTCATTTTGAGTATTCGCCAACTTGAAAATTAGCATTTTGTGACTGGTCCTTAATTTTGGACACAAGTGTATATACTTAATTTTATACTTTAAGTGTTAAAATTCAAGTGAAGCCGGCGAGTTTATAAATGGGATTTTAACACTTTAAATAAAACTAACTATGCATTAGAAACATTTTGGCAAATAAAAAGTAAAGACATTCTTCAAGAAGATCATACATAATAAAGAAGGTGAAAATCTTAATTTTCCGAGCAGGAATTTGAAAAATACGGATTCATTCCAAGTCCATAGATTTAGTATTAGAGAGGGAAATTTCTGTAATGAGAACAATTTCGTTCCCTCCACCATTTTTTATTTATAAATAATTTTAAGAACATCGCTTGGCAATTTTCTTTTCTTTTCTTTTTTTTTTTTTTTTCTTTTACAGATCAACTGGGCAAATCGAAAAGCATTGCTTTTGTGTAATACATTATTTTTTTTCAAAAGAAACTTTGGTGCTACACGTTTTAATGACAGATGAAAAATATGATAGTGGCATCGATGAAGAGAAAGGTAACATTCCACCACGCACAGCGTCAAAGATTCAAACAATGCTGCCAGCTGTTCGCCTATATTATCAATCAAAATGTAATATAACAACAGACCAAGTTTTCAAGTGTATCGAAAACTTAGAAATTTATGCTGAAGAGATTATTTATTCAAATAATGCAAAGAAAGATGACTTGTTTCTTTAAATAAAGTTAAATAATGTAAGTAAGGCACTTCATTTATACATTTTGTTTGTCCTGATTATTATTATTATTTTTTTTTGTATTATGGTTATTAATTAGCATTTTCTTTTTTACACTGTAAAATGACATGTTTCTTAATTTCAAAAATGCAGTATAATCAAGAACGAAGATATACAATAACCTCTTCTGAGTCACCAAAGATTCCGAAAAGCGTTTCTTTAACTTTAAAAACTTCAGAAAACAATTTATCTTCGAGATTTGAAGAAGAATTTATAAAGATAAATTTTTATTAGCTGCCCGTCATTTTCGGAAACGTTTCTATGAGTAGCTTTTACAGTGCAATAATCAGTCTTCTCAAATCGGAATGTCACTTCTTCGGATGCTATCCATTCTCAGGTAAACATTTTGATATTCAGCAAACATGTTTAACAGACAGCATACAAAGTTAACAGCATTAACATTAATATGAAAATTAACATTATTTTCTTAGAATTGCATGCACTAATTCAGTTATGCAGCTGAAAATGTTTACTTGAGAATGGATAGAATCCGAAAAAACGATTTTCGGGGTACAGAGAACTGATGAATGCAGTGTAAAAACTAGTAAGAAACGTTTCCTAAAATTACGGCAGCTAATAAAAATTTATTTTTATAAAATCTTCTTTAATGGGTGACTCGAAAGAGGTTATTACATATTTGCGTTCGCGATCATTGTACATTTTCGTAGATTAAGAAACATTTGTCTTTTTTTTACAGTGTACAAAACTTGCTGAATTAAAGAAAACCTTGTTTCTTTATCATAAATTTGTAAACTACCGTCAACCGGGGGCTACTTTGTGCTACTTTTTCCTGGTTCCACTCATATTTTCATTATTAAACTAGTATGATGTGGCCATCACGAAACTTTCTTCTATATAAATCATGTCAATTAAATCATTAAAATTGTATAAGAAATTACATCAATTTAGCACCAATTCATATCAAAGTATATCTGAATTTGAAGTTTGATGAAAATCCATGCATTAGATCTTGAGATAGAGCTATTGCAAAAATCGCGAAAAATGCAGCATAGCAGCGCCACCTGTTTTGCGATTTACACCAAAAACTAATCAGCACCAATTTATATTAGGAACTACTTGAATATAAATTTTTATTAAATTCCGTGCATTAGTTCTTAAGATAGAGCGCCCACAAAATTTGTGTCACATACAGAAGGACAGACAGACAGACTCACAGATAGACATTTTGTAAAAACATGTTTTTCGGAATCTCTGACCTCTAAAACGTGTAAATCCGTCGAAAATTTTTACGAATTTTTCTTCTTCTAAAGATAGAAGAAAGTAAAAATATTATATGTGATTTTTCAACGTCGAAATGGAGTTGTAAACAATTATCACGAGACAATGAAGCAAACTGTGTGGTTTTAAAGAGGAAATTTTTTTATTTTTTATTTTTTAACTATGTTTAAAGTTTTGGAACAAAGTAGGGACCCCTGTTCTTTGGTCCATTCACTTAGTTTCATACAAAATGAATACATTTTTATTGAAACTCCCTTGCAATATAGCATTTGCTAATAAAGTAACACTGCAAACTCGATAAACAAATGTTTTTTTTCTTTTTCCAACATTTAAACACAATAAACCGATTGTTAATATTAAAGAAACGAGAAACAGTTTTTGTCATGCTATCCCCAGCAACTGGAACAAAAACAATTAATGTAACATTTTGCTATAGTAACATTTGAAAAAAATGTTACTTAAAACATGTTTTAAGAGATTTAGTTGTATAAAAGGCATTTCTAAGCAATTGGTGCTATTTTCGGAGCGAAAAAGGACTGGCACAAAGTAGCCGCGAAATACTATAGTTTTCATGTTAGCTTTATAAAAACGTAAACATTCTCTGTCAAAATAAAAAAGTTAAAGGAAAAACTATGATCACACATGTTTTACAGGTTACTAAAGGTAATATTTTGACACTTATCTTATTTGTAGCTCTTATTCAGATTGTTTCACTACAGAAAGTTTTGAGAGTTAAAATTTACACATGAAAACAGTTGTTTACAAACACATTCAGTGTTGCCACTAAAAGAATTAAATTACCCCTAAACTATTCAAATACCCTATAGTAGGGTATAAAATATTTTTCAAGGGCAAAATCTCCAAATTATCTTGTATTGTTTGTTCAATACAAAGAATAATTTTTTTTTAACGGATGGATCAAAGTAACCCGCAAGGACCAAAGTAGTTGTACTTAATTTCTTTCAAAAATTTTATTTTATTAATTCAAAGCAAGGGATTTTTCGTTTACATTGAAATTTTTTTATAGCTATAAATTATTTTTCTGGAAAGAAACTTTGGTGCTACATCTTTTATTGACAGATCGAAAAATGATAGCGACATTGATGGGGAGAAAAATAACATTCCACCACCGACAATGTGAGAGATCCAAACAATGCTTCAGGCTGTTCGCCGATATTAATTATCAGAATGTGATATAACAGACCAAACTTTAGAGTGAATTGCGAAATTAGAAATGTATGCGGCACAGAGATCATTTAGTCAACTATTGCAAAGAAAATAACATTTCTTTAAATAAAGTTAAGTAATGTAAGTACGGCAATTTATTTGCATATTTGGTTTGCCCTGAGCAATTAGGGTTTTTTTTCATTATGGTTATTAATTTGCATTTTTTTAAAACTAAAATTACTAAATTAAAGAAAACCTTGCTTCTTTTAGCATAAGTTTGTTAGCTACTTAATTTATTTCAAAAGCTGGATTTAATTAATTCAACGCAAGGATTTTTTTAATACATTGAAATGTTTATATCGCGTATTATAAGGAAGGGTTAGGATTTTTTGGTGAAGTTTTAATTTCGTTATGGAATATTAGCTGGAAATTAATGCTGAACTATTTATATTGTTTTAAGTGCAAACTTATTAATATTTCGTAATCGAGCAGCATGATTGTTTAAATAGATTTTAAACAATTCATTATGGAAAATTATTTTTAAAACCATAAAAAATCAGTAAAATAAGATAAAGTTTTCAAACAAATTGCATTTAAAACTTTTTTTTTTCTATTCGACAATGTAAAAACGAAATTGTGCGATATGTAGAAGTTAAAAAAATATCAGTAAAAGCAAAATTGTTTGCTCAAATCGTTTCCATACGCACATATTTTTGCTTTATTATATTGATATTTTGGCAGCTTTATTTTCCATGCGTATGATAAGCAAGCAAAGCATTTCATGTGTTTAAATAGATTTTAAACAATTCATTATGGAAAATTATTTTTAAAACCACAAAAAATCAGTAAAATAAGATAAAGTTTTCAAACAAATTGCATTTAAAACTTTTTTTTTTCTATTCGACAATGTAAAAACGAAATTGTTCGATATGTAGAAGTTAAAAAAATATCAGTAAAAGCAAAATTGTTTGCTCAAATCGTTTCCATACGCACATATTTTTGCTTTATTATATTGATATTTTGGCAGCTTTATTTTCCATGCGTATGATAAGCAAGCAAAGCATTTCATGTGTTCTAAAACAACAAATCGACACTGACGTCTTTTTCTTAAGCATAAATTTCTATTAAGGAAGAATAATGATGCAACATTCAGTTGTATTTCAAAAGATCTGGCACGTTGCCTGACAGTTTTGGCTGTTTAGAACAAGCTATTATACCGAAGTGTACGTCAATGATGTATTTTTGATTGTAAATTATTAGAAGGTGAAACTTGGCAAAATTCAACGAGATATAAAAAATTAATAAAGGAATAATCATAAACTACAAATAAACATTCAAAATGAGAAGAAATCTCCAAAAATTATTGTAATAAAACTCAAAAACTACAAAAGAATTATTAATTTGAACCAGTTGTCAAAATAGTATATAATAGTAATAAACAAGCAACAGCTACAAAAGAATTGTTAATTTAAACCAGTTAATATATCCAAAATAATATATCTCTTACTTTTAATGTTTTAGAAAAATGATAAATGAAACTTTGTTCATTTAATGTATAATTTATATGACGATAAAGTAATCAGTGACAATGCAAATCAAAAATACAAAACTGTATGTCTAAATTGCATATAAGGTGATCATACGTTCCGAATTTCGCCGAAATTTGGGAAGAAAAGTATCACTCAGCTCATGCAGTTTTTGATTAGAAAAGAAATCTAAATAAATAAATAAACAAACGAAAACAAAAAGGATAGATTATGAATCAGTTTCCTACACATTCAGAATACTGTAATAAAATTTCACCGTTTAATAAGGTGAAAGATGATGGCTAAGTGAAGTAAACAATTTGGAAAACATATAACACATATGAAAGATCAATTTCGAAAATTACCATCTATAGAAGGAAGAATGTTCGAATTCTGTTCTACGACCCTGTATATCATCTATAGATTTAGAGTTAGACTATTTAGGCAGTCAAGTTAGACTATTTAGGGGCGCTGTTGGTCCAAAGTTTTTGTTAATGGATGACAATGCTCGGCCACATCGAGCATATGTGGTGTCAGAATACTTGCAAACACAAGTCAAGTCAACGCAGAGTACCGACGTGGATCGTATTACTGCCACGCGAAACCTCCAACGAAATTCAAAAAAGGGCACAACTTTAAATTTAAAAAGATCGGTTTAGAAACAACTAAGAATTTTGAAAACCCTGGTGGAGACCCTTAAGAGTCATTCCAGCGTTTTGAAGCACCCGAGGCACAATTCTGCCTCCAAATAAAATGGCGCATAGAGCATCCAAATAAATTTGGGTGCCCTGCACTTCGTTGACAGTCGGAATATCTGACCCGGCAAAAACGGAGAATGGAGAGGTCAGTGGTGTCAGGAGCAGGGATGTAGTGGAGGGTATACGGGGGTATACGCCGTATACCCTCTGGATTTTTTTAAGGAACACCGTATACCCTCTGTTTCTCAAGAAAGCTATAGTATATATACACTGGGGTATACCCTCTGCTTTGATCGTATACCCTCTGCTTAGAACGTATACCCTCTGTTTTCTTTACGACTACACCACTGGTCAGGAGTCAACTCTAAGCCTGACTTCCAGGAAAACAAAATGCCCTAACTAACACTAAAACCCAAAGAACTTAAAAAAAAGGGGGCGGGTGGAGCACATAGCTCACTAAAATTTTGATAATCAAGCTTAGTGCTCATCACAAGTCGCGGATCTCCCGGCTTTCACGCAGACAGTTCAGCCTTTAAAAAGACCCTTTGTTAATAGACATCGAGATCGCCATAACTGCGAATAACATTTCGGCGTTGACCATGATCGAAAGTGAGACTTGCAAACAGAAGATGTCACTGGAATGGATTGACCACTTTCAGGGCCAAAAGTAAGGGGGTGGGCGCAGAGGGGGCATGTGCCCCGGGCTCCAGAACAAAGGGGCGCTAAATGAAAGATTATATATTTGGAATGGATCATTTTCTTCTGATGGACTGATGACTTCCATTATTATGAAACAGTCATTATAAATGAAATGTTAGGTGAAGATGAAAGAGCTAAAGATGATGAAAAGAAAGATGAAAATTGAAAGATAAGAAAAAAAAATGGACATCTTTTTTTTTTTTTTTTTTTGAAAAAAAAAAAAATTATGGCGCACTTTGAGTTGCTCAAAGGAGGTGAAGTATCTGGGTGTTTATTTCGATGAGAGATTGTGTTGGAAGAGGCACATGGATTACTGCATCAATAAGGCCAAAAAGATTTTCTGGTCATGCAGAAATGCTATTGGCAAAACATGGGGACTCAGCCCAAAAGTGATCTGGTGGATATACAATATGGTGATCTGCCCTATGATCAATTATGGCAGTATAGCTTGGTGGTCAAGAACAATGACTGACATTGCCAAGTCAGAATTAGCAAAACTGCAGAGGATGATCTGCTTGTCCATGACAGGTGTACTTAGGACAACTCCTACATCTGCTATGGAGCTGCTGTTGGGTATGTACCCACTGCATATGATTAATGAGGCAGAAGCATTGCTCTGCTCTTATAGACTCATTTTACATGGACAGTGGCAGAGTAACTCGAGGTATCTTACTTGGGGCAGGTTTAACTGTAAAATCAGTAAGCACCCAGTCTTTATCATGAAGGGTGACGGCATGCCTTTAAAGCATGTATTTGATAAGTCGTTCAGAGTTAGTCTTCACTCTAGAGCTGAATGGGAGACTCTTTCTGTAACGGAGCTTAAGACTGGTATGATCTGGTTTACTGATGGTTCCAAGATGAATACTGGTACGGGAGCTGGGGTCTGCTGCCCAACTGATGGTACATCCTTCTTCTACCCACTGGGTAGATACGCCACTGTCTTTCAGGCAGAGGTCTATGCAATACTTATGTGTTGTTACATTTGCATTGAGAGGGGGGTATAGTGGCCTGTATGTCAATATCTACTCTGACAGTCAGGCAGCATTACTTGCGTTACAGAAACATACAATTACTTCTAGGATTGTTTGGGAGTGTTACTGCTCTTTGAACAGGCTTGCCAGTAATGGTAATGATGTTGCTATACATTGGGTACCTGGTCATACTGGCATCCTGGGTAATGAGCTTGCTGATAGTCTAGCAAGGAAAGGGTCGGTTATTCCATTTATTGGACCTGAACCAGCTATTGGCATTTCCAAAGACTGCATTAGAACTACTGTTTTTAGAATTTTAAGAGAGCAGCAGTATCAAGAATGGCTTGACTCAAGAGGATAGAGACAAGCGAAAGAGCTCAATAGCGGATGCCCTAGCAAAAGGGCAAAAGAACTCATTGGGCTCAGAAGGAATAGTCTAAGAATTATGGTGGAACTGTTAACAGGACACTGTAGACTTAATGGACACCTTAGTACTATGAAGGTGGTTAATGACCCTCTTTGTAGGGGTTGTAAGTATGAAGAGGAGACTGCCTTACATATGCTCTGTAACTGTGAGGCATATGCTGCTCACCGTTTCGAACACATGGGTCGACATCTGATTGAGCCATGGGAAATTCAGGATATTCCTATCAAATGCCTGCTGAATTTTAAGTCAGCTACTGGTCTATTTAAGGACTAAGTGAGGATGTTTTCCTCTTTCATTTTTGGGGGATAGCACAATAGACCCCTGGTCGCGGTGCTTTGGCTCAGGCCACCCCTCCAGTAATACAGTAATACAATACAGTAATCTGTAAATGAACAATGAATGCCAATGCAGACTATATTCTATAGTAAACATCTTCTAGTGCACCTCACTGATATATGAGGCATTCTGACAAAATTTTAACCTTCAGGAATAAAAATCTGGTGAAATTAAACTTAATAAAATAACATTTTAAACTTATAGACAAATGCCTTAATGATTCAAAACAAAGAAAAAATTTTCAGCAGCGATGGTTTGTTTTTTATTTAACTGAGGTTTAACTTAAACTTGCGTGTTGAATTTTGCTTACCGTCATCTTGACATTTTACCTCTCTAACTTTTTATTTTCTTCTAATTTTTTTCTTATAATGAATTTGCATAGTACTCATAGAACATTTAAATAACAAATAATAACAATGTAGTATTTTTAGTACAAAATTTTGGTATAACGCTGTCTTAAAAGGCTGTTAAGGCAGGGACGATAAGGAAAAAAAGGAACGGTAAGGACAAAAAAAGGACGGTAAGGAAAATTACCACCTATTTTTAATAAAATTATGTTAGGACTAAGTGATAGCCACAGCATCATTGATTTTTAGCAACAGTTATTTACATTGGATTAAATATAAAAATAAAAGTTTAATTTACCTCAAAAAGTGCAGGAATAAACCTTGGGAACGGTAAGACTACCAATAAAGCCACAATGCTTGAAATTGATATTTAAATGCCGATTTAAATTCTGCAGTAAATTTTCTCTCAAAGAATTTTAGCCATTCTTTCTCTAACAAACTTCTGCATGAGAAAAAAGTTGAAAGGAAAATCTGTGGCTGTATCTGAAGGGATTTTCTGTATAATTTTAGCAAGAGGGACGGTAAGGAATCTAAAATCCAGGGACAGAGTTAAAAAAATAATAACAACTGTAAAAATATGTGCAGGGTAACTTTTTGCTACATATTTATATAAAACAATAGTCCCAGTTTCGGAAAAAAATTACATCGAATTACTTTTATTGAAACAATTTTATACAGGCAGCTCCAAACTTATAAAAATCAGCATCAGGGACACGGGACGGCAAGGAATTTCGTGGTATATTTGGACCCCCAACATCGTCCAAAACTTATTTATCTCGTTAATATTGTTATACAGTCATGCAATGGAATGTTTTCCAATGTAAGAAATAAAAAAAAAACCCAAGAATATGTACAAAAATAAAAATTATTATTCAGGGACTTAAAAAGCAAAATTATGTGAAAATGCCTCATATATCAATTTCAATATGTGTGAAATAGAGTAACATAATTAAAATACACCGCAAACAATTGTTCCCGATAAACCATAACGTAACGAAATACTTTTGATTATCCCTATAAATGAACTATAAGTGCTAAACACTTCATTTTGAATACTGAACCTCAATAACATACATCAATTGCATAGCAATCCGAGTATATTTACGCGAGATAGAGCATGGACAGACATATCGAATTCATAAACGCTTTTCAACTATATGCTGGGAAATGTTAAAAAATATAAAGCTTATAAACTTATAAATTTTAAACTTTTGAAAAGTTTAAATTTAAGTCCCTTTATAAAATTTGGGCACCTTATATTCACACAAAAATATGTATAACAAAGAATGGAAAATGCACAGGATCATGATGGGAGCAACAGCACTTTGGGAAATCACAGGGAAAACATTTGATATTGAAGTGCGTGTTTTCCGAAACTACTGAAACGATTTCAATATTTTTTTATAGCTTTGGAAATAGCTAAACTATAAATTGATCACTCGGCGAGAAAGAAAATAAAACATGCAATAGTTACGCATAATTCTTGATTTTCGCACTCTTGTATTTAACTCAACCTGGTTTTTGTATATAAAGATGGAATTTTACGAACGATCTTCCACCTACTTCCTGATATGATAGAATCATAAAAAATATGTTCACAGGTGTATTTCCAATGGCAAAATAAAATTTTAATAATTATAAATTATTAACTTAACGTAAAGGCATATATTCATTAATATATGTAAAAATATATTCGTTAACCAGTCGCAATTATAAATCGCCCAATAATCTTTATGGTTACAACTGTTTACAAGTTACAAAAACAGTGGAGTTATTGATTCTCCAAAATAAGCCAGCTGGCTGTAAAACTGCAACAACGAAATATTTTAAACACTAAAATGTAAAAAAAAAAAAAAAAAAAAGTAAAACGTGTAATATATGTTTTTAGAAAGCGCTCTAATCAATTAATGGATTAATAATAATTAAATTATCATTATACTTTAAGAAGATAATTTAAAAATGTTCAATGTAAAGTTTAAATAATATATATATATATATATATTCTTGCTAAAGATGAGAGAAAAACTTTCGAGCTTCGTTGACGTGAGTGTGCTTAACATGAATTATACTTTTAATGCAATTTTTTCTCTTCTTGCCTGTCAAAATCAATTCAAAGCTTTACTTACTGTTTACATGAACAAAATTTTGATTTCCATTGATATTCACGTTAACGAGATTTGACTGTAGTTGCAAAACTCACCATAAAATTACAGCTTAAGAGGGAGAAAAAAACTATTTTAAAATTCAAAAAGCATCATTAATCTACGCCATATTATTAAAAATCACCAGACATCAATTTCTAACATTCATCAGACCTTTGTATCATGGAAAAAAAATTATTTTTTTATTTTGTTTTTCCCAGTTGAATTTTATTCGCTCAAAAATATTTCTTCCCAAAGGTTATCTCAATATTTATAAAACCGCAATGGTCTTTATTCTAAGAAAGTCTGAGAATACTACTTTTGGTTTCCACTTCTTTTTTCTATTTTCTTTTTCATTTTCTTAATTTTCTTTTTCACCATTCCCAAAAGAATATATTACTTTGTGAAGTCACGAAGTAATTTTCTGATATATTTTTTAGTTATTTGTGTTTTTCTGTACGTTAGTTTTTGCACGTCACGTTATCACATTTAAACTAAATATATTATTATTTTTATTTAACTAAATTATAAAGTCTTTAAACAACTATCAGCCATTCGAGTTTATTGGCCTTGTCCATTGACTTTGTTAAAGTAAATAAATAAATAAATGAAACATTCTTCGAACTTTCTTTCCTTATTTCATGTAGACCTTCAAAATCGCCCATTTTGTGAACATCGTAAACTGGCATTCTTCCAACATAACAATGCCAAGATCACCAAAGCAACTTGGAAAAAAGAAACAATTTACAAAAAGTTCAATGAACATTTGAGCAGTCGATGATATTTTAAATAAAATAATTAATTACATTTATTTTATAAATTTTGATAAAATATAGTACACTCTTAGAAAAAGGTTAAATTTTATCGAATACATTCTTGAATTCAGTGATGAATTCAGGGAGTTGCCAGGGGGATACATTCCCCTCTCTAGAGCATCGAAATCGGCTTTCTTTCTCTGTCCCCCTCTCCCGCCCACTTGCATGTCTAGAGGTTAGGGCGCCGGCTACTAGGCAAAAGGTGCTGAGTTCGAATCCCGACTCAAGCATGGACGTTTGTAGTGGGTTGGATTCCGCGTTAAACGGGGTCTCGGTCTGTTCCCCCCTCATGTGCAAAAAATAAGCGCAGCAGCCGCAATCAACGAACCACCCTTCTCCCAGTATACAAAGTTTAAAAGCTTTAAAACATTTATATATAAAAATATCTTCTATCCTAATTGTTGTTCTTTAATAACAATAAATAAATAATAGCCATCTAAGTTATTCCTCTATTTCTGAAATATCTGCACCCATTGAACCCCCTCCCTCCCAGCATAACAATTTAAAAACCCTATTAAAAAAATAATAAATGCATGTTTTCCTTTAAAAATGACTCGGTTCTAATGACGGATTTTGGCCATTTAACCTCTTTAATACTTTCATTTACAATAACCTCGATTATCCGAAATAATTGGGACCGACGATCTTTCGGAAAATCGAAATTTTCGGATAATCGAGAATGCTTCAATTTTAAGATTAAGGAGAAATATATGCAATATTTCTTATTTTGGTAACAAGTGCTTAATATTATAATTTTATCTGCAGATAAAATTACGCTTTTTGTAATTTAGATTTGGTAAAGGTCTTGTTTAATTAATCTTGTTTTAGTAATTGTTAATTACATTTATCTGTAGATACACGTAATTCATAATACATTTTAGCAAAAATAGGAACTCATTATTATCACTATTAAATGTATTTTTAAATGCATTTTTTTTTTAACTAGGGGGCTCTGCCCCCTACGAGCTACACTCGCCAACCCCCATGCAGATTCTAAAAATCCGTTAATTTGATCGGCTTAATAAAGATTACTGAAGATTGAATTATAATTTAAAAAAACCAGTGGAGATCCCTGTAAAGGGGTTTCCATTTATTTCTCTTTTAATAAAGGATTTTAACGCCAAACAAGCTGCTGTCAATTGCTGTTTTCATGCTTGATTAAATAAGATTAGTTAAACGTCTGAAAATTAGCTAACATGAAATGAACTAAGTCAACAGAATCTTTTGCTTCCAGGTATTTTTTAATAACGCTATAAGAAAATGATTTTAAATCACGCGTTTTAAATCTGACGTAATTTTCACCAAACTTTTCTTTTTGTAACATTTACCTGGAAATATGTTTATTGTTAGAAAGGAAATATTATTATTTGTGTTGTCTTTGGCAACAGTAGTTAAAAAGATTATTTCAAAATGTGAAACAAATATCACGTGTACGTGTAAATATACATTTTAATTTAAACTGTTTCGCAATATTATTTGGCTATTTGGAATAGGACATAATCACGTTTCAACCGCATTTACTGCTTTTAACACATATTAAATAATTAATTGTTTTATAGGTTTTTTTTTTCTTTTTAAATATCCATGTGCATAAACAAGTTTTATGACGTAATTTTTAATATTTTCCTGCTTTTAACACGTAATCATTTAATTCTAATTTTATAGGGGTTTTTTTCTGTTTATAATACTCACGTGTAAATAAATTTTTAATTTAAAGGAAATATTATTATTTGAGAAGTTTTTACAAAACAATAAGCTTTTCTAAAATATGTAAAAAATATATCTGGAAATGCTGAAAATTTGAATTTAAAATGGAAATAGACCCTCAAAAAATGAGTCAAATTAAAAGAATAAATGCAGTCTGCACACCGAGAACTTCTAATGTATAAAATAATCTAAAAATGATTAAATTCCTATGTATAGTTTTTGATCCTATAAAACTTCTTTAATGGAACGATTTTGATCAACTCTAACATTAAATATCTCTTAAAATAATTGTTCGATTTAAAAACTGTCTGTATCAGCGTATTTATCAAACATTTCTCCGTAATACTACCGATTTTCATATTTTTGTATGCAGTAGTTTTCTTAATATTAACGAAGAAAGACCCCCTGTCACAAAAGAATTCAAAACTGGCTGCGGCGGTGGTGGTGACAGCGTTAGTTACTTTTTTTTAGAATAGAGAGAAACTTATTACAATACAAAAAAGTAAGAAGTTTTGTTTTATCCTTTTATGTGTCATTTCCCTTAAAATATAAAGAATATATATCCAACTTATATATATAACTCATGTATATAACTTATAAACTAGGTTTTGGAGTCGTAGCTGGTGTCATTCTTAGTTTTAAGAAAAACACAGCAACAGTTCATGCGCATATTGCTATAGTTATTCAGTGCGATATCCTTTCCCAGCAATCCCGATCCCGTGTCTCTTCACAAGGGCTGCGAATAGGAGAGTGCCTGAATTCTTAGAGTATTCTACGACAAAAGCATCACTTAAAGAGACTACTTTATTACAATTTATATTCTATACTAGGGGGCTCGGCCCCCTACGAGCTACGCTCGCCAACCCCCGTCCAGACACCGCAGGCTCTAAATGCACGCTAATTTGATCGGCTTTAAAAAGATTTCGAAAGATTGAATTATAATTTAAAAAACAGTGGCGATCTCCCTATAAACGAATTTCTATTCATTTCTCTTTGATTGGGGAAATTTTAACGCCAAATCCGCTGCGGTACTACTTGATTATCCCGTCGACCAATTTCGCCAAATTATATAAATCGCCAAACCACTCGCCAAATTATACAAGTTGACATAATATTTATTTTAAATAACGAAAGAACAAATAAATTCGTACAACATTAATAAAAATACAAATAAAACGTCGAAATAAAAATAACTTGATGACGTAGACACGTGTAACAACATTTCAAAATAAGCTAATATAAAAGGAATTAAGTAAACTGAGTCTTTGTCTCCTGGTATTTTTTAACAAAGCGAAAAGAAAGTTCTTTTAAATGAGACATTTTAAATTAATCGTTTTTAATCTGACGTAATTTTTACCAAGCTATTCTTTCTCTTTTAAATAATCGCGTGAAAGTACATTTGTTAGCAATGAAATATTATTTGCGGTTTCCTAACAAAAATAGTTGAAAATATCCTTTCAAAATATTAAATAAATGTCTAGCGCAATTTCTAAATTTAAACTTTTTTGCAATATTATTTTGTGTTCATTTTATGTAATAACTATAATGTGACGTAAATATGACGTAATTTCTCCTAAGACTTCTAACGCATGTTAATGAATTTATTATTTTACAATATCCTTTCTCTTTTAAAATTCACGTGTGTACTTTTTATGACGTAATTTTTAATAAGTTCCTGCTTTTTATACATAATTATTTAATTCTAATTTGAAAGTTTTTTTCCTGTTTATAATAGTCACGTGTAAATAAATTTTTAATTTGAAGCAAACATTATTGCTTGCGTTTTTTATACAGTTGGCAACAGTTTAAATTAGTACAATTTTCTGAAATCTGTAAAAAATATCTCTAGAAATGCCGAAAATTTGAATTTAAAATAGAAATAAAACCTGAAAAAATGAGTCAAAATAAAAAAATTAATGCAATCTGCACTCCGGCAAATTCTAACGCATAAAATGATCTAAAAATGATTACACTGCCATGTCTAGTTTTTGCTGCTATAAAACTTTTTTAGTGGAACGATTTTGTCCAACTTTAGCATTAAATATCTCTTAAAATAATTCTTCGATTGGAAAACTGTCTGCATCAGCGTGTTTATCAAACATTTCTGTATAAAACCACTGATTTTCATATTTTTGTATGCATTATTTTTCTCAATATTAACGAAGAAAGACCTCCGGTCACAAAAAATTCAAAACCGGCGGCGGCGGCGGCGGCGGCGGTGACAGCGGTAATTACTTTTTTTTAGAATAGAGAGATTAGATGCCTGAGAGTAATCTCGGATGATTGGCTTTCACTTCAGTATATGTTAAGTGTTCGTGCCCTCCTAGACTTAAATTTTTATAAATATGTGATAATTGAGCCATGTGTCGCAAGTTACTTCTGAATTTAATTGGGATTTGAAGTAGACAAGAAATTATGGTGTTTGAGACGTGCAGAAAACATCGAACATACAGGGTGTCTATAATTAAACAGGCCTACAGGCAAAACTAATGTTCATAAAGTTGTGAAATTTTGTGAAAGACATAATAAAGGGATGGGAATTTGTTTGAGCTAAAAAAATATAAATAAAAATAGTTCGAAATTCCGCCACCAGAGGGAGATTTTTATAAATTACGCATTTAGCATTGCGATAGTTTAGAAATTTTATTTATTTACTTAACCTTATTCTAAATACAGCATTCTACGTCATGTTCCTAGTATTTCGCAGAACACACTGCGATCAACTGGGGGAACATGCTATCTTACGATTCCAGATGGTATCTGAAAATGATGAAAGTCATGCAGAACATGTTTGGTTATAACCAAATTTGTTAAACTATCGTAAATATATGCTAAATGTGTAATTCGTTAAAAAACGGACTGCTAATTTTTTTCTCCCTCAAACAAATTCCCATACTTTTATTATGTCCTCCAAAAAATTTCACAACATTCTGAGCAATAGTTTCACCTGAAGACAACTTTAAAATAAGGTCGATTAATTATGAACATCCTGCAAATAAAATTTCTAAACTATCGTAATGCTAAATGTGTAGTACATTAAAAAGTCGCCCTCTGGTGGCGAAATTTTGAGCTACTTTTATTTATATTTTTTTAGCTAAAACAAATTCTCATACCTTTATTATGTCTTTCACAAAATTTTACAACCTTATGAACAGTAGTTTTGTCTGTAGACAGCTTTAAAGTAGGGTCGTTTAATTATGGACGCACCCTGCATGTCTGCACTGATTATTATCGAAAATAGGCTATACTTGGTAATGTCTCTTATGCGATTATAACTACTTAAAGTGTTATTTGGGGCAGGTATAGAAATTGATTTAGAAACTAAGGGGAAGGTATATTAATTGACAAAAAGTTGTAGAACATCTTATCAACTTTATAACATATATTATGCATTTTATTAATTAGAGTTACAATGCTTCTTTAAATGCAATATACAAACATCAAGTAAGAAAATTACTTTTATTCATATAGCATCATTAATTTAACTTTTTTTTTTAAGCAATTTAAACTTATAAACAATTTAAATTTGAACTAGTGTTAAGCTGTTTTTTTTAAATACTAAATTATTATTCTGCAGTATTTTGAATTAAATGTATTTAAGACTGTTCTTAAAAAAATAATTGTACTGCTGAACAGTGCCATTGTTCTTGGCGCATTATCAAAAGTCATTTTTATATGTGAATGGAGATATTAATAATCAAGTGGAATTTAATAGTATTTTCGTTTTGCTATAAATGTATTGCATCTAATAATCAAGTATTCCCTAATAGTTGTGTTTTTAAAGTCTACTTAAATCTCCAAGCTTGGTATAATTTTCTAAAATATTCTAAGCCTTTAAAGAAAAAAAGAAAAATGCTATTCGACTACGTAGTATATAAATTAGAATACCTGCAAATTTTGTGCATTTAAGCATGAAAATGATTACATGAATGCGATGAGAGTACCAAATTTGGATTTGAGAAAAGCACAACAAAAAAAGAAGAAATTATTATTTTTATCCTGATATTTTTATCTGGCTAAATATGCAAAGTAATTGGCTAAGTATCCAAAATGGCTACAGATGTTCTGCCGAAGTATCCGGCCAACTGACATTCAGTAATTTGACCAACCGAATATACGGCAAAAAGCCGAATAGACAGAATACCGAATAGTGACCGAATATTCGTTATATCCCAAGAAACATCTGATATGAAAATCAATAAAACTCCTTTTCCGCTGCGACAAAAATAGTCCTTATTATTCTATTTTCAAGAATTTGCCCTCGTATTGATGACAAACAGAAATAGAATTACACTGAATGATTCAGTCGAAAATAGACGCGTTCTATTTAACTGACATTTTCTCAAAATATTTCGTTTTTGAAAGAAACGAAATCTTTATCATAAATTTAGTATTCCTCGTTTGAGAAAATAGCTCATTCGTTTCATGTTTCACAGTAACAGGAATTACCTCTAACGCTTTGGTGAAATTTAATTGGAAGTACTCAAAACAATTGGTTAAATAGTGATGAAAATCGAAGGAAAATTAATGACAATTCACTTTTCTTAATTTAACCCTTTCACACCCTAATCATAGTCAGTAATCCATTTTTCAAAAATATTGGGTGGGCTTGAAAATTTTTGAGTAAAATAACACATATATAATCTTTTTCCTTTCATGTGTGTGTGTGCTGAGGGAGAAGTGAATGATTAAAGATGATAATTCGAAATTAAATTATGTTGGTTCTAAGCAAATTTTTAAATTATTATAATTTAATTATAATTTTATAAATAATTTTATTAAATTATATTCTTATAAGTTATTCTTTACATTAATATTGATTTTAAATAACATTGGAATTGCTAACTATTGAAAGTGCAAAAAACTAAATATCAAGAAACATACGTTTTAGTCACCTAAGGGCCAACTCAAAATATCAAAACAGATGGCAAAATATGCAGGAAATTTGTTTTCGTGAAAAGTTTAAGCGTACATCCGCTGAAGGGGTTTTCAGTGCTCCTGTAAATCTAGTGGATGTCCTTACTATTTTTGAAACAAAATTATTTTGAGAATGTTAATAAAACCAAATTTCATTTCAGCGATTAAAGAAATAACAAAATAAAAAACGAATTAAATCAATTGAAATTGGGTGGGCGGACAGATCAAACTAGTTCCGCTCCACGGGCCCACTGGATGGCACCATAAGTTGGCGCCACTGATCATAGTAGTACACGTCCTTACCTTTACTATTATTTTCTCTTTATAATTAATATTATTGTTACAGTGTTTTTAATTTGCTACTATCACATAATTTATGTTTCAGCATTTAATAATAATTTTTTTTTAAGCTCGCTTTAAACTGTATACTGTTGATGAAACTTTCCAGAGATGACATAATAAGCAATATAAATAAAAGTCGTTAAAAAAAAACACTTCTTTTATCAACATTCAATCTTTATCTTAACAATCCCGCCTAATTTCAAGACTGCAGTTCTTGTAGTTCCAAAACATTTTCGTTACAATACGTCCCCAATTATTGAAAAATCCCCGCTTTGATTTACACTTGATAAAAAGCGCGAACCACTCAATTTATTACAAAATTATAATTTTTCTTTTGTTTCTTTTTTAAGATAAGGAAAATTTTTTTAAGATATGGAAACAGGAAAGAAGAAAGTTTTATTTAAATTATGTATTCAGGATTTCTAAATTGTTTTTCTCAACATATAATCATAAATTAATTAATATTAAAGTATTAAATGATAAAATAGTATTTAAAAAAATATATATTATAATATTTATTTTTATTTATATAATCTTTAAAATATTTCGCTGTTGCAATTTCACAGTTACTTGTCATATTTTGGCGAGAGTGGTGTGGCACATCATTAACTGCATTATTTTTGTAACTCGTAAAAAGTTGTAATAAAGATTACTTGACGATTTATTACCTGTGGCCAGGTAACGGAAAATTTTCTTAAAATTAATTTATAAATTTATAAAAATTCAAATGTTGTATTGTTATAAGAAACACATCTGTGTACATTACATTTTTTTTTTTTTTTTTTTTTTTTTTTTTTTTTAGAATATTAGAAAGTGAATGAAAAATCGACTACGAATTTCCATCTTTACATACCAGGTGACCTAAAATGATTGATTTTAAAATTTAATAACTTGCAAATGGTGACAACAATTGCAAAATTCTTGCAGGAGGATTATGTAAGACATGAAGAGTTTTTATACTGCGATTCCCGGTTTTAGTTCCAAATAGCAGCGATAGATGGCACTGCAATCAATAGGGGTTCAATCGAGACCAAAACCGAAATCACCCAGCACTGATGCGAAAGAAGGAGGTTAAATATATGGAGTGGGTCTCATTCCGCAATACAATCTTCCTCTTAGAGACCTACTCCATATATTTACCGTTGCTTTTTTTCAACTTAAATTAGGAAAATTACTTACTTTCTTGGTCACCCCTGCCATTTATTGATTTTGTTTCAAAGCAAAAAACATTCAGCTATATAGAAATAAATGAAAAATCTAAAAAAATTAAACAGTTCAGTTTTTATGAGAAAAATTACAGAGGTCCACATTTGTGTGCATCAAGACTGCTGAGGTTAAGACAAATCTGTGGATAAAATGAATAGTACTGTTAATAACATCGAAAACTGTATGTAAAGATATGAAAACTTCTATTTCTATTTTGTTAAAATACTCTTTAAAAAAAAAAAAAAAAAAAAAAAAAAAAAAAAAAAACGACAAACACTACTTAATCTACGGAAATAAAATATAATCACGAACGAAAATATTCAATAACCTCTTAGGAGTTACATATGATTCTGATAAGCTTTCTTTATCTTTAGAAACCTCAGAAACCAATATATTTTTACTTTCTTCTATCTTCAATAGGAGAAAGTATTGTAATCGAAATTTTTTTTTACTTCCGGTCTTCGACGGATTTACACGTTTTAGCGTTCAGAGATCCCCAAAAACATATTTATACAAAATGCCTGTCTGTCCATTTGTCCGTCTATCCGTATGTCCGTGTTGTCGCCATTGTACCATGAAAAAGTGTGTGAAATTATGCATAGAATTGAACCGAATTTTATGTGTATGTTTTTGGCTATGGCAGGCAGGTCCTCCTTCAATATGGAAACATTCTACCAGAAGGGGGCTGTAATAGCGATTTTTGTGTCATGTTCATTATTGTACCATCGAAAAGTGTATGAAGTTATACCAAGAATTGAACCAATTTTTTTGTGTATGTTTTTGGCTAAGGCCAGCAGTTTCTCCTTGAACTAAAAAATATTTCGTCAGAAGGGGTCGCTGTAATAGTGATTTTTGTGCGATTTTCTTTATTGTACCATCGAAAAGTATATGAAGTTATGCATAGAATTGAACCAATTTTTTTGTGTACATTTTTAGCTATGGCCAACAGGTTCTCCTTGAATTTGGAAATATTCCACCGAAAAGGGACTCTGTGATAGCGACATTTCGATAATTTTCGATTTTTCGTAGTTCTATTATCCATCGGTGTGGCTCGTGGAGCAACGGGAACTCGCCTCCTGCTAAGCCGGCTATCCGCAAACAGCTGATGTACAACAGAATAACGAAAAACTATTGATTTTAATAAATCAAAATTGGTATAGTATTGAACTAATAATATTGGAGTATTAAAACATCTGTAACTATTTTTCGAAATATTAAGATGTATGAGATAGAAGAAAGTTTTCTAATTGGCACATCCAGCTAGTTGATATTTAAAAAAGCATTTATAAAAACAAAGTTTCAAATGCTGTCACTGACATTCGGAAATTTTTCGGACTGGTTCTTATAGTTTATTTAATCAGTTTTCTCAAACCAGACTATCGGTTTTTAGGATGCTATATCAAATCTCAATTAAGCATTTGCAGCTGTGTAATTCAATTAATACGTGCAAGAATAACAAAATAATACTAATTTTAATGTTAATGTTAATGCTGTCAATGCATCATGTTTGTCAACACATGCAAATGTTTACTTCAGAATTGATATCATCCACAAAACCTATATGCCAGGCTAAGAAAACTGATTACATTATAAAATCTAACCGGAAACGTTTTCGAAAATCAGTGACAGCAAAAAAAAAAACTTTGTTTTTATAAATGCTTCTTCAAATTTCGAAAATACAGTAGAGCGCCGATTATCGGAACTCCAATTAACCGAACTTCCAATTATCCGAACAGCCTATTTCTCTCAATTTTTTTAAAACCGAACTTCCAGTTATCCGAACAGCCTATTTCTCCAAAAATTTTTTTTTAACCGAACTCCCAATTATCCATTGGCTTGGAATAAAATTTTAAGTAACGGAAAATCTGATAGTGGATCAGAAAATGAGGAATCTAAAACAATAAAGGAGATGGGAAGAATCCTAAGTTATGAAGAAAATGAAATTAAGGAGTAGTTAAATAGTGAAGTAAATGACCCTGAATATCAGATTTTAAATGATGATGAGATTGTGGATGAGATTCATGATGAAAAAGAAATTGAAAAAAATGAAAATGAATGCTCTGAAAATAACCCAGGTCCATCACATAACGAAGCCTTCGAATGTTTGGAAACAGATATGAAATGGCTAGAATAGCAGAAAATATTGATCCTATTCAACTAACGTATTTAAGAACGAAGAATTAGAGATATGATAGCATTGAAAAGAATGTCTTCGTTGAAGCAAGCAATAATCAAAAGCTTTTTTGCTTAAATTATAATCCCTGGAGTTCAGAAAAAAGAGAAAAAAAAAATTGCGATAAAAATGTAAAAAAAAAAAAAAAAAAAAAAAAAAAAAAAAAAAAAAAAAAAAAAATTAAACATTCCAGTACTAACTGGTGCTTCCAGTTCTAAACTTAGGTAACGTGTGAAGGTTTTAGTATAGTCAGAAACATCCCTTAAATTGCCTATCCATTTATCCGAACTTTTGCTTATCCAAACTAGGGTCGGTCCCGACATGTTCGGATAATCGGCGTTTTACTATTGATTTCTGAGTTTTCTAAAGATAAAGAATGCTTTTCGGAATCGTAGTTATATGTTATTGTATATTTTCGTTCGTGATGGTTATAAAATACATTCTTAGATTTAAAAAAAAATTGTCTTTTTTACCGTAGTGTAGGGATATTGAAGTATAAATTTGCGCTAAATTATAATGTGTAGTGTACGCACTTTCTTAACTTTATTATGTTATAATAATTTGTACGCTATTTTTAATCTAATTTCTGTTTTGCGACAATTTTAATTATAAATACGAGTCGAAACCTGTCGAATTCGACGAATGAAAATGTTTAAAAGAACTGAATGACTGAATTTATAAAAAATTAAGAAAAATAATTACAATAATTAATCAATATTATATTGGCTAGCTTAACTTTTAAAACAAATATTATTTTTAACTAAAGCTTAACTTCAACTTTTCAAATTATTGAAAAATTAAACTTTATTTAAACTCTTTGGTATTACGGAATGAAAAATCAACGAAAGCTGCGTCACTATGACACAATTATAATTTTTGTGTTCATCGAAATCTAAAAATAACATCTTTTTACCCGGCTGCCAAGAAGGGTTAAGTGTTTCCCGCGTATCTGGGTATGTGGATTTCTTTATACCCTCGAAACATCCCAATAGCTGGATGGATTTTAATGAATGAGGTCTCTATCGATTCGTCTTAACCGTCCGATGGTTTTAAGCTAGGTTTTGTTTTTATAAATTCAAAATGGCGGCCGTAAAATACAAAATGGCGGTAGAGACGAAAAAAATTTTTTGCGCACCCTATTGTGTGACATATCATTGGATAGGTCTTTCAAAATGAAGACGATGTTTCATTGACTATTTTACAGTCAGAAACTCCGTTTAAATATTACACAACCTGGAAGTTGTGTAGGTAGGATCTCTAACTTTACTGCAACTCTAACCTTCATAGACATCTATAGGCCTCATCAAAATGGTGTTTATAGATAGGAACTAAATATTAAACACAACTTAAAAGTCATCAATACAAATAAATAAAAAAATAGGTAAGTAAAAAAAAAAAAAAAAAAAACAGTTTAACATTGATGAGAAATAATTAATTAGTTCCCTTTTTACGCAGTCGGGTTTTTTGACGTTTTAAATTTAATTCAATTTATTCACCGTTAAAAATTTACATGCATACTTTTCATATTCATATTCGTTATTTTAAGAATATTTTAATGTGCAATAGATTATTAATAATCTTTATTCCCAAACTTGATGTCATGTTGATTTGCGTGTAAACATTCGCGCCCTTTACTTGAGGTTCTCATGTGAGTGCCAGTGAAATCCAGAAATTTACTTTTAGACGTATTCGTAGTAAAATATTTAGTTTTATCAAAGAAAATACCCGTTTCTTTTTTACTATGACATCATTTTCACCCACTGAAGCCCTCTAAGATGACCGTCTCAATCGCAGTACCAGCGGAATGGAAAAAATATTGAAATGTAACAGCTTTATAAGCAAAAATGCGTTACTTTAAATCGTGATGTCATTTTCTGTTCAAAAGTTTAAAAAAAGTTATTTTTAATTGTAATACAAAAATGACATCCGTAATGATATGGTAATAATTCCCATTGTTTCCATTCTCTCTTCAATAATGGAAGTAATCCGATTGCCACCAATGTGTAGAAATTTTATAAAGGACTTTTTAAATTAAAATTAAAATGTAACAAGTTGGAAATTGCTCGTCAAACGTGGCAAATGAGGTGCGTTCGTACTATAACTAGTTTTATAATTATTTTTTGCACCCCATATTGTACTGAATGTATAATTTTTTGCACTTCATAAAGCGCATAGTCTGATACATCATTAAAATGCACTTCCAACATTTTTTTCCCATTCCCCGTAATGTAACGGAACACTTTTGACTGTCCCTGTAATTAAACTATACATCCGATTTTCCTAAAATTTGAAATAGCTCAACAAAATTTTACAACAATTATATCTTTAAAATTTCAGACCATTCGGAAGGCTGTAATATCATTAAAATGCACTTGCAATAATTTTTCCCATTGGCCGTAATGTAAAGAAAAACTTTTGACTGTCCCTGTAATTAAACATACATCCGATTTTCCTAAAATTTGAAAGGGCTCGACAAAATTTTGCAACAGTTATATCTTTAAAATTTCAGATCATTCGGAAGGCTCTAATATCATTAAAATCCACTTGCAATAATTTTTCCCATTGGCCGTAATGTAAAGAAAAACTTTTGACTGTCCCTGTAATTAAACTATACATCCGATTTTTCTAAAATTTGAAAGGGCTCGACAAAATTTTGCAACAATTATATCTTTAAAATTTCAGATCATTCGGAAGGCTCTAATATCATTAAAACGCACTTGCAATAATTTTTCCCATTGTCCGTAATGTAAAGAAAAACTTTTGACTGTCCCTGTAATTAAACTATACATCCGATTTTCCTAAAATTTGAAAGGGCTCGTCAAAATTTTGCAACAGTTATATCTTTAAAATTTCAGATCATTCGGAAGGCTCTAATATCATTAAAATGCACTTGCAATAATTTTTCCCATTGGTCGTAATGTAAAGAAAAACTTTTGACTGTCCCTGTAATTAAACTATACATCCGATTTTCCTAAAATTTGAAAGGGTTCGACAAAATTTTGCAACAGTTATATCTTTAAAATTTCAGATCATTCGGAAGGCTCTAATATCATTAAAATGCACTTGCAGTAATTTTTAACATTGGCCGTAATGTAAAGAAAAACTTTTGACTGTCCCTGTAATTAAACTATGCATCCGATTTTCCTAAAATTTGAAAGGGCTCGACAAAATTTTGCAACAGTTATATCTTTAAAATTTCAGATCATTCGGAAGGCTCTAATATCATTAAAATCCACTTGCAATAATTTTTCCCATTGGCCGTAATGTAAAGAAAAACTTTTGACTGTCCCTGTAATTAAACTATACATCCGATTTTCATAAAATTTGAAATGGCTCGACAAAATTTTGCAACAATCATATATTTGAAATTTCAGACCATTCGGTTGGGTAGTTTTTGCTCTGTTACATGCGGACAGACAGACGGACGGACAGACGGACGGACAGACGGACAGACGGACAGACGGACGGACTGAACGACGACTATAGGTGCTACGTATTTATATAATTACGAACGCACCTAAAAATGGGATTATTTTAAAAAATAGCGAGTGCGAGCACATCTGCAAATAATGTGCTTTCATTAAAAAAATAATTATATCATAACTAGTGTCATAAACTTTCATCAATAATAAAGTTACACCTATCTACCTCTTTCTCGCACACACAAAGTGATATTTTAAAATTTATTGTGTTTTTTGTATAATCTTTTAAATATATAGATCAGTGATTCTCAACGTGTGTGCCGTGACTCAGTAGTGCGCCGCGAAAAAAATCTCAGGTGTGCCGCGAAACTTTTAAGCCAAGTTTGAAAATTGCAATCTGTAATGTCCTATATTTCATATTATACGATTTACTTTGAAATAAGGTTTAGTGTCACATATTTGCTTTATTTGGGAGATTTTTCTGCTGTTACTCATTATAATAGCATACGAGAAAGCCCTAAAAATGGTCTTATGTCTATTGAGATAAATGCTTTCAGAAAAAAATTATGTCTCCTGAAGGAAAAAGATTACAATTTAAAATGCAGTAGAAAAGATCGTTGAAAAATAATTTAAGAGTATGCCTATTCGAAGGTTTTATCTTACGCAGAAAGTATTCTATTTTTTAAAAATAATCAAACTCAGATATCTCTTTAAATGCCAATGTGGCAAATTAATAACAAATTAAGGCACTTTTCCACATTTTCCCCATTATTAGTTCCTTTTCCTATACAATTTAATATTGGCTGTTGCCTGGAATTTCCTTCACTACTATTGATCGATAAACCTATACCTCGAATCCACTTCTCCTCCATATATATATGGTAAAATTCCATGTTTATTTGTACTGATGACGGTATGCTGAATGATACCGAAACGAGTCTTAAAAAGGTGCTTAAAACGGTGTTTCATCTACTTATAAATGTTAATGCATATTAAAGAGAAGTATATGAAAAAATGTTATAAGAATTTTATTTAAACTAATTTTCTTTTTCTTTCTTCGGTTCGGATGGCCTGTTTTGTTTATGATAATAAATAGTCCAAACTTACAAAGCAGTAAAAATTGCTTTTCATACTTTTCGTAATTTTTTAAAACTTTACCCAAATTTTAAAATACAGGCATCCCCCGACTTACATAAGTAATGCGTTCTGCAAACTTTTACGTAACTTGAATTTTACGTAAGTCGAATTTCTAAATTGATCAGGTAAAATTTCGTAAGAAACTCTAATATTTATTATATAATATATGAATATTAACGTTAAGGACGATGATAATTTTTAACAACTTAGAATTTAGTACAGTATTTTATTCATGAATATATATATATATACATAACCATTAATTAAACATAACCTACCACCATCAAAAACCGTAATATTATGAATTAAAGCTTTAAGTATAAAAAAAGTGCCAAATAATTTATTATAAGAATTATTATGGAAGAAAAAAGAAGAAAGTGGACACCGACAAATAATGGAAAAACTTATATATTGAATTACGTTTTCAAGGACACAGAATTCAATGATATAAGCAATATGGTTGTTTTCTGTGAGAAAAAAAAGCTAAAGCTAAAAATTATTTTCCTCTGTGCCCGAACAACCATTATAATGAAGTGAATAGATTAAAAATGAAAACAGAATAGAAACAAATAATATGAAATGGAAAAATCAATAAAACCAGTTTAAATATTTATAAGATATAAAATAGAAATAATACACAACATACCGATTAATATTTCAGTATTTTTCAATATATATATATCATCATCATCATCAACCGTTTTCAATCCACTGCTGGATGTAAGTCTCCCCCAGATTTTTCCAATGTTTTCTGTCTAGTGCTTTAGTCATCCAATTTACACCGGCTACTTTTCTGATTTCATCACTCTATCTTACCTGAGGTCGTCTTCTTGGCCGTTTTACATCTCTGGGATACCACTGTAGGGTGTTTGTGCTCCATCTATTGCCTTGTCTTCTTGCAATGTGCCCAGCCCATTTCCATTTTAGCCGTTTAATTCTTTCAATGATGTCAAAAACTTTCGTCTGACTTCTTATCCAGGTTATTCTTTTTCTGTCTCTTCTAGTTATACCTAGCATACATCTTTCCATACTTCTCGGTGTTGTTTGTAATCTTTGTACCACCCGTTTTGTTAGCGTCCATGTTTCTGCTCCATAAGTTAGCACAGGCAAAACACATTGGTTAAATACCTTTCTTTTCAAACAAAGGGGCATGCTACTCTTCAGAATAATATTGTTCTTCCCAAAAGCACTCCATCCATTTCTTATTCTTCTATTGATTTCATTCATGATACTATTATCTGATTATATTTCCTGCCCAAGGTACACATAACTTTGCACTTCTTTAATTTCAGTGTTGTTGTAGACAATTTTATCTTTTGATGCAAATGAATTGAACATCACCTTAGTCTTTTCCAAGTTTATTTTTAATCCCACATTAATGCTAGCTTCTGCCAACTCTTTTAGCATATTTTCCAATTCTTCAGGACTGTTACTGAAAATTACAATGTCGTCAGCGAATCGGAGATGACTTAAATATTCCCCATTTATTCTAATCCCTTTGTTTTCCCAATCCAGCTTCTTGAAAATATTTTCTAAGACAGCCGTAAAAAGCTTAGGCGAAATGGTGTCTCCTTGTCTTACCCCTCTTCCAAGCTTGATCTTTGCTTTTCCTTTGTCCAAGAGGATGGTTGCTGTTGCTTTCTTGTAAATCTTCTTTACAATATTGATGTAAGGTTTGTCTATACCAATGTCCTCCAGAGATTCTACTACTGCTGATGTGTAGACCGAATCAAATACTTTTTCATAATCAATAAAGGCAAGGCAAAGAGGTAAATTATATTCCTTATGTTTTTCAATGAGTTCCCTTAGCGTTTGGATATGATCCATTGTGCTGAATCCACTTCGGAATCCTGCTTGTTCTCTAGGTTGAGCTGAGTACAGAGCTGATTCAAGTCTTGTCGTTAAAACTTTAGTGAAAATTTTATAAATCACTGATAGTAAGCTGATCGGACGGTAGTTTTTAATGTTTTCCTTCTCTCCTTTCTTGTAAAGTAGCACCATCACAGCATTATTCCAATCTTCTGGCACATCTGACTTCTTGAGACATTTGGAAAACAGTAAGGATAGCATTTTTGAAAATTCTTCTCCTGCTTCTTTGATAAGATCGATTGTAATTCCATCTTCTCCTGGGCATTTACCTTTTTTCATAAATTTAATGGCTTGTAAAACTTCGTCTGTCATCACTGGGATTATGGCTTCGGTTTCTGTTAAGTTTTCTCGTGGATCATATATATATATATATATAATATATATATATATATATATATATATATATATATCGCGAGATTTATAAATTTAGCATTGATGAGCTGATTTAAACAATTTTCAATCTACATTAAACGAACAGGTGAAGCTAGAAGAAAAAAACATGCTGCTTCTTCGAAATTTTTAAATCAGCTTTCGTTCTAGTTTGAATTCAGCCAACATAATTATCACGGTTGAATCCCAGGTTTTTTGTCTCATTTTAATTAGATTTGAGTTTGTTTTGTTAAATATTTGATTGTATATCCTAATAAAAATATAACTCTCACTAATATATAACTCTCACTAATATATAAAACTATATTCTGGTTGTGGTTTTTATGTGCATATTTTATTTATAAAATAATTATCAGAAGTATGCAAATGCATATCAAACGCGCTAGTGTGTTGATAAATGTATTTTTCGAGATTTATTACGTAACTGCTAATTTATGCAAGTCGCATAATACGTAAGTCGAGGGATGCCTGTACTCATAATTATCTTTAAAATACAGTCGAACCATGATTTAACGAATCGTTCGGGACTAGCAACTTTGTTCGTTAAATCGAGATTATTCGTTAAATCGGGATAATTTAAAGAATATCTTTATACAACAGAACAAGTTAAAAAATGGCAATAAATAAGAACAGCAATGCTCATTTACTTTAATAATGATGTTAAACATTTATTGCTTTAAGAAAATACTCTGTATAAAACTTGATTCTTTTTTTTTGTTTACTACTATAAATCAAAAGCATTGTAATTAAGAAAAAATCTCATTTATTCAAATTTTATCGATAAATTATAAGACATCTTTTATAGATGTTTCTTTGCTTTGTTTCGATTTTGTATTCCGAACTTCTTTATCGATTTTTTTCTGAAGCTGTAGAAACAGTGTCTTCAACATCATGAGCCATCAACTATCGTTTCAAAGTATCGAAACTGCTAAATACTTTTTTGAATGTTAAATGCTTGATCTCTATTTCACCTTCTTCGTCCGATCCACTACTACTGATATTATTAACCTCGGTGTAACGTTCATTTTCGCATGTAGATATTTCTGCATCACAAGATACAAATTTAGAAAACTAACAATCAGGGACATAGAAAATTTATAATAAATACTAGGGGGCTCTGCCCCTTGCAAGCTACGTTCGCCAAACCCCCTTCAGACACTGTAGAATCTAAAAGCACGCTAGTCTGATCGGTTTTAAAAAGATTAGAGAAGATTGAATTATACTGAAAAAACTTGTAGCGATCTCCCTGTAAACGGGTTTCCCTTCAATTCCCTTTGATTGCAAAAATTTAAGGTAGAATCAGTTGCTGTTAAGACATCCAATGGTTGTTTTCGTGTTTGGTTAAAGAAGATCAGTTAAACATTTGAAAAGAAGCTAAAATAAAACGAATTAAGTAAACAGAGTCTTTGTCTCTCGGTATTTTTTAACAACGTTATAAAACGATTGATATAATACAATTACTAAAATTTGCTGCTTTAACCCCTTTAAGGGCGGTGATTCATTTTTGGACCACTTAATTTTAATTCTTAAATGCCACATTAGCGTCAGAATATTGGGATGAAAATTTTCCTTTTATTAAGTAAGTGAACAAAAGCATTTTTGTATTTCGAAATTTGTTTGTAAATTCTGGTGCCATTGACTGATTTTAAGATTTTACGAATAGAAGTGCCTTGTCCGTGAAAGAGTTAAACGCATATTAATGTATTTATTATTTTAAAGTTTTCTTTCCCTTTTAATATTCACGTGTAAATACAATTTTCAGGACATAGTTTTCAATATTTTCCTGTCTTTAACACGTACTCATTTAATAGTAATTTTAAAGTTTTTATTTCTGTTTTTAATAGTCACGTGAAAATAAATTTTTAATCGTTAGGAAATATTATTCTTTGCGCTGTTTTTAAAATTGAAAACAATCTCTATAATAATAGCCTAAGTCATGTGACTATCATCAACAGCTCCAGGCGGATCCCTTCGCTTTTTATATTCCAGGCGGCCATTTTGGTACTTTAATGTTAGCCAGCCACAGGTGTGATAAGTCGCCGAATATTATTCTTTCCCCATTATTTCGTTTATATTATAATAGTCCAAGTCATGTAACCGCCATAAACAACGGGCTGATTCCTTCGCTTTTCATAAGAAAGGTTTCCATTTTGATTAAAGAATCAAAATTATTTTTTCGAATAAAACTACATAAAAGTTGCCATGATCACAAAGAATTCCTGGTACTTTTATGTTAGCCGGGTGAAAATCTCGCCAATAGCTTTTTTTAAACTCGCCAGTTAGCATTTTTTTTTTTTTTTTTTTCGAGTGGCAAATTAAAACGGTGCTACTTGGTTATCCCATCGACAAAAAATCTGTCGCCAAACTATAAGATTAAATGCCAATAATGGTTGATCGTAAATGTCACATTCACTTGACTTTAAGGAAGTTACACATGTTCACGCCATCAAGTGATTTTTATTTCGACGTTTTATTTGTATTTTTATTAATGTTATACTAATTTATTTGTTCTTTTGTTATTAAAAAAAAATATGTCAATTTGTATAATTTGGCTATTTATATAATTTGGCGAAATTGGTCGACGGGAGAAGTAATAACATTAAAACGTTGCTTTGAAGTGGAAATTAAATCTCATGATTTGTTGCATTGTCAAATACGCACCGGGTTTGGCGTGATTTTTTTTTTTTTTTTTTTTTTTACGACAATTTGGCGAAAACCTCTTTTGCAAATTACCTGTTACATATGTATTTTTAAATTATTTTCTGTTATTTTTAAAATGAAATAACAATAAATTAAAAAAAATTAATTAATAACTGTAGAACAAAACAATTTATAACATTTTTTGTAAATAAAAAGAAAATAAATTCAAATAAACATTTATTAATAAATAAGTAACAATAGCCTGGTTACCATGTCAGGCAAAATAGCGCCATTTTGACGCCAATTAGGTACCCCGTTGCGTATATGACATCTGTGTCCAATATTTTTCTTTTCGTTTCGTTTAAAAAAAAGAATGAAGTAAAAGCCATTTATTTTAAAAGTTTCAATTTTAAATGAAAGTTTTGTATTAAATAAAATGATAATGAAATACAAATTGAATTCTGAATAAAAGTAACATGATGCATTTCTTAGCATACATTTAAGGGAGGCGAAACTCGTCGCCAAATTAATTAAAAATAACATTTTCTAAAATATGAAAAAAAATATCTGTTATGATTAAAATTTGAGTTGCCATCATTAGAAAAAAAGTATTTAAAATTAGAAAAAAAATAATATTTCGAAAACTAATTCTAATTTTAAAATTCTAATACCAGTTTTGAGATCTGTGGATCAATACAGATTTTTGGTGTTAATTTCATCGCAAAGTATTCCATATTTTAGGAGAAATCGCCGTGAAACGTAATCAGTTGTATCAGTCGTTTCATAGAATCGTTACATAAATTCGTTTCAATTCGATTCATTAGGGTTTTATATATATAGGGTAGATTAGAAAATTTCTCCAATTTTTCATTTTTTTTTACATCGAAAATTATTCGTTAAATCGGGATTATAAATTCGTTAAATCGAAGTATTTTTGTTCCATTTTCGTCGGGACCATAAAAAATTCGCTAAATCGAGAAATTTGTTAAATTGGGGCTCGATCGTATTTTAAGCTAACAGAACGATAAAGAACCTTATCATCTACGCGCTGAAAAAAAAAAAATACTGTTGAAATTTCCAAATTTGAATGAACCAGAAGGATGCGTATTTTTTCTCGTTGGATAACATGGGATTCCACCTTTTTTCTTCCCCCACCAGATAAGTCCCCTTAATGTAGAATTTTATTAATATAATTAAATTCATAGCGTAATCTCAATAGGTATATAAGTAAAAAATCACTAAAAATCCTCCTCTAATGAATCATCCATTGTAAAATACTATATGCAACCTCTTTTTTATGAATTTAATTTTGATAATTTAAAAATGTGTTAATGTAAAGAGTATTTTATAATTGGTTTCAAATTAGTATTAAAAATTAATATTCTTAAAAAAATATTCATCTTACACCTGTAAATTTTAAATATTACAGCTGTGGCAAAAAAAAAAAAAATGTCTTTGAATATGCGTACGAAGTTTACTTAAAAAAAGGTCAGTTTGGTATTTTTGTACGGGTTGGGTTGATTTTTGACGGCAAATTTTCAACTCGAGGGATATAGGCCCGAGGGTGAGGAGTGCCCTTCGTGGGGGTCTTTCTAAGGGAACCTAATCCGTATTTACGCTTGGAAATCCAATGCTCGAAGAAAACCACGAAAACTCCGAACAATTAGGCCGACGAGCGCTGGGTGAACCCAACACCTTCCATCTACCAGCTTCGAGAGCAGAACCTCTCGGCCGCTGGTGGGGCATTTTTGTACGGATACATATATATAATTATTGCAGACTCCACTGCGCATGAAATTAGTTTCGTGCGAAGAAAAAGAATTATATATATATATATATATATATATATATATGACACATAGATTACTTTTATTTTCTGTAGTGATGAGTAGTTTAGTTACGTAAATGTATAACAAATTAACACCTTATATTAATATACAAATTTCAATTGCTAAAAGGTGTAAATTAAACTTTTAAAAAACAGTAAAAATAGGTTTATTTAGCTGTTTACATGTTTCGACTCTACCCGAGTCGTTTTCAAAACAAATAAATAAAAATATTCTAAAATACGATTTGATAACTTCAAGAAGAATATATCAAGAAGAAACCATCCAAATAAATTTTAATGAAAGTAAGATAATTTCCCTCCTCCAGTCTATACTATCCATCCATTTTAAGGGAAGCCTTAGAGATTGTAACACACAAAAGTTCAATATGTAACGATGCAGCATCATTTAACTTACCAAAATTATGGCTCGAGTTACTCAGTGGTTAATAAAATAAAAAATAAACAACCAAGTAAAAAAAAAATAATAATAACAACGTGCTTAATATGAAAGAGTACGTGAAAAATTGAATGATGGCGTTTCATAGACCGTGCAGTTTTAGAATATTTTTATTTATTTGTTTTGAAAATGACTCGGGTAGAGTCGAAACATGTAAACAGTTGAATAAACCCATTTTTACTGTTTTTAAAGTTTTAATTTACACCTTTTAGTAATTAAAATTAGTATAGTTTAGTTGCTTTAAATTTTAAATATTAAACATTCATTTTAACAAGCTGAAATTTCGTACTTTAATAAATATTATCTTGACTGATTAATTTTAATAATTTCGAAATCATTTTAAGAAATATTTATACAGATCTGATTCATCCGTATCTGATCAGTGTTGATTTCAGGGGGTGGCCCGGGAAGGAATTCCCCCCGGAGCATTGAAAGCCCCCTCCCCCGGAAGATTTGATATTTTATGCTTTTAATGGTCAAAAAGTGCAATTTCTCCCTCGGAACTATATAATGCCCCCCCCCCCCCCCCACACACACACACACACCGGAGCCACACAAATCCCTCCCGAAGAAAAATGTCTGAATTCAACACTGTATCTCATTACAATCACTTTGACCTAAAAATAACCTAGATAAAAATATACGGGTAATTAAAAAAGAATGAAATAGAAAAAAGTCCCAACAGAATTAAAATAATCTTAAGATACGGAGTTCAAATTGATAACTTTGATGCTCAGTATTAAATCTTTCATCATTCTACGAACATTTCTTTTTCTATTACAGACGGGGGAAAATAGAGTTTTCGTATTAAATATGATTACACTTCATAATCAGTGCTGGAGTATTGTTCTCCATTGAAAATCTCTATTACTTGAATAACGAAATGAAGATTTTAGTCAATGCCTATATTATCCTATATAATGATAAGTTTTTCATCTTTCTTACTGTTATTTTTTCATCATATTCTAATTTTTTAACCATTTGGAAAAATGGTTATTGTTCTCGTCAGGGTAGGAAATGAAAAGCATATCTGAAGGTTTTTATTGGTTTAATCCGCATTTTATTCGTTTTGTGATTGGTCTATACAGTAATCTGTATTTCCCTTTAGTTTCAACAGAGATAGACAACAGAGTGTTGCCACTATGACAAAAAAGTAATAAAAACTACAAAAAAAAATTAATAACTCAGAAACAAATTGAGATACAGCTTTCAAACAAATTGCATTTAAAAGTACATTTTTTTCTCTACACGACGATGTAAAAAGTAATATTGTTGGATGTTTAGAAATTTAAGAATGAAATTTCATTTAAAATGTGTCATCAGATTTCTTGGAAATCTGACGACGGAAAAGCCTTTTCCCGAACAGCCAATGAAATGCTTGGATAATACGGAAGTTTCAGGTGGATAATAATTAATGAAAATGAAAGAAAATGAATAAGAGTTTCTGCCAAAGAGTTAATTTTAATTTGTAAGATTTTCACGTGCAAAAGAAAAATGGAATAAGCCAATTAAAAATAACAAAAAAGATAAATAGGACAGGAATGAATACATATAAATATTTCACACCAAATACGAGTCGCAGGCGATTTCTGTCGCTTGGAATTTTTACGTGTAATAACACTATTAATGTTTAATTCATGGCGTACGTAATGTATGATCAACTCCGTGCGATTTTTTTAGGTCTTAAATTTTAGTCTTTGCAAAAATCATTTTCCAAATGATCGTTGTAATTTGTTAAATTGCTTTTTTATTTTTTATTTATTTTTTCTACAGTACCAATATTTCTAATCCATTCATAAAATAATTATCATCTTCATTTCTCTGAATATTAATTCACTAAAATTCAGGCACTAAGAATCGAACAACGTTTTCTATTTTCCTATAAATGTCTTGCATCTTGAGCTTAATGTATATTCGATTCGCGAGTATTCGATTACTCCTCCATGATTCGATTCCACCTCTCTTACTTTGGATTAAAGCCGATAATCGGTTCGAAACGTCAATTTTGATACCATTTTTGAAAATATTTTTCTGTTAGAGATAAATTATAAAAGCTATTCAATTACTTTGTATTTGTATAGGAAAACATGCAAATTTTATGCCTTTATGAATAAAAAGGGTGAATTTGCTAGGAAGCAGCAAGTTTAAATGAGAAAATAACCTTAATGGAATACTAAAGATATGTGAAAGCAATTACCCAATGTTCAAGCAGAAAAAAACTGGTTGCATTTAATTTTAACGCAGCTTTCGTGAATAACTCCGTTATATACGCAATATTTTATGTTTTTACTAAAATTATAAAAATATTGCGTACTCAAATCGTCAAAAAAACACAACAAATTGAAGAATTGTGTGTATGAGGTGGCTAGGTGTCTAGAGATGAAGTGTTGTGGCTGGAGGTAACTCCAAAAATGTAACCCTACTTTCGGCCCAAACACAACCACGTACTTTCGCAAAAAAAGAAAAAAAACTTCTAGCAATACAGTGTTTAATTCATAATACAATGAAATGCTACTTTAGAATACTAATATATATAAGCAGATCATTTTCATGTAGAGAAAAAAATGCACGGGAGATGTCAAATAATTCGGTCTCTGTTCCACGTTTTTGTTTTGTTTGGTCTGAATGAGGGCATTTAAATTTGAGCGATAACGCACATCATATTACAAACCGTTTTTAGAGCATATTACTGTATCTCCACCTATCTCTTTCCTCCATGGGTATGTGTAACTTTATTATTGATAAAGTTTATGACACTAGATTTCGATTTCAACTACTGAAACATTTAATTCAGCACTATAATTGATTTAACTGAAACCTTTGTATGACGATTTTAATGCTCATGGGTGTTTTTCATTGTATTGCTCTTTTATTTTTTATGTAATTGAAGAAAAATATACACAAAAAATAATCCGTGTGTTTGTGTAACTTTTTTTTCCCGTCAATCAAATTTCAAGCACATTTTGCAGGTTAGTTACGTTACAAAATTAGCAATTAAATTATTTAGAAAACTATCTTTGAGCGGCTTAAGTTTTTGAGAATTTTTGAACAAAAAAATGTAGCCTATTACAACCATATCATAGAAAATAAAAACATGATAAAAATTATAATTATTTAAATAATGAAAAAAATATAGTGGCACAGACTTCATGGTTTATCGGAAATTTACACTTCAAAGTTTCGAATTTATCAAAATATTGAAAGAAAATAAATTACAAAGATAAATTATCTTAGTTAAAATAAAAATTAGTATTACCTCTTTTCATTGCTTTCAATGTTGTCGAAATTGTTCTTTTTACCCGACTGCCAAGAAGGGTTATGTGTTTCACTCATATCTGGGTATATCTGGATTTCTTTATACCCTCGAAACATCCCAACGGCTGGATGGATTTTAATGAATGAGGTCTCTATCGATTCGTCTTAACCGTCCAATGGTAATAGGTTAGGTTTTGTTTTTATAAATTCAAAATGGCGACAGACACGAAAAATTTTTTTACGCACCCTATTGAGTGTCATATCATTGGATAGGTCTTTCAAAATGAAGACGATGTTTCATTGACTATTTTACAATCAGAAGCTCAGTTTAAATATTACACAACCTGGAAGTTGTGTAGACATAGGATCTCTAGCTTTACTGCAACTCTAACCATCATAGACATCTATGGGCCTCATCAAAGCAGTATGTTTATAGATAGGAACTAACAATTAAACACAACTTAAAAGTCACCAATACAAGTAAATAAAAAAAAATAGGTAAAAAAAAAATAGTTTAACATTGATGAGAAATAATTAATTAGTTGCCTTTTTACGCAGTCGGGCTTTTTGATTTTTTATATTTAATTTACTTTCATATATCAAGTATGTTGTTATCATTCTCTTCTTTATTGAGTTTATAACTATGAGTTTTTATTATAAGTTAACAAAAAATTGACTGACGTTTAATTTCCATGCCTTTTTCATCAATATTTTACCAATTGTTTTGAATATTTTCAGTTAAAAGGAAAAGAAATGAAAACCAATTCCTATTACAGTGAAATGGGGAATGAATGAGCTATTTAAAAAAAAAAAAGGAATAGTTCATTTTCGATAATTTTTGTTTTTTTCAAAGAAAAGTATTCCGGGGAAGAAGACAATTCAAATGGACCACTTTTATTTCGGATTGAATTATTCGGCGTAATTTTATATTCTCTTTGTCATCAATAAAAAAGTAAGATGTTATAAATAGAACAATAAGCACTATTTTTGTCGTATCAAAAAAAGAAGCTGTATTCATTTTCGAACCACACTTTTACTTAATTGCACTCTCGCCTAATACTAAATAATTTGGTATTGTGAACGGAGAATAATTGCTGTGTAATCTATATCAGTGTTTCTCAACCTTTTTTACTTCACGGTGCACTTAAACCTAGAATTAAATTTGTGCGGCACACTAAAATTATGATGTTATAAATAGAACAATAAGCACTATTTTTGTCGTAGCAAAAAAAGAAGCTGTATTCATTTTCGAACCACACTTTTGCCTTATTGCACTCTCGCCTAATACTAAATAATTTCGTATTGTGAACGGAGAATAATTGCTGTGTAATCTATATCAGTGTTTCTCAACCTTTTTTACTTCACGGCGCACTTAAGCCTAGAATTAAATTCGTGCGGCACACTAAAATTATGATGTTATAAATAGAACAATAAGCACTATTTTTGTCGTAGCAAAAAAAGAAGCTGTATTCATTTTCGAACCACACTTTTGCCTTATTGCACTCTCGCCTAATACTAAATAATTTCGTATTGTGAACGGATAATAATTGCTGTGTAATCTATATCAGTGTTTCTCAACCTTTTTTACTTCACGGCGCACTTAAGCCTAGAATTAAATTCGTGCGGCACACTAAAATTATGATGTTATAAATAGAACAATAAGCACTATTTTTGTCGTAGCAAAAAAAGAAGCTGTATTCATTTTCGAACCACACTTTTGCCTTATTGCACTCTCGCCTAATACTAAATAATTTCGTATTGTGAACGGATAATAATTGCTGTGTAATCTATACCAGTGTTTCTCAACCTTTTTTACTTCACGGCGTACTTAAGCCTAGAATTAAATTTGTGCGGCACACTAAAATTATGATGTTATAAATAGAACAATAAGCACTATTTTTGTCGTTCAAAAAAAGAAGCTGTATTCATTTTCGAACCACACTTTTGCCTTATTGCACTCTCGCCTAATACTAAATAATTTCGTATTGTGAACGGAGAATAATTGCTGTGTAATCTATATCAGTATTTCTCAACCTTTTTTACTTCACGGCGCACTTAAACCTAGAATTAAATTTGTGCGTCACACTAAAATTATGACGACTTTAAAAAAGGAAGGATTATCTATTATTACATAAAAAATTATTACATATATTTTTTAAAGTGGGAAAAGATATAAACATTTGGAGCTTACAGAGGGATAAAGAATCTTCATATACACATGCTGAAAAGAAGTATTGTTGGAATTTCCAAATTTGAATAAATAAGAAGGATAAGGATTTTTTCCCATAGGGATAACATAGGATTCCACTTTTTTTCTTCCGCACCAGAGAAGTCCCCTTAACCCGCGTACTCCACGTTCGGGTAATTTAGAATTTTGGAATTTTAACTGCGTATAACTTTGTTGCCAATATAGTAATAATGAAACATAAGATATGATTCTTATACGAAATTTAATGAGAAATCGAACTGTGATATTTATTTGTTATCAAAAATTTCAATTTGTTAATGAAAGTGCAAATAGCGTGTTTAAAAAATAACGTCGGTATTTGAAAATTTGTTCCGTGCAACCATGGAGTACGTGAAATTAAAAAAAAAAAGACAAAAACTTCTGAAAAACATATTAAGGCTAGATGTAAAATCTCTTGTGATGAATTTCCATAAACGAGGATCAAGTAACTATAATTTTCATGAATTTTACCTATAAACTGCAGAAGAAAAAAAAGATTTGTTTTACTTAAAATAAATCCTTCTTTGGCCCGGATATTCGATCTTCATAAAATAACAAATTGACTGTTGCACAATGTCATTGAAAAACATAGAAATAATCCCCCCCCCCCTTCTCTTCATTAACACTTGACTAAATTTGTAACGCGTAATTATGAATTAAAAGAATGATAGTTGTGGTTCTTCATCGGCGAGGAATTCTCGTAACTCTGATGTAGGTCGAAATTTCTCTGAATTATCCTTAATGAGGTAATAATGCTGGCGATGATTTATTTTGGAGTCGGATCTGACAGTTTATTTCCGTATTAAGGAATTGTGTAATTGAAGAGTAGAGGTGTTGAGATTCTAAACTGGATGCATTTCCCCCTCTTATGTTATGAGTGAACAATATGGTATTTATCCTAGTCCTAGTACTTTTCTCAATTTTTTGCCATTACTATGCAAAAAGTAGAGGATGCGAAAAATTCCGCTCGTTTCTTTCACAATAGAACACAATATGTATGCTCGTTTTTTACACTTTCTAACATAAGTTAAAAAGTGTTTATGAATTCGGTTTGTCTGTCTGTCTGCAAGTCCATGCTGTAACTCACGTAAATATATTCGGGTTGCCATCGCAATTGATATATGTTGATGAAGTTTACTATGACATACAGCAAAACCCCCCTAAAGCGACCACGTTCAGTACCAAGAAAAATTGGTCGCCCCGAGAGGTCGCTCTTAATGGAGGTTATGTTTAAATCTAGATTTCAATTGTTAAAAAAAGGTAACAATTAACGTTACTAAAATTTATTTTTCACATTAGGAAAAAATATGAAAATTTAAGTATCAAAACAAAAGTTAATTACATAAGTTCATTACTGCAGAGCTTAACAAATAAATACATTGACGTTTGCTTTGATTTTACAGTTTTATCTTTTATAACTTTTATTTCCAAGTCCTTTAGAAGTTCAGTAAATAAATACAATTTTTTTTTTTGGACGGGAACAAATAATGACGATTTCATTAATTTATCTATTTCTTTGAGAGTTTCCTGACAGAATAGGGCAAGGGAATTATTAACCGTCATTCTTAATTTGTCATCAGAGTTAAATTCATTGCCTAAAAAGGCACAAAGGGGTTTTAACACTTAAAAGTTACCAGAATAAAAAAAAAATTCTAAAAGTTTAGAAGTTTGATGAATAATGCGCTCTCCGGAATTATTTTTCTAATAAAACCTTCTTCAAGCGACCTGGAAAAAACGGAATTTGTTTCATTTTCTTCAAAGGAATGGGTCGCTCATGGAGGGAGTTCAACTGGGATGGTCTCTCAATGGAGGTAAAATTAATATTGAGCCTATGGGAATAAATTTCGTTCCATGAAAAAAATGGTCGTTCTGGGAGGTGGTCGCTTAATGGTCGTGGTCGTACAGAGAGGTTTCACTGTATTCAGTATTGAAAATGAATTATATGGCATTTGTGCTTCACTTACAGGGAGACTCGAAATAATTTAGTTACACTACTATCTATGGGGGAAAATCGTTTGTATTTTAAGGATGTGACACTATTTCAAACATGCTTAAATTGATATACAGTCGAACCCGGTTAAGACGCTCAAGGTTAATACGCGATCCCGCTTAATTCGCGGATTTTTTTCGGCCCCTTGGACATCGCTCATAAGGCTAATGCAAAAATATCACATTTCACACTCGAACTGTTATTGCGCGATTCCTCTTAATACGCGGTAGATTTTCGGTCCTTTGAAGAAAAAAATATCTCGCTTAAAACGCGAACTCATAGATCGAGATCAGAATTCCTTCGCCCTTTTCCAGTGTTGCCAATTTAGAGGATTTTTTTATTCAAATAAAAATGACAGTTTTCGAATAGTAATATTTGCTGTATTTAATAATAAATTAATTAAAGTGAACATTTCTAATCAGAAATAGTGGTAGATATTTGAAAATTAGCAACACTGCAATTCTTTTTTGATATAACATTTTTTTTTTTTGTCTCCGTGTATGTTTTTTTTCTGTAGTAGAGAGAGATAAACGAATTCAGGAAGTTAAGATGCCTCATAAAAATTATGATTCGAGGTGATTATACCTGTAGCGTTAGTGAGGTTTTAAATATACGTTATATCACTAATAAGTTTTATAATCCATGTTATAAGCAAAAATAGAGAAACTCGTAAAGTTTAAATAAATACGACTGCGGTTGTATAATTTTTTTTATGTTTTTTAGCTCACAGGTTTTCAAAGCCTGAGAGTTAATGTGCCCGCAGGTCTGTATGTACGTACGTAACGCGATAACTCTTGATAGAAATATCCGACTTGCTTCAAAAAAATTTTCTAGGTTCATTCTCATAAGGTGCTTCCCTGATTAGTTTTGGGGGTTCATTGGTTAAGTATTAAGGCTAATACCCCCCCCCCCCCCTAGCTTAGATAAATAGGTTTTTCATGCAGAATTATCAGATTTGCTTTAATTTTAATTCTGATCAATTTGTTTAATTCTGATAAGGCGCTTCCCTGATTAGATTTGGAGGTTCATTGTTTAAGTATAAAAGGGGGATTGGGAGGGGGGGGGGGTAATACCCCTTAATTTAGATAAATGGGTTTTCTTATCCGATTTGCTTCAAATTTGGTATACCGGTTTATTATGATAAGGCGCATCCCTGATTAGATTTGGAGGTTCATTGGTTAAGTATAAAGGGGAGATCGGGGGGGGGGGGTAATATTCCCTTAATTTAGATGAATGGGTTTTCTTATCCGATTTGCTTCAAATTTTGTATACCGGTTAATTATGACAAGGCGCTTACCTGATTAGATTTCGAGGTTCATTGGTTAAGTATAGAGGGGGGGGGGGCAGGGAGTTAATACCCCCCTTAATTTAGATAAATGGGTTTTTCTATCCGATTTGCTTCCAATTTGGTATACCGGTTTATTCTGATAAGGCGCTTCCCTGATAAGATTTGGAGGCTCATTGGCTAAGTAATATAAAGATGTGAAACAGGTTGGGAGACCCTTCCCCCCTTAATTTATTTTTCGAAAGGCATTATTATTTGAAGTAAGAGTATAATATACAATTAGTGTGAATAGACTGTGAGCTCAATGCCATCAGTTTAACTTGGCACTTTTCTTTTTAATTATGTTTCGTTTCCTTTTTGCTATTCTAACAATATTTTTTATACAAAAATTAATAAGGATAGTTTTCTTAAAAATGAAGGGCAGATTATAATGGTACTCATTATCACAAGTACTAAATATGATTTTAATAACTGGATTGTGCTTCAAAAATTAATATATATATATTTTTTTTGTGTTAAAAAAATTAGTCTGGCAGGAAAATATATATATATATATATATATATATATTTGTTTTGTTTTATTTTTGGTTTGGTAATAATCCACAATAAAATCATGTTTGAATCCATATTTATTTTTAGTTTTTATTCCAGTCGGCCCTATAAAAAGAAACAATGAGTTAAAAATTTAATGCATTTAAATTTAAATTTTAATAAACTAGGAGGGCTCTGCATCTCTGCTCGCTAAGCTCACCAACGCAACGCCCCGCGTAATCGCTTCGCGATTCCGTCCAGTATCGCGAAGCAATCCGCATTTTCTAGCCAAAATCCAAACGTAATTGTTTCGCTTTTCCATTCTGGATCACTTTGCGATCCCTTATTTTCTATGTATTCAATCTTTAGATTCCAAACGCATATTACCCCCCTACCTCCTTCTCATTAGTTAATGGAAATTATCTTCTTTCTGTAAAAATCACTTTTGTCATCGACCCCTTAAAAAGAAAAAAAAAAAAAAAAAAAAAAGTAGTCTATCGAAATGCAGAAGATTCTTCCCTTTCCCTGCGCATTCTATCTAAATTCTGTACTTTCATGGTTTTCGCCAAGCGCAATTCCCGCTAAGAAAAGACAGAAAGCTCTGACCAATTAAATGCGTTTCGTGGTATCTACGCAGATTTTCATTGGTCCATTTCCAAATCGTACTTTTTTTTTATATATAGAAGGACTTAAAAGACAAAATTTTCGACTGTAAACATATATATGAAACCTCTAAAGTTCGTTTGGTCGCCGGTTACATATGTAAATAAGCCCAGTTGCTCCAGGAGCCTTATGCAACATTATACAAATCACGTTTAATACATGATCCCGCTTAATACGCGATTTTCGTCCACTCCCTTGAAACCTGTCTTAACCGGGTTTGACCGTATATGTCACTGAGGTGAACAACACGAGTCTTAATTTAGACTGTAGAATATGGTGTGCATAGCATTCAGCGTTCATTTATATGGACACACAAAATAATTCGGTTACGGTACTGTCAAAGAAGAATAATTGCTGGAAGTGCGTTTTAAGTTGTGGTACGCGTTTGTAACTTAAATTAATTTTTTGTCTGTCATTTGGCGTGCATAAATTCTATAGATTATATGGGGCAGCACAAAATATCTCGAGTACATTTACGTTTATTAACAGAAATTGCTGAGGAGGAATTTACAACTCTGCTATGCGTATCCTATGCTAGACTAAATTTCGGAATATTATGTAGTATATATACAAATCTATATAGATCACATACAGGACTGCACAAAAGAATACGGATATTTTTCCAACTGTTAATGGTAATTCCTGAAATTGGGGTTTCAAATGTGTTATGTGTTTACCAGATAGTTTATTTAGACATCATCTTTCACCTTATTAAACTGTGAAGTTTTGTTAAAGTAATCTGGAAGTGCTGGAAAGTGTTTCGTAATCTATGTTTTATGTATGATCTTTCTGTCCTGTTTAAATAATTACTTGTGTTTTGTATTACATTTGTTCTTGTTTGAAATCGTAGCCGATGTAATGGGTCAGACACTTGTCAAACAACTCGCGTCACATATTGCATCTAGTTTGAAATTATGCGCCATAGTTATGCGTTTCGAGGTATATCCCACAGGGCCTGGCGTATTTAATAAAAGGAGAATTTTAGCATAGATTTCGGTACAAAATAAAGGTAATAAAATATAACTGCTGAGATGCCGGTCTAAAATAACTTCTGATTGTCAGAGAAAGAAATTTATTGAGACTGTAAATACCATTGCACTAACCATAAAATGCTTGTACAAGAATGCACTGTTAAAAATTTTGCAGCATTCTGGCAGGTCATTCGACCGTTTTTTGAAAAAACGGTTTCATAACCATAATTTAACTATACTCTGACCATAAAATGGCCAATAATATGGTCAGAATAGTGTTAAATTCACGGTTGCGTAATTGTTTTTGGAAAAAACGGTCAAATGACCTGCCAGAATGCTGCAAATTTTTAACAGTATGGAAGGACATTTTAATTTCAAATGAATGCTTATAGCTAAATTGGTCATTTTCTGAGCGTAGCAAAGATTTCAGCCATAAAAAATGTAACTAGGCAAGAATCTGATGTTGTTCTCAGACCATAAAAAATAATGATATCCGTCTGTGTTATATTGGGCTTCTGTATTCGTATACTAAAAGAGGGGGTGGGGGCATACGTTTGCTTATACTATCAAAAAGGGTATATGAAACGTCCACTTTCGGAAGTCTGAAAAAGAATGTAAACTAGAGAACAGGAATTCTGCTTTTTCAGAATTTAGTGTCGCCCTGGCATTTCCATTACTTCATTTTCTTCTGGTGGACTGGTGGTTTCTGTTATTATGAAACAGCCATTATAAATGAAGCGTTAGGTGAAGATGAAACAGCAGCCGTAAAAAGTTAGAACTCTGATTTTCTGCTCAGAATGGAAAAAAAAATGGCCATATATATATATTTTTTATTTAATAGAAGCCACCAGTCCATCAGAAGAAAATAACTCGGTTAAGCGGGACTCGGATAATCGGGACTCTACTGTAAAACATATTTCAATTTTAAGACTTAAAGCACACGCTGTTATTTTATGTAACATGACGTCATTTGCATTAATATAGATACTTAAAATTAAAAATTGTTTATAATAGCTCCATGTTTTATCATAAATCCTTCATTTATATTTTTCTCATAATAGCACGTATTTTAATTAATTTTTTTTTTCCCTTTTTATGAGAAAACGGCAACAAAAACATATAATTGCTATTTTTCAACAATTTTTTTCTTTACTTTCTACAGAAATGGAGTACTTGAGTTGCCAAAATGAAACAAATGTCGCTAAAAACTACAATAATAATAATAATAATAATAATATTTCACAAATAAATGGAGATGCAGTTTTCAAACAAATTGCATTAAAAAGTACTTTTTTTCCCCCATATGACTGTATAAACATTGAAAATGTGCGATGCTTAGAAGTTTTAAAAAATGCTGTCAGAGTATTTAATCGCACAATGAAACATCGGCTTTTGTTTTACGGCTGGCGTATACAAGGTAACGTTATTTATTGGAGACAAAATAAGCTGAGAGAAAGAAATGGCATATCGGGGACTAACAAGTTGAAATAGTTAACAAAAATGTGAAATTAATTTTGAAGGCTGTATATATAAAAGAATACAAAAAACTAAACTAGACCCGCGGCGTTACAATTCATTGGATCGTCGCCTACTACGTCCAGCCTTGTTTTCTTGACCATAGGCCCTGAGGTGCATATGTCCCGGTCAGGCGGCCGGCCATCCTAACGTGGGACCATCAGTGTTTAGTTCACAAGCGAGCTTAAGGGAACTTATCTGGAGGGAAGAAGAAAAGTGGAATCCCATGTTATCCTATAGGGGGAAAAATTGTCCTTCTTGTTCATTCAAATTTGGAGATTTCAACAATATTCTTTTTTAGGTGCGTTCGTAATTATATAAATAGGTAGCACCTATAGTCGTCGTTCAGTCCGTCTGTCTGTAAGTAAGTAAGTAAGCACCCACCCTGGGAACCCGCTTTTGGCTTATGGTTAGGTGTAACCCCCAAGCCCAGGGCAGGGAAAATTTTTACTACCTGCGGAAACAAGCCCAGAACCCCAGTCTCCGGGAAAGAAGACTTCAGAACGACCCGCCTGACACGCCGAAGAGAGCACAAGAGGCAAGTGCCGTGTCCCCGGGCCGCCTGTGAAAATTTATGATTATTTAAGATGGCGATTCTTTACCAATCACAATTGGCTACCCTATTGTTTCAGGGCGAGCCTAGAAATATATTACGATTATGATTTATATGTTTTGGAATTTACGTACTATTTGAAAAAATTTTAAGTATTTACATTCATCTTTTCATTTGATAAGAAATATTTTTTTTTCCCTTTTTTTCACCCTTTTAAACAAAAATATTTATACATATTTACAATATTTCTAGTGGTATTTAAGTTTTTAAAAATAAAACAATCTCAAAAACACCCTTCCATACACCACGTGGACCCATGACATGTCCACCACAGGCAATCAGAAGAGGTAATTATTGAATGTATTTATATTGAATAAAAGAATAATGGTTATTGAGAATATCGTAGTTAGCATAAAGTTTTTTAAGTTGTGCCGGGTCATTAATTATTTTTAGGATGTCCTGAAGGATTGTCGTTACTGTTCTGTGAAATTTAAACTTCATGAATTTGCAGTTGCCGAAAATGTAATGCATCGGGTCTCCTCGACCACCACATTCCGTCTGTCTGTCCGTCCGTCCGCATATAACAGAGCAAAAACTACCCGACCGAATGATCTGAAATTTTTAATATATAATTGTTGTAAAATTTTGTAGAGCCATTTCAAATTTTATGAAAATCGGATGTATAGTTTAATTACAGGGACAGTCAAAAGTTTTTCTTTACATTAAAGCCAATGGGAAAAATTTTTGCAAGTGCATTTTAATGATGTTACAGCTTTCCGAATGGGCTGAAATTTTAAATATATAATTGCTGCAAAATTTTGTCGAGCCATTTCAAATTTCATGAAAATCGAATGTATAGCTTAATTACAGGGACAGCAAAAGTTTTCCATTACATTAAGGGCAATGGGAAAAAATTATTGCAAGTGCATTTTAATGATGTTACAGACTATGCACTTATGAATTGCAAATAAATACACATTCAGTACAATATGGGGTGCAAAAAATAATTATAAAACTAGTTATAGTACGAACGCACCTCATTTGCCACGTTTGACGAGCAATTTCCAACTTGTTCAGTTCTTAGATAGGAAGGTTCTTTATCCCTCTGGAAGCTTAAAATATTTTAAAGATAATTATGATTATTTTAAAATGTGTGTTAAAGTTTCAAAAATTTCCGATAAGTATAAAAAGTATTTTTTACTCGTTTGTAATTTGGACTGGAAAAAAATATAAACATTTGGAGCTTACAGAGGGATAAAGAACCTTCCTATCTAAGTGCTGAAGAAAAAATATTGTTGAAATTTCCAAATTTGAATGAACAAGAAAGATAAGTGTTTTTTCCCATTGGATAACATGCGATTCCACTTTTTTTCTTCCCCACCAGTTAAGTCCCTCATTTTATCGACCCCGAAAGGATAAAAGGTTACCTTGCGCTGTGCGCAGTCCGAATCGAACTGTAAATCTGTAAGTGTGATATAACAAAACACAGGTTGCTATTAATTTCGAAACAAAAACAAGTATTTACTAAAATATTATTAACAAGAACACTCTAAAAGTTCAATAAAACACCGTAATCGAATTTGTTTAATATTTTGACAACAAAGCGTTCGATGTTGATCATTTTTTAAAAGTTAATAATGAATTAAGTAATTATTATATGCTTTAATCTTGTTTATTATAAAGTACTCTTTAACTACAAATTAATTTAAAAAGTAAGTATCTTTATCAGTTCATTTATTGTGAACTGGAAATCAGAAATACAGCATTCTATGCTGTTATAGTGTGAAATAAATTGATCTTTGTAGCATACAAATTTTCCACAAATTATATAATGCATGACTATAATTATAGATGTAAACGATTGGAGAAAATTTTGGTTTTTGTAAAAAAAATAGAAACATATTTGTTAATTTTCCATTTGCTTGTGTTAATGCATGAGATTTTTAATATAAAATTTATTTATAAATAAGACGTTTCATTTTCTAAAATCACGAAATCATCTACGAAAATTTTTTAGTATGGAAAGAACTGTTTCTGAGAGATAATTATCAAATCTATAAGTTCGAATACAACAAACCTTTTTATAAGAAGTCTATTTCTGATAAATATAATTGACGATACGAGTTGAAGAAGATGTTATAATATGTAACTTTCTTCTTAAAAATTGCTTTGTTTTAAGGATGAAGATGGTATGGGTGAATCAGTCATACCGTAAAGCTAAAATACTAAAGTTCTCATTATTCTTGAAGTTATGAGACATTATTTTTAAATATTTAATATTTTGATGTTTAATAATGAAATAGTATTAATACTTTTTTCTGAAAGAAGTTAGTATCACACGCATTAACATTTTAAACTTGCTACAAAGAAGAAAATAAATAAAAGATAATAAAAACCTTTTCAAAACAATTTTCTTTAATTTAAAAAATTCTTTAATTTTTGTTTTTTAACGCGTACTTCTACTCGTGTCTTTATTTGAGGCGACCAGTAAAACCCCCACAAGAATCCCTCGAATTAAGTTTAAAGAAAACTGCAACATAATTTGAAATCGCATGTGTGTTAATAAATTTTTAAATCTTTCCACATTTCTCTTTTTCTTCTTTTGTTCTGCTAAAATGAGTTTGTTTTACCTTATGGCCCTAAGTAAGGAAGTAAACAGACCAATATTGGTTATTCCACTATTACAGAAATATGGACTTTACGTTCGAAATACTGCCAATGAAAAGGCGAAATATTTGTTGCTAATATTGGTGTTATATTAGGAAAATATGACTCTTGCATGCCAATATTGGTGAATATATATTCAATGCACGCAATATTGGTCCAATATTGTTTAGCTACTACAAGAGATGTGTTCGACGAAGGAAAATATTTTTCATAAAATATTTTGTCATTTTCAATAAAATATATTTCTATGTTTTTTCACTCTGCATTCTTTTACTGTATGTTTTCTGTAGGTATTTAAATGAAGTTAATATGCTTCTTCTGGTTTAACGTATGCACCATAAATGAGTTTTTATTTTTATTTTAGGACTACTAGGCCGGTTCCGTACGGGTCCGGGAAAGGACGAAGAAGAAACAAATTTGAAAAGTCCCGTTGAAGATGGTCCAAAGAAAATACCAGCAGAAGGAGAAGGAAATCAACTTAAGAGAGAAGTTGGATTATTTAGTGCTGTTTTCCTCATCGTCGGAACCATGATAGGTATGAACAATTAACTGAATACGAACAATATTTTTTTCTAATGTACCGGGTGTCCCAAAAAGGACTGACTGATTTTAAAATTCAATAACTTGCAAACGGTGACAGATATTAAAAAAATTCTTGCAGGAGGGTTATGCATAAGGTCAAAAGTTTTATTACAGTGATTTTCAATTTTAGTTCGATTTACAAACAATAGATGGCGCTGTAAGCAATAGTCGCTAAATTCAGGCTCGATTTTTGGTACTTCGTGGCCCGGATAATACATTTCCATCTCCTTTTTCTGCATGGAACAAGATAAAGGACCAGAAATCGAGCCTGTATTTAGCGACTATAGCTTACAGCGCCATCTATTGTTTGTAAATTGAACTAAAATTGAAAATCACTGTAATAAAACTTTTGACCTTATGCATAACCCTCCTGCAAGAATTTTTTTAATATCTGTCACCGTTTGCAAGTTATTGAATTTTAAAATCAGTCAGTCCTTTTTGGGACACCCGGTAATTACGCCAGTAACATCGACACCCAGTAAAATCAAAGTTTTCCGGCTGCGAGAAAATAATTGCCAGAAAAACTGTAGGGATGAATCACTGATCTTGAGACACATAATCAGTTATCAGATCACGGCTTATCAATCACTGGCGAAACTTTCATACAGAATCAGGAGTTAACGACACGGCATTAGGCGAATGTGCTCTACGCAGTTTTGCCGAGCAAAAACATAAAAGGAAATCATTGGTTTAACCCATTTTTTTTATTAGTAGGATAGACGAGAGGAGGTCTGAAAAGTGATAATGTCGTTTACTGATGTATACTTTTCGAACTGTGATGATCGAAACTGTATACTTTTTCAGATACTCATATTTAAAAAGGACGAAACATTAATGGCTGTAAGTGTTTCTACAATATTTAAATACATGAGATGCTTGTACTGCTTTTGCCGGGGCTGCTCATCAAAAAATTATGTTTGTATACTTATTCTGAATAAAACTGTATAAAAGAGCAAACTGTATTGCATAGGGATTTTCAAACTGTTTGCTGTGGCAAATCCTCTGAGGTAACAAAATATGCGCACGCCACCCTTGTCGACAGTGAATTAAGTTCATGTATAACCATGAAAGGCAATGTGAAATGTATTTAATGTATTTATTTTCTGTTCTTCTATTGGTATATATAAAATCATTAAATGTGAAAAACACATAGTCAAACTTTGATATCAGGAATATCAAGAGCAGAGAGAGCAATAACGAAAAATCATCCATCAGAAATAGATTATTAAATACGTGTTCCAATTCTAACAGAATATTATTGAGAAATTTAATTTTTTTCCTTAGAATGAAATGTGATATCTAAATAAGGAACTTAAAAAATAACTCAACATAACTCAGTAGAAAATCAATTTTCAACAATTGTTGTCCATATCCGCTAATGAGTGCAAATTCTTTCGTGTAGCGTTTTATATGATTTATAGACTTTATACACAACAATCCTTTACACTCAGAATTATATCTTCCAGCAAATATCGAATTTAGTCAGTCCTGTAAAGCAAATTGTTTTGTGTATCTCTGTAATTGAACAATAAATGCTATTCATTCTATAATCTATATAAAATACGTAGGAGTGCACTTCAATGATTTCATTATGTTTGAAGTATCATAAGATCATTAAAATGCGCCGCAAATGATTTCCTGCCATAGATCATAATCTTTGGTCCGTCCTTGTAAACGAACTATAAATACTACTTATTCTACACTCCTGAGAAAGCATATTGTAGTCCATCTAAATGATGCACCAGTGCATCACATTATGTCTGAAATATCGTAACGCCAATAAAATGCACCGCAAACGATTTTTCCACATGGACCATCATAATGCAACGCAATTCTTTTGTGTGTTCCTGTGAATGAACTATAAATGATGCACACTTCATTTTCAGTAACGAAAATTCTATAGTAAAATTCTATAACATATGCAATTTCATGGCAATGCGAGTATATTTACTAGACTAGAGTTAGAGCACCGACAAACGGACGGCAGGCAGCAGGCAGACAAACCGAATTCATAAACTCTTTTAAAATATGTTGGAAAGTGTTAGAAACCAGAGATACATCAATTTAAATTAAGATTTCACCCTTCACTGCGCGAATTTTTCTATCTTTCTGAAAGAATTTATTTGACATCTACATAGTTGCCTAATAATGGGAAAAATAGTAAAAAAATAAATTTTAAATTTTCAGCTAAAATTTTATATTTTATGGTGTGTGCCATACATACAAAATTAAGATTTTAAAATATTATTGAAATATTGCATATAAATGGGCTTAAATTAATCAATTTTATCTGTCTAACACTCTGCATTTTCTTTTATATTAATATTTTTAAATATTCAGTAAAAATAATGAAAGCCAATTTTACCGTTAATAGCTTGATCGAAATTTCTCTTGTTTCCGAAGAACAAATAATAATTTGTTGTTTAGTGTACACATCTAACATGGACAAAATAAGTATTATTCCATACTTTGGATCGTTCCTGATCAGGGACAGCGATCATGCCCGCTAAATTCATAGCACATAATTAATAATGTAATGTTTTTAGGTATATGCCAGATATGGTACGCAGTGCATTGAAGGGTTAAAGGATAACATTATATGCAAAACTGAAAAAATAAAACACACTCTAATTAAAATAAGAAGCATTAATTTTAATGCAAAGGCTTTAAAAGTAAAATTGCAAGGTTTATCAAGGTAATTAAAACAAGCTGAATTGAGAGGCGCGCTGCACACTCACCAATAGAACACATTCTCATATACCGTGCTATAAACTTCCAATAATGTTCTAAGAAGTCAAGTTTCGTTAGTGATTGATCAACTAGTAGCTGATAAACCCTGAACTGAGATAATTATACATCTTATGATTAGAAATTCATTCCCATATTTCCCGTAACAAGATTATATTTCAAAGTGGGGACATTCTGGTTCTATTGGGAATCTGATCTACTGGTCGTCGAGCAACTACTGATATTGCCTTAATAATGTAAATTTCTTTCTTGAAGACTACATTACAAAAATTAAAACATTTGCAACTATCTTTATTGATTCCGTCAGCAGACAAGGGTTTTCCATTCAGCTGAATATTTTTTTATCGAACTTAAAATAGAAAAATGCATCTATTGAACATTTGACTAAATTACACATTTTTCCAAATATCTTTTTAAGACCAAAATATACAGTTAAAACTAAATTCATTTAGATAATCTGCAGTAATTTACTAACATTATATTTATAGCATTTTCAAATACAGATAAAAATATATACAGGGTGCAATATGTTATCTATCGCCGACCTTTAATTTCTCAATCTTTGGTCGTAGACATATAATTCCAATTACAAAAACGTTTCAAATGAGGTAAATATTCATGTTGTGGCATTATTTAAAGTAAAAAAAACAATTTTATAGAAATTATGAAATCTAACTTTGTATACGGTCCTTCAGTCCCTATAGTTATATTTAGTAAAAGTTTACACACATCATAACACATATAACAGAAAAAGTTTGACATCTGTACTACAAAAATTGACAGAGTTATTAAATTTCAAATTTTGAGATTTTTGCACATGATTTTGTCTTTTATTGAGGAATCAGTTAAAAGATGAATTAAAGTAATTCGAGATCAAAATCAAGGTACTATGTCCGTTTTACGGTGAAACCACCTTTAGCCGGTATCGTCAAATCTTTGTATCACCGAAGAGGGTTATTTCATCAAAAATTTGAGCTGACTTTTAGGGGTCGTATACAAAGCGAAGAATGGAATATTGAAATTAAACAGAAAAATAAATATCAATTTATTATAATATCAGAAAACGGTCTAGTATAAAAAATGGATACATAAAACGCCGGAATCTACTAGGATACTACTCAAAGTGTTCTCCATTGGTGGCAATGCACAATTGAATGCGTGACAGTACTGCGTCCTGGACACGTTAGAGCATAGCAGGTGTGCAAACTGTGGAACAATCAAAAGAATGATGCGACCTGGAAACTTCCACATCGCCCAGACAGTATGACACATGTGGTGCGGTATATGGTGAACCTAGATTGTTGGACCCATCTTCTACGATGGGACCTTAACGGGCGATCGTTACCTGCATCTGCTACAAAACACGGTACGTGACTGGTATGAAGAGTTGCTCTCCGACATGCATGCCGGGCGTGGTTTCAACATGATGGGGCCCTCTCCGCATAAAACATCAAACGTCCGGGCGTATCTGGCCACCAAATTCAGTCAACAGATCCTTGGATATGCTGGTCCGTTAGAGCGGCCACCGCGTACACCGGGCTTGACTTCCATGGACTTCTACCTCTGAGGACATAAAGGTATAGTCTATGTGACTGTGACAACTTCTATGGTTTATCTGAAACAGCGGATCATCCATGATTGTCGCACAGTTTGCACACCTGCTATGCTCTAGCGTGTCCAGGACTTAGTACTGCCACGCATTCCATTGGGCATTACCGCCAATGGAGAACACTTTCAGCAGTATCTCTAGTAGTTTCCGGCGTTTTGTGTGTTCATTTTTTATAGTAGACCGTCTTCGATATTATAATAAATTGATATTTATTTTCTGTTTAATTTTAATCATTATTCGCTTTGTATACGACCCCTAAAAGTCAGCTCAAATTTTTAGATTAAATAACCCTCTTTGGTGATACCCTGATTTAGCGATACCGGCTAAAGGTGGTTTCGTCGTAAAAAAGGACATAGCACCCTGATTTTGATCTCGAATTACTCTTAATTTATCTTTTAACTGATCCCCCAATAAAAGACAAAATCCTGTGCAAAAATCTCAAAATTTGAAATTTAATAACTCTGTCAATTTTTGTAGTACAGATGTCAAACTTTTTGTGTTATATGTGTTATGATATGTGTAAACTTTTACTAAATATAACTATAGGGACTGGGGGACCGTATAAAAAGTTAGATTTCGTAATTTTTATAAAATTGATTTTTTTTTCTTTAAATAATGTCACAGCATGAATATTTACTTCATTTGAAACGTTTTTGTAATTGGAACTATGTGTCTACTACCAACGGTTGAGAAATTAAAGGTCGGCGATAGATAACATATTGCACCCTGTATATAGTTTTTTTTAAAAATTAGTGATAATAATTGTTTCTACATTTTAAAAGGCTTCGAGTTAACTCACGTTACATCGCAGAAAATTCCGAGAAAAAAAGAATTTTCTCGTTTTTTCTCCACTCGTCTCCTAATTAAAAATAAAGTCTTACAAATTTTAATTGTTTCCCTTCCGAAAATTTCAAGAACATGTCTGAGTTAATACTATTATAATCAAAAAGCTTTATTTAAATACCATGACGAGTAGTAGATGCCTTTTCACAATCTCTCTAGAGCTTATTTGTAAAATCGTCTTTCCAAGAAATGTTTCACTAAACATGATGTTGTTTGTAAACATATAAAACTTTTCGACCTTTTGGCTACGATCATGTTGTAAACATATTGCGCAAACATTTCTTTAACTTTTTTTGTAACCCAACAAAGCTCATAAAAGGTTTGCAGAATGAATTTTTTTTCACTATGCCAAAAATTATTTCAAGATGATTTCTTTGTTACTTTCAGTTCGTTAAATAAAAGTAAAAATGCACAAAAATTATTTTGGACAAACAGCTAGTTAATTTATTTAATTTTCTTTTTCACAGATTTAATCTAATTAGAAAATTTTCCCTCAGCACACGAGTTTGAAGTAGAGATAGAGACATGCATCGTATCGGGGAACCCGATTTTACCCGATCAACAGCTCGTATCAGGTCGGGTAGACACTAATTTTTTTTTCCTTTTGCTGCTTGTTGCTTTTGAGCCAGATTCACTTTGAAATCTTCGGGTTTGATCTGGTTTTGGGTTAGGTTTTGACTCTTTCGGATCAGGGTCGGATTGACGCCATTTTTCAAAGGAAAAGTCTTGAATATTTTTCAAATGAAAAAACTATATATTTCAACATTAATGAGAGTGTTATATATATTCATTTGTATATAAAAAAGATAATATTAATATTAGGGATATAATTGTAGACTACTTTTCTAAAATCGTATTAAAATATAGATTAATTTTCTTTCATTTCGGGTCCGGCTTGGAGTGTGTCGGGTTTCGGGTTGACTTTAAACAGAATATTCGGGTTCGGATCGGATACAACCCGACCGTCGCAGGACTCTAGTTTAAAATCATAATAGAACTAGGTCTGTTTTAATTGACTGATGATATCTTAAGAAGACAGTTCTTGTATGTATAATTGTTCAATGGAATTATTGCAAACTAGTTATCATGCGAAAGCTGTTGCAGGATATTCTTTAGCAACTTTTATCCATAAAAAGGCCTAATAATAATAGATTAATTACTTATTAACTGTAAATAATACAGAAATTAACATAAAGCTAATAACAACCTAATAAATGTAGTGATATGGGCGTATCCATTTAAAGTTCGTTAAAATCATATTGTAGAGCAGTTTTTTTTTTTTTAATGAATGAGCTTTACTAATTTTAAATTCCGTTCAAGTTTTAATTAAAAAATGAATGGAATTGTATAGTTTAAAGATACATGCTCATATTCTATTCGATATATACAATAGTTTTCCTAAGCCAAGGATGGCGAACGCTTTTACGTGAGTGTGCTAAAAATTCATAATAAATATCTGCGAACTATGCAACGTGCATATATTTACATCAAGAAATATTGCAGTATATGCCGCTTATACGAAACACTAGTTAATAGAATCAGTCGCTTTCATGCATTAATTACCTAGGAGGAAAAGCAAAATGCGATTTTTCTGTACAATTGAATCAGTAATAATTTAATTAAACTTTGATTAGGAAATATAATTAATTTAAGCGACGCAATATAATAAGGGAAATAAATTTTATTTTAATAACTAGGGGAATCTGGCCCCTAATTGAAAATTTACAGTGAAAATACAATTTGCTTGAATGGAATATGAAATCTTTTAAACAACCCAATTTGAAAGAATACGTTGTTTCTCAAGATCAAAAAGTTTACTTACTCCTTTTCACTTAAGAGCTTATTCACTGTTCACTTTAAATTACCGGGTGTCCTAAAAAGGACTGACTGATTTTAAAATTCAATAACTTGCAAACGGTGACAGATATTTAAAAAATTCTTGCAGGTGGGTTATGCATGAGGTCAAAAGTTTTTTTTACAGTGATTTTCGATTTTAGTTCGAATTACAAATAATAGATGGCGCTGTAAGCAATAGGCTCTAAATACAGGCTCGATTTTTTGGCCAATCTCTTCTTCCATGCGGAAAAAGGAGATTAAAATGTATTGAGTGGGTCCCGAAGGACCAAAAATCGAGCCTGAATTTAGGGTCTATTGATCGCAGCGCCATCTGTTGTTTGTAATTCGAACTAAAATCGAAAATCACTGTAAAGAAACTTTTGACCTCATGCATAACCCTCCTGCAAGAATTTTTTAAATATCTGTCATAGTTTGCAAGTTACTGAATTTTAAAATCAGTCAGTCCTTTTTAGGACACCCAGTATCTTGAATACGATTGAAATCCGACAATTATTATTATTATTTTGCTTTTACGCTTCTGAAAAATTTCTTTCCAGAATAAATCAAACTATTCCATGGGAGTTGCTTTTCCTTTAATATTTTTCGAAATTCTCCAGAATATATTATGAAGCCTTTTTTGTCACAAAACTATACACTCGTTTGGTAATTTAAAAATTACGAGTTGGAATCCGTCGAAATTCGACGAACGAAAACGTTTAGAAAGCAACTGTTAGATAGAATTTATAACAAACCTACAAAAATAATTACAATAAAAAATTTCATCTTAAATTGGTCGTCTAGCTTTTAAAAAAAATAATTTTTTTAATCTAAAGTTACCAAATACTATTACCACAAATTTCAACTGTTTAAATTATTGAAAAAATAAACTGTATCAAATACGTAATCAAGATGAGTAATTATGGTAAAGTTATTGATTGAGGCTCGCTTATGTTTGGTATAACGGGATGAGAAATCAGCAAAAAGGATTTTGCTTTGTCACATCATAGAATTTCCCCCACCCCCTATAAAATCTAAACCTTACGTCATTTTCACAGTTTCAAAATTTACATACGCACCACTCAAATCCGTATTCACCATTTAAAAGGATTTTAACGCACAATAAGTTATTAATGAATATATTTACAAACTTAAAAGTCACGTTTGTCCGATACAACTTTTCATGTGAACATTCAGAAATTAGTCTTTTAGACGCACTCGTGGTCAAATATTTAGTTTTATCAAAGAAAATGATCGTTTTGTTTTAAATATGACATCATTTTCACTCACTAAATTATCACACATTCGCCTAGCGTCTCAACTCAGTACCAGCGTAGTGAAAAAATATTGAAATGTAAAAGATTTATGAGGGAGAATGCGTGTTTTTTTAAAGGCTGACGTCATTTTCTGTTCAAAAAATTTTAAAAAGTTACTTTTATTTGTAATGTGAAAATGGCATCAATAAAAGGATATAATCTATAAAAATAAATAAACCCCATAATTTCTTATTTTTCTGCAACAGTGGAAGTAAGCCAATTTCCATCATGTTGAATAAATTTCATTAAAAAAACATTAAAAACTAGAGAACAGGAATTCTGCTTTTTCAGAATTTAGTGTCGCCCCCGGCATTTCCATTACTTCATTTTCTTCTGGTGGACTGGTGGTTTCTATTATTATGAACTAGCCATTGTAAATGAAGCGTTAGGTGAAGATGAAAGAGCAGACGTTAAAAGTTAGAACTCTGCTTTTCTGTTCATAATAAAAAAAAAAATGCCTCTTTTTTTTTTTTTTTTTTTTTTTTTTGGTTAAGCGGGTTTCGATAATCGGGACTCTACTTCAAAACATATTTCAATTTTAAGACTTAAAGCACACGCTTTTATTTTATGTAAAATGACGTCATTTGCATTAATATAGATACTTAAAATTAAATATAGTTTATAATAGCTCCATGTTTTATCATAAATCCTTCATTTATATTTTTCTCAAAATAGCACGTATTTTAATTTTTTTTTCAATTTTTATGAGAAAATGGCAACAAAAACATATAATTGCTATTTTTCAACAATTTTTTCTTTACTTTCTATAGAAATGGAGTACTTGAGTTGCCAAAATTAAACAAATGTCGCTAAAAACTACAAAAAATTAATATTTCAAAAACAAATGGAGATGTAGTTTTCAAACAAATTGCATTAAAAAGCACCTTTTTTCCCAATATGACGGTATAAACATTGAAAATGTGCGATGGTTAGAAGTTTTAAAAAATGCTGTAGAGTATTTAACCGCACAATGAAACATCGGCTTTTGTTTTACGGCTGGTGTATACAAAGTAACGTTATTTATTGGAGACAAAATAAGCTGGGAGAAAGAAATAGAATACCGGGGCTAATAAAATATAAAAATGAAAATATTTGAAAAAATAGCTATTGCGGGCACATCTACAAATGAACAGCTTTTATTAAAAATATATATGTGTATCAAAATTGGCTCAGTAGAAAGCTCAGAGCTGATGACTAAAAAAACAGCCTTTTCTTTTAAAATATACAGATGATTGTAGACACAAACTGCCAAATGGCACTAGTGTGATACTGATACAGAATACTGATAAATGCTAATTTGCGAAACTATTTTGGCAATTTTAATAAAAACTAAATGACACCCTGCAAAAATAAATAGAATCCTGAAAAATGCTATTTTGCGAAACTATTTTGGTAATTTTAATAAAAACTAAATGACACCGAGTAAAAATAAATAAATAAGTATGTATGGATTAGAGATGAGTTCGGGCTCACTTTTCGAAGCCTGGGCCCGCCCGAGACCGACGATTTTAAATCCGAGCCCGAAACAATTTTTGCCATTAGAGCCCGAGCCCGATACCAAAAACGTAAACCGAAAAAAAAGTTTAATAAAAATTGCATAAAAGTTGTTCTAAATGTAATATCTCATTAGCAACTTTGTACATCACAATAACTGTTAATCCCTAGCACGTAATTAATTCTTATGACATTTACATTCAATCTTATCAAAAGATAAGTCCCTAAAAGATTCTCATATTTTTCTCTCGCAACAAGCAAATCTGACGGAAACATTACGATGTGCGTTTTAGAAATAAATGAATGAATGAAATTTTCAGAAATTACGATTTGTATGACGAAGAATCGAACAACGTTTTTCTATTTCCTATAAAAGGTGTACATCTTTCGTAATTTTCGTGTTCTTGTAAATCAGCTTAAATTAAAAATTCAACATGGTTATCCGAGAGATCCTATGCTTTTTATAGGAAAAGAGAAAACACTGATCGATTGTAACGCTCATTCACTAATAACAGAAGAGATTCTTTTTTCGCCTGCTAGATTGTCAAATAATAAAATAAAGTAAAATAAAATAAAATAAACGATCCAATTAAAAAATATTCTACTTTTTATTTGTCTTGGCGCCCTTTTCCGATGGCACATTATCAGCTATCCTGTGTATCCAGTGAGCGTCAATGATATAAATCTGCAAATATTGCATTTTAACCCCTTGTGGACGAGCGACCGGTATTCGTGCCGCGTAAGGTGCTCAGAATCAATTATTATTCTCACCAGTAAATTTTTATTGTAAATTTTGCTTATTTAATCCGAGCATTTTCCCGATTCAATTAGGCAAAAATTTCTATTTTAAAAAACCGGTGAATAAAGATTAAAAATTCTGTAAAAGACGCTCGTCCCGAAGGGGTTAAAAGAGCTGTGAAGTTGTAACATTAATCAATCATCACTTATAATTAATTACAGTGACCCGGAGCCGAACAATTTTTGATGCTCCAGCTCCAGCTCCGCTCCTAGAGAAAATACCGTGGCTCCAGCTCCGGCTCCGGCTCCAACTCGGCTCCGACTTCGCGCTTTTAAGTTGCAGATTTTAATTTACATGTTTAATTTTTTGCTCACAAATACTTTCTATCTTCATTAAAGATCTGACAAAATGCATTTTTCTTCTCATCAAACTTGAAATGCTTGTTCAGAAAATATGACATCTTTTAGCTTTTGCTTTTAAAATAGAAAGTTTGGTAGAATTTTAAACACAAAAATCTTAAATTTCTTCTACACTTTTCAAACAGCCAAAATTGTACGACTACACATGTAAACAACAGGCGGCCATATTTGTTTTCAAATAGTGTTGTTGTAACATATTATTCAGAATCCGGGGTGGAAACTATTCTTATGTTACGAAATAAAACTGGATAACTTATCATAGATTAATAAGTTTTAATATTTACATCCTATTTACATGTTACTATTTACAAAATAACTCAGTTAATTTAAAATACAGCATAGCACAAATGCCTTGTCGGCAACCACTTTGTAAACATTCTTTTCTCTCGTAAAGTCTAATTTACTCAGCTTGTCAGTTCTTTTGAAGGAAAAGAAAAAAAAAAAAGAAAAGGAGAACAAATATGATGGAGTGTGTATTGTTCGAGCGTTACACTCTTCCCCTCACACTGCATTACTGGTCCCTCAGATGCAGTGTGCATTTCCTGGGTGGATTCCTTCGGGATGCTTTCTGGTGCCTAAAATCCTCTATGGCTCTCGTGTTTTGTGGTCCTTTCGTAAATATTTACTGGCTGGGCGTCTGATGTTTCCCGGGTCTGCCTCTAGAACGAATAAAGCCTTTAGAACCTACACCATCATTTTGCGTGTAAGGACACAAAGCTGATATATGATAATTTCCTAAGGGAGAAAAGGGGATTTCATTAATGGCAATGGTATAAGAACTAGGAGATCTTTGTTTTCCATAGTACCCATTATCATGTCTGTAACTTCCAGACCTATAATCCAATTTGTAATTATCCTGATCATTAGTTCCAAGATCATTTTCATATCTCTTTTCGAATTTGCTAGACGAATCTGGAGTTCGCCGTGCACTATACCAGTGTGATGGTTGGGAATTTCTTTGCTCCTGATAGCTACCTCTACCTCATCGTCGGCCATCATAATTATAATTATTTCGAGCATGATAGTAGACTCTATTTTTGTACCTAGGAGAAAAATTTGGATTATACTTTACTTTTGAAGTAAGTGAAGCACTTTCTAGCGTTTCAGATGCATCATTATGTTCAACCATATCCGATGAACTAATCACCAAACCTTCACTTTCTGTCATATCTTGAGATATTAAGGAATCTTTAGTCTCAAAATTTTGAGGAATCTCTGATTCATCTTGGTAAGAATTCTCTGAACCAGGTTTCTCATAATTATTTTTATTGTAATTTCCATGGTTAAATGACTGTTTAACATATTTTTGACCATATCTATTATTGCTTCTGTTAACAATTGGTCTATTAAAATTTCTGTTCTTACCCCTATAATCGAAATTCCTACGGCAATCTTTTACATAGCCTTTTCTATCATGTGCAGGACTATCAATTTCATCAGATAAAATTATTCCCATCCGTGATCCTGTATCAATATAATGTTTAACTTTAGGTGTAGTCTCTTCCCCTAGTTGGAAGCTACTAGTAAATTTTTCAAGCGGTTCATTCAACCTAACTTGTTGCTCTGAAGTGAGATGTCTACCTTCATTTTCTCTAAGAAAAACGGTGTCTAATTCAACGGATTTTATCGCTAATTCACTGGGAGGCCTATATGTATCTTCAGCGAATCTATACTTCCACTTACATCTATCAGCGAAGAACCATTCTTGATTTACTACATCCAAAACAATTTTTGCTTTGCTTAAAAAATCGATTCCTAAAATTGTACGATTATTTCTGGCATTCGGCAGAGCATAAAGTGTTGTTTTAATGTCGCGACCTTCAATTTTAACATGAACTTCTGTTTTATAAACTTCGGTAGTGTTTTGTAGCCCATCCGCTAAGACTACGATCATTTGAGTTTTTTCAAACTTCACACCTTGGTCTTTTAATAAAGAATACAAACCTTCACCCGCAACGCAATGTGTTGCGCCAGTGTCAGCACAAGCTGTGCCAGAGAGACCATTTATGCTTATTTTTACCAATAATGTTGGTGATGTTTGCATATTACATGTACGAAATTCTAGTGATTGAAAGTGCACCGATACATTTTTCGGAGAACAGGTTGGACACTTGGATTTAATAACTCCCTGGTTTCCACAACCATAGCAACTTAACATTGGTCGATTTAAATTCGAAGGATAGTTAATTTTATTTCTCTTGGACTCCTTTTGATTGCCAATCTTACCAAACTCATTTCTTTTAAAATCTAAAGGCGTTTTTTCAAAGCGATTAGAATTCCCGACCTCACTGATTTTATTTGATCTCTTTATTTCTACTTTGTGTGACCTCAAATTATCATATAAATCTAACTTTTCAGCTAATTCAACAGGATCTGTTAAATTCTCCCATTGATCTAAATAATGTTCTTTACAATCAGGAGAAACCTTTTTCTTTAATTGGTCAGCAATAATTAATTTCGATAATTTTTCAAAGGAATTTATATTTAATTCAGATAGCCATCCCTCAAAATAGCTTCTAATTTCAAAATAATATTCTTTCCAGCTAATATCGGTTCGCTTTGGATGTCGACTAAACAAAACTCTAAACCTTTCTGCAGTTAACTTGAACCTCTGAAACAATATATCTTTAATATAAGAATAATCCTCAAATTTTTCTTCCGGTTCACGCGCTATTAATTTACCGATTTCATTTGGAAGGACTCCAATTAAATACGTGATCCACAGTTCTTTAGAAACCTTTAAAAGTTTCATTTGCCTCTCAAAAGTTATTAAAAATAAATTCATATCATCCTTTTCAGGATTGAAATCGGGTAAAATCTTTTTCAAGTCAACGCGGATTGAATTAGTTTCTAGAGGGTTGCTTGTATTTGCAACAACATCTCTTGTTCCTGCTTCTAACCTGAGCTTCTGTAGCTCAAATTCTCTTTCTTCGGCTAAACGTTTCTCTTCCTCAAGAGTCTTTCTTTCTTCTACGATATTTTCATAAATTCCCTGTACAAAATCTATGTTATCTTTAAATGCCTCACTATTTACAATTTTATCACGTAATTCAAGGACTTTATCATCGCTACTTACTTCTACTTTTAATTCTGAAGCTAATGTGATTAAATCAATTTTCTTACCCTTTGAAAGAAACGCCATCATTTGAACTAAATATGTTTTAGCTAACTTCAAACTTAATTCGTGTACGAATAACTCTTAGCAAAATACGTAATTTTTAACATATATAGAACATAAATAACATACAATATCTTTCAAAACTCAATATAATGACACCAACTATTTGCCTTTTTTTTTTTTTTTTTTTTTACACAATAATATCAATCATATAATAATTAAAAAAATGCCAAGCACTCATTTACAATAACAACTTCATAATAAATAGCTCAGTGCAACTATATAATTGTATAAAATAAAGCAAACGATTTTTACTTTTCAAAAATAATTATTAGAATTATTTCTCTTATGAATATCTTCATTTAATTCAGATACTAAAATACTTGAAGCTGCAGACGACTTTTCGTATTTCAATTCTAAGGAAAATATCATTCAGCTGAATAGAACAATTCCAAAATATTTCGATTCTGGACGAATCAAATACAATTTTCAAAAATCCACAGATTCCGGATGAATCAAAAGTACTTTTGTATAAATTTTTGTACTTTAGTATCTAAATTTTCTTATTAAAGCAGTTTAACACAATTTAAAATAATACTTATCTTCATATCTTGCTTCTGTTCGTGCCAGACGTTGGGGAGCCACTTCTGTAACATATTATTCAGAATCCGGGGTGGAAACTATTCTTATGTTACGAAATAAAACTGGATAACTTATCATAGATTAATAAGTTTTAATATTTACATCCTATTTACATGTTACTATTTACAAAATAACTCAGTTAATTTAAAATACAGCATAGCACAAATGCCTTGTCGGCAACCACTTTGTAAACATTCTTTTCTCTCGTAAAGTCTAATTTACTCAGCTTGTCAGTTCTTTTGAAGGAAAAGAAAAAAAAAGAAAAGGAGAACAAATATGATGGAGTGTGTATTGTTCGAGCGTTACATTGTCACTTAGTTCAAGTAGAAAGTAGAAGTAAAGTAGTGTTGCCATTTTTTGAGAAGTTTTCCTTCCCTAATAATAATAATAATAATAACCTAAAAAATGATATAATTAAAATACTGAATAATGATGTAATTAAAATATTTTAAGCCTAGAAATTTAAAAGACTGAAAAAAAAAATTTAAAAGAATATTAAAAACTATAGGAGCCCTGGAGCTGGGGAAAATCTAGAGCTCCAGCTCCAGGAAAAACACAGCTCCGGAGCGCTCCGGCTCCGGGCTCCAGCTCCAGCTCCGGGTCCCTGATTAATTATACCCAATTTAAAAACAAAATTCTCCTTTTACCAAATATATTTAACTGAAAGTTCCTTCCCTTTTAAAAACATATATATCACTTAATTGCTTTTATTTCCGTTCAGGAATAAATAAAAATATTTGTTTTGATAATTTGCTTTTCTTTTGTGCAATAATCTAAACCAGTTACTGATTTGTCGCCATCAATTTCAGACATAATCAGTAAATATCATAAATGTTTTATTATTTATTTATTTATTATTGTTATTATTATTTTAAGTAGCATTTTTGTACTAGAATAGAAAAACACTATTTCTGTTTTTCATTTTGATCAAAATTACATCAAAATGATTTCTTATTTTTTTATGGAAAATGTAATTTTCAACCCAAGCGTCCTAAGGACGAGAAGTAGGTGATGACAGACATATGCCTCATCTATTTATTGAAACTACAGAAAACTTAATTATTATTATGCAAGGAGTAATTAAATTACTTTTACAAGAATTAAAGCTTTTTAAAAGAGATAAAAATAAGGAATACTCAATTTATTTTAGAAATATAAATAGATTTTAGATATTAACACACCTTAAAAAGCATTAACAAAATCATATAGGGAAAACAATAAATTTTGATGATTATGTATTAATTAATATATGATTACTTCTTATACTTTTTAAAAAGTTTTTTTCCCCACACGTGAATAAATAAAATTTTCAGGTTAAAAAAAAAAAAATGAGCCCGAGCCCAAAGGCTGGCATAAAAATCGAGCCCGTCTCATCTCTAGTATGCATCTTCAGTTAATTTATATTAAAATAATCTATTTTATATGATTCAAATCTGACTATCATTTTTACAATTACCAGGTTTATCTTAAGATATTCCACGCTAAGATCTTATGATAAAACACGAATTAAATTAATAAGCCAACTTCTGTATAGATGCAATCGATTTTCAAGCGAAATCCTAAACATTTTTCTCATGCTCAAGTCCAAACTAAGTTAAAACTGAAATGACAGAATTTGCATTTATATCCGAATGCAGCAAAGTCCTAAGTTATTCTAATATATGCATAAACAAACACCACTCCCAAATCTTCAAAAGATCAGTGCATGTCTGCCCCCCCCCCCCCCCGCTTTTTTTGGAGTACCCACTGCTTCATGTTATTAATGTATTCATAAACGAACATGAGATTCAATTTTCGAAAGATTAATAAGATTTTTCCCCCTTGTTTTTTTCTTTTCTGTATGCAGTAAAAAGGGAAAATTTGAAGGGCTTGCTCGAATAGGATAATAATTACAAGAGTTATTTATGAAAGAAATTTTTGTATTATTTTCTTATTGTCATTAGATTACTGTTACGGATACTAATAGAGTATTATTCTAACCAATGTTTCCTCAAGAATATTACTACTACCGATAGTTTAAAATAAATTGTGAATTCATTTCAAAACATGAACAATCGAAAGAGTTAGAAACTATTAAATGCACTGCTGTCATAATCGTGAAAACGGATATTTTGCAAATAGATTGATAATTTTAACAACAATTGGAGAACATGAAAATGAATGAAATTGAGTGAATATGTATGTGAGTTAACGTTATATTAAAGTAACAGTCGATTTTAAATAATTTTAAATAATTTAAAAATATAATAACAATAAACAAAAATCCTATAACTAAAATCGCTCATATTGAAACAAGTATTGATTATCTTAATATCAAGTTAATTCCACCATAAGATGTTCCATGCAAATGTTGTATGATGAAGCTATAGTTAAACTATATGTCATTTGCTACATAGATTGCATCGATCTTCAAGAAAAAAACTACACAACTTTTTATAGATATTCCCCTCCCCCTCTTAATTTCAACCCGGCTGGGCAAGGTTCACCTAGCCTTTCATTCCTTTGTGGTCAATAAAATGAGTATACCAAGTTTACTTGGGAACTAAACACAGAGGATCCCGCTTTAGGCTGACCACTTGGCCGGGATATAGACTGTATACTCTCAGGGATCTCTTTAGAAAGAAATTCGGGCCTTTAAAGGACCCTTCAGAAAATTTTTAATTTCAAAACAGGACCCTTCACAAAATATTTTATCTCAAAACAGGACCCTTCACAAAACTTTTCACCTTAAAACAGAACCCTTCACAAAATTCTTTGTCTTAAAAATAGGTCTTGCGCAAAACCTTTTCATCTTTAAACGGGAGCTTTTACAAATTTAATCATTTAAAAGTAAAATCTGACTTGTCATTTTTACCTATATAAAGAAAAAAAAATATGTATTTTACATACATATATCTTCTTTAAATTGTATGAACGAGGATCAGAATTATAACGATAATTTCAAATTCATAAAATTATGACTAGATTTTTCACAAACGTAAAAAGCTGTTCACAATTTCACAAAAACAGGACCGTGGGAAAAAAGTCTGGACAGACCGCTGATTAGCACCTCAGGGACCAGAATCAAGAAAACAGGAAGGGTCACTGTAGGTCCAGATCCTTCATGCATCGTTTAGCCACAGAATTTAGAGTTTTAATTTCAACAAAACTGAGACTGTTATGCACATCTCGCCTACTCCCCCCCCCCCCACCCCATAAAAATGTTTCGAACACTTGGAATTTGTCGAAAGTAACATAAATCCGAATATAACATAATATAACCGAATATAAACATCCATAATGTCCGAAAATAACATAATCTGAGGCTTCATATATGAATAAACAAACTATCACATTGGTATTTTCCAATTTTTGGTTTGGAAATTTCAAAAGTTTTTCTTTTTTCTTTGTCGGAGTACCCACTACCTTTACATTATTCTAATGTAAGCATAAACCAACATGACATTCATTTTTCAAAGGATTGATGTGCCTTTTTTTCATTTTAACTTTTTGACTATATGTAGTGATATGAAATTAAACTGTCTTGCTCAGATGCTTTAGGACCGCTTAATTAGAAGAGTCATTTATCAAGAAAAATTTTCCTTTTTCCCTTGTCATCATTTACTGTTATTTCCACCATTTTTACTAATGCTTTTTGTTTTCTTCTTTTTCAGGTTCGGGCATATTCATATCTCCGAAGGGCGTGCTTCTGCGTTCCGGTTCTGTATGGATGAGCCTCATCGTCTGGGTGGGGTGCGGTTTTGTATCCTATTTAGGTTGGTTTGTTTCCTGATTTATATATTTAGAGATGCTATAGATAGTCAAGTGCAATAAGATATTTAGTTCAGACAAAAAATTATTATTCACTGATTTGAATGATTCTTGATACAATACTTTTTATAAAATGATAACAGAAAAAGCTTTCGCGCTTGATTGGAAATTCAATTTTTCATAAAAAGAATTATAAATGATATTGAATGATATTGTGAAATAACATATTCTAGTTCAGGAAACTCATAAATTCACACATAAATGCAGAGAATAGAACGCTGTAGCGATTTCAAATTTAGAATATGGTAGCAAGGTTCGAGGACAACTTAACGCTTTGAGGTCTAAGTCTAAGCCCGAGTGTCACTCGGGTTGCCGTTTTCGGTAAAGCGGACTAAGCCCGAGAGTCTCTCGGGGTCAACTTTTTCACTGAGCTATAAAAATACCTACTATTATATACGTTCGCTATCTTTTCATATATTATCTGCGAACCTTTTGTTAAAAAAAAATACGTGGCAGCACTAAACAGAAGTAAGTATATGAAAATATCTAGAATCAGAGCTTAATGCAAACTTATTATGAACATTGTGGTGTTGCTCTTTGAGCTTTAAAATGTACCACACAAAAGCAAATTTTACTAAATAATGTTTATATACAAATAAAACCTATTTTCAGATATTTGTAAGTTTTTATTCAAATCTGTGTGGAATTTTATGTTAAAAAATGATGTTATCTTATGTGGAACTTTTTTTAAAAATATAAAACATGCTTTTTTCAATAATTTCTCATTAAATATTAATTTTTAGTACATTTAAATAGTTCCTTGATTATTAATAAGAACAGTTTGAAGTTTATAATAAAAAAATTATTAAAATACATATGTTCCAAGTATTTTTTTTTTTTAATCATGAAAAGTACCAAATACCCTCAGTCCAGAGGGAGATATACGGTTGAAATAGCTCAGACCTCAAAGTGTTAACTAAACTTAAGGGAAACATAAGAATATTTATTTAATAAATTAAACAACTCTCTCGTTTAATAGACCCAGGATCTACCTTGAATTATTATACAGCCAGTCTTCTAGATTAAATAAGCTATAGTCTACAAATAAAAATAAATTCGCGTTACTAAAAAGGTAGGTTTAGCCGCTGCTCGATAAAGTCTATGATCAGAACACGCGCTGTGTACTAGCACGGGCACTAAACAGAACTTTTCAGGAGAATGCTCATAATCCACACTATCTTTTCGAGAGAAGACTCAAAAAATCACTTTCCTCGGATGAATTCAAGCATTGGTTAATTTTTTTTACAGTTTGTTACGTAATTTTATGGTATGCGCTTAGGGTTTAAAAACTACTGCTTAGAATTTAGGATACGCAAGGTGCCTTTTCATACTATATAGATGCTACTTTATATTTTTGCAATTGACTATTTTCTCGTGTCTCCTATAATTTTCGATATCAACACACTAACTCCTAATTTTATCACTAGAAGGCGCTGTAAGCAATCTCATCGAAGAGTGAATAATCACTTTACTATGTCTGGATTCAATTTTTATACAAGCTTCCGGCGTTCAAAAATTAAGGGCGTGTGAATTGTAATTTCCTGAACTATGACATATAAATTCACAATATGTTTATATTTATGTTATATAAAATTTAATTTTCAATCGCGATTTTTTTTGTAACTTTTTAGTATTTATTTTTTGAAAGATATTACACTAAGAATCATTCAAATCGCTGATATTAGTTTCTATTCGAGATTTTTGACTTTTAAGTTTAATTTGCATTCAACTAAGAATTTGTTTTTGTTGTTGTTCTAAAGAAAAAGAGAATGAACACAGATTATCAAGAAAAAAATCAAATGGATTGCTATTATTTAAATTAAAGAATACCTTTAAATTAACCAATCTATCGAATTATTCTTTATTCACTCTTAGTAAAACTATGACATATAAATTCGCAATATGTTTATATTTATGTTATATAAAATTTAATTTTCAATCGCGATTTTTTTTTTTGTAACTTTTTAGTATTTATTTTTTGAAAGATATTACACTAAGAATCATTCAAATCGCTGATATTAGTTTCTATTCGAGATTTTTGACTTTTAAGTTTAATTTGCATTCAACTAAGAATTTGTTTTTGTTGTTGTTGTTCTAAAGAAAAAGAGAATGAACACAGATTATCAAGAAAAAAATCAAATGGATTGCTATTATTTAAATTAAAGAATACCTTTAAATTAACCAATCTATCGAATTATTTTTTATTCACTCTTAGTAAAACTATGACATATAAATTCGCAATATGTTTATATTTATGTTATATAAAATTTAATTTTCAATCGCGATTTTTTTTTTGTAACTTTTTAGTATTTATTTTTTGAAAGATATTACACTAAGAATCATTCAAATCGCTGATATTAGTTTCTATTCGAGATTTTTGACTTTTAAGTTTAATTTGCATTCAACTAAGAATTTGTTTTTGTTGTTGTTGTTCTAAAGAAAAAGAGAATGAACACAGATTATCAAGAAAAAAATCAAATGGATTGCTATTATTTAAATTAAAGAATACCTTTAAATTAACCAATCTATCGAATTATTTTTTATTCACTCTTAGTAAAACTATAACATATAAATTCACAATATGTTTATATTTATGTTATATAAAATTTAATTTTCAATCGCGATTTTTTTTTTGTAACTTTTTAGTATTTATTTTTTGAAAGATATTACACTAAGAATCATTCAAATCGCTGATATTAGTTTCTATTCGAGATTTTTGACTTTTAAGTTTAATTTGCATTCAACTAAGAATTTGTTTTTGTTGTTGTTGTTCTAAAGAAAAAGAGAATGAACACAGATTATCAAGAAAAAAATCAAATGGATTGCTATTATTTAAATTAAAGAATACCTTTAAATTAACCAATCTATCGAATTATTTTTTATTCACTCTTAGTAAAATTTTGTAAATTTGTAATATTTTAAACAAAATCAAATTCAAATTTTTATCTCAGACCAAAAATTACAGTAAAAGGAACTTCAGCTTTCATCATGTAATAACACAACTTTCACCATTCGGCATAAGCCCTTTTATTCAAAATTGTTACTTTGTAACTCTATTTCAAGAAAACTGCTCGGCAGATTTTCGTAAAATTTTAACATCGTGAAATGTATAGTGAATGAGTTTCAATTTCGTGAAATGTATAGTGAATGAGTTTCAATTTCGTGAAATGTATAGTGATTGAGTTTCAATTTCGTGAAATGTATAGTGAATGAGTGTACAATAGAAGGGAAAAAAAGCAGTATTCCCCCACTTGTACTGACTTTGCCGCCAGAAATCATTGTATAAAAAGGACATTATATATATTACTAATCGATTGATAATAACGTTTGCTATAAAATGCTATGCACTGATTAGGGGTTCAAAGACATATCATACTAAAAATTGTATCAACTTTGTTTTTTTTTCAAATGATAGCACTATTTTTTAATACTGTATTTGATTTCTTTGGATCTAATCAGCCAGAAATAATTCACAGTTTACGTATTTTTTCTAAATTTTAATGGAATTAAAAATATGTTAAAATTTGATGCTACTGTTAAATCTAAGTGACAAACTTCATATATATACATTTTATGAATTATCGCCTACATTAATTTTTATGTAAAAATAATAAGCATCATCAAGAAGCATGGCTATGTGAATTTACAGCCTACTTCTATCATTCATTTTCCAGATTAGAGACATTTTACTTTTAAACGATTTTACTCTGTGGACCGTCTCTTCTTACCGTTTGCATTTACAGAAAGAAAATCTTTTTTTTTAAGACCGCTGTTCAAGCCCCTACCGGCCTGACTTATTGCCCAACTGAACGGCTTAATGCCTGGCAACTGGGCGAATTTTCGCTTGATTTCCGCATGCCCCCAAATCCATATATTAAATTATAAAATATTTATTTTATTTTTTAACTCCAACTCTTCTATAAGTTAAAGTTATTAAACTCATCTTAAAGTAATATAACAAGTTGCTAAAGTTATATAAAAGTGTTTTGTTCTGTACTAAGAAAAAAAGAATATTTTTATTAATTAAGGTACTTAAATTTAGAATTGATGGAGCTAAGAATATTCTCCTATTTAAAATCCAAGGTGCAAAAATATTGTTTCTGCATTACACATGCACATATGACTGACCATCATTTCTATTTGAATAATGTTACAACAATTCGAATGGGGACCCCTAATTTATCTTTGCCCTGGGCCCCAATTAGTCATGATCGTGGCCTGGCTGCAGTGTTTTTCTTGCCTTCGTTTCATTCCCCGAGTTGTCCGGTTGCTAATTAAGGGGCTACTTCAGTAACGCGAAAAGGCTCGCTCGCTAATCCTAATCCTATGGAAGAAATTTATGACGATATCTTGTTAGTGTTTTTAAATGATTTTTTTTTTGTGGGGGGCGGGGGGGGGGGGCATTGGATAGCTGAGGTCGATCTGTACAAAGACCGTTTTTTACTTTTTCAATTTTGATTGCAGATTTTTTTTTTTTTTTTTTTTTTTTTTTTATGAGGATGTTTTGACTTTCGAAACCGGTTCGAAAATGAAAGTGCCTTCATTAAAAATACCTGTAAGTAAAATCGAAAAAGTAAAAAACGGCCTTTGTACAGATCGATCTCACCTATACAATGTAAAAAAAAATCATTTAACATTTAACAATAGTGAAATGCAAACGAGGTATTTTTATAAATTTCGTCCATAGGATTAGCATTAGCGAGCAGGTTTTTTCGTTTGACTAAAGTAGTCTCGCTGTGTCGTTCTGTCCGACACTTCACAGAGCAGCTATGTCATGCGTGATGGTTGGATGTGAGATACTGGACTAGAGTCCTGCGAGGGTCGGGTTGTACCCGACCCGAACCCGCAAATTCCATTTTAAGTCAACTCGCAACCCGACCCGAACCCGCAAATATAATTTTTGGCAACTCGCAACCCGACCCGAACCCGCAAAAATAGCTTCCAGCAACCCGCAACCCGACCCGAACGCGAGATTTCAACCCGCACCCGACCCGAGCCCGCAATATTTCAACCCGCAACCCGACCCGAACCCGCAATATTTCAGCCCGCAACCCGACCCGAACCTGCAATCTAAAGAAAGTAAATCACGTTTTAATGCCACTATGAAAAATAATCTACAAATTGTAACTCTAATACAATTGTTATGTTTTACATAGACGAATGAACAAATCTATATTCTTTAACATTCAAATATAGTAAAACCTCTGAGCAACTTTGGATCGTTGAATATAGTCAAACATCGGGCCGGGTTATAATCCTTATCGTACCAGTAGTTGAAAAAGTATGTTTATATTAACTTCCAGAAACGAATTCTAAGACTAGACAAAACATACAGGCACGCATTTTACTTTTGTGAAACTTTGATCTGCGGTTTATATAGACGAAAACGTATATATAGTTATATATTATATATAACTATATATACGTATAACTATATATACGTATATAGTTATATATACGTTTATATAGACGTCGTGAAAAAATATTTTGAACATTCGACCCGAACCCGACCCGCAACAGGAAAATATTGCGCCAGCCCGACCCGACTCGAACCGCGGATCGGGTCGGGTCGGGTTCGGGTAAAAACGGGTAACCCGACCCGATGCAAGACTCTATACTGGATGTTTTCGAGCCGCGAGCGTAATGCAGGCTTAGCAGAGGGAATGCGAAAAGAGAATCTTGGAAAGTAGCTGCAAAAGTTGCATTAAATCTTCATTTGTATAAAGATAGTTTATTTTGCATTTAAATTTTTTATATAATTTTTCCGATAACTAATTGAATGGCTCTTGTACTTTTCCCCCCATTAGATCTTAATGTTACTTTTCTACATTTATCGACATATTTTCTTTTCGAACTCTAATAGGATGTAAGAAAAGATGCATAAAATACACGTTTCTGGGTTGATTTGTTTCAAGGAATAAAATAGTCTCAAAAGTGGATGTTTCGAAAAAGTTTGTTTAAATTTTATTATATAGATGACCCCAAATCGTAATCCAAATTATAACATAAAATTGTAAACTTTGTTATTAATTCGTTGGTATCAGTCTCTCTTTTTTCCCCTCTTCTTCTTCTTCTTCTTTTTTAGATGATTTGTGGCAGAGTTAGTTTGGAGTTGTTTATTCTCTCTCTACGATTGTGCATCAAATTACTTAAAATTTAGATCCTTCAGTTATTAAAGTATGTTTTTTTTTTTTTTTTGTATTAAAATACAAACTTTCCAATTTTGAAAAATAGTTATTTCTATCATTGGAAGAATGTAAATTTTGTTTCGATAGTGAATAATTTTTATGAATTTTATTTGTCCAATTATTTTAGAAAATCCACTCATACGGTCTAAATCAGAGGTTCCTAAACTTTTTAATTTTAGGCCGACGTACCACTAAATAGAAGTTCATAATTCCGCGTACCACCAGGTGACAAACTCAAAGTTAATACAGAAAAGCATCTGTAAACGGAATGTGTCTAAAAAAATTTCCAGTCTTTTGTCCTTCCGTCTGAGCAGATTTTACTGTATTTAAATCATAGATGCCAACATCTGTTAATCATTCAGGAATCTGACCCAAGTCAAACATATATCCGACCAGAAAATTTATTTAATAAAATTTTTTTAAAATGCTATTTAATAACTTACCTTACATAAAGAAGACATATTAACTAATATACACTTTACGGTTTTAAACGTATTTGTCGTGTATGAGACTCGGAGAGATGTTGGCATATATGTTTAAATGCATGATTACATTATTAATTTGGTACTTAGATTAATTGCTTTATATTAAATATTCAAATAAAAAATAGCATCATCATTACATTTTAATAATATGTACATTATCAAAATACATTGTTTTTGTAGAAAAAACAGCTACAATATTTAATGACATATTGGCGTAAATTGATACATGTAGTAGGGTGACTCTATTAATTTCCATTTAATAAGTGAATAATCTACATAATAAATTCACATACCTTCTAAAAATTAAATACATTCAAAAAATTTTTAAACAAAATTTAAAAGAATAGAATTGTTTAATATTCTTTAAATTTTTGCGCAAATAAGTCAAATGATTTTTCAAATAACAAGTTTTAAAAGTTATGCATTTTTTCCGTAACTTTTCCATTTGATATTAGACAGTGTCAGGTACATTTGAACATTTGGCATTTCGACGTATTCTTGAAATGTCAATTTGAAATGGCTAATTTAGACTGAATTGAAACACTAAATTTCGAAAATCCAACTGGTGTTGTTTTACAAGAATAAATTTTTACTTACAACAAGTGCAATGCAATAGAAAATACAACGAAAATAAAAATAAATGAACAACAAATTAGATTTAAAATTTAAGTGACTTAAAAAATATTGCTTAAAAGAAAAATATTTTTGTCTTATTTTTAACGGTATACGAAGAATTTGAAATAATATTTATACGCTTTTCCATCTTTTAAATAAAAATTAATTAAAATATATGTAATAAATTAATAATGAATTAAAAAATTATTGATGTTAAAAATAATAATAATAAATATTTTAAATTTCTCGTGATTCCACTGCATGTAACAGTATATAGGGTGTCCCAAAAGAATTGAAACTCGCTTTATTTTTTTACCTTTCGGATATACGTAAGGCAATGTAAATTTCAAAATTTCAAAAGTGTTGAAAGTAAAGCTCGAATTGAGATTATGTGGAGGAAATAGTCCTGCCATTAATTTCTCAAAAAGTTATATATTTAACTTTTGTATACGGTCCCTGGGACCTATAATGTATTCAGAAACATTTTACCCATGCTCTTTTAATTACTAGAGTAGAAATTCCATTCTTTTAGGACCGAAATTCAACTGGTTATTATATTTTGAATTTTATGAAATTTTGGAGCTTTCCGGCACTAAAAATCATCTGCCCATTTTTTTTTTTTTGGAATTTTTATTATTGTATTTGACCCTGGGAGGTTTTTTTCTAAATGTAACTTATAAGACCCAGGGACCCCATGAAATCTAAAAAGTGTAACTTTTTGTAAATTAATGGCAGGACTCTTTCATCCACATAATCTCATTTCCTGTCTTACTTTGAACACTTTTACAATTTATGTTGCCTACGTATCTCCAAAAGGTAAGTTACCGGAGTGCTCGGTTTATAAGAGAGTTTTTCATTCTATAAAACAGCTTTTTAAAAGATAAAATTTCATTTCAGAACATGAAAAAGTGTTATTCTATATGCTACACTGTAAAAAAAAAATCCGTAAACACACTCAAATTTTTACGGAACAGTTTCATTTTTCTAAAAAACAGTACAAGTTCCATAATTGACATTTTGATATTACAAATCCGTATAAATGCAGTGGGTTTTCCGTAAATTTTACAGAATATTTCTGTATTGTTTTTAAAACAGTGTAAGTTCCGTAAATGATTTTTAGAAGTAGTTGGTGTTTTTGGAAAAAGAAACAATTATTTGTTGTACACCGTTAAAAATGTCATCGTAAGAAAACGGTTATTTGAGCGGCAGCAAACTGCCCAGTAATTTGACCGTATTCTAAGATAACGGTTACCTAACCATATTATGCATATACTGTCATATTAAAAGAAGTTTTACGTCTGTGTATACTCTGTTGTATGTGTGTCAGTTTGTTTGTTTGTTGGCGATGTCTAGGGAAAGCTATCGCAGATTTGCAAATTAGGTTCCGAATATAGATGAAGACAGGTCTGAATGTACCTGAGGCTCAGATTTTGTATTTTTTGTTATTTTATATTGAAGGCAAAAAAAGATCCGCGTACTTCCCCGATTTTCCAAGTTCTCCGGCGATTTTGATAATTTTTCGCGAAATTTTTTAATTGCCCATTTCGCCAAAAATGAGAACTTTTTTTTTAATTTTTTTTTTTATCAACCAATATCCATTTGATATTTTCAAACCCAATCTTGCATGTTATATTCCTGTATAAAGCAAACTTTCGTTACTCGTTTAAAAAGAAAAAATATATGAAATTTTTGTATATTAATTATTAAATAATGTAAAGCCACCGCTTATTTTTTCTGAAACGCAGCGAAGTTAAAATAGGAAAAAATACCAGCGTTGATTTTTTAATTAATCCCTTTAGCGCAAAAAACCTTTGCTATGGCGACGTACGTGAGCTCGCGGTCGTAAGATTTTATTATCATTATTATTATTCTGCGCGTCGGAAGAAGTTTGTTTTAGGCTGGGAGGCTGCTGTAGCTGTATAGATCATCACCTCATCGAGTTGACGGCTGGAATTCCAGGATTAGATGGAATTCGATTCACATATTAAAATGCAACTGGTCTGCTAAGTTATATCTCGGTAGAAAAACACCTGCAAACCAGATTTTAGTGGCTGACTGGTAGGTTTATTATTGTGTTTTCCTGCTCTCAGTTCTCCATGTTTTGATACCCTTGGGTGCAGAAAAACGTATTGATAAACCTACCGATCAACCACTGAAATTGGGTCTACAGATGTTTTCGACCAAGATATGACTTAGGAGACCAGTTGCATTTTAATATGCTAATCAAGTTCTCTCTAATTCTGGAATTTCAGCCGTCAACTCGATGAAGTGATGGTCTGTGCAGCCACCTCCTGATCTGTTTGGAAAGACAGAACAGCGTAAAGAGCTATTAAACTACACTGAAACCTCCCTGTTCGACCACCTCCCTTAAGCGACCACCTCCTTAAATGACCATTTTTCATGGAACGAAATTTATTCCCATAGGCTCGATGCTAATTTTACCTTAATTCAGAGACCATTCCCAGTGAAACTCCCCCCCAATGAGCGACCAGTTTGTTTGGAGAAAATGAAAGAATTTCCCTTTTTTCTTGTCGTTTGAAGAATGTTTCATTAGAAATATAATGACCTTAACAGGTCGACTGGCGTATGTCACAGATCTGCGCTCCGGAAAAGGGAAGAAGGAAAGGGGTGGGGGGGGGGGGGACACGCAGCACTATCATTGGCTGAATGGAAAAAAAATTGCATCTATTTATTGAACTTCGAAAGGGTCTGGAAAAAAAATTATAAAAGATAAACTTGTAAAATCAAAGCAAACGTCAATATCTACATTTTTTAAACCATTGTAGTAATTAACTTGTGTAATTAAATTAATATTTTGTTTTGGTAATTAATTTTTTTCCTAATGTGAAAGATAAATTTTCGTAACACTACTTGTTACCTTATTTTCAACAATCAAAAGCTGGATTTAAATTTGACCTCCGTTCAGAGACCACCTCTCGGAGCGACCAATTTTTATTGGTACGGAACTTGGTCGCTTTAGGGGGGTTTTACTGTATTAGATATTATTATCTGGGAAAATGCTAAAGTAATTTTAGGTTATTATTCTGTACCCGGGCAACGCCGGATGTGTCTGCTAATAGTAAATAAAAGATCAATTGTTATGCATGGAATTTAAAATATTGAGTTACTCTGAACGACATGATGACCCTTTCTTCTTCAAAACCATATACATGTATCCGGATCGAAATGGATAAAAATAATTTCTACGAAAAATATGAGACATATTGTAAAATTAAAATCTAGAACCAATGACCGCATCATTTTATCTTTAGATATAATCTTTGTGGTATCTCTTCTTACAGAAGCTATCAGATTTCAAAACTTTTCTTGCAATTTTATTTTTAAAATTTTATTTTGCGTATCAGAAATCATAACCTCTGACATTGCCCTTGATTAGTTGTTTTGAACAACTGATCTGTGAAATTCGATTGGTATTTTTTTTTTTACTCCTGTTTGTTTTTACGATTCTTTGATGGGTTGTTTTCTTTCCTAGAAAATGTCTTTGGAGATTACGACAGTGACAAGCAAATGAAAATATTGCTATTTGTATTTTGTTATATTTAAAAAAAAAAAATGTGTCTGCGTAGTTCTGTTTTACTTCCTATATCAACAAAGATTTGCGTTATATCTTTAATGAGGAGTTTTTCATCCTCTCATGCGTGAATTATTTTTAAATGGATGAAAAACATAATTTTGATCTTAAAATGGATTACAAATAGATTATTAATACTTACGTGACGAGCGTCTTTTTCAGACTTTTTAATTTATCATTATGGAATATCAATAAAAAAAATCTTTCAGACGTAATTGATTTTATGCCAAATTTATCAATTAAAATATTCCTCTATAAAATTGTATGAACAAATAGCTTTTTATTTAATCGTCGCTTTCGTATTTGACATTCGTGTTTATAAAAAATTAGTATTTTATAATGTCTTTCAATGTACCCTTATACAGGGTGGCTACTAAATACTGTTACAAATATTCAGTCATTTTATTTTACAAATATAAAATAGAAAATGATAACTACACTAATATGATGAACATTAGAGATGAAAGTTTACCGCGAAATAATTTTACTCGAATTGACCGCCATCTTTATCGATTATCAAAGATAATATCTTATGCCATTAAAAAGCAGAAAAACCAACGTTTAAAAATGCACAAATAATACATGAAAAGCAGCGAAATCTTATGACATTGTCCGACTGCGGCAAGAATCATTTTAAGAGGTAATCGGTACCATTCACACAATATGGAAGCGTTGAGAGAGTCCAAACTGCTGTGTTTGTTGCTGTTTACTTTAACCTCTAAAATCCCTCAGACGCAATAATCTAAAGGATTTAGATCCGGTGAGAAGGTGGCCAGTCTTCTTCCATGATAAAGTTCGGACAATTGACAGGGAGACAAGCCTGTGTTGATTTAGCTCGGTGTGAAGGTGTAGATGTAGAATCTTGCTGAAATGTCCAATTCTTTTTGATATACAACCTGTCAGCATGTGGCAATAAATGTGTAGCCAATATGTCCTGTTTGTAATATTCGCATTGATTTTTATCCCTTTATTGATAAACTTCAAAGGCAATTTTCCATTGCTGCATTTTTCCACACTGCACCCCAAACCATTACAGAATTCTTGTTGTGAAAGCGTATAACAGTTCTAAAGGTTTCAGGTATATCCTGGAGAGTTGCTGAATATCCGACATCATTTTTAGCATTATAAAGCAGTTCAGTGCAAAATAGCTTCCCATCAGAAAATATTATTCTGTCAACACTTTTCCTACCATGCCTCTTCATCAATTTTTTCCTTCTTTGTAATCTTTTTATCCTTTGTGCTGCAGTCAAAACTTGGATATTTCTTTTGCGATAAGGGCAATAACTCAGATCTTCATTTATAATAACTTGCAGTTCTGCGACTCACGTTCTCTTCTGCAGCCATTTTATTTGCAGAACGTTGTGGATTTCTTCTCACCTTTTCGCGAATTCTTTTGATGTACTCTATTGTACGAACTGAGCTTGAACGACCAGACCTAGATCGATCTCTACATAGCTATTAGTATCCAATAATCGAAATATAGTTATATATATAAATGTTCCATTAAAGCAAAGGCATTTTAATTGCCTAAAAATTTTACCTACTGAAAATCTACGATCAAAGAGCTGTTTAATCATCATTCTTTTGGCTTCCCTCTTTAAAATAATTTTAAATATTTGCGTTATAACAAAATTCGTCTGCACTAATAGATGATTGCCAAACGCTGAAATAGAGAAATAAATTGTTTTACCAAACGATTAAAATTAATTCGTATTTTTTTTTTTTTTAGTGTTACAGTATTTAGTAGTGTAGTAGTTTACAAATGCGAAAGTGTGTGAGAATGTTTTAATGAAGTCAACGTCCAAACAGATGAATTAATGCATTTGTATAGATGGATTATAATGAACATAGTCTATGGTTTATTTATTTTATTCAAATATTTTTCTTAATAATTCAAAATTTCATTAGTTTTCGTAAAGAATCAATTGACATTTTTCCTGTAAAATTTAACCATCTTTCTTTTTTTCGTTGTCAAAAGATGAAAACCTTGAGGTTGCTTTTATCTGAAATGAGTTTTAAAAACAGCAACAAACATTAAAATTTCTCGAGGGTCGTCATGGAATTCAACTCTTAAATGACCCCTAAACTTTTCAAACTTTAGTTCAATTGAAATTTTGGATTTAAGAGACATATTGTCCGATAGCGTTTTAAAGTATGTTTTCATTGCTATGACAAAAAGATTACAAGAGGGTATTTCCCGAATAATGCAAAGATTACAAATTTACTTTGTGCATTAGCGTTTCTTGAAAAAAAAAATGTTTGTTATGTTTTGTTTCAATAAATATTTTCAAATCTCAATCTTTTTTATTTATATGTTTGCCAACCCTTCCCCCCTCCCATTTTTAACACTTTCCAACAAAGTTGAAAAGTGTTTATGATTTCGGTTTGTCTGTCCGTCTGTACGCGCTCTAACTCCCGTAAATATACTCGGATTGTCCTGAAATTTTTTAATGTTATTGACGTTTACCATAGCACGTTCCCTATTTCAAATGAAGTTTGTAGCATGTTTAGTTCATTTACAGGGACAGTCAAAAGTTTTCCGTTACATTACGGCCTATGGGAAAAAATCGTTTCAAATGATTTTTAATGGTGTTACATGCTTTCAAAAATAATAAAATTGAAATGCATTAACGAAGAGCACTAAAATATGCATTCTGCAGAATATGCGGTGTAAATAATAGTTATTATTCATTTACAGGGTCATACAAAAGAATTCCGTTACATAATAATATAGGGGTGGAGGGAAATGTTTGGGCGTATTTTAATAATGTTAAATTATTTCATGTATAATGAAATTGTTATACGTCGCTGAGGTTTACTTATTTCATGTATAATACGAAGTGCATAGCATTTACAGGGACACACAAAATATTTCAGATACTATATTGTATCCGAAGTACTGTACATTAGCGATGATTTCTGGAAATGCATTTTTAATTATGATACGCGTTTTTATGTTTCTCTATATTTATACATGTTATATATATGGTGTGTATAAATTCTATAATTTATATACAGGACTACACAAAAGAATTTGTAATGTTTACTGGGTAGGAGTGCAAATTGCTTAAAGGTGGTTTTTAAATGAGTGATGCATTTTTACGCTGAACTGCATTTAGTTTACTAAGAAATGTTTGTAGAATATAGATAAAATGATATACAGGGTCACGCAAAGCGTTGAATAGATGGCCGTCTATAAATGATAATTTCTGGAAATGTGATTTCAGTAGTTTTAAGAGTGTTTTAGTTTGAATTAAATTTTAGCTAAATAGTGGCATGCAACAAAGGTACTAGGTTAACTACAGGATGGTACAAAAGTATTCAAGTATGTTTATAAGTAGTAAGTAGTATATAAGTATAAATTGCTGAAAGAGAAATTTCAACATGTTATGCGTTTTCTTGCTAAACTAAATTTCCCCATTATATAGTATATATATTAACCCACAGATCAAATACATGGTTGTTCAAATGAATTGGAAAGCATATTTGGCTATGGACGGTAACTGCTGAAATCAGTTTTTCAAATGTTTTATACGTTTTCTAAAATGTTTACTTAGTTATTTTATATACATTATTTCCCTAAATAACGAAGTTTTGTTAAAGCCTTCAAGATGTGTTGAAAAGTGTTTCATAATTTATGCTCAAAGCATAATTTTTCTTTCTTGTTCTTCTCTTTGCGATCTTCATTAAAAAACCTTACTTGCTTAGCTAAAACTTGCTAGGCTGCCATATTCAGAAAAAAGTTCAATAAATTACTTATTGTATTATCGATATTGTGCTGAAAATATACATTATATCATACAAGCGATACATTTTGACAATATCACTAAATACAATCTAACAAAAGCATAGCTGTGAAAAAAGGGAGCCAAGTTCTGTAAAGACAATGGCAAGAAAAGAAGTGATATCGAAGTGGGTGCCAAGTTCAAATAAAATTCACTCAAATTTACCTACAGAAGTATTATAGCATTTTAAAAATTGTTTAGAAATAAAAATTATTGATCGCATATTAATAATAAATCTAGAACTTGGCAAGTTTTTACCTACGAGTCATGTATTTTTATTAATGACATTATTATATCAAAACTTGTTATTTCATGTTTAGAAGCCTTCATTTGAGTGAGCTCCTTTCCCTCAAATCCCACCTAATTTTAACTGCAAAATGCCACATTGACACTAGAATTCAGGACTAAATAGCTTAATTTTATTAAATACGTGAAAAGAAGCTTTTACCCATTTTGAAATAAATTTGTTTTTAAATTCTGGTGTGATTCAAACATTTCAGCATGTCACGAATAAAAGCTCTTTGCCCCTGAAGGGTTAAAGGGGTGCAGTCTCTAGAGGGATGACCAAGAACAAGCGTAAGGGTATCTGTCTCTTTCTCAGGCCTTTTAGTCTGTTTGCATTGAGGTTTCTGGAGGGTGGGTGATAGAGTGATAACCAAAGACGAACGGGAGTGTATCTGGGTATTTATTGGTTTATCAAATCTTTAACATGAGTCATTTGTTTATAATAATAACTATATTAATTTTTTTATCATGACATTGGTGTTAATATTAACATCATAATTTTATTAAGACATGAAATAGATAGGCATAACATTTATCAAAAACTTGCCAAGTTCTAGATTTATTATTAATATGCTATCAATAATTTTTTATTTCTGAACAATTTAAAAAATGCTATAATACTTCTGTAGGTAAGTTTGAGTGAATTTTATTTGAACTTGGCACTCACTTCGATATCACTTCTTTTCTTGCCATTGTCTTTACAGAACTTGGCTCCCTTTTTTCACAGCTATGTTTTTGTTAGATATCATTACTTTTTGTAAAGTTACAATATATTTAGACACTTTACTTAATGCTTTTTAATGTGTTTACATGTGACTATTTTATTCACCAAGCAACATTCAATTTTAATTTTAATTTCCTACAACAAACTATTTGGCTGTCAATTTGCGGCTGAAATCTATATTTTAATACTGCTACATTGAATGCATGTTTTGAAACAAAATGTATTGATTCGAAATTTTTATTTTTTCTGAAACAACAATTCCTATTAAATTCCTATATTAAATTTTCCAATTAAATATCCTATAGCTGGGCCTGCTTTTTTGTACTGAAAGTGAAAAATAAAGTTATGTGCTTATGCCACACTATGTATCATTCATCCATGGGTGCCGGCAAAGAGGCAGTGCAGAGGAAGGACATTGCCTCTCCCCGGATTTTCAAATTTAACTAATTAAATATCCCTTTCTCTGATGATTTTGAAAATAACAAGTGGGTAAGTGTGATCACAGATCGCACAGAGGGTTTCGTTTAATAATCCTTTCAAAACACTTTATCCTTTTGAAAAATCTGTTAGTTCCGCATTTCGCAACCAGGGGCGCACTCTATTCTAAGCAAACCTCTATCCGAACGAAACTCCGTTTTACATACTATCCGTAGATATATTAGTCGAGGGGATTGAGCCCATAGCACCCGAGATAAGTAGGCGCCCCTGGCGGTAAAAAGTGGAACTAAAATATGTAAGGCTATGGTGCATAATATGAAAGAATGGTCAAAGGGGTGTCGGCAAAAGTTGGAAAAGTGCTCCCCGGGTGAAAAGGGCGGAGGTTAGAAAAATTGCTTAAAATACACAAGTTAGAGCCCGGAGGAGTAAGTAATATAAGACTTTTTGAAATTTTTATGATTTGTCGTGTGGTCTGAGGTATTCAGGTATACGTATGTAAAAAGTGATGTCTCCAACTTAATTAGTGGCTCCCTTAGAAAGAATTGCTTAAAATATATATGTGGTAGCTCAAAGGGTTAAGCGTAAGACTTTTTCAAGATTTTATGATTTGTCACCTGGCCTCACGTGTTCTGCTATAAGTACGCAAAATTTCAAATCTGCAATTTAATAAGGGGCTCAGTTAGAAAGAATTGCTTAAAATACGCATGTGGAAACCCAAAGGGTTAAATGTACGATTTTTTTAAAATTTTATAATTTGTCGTTTGATGTGAGGTGTTCAGCTATAAGTATGCCAATTTTCACGCCTCCAACCTAATTAGGAACTCACTTAGTAAGAATTTTTTAAAGTACACATGTGGGAGCCCAAAGGGTTAAATATACGACTTTTTCAAAATTTTATAGTTTGTCGTTTGATGTGAGGTGTTCAGCTATAAGTATGCAAATTTTCACGCCTCCAACATAATTAGGGGCTCACTTAGAAAATATTGTTTAAAATACACATGTGAGAGCCCAAAGGGTTAAATGTACGAATTTTTCAAAATTTTATGATTTCTCGTTTGATGTGAGGTGCTCAGCTATAAGTATGCAAAATTTCACGCCTCCAACCTAATTAGGGGCTCACTTAGAAAGAATTGTTTAAAATACACATGTGGGAGTCCAAATGGTTAAATGGACGACTTTTTGAAAAAATTATGATTTGTCGTTTGATGTGAGGTGTTCAGCTATAAGTATAGAAAATTTCACGCCTCCAGAGTTAGAGTCTCACTTTGAAAGAATTGTTTAAAATACACATGGGGGAGCCCAAAGGGTTAAATGTACGACTTTTTCAAAATTTTATGATTTGTCGTTTGATGTGAGGTGTTCAGCTATAAGTATGCAAAATTTCAAGTATCCAACATTCTGAGAACGGGGTCTGTGACGGACAGAATATCTCCATTTGTTGATTTTCTGTAAGCAAGTAAACCCAGATAAACCCCCAGTAAGTAGATAGGTTTACAATAGAAGTCTATGGGAATTTGGCGAAATATTTGAGATATCGCCAAGGTGGCGTCACTTTTAGCGACTAATTTTGGTCGCCAAATTTGGCGATATATCGCCATGTTGGCGAGAAACTTGGCGGTATTTGCGACAGAACAGAGTCCCCTCCTTCGGCAAATTAAAATTTCGCCTAATAGACGTAATGTTAAAGTAAAAATGGGCACTCCCAGGTGGGTAATTCATCGATTTTCACAATTTTTTTATTTTTTTCCTTAGTTTTATAGTGTAAACAAACTTCGCACCAAATTTGAAGTCTGTAGCTGCAGTAGATATACGAGATCTTTTTGATGAGTGAGTCAGTCAGTCAGTCAGTCAGTGGTAAAATTATCGATTATCAGACATTTTCAAATCTCATTATCTCGGAAACTAATTATGCATTATTTATAAAATTTTGGATTTTAGGTAATTACGGTGGCTTTACTACACATTTCGTATAACAAGTACGTAGGTCTCATAGATTTTCAGTAGTAGAGCATTGAAATTTGACGAAAACAGCTCGAAATGGTTCGTGTAAATAACACACGGCTATGTCAGGCGAACTTGGCTGACACACTGCCGTGTGTCTAGATTTCGTAACCACTGCTCGCACACACTGCTGATTGTTTAGTAAATAACTTTTACTAAAATAATAAAATTGTTTCCTGATAAAATTCTCGAAATGTTTCAATGTTTTCACCTAGGTTTATTGATTTTATATTGTATGCAAAGCGCACTCATAGAAATGGGGTTTTTTTTTCCTCGTAAATATGCCTCCATTTATAAAAAAAATTTATTGTTGCTATAGTAACAAGAATCTCATTCACTTATTGACACGAAACACCACTTTCTATTCGTGACACATCACACGAATCTGTACTATTTAATCAAAATCTTTTTGTAGAATAAACGTTAAATAAAATGTTCTTATTACGCTGCATTTTACTTAACGTACAATTTGTTAAATAAAATTTTTAATAAAAACAAACTAGAGGTGTTTTATCAACATGTTACTGCTTCTTTCAAAAATGGTCATAGCATTGTAAATAAAAGGTACAAATATTCGACAGAAGTTGTGTTAATACTTTTTCTTGTCGATATTGTGTTTTTGTTGCTGCCGCTATTGCTACTGCTGATGTCTCTGTTACTGTATCGCTTTAAGAGATAACACTAATTTGACGTTGTGAAATTTCAGCCCTTTATGATTCTAATTAATTATTGGAATTAATTAATTATAATTGGATTATTATTATTTTTTTTTTAAAGAAAGGCAAAGTAGTTATAAAAATCACTTTACACTAAATTAATATACATGTATTAAAGCAGGAAATTGTAATTATTTTTTAAGTTATTATATAAAAAAATTGCGGCTTGACAGCTGAAGGGTATGAGCGTTTCGGAAAAAAAAAGAGATGAAGCGGTAGACATCTAATTAAAAAAAAAAAAAAAAAAAAAAAAAAAAAAAAAAAAACCTTAAAAAAACCTCTTTTTAAAAAAAGTTTTTTTTCCTCCAAAAGCTAATTAAATACGTAGGCGTTTTAAAACATGTGCATTTTTAGTGAAATGAAATCAATCCAAAATAAAATGTGAATTTTCAACCAAGAAATTTGTTACTAAAATTTACACAGAAAATAGAGCTATCAACAATTCAAAAACATCCAAAGTATTTCACTATAAATTTATGCGACGATTAATTCTGAAAAAGATCAAGCTGATTCTTGAAAACTGTGGCAACTAGAGAGCAGTGTTGAATTCAGGGGGAGGCTCGGGGGAGACCTCCCCCGGAGCAATGAAATGTTCTTCTGGAAGATTTGATATTTTGTGTTTTTAATGGTCAAAAAGTGAAATCCCCCCCCCCCTCCCCGGAACTCTATAATATCCCCTTCGGAGTCACAGAAATCCCTCCCGGAGAAAGTGCCTGAATTCGATTCAGTCCACCGACTTCTGAAATGAAGTTCTTGGGAAGAAAGGGAGGAAAATACTTTCAAAGTTTTTGTTACTGTTTACTCCTATAATTCCAAAATTGTCCTTGCACTTTCGATATCTATTTCTAAAAAATAAAATGATTTTCGTAAGTTTAAAGAATTACTTTAAGCGAAAATGACGTTATTTTATGCGACTTAATTTGATATTTGAACCCGCTCGAGCCGGAATACTTTTGTGTGATCAGAGCCCGATAACCGATACCAGAAATAACGAAGTACAAAATTCTGAATAATACTTTTAAACAGTTCGGTGCTCCGTGGGGAAGGATGCTCCTGAATTCATCATTATGATTTTTCTTTTTCTTTTTCTTTTTTTTTTTTTTTTTTTTTTTTTTTTTATCGAAATTTGGGACTGGTCAAAGATGTATTATCAGATCACTTAAGTTTGCGATCTCTTCGATCCGGAACATTTTTGTGTGATCAGAGCCCGAGACCAATAACGAAAATACGGAATAGAAAATTCTGAATAATACTTTTAAATACTTCGGTGCTCCGTGAGGAAGGATGTTCCTGAATTCATCATTATGATTTTTAAAAAAATCGAAATTTTTGAACTGGTCAAAGAAGTATTACCACTTAAGTTTGCGATCTCTTCGATCTGGAACACTTTTGTGTGATCAGAGCCCGAGACCGATAACGAAAATACGGAATAGAAAATTCTGAATAATACTTTTAAATACTTCGGTGCTCCGTGAGGAAGGATGTTTCTGATTTCATCATTATGATAAAAAAAAATCGAAATTTTTGAACTGGTCAAAGAAGTATTACCACTTAAGTTTGCGATCTCTTCGATCTAGAACACTTTTGTGCGATCAGAGCCCGAGACCGATACCGAAAATACAGATTAGAAAATACTGAATAATACTTTTAAATACTTCGGTGCCCCGTGAGGAGGGATGTTCCTGAATTCATCATTATATTTTAAAGAAATTGAAATTTTTGAGCTGGTCAAAGAGGTATTACCACTCAAGTTTGCGATCTCTTCGATCCGGAACACTTTTGTATGATCAGAGCCCGAGACCGATAACGAAAATACGGAATAGAAAATTCTGAATAATACTTTTAAATACTTCGGGGCTCCTTGAGGAAGAATGTTCCTGAATTCATCATTATGATTTTAAAAAAAATCGAAATTTTTGAACTGGTCAAAGAAGTATTACCACTTAAGTTTGGGATATCTTAGATCTGGAACACTTTTTTGCGATCAAAGCCCGAGACCGATACCGAAAATACAGAATAGAAAATTCTGAATAATATTTTTAAATATCTCGGTGCTTGTATGGGGGAGGGAGGTGTTCCTGAATTCATCATTATGATTTTAAAAAATCGAAATTTTGAACTTGTCAAAGCAGTTGTAACCTTGAAGTTACCCTCTTAAAAAAAGTTTTGACCGAGATTTTGTTTAAATTGTCAATTAAAAATATTAAAAATCTCAAACATCTGCTGGTTTAATACAGTCGGACCTTTATTTAACGAAGTCGCTAAATCCCGAAAAAAAGTTCGTTATATGGAAAATTCGTTAAATAGTCACCTTTTAAAATACTTTAAACTACGTAAAACACATTTTAAGTCCATAAACACTAAATATAATTAAAAAAAGTAATTAGTCACACTTTTTTTATAAATTATGTCTATTTGTTTTACTTATTTTACCCATCAAAAAGAAATCTGCAAGGGAATTAAGAATGAAACAAAACATTGTCTGGAAATACATTGTATTTTCAGTTTAAAAAATAATTTTCCATTAAAATCACGATTTTTTATTATGGTTGATAAGCTGTTTGGAGGAATACCAAATTTTAAAGCAGTATTCTTTTTCTTCACGCTTTTATCCACCTCATCAAGAATATTTTTTTTTTTCTTTGATGCTCAAGCACTTTCTCTTTGACATTTTCGAGCTACAAGAAACCGAAATTATCAACACGATTGATCATGATCAACAATCTAGAAAACTGAAAACTATAGTTTAAGAATACGGGGCAGCTCCATTGAGGGTTAAAAGGGGATATTGGAAGTTTGAACTTCTTGGATGGAAAGCAAAGAATCACAACGATTTTACTGTTTTCGGTGAGTTAGGTGCCTGGTAAGACCTGTCCATGGTCATTCATCATCATAAAATGTGTTAAAAGAAAGAATAAGTTTGAAATGTCCAGTAATATTTTAAGAAATAGGGAGAAAAAAAAATTAGATCCCAAGGAAAATTTCGTTAAATAGAGAACACATTTCGCTATTTGGAGGTTATTTTACGAAAAAATTTGCAAAATGTTCTTGGTTCCAAGTAAAAGTTCGCAAAATAGATAAATTTGCAAAATAGAGGTTCGTTAAATAGAGGTCCAACTGTATTTTGTGTCTGTATTAGCTGGAGATTTTACCTTTGAGAAACTGGATCAGGGAAAATCAATCTTTATTATAGTATTTTCTTTTGTGTATTATTGTATTATTAATCTATTTTGATGTAACAATTTAACCAGTTTTGTTTTTGAATGAATTTCAGGAGCTCTATGTTATGCAGAATTAGGCACAGCAATACCAGTTTCAGGAGCCGAGTATTCCTATTACCTACATGCCTATGGCAAAAAAGGCAAATTCGGACCAATCCCGGCATTTCTGTACCTGTGGATGTGCTCCATCATTATAAAGACATCAGCAGTTGCCATTATGTTGCTAACATTTGCAGAGTACGTAGTAGAACCTATGTTTCCAACATGTCCAGCACCACTTATTTCAAAGAAACTTGTTGCGCTCATTGCCATTTGTAAGTATGAATTAACAACAACAAAAAAAAATTGTTTAAATTAAATATGTATAAAAAAAAACTAAACTAAACCTGTGGTTGTACTGTCCATGAAGGATCAGGGCCTACCGTTCCCAACTCTGTTTACTTGACCCTGGGCCCCAAGGTGCTATGCAGCATGTGCCCGGCCGGGTGGTCAGCCCAACGCGAGACCCTCGGTGTTTTGCTCCCCAAGCATGCCAGGTACTCATTTTATCGACCCCGAAGGGATGAAAGGTTGAGTGAACCTTGCCAAGCCGGGACCTGAACTCAGGAACTGGTGACAGACAGGCGTGCTGACACTACGCTACTGGGCTTTAATATGTATAAAAATAGATTTTTAAAAAAACGTGGTTAATTTTAAAATATTTTTTGCTATTTTCGTCAAGAACGCAGTTAGCCCAGTCTGAGTTATAAAGCTGAATCCTTAATAATACACTGGTGTCCAAAATTAAGGACCAGGCACAGAATGCTAATTTTTAAGTAAACGAATACTCAAAAGGAGATAATATAATTCAAATAATTAGTATCCCTACAGCACAGCTAGCCCATATAGCATCTCATTCATGTCACACGTGGTCACAAGTGTCACAGTCACTACGGTGAAACAAAAAATAGGAAATTCTAGACGTCTCATTATGAGTCTCAAATGATCACTATATGTGACTCCACTGAGACGTCAATGTGACTGCTTCTTTGTCACGGGTCACCAGGTGACTTTACAATGTAGTTACATTGTGACTCTCGTGTGACTGTCATTTTTAGACACAATTTCAAAGTCATCATAAACGTTGCAATATGATAAGTCACCAAATAATATCACATTATAGTCACATGGTGACTTTTCACAAAAGAGCACAATGGTGACTTTACAGTAGTCTCTCTGTCACTTGAAAGTCATCATGTGACTTTAATGTGATATTATTTGGTAACTTATCACAATGCAGCGTTCACGATGACTTTGAAATTGAGTCTACGGATGACAGTCACATGAGAGTCACAATGTAACTACATTGTAAAGTCACGTGGTGACTTGTCACAAATCAGCAATCACAGTGACGTCTCAGTGGAGTCACATATAGTGATCATTTGAGACTCATAATGAGATGTATGGAATTTCTTATTTTTTTTTGCTTCACCGTTGTGACTGTGACACTTGTGACCATGTGTGGCATGAATGAGATGTTATATAGGCTAGCTGTGCTGTAGAGATAGTAATTATTCGAATTATATTATTTCCTTTTGAGTATTTGCGTACTTGAAAATTATCATTTTGTGATTGGTCCTTAATTTTGGACTCTAGTGTAATAAGCAAGTGTCCAATCAAACTGCATGTGGAAACTACTTTTAGCAACTAAGGATATAGAATGCATGCAGAAATTTTAATCAAATTCAACGCATGCATTTGTCTTCGTATATATTATAATCCTTAAAGAAATTTGTGAATGCACTTATCAAAATCGAGTAGCGGCTGCGAATGCGTTGGAGGGACGTGCAATTGGAATATTTTTAAGTCCTATCATAACCAATGTGTTTCTCAGACATGAAAAATAAAACATGTTCTAAAAGTAAAGCAATGTGACTTCAGTAACCAATCATGAATGCAATAGCTTCCTACTGAATAGAATTAAGGGAATGTTGTAACCCCATCCCGTGTGAAGGTTTTCAAACCTTATTCTATTAAAATATATAAAAATTGTTCATTCACTGGGGGCTGTTCACTTACTGATCGGCTACCCTACATCCAAAAGTTTCCGTCCTATTACTTTTAAAACAAGTAGAAAGAAATTAATTTTTTTCCCTCATTTTCCCCCAAACCATTTATTATTCAAAATGCTTTTTACATTTTTAATTAGCACTTGAATATACTTAGAAATTATTTTAAAAAACATGTTAGAAAAAAGTTCATAATTGCTATATTTATCTATTTATCTTCCTAAAGTGATATTGAAAATTGAGCTTCAGAAACAGATTCAGGCTAATCAGCAAGCAGTCCATTGCAGCTAAATCTGTATTGTAAACAAAAAAGATAAATCATCGTCAAGCATAGAACATGAAACACTTTACAACACTTCTCGAATATTTTAACAGCACTTCTCTGTTTTATAAGGTAAATAAAAAACCTAAGTAATCGTTTTAGAAAACGCATAACGTATTTGAAAAACAAGATTGTGCAATTACCGCCGACAGCAGGAAAAGTACTTCAATTCTTTAGAGGGAAAAATACTTCAATTCTTTTGAGGGAAAAATACTTCTAGTCTTTTGTGGAAAAAATATTTCAATTCTTTTTTACAACTACAACCCTGCACATTACCTACAGATTTTTATACACGCCGCGATTAAACTGAAATTTAATTCAGGAAAAAACACGCTTAAAACTATTGAAATCGCACTTTTAGAAATTACCATCCATAAGAGGCCATTTATCCAGTTCTTTGTGTGACCCTATATATGATTTTATTTATATTCTACAAACATCGCTCAGTATGCTAAGTATAGTTCAGCTTGAAAATGCATAACTCAATTAAAAACCAACCTTAAGCAATTCACGCTCGTATTCAGTAATGCTCACGAATTCTTTATGTTGCCCTGTATATAATCTATAGCATTTATATATAACCCGTGATATGCAAAATTTAGTTCAACTTAAAAACGCATATCATAACTGAAAATGCATTCTCCGCAATTATCACTAAACGACAGTACTTCGAATACAGTACTTTTTCCAAAATATTTTGTGCGTCCCTGTAAATGAGCGATAATTGATAATCACATCATATTCTACAGGAAGTATCTTTGCTGTAGTAAACCTCAGTAATGTATATCAATTTCAGTATATTTGAAATAGTGTAACATAATTAAAATACACTGCAAACAGTTTAACTCCGTAGACCATTATGTAATGGAGTTCTTTTGTGTGGCCCTGTAAATAAATTTTTAAAAGAAATTTGTTGCTAAACGCCATTGGAGGAAAGAGATAGATGGAGATGCAGTATTGCCGTAAAAACGATGTGCAATATGATGCGCGTTATCGCTCAAATTCAAATGCCCTTATTCGGCCCAAGCAAAACAAGCACGTGGAACAGGGACCGAATTCTTCGACATCTCCCGTGCATTTTTTTCTCTAAACGAAAATCATCTTCTTATATTTAAGCATTCTAAAGTAGTATTTCATTGTATTATGAATTAAAAATTATATTACTAGAAGTTTTCTTCTTTTTAGGCAAAACGCAGACAAGAAACTTTTGTATCTTTTTTCGTATCTCCAAGTTTATGAGAAGCATAAATATTCTTTGAGGAAAACTATAAAGACCAAATTGATTGTATCAAAGATTTTTTTTATAAAAATGCATTTTTAAGTCGTCTTTGCATACTTTGGGGCAACGGGCAATATTTTTCATCTCAACACGGCTTTCTTCGCATGCAAAACAGAAAAGGGATTTTTTGTCTCTCAAAACAGACAGATTGAAGCTTTCTTCCGGTGCTGCCGACGTCATATTGTCTAATTTCAAAAGAAAAACTTGTTGGCTTTAGATATTAATCACAGAGATAACGCATCAACCAGATAGCTTTATCAAAAACGGGGAAAAAAAAGATGTGAGATGACAGATTAATACATCCTCCAGATTTGAACCTAGATATTTTTATAGTTTCTACAAGTCAGTCTGAAGTTCAAATGTGACATGGTATGGAGGATTTTGTTTCCTGATGTTAGAATAAGGAACTAATAATTTACAAATAAAAGATAGGTTTATGGTAAACTCTTCTCATGTCTTCATTATGGGTCCGATGAATGATAAATGTTTCACCCATAAATACATTCGATAACATATCATTTTTCTTTTTATTTAAATGTCTGATAGCTTTTGTGTTGGTCAAGTGCGATTTTTCACATTTTAAAGATGATAGATGTTTTGTTATCAGCGGACTGTTTTCTTTCACTTGTCAAAAAATCAATTGCTTTCCAGTTGTTGTATGATTTTCCGACATGTGTTGATGATTGTTGTTTTATTTGCATTATCTTTTAAGCACTTAAAAATTCTCACTTCACAACTTGTGAGAATTTTGAGCGTACATTTTGAACGCATTCTTCATGAGGTTTTGAGTATAGATTATAAATAGTCAAAAAAAAAAAAAAAAAAAAAAAAAAAAAAAAAAAAAAACTACATGCTAACTGATCATTCGCCAACGATGAAATCCTTCTTGTTATAATGGAAACAATTAATTAAGCATATATAGGGAAAAAAGCACTGTTTATAAAGCTATCACCTAAACATCGTTTATAATTTTGGAAATAATCATGATATATTAACAATAATGAAAATAATGAAAATTTGTATTTATGTTTTATTATTATTATTATTATTATTATTAGTAATAGTAGTAGTAGTATTTAAGATATTCAATTTTAGATTTTATATGGAAAATTTAAATGTGTAGTTCTGAATCCTTTTTTTTAAATTTGTAAAAATTGTATTCATACAATTTTTTTTTTCATTCAGTAATACTCTTCTCTCTTTCTTTCTCTTACACACACACACACGAGAGCACGCATACGTATTAGAAACTCATCACCTATTACTTTACATAAATAAAAATGTTGGAAAATGTGGTAATCAATGCAAAATATAAGGTTTTTGATGTCATATATTTTTAATTTTTCTTAATTGGAACTTTTAGATATCTTCAATACAATAACATATGTACTGTAATGCTGGGCTTAATGAATTGGAGAGTGAACTTCAATCCAAAGTTTGAATTGAACAAAATTAATTCCGATTCATAAGCTCAAAATTACACTACAGCCGATGACGTAAGTGGTAGACATTGCTTAATGTGTTTTTTAAGAATTATTTTAATTTATTTAAGATCAAATAAAATTATATTTACTAGTTATCGTAGCTGAAAAAAAATAAAGAAAAGAAAACACTCACCCAAGTACTTGAACACAGAAAGATAATTCACAAATGACGTTTATTTAAACATATATAAAATTTGCTAATTTGAATGCATTCTTACATTATGAATTATGAAAAGATTATCAAAATGAATGTAAAATTTAATATAACTTTAGAAAATTGGAGATATATTGTCATCTGAGAAAAAGCAGAAGTAAATTGTTAAAATATGAAAATTAAGTTGACATGATAGAATGTGAAGTTCGGATATCGTGATGTTATAGTCTGATATTTTAAGCAATATTTCTTTTAGTTTTAAGGCCTCCAAAATGAACAAAGTTCAGGAACATAAAGTTAAACTAGGGAGTAAAGTTCAGGAATATAAAGCCAAACTCGTATCGTAGAAGGACCCTTGTATTTGGAGAACTGGAAACATGCTGTTAACAAACTTCCTTCGGGAATGTAGATTCTATTTCTTTTTATTAAATGCGAATCCGAACCGAATGAGAAGTTACGGATTTGGAAAATTGGAAATAGGATGTTTGAGAACTTCCTTCAGAAATGCAGATTTTGACGATTTCAGTTCGTTACATAGGCAATTTACTATTCATCGCATCGACAAAAAAAAACAGATAATCAATTCATATTTTTATAGCAAAGAAGTATGGTTGATCGAAGAATAATAAAATGTCGATGAGCAGAACAACAATTCAAGGCTTCCAATTAATGTTCTATGAAATTTACTTAGAAATGCTTCTTGAAGAAAAAGATTATATTTCCTTTAGATGATATACGGCCGCCAAGGCCGAACAAAACGTCGATCTCTTCTCACTGGCTAGCCGAACTCTTCTGCCGCAACAGCCGGCTAAAAAAGGCACGGCGTCGCAGCCCCCACAATTTACTTGCTTTAACGGCTCCCTGGTGAAGAATTAATGACTTTTCCAGAACCCAGAGTTTCAAACATCAAAAGCCATTACAAAGCGCGCCAGCCAATCCAAAGCGCCTATCCTCCCCGCGCCTGACGTCACACACAACGTGCGTGTTTCAAAAGGAATGTTAAACGATTTAGCAGACGTCCGGTTTTGAACTAAGCGTCTGTTTGGCAAAGGGGAATACCCTTCTTGTTGGAACTTTCAAAATGTCGGAAAGAATGATCTCATGGCGTCGCGCGCCGAAATTAAAAATGAGAAAAGATAGAAAATACATTTTTGCGTATTTCTGCCAAAGTATTTATCACAAGTCACTGAAAATTTTGCAATCGGCTAGAAATAAATATTTCTATCCACATAATATAATTTAAAAGGGAAATATTGATAAATAAAAGATTTCTATTTTTTATATTTTAGACTTAGAAAATTCCGATGTGTTTACACATTCGCGATGTATGTTGAAAGAAATTTGAAAGTTAAATTACTGAAATATAATAAAATACTAATTGCACTTAAATAATCTTAATAAGAGATAATGTTTACATTGAAAAATAAGGAAATATTGAATTATTTATCATTAAAATTTACATTATAAGTTTAAAACTTGTGATTAGAAATTAGGTGTTTGAAAATGTTAATTTAAGTTGTAAAATTGAAATAAATTATATTATTTAAATTAATTTGAATGGGAAATGATGCATTATATTTTTTATGATGCAACAACATAATACATAAATATAGATTAATGGTCAATTAAAAGAAAAACTGAAGATTTAAAAAAAAGAGAGTTTTAGTTGTTACAGTTACTTAAAGAATACCTTAAATAAAAAGAGAAAAAAAACATTACATAAATACTTACTCAAATTATGATGGTAGCACCAATAATTTCATCCTACAAATGAGGAATGGAGAAGATGTTCTCTTTTATCTTTTTCCGGAGTCCGACCCCTTAGATTTAAAATTTGAGTCCGCACGAGCTCAAAAGCTTTAGTGGGATCACAGGCCGAGAGCGATACCAAAAATGCTGAATAAAAAAATTCTGACTAATATTTTTAAACACTTCGATGCTCCGGGAGGATGGATGTTCCTGAATTCAATTAGGATAGACCGGGCACATTTACGCGGAGTTTTTTCAATGAATTTTCTAATTTTTATGTTTCAACTTAGGAAATTTAAGACACTGTGGTTTTATAAAGTAGTTAATAAAGTCAAAATTTTGTGCATTCAGTTGTTGCCTTATTTGTGTTTTTAACCGTAAAAAAAAAAAAAAAAAAAAAAAAAAAAAAAAAAAAAATTAGGTCCAAGTCCTTTGGGTAAACTTGCACCGTTCCCGGGGCAAGTTTTTGCATCAAGTGGGGCACGTTTACGCATATTATAAGTGATACCAAGGAATAAGTGAAATAAATATTTAATCAAATTGAAATGTTTTATTTATAACTTAAACCACTGTGTAAAAAAAAATAAAGAGAATTAATTAAAGAGCATTTTATATGCTAAACTGAAAACATAGGGCTTATTTCTAATTGAAAACAGGAGCTATTTAGTCATTTTCATCATCACTGTTACAGTTTTTACAAACAAAAAATAAAGTATTTCCTTTTGCACACTTGTCATGGGACCACCTTTTGCATCTAAGGCATTGAACCCAATCTTGACCTTTTTTTGGATTGGTTGTATGATTTCAAGCAATAAATACATACACAGTTTTCATCTTCATCATCTGATTCATTCACTATTTTCTTTATTCCAGAGTGTACAAACTTTTTCCCTTTTGCAGTTTTGGGTTTCATACTTCTTCCTATGCTGTCTTCTTGTTCTGCTTCCATAGAAACTAGTAAATTTTTACGTAATTTCTTCTTTTTGAACATGCGTAAACGTGCCCCGCCGCCCTGTTTGTATTTATTTTTAACGTGCAACGAAAATTAATAACATTTCTGTTCATACAAATACAGTTCTCAAAAAAAGATAAAATTCTTCTAATGCCCATATATTTGTTTATCCTTAACTAAATATTATTAGTTCACAATAATTTTCAATAAGTTCAACCCAAAATTTACTCACCTTGACAGAAAATAGATTATCCTTTCCTCATGCAAGACCGAAGCTCGATTGACGCTCAACAACCTGTGAGAATACCCATTAAAGAACAACATCAATCCTTCATGACTGGTGGCGCGCCAGCTATAACTCATTTCGGAAAAAGTGCACTGCGTAAACGTGCCCCATGCGTAAACGTGCCCCGGTTTACCCTTCTATGTAAAACGCTTTAAGAACCTTCGACTGCATTCTTGTTTCTAAAACAGCATCTGGCAAGTTTCTTTTTTCTACTTTTCTAAATTTGTGAATAAATAAAATTTTCACTTCCCGAAGCCCGTGCCCGAAGATTAGTATTACAAGAAATAAAAGTCATGCGTTAAGCATAGCTTATGAAACGCTTTCCAACAGATTCGGAATAATGTAACAAAACTTCACCGTTTAATAAGTTTAAATAAGATGTCTTATTGAACCATTTGGAGACGCATAACACATTCGAAAACCCAATTTCAGCAATTCCCATCTACAGTCAGAAAATTATCAGAATTCTTTGATCAGCCCTGTATATAATATGTAGATTTGAACCTATAAACTGCATGCACACAAAAATTTAGCTTAGTTAGGAAATACTACCGCAGTTGAAAATTTCCCTTCAGCAATTTACGCTAATAAGGAGAATAGTATGCGAGTTCTTTTATGCAGCCCTACGAGGTATAGAATTTATACAAAACGATTAACATGCAAAAAAAAGTTAAATTTAAAAGCGCATACTTTAATTAAATAACGTATTTCCAGCAATTATTGATCAAAGGCAGTATTGTTACCGATTTCTTGTGTGAGCCTCTGTAAATGAACAGTAAATGCTGTGAATGCCCTATTCTATAGTAATAATCTTGAAATGAAATTCAGTGATTTATATCCATATCTATACGTTTGAAATAATTTAATATCATTAAAATACACTGCAAACGATTTTTTACAATGCTACGCTCTTCGTATTCAATACCGAACATGCCATGGTAAGCATCATTAGCGTATATCAATTGTCAAAAATCCGAGTATATTTACGCTAGAGATGAGACGGGCTCAGCCCGGGCCCGACACGGGCTCGGGCTCAATTTTCATACCAGCCTTCGGGCTCGGTCTCATTTTTTTAAAAATGAAAATTTTGTTTATTAAAGTATGAAAAAAACATTTTAAAAATATAAGAAGTAATCATATATTAATTAATATATAACCATCAAAATTTATTGTGTTCCCCATATTATTTTGTTAATGTTTTGTAAGGTGCTTTAATATCTAAAATCTGTTTATGTCTAAAATAAATTCAATATTCCTCATTTTTATCTCTGTTAAAAAGCTGTTATCATTGTAAAAGTAATTTAATTACTCCTTTCATAATAATCACTACGACGCCTGGGTTTAAAATTACATTTTCCATAAGAAATCATTTTGATGTTATTTTGATCAGAATGAAAGGAAAATAGAAATAGTGTTTTTCTATTTTAGTATAAGAACGCTACTTAAAAAATTACTAAAATAGAAATAGTGTTTTTCTATTTTAGTATAAGAACGCTACTTAAAAAATTACTGCGCAAAAGAAAAGCAAATGATCAAAAAAATATATTTATTTATTCGTGAATATTTTACTGTTTGTTTATAAGGGTGTAAAAGTTGATTTTTTTTTTTTTTTTTTTTTGTTAACAGTTGATAATTTGGTAAACATTAAAAGGAATATTTATTAGCTGTATTAGAGAGAAAGAGATATATATGATGTTTTTAAAAGGGAAGGGAGTTTCAGTTAATTATATTTGTAAAAGGAGAATTTTGGTTTTAAATTAGGTATAAATAATTGTATGTGATGATTGATTAATGTTACAACATCAAAGGTATTTTAAAAGAAATTTGCAATATTTGCAGATTTATACCATTGACGATAACTGGATGCACTAGATAGTTCATAATTCGCCAAGACAAATAAATAGTAGGGTATTTTTAAATTGGTCGTTTATTTTATTTTATTTTATTTTATTTTATTTTATTTTATTATTTGACAATCTAGACAAAAAAAGTAATCTCTTCTGTTAATAGTCAATGAGCATTACAATCGATACACTTTTCCTATAAGAAGCATCGGATCTTTCAGATAACAGTGTTGTTGAATTTTTAATTTAAGCTGATTTTCAAGAACACGAAACTTACGAAAGATGCATACCTTTTATAGGAAATAGAAAAACGTTGTTCTATTCTTCGCCATATAAATCGTAATTTCTGCATATTTCATTCATTCATTTATTTCTAAAACGCACTTCGTTAATGTTCCCGTCAGATTTGCTTGTTGCGAGAGAAAAATATGAAAATATTTTTAGGGGTTTATTTTTTGATAAGATTGAATGTAAATGCCATAAAATTAATTATGTGCTATGTATTAACAGTTATTGTGATCTACGAAATTGTTAAGAAAAAAGAGATATTACATTTAGAGCAACTTGATATTACATTTAGAACAACTTTTATGCAATTTTTATTTTTAAAAAAATTTCGGTTTACTTTTTTCGGTATCGGGCTCGGGCGGGCTCGGGCTCTAATAAAAAAAAATGTTTCGGGCTCGGGCGGGCTCGGATTTAAAATCATCGGGCTCGGGCGGGCCCAGGCTTCGAAAAGTGAGCCCGAACTCATCTCTAATTTACGCGAGTTAGAGCGTGACAGACAGACGGTCAGACAAACCGAATGCATAAAGTGATAAAAATCGGGCCCGGCCTCGGACTGAGCTCGTCTCATCTCTCCTCCCGAACTATTTTTGTGTTATATCTTTTCGATCACAAAATAAAATAATCATCGAGAATCTCATATGATCTTAGAGTGAAACAAATATAAAAGAGAAAGAAAGATAACAACTCTTAAAATATCTTTCGCCATTCTGTCAATCAAAATCCTTCCGCATGTCTTGTCTACCAGTTACGTAAAAGTAACTAACTACTACCTCTCAGAATATTGTTTATTTAACTCTTCCAGCAAGTGTTTTGATGATAGCTCTGGAAGTTTTCTCATTGTGAATTTTAAATGCCTGACGATACGATTCAAGGCTTCTGTTTCTGAACAAATATATATCTATTACTAGCAAACCCCGCGACTTTGTTCGCGTAATAGTTGAAATATGGCAAGTGATATTTGCATGACTATTTTTTATTAGAAGAACACTTTTTGAAATAATTCAAAAATTACAAATTAAGCCACAGTTTGACTAAACTTCATTATAAAGGTGCAATAGACAAAAATGAGATTTTAATTAATAAGAAGAACTAAAACTAATTCAAATTAAATGATAATTTAGAAAGTATTTTGAGGCTTTTATGCTAATTTCATACGCTCATTTCAGTATTCATTTGAAGGTTTGAATTTTTTAGAAACCATCTTAACACATTTACATCTTAAAATTAACCATCATGTCAAATTCCAAGCTTCTTGTCTAACAGTCTACCACCTCTCTGTGGTGTTAGTGGCACCAACATAAAATGCTGAAACAGAGTTGAAATAGAATGTCTCGAAAAATGTTGAAAGAGAGACTGTCACCATTAATTTGCCAACATTAACCTTGAAATCGGTTGGTATTTCCTAAAATTCTATAGAAAACCAAATTTCGAAGTTTTTAAGGGCTTTCTTGTTGTTCCTGCCAACCTCGTGGTAGTGACACCGGCATAAAATATAACCCGTATAGGATCGGGGACTGTCACTCTTGAATCGCAACCAATAACTTGTGTAATCGGTTTATTATTTCCTGAGATTCCATAGAAATCGTAATTTAGGACTCTTTTAGAATGCTTTTCGCTCCTTCCCTTCGCATATCGCTTTCTTAGAGGACATTTATATTTTTTATAAGTAACTACCGTGCTATATTTAAAGTTTCTAGCCTCTTCAGCACCACAGAAATCGCAATTTAGAAAGTTTTTTGCTGCTGCAACCCTCTAGGGGTTGTGGCACCGACATAAAATATAGCTTATGTTTGAGCAGGTTCTATCACCATTAATTTGCAACCATTATCTTTGAAATCGGTTTCGTATTTTATAAGATTGCATAAAAATCGTAATTTAGAACGCTTATAGAATGCTTCTCGCTCACTTAATCCTTTTAAATTTGGAATCTTCTTTCGACAATTCTTAGAAAGCATTTTCTTCTTTGAAGTAATTACCATTCCAAATTTAAAATGTTAGATCCCCTTAGTAACGCAAAAAACGCAATTTAGAACATTTTTTGCTCCTGTAACCCTCAGATGGTAGTGACAAGAACGTAAAATATAGGCTATGTTGGAGCGGGGGCTGTCACCATCAATTTGAAACCATTACTTCTGAAATCGGTTTATATTTCCTGAGATTGCGTAGAAATCGCTATTTAGAACGTTTTTAGAACGATTTTTGTTCATTTTCATTGCTTTTAAGTTTCAAATTTTTAAGGAACTCTTTTCAGAGAGCATTTACATCTCATAAGTAAATACCATACCAAATTTCAAGTTGCTAGCCCCTTCAGTATCACAAAAATCACAATTTAGAACGCTTTTTAAAATGCAACCGCAAGGTGGTAGTGACGCCGACATGTAATAGATCCTATATTGGCGCAAGGGCTGCTGTCATCATCAATTTCCAACTATTACTTTTGAAATCGGTTTGGTGCTTCCTGAGATTGCGTAGAAATCACAATTTAGAAATTTTTTTAGAACGCTTTTCGCTCATTTTCACCCTTTTTAAATTTCGATTTTTTAGGAAATGTTCTTGGAGATAATTTGTATCTTATAAATAACCTCCCTGCCTAATTTCAGTATTCTAGGCTCTTCAGTAACACAAACATCGCAATTTAGAACGTTGTGACGTTTTATCTGAGATCACTCAGAGACCGGATGGCCATAGCGTAATAAACATTTTTAATTGGGACCACCAGATGCCTATCTATAAAATTCACATGTCAATGTTTCACAGAATCCAGATGGAACGGGTAAACAGATTTAATGATGTAAATATCTTGAAATGGCTGCGTAGCAATCTATAAGAACTAAAACTTTTTTGACTAAATGACTCAATGTATACCACGTGGGTTGGCTAGAAGATGGACTGATCTCTCGAAGTTGGGCCCCGTGGAAGGAGATGTATTTTGGACGCGACCGAAAGAGGTCATTTTTTCGGCTCTGCTGATGGAGCGATCCGCTCCGGAAAGGAAAATTTTTTTCATTATGTGTATAAGACTAATGTGTGCTTGTTGTGTGTGTGTCCATGTGCCGTCAATAAAACTGTAGAAAATGAACTCCAGGTTCTTTTCATTTTAGTTAAGAGTGATTCTTTAAGTGAGTTTTATTTAGCGTTACAACGTTTATTGCTTCTGCAATATAGACAAAAGATAATATATCTGCAATATAGATGAAAGTGACAATATAGAGCCTATGTTGGATCAAAGGCTGTCATCATCAATTTCCAAGCATTACTTTTGAAATAGATTGGGTACTTTCGGAGATTGCGTAGAAATCGCCATTTAGAACGTTTTTTAGAACTCTTTTCGCGCATTTTCACCCCTTTTAAATTTCGATTTTTTTAAGAAATGTTTTTAGAGATCATTTATATCTTATAAGTAACTGCCATTCCAAATTCCATGTATCTGGGCCCTTCAGTTACACTAAAATCTCAATTTCGAGCGTTTTTTTTTTTTTTTTTTTTTTTTTTGCTCCTGCACCCCCTTTGGGGGTAGTGGCACCGACATAAAATGTAGCCTATATTGGAGCAAGGGTTGTCACTTTTGACACCGTTATTTTTTAAATCGGTTTGGTACTTCTTGAGATTGCGTCGCCAGTTAGAATGTTTTTGAGAACGCTTTCTGCACATTTTCACCCCTTTTAAATTTCGAATTTTTTAAGAAGTGTTCTTAGAGATCATTTATATCTAATAAGTAACTACCATGCCAAATTCCATGTATCTGGATCCTTCAGTAAGACAAAAATCGCAATTTCGAACGCCATTTAGAACGATTTTTAGAACGCTTTTCGCGCATTTTCACCCCTTTTTAATTTCGATTTTTATAAAGAAATGTCCTTAGAGATCATTAGTATCTTATAAATAACAATCATTCCAAATTTCATGTTTCTAGGCCCTTCAATGACACAAAAATCGCATTTTTAGAACTTTTTTTGCTCCTGCACCCCCTTTGGTTAGTGGCACGGACATAAGATATAGCCTATGTTCTGAGTTGGACTAACACCATCATTTTGATACTGTTACTTTTGGAATAGGTTCGGTAGTTCCTGAGCTTACCTCCTACAAATAAACAATTTTTACCTCTTTATAATATTAGTATAGATATATATACTAATATAACAAGTGATTTTTAATAAAAAATAAAATCCACTTCAAGGAATTTTGTTACTTAAATTAGTGTTTTCGTAGCAATCCTGAATTGTTATCCACATTAGAGTACTGCACGAGTTGGGTTAAACCGACCCGAACTTGAACATTTTATTTAAAGTCAACTCGACTCGACGCTTTTCAACCCCATATTTTAATGCAATTATGAAATAATACGCTTTAATTATGTTTTTAATATCAATTTTATTTTTATGATGAAAAATAAATACACGCACATATATATATATACAATGCAAAATAGCTACTTATGTTATGTATATTTAAAATGAAATCACATGTATAAAAATCGAAGGAAAAGATAATACAAAAATTAAACACACTACATTGAAAATGCAAATATTAGGAACTATGGATATCTTATGGATTCATTTCATAAGAATAATTCATTGTAAAGATATCTTATTTCGTCATACTCATTAGCTTTTTCAACTTAATCAACATTGTGGATATTCTTTTGAAAAAATAACACAGTAAACTCGACCCGCAAGAGTTAAAACCCAACCAAAACCCGAAACAATTAGCCATACCGACCCATCAGGAAAAGGATTGCCAACCTGGCCCGACCCAAATGGCGGATTGGATCTAGCGCATGTAAAATCAGATTACCTGACCTGATGCAGTACTGTAATACACACTCCTTTTGGATCTCGGTACAGTCAATATCGCTTATTTTGACGCGAAGTAAACGGCGATATATTAAAACTTTGCAGCGTCCCTGTAAAAACTTATGCACAATATGGCGAATATTTTAAAAACGTAAAGTAGTGATGTGTACCATTACGATGATGATTGGTTAATTGCGTCGATTCCGTAACGATTGTTTTTTTTTTTTTTTTTTTTTTTTTTCAAAAATTAAAATCTATATATGATAAATCGCCAAATATTCTTTATGGTTACAATTGTATACGAGGGCGGTTCACTAATTATTGTCCTGAGTGTATATAAAATATTTGTACTGCAATGATTGATGTGGAATATTGAAGCCTAATATCTTAGATGCCTATATGCTCAATTTCAGAACTGTAGCTGCTATATTAACATATTTTTTTTTCGTTTTTGGTGTGAGAGGTCGTACTTAGCTTGAAGGAGGGGGGGGGGGGGGGGTGACAGTGAATGAGACACGGCAACTGTCGTTTGGACTCGGGATCATAGCGATGTAACCACATCTCATCCACTGTCACAAATCTATCACAGCTGGCCTCATAAGCTCCAAACCAGACTTTCCCCCCAACTCACCCCCTTTCAAGCTGGGTGCCCACCTCTCACACCTAAAACTAAAAGAAAAAATATGTTAATACAGCAGCTACGGTTCTGAAATTGAGCATTTAGGCATCTAAGACATTAGGCTTCAATATTCCACATCAACCATCGCAGTACAAATATTTTATACATACTAGGAACAATAATTATTGAACCACCCTCGTACAAGTTACGAAAACAATGGACTTCATTATGCGCCAAACAACTCTCTCTAGAATAGACCAGATCTCTGTGAATCTGCAACAGCAAAATGTTTTTAAAAATTGATAAGCAGAAAACAAATTATATGAAATTAAGTACGTGATTTACCACACTGCTAACTAAGCGTAGAACCAACAGAGTGAAAAATGGTCCTACGCTTGGTTCTACGTACATTCAATAATTTCAAGCGTAATTTCACTGCTCAAAATTAATTGACATATTAATTAAAATTATAATTATGTTTAAAAGAAAACTGATTAATTAGTCAATAGTTTCATGTTAATTAAATAATTATTATAAGCTGAGAAATCAATTTAGAAATCCTATGAAAAGATAGTTTAAATACTGCTTTTTTTTCTTTCCTGTTCCCATATCTTAGAAAAGAAACAGACCAAAAATAATATTTTTAAAGAATTCGCTACCTTGTGCTTTCTATCAAGCGTGAAAAAGGCCTACCATTTTCCATAATCGGGTTCTGGGCCCACGCAAAATTAACGTAATGTAACAGAATTTTTTTGAAAAAACAATAATTAACAGCCATGAAATTAAGATAAAATTGGATGTTTATGAATGAGTGCTTTTTAGGTGCGTTCGTAATTACTATATAAATAGGTAGCACCTATAGTTGTTGTTCGGTCCGTGTGTCTGCCTGTCCGTCCGTCCACATATAACAGGGCAAAAACTACCCGACCGAATGGTCAGAAATTTTAGATATATAATTGTTGCAAAATTTTGTCGAGTCATTTCAAATTTTATGAAAATCGGATGTATAGCTTAATTACAGGGACAGTCAAAAGTTTTCCGTTACATTACGGCCAATGGGAAAAAAATATTTCAAGTGCATTTTAATGATGTTACAGCCTTTCGATCAGAATGAAATTGATATGCACTTATGAAGTGCACTGAAATATACATTCAGTACAATATGCGGTGTGAAAAATATTTATAAAACTAGTTACTAGGTGCGTTCGTAATTATATAAATACGTCGCACCTATAGTCGTCTTTCGGTCCGTCCCACAGTGGGGAAAAATCCCGAAAAGCTGGCCAAAATATGTAAAAGTTATTTAAATGCTACGAAATTTCGTACACAGGTGTTTTTCAAGATGCTGATCTTGATTCTAAAATTAAAATTGCAAAATACAAAATGGCGGATCCAATATGGCGGACTTAAAATTAAAATGCTTTGAAAGTTATTCCATTCCTATGAAATTCGTATACAGGTACTTTTGAGGATGCTAATTACGATTCAAAAATTAAAATTTTAAAAAATGACGAATTAAAAATAAAAACAATTAGATTTAAATAAAATATTCCGAGTTTCGAAATTAAAAAGTTTCGAGGCTAAACGTTACATGGTGTTTTCAAGGAACTAAGATGTTTTTAATCGAAATTAAACGATGAATATTTATTTATGAAATACAATTAAGTACATTAATGAAAAATAAAATACTACAAGGTTTAATTTCTATATATTAATAAAATAAAACGAAAGGATATTCTAAAATTCATCTTCTGAATCATCTGTAGTATGCTAAGTAGACTCTTCAGAAGGGGAGGTGTCGAAATATTTTACAGAAGTTTCTGTGCCTCTAGGAGCAAGGATATTAGTTTCTTCGATAGTAATTTACTTAAGCTTGAAATGAAGGGATCTGATAACATTAAAAGCCGCAAAAAAATCTTCCGTTGTTTACGTCCTACTGTATTTTAGAGAGAAATCTCTTCGATACCTTTTGATCAATTTGTTGAACGATTCTTGAGAGTCTCCCGACATTTGTCCAACAGGCAATAATGACGAAGCTATTATTTCTGTGCCATGAGTAAGTAGTTTGTGCACTGAAGTTGGCATATAGAACAAGGAATACAATTCGATGAATTTACAAGCTGTTTGTGAGCAATAATCCACGAAATTGGTCAAATGAATGTTAAGAAATTACTTGTTATATAACGTGGAATCGTTTGATCAAATCTTCGTCTACGCGCCTTATGGAAGCAGAAATAGTTGCGTTTTCAAAGAATAGACGAGCTGTGTTGTAATCATTTGTGCTTCCAAATCCGAACTTTGATTTATCGACGAGAAGTCCTAATTGTAAACGAAATCTTTTTTGTAAATTTTGTTTTGCAATTTTAATGTTATTCTCCTCGTCAGGAGTGCACACTTGCCATTCCTTTATATCCCGTTTGTATGCCAAATGCAAGCTACACTCAAAAGATCTTATACAGGTTAATGACATGGACATCCCGAATTGAAAATGATTTTCATTCACTTTTAGTTTGAAAATGTCATCAAGATTATTAAACTGGTTTGAAGTTGCCTGATATAGGTATCAAAATTGAGTTGACAAATTACTAGTAATGACAATAAAAATTTTTACAATCAATCATCGTTAAAGCTAGTTTGTAATTAACGCCTACTTAATTTCTATCAATGATTGTTTTAAAAAGAATAAGTTTACTCTTCTGATCTGTAATATAATCCATTTCACTGACAGTAGCTTCCGTATTTTCGTGCAAAAAAATTGATTCTGACGATCCTAAAAAATCGAGATGAGGAAGATCTCGAATTTTTCCAGATAATGATTTCTGATTTATTCGCAACACTTAAGTTCTAGTGGCACTAGAGAAGTGAAAAAGCTATTTGAACCTAGTTTCTACCATCATCAACGCTAAATTTTTATTTAAAAGTACTTTGACCAGATGCTATCACATCCCCACTTGAAAATAAAATGCAGATTGCTAATGTTCTCGGAAGTCAGATTCTTAATAATTTCCGTTTGCATTAATAAAATACGTGCTGCAGTATGATTTAGCAAAGATTGCAATTGACAAGATAATTCTTCTAATTACGATAGAATACACAAAATTATTAGCTATAAAGATAAGAAAATGTATTTCTATTTTATCGATGATAGAGAATTCTTTTCATTTTTTTGTTACTGATCTTGCTTATCAAATTCTTTTATGCTTATGATTATAATACTTATTTGTAATATAATACATAATAATCTATCAAAAAACTGAATAATCTAAAAATTTCAAAAATGTTTGCCAGCTAAATTACTGTGATAAGTAATAAATGTCATAGCTTTTGAAGCGACGGAAAAAAAGGATATTTTTACCTGTGGTTGCAAAAACTTGCACGAAATGCAGAATGGCAGTTCTTGGCACCTAATTTTTCATGATTCATTAGATAATAGTTTAGGCTATTGTTTCCATTACATGTCGTTGCGGAACACCGTGGAACTTATAAACTTTTTGATGTTTAAAAGCAAAAAAATATATTTAAAAAAAAAATTATCAAAAATAATCATGAAATTATTAAATTTTATGTACTTAATATAATTTTTGTAACATGGGCAAGAAAAGTACACACTATCATCGTGTGAATCCATTTTAAAACATTAAAATCTGATGATATGGAAAAATGTAGCACGTGTTTAGAAGAACCTTTGTTTTGCTCTTTTTGTTCGCCTCAGATGATAATCCTCCAAGCGTCACTTTTGAAATGATACAGTGTGCCAAAGCTAAACGAAAACCTTTTTATAAATATAGATTCTGATCCTCCAAACATTATTCTTGCCATCTGTATAGTCAAAATTTCCTAAATAGTAACTTTATTTTTCGACTTTTGGCCAGCTTTTTGGGATTTTGCCCCACTGTCTGTCCGCCCGCATGTAACAGAGCAAAAACTACCCGACCGAATGGTCTGAAATTTTAAATATATAATTGTTTCAAAATTTTGTCGAGTTATTTCAAATTTTATGAAAATCTGATGCAAAGTTTAATTACAAAAAGTTTTTCGTTACATTACGGCCAATGGGAAAAATTATGTCAAGTGCATTTTAATGATGTTACAGCCTTTCGAAAAGAATGAAATTAATATGCACTTATGAAGTGCACTAAAATATACATTTAGTACAATATGCGGTGCAAAAAATATTTATAAAACTAGTTACAGTACGAATGCACCTCGTTTGCCACTTTTGACGTGCAATTTCCAACTTGTTTTTAAATACTTACTATATAAAATATCTTTGAATGTTTTATCTTAAAAAAACATATTAAAATTTGTGGCTATTCAAACATTTTTATGTTGGCTATAACTATGAATATGTACGACATTTAAACGAGAAACTATGCAGAGAAATAGTGATCACTATCAAAAAGTTATACATTTCATTATTTTTCAACAACCCATTCAAATATCATAAAGATGACAATTTTACTCGTTATAACTTTAGGCTATAATATAGTTGAGTGTTTGATGTCGCCCTTAATAAGAATGTACATGTTATGATAACTGTTTTCAAGAATGAAAATTTTCTACTAAATCTTTCCACATCCGAATTAGAGTCCTCCATCGGTTCGGGTAACCCGATTTTACCGATTTTTTTTTTCGGGGGTGGGGGGAGGGAGTTCGGGTTGACCTGATTTTTTCAAAAAAATGTTCTGTATATTTTCAGATGAAAACAAACAAACTGGTTCGGGTTGACCTGATTTTTTCAAAAGAATGTTCTGTATATTTTCAGATGAAAAACAAACAAACTGTATTTGAATATTAATGAGTAAATATATATATATATTTTTTTTGTACAAAAAAGATAGATATATACAGGGTGCGGCAGGTATTTGAGAATGCACATAGGTGAAATACGACCCTGTACATCATGATTACAAATCCTTTTCTGTTACATGTAAACAGGTTAGAACATATACTAACTAAGGAAATGAAGAGGCATGCTGTCATTGCCTCATTGGCTGAAGAACACTCCGATTTACAGACTGCCTCATTCTTGAAACTCGCCGTGTCATTCGTCTTTAAAGGAAGGAGCGAACTGAAGGCTTCCAGGTTTCATGTGACAATTGCTTCATACAAGAAACGATATTGTCGGCGATATGATATTATCAAGTCATTCGTGTCGATGGAAATCCTTGGAAGTCGATGAGGGCACTCGGTAGGGAGCTGCAGGTTGATGAGGCCACCATCCGGATTCCATGTGCGATTCGTGAGGACCTTCGTTAAAGGTCGTGCGTGATGAGGAGAGGACAGTTCTTATCCAAGAGAGCCAGGGATAACCGCCTGACCGAAGCTAAACGGCTTCTTAACAAGATGAAAAATGAAGCGTAGCCAAGAATGTTGTTGTTTTCCTCAGATGAGAAAAACTTTGTCCAGGGCCAGAAAGTGAACCGCAAAAAAGATCAGTGGCTGTGTAAAATTCCGGAAAGGTTCCGACCTTCATGCAAAGAAAATTTCCAGCCTCGCTGATGATCTTGGAGGGTCGTTAGCAGCGAAGACGATCTGATGCTTCCATATTTCCTTCTTCAAGGCGCCAGAGTCAACGCCATTGTTTATATGGAGGAGTAAAAGCTCTGGATTGCTTCTGTAACCAGTCGGTGGGAAAAATTGCTGACTCCGACTCCGACTCTTTCGCTCAAAAATGGGCCGACTCCGACTCCGACAACACAGACCTGCTTGTAAAATGGACGACTCCGACTCTGACTTTTTCGCTCAAAAATGGGCCCGACTCCGACTTCCACGACTCCGACTCTTTCGCTCAAAAATGGGCCCGACTGCGACTCCGACTCCGCAGCCCTGTCTGTAACACGTGGGAAGTCGTACGTTTTTCACCAAGATCCTGCACCCCATCCCATACAGCCCATACAGCTCAATAAAGTATGGCCGAAAACTTTCATGACCATATGATCCGCAGTTTGTTGCCCCCTAGCTTCCCAAGTTAACCCGACAGGCTATTACGAATGTGGTGTGATTAAGAGGTACTCCAAGAGGCATCCACACAACACTGTTGCGGCTCTCACGGCAGCCGTTTGTATTCCCAACACACACACAGTGTGTAGAGACTATTATTGCGGCTGACGGTAGTTTAAGTAAATGATGTCAGCAATTGTGCATGTGGTCCCTTGTATAGAATGTTAAAATGTAAAAAATACTCTATCTCTATAGAGTCTGGTCAGGTTTGAAAGCAGTTTAATTTGTTCTCAATTATCTGCCGCACCTTGTAATTGTTAATATTTTTTTCGTAACTGTATTAAAATACTAAATAATTTTCTTTCGCTTCGGGTATGGGTTCGGATTTGGATCTGTTTGGGGTTGAAGTGTGTCCAGTTTGGGTTGGGGATTTTTTTTTTTTTCTCGATCTCGAGTTGTCTTTGACTTTAAGCAACATTTTCGGACTCGTGAACCCGATTCGTGCAGGACTCTAGTTCAAATTCCCTAGAAACAGACAAATATACCATCCTGATAAACATCCTGATACACATGCCATCTGGAAAAGCCAACCCTATCTGAGAAAAAAAAGAAAGAAAAAGACTACAAAAGTGGTTAAAGAATGTATTTATTCATAGCAAAGGTATGCATGGACACATAAAAAGGAAATAAAAATAGAAAAAGGAAAAAAAGGAAGAAAAACACAACTTTCGAATTGTATAGCCTTCTCTATCTTGAAGTCGATGTAAAAAAAAATAACTACAAAATGCATTTTTTCATGAATGTAAAAGATGAGTTGTGTATCGTTCATAATGCTTGAAATTCTAAAGGCAGAACAAGCAGTGAAGAATTCAAGGGTGGTCCGGGAAGTGGGGTGGGACCTCCTCCCCCCCCCCCGCCGAAGTATCGAAGTGCTTTTCTCGAAAGATATTTTTGGGGGGGGAGGGGGGCTCTGTTTATTGATGGTCCAGAAATGCAATTCTGAACCTGGAACTCAACAATGTATTCTTTCCGAATCTGCAGAAATCCTTCTCAAAGAAAAATGTCTAATTTCAAAACTGGGAAAAATAATTAGTTTTATAATAATACATGAGGAATCAAAAAAAAAAAAAAAAAATACTGGAAATGAATTGTTATACAAAATTAGATTAGAAGAAAATCTATAATTTCAAATGTATGTATGCATGTTTATGAGCAACAACTGCGTGAGGTCTATCAAATGTGTGATCCAAATGAGGGCCGTATAAAAATTGAGTTTACGTATTTTTTCAAATAGACCCCCCCCCCCCCCCCATGGAGTTGCAAGTTGTCTCATCAAATTTTGCACCTTTTTTTAAAAAACTTTGTAATTGGAAGTAATGTGTCTAGAGGCTAAATAGCCTATTGTTTCCACCTTTATGAATCACTCTGTGTACCTATGGCATTTAAATATATCCCGTAATATGCAAAATTTAGTTAAACTTAAAACGCATATCATAACAATAACTGAAAACTCATCTCCGGCAATTATTACTAATAGACATACATTACTTCAGATACAGTACTGTATGCTAGTGATGGGCGATTCTGGAAAATTTGAGAATCGATTAAAATCGACATCATATAAAACAGAATCGATCGCAATAAGAATCGATTCCCAAATTCTAGAATCGATACTTGAATAGATATTTCGATGTTCACAGATTCACACAGATAAGCTGAAAAATAGTACAGCAAACTCTGTCTAAGGCGGAATCGGTCGGGACTGAGAAAAATTTCCGTGGTAGACAATATTCCGGTTTATGCAAAAAAGCTCCACCCCCCCCCCCCCCAAAAAAAAAAAAAAAAAAAATCCCTGGAAGATGACGATCTTTTATTGATCCTCCTGACTAGAAAATCGGTTGAAAACTGAAATTCTGAAAGATCCTTTGTCTTTTTAAAGATAAATGAGAAACTTTATTCAATTTCTTAGTACTGCTGTAATACATTCATATTGGAAGTTTATACACACACACACACAAAAAAAAAAAAAAAAAAAAAAAAAAAAAAAACTTCGAGAATGAGAAAGAACGCTATAATTTTGAATTTGAGTACAATCTTAAAGTATAATGTATTGTACTTTCGAAAATACGTAATCATTTTCATAAATGTTCATTTTACTAGAAATATTAACATTTAAATGCAATTTTGCATATGAAAAAATGGCATAAGCATAAATTCCTTAAAATTTAAAGTTTCTGTTCTTTTGAATTAACTTTTTTAAAAGCTTACGGAATTTTAGCTAACATGCTCGACATTGAGTTATTTGACTTATCAGTTTTAAAGTTTAATAAAAGAAACGCTTTTCATTTTTAAATTATCCTTTTTCCGCCTTATGCAAAACTGTGGTTTCGGTGGGACCTTAAAATCCTTTCCGTTTCCGCGTCAGACAGATTCCGCCTTATGCAGCATGAATTAATGTAATTTTCTATGGGTTCGCCGGGACTTGAAAAAATTTCCGCGGTAGACAGATTTCCGGCTTATACAGAGTCCGCCTTAGACAGAATTTACTGTAATTCTAAAACGTAGCGAATCAACAGGGCCATAACGACTATCCCTCACCTCCATTTATGTGGGCCATAGACAATGTTAGCGGCCCAGAAGTAAGCTACTACAGACCTTTGAGTCAAAAAATAAGGTTTTTTTAACTTTTAAAATTATTATTTTTAAGATGTAATTTTGATAATAATTTATATTATATTTAAATTTATCTTTAACCCTTAAATGCATAGGGTAGAATGCGTTCCCGAAATTTCATAATTCAGAGAATCGGAATTCATACCAGAAAATATAAATGGTAAATTTCGGTTTATTTAATAACGAAATGGCTGTTATTAAATGGAGTGAAATTTTCTTTTTTATTTTTCTGGTGAAAATACGGAATATGTGAATAAAAAATTCAATAAATAGGGAACAATTATTGTATCAAAAACGATACCATATGCATTTAAGGGTTTAAAAAAGATCTCGGTCAGATAAAAAAAAGAAAGAAATGATTTTTTTTTTTCATCCGGAAAAGATGTACTTTCTACTCTAACTCTTATTTCCTTCAACCAAACAGATGGGGACTTTCTTCCTATAAACCTCATTCTAAAAAATGCGCAGATGAGCGAAATTTTGAAGGCTCTAAATTTATTTAAAAACTTAAATGGTTTTTCAGTCTTTTTAGGGTCTTCTATAAGTGTGGGGGAAATGCAAATATTGCAAATCTTCTTTTAAAATAGCTGTGATGAATGTAATTAACCAAGTATCACATACTAATTATCCCCCAATTAATAATCAAAATTCTCCTTTTAATAATATATTTAACTAAAATTTCTTTCCCTTTTTAAAATATATATCTCCTTATCTCATTTACAGTTTATAAATATCTTTCTTTTTAGTGTTTACTAAATATTTAGCTGTTAAGAAAAAAAGAAAAAAAAGTTCTCATCCTAGAGCCATTAAGAATGAAATAACATACTTTTCTCTGGTTAACAAATAAATAAAAGTACATTCCTTGATTATATGTTTTTTTTTTCTTTTTTTTTCTCCCCAGCAGTAATCTAAAAACCATAAACAGTTATTGACTCATTCGCTGACATGCAGAGTGCACTCACTGAAACAATAATAAATAAAAAAGAAAAGTATCGAGTTAAACTGATGGCATTGAGATCACAGTCTATTCATACTAATTGTATTTTATACTCTTACTTCAAAGAATGCCTTTCGAAAAATAAATTAAGGGGGAATCGCCCCCCCCCCGTCACATCTCTATACTTAAAGAATAAGCCTCCAAATCTCATCAGGGAAGCGCGTTATCAGAATAAACTAGTTACCAAATTTGAAGCAAATCAGATAGAAAAACCCATATATATCTAAATTAAGGGGGGTTAGCCCCTGTTCCTCCCTTTATACTTAAATAATGAACCTCCAAATTTAATCAGGGAAGCGTCTTATCAGAATTAACCGGTATACCAAAATTGAAGCAAGTGTGATAATTCTGCATGAAAAACCCATTTATCTAAGTGGGGGGAATAGCACCCGTACCCCCCTCTTTTATGCTTAACCAATGAACCCCCAAAACTAATCAGGGAAGCGCCTTATGAGAATGAACCTAGAAAAAAAAAATTGAAGCAAATCGGATATTTCTATCGAGAGTTATCGCATTACGTATGTACGTACATACATACATACATACAGAAACTGCGGGCACATTAGCTCTCAGGCTTTGATAGCCTGTCAGCTAAAAAGAAAAGTGCCCAGTTAAACTGATGGCATTGAGCTCACAGGCTATTCACACTTACTGTATATTATGCTCTTATTTCAAAGAATAATGCCCCTCGAAAAATAAACTAAGGGGAGGGGGGAATTGCCCCTACCCGTTTCCCCTCTTTATATTTAACCAATGACCCTCCAAATGTCATCAGGGAAGCGCCTTATCGAAATAAATCGGTATACCAAATTTGAAGCAAATCGGATACATAAACCCATTTATCTAAATTAAGGGGGTATTAGCCCCCGTTTTCCCTTTTATATTTAACCAATGAACTTCCAAATCTAATTAGGGAAGCGCCTTATCAGAATAAACTGGTATACCAAATTTGAAGTAAATCAGATAGCAAAACCCATCTATCTAAATTAAGGAGGGTATTATCCTCTCGTTCCCCCCTCCCCCCTTTAGACTATAACAACGAACCTTCAAATATAATCAGAGAAACTCGTTATCAAAATTAACCGGTATACCAAAATTTGAGGAAAATCTGATAATTCTGCATGAAAAACCCATTTATCTAAGTTAAGGGGGGGGGGGGACTAGCCCACGTTCCCCCTTTTATACTTAACCAATGAACCCCCAAAACTAATCAGGTAAGCGCTTTAGCAGAATGAGCATAGAAAAAAAATTGAAGCAAATCGGATATTTCTATCAAGAGTTATCGCGTTACGTACATACATACATACATACATACAATACCGACGGGCGCATTAAATCTCAGGCTTTGATAGCCTGTGAGCTAAAAAGTGCCAAGAGCGTGTAACTATGGAGGGGGGAGGAAAGACAGAAAAAAAAGAGGATGTTAAAAGCTTTACAACAATATGTTACACGAGATAGTTTGGAAGAAACAATAAATATGATCCCCGGGGGGCAGGTAAGTCTCAAACGGTGAGAGGAGCGACCTCAAATGTATCTTTGGTCAAGGTTTCAAAATGTGGATTTATAATAAAATAGAACGAGAATTGGGCATTTTTAAAATAGCATGCATATTTTGAACGACCCTGTAAATTAAGATTGGCGAGGAAGGGGGGGGGGGGGAAGGATTAGAAGGGATGAACTTGAAAAATACAACATAATAAACTAGTAACCCGAATAACTAGGCTTCTAAACAAAAGTATAACGATTTAACCTAGTATTGAATTCAGGGGGTGACCCGGGGGAATATTGGAATGTCCCTCCCGAAAGTTTTGAGATTTTATGCTTTTTAATAGAAAAATGTGCATCCCCCCTTACGGAATTCTAAAATCTCCTCCCCCCCCCCCCCTCATTCCGACCGGAGCAGTCAAGAAATCAACCCGCCATTCAACACTGAACCTAGAAAGAAAAAAAAAAAAAAGGGCTCTTATACAAAATTTTACAGCAATTCTGCCACTAAAACAGTAAAATTGGAGGAATTTATTCAACCCGAATCGTGGATCATGCGCGATGCGATTTGAATTGAAGTAAATCAAAATATAACGATTTCAGCCGCATCTAAAAATCGGCATTGAATCTGAACTGAATCGATTCGCCCGAATCTAAAAAATTGAAGTAAATCAAAATATAGCGCTTCTGCCCGCATCTAAAGATCGACATCGGCATCGAATCTGAACTGAATCGATTCGCTATTTCTGATCTTAATTTACGGGCAGAATCGATGCGGTCATTTTTTCTTGCTTTCTTTTGTCTTTAGAAAAAGAAAGCATTGGATTCATGAAAAATTTCGACTTCCGGTTTTCGAAGGATTTATAGTTTTAGAAGATCTTGTCTGGAATACGATTTGACTATTTTACTCATTGTCTGTCTGTCAGTCTGTCTATTTGTTTGTCTCTGACAAAAAAATTGTGGGCGGTCTATTTCAAGAACTAATGCATGGAATCTGTTGAAACTTTAGATTCAATTAGACTTTCATATAAATTGGTACTGATTACTTTTTGATGTAAATCTACCGACAGGTGGCGCTGCTATGCTGCATTTTTCCGATTTTCGCAATAGCTCTATCTCAAGAACTAATGCACGGATTTTCATCAAACTTCACATTCAGTTAGACGTTGGCATAAATTGTTGCATATTAGATTTCGGTGTAAATCGCCCAACAGGGGGCGTTGTTATGCAGATTTTATCAGCAGTGTTAAATTCAGGCAATTTTCTCCGGGAGGGATTTCTGCGGATCCAAAGAGGGACAGTTCAGGGGGGAAGGGGATTGGACTTTTGTACATTAAACATAAAATCTCAAACCTTTTGGGGGGACATTTGAATGTTGCACAGGGGGGGGGGGGGGCGCATGTCCCTCCGGACTACCCCCCGGAATTCAACACGTTTTTCTGGATTTAAACGATTTTAGGGATCATATCTCAAGAACTAATGAACGGAATTTCATCCAACTTAATATTCTGTCATAAGTTGTTCATGATTAGGTTTTCGGGTAAATGATATAACAGGTTGTGCTGCCATGCTGCTTTTTTTTAGCAGTGTTGAATTCAGACATTTTTCTCCGGGAGGGATTTCTATGGTTCTGGAGAGGGACATTCTAGAGTTTCGGGGGGAGGGGGGGGATTGGACTTTTGTCCCTTAACCATAAAATCTGAAATCTTCATGAGGGAAATTTCAATGTTCCGTGGGGGGGGGGGGTTGTCCACCAGTACCAGCCCCTGAATTTAACACTGTTTTTCAGAATTTACAAGATATTAGCGATAATATCTCAAGAAGTAATGACCGGAATTTCATCAAACTTAATATTATGTGTCATTGACATAAGTTGTTCCTGAGTTTTTCGTGTTAATCATGTAACAGACTGCGCTGCTATACTGTTTTTTTGCATGATATTCGTGATAGGCATATCTCAAAACTAATGCACGGCATTTAATCAAACTTCATATTCTGTTACACTTTCAGATAAATAGATCCTTATTGGGCTTGGGTGTATACTGCCCTACAGCTGTCACTTTTATGCTCTTTGAATTGGGATTTTCCGTTGCGGACATCTAGGCTATTATCAGACGAACGTCTTTTTGCACGCTTTTTTTTTTTCGCTCTTACACCGTCCCTACACATGCTAGCGAAGGTCTAGGGATGGCATAAGAGCGAAAAAAGCGTGCAAAAAGACGTTCGTCTGACATTGTTAGGAAAATGCAATGCTTATATTTGCGAACCTATGCTTTTTGAATCCTCATGATGCGCATATGTTATCATTTAAATTTGACACCGTGATAGCGAATTTTGAAGTTTTAACATTTATGAGGCAGATGAAAGTTTTGGGATTGGCACATCCAACTACTTCATCTTCAATTTTTGAAGGAAAATGAAAATGATATTACCTTATTTTGTCTTAGAGACATCGATTAAAAAATTCATAGTATCGATTAAATCGAGTTGGCCATAGTATCGATTAAATCGATTAAAAAAATCGAAATCGCCCATCACTACTGTATGCCACATCTTTTGTGTGTTCCTGTAAGTGAAGGGTGAAAAATATGCACATCATATTCTACAAGAAGTATCTTGCTGTAAACTTCAGTATTGTATATCAATTTGAGTATATTTGAAATAGTGTAATATAATTAAAATACACTGCAAACAGTTTAATTAATTAGACCATAACGCAAAGGAATTGTTTTGTATGGCCCTATGAATAAATGATAAATTCTTTTCTCCCCATATTCCACAGGATGCATGTTTTAGCGTACTTAATAAATTCATATCAATTTCATTATGTTTGAAATGATGCAACATTATTAAAATGACCTTGAAAGATTTTTTCCCATCAACCGTAATGTAACAGAATACTTTTGGCTGTCCCTGTAAAAGAGCTTTAAATTCTACGATCTCCATTTTTAATAAGGTTATAATAAATGTCAGTACCATATTAAAATTACAGGGCAATCCGAGTATATTGATTAGAGTTAGAGCATAAACGGACAGACGGCCATACGGCTAAAGAAACGGAATGCAAAACACTTTTAAACTATGTTAAATGTTAAAAACTAAATCCAGACAATAAAACAAATGAAAGAAAATAAGTAAAGGAAAGATTTTAGTCTGCAACCTTATGTAATAAAAACAGTTATTACCGTACTATTAGGTCAACTCGTCGCCTTGAACTGATTTTCGTAGAAAAATAAATAAATAAGCATATACTATAGATACATAAGATTAACACTTTCAAGGCTAATCATTTATATTGCTGTAGCGATTTTACTACGTGCTTCGCATCATAAAATTGTGATCATTTGCAGAAAATGAAAAAAAAACTTAATCATCTCGCGTTTATTTTACTTTATTGAGACTTAAGACAGTAATTCTAAAGAGTAAATTAATATGCATACCATGGATAACGGGTTGAAGTAATTGTATGTTTATCTACTTTCCTTGATAATCTCCTCATTAGTTTGATAATTTCAACTCTGTGTTTCCAAAATTAAAAGAACACGGCAGTTTATCATTTAAAGACACTGGGGAGGGTTGGCGAGCCTATGGCGGGCGTGCCATGACAATTTCCGTGGCACTTGAAAATTTTTAATTACATAATTATTATATATAAAATCCATTTTTACTTTCCTCTATCTTCAATAGAAGAAAGTATTGTAATCAAAATTTTTTTCGACTTCTGGTTTTCGACAGATTTACACGTTTTAGGGGTCAGAGATTCCAAAAAAACATCTTTATACAAAATGTCTGTCTGTTCGTGTGTCGTCATTGTACCATAGAAAAGTGTATGAAGTTATGCATAGAATTTAACTAAATTTTTTGTGTATGTTTTCGGCTATGACAAGCAGGTCCTCCTTCAATATAGAAACATTCTACCGGAAGGGGGCGCTGTAATAGCGATGTCTGTGACATTTTCATTATTGTACCATCGAAAAGTGTATGAAGTTATGCATAGAATTGAACCAAATTTTTTGTGTGATGTTTTGGCTATAGCAAGTAGGCCCTCCTTCAATATGGAAATATTCTGCCAGAAGGAGGCGCTGTAACAGCGATATCTATGCCATTTCATTGTCGTACCATCGAAAAATGTATGAAGTTATGCATAGAATTGAACCAATTTTTTGTGTATATTTTTGGATATGGCCAGCAGGTCCTCCTTCAATATGGAAATATTCTTCTGGAAGAGGGTGCTGTAATAGCGATGTATGTGCCATTTTCATTATTGTACCATCGAAAAGTGTATGAAGTTATGCAAAGAACTGAACCAAAATTTTTTGTGCATGTTTTTGGCTATGGCAGCAGTTTCTCCTTGATTTTAAAAATATTTCGTCGGAAGGTGCCGCTGTAATAGTAATTTTTGGGTCCTCCTTCAATATGGAAATATTCCGATGGAAGAGGGCGCTGTAATAGCGATGTCTGTGCCATTTCCTTCATTGTACCATCGAAAAGAATATGAAGTTATGCATAGAATTCAACCAAATTTTTTGTGTATATTTCCGGCTATGGGCAACAGTTTCTCTTTGAATTTGGAATTATTCCACCGAAAAGGGGCACTGTGGTAGCGATATTTCTATAATTTACTTGATTTCTCGTAGTTCTGTTGTCCATCGGCGGCTCGTGGAGCGACGAAAACTCGAGTCCTGCTAAGCCGGCCATTTGCAAATAGCTGATGTACAACAGAATAAGGAAAACTATTGATTTTAATAAATCGAAATTGGTAAAGTATTGATCTAATAATATTGAAATATTAACATCTGTAATTACTTTTTGAAATATTAAGATGTTTGAGATCGAAGAAAGTTTTGGCATTGGCACATCCAACTAGTTTCTTTTTGTTGAGATAAATAAAACTAGGGGGCTCAGCTCCCTGCTCGCTAATGCTCGCCAACCGCCGTGAATTGATATGCAATTCACATTGGGATCGCTACGCGATCCCAGCTCGCTTCGCTCGCTCGTCACTATTTGTGTCAACTCTAGTCAGAATGAGTGCTATCATAAATCATTATAATGTATTAAATTTACAAATATTTTTAATGCGTAAAAAAGTAGTGGAAAACTTTGTTGAAAACATAAATAAAAATGTATTAAAAAACCTTGGAAACGGAATTTAAAACCTTCATGAAAACACATTTAAAAATATTTTTAGTTGGGCCGCTATGCGATCCGAGCAAGCAACATATGAAATTTACAAATATTTTTAATGTATAAAAAGTCATGCAAAACTTTGTTGAAAATGTAAATAAAAATGCATTTAGGTGGTGCTGCCAATGGGTATAAAACAATATAACATTATGAAATTTACAAATTTTTGAAATGAAAAATAATTCATAAAAAGTAATTGAAAATTTTGTTGAAAATGTAAATAAAAATTCATTTATCAAAAGTTTGGCCCTGTGACTTGTTGATCATCATTGAGAAAGCTAAGCAAACTGGTAATTGACGCCATTTAAATTTAAATGGCATGTTAGTGTCAGATGGGGTCCTTCTCCCTTCATTTTGCCTATAGTATTGAAAATCCCGGCTAAAATTCATTTAATACTATAATAAGAAGCTATGAAAGATTCTACGTATCACGCTAACGAACTGTAAACGAAACGTTTTCGCCTGTGTCTAAATAATACAATCTTGGATCAAAAAGCTGATTCGCTGAATTCCTCACGTCACCGTAAAACTGACCGATAGCAATTGTCATCCATGCATCGCTCAAACGGTTTGTATTAAAAGAGAGGTTCTGTCTGGATTTTGATTTGCTGAGTTGGTTGGAACATGTGACCGTAACTTAACCACTGAGAATCGTCGCTGTGGCTGTTGCCAAATAGCAAGCTACAAATACAGCCTTTTTTTTCGCGCTACGTAAGAGAAATATATATATAGATTTTGCTTTCCATGTACAGATTAACGCAAATAATGCAATTATTTTTGCAGAAACAGTTTAGAAAATTTTCTTTTCTGTGACTCTATGGTGTGTTTCCGAACTAAGTTGCCTTTCTGTATGAATTTAAAAAGTAGTATTTTTTCAAATGAAATTTATAAGACAGCCACTACAATAAAATGGCGAAAGATTTGTTTATGAATACTACTAAAATAACAAACTATGAACCAGGTATAGACTAATCTAAATAAATTATTAATATGTATTTTTTTAAGTGTCTATTGATTTATTTATAAGGTAGATGTCGCAATAATGATAAGTTAAAAATTATTAAAATAAAAAATTTTATAAAAAAATCCTTATTATAACGGTATGTACTATCATTTAAATAAATATTTCCTAATCAAGATTTTATTAAATTAATGAATGATTACAATAAAAAGAAGAATTGCATTTTGATTTATGATTTTAGTTATTTAATGCATGGACTGATTCTATTAACCAGTGTTTGGCGTAATTAACACATGTTACAGTATGTTTTTACTTAAAAATTTGACAAGTTCCAAAGTTGATAGATATTGTTTTTTTAATTTTTGTTACACGTACTTAAAAAGGTTCGCCATCCCTGCACTAGGGGATCGAATTCGAACTTCCCGGATTACAGAACATAAATGAAAAGATTTTGTTTTAATTGAAAACTCTAATAGATTTTTTACATTTATTACATTTTTTTTTTATATTGCGCCACTATCAATACCAAAAAGCATTTTCATATGAAAAATATCAATAATGCATTTAAATAAAGTTTTTTAATTTATTAGAAGCGATACTTTCGTATTAGCGCATTCGACAAGTAAAGAGACCAAATATTTCCCTACTTGCAGCAGCCTTTTTAATTCTTATAACTAAAAAACAAAAGCTAAACCTGTGGCCGTACGATCCACGGAGGATCAGAGCCTACAGCGCCCAACTCTGTTTACTTGACCCTGGTCCCCGAGGTGTTATGCAGCATGTACCCCGTTCAGGTGGTCAACCCAACGCGAGACCCTCGGTATTTAGTTCCCAAGCAAGTATGGTACTCATTTTATCGACCCCGAAGGGATGAAAGGTTGAGTGAATCTTGCCCAGCCGGTAGCAGAGCTCGCGACCTGTAGCGTGGCAGACAAACACGCTGACCACTACGCCACTGGGCTTCTAAATCTTATTACTTCCATGGTTTAAGCGCACAGTTCGATTACATGTCTGTTGAATTTGCGTTGTATTTATATTATTTCATTTATTTATCTATGGAGTTTTAATTTCACTACGGAAAATTAGATTGCGAAAAATGCCAAATTATCTATATTGTTTTAAGGGTTCTGTCCCTGCCGGCGAAGACACTCACGAGCTAATGCTAATCCTATGGGGAGGGATTTTTCTAATATCTCGTTTGCATTTCGACATTTTTAATTTTTTTTTTTTTTTTTTTTTTTTTTTTTTTTTTTTTTTTTGCATTGGATAGCCGAGGTCCGTGTCTACAGCGCACCTTGGTTACTTTTTCGATTTTGGTTGCAGATATTTTTTGAAATGACACTTTCGTTTTCAGAACCGGTTTTGAAAATGAAAGTAACTTTATTAAAAATATCTGCGACCAAAATCAAAAAAGTAGCCAAGGTGCGCTGTAGAGACGGACCTCGGCTATCCAATGCAAAAACAATTATTTAAAAATGTCGAAATGCAAACGAGATATTAGAAAAATCCCTCCCCATAGGATTAGCATTAGCTCGTGAGTGTCTTCGCCGGCAGGGACAGGACCCTTAAGTGTAGATTGATTAATCTCTTGTAATCAGGCTGTACACGATAGAGATAAATTTTAGAAAAAATCATGCTTGAAAATTATTTTTAAAACCATAAAAAAAATCAGTAAATTGAGAATTGCATTTGAAAAAACATTTTCTTGATGGCGTCCATGGCGTAAAAATTAAAAATATGCGATGTTTAGAAGTTTAAAATTGCAGTAAAAAATAAATTTATTGGCGAGGTTGCTACCGTCAATATGACGTATCATTGTAATTTTCACATGATTTTAAATTCAAACGTTATAATGTTGTAGTTTATTGTTTTACGTAATAAACTTATTGTCAAACTTGTAAAAAAAATGTAAACTTACTTGAAATCCTAATGATACTCAAACTTCTCGGAGGATCCTTAAGGTTAAATTTGCTAGCCTAGTGCTTTTTGCAACAGTTTGTGGTTAGTGTTGCAACCGGGTTGACCAAGTCTAGTTTAGAGGTCTGCACGGGCCGACATTTCCAGGCCCGGGCCCGGCCCGACTCATAGAGAAAAAAATTCGGCCCGGTCCGATAAAAAATTAAAAGTTCGGCCCTAGCCCGCCCCCGACCGTGTGAATTTCTACAAAACATTGATTTTTACGTCGAATTGGTTAAAAATTTGTCTCGTACGAGAAGTTCTGAGCAAAAATATTTATCTTAACTTTTTTTTTTCATGTTTATAATCTTCATTTTTATAGAAGTGCCGCAGGCTGCGATATTCATTTTTTAATGAATCTCTATTTCTTGTATGTAAATGTCTCAGTTATCATTAATATTGTTAATCCATATTCCATGTATAGAAGTGTTAAAAATCTGAAAAATGCTATACAGTAAAATCTTCTAAGACGGAATTGCATAGAAAAGAAGAAAAATGAGTTACAGACAAGTTCCCTTCTTAGCAAGTGTAAATGTATTATATATTCTTTTCTTACTTATTGGTATATTCATTTTGCATGGATCAACACGTTTTTCAGTTTAAAACAGGGTTCCGTCATAGGCAGGTTCCTTTTCACACATTTTACTATATTTTAATTTAGCTATATTTTAATATTCGTAGAAATCTACTATTCTTTAAAAGTTATAAATTTTAAAGTTTAAGTGTAGAATAATGGCGATTCAAAAATGTATGCATTTGGGCCACGTCTAATTTAACTGACCTTTAAATGGACCAGGCCACGCTGAGGCAATGATTTTCATACGGGCTAGCTCGAAACTAGAACTGAAAAATTTGGGCCGTGACGACTAGGAATGAAACCAGGCCCGGCTCTGTACAGAAAAATTAAGTTAGGCCCGACCCGGCCCGAGTAACGTGAATAAAAATCGGAATGAGCCCGACCCGCGGGCCGGCCCGTGCAGATCTCTTGTCTAGTTCCCGTCATTCTGAACCCACACTTCCAGGATTTACTATCCATATGTGACCATGTATCCATTTTTTGCATAGCCCTGCATATAATTTATATGCTGCTAACAGCGCCAACTTTTCAAAAATACTGGGTGGGTTCAAAAATGTTTGAGTAAAATAACACATGTAATTTTCAAGGGCGCCATTTTATGGGGACTGGGGGCAATGGCCCTCCATCCCACCAAGGAATTTGATTTTTCAGAAAATTCATCAACCATCAATTGTCAGATTCAAGCAAAAATGAAAAAATTGCTCAAACGCCAAAATAATTTATTAGATTTGATTGCAATAAAAACATATGCATTTAAATGCTTTATGTACAGAAATTAACATTTACAAAAAATATTTCCTATTCGAACTTTCTTAAGGCGAGACATATATCGTACTTTGGCTAATTTAAAAAATACATGAGAGACATTTTCCTTTATCAATTGCTTCTCAGCAGTGTACAACTTGATCACAGGAAAACTAGTGTTCTCATCGCAAAAAATTCAGGAGTAGAGTTCTTTCAGATAGTTTTTCTTTTCTTTCTTTTTCTTTCTTTTTTTTGGGGGGGGGGGGGGGTGAAGGGGTGAGTATAATTCAGGTTCTTATTTGTCCGACTTTTTTTTTTTTTTTTACTTTTTCGGATTATTAGTGTCACATTATATTTACTGCAATCATTGCAATGTTATCAAATTATTTAATTATTTGTTTTATTAAATCATATTATATATGGCACACTCTCAAAATTCTTCAACGTCTAGGAATGAAGCCTGCGCGCATCTGACAAAACAATTTCTTCAACCCAAAAACCGACAGACTTCTACCAAATACCAAAGTAAAAGAAAATTACTCCATATTTTAACTTTTATAATAAAGTAGTCTATAATTTTATCCCTTATGTACAAAAATTAACACATGGGTTATTATTATAGGCCGCCATTAATAGTCAAATCTATAGCTTTTCAATTGAAAAATATTCAGGACTTCCATGTTAAAAACCAGGCCATCCTGACTCCCACCGAAAAAGATAAAGCACAATCTGAAAAACTTAAAGTGCACGTCACTCACAACGAAGAAAATACATCAACCTATCCTGACGCAGGACTGTAATTTCAAGTAAATACGAAAACCGCTAAAAAGATTTCCATTGAAAGGCAACCCGACCGGAAAGAAAAGAAAATTAATTCATATTTTAATACAATTATTGTAAAAGAAGTCTACAATTATACCTTTAATAAAAACTTTACCTTTTATGTAGTAAAATGAAGATATATATATATATATATATATTATTCATTAATGTTCAAAAATGTAGCTTTTTCATCTGAAAAATATTCAGGATTTTTTTGAAAAATAGTATTAACACGAACCCACCTCAAAATACTGAAAACGCAATCCAAAACAATTAACGCTTTACCTTACTTTTTACTTGCAGAAAATCACTAATGAAAATTTTCTTATCGCTATAGATCACAAAAGTTGCAAATTTCGTGACCTATTCATGACGTTCGGGGGCTGATTATCTCATGACTGATTCAACTTCATGATTCTTTTTGCGCGATCATCAGACTAAATTTGCGATTTTTTCCGCGATCGTTTCACGAACTTCACGATTTTTTTCTGCAACCGTTATCGAAATTAGTTTTTTTCTCGCGACCATTTGTTGAAATTCACAATATTTTTCTGCAACCAACTGACGAAATTCCACATTTGTTTCTGCGATCTTTTGACAAAATTCGCTATTCTTTTTCAGGATCATTTGTTGAAATTCGTGATTATTTTTTTCTACCACCGACTAATAATATTTGTAATTTTTTGCGCGATAGTTACACGAAATTTTGTATCTTATTTCCCAATCGTTCGACGAAATTCCCCTCGATTGTTTGACTAAAGAAACTTTCACGAAAATTAAAAAAAATTCGTAATCTAATCACATGTCCGTGAAAGAAGTTAAGGAGAAAATCACGTAGAGCTTTTTTTATAGTGAGATTTGTTCAATTCTGTACTTTTCCTGTTCCACAAAGTAAATTTCCCCTGTCCTTCGACAGGAAATTTGAAATGGCATCCCTGTAGTAAAAAAAAAAAAAAAAAAAGAAGTCGAAAGGTACCAGAAAAAAGTTCCATTTTAGACAGGTCTTTGTCTTAGCTAGTATGTATGATGTTTTTTATCGAAATTTGATTTTTTTCCCTTTGAGAAAGAGTTCTGTTATAGACAGGCTTCGTTTTCACAAGTTTTACTGTAATACTACTTTGCAGAGCGGATTTTTTAACAGTCTTTGAGGATACCTGTAAAAATGGAATCTATAATATGATTTGCACATTCAAGACATCGAAATTTTACCTGCTAAGACGGAAATCTATTTAAAACGAAATATTTCTTTGGTTCTTGAGTTTCCGTATTCAAAGATTTTACTGTTTTTATAAGCATTATTCAGTTTACGTTTCTCGTTCGGGAGGGGGCGTAGACGCCCTTAGCTGTATAACGTGCCTCAAAAAATCTTTGCCACCCCCCTCCAAGAAATTTCTAAAATGGCGCCCTGGTAATTTCCCCCTTTTAGTGTGTATGTGTGTGGAGAGAGAGAGAGGGGGGGGTGGGGTGGGGTGGGGGAGCGAATGACTAAAGATGATGATTTGAAATTATGTTTTTATGTTTATTAATTAAATTAGTTTTTATGTAATTAAATTATGTTTTTTCTTAGCGCATTTTTAAATTATTATAATTTTATAAATTTTATTAAATTATATTCTTATAAGTTCTTAGTTTTAAATACATTATTATTTATTTTAAATAACATTGGAGTTGCTAACTATTGAAAGTGCAAAACACTAAATGACAAGAAAAGCATACATTTTAGTCTCCTAAGTGCTTTTTCAATTCAAGACATAAAACAGATGACAATATAAGCAGGAAATTTGTTTTCGTGGGAAATTTAAATATTCATCTTCTGAAGGGGTTTTCAGTGCTCTTGTAAGTCTAATGGATCTCCTAACTATTTTTAAAAGAAAATTATTTTGAGAACGTTAATTAAACCAAATTTCCTTTTAGCGATTAAATGAATAAATTAAAAAAATCCGAATGAAATCAGTTGAAATTGGGTGGGGGGAGAGATCAAATTATTATGTGGGCTCGCGCCCCATGGGCCCATATAAGTTGGCGCCACTACTGCCAACATATCTTAGTATATTCTAAATGTAGTTGAGCTTGAAAATGCATAACTCAAATTAAAAAAACATTTTTAAGCAATTCACGATCATTCTAATTAATGCTTATGAATTCTTTTCTATTGCTCTGTAATATGTATTATGTATATGGTATGACGGGGGTTCCATCTCCCGGTCCCAGTCCCTTGCAGGCCCATCCGTCTACGCAGGGAACCACCCGCGAGACAAGCCCCGCTGCGCGTCCCGAAGGTCGCCGCCAGACAAGCCCCGACAAAGCGGAACCCCACGCAAACTCCGGTCAGGCCGACGCGCTGCCCAGCGCACGCAACGCCGGCTATTCCCAAGTTGACGAACAATCGCCACGATAGTCCTCACCACCCAGCTAGAAAAACCAAGTGGTCCCTAAACTTGGTTACTCGAGCCGGTAGACCCCGCAAGCCCTGCGGGAACCGGACGCCTATAAAGACGCTTGGCCCACGAACTGAACCGAGGCTTCCCGACCCGAATTTGATTTACGGAATGCCCCCAAGATCTAATACCATTTTCCGGCAAAGACATTTTTGTGGGCCAGCCGATAGGAAAGTTATAAAGGGCCCCTAGCTTGAAAACCCGGGAGGACGGGGAAAGTCCCTCCGGCCGTAAAGCGACCCAGCTCCGGGCTTTTCGCCCAAACCACCCGGCTCAACCGACGGGACCCCTCGTGGATCACGCCGGAACCAGTTGGCCCAGACTAGGTGCCGTTAGCGACCCCAGGCGGGCACGGAAAGCTCCACCTAGACGAAATAGGCTCCGCCTCGCTAGGGGGTTGGATGGAACGGAGTCCCACCAGCCCCCGTCGACTCGACCCCGCCCGAAGACAGAGAAGCCAGCGGAGGCCGACAGAAGCCCGCCCACCACTACCTTACCTCACGGCCGTCGAGGGTACCCAGGCCCGAAGGCCCCTGACACCGTGCAGTGACCGACCGCTACCTTTGTTAGTGCGTTCGAAAATTAGGTGGAGACACCTCTATGTCCTCATCACCAGGCGAGGAAAACTCTGGTACCGCATAGACACGGAGGACTTGGATCGGACCAAGATTTCCTCTGAGGCACGATGAGCCGCCGCGTTACCGGCGAGCCTCCGGCCCGTTTCCCCGCGGGGACAGCGTTCGATGGTGGACCTGCCGGCCGACCCCCTCCCAAGGGTCACGGCACGGCATGGAGCAACCAGAGCCATACTGGCCTCCCCACGCGACCGCTCCTTTGTCAACGGGGGCACCGTCAAACTCTACCACCCTAAGGATCGGCTCACAACTGCTTCAGCTGAGGTCCTTGGAGGGATGAGCCACCCAAGTCAAAAAGTAACCTGGGCGCTGTTCGAAACCCTCGCCCTTCGGTTGGTCCGGGAGTCCCTGCATGGCGTTCCGCGAGCCCCGTCGTCACTAGCGAGCACCAAGGACTTTCCACTACAAAGCCCCCACTCCTACCTCAGGCTCCCTCTTAGTCAAATGGTGGATGGGGTCCTATCACCTTAGCTAGTCTTTGCCCGGCGACATTATGTATATGGTATATAGAATTTATACGCATCACATAGTGTGCAAAAGAATTTATACGCATCACGTAGTGTGCAAAAATTAAGTTAAAAAGCACTTTCAATAATCAAACCTAATAGACAATACTTCGGATACAGTTGAAGAAAAATTTCAAAGACAGTCGAACATCAACTCAAAGAAGGAGGTGCTTTCTGGGATCTTTTCTTTAAATATTTAATGACTATTTACAGATCATGATTATATACATATATACAGCAAGAATTATCAAACAAATGATCCGGTTTTTCGAAATAAGGGAGGCTTAGCCTCATGAACAAACTGTAAAATATTACAGCGATCATGCTTTTTTAAATCACAACATTGCTTCGTATCGTTCCAGCCACAACAAAACGCAATCGCATTCTAAAGTAGGATGCGCGCGCATCGCGCGACCTTCGTTTCCATGGAGAGCAGAGAAAAGTTTCTCTTCACACTCCCCACCTGAACTCTTAAAGAGTTCACAAATCAGAATTCCATCATAAAATCATAAAAATTCAATTTTTCGTATCAGTGGTTCAGTAATCTAATACAATTTTTAAAATTCGAATACAAAATACTAAATGTAAGAATTCAAACAATATCTAATTAATCACTTAATTAGTCAAATTCAAAATATCAATAAATTCTAAATAAAACACTTTAAATTACACAGTAAAAATAATGACTGTTAAATAACACACACACATTTTTTTTTTTTTTTTTTTTTTGCAGTTAAATCATATACTTACTTATACCAAAATTCAAAAAGATTCTATATATAAATAACACTAAAAATTAAAAAAGAGAAAGAAAATATTTAGAGTCCTAAATGCAGAAAAAACAAACTAAATAAATGTCTATAAAAGTTTATGAATGTTCATAAAAAGTCTGCAAAAAGTCACTTGTTAGTCGTTTTGTATTTCAAAGGGATACAAGTGCTGAATGGATCTTTTTAAGATTCCACTCTCTGTTTTTATTTCGTATGAACGAATATTGCCATCTCTTCCAGGAATGGCAGTCTGAATCTTACCAAGTTTCCAAAGAAACTTATTTTTTGCGTCATCTTGAATTAAAACAATATCGCCCACTTTCAGTGGCGTATGGGCATTAGGATTTTTCAATGAATGGGCCGTTTTTAAATCCATCAAATATTGTTTTTTCCATTTGGTCCACAATTGTTTCAATAGTAAAGATTGATATTTTTTTCTTTTCAGGAGTATTGATCTCTGAACAATCTTCAATTATTTCAAAAAAATTGATAGGAAATGAAAGTTCTTTTCCAAAATTTAAAAAGTGCATTGGAGTAAGAGGTTCTGGTTCATCGCTGTCGCTATATACATACGTCAGTGGTCGCGTATTCAAAACTGCTTCCACTTCTGTCAACAGAGTCGCTAATTCATCATAACTTAAGAGTGCTCTACCAATTACTTTTCTCAAACAGTCTTTGACTGACTTTATTAGTCGCTCATAGAAGTCTCCCCACCATGCAGCTCTTTCTATTGGTAATGGTGCGGTGATCTGGTCTGCTGGTTTGGAGAAATATTTTTTACATATTATACAATTCTTGATAACACTCTTGACCAACTGACGACCTTTAGGTATCCAAAAACGAGATCTAATTTTTGCCAAAGTACTGGCTGTCCCTCCATGGATAATTTTCTCGTGCTCTTGACGAACTTTTAGAGTAGTTAACCAAGAATATTTGGGGAGAATTATTGGGTTTTTCTCTTCTGCGGACAAGTTAGAAAATTCGAGCCTTCCGCCCAACCTCATCAACCCGTTTTTGTCAATAAAGGGCATGAAATTTGATAAGGATGACGTCTTATCCACTGATTTACTATTTTTTAGAGATTCTATTTCTTCCTTATAAAATTGTTTTTGTTCAGATTGTATCAAAAAATTTTCAGCTTCGAGTAATTCTTCGGTTGTTACTACGTCTTGCACTTCAGTTGATTTTTTCAGCTTCATAATGAATTTCTTTACCCAAACGGTAATTCTCAAAGGTTTCTCTAAATTACTATACTTTGAAATGTTTATGGGATTTTCGAGTTTTTTGACTAAGCACTCGCTCTGAAAAACATCGTTAGGATTTTTTTTGTATTCTAATTCATCTGAGTAAGCGATTTCTTTTTTTTCTGATATTGGCCAACACTCAGGAGGTAAACTTAGCCATTCTGGCCCCTGTAACCAAGTTGTATCATTGATTATCCTAGAGATTTTTGATCCTCGAGAAACTATATCAGCTGGATTGGCAGTACCAGGACAATGATACCAGTTATCAGGTGAGGTCAATTTATGGATCTCTTCAATTCTGTTTCTGACAAAGGGTTTAAACATTTAGGGGATCCTTTTATCCAAAAATAGGATATTTTTGAATCTGTCCAGTAATAAGTCGGTACATTCAATTTTAAAGCTTTCAAAATGTTACTACTTAGCTTGGCCGACAACAATGCGGCCATCAATTCAAGCCTTGGCAAGGTAAGCGCTTTCAGTGGAGCAACCCTGTTTTTCGAAGCAACAAAAACTGTTCGAACATTTTCGGTGGTTGTTGCTACACGTAAATAAGCAACCGTACCATAAGCCTTCATGCTCGAATCGGCAAAAATATGTAATTGTAGGTCATAATCATGCCAAATGGTGATGTCAGAAAAATAGTGTCTGGGTACTGAAAAGTTTTTCAAATGAGGGAGTTCGTTACACCAGCTACTCCAAACTATACGTAAATCTTCGGGTAAGGTGTCATCCCAATCTAGACCCAAATTCCAAATTTGTTGAATTATACATTTTAGTCTTAATGTAAATGGTCCTAGGAATCCAAGTGGATCAAAAATCCTACCTAAAACTTGTAGAATAAATCTTTTGGTGTCTATTCTTCTTGGAACGAAATCAACTAAACCTCGAACATCAAAATAAAGTAAATCTTTGGAATTATTCCAAGCGATTCCTAAAACTTTATAAGGGAGATTTTGTTTTAACTTCTGAAGTTATGCCATTTTCTTTCCATAGTTCACTAAGTGGTAAAGAGTTCGTATGCCATCTGTGTAAATGCATACTTGCATTTTCAAATATATCAATACGTTGTAAACTAGTGGATAGGGCTTGATCAATATTTTCATGACTTCCTATAACGTCATCGACATATATATTTTCATTTAAAAATTTTACTGTGTCTGGATATTTTTCGGTGTATTTTTTCAAGTGGTGTTTAATTGTTGCAGCCAATAAAAAGGGACTGCTACTAATTCCAAATAACACTCTGGTGAATCTATAAATTTCAAAGGGTTTAGAATTATCAAACAAATCTTGTGAAAATAAAAATCTTGTTACATCACGATCTTTTTCATCTATAATTATTTGTAGAAAAGCTTGTTTTATATCAGTTGTAAAAGCTATGGGATTAAATCTAAACCGTAACAAAACATCAAATATTTCAGGATACAAATTTGGACCTACATGCAGGCAATTATTCAAAGACAGTGAGCCTGTGTCATGAGCAGAGGCATCGAAAACTATGCGTAATCTGCTCGTTGTCCTATCAGTTCTAATTATTTCTCGATGAGGTAAATAAAAAGTTACATTTTGTTTTTCTTCAGGCTCTGTAACTAACTCAATAATACCTTGTTTCAAATAATCTGCTAACACCTCCTTATACTCAAAAAATAATTCAGGGTTTTTAATCAATCTTTGTTTGAGTTTAAAAAATCTATATTCTGCAATTTTCCGATTGTTATTTAAACATTCCCTTTCAAGCTTCCACGGAAATCGAACTGTATATCGCTTATCATTGTATTTAATTTCTGACTCAAACTGCTTCATAACATTGTTTTCCGAAAAATCTGAATCCTGTTTAGTATTAAAAAGGGCAGATGATTCGATATTCCAGAATTTTTCAATCTGTTCAGAAATAAAATTTTTTTCTACTATTACATTAAATGCTAAGGGCGTATAACTGTCAGTTGTTTTTCCCTGTAGACACCAACCAAAAATGGTGTCGACAGCTACTAATTTTTTATTCAAATGTTTTATATTTCCAGTAACAATCTCATAATAATAGTCAGCACCTATAAGTAATGTAATGGGTTCTTTGGATGTGGGTGTGTCCGCAAGGGTTAAATTTTCAAATTGTTTACTTTTCATCAAATCATTGATTTCAGGTGGGGGGATTTCAGTAGCTGATATTTGATTGGTGACTAGCGCTTCTATATCTAATTTTGAATTAGGTACATTTTTATTTTCAATAGTTAGTTTAACTACTTCAAAGGTTTTTTCAATGGGGTTCTCATTTCCAAATGTAAAAACCGACAATTTTTCTTTTCTTATTGCCTGTAAATTCAATTTATTTGCTATTTCTTCAGATATAAAGGTGCGCATGCTCCCACAATCTAAAAGTAACCTAATTAGAGATTGTTTTCCGTTTGATTTTATTTTTACACAACAAGTTTGTAGAAGAATTTTATTATTTTCTGTAGAGGAAATAGCCGAAATCACTTTTTCCCTAGCTTCACTTTCATTACCTTTTAATTCGGGTGTAGTTACTTCTTTTATTAATTTAGATTTTAGGCATATCGTTTGATTACTTCTGCCTGAACAGTTCTTGCAACTAGTTTTAGAGTTACAATTTTTGATAACGTGTTTCCTGCCTAAGCAAAGGTAACATCTTCCTTGAGATTTCAACAAATTTCTTTTATTGTTTACATCAACAGCCTCACACAAATCAGATGAATGTTTACTATCGTTGCAAAAAATACAATGAGCCCGCTGCCTATCTGAAGTCGATTTATCATTCGAAATGTTCATAAATTCACAAGTAGATTTAAATTCAGATTTTGTTTTATTATTTTCAAATGCTTTCATTCTCGAAAAAAATGTATGTTCTCTGCTTTTTATTTCAGCGTGCAGAAAATCTAATAATTTATGTATATCTGAATGTGTTAAATTATCTACATTTTGTCTATTATATTCCAAAGCTAATTCTGCCGGTATTAATTTTAAAATTACGGCGATAAGCATGGAGCCATAATTTGCTGGTTCGAGTCCTAATGTGGACAAACATCGAACATTTATTTCTATATCACTGTGCAATTTTTTCAATTTTTGAATTTCGTTAGCCTTATAAACAGGGGATAAATTAAGAAGCTTGTTCAGGTGATGATTAATTATCACGTCTTTTTGACCATAACGCGATTCTAAAACTTTCAATGCTGCGTCATAATTAGCTTCTGATATTTCAAAACCTTCTACAGCATTAGCCGCAGCTCCAGATAAATAACTCTTTAAATAATGAAATTTCTCAATTTTCGAAAGCGATTTATTTTCGTGAATTGTATTTTTAAAGGTATTAAAAAATGAAATAAATTGCGTACAGTCGCCATAGAATTTTTGTATATAGTGCTGTCCTCTAAAAAAAACCCACAGGAAAATGTATCCTAAAAAAAACCCACCCTAGAACTTAATCAAAAATATCACAGAAGTCAAAATTTCTTTTTATCCTGTTTCTATATGCCATTTACAATAATAAAAGCATTTAAAATTACTTTAGTGTTTATTTAGTTTTTTAAAAAATAAGCAAAAAATTACATTTATAATTTTTCATTTGTAAATCCTTCAATTTACAATTATTAAAATATTATTTTTTTTTCTTTTTTTTTTTTTGCAGAATTGTGTTTTAAAACTAATTAATAATGAAAGAAAAACTTTGCTGTTTAATATTTTGATTTCTAGAAGTGTTTTTACATGTAGGTTATTTTTAGGAAAAAGTGGGTTTTTTTCAAAGTCTTGTTTAATTGGTTGCCATTTTGTAATATATTGATAGAAAAAAAAATACTATACATTAAAATCTTAGTCAGGACAGGCTGTGAAAATGTAGCTACTTCAAATTGTTTTGTATTTTTTATTAAATTTTATGTAGTGAGAAATTAAAAAAGTGGGGTTTTTTTAGAGGACAGCACAGTATTGAGTTTTGGCAATTTAACAACTGAGTTTTCATAATTAATCACATTCGATTTTAAATCTTGACTGTTATTTAAATCAACATTAACAATTTTTTTGTTTTCGGTTAATTTTTTCTTCACCCGGAATTTTGCAACTGATATTTTATCCACGTAATCATAAACAGAATTGATTTCAGTTTCATAGTCTTCTAACCCTAAAAGGGGCTCAATTTTCTCGTCAACTGACTTCAATAATTCTGCTTTAGTATCTAACTGAATAAATAATTCTTCTAAATTATCAAAATTTATTGGACTATCCTTCATAACATTTTCTATATTATTAATCAGCTTTGTTACTGCTGTTCTCAAAACTGTACGATTCTTTTTCAACTTTTCTAAATCAGACATTTCGAAATAAAATATGAAAAACTTAATCTTACCTTTGCCGTCTTCTTATCACTTACTATGCTCTATTTCCTTATTTGTGTTTTGAAGACATTAATAGGGTAACGAATACTTTTTTTTTCTTTCTTTCCGGCGTGATGCACCATGAAGAAAAATTTCAAAGACAGTCGAACATCAACTCAAAGAAGGAGGTGCTTTCTGGGATCTTTTCTTTAAATATTTAATGACTATTTACAGATCATGATTATATACATATATACAGCAAGAATTATCAAACAAATGATCCGGTTTTTCGAAATAAGGGAGGCTTAGCCTCATCAACAAACTGTAAAATACAGTAGCGTAGCTACATATTCAGCGCCCTGGAGCAAGCAAAGTTTGTGCGCCCTCTTGTCTCTCAAAAAAGTTCCGCTTAATTTTGTTTGGAAGTTTCATATATACATATATATATGTGTGTGTGTGTGTGTGTGTGTGTGTGTAACTAGCTGACCCGCCCGGCGTTGTCCGGACCCGTTATAATAACGTAAACAAAAATCAAGTTTGTATAATTTTATATATTCATAAGTAATTCAAATGAACATGGTTTTAGGGGTGGCCCACTGGCTTCGGCAGCGTCTAGTGTGTTCCCGACAAACCTCTTTCCGAACGAAACTGTGGTCTGGGTCCCCACTTCCAAAGGCAGTGTATGCCAGGAGTATTCCGTACGCGACGGAGACAATCGAAAATTGAATCAGTAAACCCCGTAGTAATCGAGCCCATAGAACCCCAGATAAGAATGCGAATCCTAGCGGTCGAACTATAATCTTTAAAACAATCGTAAGCTAAGTTGAATGGGCCAATTTCCGTTGACATAGAACCCATAACAGCCGAGAAAAGAATGCGCCGTTAATATTCGAAAATGGTGGTAACAGAAGTCTAAGAGAGAAACTTTCACAATGCAGAAAGTAGCTGAATAATAAGCTAAGCTCAATTATCCATTTACCGTTGAAATCAGACATATTAAACCCGAGAAAAGAATGCACCATTAATGTTCGAAAATGTTAGTAAATGAAGTCTAAGACAAATTTTCATAATACAGAGCTGAATCGTAAGTAGCTGAATCATAATCTAGGTTGAATTAACCAATTCCCGTTGAAATCGGCCCCCTAGATTTCGAGGAAAGAATGCACCCCGAAGCAGTGGAAGGTGCTTGTTGCCCCACCCCTGTAAATTTAACGAATTACCTTTAACATTAGCGTGATATTTAATTTACAGAGGAAATCCCTTCCCTCTAAAGTTAACCACTTTCCTTTAACAGTAGCGCGAATTTTAATTCACGGCTGTAGTGAGTAAACGCAAGTTGATGCCGTAAAAGAAGATTAATATTCGAAAAAGGTGGTAGCTGGAGTAAAAGATATTTTTTAGTGGTTTCTAAAGTAGCCAGAGGACCCTAGAACTATGCTAAAGAAAATTGCAAGACTATCAGATAATTTTTAATGAAACTGCACCAAGGACCCTAAGAATGCGATTAATATTCAAAATTGGTGGTAGCTGAAGTGTGAGTAATTTTTTCGTTATTCATGTAGTAGCAGGAGGACCTAAGAAATCGTTAGGGAAAAAAAATCTTAGTGAATCGGACCATTTTTATAGGGGACCAAAAGGAGCTTACTGGTAATTGAGAGCAAGGCCTAAGATGAAAACACGATAAAAGGTCCTAGTACTTAGCGTTTTAGATTTTCAATTAGTCAAATTAAGTATACGGTATAAGTATTAATCATTAGAAAAAAATTTCAAAGAAATGCTTAAAAAAAGAGCTCTAGAATACTTATAAAAATATAAAGGTGTTGGCTCGGGGAGAGAAGTCCAAGACTCAATTTTGAAGTTATGCAATGAGAATGTAACAGAATTGGTGGATGAAAAATGCATGGTGCACAAAAAGTTACCTTAGGGGGCCAGTGTCTGAACTGAAATGTAGAAACGAAAAAAAAAAGCCAAATGGAAAAAGAGCCCCAAAAACGAAGGACGGATTAAAAAGGGCGATTTATTAACAATTTAGGGCACAAAAACTTCAAGTGGCATTTTACCAAGCCCCAGGGGTCCAGGGTCTCAACTGGAATGTAGCTGGGCAAGGGCCCCAAAAAGGCGATTAATTTTTTAATTTGGTGGTAGCTGAAGTCTAAAAAATTTTTATGTTCTTCGCGTAGTAGCTGGATTTTCTATCATGTTGTTACAAAAAAAGACCATTTTTAAGGGAGATATAATAGAAGGTCCAAAAGGGGCCAACTGATAGTTGAGAGCAGGGCCCTAAGATGGAAACATGTTAAAAGGTTCCAGTACTTAGCGCTTTAGATCTCAATAAGTCGAAATTAAGCATAGGGTATTTATTATTCATTCGAATAAAATCTTAAAGAAGCGCGAAAAAAAATTGGAGAAATTCTTAAAAAAGGGCAGTAAGTGCCAATAAAAATATGAGGGTGGTGGCCCAGGGAGAGGAGTCCAAGTCTCAATTTTAAAGTTATGCATTGAGAGGTTGACAATATTAGGGTGTGAAAAATGCATGGCGCAGAAAAATTTCAAGGGGTCCAGTGTCTTAACTGAAATGTAGAAACGGAGAATAATTAAATGGGAAAAGGGCCCCAAAATGAAGAAGATCGGATAAAAAGGCTGCAAGTTCTGATCAATTCAGGGCATACAAACTGAAAGGTGCTAAGGGGGCGCCGGTCATAAAAAATTAACTCCAGGTGTATCCCTGAGCCCCAGGTGTATCAGGACCTGTCTTTGGACAACCCTCATCCAAATTTTCAGACTTCTACGTGCAATATATTTCACTAGCCACCACACACAGAGCGAAACTTCTTTTTATTAGTAATAGACTAGCTGACCTACCCGGTGTTGCCCGGGTCCCTGAAAATATTCTTAAATGAACCTGAAATTTTTATGATTTTATTTCTTAAGGCTGTTCTTAAATCCAAAGGGGCAATTTTATGACATGCATTTTAATTAATTTTTGCTCGAGAACTGGCATGAGTTGTTATTCAGAAACTTTGTAATCGAAAGACGTTTTCCGGATTTTTTGTAAACACAATAGATCTTACTGAAAACATTGTCAAAGATGGCGTTTTCAACGGAATTTCCCGACAAAAGTAGAAAAAACAGTCAACGAAGGCAAAAAAAAAAGTCTTGTCAAATATCTTTAACACGATTTTGTCTGAAATACAAGCTCGATGACTGCGTGAAAAATCGGTTTGAAAAATTAAAAAAAAAAAAAAAAACAGTCCTGTTCTAACGTATATACAAAATAGCTGACCGCCGTTCTGATTATCATATTTATAGACAATATTGAAACAGTCCCGTTTTCATATTAAAATGTAATTTTTAACAAAAAAGAATGTTTGAATTACATTTTCTTCGCCGAAAATATTCTTTATAAATACTTTTGCACATCAAGCGCAAAAATCAATATAATACACATATATATAGGGGAAATTACAAACACAGCATTGTACGAATACACGAAGCCTACACATTTCAAACAAATACTTGATAAATGATTTTACAAAAAACTAAATAAAATAAAATACGTATATATATATTTAAAGAGAGGCCGCGCTGTTTGGTACCAGACAGGCTGAGAATTCTTGGAGCAGACCATGTCGCTATTGATAACAAAGAAAATTACAGAATATACACATTAGAGTTTAAAAGATTTAAATGGTCCTCTGAAGCAAAGAAACTTTCCAAAAAAAATCAATTCTTCTGCCTTGCAAAGAGAAATAAAAATCATCAATAAAAAATTATTCAAAAAAGTGATTTAAAGAAAAATTATTAAATGATTTAAGATTTTTCATATGTAATGCGTATAGCAAATTTTAAAACTATTAGCTTCACCTAAGGGAGGAAGCAGCTTTACCTGGTTTAGGGGACACAGACCTGCAGGTCGGTTGTCCGGCGGGCCAGTCTACCTTATTTAATCCTAAAATTATGCGATTAAATAAGGTTTAATGCGGAAAAATACTGTTACCAAAAAGTGGTGTAATTTTGCATAGGTTATAATCAGGCCCTAAGGAACACTGAATTGGGTACTTAACTTTTTCTCTCTTTTTGAAGCTTATCGATTCTGTATTTGACATTTGCAATATTTTCAAAATCTCAAAACAATACTCACAAAATTTAATTTGTTGCTTCCCCTTACTCCCCCCCCCCCTCCCGTCTAAATTTTGTCGCCGTGAGCTGATGTGGAATACGTTTAAATCTAGCTCTTATTATTGTTTTGTAATCTGTATTAATGCATGTTTAGTTTCCACAAAACAAACAAAAAACCCCTTCAAAATTTTCGTTTTTTAGGATTTCGTCTGTAAAATGGTCAATAATTTTCTTCAACTTGTCAAGCTATTTTTTTCCAAATCGTAAAATAATTATCGTAAATTACTACTGTTACATCGTACATATAGGTTTCTCAGCGGTGAATACTTTGGCTACCATTACTTCCGCACAGTAATCATCATGATAAATTTCTAAAACATTTTTAATAGAAATGTACCAGAAAGATTATTTTTTGGAAATAGTGGTAGCCAGTAAAGTGACCGATGAGAGCCCTGTTAAATAAGTTTTGATTACTTTAAGATCTGAAAATCTTCAACGGTCGTCTCCAGAAAAGTTAGAGAAAATAATCAGGCATGCTGAAACGCTGTTGGAGAAGTTACTTGAGGCTGCAATATGGTATGAATTAAAATTAAAACTTCCTGAATAGAAGTCATTTTTTTCAACTGTGTATGAAAACATATTTTAAATCGAAATAGTTGAGGTTAAACACAAGGTAAAATATCATAGGAATACGCTGATTGTAACAAGATTCATCTATAATGTCTGATTAATAATGAAAAAAAAAATACAAATATTTTAAGAAATCCTTATTTCGTTTTTTCTAATTTTGCGCCTTTAGGATTCGTGCGCCTGGAGCAGTCTGCTCCAACTGCTCCACGGTAGCTACGCCCCTGGTAAAATATTACAGCGATCATGCTTTTTTAAATCACAACATTGCTTCGTATCGTTCCAGCCACAACAAAACGCAATCGCATTCTAAAGTAGGATGCGCGCGCATCGCGCGACCTTCGTTTCCATGGAGAGCAGAGAAAAGTTTCTCTTCACAGTTTTGTAAATGAACGATGAATGTGATGCACATCATATTCTACTGCGAAGCATCTTGTAGTAAACGTCGTACGGTATATCAATTTCATCATGTACTGTATATCAATTTCATCATGCAACATAAATAAAATATGTTGCGAATATTTCTCCCCGTAGACCAATATATAATTGAACACTTATAATCGAACACACAAGGTCACACACTTATATGTGACCTTGTAAATGAATGATAGATGCTTTGCTCTGCTTGCTCTACAGAACAGGGGTGCAGAAAATGTTTCTACTCTTAACATTTCCCCCAATCCACATGAAAATTCCACCAAAATTTTACGGTATGTTATAGGTAAATGCTGTATTATCGTAGGTATAGAAAATTTATTTTTCTAATATTTCTCAACTTATGCGCAAGTACATATGGCAGTGGTGATTCTGAGTGAAAAAAAATTCTGAAACTCACAGCTAATTTTCTGAAAGGTTACAGCAGAGAAGGGGAAGAGCGCGGAATCCACTCCCAGCACTATGTTTTTTTCACAGACGTTTGGCGAAATTCGCGATCTTTTGACGGAATTAGCGGTTATTTCGCCTTCTTTTGACGAAATTCGCGGTTGTTTTGCGATCGTTTGACGAAATTTGCAGGTTTTTTACCACCTTTTACCGAAATTTGTGGTTGTTTCTCGATCTGTTGACGAAATTTGTTTTCATTTCACGATCTTTTGAAGAAATTTGCGTTCATTTTGCGATTTTTTGACTAAATTTGCATCCATTTCGCGATCTTTTGAAGAAATTTGCGTGTTTTTTTTCGCGTTCCTTTGACGAAATTCGCGTGTTTTTTTCGCGTTCCTTTGACGAAATTCGCGGTTGTTTCGCTATCTTTTGGCGAAATTTGAGGTTGTGCGATCTTTTATCAAAATTCGCGGTTGTTTCGCGATCTTTTGACAAAAATTGCGGTTGTTTCGCGATCTTTTGACAAAAAATGCATTTTTTTCGCCGTCTTTTGACGAAATTTGCGGTTGTTTCGCAATCTTTACACAAAATTTCTTTTTTGGCGGTTTTTGACGAAATTTGCGTTTGTTTCGCGGTCTTTTGACGAAATTAGCGTTTTTTTCCGATCTTTTCATAAAATTTGCGTTCATTTCTTGATCTTTTGACGAAACTTGCGGTTCTTTCGCGAACTTTTGAAAAAATTGCGATTATTTTGAGATCTTTTGACGAAATTCGCAGTTTTTTTCGCGTTACAAAATTTACGGTTATTTTGCGCTCTTGTGACGAAATTAGCGTTTTTCCGTAATTCTTGGACAAAATTCGAGATATTTTTATGTTCGAATTTTCAGATAGATGACCGATTTTTTTAATTTTCGGAAAATTCGGAACAGAATCACCCCTGATATACGGTACATATTATTCTGAGATCGATTTTGTGAAGGTCACCATACGGATCTTTTTATTTGTAGTGAAGTTTTTTTATCTCAGGGAATTATGGAATTCGTTGTTAAAATCGAAATCAGTTGTAATGTTTCTGCAAAATTTCCCCAGGTAGTTTCCCCCGATCCTAGATTGCCTGATCGGACATATTCTGCATCCCTGCAGAAAGCATGCTTTAGTGCAGTTCAGAAATTCATATCGATTTCATTATGTTTGCAATAGAGTAACATCATTAAAATACACCACAAACGATTTCTCTTCATAGGCCATAATATAACGGAACACTTTTGAGTCTCTGTACGCGTACTGTAGGTGCTACATATAACATATTCTATAGCAACCATATTCTAGTGTACCTGAATAATGTATATGAATTTCATTATGTATAAATAGTCTATAATACTATTTAATGCACCACAAAGGATTCCCCCCCCCCCCATAGACCATAATGTAAAACGATATACTTTTGAGTACCCCTGTAAATGAACTATGAAATGCTACATGCTTCATTTTCAATACCGAATATGCCATGTCAAACCTTAATCATCAATTATATCTCAATTCGAGTATATTTACGCGAGTTAGAGCACGGACAGACAGCAGACAGTCAAACCGAAGTCATAACATTTTTCAATTATGTTGGAAAGTGTTAAAAAGAACTGTTTGGACTTTCAATCAGAATATCTGAAAATTTTGCGTATGTGTGAATAAAAACAATTTTTTCAATTTCGAAGCATCACCTTAAAACTAGAAATAGTGAGGATTTTTTCGTTATTTGAAATCTGTAGAAACTTAAGCAAAGACAAAATTCGTTAGCCATTTTTACATGCAAACCTTGTGTAGGAGGAAACAGGTTTATAATTCTGAAGAAGGGCGAACAAGCACGTGAACGGCCATTCATCTTCTTAAAGTCATAAAAATCTTGAGATTACGTCCTTGGTCATGAATGAACATTCGTATTCCACACATACTACGGAAATGTTTGTATATTATACAACAAAGGGAGAAATATTAAATGCTTGTTTGTCAGATGAGCCATTTGTTTAGGGTTGTTTGCCACTTTTTATATTTTTCCGCATATTAGATGCATTATACTTTTCTGAGTTTTGCATATGTTTCGCACACACATACATTTTTCATGTGTTTCGCATACAATCCTTTTTCCAAAGTAATATGTTTCAAAGTGCTCATCACTAAATAGGATAGACAAAAATTTAAAGAGAAGCTCAATATGTTCCAGCACTATAAAGCTATTGAACAAAAATTAAAAGAAATTCATTATACATTACAAAAATACGAAAATTGAACCTGCCTGCAACGGAGTCCTGCTTTAAACGAAAAAGTTATCATGGTACTGACGAGAGGAAGACCATGCAGTTATTTATAGCTTCTACGATAGAAACTTGCCTAAAACGAATTTTTTCCGGACCCTAGTGATTCGGTCTCGGATAAGCTTATCTGTTATACATATAAAGTATCAAACACGCAGGATCAGTCATGCGCACATAGAAAAAGACAATTTATGAACAAGAACCAAAAATCATGCATCAAGTAAAGATTATGAAATACATTAGAAAGTTGAAATTTTAGTACAAAATTCACCTTGATTACTAATTAACATACATAAGATACAAATAAATGTAAATACATTGCTTACAGGGGTCAAGTATAATAAAATCCTTTAAAAACACATTAAAGTCATTTAAAATCCAAAACATTTTCAACCGACACTTACTCGGTCATCTTCAGTGAAAAACTAATAGCTGTTTTCTTCCTGCGTCTTTAGCCTTGTCCGGAACAGACCATTTTACTTCAAGGGTGGTATGGAATATAAGGGGGATGGAAGTGTTATTCTTTTTTTTTTTTTTCTTTCTTTCTTTCTTTCTTTTTTTTTTCTTTTTTTTTTTTTTTTTTTCAAAAAGTACAGGTTTATTAACTATGTATTAATTCTTTCCAGACTGCGTGGATATCATGTGATAATATATCGTTATCGTTACAAACCATTTCTTTATTAGATATTATTTCCAGAGATTCTCTTATAATAGCTTCTTGGTGATTACTTGTATGGAAAATAATTTTGGCTCTATTGAAATCTACTTTTATAGGCTGAGTTTGTGCTAATCTTGCTAACGCAGTGTGGGGTCTATTTAATCTCAGATCTGCTTCATGCTCCTTTAATCTGTCACGAAATTTTCGCAGTGTCATACCTATGTACATAAAATCTTTATTTTCTTCCTTGAAAGGTATAATATATACTCCTGATCTATTGATGGCTTGGATAGGGTCAATTTTCGCATTTAACAAATCCCTTAACTTGGGGGGGGGGGGGGGGACTGCGATTAATGTAACACCAAACCTGAGGAGGGAATGCCTTATACTCTCAAAAAACCTTGAGATGTAGTTAACTTTACAAAATTTCAAACTTTTAATTGGAGCTGTACTTCGTTTTTCTTCATTTTTCACTTTAAATCTGTTTACGATTTTTTCAATGAAATGAGATGGAACAGAATTCTCGGTTGCTATTTTTCTAATTACATCTATTTCTTCATTAAGGAAATGGCTTGAACAAACTTCAAATGCTCTTTTTATATAAACATTGAAAGGTGCTAACTTGTAATTTATAGGTGAACTGCAATTAAATGGGATAGTGGAATTAGACCTGTTAACTTTCCTAAAAACTGTGCGATCGAGACTCTGTTTAGCCATATTTCTGATTAATTATTAAAGGTACACATATATATTTCTGATTAGTTGGACATCCAAAAAAGCCAGCTTTTGATCTTGTTCTATTTCCAATGTGAATTTTATTTTGTTGTCTAGGCTATTGATTTTATCTAGAAATGAGTATAATTCATCTTTTCCGTGATTCCATATTATGTAAACATCATCCACATATCTGAACCAGCAATCTGGACCCGGTTTTATGGTTTCCATGATTATATTTTCAAGAGGACGTAGTTTAAATTCTGCGAGTAAACCTGAAATGAGGGAACCCATTGGGGCCCCATTGACTTGTTTTGTAAACTTGGTTGTTGAAAACGAAAACGTTGTTGTTGATGATTAAATTCAAACCCGATTTAACTGTATTTTTAATATTTTCTGTAAAGGAAGGATCAGAATCGATCAAAGTCTCTATGGTGTTATTAACTTATTTTATATCGATAGATGGGTATAAAGATACCACGTTTAAACTAGCCATAATACTGGAATTTTCAAGCTTTTTATTTTTAATTTTCTCAATAAAATTCGAAGTTGATTCAATAACAAAATCAGATGGCAGTAAATACCGCTTCAAAAGGTGAGTATAGGTTTTTTCCATGAAATATGTAGGGGAGGAACATTTTGTAACGATTGGACGGATTGGTAAGTCTATTTTATGATCCTTTAGTCTACCTATGAGGGGGGGAGTTGTTGCAGTCTTGTTAAGTTTTAGCTTATTTTTCATAAATGTTGGCCAAACTCCTTTTCCGATTAGTTCTTTAACTTCGTTTCCTATTTTCAAATTGGGGTCTTTATTTAACGGCACACACTCCATGTCATCAATGCAAACCTTCATCTTCATGAGATAATCCTGTCTGTTTAAAATAGCAATGCGGTTAGTTTTATCGGTCTGGATAACAACAATGTTCTTATCATTTTTCAGTTTTTCTGCTATTTTCTTAAAGACTTCATGTTGAGGGTTCGGTCTGCAATCAAATGATCTCAATTTATTATGTAAAATACTCCTAACTACCTCCCTCTGCATTGGATCAGCAGCCTGCACAGCTTTTTCACAATCAGTAATAATCATTTTGTTATTCCTTTGAGAGTCAAACATAAATTTCGGACCTAGATTGAGGACTGATTTTTCTTTTTTTGATAACTGCTTGTTTGAAATATTAATAAATGTATCGGGTTTCGGTTCTTTGTGGTTAGCTTTAGTAGGTTTCAAACTGGCAATTTTCTTTTTAATGGTTGCTAATTTAATCCGATGCTGAAATGCTCTGTAATGTTCAATACCCAATAATAATGTTCAATATAATGTTCAATAATATTCCGTTCCCTTTTATATTCCATACCACCCTTGAAGTAAAATGGTCTGTTCCGGACAAGGCTAAAGACGCAGAGAGAAAACAGCTATTAGTTTTTCACTGAAGATGACCGAGTAAGTGTCGGGTGTCGGTTGAAAACGTTTTGGATTTTAAATGACTTTAATGTGTTTTTAAAGGATTTTATTATACTTGACACCTGTAAGCAATGTATTTACATTTATTTGTATCTTATGTATGTTAATTATGAAATACTTTCCAACACATTCAGAACACTGTAACAAAATTGCACCGTTTAATAAGATGAAATATGATATGTAATTAAATAATTTGGAAACGGATAACACATTTGAAAACCCAATTTAGTAATTACCATCTATAGTCGAAAAATATCCAAATTCTTTTGTGCAAGCCCTGTATATGATCTATAGATTTGTACATATACTGCATAGTATGCAAAAACTTTTCAGTTAGGAAAAGCATAACATACTTGAAAACTCCCCTTCGCTAATACCCGTCAATAAAAGGAAATGCATTCGAATTGTTTTGTGCAGCCTTGTATATGATCTATAAAGTTTCTACACACAAATATGCAAAAACGTATACCACAATTAAAAACCAACTTCCAGCAATTATTGTTCATAGAGAGTACTGTAGTCAAATTGTTTTGTGTTTCTCTGTAAGTGAATGATAAATGCTATACGCAATGTATTCTACAGTAAACCTCTTGTAGTGCATCTCACTGATGTATATCAATTTCAGTATGTTTGAAATAGTGTAACATTAAAATACACTGCAACCGATTTTTCCCTATATAGACCATAATGCAACGAAGTTCTTTTGGGTGCCCCTGTAAAATAACTATATATGGTAACACACTTCATTTTCAATACCGAACGTGTCATATTAAACCTCAATACACACCCTTGTTTTCGCATGGGCAAATCGGAACTTTGCCCTTTGCCCAAGGCCCCCGGACCTCAAGGGGCCCCCAAATCCATATATTAATTTATAAAATACTTACTTTTTTTCCCCCAATTCCAACTCTGAAAATTTTCAAAAACAAAATACAAATTTCATCTTTAAAAGATTCTACTAAACTTTCTGAAAAACAAATTTCATTTTGAATTCACAGAGCTCAAAGCTAACCTCAATCACTGTTAAATAAGAAATAATATTTTGATTTTAATAGATTGTATTGCAATGTACAGAGCTCAAAGCTAACCTCACCACTATTAAATAAGGATAAATGATAAAAAAAAAAAGGATAAATAAATTAAACTTTTAAAAACTGATTGATGTCAGAGGAATATTGGATTCACATGATTTTTTTTTTTGTTTGGTACTGCCATCTACTGACTATTTTTTTTAAATAATACACTTATTATGGACAATTTTTTTCCCAAGTTATCTATATGCATGCTTGAGGAATTAAAAGGTATTTTTTCATTTTTATTTCGAATTTTAATATATGTTAACTTTTTTGGCGCCATCTAGTGAGTTTTTGGAAAAATAAAAGAATTAATATGGATTTTTACTGAATTATTTCAGCTTTTTAAATATGTTTTAAACAATTTTTTGCTTTTAAAAATATTATTTTTTATTTATACCTCCGCTAAATTTTTGAAATTGATGAATTTAAAAAAATTCGGATTTTTTAATTTTATTTAAATAATTTTACCTGAATATTTTTAATCTGATTCAAAAATATTTTTAAATTTATTTTAAAATTAAATATAATGGTGCTGCCATTTATGTAAGATTTTAATAATTATAAATTAAGAATTTTGATTTATTAATTTAAGGATAAAGTGTTTTAAAAGGCATATTAAACGAAACCCTTTGTGCGATCTGCGATCACACTTACCCGCTTGTTTGTTAGATAGTTTAAAATGAAATTAAACCAGTTATATGTAATTTTAAATTTATAAACGGAATTATTTTTATTTTTGAATTATACCAGGCTACCTAGGTTAAAGATACCCAATGTACTGCCCGGCGTACAGAGTAGATGAAAACCGTTTTGAATTAAAAACTCTAGTATGCATTTTACATTTAGTATATAATGATTTTCTTCGGTGGCCTGCAAGAGCACAAGACTCGCAAAATGAAAGCAATTTTTAAAACGTGTTGGGCCGGCAGAATAAAGACAATTTTTGTTGATGGGCCGGGGCGATAAAAAAAAATAAATGGACCAGACCGGACTGAAAATAATTAAGCCGGCCGACCGGCCCAACATAACAGGTTTTAAAAATCAAAGTTCACTGATAAAATAAGAACAATTTTCTATGGATATGACTGGGGTGGTGTTATTTATGACGGCCATTTATCTACACGTGGGATATGGGCCCGAAGGGGGGGGGGGCTGCCCTCCGTGGGAGTCTTTCTAAGGGAACCTAACCCGTATGTACGCAAAGAAATCCAAGGTTCGAAGAAAACCACGGAAAACTCTGAACGATTAGGCCGACGGGCGCGACTGTATTTGAACCCAGCACTTCTCGTCTACCGGCTTTGAGAGCAGAACCTGTGCCACTGGTAGGGCCGGTATGGCTGAGGTGGGAATAAGTATAAATGTGCTGCATGAGCTAATGCTAGTTTGACAACATCAATACGGAAATATAATATGTCCAACTTAGAAATCGGCATCGGACAGTTACATTGTGTCTGAGCCCGAGTTGAATTTTTCTAGCAGACTCGGGCCGTGCCGGGATCAAGCTTACATTTTTTCCATTTTTCCTGGGAGGGATAATTCTCCTGCCGGGAGTTATTAACAAAATACACATAGACGTGTATAATCTTAATTATATTTTTTTTTCGGTCCTTTTGCAATTTTCTAAACGACAGCAGTGTTTTTTGCAGTGTTTAAGCATTGTTTGATGACGCAGAATTTTCATAGATTATTTGGAACAGCCTATAGTATATATTAATTATTACAATGGTGTAGTACATATTAATTATTATAAATATTTACCCTTATGGTATGTATTATTCCTTTAAAATTTCTATAATTTAATTAACATATTTAGCTACTGTCTTAAAATGACATATAAGCATAATATATGTTGTTTAGATTCCACTGTTGTGTAATATATTTGTGTGTCATTCAAAGTACAGTCGAGCCCCGATTTAACGAATTTCTCGATTTAGCGAATTTTTTTATAGTCCCAACGAAAATGGAACAAAAGTATTTTGATTTAACGAATTTATAATCTCGATTTAACGAATAATTTTCGTTGTCAAAAAAAGGAAAAATTGAAGAAATTTTCTAATATTTATTATAAATTTCCAATGTCCCTGGTTGTTAATTTTCTAAATTTGTATCTTGTGATGCAGAAATATGTACTTGCGAAAATGCACGTGACACCGAGGTCATTAATAGCAGTTAGTAGTGGATCGGATGAAGAAGATGAAATAGAAATGAAGTATGTAACGTTCAAAAATGCAGTTAGCAGTTTGGATGCTTTGAAACTGTAGTTGATGGCTCATGATGTTGGTGACACTGTTTTCACAGCTTTAAAAAAAATCGATAAAGAAGTTTGGAATACAAAATCGAAACAAAGGAAAGAAACATCTATAAAAGATGTCTTATAATTTATCGATAAGATTGAATGAATGAGATTTTTTCTGAATAACAATGTTTTTCGAATGTACATAAAAAAAAGAATCAATTTTAATACAGAGTATTTTCTTAAAGCAACAAATGTTTATTATCATTATTAAGGTAAGTTATCATTGTTTTTCCTATTTATTGCCACTTTTTAACTTGTTCTGTTGTATAAAAGTATTCCTTTTATTATCCCGATTTAGCGAATAATCTCGATTTAACGAACAAAGTTACTGGTCCCGAACGATTCTTTAAATCGGGGTTCGACTGTAAATTTTGAAAATATATTAAACTTTAACTGTTGTTTCCATCTAATATTTTCTAATTTAACTTTTCGGTTATAATTTACATTAATATCGATATTTTTGATACATATCCAGTTTTGATTTTATATATTTTGACATTATTAAATTTTACTGCATATAAAATTTAATGTATGTTGTGTTTCTGTGTTATGAGTGTGCATAGGGGATCTAGGGGTAGAGATATGTTCGGTCTTGATCAGAGCCGATTAATATAGGGGTGAAGTTCCACTGATATTTTGTAAGAGTATTTTTGTCTTGTTTAAAACAAAAATTCTGCGTTTAAAAAAATGTGAAATTTTCTATACTAAAAAACTTTTGGAAGTTTCCCCGTGCAATAATCGGACCTTGGTCTTGATCACCTTTCACCCAAGATTCATACAAAGAAATTAAATTGAAAAAAAAATCTGTCGCTATGCACATCACGTACTTCAAAGTCGAATAGCAATGTGTCAGACGGTTGCAGTGTTCCCAACTGGGTATTTTTAAAATTCAGATTGCTTGATTACTACCACTTTTTTAAATAGTTACGTTTTCCTTGTTTAATGATAAATTTAGTAAGGCGGCTATTATTATTTGAAAACAAGTGGTAGCAATCAAGCAATCTGAATAAAAGGAACCCAATCAGAAGTCAACACTAGGGCATCAGCCATCCGGGAGTCGCAGTCAGAGTCGTTAAAATTTCGGGAGTTGAAGTCGGCCATTTTTTCCACCGACTTCGCAGTCCTGGTTACAACAACGATGGATTTAATTATGCGCCAAAACAACGCTCGCCAAAAAAGGCCAACGGACTGTGAAACTGCAACAACGAAATATTTTAAACATTAAAAAATTGAAAATAGAAAAGAAAAATGAAAAATAAAGAATGTAAAATTAAGACAAAAAGTAATCTTTTATCATTTAATAATTTATTATTAATTAAATTGGGATTATATAAAACGGACTAAAAAACGGAAATACTACTGGCAGTCTAGACGCCAGTACTATTTCCGGTTTTTTACGGGAATTATTACCCATAAATTACAGAAAATTTTCCTTTTTCTGATTAAAAACGGAAAATTTTCTGTAATTTATGGGTAAAAATTCCCGTAAAAAACCGGAAATAGTACTGGCGTCTAGATTGCCAGTAGTATTTCCGTTTTTTAGTCCGTTTTTTTTTTTTACAGTGACGTTGAGAAATCCATTTAAATCTTCTGAATACGTAGTTATAGTTTTTTTTTTCCTATTGTCATATCTTAAATATGGAACAGAGTAAAAATTATATATATTTTAATAAATTCAGTAAATCAAGCTTACTATCATAACGTAAATCAAAGCGGTGAATTTTCAATAATCGGAACCCATGCCGAATTAACTTCGGATATTTTTTTTGGAACTGTATGAATTGCAATCATGAAATTAGATGGAATTTTTAGCATTGAATACTTATAAAAGAGTTTTTTTTTTACTATTTTCATTTTTTATTTTAAATATTAATATTACTAAAGTATTTTTAATTCTCTTATAATTTTTTAACACACTGTATTCTTTTTTCCCTTTCTTTACAGGTTTCATCACATTCATCAACTGCTACAGCGTGAAGATAGCAACAAGAATGAATAACTTCTTCACGTTTGCAAAACTGTTGGCAATAGCCATTGTCGTTTTAGTCGGAATCTACAGATTGTGCCTTGGTGAGCATTTTTCAGACATTTTCATACGTTTGTTATATGAAAATGTGTACTAATAAAGAAATAAATTTTGGAAGTACAATCAAATTCGTTTATAGAGCACTTGAGTTTAACAATAACCCAGTTTTAACGAATAATAACAAAAAACAAATGTTTGAAGACAAGAAAGATATAACATAATGATGATTGAACATTGTACAAGAAGAAAATTGTACTGCAATAAAAAAATAAATAAGAACATCAGTAATATGCCATAAAATTTAGATAATAACACTGCGAGTAAGATTGTCTGAAAATAAAAAAAATCCCTGCCGGCCCGGCCTACAGGCAGAGGTAGATTTCGAAGTTAAGTATGCTAATTTCACCAACAAAAACTAAATCATTATTAGATATAAATCCACTTTAACAGCTTTATCTGTCTGCTTTTGACGAGTTTTTATTTCCTTTTTCTAAAATAGATGGTTTTATCAGAATCATGTTAAGGCGATATTAAAACAATATTTTTCCATACTCAACAACTCGAAATTTTCTGGCATATTTTCAGATTAATTTTTAATTAAAAAAAATATATATATGAAACATGCTGACGTGATTTTTGAAAAGATTTATAAGCGACCTGTGTTTTTATTTTTCTTTCAATTAATTAAAACTTGATTAATAAACAATTATTTTCTCAGTAGGGCAATATTTTTCGTTTCTAACACAATCGGTTCGGGAAATTCTGTTCGAAATGCCCACTTTGACATCATTTTTTGAAATATATTCTACCTCTATCAAAAATTCCATCATTACTGTACATTATATAGTTTCCGAATAAGAGAATCTAGCAATTGGATGCGTTTGAGAGCAAAAATGAATTTAAAAATGAGTAAGAAAATAGACAGTTTGGATTTGGATGCACCCTTAATAAGATGATTTTTTTCTTCAACCGCTATGTATTTTTAATTTGTTTTTGCTTTAAGAATTGGCCCTATCAAAAACTTGTCTATATAAATGTTGAAGACAATATTAAGAAGCTATATGATAAATTCATGGAGATTTTATATCTTGTGAATTGACGGAGTTTTGAAAATTTTTCTTCTTCAACCCCCATTTTTTTTTTTTTTTTTTTTTTTTTTTTGGTACGAATTGGTCCTATCAAAAACTTGTGAATATAAAAGTTGTAGATAATATTAAGGAGATGTATAATAAAATTATTGGATTTGATATCTTGAGAATTGACAAAGTAAGGAATTTTTTTCTCCCAAAAACCCTATTTTTGTGCCCCTTGAGCCTATTTTAAATTTTATCAAAAATCTGTGATGCATGAATTTTTGGCGCTATTTTTAGAAGTACTAAAAACTTTAAACTGGTTTGATATGTACAAAAATTAAGAAGTTATGGGTTTTTTTCAGTTTTCACAAAAACACCTCCCTATTTCCATCCCCTTTGTCCGATTTTGCCCATTAACGAACTTGACCGAGATTTTATGTCCCTTGATTTTATGTATCAGTTTGGAAGAGATTTGTGCAGAATTGCGGAAGTTATCGTGTCCAGAAGAAAGTGCTAACACAATTGCTTCGGGAAATTCCGTTCAAAATGCCCACTTTGACATAATTTTTTGAAATATATTCTGCCTCTATCAAAAAATCGATCATTGCGGTACATTATATAGTTTCTGAATAAGCGAATCTACCAATTAAATGCGTTTGAGAGCAAAAATGAATTTAAAAATGAGTCAGAAAATAAGCAGTTTGGATTTGAGTGCATCCTTAATGCAATGATTTTTCCAACACAATCCGCTTCGGGAAATTCGGTTCAAAATGCCCACTTTAACAGCTTTTTAAAAAATATATTCTGCCTCTATCAAAAAATCGACCCTTACGGTACATTATATAGTTTCTGAGTACGAAAACGTACCAATTGGAAGCCTTTGAGAGCAAAAATGAATTGTAAAATGAGTCAGAAAATACGCAGTTTGGATTTGAATACACCCTTACTTAGATGATTTTTTTCTTCAACCGCTATGTATTGTTAATTTATTTTTGCTGTAAGAATTGGTCTTATCCAAAACTTGTCTATATAGATGTTGTAGACAATATTAAGTAGATATATGATAAATTCATGGGGATTTTATATCTTTTGAATTGACGGAGTTATGGATTTTTTACTTCTTCAAACCCTCTTTTTGTTTTCGTTTTTAATTTTTTTTTGCGGTACGAATTGGTCCTATCAAAAACTTGTGAATATAAAAGTTGTAGATAATATTATAGAGATTTATAATAAAATTAATTGGAATTGATATCTTGAGAATTGACGAAATTATAAATTTTTTTCTCCCAAAAACCCTATTTTTTGCGCCCCTTGAGCCCATTTTTAACTTTATCAAAAATCTGTGATACATAAAATTTTGGCCCTATTTTTAGAAGTAATAAAAACTTTAAACTGATTTGATATGTACAAAAATTAAGAAGTTATGGGGGTTTTCTGTTTTCACAAAACCCCTCCCTATTTCCATCCCCTTGGTCTGATTTTGCCCATTAACGAACTTGACCGAGATTTTATGCCCTTTGATTTTATGTATCAGTTTGGAAGAGATTGGTGCAGAATTACGAAAGTTATCGTGTCCAGTAGAAAGTGATATATATAGATAGATAGATACATAAATTTTTTTACTGAGGGTGGTTTTGGGTTCTAGGAGTCATGATCGGTGTAGATCTGCAAAAATTTTTCAGAAATTCCAACATAGGAACGATCCCAATAGGTAGTATTTCATACGAAATCTACCTAACAAGTCCTTCTGTATCAGGCGGAGGAGTATGTTTTCTTTGTTTTTCTTATTTTAAGGTACTACATGCGTCAGATTTAAAACAAATTATAAATAAATTGGTCTTACTCCTAAGTTCGGTATTCTGGCGAGAAAGATAATTTGTGTGTGGGAAATTTTAAGTTTGACTTGCCAAATGTTATATAATGGATATGAGGTACTTATATCAAAAAGATTTAAAAACATTGTTGAAATCAAAGTTTCAAAATAACCCATACGCTATAATATAATTTCGATGTTCAAACGAGATTCGAACACAAAACATTCAATGAATTTCATCTAAAATTTTTAATATATCTCACCTAAAAAAGTAAGCTTCTAAAATTGTATTGAAATCGAAGAATTTTAACAAGTGTTAATAATGAACTGAAAATATACACCTATTCCCTTAATGTTATTTGGTTTATTAAACGGCTATTATTTTCTAACAAATTGCTGAATCTTTAACGCACTCACCCAAGATATTTTAACTTAAGGGGGTCCGGGACACATTTTCAAATTTTTTTTTATTTATTGAGTTAAAATTTTGAAATTTTTTTTGTGATGGTTAACCATATATATCATTTGTAAACAAAATCAAATGATAAAACTTCTCATAGTTTTTAAAAAAAATTTTTTAATTTAAAATTTATGAAAAAAGTGGTATAACTTAAAATCGTTATAACTCGAAATATTATTTGTAGAATTAAAATTGTTTTTCATTTAAATAAACAGAAATATATATATTTTAATTTAGAGTCAGCATTTTAAAAAATATTAATTTTTAAAAAAATAAAAAATATTTAACGAAAAAATTACAAAAAAAGTGATGCAACTTTTTTAAAAAAAAATCATATTTTCAAAAGTAAATATTTTTTTCAAATATGCTGGCTCAAAAGTAAAGTAAAATAATTGAAAAAGATATGTTCCGAGTTTCCACCCTGTATCTTTAACGGTTCTCGAGTTATAAGCATTTAAATATGAGAAATGGTGAAAAAACCTATCATGAATAAAAACGCAATTTCACAAGAACTCGTTTCCTTAACAACCATAGCTTGAAAGGTAGATTTTGAAAACAAACCAAAACGAAAAAATTAATATATCCTGTTCTAATTAAGATAGAAACATGATTTAAACATCATTTTAAGGAGAAAACGGTAGAGAAATTTTTAATCCAATAATAAAAAAAAAATAAATAAAATTTGAAGATTTTTGTGTCCCGGACCCCCTTAAATAAAGGAAAACAACTTACTCTTCGCCTGAAAGACTTGTATAATGTGATATCATTAAAATGTCAATAATTCAAAATGCCCTAATAATTTATTTATAAAATTACAGTTTACATTGTGAGACTGTGGAGGGACTCAGAATTCATAATTAATATTTAATTGAAAAGTGGTTCATTAAAAATAATCCCTAATTTCCCCTCTCTCTCAAATAAGTGCTGTTCAAGAGTGCCACTAAATTTTCAGCAGATATTACATCAAAGTGATTACTAACTCTACTCAAAAACCCCCGAATAGACACTATAAAACCCTAAACTCTGATAAAAACTCTTGATCTGACGTTATAAAGACATTTATGTTCTCATAAACTCGTTAGTACTTAAAAGGGCTCTCAAGAGCACTTTAACCAATTGAGGGGCGGTGGGATATATTTTATACCACCTACGATTAATGAAGATTTGCACCGGAAAAATTTTATGAAATTTTACTTTTCTAACTTTGGTGGAAAAGTTGGAAAATAGCGTTTCCTTATTTTGAAATTTTTTTTTCTAAATTTCCGGAGGGAATTCAGCATTACACAAACGTAATTGCTTGCCCCTCAAGGGGTTAAACACCAAACCTATAAATGGAGGGGTGTACATCAATTGCGCTTACGGTAGGAGGAGATCATGAACTGCGCCTACAGCTTCCTTCCCTTCTGTATGAACTGCGCTCGAAGGGGGTGAGATAAGCAATCCATCATTGTATTGAGGGTTGCCTTAAAAAAAAATTTTTCCAAAAAGTCTTCTGGATGCAAATCCAGCCATGGTAAATCTTGGCGACAATAATCACAATATTTAGCACGTGGTCTGCATTCATCTAGTATTGCATTGCATCTTATAAGATATTCAACGTAATAAATACAAATAAAATATTAAAAGGAACCATAATTCCTCAAGTATAGGATACTTACTAATATTTACTACAAAAGAAAGGGGACTTTCGATTTAAATGGGCCCGATGCAAACTACCGCCCCAAATTTTGTTAGCTCCTTCAATGTATTCCAAGAAATATCTAATGTTAACTAAAAAAAAAAAAAAAAAAACACCATTGTTAAGAAAATTTTTATTTTGATTTTTAACATCTGGATAAAAAGCGTTTTTACTTTCTTCTATCTTCAATAGAAGAAAGTATTGTAATCGAAATTTTTTTCGACTTCCAGTTTTCGACGGATTTACACGTTTTAGGTGTCAGAGATCACAAAAAAACATGTGTATACAAAATGTCTGTCTGTCCGTGTGTCCGTATGTCCGTGTGTCGCCATTACACCATAAAAAATTGTATGAAGTTATGCATCGAATTGAACCATTTTTTTTTTTTAAGTTTTTGGCTATGGCAAACAGGTCCTCCCTGAATTTGGAAAAATTCCGCTGGTAGGGGACGCCGTAATACCGATTTTTGTGCATTTTGAATATAGTACCATTGAAAAGTACATGCAGTTATGCATAATTCTAATAAAAATACTAATAAAACTAATTAAAATGAAATATTGACCTGAGGTAGAAGAAAGTTATGGGATTGGCACATCCAACTAATTCCGTTTTTAATGACAAAAAATGCTGAAAATTAATAAAATTCAAAATTATCATAACTCGTAAGTTTTATTTGTACAAAAATGAAACTTTTATTGTTTTACTTATTATAGTACACGAAGAAAGTTTCACTAAATATAATACTTCAATCCCGTAAAAAAATTAAATTTCTGTAACTTTTAAAAATAACACTTTTTTTTATATAAATGGATTTAACAGGATGAAGAACAACTTTAAAACATGTTTGCTATTGAATCTATACTTCTAAAACTAATGGTTTAGGAAATTAGTCATTGGGCAACAAATAGAGCTGACATTCTTATATACTATTTGTCACGATTTTTAATATTTTATATTCAAAAGTTCATTGTTTTTCACAAATTTTTCCTCAAATAATACCAAATCTGTCAGTAGTATGTTTAAATTAACAAGATTATTATTATAAGTTGTAGTAGTATTATTTTTTAAATGAAGCAGAATGGAGAAGTTTCTAATTTAGGATTATTTTAAAATCATTAATATGTTAAATTTTTCTATCACAACATAATTTTAATCCATTCATACATTTATATTCTCTTTCAGATATCAAATAACTAATCCATCAGTTCTACTTAAAAAACTGGCTTTTAAAAGTCAGCAAAAATTTAATTTAAAAATATTTTGAGGATCAAAATCATAAAGTCAACGATAGTCTATTATTTAAAATGTTTTTCTTTTTTTTTTTTTTTTTTATAGGAAGTCATCTGTTATTTAAAAGGATATTTTATCTTTATAGATAAGTAAATAAATAAATTTAAAGATTTAAGGGTGTTGTAAGAGTTTTCCTCAAAATTTTCTAACATACACACTCATTTTTAAACGTAAAAGCATGCCACTTGCAGACATGACTATTGAATTGATTTATAATCTAATAATCTTTCATTTTTTGATAACTGAATTAAATGTTGAATTATAAGAGATTGTTGTTTGATGAAAATTTTAACGGACTGTTACATCCTGAAATTCAATTTAGAACAACGCATTGTGGAAATTCAGTTCTAATACTAAATGCTTTTAAAAGCATTTTGAGAAAGATTTCCTGTAATGAAAATTGGAAAAACCGTTCGATTTGATAGTTTTTTAAATCAGCATCTGTCACTCTCATACAAGTACAAACAAATATAAATTCTGGAGAGTAAATGAGTTTGGATTCTTAAATTCAAAGAAGCTATTTTCTGACACATTTCTGAATTCGTTTTTGCTCGAAAACACTTTAAATTAGAAGGTGTTCTTATTTTGAAACTATGTAATCGAATGACTTTTTCATTTTATGATATAAACAGAGGATTTTACAGAAAATACTGTAAAAGTTGGCAATTTTCACCAAATTCACGGCGCAGCAGTGCGAGAAAGAAGGAAAACTTGTCGTCACGTAACAAGAATGGCTTATAACTCTATAAGTAATTTATTTATCTGGAAATGGAAAACGCTATTCAATTAAAAATGTTAATTTTATTCCTTGAAGTATAAAAATGAATCGGACAATGTGTCATAAAATTTTGTGTTGCGGTACACTTAAGAAATTAAGTTTATCCACTTTTGGATGCATGTTTTTCAAATGATAACTCAATTCTCAGTTTTGAATTAATGAGAATTTAATGCTCTTCTTCTTATTATTATTAATTTATAAGCATGTGCATAAGAGAATCGTGCGTGATTATAAGAATTATATATTCAGTAAAAATTAAATTTTATCAAGAAATACATATTTAGGTTTCTGTTATAAAAAAATCGTACAACCGCTTTGGAATTTGAAAATTTACTTTAGAATTTGAAAAAAAAAAAGTTTTAAAAGAAAATAATAGATCAATATTTAAGTGCCATGGTTCCAAACAAGTTTATAATACTAATAGTAAAAGCAATAATACTAAGGGCAATAAAAGAAGTACTAATTAGCGTTCAGAAATATTTCAGCAGCAAGTATATCCTTCTATTTAGAATATTATTCTTTTTCCTACGAACACCTTTCTTTCAAATTAATACAGAGAATGATTTTAAGGTGAAAATTATTTCTAGAATATTAATTGAAATACGAAATATAAATGTTATGTATATAAATGTTAATATTTCATTTGTTTGAGATTTTTGAAGAATCTTAGAAATGAAACATCCAAAGGCACAGTCAACGAGAAATTAGTTTAAACCTGACAACAATATTTGCTTCCATACATAATTATCCTATGTCAAATAGTTTTAAAAACATATTTCTAAACAATTTTTTTTTTGGGGGGGGGGGGGATAGCATTATTAGGTAACAAGTGTTATTTCTTCATAAAATTTTCTCTTCTAAAGTAGTTTAAAAAGAAATTCTCCAATGGTTAAATTTGTAGTGTAAATATATATTTATATATGGATTTTTTTATCATCATACTTTTATTTATTTCCTTTTTTTTTTTTTTTCAATCTGTGCATTTTATATTAACGGATATACATGTTTATATTATATACATATATAATTATACAACATTTTATATTTATATATACAGAATTTTTTATTGTATACGTATATAAAATATATGTGTATAAAATTTTTGTGAATTTAAGAAAAAACATTATTTATAGCCTAAATTATCGTTAAAGCGCCCAATTTAGCGAATTAACGTCAACAGAAAAATGTCTTTCTAACAAAAAAAGTTCTCACCTCGTGCCCATAACTATAAGAGACGGGGGTGGCAATGATATCCGTTCACGGTGACACCGAGCGCAGTTCATACAGGGGGAGGCAAAGAAGGGTCGGCATAGGCGCAGTTAGCCGGTCTCCAAATGGAGACGCCGAAGGAGACCACAGGGATTTTACGATTGGGAGTCCAAAAAGGAGGAACTCTCTCTTTCTGGTACCTGCGAGTCCAAAAAGGAGGAACTCTCTCTTTGTTGTACCTGCGATCCGAAGTGTTTGTAGCCGTCGAGCTATTTGGCTGAATGGGTTATGATATAATGAAAACCATCACCAAATTATTGAAATATTAAATTCAGATTTGGTAAAGGGTCGGTTGCCGTTCAGTGTCGAACCCATCTGGAACAATTCCTTTTAAGCAGAGCCTGTCATCTACGGACTTTACATTCATCTGCTGACTGTCATTTATTTGTGAACGTACTTCGTTATGTGCTATTGCGTGTAATAAAATAATGTTTCGTTACATTGCCATCCTCATTTAGTATTACGCCCCAACACATTAGTGTATTACTAAGTTATTTAATGCTCACCTTATATGACTTTTCTTATTTTTCGAAATTAGAAAGCCGTATGTGGAAAAGTAACACATTTTTAAACGTCTGAACTATTTTTCCCTTAAAATATTTATTTATTAATTAATTTAAATTGGAAGTGTTCAAAATTTTATAAGTAACGGATAAATTTCCTTATTGTTCAGGACACTACACTCATCTACAAAGTGGATTTCAAGGAACGACCACTTCGTTTTCTGACTTAGCAATTGCATTTTATTTTGGATTGTGGGCTTACGATGGTTGGTGAGTTTCAAGATTCGTGATTTAGTTTAAATTTCTTTTTATAGTGCAGTGTTCCCATTTGTCTGAATATTTTGCAAATGTTTTCTCCCTTCATTTTAGGAATAACTTAAATTTTGTTACCGAAGAATTGGTCAACCCCGCAGTGTAAGTATAAATCGTTTTGTTTTTCTGTCTAATACTTATAGTCGAGGAGTCAGCGATGTTTTTCACTTAAGGGTCCTGTCCCTGCGGCGAAGGCACTTACGAGCTAATGCTAATCCTATGGGGAAGTATTTTTGTAATATCTCGTTTACATTTCGACATTTTTAAATAATTTTTTTTTTGCATTGGATAGCCGAAATCTATCTCTACAGCGCACCTTTTTTTACTTTTTCGATTTTGGTTGCAGATATTTTTTAGAATGATACTTTCATTTTCAGAACCGGTTTTGAAAGTGAAAGTAACTTTATAAAATATCTGGGACCAAAATCGAAAAAGTGAAAAAAGGTGCGATATAGAGACGGACCTCAGCTATCCAATGCAAAAAAATTATTTAAAAATGTCGAAATGCAAACGAGATATTGGATAAATCTCTCCCCATAGGATTAGCATTAGCTCGTGAGTGTCTTCGCCAGCAGGGACAGGAGCCTTAACCATTTTATACAAGCTGGTAATCTAATGTGCAATTCATCTTATGTAATCAGTCACGAAAACAATGAAAAAGAAATAAATGGCAGTCCGATTACGGAAAATTACCTCTGGCCATGGTAATATACTCCAAATTTCTGTAATTAGGTTGACATTCATCTTCTTTTGACTGGAACATGGGGAAAGTAGCGCCTTGCAAGCTTTATTATCATCTCCGCCGGGACAGCTGACAGCTGTTTTCGCGATTGGTTAAGATCAATTACATATTTCAAACAAGCCGGAAATTGTACTTCAAACGTGGTTAATGAAGTGCGTTCGTACTATAGTTTTATAAATATTCAGATCTTGGTGCAATAGTATTCTTATGCAAAAATGCATGAATGCAAATTTTCTTACGATTATATATATTAAATTCAGTAATGCGGAAATAATAGGACTCCACCTTAAATAGGACCTAATCACCGTGGCAACTTAGAATCATTACCTATCATAGAATATCATTGAATTCATTACGTATGATAGGATTTAATAGAAGGAAGAAAATTTTTATTAATATCTTTTTAAGTTTTGATTCAATTTTCATAAAATTTGAAATGACTCGACAAAATTCTGCAACGATTATATATATTAAATTTCAAACCATTCGGTTGGGATGTTTTTACGCTGTTATAAGCGGACAGACGGACAAACAGACGGACGGACCAGACTAATTATAGAATTACGAACGCATCTAAAAAGCTTGTATAAAACGGTTGAGTAAAATATGGCTCTCACTCGCGAACTATAAATAATAAGTATGCACTTTTTATTAATTAAAGAATAATTGTTTCTTACTAAAATCGTCTGGTAAAGGCCTGATTATTAATAGAAAAACAGGATTTTCATATCCGCAAAAAAAGAGGATATTTTCTGCCGGTAAAAAGAGAGGTTGCAATTTTCCCCTCCTATGAAAATAAGTCCAGGACCATAGAAAAACTCTTCGAAACAACACTTCAGATCGGGTGGTGTTCTGGCTAATTATTTGAAAATAAATAATTTCACTGGAGGAGAATTGCACTTCTAAACCATTAATAAGCATAAAATCACAACTCTCTATTTGGCTTGTTTTGTGTGAAATGTAACGATATCACGGAACGTCCTGTATGTATCTATTATTAGCATCCAGATAGCACTGAACTAAGGCGTTAGAGTTTCACATGATGTACGGTAACTGCTGAATTGCTGAACATTTCCAGCACCTTTCATGATGTCATTGAATTTTACACAAAGGAAAGTAAGTGGTGAAAATTTCGCTAAAAAAGCTTCATTTTTGATAAATTGTAAAGGAAAACTCCGTTTTAGATGAAGTAAACCCTACATTTTTGGCTCAATAAATGCATTGCGGTCCTTGTTTCCTTCGTTATGTTTTTTTTAATGTGTTCTACGATATCTTTGATTTAGAAACATCCTGCATATTTTAAAAGAGGTGCAATTGTATCTTATAGGATAATCTCAAATTTAAATTTCCTTAAACTCTCATTTGATGTCATTAATGTTCGAATACAAAACTCTCTTATATAATTATACAAAATTTTGTACACATAAAATTTTTCCCTAATTTAAAAAATGTTGAGTTTTAACAATGTGATTCTTTTCTCATAATTTCTTTGTAATAAGCGCTGTAAAAACTTTCTAAACTACTCATTCGCTGTACAGCTAATTTTGGATTATTGCGAAAAGAGATCAACCTGCAAGAAGGAATCCTTATTTCTAAGTCTAATGAATGGAGATAATGAAGAAAAATGAAGCTTATTCAGATTCGATTGAAGACTTCAAAGATCTGCAGGATTCGTTCTTAAGATTGTTTCTAAAAAAAGGTCCTGTTATCATTAAGGATTCATTGATGAACTCAAAAGGCCTGCAAGATTTGTTCTAAAGACTGTTTCTAAAAATAGTCCGATTATCATTAAGGATTCATTGCTGAATAATCTTTCTTGATGGTGTAAGACGTTCTTATTTGCTAGTTATGATTTATGAACATATAAGACTTTAATTCCTTATGAAGCTCCTAATATTACTGATTATTATAGCTTTAAAAAAAAAGTGGTTAAATTGGTCATTATATCACATTTTCTCTGAATAAATAGAATTTTTTTTTTAAATATTTTGAAAATGCGATTTCTTTTTTGCATGTTATTCTCGAATGATTTTATTTTGTTTTGTTTCCTTTGTTTAAAAATATGTACAGTAAACTCCCGACTATCCGGCCTAATGTGGCGGAAGGGTAGGCTGGATAACGAAAAAATCCGGATAGGCCGGAGTTCTATAAATGTTTACTCCTCACCCCTCCCTTCGCCATGATATTAGAAACACATGTTACACACATTTTAAGATAAATTTCATATTATACAGTACATAAAGTTTTAGAATAAGCAAAACATTAACGTAAAACTAATTCGCAAAAAATGAGTAAATCTTACTTTAGTGTTTATTAATAAACGATTGCACAAATATGCAAAGTTATGTATAAGATAAAAGAGTCAAAATTTACTGGTTTTAGTTAAAAAAGCGTTTAGTGTTTTTTGCCTCTCTCTGTTAGCCCTCTTCCGTGAAGTAAAGTCATTCCATTTACGCAAGCAGATGATATCAGTTGGCGTCGCTTCCTCCTGCTGACTATGTTCTGCAGTGCTGCCCCAATCGTCTTGAACACTTCCGAATGTGGGATGAGATTTTTCCTGCAATCCTCCTCCTGTTTTTCTTCTGTTACTTCTCCCTCTGACACCATTTCTACAATATTGTTGTCAGTTAATTCATTAACTTCGTCGCGTGCCATCCATTCTGTAATGTCCTCTGCATTGACATCGCCAGAGCCCGGCATATTTTTCAGCAACGAAAGAAGTTTGTGGTTCTCATCTTCCACTTCAGTTTTCTACACGGGTTTATGTATACCATTATGGTCCAAAGAATATTTCAAGACCTTGCAATTACTATATTTCGAATTCTCTGCTATTGCACTTGCAACTGGTAGTAGTACTTTCAACATTTTACTAGGCCGGATAGTACGGAAGGCCGGATAGTCGGTAGTTTACTGTATATATATGTATATGTATATAGGTATATGTATATACAATATTTAAAATGTCCATGACAATTCATTCGATGATTCATGATTATAAGCTGTTTGAAATATTGAACTACATCAATAATCTGGATGGCATTTTCCAATTAATAGAAAGTTTTTATAAGTGTCGAAATATATGAATTAACACTTTAATTATGCAATGAACTATAGTATTTAACAGATTAACTAGCTATTTTTGTTTAAATATTTAAAAAAAATTCTAATGGGGAATTTCATAAAAATAAGTCATAACTTTTGGATACTTTTAGCCCGGACACCTTGTGTATAATAAATAATATCAGTGAGTTAAATGCGTTAATGTGTCGAAAATATTACAGGTCCATTACCTTGAAAGGAGGAAATTTACGCATCTGAATAAATTTAATCAATTTTCTTCTGAAAATCGATTTCAAGAAAGAGGTGGTTTGCATGAAAGTCTTTTTAACTTGCTCTGTCATACTTGAAAAAAAATTGACACAGGCAAGTACATGCCCATCTATTGTCTTCTTCGGAAATTATTGAAGGTATTGATATCTAATCCACAGTTGCTGTTTTAACTAGATGCTTTTTATAACTTTCCAAACTTCTTCATGCTGTTTTGACTCGCAACTGTTCCACGTTGGCTAAATTTTGCGTTTATCACACTTTTAAAAGGAGATTACTGACATTTTTTTTTCACGATTTATCGTTAGTATAATATTAGTTTTAGGTCCTGTGCGAAAATTGCCAAAGAAATATTGCTCCAGTGCAAAATGCCCACTATAGTGTGCTGTAGAATAACAATGAGATAAATATAGAAAAAAAATTGCATATCTGTCTTAAAACTGCAACTCTCTTATCCAGAGACTAAATAACTATAAACAAATGAAGCAATGGAAATGTTCTGATAGATCCTATGTGGGAACAAGAGTTAGTAAAAATTGGATTTTGAAAGGATTAATAAATTTTAAAAAACATGGAATGGCTATACTTGACTTTCCAAACACGTGTACAGAAAGTGTTTTTAAAAAGTGGGAGGCGGATTTTTTATAAATTTCTGACACTTTCAACCTAACAAGGTGGCCTACCAAAAATGTTTTAGCTTGCATCCCTTCCGGTAGGGAAATTCATCTCCGAATCTCAAACAAATGGAAAAAACCATCTGAAAACGAAGATCCTCCCCCCACCCCGGCCGACCAAAACTCCTTCTGGTCCTGCCAAGTACGAAATTAGTGGGAGATCGCCTAATCCTCGATTAAGTTAATTTTGACAAATTAACATTACACTCATATTATTTTCAGACACAATACCTAAATAGCGTACAAAACAGAATAATATACAATAATAGCAATATTCCATATCATACTTATACTGAACCTAAAGACAGATCGCTTAAACTTAACACAAATAAAATTATCAAAGATTACAATCAAACCAATATGTACAAAATTTTTACCAAAAGTTAAAAAAATTTCTGACAAAGGTTATACAACTTATCATACTCTGTTAATGGAATCGGCTGGATTCGAACGCTGAACCTCCCGTTTTGAAACTGGTTGGTTGGTTGGTTGATTTTTGACGGCCGATTATCTACTCTAGGCCCGAGGGGGAGTGCCCTCCGTGGGGGTCTTTCTAAGGGAACCTAACCCATATTTACGCATGGAAATCCATGGCTCGAAGAAAACCACGAAAACTCCGAACGATTAGGCCGACGGGCGCGATTGGGTTCGAACCCAGCACCTCCCGTCTACCAGCTTCGAGAGCAGAACCTCTCAGCTACTGGTGGGACCGTTTTGAAACTGAAGCCCATATTTCTGCGCAATTAATGTTTGATTATATCGCCGAAATACTTATCATTTATCTCTGTCACATTTCCTTAGTGGTTTTCTCTGCAGAATAGATCAAATAATGGTTTTAAACAAGTCGGAAATTGCACGTCAAACGTGGCAAATGAGGTGCGTTCGTACTATAGCTAGTTTTATAAATATTTGTGAAATAGCTGTTGCACTCTTAAGCAAAAATGCATGAATACAAAGTTTATTACGATTATATATATTAAATTCAGTAATACGGAAATAATAGGACTATCTTAAATAGGACGTAATGCCCATGGCAACCTACAATCATTACCTATCGTGGGATACCATTGAATTAAAAAGTATGATAAGATTTAATAGAATGAAGAAAACTTTTATTAGTATCTTTTTAAGTGTTGATTCGATTTTCATAAAATTTGAAATGACTCACCAAAGTTCGGCAACGATAATATATATTAAATTTTAAACCATATTCGCTTGGGTAGTTTTTGCGCTGATATATGCGGACAGACAGACAGACGGGCCAGACCACGACTATTATGTGCTACGTATGTATATTGTATATAATTACGGATGCACCTAAAAACTAATGAAGAAACACGAGTTCTTTTTGTAAATGGTGACAGAGAAAAATCCATAAAATTAAAAAAAGTCTTTCATTCATTTCCTTTACTTCGTTGTACAATCTAATCAAAAGCAATTTTTAGTATTCCCCAATCCACCCGCTTACAACATATTCGTACTTTTAATACATCTCTTTCTGTAATGTAATGTGAATTTTACTATCGAGGTAGTCTTTCTGCTGAAAAACAACATTTACAGGTAAAAACTGACTTTGATCGAATTTCTATAGAATTTTTATTGCTATAGAATATTTCTATTGTAAGAGCATTATATTTGTACATTTTCTAATTCTATAAAATACTTTAAAAAGATTTTAAATAAAAGATTTGTGTGGAATTATAAATATTGCACAAAATCCCTATACATTCAGATTTAGTTCATTAATTTTTATTGACAAAATCCTTCTAAAATTTATTAAATGATTGTGTAAATCATCTAATGTGGTTTCAAAAATCCATGAAAAATACTTTGAAAGGTGAAATTTTCATGAATTCATAATTTGGGACATAAAGAGTTAAAAAAAAGTTTACCTCCACGAGATAATCCTTCTTGATTCAAAAATTTCTCGGTGAAATTTCGCTTCAAAAAATTTCTCTCATATGTTTGTTTGATTTCTAAATACACTTGTTCTTTTAGTAGAGAAATGATTAAAAATTCACACGAAGTTTATAAAATTGTATTAAATTAAACACCTTAAAAAGTATGTCCTTGATCAAAGACGTCAGTAGCGAAAGGGTTAAAAAACAAAAACAAAAATAACTAGCCTTTCAAATTATACATTTTCATTTTTTTATGTGTTAAGATTTTATTTTTTACTGTTTAAATCGCTACAGGTACTTATATATATAGCAATTGAAATATATTTCAAAATTATTTTATGATTTTTAAAAACCAATTTGAGCAAACAATGTTTAGATTATATCAATTACCAATGTTAAACCAGTCGGATGTGCCAGTCCCAAAACTTTCTTCTATCTCATACATGTTGCTACTTCAAAATTCGCAAGCACAGTGCCAAAAGTAAATGGCAATCTATGCCCATCATAACGATTCTAAAGATATGAAATTTTGTGCATTAGTTCTTGAGATGTGACTATCGTTAAAATAGTGTAAATCATGCAAAATGCAGCATACAAGCGCCACCTGTTTGATGATTTCCGCCAAAACCTAATCAGTAAGAACTTATATCAACGTCTAGCTGAATCTGAAGTTTGATGAAAATCCGAGCATTAGTTTTTGGGATAGAGCTATTGCAAAAATCATTAAAAATGCAGCATAGTAGCGCCATCTGTTGAGCGATTTACACCAAAGCGTAATCAGCACCAATTCATATCAAGGACTAACTGAATCTGAAGTTTGATGAAATTCCGTGCATTAGTTCTTGAGCTGTTGCGAAAATCGTGAAAAATGAAGCATAGCAGCGCCACCTGTTGAGCGATATACACCAAAAACTGATAAACACCAGTTTATATCAAGTTCTAACTGAATCTAAAGTTTGTGAAATTCCGTGCATTAGTTCTTGAGATAGAGCGACCACAAAATTTTTGTCGCATACAGACAGACAAACAGAGTGACAGACACACTCATAGACTCGCAGAGTGACAGACAGTCTTACGGACAGACATTTTATAAAAACCATCAAATCGAGTTCAGGACCTTCTACAACGTATAAATCCATCGAAAACCGGAAGTCGAACTTTTTCGCGAATCCAATAGTTTCTTCTTGTAAAAACAGAAGAAAGTAAAAAAAGGACAAATGTTTCTTATTCTAGGAAAATATATTATAACCACGAACGGAAATTTACAATAACGTCCTACGAGTTAACCACGATTCCGAAAAGCCTTCTTTATTTTTGAAAACTCCAGAAACCAATATATTTTTCAAATACTAACTATAATTATATAGTATATACTAACTAATGGTACTGAGATTATACATATACTAACTAATGATAATTAGTTCAAAAATATTTTCCTTTTCGGCAGTTTAAATAATTTCTGTTATAATTTGTGATTTAATTTACCTTATGTAAAACAAAAGTTAAAGACAATAACTTTTTTTTTTTTTTTGGTTGGTTTTTGGTTTTGTTCCGGTTTGAAGCCTTAAATTCAAAGCGTAACTCAATCAGAAATATCAATACAAATTCTTTCTTGATGCGTAGTTAGACTTTTCCTAATGTAATTCAAATCTTACTCGAATTAAACCTTCCTTTTATAAAGGAGAAAGAGTTGAAAAATTAATTCAATTCATTCGTGCTATTTTTTTATGCGTGTATATTCAAGCATGTTAGAGTTAGATGTGTTATCTACTTCTTTTTTGCATCAATGATTCTATAGTTTTCCTATCGATTACCGGAAAATCAGTTTTCTTACATTATATACTTTGCCAAGTTATTCGCCTTACTTGAAAAAGTCTCAAAGTTATCTTTATTAACCAAGAAGTGAGACACAAGTGTTTTTAAAACTAACGCATTACATTTTGAAGAGGTTTTTCTCTCTGTTTTCTTTCCTTGAAATTCAAAACAGTTTTTTGTTTCTTTTTTTTTTTTTTTTTTTTTTTTTGGTGGGAAGGGTAGGGGAGAGAGTTGATGTAATGTTTTGAAACAGGATGGGAGATAGGTCTTCTTTGAGAGAATAAAAAAAATTAGGATGCAAGATGATAAATAAATGCAATTTATAAACATCAATTTACACTATAATTAATGAAATTTTGAATAATCCTCTTTTTTGATTAATCATATCATATGATCCGCGGCTGGATATATGATACAAGCTACTATAACATTAAGTTATGAACACCCAGACTATTATCTGAAACTTTAGTGAGCTTAAAAGCTGCCTCTTGACTTCATCTTTTCTCCTTCTTCTTCTTTCCTTTTTCTTTTTTTTTTATTATTATTTTGTTTTTCTTCAACATTTTTGTTATTTTTACACTAGTTCATCTCAAAGTTCATCAATTAGAGCGTCTAAAGAACTTTTCATCCACAAGAGAAAATAATTGCCAGACATTTTCATATTTGACTTTTATTTTTGCGGTTTCCTTATACTTCATCTTCATAGAACCACCCAGCGCTCTTCCCATTATAATTTTTTTTTTCGTTTGATAAAAAAGCAGTTTAAAGGCGCAATTTTTCTTTAAGTAAATATCTGGATTGTATCTTCATGTTGCACCATTAGCTAAAACACACACTTTATTAATTAGGTCTACTAGAAATAAATAAAATTTTAGCTTCGGAATCTTTTAATACCGAAAGGACAAAGTAAATTAACAAAATAAACTTTTATGAAAGAGAGTGGTTTCAGTGCCTTTAAGCCTCGGATTAATCATATTAAATTAAAAGAATTAATTATATTAAATCATTGGTTCTCAACCAGTATCCTGCGACACACTGATTCGCTGTGAGAGATCCTTAGGTGTGCAACGAAAATTTTCAGTAAAACTGTATCAAGATTCTACAAACCAACAAAATTAACTTAAAATTCAACATTCTAAGTCCTTCAGTTTAATACGTAATGGAGTTTAGTGCTAAAAATTTGCATTTACTTCCGAATTTGTTACAGTGTTTGAATATTCTCAATTAGAAACTCAGATAACTGTAATGAAAATGATTCAAAAACATATTATAATCTCTTGTTCTTTTCCCAATTGCAAATTTACAGTTATTACAAAAAATACCATCCTCTCTCAATGTTGCATTTATCAGAGCAAAGCTTTTATGGAACTAATAATGTTCCAGTTAGAGGTCTGCACCGACTGAAATTTCCAGGCCTGGGCCCGGCCCGACTCATAGAGAAAAATATTCGGCCCCGCCCGTAGAAAAATAATATTGGCCCGGCCTGGTAAAAAACTTAAAAGTTCGGCCCGAGTGAATTTCAACAAAACACTGATTTTTGATTTTTTTGAAGTGTTAAAAATCTGAAAAATGCTATGCAGTAAAATCTTCTAAGACGGAACTGCATAGAAAAGAAGAAAAAATGCGTTATAGACAAGTTCCCTTCTTAGCGAGTGCAAATGTATTATATATTCTTTTCTTATGTATAAGTATATTAATTATGCATGGATCAACACGTTAGTCAGTTTAAAACAGGGTTCCGTCATACACAAGTTCTTTTTCACACGTTTTACTATATTTTAATTTAGCTATATTTTAAAAAGCGCAGAAATCTAGTGTTCTTTAAAAAGAATAAATTTTAATGTTTAAGTGTAGGATAATGGCGATTTAAAAATGTATGCATTTTTTGCAAAAATTTTTGGACCAGGCCTAATTTTACTGACCTTTGAATGGACCAGGCCACGCCGAGACAATGATTTTCATACGGGCTGAATCAAAATTAGGACTGAAAATTTTGGGCCGTGAAGACTAGGAATGAAACCAGTCCCGACTCTGTACTGAAAAAATAAGTTAGACCCGGCTTGAGCCTTCAGAAAAAAGTGTGGCCCGGGCAGAGTGGAGACCAGGCCGAGTTCCGTGAGTGAAAATCGGCCCGAGCCCGGCCTGTGCAGATCTCTAGTTCCAGTGCCCAGATATGATCTACTTATTTTTAAAATCACAAATTTATTTTTTTTATTGAATATTTTACTTTATAAATGTACTTATCTTTGTAGAAATTAAATATTTGTATTTTTCTTTTACTTTAGAAACCTGCCCCGAGCCATTGCTATAGGAATCCCATTGGTAACCATCTGCTATTTCTTAACGAATATTTCTTATTTGACAGTGTTGTCGCCATCTGAATTGTTGGCATCGGAAGCTGTTGCTGTGGTGAGTGGTGTAAATTCATAAAACTTTTACGCTTAATTAATCTCCTTTCGATTTATTTTGTTGAAGCCGTTTTTGTTTTGTTGTTGTTGTTGTTCAAATATCTAGACCACAGATGGCAAAACATTTTACACCTGCATGCCATTTTGTTTTTTAAAAAATATTTTATGCGATCATAACATGCCAAAGTTTTTTTTCTTTAATAAAATACAGTTACAAGTTATAGTTAAAGCTCTGCACAGGTCAAGTTTGTGTCAGGTATCGGATTGTACCGGACCCGACCCCGATATGTCTTCTTCAAGTCAATCCGAAACTTGAGAGAAACCCGACAAAAAAATTTCTTCAACCGACATCCGGTCCAGGCCCGATACACTTTAACCCGAACCTTAATTTTTAAAAAATAATTAAACCTTATTTCGATACAATTATTTCAAAATAGTTTAGAAATAGTTCTCTAACATCTTTTTTTTTTTTTTTTTTTTTTTTTTTTTTGTATAAAACTAAACATATATACATTCTTAGATGTAAATTTCCAACTGGGCGAAAAATGTCCGGACCAGGATTCGAACCAGGGATCTCCTGGCTGAAGCCGCCAGTGCTCTACCATCTGAGCTATCCCGGACGAATCTGGTGGAACTTTCTCACCCAGCTAACCTTAATGATTATATACATTCATTAATATCAATTAAATATACTGTTTTTTTTTTTTTTCGTTTAAAAAATAATCAGGACTTTCTTTTGAAAAATCGAGTCCACCCGAACCCGACCCGCAACAATAAAAAAATAGCAACAAACCGAACGGCTCAGGTTCGGGTAAAATCGGGTTACCCGACCCGATGCAGGCATCATACTTTTAGGTACTGTTGTAATAAGTGTAAGTGGGTTATATATGTATAGTAATAGTTACATTTTAGAAAGTAGAAAACAATTAAAGAGATTTCTATTGTTTCATTTTTGGATGCTAATATGAGACTCAGATTTTTTTTTTTTTTTTTTTTTTTTTTTTTTTTTTTACTTTTAACAAAATGCATGCTCAACAAGATTCGTTTGACAGGCGGTTTCAATTTGAATTTTTATTATTGTTCATTTCTGGAGATGATGACATGGAGGCAGTGGCGTAGTCAAGGGGGGGGTCCGGCTCTCCCCCTTCCCCCCATCCCCCGAAAGAGGAACTGGTTTACTGAATCATGGATACAACAGTAAAAACTGCTACGACAGAATCACAAAGAACCTATGAAAAATTCCGCTTCAGACAGGTGTTCGTCTTAGAAGTTATATTTCAAAGGTATGTCTTTCTTCGGGACTATGAACTTTTCCGTTTTAGGCAGGTTTCCGTTATAAACACGTTCCGTTTTCACAGTATCCATTAAAACTGCTAAAACGCACTCACTTCCCAAACTTTTTTCTTTCACGTACCCCTTTCTTCGATTTTTCATTTTGGAGTACCCTCATTTCTTATAAACACCCCCCCCCTCCCCCCCCCACCCTTCAAGGAGATAAAGATAACGTAAACATGCTTTTTTCATTAGTAATCTTCTTATCACAACCATATAATAAATCTATGCAAATTAAATTGAAATTTCTAACATTTTTGTGACCAACCATTTTTGTGACTTCCGCCATTACCGATATTATTTTCACATACCCCCAGCAGCCACCACGTACCCCCAGGGATACGTGTACCCCAGGTTGGAAATTGCTGCTATAATAAACCAATTCATCACGCGATGTTTCGTAAATCGCATTTAGCTATCCTCCTTGTGCCGTTTTCGCGATGTCTTCTCACCCCTGGCACTTTCTTGGCGCGCGCGATTTCCCTTTAAAGCTGCGACCGCACCATCCTTCTAACTGTTAGCAGTGTCGGCTTCGTTTTTTGTGGCGACGCGGTGTCTTTGATTTTTAACGACTTTAGCAGGAAAGGGAATGATGTCCGGCAAAAGAGAAACCTTTCCTTCAAGTAGAGTCGAGCTCGTTATCTCCTGACCCATTGTTGATTCCCTTCATTCTTTTGTGAATAAACCGCAGATGGGTCCAGTACAAAAGATTTTCCAAGAAAACTGGAGAAGTAGGCAAAATACACGTGCGTACGCAGCCTTAGCAATATGCTGGTAATTTTAACCAAGTGTAAATAAAATATATCGGTAATCTGGCGGCCTTCTACAAATAATTAGTGAGTGCTTCTACTTCTTTCAACTGTGCTTCAAGAGTTAAAAGGAATCGTCTGATTGCAAGAATGAGGTACCGTGATTGTCAGATGATACCAAGATACGGACCCCATCACCTGAATGTGAAAGAGCTGCAAGTGAAATAAAATACTATTCCTGTCAAGATTCGTGTGTTTTCTATTAGTACTTCCATTTTCAAGATTTACAGGTACTGTTTTTAATAATCTCTTTATTTGCATATCGAGTACAGAAACATGTGAAAGAACTTAAGGATATTGCGTAATAACGCCAGTGACTTTGTTGTTAATCGTACGATCACCTTTCAATTATTTTTTAAAAAAGTAAACGGCTTTTTTAAAGACATTCTAGACTTTTAAGATAAAGGTTACCTTGTGAACTCACAACTTAATAGCGGAACTCCAAAGTGTTCCTTCCAGAGCTGCATAAATCACACCCAGAAAAAAAAGTCTGGATTCAACATTACCTTTGAACCCAATTACTATTTGTAAAAACTCAGTTTAACATTGCTTCAAGAAATTTCAGGGTGGTAATAAGAGTTCTGTGTACGGTATAGGTATGGGGTGACATTTTGCCTTTAATAATGAGAAATCGAAAGCATAAATAGAAGCTAATCAACGTACCAAAGTCCGTCTTACTGCTGAACTTGGAGAAACTCTAAAACTGTTTCGAACCATCTAAAATAAATTGGTTGGGAAGTACAAAAGCAGAAACCACCATTATTTTTTACACATCCTAATACTTCCAAAAAAGTGCTAAGCCATCACAAATAAACTTATAAAAAAATTTAACTTCCTTAAAGACGACCAGATATCGGAAGCAACTATTAGATCGAATATGGTATCAAAAATGGCGAGACATGAAACATGGAAACCCAAAAGAATTATGGCTGAATTAGGCAATTGTAACAAAGCTACTTTTTCCAGCATGAACTATATTTGATGTGTGTGCTTCTTACATTACTCGTTCCTGTAGCTGAAAATGCAAGATCTTTTTCTTAAAGTTAAAACCTTATTGTTACGTGTGAGAATCTTCGAAGCAAGAAACTTTTATAATATCCCAGACTCTTTTAAAGACTATCCCTTTTCTTTTAATTCTTATCTAGAACTTTCATTTCAGAGTTCATTAAGGTATATGTATCTGCCCAACCTAATTCCTGTGGTTACACGTCATCAACACTTGTCATGCAGATGTATGAACTTTGATCTGTTCATTTGTACCAATATCAATCATATCAAAGAATTAGTAAATAAAAATATGGCGTTAGGAATCAAAATTGACGAATGTAAACACGATGACGCATGTGAAACCTGTTACACGTATCAACACTTGCCTTGCAGATGTATGAACTTTGATCTGTTCATTTGTACCGCGTTTTATTCTTTCTATTTTCTGATGTACCTTTGAAAAGGGAAGAGGTGCTTTTCTCTCCCTCTACTTCTTTCACTTTAATTTACTTAATATTAGTTTAATCAAGAGAACTATTAAAGTTTATCTAAATTGGAAAGCCATCGGTTTATATGTGTGTGAAACTACGCATCAAATACATTTGAAATGAAAAAATTAAGCAATACAATCTCCAACTTTCTTTCACCTACACTATAGGTTTTTTAAGTGAAATATGTGGTGACGATGTACTGAGGATCCGGGCGGACCCTGGGATAATCTGAGGTAAGAGAAATTTCTTATCTCTATTTTTTTTTCTCCAATTGAAGAAAATTGATCTATATGATTAAATAAGTAATAAATAGAAATCGCTCCGTAAAATTCACACTAGATTATGAGCCAGATTGCGTTCTTTATATGATTTGTATTAACTATTATAATGACATCGTATAAATATTTGCTACATTTTTATATGTAAGCGAAGAAAACTAAAAACAATGCGTTATACTATTGATATTATTTAATTGTATAAGAAGATATTTGATATTATTATTTGATTGTATAAGAAAATATTTATTCTATATAGTTAAAAATAAAAATGAGTATCTTAAAGGATACTGTTATTGAGAAATTAAACACAAGCAATTATGATGTTTAGAAGTTCAGATTAGTAGTCCTTCTGTAGATACCTTCAGTATTTACAGAAGGAGGACCTCTATAGTGCTATCAGCCAGGACCCGCCCGATCCAATGACAGATGATTTCAGAAATAAAAATAGGAAAGCGCGTGCCATTATAAATTTGTTGATCGATGACGATCAGATAATAAATGTGAAGAATTTAGAAAGCGCGCGAGAGTGTTGGCTTGCTTTAAAGGAAGTACATGAACGTACTAATCTAAGTAGTAAACTATTTCTTCTAAGAAGACTTTATTCCATAAAATTAAACGAAGGTGGTAATATGGTTGATCACCTTACCAAAATCTATCAAACTCGCGATAAGCTGCAAGCTATTGGCGAAAACATCAGTGATAAACATCTTGCTGCTTTAATGCTCTGCTCTCTCCCTCCCAGTTATGACGGTCACATTACCGCTTTGGAGACGAGAGATGAGCGTCAACTTAGTGCTAGTTTCATCCGCAGCAAATTGATAGATGAACATTCTAAACGAGTTGAAAACAACCGCGAAAGTGAGAATAGTCACTCCGCATTAAAAGTGAAGTTTAATAAAAACAAAGCAAATAAATTTTGCCGCTATTGCAAGAAAACTTCACATAATATAGACGATTGTTGGACCTTGAAAAATAAAAATAAAGACAAGACTCAGCAATGTGCTCTCAAGGCAGTGCAGGCGCGAATATTTCAAAAAATAAAATTCTTGAAAAGGAGAAATCTAATGATAAAAACTTAACCTTTTTTGTTGGTAATGCTCCAAAGGACCCCTGGGTCATCGATTCAGGCTTTTCCACGCACATATGTAAGGACAAAAAAAATTCACTGAATTTAATCGCAGTATTTCTAGCGTAACGATCGCGAACGGTCAAGAGCTATGCTCTGAAGGTTACGGTCAGTAAAATTAAATACGCTCATGTCTGATAACACATATAGAGCGATAACATTAAAAAATGTCCTATATGTACCTGAAATTTAAACAAATTTAATTTCTATAAAAAGAGCTACCGAAAATGGATGTATAGCGATATTTGAAAATCAATCATGTAAACTAACTCACTACGTGCCTCGAAGGTTATGTAAACAATAACTTATATATGAATGTAAAACAAATCACGACATGACTCACAATTTAAATATAATAAATATATGTGAAAATAAAAACTGTTTACATAAATGGCATAGAAAGCTAGGCCATAGAAATATCAATCATATCAAAGAATTAGTAAATAATAATATGGCGTTAGGGATCAAAATTGACGAATGTAAACACGATGACGCATGTGAAACCTGTATTGTGTCAAAACTCGCAAATGATCCATATCCTAAAACCGCTAGTTTCAGAGCTACAGAGCCCACAGAGTTAGTGCATTCAGATTTATGCGGACCTATGCAAACAGCGACGGTTAGCGGAAAATACTATTTTTTGATTTTCGTAGACGATTTTAGCCGGTTTACCATAACATACTTACTGAGAACCAAAGATGAAGTTTTCCCTAAATTTAAAGAATATGTTGCAATGATCGCGAATAAATTTGGCAGGAAGGTGCGAGCTATCCATATCGACAACGGAGGGGAATACACAGGGAAGGAAATAGAAAATTACCTAAAAAATGAGGGAATTAACTATCAACTAACTGTCCCGTATTTCGCGCCTCAAAATGGGGTTGCGGAGCGCAGGAACTGTATCTTGATGGAGACGCCAAGGTGTCTCCTTAATGATAGTGGATTACCCAATTCATTCTGGAGGGAAGCCATCAACACTGCAACATACATACAAAATCGCTTCCCGATCTCATCCAACGACTGCACTCCCTACGAAAAATGGACTGGTCACAAACCAGATCTCTCAAATATTAAAACTTTCGGTTGTCGGGCCTTTGCTTATGTGCAAAAGACTCATAGAGGAAAATTGGATAATACAGCCATAGAGAGGATATTCGTAGGTTACGACAATAGGAGTAAGGGCTACAGAATTTGTACGGACGGTAGGAAAATCATAATAAGTAGAACCGTAACGTTTTTGGAGGACAGAAGTCATGATATAACCGAAAATAGTATATTAAATAAAAAGAATGAAACACCAAATTCTGAAAATCCGCAACTGAAATTACAATTAATCGAGGATAATATTGACAGCGCGAAGATAATATATAGAAGAAAATCAAAATGCAAATTCAGATGCCACGCAAAACGTCCCGCGTAGATCAAACAGACCGAACAGGGGGCTCCTCCCGATAGGTTTGCCTTCTTAACAAATAATGTTAAAGTAGAAGATCCGAAAAGTACGGACGGTATAAAAAAAAATATGCAAAACCCGATTTAAAAGGAAAAGTGGATAAAAGCGACTTTAGAAGAAAAGAATTCTCCTCGCAAAAATGATACATGGGAATTAGTCGAAGCCCCGCCAGGAACGAAAGTGATCGGTTGCAAGTGGGCGTTCAAATCTAAATACAATAGCCAGGGTTTGTTAGAAAAATTTAAGGCTAGGCTGGCCGCAAAGGGTTTTTCTCAAAAATATGGGGTAGATTATGACGAGACCTTTGCGCCAGTCGCTTCTCATACGACAATTAGAAGTTTTTTTAGCAATGGCGTTGTATAAGGATCTGAACTTAAAACATGTAGATATTAAGACCGCTTTCCTTCACGGGGAACTACAGGAAAATGTATATATGCATCAGCCAGAGGGCTATGCAGTTCCAGGAGCATAAGGTATGCAGACTAAAAAAGGCCATTTATGGTTTAAAACAGGCTGCCAGGGCGTGGAACCTGACGTTACACGAACCATTATCTAAATTAGGTTTTCACCAAAGTCCGATCGATAAATGTTTATATAAACAAACAACCAATAAAACAACGACTTACGTAATTGTTTATGTAGATGATCTCCTAACTGGGGAAGATGAGAATATTAATAAACTTATAAACTAATTAAACAAGGAATACCCTGTAACTGACTTAGGTGAAGCAAAATACTATCTAGGGACAAATATAAATCGGCCCGACAAGAATACTATGACGCTTGATCAAATTAATAAAATTAATGAATTGATAATCAAATTTGGCTTAGAAAACTCGAAACCAACTAATATACCAATGGAACCAGGATACGTCAAAGTAGCGGATAAAGAAAATCTCCTTCCGAATAATACGAATTACAGACAAGCCGTGGGGGCTCTACTATATATCGCGACCGTATCTAGGCCGGATATTAGTGCCGCAATAAATATTTTAAATCGCAGAAACGAGTGTCCAGGGACTAAGGATTGGGAAGCTGTTAAGCGAACAATGAGATATCTTAAAACTACAATTGACTTAAAATTAACATACACTAATTTAGAGAAACCTGTCTTGAAGACATATTCTGATTCAGACTGGGCAAATGACCCTACTGACAGAAAGTCAGTATCAGGAAATCTACTTATGACTGGAAATAACCCACTTCTATGGACATAAAAAAACAGTCTTGCATTGCTATGTCATCAGCTGAGTCAGAGTACGTGGCTGCCGCTTGTGCAGCACAAGAGACAATTTGGATTCTACAACTCCTGAAGGAACTGGACCTCGAGCAAGAACTACCAATAAATCTGTTTGAGGACAACCAGTCCTCCATTAAACTTGCCGAAAGCGACAAGCATCATCAAATAACCAAGCATATATCTCTTCGTTATCATCTATATAGAAAGCTTGTAGAGGAAGGGGTAACTATGACTTACTTCGAAATTGGACATTACAGAAACACAATTACTTTCCCCTGAAAGGGTTAAGTAAAAATTCTATAAAAAATATTGATTTATCTAAGATAAAATGTTTTTGGCACATTAGAATGTTTGTACATAATAATTTTGAAATTTTTGGCGCGCATACTCAAAAAGGTTCGCAAACCCTGACCTACACAATAGTGAAATATGTGGTGACGATGTACTGAGGATCCGGGCGGACCCTGCGATAATCTGAGGTAAGAGAAATTTCTTATCTCTATTTTTTTTCTCCAATTGAAGAAAATTGATCGATATGAATAAATAAGTAATAAATAGAGGTCGCTCCGTAAAATTCACAATACAGTCGAACCTCTATTTAACGAACCTCTATTTTGCGAATTTCTCTATTTTACGAACTTTTCCTTGGGACCAAGAACATTTCGCGAATTTCTTTGTAAAATAACCTCCAAATAGCGAAGTGCATTCTCTATTTAACGAACTTTTTCTTGGAATCTAAATTTTTTTCTCCGTATTTGTCAAAATATTACTGGACATTTCAAACTTATTCTTTCTTTTAACGCATTTTATGATGATCAATGACCATCGAGAGCAGTAAAATCGCTGTAATTATTTGCTTTTCATCCAAGAAGTGTCTGATCATTCAGTCGTGCTGGTAATTTCGGTTCTTTTAGCTCGAAAATGTCAAAGAGAAAGTGCTTGGCATAAAAGAAAAAAAATCTTAATGTAGTGGATAAAAGCGTGAAGAAAAATAATATTGCTTTAAAATTTGGTATTCCTCCAAACAGCTTATTGATCATAATAAAAAATCGTGATTGCAATGTAAAATTATTTTTTTAACTTAAAATACAATGTATTTTCAGACAATGTTTTGTTTCATTCTGATTTCCCTTGCAAGTTTCTTTTTGAAGGGTAAAATATATAAAACAAATAGATATAATTTATACAAAAAGTATGATTAATTACTTTTTAAAAATTATATTTATTGTTTATGGGTTTAAAATATGTTTTATGTAGTTTAAAGTATTTTAAAATGTGTATCTCTATTTAACGAATTTTCCATATAACGAACTTTTTTGGGGATTTAGCGACTTCGTTAAATAGAGGTCCGACTGTACTTATCTCAAAAACTCCCATGGGGAGTGCGGCGGATCGCGTGAACGACTCACGTGATTGACACTTATGTGAAATCATTATCCAATATCTAATTATTTCAAATTTAGTAGTTTTATTTATTTTTTTTTTTAACTACATTTAGACTTTATATTTTATTATGGCGCCCTAATGGCTCAGACGCCTACCTATAAACTGGATGTGAAGTTGCCCTGCAACTAGGTAATCCATTGAGAAGCCTTACATTGTTCCAATATCTATTACAGCACAAGTTCTTAATTCTATGGCAAGATATTAAACATGGAAATTCCTGTTTTAAACTTAACCACTTGATTCCAACTTTATTGTAGGCAAATATTATGTAATATGAAACTTGATTTAACCCATTTGTTGCCAAAACTATAAAGTAGGAATTTTCAAATTTCTTGTTGAAAGTCGTTTGCCACCATAAATTCAGAAAGGTAAATTTCGCTTTACTAATACCAGCGAAATTTCTGCCAATAAATGAGGCAATTTTTTTAATTCTAAAATAGTGGTGACAAAGTAATTAATAAATTAAAACCACGAGTATACTCGCGGATGACAGCGAATGGGCTAATTAAATTTAACTCTTCAGTATGTGCTCAGCTTTTTACATCATAGTGAATCTTTTTCACTGGTAAATATTAATGTAACTTCAATGTATTATTAGTTGCAGTTATAGAGATTGGCCTTACATTTTTTATCCATGCTTTTTTTAAAATTAAGAAATTAAATAAGGATATACCTAAATTCTTAAAGTTACTCGAAATGCTTCTGTTATACATACACAGTCAATCCTGACAAGATAAGATTGCAAGGGACTGGTAAAAAGCTTCATTTCAGACAGGCTTCCATGTAAAGAAGTGTAATTAATTATGCTTCTAAGATACACTACCTCAATAAGATCTATTGTTCGTTTTGTCGGGATTCTGAAGTTCTTCCGTTTGAGACAGGATCCCGTTATAGAAAGATTCCGCTTTCACAGGTTTCACTATGTTTCCCTAAAGAACGATGAAAATTTCTTTCAGACAGGCTTTTAGCAAATTTAATTGTATCGCAATTCATATTAAGAACATGTAACGCTTCCGTTAAAGCCAGGATTCTGTTACAGATAATTATTATTTTGACAAGTTTTATTCAATTCATATTACATAAATAAGTATATTTATATAAATATACAAAACTTGTAAACATTGAACCTGCCTATAACGGAAATGTTCCATAGTGCTACCGAAAAGAATATTATACAAATACACCTGATAACACGAAAACCTGTGTAAAACGAAATTTTCCATCAATATTTACGATTTCATCGTGACAGAAATTACTATATATATAACTTGAAAGAAAAATTATGGACCCCTCCCGAAACAAAATCCTGACTACGCCACTGCTTGGAGAAAAAAAACTGATAAAATGGCACCCCGTTTAAAAATGTTATACCTGTGTGGAATTGAATTCCCACATTCCCAGTTAACACATTTTTATATTTTTATCATTCGCTATTTTGACTTCCTGATATTTTTTCCTTTTGTTGAGTCTCCATCCAAATCATCACTTAATTTGATAAATCGTTGAACCAATGTTGAAACAAATAGGAAATCAATATGTCACATTTCAATTTCTAACCAATCTAACTTAGACAAGCTCCATTTATTAATAGGACTTACGTCGGGATATATAATAAATTAATTATAGCGCTCCGAAAAATCTTTTGAACTAATTAAATATTGATGAAACTAGTTAAATTAAGAGTTTAATGCCGAAAAAATCCCTTCCAGCAGTGTTGAATTCATGGGGTGGCAAGGGGGGGGGGGGGGCATGGCCCGGAAGATTGTCCAATGAGATGACCCCCCCCCCCTTTCACCGGAAGATTTGAGATTTTTTGTTTTCAGGGATCAAAAAGTGAATTTCCTAACTCATTAATCCCCCCCCCCCCCCTCCCGGGGAAAATTGTCTGAATTCAACACTGCCTTCCAGTCTTTTCATCTGAATCTATCTACTAAATCCTCAGAAAAAAATTTTGCGGTACCGAAAATATTCTGTTGCGTCATGCCATGAGTTGGCTGTCCCTGGTCTAGACATTTAGATTTTCTTTGTTTACTAAATGGCTAATATGTCTGTGGTAATCATGCAACTTTAATGTAAGCATGAAATTTGTTTCTCGCATTGAAAAACAAATTATTTAAAAGAGGCTCAATATTATTATTATTATTATTAGACTGCTTGGATTTAACGAATTATTTATTAAAAGAGTAATAATCTAAATAACTTTTTACTAAACTTTTTCCTAAATGTAAAAATAATTTATGTTATAGATATGTTACTGGATTAAATATTATCTAATATATAAAAATGAAAATTTGTCTGTCTGTCTCTCTGTAATGCTATACAAATCCACAGTTTGGAAGCCAGAATTGTGAAATGTTACGTACATGTGTATTAAAACACGGCCGAGGCAACTAAAGTAATCCGGAATCGGAATAACTTACAGTTAATTTTTAAATAACTAGGGGGCTCTGCCCCCTACGAGCTACGCTCGTCGGCCCCCGTTCAGACATCGCAGACTCTAACAGCACGCTAATTTGATCGGCTTTAAAAAGATTCCAGAAGATTGAGTTATAATTTGAATCTGACAATTATAATCTGACGTAATTTTCACCAAACTTTTCTTTCGCTTTTTAATATTCACGTAAAAATACTTTTGTTAGAAATAAAATATTATGATCATCTTAAAATATCAAATAAATGTCTCGCGCAATTTTTAAATTTAAACTGTTTTGCAATATTATTTTTTGTTCATTTTACGTAATAAGTGTAATGTGACGTAAATTCTCCTATTTAAGACTTCCAACGCATGTTAATGAATTTATTATTTTACAATATTCTTTCTCTTTTAAAATTCACGTGTAAATATAGTTTTTATGACGTAATTTTCAATGAGTTTCTGATTTTTATATTTTCTGTTTATAATAGTCACGTGTAAAATAATTTTTTAATTTGAAGCAAACATTATTGTTTGCGCTGTTTATACAATTGGCAACAATAATTAAATTCATACAATTTTCTAAAATATGTAAAAAATATTTCTCGAAATGCTGAAAATTATAATTTAAAATAGAAATAAAACCTCAAAAAATGAGTCAAATTAAAAAACTAAATGCAGTCTGCACACCGGGAAATTCTGACGCATAAAATGATCTAACAATGATTAAATTCCTATGTACAGTTTTTGCTCCTATAAAACTTTTTTAATCGAACGATTTTGTCCAACTTTGGCATTAAATATCTCTTAAAATAATTCTTCGATTTGAAAACTGTCTGCATCAGCGTGTCTATCAAACATTTCTCTATAATACTACCGATTTTCATATTTTTGTATGCCACAGTTTTTTTAATATTAACGAAGAAACTCCATGCTTAAGTATTCAAATTGGATGCCGATCTGCCGGGAATATCTACGCAGATTTTCATTGGTCCATTTCCAAATTAAAACTTTTTTTTATATATAGAAGGATAAAAAACCACCAATTTAACAGCAATTTCCAATCAAATTTAAACATTTTTCGTTATAGCTGTTGCCAACAATTAAATATCCACAATAAAATTCTTACCACAACAATTACTTTTCTATTGCAAGTTTCTATTGCAAGTCTATTGTCCCGTGAAAAAAATGAAAATAAAATAAATAGTTTGACGAATTAAAAACAAAAGTGAATGTTATGTCATAATTTTTCTGTTTATGATTGCATGTGAAAAGTTATAATTATTTAATTAATTTGACGAATTAAAAGTGGAATATTACGTCATATTGGAAATATAAAGGACGTGGTAAATATATAAGTCATATAAGTGTGAAAAAATGTATTGAAGCATCATAAAAATTAGATTATGGAAATATTGGCGTATTTTAACATTATTACCCCAATGATGAATGAAAATAAGTGCATTTATAGATATATTATTTTGCGTCTGTTATATAAATTTATACATTTTTATCATGAGTTTTCATTGGATTCATGTGTACAACATGTGTGATTTTATGCTGTATGTTAAATTTTGAAATTGGTTTTTCAAAACAAACATTCTGAAAATTCCGGGCAACGCCGGGTACTTTAGCTAGTATGACATAAATATTTGAGAATGTCTGAATTTTAGGTTTTTTAAACTCATTCCTGGAAAATAGTTAGTTTATGAAAGATGATGATAGTTGTCTATGGGACGTCTTTGTCATTCACTGAAATATTTAGCCTGGCGTCACAAACTCAGTATCAGCGGAATAAAAAAAATATCGAATTGTAACAGCTTTATTAGGAAAAATTCGTATTTTTTAAAGCATGACATCATTTTCTGTTAATTTTTTTTAAAGTTATTTTGAATTGTAATGTGAAAATGGGATCAATAAAAATACAATCAATAAAAATAAATAAATCCCATTGTTTCTCTTCTCTTCAACAATGGAAGTAATCCGATTACCACTTTTTTCAAGATAATTGATAAAAACTTTTAAAATTAAAATATAAAAATAATAATATTTAAAAAAAATAGCTAGTGCGGGCACATTTGAAAATTAGCAGCTTTCATTAAAAAAATAATTAGTAATATTAGTTCAGTAGAAAACTGGGGACAGATGACTAAAACAACAGCATAGTGTTTTAATATATAGGTAGATATAATAATAAAAGGGAGAGTACGAATGCATTAAAAGTATAAGATTTCTATAACTTCAAAAGAGAAATATGCACGGTTGAGCAAATGCGAACTGAAACGTATGCTGATATCTGATCAGAGTTTGCTGTTAATCGGAACAAAGAATGGGATTTCAAACCTATATCAGAACTCTGAAATATCTATATCCTAACGTGCCTAAATGAGAAAAAAAAAAAAAAAAAAAAAAAAAAAAAAAAAAAAAGGAGTAATTTAAGGCTCCAAAATTTTTCTTGACACAGGGTTCCTTTAAAATTGAAGTCGACTCTGAATATAGTATATGCAGAAAGAGTCAAAACCAAAACGTCAAAATTAAAATATTAAAAAATAAACATCTAGCGAAATAAAAGTTCTTGAGTAAAATAAAAGTGATAATTAAAACTTAGAATAATTTCCAAATAGTTTTCACTTTGTGTGTGTGTGTGTTTCAACAATTTCCCATGATCAAACTTAAACTGAATACTATTAGCACATGTACTTGGTTATATTGAGGCCCAGTTTTGCGCACTGCATGCATTGGAAATGCGTCCATTGAAATACCAATATTGGTTAAATATTGGCAATAAAACATTAATTTGCAAAACCATTGCTTTACATTGGAAATATTGTCAAAGGAATGACGAGATATATTTTGCCAATATTGGCTCAACATTGGCTAAATGTAAATAACACAATGTTGAGGCAACATTTCATTCCAATATTGACAAATTTTAAACTCTTAAATGTTGGCCAATATTTTATTCTAGAGTGCAATATTGGCTAAATGCAAACACTCAATCGTTGGGTAATATTTTATGACAATATAACTCGCTTATTGTATGTATTGATTTGTTATTATCGATCACGATAAAGCCAATACCAGGGTTCTGTTTAGGAAGAAATTTGGTCCTTTAAAGGACCCTTCACAATTTTTTTTATTTCAAAACAGGACCCTTCGCATTTTTTTTCAAATCAAAACAGAACCCTTCACAAAACTTTTCACCTTAAAAGAGGACCCTTCACAAAATTCTTTGTCTTAAAAATAGGTCTGTTACAAAAAATTTCAGCTGAAAACTAAACCTTTCACAAATTTAATCATTTAAAAGTGAAATTTGGCCCGTCACTAACATATAAAAAAGAACCTGAATATAACGATCATTTTTAATTCACAAAATTAGGACTAGATTTTTCACAAATGTAAAAAGCTGTTCACAATTTTACAAAAACAGGACCCTGAGAGAAAAGTCTGGACAGACCACTGAATACAAATATTGTCCTAATAGTTTTCTACAAGAAAATGCGTCTTTAGATGTGTAGGCATTTCAGACTGAGAAAATAACAGCATTTATTTGAATTCTCCGTATTTTTCTCACCTATGAATATCTCTTTTCTAGTTATAAGGCTGTTAGCTATATTTAACCCGTTGCGCCATCCATATCTTTGTTTAGTGCTCGAAAAGAATAACGTGCTTCTAAACTTGTATTTGCTAAAGTTAAGTCGGAGAGAAACATTTTTAGAGTTTCATAAACTCTTCTGGCTCCCCCCGACATTTTATCGACTTTCTATATTTATCTCTGCGCCCTTATAAGTGTCTGAAGATGATGACATCGAACCTTGAACAGAAGTTGGTTCTCGTATTATGCTAAACAAAATTATTTTCCAGACAGTTTATGGCAGGAATATAAAGTACTAGGTAAAGCACCCAGCGTTGCCCAGAATTTTAAGAATGTTTGTTTTGAAAACTTAATTTCAAAATTAAACATACAGTATAAATAAACAATAAAAGAAAGCAATAAAGCAATCTTTATTTCAGTTCTTCACTAAGAATGAGTTTTATGGACCTCAAACTTTGTGTAAATTCTAATATACAGACATATCCCCCCGACTTACGTATTACGCGACTTACGTAAATTCGCAGTTACGTAATAAATCTCGAAAATTACATTTGTGAGCATACTAGCGCGTTTGATTGCATACTTTTGATATTTATTTTATAAATAAAATATATAGATATAAACCACAACCGTAATAGAGTTCATATATTAGACAGAGTTATAATTTTATTGGTATACAATCAAATCTATAACAAAACAATTTAATCTCTATTGTTAGTAATTCATTAGTTGTCATCTTATTCAAAATAAATGTTTGTGTTTATTAAGGATTATTTTAGTTTGTAAGTACTATTCATTTGTCTTGCCACCGGAAATTCATGGAGAATAGGTTAAATTAGTCCTGTTTAATTATTTCTTATTTTTATAGTCGTTTGATGTAGATTCAAAACTGTTATAAATCATTCAACATTATTAGATTTATAAATCTCGTATTTCACAAGATATTTGAATTGTGTTCTTTAAGTTTGTTTTCAAATATTTCCATACTTTTATATTTTATATACGAGTAAATAAGGTCGCATGATGCTTTATTTATAAAATAATATATATATATATACATATACACACATTTATAGTATAATAAAATTGCAGTTTCTTACAAAATTTTATCTAAGCAACTTACAAATACCACTTACGTAAAATTCAAGTTACGTAAAACTTTACGGAACGCATTACTTACGTAAGTCGGGAGATGCCTGTACATGCATACACACACATATATATGAAATTGTTTTAAAAATGGCTAAAAGAAATTCAGAGAATCTCAAAATGTTAAAATATGCCACTATTTCCATAATTGGATTTTTATCATGATTCAATACGTTTTTTCAAATTCATATGTCTGACGTCCATTATATTTCCAACATGACGTAATATTCACTTTTTATTTAAATTCTTCAAACTATTATTTCATTTTCATTTTTCACGTGGAAATCTTGCAATAAAAATGTCATGACATAATATTAACTTTTTTTAAAATTCGTCAAATTATTTATTTCATTTTCATTTTACACGTGGAAATCTTGCAATAGAAAAGTATTTGTTGTGGTAAGAATTTTATTGTGAATTTTTAATTCTTGGCAACTTACTATAACGAAAAATGCTTCAATTTGATAGGAAATTGCTGTTAAATGGATGTTTTTTTTTTTATTAATTAAAAACTAACTATAAATTATTTCGATTCCGGATTACTCTAGTTGCCTCGGTCGTGTTTTAATGCACGTGTACGTAACATTTCACAATTCTGGCTTCCAAACTGTGGATTTGTATAGCATTACAGACAGACAGACAAATTTTCATTTTTATATATTAGACTAGCTGTTTAACCCGTTCTACGCACGGGAGTTCATGAATTCAATTCTAAAACCAAAATGAAAAATAACTGTTCGATTTAGTAGAATATTTTTCTACTACTGCGCATTTTTTTTAAGGAAATTTAATTTATCATGTTACTATGGCAGCAGACAATAAAACGATATCTTTGGAATAAGGGAATAAATAGAATAAAAAGTTTTGTTGATGTTTGTGATAAAAGGTTTGTCTTTATTTTTCAAAAAAATTGCAATAATTAAGCGCAATTGAGTAATCTCTAATTATTTGCATGTGAGGTAAAAGAATTATCGTAATACCCGCTACAGCTTTTAGTATTGCAGCGTAGCGTACGTAATACGTATATCTCACATTAATTAAAGAACTCGTGCGATTACGGGTTGAACATTAAAAAAAAGGGATTTTATAGTGCATTTTTAATTGTTGGCTGGCAGCTGTTATAACGAAAAATGTTTAAATTTGCTGCTAAATTGGTGGTTTTTAATTAATTAAAAGTTAACTTTAAATTATTTCGATTCCGGATTGCTTTAGTTGCCTCGGCTGCGATTTAATACATATGTACATAAAATTTCACAATTCTGGCTTCCAAACTGTGGTTTTGTATAGCATTACAGACAGACAGTCAGGCAAATTTTCATTTTTATATATTAGATATATTGTTGATACAATCAGGGCTGCGGAGTCGGAGTCGGTGTAATTTTTCGGCGAAAAGAGTCGGAGTCGGAGTCGCTAAAAATATGCCGACTCCGACTCCAAACTTTTTGTTGAACAGTTTGAAGTGAAATAAAAAATAAAACCAATTATGCTTAATTTTAAATTTATGAACTGAATTATTACTTTATTTTTTAACTCTATACATTAATAAATATTTAGTTATTTTTCAGTTTTTTGGCATATTAATGAGTAAATATAAGGCAAAAGGGCGGATGTGATTATTTTCCCTACATCAGTCATTAAATTGATTCATTTACTTACTTCTTCAGCTCATAAACGACACTATTGCACAATAATTAAATTAAAGTGAGTTTTGAAAGTTTTTTTTTAAATTATTATTTTTTTAAATTAAGTCCAACTCAACCCGAACCCCGTGTCAGTCCGACTACCCAACCCAATTAAGGAATCTATCTCAGAAAAAAATAGATGTTTCAATTAACCTCTGCCCATCCGTGTTCGGGTCGGGTCCTGAAATTTATATTTTAAGTCAATCCAAAGCAAACCGGAAAGAACCCTGAACCCGATCCGAAATTAAATAAAATAAAAATTTTATTGGAATTATGAAAAATAGTCATCTCTAACAGCACTTTTATATTTTGTGTAGGAAAAGGAATATATATTTACTTATTCGACTTATAAGTTAAACAATATTGTGGACTTTCTTTAGAAAAATCGGGTCAACCCGATCCGAACCCGCAATAATAATTATCAGACTGGCCCACAACGAAAAATAGCGCCAACTCAATCCGAACCACCGTTCGAATCGGACCCTAACGAATGCAACAATCTACTTCAGATAACAATGGATCCTTTGTCCAACTTATACTGCCTTATTTTTCAGTATTTCAGATAAAAGAGAATGTGTGAAAAATATGAAATTGATTAACGCCGCTATCACTACAATATCGGACAACTGAACTCATACAGAATTTTTCTCATTAAAACAAGAAACTGCAGTTTTCTTCTTAAATATTTCTTACCCCAAACTTAGACGTTCTTCTATTTCTAAACCCCAACTAGAATCTTTCCAAGGGCCGGGTTGCACCCGACCCGAATCTGAAATTTCTGCTGAAAGTCAACCCGAAACCCAAGAAAAAGGAATTCGTCAACCAAATCCGAAAATGGAAAAAAATCATTTTGATGAAATAGACATGCCATTAATTTTTAAAATCTTACACTTTTTAAATTTTATATAGTCCTTGGGTCGTATAGTGAAATTTTCTACGTGCTCTGACAAGTAAGGTAATAAAAATTCCATTCTTCAACGACCAAAACACACCGAGTAAGACTGTAAATGTTAGCATTAATGTTATTTATTTATAAAAATTTGGAGCTGTTTTGCACTAAAAAAGGCTAGATAATTTTTTAGTGCTGCAAAGCTCTGAAATTTCATAAAATTCAATGTATCATCACTCGGTTAATTTTGGTTGTAAAAGAATGGACACGTTGTATTTTTCCTTGTTGTACATAAACTTCTCACCCCCCCCCCCCCAACCCCCAACTAAATAATTTATGGGATTCAGGACTGTATATATAAAAAAAATGTTTAAAAGGATAGCTTTTTAAAAATTAGTGGCCGAACTCAGTATCATCTTACTCTAACTCAATATAAACGTTTAATGAATATAATCTTAATAAGAGATCAACTGAAAATTCGCTATCATTTTCGGTTCAACATGTGAGTTTAGCCAAAAATTCGTTTTCGGAGAAAATGCTGCTGAAAATTCGGTCGGACCGAAACTATCTGTATTCCAAAATTCTCGTATTTTCCTTAGGAAATTTTCAACATAACTCATTGATTCAAGGTGTATTGACTCATACGAGACACTCTCAATTTATTTCTAGGAACTTCACTGTTTATAATGATCAGTCACGACTGACTCAAAATGTGAGTGCAAATTAAAAAACAAGAAATGCATATATGACTAAAATTTGAGGACGCTTTTCACTTGCTCATGAAAAACTGCAGACTTAACTTTATAGAAATTTTTTTAGTTTGAAACAGCAGAAGTGTTTCAAATATTTTTTGAGAAAGTTCTAGTAGAACAGATGATCCTTTACAAAATTCATTATAAGAGATAAATCGAGGTATAGTCCAGGGGAAATGTACATTTTACCTTGCAAAAGGTCGGGTAAAGGATTTTTTTTTCTAAATTGTTTATAACGATGCCAACATGGAAAAACCAAGTTTTCTAACAAAATTTCTTAAGGCTGAATTTTTTGTGGCCGAAAAACAACAAAATTTTGGGACATTCTTTGATTTTTTGGAAATATCTGGAGACTCGTTGCCGTGGCATATCATTTGTCAATTACAATATTAAAGAAGATAAAATTCTCTACAACTTTCATACTTACAACTTTTTTATACACTCAATAGCAAGCGCAGTACGCTATTTCAAAAATGGGACAATTTTTTCAATTTTCTTAAAAATCATGAAAAACGTAGTTTTGCCGCGATTATTCAAATGTTCCCAGCAGATTTAATTGTGTATGTCGACTTCTAAAAATTGGTAGTAGTAAATTATCTATTATACGTCTTTATTTTCATCTCAACAGACATTTTATATGCAATAAATTTATATAATTTTAAAAGTAGGACAGAGTGTAGATGAATGAGACAATTTTCATATTTAGACAGTAATTTTAAGTGTGTACAATGTTAACTTCAAAGCATTATTTAAAAGAATTTTTCCAACTATAGTAACTTATTGGCACGATAGTTTCAATTAAAAAAGATTTCTTGTTTAATTTTAATAAAATTTATAATTTTAATAATTTTTATAATCCATACATATTTTTCCAGGTATCAATGGATTAGGCGGGTCGTTTTCAAAATCTGTCCATGTTTTGGAATAACAAAATCAAATTTTTAAAAATAATCAGAAAGTTTTAATTGTTTGTAAATAATTACCTTAACTCATAAATATTAATATACAAGCATCAGCAGAGACCAAATTACTAATTTAACATTTTAAAACTAATTTTTAAATTTTAATGCACTTGGTATAATGACATAAGTGCGCACGGTAATGACAAATTAAGCAAAATATTTTTATTTTTTCCCAGTCATAAATGGCAGCCATTATATCTTCTGGCCCATACAAGGATTCTCTGTTTCTCGTATAATGAAAGCAGATTAAGAAATAAAAGTTTATTTAATTATCAATTAGAATTGGGTACGGTAATGACTTACAAAAGAATTCTCACCAAAACATTCAAAGTCTTTGCTTGTTTTATTGAAACTATAAAACTATTTACTCTATTCACCTAAACCTGATAACAAGTTGAGTTTCAAGGAGTACTTTTGTCTTGATAAAAAGGCATGTGCTGTCCTCTAAAAAAATCCGAAGGAACTTTTTGTCAGAAGCATGGCAATGACACTCTTTCTTGGTACACGGTTTAAAAAAATTATTAAGAATTATAAATAAGTTTAATTAATGAAAATAAATATTTTTTTAATTAGTAACATCTTAATAAAGAAAAATGTATAAAAAAAATTATAACCATCTGTTTTAAATAGAACTTTGTCAAATCTTTACCTAATAAATTGCTTGTTGGGACAACCTACAGTAATGATATTTTAACTACAAAAGAATATATTTCTTATTTTTAAATTTTTTATAAATAATAATATAGCTGTAAATTATCATTAATAAACTTGATAGTTAAAATGCAATAATTAAAATTATGATATTTAACTATTTTTCTGCGCAAATGTGAAAGGACAGTAAAACATGAGACTTTTTTTTTGAAAATCACCCAGGTATGAAAATTTGCAAAAAACATATTTTATTCCCCACTACAATGATATATTTTATTTACCAACTATTGGTAACATATGTTTTAATGTTTTAAAGATAGCAAACATTGAATTGTAGTTCCATATAAAGGGGGGGGGGGACTCAAAATATAAATATCTTTTATGAAAGAAATACTTTTACCTTATAAAACAGCTACAATAAAAATGACACCAGATTATTTCACTAACTAATGTTATGCATTTATATCTTGTAAAACTTATAAATTCTGTTAATAAAATATTTGAGATCACTAGTTTTATAAAAAAAAATATTTAAAATACTATTAGTTTTAAAATGTATTGTCAATTTTTTTTCCACTTATATCAATAAATATAACAACAGATTATATCATTTTAGCATGTAAAAATATGTAAAACTTTAAGATTGTCTATTAATTGCTTTAAAGCTCAAACAGGATACTTTAAATTTCAGAACGGGTTCCAAACAGTTTTCCAAAAATGATATATAAATGGTGCATTCCAAGAAGTATATATTTTTTCAAGAGAAAGAATATGAACAATTACACCTGCTAAGATGGAAACCTGTTTAAAGCGGAATATATTTCGGTTCCTTTCGGTACGGTTTTCAAGGTTTTAATGAATCAATATTTGGCAAAGCTGATTACGTAGTTCAGCATTACGTATTTAATGCTTACACACTTAAAATTTTCAAAATCCGGCTATTAGAGATTTATTAAAATTCCCGTGGTAAATTTTCTTTTTAAAAGAGGGGGGGTGCAGGGGGCGCCAAAATTCATGTTTGGCACGGGTGCAAAAAAGCCTAGTTTTAGCCCTGAAACACATAATTTACTGCTACTAATATATAGAAGTTGACATACACGATTAAATCCGTGGGAAACATTTGAATAATCGGGACAGAACTGCGCTTTTCATGGTTTTTAAGAAAATTGAAAAAATTGTCCTATTTTTGAAATGGCGTACTGCGCTTGCTATTGAGTGTATAAAAAAGTTGTAAATATTAAAAGTTGTAGAGAATTTCATCCTCTTTAATATTGTAATTGACAAATAACATACTACGGCAACGGGTCTCAAGATATTAAAAAAAAAGGGGGGGGGCCCAAAATTTTCTTGTTTTTTGGCCACAGAAAATTTAGCCTTAAGAAATTTTGTTAAAAAACTTGGGTTTTCCATGTTGGCATCATTATAAACAATTCAGAAAAAAAAAAATTTTACCCGACCTTTTGCAAGGTAACCCCCTTCTTTTGGTACATTTCCCCTGGACTAGTATGTATTGTATACGTAAAAGATTTTTTAATTAGATGAAATTCATAATTAGAAAATCATTTCGTGTCATTGATGAATTACTAATTACATTTTATTTTACATGAAAATAAAAAGTTTTGGTCAGAATCACAGTGAGCCAACTTGGACCACAGGTATAATTACACCTACAATTAATTAATAACTATGTATATTTATTATTTGTTAATTACTTAAACTTTTTTTGGAAATTTTCGTTTTCGGCCGAAAACAGAAATATTACCGAAATTCGGTTTCGGTTTCGGTCCATCCTTAATCTTAATTACTATTTTATTTTGAACACTTTTTCAATTTGCATTATCTATATATCTCCAACAGGTAAAAAATTAAAGCGCATTTCAATATTTTTGAGAAAGCCTGTGTGTATGCCGGAGTCGGAGTCGATTGTTTCAAAAATACAGGAGTCGGAGTCGGAGATTTTTCCTACCGACTCCGCACCCCTGGATACAATGCAATATTATCAAACGGGAAAAATCTCTTCGTTTCATTCGTTCATTTTCATAATTTTTTAATAGGACAATAAATAAATAAATGAAAATTGTTTTAAAGTAAAATAAAGAAAAAAACAATCTATAGTAATTTCCTAAGATTGGTTTAAAACTTTCCGATAAGGTTATAACTTTTCAGGCTAAAAGTAACTGTAAACAACAAAAAATCAAAAGATATTCAGTGAAACTTCTTTTAAAGGCCACCACTATTCAAGGGCTACCTCTGTTAAGGGCCAATATTTTTAGGAACTAAAATTTTTCCCATAGACATAATGTTAAATTTACTCATAATAGGGGCCGCGCCTATCCCTCATAAAGGCCATTTCCCCCCATGTGCCTAAAATCCTAAAGGTCTATTGAATTCCTGAACTAAAAGATAAGAGTTCAGCAAACAACTGCACTTGCAACAAAGAAGGAGGGGGAGATGGGGAGGATTTAGTAACACAATCAAGGACCACAAACTTTTCCACAAGTGAGACAAATGGGTGTTCCTCACACTTTGTTTGACCTTTCAACCTGAGGGGTTGGAAGGGGAACTTGACCCTTTGTTGTGCACACACAAAGGATAACAGGCTATATAGAAAAACTGATTCCACATTTACTAAAACTGTGAATGCATATTGAAGCACAATTTTTACGCTAAAAATTTTATGCTCAGGCTTATGTAAAATTTAAAATCATAGCACTTAAATCAAGCCAAAGAGTACATTTGGATTTAAATGACAAAATCAAAGTTCTTACTTGTCATGATCAAGGAACATCTGCAAGAAAATTGGCTTCACAGTTTAATTGCAGCAAGAATCAAATAAACAATATTGTTATAAATAAAGAGAACTTACTGAAAGAATATGCAGATTTTAAAAATCGCGGGATAAAATGAAAGAGAAATGAAAAATTTGATCACCCCTATTCAAGGGCCACCCCTCATAAGAGCCAATTTTCAATGGAACGGCAGGTGGCCCTTACAGAGAAGTTTCATTGTATATACAGTCGAAAATCACTCTAACGAAACTACAACAGATTGAATCTTTAATCCGCTATAATTAGATGTTTGTTGTATCTGATATCTCACAAATGCTAGCGTAATTTTCTAATTTGAAGATCACTATAATCATCGTCTTTTATTTTAGCTTCATACTCTCTCTCCACACACACATGCGCTAGAGGTCTGCACGGGCCGGAATTTCTAGTTCCGACCCGGCCCGAACGAAAGCTATAATGACCCGGCCCGTTATTAAATTTAAAAGTTCGGCCCGAACCCTGCTCGGCCCAATTACATCTGGCCCAGACTGGCCCGACTCATTTTCAACAAAATATTCCGATTTTTCTTAACAGACAATTAAGATTCTTTAAAAAAAATACTGCATTAGTGAAAATTTTTACAGCGTATGTTAGATTAGTATCTGTTCTTAAGGCAGAAAATACACAAGAGCAACATCAATGATTACTTAGACTCTTAGACTTTTCCACAATCAAATAAAGATTCATTAAAAAAATAATCTAGTTTACAATAAAAGAAATGAAGATGATTAAAAACATCATAACCTCTGAAGCTGTACAATAAAAAGTAGATTTTTGAAAGTATTTCACTGTAATTTATTAAGTCTGTTCTCATATACAAAGGAACTACTTTCTGGCACATTTCTGAATTCATTTTTTTTTTTTCAAAAACGCATAAAATTAGCAGGTGTTCTTATTCAGAAACTATGTAAACGAATGGTGTTTTTTTTTTTTTTTTTTTTTTCGGATAAATGTATAAGATCTTTTAGAAAATACTGTCAAAGTTGGTGTTTTCAATCAAATTTCCGGACGCGATAGCACGGGAAAGGAGAAAAACCCGTCGTCAAGTGACAAGAATCGCTTTTAACTCAATAATTAATTAATCAAAAAATGGAAAACGCTATTCGATTCCAAATCGCTTCAGTATTCAGGTTTGTCAATTTTGTTCCTTTACAGTTTAAAATGAGCCAGAAAATGTGTCAGAAAGTTTTGTGTTGTTGAGCAGCGAATTTGAGAACCCACTTAAGGTATATTTCGAATGATTCGGTTAAGAAGAAGTTCATTATCGCTATCACTATTTTTACAAAACAAATTGCCTACTCGACACATCCCAGGAACAGTTAACTCCAGTTCGAGTAAATATTTAAAGATATTTATTTTGTTTCAGCTAGAATTAAGCAGCTTATGTAGGAGTTGTTTATCAAAATGAATATAATGCAAAATGCGATTCCAGAGAAATTCCTTTATCTATAAGAATTTCCATATTTTGTTTATTTGTTTATTCACATTTTCATATCTTCCAAATTACAGGAGATTTTAATTAGTTACAAAAGCACTAATTAGCCAAGTCATTTTTTTTCTGTTGTATGTTTGAAATATTAATTTTCATTTTCATAATTAAGTTCCTATTAATAATATTGTTACTAACCCACTTAGAATATAAATTCTACATTATTTTTAATATAAATTGTACATTATTTTTATTTTTCTGATTCAAAATACATTTTTCTATTTTTCAGGGTTTTGCAAATTACATCTTGGGGCCCGTTGCTTTTATAATACCTATTTTAGTGGCTGCTTCAGCATATGGAGCCGCAAATGGAACATGCCTTATTGCAGCCAGGTAATTATATTGTTGTTTTACAAGTTAGAAACAGTTGATTAAATTTTGAAAGAGAATTTTAAATTGTGGGCTAACTATTGTGGATTTTCCCCTTCTCATTCTTTAAATTTCAGTAAATTCTACAATCTACAATTAATACTAAATTTCACTGATGTCTCCAATACATTTCCGTTTATTAGACTAACGAAGAATTTCATTTCCTGTTTACCGGTACCATTTCTTATGAAATATGAAATCAGCCTGTATTATTTTAATGTACCGTAATTTAGATCTACTTAAAGATTGTAAGGAAATTCTTTTAATATAAATTATTACAGTTTGGGGGGGGGGGTGTAAAATTTTAACTTACATCACCATTTATTAACTAAACAGTATAATCAAAGTGAAAATGGCGCAAAAGCGCAGGCGCAGTTGCCATGGCATTATTTTTTAAACGCATTTTCTTTTTTCGCGCATTACATTAATTTAACAAGAGAATTTCTGTTTTCAATTTATTTTCACTCCAACTGCGATCAGAATTTGTGTATAAATTGGATGATCCTACAGAAATGGTGCTTACTATTTCATGGTACAGTGGTGTAAAATGAAGGAGCAGTCGCCATGGCATTATTTTTTAAACGCATTTTTTTTTCGTGCATTACATTAATTTAATAAGAAAATTTCTATTTTCCATTTTTTTTTTCACTTCAACTGTGATTTGATGATCTACTGAAATGGTGTTTACTGTTTCACGGTACAGTGGTGTAAAATGAAGGAGAAGTCGACATGGCATTATTTTTTAAACTCATTTTTTTTTTCGTGCATTACATTAATTTAACACAAAAATTTCTATTTTTAATTTCTTTCTTTTCCCTTCAACTGTGCTCAGAATTTGTCTATAAACTTGATGATCCTACAGAAATGGTGCTTACTGTTTCACGGTACAATCCAGTTTCCTCAGATCGAAGTCCGATAGGGCGAAAATTCTGTAAAAAATTTTTTAGCATTATCCAACAAATTCTCTGTACACAAAACGTAATTCCATTATAAAGAAAATTCTTTATACGGAGTACATTTTTGCTATTCCGTAAAATTCATTCTAATGGCATTCGATCATATATATACGGTAAAGACATTCTGATGAAACGAACGGGAGTTACTTACAGATATGTGTTTAACCCTTTCCGGCACGGGCAATTTTTGTTGTAAAATGATGAAATGATTGACTGACACCGGAAATTTATAACGACTTTTTTAGAAATTAAAAATATGGTTTTTTTAACCGTTCATTGTAAAAGGAAAATTTTACGAAAATATTCTTGGTGCCGTTCGTAAGTTTGAAATTAAAATTGGGTATCCAGACCCGGGCACACTGTGCCGAAAAGGGTTAATGTATATGTTTCTGTAAAAATTTATAAGGGTAATTATTCCGTATTAAGGGTAATTATAAGTAAAAATTCCTTATGGTATCAAAATTTGGTATTACTATTTAAAAAATAAAAATTATTATAAATTTTAATAAGTAGACGAATCCTCAAAAATTGCATTCATATTCTGAAAGAAGGCACAATTTCTAGTCTAGGTTTTACGGCAAATCCCAGCATCTGCCAGTGCGAAGTCATGAATTCTAGGTTTTGCAGGTAAATCCTACCACTTATCCGATTGAGGTGGTAAAAAACCGAAAAACGTTCATAATAGCTTCGATTTCGGGCATTTGGGGCATTCTCACAATCTTTTGACTTTTGGGGGGAAAAATCTGGCGAAATTAAGCTTGCTAAAATAACATTTTAATCTGATAGACGAATGCCTTAATGATTCAAAATAAAGAAAAAATGGTCAGCAGCAAAATTTTTTTTTATTTAACTGAGGGTTATGTTAAACTTATGTTAGGGAAAATTAAACTTTGTGAGTTAAATTTTCCTTACCATTTTACCACTAAAACACAGGACATTCAAATAAGAAATAATAACAATGTAGTATTTTTAGTACAAAGTTTTCGTATAACATTGTTTTAAAGGGGTATTAAAGAAGGGATGGTAAGGTAAAAAAAGGGGACGGTATAGGAAAAAAGGGACGGATGGGATGGAACGGTAAAGAAAATTACCACCTATTTTAGGCAAATCATGTTAAGACTAAGTGGTAGCCACAATGTAAACCTTGGGGACGGTAAGACTACCAATAAAGCCACGATCTTGAAATTGATGTTTAAATGCTGATTTAAATTCTGCAGTAAATTTCTTGTCAAAGAATTTTAGACATTTTTTCTCTAGCGTACTTCTGCATGAGAAAAAACTTGAAAAAAATTCTGTGGCTGCATCTGAAGTTATTTTCTGTATAAGTTTAGCAAGAGGGACGGTAAGGATGAAAAACCCAGGGACAGAGTTCAAAAAATAATATCAACCGTAAAAATGTGTGCAGGTTAATTTTTTGCTACATATTTATATAAAACAATTGTTTCACTTACGCAAAAAAATTACATCGAATTACTTTTATTGAAACAATTTTATAGAGACAGCTCCAAATTTAAAAATCAGCATCAGGGACACAGGACGGTACAGGAGTTTTCCTGGTATTTGGACCTCCAACATCGTCCAAAACTTATTTATCTCGTTAATATTGTTATGCAATGGAATGTTCCCCAGTATATGAAATTAAAAAAAAAAAAAAAAAAAAACAGAAAAAAGTGCATTAAAATAAAAATTATTATTCAGGGACATGAAAGTCAAAAGATTGTGAGAATGCCCCATTTACCAATATTCTTTGTTAATAGCCAAAATCGCCAATTATTGGTATGAAGTTTATAAACCGAATTATAATTATTGGTTTTAATATTAATAAAACTAACTCTTTCTATTAAAAATCAGTTTTCATTTTCTCCGAATAAAATATTCTTGAAATAAAATAAAATTATAATTCAAAACAGAATATTAACAAAAATATTAATAAAATAGAGCCTTATAGTACCAAATCATTTTTACTTCAGTATTGAGGCTATTAATTGAGAAATTTTTTTAAAGAAACCTTGTTTATTTTTATTGTATCAGATTTTAAAAGCAATCGCGAGGTTTAAAAAAAAAGACGCATCTATATATATATATATATATTTTTTTAATTCCGTGCCGAATTTGCGGGGCCGCAAGAAATGAACTCGAGTGCCGTATGTGGTCCGCGGGCCGCATAATGAGACCCACTACTTTAGACCTTCGAAAAGAGAACTTTCTTGTATCTCGAAAACTTATGGTTGGAATGAGCTGCACACTTACATGCCTGTGTTTTTCACGATTGTGGTTCATTTTAGGTAAAAATTAATGTAGGTCATATTATTTTTAAATATGAACTTATTAATAATTTTCAGCTGTCATATGTTTTTAATTTTTTTTGTTTAATGCCTGGAGTATTCTTGCATCTATTCACTGTATCTTATTTTTAAAAATTTCAACTGAATCCGTTTTTTGAAAAGATATAAATTAAAGTTTGTCACACGTATTTAACATTAGCATTCTCAAATTTTGACCCCTTCTAACTCTATTAAAAGCTTTTAAAATGTCTATAAACTATACTTTTTAGGGGGGGTGGGTTCCCTGATCCGAGGGTCTCATATGTTGGTATCAAAATTAGGCTATTTAAAAAATAAACTTTAGTACAAATTTTAATAAGTAGACGACTCCTATTTTAAAAATTGCATTCGTATTCTGAAAGTAAACACAATTTCCAGTCAAATGATGCCCCTCAATTTCTCTCCGACAATTTTATAATAAAATAGCATGAGGTGTTGCGATTTTTTTTTCTTTTACAGGTCTCTACCAATGTCAGAGTTGGCCAAATTTGTAATTTCAATTATCTGCAATCTAATTACAGTTTAATTGTATGTAATTAATTGTAGTTAAAATTACATGCCGTAAAAAATTCTTGCAGCACTGTAACCGGAACCCCCGCCATCCCATTATTTGACAAAATGTCTGTGTTTGAATGAGTGTAACTTTTATCCATTACATGTTTTTAACCTGTAATTACACTGCGGATGATTGACATTACAAATTTGCCCAACTCTTACCAATGCATTAATGAAACGTATAATAATTATCGAAAGCATTTATTTACCTATCAACAAGATTGTTTAAGAACGATCAAATTCCGAACACTAAGGCTAATAAGAACAAAAAACTTCTTAAAACACCATACAATTTTTTTAAATGCGCTAGGCCTTTCGAAAGATCTGAGTCTTTCTTCGTCAGGCGCAAAGAAGACGGGCTTCTACTATGAAAGCAAAAGCAAGACTGAAATGAGACATAAGGGAAAGGAAACAAGCTGAAGAAACAGCCAATAGGAAATTAGAAATCAACAGCAAATAGGAAAGTAGAAGACAACAGCCAATCGCAGAATAGTATAATGAAAACAAAAGAACACAAAGTAGGAGGGGCAAAAATTGGGAGGGACAAAAAAATAAAAATACATATAATTACATATGGCTAATGTCACTTATTACTAAGTAATGCTAAGGCTAATTATTAAGGCTATGGCTAGGTCTAATTACTAAGGCTAATGTCAGATGAACGTCTTTTTACACACTTTTTACGCTTTTAGTGCCTCCTTACACATGCTAGTGAAGGTGTAGGGAGGCACTAAAAGCGAAAAAAGCGTGCAAAAAGACGTTCGTCTGACATTAGCCTAAACAAATAAAAATACACAAAAAAAACCCCCTCCATACACTGTTAAAAATCTCCAGTCATTCGACTGTTTTCAAAGATAACGGTTATTTGACCATATTACATTGAGAGGGGGGGGGGGGACCCGCCTTCACCAAGAATGAATGAGTAGTCATTTTCTGAATCCCTAAACTAGAAATATAGATTCCCGACCTATGCGAATAGGGTAAACAACTAGGGTGAATAGACGAAATGATCTAGAATTTCTAGGCGACGAAACGATAATGAATCGTTTCAGATGCGAGAAAATATCGCTTGATTTCTGGAATGGTTTCATAAACTAGAATTATAGTTATTAAAACTAACCTCTTGTGTTCGCATCTATTTACAGATATTTTTAAATAAGTCTGATCACGAGAATATAAGAAAACGCTCTTGGATTCTAGTAGGAGACGTTAGAACTCTCGAGCAAAGGGAACTAGAATTTATAGGGATGACATGGAACTATTTTTTTCTAGATCCACAATTTAGATCCTAGATGCCAGAACCATATTTTTTTCTCATAGTGTATGACGCGTATCTGTCCATATTTTTTTCTCAGTGTAAGACGCGTATCTGACCATATTTTTTCTCAGTGTATGACGCGTATCTGACCATATTTTTTTCTCAGTGTATGACGCGTATCTGACCATATTATTGACCCTACTATGGTCAGAATGAAGCTAAATTACGGTTGTGCAACCGTTTTCTATAAAAACGGTAAAATCACTGGACAGTTTGTTGCAAACTTTTAAGTGTACCAACTATTAAAAAAATTATTTTTTGAGTAAATTATTTATTTATAAACTAGCTGAAGTACCCTGCGTTGACCAGGATTTTAAGAATGTTTGTTTAGAAAAATCAATTTCAAAATTAAACTCCGTGCGGATTAATTCTTGCCGACATATTTTTTTTTTCAGTGCTTGAATCTTGCACATATATGCTGCGTTTCTTTTTTATTTATTAAATTCGTTAAAATTTTTGTTTTTATCTTACTATTTTTTTTAAATGTTTTCTTCTAAATAAATATAGTCTCGATTCTGAAAAAAAAAATGAAAGAGAAATGAAAATTCCTGTTTTATAAATAAACAATCATTCATGACATTCATTTCTCTTGTAAAAGCCATTCGTTTTAAGAGGCTTCTTCACTCAAGCTAAAGGACCCGTCGCTAATGCTAATCCTATGAAAGAAACTTATAAAGATATCTCGATTGCGTTTCAATAATTTTAAATGATTTTTTTTCTTTTGCATTAGATAGCTGGGGTCGATCTGTACGAAGACCGTTTTTTACTTTTTCGATTTTGATTGCAGATTTTATTATGAGGCTACTTTCTCTTTCAGAACCGGTTTCGAAAGTGAAAGTGTTCTCATTAAAAATATCTGCAGAGAAAACCAAAAAAGTAAAAAACGGCCTTTGTACAGATCGACCTCAGCTGTCCAGTGTATAAAAAATCGTTTAAAAATATTGAAATGCAACCGAGATATCTTTCTAAATTTCTCATTAGCGAACGGGTCTTTTAGCTTGACTGAAGTAGACTTAAATATCACGTCATATTTACATGCTTTCTGTACTTACTTATATTCATGTTCCTTGAATTATTTACAAAAATTTGAACATGTTCGTTTTATTTTAAACATGACATCATATTTATCTGCTTGTTGTACCTACTGACTAATATTCTTCCTTGTATCCTTGCATTATTGTCAAATATTCGAAAATGTCCGTTATACTTCCTGTATGACGTCATATTAATTTCCTTTTTAGTTATTTCAATGACGTCATATTCGCCTGCTTTCTAAACTTACTCATATTCATATGCTTGTATTATTGTCAAATATTTGAAAATAAATACTCATCCCTGTTTGGTTTCTCCCTCTGAATTTTCGTACTGTCGCCGTCAGTTTTTACAAAAATTAAGAAAAATTATCGACAAATTAAAAAAAAAAAAAAGTGCATATTCGGAATCTCTCTATTCTAAAAAAAAAGTAACTACCGCTGTCACCGCCGCCGCCGGTTTTGAATTTTTTGTGACCGGAGGTCTTTCTTCGTTAATATTAAGAAAAATAATGCATACAAAAATATGAAAATCGGTAGTACTATACAGAAATGTTTGATAAACACTCTGATGCAGACAGTTTTCAAATCGAAGAATTATTTTAAGAGATATTTAATGCTAAAGTTGGACAAAATCGTTCCACTAAAAAAGTTTTATAGGAGCAAAAACTATACATCGAAATTTAATAATTTTTAGATCATTTTATACGTTATAATTTCCCGGTGTGCAGAATTCATTTATTTTTTTAATTTGACTCATTTTTCGAGGTTTCATTTCTATTTTAAATTCAAATTTTCAGCATTTCGAGAGATATTTTTTACTTATTTTAGAAAATTGTACTAATTTAACCTGTTGCCAACTGTATAAACAACGGAAACAATGTTTGCTTCAAATTAAAAAATTATTTACACGTGACTATTATAAACAGAAAAAATCATTTGGAATTAGAATTAAATAATTATGTACAAAAAGCAGGAACTTATTAAAAATTACGTCATAAAAAGTATACACGTGAATTTTAAAAGAGAAAGGGTATTGTAAAATAATAAATTCATTAACATGCGTTAGAAGTCTTAAATAAGAGAAATTACGTCATATTTACGTCACATTACAGTTATGATATAAAATGAGCACAAAATAATATTGCAAAACAGTTTAAATTTAGAAATTGCGCTAGACATTTATTTGATATTTTGAGAGGATCTTTTCAACTATTTTTGTTAGGAAAGCACAAATAATATTTCATTTCTAACAAAAGTATTTTCACGTGAATATTTAAAAGAGAAAGAATAGCTGGGTCAAAATTACGTCAGATTAAAAACGATTAATTTAAAATGTCTCATTTAAAAGAACTTTCTTTTCGCTTTGTTAAAAAATACCGGGAGTCAAAGACTCTGTTTACTTAATTCCTTTTATATTAGCTTATTTTGAAATGTTTTTACACGTGTCTACGTCATCAAGTTATTTTTATATCAACGTTTTGTTTGTATTTTTATTAATGTTGTACTAATTTACTTGTTCTTTCGTTATTTAAAATATGATGTCAATTTGTATAATTTGGCGAGTGGTTTGGCGATTTATATAATTTGGCGAAATTGGTCGACTGGATAATCAAGTAGTACCGCAGCGGATTTGGCGTTAAAATTCCAATATCAAACAGAAATGAATAGAAATCCGTTTATAGGGAGATCGTCACTGTTTTTAAAATTATAATTCAATCTTTCGAAATCTTTTTAAAGCCGATCAAATTAGCGTGCATTTCGAGTCTGCGGTGTCTGGACGGGGGTTGTCGAGCGTAGCTCGTAGGGGGCCGAGCCCCCTAGTCTAAAAAAAATTTCTACATTTGCTTTGAAATGTTCAAATATCTTGATTAGTGTTCTTAATTTTATCCAGTTGGTGAAAATTGTCATCATCTTTATTGTCACAAACCACTCGTTGTCATCGGCAAAAGACAAATAACAGATTTTTCGTTGCCACATACCTTAGCGTTTTTTATATATAGATCAGCAAAAAGTAATCGTAAATATAGCTTTAATAATTAGAAACGAGTTTATTAGTATAATACAACCTAATACAATATATAAACTTACTATTTTTTCTTCTTCTGTTAACCAGGCTCCCTTTTGTCGCTGCACGAGAAGGACATTCAGCAGAAATGATGTCTTATATTCAACTCAACAGATTGACGCCGACGCCTGCCTTGGTTTTTAACGTAAGTCTTAAAGTTTAGCATTTGTGTGTCTATGGAAAAAAAAATAATGTCGCCAATTTTTCTTTGAAATTTTGCGAAAGAAAAAACAAGAACGAAAAATAATGATTCCAGCATCGATTATGAAACACTTTTCAACACATTCAGAATACTCTAACAAAACTTAACAGTTTATTAAGGTGAAAAACGATGCCTAAATAAACAATTTGGAAAACGCATAACGCATTTGAAAACCAATATTAGTAAAAATGTCCGTATTTTTTTGTGCAGCCCTGTACTACATATGTATTTGTATGTATGCTAAAAGTTCGTTCAGTTAAACGCATAGCACGATTGAAAATTCCCATTGATTAATTTCCGCCCATAAACAGGAAATGCACATGAGATCTTTTGTGCAGCTCTGTATATGATCTATAGAATTCATGCACGCCAAAAAATGTGTGAAAAAACAGTTAAATTTTAAAACGCGTATACCACAATTGAAAACGTACTTGCAGCAATCGTTCTTTATGGGCAGTACTGTAGCCACTTTTGTGTGTCCCTGTAAATGAACAATAAATTATATGCACACCAGTTTCTACAGAGAGCGTCTTGTAGTACACCTCATAAATAAATTTCAATATGTTTAAAATAGTGTAATATCATAAAAATACAATGCAAACGATTTTAAAGGGCCTTAACGTAAGGCATTATTTGAGTGTACCTGTAAATGAACTGCAAGTGCTATGCACATCTTTTTGCAATACCGAGCGCAAGCATGTCATAGTAAATCCCAATAACATGTATTAATTCCATGGCAATCTGACTATATTCGCGTGTGCGAGAGCACGGTAAGACGGCAGACAGAAGGAGAAACAGAATTCACAAACACTTTTCAGCTGTGTTGTAAAGTGTTAAAAAATTTAATTCATTATACTCTCAGTGTAACATCATTAAAATACACTGCAAACGATTTTTCGCCGTAGACCATTGAACGGAATTCTTTTGGTGGTCACATAAATGAATAATAAATGCTTTACGCTCCATATTCTAGAGAAATCGTGTTTTATTGTACCTCACAAATGCATATCAATTTCATTATGTTTAAAATGGTGTTACATCATCAAAATGCGCCTGAAACAACCTTTTCCCATTGACCACCCACAATGCAACGGAATGCTTTTGACAATCCCCGTAAACGAACTACAAATGTTGAACACTTTATTTTCAGTAGAGATCTAGTATATAGTAAACTCGACTTATATGTAAAACAAGGGGGATTCCAGTATATTTACGCGAGTTAGAGCACAGTAAGAGAAACCAAAGTCATAAACCTTTTCAACTACGTTGGAAAGTGTTAAAAAGACCCCAACCCTGACATTGTTTTTTACTTACAGTCTCTTGTACGAATTATTTAGATTAATGAGGCATTGGACATAAGAGAAAAGATCCTTCAGTATATTTACGCGAGTTAGAGCACAGTAAGAGAAACCAAAGTCATAAACCTTTTCAACTACGTTGGAAAGTGTTAAAAAGACCCCAACCCTGACATTGTTTTTTACTTACAGTCTCTTGTGCGAATTATTTAGATTAATGAGGCATTGGACATAAGAGAAAAGATCCTCCAGTATGTTTACGCGAGTTAGAGCACAGTAAGAGAAACCAAAGTCATAAACCTTTTCAACTACATTGGAAAGTGTTAAAAAGACCCCAACCCTGACATTGTTTTTTACTTACAGTCTCTTGTACGAATTATTTAGATTAATGAGGCATTGGACATAAGAGATAAGATCCTCCAGTATATTTACGCGAGTTAGAGCATAGTAAGAGAAACCAAAGTCATAAACCTTTTCAACTACGTTGGAAAGTGTTAAAAAGACCCCAACCCTGACATTGTTTTTTACTTACAGTCTCTTGTACAAATTATTTAGATTAATGAGGCATTGGACATAAGAGAAAAGATCCTCAAGAGTAAGATCGACAAGTTAAATAAAATAAATATAAGGATAATTTAATAAAAAAAACCCCGTAACATTAAGAATCACATTTCAAACTTTGGACAGTCATTCAACAGTGATATAGTATTAAAAAGACTTTACAGTGGATAAAAAATAAGGCAGTCTTTCTTGACCTGCATAACTTTATGAATGAAATGAAATATGAAATTAAGAATGAAATGACCTGCATAACTTTATGAATGAAACTATTATGTAATTTAGCTAGACTTATTTTATTTTCTTACTCGAGTCATCTTCCACTACTTTTTCGTTAACAATAAAATGTATAAATGCCTTCTCAACGTTAAAATGAAGAACTGCTTTTTCATGATATTAACTTACAACTTGATTACAGCTCGTTAACCTATTTGCTGTATGACAAGTTACTATTTCATATTCAAAGTAATTGCAGCTTCAGTATAAGTAAAACTCTTCTGTCAAATGAAATTTAAAATATAAGTTACCTTTTTTTTCTGTTTCCTGTTTTATATTATGTTAAGTATGTTAAATTCAAGCTATTATTAAATGGGATAAAATTTTCTCATCGTAGGGAATTTTTTTTTTTTTTTTTGCCAAGCAATTGTAATTATATAATGAAGCAACCAATCGTCCAACATTCTGCAGGATATTCATGACAAGAAAAGCAACTATAATCCCGCATTTTAATATTTTTCTGGAACATTCAAGAAAACATTAAATGCTTTCCCCAAAACCCGAATAAATAAATTAGAATAAGCATATGATCCTATTTTTTATTAAAATGACGTTATTTGTCTGTGCAAGGTAAGCTCGGAGAAGATTTGCTGTAGAAGTCGTCTGCACGGGCCAGTGGCGTAGCTACATATTCAGCGCCCTGGAGCAAGGAAAGCTTGTGCGCCCTCTTGTCACACGAAAAAGTTCTGCGCAATTTTGTTTTCAAGTTTAAAATTTATATACTAAACTTAATTTTATTTAAAACTTTACTTTTATTTGAAAATCAAAGTTTTAACAACGTATTAAATATAAATAATTAAAAATAGATAATGAATAATGAAATGAATTATAATTCTTTAAGTACGGAGTACCTACCAATATTTCCTGCGAATTGTGCGGGATTTTAATTTTAAATGCGCAATGAGCCGAAGCAATCTGCCACGCTTAATATGTATTTTTTCTTTTCAAGGTTTTCGAAGCATTGTAGAATACTAATAAAAAACACACTATTGACAAGATTTTTTTTTTTTTAATTTTCGTATATGGATGAAACAGGTTTTCTGTTGTTAGTGTCAAAAAATACTAAAATTCCATAAAATTCAAAGTATCATGACTCGGTAAATTTTGGTCATACAAAAATTTTTTATTTTATTTTACCTGTTAAAATACGGAGAAGATTTTCCTAAATATAACGCGAATAAAGATGTAAACTTCGTAATTTTAAAAAAATAACAATTTTGACATAAATTATTTTTAAGAGGATGAAGAACAACTTTGAAGCTTTTCTACTATTTGCACTAAATTTCTACAGCTAATAATTTAGAAAATTAGACAGACACCGGGGTCCTCACTGACCTTTCACTAATCTGAGCAATTTGGCAAATCGTTAAAGAAAAACTACCCAAATTCAAATAATGGTAGTAATAGATTCGTCGTGAAACACTAAGAATATCAAAACACAAATATTGAGTTACATAGGAAAGGTTTAATCGTGGAATAACATCATTGAGAGTGTCACCGAGAGAAAAAAAACGATCTCTTGCAATTTGGGCGATTTCAGTCATTTTCTCGCCAAATGATACGTTTTGGTGCAGTTGCGATCGGGAGCGAGAACCCTGATTGACACCCTGATATATTACTTAAGATTGCAGTTTTTTCACTTTTCATCAAAATGAAAAGATAATGGGAAAAAATATGCTCACTAAGTTAATGTTGCAACCAATGCCCAATGCTGCAATTATTTATGTTAATTAAATACAAATTAACACAAAATTGCACTTCCACACATATGCTACAGCCGGAAATATGCAAATTCGGTGTTTGACAATGTGGTGCGCAGTGGACGAATGTTGGAATTCTGGTCTGTAGTGTTGTTTAAAAGGAATGTGGTGTCTGAGAGTGATCAGTATTCATTAGTTATAGTTCAAAGTCATCATTTACGTGAAGTTCAAAAGTGGTGATTAATTGTTAGAATCGAGAGAGGTGAAACACAAATGAAGGTTACCCAAGATTTGAATATCCCTCAAATTGGCATATTAAGAGCTTGGAGCCGCTTTTTAAGTACTAGATCCATTGATAGACAGCCTGGTCAAGGGTGACCAAGAGCATCAACTGCATCCGAAAACCGTTTTCCGTCATTGTCGGCTCGAAGTAACCGCGAAGCGACTACAAGAAATTTGGTTTCAGACCTTCAGGCTGCCACAGGAACTCGACTTAGCCGGTCTACTGCTGCACAGAGGCTTAACGAGCGTGGACTGTATGCGAGAAAACAGGGCTGCGGAATCGGTAGGAAAAATGGACGACTCCGACTCCTTGAATTTTAACAGATCCGACTCGGACTCTTTCGTTCAAAAATAGGCCTGACTCCGACAGCCCTGGATAAAACCAATAGTTTGTGTCCCACGCATTCCAGCTTCCAAAGGCGTCGTCGTGATCAGCGGAGCCAAAACGACTCGGCCCGACGAGTATTGTTTACTAGCGAGTCCAGATATAGTCTGAACACAGATTCTAGACGTGTTTTAATCTGCAGAGAAGAAAGAACACGCAACTTGTCTTCCTTTGTCCGAGAAATATTCCGTTTCCGCGACCGCGGTTTAATGGTTTGGAAGGGGGAATCATGACAATTGGCGCACCAAGCTGCATAGCTTTCATGGTGGCTCTGTAACCGCTAGAAGATATGTGGAGGAGGTATTGGAACCCCAAGTTAGACTGCTTAAGGGTGATGTTGGCCCAGAGATTTTCTTAATGGATGACAATGCTCGGGCACAACGAGCATATGTGGTGTCAGAATACTTGCAAACAGAAGATATCATTCGAATGTATTGGACATCTTACTCACTTAACTTGAACCAGATTGAGCATTTGTGGGATGACTTAGGGCGCTGACTTTCAGCGCACCAAATCCCTCCACGGACCCTCTAGGAGCTTAAAAGTGCACTTTAAGAAGAGTGGAATGCCATTCCACAAGACTTGATCAACTCTTTTGTAAAGTCTGTGAAATCAAGATGTGAGATATGCATATCAGTCCGAGGTGACCTTACACCATATTAAAGAAAACATTTTCCCACAAAAGAAACATTGTAATTTATGTTAACTAATGCTTTTGTATAAATTTCCATTAATAATTTTTCATTAAGTGTCAGTCGTTTTATTTTTGTCATTTAACTGTGTCTTTTAATTTTGATAATCAGTGTACTTTCCATACACATACAATGCAAACTAGTCGGATGTGGCAATCCCAAAACTTTCTTCTATCTCATACATGTTAATACTTCCTGGAAAATGCAGCATAGCATCACCACCAGTTAGGTGATTTACACTAACATCTAATCAGTAACAACGTATGTCAAATTCTAACTGAATTTGAAGTTTGATGAAAATCCATGCATTAGTTTTTGAGATAGAGCTGTTGCGGAAATCGTGAAAAGTTTTGTATAGCAATGGCACCTATTGGACAATTTACACCAAAAACTTATCAGGATCAATTTATGTCAGGGACTAACAGAACCTAAAGTTTGAAGAAATTCATGCATTAGCTCTTCAGATACAGCTATTGTGGAAATCGTGAAAAATGCAGCGTAGTAGCGCCGCCTGTTGGGCGATTTGCACAAAGCACTAATTTAAACTAACGCAGCGCTAATTTATATCAGGGACTAACTGAATCTGAAGTTTGATGATTTCTGCATTAGTTCTCGAGGTAGAGCTATTACGACAATCATGAATAATGCAGCATAGCAGCGCCACCTATTAGGCGATTTACACCAAAAAGTTATCAGCATCAAATTATATCAAGGACTAATTGAATATGAAGTTTTCCGAAAATCCGTGGTTTAGTTCTAAAGATATAGTTATTGCGGAAATCACGAATAATTCAGCACAGTTGCGCCACCTGCTGAGCGATTCACACCAAAAAATAATCAGCACCAGTTTATATTGGGGACTACCTGAATCTAAAATTTTATTAAATTCCGTTCATTAGTTCTTGAGATAGAGTGCACACAAAATTTGTGTTACATACAGACAGACTCACAGACAGGCATTTTGTAACGGGATCTCTGACTCCTAAAGCGTATAAATCCGCCAAAAATCCGAATTCAAAAATTTTCATGAATCTAATACTTTCTTCTTGTAAAGATAGAAGAAAGTAACAAGGTAATAGGAAAGCATTGTAATTACAATAAAAACTAGTCGGATGAGGCAATTCCAAAACTTCCTTCTATCTCATACATGTTAATACTTCCTGAAAAATGCAACACCGGGTGGGTGATTTACACCAAAATCTACTCAGCAACAACTTATGTCAACTTCTAACTGAACCTAAAGTTTGATGAAAATCAGTGCATTAGTTTTTGAGATAAAGCTGTTACGGAAATCGTAAAAAATTCAGTTTTTGAGACAGAACTATTACGGAAATCGTAAAAAATTCAGTTTTTGAGACAGAGCTATTACCGAAATCGTAAAAAATTCTGCATAAGCAGGTCACCTGTTGCGCGATTTACACCAAAAACTAATTAGGACAAATTTATGTGAAAGATTAACTGAATCAGAAGTTTGATGAAAATTGATGCATTAGTTCTTGAGATACAGCTATTGTGGAAATCATGAAAAATGTAGCATAGCAGCGCCACCTGTTGGGCGATTTACACCACAAACTAAACAGTACTAATTTATATCAGGGACTAATTGAATCTGAAATTTCATGAAAATCCGTGCATTACTTCTTTAGATAGAGCTATTGCGATAATCATAAATAATGTAGAATGCAGCAGCGCCACCTGTAGGTCGATTTAGACCAAAAAGTAACTAACACCAAAGTATATCGAGGACGGACTAAATCTGAAGTGTTATGAAAATCTGTGCATTAGTTCTTGAGATATAGCTATTCCGGAAGTAGTGAACAATGCAGAATAGCAGCGCCACTGTTGGGCGATTTACACCAAAAAGTAATCAGCGCCAATTTATATCAGGGACTAACTGAATCTAAAGTTTTATTAAATGCCATTCATTAGTTCTTGAGATAGAGCGCCTTCAAAATTTGTGCCACAGACGGACTCACAGAGCGGGGGGACGAGGACAGAGCCTGATTACGGCCCAAGCAAACGAACATTACTATATTTTGCCTTATTTAATCCTAAAATTTTGCGATTAAATAAGGTTTAATGCGTAAAAATACATTACGATGGTGGTGAAAGTGGTGTAAGTTTGCATAGACGATAATCAGGTTCTAAGGAACACTGAATTTGGTATTTAACTTTTTATCTCTTTTTGATCAAAAAGGCTTATCAATTCTGCATTTGAGACTTGCCATATTTTCAAAATCTCAAAAAACGCACGAAATGTAATTTGCCGTTTCCCCCTCACCCCTTCTAAGTTTTGTCGTCGTGGGCTGATGAGAAATGCGCCTAAATCCGGCTCTTATTATTGTTTTATAATAATCTGTACTGATGCATGTTTAAATTCCACACACACGCACAAAAAAAGAAAAAAAAACCCTTCAAAAATTTCTTTTTTTTTTTGTTTTTTGTTTGTAAAATGGTCAATATTTTTCTTGAACTTGTCAAACTTTTTCTTTTTTTTTTTTTTTTTTTTTTCAAATCGTAAAATAACTAAATAGCCAAGACATTGCTATTACATCATAAATATAGGTTTCTTAACGGTGACTTCTTTGGCTATCATTATTTCCGTACAGTAATCATCGTGATAAATTTCTAAAACATTTTCAAAAGAAATGCACAAGAAAGATTATTTTTTGGAAATAGTGGTACCCAATAAAGTGACCGATAAGAATCCTGTAAACAAGTTTTGATTACTTAAAGGTTTGAAGATCTCGACTGTCGTCCAAGGAAAAGTTACAGAAAAAAAATAAACCCTGTCTGCTCGGCCTACAGGCGCAGGTAGATTTCGAAGTTAAGCACTAATTTCACCAACAAAAACTAAATGAAGATTAGATATAAACTCAGTTTAACAATTTTATCTGGCTGCTTTTGAAGAGATTTTAATTTCATTTTTCTAAGAGCTGGTTTTATCAGAATCATGTTATTAAGATATTTTTTTCTTTAACCGCTATGTATTCTTAATTTGTATTTGCTGTAAGGTTTCATCCTATCAAAAACTTATCAATATAAAAGTTGTAGATAATATTAAGAAGATTTGTAATAACTTCAAGCGGATTTGATATCTTATGAATTGACGAAATCATGATTTTTTCTTCTTCAACCACTCCCCCTCCCCTTTTTGTTTTCGTTTTTAATTTTTTTTTTTTTTTTTCGTTAAGAGTTGGTCTTATCAAAAACTTGTGAATACAAAAGTTGTAGATAATATTAAGAAGATTTATAATAAATTTAACTGGATTTGATATCTTGAGAATTGACGAAGTTATGAATTTTTTTCCACAAAACCCTATTTTTATCCTCCCCATTTCCATCCCCCTTGGGTCGATTTTGCCCATTTACAATCCCCGCCGAGATATTAGCCATCTTAATGTTTTTGGTGAGTTTGAAGACGATCCATGCATAATTGTGACTTTTATGATGCTTACAAAATTTAGTGCATGCATATATATAAACTTTTTAGGTAGGGGGTGGTTTTGGGTTCCTGGGGTCCTATAATGAAACGTTATGAAGGAATTTTTCAAAAGTCACACCATGGTAACGACTGCGATTTCTTACGAAATCTACCTAAAAACAGGCATGCTAAAACGGTACTGGAGAAGTCACTTGAGGCTTCAATATGGTATGAATTAAAATTGAAACTTCACGAATAGAACTGTGTATAAAGCATGTTTCAAATCGAAATAGTTGAGAACACAAGGTAAAACATCAATGCAACAAGATTCATCTATAATATCTGATTAATAACGAAGAAAATATGCAAATATTTTTACAAATCTTTATTCTGCTCTTTTCTAATTTGGCGCCCTTAGAATGCGTGCGCCTGGAGCAGTCTGCTCCAACTGCTCCACGGTAGCTACGCCCCTGGCACGGGCTGGAATTTCCCGGCCCGGGTCCGGCCCTGCCCGAAAGAAAAATAATTAGGCCCAGACCTGCCCGGTGGAAAAATTAAAAGTTCGACCCGGGCCTTGCCCGGTCCGTTTTCATTTTCTTTGTTCACGGTCCGGCCCGACCCGTGAAAAAAAAAAAAAAAAAAAAAAAAAAAAAAAAAAAAAGCTCAGACTCGACTCAATTTCTACAAAAAAAAATTCGATTTTTCTTATCATACAATTAAGATTCTTTCCTAGAATACTGCATAAATATTTATGGAAAATTTTAACAGTGTATTTTAGATTACTATATGTTTGCAAGCCAGATCATACAGAATAGCAATATTAATAATCACTTAGACACATTAGACTCTTCACTGTAAAAAAAAAAAAAAAAAAAAAAAAAACGGACTAAAAAACGGTGATTCTACAGGCAATCTAGACGCCAGTTGTATTTCCGTATTTTTACGGAAAATTTTCCTTATAAATTACAGAAAAATTTCCATTTTTCTAATTAAAAACGGAAATTTTTCTGTAATTTTTTAGTTCATTTTTTTACAGCGTTAAATTCAAATAAAGATTCATTAAAAACATCAATATGTTCAAAAATCAGAATGAAAGAAATAAAAATTGTTATAAACATCATAGCTGTATAATAAAAAAAGGAGATTTTTGAAAATATTTATCTATAACTTATTGAGGTATATTTCCAAATTTTCCGTTACCCAAAAGTTCATTATTACTACTATTATTTTTACAAAACAATTGCTTTCCCAACGAGGCTACTCCGAAAGTCCCACGAAAAGGCCCGCTCGCTAGTGTTAATCCAATGGGAGAATTTTTTTAAGGTATCTCGTTTTCATTTCAATATTTTTAAATGATATTTTTTTGCATTGCATAGCTGAGATCGATCTCCACAAGGGCTGTTTTTTACTTTTTTTGATTTTGTTTGCAGGTTGTTTTTTTTTTTTTTTTTAATGATGATGCTTTAACTTTCGAAACCGGTTCTGAAAGTGTCCTAATTAAAAATAACTGTAAACAAAATCGGAAAATTAAAAAACAACCTTTGTGGAGATTGAACTCGGCCATCCAATGCAAAAAAATCATTTAAAAATATTGAAATGCAAACAAGATATCTTGAAATATTTCTTCCATTTGATTAACATTAGCAAACGGGTGTTTTCGCATGACTGAAGAAGCCTTTTAAGGGGACCAGGAAAGCAAAATTCAACTAAAAATCGATTTTTACTTTTTTTTATATCATTAAATAGTTTAAACTTTTATATTTCCAACGGTGTGATGTTTATATAAAAAAAAAAAGTGTTGAAATTAATCATTCTTTCTAAGAGTGCATCACAGCTTATTGGCCATTTAAATCTTTAATTGACTTTTCCTGAAACTTGAATTTTTCATGTTTATGTTCCTTTTTTTCAATATCTATTAAACTTAAGAACTCACATTTTTATTTAATACTTATATTATGCTATATTTTATACTTTAACACAGGGATTTAATGATTTGTTGAGAATTATTTATTTTAGGCAGTGAAATCTTACCAAAAATGCTAATTTAAAAATGACTTTCAATAAATAATTAATAATTAACTTTTGAGTTTCACTTAGAAAGAAAATGGTCTGTTAAAATACGTAAATCATGTTATTTTAACTACTCTAAAAAATCTAGACCTCTATCTTTCACCATTTCTGAGAAAAAGGTACATAAAGTTGCTGAATTTAACATGGTGGAGATAGGGCTTTCCCGGTCCCCTTAAGTCTACTACCGGCCCGCCACGTAGATCTAGTATGTAGAAATAAATCTAAGCCTGATCCCGGCCTGATCCGAGTCTACTGGAAAAGAAAAAAAAGCCATGTGTCAGACATGGTGTAACTGCCCGATGCCGATCTCTACGCTGGACATGTTTTCTATATTGATGTTGTCAATCTAGCATCGGATCGTGCTCGTGCAGAACATTTATATCCATCTCTCGCCCCGATCACGTCCATTGAAAATTGTTCGTATTTTATCGGCTTAGTTTAATACTTTTAAATTTCTATGTCTGGCCGGTCCGCCCATTTAATTTTTATCGGCCCCGATGAGAGCCGAAGAAAAAATAAACGAGTCAGGCCCATAATTTTCTGTTTGGCCCGACCCGTTTATTTTTTTTCTTCGGCCTATCCCGGGTCCATGCAGATCTCTATTTGCTGTCGTTTCGTTAAGAGATCTCAGGACTCTTAAAGCTTCAAAATTTTTATTTTTTTAGATGTTAAACTCCTATATTTTCTGAACATTTTAATATAATTATTTCCTTGAAATTCCCATTAGAACAGAAGTTACGGCTCTTAGAATTATACCAGCGCAACTGCTGAAACGGCATTTCCGAATCTTTGAAGTCATTTTTCTCCAAATGATGCGTTAGGCCATAAAGCGCAGAATACCTCAAAAACTTCTGAATATTTCTTCATGAAATTTTCAAAACTTACGTTTCATGTTAGTCTGTATAAACTGAACCTAAAATTTCAGTTTTATTGTTTAAAAAAATACTTTTCTAGGTGATTATACTGTTGAACTTTTCAAAATTTTGTATTAGCTAAATACAACTTTGTATCAAAAATATAAAAATGCTTTAAATACAAATTTATTTAGGTTCAGGGTTAGGTTATAATCTGAAGTACAATTTGGCGCAAAAATTTTCATTGTAGTTGTAAAATTTATTTTGTAATTCTGCGCGTAAGCTATCATACCAATTTTCTACTCGACAAATGTCTGACAGTTTGGTGCACCCTATAAATACTAATTCTGCATCTTGCAAATTTTTAAATACATGAAATGAAAGAACATATTTATGTCTTTTATACCAATTAAAATTGAGTTTTTAAATCATATACATTTTAAGATATTAAATGTTGAAACTGGACCGTTCTTTTTTTTTTTTTTCATTTTTTCCAGTTTTAAGAGTCCTGAGACCCTTTAAACTAAATCATAATTATAGTAGTGGCGGTATTGAAAATGTAATGTGTAGCATTTACGATTACTTTATCACACTCAAAAGAATTCCGTTACATTACGGTCTATGGGGGAAAATCGTTTGCGGTGTATTTGAATGATATCACACTATTTTAAAGATACTAAAATTTATATATAGCATTGAGTTTACTACACTGCGCTTACTGTAGGATATGATGTGTATAGATTTTATCCTTCATTTACAGGGACACACAAATGAATTTTTCTACAAAAGAAATTGAAGAATAATTGAACTAGTGAAACCTCAAGCCTACGAACAATAATTGCTAGAAGTACGTTTTCAGTTGTGGTGCGCGTTTTTAAATTGAACTATCTTTTTTAATATTACTTTGTGCGTATAAATTCTATAGATCATATACAGGGCTGCACAAAAATTCTGAAGTACATTTCGCTTATTAACGGAAATTGCTGAATAGAAAATTCGAACTGTGCTATTCGTTTAAATAAACTAACCTTTAGCGTACTATATAGTATACATACAAATCTATAGATCAGCGTTTCTTAAACTCTGGCATCTCGTGGACCCCCTTTGATATGATATGCATTCCGGAGACCCCTAACAAAAGCTTTGTTAATGTAAGATAAAAAAAATATATATTTTTTTATAGTATAGAGCTTATTTATTTTTCATTTCAGATATTCCGTGTTAAATGGTTGAAAAAATTCAGTTGTATTAATAAGAAAAATGACACATATTTTAAGACAGCTAAAATATACACTACTATTTCTCATGAGAAGTATACTACTGTTTTTTCCCCTAGGAGATGTGCAATGGCCGGTTCCATGTTCGAAACATATATTCGCAAGTCTGTTTTGACATTCAATTGTTTCTATATTTACTTTTCATGTGCACAAAGCTGGAGAAAGTCTTTTCACACAAATATGTTGTACAGAAGGGAAGTACATGCTGGATAGTAATGCTGCTAGTTCTGCATACGTATTTCTCACACACAGCCAAAAATTAGGAAGGCTATTTACTTGGAAAGCAATTTTCCTGGAACCATCGCATGATAATTCCGCAAGCTGTTTCTCCTCTAAGACTGTTAAGGATTGCATTTCACTAATATTTTGGAAATGAAATGGACCACTCATCCACTCATTTTCTGACTGTGAGGGAGGAAAATAATGTCGGAAAATTTCTTTCAAGTTCTTCAGGTGTACAACGAAATTTTGAACAATATCAGGGAAAATTGTACTGCCAGAGGTTTGTAAGAAATCTAATAATGTTAGGAATAGGGCTGGACGATATCAGAAATTTAATATCGCAATATATCAACGAGTTAATATCGATATTACTGATATATCGCGATAACTACTGTAGAGATCTGCATGGTCCAGCCCGTGGCCGGAAGCCCGGCACCGCCCGTGGGCTGGGCCTATTTTCGTTTATGGCACTTGGACCGGGCCCGAGCCATACTTCTTTCTGAAGGCTCGGGCCATACTTCTTTCTGAAGTCTCGGACCATACTTCTTTCTGAGGGCTCGGGCTTGGTCTCCCTCCATTTTTTGGGGGCAGGGCCGGGCCCGAGCTATACCTTTTTCCAAAAGCTCGGGACGGTCCGGGCCTAACTTTTTTTCTGTACAGAGCCAGGTCTGGTTTCATTCCTAATCTTCACGGCCCGAAATTTTCAGTCCTAGTTTTGACCCGGCCGTATGAAAATCATTGTCTCAGCGTGGCCTGGTCCATTCAAAAGTCAGTAGAATTAGGCCTGGCCCAAAAATTTTTGCAAAAAATGTATACTCTTTTAAATCGCCATTATTTTACACTTAAACATTAAAATTTATTCTTTTTAAAGAATAGTAGATTTCTATGCTTATTAAAATTTAGCTGAATTAAAATATCGTAAAACGTGTGAAAAAGAACCTGCCAATGACGGAACTCTGTTTTAAACTGAAAAACGTGTTTATCCATGAAAAATTAATATACTAATACCTAAGAAAAGGATATATAAAACATTTACTCTTGCTAAGAAGGGAACTTGTCTATAACGCATTTTTTTCTATGCAATTCCGTCTTAGAAGATTTTACTGTATAGTATTTTCAGATTTTTAACACTTCAATACATGGAATACGGATTAACAATATTAATGATAACTAACACATTTACATACACGAAATAGAGATTCATTAAAAAATAAATATCGCACCCTGCGACACTTCTATAAAAATGGAGATTATAAACATGAAAAAAAAAAAAAAAAAAAAAAAAAAAAAAACTTAAGATAAGTATTTTTGGTTAGAACTCCTCGTATGAGACAAATTTTTAACCTAATCGATGCAAAAATCAATCTTTTGTAGAAATTCACTCGTGCCGGGCCGGGCCAGGTTTGGGCCGAGATTTTAACTTTTTTCCGGGCCGGGGCGGGCTCGGGCCGAATTTTTAATTTTTGTATCTGGCCTGGCTGGGGCAATTTTTTTTTTTCTATGAGTCTGCCTGTGCTACCTTTTAAACTGTCTTACTCTAAACTACCTTAAACTGTGTAAGAATAGAAATATTGCTAATTTCGAATACAAAAATGGTACAGTAGCAGCAATTTAAGTACCAACAGATGTAGAATGCTACAAATGAGTGTTTAATTGTTCACACAGCATATTGAAATATGTATATATATCTATGCAAAATAGAAATATTTTAGGGAACGAAACCAATATTTGATAGCTGTTTGCACTTATACCATTTGTTGCATAGTATTTTTCTTTAAAAATAGTATTTTTTTTCTTTTCTTCCTACTTCATGGATTATTTATTAATAACATTTTGACTATTTAATTACTTCGCGTATAACTGAGAATATTATATAAAAAAAAAAAGAGTGACGATTTTAATATGATTAAAATAAGTAAAAGCAGGGGAAAAACTAAATTAATTTAATGCCACATATCATGCTAATATACTTGTAATTAAGTAGGTTTCAGTGGATGATAGATGCAGCAGACATGTTGTTTTTCTATCTTTCTCTAAGGAATGAATGTATTCTTAATCGAAAACATTCACTGTATTCATATCTTCTTACCTATTTACTACAAGAAAACAACATCGAAACCCTATTTTTTTTTTTAAATATAAATATTCAAATCAAATTTCGGAATAGTTTTATACTAATTTAAATTTATTTTTTGATAAATATGCCCTTTAAGCAAAAATGCAAGACAGGATATGTTAAATTCATGAGAGAAAACTTTGCCCTGATGAAAATACAACAAACGACAGAAAAGAAAGAATATGAATAAGCATTGTATTCAGTAGCATATTAGACATTAGAGTCTGGGAAGCTTTTTTAAAAAGCAACGAATCATCACAGTGAACGACTGCTTTGTCCTTGACTTTTCCCCAACTTGACTAGAGAGAAAAGTAAAGTTTACAATTAGCGGACTCTGATTGGTGGCTCGCAAGTGGATCATCCCTGCTTTTCAGCTAAGTACTCAATGATAACCAGCTATATTCTGTATCAACTGGAACTCAGCAATAATCAGAGCTCGTTTGGTTATTCATGACATATCAATAGCTGTGGTTATATCAATATGTGTGGATCAGTCTCAACGACGAGAGGGCGATGAGAAGAGAAGTGCGATAACTGTTATTCAGTATAGTTTTCACCCAAGGAAGAGTGGAATAATTGGAATATGTCTAGAGATAATCAACGGAAAGAAAGATAATCGAGGTAGATTTTATGTTTTGGAGAGGATAGAGGGTGAAAACATTGTAATGGAATATTGGGCTATGTTTTTCGGGGCTTTGGCGGTGTGCGCAAAAGATTATTATTTTATTTGGTTTTGTGATATTCTACGCTCTTTTTTCGAGGCTTATGTTCAAAATTCCAGTGAGCTCAAAACATTGTTATTTTATTGGGATATATCAATAAAGTCAACGTTTAGATATTGTTATTGCTACATTTAAAAAATATCAATATTTGTCGATATATTGATAAATGATCCAGCCCTAGTTAGGAATGATTCCAAATTATTATTTTCAAGTCGATTTGTCTATAAATCGATTTTTTTATTGTTGCATCTACCTTATCCTGTCCTGGAAAATACGTACCAGTGTTCCTTGTAAGCTTAAATTCAGCTCATTTAGAAAACTAAAAATATCTATCAAATATGCCGCCTTGACAAGCCAGGAGAAATCATTGAAACATTCTTCCAAATGGAATTTAAAATCCAATAAAAATAACCTTACTTCATCACGCAGTGCAAAATAGCGATTTAAAACTTTTTCTCGGGACAGCCACCTAATGTCTGTATGCAAAAGTAATTGTCCGTGTTGACATACACAGAATTTTAAAAAGTCTAGAATTCAATAATAGTCCTAGATTAAAAGTTCAAAGTCCTGCATTTATCCACAACTACAGCTACAGAAATTCCTGCCGAAAACAAAAGGTCTGAATTCAATACTGGGCTTGAGGACCCCCGTGTGTAAGCTGGCGGACTCCCAGGGGTCCGCGGACCACAGTTTAAGAAACGCTGCTATAGATCATATACAGCACTGCACAAGAAAAAAAAAAAAAAGGAATATTTTCCCGACTATTGATAATAATAGCAGAAATTGGGTTTTCAAATGCGTTATGTGTTTTTCAAATTGTTTATTTAGACATCATCTTTCACATTATTAAACTGTGAAGTTTTGTTTCAGTATCCTGAATGTGTTGGGAAGTGTTTCATAATCTATGTGGACGCATGTTTTTTCTTCCTTGCTTTTAAAAGAAAATGGGTATTTCCAAAAAAAAATTTTTTTTCTTTTTTTTTTCCTCATCATTTTCTTTTAAATTTTATCTTTTAAAGAAACTCTTAGTCTGTTTTTCTCTTTTTAAAAAAGGATTTTGTAATCAGCAGATTCGTTTTATAAATTCTGCATTTGAACGCGAATGTAACAGTTAATTTTTTAGAACAGTACTAATTTTTTAGAACAGTACTAATTTTTTAGAAAAAATAATAATGTACTATTTCAATTAAAAATGGTAGAAACATATTTTTGTATTTATTATATGTCTTATTTTCTTTTTCTTTTTTAAAGAAATTCTTAGTCCATTTCACTCTTTTCAAAAAATGATTTTGTAATCAGCAGATTCGTTTTAGGAATTTCGCATTTGAGCACGTTTGTAGCTAATTTTTCAGAAAAAATAATAACGTACTGTTTCAATTCTCCATTTTGAAAAAAATCGTAGAAACCTATTTTTGGATTTTTTATATGTCTTAAATGTTACATTTCTTCCCCCCCCCCCTATCCCCCTCCCCCGATCTTGATACATTTAAAAATTGTTTTGAATGTGGGGATTTGAGAAAAAAAAATTCGTTTAGTTTATTTCCTGTTATATTCTCCACTGTAAATAAATGAATTAAAAAATACAGAAACGTGATTCTGGCAGCGGACTACAGACACATATGTTCCAAAATCTTGCCCCTCCTTTGATTTTGTTCTGCCGGCACGGCACCTATAATTATTTATTGTGGATTTTTTAAAATTCATACACCATTTTTATTTTATTTTTTTCTGACAAACGTAATGCTTTCATGTCATTGAATGTAACTAATGACAAAACAATTAAACAACATAAGTATGTTGTTTAAAAGTGTATCATAAAGCATTGACTTACTGTTTTCGTTCTTTTCAGGGATTGATTGTCTTCATTATGATAGCAGCTGGAAATATTGGAAGCTTAATTGATTTCTTCAGTTTTGTGGCTTGGATGTTTTACGGTGGAACAATGTTAACTGTCATCGTATTGCGGTTCACTGAAAAGAATCTTCCCAGGCCTTATAAGGTTTGTACGATTAATTTCTTCTATATTTCCTCTTATTCTGTTTGTGCCTCTTAAAATTATAGTAGTGTAATTTATAAATTTTGGAAATTTGCGCTAAGTGCATGAAGGATATCTAGATGCAAGTTTTCCTCGCTTTATTCGATTTCGATTAGTGCGGTAATTTATTTTCAGACGATTAATGCGGGGAATATTTCAATTAGTGCGTAAATCATAGAATGAATGACATACATGAAATGATAATAAAAGAAATTACCATCATAAACATATTGATTTTTTTATGAAGAATTTACATTTTAACCTATTTACAATAGTCTGATTTAGTCATTCGATTATCCCATTCGTTTCCGGGTGGTGGCTGCTCGTTAACCGTTGTTTTACGTTGTAATTACGAAGAAATCTTTTAAACCTTGAAGCTGTGAAAGCTGCATTCCTATCTGTTAACATTTTTTCTGGTACTTGTATTTGAAATATCTGTTTCAAAAAGTTGGTATAAGTCTAGGTAGTTACACTTTTTGAATAAAAACCCCACACATAGCGAGTTGCATGGTCAATGACTAAGTGCAAATTTCTTTGTAGAGTTGTACTAATTGAATCCTCCAACAGTGTCTACTGCCAAGCATTCAAAAGGTGTATCTGTTGGTGGCATTAGCTGCAATAAGCCAAATCTTTTTTGTTTAGCTGGCAGGTGTGACAGTGCTTTACAAAACTTTCTATATCGTGATTAATATTAGGGCAATAATATTGATTTGTATCATTTTACAAACTCCCGGATGTCCAAATTCTATGCGAGTTTTCTCTAAAAGGATTAAACTAAACGTAATGCCATGGGGACAACAGTCTTATACAATTTTAATTACAATAGCGTCATTTATTTTAGTATGTGTTTTACCATGTATCATTACATTTTTTTTAAGATTTTCACTTACTTCATTCAAGTGAAGTAGGTGTATATGGTGTGGAGGGTCTTCTGAAACAGGTTGTCTAGGTGACATATTTGCTTCAATATTAGTGGAGCGTTTTTGGTATTTAATTTCATAGTCAAACATACTAAGTTTAAGGGGCCAGCGGAAAAGACGTCCTCTTAATTTTTTAACATTTTTGAGCCAGGTTAGAGCTGCATGGTCTGTATGAATGACAAATTTTTGACCGCGTAAATCAGGATAAAATTTATCCAAAGCATCCACAATTTTTAAACATTCTAATTCAGTAATTGCATAATTTTTTTTTCAAAATCACGAAGACTTCTAAAATGATATGCTCTAGGATGTAACATTCCATTTTCATAAACTTGTTTCACAACACATCCCACATCATGACTCGATGCATCCGCAAATAAGTGACAAGGTTGGGGTCAAACAATTTTAAGATCGGTTTTTCAATTAAAGCATTTTTAAGTTTTTCAAATCAATTTTGACAGTTTTGGTCCCAAACATAGAGGACATTTTTCTTCAACAAATTGTTGAGAGGGTATCGAATTTTGGCGTATTTTGGTATAAATTTATTATAAATATTTATAGATCCCAAAAGCCGTTGTAACTCTTTTGCATTGGTGGATGGTTTCAATTTTTTAATAGTTTCAATATTTGGATTGTCAGGCGATATACAAGCATTAGATACTTCATTCCCGAGGACGTTAACTGTGGATTTGGCAAAATTACATTTTGATAACTTCAATTTAAGGTTTTCTTTACAACAAATATCAAATAATACCTCTAAATATTAAAAAATGTTCTTCCTCATTTTGCGAAAATACAATTATGTCATCAAAATAGCTACAAGAAAAGTCAATTTTATTATTAAGGATTCTTCTGCGGGTACGGTTAAAAATTGCAGGAGCATTTTTCAATCCAAAAGCTAGCCTCTTAAACTCGGTTAAGCCAAAGGTCGTTGCGAATGCCAATTTTTCTGTATCTCTAGAGTGGATACGTATGTGCCGATATCCACTGGCTATGTCGAGAGGGGAAATATTTTAGCTTGAGCCAATTTGTCTATTTTATTTGTAGGTAGGATACTGTCCTATCGACTCCACTGCACAGGAAAAAATAGATTATGACTTGGTAATCTGTTCAGGGGCCTTGCTAAGGGAAGGGACGGGGGAGGAGCCCCCCCCCCCCCAAACATTCGCAAATGTTATTACACTTGGCAATTTTAAGAAACTTAGTTGGCAAATTTGTTTAAAACTTTAGTAAAAACTATAATATATTTTCTATTTCTGATAGACTTGGCAAAAATTACAAAACTAATTGGGAATATTATTAAACTTTTAACGAATAAGAACTATATTACATTTTCTAACTGTGATAAGTTGGCAAAATTATAAAACGAGTTGGCAAATAATGAAATTTGACTTGGCAATTTAAGGTTCTCTCCCCCACCAATAAAAAGTCTTAGCGATGGCACTGAATCTGTTCCTTCTGAAGCACGGGTTAGAGAGCTTTTGCTCTGAGCTCTCAAGTCACAGGGCTTGTCTTTGTATAAGAGACTGTGTAAGATGTACAAAAATAAAGTCAGGTCCATGACGAAACTGCCTCGTTTCTTGATGTCACGACTACACCGTTAAGTACAAGCATATATATATTACACATATACATATATAATCAAATAAGAACTATGACCAATGGCGCAACAATCGAATAAACGTCTTTATTATGCAGAATTGGACTTGATATCACCTTTTTAATGTTTATTGGTTGTCATTTATTAAATCAGTCAGTGGTGCATTCAGGCATGGATTGGGGGCGGGGCCATCAAAAGTCCCCCACCAGAAGATTTACATTTTTATGCTATTTAATGCTCTAGAAGTCCAATCCCCCTCCCCCATAACTCCAAATTATCCCATCGCTACAGAGCTGCAGAAATCTCTCCCTGGGGAAAATGTCTGAATTAAGTTGATGAATTGGCATCGTATACCCCTGCATAAAATAATCAGTCATTCATACGAGAGAGAGAGAAGTAGATGTGTACAGTAGAACCCCGCTAATCCGAAATTCCGGTTACCCCGAACAGATTTTACTTTTAAAAATTGAACAGATTAACTGAAAATATTAACTTACGAAATTTCCCGGATTACAGGATGAATGTCGGGAAAAACGTGCAGAAATTAGAATTAAACAAAAAATGGCAGTAAAGTATGTTTTATATTATTTAAACAGCTTGAGTAGAATAAAAAAATAATAAAGTAAAAGTACAACATATGTGCACGAATATAAAATGAAAACGTGCACTGTAGGCCTACTCGTAGAAGCAATCTTAAAAAAAATCTCGAAAATCAGTTTGTTTGCCAGTCACTATAAAATTCTTTTCTAAAATGCAAAAAGTACTTCATTCAGATGAAAAAATTTATTTTTCCTTTCAACAGTTTGATTTCGCAAATTATCTACAGATATGCCCCCCCCCCTCCCCCTCGTCGACGTGGCGATTGAGCTATTTATAGATTCGTGATTTTGAACTGTTTGTAATGGGTTACGTAATTTCTCATTCTGAAGTTCCATTGGATTATTATAAACATCAGGAGTGATTAAACAAGGAATGATATTTTTTCCGAAGTCGTACCGGATTATCCAGCATGCCGGACCTTAGGATGACGGATAGCACGCATATTTGTTTCCTATTTTTATTGGAATTCCGGGTAATCCGAATTTTTTATAATCCGTACAAACACCGGTCCCAATTAGTTCGGATTAGCGGGGTTCTACTGTATTTGTATGTTCGTTGTTAAAATAAATGTATTATTATTATTATTACGGTTTTAAACTTTATACGGAATAGAATATGTGCTATTATTTTTCTCAGTTAAACAGTCTTTTTAGAGGTTTAAACTTTGAAAGGCTAAATTTATCAGTAAAAATGAAATTTTTACTTTTTACAAGCATGCAATATAATTATAAAGACAAATAAGTTTTGTGTTTACTAAACAAAAATTATCTCTTTCAGGTTAACATTGTTATACCCCTAGTAATGGTGGTAGTGGCAGCTTATTTAGTTTTGGCACCAATCATTGAAGACCCAAGAGTGGAATATTTCTACGCGTTGTTGTTCCTCTTTTCTGGATTACTTTTTTACATCCCATTTGTACATTTTAACGTGCGATTAAAACTTATGGGTAAGTAATTTCATTTTCGATTTCTGTTTTCACTTTTTCATTTAATTTAACTCGATTTTTGTATGTAAAATGGGGGGGGGGGGGGGGTATTCGATTTTTCACTCATTTCCTGATATGTTAGAATTATAAAAATTATGTACACAGGTGTATGTGCGATAATAATACAACATTTTACTATTTTTAGAACTTAAGTATAAGTTAGTGAATTAGTTTTAAGGCTTTTTTTTTTATAGTCCGCCACAGGTGATAAATCAGCAAATATTCTTTATGGTTATGATTGCATACATTTGAACAACAATGGATTTAATGATGCGTCAAACCACGTTCGCCAAAAACGTCAACTGGCTGTGAAACTGCAATAACGAAATATTTTAAGCACGAAAAAGTAGAAAAAATATATAAAAAATAAAGAGTGTAATATATATTTTAAAAAATAAGCTTTAATTAGCTAACAGTTTCATATTAATTAAATTACGATTATATGTTGCCCTAAAAAATAGTTTGTTTCATTTTTTCTTCTCTGTTGCCATATCTTAAGAAAGAAACATAGTTAAAATGATTATTTTTAAAGAAATTCACTAGCTCGCACTTTCTATCAAAGTTAAAAGAAGCAGTGAATTTTCCATAATCGAAGTTGCTGCCCACGCTAATTTAATGTGTTGTAACGGAAATTTTTTTGAAAAAGCATGAATTATACGCTCATGAAATTAGTGTAATTTTCAACATAAAGGTTGTGAATGTTTATAAAAGTGTATTTAAAACAAAAAAGCTATTTTTACTTTTATGCCTTTTTTCACTTTCATTCTTTCTTTATACTTGTATATTATACTACTAGAATGACAAATCTCGGAGATTGACCTCCCTTAACGAATATGAAACATTGATATAAGTCATGTCTTACACATCTACAATTCCAGCCATGTTGTGTTTGATTATTGTGCGCGCGCACACACATCTCCGAAACGAGAACTTGCACGTGCACACAACCGATTACATTAGGGTAAAAAGAAGCACTAAAGTGGCAATTTTTCCATCTGGGCCAAAATGTGTCCAAGCCGGGACACGAACCCAGAACCTTTGGTTTCAATTGTCAATGCTCTTCCAATAGAGCTATCTTAATGGTATCCGAATCTACACAATATTAGCTCAGAACAACTATTTGGTAAGGACACCTGGTCTGTTATTTGGAAAAGATCGACAGAATAAACCGCAGGTAAAGGAACTCCAATAAACTGTGGATGAGAAATTGCAGTTTAATTGTTTTTAACACAATCAACTGATTGTGCTATTCATCCATAGTTTATTGGAGTTCCTTTACCTGCAGTTTATTCTGTCAAGCTGTTTAAAATAACAGATCTGATGTCCAGATCAGCTCTACAGAATAAACCGCAGGTAAAGAAAATCCCATAAACTATGGATGAGTAATTGCAGTTTAAATATTGATTGTGTTACTACTCATCCATAGTTTATTGGAGTTCCTTTACCTGCAGTTTATTCTGTCGAGCTGTTTAAAATAACAGATCTGATGTCCAGATCAGCTCTACAGAATAAACCGCAGGTAAAGAAAATCCCATAAACTATGGATGAGTAATTGCAGTTTAAATATTGATTGTGTTACTACTCATCCATAGTTTATTGGAATTCTTTTACCTGCGGTAAATTCTGTCGAGCTGTTTCAAATAACAGACATGTCCAGACCAGCTCCACAGAATAAACCGCAGATAAAGGAACTCCCATAAACTATGGATGAGTAATTACAGTTTAATTATTGATTGTGTTACTCATCCATAGTTTATAGGAGTTCTTTTACCTGTGGTTTATTCTGTCGAGTTGTTTCAAATAACAGACTAGATGTCCCGACCAGCTCTACAGAATAAATCGCAGGTAAAGGAACTCCAATAAACTATGGATGGGTAATAACAGTTTAATTATTTTTAACACAATTAACTGACTGGTAAGTAATTCATACGAGTAGTAAGTTCATATGAGTAGTAGTTTTTCCTTCAGAGCTAAAACTGTCACTTTCGCCGTGCGGATAGTTTGTGATTTTTCTGCCTAAGCTAAGAAGAAAACTGTAGTATTACATAGCTTCCAACCGACTAGTTTTCTGAATACCACCATTTCTGAATAGTAATATTCATTTAATTTAACTACAAAATTTCTGTCTTTAAATAAAGCAAATAATACATGGGAGGGAAGACAGCTATGATTGTATTTGTCAAGGCATAGTGCAATATATAGTTTGAGTAAAGTAATAATATTTTGCATATTGCTTTATGATTTATTAGAATATGCTCTAATATATTTACCATATTTTTTGTTTAATAAACAGATACTCGTATATTTTCCCAACATAATGTAGAATTTTTATTCTGAAAGAATAGTGTAGAGTAAAGATAAATCAAACAATATAGTACTATAGAAATATTTCTAGTGAGGGTTTTCATATTGCGTTAATTGTTAGTGTGTGAAATTGGTTTCAAAACATATTTTTTAAGTTACTTTAAGCTTTAACGAATGCTCTTGAAAATTGTGAATATTATGCTGATGCGCATTTAACCAGAGCTTATAAAATATTTGTTTTAACCCTTTCCAGCACGTAGTATTTCTGTTTGTAAAATGATGAAATGGTGGACTGACACCAGAATTTACAATTGAATTAATTAGAAAATAAAAGCTTGCTCATTTCCACTTACTATATAAAAGGAAAATTTTAATTAAGTATTCTTGGTGCCAGTGTTCTTAATATTAGGTGTCTTTTTTTGTGGACACCGCCCGGGCTTAAGTCATCTTAAAATCTAGAATTCTACTCTATTGATAGTTTTTAATTTTTTCTGGAAAGATGAACGATGTTTTCGTACACAAGATTAACAAGTTGGAAATTGCACGCCAAACGTGGCAAATGAGGTGCGTTCGTACTATAACTTGTTTTATAAATATTTTTTGCACCGAATATCGTACTGAATGTTTATTTTAGTGCACTTCATAAGTGCATATCAATTTCATTCTGTTCGAAAGGCTGTAACATCATTAAAATGTACTTGAAATAATTTTTTTCTATTGGCCGTAATGTAACCAAAAACGTTTTACTGTCCCTGTAATTAAACTATGCATACGATTTTCATAAAATTTGAAATGACTCGACAAAATTTTGCAAGAATTATATATTTAAAATTTCAGACCATCGGTTGGGTAGTTTTTGCTCTGTCATGTGCGGGCGGATAGACGGGAAGACAGACGGACGGACGACCGAACGACGACTATAAGTGCTACGTATTTATATAATTACGAACGCACCTAAAAAAATGGCTAAAATGTTTCTGAAGTAGCACCTCTACCAATTTTAGCTACATAATAACGTATAGCAGTTTTTGCGAAGTCTGGTTTCAAGGCTGAAAGAAATACATATGCAATATTTTTTTTTGCTAGTTGTGCTAACTAATAACAGATGGCAGCACCAAATAATTATGTTCTTCCACCTTGAAATTATTCCGGAGCCTAATACTGTATACTTCTAAACAAAATTTTAAATTATTTTCTGCAATAAAGATTCGAAACTTTCAAATATTCAAGTATTATTGTAATTGGATAGTGGAATTTTTGTCTTACTTTATCAAAGCAATTATAAATGCAAGTTTAAGGGCAATTTCATTTAACACAGTAGGATTTAAAGATTTACAACGCAGAATCAAGTAATCAAGTGCAATAGATTCTTGAATACGGGAGTCGAAATTTGTTCTGTAAGAATTACATACAATTTTATATTTACAACCCCCTCTCCCTTTTCTTTGCAATCTTCATAGATGCATAATATTGCATTATTTTCTTTATTTTAAGAAAGAAATGTATTCAGCCCAAGTTTTGACATAGTAAAAGTCAAAAAAAAAAAAAAAAAAAAAAAAAAAACCTTAAAAAGAGCTCTATGCATGAATTTTTTAATCTACTTCCTCTTATTATGATTATTTTTTAAATATATTTTTAATATTTTCTTATTTTAGCCGCCCCATAATTACGACTACACCGAAGCCGTCACTAAGCTCTGAAACGCAAACGTGTATTAGAGAAATAAGAATAATATATACCTAATACATAAGTGTACTCAAAATAACAACATAAATAATACATAAAATAATACCGGGTGTCCTAAAAAGGACTGACTGATTTTAAAATTCAATAACTTGCAAACGGTGACAGATATTTAAAAAATTCTTGCAGGAGGGTTATGCATAAGGTCAAAAGTTTTTTTACAGTGATTTTCGATTTTAGTTCGAATTAAAAACAATAGATGGCGCTGTAAGCAATAGGCGCTAAAAACAGGCTCGATTTTTTGGTCGATCTCTTCTTCCATGCGGAAAAAAGGAGATGAAAATGTATTAAGTGGGTCCCGAAGGACCAAAAATCGAGCGTGAATTTAGCGTCTATTGATCGCAGCGCCATCTATTATTTGTAATTTGAACTAAAATCGAAAATCACTGTAAAAAAACTTTTGACCTCATGCACAACCCTCCTGCAAGAATTTTTTAAATATCTGTCACCGTATGCAAGTTATTGAATTTTAAAATCAGTCGGTCCTTTTTAGGATACCCGGTACATTGAAGCATAGCATATTTAGTTATCTTCAGCCTAACTCGGCGATATAGTCTGGTCGCTTGACTATTCATCCTCTTCTTGGGGCAGCTACAATAAGGCAGTACAATATTTTTTAATATGTTGTAACTTTAGTTATTAACAGACTTCTTTTTTTCTTCCCTATAGAAAAATTTACACATCTTATGCAGCTAATGTTCTACTGTGCGCCAACAGAAAGCAATAGTGATTGAATAGAAGAGACTTAGTTACAATTACATTAGCACAAGGAATATATAAAATGTCATTCACAATTTTATTGTATTTATAACGATAGATACTGGAAATGGATTCAACTAAAAATAGCACATTCAAGACATACTATACGTTGTATACTTTTTCATTTATTATTGCAGTAGAACTTCGAAAATTCGGACTTCTTAAATACTTCCAAAATCCAGAATGCTTCCGAACGAATCTTTGCTTTGATTCTATTTCTTATATCTTACCGATAGATGGCGACACCAAAATATTTAAACTATATTTTCAGAACGCCGTATCCGCTTTGAAACTGTACAAAGACATTAAAAGATACAAAATCAAAATAAGTTATTTTAATTTAATAAAAAGGTTCTAAAAGTAGTTTCATATATGTTTTAAAACTATATATGCTAACGATGTTAAAATTGACCAGTGTTGAATTCAGAAACTTTTCTCCGGGAGGGATTTCTGTGGCTCCGGGATAGGGGGGGGGGGGGATTATACAGTTCCGGGGCGGAAATTGCACTTTTTGACCATTGAAAACACAAAATCTCAAATCTTCCGGGGGGACCTCATTGCTCCCGAGGGGGAATGTCCCACCCCCGGGCCACCCCCTGAATTCAACACTGAAATTGACTACCCGAGCACTTTCAATTCTTTTTATTACAGTCTTCATCAAGGGGAGAAGAAGATCTTTTCTTTAAGAAAGTACTAATATGACATTAACTTAATCCGGAAACCAACAGCTAAATTAAAAGAACTTGTACACAGAAAAATAGACCCAATTCCTGATAATGAAATTTCTGGTGTATACATAATACTGTATATCTCAAAGATAATGTAAAATAGAAAAAAACTCACATAAAAATGACAACTCGAAAATTCAAGGACAGACTTAAAGATCATACTACAGATATCAAGAATAACAAACCCTGAACAGATATCGGCATAGACTTCAGAAACGCAAAAATCATAACCCACACTCCACATTACTACACTACCATAATCAGGAATCATTAGAAATTTTAACTAAAGGAAGAACGGGGTTGTACAAATATAACGTTATCAACTTTTTGGTAATTTTGGACCCCCCCCCCCTTGCGATATCATACGTTATCATTCCTCGAACACCTCCCTCCCCTCCGTAATGATATCGTTATCAATGTCTAAAAAATTTTTCTTTTGTTTGGAGTGATATACATAGATGGTTACATTTATTTTTCGCATACTTTATTAATGCAGATGAAGAGAAGTCGGTAAAATATCACTTTATATATCAAATAACTTTATATCAAACAACCCTTAAAATAAGTAGTTACTGTTATAAGTATTTAATAATAGCTTTTTGTTGCATAATGCATTCAACAGTAATAATGTCTTCTTGCACTTGCGGGTCAGACAGAACTTCTTATCAGCAAAACAGGTTGACAACATTCTTTCGCTTTTATTTACTAGTAAATACAAGTATAATTTCAAACATACTTTGCATGTCGTTTGTCGAACAGCGGATTATAAATGCATACACGTGTGGCAGAAGACTAGGAATGCCAAACGTTGGGGTATTCTATATTTTGGAATTAAGTAATTTTATAATCATTAAATGATTTTAATAATAACTTTGTATTTTCATAAAAATAGATAATAGTCTAAAAAAAGATAACGTACCATTTTGCTGTAAAGACCAAGTTACAAATAAAAAGGGGAAATTTAGGTTGGATCAAAAATTATAACGATATCAAAGGATGAATACCCCTCCCCCTAGAGATATCTTACGATATCATGTGCCAGACCCCCTCCCCCCCCCACTACCGCCTAAAATGATAATGTTATATATGCATAGTCCCAAACACATGTGATATTTGCTCTCTTACAATATACCTGGATTTGGTATAACATATTAAATATTCCTGGTGATTTTGGAACATAACCGTTGAACACCCCCCTTACCCCCCCCCCCCCCCCCCACACACACACACCCTTTTTAATAAATAGACTAGTCTCCAACTATAAAACCAATGGTAATTCAAGAACAATGACGCCTTAAAGATTTCCTCCTCCCCTGATGATGACTGCATAACAGTCAAAAGCGCTAGGGTAGTCAATTTTAACATTGTTTTCGTATCTACGATGGTTTAAGCTTTTAAAACCTATAACTAATTTTAGCACATTTTTAGTACAATAAAAATAATTTATTTTGATTTTGTATGGTTTAACGTTTTTATATTGAACAATTATATAAAACATTAATATGTCGATCGTGAATTTACTCAGCAATTCCGATGAAAAGTGCGATGGACAAAGAAAACAATGATAACAGCTAAAATAATTTAGAAAGTATAGAAAATTAAAAAAATATCTATGAAAGATTTGATAGATCAAGTAATATTAGGGGAAAAAAACTATACCTGAGCATAAAATTTTATTTTACAAGATTAAAGTGAAAAAATGAATCAATACTTCTTAACTGAAATAAATAAAAATGTGTTAACACTAATGTAATTATGTGCGTTATTTCATTGATATTTACATTATTATTAACATAGGTTTTGATAAGGTAAACGTGTTTAGTAAATTAAGTTTATTTAATAATTCAGTCATTTTATACGTTGGTTTTGCTTTAAGTTTGATAATTTATATTTTGAATTTAAGTAATTATTTCTGAATCTCTAAAATCCATAATCCGGAATAGCTGTGTCCCGATCGATTACAGATTTTCGAGACAGCACTTACAGGGAACATCTTTTTAGAACTTTCGAATTTTTATACATTATACTCTAATTTTATTTAGAGCAGTTAAGGAATCTCTAGCAACTTTTTAAAACTTGACTTTTGGCTAAAGTATTATTGCAATTCAGAATTTTTTGTACACGTTCTTGACGATAGTGCCAAACGCAATATGTCCCCTAGAATTTATGTAGCAAATTATTTTCTTAAGTTTTTTATAAATAAGTGCTTTTATATACATATATATATATTTCTGCAAAGACTGTACATTATATAATTAATGATTGCTGTGAATATGAAGCAATTTGTTATATTCATAAACATTTTGAAGTTTGTATTATGGTAAATGGGTTTCAATTATTTTGTTATAGAAAATATTTGAAATCGCAGATGTAAATTTCATTTTACAATTAAATTGCATTTTTTATATTGAATAAACATCGACTTTTTTCTTTTTTGATTTGTGAGTGTTTTTATTTACCATTTTAAACATTAGACTCCGCATCAGTGTTTTAAAACATGAAAAATATTTTATATTGGAATGCTCTTTTTATCATGGACCAATAGCTAATTCCTGAAGCTTTAGTTTTAGATGTATCGTTCAAATTTAAAATTTACATGGATGGAACAACAACAAAAAAATTACAAGGGTAATAAAAATATATATTATAATAGACAGAAAATACAAAAGGGAATTCTCATATTTGCCAATCTGTTTTCTACATAATCACCAAATCTATTTATGCATTGATCTGAACGCAGGACCAACTTGTTTAACACAGCTTGGTGGAAATCACGTCCCTGCCCATCGAGCCAGTTCTCGGAACTGTTTGCCCATCACTGTCTGAAGAGAACGTTGTTCAAGATAAGTTCAACTCTGGAAACAGGAAATAGTCACTAGGTGCCAAATCTGGGCTGTATGGGGCTGGCCCCATACACCCCACTTGAACTTTTGAAACAATGTTTGAGTTTGGTGAGCAGGGGCCTGGCATTGTCATGCAGGAATATAACACCATCACTCAACATGCCAGGGTGTTGACATCGGATGACTTCACGCACGTAACCGTGTCAAAGTGGCACAGGCACAAGCGAGAGCACTTTTCTAAACCTCTTGCTCTGACGCGTCTGCTAACGTACACAACACTATCTACCCGCACAACCGCTGTAAGACTACTAGCGCCATCTGTCTCCACTCTGAGGAGAAATATTCACTGAAAAATAATTAATTTTCAAATGCTGGTGCTTGTAACTTTTTTTTTTATCCACTCTCGCAATTACTCAGGCCACATATCAAATTTTAACCTCTTCAGACCTGATGTTAAAATAACACTACAAATGCAAATTCATTGCAACAAAATGAGATCATAGATGACAGAAAGAGGCCTTTTCTGAAATTGATACTTTAGGAAACTGATCATTTAGGTTCACAAACAGAGATCTGAAATTAGAAGCCCCCTATCAATTTAATTATAAATAATGTAATTTAATTTAACTGTAAATAATATAATTTCAGTTAAACTGTGACGAATTCAGGGAGGAAGGGAGAGCTTTCATTCCAGAGCACCAAAAAGTCCCTCCTGAAATTTTAGATTTTGTGTTACCTTCATTATTACTGAAGTCACATTCAATCACGTATTTTTGGAACTTCTACAGCCTGTTGTTAGTTAAATCAAATTAACAAACATCCACAAACTTAAAAGTATAAAATTCTTTATGACTCCAAATTTTCTTGGATAGAATTTTAAGCTGAATATGTACAGACCAACATCTATCAAACTATTTGGATGCGTTGCGAATTTCTTTTCAATTATTAACAATTCGGTCTTGCTATTATTACTCATCCTTCGTAGCACTACTGCTCTTTTAAAAATTCTTCAAAAAATTAATATTTTTTTTTCACTTTAAAAATATTTCATAGGGGTGCACTATATATGGGGGTCGAGTTGACTATAATTGTTTCGATTTCGCCGGGTTAAACTGATTTTTCAAAAGAACGTATAGAATTTTTTTTTCATAAAAAAACAAACAAAAAACATATGTGAATATAAATTACTATTATACTAGGCATAGTCGTTACAATGTAGAGCATGCCCCATCCCCAGATTGCCGATACATACTTGCAACGAAAAAAAATAATGCTAACCTGACATCGCGTTGTCTGACCTGCACGACGTAGGAATTTACTCTGAGGAAGAATAGACAGTGTAAGTAGATTTAGAATATTTAAGCTCCAGATAGACGTATCATTCTACTCGCGCTCTCTTTGCTCTCGTCAGGCGGCGCTTTATTGTGGTCAATGGGCGTTTTTCATCTTTAATGGCTTTACAAGGAAAGTGCTGGTCGTCCTGCAGAAGGAAGACGTTTTCTTCAAGTTCGAACTAATCTCATTATCTCTTTTTCCTTGTTGAATTCCACGTCCTTTTGTTAAAAACCACATTTTATTGCTTCAGAAAGACAGTGAGCGGTGAGCACTTTTCCTTTCTAAAAGCAGGAACCGTCGCGCGTTCCTGTAATTCAAGCATCTGGGAGACTGAGGTTGCGATGAGTTTGGGTGTTCATCGTGTCCATGTTCCATATCTTGGAGCGATTGTTCCCATAACTTGAACATCACAATCACAATTCTACTAATCGCCAGTGAGTACGATTCCTTGCACCCACGGGGCTCTCTACCCTCCCCCCTACGCCCTTTTTTTTTTTCATTTTTAAAGTTAAACGCACATAAGTATTTTACTATTTTTTATGCGTTTTAATTATAATTTTGATAGTTGACTGACTATCAAATTGACATGACTGATTTCTTTTCTTTTTGACTGGGATATGCTGACGGCTATTTTCGTGATTAATTAAGCGAGATCAATTACATATTTGAAGATCAGCTCGTGTAAAATGTTTTACTGCAAAATGTCGCTGATTCCCGGACTATCGATTAAAGTTGTTCCCAAATTCAAACTGGATTTTTTTCTGACGCATTCCAGAATTCGTTTTTATTAGTAAAAGCATAAAATTAGCAGGCGTTGTTATTCGAAGGTATGAAATAGAATAGAAAATTCCATTTTTAGATAAAGGATTTTCAGAAAAGGCTGTCAAAGCCCGATTTTTTTTTTTTTTTTTTTTTTTTTTTTAATTGAAGGCGACAGCACAAGAAAGGTCATTATGAGAGAGTAATCACTTATAACCGAAGATGTAATACATTAATATATATATAGAGAGAGAAAACGCTATTAGATCAAGTCACTCAAATAATCATGCCAGGAAATTTTATTCTTTTACGTTTAAAAATGAGCCTGTGAATGTGTCATAAAATGTCGAGCTGTTGAACGGGGGAAATATATTTTTCTAATCATGTCATTCGTTGTTGTTTTATAGGTATATCAAAATTTACTATTATGTGGCAGCAAGCTCAGTTTTCTTTTTATGTCAGAAATAGCATACAGTGAAATGATTATTCTTTTACAATTTAAAACTTCTTTAAATATAACTCTTTATCCAATTTCAGTGCAGCGTTTAGACGTAAATTCAGAATACTTAAAGATATAGCTTTCTTTGGGATAGTTTGTTTAATGCTAGCGTGGGCACCAGTAGAACGAAATCCAGGAAAGAGCAAACTTTGTGTGTGTGTGTGGGGGGGGGGGGGGGGGGCAAGTGTATTCCTTATTATTATAAATACAACTCTTATTCTCAATCATAATTTTTTTTTTCTTAGTGCTTAATTAATTTAAGTTACTTAAAAAAATAATTTTACTATTTTTTTTCTTTTGGTAAATATCAATACAGAGAAAGCGAACCATTCAAAAAATGAAAAGAAAGAATAAAATTATCTATGTTTCCGGAATTAGCTGAAGAGAAAGCTGGGTTTTCAATTTTTTCGAAAGTTTAAGTTAAAGTTAGTGAGGCCTTTATGAAAATCGATATTTAAACATGACATTTATTTGTGCTTTTTATGTACTAAATAACGAGACAAGATTACAGTTTTCATCTTTCATAGTTGCTATTTGCTGGCAATTCTGTTTCCTTAATTGCAATATTCCAAACAGTATTCTGCTAAAAAAGTTTTTTATTTGAATTAATTAACTTATTGTTATTTTTGCCCTATACCATGGTGTTGTACCTTGTGTTTTACTTTTGTATCGTAATGGTTCACATTAAGATTGATAATTACTGTAAAATTGAAATTTCCCTTATCAAACTTGATTTTACAATTTACCAAACTAGGGGGCTCGGCCCCCTACGAGCTACGCTCGCCAACCCCCGTCCAGACACCGCAGACTCTAAATGCACGCTAATGTGATCGGCTTTAAAAATATTTCGAAAGATAGAATTATAATTTAAAAAAACACTAGCGATCTCCCTATAAACAGATTTCTATTCATTTCTCTTTGATTGGGGAAATTTTAAAGCCAAATCCGTTGCGGTACTACTTGATTATCCCGTCGACTAATTTCGCCAAATTATACAAATTGACATAATTTTTATTTTAAATAACGAAAGAAAAAATAAATTAGTACAACATTAATAAAAATACAAATAAAACGTCGAAATAAAAATAACTTGATGACGTAGACACGTGTAACAACATTTCAAAATAAGCTAGTATAAAAGGAATTAAGTAAACAGAATCTTTGTCTCCCGGTATTTTTTAACAAAGCGAAAAGAAAGTTCTTTTAAATGAGACATTTTAAATTAATCGTTTTTAATCTGACGTAATTTTGACCAAATTATTCTTTCTCTTTTTAATATTCACATGAAAATACTTGTGTTAGAAATGAAATATTATTTGCGATTTCCTAAGAAAAATAGTTGAAAAGTATCCGCTCAAAATATCAAATAAATGTCTAGAGCAATTTCTAAATTTAAACCGTTTTGCAATATTATTTTGTGTTCGTTTTAAGTAAGAACTGTAATGTGACGTAAATATGACGTAATTTCTCCTATTTAAGACTTCTAATGCATGTTAATAAATTTATTATTTTACAAATTCCTTTCTCTCTTAAAAATCACGTGTCATTATAGTTTTATGACGTAATTTTTATAAGTTCCTGCTTTTTGTACATAATTATTTAATTCTAATTCAAATGTTTTTTTCTGTTTATAATAGTCACGTGTAAATAAATTTTTAATTTATTACACGTATAAATATATATATATATTTTTTTGAAGCAAACATTATTGTTTCCGCTGTTTATACAGTTGGCAACAGTTTAAATTAATATCACTTTCTAAAATCTGTAAAAAATATCTCAAGAAATATTGAAAATTTGAATTTAAAATAGAAATAAAACCTCAAAAAATGAGTCAAAAAAAAAAAAAAAATAATGCAATCTGCACTCCGGCAAATTCTAACGCATAAAATGATCTAAAAATGATTACACTGCCATGTATAGTTTTTGCTGCTATAAAACTTTTTTAGTGGAACGATTTTGTCTAACTTTGGCATTAAATATCTCTTAAAATAATTCTTCGATTTGAAAACTGTCTTCATCAGCGTGTTTATCAAACATTTCTGTATAAAACCACCGATTTTCATATTTTTGTATGCATTATTTTTCTTAATATTAACGAAGAAAGACCTCCGGTCACAAAAAATTCAAAACCGGCGGCGGCGGCGGCGGTGACAGCGGTAGTTACTTTTTTTTAGAATAGAGAGATACAAACTCAAAGATGAGGTTAAATTTTAAAACTTTGATCTGTTTTTCAAACACTTTAAATTAACATCTTAAATAATTACTAATAGTATGTATAAAAATTACGAATATTTAAAAAAATTAAGAGCGTAAGTGAAGCATTTTTTCTTGTGTATGTGTGTGTGTGTGGGGGGGGGGGGGGGGGCTGATATGTGCTCGCACGGGTGACAAAATGTCCTTGGGCCATTTTTAGATAAAGGATTTCAGAAAAGGCTGTCAAAGTCTGATTTTTTTTTACTGAAGGCGACAGCACAAAAAAGGTCATGAGAGAGTAATCACTTATATAACCGAAGACGTAATACATTTATATATATATATATATATATATATATATATATATATACATATAGAAAACGCTATTAGATGAAGTCACTCAAATAATCATGCCAGGAAATTTTATTCTTTTACGTTTAAAAATGAGCCTGTGAATGTGTCAGAAAATGTCGAGCTGTTGAACGGGGGAAATATATTTTTCTAATCATGTCATTCGTTATTGTTTTATAGGTATATCAAAATTTACTATTATGTGGCAGCAAGCTCAGTTTTCTTTTTATGTCAGAAATAGCATACAGTGAAATGATTATTCTTTTACAATTTAAAAATTCTTTAAATATGAAAGTTTAGGAAAAAAATTTTGTCAATAGCCTTACAAATGCAATGCTAATTTCCAAACAGTAAGAAATAAGTATAAAATTGGAAATCATTATTTTCCAGTTTGTCTCCAAATTAAAATAAGACTTGATTCAAGGATTTTGAGAAAAATATCGCATTTTTTAATTATGATAAGTCAAGGTGTGTAATTTCCTGCTACAGAAGCTTGAAATTTTACACCTTATTATTTTTTTTTTCGAGGGAGCCAATACCCGAGAAAATGAAGGGGGGGGGAGGGGTCTGTTACTGCGAGTTTTATATAATTTTTATGGAATACTACTTCAGCAGAAATTTGAAACCTTAAATGCTTTTATGTAGGAAATAGTACACTTCTCAAAAGTACAAATTTATAAGTTTATTCTGACATAAAACAGTCTATTTCAATTCATGGTTGATATAGACCTATAGAAGAATTTTATATAACAATAAGGCAAGTCACGAAGTGCTATCTAATTTGGGGGAAAAAGTTGTATCCAATTTGCTTCTACAGATCATAAAACTTACGAATATCTGTGCACATTATTAAAAGGAAAACTTGCAATATGGGAATCAGTATAGACGGGAAAATTTTCCTTTTAGTCAGGTTATTTCGATGATATTAAGTAGACGGTATAGTATATACAGGGTAACCAACTCCCTATTAACTCTGTTACAAATCATCGTATAAAAATGTGATTGGTACCATTCTATTAGTAACAACGTCAACTAATTAATGTTATACTTTAACTTTTGCTTAGAGGTCATTTACATATAAAAATGGCACGGAACTTGAAAATTTTCTATATAAACACCTAATTTTGACATATTTGGATTCTTCAATAAATTTTACCTTCAAATACGAAGCGGGAAGTCATTCGATCAAGTAGTTTAGAAATTATGCAGGTTTAAATTTTGGAATTCTTAATGTTAAATTAATTATTAATCACCAGCAAAATCCGCGACTTTGCCCACACCGTTGTTGAAATATGTCAAGTGGTATTTGTGTGCCTGCTAACACAAGAAAGAAGTTTTATTGCTATGGATAGTTTAAATATTGCTAATTAAGTTACATTTTGAGAAAACTTCATTATTGTACTGCATTAGGTGAATGTGAGACTTGAATTAATGAAAAAAAAATCTTCATCCCAAAATATTTGCAGTCTTTCTAAAAACTAATACAATGCAATCCACTCGAGAATTCTGTTTATCAGCTGTCGTACAGTGAAAGATTTTTTTAAAGTCAGTTCAGTAGTTCCAGAGTTTATTTCGTACAAACAAAAGTTTCTTTTTACAGTATTAATATACCATTACTTTCATTCACTATAACTATCAAAATATAGTTAAGTAATAAGTTGGAAAACGTTGGTTTACTATATTTAACTCTCATTTGTGTACGTCTAATGACTAAACATAAAATATTTTCTTACATACTTGCAAATCCTATATCTTTATTACTATCACTTTAATAATAACAGTTACTGAAATTTATATTTTTCTCCATTGCACAGAAAAATTGTAACAGAACAGTGGCATGACAAATAATTAATTTTTCTTTAATTTTCATTAAAAAAAAAAAAAAAAAATCCATTGTTCGTGCACATATGTGTCTTGGTTATCGCCATGCCAAATTTCTAGTTTCTAGGCTGACTTTTTCTTCTTTTTTTTTTTTTTTTTGGAAAAATCACAGTAAAAAATATAATTGTTTAACGTTTACCTCCCACCATCCCACACTATTTTAAATTCTATTTTTTTAAAGGAGTCATCTTTACGAGCATCACATCCTATAGAAATCTGGATATCAAATTTTAATTTTCTAGACCCGAAAGTTTCAGATTATAGACTGTCGAGTATTTATGTCTTAAAATTAACTGCCATATCAAATTTCAAGCATTTAGCATCAACTAAATGCGAAATTCGGAACTTTAGAACATTTTTTGCCCTTCCAGCCCTTTGAGGACAGTTTGTACACGGATAAAAATATAGTATATTTTCAAGAAGATATTGTCATCATAATCCTGAGAGAAGATTCAAAATCGGTTTAGTAGTTTCAAAGTAATCGTGATTTTAGAATGTATTCCACTCTTTTAAATTTTGAATATTTAAATACCTGTTCTGTGGGAAAATTTGTCTTAAAAGTAAAAGTTTTAGCTCTAACAATTCCAAATAAATCATAATTTAGAAGGTTTAAAGAACGTTTTCTGCTCATTTTACAGTTTTAAATTTTAGCCTTTTTTTTTTTTGAGCATTTATATTTTAAAACTAACCGCCATACTAAATTTCAAGTTTCTAGCCTCAACAGCACCACAGAAATCGCAAGTTTAGAATGTTAATTGTCCCAACACACTTTTACATTTCGCATTTTTCAAAAACCATTCTAAGCGAGAATTTATATCATTAAAGTAAATACCATTTCAAATTTCCAGCCCCGAGAGTATCACAAAAATAAAAATCTCAACTTTAGCATTTTTTTTTTTTTTTGTTCCTGCATAGTTTTAAATTTTGAATTTTTTAGAAACTGTTCTGTGAGAGATTTACGTCTTAAAAGCAAAAGACGTGTCAATTTCAAAGCTTCTAGCTTTAACAATTCCAAGGATATGGTAATCAGGGCTGCGGAGTCAAGCCCATTTTTGAGTGAAAGAGTCTGAGTCGTTAAAATTCCCGGAGTCGGAGTCGTCCATTTTACAAGCAGGTCTGCATTGTCAGAGTCCGAGTCAGCTCATTTTTGAACGAAAGAGTCTGAGCCGTATTTGTTAAAATTCCTGGAGTCTGAGTCATCCATTTTTCCCACTGACTCCACAGCCCTGATGGTAATATAGAATGTTTTCGCTCATTTCGCAGTCTTAAATTTCGAATTATTTTAGAAGCCGTTTCCAGTAAGCAGTTACATTTTAAAAGTAACCACCATACTAAATTTCAAATTTCAAGAACATAGTGAGTAATAGTAAACATTGACAAAATTTCACTGAAATATGTTTAAAACATTTTATGCAATGAAGTTTATCGAACATGGAAATAATGGAAAATTTGATTTTCCAGATATTGCAATTTGAAGATTTCTTTTATATCTTTCAGATACATAGAAAATTAATATAGAAGTGTCAGTTTAGGTTTATTGTTATTTTTATGTAATAAATGTAAGAAGACGATGCGTAGAAACATTGTTTACATTTCTCCAGGTCTTCCTATGTCCACTTCCAGTATTTGAGTCATTACTTCTTATTCATTAAATTGGCCATAACTCCTCTTCTAGTAATCATAGAAATATAATTAAAACAGATTTGGAACCGTAAAAGATTTCTCTTTCAAATAAAACAATAAAAAAATTGAAAACTTTCACAAAAATAAATGTATTCACAATTTTTTTTAAATAAAATCCTTTTTAGTAATGAAAAAACGGGGGAAATATTTTGAAAATTGAGAAACATGAAGCAATTAATTTTTTTAATTGTTTTTAAAAATTTCAATTATTAGTAACTTTTTTATGTTTATTCAATTCATAGTACAGGATACTCCTTTGAATAATTTCTAGCTGAAACAAGATGAATAATAAAAAGTAATACTGAAAATCTTCTGTTCTTGTAAATTAGTGGTACAAAAAGTACCAAGCTACCATAATATACATTCTATTGCAGGAATTGAAGTTTAAGGAATTTTTATACCATCAGAGAATGTTTTACGTCCATGCACAAAACTTGTATTTTGAGTACTGAAATTACAATTATCGAGGCTTCTGGCATAAAGGCACTCATCTGCCAAGTTTGCAGTGCCGAGTTTCACTTACGGCACACTATTGCAAATTACTCCAATGCACACTATTTTCGGAGTTCCTGGTTACAATCTTAGGTGACGTCTTTTTCCATGTGTCTAATCTCGTACCTATCTTGATGAAAGCTTATAAGTGTGCATAGTTTTCAAGCAAACAAGACTAATGTATGTTCACAACTAAAGGCCCAAATAGACAAATTTGAACTCTTGGTGTTTTTGTTCTGGGAAGGCAGCACCTTTCATTTTTAATTGCACTTCAAGTATACGGAAGTATCTTTCTGTAGGATGAAAGGTATGGATCTGCCCCATCTCCGCCTTCTCCCATTGTTGAATCTCCCCATCCTTTTGTTATCAATCGCAAACAGAGAAGAATGGGATAATCGTACTTGAAGTTGAAGGAAAGTAAAAAAGCATGTAGACTGAGCCTTAGGGATTTTCTACATTCACAGATGAACATTGATGAATTCCTTATTTGAGGAACAGGAAGGTGTCAATTTTGTCCCCGGAATTGCAGATTAATGAAAAGCTTAAATATTTTCTAGTAAAAAAAAATTCCAAACACATTTTTGTTTAAACTTTTTTTCAGACAATATGTAATACTTTTTCATACAATCTATTTTTCTACTCCCTTAAAGACAAAAAAAAAAAAAAAAAATCACTTCCCATTTTTTCAGATAAATACCATTGTGACAAAAAATGACTAAGTTATTATTTTTGACAGTTCCAATCAAAACTGTAAGCCTACAGATTTAAAACTATTCATAAATTCTATTTCTGATTTATAAATCTGCTGGAAAGCATGGGAAATTACAGGAATGTCCAGCACAAGCTGAACTTGGGTGCCATCGTGTAATAACAAAAAATGTCTTCAGTTTCTTTTTGCTCCAAAAAATTCAAAAAGATAATTTGAAATACAATTAATTGCAAAATAAAAACATCTACAGAATATATTTTGTTTATATTAAAAAAAAAAGGATTTTTAAAAAAATGCCTAAATTCAAACAGTCGAATATAGAAAACCCCCTTAAGGTATAGACCTATTTTCGGGGCACTTTTTTTTTTGAAAAATGTGAAATTTTTATGACACACATGTTTTTAGTTAAAACAGGGAATAAAACTATGAATTCATATAAATTTTTAATGTAATTTTCATATAGCTTAATTTTCATATTGCATAATTGAAATTTTTAGTACATCAAACGGATCAAATCACGTATCTACATATAATAAAATCTGAGTGGAGAAAAGTGTAGGTAATTATTCTGGTGTGCACCATTCTTTTCTGCGAATCGAACGCAGCTAAACACCATGTTAGGCTTAATGAAAAACATATGCTAACATATGACAGCTAAATGATAATTTCCTCAGCTTGAAATAATGTTTGTTCAGCATATTTTCATATAAAACATGTGTATCATATCCAATTATAATGTACTAAGTTCCAAATTAAAAATAGCTTTTATAAACATCCAATTACTAGATATAAACAAAAGAACACTGTTGCATTCACTATTTCCGAATCTTGAAACAAATGAATGACTCTTTGAACACTTCATAAAAAAAATACAGGTTAATTATCCGATTCTGATCTTAAAATATTTGTAAAAGCATATTAAAGTCTAAATATTTTAATTTTGCATAAAACCTTCAAAAACTATCCAATTAAGTTCTAAATTAAAAATAAGGAAGTTGCAATCAGCTGATAAACCATTGTAGTTCAAGTGGAGGCCAGGGTAGTTCCACCAATCAGAACTGCTTATTTGTAGTGTGTGACCTCCAGCATGACGTCAATTGCAACTGCCCTCAGGAGGGAAATCAGAATCTTATGTTTCTTGCTAATTCTTTTGGCACCATCTATGAGCAATTAATATAAACAAAGAAACTTTCTGCTGTAATCGTACCTTTTTTTAAATGCATTTTATCAGATTTGAAGGCATTGCAAATAAAATGAATATTTCTTATCAATTCTCATTAGAATTGAAACAAAGAATGTATAACAGTTGCACATCATATTTTAATTATCTTGCTGATAAAATTATGAATTTTAACGTGGTAAGTTTGCAGCGAAAAAAAAAAAAAAAGTCATAATGCAATTAATAGCAATTTACTTTCAGAAACGATACAGATTAAAAAATTGCCGTTTAGCATATTACAGAATAATTCAAAATTAGTTTCTGAGTAGTAAAGTAATTTGTAAGTCACAAAATTAATATAGGGTAAAAAATAATATATAAAAAAACTTTCTACTCAGTAATATGAATATGTAAAATATTTTTAAAAATGTTTTATAGAATTACACATAATTTTTCATATATATATACATATATATATGTGTGTGTGTGTGTATGTGTACATATATATATATGTACACATACACACACATACTATATATACACACACATACTATATATACACACACATATATATATAAAATCCTAATGAAACGGATATTATGAAACGAATTTAAGTAACGATTCTATGAAACGACTGATTAAACAACTGATTATGTTTCACAGCAATTTTTCCTAAAATATGGGATACTTTGCGATGAAATTAACACCAAAAATCCGTATTGATCTGAAGATCTCAAAACTGGTATTAGAATTTTTAAATTCGGATTAGTTTTCGAAATATTAATTTTTTTCTAATTTTATATACTTTTCTCTAATGATGGCAACTCAAATTTTAATCATAAGTTTTTTTTTTTTTTTTTTTTCAGATTTTAGAAAAGTTTACTATTTTAAACTAATTTGACGAGAAGTTTGGCCTCCCTGAAATGTATGCTAAGAAATATATCATGTTACTTTTATTCATAATTCAATTTGAATTTCATTATCATTTTATTTAATACAAACTGAAACATTTAAAATAAATGGCTTTCACTTTATTTTTTTTAAACGAAATGAAAAGAAAAAATATTAGGCACAGATGTCATATACGCACTGGGGTACCTAATTGGCGCCAAAATGGCATTATTTTGGTTGACATGGTAACCCGTCTATTGTTGTTTATTTAATAATAAATGTTTATTTACTTTATTTTCTTTTTTTAAATTACATAAATTGTTTTGTTCTATAGTGAATTATTTTCCTTTAAAAATAGAAAATAATTAAAAAATACGGTACTACTTAGTTATTCCGTCGACCCATTTCGCCAAATTATACAAATTGACCTAATTTTTATTTTAAATAACAAAAGAACAAAGAAAACAGTATAACATTAATAAATATACAAATAAAACGTCGAAATAAAAATCACTTGATGACGTAAAGACGTGTAACTTGCTTAAAGTCAAGTGAATGTGACATTTACGATCAACCATTATTGGCATGTAATCATATAGTTTGGTGATAGATTTTTGGTCGACGGGATAACTAAGTAGTACCAAAAATACATAGGTAACTGGTATTCGAAAACGAGGTTTTCGCGAAATTTTCGTAAAAAAAATCACGCCAAACCCGGTGTGTATATGGCATTTGGCCAAATATTAAATGATGTAACAAACGATGACATTTAATTTCAACTTCAAAGCAATGTTTTAATTTACCACTCGAAAAATAAAAAAAAAATGCTAACTGGTGAGTTGAAAAATAGCTATTGGCGAGATTTGCACCCGGCTAGCGTAACAGTACCAAGAATTCTGTGCGACCTTGAAAACTTTTATGTAGTTTTATGCGAAAAAGAAATTTGATTTTTTAATCAAAAGGGAAAAATTTCGGCACAGATGTCATATACAGACCCATATTGGCACGATTTTTTTCTGACGCCAATGTCATATACGCAACAGGTACTTAACTGGCGCCATAGTATCGTTATTTTACTTGATTTGATAAGCCAGATGTTGTTGTTTATGCTGTTGATGTTTTCCCCAAATTAACGTCGGAAAAAAATCGTGCCAATATGGGGCCATATACGATATCTGGGCCAAACTTTCATATGAAAATCGAAGAGATCAGAGCGTATTTATTTATGGCAGTTACATGACTTGGACTATTATAATATAGATGAAATGATGGCGATAGAATAATATTTGTCGACTTATCACCTGTACCTGGCTAACATTAAAGTACCAAAATGGCACCAGGAATATAAAAAGCGAAGTGGTTCGCCCGGAACTGTTTATGATAGTCACATGACTTAGGCTATTGTTATAGAAATTGTTTTAAAATACCGGGAGACAAAGACTCTGTACACTTAATTCATTTTATTTTAGCTTCTTTTCAAACGTTTAACTGATCCTCTTTAATCAAACACGAAAACAACCATTGGATGTCTTAACAGCAACTGATTCGGCCTTAATTTTTTAAATCAAAGGAAATTGAATGGAAACCCGTTTACAGGGAGATCTGCACAGCTTTTTTCAGTATAATTCAATCTTCTATAATATTTTAAAAACCGATCAGATTAGCATGTTTTTACTTTCTGCGGTGTCTGAACTGGGGGTTGGCGAGCGGAGCTTGCAGAGGGTGTATTAACATTTAATTTATTTATATATAAAAAAAAAAAAAAAAAATTCTGAATAATGAAATACAGTATGGTATTGTTTATATTGGGATGTGTGTAGGAATGCAGTTGATACATTTTAATTCTTTAGCATGTATTAGGTTCTACTTATTGTGACATTTGTATAATCATAATAGTTTTTAAAATAAAATAATAGATGGCAGCACCATAAATTTTGTATTTTTAAATAGCCTCTATTATAGTTATAATTTTAATTTTTTACACTAGGTAGTTATTAATGCTGAATATAGGCAATGTTGTAAAATTGTTATTATACAATTTAAAATTGTTTTTAGGTATTATAAATAATGTAATTATTTTTTATTTATATTATATTAATTATACTTATCACAATATTTCAACATGGATTAACTGACTCCATAGCTTTTAACTTCTGCGTTAACTTAACTGTTTTATTCACCTTAATCTTATCATGTTTTATGGAATCCATGTGCGGGAATATATTTTGAAAATCTACTGGGAATTAATACGGTATGTTTTGTAAGATTTCTATTGCTATAAATTAAATATTTAATGAGTTGTAGTTTTTTTCCATTTCATGCCATTTGATAATGTTCTGTATTCATCTTGAAACTATTATTTTGATTATATTGGTTGTTTGAGTACAGGGGAAAATTTTTTTTCAGCTTATAGCTTTTTCCCCACAGAAAACAACTGATTTGCTTATATCATTGAAATCTGTACTCTTGAAAACGTATTCAATATATAAGTTTTTCAATTTTTTCAGAATCCATATTCTTCTTTTTTTCTTCCATGTTAATTCTTGTAATTAGGTATATACGGTACTTTATTTTACACATACAGTTCTATATTGTTGGTTTATGGCGTGTAGTCAATCATTCACAATATTGCAGTTTTTGATGATGGTCGGTAATGTTTAATTAATGGTTATATATATATATATATAGTACATATGTTACAAATGCAATGCAGCTTTGATCTTTTCCTGGTGAAATATTTAAAATGTGATTTTAAACTGTAGTTTACATAATATCTTTGTTCTAATCATCAAAAATCAAAGGATAATACTTTTTGATTAAAAAAAATGTATGAGGAATCTTTTTTTTTTTTTAAATTTAGTCAGAAAATATTTTTTAAAATATTGTTTTGAAAATTTATCATTCACGTTCCGTCATTTTTGATGGGTGGTTATATACTAGTTTTAAATAAAATTAATTTGGATACAATAACTTATGAATTTTGATGTTTAAAAAAATAATACATAAAATCATCGGTGCATGGACTTTATTTTATAGCATTTATCACAGATACAAAGGCATAAAATTCATTCAATTCCTATTATTGCTTTACTATGAAAGCATGTATGCATTATCTAGTTTAAAAAAAAAAAAAAAAATTGAAGGATACCGTAAGTACAAAAATATCGAATTTGAATCAAATAGAAGATTATAATATAAAAATTTCATAAATAAACTTTTTATATACTTGTATGCGTAAAAAAAAGTATATACATAACAAAAGTACATACAGCCATTGGTAAATTGAATAATTAAAATAGGGAAAGTACCTATTAAATTATGTCAAGAAAAGTAAGGAATAGCTTTTAAAACAAATAAGAATATTAACATACTTTCTATCAAACATAAGAAAAGTGTTAACATTTAAAAAGAAGTTTAATACTGTCTAATTATAAACACTGTAAAATATTGCTTCTCACTACATTTAATATATACATATATATAACTTCAATATCACTTGAATTAAAAATTCAAAAGTAAACACCAGTGATGTAAAGAAATATCAGTATAAAAAGAAAAATCCAAAACAAAAAAAAAAGTATATGCAGAAACAATTTTAGTTTTGTGTATTATAATTAAAACAAGACAGAAAATAAGTACATAGGTTATGATTATTTTTTCTTAAATAGCTTTCTGGAGAAACATTAAAATAAATCCTATCTAATGATTTCCAATATTTGTATTCGAAATTTTGATGACATCATCACCGTGATAGGAATTATGTATCTTCTTATCTGAAAATTCATTACAGAATAGTCAGATCTCATCACTTACTATAGTCTGTTTCTGGAAAATAGGCAAATCAAGATCACACATCTATCATTTTACTTTAGCTCACTTCAATGCAGAAAATTTTTACCATTATACTTTCATCTAATGCAGATTGTTCACCATGGAATCACTGGGTGTTCACAAAGGTCAGGCATTCAATGTAACATTTTTCACTAACCTAGAATGAGATCATGCGAGTAAAATGAAAAGAAAAGCTAAGAATACTGTTAAAAAATACAGCATAATTAGCTTATACATTATGGAACCATTTATCCGGAAACCAGTTATCCAGAATGATATTTCCAATTGACTTATTTCAGAAAAATGAGCTATACAGTCCCAGTTTGACATGTATATTTCTTTAAACATTACAACATGCATGATTTAACTTGATGCCAACAACTAAGATTTGAAATGGAAGTATATTTAGTTATATATTGGGCAATTTGATTTTTATGCATAGAAAAAAAGGGGAGTTTTTGTTTCCAAGGTATTTCAATAAATTGTCTTCTTTTAAACTTTGATTAATGTCTGATCTTGTTTGGACCTGATTCTTTCTGAACAGTCTAATAATTAGAGATCAAAACACTGTCATAGCCACATATCCAATAGTGGCTATAGTAGTATCCATAGGCACATTCCACAAATCTGATCAAATAGATGTTGGTTTAATGCCCAACCAGTTATCCGGAATGCATCTGACCACAACCATTCCGGATAAATGGTTCTGTACTGTATATTCTAACTAATATCAGAATTTAAAGGTCCCGTGAATAACACTCAGACATAGAAACTCCAAAGAAAAGGAGTTGTTAATAGTGAAACTTACAAATGCAATGTAATAAAGACAGTAGCAAAGAATATGACATATAAAAGAAAGACCGCCCTGCAGGAAAGCTCTTCATACTGAAATCAAATGCAAACGATTAGTAAATGAAAATGCTAGCTAAGTGATTCAAACTTATTTTCCGGTACGTGGTCACACATTCCTGCCATGTGACAGGGATTTTGTCTCTATAAAATTACTTTTGCAACAAACAAATTGTGTGACATACTATAGCAACTCATCATAAAACAGAAATGGTTGCTTTTCCATTCATAAAGGGTAAACTAATGACATTTTGAGTTTTAAAAACTGATGGCGACACTCCTACAAGAAAACCGTGAACTCGGATGAAACATCAAATAGAGGCATTCAGAAGCAACACAGAATCTCATTTAAAATATCAACGAACAAAAACTTTATTTTCAGGCATGATTCATCAAAAAAGAAACGATAGTTAAGACATTCATCAACAGTATCACCACTTTAACGTTTTCTTTGAAAAAAGCCATTTGACCTACTGAACTGCTAACAATGCTCTTTTGGAAAAATGCCAATCAACATAAAAAAAAATAAGATGATCTTTAGAAACTGTGAGTATACACCTGACACTACGATGAATTCTACAATATGATTCTGATTTGGCAGATGTCTGAAGTTGAAAGAAGAGTTTGCTCTGACTATAAAGAACTGTGAAGAAGACTCCCATTAGAAACTGTATCAACTGTTTATAACATTTTTCATTGAGTTAGTTTTCTAGATGAAAAAAAAAAAAAAAAATGCAATTTAACAAATTACAACGACCATTTGGAAAAGGATTTTTTCAAAGACTAAAATTTAAGACATAAAAAATAGCACAGAGTTGATCCTACATTACGTACGCCATGAATTAAACATTAATAGTGTTATTACATGTAAAAGTTGCAAGCGAGAAAAATCGTCTGCAACTCGTACATATTATCCACCTGAAGCTTAAGTATTATCCAAGCATTTCATTGGCTGTTCGGGAAAAGGCTTTTCCATCGTCAGATTTCCAAGAAATCTGGTGGCCAATTTTAAATGAAATTTATTTCTTAAACTTAACATCCCACAATATTACTTTTTATATCGTCATATAGAGAAAAAAATGTACTTTTAAATGCAATTTGTTTGAAAGCTGTATCTCAATTTGTTTCTGAGTTATTAATTTTTTTTTGTAGTTTTTATTACTTTTTTGTCATAATGGCAACACTCTGTTGTCCATCTCTGTTGAATGTAAAGGGAAATACATATTACTGTATAGACCAATCAGAAAACGATTAAATTGCAGATTTAAACCAATAAAAACCTTCAGATATGCTTTTGATTTCCTACGAGGACAATAACCATTTTTCCAAAGGGTTAAAATAAATATATATATATTCAACTTTTTCAATTCACCTGGCATGTTTGAAGTTTATTAGAGGTATTTGAAAGCTTCCAACATTTGAGTCTATCTTAAATTATATAACTGACAAAAATAAAATTTGGGTTTACTGAAAAGTTCAGTTTTGTTAATTTTTATCCTGGATTTACATGGTTCATGAAATAAATAATTCAATTTAAGTCTTAAATCCTAAGGCTAAAGCCAGACGAACGTCTTTTTGCATGTTTTTTCCCTATGTATCATCCGTACACAATGCCGCTAGCATTGTGCAGGGATGATATGTAGGAAAAAAAGCATGCAAAAAGACATTCGTCTGACATTAGCCTAAGGGTGTGTAAAAACAAAGGAAATTTGAAGCAATGTCTCTGATAACTAAGAGATGGAGAATGGCTCTCAAGAAAATCATCATTTTGGCAGTCTCTCTTTGAGTGATTTTTTTCCCCAGTGAAAATGTAAATATTTGTTGTGAGCAAACTATACATAAAACTTACCAAGTTACATAAATATTAACAACATTTTTTAAAGTGATTTGGTAAGAATTCTAAAATTTCTTTTCCATTAAATTTACAAAATGTTCCTGGTTATGCATACTTCTGCGTCCTTCCAAAAAAAAAACACCCTGCTCTTCTTAATGAACAAATAAGAGTTCATACACATGAGATGACAAAATATTCATGTATTGTCAAGCTTAATTCAAACTTCCCACAAATAAGACGAAAGAAACAAGTTTGACTGGTTATCAAGAACAGTGTTGTTGTAATTACTACCCATAATGATAGACTGAAATTTGCCCTTTAATTACCTATTTTAAGGAAACAGAGTACAGTATAGGATCTGTTATCCGGAATCCTTGGGACCTGGGGCATTCCGGATAAGGGGTTTTTCCATAATTCAGAACACTACCACAAATATTTTCTAAAGTACATAAATATGAAATACAGGTTAGGATAAATATTAAAAATATTGTATTACACATTTGTTGAATTAATTCAATAAAACACAATTAAGGAAAAGTTTAATTAATTTTTATTTACAAAAAAAAAAGTTAAGTAATAATTTTAAATTATAATAAAACTTACAAATGAACAAGATCAAAAATAAAATTTAGTTTTGGGGAGCAGATGCAGATGCTTGGGAATATTGAAACAAAATTGAACTGCATCTTCATCCAATAATTGGGGAGGGAGGGGAATATATTGAAAGTTGACTTTTTATTTATTTTTGTTTTGTTTACGAATTTATTGCATGGAAAGCAGACAGAAAAATACAAGAGGCAAAATTATCAACACTTAAAATGCAGATTTCCGCAAATTCACGGAGATAAAGAAATGCATAATTACTGTAATATTCCATTAACCCACCCTCCCCTATTTTGTAAACAAACTTGATATTAAAAAAAAAAAAATCCTACGAAAGCACCCCCCCCCCCCCCCCCCCCCGGAAAAAAAAAATCGTGCGAATGTCGTATCACCTTTTTGTCTTATCCGATTCCGAATCTCTGCTTTTCTACCGTTCCATGGACGCAGCTGATCACGGTAAAACGAATGTTTCTCTCATTCACCTAATTGACCGAATTATGGGTGCACCTTTAGATGACGTCAAAGGTCGGAGCTTGCCAACAGATTTTCGATCGCAGAAAACACGTTCAAATTCTAAGTGATGTTTCGAAATTTTTTTTTTCAAAAGGTTAAAATTAAAATTTTTTATAATGGATTTTAGGGTTTGAAACAGAAAAATACGAAATTTAAGAATATGTAGTTAGTTTTCCCATATTACTAAAGGTTATGCCGATGCGAAGTCATAAAAAGAATCCAAAAGTGAACTTATGTCCGATGATTGTGGAAATTCAATTCTTATCTTTCACGGGAGCGTTATAAGTGGGGTGGCAGGGAGAGCACGTTTTTCATGCTTTTCAAGTTCTGTTTTTTAATTATCTCAGTTAACAAAAAAAGAAAAATCTGACTATCAGGGCAGGCTTTGGACTATTCTTATAAACATTTTCCGATTTCAGATTTCAATAGCCAATTTTAATCCCTGTAGGCGTCCTCTCTGATTACTTTACGATTTTTTGCCGCATTTGGGAGGGAGGGGGGGGGGGATTAATGGGATATTACGGTACCTTGAGGTGTATGAGAAAAAGTTTTAAATATTCAAAATATCGATTTATAAAGCATGTTAACTCTTCAATAAAATATGAAAAAAAACTGCAATTTTTTATGAAATGAAAGCTTTCACTAAGTTTCGGTTTCGGATCGTTTAGCGTTCTGGATATCGGGACACCGGATAATAGATCCTATACTGTATAGTATAGAGCCTAGTATATATTAATTACAATTTGTGCTAAGCTCAATAATGAATCATACATTACTGGATGAATTCCCATATTGTGATTTGGTGATACAAAAAACACCAAATAAATGTTAGAGAAAACTAAAGAAGCCAGTAGAATGCTTATAAATATTGAAGAAAGATCACAAAGGAGGGTAGGTTAAAATTGAAAATATTAGACTGAACCCTTCACAGATTTCTATTATCTCAAAGGTCCATTCACTAAGGTAAAATTTTCATTAATACAAAAAGTTTTGCACTGTTTGTACTTAAAGGATTATGAAATTTAAAGACAGCTGTTTAAACCAAAATATTATCTTGAATAACCTTTGTTTAAAAAATCACACTTATAAACATATGTCTGAAATACAGAGATCAATATCTTTTTCAATCATTTCCAAAAAAAAAAGCACACTTTTCTTTCATAACAACATGTACATAAATTAATCATTTTATACTCTTGTGCAGTCAAATATTTTTAATCACATAATTTACTACGCCTTATACATACATCTTCTCATTCATTGTAATCTTATATTTGATTCAGAATAAATATTTTTTTCAGTATAAATTTATAAAACATGCATACCAAAAAAATTCTTTAAAACATTACAATATATATTTATAAACATTTAATATCCTTATCTTGGATTCACAAAATAATTAAGCACAGTGAAAACTAGAACAAACTTTTGAATGTAGAAACAAAAAATTAACAAATGGCAAGTACATAGAAATTCAATTAAAATCTTAAAAAATTCACACCTTAGTGTCTTAGGCCCCAAAATGAAACAGATGGCTTACATACAAATGATTGAAATATGCAATACTATCTGCTCACATTCTAAATGAAAGCACCAAATTCATACTTTATTGAAACGCCTTTGAAAATTCAGAGTTCACACACATGGGATGATAAAATATTCATGTATTATCAAGCTTAATTCAAAGAATCACAATTTACATGGAGAAGATATCAACAATACTTAAAGGAAAATTCAAATTTTTGTCTAATAAATATTTTATATTTACAGTGCAATAAACTTTAAAACATATTTGCCAACTTATGAGAATTTCAATGCTTAAAAGATAGTGCTAAACAGAGTAACTTAAAAAAAAAAAATTAATATACATGAAGAGCATTTTAAACATTTTAAAAAATTATGTGGGGGAAAAAACGATTACATTAGTTAAAACATTTTTTAAGTCTTTATGCTGGCAAATATAAACTCTCCTACTGAGATATATATTTAAAGAGCTTGATTTTCAATAATTTTATAATAACATAATTTTGAATGCATAGCATTCAAATCTGAATAGATTAAAAAACTTCAATTTAACACTAATGTATTTTTAAATATTTATTCATTATAAAAAAAAAATAATAATAAGGATTTTTCAATCAATATTTAAAATTTGTTAAAAAAAATTGAAGCTATGAAAATTATTATTCACATTCAGAAGAATTTTTATTATTATAAAAGGGGAATGTATGAACCCTGTTAATATCATTGACATTTGAACAGATCAACTAAGATGCATTACACATTTATAGCCACGGTGTTTGAAAACACTGATAACATTAAACAAGTGACAATGAGACACAAGAAATTCATCTGTAGCAATAAAGAAAATTCTGGACACATCTATAAGTTCATAATTCAGAGAAACATACAACAAATTCTTTTACACAATGAAAGACTTGTGGCATTTCATACTATGTTCACAAACACAGAAGACAATTAACACATATTTTATCTATTTTTTTTTAAAGGAAAGGTTACTGAAATTTATTTAAAAGTTAAAGAATTTTTTTTTAAATTATGATTACGAAAGAACATACACAGGATGCTGAAAGTATTCAACATTTATCAGCAACATAAAATGAGACATACGTTTAAAAAAATAATTAATATTTCTTCAATGAATAAATTCAAAGTTTTTTTTATAATAAAAAAAAATCAAATTGAAAATCAAATCTTGGTTTATAAAAACATTGTAGAAAATAACTTTTTAAAATAAATTCCTTTCAAGTATGCATTTAAATTATTTGTGGGATAAAAAAGAATATTACATGAACAAATTCATGACAGTTTTGTATCCTATAGATCTACATATATATATCTAGTGAAATAAAAAAAAGTTAAACATCACTTTTCAATTAAAAACCACAGTAAATGTATTTGTGATATTGTTATAATTATAATCACAAAAGTTATGTTATATCAAATATAAACCATTTGCAATAATTTTACACCGTTTGGAAAAAAAATATCTAGTAATTCAGCCAAAGTGAAAAAGGTTTCCAGTTTTACCCAAGCATCAATAATTATCATATAGGTGTTAATTTTGAAATAGGTTCTTTTTAAATCTAATAAATTACTTATAATAATCATACATAATTTTTATCCCTAATTGCAATATAAAATTTCAAATCTCAATAACAAATATCTTTAAGATAATTAAATGGAATCGCCTAAAATTATCTTTCAAGGTAAAATATTATATTTACAGTACATGTTATGTCTAAAAAAATGCTAAATCTCCTACTTCTCTCACCATGGAAAATAGATTTTTCTGCAATTTTATCTTAAATTATCTTTTTCTAACTTTAAGAGCTAGTAAATCTAATTTCCTTTTTTCATTGTGCAATATATATATATATATATATATATATATATATATATATATATATATATTTGATTTAAAGTACTAAGAGCTTCTGTGTTCAATTAGGCAAAATGTAAAATGAAAAACATAAAATTTATTTTTAATACTATATTAAAATAATAATAATAATAAAAGTTGAAAGCTCTTTAGTTAACGTGCAGCCAGAATCTAATTAAAAGAAAAAAAGAAAAGAAAAAGGGGAGCTCTAGGCAAAGGTACTACTGGGAAAAACTACACACAACTTATCTTACTTAATCTTGTCAACTGATTTATTTGACAACATCAAATAAAACATGTAACCGAAATTCCATTATTTAGGTGCTACCAAAATTCTGGAGCCCAAGGCCTCAACAAAAGCAAAAAACAGGCCCTGCATAGTAGAATACATAAGTGATGTTTTATCTCCGTTTCTGAATTAAAAAATTTTCAAAATTTATTTTTACATTTTTTAATTTTAAAATATATTTTTAATTTGTAAATTTTGTGCTTAAAATATATATATTTATTTGAAAGTATTGATTTATAAAGATACAAAGAAACTTTGAATGGCAGCATTATAATCATAAAGATTAACTAAAAAGTATTTATTTATTTTAATTTATAAAGTTCATCTATGCATTAGATAACGATTGTGTTAGAATAGCTCATAAATAAACAATACCTGCTAACAGTATTTTATCTATTTATCTGAAATCAATATACATGTAGCATTCATTAATTAAGAAAAATCCCACATTATTTATTACACAAAAGGCAATGTGTTTTCATACTAAATACTTATCTGTAAAGTATTTTGAATAACATTTCAGAAAACAACTAAATTACTAAAGTCAAACAGCATTAATGACAATCACAAGACAGAAATTATTTGCATTTTCGTTGTCTCAAATATGAGAGAAAAAGAGAAAGAAAGTAAGACTACTTTCCAATTTTCTACTGCACCAAGAAATAAACATTCATTGCATACATTCAAAAAGTAATGACTTTTTCAATCAAGATTGTCTGTGAAATGTTGAAAGATGGGGACACATTTTTAATAATTTAAATAAAATATCTGCTTTTTAAAAAATTATAATTTAACTTGCTTTTGAATTTTATGACTAAATTTTGAAAAAGGATTATTATTATTTTTTTTTTTTTTGCTTTTCTAACAAAATATAAAATTTAATAGCTAAATTTAAATATATTCAATATATTTAACAGTTAAAATATACATTTTAAAGCTAAAAAACATTAGTGCAATTTATTTTATAAATTACTATTAAAAAAAATTATTAAGTAAATGAAACTATCAAAATTCAACAAAATTATACAAGAATTTTTAAATTCTTAAAATAATAGCAATAATAACAACATATAGAAATTTATATTAATATTTAACTGTTAAAATTTATATTAATAACATTCAGACCAGCTGACTTAATAACAGGTATGTTGTAACAAAAAAAATATTCACATAAATAAACAGTAAATACACAAACATCTTTGCACCATAGAACACTTCGATATCAAAGCGTGATTCAAGAGCACTCCTTTCCAATCTCACCATTATACATACGATCAATATTTTCTTGCAATAATAGGACATGCTCTGGAAAGAAAAAGAAAATAAATAAAAATTTTCAGTTCAACTTCATTTACACATAAAGTCACAGAATTCCCTCGGGTGTAAAAAAAGAAAAAATTACAAAAGAGGTGAAGAGGACATTTGATGGCATTTTTTTCAATACCATTAAAGACAATAGGAACTTTACTAATAGGAGGAAATTATAATTTCAAATTAATTAATGTAGCTTTAATCAGCAACACTGTTTGCTAAAATATTGTAGTTTATCTCAAGAGAAACCTTCAAAATTATTTTTTCAAACAAGAGAAGTGCATCTAATTTGTTACGATTCATCAGAAAAATAAAATATTAATAACCTGAAACATAGATGTGTAGCAAAAATGAATTTAAAAGAAACAATGCATTAAATCTTAATTTGGAGAATAGCCTATGCATGGGATTGGCACAGTTAAATCCAAATATCGATAATTTTATAAACAGAGTTAGTTGCCAATATCTCAAAGCCAAAAATCAAGAAATTTTTTTAAGAGACTTTTTAAAATAAATTTCTCTCAACCACAACCACATATTAAAACAAAAATCTTTAATACTGGGCTAATTAAGTACTTGAGGGGGGGGGGGGGGGGACTGCTAATGAAATACAAATAGCATATACATACCGTTTTCCCGTTTAACTCCTCAAGGATCGCTTAATATCTCTCTATTCTAAAAAAAAGTAACTACCGCTGTCACCGCCGCCGCCGGTTTTGAATTTTTTGTGACCGGAGGTCTTTCTTCGTTAATATTAAAAAAACTGTAGCATACAAAAATAGGAAAATCGGTAGTATTATAGAAATATGTTTGATAAACACGCTGATGCAGACAGTTTTCAAATCGAAGAATTATTTTAAGAGATATTTAATGCCAAAGTTGGACAAAATCGTTCCATTAAAAAAGTTTTATAGGAGCAAAAACTGTACATAGGAATTTAATCATTTTTAGATCATTTTATGCGTCAGAATTTCCCGGTGTGCAGATTGCAGTTAGTTTTTTAATTTTAATAATTTTTCGAGGTTTTATTTCTATTTTAAATTCAAATTTTCAGCATTTCGAGAGATATTTTTTACAAATTTTAGAAAATTGTATTAATTTAAACGGTTGCCAACTTATATTAATTTAAACAGCGCAAACAGTAATGTTTGCTTCAAATTAAAAATTTATTTTACACGTGACTATTATAAACAAAAAATATAAAAAGCAGGAACTCATTGAAAATTACGTCATAAAAACTATAGTTACACGTGAATTTTAAATGAGAAAGAATATTGTAAAATAATAAATTCAGTAACATGCGTTAGAAGTCCTAAATAGGGGAATTTACGTCATATTACACTTATTACGTAAAATGAACAAAAAATAATATTGCAAAACAGTTTTAATTTAAAAATTGCGCGAGACATTTACTTGACATTTTAAGATGATCATAATATTTCATTTCTAACAAAAGTATTTTGACGTGAATATTAAAAAGAGAAAGAAAAGTTTGGTGAAAATTACGTCAGATTATAATTGTCAGATTCAAATTATAATTCAATCTTCCGAAATCTTTTTAAAGGCGATCAAATTAGCGTGCTGTTAGAGTCTGCGGTGTCTGAACGGGGGTTGACGAGCGTAGCTCGTAGGGGGCAGAGCCCCCTAGTAATTTAAAAAACAGTGGCGATCTCCCTATAAACGGGTTTCTATTCATTTCTCTTTCATTGGGGAATTTTAAGGAAAAATCAGGTGCTGTTAAAAGATACAATGGTGTTTTCGTCTTTGATTAAATAAAATCATTAAAAATTTCAAAATAAGCTAATATAAAAGGAATTAAGTAAACAGAGTCTTTGTGTCCTGGTATTTTTTAACAAAGCAAAAAGAAAGTTCTTTCTGACGTAATTTTCCCCAAACTTCTCTTTCTCTTTTTAATATTCATGTGAAAATACTTTTGTTAGAAATGAAATATTATTTGTGCTGTCCCAGCAAAAATAGTGGAAAAGATCATGTTGAAATATCAAATAAATCTCTCGCGCAATTTTTAAATTTAAACTGTTTGCAATATTATTTTTTGTTCATTTTACATAATAAGTGTAATGTGACGTAAATGTGGTGTAATTTCTCCTATTTAAGACTTCTAACGCATGTTAATGAATTTATTATTTTACAATATCCTTTCTCTGTTACACTTCACGTGTAAATATAGTTCTTATGAAGTAATTTTGAATAAGTTCCTGCTTTTTATACGCAATTATTTAATTTTAATTTGAAAGTATCTTTTCTGTTTATAATAGTCACGTGTAAATAAATTTTTAATTTGAAGCAAACGTTATTGTTTCCGTTGTTTATACAGTTGGCAACAGGTTAAATTAGTACAATCTCTCTATTCTAAAAAAAAGTAACTACCGCTGTCACCGCCGCCGCCGGTTTTCAATTTTTTGTGACAGGAGGACTTTCTTCGTTAACATTAAGAAAAATAATGCATACAAAAATATGAAAATCGGTAGTATGATACAGAAATGTTTGATAAACAGGCTGATGTAGACAGTTTTCAAATCGAAGAATTATTTTTAAGAGATATTTAATACTAAACTTGGACAAAATCGTTCCACTAAAAAAGTTTTATAGGAGCAAAAACTATTCATAGGAATTTAATCATTTTTAGATCATTTTATACGTTTGAAGTTCCCGGTGTGCAGACTGTTTTTCTTTTTTTAATTTGACTAATTTTTTGAGGTTTTATTTCTATTTTAAATTCAAATTTTCAGCATTTCTAGAGATATTTTTTACAGATTTTAGAAAGTGATATTAATTTAAACTGTTGCCAACTGTATAAACAGTGGAAACAATAATGTTTGCTTCAAAAAAAAAATATTTATACTTGTAAATAAATTAAAAATTTATTTACACGTGACTATTATAAACAGAAAAAAAACATTTGGAATTAGAATTAAATAATCTCTCTATTCTAAAAAAAAGTAACTACCGCTGTCACCGCCGCCGGTTTTGATTTTTTTGTGACCGGAGGCCTTTCTTCGTTAATATTAACAAAAATAATGCATACAAAAATATGAAAATCGGTGGTTTTATACAGAAATGTTTGATAAACACGCTGATGCAGACAGTTTTCAAATCGAAGAATTATTTTAAGAGTTATTTAATGCTAAAGTTGGACAAAATCGTTCCACTAAAAAAGTTTTATAGCAGCAAAAACTATACATGACAGTGTAATCATTTTTAGATCATTTTATGCGTTAGAATTTGCCGGAGAGCAGATTGCATTAATTTTTTTATTTTGACTCATTTTTTCAGGTTTTATTTCTATTTTAAATTCAAATTTTCAGCATTTCTAGAGATATTTTTTACAGATTTCAGAAAATTGTACTAATTTAAACTGTTGCCAACTGTATAAAAAGCGCAAGCAATAATGTTTGCTTCAAATTAAAAATTTATTTACACGTGACTGTTATAAACAGGAAAAAAACTTTCAAATTAGAATTAAATAATTACGTATAAAAAGCAGGAACTTATTAAAAATTATGTCATAAAAAGTATACACGTGAATTTTAAAAGAGAAAGGATATTGTAAAATAATAAATTCATTAACATGCGTTAGAAGTCTTAGGAGAAATTAAGTCATATTTACGTCACATTATAGTTATTACATAAAATAAACACAAAATAATATTGCAAAAAAGTTTAAATTTAGAAATTGCGCTAGACATTTATTTGAAATTTTGAGAATTAATTTAAAATGTCTCATTTAAAAGAACTTTCTTTTGGCTTTGTTAAAAAATACCAGGAGACAAAGACTCTCTTTACTTAATTCCTTTTATATCAGCTTATTTTGAAATGTTGTTACACGTGTTTACGTCATCAACTTATTTTTATTTCGACATTTTATTTGTGTTTTTATTAATGCTGTACGAATTTATTTCTTCTTTCGTTATTTAAAATAAAAATTATATCAATTTGTATAATTTGGCGAGTGGTTTGGTGATTTATATAATTTGGCGAAATTGGTCGACAGGATAATCAAGTAGTACCGCAGCGGATTTGGCGTTAAAATTCCCCAATCAAAGAGAAATGAATAGAAATTCGTTTATAGGGAGATCGCCACTGTTTTTTAAATTATAATTCAATCTTTCGAAATCTTTTTTAAGCCGATCAAATTAGCGTGCATTTAGAGTCTGCGGTGTCTGGACGGGGGTTGGCGAGCGTAGCTCGTAGGGGGCCGAGCCCCCTAGTTATGTACAAAAAGCAGGAACTTATTAAAAATTACATCATAAAAACTATAGTTACACGTGAATTTTAAGAGAGAAAGGAATTTGTAAAATAATAAATTTATTAACATTTGTTAGAAGCCTTAAATAGGAGAAATTACGTCATATTTACGTCACATTACAGTTATTACATAAAATGAATACAAAATAATATTGCAAAAAGGTTTAAATTCAGAAATTGGGCTAGACATTTATTTTATATTTTGAGCGGATACTTTTCAACTATTTTTGTTAGGAAAGCGCAAATAATATTTCATTTCTAACACAAGTATTTTCACGTGAATATTAAAAAGAGAAAGAATAGTTTGGTCAAAATTACGTCAGATTAAAAACGATTAATTTAAAAAGTCTTATTTAAAAGAACTTTCTTTTCACTTTGTTAAAAAATACCGGGAGACAAACACTCTGTTTACTTAATTCCTCTTACATTAGCTTATTTTGAAATGCTGTTACACGTGTCTACGTCAACGACGAAAACAGCGATTGACATATGTATTTTTGGTACTACTTAGTTATCCCGTCGACCAAAAATCTATCATTCGCCAAACTATAAGATTAAATGCCAATAATGGTTGATCGTAAATGTCACATTAACTTGACTTTAAGCAAGTTACACGTGTCTACGTCATCAAGTTATTTTTATTTCGACGTTTTATTTGTATTTTTATTAATGTTGCACTAATTTATTTGTTCTTTCGTTATTTAAAATAAAAATTATGTCAGTTTGTATAATTGGCGAGTGCTTTAGCGATTTATATAATTTGGTGAAATTGGTCCACGGGTTCATCAAGTAGTACTGCAGCGGATTTGGCCTTAAAATTCCCCATTCAAAGAAAAATGAATAGAAATCCGTTTATAGGGAGATCGCCACTGTTTTTTAAATTATAATTCAATCATTCGAAATCTTTTTAAAGCCGATCAAATTAGCGTACTTTTAGAGTCTGCGGTGTCTGAACGGGGGTTGACGAGCGTAGCTCGTAGGGGGCAGAGCCCCCTAGTTTATTAAAAAAACATCAAAAAAGTACCTATTTTTGTATTGCAGAAATTGAGTAATTATAAGATTTAAAATATGCAATTAGTTTTATGTTTGAGGCGAAAAAAAAAAGATGTTATAGAACAAATTCACATTTGCCGAAAAGCCATCATGTGGGAATTTTGCACCTTAATGTTTGTTTTAAACCACACAAATTAATACGAGTAAGATCCTTATTTTATTTTTTTTACTACTTTACAAATAATTTTTTAAATAATATATATATACATAAAATGTTGACTATCATTTAAAATCAAATTATCATAAAAAATGTTTGATTCATCAGAATCCATAATTTTACTCAAACATAGATCGTACAAACCAAACTTGTGCACGAATTTTCAAAGACTTCATATAGAAATGCCAGCTAAATTTTTTTGGTTTCAGAAGTTTTTTCCGGTTTTAAATCTTCAGCCCGGCAATATCACGGAGCGAGAAATAGACAATGACACCACAGTCTGTCATATTGACAGGAGCGAGAATAAAGGGGTTAATAAACATCAAGATTAGTTACTGACACTTAAGATAGAATTTTTTTTATTTTCAATTTAAAGATTTGTATAGGCATGACAAAAAATTCTTCAGAACATGACAGTAGTTTAAGTTAAAAATATTTTTTAATGATATACAGTAGAGCCTTGATTATCCGATCCTCGTTTAACAGGAACTCTCTGTAAACTGACGTCGATTTCCTGACCTTTTTTCAGCCTTTTTTTTTGCTTTCACATTCCTTGTGTATCCAAGCAGTCCTTTCCAAACTATGAGTATAGATAAATATTTTGGTTCCCCTTTCTTAGAATTCCTTCAAAACTAACTTGAGCTCTCGCAAGCTCCGATCCCGGTATACGTGTTCTTTTCCTCCCACTCTCTGTGTACATGTCCCTGTTCTAAACAAAAAAAAAATCCCCCAATTTTTCAAATGGTGCAGATGAAAATGTTACAGACATTGCGATAGATGGTGCTACTGAATTTTCAAATATTTTTAGCACAATGTCGGGTTTTGAAAACTGTGGGATCAAAGAAATCATCCGGCAATTGTTTGAATTGTGATGTGAAAGATGCAGGCTTCCAGTTCCTTATTGATCAGGAAATTACCGCAGAAGTCCAACATTCTCCAGAAGATGATGATGATGAAGGCAAGAATGATTTACAAGTAAAGATTGGTAACAATGGTGCTTTTGCGTGTTTTTCAGAAGGCCTTGCTTGGTTGGAACAATAAGAACAGTGTGATTCCTGTGAAGTAATGTTTTTAAAAAACTCTGTGACAGAGCTGTACAGCAAAGGATGGCCAATTTACGCCAGATGAAACTTCTATTTAAATCATTGTAATTTTTATTGTTTCAAAATAAATTTATTTTCATGTATAATTACAGTTTAAATAGTCATAATATCAGTTCGATGATGATGTTATATATTAAAGTAGAAGATTATTGATAAATTCTGGTTTATCTGAAAATTTCGAATATCCAATGTAGTTTTGGCCCCAATTACGTCAGATAATCAAGGTTCTACTGTAGTTGATTTGCAATAACTTTAGCACACAACTTTTATACAAACTGGTGTTCAAGTAAATGTCGAAACTTAGGTCAATTTTCACAATAATGTTTTAAGAAACATTTGATTTTAAGAAGATAGAAACATAAGAATAATAAAACAAGGCATGTGAGATATCTTATATATTTACCTTTTGAAAGACTGGCAATAGTGCACTGTTTTTTTAAAAATTCCATAGCAAAACTTTTGCTAAGTCCAAATGCATACATGTTATAGGTGAAGGTCCTGAAAGAAAAATGAACATATTTAAAAAATAAAGTCTATAAAACTCCAGATTCTATTACATTTTAGAGAGTATAATAAAACATCTGATAATAGTTAAAACACTTAATCTATAACTTGATAATAATGTCCTATTTTGGCTATGCCTAAGCTTATTATGACTGATTAATTCAATAAATAAAATTTGCTAAACTGTACAGGTCAATATTTAAACCAGCCGTACTTAACTTTTTTTCTTGCGGGCCGCAACACACTTATAAAAAGGTTAAGAACAGCCAGAATTAAAATAACATAAGTAGTCTAACGATGCTATATAACAAAATTAATATTGTTACTAGTGATGAACGTTTGTCGCAGAAGAAATTTTTAAATTACACCACTCTTTCCAAATAATAAACTTTGTAGAAAGACTTCTACTGCAAATGCTGTAGAAATAGTCCATGAACATTCCTGTTTCGCAATAGTGCTGCAAAATGTTTTTGTTGCTATTTTTTTCCATGATAAAAAGTTCAACACTAAAAAACGGCATTAGCTGTATAAAAGTATAAAAAAGCGGCATTAGCTGTATAAAAGTATAAAGTGTAATATTGTAACAATGAGGAATTTCCAAGGAGTTTTTATCTAACAAATTCATCTTTTGCTCAATGTAAAAATAAACTAGTATGTTGTGGCCATAACAAAACTTTCTTACTATATAAATCACGTCAATTAAATCATTTAAATAATACAAGAAATTACATTAATTTAGCACCAATTCATTTCAAAGTATATCTGAATTTGAAGTTTGATGAAAATTCGTGCATTAGTTCTTGCGATAGAGCTATAGAGGAAATTATGAAAAATGTAGCATAGCAGCACCACCTGTTGAGTGATTTGCATCAACACATAAATAGCACTAATTGATATCAAGGTATATCTGAATCTGAAGTTCGATGAAAATTCGTGCATTAGTTATTGAGATAGAGCTATAGTGCAAATTCTGAAAAATGCAGCATAGCAGCACCACCTGTTGAGCGATTTGCACCAAAACATAAACAGCAGTAATTCATATCAAGGTATACCTGAATCTGAAGTTTGTTGAAAATCCAAGCATTAGTTCTTGAGATATAGCTATTGCGGAAATCGCAAAAAAGGCAGCATAGCAGCGCCACCTGTTGAGCGATCTATACCAAAATATATAAAACGTCAATTCCTGTCAAGGACTAACTGAATCTGAAGTTTGATGAAAATCCGTGCATTAGTTCTGGAGATTAAGCTATTGTGGAAATCGTGAAAAATTCTGCATAGCAGGCGGCACCTGTTGAGTGATTTACACCAAAAACTAATTAGCACCAATTTATATCAGGGACTAACTGAATATAAATTTTTATTAAATTCCGTTCATTAGTTCTTGAGATAGAGTGGCAACAAAATTTGTGTCACACACAGACAGACATTTTGTAAAAACATGTTTTTCGGGTTATCTGACCCCTAAAACGTGTAAATCTGTCGAAAACCGGAATTCGAAAATTTTCATGAGTCCAATACTTTCTTCTTGTAAAGATAGAAGAAAGTAAAAATTAATTGCGGAAATATATAGTTCAAACTTAATTCGAAATGATGTTTGGTCAATGTTGAAAATTAAGAAATGTATACATCACTGTAGGACAAATAAGACTACATGCAAAAAGAACTTTTAACTAAGGAAACTGCTTTTAACATAATTTTAAATTATTTATATATAACAGGGCAGATTTTAACTTCCCATGGAAATGTATAAAACAACGCTGATCTTAAATAGTTTTTTTATGTACATCTTCGTTAATTGTATAAATATGGATTAATGATATGCGCCCCGGGCTGCACATAAAAGGTCGAAGGGTCACATGCAGCCCGCAGGTTGAGTATGGCTGATTTAAACAGAAAGAACTTTAAGGGGAGGAAAATCCATTGAAAAAGCATAAATTAATTTGAGTTCTAAATTATGTCATTCTAAATCATTAGTTATATTAGCATCAGCTTTGTAATACAGTAGACTCACGATTTTGTGACTACCGATTTAATAACCATTGGATGAGGTCCTGACCATTTTGCAATACTCACAATGCTTTTCCTAGCTTGTTTTAATGACTCAAACAATCTGCATCGCACTATAGCAACCTTCCTGAAAACACAAGTGGGTCATACAGCTGGACATAAAAAAAAAAAAAAAAGATAAGAAAAAATATATTAATCATCGATAATTGCACGGCACATCCTCCAGAAATAAAAAATCTAGAAGCAGTACAGATTTTACTTTTTCCCCCGAATGTTACATCGATTTTACAACATATGGATCAAAGTAGTACACAGTGTTGAAAAAAATGTACCAAAAGAAACTAGTCCACGACATTGTTTAGAAGCAAACAAGACTTGCACAATGAATTTGTTAGAGGCTATTTATCTTGACTTTTGAATTGGAGTAGAGTTTTGAGTCTTTTTGGGTCGAGTTGGCATTGACATTTTAAAAGTCTTTGAATACTATTGATGTATTTGTGCTCATTTTTATACAAAGATAAAATTGATATTAGAAATAGTTCTAGCCTACTTTTCCATAATTGTATTAAGAAATGGATTAATTTTCTTTCACTACAGTTTCAGGTAGCTCCTTTTTTTTCCTCGGCGTCAGGTGGACTAGTAAAATTTTTGGTTCCAGATCCGGTTGCACCCGACTTACACAAAATAGCTTGTAGTTTATACTTTTTTTAACAAGTAGTTGCAGTTAACTTTATTATCTGACAAAGCAGTTGTAATTCGCTACTAAGAAAAGTAGTTTTTTCGACACCTACCAGCGACAGTATTCAATGCAAAATTTATGGTAGATGAAAAAATATTTATTGAACCAATCCCGTATAATTTTAAGTGAGCTATTAGGACCACTTTAAAATAAACAATCGCTTTAAAACAAAACATACAACAAGTTGGAAATTGCTTGTCAAACGTGGCAAATGAGGTACGTTCGTACTATAACTAGTTTTATAAATATTTTTTGCACCGCATATTGTACTGAATGTATATTTTAGAGCACTTCATAAGTGCATATCAATTTCATTCAGTTCGAAAAGCTGTAACAACATTTAAAAGCACTTGAAATGATTTTTTTCTTATTGGCTGTAATCTAACGGAAAACTTTTGACTGTCCCTGTAATTAAACTATACACCCGATTGTCATAAAATTTGAAATGAATTGCAACAATTATATATTTAAATTTCAGACCGGGTTGGGTAGTTTTTGTTCTGTTATATGCAGACGGACGGACAGACAGACAGACGGACGGACTGAACGACGACTATAGGTGCTACGTATTTATATAATTACGAACACACCTAAACACAGTAAATGTTTTTGTATAAATGATAAGATGTGCATAGTATTACTGAAAGCGAGTGAAACAACCATTACATAGCAAGCAAGCATTAATTAGACAATGTTAACATTAAGGAAGTTTTATCAAACTCAATTTATTCCCTAGGCATTACACATTTGAACCATCATTTGTTTCATTTTATGCAAAGCTTTCTAACTGTCCAATAGCTTTGCAAATGCTGAAATTTCCGTAAAAGTGGTCATCAAAACTTTAGACATTCTGTCAGACAATTACTCAAGTATAACAAGTGCTAATAATTAACATTAAGTTTATTAAATTAATTTGTTTTCTGATTATTTTTGTCTTATTTCTCCTCAAAATGAAATAAACATTTGTATATCCTTAACAACAAAATGGAATTTATTTCTTATTTCTGAAAAACACATTCTTTTATAAAAAAAATATTTCAAATTAATTCAATGTTTCAGTTCAAATATTGCAAATTACTCATAGAGTGTAAAAAATATGCAAATCAAAAAGTTTGATTTATTTTTAGGAAAAAAGGTGCTAAACTACATAAAAAGGTCTTTACAACATAAAAACAGTCAAATGATGTAAAAACCTAAGCGCTTTCAACTGTTATAAAATAGCCATCATCAGGGGAAAATTCAGAGGCATGAAAGTTCATAAATGTTCATTGCTTAAATATCTGGAGATGAGTCTATTTCTATGGAAGAGGGGGGGGGGGAGAAAATACGATAATTATGTTAAAAAATCACTAGATATATTTAGTATCCATACCAGATCCTGGATATATTGTAGGACAGTACATCATTGCAAGTGTTCTTTCCTTGAGTCGAAAGTTCTAAGGATTCCCTGATTATTGATGCATAGTAATGTCAAGCACGGGCTATGATTCTTGCTTTACTGAAATCTATGTCAATGTTTTATTTTTGGTTTAACCTTGATAGAGCTGTTGAGGACTTACTATATACTTTATGTCTGCAATATGAACTTTGAGTGTGTCTTTAAATTTCCTAGTAGTCATGCCTATGTAATTGAGTTTTTTCTGATTTACTTTATCTGTAAAATCCCATATATGCCTGAAGTTTCATCATTAGGGATTTTATCTCCAATACCTAATGATGAAACTTCAGGCGTATATGCGATACCTTTTACAGATAAAGTAAATAAAAAAATACTCAATTACATAGGCATGACCAGGGTTTGTAAATATAATATTTTCGAAAATATAAAAGATATCTGATATTTTGATATATCCCATATTTTCAAAATAGTCAACTTATTGATAATTATAAATATTTTCAGACCTATATAAATTAGAAACTAAACATATTGCATCTGAAAACTTAATAAAGCAATATTCTAAATGAATTTTGTTTTCCCTTATGTAACAAAATTGAAGATCAACTAATTGAAAACAGACACAATTTGCTTTTCATACATGTAAAAAACAAACTATGAAATTTATTATAAAGTTCCAGAAAATTTTGTGTTTTATACAACAAAATTATATACAAAATACTTTGTTTTTATTGAAAAATTTGTATGTAAATGTAAGCTTGTGTGCTTTTTCCTTCTTTGTCTGATGTGCAGTTTAAACTAAAGAAAACCAAAACCAGAAAAAGTTCTAATGAAGCTGTAAATAACTTCTCTAAATTAGACAATTTATTTTTCAATAGCTGTTATATACCCCATGACAGAAATGCGGTGACATTGCCCCTTAGAGAAAACTTTCATCCTGAAGCCGCTAAACGTAGCTGAAAGAAATATTAATTTTTAGAATTGAATATAAAAACATTTAAAGTAAAAAGTATCAAAGTTAGTAAAGTTCCATTAGAAGTTTCTAGCTGACTAAATCTTTTATGCAACTAAATAACTCATTATTTAGTTATGTAATTATGTTTTCAAAACATAACATATTTGTTTAAAAACAATGGCTTAAAATTACTTGGTGAAAAGAGATAAGTTTAGTATTTTTATTTATACCAAGAATAAGAATGAAATGAACTCTTATCTTCAAAATCTAGCAAGAAGAAAAATTAGACATGTATGCATATTAATTTATATTTTAATTATTGGAAAAAATTAACCATATGTGTACAGTGCTTCTCCCCCCCCCCCCCCCCCCTCCAATAAATTGATTTAATTAATTTTCAAATCTATGGTGCATTACTACAAATCAAGGCATTTTAACCTCGTAATTAATCAACAAATCTTAACCCCTTGAGGGGCAAGCTATTGTGTTTCTGTAATATTGAACTCCCACCGTAAATTTGGAAAAATTTTATTTCAAAATAAGAAAAATCAATTTTTCAGCTTTTATTTTATATATAAAAGTAAAACTTTTTAAAAAGTTTCTAGTGCAAATCTTAATTAAAATTAAGTGGGATGTAATATATCTCACCGCTCCTCAAGGGGTTAAGAAAAGTAATGGGACAATTCATTCATTGAAAATTATGGTAAATATTCTAAATAATTCCTCTAATGCTGATTCATTAAATTTAGGTTTTTGGCTTTTTTTTTACATGCAGTTAAGACCATTATATATAAAAAAACATAATGCCTGGTTTAGGATATATCGTTCTTGAGTGCTTTTTTTTTCCTAATTGTGTTATTATACAATTGTCATTCATTTCTACTGTTAAAAAATATCACTTTGCAGAAAAATTCCGATGTTACTGAGGTTTGTCGCAGAAAGTTTAAAAAAATTCTGCCACAGGGAGTAAATATTGTCTCACATAATTATTGGTTCTACATTCAAAACATTTAAAAATTCAGCTTCAAATGTTTTTTATGGAAGTGGGATTCAGGAAGCTAAAAATGGCCTGCCTAAGCAAAAGTTCTGATGTACAGAATGACACAATCAATAACAGTTAAAAAATTTCCTTACACTTGTTTTGGCTGAAAATATCAAAAATGTCATATGCAATATTTTGGAAATTAGTGCCACATATGAAAATATCAAACTTAACTATATTTTGAAAATAAATATCGGATGTATATCATGATATATATCAAGATATATATTCATTGATATAATCACCAAACTGTGGGCATGGCTAATAGGAAATTTAAAGATAAACTCAAAGAACATATTGCAGACAAAGTATAGTAAGCCCTCAACATCTCTATCAAGGTTAAATCAAAAACAAGACATATACATACATTTCTGTAAAGCAAGAATCATAGCTCATACTTCACATTACTATGCATCAATAATCAGAGAATCTTCAGAAATTTTGACTCAAGGAAGGAACACTTGCAATGATGTACTGTCTTACAATATATCCAGGATCTAGTATGGAATACTAAATATCTCTAGTGATTTTGGAACACAATTTCGTATCCCCCACCCCCTTCCCTTTGAAATAGACTCGTCTCCAGCTATTTAAGCAACGAACATTCATGAACTTTCATGCCTCTGAATTTTCCCCGGATGATAGCTGTTTTATAACATTTGAAAGCGCTTGGGTTTTAACATAATTAGATAGACGAATTTTATGTTCTAAAGACCTTTTTATGTATTTTAGCCCCCTTTTTAGTAAAATAAATCGAGAGGTTTTAATTTGTATATTTTTCATTTAATAATCAAGGTGAACATGATGTCCGAAAATTAGTTTAAACTATATTTTATAATACTCATAGAGTGCCCTTTTCAGTGAGAAAATTTTTCATTTACACTCAATGTTTCACTTAAATCAAACAAACATTTTGAAATTAAATGCAATTTCAAACTGAAAAATTTTAACGTATAAAAGTTCATAGGATTAATATATATTCAAAACAAATTCTGTTCTCTCTTACATTAGAACTAGTTTTGGATGTGTCCAGATAAATATTAAATACTATTCCATTTATTGTACTAATTGTTTATTTAATCCTGGTGCTTAAAAAAAAAAGTAAATAATTAGTTACTAAGTATTCTTCGGAACATTTCGAATTAATACAGCAGGATGAAAAGATTTTGATTAAATTGTTTTTTCATCCTGTTTTTCGATAGAAAATTACTTAAGCAAAGTTAGACTAACAAGATTTCAATAAGTGGGAGCAAATAAATTCCTTTGCTCTTAAAGTTAATTCATTGTACCATTGTATACATATATGTTAAAATACAAACATGATAAATATATGAGCAATATTTATTCAATTTTCAATATTTTATAAAATGTTTGTAAAGGAAAAGTAAGCCAATCCAATAAAGAAAATAACATACCCAAGTTGACCAAAGAAAATATTTTCTTGAAAATTCTTTTCATCTATTAAATCCTCTTGAGTATATTGGCCAAGATCATTTCTACAAAATTATAAAATATTTTACTCATAGATAAGTTATAATGGCAAATACACATAAAAAAAGTTTAAAGTACTTTAAATAAAAAATTACAGAAAACATTTTTATTTACAAATTTTCTGTTTTTTTTTTTGTTTTTGTTTTTTTTTTTTTGGGGGGGGGGGGGGGGGCAGGTGTTACTTAACCTAAACGACTTTAAACTTTATGTAATTATTGAAAAACAGATCAGTAAAATAAAAAACAAACAAATAAAAATATTTTCAGAAAAGTTAAATACATTCATAGAAATTAAAGTAGCATTTGTTCATAGAAAATAATTTCTATAAAAAAACCTATGCAGAGAAAACAAGATATTTGTTTACTTTCCTGACGATTATTAATGTTAAACAAAATTTGTCATACCTGATGTATATGCAGGGGCTTTAGTTTTTTAAGCAAAATATGATGAAGTATTTTCAAGATTTTGGAATTCTGGCATAAAAGTGTGTGTATATACATATATTTTAAAAGTCACTAATTAAAATCCTTGCATCATACAAGCAGCTCACAAATATGCAACAAAAGTATAATTCATCAAAACATGAAATTTTGAATATCAAAACTCAAACTCTATACAGGGTGATTCAAAAAAACATTTACAAAATGACACAGCAAATCAGGCATACAACAAGGATGAAAAATCACATTCACAAATACAGGGTGTTTCATTCTAACTCAATTTAGGTTGATGGTAATAACTTTCAGAAAACTGAAGTATATTATAATAAAACATTTAACAGACATTCTCACCTTTGTTGTAAATGTGATAACAGGAAACAAAAGTGGTAGAAGTTTGCATTATATGCGCCAGCAGTATGTACTTGATGCCCCACATTTCTGATTGTGATTATCAATTCATACAGTATCATCCATTACTTGAGCAACATGTTTTCCCAGATCTTCTCCTCATGTTATCACATTTCATACAAAACAGGGTACATACCGTTGCATTTTCATTACAATGTTTTTATTTTTCTTGAAATTATTACCGTTGACCCAGGTTCAGTTAGGATGAAACACTCTGTATTTGTGACTCAATAAGTGGTTTGCGACCCTATGTTCCTATGTGATTTTTTATCCTTGCTGTATGCCTGATTTGCCATATCATTTTTTAAATTTTTGTTAAATCACGCTGTATACATATTTATATACATATCATTTATAATTTGTATATTCACAATTGTAGATGAGCATTTGTATTCATTTATAATGGTTATATATATGCATTACTGATCCAATGTTAGACTTTAAGAACAGATAAACAATGGCAATGCTATGAGCAAAATTGCGACAAGCAAATCTATTGAAAAAGGAATGTGGTTTGATGGCTTCAAATTGCATTTGTAACTGTGCTATGGTTTATTTATAGCTGGCCAAAAGGATTAATACTGATTAAATGTGGGAAAAGAGCATTACGTTGCATCTGTAACTTTCATTTTCTGAGTAATGAAAAGTAATGCGTTTCTTCAAACTTTCCTCATTATTTGAGTCAAATCAAACTGTTTAGTGATATATTTTAAGCATACTTATACCTATGTGAAACCTTTAAAAACTGGCTAGTCAAAAATTAACCTGGGTTACATAAAACCAAGGAAACATTTTATGTGTATGCTTTAATTTTAGGTGAACATTATTATTGTGAACATTCCACCGTTTATTTTTTTGTAGTGGTTTTTTAATGGTGTATCAGAAAGTAAAAAAGTACAGAAAAACAATAACACATAAGAGGTACCGGTACTAAAAAAAATAATAAAATAAGCATTTTTAATTTTATAACTTTATTGAATTCCCGTAGCAGTATACAAAATGCAAAAAGAAGTGTTTTGATACCAAAATGGACAATTACAGCTAAGTAAAAAGTCTTCTAAAATTTGATAGAACAAAATAGCAACAAATATGCAAAATCATCTCTAAATTTAATTAAAATGTTCAGAAATTTTATATGGAGTTTCAATATGCTCATGTTGATATTGCATAACCATTTTATTATATATAGAAAAATAAAATAAAATAAATAACAGTACTTGAATTAAACTGACATTTTACATGAGATCCATTGTTTTACCCAGATAATATGAATTCATTTAAAAAAAAAATCTATACATTTTATTTAAGTTTAACAAAAGCATATAAAGTTATGTTACTTTTACATTAATAAATTTGTTTTTTTGTCAAGGACTAAAAAAAAAAAAAAAAAGCTTTAAAAGAAAGCAATTTAAAATAGTCATGCCATAAGGCTTAAAAAATGAACAGTTTAGTTTTAAAAGTAAACAAAACTGCAATTAAAGAATGTACTGGATTTTAAAAAGGCACAGCACATGAAATCTCAACTTTTATGTTGTTCAGCTCCAATTATTTCGTATAACAAAGAATTATTTTATAATATGTTTATTATAATATATATATATATATATATATATAAATCAAATGTTCAAAATATCTTGTTGAGCCATATTATATCAAAAGTATAAATTAATAAATAAGAAATATACTTAAGTTTTAGAAACATGAGTTCATACACATACTAATATCAAAAAAGCTTTTAAAATAGCTACAATAATCAAATTCAAGGTAACATCACAGTATATCCAAAATGATAAAAGAAGGAAGTAAGAACAGGTCATCAACCTAACAAAACAGGAAGTATGGCCCAGAACTCTTAGCTGTTAAAATTCTACTAATATTAGGTGAACAGAATATTAGAGAATAATAAATGAAAAATTTCTTTATTGGCACAAACATTCAAACTTCAGAAAAAGAAATGATGAAACCTACGAAGTTTATTTTACTTTAATAATGATCTACTATACTTAAGACATACTAAGTTATATAAAACAATTTTAGGTAGCTTTCGTATGAAATACTACCTATTGGGATCGTTCCTACGTTGGAATTTCTGAAAAATTTTTGCAGATCTACACCGATCATGACCTTTAGAACCCAAAACCACCCTCAGTAAAAAACTTTATATATCTATCTATCTATATCACTTTCTTCTGGACACGATAACTTTCATAATTCTGCATCAATCTCTTCCAAACTGATACATAAAATCAATGGGCATAAAATCTAGGTCAAGTTCTTTAATGGGAAAAATCGGACCAAGGGGATGGAAATAGGGAGGGGTTTTGTGAAAACAGAAAACCCCCTATAACTTCTTAATTTTTGTACATATCAAATCAGTTTAAAGTTTTTATTACTTCTAAAAATAGGGCCAAAAATTTATGTATCACAGATTTTTGATAAAGTTAAAAATGGGCTCAAGGGGCACAAAAAATAGGGTTTTTGGGAGAAAAAAATTCATAACTTCGTCAATTCTCAAGATATCAAATGCAATTAATTTTATTATAAATCTCCTTAACATTATCTACAACTTTTATATTCACAAGTTTTTGATAGGACCAATTCGTACCGCAAAAAAAATAAAAATAAATAAAAACAAAAACAAAAATGGGGTTTTGAAGAAGAAAAAAATCCATAACTCCGTCAATTGAAAAGATATAAAATCCCCATGAATTTATCATATATCTTCTTAATATAGTCTACAATATTTATATAGACAAGTTTTTGATAGGACCAATTCTTACAGCAAAAACAAATTAAAAATACATAGCGGTTGAAGAAAAAAAAATCATCTTAGTAAGGGTTATTCAAATCCAAACTGCTTATTTTCTGACTCATTTTACAATTTATTTTTGCTCTCAAAGGCTCCCAATTGGTACGTTTTCTTACTCAGAAACTATATAATGTACCATAATGGTCGATTTTTTAATAGAGGGAGAATATATTTTTTAAAAAGGGCAAAAAAGGGTCTGTTGAAAAGGGCATTTTGAACCGAATTCACTGAAGCGGATTGTGACGGAAACGAAAAATATTGTCCTTTTGAGAAAATAATTGTTTATATATCAAGTTTTAATTAATTGAACAAAAAATAAAAACACAGGTCGCTTATAAATCTCTTCAAAAATCACGTCAGCAAGTTTCATATATTTTTTTTTTTATTAAAAATGAATCTCGAATTATGCCAGAAAATTTCGAGTTGTTGAGCATGGAAAAGTATTTTTTTGAATACCGCCCTAACATGATTCTGATAAAACCAGCTATTATATAAAAATGAAATAAAAACTCGTCAAAAGCGGCCAGATAAAATTGTTAAAGTGGATTTATCTCTAATCATGATTTAGTTTTTGTTTGTGAAATTAGTATATTTGACTTCGAAATCTACCTCTGCCTGTAGGCCAGGCCGACAAGGATTTTTTCTTTTTATATCTTTCTAATATAAAAGGGTTTAGAAAATTCAAATTTGTACATAACTTTAATATAAAGAGAAAAAAAATTCTTAAAATACTTTTAAATTTTCATTTTTGTCTATCATTCTGGGTGAACTCTTGTCCCAATATATAGTAAAAGAGAAAAGATAGAAGTATTTTAATTTTAAATTTCTACACATGGATAATCTGTCACAAACAATGCTTGGATTCATAAATATTGGCATTGAAAAATTTACTTTGTTACAACTTCTATATGCAGATGACACTTTGAGAAAAATTGTTTGTTACAATTTTTATATGTAGAACTACATCCTGAACAACATTTAAGCATAGTATTAATTAATAAAAGTTATTAAACAATTCGTACCAATCACATTTTAATACAGCAATTTGCGGCAAAATTAGTAGAGAGTGTTCCTTTTTTTTATATAACAACACTTGTTGAGTAACTTATGATAAATCAGACCTGCCAACTGCTACGAAAAAAATTGTAGTTTCTACGATTTGGAGCTAAGAACTACGATGCTATGAAAATCAGCCTAAAACTACGATTTTCTGCAAAAAACACACGGCGAAAAAAATCAATTTCGTCAATCGTTCAAAAAAAAAACACCAATTTCGTCAAAGGGTCGCAGAAAAAAACGTCAATTTCACCTCACAGAAAAACGCAAATCACATCGATCACAGAAAAATGCAAATTTCGTCAAAGGGTCACGAAAAAAAAAAAAGCAAATTTGGTCAAGGGATCGCGAAAAAAAAAAAAAACGCAAATTTCGTCAAGAGATCGCGAACAAAACACGAATTTCGTCAAAGGATCGCAGGAAAAAATCCAAATTTCATTAAAGGATCGCGGAAAAAATCCGAAAATCATCAAAGGATCGAGAAAAAAGGAGAGTTTGTCAAAAGACCGTGAAATAAATGCGAATTTGGTCTAAGGATCACAGAAAAAAACGAATTTTGTCAATGATTTGCAGAAATAAAGCAAATTTCGCCAAAACATTGCAGAAAAAAAAGCGAAATTCATGAAAGGGATGCAGAAATAACAAAATTAGCCCTTAAAGACTCCCCCACCACACACACACACTGCTGCAACCTTTCAGAAAATTTTCTGTGAATTTTGGAATTTTGTTTTTACTCAGAATCACCCCAGACAAAAATCTATGTTTATTATTATGATACATATAGTTTTTAATCTAAAAGAATATACAGAACTAACTTTTGAAAAATCAGGTAACCCAATTTGCAGGAATCTAGATTCGGTCCAAACCGAAACCAAACAGAGTTAACCTGATTTGCAGCGTAAAAAACAGCAACCTACCAACCAATCTCTAGATTAACTTGAATTTTGGTTGCTACTATTTCTCATTTTCAAAGGTTGGCAGGTCTGGATAAATACAAAGTGGTAGATTACTATTGCAATTTGAGCAAATGTTTAACAATACATTTTTACTAACAAATTATTTTCAAAATAAAGATAACAATAAATATATATATATATATATTGCATTATAAAAAAATATTTTTTGTAGCTTCAATTATTTCATATTGAAGAACAAACAATCTTCTTGAAACACCATCAAAAATTTGTAAATGCGCTAGGCCTTTCGAAAGATCTGAATCTTTCTTCGTCAGGCGCAAAAAAGACGTCCTTCTACTATGAAAGCAGAGGCAAGACTGAAATGAGAGACAAGGGAAAGGAAACAAGCTGAAGAAACAGCCAATAGGAAGTTAGAAATCAACAGCCAATAGGAAAGTAAAAGACAACAGCCTATCACAGAAGAGAATAATCAAACAAAAGAACACAAAGTAGGAGGGGCAAAAAATGGGAGGGGGAAAAATACATATAATCCAATATGGGAACACATGAAATTAAAAAATGAATAAATAAATAAATAATATATATTTAAAAAAAAAAAAAAACAGACTAATAATAATACAAAAATAAATTAAATGGTAGTACTGAAAAGGTTTTTCCAAGCTGCAGAGAGCATTGTGGAATCAGATTTATCATTAACAATAACATCACGATTAAGATAAATAGCTAAATTTTCAAGAAAGTCCAATTCAGAGATACTATTGGCATTAGAGATAATTTTAGCATTTTGAAAATTAAAACTATGGCCGGAATCCCAAGAGTGCTTGGCAATAGAAGATTTAGAAAATTCTTGATTGATTACATAACGCGAGTGTTCTTTTAAGCGGATTTCGAGATTCCTTTTAGTTTGACCAATATAAGATAAATCACAACCATTACAAGGAACTTTATAAATTCCCCATTTACGAAGATCAGGAACAGGAGATTTAGTAGAGGGGAATTTGAATTTATTGACAGGTTTAAAGATAATGTTAAAATTGAAACGCCGTAAAACTTTAGCTAACTTGAAACATAAAGGAGGATAAAAGGGGGGGGGGGGGACAACCAAATTATCAGGTTTGCTTTTGACAGATTTGGAAAGAGTAGAACTATTAGATGGTCTATTGAATTTCTTCACAGCATTATTGATAACAGAAGGATTAAAACCTCTTTTGACAGCAACGGTTTTTAAGTAATTAAGCTCTTCCTTAAGGGATACAGAATCAGAACAAATTTAGAGAGCACGATTTACATACGTGTAAAAAACACCGATTTTTTGGTTGACAGGATGATTTGAGAGAGCATGGGGTGGGTTAGAAACAGAAAAAGGTTTTCTATAAACACAAGTTTTGAAAGAAGAATCGCATTTGGTAACTAAAACATCAAGAAAAGGAAGTTTATTACAATTTTCTAATTCAAAAGTAAACTGAACATGTAGGTCGATAGAATTGACAGTATGAAGAATGGTAGATATATCAAAAGGATTATCAACTAAAACAAAAGTATCGTCGACATAACGCATCCAACATTTAAAATTAACCAGATTTAATAGTTTTTCCTCAAAATAATGCTTATAAATATCACAAAGAATTGGAGATAAAGGATTACCCATACTTAAGCCATCTGATTGTTTGAAAAATTTATTATCAAATTCAAAAATAGTTTGAGTGATGCAAATTTTGGTTAAATTAACAAAATCTTGGACTTCAATATCAGAGAAATGAAATTCACGTAACCTTTTTTCCAAGCAAGAAAGAGCACCTTCAATTGGAACATTCGTAAATAAAGATTTGACATCAAGAGAAAGCATAGAACAATTGGATGGGTTAATATTTTTTAATTTACTAACAAAATCATAAGAATTTTTTATCGTATGAGTATTAGAAATGCATAACGGAGAAAAAATGGATGTTAAAAATTTGGCAAGAGGATAAGTAACAGTACCAATATTAGAGACGATAGGTCTTAAGGGGACACTGGTTTTATGAACTTTAGGCAAAGCATAAAAACGAGCACAAATGGCTGAAGAAGGAATAACACTATAATTAGTATTGTCATTTAAAATAACAGAATTCTTAACAGCTTTTTTGAGAGTGGAAAGATGCGAATTAGTAGGATCTTTTTTAACTTCAACATAAGGACCTTCAGATAAGAGAGCATAGACTTTATCAGAATAATCTTTTTTATCCATAAGAACAATTTGACCCCCTTTATCAGCTTTAGTAATAATAAGATTATCATTGGACTTAAGCTCATTCAGAGCGATATTTTGAGAACGAGAAAGATTAGGTTTAAATTTTGAATTATTAGAAGAAATAGTATCAGCAAGGATGTGACGAAGAGTTTCTTTTTGAAAAGGAGTGACTTTACTATGTTTAAAGGAAGACTCAATAGGAGCAATCAATTTAGTGAGAGAAGGTTTGCAAGACTAAGAAAAATTTAAACCAAGATCTAAAATGCTTTTTTGCTCAGGAGTTAACATGTGAGAGGAGAGATTAACGATGCAGTTCTCATTTGATAGGTTCTTATATGAAAACTGAGACTTATTTTGCTTATTGCACAACGAAGAAAACTTTTTATCAAGCTTATTTTGATGAGCAGTTTTGAAAGTAAGTAGAGAAGACCAACCTTTATTTTCAATATCACAGAAATTGTCAAGATTTTTACTGAGAAACAAATGAAGGTCATAAAGCTCTTCTTCAATTTTGGAGAGAGTATGCCGAACATCTTGAATACAGGCTCTTAAAATAATAAAATGTGAACGAACCATAGCTTTTGAAACTCTAACAGAGCTACTAACAGAACATTTAAGTTGAATAAAATTGGGAATATTAATATATTAATTAATTAATATATTAATAATAATTCTTCTAATAATTCAAAATTTAAACCTAATCTTTCTCGTTCTCAAAATATCGCTCTGAATGAGCTTAAGTCCAATGATAATCTTATTATTACTAAAGCTTGATAAAGGGGGTCAAATTGTTCTTATGGATAAAAAAGATTATTCTGATAAAGTCTATGCTCTCTTATTTGAAGGTCCTTATGTTGAAGTTAAAAAAGATCCTACTAATTCGCATCTTTCCACTCTCAAAAAAGCTGTTAAGAATTCTGTTATTTTAAATGACAATACTAATTATAGTGTTATTCCTTCTTCAGCCATTTGTGCTCGTTTTTATGCTTTGCCTAAAGTTCATAAAACCAATGTCCCCTTAAGACCTATCGTCTCTAATATTGGTACTGTTACTTATCCTCTTGCCAAATTTTTAACATCCATTTTTTCTCCGTTATGCATTTCTAATACTCATACGATAAAAAATTCTTATGATTTTGTTAGTAAATTAAAAAATATTAACCCATCCAATTGTTCTATGCTTTCTCTTGATGTCAAATCTTTATTTACGAATGTTCCAATTGAAGGTGCTCTTTCTTGCTTGGAAAAAAGGTTACGTGAATTTCATTTCTCTGATATTGAAGTCCAAGATTTTGTTAATTTAACCAAAATTTGCATCACTCAAACTATTTTTGAATTTGACAATAATTTTTTCAAACAATCAGATGGCTTAAGTATGGGTAATCCTTTATCTCCAATTCTTTGTGATATTTATATGCATTATTTTGAGGAAAAATTATTAAATCTGGTTAATTTTAAATGTTGGATGCGTTATGTCGACGATACTTTTGTTTTAGTTGATAATCCTTTTGATATATCTACCATTCTTCATACTGTCAATTCTATCGACCCACATATTCAGTTTACTTTTGAATTAGAAAATTGTAATAAACTTCCTTTCCTTGATGTTTTAGTTACCAAATGCGATTCTTCTTTCAAAACTTGTGTTTATAGAAAACCTTTTTCTGTTTCTAACCCACCCCATGCTCTCTCAAATCATCCTGTCAACCAAAAAATCGGTGTTTTTTACACGTATGTAAATCGTGCTCTCAAAATTTGTTCCGATTCTGTATCCCTTAAGGAAGAGCTTAATTACTTAAAAACCGTTGCTGTCAAAAGAGGTTTTAATCCTTCTGTTATCAATAATGCTGTGAAGAAATTCAATAGACCATCTAATAGTTCTACTCTTTCCAAATCTGTCAAAAGCAAACCTGATAATTTGGTTGTCCTCCCCTTTTATCCTCCTTTATGTTTCAAGTTAGCTAAAGTTTTACGGCGTTTCAATTTTAACATTATCTTTAAACCTGTCAATAAATTCAAATTCCCCTCTACTAAATCTCCTGTTCCTGATCTTCGTAAATGAGGAATTTATAAAGTTCCTTGTAATGGTTGTGATTTATCCTATATTGGTCAAACTAAAAGGAATCTCGAAATCCGCTTAAAAGAACACTCGCGTTATGTAATCAATCAAGAATTTTCTAAATCTTCTATTGCCAAGCACTCTTGGGATTCCGGCCATAGTTTTAATTTTCAAAATGCTAAAATTATCTCTAATGCCAATAGTATCTCTGAATTGGACTTTCTTGAAAATTTAGCTATTTATCTTAATCTTGATGTTATTGTTAATGATAAATCTGATTCCACAATGCTCTCTGCAGCTTGGAAAAACCTTTTCAGTACTACTATTTAATTTATTTTTGTATTATTATTAGTCTGTTTTTTTTTTTAAATATATATTATTCATTTATTTATTCATTTTTTAATTTCATGTGTTCCCATATTGGATTATATGTATTTTTCCCCTCCCATTTTTTGCCCCTCCTACTTTGTGTTCTTTTGTTTGATTATTCTCTTCTGTGATAGGCTGTTGTCTTTTACTTTCCTATTGGCTGTTGATTTCTAACTTCCTATTGGCTGTTTCTTCAGCTTGTTTCCTTTCCCTTGTCTCTCATTTCAGTCTTGCCTCTGCTTTCATAGTAGAAGGACGTCTTTTTTGTGCCTGACGAAGAAAGACTCAGATCTTTCGAAAGGCCTAGCGCATTTACAAATTTTTGATGGTGTTTCAAGAAGATTGTTTGTTCTTAGTCATTCACACCAGTTTTAACTTATTTTCTTTTATTTCATATTGATTTTCATGCTATGCAGAATAAGCTAGCTCTAAAACTCAAATTATGTTCAGAGAGAGATTACACAAAATTATTTTTAAAATGAATGAATAAATAAATAAAATGAAAACAGCTACATTTCTTGCTTATTTATCTGCATTTTCAAATTATAAAAATTAAAAATAATAGTAGAACCTCTTTTATCCGAAACTCTTGGTTAACAGAAATCCATTTATACAGTTTTCTTTTTAACTATCACATTCCTTGTGTGCATAATACATTTATTTTTTTTATTTTTATTATTATTATTAATGTTTTTTTTTTACTATAACAGATTGTATGTACATGATAACTGAAGCTTGGAAATTGTTACAGCAGCATACGTTCATTTGAAGTTGGAGAAAACTTGATCCACATTTAGCTACTGAAACGAATGAAAGCTTTATAGATGAAAAAAAGAATGATGCTGCCGATCTAGAATCAGTATTTAATAAAATACCTGGTTGTGATATTGCAGGAATAAACGATTGACCAGATTGTGACTCAAATGATCCCGGATTTCATATATTGAGCAATAAAGAAATCTTTGACGATATCTGAGGAACATGTGCTGATCAAAGCAAAGAAGAGGACAATGATGTGGGAGAAGAAAACAAACAAATTAGCAACTCTGAAGCTTTTGAAGCCCAGGCATGCCAGGTTTGGCATGCCTGGAGCAGCAGAAAGACTGATACTGGTGAACTAATAGTATTAAAAAAACTTTGTGATTGAGCTGCAAAGCAAAGGCAATCAAAACTGCGACAAACAAAACTTGTTTCAAATCCTTGTGAAATATGTAAAATATACTTAATTTCAAAATTAAAATTAAGGTAATTTATTCTTGTTCTACTTTGATATTGCTTTATTTTTATTAAGTACTTGTTACTATGATAAGAAATAGCGCATATATTTGTCTTTAATCTTAAAATTGAAGCATTCTCAATTATCTGAAAATTTTGATTTTCCTAAAGATGGCCAGTCCCAATTACTTCGGATAATCGAGATTCTACTGTAATATGAAATATATAAATATACCTTTTTAAGAATTAAAATGACCAAAACAAGTTTAAAAAATATGCAAAATATTAGAAGATTTACTTGCACCATTTATGATTTTTCTCTTGATCCACCACAAAATAATAAAACAGTACTTTGGTATTAAAAAAAAAAAAATCTAATATAATAATAATACAGTACAAAGTCTGGAATCCTCGGAACTTTACGAAGTCCGAACTTTGGGTCATCAAAAATATTGCTTTTCCAATAAAAAGAAGAGAAAATTCCCTACTTAAAAAGGCAAAATACGAGGGCCGTTTTTTTTTCAACCTCCGATGGGCCATAAAAAAAAGACAAGCATATATAGAAAGATCATTTTATTACTAAAAGTTATGTACACTTATGGTTATTTTTCAACATAATCACCTTGTAAATTGAGGCACTTGTCACACCTGTGGACAAGCTTTCCAATACCCTCTTCATAAAAAGTGTCCGCCAATGAATTCAAATGATTCTTGACGCTGTCTTGAAGCTCCGCGTTACTTTGAAAACGCTTCCCTCCTAGCCACTTTTTAAGTTCAGGGAAAAGATGGTAGTCACTTGGAGCTAGGTCGGGACTGTATGCCGGGTGATCGAAAATTTCCCACTGAAAATGCTGAAGTAGACGTTGGGTTACAGCAGCAGTGGAGGACGGGCGTTGTCATGGATCAGAACAATTCCAGAAGTCAGCATGCCTCTTCTTTTGTTCTGAATGGCTCTGCGTAACCGTCGTAAAGTTTCACAATAAACAGCTGAAGTAATCGTCGTCCCTGGCTGCATGAACTCAACAAGCAACACACCTTTTTGATCCCAGAACACTGTAGCCATAATCTTTCTGTTGTTGAAGGTTTGTTTGAACTTTTTTGGTCTGTTTGGCGAGTTCGTATGCATCCATTGTTGAGATTGACGTTTTGTTTCAGGTGTGTCATACTGAACCCAGGTCTCATCACCTGTCACAATTGATTTCAAAAAGTATTCTCCTTCAGCGTCATAACGGGTGAGGAATGTCAAGGCTGAGCCCATTCGTCGTGTTTTGTGGTTGTCCGTCAACATCTTTGGGACCCAGCGAGCACAAATTTTTCTGCAGCCTAAATGTTCCGTCACAATAGTGTACAGAGAAGACCTTGAGACTTCTGGAAATTTTATGGACAAATCCTTTATAGTGAACCTTCGGTTTCCTCTAACTTCTTCGTCCACTCGTTGAACAAGGTTGTCTGTGGCTACAGACTTGCGTCCTTGATCTCCTTCATCATGCACATCGGTTCGGCCATCTTTAAATTTTCGGCACCATTCACGCACAACACCATCGTTTATAAAGCTTTCTCCATACACTCGGCTCATTCTTCGATGAATTTCAGCTGCACTATTCCCTTCAGCTTGCAGGAATCGAATAACACTTCGCAATTCGCACTTGGCGGGAGAATCAATTAAGGCAGCCATGTTTACGTGGCTCTCACAATGGCGTCAATGAAAAGGCAGTCAAAGAGGGTGATGTGAGGAACATGCGCTGTCGCTCTATGCACATACCGACTTCCTGCCGCTCGCCTAACGTTGATGCTGTGCAATCGGAGGTTGAAAAAAAAACAGCCCTCGTATGATGTTCATATATTAAAAATTGCATATAACAACTATTAATACTAAATTAAACAACTATTTTCGTTAAATAAATCATAACAAAATAAAAACTAAAAGAAAAACTTTTATTTAAGGGAAGGTACAATTTAAGAAGAAATTGTAACTTTCTTATCTACTGGACATTTTAGTTAATGTGGGCTGCTTTATTAACTTAGGTATATCATTAAGAAGTTTTTCTTTTATTCTGTACATAGATATGAGTTAAGATCCAGTAATAAAGCTTCTTTAGACTTGCTTTTGTTTCAACAATTTTGTTTTTTACTTCTTTCTTGAATAATGCCGCTGGAAAGTCCGAACTTTAGACTTTGTACTGTATAATGCCACAATGATTATCAAGAGCTTACATTAAAGATCAACATGAACAAGTTTTATACATTTACCTAGTAGGAATTTCTCTGTTAGCTCGTTCACACTGTACTGCATCAAAAAATGCAGCATTCCAAAACCTAATGGATCTCCATATAGGCTGATCTGTTAAATAACTAAATAAATATTCTCTGGAGGGAGGCTTACCATCTCGACTAACTAGAATATGAAACATTGGTATATGCAATAAGCAATACAAGCAGACAGAAAGATCATAAAAATTCAAATCAGCTATTTACAGATCAACATATATTGCTACATCTACATAATATATTTCATTTACTGTAACCATTACATTATTCACTTGTGAGTGACCAGCAGTGTTGAAGTCAGGGGGTGGCCTGGGGTGGGAGGGAGAAGAATTCCCTCCCGGAAAATTTGAGATTTTGTGTTTTCAATGGCCTAAAAGTGCAATTCCCCCCCCCCCCCCCCCAGAGCCAAGGAATCCCTCACGGGGAAAAGTGCCTGAATTCAACACTGGTGACCAGCTCTCTCTCTCTAATACTGATGTATTTAAATTAATAAAGGAATAAAAATAACCAAATAACAAATATCAGGAAGAAAGGAAATTCTACTCATATATATTAAACATATGATAGTGAACAGCTAAATGCTTTCTCCAAAGTAAAATTTCTTCCATTATTTCATTCTATTATGTAGACAAAAATTAAAAATTTGATTTGGAAATTCAGAAACAGTGCATTAATTTCTTGACAGAAGCAACGTTCAAAAGGAATCCACTAAACTTTTGAATGACTGAGATTTATACTTTATTATAATTATTATTATACTGAACTATAAAAACTTCAATATTTCTTTCCATTCTTCCTTCTGGATGCTTTTTTAAGAACAAGTTAGACATTTGCTTTGTTTCTCTTCAAGTAGTTACCATTGCTTTTAACGACAGCTGAAAATTTTACTCAACAATATCTATTTTATTTATATATATTTATAGTGATTTCTTGAAGTTTTATTCAAGCGAGTCTTACAAAAAAATTCCTGCAGATAGTGTGATAAGAGCACAAAAATTGAATTAAACCCAATTATTAAAGGCACATTATTTGGTTAAAATTGAAATGTATATAATTAAATTATATACCATAAAAAATTATATATTTTTTATTATTCTGAATTACTGACAAAAATTCTTTCAATGATGCTTTGCCATCACCATGTATTAATAATTATGTTTAATTTGAATAGAATGTTACAATATATGCAGGGTTAAAGGTCTCGCCTCTGCCTATATGCTATAGGCAGAGGATATATGCTAGAGCATAGCTAAGCTAGCACTATAGTTTTACTTGTAAAATAGAGGGTATACAGAATCCAGAAGGTATACTGTGTATACCACCATATATTGTTCTCTACAACCCTGCTCTCGCTCTCAAACAGCTCTACTACCCACCATTTAGAAAAATTAGTACAGACTCCCCTCCTAGGAAAACATAAAATTCAATCCCTGAAAAACTAAAACAAATTAACAACAACAACAAAAAAAGCTTTTTATAAACCTGAGAAAGCAATTGAAACACTTTTCTTTAAAATAATGCCTCTACATCAGAAGTGAGAACAAACAAACTTATTTATCCCCCTCCCTCCCCTTGTTCAGAAGAGGAGTGAAGATTTTAAGGGAAGGTGGATTTACATGACTGAGTATTTGTTTACTGTTGCTACAGTCTACAGAGTAACAAATAGAGGTAAAATTTAAAAAACATATTTTAGATAAAACAGCACTGAAAAAACTGGCAATAAATCACAATTAAAAAAATAAAACTTCGTTAAAATCACCATAAAATACAAAATAATACACAGGACGTGTTTTGAGCTGGAAATTTTAACAGCCCGTCATCAGCCAAAGTAAACATGTACCCGAAAGCAGACAAGATCACAAATGAGCAGAAAGGACAGAGAGGAGAACTTATAAAGAATGCAACAGGTGGTGCTAGCTTATTGGTGTTTTCCTTTCAGCTAGCACCACTTGTCGCATTTTTTGTAAGTTCTCCTCTCTGCCCTTCCTGCTCATTTGTGACCTTGTCTGCTTTTGGACACATGTTTACTTTGGCTGATGATGGGTGGTTAAAATTTCCAGTCCGAAATGCGTCCTGTGTGTTATTTTGTATTTTTTGTGATTTTAACAAAGTTTTATTTTTCTAATAAATATTTTAAAGGGTTGAAGGGAACAAAGGAGCTGAGCAGAAATCTTGGAAGATGGAAGTAATTTAGATGAATGATTATTTATTTAAAGTTATTACAGAGTGAAAAATAAGGCAAAAAAAAAAAAAAAATTAAGTTTTAAACAGTAAATTTTATGTGGTCAGTATGGGAGGAAAGCAAACTTAAAAATGGTAATTTTGAGTGGAAGGAGAGGGGGCAGATTTAGATTGGCGATTATTTTTTTTGTTACAATAAAGTAACAAATAGAGTACAAAAAGTTTAAACTTTATATGCTGGAGGCAAAGGGGAAAAGGGAAACAAAAATATCGGGTGGGAGGAGGGGATTCAGAAATTTCTTTAAATGTGAATATCTGGCCAAAAGCATCAAAGATTCTCTTCTCTGCTACATGCAATAATATGTTACATATAAATTTAATATTTTAAACTCCAAAACTCCAAAGATATTACATCAAATTTCATATGGAAAATAAATATTTACTTTCATGATAAAAAGTGAAGCACATATTCATGAGAGACTTTGCTGGTGAAAAGTCATCAGCTTCTGCACATTCAAACAAAACTATAGCAAAATATTGCACAAGGCTGTAGAAAGTAGATTCTTTCACTAGCTTACTATGAACTCTCTGAAAGAAGATTAAAGACATTTTTAAAACTAAATAAATAACATTGTTAGATCTGACATTCAAGAGAAAATATTTATTACCTGACAATTTACAGAACGAGCAAACCATAACCTTCCTATTTCATGACGACACATTTCACCAAATTTAGCCTTTTCCTCAAACGTTATACATGAACTGAAACGTTTAAATATTACAAAATAAAACATTTCAAAGTTTAGACTTGTATCAAAGTAAAATAAATAGCAAAATAGTTATTGTAAAATAAAAAATATTTATGACACAAAATGCTTATAAATGTAATTTTTTTCACATGAAAACTGAGATGAGATTTCTTATATGGCATAAGTATATAAAACGTTTACAGGACCAAAAAAGCATTAAATATTACATGTTCTTTTTGGTAGCAATCAGTGTACCATCATCAAACAAAAAATAATTCATCACAGTGTACTAAATAACACTGAAATCAGTATGCAATATTTAGAGAAATTTTTGGTGCTTTATTTTATTACTTAGTGTACCTTTTAATAAATGATAGGAAACTTTTTATGCAGTAATCCTCTTGCAGAATATTCATAAACAAAAATACTTTTCAAACGATAAAATACATAAAGATTAAAATCCTGTTTCAACTTTTCTTAAACATTAAATTTGTGGGGGGGAAAAAAAAAAAAAAAAAAAAAAAGAACTTTATTTTCTTTTTTAGATGGATGAACATTAATAAATAACACTTTCTTCAGAACAAGGAAAAATACTTTTACCCTAATATATATAAAAAAGTGCATGTGTAAGGAAAAAATATACTTTCCATACGCATGCAGTGTAAAGAAAGTATTCTAATCATGATAAAAACCAGATAACGAAAATATTGATATATTTCTACATTTTGAGGTTCCCTGAACTCATTTTTGCTATTTTTATAATGATTTTACATATATGTTGGTATTTTTAAAAGTTTTCAGGTCCCCAGAGTCCGTTTTTGGTGTTTTTTCAATGATATTGGTATGTATGTGTGTATATGAGTGAATAAAATTGTGTCCAAACTATACTTTCAATTGAGCTCTCATTTTTTGGTGAACAAGTTACAGGGCACTGTTGCAAGAGCTGTATTCATTTTCATAAAAATTCGTGATCAGGTTTGGTATCTAAACAATTTTTCAAGCATCCCCGAATAAGAATTTTATTTTTTAACACAGTAATTATTCAATTAAATATTATTTATTGTTCATACTCATCTTTATTTTGATACAACAGATACCGGGTGTCCCAAAAAGGACTGACTGATTTTAAAATTCAATAACTTGCAAACGGTGTCAGATATTTAAAAAATTCTTGCAGGAGGGTTATGCATAAGGTCAAAAGTTTTATTACAGTGATTTTCGATTTTAGTTCGAATTACAAACAATAGATGGCGCTGTAAGCAATAGTCGCTAAATACAGGCTCGATTTCTGGTCCTTTCTCTTGTTCCATGCAGAAAAAGGAGATGGAAATGTATTATCCGGGCCACGAAGTACCAAAAATCGAGCCTGAATTCAGCGTCTATTGATCGCAGCGCCATCTATTGTTTGTAATTCGAACTAAAATTGAAAATCACTGTAAAAAAACTTTTGACCTTATGTACAACCCTCCTGCAAGAATTTTTTAAATATCTGTCACCGTTTGCAAGTTATTGAATTTTAAAATCAGTCAGTCCTTTTTGGGACACCCGGTATATTTCACTAGAACATAGCTTAATATAGTACAGTATGAAATCATTTATCCAGAAACCAGAAAACCAGTTATCCAGAATGATATTGATAATTGACTGGTTTCACTCTTTCCAATGAATAACAAGTGCCATACAGTGTCAATTTGCATGTGAATTGCTTGACTTTCATTACCACAGGACATGTATGATATAACTTGATGTCAACGTCTAGAATTTGAAATGGAAGCATATTGAATTAGATATTGGGCATTTTGATTTTTAAGCAGAATTATTGTTTATGTGGGATTTCTATAAATTGCCTTCTTTCAAACTCTGGTTAATCTTTGATCTTAATTGAATCTGATCCTTAGTCTGAATAATCTAATAATTAAACTGAAATCAGAAACAATACCACTGCCACATATTCTACAAATCTGATCAAATGGATGTTGCTTTAATGATGCCCAACCAGTTATCCAGAATACACTTGATCCAAACCACATTCTAGATAAATGGTTCTATAGACGGCCTGCACATGATGTCACATGTCAAGCATCGCTTCATATGACGCCCAAATATAAGGTGAATGTGGTGCTCTCTATTTGACTTATTAGCCCTATAATAATAAAAATAAGAACAATCTAAATTAAACAAAAAAACAACATGTGCTTTTAACGACAAACAAAGAGTTCTGACGTTCCATGTGGGCTCCAGATGCAATGCCACTAGTCGTTGCTAATAGCAATGTGACGTCAATGCAAGCCGTCTATACTGCAAAACATTTCCCCACCCCTTGAAAGGCCAAAAAAAAAAAAAAAAAAATAGAGCAAGATAGTCTGATAAAAACATAGGAAAATTTAAATATTATTCTATGTTGTTGAGGAACAATTATGAAATACATACATTTAAAACAACTTAAAATTCCCATTAACAGAACTATGTGAATTCAATTCCAATATTTAATTTAATTAACAAATCTTAATTTCAACATGGACAGTATGAAAATGAATTGAAAATTATGCCATAATTTCAGAAAAAAGTTTGAGCTTTATGAATGAAAGTGACGTTTTCATTAGAATACGAGGTCATTTTCACAAGTGGAAACATTTCAACTTTGTAAAATTAGGATATATATCTATTCGAATGCATAAAGTGTTTGGAAAGTAGAAAGAAACCACTCCAGATTTTTTTAATACTGTCATCAGCAGGGCTTGAAAAATCTATTGTCCGACTTGCCTGGGGTATGTAAAATTTCCAATCAGGTATGTATTATTCTTATCAGCATGCCCGAATAGGCATGTATTTTTGATGGCATTTGAGGTGCAACAGTGAGGATTTGAGATGCTATCCGTGATCAGTGAAGGTTAGAAAAGACTTCCAATATAGCTAGCTATCTGCAGCTATAACTTACAAGATATCACGAATACTAAACTTTTATTGGTTGGAAAAATGTTTTGTTTTTCGCTTAGTACATCTGCATGTGAAAGGGGCTTTAGCTGTATGAATTGAGTTAAAGCATCTATTCGTTCTAGCTTCTTGGCGAAAACTATGAATGACTTAATGGCCCTGACCTGACACTTGTACCTATGACCCCTTACTGACTATCGAACACTGGCAATTGACTGCCAAAGGTACATGACACATTAGTGGACATTCTCTACACAAGCAATCAAATGTAGAGAATGTAACTTTTAATATAATAAAACAATGTTTAATTAGTTTTTTGATATAACATTTATTTATTAAATGAGAATAATTTATTTTAAAATTTTAATCATAAGAGTTTCATATTCCCTTGAATAAAAAATATTCGGTATATTCTTTATTGTTTTATAGATTATGTTATATTTTACAGCTTTAAAATTACAGCCAAGAAATTTAGAACTGTAAAAAGTCACACATGTAAATTTTTTATTTGGGTATCTATTTTTTCTACCACATGCCTGACCGGGCATGTAAAAATTTTCTAGCCCTGGTCATGAGCTTCATTAGAGAAAGAGACAGCCAGGATTGTTGTCTTGAATGCCTAGGACAGGGTCAGTGAACGTATGGCATGCAAAAAAATAATTTTGGCACGCCGCAGTGTTGATCATGTATCTAAATCAGGATACAGTGATTTTACACAAATCACACAAGCTTAGATGATCTGATTCGATTCTAAATTAAATTAATTGGAAATTGAAGAATTTTAATCTTATTTAACACGGTTTCGAAAATTTATCAAACAAAGAAAATATTTAAAACTATCAAAAAGGAAAGATTATTATATATTAATAAAAATACTGATGGTAAATTATGGCAACTTTTGGAAATTAATTTCAAAACTATTTAAATAGTCTATTTTCCACTTTAATAGTTTTTCTTACTATTTATACTTGTCAGTCATTATTTTTGCAAATGAATAATATAAAAAATCAACTATAGAACAGTTGCCAGATATATCCATTTTAGTTTGCATTCTGTTTAAATTAACTGAGCGTGAACATGATATTAATTATTTTTTATCCAAGATACAGAATAATTCATTAATCACATTATTTTTTAAATTAATTTCTAAAATATAATTATTTCTATAATTATTACTGTAATACATAATGTATGTTACCCATTTTAGAAAAAATCTTAAGTAATTTTCAAGTAGTTTTGATTCATTATTTTTCAATTCACTAAATTTGTTTTTTAGTTAGCACATCAAGGTCAAATGAAATGTTTTTTGGAAAAAAAAAAAAAAAAAAAAAAAAAAAAAAAAGAAAAAGAAACTAGCACAAAACTATAACCTAGGCAAACAGCTCATTCACATAAAAGTTTAAACCTTTTACTATCACTACCAGAAATCTTGTTATAGCTTTGGGGTGCAGAATTTGAAGGGGGCTAAGGATTGAAATAAATAAAAAGTCTACTCCCCAGTGCTTATTGTAAAACTTTCAATAAAATTAGTATATGGGTGTGAGGGGGACGGGGGGGGGGGGGGGGAAAGGCTTTTCTGTGAAACTTGTGATGACTCAATGATTTTAGGACACCATGGTCAAGTTCTGCACATAAGAATTAACAATTACATTAAAGTGGATTCTGAATTATTACAAATATGGAACCTAAACTGAGTTTTAAACTTTTCTGTTGCCACCTTTTTTCTAGCGGTAGATACTAGACATTGGTGGATTCTTTTTAGTTGTAACTTTTTTTCATAAACCTTCTATACATCTACAATAAACACAAAAATGATAAACTAAACATGTACAGGAAAATAATAATAATAGTTCTTCCCTTAAAGGGTTTTCCAATCAAACTAAAATTACAATGAGTCATGTAGTCAATATGTAACTTCTAATTGATAAAAGTAACTATTTATATATATAAACGCACAAAATACTAACAGAAAATACAAATACCACAAAAATTGTAGAAATATTGGATACTTTATCTTTCTGTGTCATATGAAAGAGACATTCCACATACACAATTATGAGAGCAGGAGCAAACTAGTTTCAGTTTTGAATCTGCTCTTGTAGTGGTAGCAACATCATAAACAAAATGAAATTATTCAAATATGAAAAAATAGTAAGAAAGAAGAAAATATTAATCACCAATCGAAAAATATGGACTTGACAAAATTTCTCATGAATTCCATAGTTTCTAATGTGAGATCATCAGGTTGACTATCATTACTTGGACTAGACGCCCAAGAATGAAGAGAACTTCCTGACCCTGACCTTCCATAATAAAGTCCACGACCTTCAGGAATTGATTCAGCATCAGAAGACTCAAGACTTGTACTCTGTCCACAAGGATCAGATTCACTTCCAATTCCAATTGATTCAGGATGACGAAAAACATATAAAGGATCAGTCTTTGATGTTCTATAATCGGGTATACTGGTTGAAAGGCTACTGCTATTTCCTAAGCTTTGTCCACTATCAACAGTGTCAATGGATTCTAATGAATGATCTTTCCAGGTCTTTTGTTTTAATTCAAAAATATTAACTTCTGGTTGCCCATATACTGAGCGATCCTTATGTTTTGTGCCTCTTCTTTTTGTGTAGCGATGCCGAGACAACTGTTCAGTTTTAGTTACTGGCAAGCTTACTCGGCGAACATCCACTTGTGAACTGCTGTTGGACAATTCATTGAGAGTTGAATTTTTACATGAAACTTCATCACTTTTTGATGAAGAGTCAGAATCTATATCTAAACTTAAACTTAAGGCAGCTTCTAACTTTGATGATAAATCTGTTAATATACCCTGATTAGAGCTGATAACGGAGCTTAAGAAGCCTTGTCCTTTCTCTTTTTTTCGCTGTTTTTCATCATCTGAATTTGAAAAAATATTCTTCCGGCTAAATGACCCATGGCTACTAAAAACAGAGGACAAGAATGATTGTGATTTCTTCTTAGGTTCATGATGACGTGAAGTACTGTCATAGCTCTGGCTCAAGCTTCTTGGACGTGAATGTTCAGTGGACATATTTAACCTAAAAAAATTAAAAAAGATTTATAAAGCAATAAGATAAGTTATCAGAAAACGACCAAAAACCATTATGATTTTTATACAAATTTTGCATTATTTGACTTAAATTTATATTAATTATATTTACTATAAAATTCTGAAAATAAGCTCTCACACGAATATAAGTCTCTTCTCTAATTTCCAACAAATTTCATTTTTCAAAAAAATTCTGTTTGTAACTCCCCGTTGACAATGAAATTTTTTACAGTATTGATAAGTGCAGAAGGTTAGTTTCTTTCTTTTCATGCTCCCTAAAGTCCACGTTAACGTTTCTCAAAGTGCATCGTACACTGCCCTTTTTGTTTTAAAGTGCTGATGCACCCTGCCCATTTTAGACGTACAAAATGCACCCTGTCTTTTTTCCATATTTCTTTGTGTCTATATTTTTCTTTTCAAAATATTTTGCCTTTCTTTTTTTTTTGTGGACTTTTTTTCCTTTAATTAAAAAAAATAAATCTATGCACAGTTTCTTTCTGCATAACGAAACATATTATCCATCCAAAGCTGATGATCTGATTCTAATAACACTTGACAGAGTTGAATAAACAAAACAAACTGCAGATAGTCCTCTCCTTTTTCTTTTGCAAGTGCTCTATAGTCTGCTTTTTTGTGGGTTCTCGAATTTCTTAATAACTTATTATATTTTAATAAAAAATTGTTACATAGCCTAATTTACTATTATTGCAATTTGCTGAAAATTTGAACGAAATCAGTCAATTAACAATGGAGATTTTTTTTTTCTTTTAAATACACTCAAACAATACTAACATATTCACAGGGCCTTTTTTATATGTAAAAAACTAGAATTTGAATTGTTTCTCTTGCTCTCAAGGGAATATTATTTTTTAAAGAATTATTTAATTATTATTTTTTGTTTATTTAAAAAGTTGTAAAATTTATTAGATCATTTTAGTATTTTAAATATTTACGGGATATACCTTATTATATATTATTACAGTTAATTTCTGTTAACAGACATTAATGTTAAACATCAGTATTGAGGAATCAAGAAAATTCCATTTATAAGTCCCCTCCCTACTTTTGCCAATATTTCATGTTGTCAAAGGGGTAGCTTATTTTTGGAATTTTACAGTAATTTTAACTTTCTACATACCAAGGTTAGAAGTCTAGAGCAAACTAAGAATACCAAAGTGTCTAGGTATGAATTTGAAATTTTTTACTTGTACTTTATAAAGTTCCAAGAAGAAAGTTATTAATCTTACTAAAGAGCTGAGCAGGAAAATTTATGCCATCAAGTATTCACCTATAGATAGGTTTTACTGACTATATATATTTTATTTTAATGCAGGCTGACTAGCTCTAAATTCTTTTGCTACAAATTTGAATAGATAGATCAAGTTGTATCAGTAAATCTTTTGCATAATAGTATTAGATGGAAATGGGAATAATTGAATATATAAGGAATAACTAAATATACAGATTCTAGAAAATGAAATAGGCATTTGTTGAATTCAATTTACACAACCATTAATTTTTTTAATTAAAGAAACAATAATAAACTATTCTTCAATTAAAACATACAAGGAAAATTTTCTATATTCTCTTTTTTATAGTTTACAAAAAAAAAAAAAAAATGCTCTGTAAAAAAAAAAAAGAAAGAAAATCTGCCAAATATTCTTTTACATAGCAAATACATGCATGTGTTAATCACAACTAGTTGTTTAACCCGTTCTATGCACAGATAATAATAATCGGATATGAAATAAAAATTAGCGTAAAAACGCAAAGACAACAAACAAGTTTAAAATATCTAAATAAGAAATCCTCTGTTAAAGTGTTGAGTTGTTCAATAATTATTTGATTCAGAAAAATAATTTTCCACTACTATGCATTTCTTTTTAATGAAATTTAATTTATCATGTTGCTATGGCAGTAGACGATCAAACAATATCTTTGGACATCAAATAGGAAATAAATAGAATAAAAAGTTTTGTTGATGTTTGTGACAAAATGTTTTTCTTTATTTTTAGAAAAGGTAATAATTAAGCGCAATTAAATAATCTCTAATTATTTGCATGTGAGGTAAAAGAATGATCGTAATACCCAATACAGCTTCTTAGTATTGCAGCTTGCATACGTAATATGTATATCTCACATTGCATTAAACATTTAGAACTGGTTAGAATTCGCGCGATTATGGGTTGAACATTAAAAAAAAGCAAAAATTCATCAAAAACATAAAATAAAAAAAATCTATTTAAAATTTGCTATTTTTTTGCCCCAATCATTTATGAGCCCCCTACCAGCAAACTGTGTGCTAAATTTTAGAAAAATAAACTACCTTTTTTCTGAAGTAGATTTTTCCTATTTGAAAAAAATTAAAATTTCATATAGTACAAAATAATGCACTCAACATTTTATAATAGCTACAATATGATGCTTTTTCTTTCTTTCCCCTTTATGTACAGTGTCCCACATGAAAACATTAATTTGGAAAATAGATAATGAAATGCTATTTCTTTCATTAAAATTAAATATATATATATATATGTAAAATATTTATAACACCAATCAGTGGAAATAGGCCAACTTCAAAACAATGTAATATAGTATCAATTGAAAAAAAAATACCATATGTGCATTTTTCATATAATTAGATAGAAATCATCAAAAGTATTTAATTATTATTAAATACATTTTTAAAAATAATATGCAATTAAGATTATTTATTCATTTCTCCATTCAACTGAAACTCTTCATCATGAATGTTATGCAATTTTTTTATTTTTCAGGACCACTGTATTTCCAAACAGAAATCTTTGCATTATTTAATTGCAGAAATTCTGTGATTAAATACGGCAGAAATTTCAATTCGGAAAAAGCAGTAATTAAAATTAAGGATTGTACATATCAAGTTGTATTTGTTTACATAGCAAAAACTGACACATTGCTGTGTCTTGAAGACAGTATCCTGGTTTTTAAATATTAAGTGGCTGTAAATTTTAAAAGTGAAAAGACTTTAAAAATCTAAAAAGTGCCCTTTTCCCACCAACAGCACCCTGTCCTTTTTCAAACCTGGGAGAAACTCTGGAGCAGGAGAGGAAGGAGTTTTCCTTAAATTTTGTTTTATTTAATACCTCTTTTCTTCCAATTATGCCCTTGAACACTTGTGAGATTTTTCATTTTTCAAGTTCACAAAAACTACTTTTAAGGAAATGGTTTTCAGATTTTTGACAGTTAAGTTATATCAAGTTAATCAATATCAAAATTGCTATAATAAACGAAACTGTCTTATAAAACACAGGAACATAACTCAGCAAATTTAAACTTAACAATTTCCTTTTTATAAAGCTAATTACTCTAATAAAATATTCTTAGAGTGTTTTTTCTAAATATAGTAAATTTTAATAATTATTATTTTATTATAAATTTCTCATAAGATTCAAGCAATGTATGCAAGAACATAGTTAAGAAAATTAAAAAAAAAATTCTTTTATACTAAAAATACTTTTACAGTGTTGTTAAGCATAAAAATGCTTTAATAAATGTTATTTTATTATAAATATCCTGTAAGAACAAACATAGAAAAATAAAACTTTTCTCAATAATATGCTGAAGATAAAGAAACAGAAAAGAAAAAAAGAGAAAGGAAGAAAAAATATATATAGCAAATAATATAGAATTTTGAAAAAAATCTCTATACACATTTAAGAATTATTTTAATTTTATTTATTTTGTAAATTATGAGCATATTATTACAAAAAGCCTTACATCAAATTTTATAAGATACAGCAGTGAAATATTCTATAGTGTAGATGTGTGTTTCAATGAAAGTTAGTGATTTCTGACTGTGCAATTTCACATCTGTTGTGCTGTCATTCAAAATGCTTTACAGCATCTGTAGTTTTTGTAAGGCAATTTGAAAATTTCTGCAAATTAAATGAACAGCACTGGATGACAATCTATTATGTAGTGAACTGAAGAATAAAATAAAATGAGTAAATAAATAAATAAATTCAAAATTTTAGCTGGAGTAGGGAAGGCTGGGGCACAGTGCACCACTTTTGAAGTTTACAATTTTTTTTCTCTTCGATGGAAAGTCCAATCTGCCTGAAAATATTCTTGAACATTCCTTAAACATTTTTACATGCCTCAGAATTTTTTCAGAACATAGTTTCAAATGCATATAAAAAAAAAAAAAAAATATTTGTATACGTTTATAAAGTGGACCGCCGCTGGTCCACACACTGGGACACAGTGGTCCACTATTAAATATTATTTGAAATACAATATAAATTTATTTTTTATTAATCTAATTCCTCTTTATTTCCCCTTTACATTTAAAATAACACAATAATGCACATTTCCAAGTAACATTTTCAAACATAACACATACAAAACAAAACAGAAAAATTATAAAAAAAAATTATTATATTTTTTAAATAATAACAGATTAAGATACAGGAACAATTGCAAATAAGGTCCTCTGTGTAATTAGTAGAGATGGGAATGCTCGGAAAACCCCTGGAAAAGTTGGGAAAAAATGGTTTTTTTCCGAAGGGCTATTTTTCAATTTTTCCAAATTGGAAAAATTGAAAATTTATTTATAAAATAATATAATTAAAATTTTATAATTGCTACATTCTGATACTTTTATTTATATTTTTTTCATGTTTAGTGTCCCTCATGAAAACCTTAACATGGAAAATCTTATCTGTAAACAGGGATCTCTTTAGAAAGAACATGAGTCTCTTAAAGGATCCTTCACAGGTTTTTCTCCTTAAAACATATGACCTTTAACAAAATTCTTTCTCTTAAAAATAGACATTTCAGAATTTTTTTATAATCTTCAAATTAAATTCTTCACAAATACAATGATTTTAGAATTTAAAAAAAACCTGTTGTATAATAGCTGCAATAACCAATGAATCTATTATCTAGTTGTTTATATGTACAAAAGACCATCTCAATAATGTCTAAATAAGAACTTAAATGATAATTTCTAATTTACAAAATTCTGATTACATTTTTTATATTTCATTCACAGTTTTTACAAGTTCACAATTTCGCAAAAACATGATTGTGTGAAAAAAAATCCACGCAAATCCCTGGTAAGATAATTAAATGCAACTTCTCTTGTTAAAAATGAAAATTCATGTGCAAAAATATTTCAATATTATACCAATAAATGAAAATGGTAAGATGGAAAATTTAATGTAAAATTTGAAACATGCATTTATTTTTATTAGCATGGCTGTAATTTTTCACTATTGTTAGAAAAATTTCTTTTGATAATAACATGCAGTTGAAATTATGTATTATTTTTTTTTTCTTTTCTTGAAATATAGATTCTTAGACTTGTCTAAATGTACTTCCAAAAAATATAAATACATACTATTTAATCTCTATTATAATACCAATAAATGAAAATGGTAAGATGGAAAATTTAATGTAAAATTTGAAACGCATTTATTTTTATTCGCATGACTGTAATTTTTCACTATTGTTAGAAAAATTTCTTTTGATGCAGTTGAAATTATGTATCATTTTTTTTCTTTTCTTGAAATATAGATTCTTAGAGTCGTCTAAATGTATTTTCAAAAAATATAAATACATATAAACTTTGCAAAGAAAATGTAAGCAAATCTCTGTGAAAAATCAAGTTGAAAACAACTTTTAAACATATGGAAAAATCCTCCTGTTTTAAAAGTTTCATTTAAAAAAAAATACCACTTTCAATATTAAGGATCTAAATCTTACTAAAACATAGTTTGGGTTTAGTCTGGAAAGCTGTACCAAAACTACATATACAGGAAATGAAAATTATAACTGTAAGGAGGGGGTGGGGTGGGGGGGGGAGTAGTAATATTTTAAAAGAATACCAATTTTTAAACAACGGAAGATTTGAAAATGATAATAGTACAATAATACCAGAACTACTATAGTTCGTTTCTTTTACACTGGCATCCTTTATGTACTTGAAAACTAGTACTATGTAGATGAGATGTACAATACAGTTTAAAACTGCTCTAAAACAACAGTGATATTGGTTGAAACTAAAGATTTTTTTTTGTTGTTGTTTTTTAAATTAGTTCTACTGATATAATTAAACAAGTGCTACTGAAAAATCATTTCAACAGACACATGATACGTTACAAACACTGGTGTTAAATTAAGCAAGAAAAGCCACAGTCAGAATTCTGAGACTGAAAGGATAAACTTTTAAAAGCTGGCTTTCTCTCTCTCTCTCTCTCTCTCTTTTTTAATAACATATTCACATGTAAAGGGAAAATAGTTTTTTTAGTGTGCATAAATATTGAAAAAGTTTATTATTGTTATACTTTTTAAGAAAATATAACTTATTTTTGAGAAAGATTTATAGGAAATCAATTTTTCCAACTTTTCCAGAAAAAAACTGAAAAAAAAATGGTTTTTTTCCGCCACTTCAAATTTTCCAGCAAATTTACATCACTAGTACTTAGGTCCACTGTACCCCGCTTACATGCTTTCTTGTTATTGATCATATATACTATTTGTAAAATAATTGAAAAAATAATAGAAAATTGTTTATCAAGTAAACTTGAGTAATATTATATAGTATACAGTGTGTGTAATAAATCTAAATGGCTTATAAATTAAAATTTTAGTTTCCATATATTAAAAAAAAAAAAAAAAAAAAAAACAAAGACTGAAGAGAACATTTCATTTGATTGGTATTCTCAGCAAATAATTTTTTGATAATCTGAATAGTCAACATATGAAATTAATAATCTCATTATTTTAAAACTTATTCCTTGGAAAAACATTTTACAGAGCTTTATATACAGTTTTATGGACTGTTCTGTAGAATCACATTATGAAATTTTTCAGTACTAATTTATTGATACTTATAAAAAAATGTATTTAAAAATCTTGTAGTTTGCAAAAGAATCATTTTTTAAAAAACAATATTTTATAAGGCCTTTTTATAGAATGTTCAAAAGAAAATACGGTACTTTTCGGTTAGCCGGGTGCCAGTGTTATAGGGTAGATGTGCCAGTAATAGACACCCTTAAGGAATTTCTTTCAAAATTATTTTTTTATTAATAGTTATAATTATTCCAGTTTTTTCAATATTATATGAACCTATCAACAATATTTAACCATTCTTATAGTCTCATTTCCCAATATGAATAGAAATTTAATTTTAAATAACAGAAATATATCAAAATACCCAAAAGCCCAGTAATGGACCCCCATAAAAAGTAATAAATATTAAATATCATTGTTTTTATGACTGTATTTAGAACCAGAATTTAATGAATACATACTAATGAAACAAAATTGTTATTTTCAAATAAATTTAACAATTAGGATACCAGTAATTAATAAAAAATGTATGATAATCATTTACTGTCTGCATCAATTATTGTAATTATCAGAAGATCGATGTTTTAATTATTTTAGATGGATAGTTTAAAATACTAAATATCAGGCAATTACAGCTTTCAAATTATTGAAACAGCGGGGGATTTAAAGTTAATTTTAAAAAAAAGTTTTGGAATATTAGTGTTTAGTTTAGTCTCACTATTTTTAACAATTAATCTTCCAGAGACTACTTGATATTATCATTTATAATAATTAATATTACAAATATGAAAGAAATGATATTGTGAGTTGAATATTTTAAATACTAAATAAAATAATTTCAAAATAAAACTGTAGAACTGATGTTTGAGGCCACTGTTCTGCAGATTTACTAGTTTCATGAATATCAGATATAGCTTTCATTAATATTACATTTTTCTTTTTTTTGGAAGGGGGGGGGGGGGGTAAGAGGTGAATAAAGAAACATGTAAGGCAGAAAATAGATTTTTAATAGCTTCTGTAACTTGTTTTTATTTAAACGGAGACGGATAAAGCCCTATGAGCCCCTATTGGACTGTGCTCTTAAAGAATATTTTCTGCTTCCCGGCTGGTTTGATTGCTAGATTATAAAATATATATATGCAAGGTACATATACATTAAAAAAAAAAAAGAGTAAAATATTGAAATTTTATTAATCACATAAAATAACTTAAAAGAAGCTATTTATAAAAGTTTTGGTGTTATTACATTTTGGTAAGTATAATTAAAAAATTAAATTTGATTATTTAGGTTTGCAGTTAAGTCAAAATATTTTATGCATTATAAACATTACTGAAATTGCCTTTTTAGCAATGTCTACATGGGATGTCCATTACTGGAAAATGACTAATTAACCATCCCAGTAATGGACACCCCCCTCTTAAAACCTTAAAAATAAATGAAATTTTGTAAATGGCCACTAGTATATAAAATTCTAAGTTTTCTATTGCTACTCAAACAAAAACATTCAAATTTTGCAAGAAAATAAATAATATATACATATACATTAATTAAACAAAGCCTCTTAGCCTCTTCATTAAGATTTTCACAGAAAAACAGCAAAACTTTAAAACATTATTTTCTGCTTCCTGATTGGTTTGATTAAAAGTGTCAACAATAACCTAGTTTTATACAACATGCAAGGGGGAATTATGAAAAAAGTAATTAAAGCTAAATATTTATTAGTTATTTTTTTATGAACCAAAAATATCCAGGGGTGTCCATTACTGGCACATCTACCCTATATATGCATATATATATTAGGGTGGTCCTTAAAAAATTAACTTTTAAAATTTCTATGGGGCACCCTCCTATTTTGTTCTATGTATAAAATAAAGACTTCCACAAAAATTTCAAAATTTTAAAACATTTTTTAAGGGTCTCTACCGAGGTTTGAATATTTAAAAAAAATTAAAAATTGACATATTTTGTAATCTGATAATAAATTATTAATACAAATCCATAGTCATTGCCAAATTGAGTCATGGTATGATATTAGGCTGTAAAGAATGTCATTTGTTTCAAGTTTCAACATATTTACACAGTCTATTTTCAAAACACAGACAGGAGTATTTCATGTCGACACTCCATTTCACCTCAACTTGGTAGCATTGTGAAAGGTGGAGAATCTGACATTCAGCCTTCAAAAATAGTTCTCCGTTATTTTTTAATCTTAAATAGCTAAAATGCATAGGAATTTATAAAATAATGTTTATAAATTATAGGATTTGATTTTTTTTATATTCGTAAAATGTCGTACTAAATGGCCATATTCGTATCAAAAGCAGAGCACAACTTAAAAAAAGGGTTTTTGCAAGCGTTCCTTTGACTGTTCACTGGGATTACAAAATTTTAGAAGACCTGAAATTGTAGACAGATTACCCATTAGTGTTTCAGGTAAAGGTACTGACCATTTAACTAGCTGTTCCAAAACTTCAATCAGGAACAGGTGAGGCAATAGCTTCTGCTGTTAACGAAACATTGGAGTTGTGGGGATTACAGGCAAGTAAAATGTATGACTTTTGATATAAGCTTTGTTAATACCCGATTATCAGGAAACGCTTGTGCTCTTCTGGATCAGAATATGAACAAAGAAATGATTCGGCTTGCCGTCATCACATCCTTGAAATTATGCTTGAGGAAGTTGTTAAGTCTCTCTGAGTTTCAAGCAGAACAGACATACTGTTATTGAAACAATTTAAAATTTCTTGGATGTCTATCGATTATGGCATATTTCAGACTCCCATAACTGACAATTTAATCAATGAAAAAAATAACACATAATGCGTCAGAAATTACAGAATTTGCTCAAAATCATTTTAATGATTTTTCCACCAACGGACGATTACAAGGAACTGATAGAGCTTGCATTCATTTTCTTAGGAAGAGTACCCGAAAGAGGCGTTTACATTAGAGCGTCAGGTGGATTGTATGGGGTTCCATGGATGGTGAAGGCCATATACTCGCTCAAGATTTATTTATTTAGAAATCAGTTTAAACTCTCTAAGCAGGAAGAATCTGGCATTCATCAAGTTTGCTCGTTTGTGGTGAAAATCTACATTCACAGCTGGTATCAGGTCCAATGATTTATTGCTCCTGAAGAACTTGAAAAAAGACGTAAACGTAAAATGAAATCATTTCTTCCTGTGATTTGAAGAAGTTCCTAGAACAATTCTGTACTTCACAGAAGAACTAGTTACTTTTGCATTTTTCGATGACAATGTCTTTTTTGAAAGTAAAAGAAAAATGGTGCATTCTTTTAAAAATGAAGAAAATTATGAACCCTTGAAACGTATACGTACTGATCCTGATGTCATTCTCCAAAATGACTTGCAAGATTTTCTAACAAGCAGCACTCTGAGGTTTTTTTTTTTTAAATTATAGATTTACCTTCACACTTTTTTGAAATAGACTAATTGGAATGAAAATGAATCTTACAAGACATGTAAAGCACTAGCGACTTCGGTCAAAGTTGTTAATGATGTAGCCGAAAGTGGGATAGCACTCATGGAGGAATATAATAAACTTCATACAAAAGATAAAGAACAAAAACAGTATTTCAAGGATGTGATGATGGCAATCCAAATCATTTCTTTGTTCATATTATGTTCCAGAATAGGACAAGCTTCTCTTGATAATCCGGTATTAACTAAGGTTATATCAAAACTCATACATTTTACTTGCTCGGTAATCCCCACGACTCCAATATTTCGTTATCAGCAGAAACTATTGCCTCACGTGCTCCTGATTGAAGTTTTGGAACAACAAATAACTGGTCAATACCTTTTCCTGAAAAGATAATGAGATACATTATCTTTTCTCATTATCTGAAAAGATAATGGAAATGTCTACATTTTCAGATCCTGAAAGTTGAAATGCCTTCTAAAATTATGAAAACCCAGTGAACAGTCAAAAGAACGCTTGCCGAAAACTTTTTTTTTAAAGTTTGGGCTGTGTTTGCTCGGTTTCTGATACGATTATGTTCATTTAGTACGACATTTTATCGATATCAAATAATCAAGTTCTATAATTTGTAAACATTATTTTATAAATTTTTACACATTTTAGCTATTAAGATTAAAAAATAACAGAGAACTATTTTTCAAGGCGGGATGTTAGATTCTCTACCTTTCACAATGCTGCCAAGTTGAGATGAAGTAGAGTGTAGACATGAAATACTCCTGTCTGTGTTTTGAGAATAGACTGCGTAAATATGTTGAAACTTGAAAGAAATGACAGTCTTTAAAGCCTAATATCATACCATGATTCAATTTGGCAATGACTATGGATTTGTATTAATAATATATTATTAAATTACAAAATATGTCAATTTTTTATTTTTGTTAAATATTCAAACCTTGGTAGCGACCCTTAAAAAATGTTTTAAAATTTTGAAATTTTTGAGGAAGTCTTTATTTTATACACAGAACAAAATAGGAGGGTGCCCCATAGAAAATTTAAAAGTTGATTTTTTAAGGACCACCCTAATATATATATATATATCTATACATATGTATGTATGTATGTATATATATATGTAAACGTATATATGTATATATAATACTGGCGCCTGGCTAACCGAAAAGTAGAATCACATTATGAAATTTTTTAGTAGAAATTTATTGATATACTTATAAAAAAATCTATTTAAAAATCTTGTAGTTTTCAAAAGAATCATTTTTTTAAAAAAACAATATTTTATAAGGTTTTTTATAGAAGGTTCCAAAGAAAATACATTATACAGAAAAAAGCTCATAACTTTATAGGATTCTATAGAATAAATCCTATAGCTTTTTACAGAATTCTATTTTTTTTTTTTTTTTTTTCGTGTGTGTATAAGGAATTGGAATTAAATAATTACTCTCCCTTATAACGTTGAACAAATTGGAAAGAAATATTTTTATAAAGAAAAAAAAATTACACAATAAATTGCAAGCCTATGAAACATTTATTACAGTTTTAAAAACTGGTAAAACATTTAACTTCTTTATAATTTTAAAAAGGATTACCCATCAATATCAATTAAGAAAACTAAAAAATTCATAGCTTAGCATATGAATAAATAAGATGTGGTATGATTACCAAGGTCAATGTCAAACTGATACAATCAAGACCACCTGTTTACTTTATCATTTCCACATGCAGTAGCTGGGTTTTGCAACTATGGGTATAACTTTGAGTAGGTTTTCTGAAGAAAGTAATATTTTGAAATTAAAATTCTTTGATATAGTTTTTAGAGAAGATTAAACAAAAATCTTTTAGTTTTCCACATAATAATTTTTAGATATAATAATAATACATAACAACGCTAAATTATAAATCATTCGCTCAGATATTATATTTTTTTAAAGATGGAGGAGAACTGATTCAATATTATTTTGTTTTTTTTTTTAATTTTATTCAAAAGTACAGTAAAAATGTAAATAACAAAAAATTTCATGCTCGAAAAAACGCCAAAACAATTGATTCAAACGATAAATACTATCTTTTAATAGCAATATTAATCTTATTTAGCCCAGAATTTCGGCGCTGAAATGTGACGCCGATTATCATTCTAAAATACTGGTACCCAGGGCTTGAAATGTACCGGAGCAAACAGGAACCATATTCCGGTTCGTGGATTTATGACAAATGTAATTCCGGTTCGTGAAATTATGATAAATATTTTTCCGGTTCGTGAAAGTATGATAAATGTTGTTCTGTTTCGTGGAATTATTAAAACCTATTATTACAGTTTCATACATACAGCTTACTGTGCTCTCTGTAACTTTTTTAAAAATAATTTATTATTATTTAGAATTTCGAATGGATTTTTTAAATTGTTTTTGTACGGTTAGATATAAATTTGTCTATCCTTTCAAAAAAAATTTGTCAGTCAACAATAATTTTGAAATAGCATTTCGGTTAGTGGATTTTTCCATTTCGAGCCCTGCTGGTACCTAAATAAAAAATAATAATAATAAAAGAATTCTGGGCACACTGTGATACTTTAAATTGTAAATATTATAAGTTGGACGAATACAACAGAAACTGAATGAGTCTAAATTCATACATGAAACAACAAAAAAGCTATGTAAAATTGAGGTAAACTATTATTAGCTTGAAATCCTAGCCTTATTTTTTTTACAAAATAATAATAATAATAAGAGACAGAAAATGTTTACATCAAGAAAACCAGTTGTTTCTCAGAAACGTTCTGCATTAACAATGTCTGAGGTTAATTGAAAATTAAAGGTGAGAAAAATATTACAAATGTACATTTATAGAAACTTGCTGAATGCCGGTAAAGGTTTTAATGAAAATATATCAATAAAAGAAATTCTGCTTAATTATTTAGAATATATAATTCATAGTTTACTTTAAAAAAATCCATCACAGAAATAACTTACTCATGAGCTATCGAGAATCAATCAAATCATTTTTCTTTGCATCAATGTCAAACAGTCCACAATGATATACCATTAGTTTCCGATTTAAACATCTTCTCATAGTGAGGATGAAAATTCAAAGATAAATAAAATTTTCTCAGAGCTTCTCCTGCCATTTTTAAAAAGATCTTAAGTTTAGATGGTAAAATTCAGCATCTTTAATAGACAACTTTCACCGAACCCAAGTGCCGAAAGAGTAAATTGGAAATGGAAGTGTGGCTGGAAGAGACCGCGCCGACGATTATCGACTTCTTGAAAAACAGATGAAGGAGGGTTGCCATAAAGACAGTAAATCTTTCCTGGCGACAATATCGCGAATAAATGGCTGATCGCTGATCGATACGTTTTTAAATTCCATTACTAATATTACAAATTTTACTGGATTAATTTCGCGTATGGTACACCAACACCGTGGTAAAATCTAAAAAGGATATAATTTTTACATTTACAAAATTTTAAAAAAATGTAGAAAGATCCTAAGTATGTTCTAATTTTCTTTTCTCTCTCTTTAAAAATATAATTGTTAGTTAAACTGGTTTCGGTTTCGTTTTCGTCCAAAATCTCAGTTTCGGCGACATTCGTTTTCGTCGAAAATACTACCGAATATTCGACCAAGACCGAAACTAGGATTTTTTCTCCCGCGGTAAATGTGACTAATCTGACTTATGATGGCTGATACGTTCTAAAATATCAGATTTCTTGAAGGGGCAACTGCACTTTTCAGCAAGCCCGTGCGAAAGGAGGGGGGGGGGGGGAGAAGGGGACGGTCGCCCCGGGCGCGGAAATAGAGGGGGCGCCAAATTTATACTACCAACGTCTCTTTTTTTTTTTTTTTTTTTTTTTTCTTTTTTGCTATCGATCTTTTTTGGAGGATTTTTTTTTTCTCTCTCTCTCTGGGGACCACTTGTTTCTAACCTGGTTGTTAGCGATTTTTACCTTGCCAATTTTCCCATTTTCTCCAGCTCAAATACTAACAACATCTGTCCAAAACATCGTAATCTCTCTAATAGTTAGCTGCAATTTTCTCTCATGTTATTTAGTTGCTTGGAATTTCTGAATTATTATAAAATTACACGTTTTAGAGTTCCAAAATAAACGCAAAATATTTATTCAATAGACTTTATTTCTGTTTTTGCACTTTAATAATCAATTTTGTTGCACCTGTCACAAAGAAAAAGTGAGGGCAGCAGAAAGACTGCGATACTGGTGAACTAATAATATTAAAAAACTCCGTGATAGAGCTTCAAAGCAAAGGCAATCGAAACTGCGACAAACAAAACATTTTTTCAAACCCTTGTGTTGTGATAAATGTAAAAGGTACTTAATTTCAAAATTGAAATTCTGGTAATTTATTTTTGTTTCTATTTTTCTATTGCTTTATTTTTATTAAGCGCTTGTTACCATAATAAGAAATAATACATTTATTTATCCTTAATCTTAAAATTGAAGCATTCTCGATTATCCGAAGACTTCGATTTTCCGAAAGAGGGTCGGTCCCAATTACTTCGGCTAATCGAGGTTCTGCTGCGTAATCCTTTTGAAAAACCTATTTTACCAATTGCCATCTATAGTTGGCAAAAAATCTGAATTCTGCTGTGCACAGTAAGAGCCAACTTTTGAAAAACAGTGGGTGGGCTCAGTTTGAGTAAAATACACATACATTTTTTTTTCCCCCGTAGTACGTGTGTCTGGAGAAATAAAGGGCCGAGGGAGCAGCTAATGACTAAAGATGGTAGTTCAAAGTGAAATTATGTTTTTTCTAAGTAAAATGTAAAATTATAATAATAATCTCTATAATAATAGCCTAAGTCATGTGACTGTCATCAATAGTTCCGGGCTGACCGCTTCGATTTTTATATGCCAGGTGACCATTTATTACATTTTTTATTTTTCGCGTGGTAAATTAAAACAATGCTTTGATATTGAAATTAAAAGTCATGGTTTTTGGCATTATTTATTATTTTTCTTTTCTTTTTTTTAAAAAAGGGAAAGAAAAAGTGAAAGTCATGAATTTCAAATTAAAATTATGTATTTTAAAGAAAATGAGTGAAATTATTATATTTTAGATGAATTTAATGAAATATGAAAAAATGCGATTGGAAAGACAATATTTGATGATTTATCACTTGCGCCTGGCTAGCATAAAAAGGTACTATTTAGTATACCGTCGACCAATTTCGCCAAATTATATAAATCGTCAAACCACTTTCCAAATTATAGAAATTGCAGGGCTCCCAAATGGTCCGCCAACTGAATACCAATAAATTTTAACAGAAAATTTTATGGTAGGTTTGCGCTAGAATTAACTTTCAAAGGTGATTCCGGGGCGGTTTGCAAGAAAAATCTAAAAAGAAAATTTTTCTAAAATAATATTGGTATTTAGTTGGCGGACCATTTGGGAGCTCTGAAATTGACATAATTTTTATTTTAAATAACGAAAGAACAAATAAATTAGTATAAAATTAATAAAAATACAAATAAAACGTCGAAATAAAAATAACTTGATGACTTAACACGTGTAACTTGCTTAAAGTCAAGCGAATGTGACATTTACGATCAATCATTATTGGCATTTAATCTTATAGATTTGGTGATAGATTTTTGGTTGACGTGATAACCAAGTAGTATCCATAAAAATACGGAGTTCTTGATTTCTCTACTAGAAACTTCTGATTTGGCGAAGTATTGAGAAAGTAAATTAAATTTTGGATTAAAGTAACATGGTACAATGCTTAGCACACATCTAACGGAGACCAAACTGGTTGCCAAGGACGGCTAGTTTAATAAATAATGTATTAAATTATATTCTTACAAGTATCTGCCTTATAAATACATTATTTTTTATAAATAACATAAAAATTGATAACTATTGAAAATCCAAAAAAAAAAAGAAAACTAGAAAACAGGAATTCTGCTTTTTCAGAATTTAGTGTCGCCCCCGATGAAAGATATATATATATATATGTGAAAAATAAAAAGTACGAAACATATTTCAATTTTAAGACTTAAAGCACACGCTTTTATTTTATGTAAAATAACATCATTCGCATTCGCATCCGCTTAAGAATTCCACATTCACTATCCACTCTTAAACATCCAGTAAAGCACGCATAGGACGTCACTAGCGCAAAATAATACACAAATGCAGTAAAAAGATGCCGTCATTAACGAAACTCGACAAAAAAAAAAAAAAAACCGGCTAACTATTGATTCATAGGCCTTCATTTGTTTGTAACATTAATATAGATACTTAAAATTAAATATAGTTTATAATAGCTCCATGTTTTAACAGAAATCATTCATTTATATTTTTTCAAAATAGCACGTATTTTAATTACATTTTCTTTCGGTTGTTATGAGAAAATGGCAACAAAAATATATAATTACTATTTTAGAACTATTTTTACTTTACTTTCTACAGAAATGGAGTACTTCCGTTGCCAATATTAAGCAAATGGCTCTAAAAACAACAACAAAATTAATATTTCAAAAATAAATGAAGATACAGTTTTCAAGCAAATTGCAATTAAAAGTATATTATTTTCCCAATACGACGGTATAAAAATTGAAAATGTGCGATGCTTAGAAGTTTAAAAAATTGCTATAGAGTATTTAATCATACAATGATACATCTACTTTGTTTTACGGCTGGCTTTTGTAAAGTAACGTTATTTTTTGGAGACGACACAAAATAAGCTGGGAGAAAGAAATAGCATACCGGGGGGCTGAAAAAAAAAAAAAAAAATGCCATTTTAGTCACCTTCATCGATTCATCAAGACATTAAAATTGATGGCAAAATATGCAGGAAATTTATTTTTACATCCGATGAAGGGGCTTTCAGTGCTCCTGTAAGTCTAACTGATGCCCTTACTTTTTATTAAAATTATTTTGAGAACTTCAATAAAATCTAATTTTATTTCATGGATTTCTTATTTTTTTAATGAAAATTGTGTGGGCGGAAGGAACAAATTATTGGGTGGGCTCGCGCCCCACGGGCCCAAATAAATTGGCGCACTGGCTGTGCAGACCTGTAAATGATCTATAGATTTGCACATATACTACATATACAGTGCTAAAATTTAGTTCAGTTAGGAAATGCAAAAAGAAATGTATTCGAATTCTTTTGTGCAGCCCTTTATATGATCTAAGAACTTATACACGCCAAGTAATATGCAAAATATTAATTAAATTTAAAAACGTATATCATGAAAACTGAAAACACTCTTCCAGCAATTATCGCTGGCATACCGTACTATAACCGAATTTTTTGTGTGTCCCTGTAAATGAACGATAAATGCTATGGGGACCATGTTCTACAGTAAGCATCTTGTAGTGCACCTCAGCGATGTTTATCAAATTCAATATGTTTGAAATAGTGCAACATCTATAACCCTTTGTACCACCGCATCGTATATCTACAACATATCCAAAAATCAATGTTACGTATACAGTGGGATTTAAAAGACGAATTTACTTCTTGCTGCTATCTCCCAACACAGTATTTAATATAAATTGGTCATAGAATTCTCAGCAGCTCAGCTGGCGATACTGAATTAATTTTTCATGCCAAAGTTTTATTTATGATTTGAGCAGTTTTTGATCGTTACTGCTAAAATGAATTTTGTAAAATTGAAAAGGTGCAAGGACGTGCAAAAGTAGATTTTTTACAAATGTAATTTCGTATTCTTTACAATTTTGTATTAGAAAATTGTTAGAATAAAGAGATTAAGTTATCTTATAAATGAAAATAATTAATCAATTTACTTACAATTACATCAGGGTTTTCCTAAGGGAAAAAAAAACCCATCTAATACCTAATATACAATTAGTACATCCATGATCTTATTTGTATTAAACAAGATGGTAGGATGGGCAGATGTTAGAATATTGAGAATGGGAGAGTTATTGCTTGGGCGTAATTAGCTCATTGCGTAATTAGCTCATTGCGTAATTTCTAAATGATTATATACACATTAAAAATAAATAAAAATATAAAATAAAATGAAAAAAAAATACAATTAAAAAATAATTGAGAGGCTGGGAGAATTTATGCTGGAGTACAAAGGGTGCTGTTGTATGGGTGGGTATTTAATGTGAAAATAGTTAATCTATATTAATAAAAGAACAGATAGCTCTGTGTGTGTGTGTGTGTGTCTGTCTGTCGGCGATGGCTAGCGAAATCTACCGCATGTAGAAGTCTGAAAATTCAGGAGTGATTAGTCCAAGACAGGTTCTGATGCACATGAGGCTCAGATTTTTAATTTTTTAAGGGCCGGGGACCCCTGGGTCCTTTAAGTTTTTATGCACTAAATTGTTAATAACATGCCTCTTTTCAATCCAATCTTCATCGTTTTTGGGGTGAATTCTCCTTTTAGTTTCTGCCCCATTTCTAGATTTCAGTTACGACCCTGGCACCCTTGTAAGGGGCCCAGTACAGGGCCCCTTGAAGTTTTAGTGCACCAAATTGTTAATAACATGCCTCTTTTCTATTCGATCTCCTTCGTTTTTGGGGTGAATTCTCCTTTCAGTTTCTACCTCATTTCTACATTTCAGTTAAGATCCTGGAACACTTACAAGGGGCCTAGTACAGGGCCCATTGATGTTTTAGTGCACTAAATTGTTAATAAATTGCTTCCTTTTTATCCGATCTTCATTTTAGAGATACTTTCTCCATTTAGTTATTCTCCCGTTTCTACATTCCAGTTAAGACCATGGGTCTGTCTAGGTTCCCGTAGGGCCTCTTGAATTTTTTGCGTGCCATGCGTTTTTCACACCCTAATTTTCTCACCTTCGCAGTGCGTAATTTTAAAGTTGAGTTTTGAACTCTTCTCCCTAGACCAACACTAACATGTTTTTATTGGGGCCCTAGGGCCTTTTTTAAGCATTTCCCCAATTTTTTGCGCATTTCTTTCAAATTGTATTCTAATGATTAATTCATACCCTATGCTTAATCTTGACTAATCGAAGATCTAAAACGCTAAGTACTAAAACGTTTTAACATATTTTCATGTTAGGCCCTGTTCTCAACTATCAGTTGGCCCCTTTTGGGCCCGCACCCCTATTATAACTCCCTTAAAAATAGTCGGATTCACTAGTTTTTTTTTTTCTAACAACATCTTAGGTTCTCCAGCTATTGCATAAACGACAACAACAACAACAAAAAAAAAATCAGTTTTCAGCTACCACCAATTTTGAATATTAATCGCCTTCTTGGGCCCTTGGTGAAGATTCTTTAAAAATGATCCGAATGCCTTGCAATTTTTTTAACATAGTTCTAGCATCATCTGATTACTTTAAAAACTACTAAAAAGAACTACATGCCACTTAAGTCCCTGACCCCTTGGGATGCGGTACAGGGCCCCTTGAAGCTTTTGCACCATAAAGTGTTAATAGATTGCCCCTCTTAATCCGATCTTCATTTTTGGAACCATTTTTTCAATTTATTTATTCTCCCGTTTCTATATTCCAGTTAAAATCCTGGGGCACCCTAGGGTCCCATAGGGCTCGATCCGGGGTCCCTTGAACTTTTTGTTTGCCATGCATTTTTCACTCCCTAATTTTCTCACCTTCTCATTGCATAATTTTAAAATTTAGTTTTGGACTCTTCTTCCTGGACCAACACCTTCATATTTGTATTGGGGCCCTAGGGCCCTTTTTAAGCATTTACCCCATTTTGTGCGCATTTCTTTAAAATATTATTCTAATGATTAATTCCTACCCTATGCTTAATTTTGACTAATTGAAGATCTAAAACGCTAAGTACTAAAACACTTAAACATGTTTTCGAGTTAGGGCCCTGTTCTCAACTATCAGTTGGCCCCTTTGGAGCTCCCAATATAGTTCCCTTAAAAATAGTCCGATTCACTAGCTTTTTTTTTTTTTCTAATAACATCTTAGGTTCTCCAGCTATTGCATAAACGACAAAAAAAAAAAAAATCAGACTTCATCTACCATTAATTTTGAATATTAATCGCCTTCTTGGGGCCCTTGATGCATCTTCTTTAAAAATGATTCGAATTCCTTGCAATTTTCTTTACCAGAGTTCTAGCGTCCTCTGATTACTTTAAAATCTACTAAAATGTGTCTTTATACCAAACTACATGCCACTTAAGTCCCTTCCCCCTTGGGGTCCGGTACAAGGCCCCTTGAAGCTTTTGCACCATAAGTTATTAATAAATTGCCCCTCTTAATCTGACCTTCATTTTTGGAACCATTTTTACATTTAGTTATTCTCCTGTTCATTATTCCAGTTAAAATACTGGGTCACCTTAGGGTCCTGTAGGGCCCGATCCGTGTCTCCTTGAACTTTTTGTGTGCTATGCATTTTTTACACCCTAATCGTCTCACCTTCTCATTGCATAATTTTAAAATTGAGTCTTGGACTCTTCTCCCTAGACCAACAGCCTCATATTTTTATTGGGGCTCTAGGGCCCTTTTTAAGCATTTACCCCATTTTTGCGCATTTCTTTAAAATATTATTCTAATGATTATTTCATACTCTATGATTAATTTTGACTAATTGAAGATCTAAAACGCTAAGTACTACAACATTTAAACATGTTTTCATGTTAGGGCCCTGCTCTCAACTATCAGTTGGATCCTTTTGGGCCCCCTGTTATAGCTCCTTTAACACGTTGAGCGTCACGGTGACTGACACTGAAGCGCTGAAAAATTTACAATGTTTTAAGTAATTTTTAAGAAAGTATAATCCTGTAATAAATAAAAGGTTGGTAAATTTTAAATAAATTTTCAGTAATTACTTAAAACAATATATATTTTTTTAGTTTTATATCATATTTTAGACGTCAGTCATCGGTGAAGGACGCGTTTTAAATGGAAAGTTCAGTGTCAGTCACAGGTGACTGATGTGGCGCTTAACGTGTTAAAAATGGTCCGATTCACGAACTTTTTATTCTAACAACTTCTTAGGTTCTCCAGCTACTACATGAGCAACAAAAAAAAAAATTGCAGACTTGAGCTACCACCAATTTTGAATATTAATCGTCTTCTTCGGTCCTTTGTTGCAACTTCATTAAAAACTATCCTATTCTATTGCAATTTTCTTTAACTTAGTTTTAGCGTCTTCCAGCTACTTTAAAACCACTACAAAATTTTCGTAAACCCAACTACATTCCAGTTAACACCCTGGCCCCCAGGGCCCGGTCTTTCTTTATATCTCAGCTACCACCTTTACCTTTTTTGAACATTAATCTCGTTTTCTAGCATCATCTTACATCTACTCACTACAGCCGTAAATTAAAAATCGCATTACTTTAAAGGTAACTTTAGATAAGAGATTTGATCCATTTATCAAATATCATGTTAATGCTAACAGTAATTCATGAAATTTACAAGGGGAGGGGGCATCTTCCACCGCTGATGGGGACGCGTTATTTCCTCGGGTTTAAGGGCCCAATTTCAACGGGATTTGCTTCCTTCAACTTAAATTACAATTCAGCTACTTTCTGTATTATGAAATTTTATCTTAGACTTTAGTTATCAACATTTTCTAACATTAAGGGTGCATTCTTTTTTTTCTTTTTTTTTTTTTTTTTTTTTCTAATTCTATGGGCTTGATTCCTACGAGGTTTGGCTCACTCAACTTGGTTTTCGATTGTCTCCGGCACGTGCGGGCACTTCCGGTAAATGCTGCCATATGTAAAGGGGATCTAGATTACAGGTTCGTTCGGAAAGAAGTTTGATGGGAACACACTAGACGTTGCGGAAGGAAATTGGGCCTCCGAAATTAGGGTCATTTAAAAGAATTTCCAAAGATATAAAATCATGCAAACTTAAGTTTTGTCTAAGGTTATTATTTACAAACCGCGGGCAACGCCGGGCGGGTCTGCTAGTTTATTTATAAAAAATAAAAAAAAATAGAAGGATATTGTATAATTAAGTATAATGGATTAATTACATCTTTTAATGCTACATCTGATTTTATAAAGCTTTATTTCAAACTAACATAAATAGTTTTGACCTATTTTTTCTTTTATTGATGTATTTATTTCATTATTTTGTAATTATTAATTTACTTCTTCGCTTTGTGTTGGAAATTGTTGAGGTATTCTTCACTTCAATTCATCTATCATCTTACATTAATATACATAGATGCATTTTGTCCTCTTGAACTGTTTAATACTTGTTTTCTTATAATTCATTCCCTTTTCTGGATGTGTTTTTATTTGAACATCTTTTAATATTAATTTATAAATCGTTGTCTGGAACAGAAATCTATATAAATAAAAATGTAAATGTTCGTTTGTTCAAAATCGCTAATCTCCGAAAGTTCTTCACCGATTGCTTTGAAATTCACGGTTTGAGTTGCATTTGAATACGGAAGTGTTTTTATATACTTATTATGAACCTCGCTCCCCCACTCCCCATTGGCCACACCCCCACCAGGGGGTGCTTTTTCAATTTTTTCCAAAACCCATCATGTGATATATCATTAGAAAGCCCTTGGACTACTGTTTCATATTATACACCTCGAATCTCGCTACCCTCACTTTCTCCACGTGGGGGCACATTTGTATATAAATAAAAATATAAAAGTTCGTTTGTACAAAATCTTAAACCTCCGAAAGTTCTTCATCGATTGCTTTGAAATTCACGGATTGCGTTGCATTCGAATACATGTGTGTTTTTGTATACACCCATTACGAACCTCGCTCCTCCCGCCTCCAATTTCCTCGCAAACACCAGGGAGCGCTTTTTAAATTTTTTCAGACACACGTCATGTGACATATCATTAGAAAGCCCTTTGACTATTCTTTCGTATTATGCACCTACCATCCTCTCATCCCACTTTCTCCCGGGCGGCACATTTTTATATATCTACTAGGGGGCTCCGCCCCCTGCAAGCTACGCTCGCCAACCCCCGTTCAGACACTGTAGAATCTAAAAGCACGCTAATCTGATCGGTTTTTAAAAGATTAGAGAAGATTGAATTATACTGAAAAAAATACCTGTAGCGATCTCCCTGTAAATTCCCTTTGATTGCAAAAATTTAAGGTAGAATCAGTTGCTGTTAAGACATCCAATGGCTGTTTTCGTGTTTGGTTAAAGAAGATCAGTTAAACGTTTGAAAAGAAGCTAAAATAAAATGAATTAAGTTAACAGAATCTTTGTCTCTCGGTATTTTTTAACAGCGTTATAAAACGATTGACATAATACAATTACTAAAATTTGCTGCTTTAACCCCTTCAGGGGCGGTGGTTCCTTTTTGTACCACTTAATTTTAATTCTTAAATGCCACATTAGCATCAGAATATTGGGATGAAAATTTCCCTTTTATTAAGTAAGTGAACAGACTTCATATTTACCAGATTAGAAGAATCACAACCCTTTGATACATATGATGATGTGGCAAGGACATTGATGGCAGAACACTTTGGTATTGACGAAGTTCCGGGGAATATTTATGAGTTTATCTCGGATAAGATCGAAGAAGATGGATTTATGGAGGTAACAACGAGAGAATTGAAATACGTAATGAGCAAACAAGAAAATAATAAGGCACCAGGCTGTGACGACTTAGATGCTTTGATAGTCAAAAATATTTGTAGAACCAATATGAATTATGTCAAGAAACTATTTGGAAAATGTCTGAAACATGGTCACTTCCCAGAGGCATGGAAATCTGGTAAGGTGATTTTCTTCCGTAAAAGGAACAAAGATGGTAGGTCTGCCAGGTCATACCGACCGATAACTTTGTTATGTATTTTTGGTAAGCTCCTTGAACGGTTAATTAAAATTAGAATTATGCCGAAGCTGGAAAAAGAAGAATTTTGGGATAATGGTCAACATGGATTCAGAGAAAGAAGGAGCACTATCACAGCTTTGGAAGATCTAAGAGAAAGAATTCGCATAAATCTGTATAATTATAAATATTTTGCAATGACGTCGGTTGATATACAGGCAGCATTTGATGCGGTGGATTGGCAGATATTGGCTATGTTGATAGATGGGTTACCAATAGCTCAATACTTAAAGAATATTCTGAAAAATTATATATCACGTAGAAGAATAGGATTTAGTTTCACGTATGGAATTATCTGGTATATATTATTTAAAGGCTGTCCCCAGGGAAGTTGCCTTGGTCCACTTCTCTGGTTGATCGTTGCAGACTACCTATTGAAGAGATATAGATTAAGACATGGCGATATATTATCCTACGCTGACGATTTCGTAGTTTTTGCAGGTGCAGACACAAGAAAAGAATTAGAAGAAGAAATGAACAAACGCATAGCATGGTTTGCAGAGATCTGCGAGAATTTACATTTAACAATAAGCAAGGAAAAATGCGAAAGTATTTTATTTGGCAGGTATTTGTTAGAAAACAGGCATCCTATTTTCAAGATTGGAACATCATCGATATCCGTAAAAGACTCAGTTGTATACCTCGGTGTAACTATTGACAGTAAATTAAATTGGATTAGACACCTTGAGAAAGTAAGAGAGGGGGTGAGAAATTTTACTTCAAATATAAAGAAAACAGTGCAGAGAGATAGGGGATTACAAGCATCATATAGAAAGATTTGGTATAATTCTGTGATAGAAAAACAGATAACATATGGTGCGGAAATTTGGTTTCCAGATTTGAAAGTGGATGCACTTAATAAATTAAGATCATTCCAGAGGCTTGGATTATTATCAATTATCACATCATATAAAACAGTCTCTACGGACGCTTTGTGTGTATTGGCTGGTGTTGCTCCATTACACATTTCACTCAAACATTCTGTGGTGAAATATAGAACTATTCATGGGAATGCCAGTATCATAGAGAATGGAACAGAGATCAAGAAAGATAATATTATGATCAACTTGGTGACAATGGACTACCCAGATTATGGAGCTCTCAGTAACATTCATATCACAGATAAGGATAGTCGTGAATATCAGGGAATTAACATGCCATTAATATATACAGATGGGTCAAAAATGGCCAGTGGAGTAGGCGCCGCATACACAATCTTTGTAAATGGTGAATGTATCTTGGATTATAAGATCTCTTTAAATATTTTAAATAGCATATATCAAGCTGAACTGACTGCGATAAAGTATGCAGTAGATTGGGTAATAAACTCGAATTATAACAGTGCTGTCATTTTTACTGACAATAGAGCATCAACTTTGGTTATACAGAGAAACTTTCCTGCAAACGCCATTGTTAAAGAAATCTATGATAATATGAAAAGTCATCCGGAAAAAATGGTCACTATTGGATGGACCAGAGCACACGTTGGAAACGTGGGGAATGAAAGAGCAGATCGTTTGGCGAAAGAGGCAACAGATTCATCAATGGCTGACATAACTGCTGATGTATTATTTCCAATTTCTTTAGTTAAGAGAATCTGTAGTGAGAATACCATTAGACAATGGCAGGAAGAATGGACATCAAGTACCAAGGGTAGAGACACCTATAAGGTTATCAGGAAAGTAAATACCGATTATATGTGTACGAGTCAAGTTATGCAGTATTTTATAACAGCACATGGTAGTTTCCCAGAGTTCCTTTTTAGGATTGGAAAGAGAAGAAATGCACTTTGTGACTGTGGCACAGTGGGTAATGTACTGCATTATTTGTATGGACGCTGTCCTTTTGTCCCACATTTCTTCAACTTTGACAACTCGTTAAGCATCAGGCAAAATCTCAGGAGAGTAATATTTGACAAAGACAATTATAAGAAACTTTGCAATATATACAATTCTTTAAACGAATTATATTCGTTTATTAGGTATAAATTTTGAGGCTGTAATTAGCTAGAATTGCGTTAGAAATTGAGAACATTGTCTTTTGATTAAATGTAGCATGTGCAATTGAACACTGATCAATTCAATTGAACACTGAGCTTGATTTTCAATAACTTTGATACAAATATATATCTTGTTGAGGAACATTTTGGAAAAGTCAACATATTTAATGTCTGAGAAGTACCAGCATTTCAAGTGACTTTAATTTACAATGTGTCTCTCTCTCTGTTCTGTGGTGCTTTGGGCATTTCATATACTTAATCCCATTGTGATATGGACCTTGAATATTGATGCTTGCCTTACAGTATGTTGTCATTTCAGTGTACTTCAGTGTTCTTTTTATGAAGTTCTTCATAAGTTGTAGGTTACCTATAAACATTTCAGGCCGTGTTGGCAATCCTGTTTTAATGTTATTTGGTCTATATTTTAGTTGATGATCGTAACCTGTAAACCATCTGTAACCATTCCTGTAAACCATCATTTTTGTTATTTTGTTGCATGGCTACCATAAACATGCGTATTTTGTATTTTGTATTTTGTACTTTTTTTTTTTTTTTTTTTTTTTTTTTTGTAACATAGCGAGTTTTTATTTATTAGCATATTTGAATATGCCATTGCTTCACTTTAGTAAGTTCTAATGTTGCCGTTGTTCGGGTCCGTTCGGGCTGTGGTAGAGCTGGATTGTGGTGCGTTCTTTTTTCCCGCCAGGACATTAATTCCATTAACCTCGCGGTTGGCGTCCTGGTTGGGTGTCCCAAGTAAGTGAACAAAAGCATTTTTGTATTTCGAAATTTGTTTGTAAATTCTGCTGCCATTCACTGATTTCAAGATTTTACGAATAGAAGTGCTTTGTCCGTGAAAGGGTTAAACGCATATTAATGTATTTATTATTTTAAAGTTTCCTTCCCCTTTTAATATTCACGTGTAAATACAATTTTCCGGACATAATTTTCAATATTTTCCTGCCTTTAACACGTACTCATTTAATAGTAATTTTAAAGGGGTTTTTTTCTGTTTTTAATAGTCACGTGAAAATAAATTTTTAATCATTAGGAAATATTATTCTTTGAGCTGTTTTTAAAATTGAAAACAATCTCTATAATAATAGCCTAGGTCATGTGACTATCATCAACAGCTCCAGGCGGGTCCCTTCGCTTTTTATATTCCAGGCGGCCATTTTGGTAATTTAATGTTAGCCAGCCACAGGTGTGATAAGTCGCCGAATATTATTCTATCCCCATTATTTCGTTTATATTATAATAGTCCAAGTCATGTAACTGCCATAAACAAAGGGCTGATTCCTTCGCTTTTCATATGAAAGGTTTCCATTTTGATTAAAGAATCAAAATTATTTTTTCTAATAAAACTACATAAAAGTTGCCATGATCACAAAGAATTCCTTGTACTTTTATGTTAGCCGGGTGAAAATCTCGCCAATAGCTTTTTTTTAACTCGCCAGTTAGCATTTTTTTTATTTTTCGAGTAGTAAATTAAAACGGTGCTACTTGGTTATCCCATCGACCAAAAATCTGTCGTCAAACTATAAGATTAAATACCAATAATGGTTGATCGTAAATGTCACATTCACTTGACTTTAAGGAAGTTACACATGTTCACGCCATCAAGGGATTTTTATTTCGATGTTTTATTTGTATTTTTATTAATGCTATACAAATTTATTTGTTCTTTTGTTATTTAAAATAAAAAAATATGTCAATTTGTATAATTTGGCTATTTATATAATTTGGCGAAATTGGTCGACGGGAGAAGTAATACCATTAAAACGTTGCTTTGAAGTGGAAATTATATCTCATGATTTGTTGCATTGTCACATACGCACCGGGTTTGGCGTGATTTTTTTTTACGACAATTTGGCGAAAACCTCGTTTTCAAACAGAGCCGTGCGAAGAGAAAACTGCGCCCGGGGCAAAGTTTAAATTTGGCGCCCCCCCACCCCACCCCCCCCCACACACACTCCATTTTTTCAGGAGACGAAGAGAAAAAAAAATAAATTTTGTACAATTCCGAAAAATGTCATAATTTTCGGAACATCAGAAGCATGAACTCAAGCATTAGAGAGCGTGCAGAGTTGTTTAGAGAGTGTTCAAAAGATGCTAAAAAATAAGTGAATTTATAAACCATAAAATATAACCATAATAGCACTGAACTCTACAGTTGTGAATGTCGAGTTGTTGGCCATTAGTTTATCTAAAATTTGTTGAGCTAATCTTTCTCCTGTTCTTTTGTTTTGACTCAACGACGTCAAGAAACCTTTCCTCGATTGAATAATTTCTTTTCTACTTTCCGTTATCTTCACTTATAATTTGCTTCATTTGTTCTTTGGGGGTGTACCTGCACTGCAATCGAATGAAATTGAAAAATATTTTGCTTTATGGATTTCTTCTACAATCATTTTTCTTAATTCATTAGCAAGAAGGTTAATAACTTCATTCTGAATACTCTTTTCAAATTCGCTGTCGATTACATGAATTTATTTTACCCACATCCCTCGTAAATTCCTTCCAGCGAATGTGTATTAAAATTCCTGTGTTCCAGAGCATTTTCATGTTTAGGAATTTTAGGATTTAATTTTTTTTTTCTACTTGGAAAATGCACAATCTGGATTGGCTAACTTTGGAGGGCAATTATGATAAATACTGAATAATAAACAGGGAAAACAAAATAGCGATCCTTTAATTCGGCTATATATAAGCCAAGAACGTCTAATTGTTTCACCGTTTGGCCATAGATTTCTTGAAACCATATCTTGGAAAATTTTGTTCTTCTGGTTCCGCAGATTTCATGTAACCTGTGCTGGACTTTTTTGTGCATACAAAGTAATGACTGAATATCTATAAGGATGCACAAATGTCAAATGTACAGTCGTGGAAAAAAAAATAAATAAACACCCCCTACTAACTCCTCAACAAATCATCGTAGAAGAAAGTTACTGGTACCGAACGATTGGAAATAAAGTCTACTTTTAAATGATGTATATAAAATTTGCTTAGAGGGTCATCTACATATTAAAACGAATCCAAACTTCATTTTTTTCAATGGCAATACCCAATTTTAACGAGATATTTCAAATCTTCGGTTCAAACTATGCCTAGACACCAAATTTCAAGTCATTTGAATGATAAGTTTTTGAATTATAAACATTCAAAATTGAGTGCTTCTAATGTTAAATTACATTTTCATATTTTTATTTATATCTCCCGAAATTATGCTCCTAATGGGCTAATTTTTTTTGTAGTAATAATACTAATATACCCAAACATAAATAAGCTGAATTTGCAATTTTTATAATTTTATGATATGAATTATGAAATTAATATTCGAAAAAATTATGAATTGCAACCTACAATTTTTTTCATGGATTTAGATTTATTAAGTCCTGCTTTATGGAAATTCAAAAATTTCACATTTTTCTTCCAAGTAGTTTTCAAATTATGCTTAAAAAACGGCAAAATGATGGTTTAAGGGGCCGTCTATGATGGAAGTGAGTAGACATTTTGAAATTTATTCTCCTATACTGTAATCTAACACGCTTCATTGACTCCTTGAGTGGCGCTTAAGGTGCCTTGATCAAGGAAGCGGCTCTCTCGGTTAACAATCCAGTACGGAACTTCAATTTGCATACAGCCCTTAAAATACGCTCGTTTTAAAATAATTAATTTCTCGGAAACTTATGGTACGAATTGTATAAAAATTCGTTTTTAGGCTAATTGAAGGGTGTAGAGTTCATTTATGCTGTCAGAATTGGGTACTGCTATTGAAAAAAAACAAAGTTATGGTTCGTTTTAATATGTAGATGGTCCCCTAAGCAAATTTTATATACATCCTTTAAAAGTAGACTTTATTTCCAATCGTTCGGTACCAGTAACTTTCTTCTACGATAATTTGTTGAGGAGTTAGTTGGGGTGTTTACTTTTTTTTTTTTCCACGACTGTACCTGGATTAGAGTAGGTTTGCAATTTATCTTTGGTTTCACTCCATTGATCTCTCAGAATATCAGCGGTAATTTTTGTGGCAGCTGCAGTAATATTTGGTTTAAGTAATCATTCTGCTTTGACAATTTTTAATGCATTGTCATAATCCTGTTGCTGAAAAGTTTTAAGTTTTAGAGACTACGATTTCAATCTCAGAGAGTAAGTTATGTTTCTTTTTTAGGGTTCCGTACTTAGAAAGTAAAAGCGGAACCATTATAAGATCACTCCTGTGTCTGTCTGTCACAGCCATTTTACTCGAAAACATATGGAACGTAGAAAGTTCAAATTGAGGGAAATAATAAGGAATATTGATCCACATATTTACAGATTATTAAATATTTACAAATATTTTTAGGAAAAATGTAGAGGGGAAGATTAAGTTACTTGAAGAAACAAAATCTTTTCTTTGCATATCGTGTTAGGGTATCATGTGAAATCTTTTGTAACGCTGATCTCAAAAATACACTTGTTTTAATTTTAGGCATTATATTTTCAGAGATATCGTCGGAAATGTAGTGCAAAAATATGTCCCCCCGCCCATCTATTTTCGAATCTACTGAAACTAAAATTAAGAAAAAATTAGATTTAGTAGACGTTAATTTAAACCTTGCATGAAAATTCTAGCGATTATCCAAGGTCACATAGTTTTTGAGAAAATCGCATTTTTCCGTTACACAAAAATTTCGATTTTCGGGCAAAGGCGTTGAGGAGCGCTGGAGGTACCTATCGTAGCAGAAGTATAAAGGCATTGTTGATAGTGAGTTTTGAAAAAAAAAACGTCGGTAATTAGCCGAGATATTAACCCTTAAAGGCACGGACGGTTTGGACATACATAATGAGAGTGGCAGCGTACTCTATGTACCATCAGCTTTTAAAGCCTACATAACAACTTTTAATGATACATTTGTAAAGTACGATGTCCAGTAGCAATATAAAAGCAATAAACGTCAAATTGTTAAAAACAGACTAATTTAATTAGAATTAATCAAATACCATGGAATTCGCGACTAGTTAACATTGTTTGGATATCTCAATACGCCTCCCGTGTCTTTAAAAGTTAATTAAAAACCTAACTGGGAAAACGCGGCATGGACCTAGGCGGCGTTACTTCTTTGCGACCTCCTTTCGAAGCGCGCTTAGCAAAATGCCAAGTTTAAACTTTGAACAAGGGTTTTGTTTTAGCTACACTGTAAAAAGAAAAGATTATTACTATGTTGAATTTAGTTTTATAAAATGCCAAATGAAGTTTAAATATGCACTACTTTTATTGTCAGTGCCAAATTAAGTTCACCATAAACAGATTAGGATAAGATTTATATAAGAGTTATACAGAATAGCAATATTTCATTTATTTAGGCTTCATATCTCTTTGAACTTCTAAGGTATACCCATTCATACTTTTCTAGCATAAACCCCACATTTTATAGTTTTTTACAAAGCCTTATTTTTCTTTTAGCGACGATTTTTTAATAATGCAGTTAACCCGGGAAAACTCGCTGCATGAGATTTTCTTTCACCGTCGTACTTTTTTAAGACTCTCATTTAAACCATTTTTCATTTTAATTAACATTTTAAAATGTTATTTCAATTATTTTACCTATTTGTGAGTAAAGTACTAAGCCAAGCAAAAAAAAAAAAAAAAAAAAAAAAAATGATATTAAGCGAATGTAAAGTAAAAGAAAAGCAATTGGACACCGTGAGAGAAATTCTCACTAGCGAGTTCTCCCGGCTTAATAATTCATATATTTATTGTACGGAACCCTCTGAGCGGGAGTAATACCCGCACTTGACCGTTTATTTCTTTTGAAGTTGGAGAAGCATATCTGGGATTTGTGTTAGGTTTGTTATTTACCATTTTTGCCAATTCTTCTTCTTGCTGTTTTCCTAATTTACTAAGATAAGTCCAAGTTTTTTTTTTTTTGCCATGTTACTTTTATGGGTACTTACTATAACTTAAGTAGACGAACACTAAAAGCAAAAAGTAGATAGGAAAAGAGACATTACAAAACTAGATTAAACAATTAAATTATTTTTTAAATCTTAAAACTTCCTAAGTATAGTAACTTATTTTATTTGACATTAACAAGCTAAATCTTATTACCCTTGAACTAGAGCGTAATTGAGAGGTGTTAAACGCAATCGGGCTGAAAGCCATTTTTCATATTGGTATACCATGGCTCGCGCGCAGTGACATAGACAAAAAAAAATCGGGGACGGTTCGAAATTTCAGACGAAATTTTTATTTTATTTTCTAAAAAAATTATTTCCTTAAACAAACGAAAGAAAATTCTCCCACAAACAGATAAAATTCATAATCGCCGTCGGTCAGAGGGGGCGCGACATTAGTAGATGGTGCAAAGGTGGGGGGGGGGGGGAGGTACGCAGGGTGCAAAAGTTTGAGAACCACTGCAATAAGATATCTCAAAAGTATATTATAAAACCATCAAATCTAAAGAACTTAATGAAAAGTAAATGTGAACTTACTAATATAATCCAAGGAAAGCTGAAGATCCAATAAGAAAATGATACTTATAAATGAATTAGAACGTTCTGCCAAGAAAGTCACAGTAAATGATCGACGGCCAAAATAAAAAAATGAAACCAAGGCTGATAGTCAACATTTGGCGCCCCCTCTATTTCCGCGCCCGGGGCGACCGCCCCCTTCGCCCCCCCCCCCCTTTCGCACGGTGCTGTTTTCAAATACCTGTTACATATGTATTTTTAAATTATTTCCTGCTATTTTTAAAATGAAATAACAGTAAATAAAAAAAAATTAATTAATAACTATAGAACAAAACAATTTATAACATTTTTTTGTAAATAAAAAGAAAATAAATTCAAATAAACATTTATTAATAAATAAGCAACAATAGCCGGGTTACCATGTCAGGCAAAATAACGCCATTTTGGCGCCAATTAGGTACCCCGTTGCGTATATGACATCTGTGTCTAATATTTTCCTTTTCGTTCCGTTTAAAAAAAAAAAAATGAAGTAAAAGCCATTTATTTTAAAGGTTTCAATTTTAAATGAAAGTTTTGTATTAAATAAAATGATAATGAAATACAAATTCAATTCTGAATAAAAGTAACATGATGCATTTCTTAGCATACATTTAAGGGAGGCCAAACTCGTCGCCAAATTAATTCAAAATAACCTTTTCTAAAATATGAAAAAAATATATCTGTTATGATTAAAATTTGAGTTGCCATCATTAGAAAAAAAATATTTAAAATTAGAAAGAATTAGTATTTCGAAAACTAATTCTAATTTTAAAATTCTAATACCAGTTTTGAGATCTGTGGATCAATACGGATTTTTGGTGTTAATTTCATCGCAAATTATTCCATATTTTAGGAGAAATCGCTGTGAAACGTAATCAGTTGTTTAATCAGTCGTTTCATAGAACGTTACATAAATTCGTTTCAATTCGATTCATTAGGATTTTATATATAGGGTAGATGTAAATAAAAATATAAATGTTCGTTTGTATAAAATCGCTAATCTCCGAAAGTTCTTCGCCGATTGCTTTGAAATTCACGGATTGAGTTGCAGTCGAATACGAGCGTGTTGTTATATACTTATTATGAACCTCGCTCCTCCCTCCTCCAATTTACCCCCCACCCCCTACCAGGGGCAGCTTTTTTAATTTTTTGATTTGCCGATTTGCTTTTATCTGATTTGCTTCAAATTTATCCGATTTGCTTCAAATTTTATAAATAGGTTCATTTTGATAAGGCACTTCCGTGATTACTTTTGGGGGCTCATTGGTTATGTTTAAAGGGGGAACGGGAGGCTAATTAACACCCTAAATTTATATAAATTGGTTTTTCATGTAGAATTATCCAATTTGCTTCAAATTTTGTGAATAGGTTCATTCTGAAAAGGCGCTTCCCTGATTAGTTTTCGTAGTTCATTGATTAAGTACAAAGGGGGTAACGGGGGCTAATCGCCCCTTACTTTAAATAAATGGGTTTTTCATGCAGAATTATCCGATTTGCTTCAAATTTGGTATGCCGGTTTATTCTCATAAGGCTCCTCCCTGATTAGATGTGGAGGTTCATTGATTAAGTATAAAGGGGGAAAACGGGGGATAATCTCCCCCTAATTTATTTTTCAAGGGGCATTATTCTTTGAAATAAGAGTATAATATACAATTTGTATGAATTGGCCTGTGAGCTCAATGCCATCAGTTTAACTGGGCACTTTTCTATTTAATTCATTCGATCTACCTAGGAGGCTACCGCACGTACTGCACTTGACAATCGGCGTACCAATTATGATGTTGCGAAATATCCATCAGCCAAAGCTTTGCAACGGCACCTGGCTTGCAGTAAAAAAATAATGAGCATCGTCGTAGCAGCAACAATCTTGGCAGGACTTTTCGAAAGTGAAGATGTCTTCATTCCTCGCATTCCATTGATTCCAATGGATGTGCCCTTCCAATTTAAGAGATTGCAATCAGCAATTTGATTGGCGTTTGCAATCTCTATCAACAAACTTTAGGGCCAAACTTTAGAATTCGGTGGTTTAGATCTAGACACGGATTGCTTCCCACACAGACAATTATATGTTTCGTGTTCTAGAATCGGCAAACCAGCCAATTTCTATATCTGCACAGACAATCTAACAACAAAAAATATTGTATGCCCACAAGCATTGTGAAATAAAACATATTAGAAACGTGCACTTTCTCTTTTCTTTCTTTTCCATTTAGCCAGACTGAGCCACAGCAACGCGTGGCCGGGTACAGCTTAGAAAAATAAAATTAATAAACAAAACTAGAAAACAGGAATTCTGCTTTTTCAGAATTTAGTGTCGCCCCCGATGAAAAAAAATTTTTATATGTATATAAATATATCTAGCTCAGTTTTAAGACTTAAAACACACGCTTTTATTTTACATAAAATGACGTCATCCGCATCCGCTGAAGAATTCCTCATTTACGATCCAGTCTTAAACAACATCTACAGTAAAATATGCATAGGACGTGACTATTGCTGAATAATACACAAATCAAAAAAAAAAAAAAAACGGCTACCTCGTGATTCATATACCTTCATTTGTTTGTAACATTAATATAGATAGTTAAAATTAAATTTAGTTTATAATTAGTATTATAGTTTGGTAGCCTCATGTTTTATCATAAATCATTCATTTATATTTTTTCAAAATAGTACGTATTTTAATTGCAGTTTTTTCAGTTTTTATGAGAAAATGGCAACAAAAAGATATAATTGCTATTTTCCAACTATTTTGCCTTTACTTTCAACAGAAATGGAGTACTTGATGTGCCAAAATTAAACAATAGTGCAAAAACTACAATATATATATATATATATATATATATATCAAAAATAAATGCGGAGATGCCGTTTTCAAACAAATTGCATTTAAAAGTACTTTTTTCTCCAATACGACGGTAAAAAATTTGGAAACGTGCGATACTTAGAAGTTAAAAAAATTGCAGTAGAGATTATTCCGTACAATGATACATCTGCTTTGTTTTACGGCTAACTTATACAACGGAACGTTATTTTTTGGAGACGACACTTTAATTGCTGGGAGAAAGAAATAGCATACCGGGGGCTAATAAAACAATAGAGAAGAAAATTTATTACACTGCAGGATTGCAAAACAAGCCGGCTAACATTTTTAAAAGTAAGGCCGTTAGCTTTTATCGGTTTTAACAGCTTTTTGTCACCAAAATAGGGCTTTTTGACCAAAATTGGCTTTTATACAGCTAAGCATTTTAATTTTAAACTGCACATATTAAAGTGTTTTTGAATTAGTTTCAAAGTCATTTAATTGAGTTAGAATTTAATCAATAAACTAATTTTTCAATAACAGATGCATTAATATTGGAATATCAAATAGATGGAGCTGCTAGTGATTTGTAGCCCGAATTGCAAACATGTGTGCTAAATTTGAAATGGATGTCACACTTAATGTAAAATATTACGTAAATTTTTTTAGAAATCGTGATTTAGAACGTTTTTACAAAGTGTTCCATTCATTCGACCCTTTAAAATTTCGAATTTTTAAAAAAAACATCCAGGGCCATCGCCCTGGACTTAGTAAAGAAGACTTTTTCTTCGGGGAGGGGGGGGGGGGGGAGAGGACCTTAAATTGCCAAGTCAAATTTCAGTATTTGCCAACTATTTTTATAATTTTGCCAAGTTACCACACCTAAAAAATATAATTTAGTTCTTATTTGTAAAAAGTTATATATTCTCAATTAGATTTGTAACTTTTGCCAAGTCTATCAGAAATAGGAAGTGTATTATAGTTTTTATTAAAGATTTAAACAAATTCGCCAACTAAGTTTGTAAATTTGCCAAGTGTAACAGCATTCGTAAACGTTTTAGAAAAGTACCACCGGAGATAGGAAAGTGGAACTAAAATGTTTAAGGCTATCGATATCAAATCAAATGAACCAAACCCCGTCGTCATCGACCCCATAGAACCTGAGATAATTTGAAATGAAAAAAAAAATCTGAAATTATTATTCTAAAAAAGTGGTATGTACTACTCATAAATTTACTTTAATGTTATAGAGGCTCATTATTAAGTTAATTATGATGTTTGGAATCAGTTGTGTTGAAATCCGAAAGATAGTTGCTGAGTTATTGAAACGGGGCACAAAGGACCCGAAGCGGGCGAAGCCCGTTAGTATATATATCATAATAATATCTGTAATGTGGAATAATTGCGATATTTAGTCAAAAGTAGATAATTAGTAAATAAACGCTAAGATTTAAATAATGCGCCGGAGAAAAACATTTCTTTTCCTTTTAAACAATCGATTTTTTGATAAAATAAAAAGTTATTTATCGATTTTTTTTCATTTTTAAAAAAATATGAAATAGAATGTTGTTTTACGTATATATCCCTATTTTGAAATCGCTACCTGCAAGAGATTTTAAAATTTTAACGTATTTTAAAATTTTACAGTCGTTTTTTATCCACTATTGGCAATGAAAACATCTTTTCTTCACAGCAGACATAATGGAGCCTTGCAAATAAAAATTAATTCCTTTCATCAGATACCTTTTATTTAATAACTCCGGAATGCCTTGACGGATTTTCCGATTTTTTTGAATTTATGACATAGAATATCACTCTGCATCTGTATCCGAAATTTGAAATTTCTACCTTAAGTGATTCTTAAAATTTTAAAACCCATTAAATTTCTCTAACTGTCCACGTGTTGTTTTGAAATGTGCTTTCACGAAACTGACATTGACAGCAAATGGGCGATTCGTTGTTGACGAAAAGAAATGAAATTGAATTAAATCGATTCATTAAATCAGATTTTTAATTGATATTTAAACTTCTAATGAGTTGGATTTCAAAAACTTTCCGAAATTCTGAAAGGGAATTTTTTTTTTTTGAGTGTGTGTCCAAAATTTCACGTTCATTAGTCCGATAGTTTTTAAGATGTGTCTTTGAAAACCTCCGGTCTATTTTTTAACACCTGCAAGTAGTTTGAGAAGAAAATTTCTTTTCGGTCTCATTAAAATCTATGCTTTAGTTGAATTATGAATATTTTCCATTTTTTAAATTGTGGTTTTTAATTACAAACTCTGCTAATTATTAGAAATTTAAAATTTCGAGTCTCAGGTGCACCAAGACAGACATTCGACCACCCTCACAAAAAGTTTCATCTTTTTACGTGCGGTAGATTTCGCTAGCCATGGCAGACAGACACACACAGACAGAGCGAAACTTTCTTCTATTAGTTCAGATACGTGTTTATATAGCTATATAAAACCCGTACAAACCAATACAAATTATCATCAACAATTGTAAATATACAAATTATAAATGAATTTTTATGCAAATTAAAAATGATGCATTAACCTTAAAAAATTCTTTGAAACAGATCATCATAACAAGTGAGACAAGGCATTGAAAATACAGTAAACATTGGAAAAATGGAAATATTTGGGGAAACCAAGGCAGAATCCTGAGACTCAAATTTCCTTTTGAGATCCACAAATAACATGTACGGTTTCATCCTTGCATAAACCATAACAAGCTAAAAATAATTGCAAAATTAGGGCTACCGTACACAATAAATGCAGAAAAAGAAGCCAGAAATAACATAAGATAAAAAATGAAATGGATTAAAAATAGAATGAAGTTTTAAAGTAATTTATGCTAGAACAAAATAGAATAAAATGAAAACTATGAAAAATACTCAAAATTATAGATTTAAATCATACACTTGTTCACGCAAGTAGCTAGCAATTTATGCAAATAAAAGTACAATGCTAAATGAAAATATTAATGTTCTCTTTGTTAAACAAATCATCCTTTTACAACTCTTTTATTTAACTGAACCTGTTTTCTGTATGTAAAGATGGAATCTTGTTGTAATCGATTTTTAACCCGCTTCCTGATATGCTAGAAATACAAAAATTACGTTCACAGTAGAGATCTGCACGGGCCGGAATTTCCAGGCACGAGCCCGACCCGGCCCGTTTGCATTTTTACAGTTCTCGGCCCGGTCCGTACAAAAATCAGTGAAAACGGACCCGGCCCGACACAAATTTCTACAAAAAAAATAAATAAATAAATAAATAAAAATAAATCAATCCGTTTTTTTCAACATACAATTAAGATTATTTTAATGAATACTACATACATATTTATGGGAACATTTTAAGTATATTTTAGATTACTATGATGTTCGCAAAACAGAAACACAATAGTAAACATTAACGATTATATTATTCACATTTTTTAAAGATGAACATTGTATGCTTATAAAAGACTATTTAAAAAAAAAAAAAAAAAACTATTTTTACTTTAATGCTTATTGAAAATTATAACAATACAATGGCGATATTTTTCATATAAAGCATAACTATATTATGATATTCTCGTTTTGCGATTTATTACGCTATTTTTCTCACAAGACAAAACTTGAGTGGGAAATTGGATATGCATGAATTTTTTATGCGGCAGGGCCCTATGCTTATTTAGTAATCCGGCTCTGATTTAGTAATCCGGCTCTAGGCGCACAGAAAAAAAATCACAATATATACAGGGTGTCCATAATTAAACGACCCTACTTTAAAGTTGTCTACAGACAAAACTATTGTTCATAAAGTTGTGCAATTTTGTGAAAGACATAATAAAGGGATGGGAATTTGTTTGAGCTAAAAAAAAATGTAAATAAAAGTAGTTCAAAATTTCGCCAGCAGAGAGCGTTTTTTAATAAATTACACATTTAGCATTACGATAGTTTAGAAATTTTATTTATTAACTTAACCTTACTCTAAAGATAACATTCACGACATTTTATTGGCTTTTCCCTGAACATACTTGCGGTCAACTGTGGAACATGCTGTCTTACGATTCCAGATGGTATCGCCCCACCAGTGGCCGAGAGGTTCTGCTCTCGAAGCTGGTAGACGAGAGGTGCTGGGTTCGAACCCAATCGGGCCCGTTGGCCTAATCGTTCGGAGTTTTCGTGGTTTTCTTCGAACCGTGGTTTTCCATGCGTAAATACGTGTTAGGTTCCCTTAGAAAGACCCCCACGGTGGGCACTCCCCCCTCGGGCCTATATCCCTACAGTATATAATCGGCCGTCAAAAACCAACCAACCAACAAACCAGGTGGTATCTGAAAATGATGAAAGTCATGCAGAACATGTTTGGCGATAACAAAAATTAGTTAAACTATCGTAAATGTATGTTAAATGTGTAATTTGTTAAAAAAAGGCCTCCTGATTTTTTTTTCCCTCAAACATATTCCCATACTTTTATTATGTCCTCCAAAAGATTTCACAACATTCTGAACAATAGTTTCGTCTGTAGACAACTTTAAAATAGGGTCGTTTAATTATGAACATCCTGTAAATAAAATTTCTAAACTATCTTAATGCTAAATGTGTAATTTATTAAAAATCGCCCTCTGGTGGCGAAATTTTAAACTAGTTTTATTTATTTTATTTTTTATTTTTTAGCTTAAACAAATTCCCCTCCCTTTATTATGCCTTTCCCAAAATTTCACAACTTTATGAACGATAGTTTTGTCTGTAGACAACTTTAAAGTAGGGTCAATTATGGACACCCTGTATATCAGGCGTTCAGAAGACAATTCGACTAACTCCCTTTTAAGTAGCGTTTTTTTTTTTCAAACAAAGGAACATTGAAAATTTTCCATACGTTTATACAGTGATAAAAAGTTACCCTTGATTAAAAGAAAATTAATGAGTTCAATCAAAATATCCCGAGAAAAATTATTATATAGATACAATGTTTTTATAGTTACAATAACTTTAACTGTTTATACTGAACATTTTCATTCATTTGATGGAGTTCATCGATTTGTGCGCTGAACGGCTCATATATTAACATAAAACATAAAATAAATTACACCAAGAGAGAAATACTCAATAAATAAGGTACTGTGTTAACCAGACAGTAAAATACCGATACCTCTTCACGATTGGCAATATCGTGGCATATTTGCGAGAAAAAAATGTGCATTTCAAGTGTTTTCATAAAATTTTATTTTCCTGTATTCTATTGTTCGAGAAATTTATGCCGTTAAAAAAGCTGTCACACAGATGTACGTACGTACAGAACAGGTTTCCATCAGTTTGGGGGTTACTTGTCAAAAGATGTTAGTTGGAAAAGAAAATGATATAAGCCATAAATAAAATGTCCTTCATAGTTTTCGATGTTCTTTTGCAGCAAAACATTTTAGATGCGAATAAATTAGATAGAATTAGTTTAATGCGGTGACTATTTTTAGTGGGAAATACAGTCTACTCTCGTAAAATCAAATTTCGATATACAGTCGGACCTCTATTTAACGAAGTCGCTAAATCCCGAAAAAAAAGTTCATTATATGGAAAATTCGTTAAATAGAGAGTCACTTTTTAGAACACTTTAAACCACATAAAACATGTCCATAAACACTAAATATAATTTAAAAATGTAATTAACCACGCTTTTTTTTTAAATAAATTATATCTATTTGTTTTATTTATTTTACCAATCAAAAAGAAATCTGCAAGGGAAATAAGAATTAAACAAAACATTGCCTGGAAATACATTGTATTTTAAGTTTAAAAAATGATCTTACATTAAAATCACAATTTTTTATTAGGGTTGATAAGCTGTTTGGAGGAATACCAAATTTTAAAGCAGTATTCTTTTTCTTCACGCCTTTATCCACCTCATCAAGAGTTTTTTTTTTTTTTCTTTGATGCTCAAGCACTATCGCTTTGACATTTTCGAGCTACAAGAACCGAAATTACCAACACGACTGATCATGATCAACAATCTAGAAAACGGGAAACTCTAAGGGCACGGGCAGCTCCATTGAGGGTTAAAAGGGGATATTGAAATTTGCACTTCTTGGATGAAAAGCAAAGAATCACAGCGATTTTAATGTTCTCGGTGAGTTAGGTGCCTGATAAGACCTGGTCTTGGTCATTGATCATCATAAAATGTGTTAAAAGAAAGAATAAGTCTGAATTGTCCAGTAATATTTTGCGAAATCGGGAGAAAAAAAATTTAGATCCCAAGAAAAATTTCGTTAAATAGAAAATGCACTTCGCTATTTGGAGATTATTTTACGAAGAAATTTGAAAAATGTTCTGCGTTCCAAGTAAAAGTTCGCAAAATAGAAAAAATCGCAAAATAGAGGTTCGTTAAATAGAGGTCCGACTGTATCACGAATTTTTCGATATTTCGAAAAAATGGAGTTTCTTTACGCATTTGCTATCTATATTATAAAGGACAAACGTGTCAGTGCTGACACGCTTAAGTCATTTTGACGGTGGCAGCAGCAGACGATTAAATTGAACGTTTGTTAACTTTTATTGCAACTTTTAGCTCACAGGCTATCAAAGCCTGAGAGCTAATGTGCCCGCCCGTTCTGTATGTATGTATGTACGTATGTACGTAACGCAATGGCGGATCTAAGGCGGGGGGGGGGGGGGCGAGGGGGCGATCGCCCCCCACTTGGGCAAATAAAGGGATTGAAAAACGGCATTATGCATCCTCACGAGAAATGACTTGGGGCGAAGCTTGAGCGCGGCGCGACCCGTCCCGGGTCGCGCCAGTTTTAATCCACAAGACTGGTGCTGGGTCAGGTCTTCCCTCTTTTAGAGCCGGGCCGTGTCCTGATCTTAAATTTTTCTGCAGATTCGGGTCTGGCCAGACTTCTTTTTCTTCCAGGTCGAGCCTGGCCTGGACTTCATTCTTCCTAGGTCTGCACTGGCCGAAATTTCCAAGTCGGGCCTCGGCCCGGAATAAAAGCTAAACGTTCAGTCCGTGTCAGTCCTTATGATAAGCGTTACTGGCCCGACCGCGACCTGTGCACTCCTCTAAATTCCGACTGTCTGTCTATATGTGACACAAATTTTGTGGGCGCTCTATCTCAAGAACTAATGCGCAGAATTTAATAAAAATTTATATTCAGGTAGTCCCTGATATAGATTGGTGCTGATTAGTTTTTGGTGTAAATCGCCCTGCACGTGGCGCTGCTATTGCAGGATTTCCGCAAAAGCTCTATCTCAAGAACTAATGCACGGAATTTTATAAAACTTCAGATTCCGCTAGTCCTTGACATGAATAGATGCTGTTTACGTTTTGGTGTAAATCGCCCAACAGGTGGCGCTGCTATGCTGCATTTTGCAGGATTTACACTATTTTTGTAGTAGCTCTATCTCAAGAACTAATGCACACATTTTCATCAAACTTCGGATTTAGTTAGTCCTTTATATGGAATGATGCTGACTACGTGTTTATGTAAATCGCCCAATAGGTGGCGCTGCTGTGCTGCATTTTGAGCTATTTCCTCAATAGCTCTATCTCAAGAACTAATACACGAATTTTCATCAAACTTCAGATTTAAGTATAACTTGATTAATATTGCTGCTGATTATGTGTTGTTGCAAATCGCTCAACAGGTGACGCTTCTATGCTGCATTTGTCATGATTTGCGCAATACCTCTATCTCAAGAACTAATGCAAGAATTTTCCTCACACTTCATATTCAGTTAGACGTTGACATAAGTTGGTGATAATTAGGTTCTGGTGTAAATAACCCAATAGGTGGTGCTGCTATGCTGCATTTTGCTGGATTTACACGATTTCAGTGACAGTCATACCTCGAGAACTATGCACGGAATTTCATATTTTTAGAATTCTCATGATGAACACAGATTGGCACTGAGATAGTGAATTTTGAAGTATTGACATGTATGAGATAGAAGAAAGTTTTGTGATGGCCACAACATACTAGTTCCTTGTAGAGCTTTAAAATTGTGATTTTCTTTTATCATCCGTTTCTTTCATTCTAAACTGATTTTTTAACTGGATTTTCATTTGAATGTAATTGTCTCATATTTTTAAGTAGTGTTTATGTACATAATTGCCTAAATAGTCCTTAATAATATCGTTTTTATGTATTCATGAATTTGGAACATAATCTGAAAATAAAATATGAGCATAAGTAAGTGTGATGTGCTTTATGAATAGTTTTAAAGGCAAAATGCAGGCTGTGCTGGAGTCGATTTTTTAGCTTTTATACCGGGCCGGGCGATAATTTTTTTGTGCGGGTTGGACCTGGACTTGGGCCAGAAAATTTCAGCCCGGGGAAACCTCTAACTGACATATCGAAGGCCGCTTTATTTTTTTTTAAATGCTTCTTTCATCCATCATCCCATAGCTAATGAACATACAGGGTGTCCCAAAATGCACTGGCTGATTTTAAAATTCAATAACTTGCAAATGGTGGCAGCTATTAAAACAAATACTTGCAGGAGAGTCATGTAAGAAGTCAAGGAGCAGGGGTGATTATGTTCCGAATTTTCCAAAAAATTTACCCTCTCGCTGCGCATCCCGCGATTTCCACGGCCAACGTAAAAGTGGCAAAATTTGCGCAACCCGCGATTTCCGCAGCAAATCTTTTTTTTTATGATCTAATTCTATTTAAAAAAAACTCTTTCACAAAGGTTTCGGGCATATTTTAACTCTAAAATATATGAAGATTTGAAATATGTAATAAAATAAATGCACAATTTTTGAAGCTATTTTGCTTAAAAATACGCGGCGAGAGGGTTAAGGCGTTCGGTTCAGAAAGTTAAAAAAAAATCATCAATGCTTAAATTCGGATATAAAAATAGTCACGAATTTTGATAAATGGTCGTCATAAAAAATCTATTTCGTCAATCTAAAAATAACTTCAATTCCTCCAAAGGATCACGGAAAAAGCGCAAATTTTGTCAAAAGGACGACGAAAAAGAGTGAATTTGTTCAAAGAGACACCGCAAATGCGCGAATTTGGTAAAAAGGCCGCTGAAAAAACGCGAAATTCTTCAAATGATCGAGAAAAAAGTGATTTTCGTGAAAGGGCAGCAGAAAAAACTTAAATTTCGTCAAAGGATCGCGGCAGAAAACGGGAATTTTGGCAAATGGCCACGAAAAACCACGAATTTCGTCAAAGGTTTGCGAAAAAATGCAATCTTTATCAAAGAATCGCGAAAGAAACGCGAATTTCATCTAATGGTCGCGAAAGAAACGGGAATTTCATCAAATGGTCGTGAAAGAAACGCGAATTTCATCAAAGGGTCGCGAAAGAAACGCGAATTTGGTCAAAGAGTCTCGAAAAAACTGAAATTTTGTCAAAGGATCGCGGATAAAACTCGAACTTCGTCAAAGGATTGCTGAAAAACGCGAGTTTTGTCAAAGAGTAGTGGAAAACGCGCATTTTGTCAAAGAGTCGTGGAAGAAATGCAAATTTCACCAAAGAGTCGTTTTAGAAAACAGCACACATATATATATCTATATGTTTATTATTATAGATATCGTTTTTAATCTGAAATAATATACTGAACTAACTTTTGAAGAAACGGGTTAACACAAACAGAGCTTGTGCAAGAATCTGCACTCAGCGACTCAGCCTGAAATCGACCCGAATCGAAAACAGTTAACCCGACCTGCAACAAAAATAATTAGTGCCAGGATTAAATCTCCCCCCCTCCTCTACTGTAACCTTTCAGAAAATTTGCTTTGAATTTCAGATTTTTTTTTTTTATTTATTGGGAATCACCCCTAATCAGGAGTTTTTTTACTGCGATTCTATATTTTAGTTTAAAATAGCAACGATAGAGGGCGCTGCAAGCAATAGATGCTAAACTGTGCCCGGAGGAGGAAGGCCAGAAATTGGGCCCCGATTTAACGACTATTGATTGCAGCGCCATCTATCGCTGCTATTGTAAAGTAAAATCAAGAATTGCAGCAAAAAATCTTCTGACATCTTACATAACCTGCAAGATTTTTTTTAAATGGCTGTCATCATTCGCAAGTTATTGAATTTTAAAATCAGTCAGTCCATTTTGGGACACCCGGTATGTTTTTTGATAAGTTTCAAAGCATTCTTTACTGAATTACAACTGATCTTAGATATAAAGAGACAAGCAGTTTTATACCAAATTAGTACTTTTTACATAATCCTGAAGATTGAAAAGTATCCCTAAATATATATTTGGACGTGTCCGTTATGGAGCTTTTACTGTATATTGTTTTTATCTTCAAAAATATTTAGACTTACTTTTCAAAAATCGGGTCAACCCGAAACCTTCTCGCAATAGTGAAAACCCAATCCGAAACTGACTCAAGCCCGAAATAATGTATGTCAATCTAACCCAAACCCAGCGCGCTAGGCGCAGCTAAAAAGTAGAAGTCAACCCGACCCGCAGCAGAAAAATAGAAGTCAACTGGGCCCAAACCCAACCCGCAGCAAAAAAGTAGAAGTTAACCCGACCCGCAGCAAAAAGTAAAAGTCAACCAGACCCAAACGCGACCCACAGAAAAAAGTAGAAGTCAACCGGGCCCAAACCCGACCCGCAGCAAAAAAGTAGAAATTTACCCAACCCGCAGCAAAAAGTAGAAGTCAACCGGACCCAAACGCGACCCACAGAAAAAAGTAGAAGTCAACCGGGCCCAAACCCGACCCGCAGCAAAAAAGTAGAAGTTTACCCGACCCGCTGCAAAAAGTAGAAGTCAACCGGACCCAAACCCGACCCACAGAAAAAAGTAGAAGTCAACCTGACCTGCAGCAGAAAACTAGAAGTCAACCGGGCCCAAACCCGACCCGCAGCAAAGAAGTAGAAGTTTACTCGACCCGCAGCAAAAAGTGGAAGTCAACCGGACCCCAACCCGACCCTCAGTGAAAAAAATTAGTCCCGACCCGCGCATCAGATTGGAGTCTTCAAATTTCTAAAATCGCCCCCCCCCCCTTGAGGACCCTCCAGATCCGCCCTTGATGTAAGGCGATAACTCTTGATAGAAACATCCGATTTGCTTCAAATTTTTTTTCTAGGTTCATTCTGATAAGGCGCTTCCCTGATTAGTTTTGGGAGTTCATTGGTTAAGTATAAAGGGGAGAAAGGGGGCTATCCCCCCCCCCTTAATTTAGATAAATGGGTTTTTCATGCAGAATTATTCAATTTGCTCCAAATTTGGTATATCGGTTTATTATGTTAAGGGGCTTCCCTGATTAGATTTGGAGGTTTACTAGTTAAGTATAAAGGGGGGCTACCCCCTTAATTTAGATAAATGGGTTTTTCATACAGAATTATTTTATTTGCCCCAAATTTGGTATACCGGTTTATTATGTTAAGAAGCTGCCTTGATTAGATTTGGAGGTTCATTAGTTAAGTATAAAGGGGGGAAAGGGGGGCTAACCCCCTCCCTTTATTTAGATAAATGGGTTTCCATGCAGAGTTATTCGATTTGCTCCAAATTTGGTATACCGGTTTATTATCATAAGAAGCTGCCTTGATTAGATTTGATGGTTCATTAGTTAAGTATAAAGGGGGGGGGAAGGGGGCTACTCCCTCAATTTAGATAAATGGGTTTTTCATGCAGAGTTATTCGATTTGCTAAAAATTTGGTATATCGGTTTATTATGTTAAGAATCTGCCTTAATAAATTTTGGAGGTTTATTGGTTAAGTTTAAAGGTAGGGGGTCTGTTTCTAGATCCCTCCTTAATTTAGATAAATGGTGTTTTCATGCAGAATTATTCGATTTGTTTCAAATTGGATATACCAGTTTATTCCGATATGGCGCGTCCTTCATTTGATTTGGAGGTTTATTTGTAAATTATAAAAGGGTAAAGGGGGGCAATTCACCTCCCCTTAATTTAGATAAATTGGTTTTCATGCTGAATTATCCAATTTACTTTAATTTTTTTTCTAGGTTCATTATAAGGAGCTTTTCTGATTAGATTTGAAGGTTCATTGGTTGAGCATAAAGGGAGAAATGGGGGAGCTAATATCACTTATTCAGCGAAATGGATTTTTCCTGCAGAATTATGTGATTTGCTTCAAATTTGGTATACCAGTTTATTATGTTAAAGAGAGTCCCTGATTAGATTCGGAGATTCATTTGTTAAGTATAAAGGGGGCGAAATGGGGATATTACCCCCTAACGTTTATTTAGATAAATGTGTTTTTCTATCCGATTTACTTTTATTTTTTGAGGGGCAGTAGTCTTTAAAAGCGAAGGTAACACTTGTTTTATTTTACAAGCATTATTGAACTTCATATGAGGTTTATGTGTGACAAAGGAGTAAAAATAAAATATGCACAGTTCGCGGGAGTTGTTTTTCAATACAATATTAAATCTTTTTTTCCTTATACCATCTCTTCCGGCATATAGATATTTTTTCTTTATCTGTTATTACAGTTATATAAAAAACTATGACACAATTATTTTTTTCATTTAAAAAATTCTTTATCTTGTTTGTACACTTTTACATTAAAATCAATTTCTATAAGACATATTTCGTTATTTTTCTTACAAACATATATTCTAACAGGTTAAAAGTATGCTATATAACAAGCATATTATACAATGCATGATTAAACCTGTTAGAATACATGTTTTTATGAAAAGTAACGAAATATGTCTTATAAGAATTGATTTTAATGTAAAGGTGTACAAACAAGATAAAGAATTTTTTAAATGAAAAAAAATTGTGCCATAGTTTTTTATATAACTGTAATAACAGATAAGGGGAAAATGTCTATACTGTGATAAGTACTATGGTATTAATGCCTGAAGAGATGGTATAAGATAGGTATAAGTATAATATGGGCATTACAGTGATTTCTGTAATGCCCACAGAATTGAGCGACAGTAAAGCGACAGTGATTTCTGTCGATAAAAATTAACTTTAAAAAAAAAATCTTTTTTTCTCTTTTTGAATATTTTTTCGAAACGACAGGGATAACTATAATCCATTTTTGACTCCCAGAAGGATATATATATTATTTTACTTCCTTTTATTATTATTATTTTTTTAATCAATATAGTATTTTTTTATGAAATTTATTATCTAAAATTACTGTTTCCGTTTTTGATTTTTATCTGGAAGAGACTGTTTAAATAGGTTATAAAAGATCTTAAATATAGGTTAGTAAGTAAATTTTAATGCCTATCAACATTTTATTAATATTTTTCTTTCTATAAGAATCCCTCATAACAACATAGGTTAATATAGTTACAGAGTGTTGCATAGGTTAATACTTAAATAATAAAGCAAAATGCACATAAAAATCAGGCAGGCTTCTGTTATGAGAACTTCAAAATCAGCCACCAAAAGAGTAAATTTTAATTACAATTTTTATCAAAACATCTGCAAAAAAAGATTATTATTATTATTAATTGCAGGGTTTTTTTCTGGGGATATGCGGGGTTGCGTATACGCCAAAACACTTTATAAATATAACGAGAAAAAATAATAAAAATATATTAAGTTATAAAACTCCCACTAAACCAACTTCGAGTTCAAAAGTATTGTAAATGCATATGCAATTTGTTAAATTTTATTCATAATTTTATGCATAATTTGCTGGCGATAAAGATGTTTACATTTAGTCTATACAGAAATCAGCCAAAGACAGGTAGTCAAAAAGGTGATTTTCCTGAGTCAAATTGAGACTGCCGCCAATCATTTTTTAAGGGAGGCGGGGGGGGGGAGTTCGATTAATTGTCCTGCTGGAAGCTGGTTAAAAATGTGCGTTGCCTATAGACCTCGAGGCGCCAGCACAGACAATCACCTCATCGAGTTCACGGCTGAAATTCCAGAATTAGTTAAAACTCGATTCGCATATTAAAACGCAATCGGTCTGCCTAGAAGTATCTTGGGGGAAAACACCTAAAAACCCGATTTTAGCGGTTGACTCGTAGGTTTACCATTCTGTTTTCCTGTTTCCAGTCCTTCATATTTCATACCTTTGGGTGCAGGAAAACACAATGGTAAACCTACGAGTCAAATGCTAAATCGGGTTTTCAGGTGTTTTCCACCAAGATAGGACTTGGCAGACCGGTTGCGTTTTAATATGCGAATCGAGTTTTAACTAATTCTGGGATTTCAGCCGTGAACTCGATGAGGTGATTGTCTGTGCTGACGCCTCCCGGTCTACTACCCATCTCCTTTAAAAGGAAAGCAGGGGCAATAAAAGTCTCGAAATAATAAAAAATTATTTTGGCAAAAATCCATAAAATATTTGCATTGCACTTTGAAACAAATATCCGTGGAATTTCAGTGGAAATAGGTTTATAAATCAGCTGCAAGATTTCATAATGATAGAGAAAACTCAGTTAAATCAAAACATTTAAAAACAATGTTTTCGAAATTCACTATCGATGTATATTTGATAAAAATGCGTTATCTGTTTTTTTAAAGGATATGAAACATCTTTTAACTAATCTACAACTTTACAATTCGTGAGATTAATTTCATAAGTATTGCAAAAGTAAAAATTTCAAGAAAGCGTGCAATTATTTACGGCACCATTTTGGAAAACAAATAGAAAAAAATAATATTCCTTTTAGATGCGAAAAGATAAAATCCTTTTATCATTGTTTAAATGGATTATACTTGTTGGTCTTCACCTTATCAAAATAAACTAATGCTATCTGTCCGCTCTCATTACCATCATCGAATCGCCTTAGGCCCGAAAGGTGTGTTTGTCAAAATATTTTAATAATATTTGAATTAAACGTTTTCGAAAGGCCAGAAAAGGTAATAAAACACAACTGTAAAATGGAGTAGAATGTTCTCACACATTTAAAAGGTCAGGTACGTTTAAATCAACTATCTACACTATATGGCCATTAATGACCGCGGACACTTTCAATTTTAGACATTTTGTCGAATGTTTAAAGATATAGTTGTCGGATTTTTCTGGAACTTCAGGATTATGAAGAATATGTTCTACTTCATATTTATCAACGGCGGTTTGATCAGAAGGACAATTAGGGGACCAACAAAAAATCGAAGACAAATGATAATGTTTGGGATCACCCTGTAAAATAAAATGCATGAAATGATCTATCGTTACAGCTTACGAATATATGGATATTGTACAATATATGTATTCATTTGTGGAAGAATAGAACATATATTCATGGAGATACATATAGATTTTTTTTAAGTTAAAAAAAAAAAAGCATGTTTTTTGTTTATATCATGCAGGGTTTTTTTTTTTTTTTTACCAAATTTAACGTCAGTTTCAGAAAATTTGACAAAATGTAGTAGAAATAACATGTAATTGGAATGTAACTATATTAAATAATTGATGAAATATGAGCAGTTGGATAAAATATTTTTTATCTGCGTATTCGGGCACGATAAAAAAAAAAAAAAATCCCTGCCGGCTCGGGCCTACAGGCGGAGGTAGATTTCGAAGTTAAGTTCTAAATTCACCAACAAAACTTAAATCAAGATCAAAGATAAACCCAGTTCCTTCGCTAAGAATGAGCTCTAGGGAGCTAAACATTTTGTGAAAATTCTAATATACACACACGCATGTATATGGAACAGGTTTAAAAATGGCTAAATCAAATTCAGAGAACCTCAAAGTGTTAAAATATGTTAATATTTCCATACTCGGATTTTTATCATGTTTTAATACGTTTCTTCAAACTCAAAGGCGTTACATATTCACCTGCTGTGGTCCATTACATTTTCAATATGACGCAATATTTTGTTGTTTTTTTAATTCGTCAAACTATTTATTTCATTTTGAATTTTCATGCAGAAATCTTGCTCTAGAAAACTTATGACGTAATATTCAATTTGTTTTCAATTCGCCAAACTATTTATTTCATTTTGAATTTTCATGCAGAAACCTTGCTCTAGAAAACTTATGACGTAATATTCAATTTGTTTTCAATTCGTCAAACTGTTTATCTAATTTAATTTTTCACGTTAAAACATTGCATTAGAAAAACAATTGTTGTGGTGAGAATTTTATTGCTTTTTTTAATTGTTGGCAACAGCTATAACGAAAAATATTTATTTTTTCCTGCCATTGTTGTGTAAAAGCTGGTTTTATCAGAATCATGTTAAGACGGTATTCAAAATTTTAAACCTTCCCCATTCCCATTCCCTTTGACCGATTTTGCTCATTTTCAATCCCCGCCGAGAAATCAGCCATCTTAAAGTTGTTGGCGAGTTTGAAGACGTTCCGCGCATAATTGTGACTTTTATCGTGCGGACAAAATTTAGTACATACATACATACATACATATATATATATATATATATATATATAAACTTTTTAGGTGGGGGTGGTTTTGGGTTCCTGGGGTCATGTAATGAAAAGTTATGAAGGAATTTTTCAAAAGTCGCACCATGGTAACGACTGCAATAGGTAGTATTTCTTACGAAATCTACCTAAAAATTCACGATTTGATAGTCAACTAACTCTATGGAGCAACTCATAAAAAAAAAGCCAGTCAAATTATCGTGAAAATTCAGAAAGATATCGGCAATAGACGCAGCTGATTTTTAGTTGTTCTCTAAAAACAACTAAATGATTAGGGGTTTTCCATAAATTGTCCTTTTTAATTTTAACTTTTTTACTTTTCATTTTTTATGGATGCTTTAAATCTTGGAAAATCACCAGAACGAGCCTATTTCAAGAAAAAAAGAAGCATCGAAATCTAAGCATTTCTTCTAAATCTATTCGTTGACATTCATTAAGTACAAACTCCTTTCCCGAACGCTAGATAATAAAAAATGACAATTTGTGGAAAATCCCTTATCATTCAGCAGCTTTTAGAGAGCAACAAAAAATTCGTCAAAAAATTCGCATTTTTTTATGAATTGCTCCATAGAGTTGACTATCAAATCATGAAAAAAAATATTTTTTTTTTACAGTTCGCGCATGCGCAGATAAAAATATTTCATTCAACTGCTCCTATTTCATCAGATATTTAATATATTTACATTCAGATTACACCATATAATTTTTACTACATTTTGTCAAATTTTCTGAAACTGGCGTTAAATTTGGTAAACAACCCTGCATTATATAAACAAAAAAACATGCACCAATTTTTTGAACTTTAAAAAAAATCGATATATCTCCATGAATATAGGGGTTGTGCATATATAACGTTTTTTTTGTAATTTTGGACCCCTCCCACCCCATAGGCGTAACCAGGGGGGGTGCCCTGGGTGCCCGGGCACCCCCCCCCCCCCCCGTTTCCGCAGACTCGAGCACAATTATTTAAAAAAAAATCGAAATCTACAAAAGAAAAAAGAAGAAGAAGTGAAAGCAGAGTTCAATTAGTTTAGTTCAGAAAACTAAACGGCTAAGTTTTGAAATGTGATTAAAAAAAAAAAAAACCACATTCTTTCTTTTTTTTTTTTATTTTTTTTTAGAAAATTATGTTGTTTATCTTTTTTAAAACTAGAATATTTACAAGAATCTGTATTAGTCGTAGTACAGTAAACTCCCGACTATCCGGCCTAATGTGGCGGAAGGGTAGGCCGGATAACGAAAAATCCGGATAGGTCGGAGTTCTATAAATATTTACTCACATCCTGGACACCCCCCCCCCCTCCACACCCCATTATATTAAAAACACATGCCACACATTTTAAGATAAATTTTATATATACAGTACATACAGTTTCAAAATAAGAAAAACATTAACGTAAAACGTTAGGCTAATTCGTAAAAAAAAATGAGTAAATTTTATTTTACTGTTTATTAATAAATGATTGCACAAATATGAAAAGTTATGCATATGATAAGAGTCAAAGGTTAGTTTTCAGTTTTTGTAAAAGTAGTTGATAGATGACTGTCTCTGCTATTGCATTCTGTAATCCCTTCTTGCTCTTTCTTGTCATGTGCTAGCCGTTTCCTACGGACAAGAACCTGCCTGCCTCGGCCGCTCGCAACATTCCTCATTTTTTTACTAAGCCGGATAGTACGGAGGGCCGGATGGTCGCGAGCCGGATAGTCGGGAGTTTACTGTAATTCAAAAAGGTGGCTTTATAATCCCACTTTGACGTCCTTTGTCTGTGGGAGATGTTTTTAACGCCGTTCTTTCTATTGCATGTTTCTGTAATTTCATGAGAAATTAACACAAGTTCTTGGCGAGGATACAAATTATTTGTCTCTTTGCTTTGGTAGTTTAAAGTCAAGAAAGAAGCAAAAAAAAATTTGAAAGGGGATGCAAATGTGAAACGATAATTCCAAATTTCGATTAGCCGAGGTAAAGGAGGGGGGGGGGGACACATACCCTGCCTCCTTTGTAAATGAAAAATAATAGCACAGAAAATTCAAATTAATCTGCAGGTTGGTTGGTTGGTTGAATTTAGTGTTTCGTGGCCATTTTTGACATTCTTGAAAGGAATATGGTTGCAGTCTTTCAAGTCAATATGGTAATTTTTTTCCTCTGAAAATTTATATACGATTTTTAGAGTTTTTTCTCGTTTCGGGGCGTTCTTTTGAAAGTAGGAAAAGGAACCCACCTTTTAGCCCAGTGCAGTAAATTTTGACAAATTCGCGATTTTATTATGTGATCATTTCATGATATTTACAATTTTCCCCCAAAATCGTGTGACGAAATTCACGTCTTTCTACGCGATTTTTTGTCGAAATCCGCACTTTTCACCACTTACCTTTGACAAAATTCGTGTTTTTTACCGCTATCCTTTGACGAAATTCGCATTTTTTACCACAATATTTTGACGAAATTGGCATTTCTTTAGCACGCGATCCTTCGATGAAATTTGCGTTTTCTTTCCACGATCTTTTGATGAAATTCGCTTTTTCTTTCCGTAATCTTTTGACGAAATTCGCGCTTTCTTTCTGAGATCTTTTGACGAAATTCTCGTTTTTACCGCGATCCTTTGACGAAATTTATTTTCTGTTGTGACCGATTGATGAAACTGATATTTTTACAGGAGATCATTTGTCGAAATTCGGGATAGTATTGCGCGACCGTTCAGAAAAATTCTCGATATCTTTCCGTATCAATTAACAAAATTCTCTACTCTTTTCCACAACATTTTGATGAAATTTGAAAAAAAAAAATTCGTCAATCGTTTATCGAAGTTCGTAATTTTTTTGTGCAATCTTTAAGCGAAATTGGCGATTACTTTCTGCCCCACGATCGTTTGAAGAAATTCTCAATTTTTTCCGGGACTGATTCACGAATTGATTTTGAGAAATTCCATAAAAGAAATAAAAATCGCGGACCTAATTTCTTTTTTTGAATACTCACTGAAGAATCACAGGTCTGTGAAAGAATTTGAAGGGGGAAATACTGCACAGCATTTTTTATTATGAGAGACTTTCCTTTTCTGTGTACAAATCGCGCGATCCCGCGCGTTATTTCAAACCCTGTCCGTGAAAGAAAACTTCATTACTAGAGAAGTGGTTGGTTTTTTTTAAACGAACATAGAATTAAACAAATCTAGGATTGTGGTGGGGGTGGGGACTGCCTTCGGCAACGTACTGCCGAGCAAGCTACGACCTCTTCTGTCTTGAAACAAACGAATCTTGAATTATTGCGTTTTTTATTTCGAGCAAAATTAAATTTTCAGCTTTCTTATAAGAGCTGATTTGACATTATTCCAATTCGAATTTAATCACGGCAATTGCAAAAATTACCAGAGTTTTTTCTGTTTCAAAAAATCGCCTCAAAGCACGAAAACCCCCGCTAGAAAGCGCATTAAAAAATCGGAAAAGATTAAAAAACCACAGGGAATGAAATTAACTAATTGGATAAAAGATTTAAACCGGATTCGTTTTAGGAATGTCAAAAAAAAAAAATCATTGCGAAATGCGAAAGAAAACCCCTCTAAAGATAACATTAAAAAATTGTTAAAAATTGAGAAATCGCTGTAAGAATCTCGAAAACACTTTATTGAAAAGAAGACAAAGTTTACTGGGTAAAATATTGAAATCGGATTCTTTTTTACTTATTTGAAAAAATTGCCGCAAAATGCGAAAAAATTCGCATAAAAAATTAATTGAAAAATTCCAGAAATTGTCTTCCATATGCATGAGTTCAGGCATACAGGTCCTGTCAAATCTTACGGGTGCAGGATGCATTGTTTTTTCAGAGCTCAGCGCGCGCGCGCGTACACACACACAGAGACAGACAAGTGCCTATCTTTATTATTACAGTCGCATCATGATAGTATAATTTTTATCATCTTTATAAAATTTAGTGTATATTATCATGACCTGCTTTACCTAATATATTCGACACACTAAGAGGTAAAAACCTGAATTACCGTAATTTCCGGCCTATAATCTGCGGATCAAACAATTAGGTTCAGACCCAGAAATCTTGTTTCATAAATCGTAACTTATTAAATCGCGATAAATATTTAACTTAAATAATGAAATAAAATTTCTGGGTCAAAACATGATTGTTTGAGCCGCGGATTATAGGTAGGAAATTGCGCTATTAATGAATATTATAATTATTTATAATATTATAATAATTATTTATATAGACTTTCCTCCAAAATTTCTTGGGTCCCTTCGGTGATCCCTAAGAAGTCATGGAGTTATATTCTGAAAAGATTTCGTGCCCATGTACTGATGTACCGCATGTATTATCTGAGATTTATCATCCGGCAAAATTTCATCTAAAAGACTTTGACTGAGATAATTTTAGATCTCGTGCAGTGTTCCCCTGTGCCTATAGAAGTTTCTAGCATGATTAAAGGCGTTTTTTAGGTGCTTTCGTAATTATATAAATACGTAGCACCTATAGTCGTCGTTCAGTCCGTCTGTCCGTCTGTCCGTCCGCATGTAACAGAGCAAAAACTACCCAACCGAATGGGCTGAAATTTTAAATATATGATTGTTGCAAAATTTTGTCGAGCCATTTCAAATTTTATGAAAATCGGATGTATAGTTTAATTACAGGGACAGTCAAAAGTTTTTCTTTACATTACGACCAATGGGAAAAATTATTGCAAGTGCATTTTAATGATGTTAAAGCTTTCCAAATGGTCTGAAATTTTAAACATATAATTATTGCGACATTTTGTCGAGCCATTTCAAATTTTATGAAAATCGGATGTGTAATTTAATTACTGGGACTGTCAAAAGTTTCCCGTTACATTAAGGGGAATGGGAAAAAATATTGCAAGTACATTTTAATGATGTTACAGACTATGCACTTATGAAGTGCAAACAAATACACATTCAGTACAATATCATTTGCAAAAAATAATTATAAAGCTAGTTATGGTACGAACGCACCTCATTTGCCACGTTTGACGAGCAATTTCCAACTTGTTAATCTTTGTAAGAAGTTAGGGTGCCAAAAGGTTTTACAGTTGTGACCACACTTAGTCACTGTCTTATATCACTGCTGCAAGGACATTTACATATCTTTTTTTTTACCATTAGATTTAGTTTTAATGTTTTGAACCCCTTCTCAACCCTCCTCACGCAAACAAAAATTGCGTTTGAGCCCTTTTTAAAAGAAATACCGCACAATTATACCTTCTAAGATGGAAAACTGTCTAAAACGGAAATTCGATCGGTTTTATTGGATTCGTTTTAGCAGGTTTTTCTATATAAGATATTGTTTGTATCCAACATGTTCAGGTTAAAAAGTCTGGGCACCACCCCGTTCAAAAGGCTGGTTACGCCTATGCACCCTTACGATATCATACGTTATCATCCATCGAACTCCTCCCCCCCCCCCCCCACTCCCCGCAATGATATCGTTATCAATACATAAAAAATCTTCAGATGATATACAAATATGGTTACATTTATTTTTCGCATACGTTATTGATTCAAATGAAGCTAAGCCAATAAGATATCAGTTTATGTATACTTGTATCTCAAATAACACTTAAAAGAAACATTGTTTCAAAATATTTAATAATAGCTTTTCGTTCCATAATGTATTCAACAGTAATAATGTCTTTTTGCCCCGCACGGAGTGGGGCAGACAAACGTCTTATCAACAAATCAGGTGGACAACATTCTCTTTTTCGCATAATTTTATAATCATTTAATAATTTTAATAATAACTTTGTATTTTCATAAAAATAAATAACATACTAAGAATGATAACATACTATTTTGATGTAAAGACCAGGTAACAAATAAGAAGAGAAAATTTTGGTTAGATATTAAAAATGATAACGATATCAAAAGACAAACTCCCCCTCCCCCTAGAGATATCTTACGATATCATGTGTCAGACCCCCTCCCCCCTAAAATGATAACGTTATATATGCATAGCCCCTTACGTTCTTCTTTCATAAATAAATACATATATTGTGCAATATCTACATATTCGTAAGCTATAGCGATAGATCATTTCATGCATTTTATTTTACAGGGTGATCCTAAACATTATTATTTTTCTTTGATTTTTTGTTGGCCCCCTAACTGTCCTTCTGATCAAATCGCCATTTATAAATATGAAGTCTAACATATTCTTCATAATCCATAAGTTCCATAAAAATCCGACAAATATATCTTTAAATATTCGACAAAATGTCTAAAATTGAAAGTGTCCGGTCATTAATGGCCAGTGTATATTATATAAAGAACAAATGCGTTCGCGCGTAACACTGACGTCATTTTGCGAATGACCGAGGCTAACGAAAAAGACAGGCTACCGCGGTGTATGTCATGTGTCTTTATTTTACAGACCGCTAGAGTGACGTGATGCTCTTTTCGCACACTTTCATTGGTTCATTCCAGCATCACATGATTCTAGCGGTCTGTAAAAAAGATACGTGGAATGCACCGCGGTAGCCTGTCTTTCTCATTAGCTTCGGCGAATGACAACACTTGACGATGAAATTTCGGTTTTGCAATTTTCGCTACTGCAATTTTTTAAACTTCTAAGAATCCTACATTTTAAATTTTTGCAACTAGAGGGAGAAAAATCTACTTTCAAATGTATTTTTTTTTAAAACTGTATCTTAATTGACTTATGTATTATGGTTTTAAAAATACAGTAGATCGAGGGTTAGCCGGTTAAGAGAAAAACCGGTTAAACCGGAGAAGTAAAAAAATAGTAACTGCATATTTAATTAATTAAATGCGTAGGATGTATTTAGTTTTTTAATTTGTGTAGTTTTAAAAAAGTACATATTTCCTATATTTTGTGAAATGAATACCAGTTGTAATTAACTGAATTGAAATAAAAACTATCACTAATTACAAATAATGAATAACAAATGAAATTGTTGAAAATCTTGTCACATACGTTCATAAGATGTTCCAATTATTCTACATTACGCAAATTTGAGTTAATTAACTATAAAGAAATGAGAACCGAAATTTTCCTTTCTGAATTTTGCCTGATGTTGGGAAAAATGTCGGCCGGTTAAGAGGAAGGCTACTGTAATTTTCAGGCATGTATTTTTTAAATCTATCTCTATCGCGTGACGGCTCCATTGCGGAAGAATCTATTACATTAAAAAGTGCCTGTCCTCTCCCTTCTAGAATATGGCACTTTGGGTGATCTAATTAACACCAATTATCCACATGGACCCGAAGATGTCAAAAGTGATTCAGAATTTTTAAATTTGTATTTTTTTTTTTAAATATTAATTTTTTTTTGTAGTTTTTAACGACATTTTTGTAATGGTGGCAACTAAATTACTCCATTTGCGTAGAAAGTCATGGAGGAAATAGATGGAGATGCAGTATGCCGTAAAAACGGTTTGCAATATGAGGTGCATTATCGCTCAAATTTAAATGCTCTCACTCGGCCCAAACAAAACAAGCACCTGAAACAGGGACCGAATTCTTTGACATCAACCGTGCATTTTTTTTTCTCTAAATGAAAGTGATCGGCTTATTTTTAAGCATTCTAAAGCAGCATTCCATTGTATTATGAATTAAAGACTGTATTACTAAAAGTTTTCTTCCTTTTTTCGTGAAAGAACGTGCTTGTGTTGGGGCCGACTGTAGCGGATTATAGGGTTACTTTCTTGGCATCACCCCCAGCCACCTTACTGCATCTCCAACAATCTCTTTCCTCCATGGTAGAAGCTAAGGAAAATAGTCGATTACTATATCGTTTTGTTGCCATTTTCTCATAAAACTGAAAAGAAAAGAATATATTGTTTTACATAAAATACACTCTATACCAAGAATATCGTCTGCTATAAAATCCGGTGAATAATTAACCCTTAAATGCCGGGTGTTGCTTTTCGGCAACATACCCAATTTAGGCTTCTAAAATACGATTAGAATAATATTGAAGCTATAATGCCTAATGTTGCCAATAAAATACGTTCTGAAAATATTATTAAATCGATTTTCAACACGTACATGACAACACTTGTGCTGTTTAAGAATAAAGATAGATTTATTTTTTCAATTGTTGCTACTTGTTCTTTTGTTTTGTTTGGAAGCTTGCGAAATACCCAATTTTGTTCTGCATTGAGCAAGTAAAATTTATTTCTTATAATAGTTCCTAAAATTCTTGTGTGTTTAATATTATAGAATTTTATCAAGGAAAATTATTTTTTCAATTAAAGACCAGTATTGCCGATTAGTAACAAACTGGTTTTTAGCCGTAAACCATACTTAAAACAAAATATGATTTTTTAAAGTATTTTTCCCATGATTTATTTAAGAAATGAAAGCCGAAAAACATTATTACAATGATTTTTGAAAAATCAGGCATTTAAGGTTAATTATCTTTGGTTTTATTTTATTGTGTTAATCGATTCAATGATTTTTAGTTTACTTTTTCTTTACAACAAAAATGTATTTTAAAGAATATTTGTGCGACTTATTTTCTCCACATTCATTAATCAGTCGCCAAAAAGCTTGAAAGAGATCTATTTTATTAATCCGTGTGTAATAACGTTTTCCACATTTTGAAAAAATATAAATGTAGGATTTCTGATAGAACATAGAGCTGTTATAATCTATATTTAATTTTCAGTATTTATACTAAAGTTACAAACAAATGAAGGCATATGAATTATTAAATACCAGATTAGTTTTGTCAACTTTTTTGAATAAAGACATCGCTTTTTGCTGGGTTTGTGTATTATTGCGCAATTATGACGTCATATGTGCATACTTTTCTATAAATGTCATTTAAGAGTGTTCTCAAGGATCCTAAAAGTGGAATGCTTTAGCGGAGGAAAATGACGCCGTTTTATAAAAGAAAGCATCTATTTTAAATCTTAAACCTGAAATATTTTTTGTAGAAATACGTCATTTTTACTTCAGCAGCTTTGAAATTCTTCATAGGACGGCATTTCAAAATAACGTAATTGAAATCACACACTAATAATAAGAAACGTTTTACAGAAATTTAGAGTGTCTTTATAGAGGAGCGGTGACATACAGGGTGCATGCTCCGATCGAAAACATAGGAATCCACATTACAGACCTTGGTGATTTTCGCTTGGATGAATTCGTTTCACTGAGTTAAACAAGCAAACAAAGATGAGGCTGCCGATAATTTCAGGCTTACCAGTTTCAAAATAATGGCAGGCTTCGCAAATGTTTATTCAAAATTCTCTCGACCAATCAATTTTTATTGCTATTCTGTTATAAAGGTTCTACTATAATTTTATCAAAATAACATAATTTATTTAATGTAATTTTTATAAATTTCATTTAACCTAAATTTTAAATATGTGACTCCTTTCTTATAATAATCTATCTATCTATATGTATATATATATAATGTTATTCAATTTCTGCTGTTTTTTACTATGTTTTTTGGAATATATGTTAAGTGTGTTGGGGGGAACTGTATTTGTTAACGTCATTTTATTCATAATTTCACAGTTTTTGTTGGTGGTCGGTAATGTTTATTTAATGGTTTTATATATATATATATATATGTAATTAATATTATAAATGTTTTAAAATGTATAATATATTTAGATCCCCCCCCCCCCCACAAAAAAATATAAATAAATTGAAAGGTCATATATAGTACAAATGCAACACAACGAGTTGCTACGCGACTAGTAATGATATTAACAATAATAATCGATATTTTATTCATTCTTATTAAAATTTATTTAGTTTGTAACATTTTAATAAAAAAGCTTTCGATATTTTTTTGTTAGAGCAAAATTTATGGTAAAAAAGAAATGTGACTGACACATCTGCTCCTTTATAATCTTTTAAAATAGCAAGGGGATAAAGCCAGGCTTCAAGGGTTGCAGAATATAGGTAGAAACCATCATATACAGGGTGCATCTGAAAAAGTGAGCAAAACTTTACGGGGTGACAGAACGCAGCTATACGAGCAAATGTTGTCATAGAATGTATGGTCGGAACGCAACCGGTGAGAAGTTAAAAGATAATTTTCTACTGTCCCAGGGCGATGCAGTGTTGCCATATGGGCTACTTTTTTAAAATTCAGATTCTTGATTGGCACCACTTTTTTGAAACGGTAAAATGCGCATTATTTAATGACATATTAATTAAGGCGAAAACAAATGTACATTTACCGTTTTTAAAAAGTGGTGGCAATCAAGAAATTTGAAATAAAAAAAAGTAGCCCACTGGCAACACTGGGGCGATGGATTGGTCAAGGTGATCCTATAGCTTGGCGACCAAGATCGCCGGATCTCTCCTGTTTGGACTTTTTCCTGTGGTCCATATGAAAAGTCTAATCTACGAGTGCCCCACTGAAACCGTTATGGATCTAGTCGCCAGGATTGCCGTTACTGCCGGCGATATTCGGGAAATGTCTGGTGTCTTCGCAAATGTGCGTCAGTCCGTATCCCGCAAGTGTGAAGCGTGCATTACAGCTGGCGGAAGATCTTTTGAACAATTTCTTTGAACATGTACACTAATTACATTCCTGTTAATAAAATGTTTTCTGAAGTATCTCTTCTCATTCTTGGGTTAATTCTTTAACTGCGACAGTGGAAAACTACCTTTTAACTTCTCACCACTTGCGTTCCGGCCATACATTCTATGACGAAATTTGCTCGTATAGCTGCGATCTATCCCTTCGTAAAGTTTTGTCCCCTTTTTCAGATACACCCTGTATATTATTTCTGATGTCAACATCCTTTTTTCTCTTCACATACTGAAGGCGAATGAGGTATTTTTCGAAAGGTTCTGCAAGCGGCTTTTGATGTAGTATATTTATGTATTGTTAAAACGCGTTGTTTGCTTAAGGGGACGAGGGAATTTTTTATTTTTTGTAAATTTCCCTTTAAATATTACTCAAGGTACATTATATGCATTATGGCATGCATTTATCACACAAAAAAATTAAAAAAGAAATGTTATTTTTGAGAAAAAAGTGGAATTTTACGCGTTGTCTTAGAAATCTTCGAAATCCTTAGAAATTTCGAATCCCTGCGCGTTTCATATCAATAAAAATCCCCAATATTTTTCTTAATAAAAGTTTGGTTATATCTATAAATAAAACTGTGCATCGAATTTTATATATTTGGATATAAAGGTAAAAAAAAAAAAATTGAAATTTTTTCGAAAAAATTTCAAAATTTTAAATTTTTTTTTTTTTTTTTTTTTTTTTGTAAATTTCACTTTAAATATTACTCAAGGGTACATCATATGCATTATGGCATGCATTTATCACAAAAAAAAAATGGAATTTTATATAAAGTATAATAAGGTATAAAAAAATAAATTCAAATTTTTTTTTAATGTTTTCGAAAGAATTTCAAAATTTTTCTTTCTTTTTTTTTTCTTTTTTTTTTTAACTTTTATATTAAAATATATAAAATTCGATGCACAGTTTTATTTATATATATAAACCAAACTTTTATAAAAACATTGGGGATATTTATTGATATGGAATGCGCAGGGGGCATTTCGAAGATTTTTAAGGCGACGCGTAAAACTCTATTTTTCTCTCAAATATATATATATATATATATATAATTTTTGTGATAAATGCATGCCATAAGGCATGCATTTATCATGTACCCTTGAATAATATTTAAAGTGAAATTTACAAAAAATAAAAACCTGATATTTAAGGTTTTTAAGGTCCCTCGTCCCCTAAAAAAAATGCCGTTAATTAAAAAACGTATCAACAAATAATCTCAATGATTGAGGTGATAAAGCCGCGCACGGGTGTACTGTTTTATTATTATTATTATTATTATTATTACTATTACTGATAATTCTAATAGATTTCTTACATTTTTAGAAGGAATATTAACAGTACTAAAAATCATATTTAAATGAACAAGTAGGAAATTGCTCGTCAAACGTGGCAAATGAGGTGCGTTCGTACTATAACTAGTTTTATAATTATTTTTTGAACCCCATATTGTACTGAATGTATATTTTTTGCGCTTCATAAGTGCATAGTCTGTAACATCATTAAAATGCATTTGCAATATTTTTTTCCCATTCCCCGTAATGTAACGGAAAACTTTTGACTGTCCCTGTAATTAAACTATACATCCGATTTTCATAAAATTTGAAATGGCTCGACAAAACTTTGCAGCAATTATATATTTAAAATTTCAGACCATTCGGAAGGCTGTAACATCATTAAAATGCACTTGCAATAATTTTTTCTCATTGGCCGTAATGTAACGGAAAACTTTTGACTGTCCCTGTAATTAAAGTACACATCCGATTTTCATAAAATTGAAAATGGCTCGACAAAATTTTGCAACAATTATATCTTTAAAATTTCAGACCATTCGGAAGACTGTAACGTCATTAAAATTCACTTGCAATAATTTTTCCCATTGGACGTAATGTAAAGAAAAACTTTTGAATGTCCCTGTAATTAAACTATACATCCGATTTTCATAAAATTTGAAATGGCTCGACAAAATTTTGCAACAATCATATATTTAAAATTTCAGACCATTCGGTTGGGTAGTTTTTGCTCTGTTATATGCGGACGGACGGACGGACGGACTGAACGACGACTATAGGTGCTACGTATTTATATAATTACGAACGCACCTAAAAACAGCAATAATGTGCTCAAATAAAGTTTTGAAATGTAGTATTCAAAGCGATATTTTCCTATTGGTCTCGCATCAGGATTTAATAGTCAAATCGGCTCTTTGCAATCAGCCTTTTTGATTCGTTTTATTTCAGCGGCCTGAGCCCGAAATTCGATACACTAAATTGTGTTTTATTTATGTTTTATTATTTTATTTATTGATTAATGGATGTTTTACTTTCCTTATCGAATATAAGCAGGAAACAAATTATAATCTATTTATGTCAATTTAAGTGCAAACCCATTAAACTTTCGCAAACGTCTGCATACGATAATAGTTTTGAAAAAAAAAATCATGCTTGAAAATTATTTTAAAAACATTAAAAATTTAGTAAATGGCGATACAGTTTTTAAACAAATTGCATTGGAAAGTATACATTTTTTTCTTTATTCGACGGTGTAAAAATTGAAAATGTGCGATGCTTAGAAATTGAAAATATTTTAAAAAAATGCAATAAAAATGAAATTTGATCGTCCTGTTCCCATTCGCAAAATGACGTTAGCGTTACGCACAGACACGTTTGTCCTTTATAATATAGATAGATAGATAGATAGACTAATATACATAAAAAAAAGAAAACTGTAGAAATATAAAAAAAAAAAAAAGCATCTGCCTGTTCTATGCACCAATTAAATATTTCAAATAAAAGACGTAAATTTTCTTCAATTAAAGGCTTGACTTAGAGACAAAATATTTTATTCAATTTCTATTCAAGAAAATAAAAACTTGATACAGAACAGAGAAATGTTTTCTTTGAAAGTAATGCTTATATAGGAAAACCTCCGAATAACGGACACTTCGGGTCCGCGCAATTTATCGACTATTCAAAGGTAAAAACATACAAATACATATATGGATGTTGAGGACTAAAAAATGATGATTCGGTAAATAGAGATGCCCGCTATTCGGGAGTGTCATGCTATGTGGTTTTACTGTATTGAAAATGCCATTTTAAAATATATATTTTCGAAAAGTTTACTTATAAGTCCTTGTCCTGAAATTGTTAAAGACCTTTTTCTTAATTTCTACAAAAATAAAAAGACTGTTTTTATACATCCTTCCTATTATTGGTAAATATTAAAAATTACTAATTGGTTAGATTAATTAATACTGTAATGATTAATTTGCTTTTAAAATGTAAAATTATTTCAACGCATTTCATGCAATTTCTCACCCTTTCCTCCAGAGACCGTCATTCACATTTTTGAGGTACAAGGCAAATCACGAATTTAGGAATATTTACTCTTAGTTCTTACGTTTCGCGTTAAGGGGACTCTTCATTCACTTGAAAACACCTGCTCCGTAGTGTTAAACCTATGGGAAGGTGTTTTCGAATTTCTCGTTTAAATTTGAATATTTTTAAACTTTTTTTTTTTTTTTTTTTTTTTTTTTTTTTTTGCATAGGATAGCTGAGATCGATCTCTAATCGGGCCATTTTGTACTTTTTCGATTTTGGTTGCAGATTTTTTTTTAATAAAGGTACTTTCACTTTAGAATCCGGTTCTGAAAGTGAAAGTACCTTTATTTAAAAAAAAAATCTGACACCGAAATCAAAAAAGTAAAAAATAGCCATATTAGAGATCGATCTCGGCTATCGCATGGAAAAAAAATGCGTTTAAAAATATTCAAATTTAAACCAGAAATTCGAAAACAACCTGCCGATAGGTTTAACATTATGGAGCGGGTATTTTCAAGTAAGTTAACAGTCCCCTTAAGTACAGTAAGTATTTAAAGCCGGGCATTCGCAATTTGCCAACATTTACACGAGTACATAGTTTAGATGTTTATTAAATAATATAGGCAATTTTAGTATTTATTAAATTCATTCAGTTTGCACATAAACTTTATATCTTAATCTAATAAGTGCATTTTAAAAAATCAGCTAAGTTGATTTGGATGCCACCAAAATTTTGAAACCCAAGAGCCGTACCTACGTGAAAGTGAAAATCAGGTCCTGTCTCCCTCTAAGTTAAATTCACAGTAAACATGAATCTTGCCTCCATAATGAAAAACAAAAGACAGCGCCTATGCCTATTAAACAGAATTATTATAAAATTGATAGAAGTCTTTTTTACATAAATATTTAAATTCTCTAGAATAATGTAATACAATTTTATAATAATTAATAACGTATAACAATAGATAAATATGTTTACAGTATTAAAAACAATTTATATTTTTTTATCGTGATTTTGAAAAATATTGGTAAAAATATAAAATACAATATACGATTTTTTTGCCTGTATTTATAATATACGATTTTTAATAACAGTCATTCCATAATCCATTTTCATACTTTAATTTTTCACAAGCCAGTAGCGGGACGACGTTCCGCATCCTGTTATTTATGAGGCATGCTTTGTTTTATTAACAATAGAAAAAATATATATGTAGTATATAGTTTTAAAATATGTAGTTTCCAAAACATGAAGTGTCGAAAATTATGAGTTTCTTGTATTTTTTCATCTTTTAATAGTCGTATGACACTCAAACTTATTTTTTCTTTAAGCCTATTGTCTCAGAACATATATTGTTCAGGTTTCATTTACTTTGACTTTTATTATGCCTGTATTTATTCAAAATTTTCTTTACTGACGTCTTTCAGAAACATCTGCACATTATATTGGCTTTATGAGTGACAAAAGTAATTTTAAATACCTCTTTTTTTTTTTTTTTTTTTTTTTTTCCTCTCGTTAGCTGTTGAAACAGCAGCTATGGGAGCAATATCAATAGTCTTTGTCGAATGCATTGACGTAATTTCCGCATGGTAATAGTTTTCAAACAATAGTGAACTTTTTTTTTTTCATGATCGATTTCTGTAAAGAAAATTTGTCTTTGTTTCACGCTATGTTAAGGGGACCTTCTACATTAGAAGGCCAAAAAAAAAAACCCCACTTTTTTATGATTTTTTTTGTAAGAAAACTGCATGATGGATCTTTTTGAAATTTTAACAGTTTATTGTATATATCTTAAGGTATACACAAGAATTTTTTTTATTAGATTTTGTTCCTTCTACTCTAAGTTATAAACAAATATGTTCAACTGCTCTGGAAAATTTCGTCTGGACGGTGGGCATGATACCACCTTGTGGAATTATCTGAAGTACAAAAATAATTTTTTTTCGTAAACTTCGTGAGTATAGCTTCTAGTTATCTAATGGATGATTTAAAAAAATTGCAATTTTTTTTAAATATGCCTTTTTAGGTGCGTTCGTAGTTATATAAATACGTAGCACCTATAGTCGTCGTTCAGTCCGTCCGTCCGTCTGTCTGTCTGTCTGTCCGCATATAACAGAGCAAAAACTACCCAACCGAATGGTCTGAAATTTTAAATATATGATTGTTACAAAATTTTGTCGAGCCATTTCAAATTTTATGAAAATCGGATGTATAGTTTAATTACAGGGACAGTCAAAAGTTTTTCTTTACATTACGGCCAATGGGAAAAATTATTGCAAGTGCATTTTAATGATGTTACAGCCTTCCGAATGGTCTGAAATTTTAGGTAGCTTTCTTTACAAAAAGCTACCTATTGCAGCCGTTCGGAGGAAAGCGATTTCAAAAAATTTTGGTATATTTTCATCGAACATGACCCCCAGACCCCGAAACCACCCTCCGTTCAAAATTGATATATATATATATATATATATATATATATATATATATATATATATATATATATATATATATATATATATATATATATATATATATATATATATATATCTGACCTATGTCACACTGTAACTCTCGTATTTATGAACCAATTTGGATGTAATTCGGTGTGTACATAGTACATACCAATGTCTCGACCGAGTTCGTTGGCCAGCTTCATCCGCCATTTTGTTTCAAAATGGCGGCCATTTAAAAATTTAAAAAAAATTTAAAATTTGAAATGTGGTACCAAAAAATTGAAAATGGAAAAATATTTTTTTCTTGTGTATTTGACCTTTATACAAAGACTCCGTAGCAGTTTTTGTTTCGTCTATATCTTAAAAAATGGCTGAGTTATAGCATTTTGAATTTCTAGCGAAGCTGACATTTTGAAACGTCCTGAATTTTGTCACGCGATAAAAGGCGTATTTATGAACCGATTTGGATGTAACTTCGTTTATACATAGTACAGACCGATGTCTCGAACGAGTTCGTTGGCCAGCTTCATCCGCCATCTTTTTTAAAAATGGCGGCCATTTAAAATTTTAAGAAACATTTTAATTTGAAATGTGGTAGCAAAAAATTGAAAATTGAAAAAATATTTTTCTTTTATGTGTTTGACCTTGATAAAAAGATTCGGGAGCAGTTTTTGTTTCGTCTATATCTTACAAAATGGCTGAGTTATAGCATTTTGAATTTCTAGCGTGGCTGACATTTTGAAACGTCCTGATTTTTGCCACGTGATAACAGACGTATTTATGAACCGATTTGGATGTACCTTGGTGTGTACATAGTACATATAAATAACTCGACCGAGTTCGTTGACCAGCTTCATTCGCCACCTTGTTTCAAAATGGTGGCCATTTAAAAAAATTAAAAAAAAATTAAATTTAAAATGAGATACCAAAAAATTGGAAAATGAAAAAGATTTTTTTGTATGTGTTTGACCTTAATACAAAGATTCCGGAACAGGTTTTGTTTCGTCTACATCTAAAAAAATGGCTGAGTTATAACATTTTGAATTTCTATTGTGGCTGACATTTTAAAACAACCTGATTTTTGTCACGCGATAACAGTCGTATTTATGAACCGATTTGAATGTAACTTGGTCTGTACATAGTACATACCAATGTCTCGACCGAGTTCGTTGGCCAGCTTCATTTGCCATCTTGTTTCAAAAGGGTTGCCATTTTTTAAAAGAATGTAATTTAAAATTTAAAATGAGGTATTAAAAAATTGGAAAATGCAAAAGATTTTTTTTTATGTGTTTGGCCTTGATACAAAAATTCTGGAGCAGTTTTTGTTTCTGAAAATTTGTTCTTTTGTTTATATCTTAAAAAGTGGTTGAATTATAGCACTTTGAATTTCTATCATGGCTAACACTTTGAAATGATCTTGTATTTGTCACGCGATACCTCACGTATTCGCCTATTTCGATGGAAGAAGGCATGTGGATAGTATACATCAATATCTCGACCAAGTTCGCTGGCCAGCTTCATCAGCCATCTTGTTTCAAAATGGCGGCCATTAAATTAAAAAAATATATATATTTAAAGTGAGGTGCAAAAAAATTAGAAATTGAAAAAGGTTTCTTTCTTAAGTATTTGACCTTGATATAAGGATTCAGGAGCATTTTTTGTTTGTCTTTATCTTAAAAAATGGCTCAGATATAGCAGTTTCAATTTCTAAAGTGGGTGACATTCTGAAAAATCTGATTTTTTGCCTGCGACAGCACTCGTATATATCAACCGATTCCGATATGAGTGAGCATGTGCACAGCAATTACTAAGGTCTCGACCAAGTTCACTGGTTAGCCTCATCTACCATGTTGTCTTAAAATGGCAGGCACTTTAAGAAATCGCCGAATTTGGCAGCCAAATATAAGTGACTTTAAATAAAAGCAGCTTGGATAAAGCTGACTAATTTCGCGAAATTCTCATTCATAATGATTTAGTATTGATAAAAATTAGTATTGAATCTCCTACATTCGGTTTCCTCTTAATTGAGCTTTGTGTGTTTGAATAATATAAGTTGGCTTTTTAAAAATAAGGAATATGAAAGCTACCTCTTCCTCCCGGCACTGGCCGGAAGGACTTTTAAATATATAATTGTTGCAAAATTTTGTCGAGCCATTTACAATTTTAGGAAAATCGAATGTATAGTTTAATTACAGGGACAGTCAAAAGTGTTCAGTTACATTACGGGGAATGGGAAAAAAGTTATTGCAAGTGCATTTTAATGATGTTACAGACTATGCACTTCATGAAGTGCAAAAAATTATACATTCAGTACAATATGGGGTATAAAAAATAATTATAAAACTAGTTATAGTACGAACGCACCTCATTTGCCACGTTTGACGAGCAATTTCCAACTTGTTAATAATATGCTTTAATATGCTTTTTTAATAATAATTTTTTTTTTAATCAGACATTACATAACTTTTCTACTAGAGGAAAGAAAAAAAAGTTTTTTTTTTTTTTTTTTTTTTTTTTTTGCCACAAAAATTCGACCTTTAAAAAGTCTTATGGTATAAACCGCATATTCCGATAGCGATTGTTTTTATTACGTGCGTTCGTAATTATATAAATACGTAGCACCTATAGTCGTCGTTCAGTCCGTCTGTCTGTCCGTCCGTCTGTCCGCATATAACAGAGCAAAAACTACCCGACCGAATGATCTGAAATTTTAAATATACAATTGTTGCAAAATTTTGTCGAGTCATTTCAAATTTTATGAAAATCGGATGTATAGTTTAATTACAGGGACAGTCAAAAGTTTTTCTTTACATTACGGCCAATGGGAAAAATTATTGCAAGTGAATTTTAATGATGTTACAGACTTCCGAATGGTCTGAAATTTTTAATATATAATTGCTGCAATATTTTGTCGAGCCATTTCCAATTTTATGAAAATCGGATGTATAGTTTAATTACAGGGACAGCCAAAAGTTTTCCATTATATTACGGCCAATGGGAAAAAATTATTGCAAATGCATTTTAATGATTTTACAGCCTTCCGAATGGTCTGAAATTTTAAATATATAATTGCTGCAAAATTTTGTAGAGCCATTTCAAATTTTATGAAAATCGAATGTATAGTTTAATTACAGGGACAGTCAAAAGTTTTCCGTTACATTACGGGGAATGGGGAAAAAATCATTGCAAGTGCATTTTAATGATGTTACAGACTATGCACTTATGAAGCGCAAAAAAAATATACATTCAGTACAATATGGGGTGCAAAAAATAATTATAAAAATAGTTATAATACGAAAGCACCTCATTTGCCACGTTTGACGAGCAATTTCCAACTTGTTTTTAGGTGTGTTCGTAATTGTATAAATGCGCAGCACCTTCAGTCGTCGTTCGGTCCGTCTGTCTGTCCGTCCGTCCGCATATAACAGAACAAAAACTACTCAACTGAATGGTCTGAAATTTTAAATATATAATTGTTTCAAAATTTTGTCGAGTCATTTCAAATTTTATGAAAATCGGATGTATAGTTTAATTACAGGGACAGTCAAAAGTTTTCCGTTACATTACGGGGAATGGGAAAAAAATATTGCAAATGCATTTTAATGATGTTACAGACTATGCACTTATGAAGCGCAAAAAAAAATATACATTCAGTACAATATGGGGTGCAAAAAATAATTATAAAAATAGTTATAATACGAACGCACCTCATTTGCCACGTTTGACGAGCAATTTCCAACTTGTTTTTAGGTGTGTTCGTAATTATATAAATGCGCAGCACCTTCAGTCGTCGTTCGGTCCGTCTGTCTGTCCGTCCGTCCGCATATAACAGAACAAAAACTACTCAACTGAATGGTCTGAAATTTTAAATATATAATTGTTTCAAAATTTTGTCGAGTCATTTCAAATTTTATGAAAATCGGATGTATAGTTTAATTACAGGGACAGTCAAAAGTTTTCCGTTACATTACGGGGAATGGGGAAAAAATCATTGCAAGTGCATTTTAATGATGTTACAGACTATGCACTTATGAAGCGCAAAAAAAATATACATTCAGTACAATATGGGGTGCAAAAAATAATTATAAAAATAGTTATAATACGAACGCACCTCATTTGCCACGTTTGACGAGCAATTTCCAACTTGTTTTTAGGTGTGTTCGTAATTATATAAATGCGCAGCACCTTCAGTCGTCGTTCGGTCCGTCTGTCTGTCCGTCCGTCCGCTTATAACAGAACAAAAACTACTCAACTGAATGGTCTGAAATTTTAAATATATAATTGTTTCAAAATTTTGTCGAGTCATTTCAAATTTTATGAAAATCGGATGTATAGTTTAATTACAGGGACAGTCAAAAGTTTTCCGTTACATTACGGGGAATGGGAAAAAAATATTGCAAATGCATTTTAATGATGTTACAGACTATACACTTATGAAGCGCAAAAAAAAAAAAAAAATATATACATTCAGTACAATATGGGGTGCAAAAAATAATTATAAAAATAGTTATAATACGAACGCACCTCATTTGCCACGTTTGACGAGCAATTTCCAACTTGTTTTTAGGTGTGTTCGTAATTATATAAATGCGCAGCACCTTCAGTCGTCGTTCGGTCCGTCTGTCTGTCCGTCCGTCCGCATATAACAGAACAAAACTACCCGACCGAATGGTCTGAAATTTTAAATATACAATTGTTGCAAAATTTTGTCGAGTCATTTCAAATTTTATGAATATCGGATGTATAGTTTAATTACAGGGACAGTCAAAAGTTTTCCGTTACATTACGGGGAATGGGGAAAAAATCATTGCAAGTGCATTTTAATGATGTTACAGACTATGCACTTATGAAGCGCAAAAAAAATATATATTCAGTACAATATGGGGTGCAAAAAATAATTATAAAAATAGTTATAATACGAACGCACCTCATTTGCCACGTTTGACGAGCAATTTCCAACTTGTTTTTAGGTGTGTTCGTAATTATATAAATGCGCAGCACCTTCAGTCGTCGTTCGGTCCGTCTGTCTGTCCGTCCGTCCGCATATAACAGAACAAAAACTACTCAACTGAATGGTCTGAAATTTTAAATATATAATTGTTTCAAAATTTTGTCGAGTCATTTCAAATTTTACGAAAATAGGATGTATAGTTTAATTACAGGGACAGTCAAAAGTTTTCCGTTACATTACGGGGAATGGGAAAAAAATATTGCAAATGCATTTTAATGATGTTACAGACTATGCACTTATGAAGCGCAAAAAAAAAATATACATTCAGTACAATATGGGGTGCAAAAAATAATTATAAAAATAGTTATAATACGAACGCACCTCATTTGCCACGTTTGACGAGCAATTTCCAACTTGTTTTTAGGTGTGTTCGTAATTATATAAATGCGCAGCACCTTCAGTCGTCGTTCGGTCCATCTGTCTGTCCGTCCGTCCGCATATAACAGAACAAAAACTACTCAACTGAATGGTCTGAAATTTTAAATATATAATTGTTTCAAAATTTTGTCGAGTCATTTCAAATTTTATGAAAATCGGATGTATAGTTTAATTACAGGGACAGTCAAAAGTTTTCCGTTACATTACGGGGAATGGGGAAAAAATCATTGCAAGTGCATTTTAATGATGTTACAGACTATGCACTTATGAAGCGCAAAAAAAATATACATTCAGAACAATATGGGGTGCAAAAAATAATTATAAAAATAGTTATAATACGAACGCACCTCATTTGCCACGTTTGACGAGCAATTTCCAACTTGTTTTTAGGTGTGTTCGTAATTATATAAATGCGCAGCACCTTCAGTCGTCGTTCGGTCCGTCTGTCTGTCCGTCCGTCCGCATATAACAGAACAAAAACTACTCAACTGAATGGTCTGAAATTTTAAATATATAATTGTTTCAAAATTTTGTCGAGTCATTTCAAATTTTATGAAAATCGGATGTATAGTTTAATTACAGGGACAGTCAAAAGTTTTCCGTTACATTACGGGGAATGGGAAAAAAATATTGCAAATGCATTTTAATGATATTACAGACTATGCACTTATGAAGCGCAAAAAAAAATATACATTCAGTACAATATGGGGTGCAAAAAATAATTATAAAAATAGTTATAATACGAACGCACCTCATTTGCCACGTTTGACGAGCAATTTCCAACTTGTTTTTAGGTGTGTTCGTAATTATATAAATGCGCAGCACCTTCAGTCGTCGTTCGGTCCGTCTGTCTGTCCGTCCGTCCGCTTATAACAGAACAAAAACTACTCAACTGAATGGTCTGAAATTTTAAATATATAATTGTTTCAAAATTTTGTCGAGTCATTTCAAATTTTATGAAAATCGGATGTATAGTTTAATTACAGGGACAGTCAAAAGTTTTCCGTTACATTACGGGGAATGGGAAAAAAATATTGCAAATGCATTTTAATGATGTTACAGACTATACACTTATGAAGCGCAAAAAAAAAAAAAAAATATATATACATTCAGTACAATATGGGGTGCAAAAAATAATTATAAAAATAGTTATAATACGAACGCACCTCATTTGCCACGTTTGACGAGCAATTTCCAACTTGTTTTTAGGTGTGTTCGTAATTATATAAATGCGCAGCACCTTCGGTCGTCGTTCGGTCCGTCTGTCTGTCCGTCCGTCCGCATATAACAGAACAAAACTACCCGACCGAATGGTCTGAAATTTTAAATATACAATTGTTGCAAAATTTTGTCGAGTCATTTCAAATTTTATGAATATCGGATGTATAGTTTAATTACAGGGACAGTCAAAAGTTTTCCGTTACATTACGGGGAATGGGGAAAAAATCATTGCAAGTGCATTTTAATGATGTTACAGACTATGCACTTATGAAGCGCAAAAAAAATATACATTCAGTACAATATGGGGTGCAAAAAATAATTATAAAAATAGTTATAATACGAACGCACCTCATTTGCCACGTTTGACGAGCAATTTCCAACTTGTTTTTAGGTGTGTTCGTAATTATATAAATGCGCAGCACCTTCAGTCGTCGTTCGGTCCGTCTGTCTGTCCGTCCGTCCGCATATAACAGAACAAAAACTACTCAACTGAATGGTCTGAAATTTTAAATATATAATTGTTTCAAAATTTTGTCGAGTCATTTCAAATTTTACGAAAATAGGATGTATAGTTTAATTACAGGGACAGTCAAAAGTTTTCCGTTACATTACGGGGAATGGGAAAAAAATATTGCAAATGCATTTTAATGATGTTACAGACTATGCACTTATGAAGCGCAAAAAAAAAAATATACATTCAGTACAATATGGGGTGCAAAAAATAATTATAAAAATAGTTATAATACGAACGCACCTCATTTGCCACGTTTGACGAGCAATTTCCAACTTGTTTTTAGGTGTGTTCGTAATTATATAAATGCGCAGCACCTTCAGTCGTCGTTCGGTCCATCTGTCTGTCCGTCCGTCCGCATATAACAGAACAAAAACTACTCAACTGAATGGTCTGAAATTTTAAATATATAATTGTTTCAAAATTTTGTCGAGTCATTTCAAATTTTATGAAAATCGGATGTATAGTTTAATTACAGGGACAGTCAAAAGTTTTCCGTTACATTACGGGGAATGGGGAAAAAATCATTGCAAGTGCATTTTAATGATGTTACAGACTATGCACTTATGAAGCGCAAAAAAAATATACATTCAGAACAATATGGGGTGCAAAAAATAATTATAAAAATAGTTATAATACGAACGCACCTCATTTGCCACGTTTGACGAGCAATTTCCAACTTGTTTTTAGGTGTGTTCGTAATTATATAAATGCGCAGCACCTTCAGTCGTCGTTCGGTCCGTCTGTCTGTCCGTCCGTCCGCATATAACAGAACAAAAACTACTCAACTGAATGGTCTGAAATTTTAAATATATAATTGTTTCAAAATTTTGTCGAGTCATTTCAAATTTTATGAAAATCGGATGTATAGTTTAATTACAGGGACAGTCAAAAGTTTTCCGTTACATTACGGGGAATGGGAAAAAAATATTGCAAATGCATTTTAATGATGTTACAGACTATGCACTTATGAAGCGCAAAAAAAAATATACATTCAGTACAATATGGGGTGCAAAAAATAATTATAAAAATAGTTATAATACGAACGCACCTCATTTGCCACGTTTGACGAGCAATTTCCAACTTGTTTTTAGGTGTGTTCGTAATTATATAAATGCGCAGCACCTTCAGTCGTCGTTCGGTCCGTCTGTCTGTCCGTCGTCCGCATATAACAGAACAAAACTACCCGACCGAATGGTCTGAAATTTTAAATATACAATTGTTGCAAAATTTTGTCGAGTCATTTCAAATTTTATGAAAATCGGATGTATAGTTTAATTACAGGGACAGTCAAAAGTTTTCCGTTACATTACGGGGAATGGGGAAAAAATCATTGCAAGTGCATTTTAATGATGTTACAGACTATGCACTTATGAAGCGCAAAAAAAATATACATTCAGTACAATATGGGGTGCAAAAAATAATTATAAAAATAGTTATAATACGAACGCACCTCATTTGCCACGTTTGACGAGCAATTTCCAACTTGTTTTTAGGTGTGTTCGTAATTATATAAATGCGCAGCACCTTCAGTCGTCGTTCGGTCCGTCTGTCTGTCCGTCCGTCTGCATATAACAGAACAAAAACTACTCAAGTGAATGGTCTGAAATTTTAAATATATAATTGTTTCAAAATTTTGTCGAGTCATTTCAAATTTTACGAAAATCGGATGTATAGTTTAATTACAGGGACAGTCAAAAGTTTTCCGTTACATTACGGGGAATGGGAAAAAAATATTGCAAATGCATTTTAATGATGTTACAGACTATGCACTTATGAGGCGCAAAAAAAAATATACATTCAGTACAATATGGGGTGCAAAAAATAATTATAAAAATAGTTATAATACGAACGCACCTCATTTGCCACGTTTGACGAGCAATTTCCAACTTGTTTTTAGGTGTGTTCGTAATTATATAAATGCGCAGCACCTTCAGTCGTCGTTCGGTCCATCTGTCTGTCCGTCCGTCCGCATATAACAGAACAAAAACTACTCAACTGAATGGTCTGAAATTTTAAATATATAATTGTTTCAAAATTTTGTCGAGTCATTTCAAATTTTATGAAAATCGGATGAATAGTTTAATTACAGGGACAGTCAAAAGTTTTCCGTTACATTACGGGGAATGGGGGAAAAATCATTGCAAGTGCATTTTAATGATGTTACAGACTATGCACTTATGAAGCGCAAAAAAAATATACATTCAGTACAATATGGGGTGCAAAAAATAATTATAAAAATAGTTATAATACGAACGCACCTCATTTGCCACGTTTGACGAGCAATTTCCAACTTGTTTTTAGGTGTGTTCGTAATTATATAAATGCGCAGCACCTTCAGTCGTCGTTCGGTCCGTCTGTCTGTCCGTCCGTCCGCATATAACAGAACAAAAACTACTCAACTGAATGGTCTGAAATTTTAAATATATAATTGTTTCAAAATTTTGTCGAGTCATTTCAAATTTTATGAAAATCGGATGTATAGTTTAATTACAGGGACAGTCAAAAGTTTTCCGTTACATTACGGCCAATGGGAAAAAATTATTTCAAGTGCATTTTAATGATGTTACCAGCCTTTCGATCGGAATGAAATTAATATGCACTTAAGAAGTGAACTAAAATATACATTCGGTACAATATGCGGTGCAAAAAATAAAACTAATTTTAGTACGAACGCATCTCATTTGCCACGTTTGACGTGCAATTTCCAACTTGTTATTATTATTATTAATGTGAACGAACTTATGATCCACCCTATATACTTCTTTTAAAATCAGGCTTTTAAGTAAAAGGATTGGGCAAATTTGCAGATTGATTGCAAATAAAATCCGGAAAATCTTACGCTCGTAAAAAATGCACGTTTCATGAGCGGATATTTCGATAGATACAATAAGCAGGGTTCGTTGATATATATCAATGGATATATATCTTGATATATATCGTGATATATATCCGATATTTATTTTCAAAATATCAAGATTTTTGATATTTTCGATATTTTTATTTTCATACATTTGATATTTATTTTTTAAATGTCGTATTTTTGATATTTTCATATATCTGATATTTATTTTCAAAATATTTTCAGTCAAAAGAAGTGCAAATGAATTCTTCTACTGTTATTAAAAATTAGCCCATCTGTAAATAAATAACTAAAAAGAATAGCTCCCAAAATATTCCCTACACTCCAAAAACTAGTTTTGAACTGTACCTGCAGCTTTCCCATTACCATCATAAGAAATCTGTCTTTGAACAATACCTCCCTACCCTGTCTCAATTCTTTATGTAGACTGCACCTTCTAGAATGAGATAAAGGGGTTAATTGGTGATTGGATTTTAGCAAAAAAATCTCATATAAGCTTTATGTTTGAAACTGAATATTTAAATGTTGAACCAAAAATTTGGTGGGATAATATTAAATTAGAACAGCCCATGAAAGATAATTTAACTTATCAGTTGTTTACAGATTCTCCTTCAATAGATGCATTAGAATCTTCTAATTTTGATTTACTTCAGTCTAAATTGTGCAGTAGGCTAGGGAATGAAAAACCAGACAAACTTACATTCATGTTCAAATTCTTCAACAGAAAAATTTTGTATTTTAGAATTTGTTGTGTAATTTTATTTATTTTTTAAACTGAATCCTGCATTTTGTGTTTTGATGAGTGAAAAAGCAACTTTTGCAGAAGATTGTTTTTTCAATTATTTGATCATAAATTTTATAAGAAAAATATAAAAAAAGACATTTAGAATATTGTTTTATTATGTTTTCATGTTAAATGTAATACGTTTTAGATTCAAATTTATATTAAGTCTAAAAATCTTTATAATTAGCAGTAAGCTGACAATTGTGAAAATATCGGATATATATCGAAAATATCGGATATATATCAAAATATCGGATATTTTTGATATTTTCGAAAATATCACGATATTTACGAACCCTGACAATAAGAAAATGGAAAGAAGTTTTACTTACATAAATACAATTCTTCAAGAAGCAAGATTTTTAAAACATCCTTGAATATGCCGTTCTTTGCCGAAAATAATTAAATTAACTTAAAAGCTAACTGAAGAACATTAAAACAGTAAACAGAAATGAATGCTTGTCAGATAAAATCGAGAGTTTGTGTACTTCTTGTCCACAAAAATATTTCAAGAAAAGCAGTAGCGTTTGTTTTAACTTAATAACGATAGCGTTATCTTACGCTCTTGAACCGTGCGTGAAACGATAAAGGAGTGTAGAGGTGTGTTTTATACGAGATGATATTATACACGTAAATTTCTTTTATATCTAAAGAATAATATTTGTTTGGGCAATGTGATTATTTTCAAAGAGTGTTAGATAACGACAATGGGTACTTTTATACAGTCAAACATTTTAAGCAGATACCACGAAATATTTCACTATATTGAAAGGGATATAAGGAGCAGTCAAAAAGTTCCCGGAATTTCGTTGTAACTCTTTATTACCACAATATAGATACACATTTACTTAACCGTCTTCAAAGCAGGTTCCGTAAGAATACACGCACTTGCCTCACTACTCTTGCCATTGCTGGAAACAACGATGAAAGTCCTGTTTTCGTATCTTCCCAAGTTCAGCCCCCCCCCCGTCGGTTTTTTTATCTCTTCTACGCAGAGGCATCGCGATGGGGGGGGGGGGGGGGGGGTATGGGGGGAGGGGGAGCCTCCCCCTCTAATATATGTGAACTTCGGAAATTTGAGCTTAGAGTTGGGAAATTCTAGATTTTTGAAAGAGTTTTTCTTTTTTTTTTTTTAAATAATAGTAAACAAATATGAAATTTTTATTGTTTTTCTAACTGCCTTTTTGAGTTCTGTAGCAGTAAAGAAGTTAAATTATTAAAAGAAGTACAAAAATCAGCCAGACTCAATTTGTCATTGTGTTTCTCTCTGCTACGAAAATATCACACATCTACCAAATGTCCCTACTGTTGGCCATCAACAGTGTCTCTAATCCATTATTCCCTTTATTTCTCCCAAATCTTTGTTCCTTTCTCAATATAAGATGACGGTATTTTCATATGAAGTGCGATTATGATTCGTACGCAACAGAAGAGAAAAAATGTGCAAACCTTAAACTAATGCTGGTTTTCTCTAAATATATGCGATTTTTCTAACGTTTAAATCCTACCTTTACTGTACAGTTTGAAATTGCTTCCTTAACTATTCATTTAGCAATTGGGTATCTTATCATTTTCATGCTCAATGATTCTAAGATAGGAAAATAGAAATTAGTTTTGAATTTAATTATTTAAATGAAAGAGGTGCACTTAAACTTTCATTAAACAAACCAATAATTATAATTTTTGTTTTTAGTTTCAGTATTTTTCTTTGGAAAGGATTTTTTTACATATAAGTATCATTATCATAAACACACATTGCACATATCATTTATTTCAGTTGGAAAATAAAGCAATTTGTTTCAAGTTGGGAAATTTTTTAATTCCCCCCCCCCCTCCTCCCGAAAAAATATTTGTAGCTACGCCACTGCTTCTACGGTGTCAAAACGGTTACCTTTAAGGTCCATTATGATCATGGGTAAGAGACAGAAAACGTCATATTTAAAACCATTTTCTTACAGCATTTCCAAACACTTATCTTTAATTGAAATGTATATTTATACGTGAATATTGAAAAAGAAAGAAAGTTTAAAAATAATTAAATTCCTACGTGTGAAAGGGATTTAATGGTGAAATTTACGTCATATTTAAAATGATATATTTAAATTATCATATTTAAAACGATTTTCTTATAGCATCTAAAATAAAACATTTCTTGTAAGCGTTATAAAAATCCGGAAGGCAGTGTTTTTTTTTCTTTTATCAGTTTATACCAGATGATTTTCAAATTCGTAATTGATCTTTCCTAATCAATCATGAAACAGCCGTCAGCTGTCGCGACAACAGTGGATGCGGCCTTGGTAAGCAAAAAATCACCCTGTCAAATTGAAGTGAATGGTAACCCAATTACAGAGATCACCCCTTGTCATGATAATACCATTTAATCTTCGTAATCGAGTAATCTTTTTAAAATAGAGCAAATTAGCGAGTTTTTAGAGCCTGCGGAGTCTGACGGGGTATTTGAGATTGGTGAGCATAACTCGAAGGAGGCAGAACACCTTGTTAATAATAAAATTTCTAATTATTTTCAATAATTAAACAAACTAATTAAAAAATTGTTTTACTTATTTATTGTTATACTGAATACAATATTTTTTAAACTAAAATTTATGGAATTATTGTAAAATAACTTTATAAAATAATTGCATAATATAAATTTTTAGTAGAGTATGCAGACAAATAATAACTTTGTAAACAATCAAACCAATACACACACATACATATATATTACAGAGTCCACGCCGATAGCATATCCGATTTCCTTTTTCCTTTTATTTTTAATTGAACATTTTTTAATGAAATGTAGTCATGAAATGCATAAAATTTTAACCAAGGTGGAATAAAACACCAATTTCCATAAATATTCATGAAGTAATAATAAAAATCATGGGTTACAGATAGAATTTATTGAAATAGCAAGGTATTTATTTAAATAACTAAAAATTTTTAATAAGGATTTGTAACTAGGATAACTAGGTAAAGTAACCCGGCGTTGCCCGGAATTTTAAGAATGTTTGTTTTGAAAAACCAATTTCAAAATTTAATATACAAATAAAAAAAATAAAAACTGTCGAAGTGTTGTACACATGAATCAAATGAAAACCCAGTATAAAAATGTATAAATTTATATAACAGACGCAAAATAATACAGCTATAAATGAACTTCTTTCCATTCATCATTGGAGCAATAATGTTAAAATACTCCAATATTTCCAAAGTCGAGTTTTTATCATGCTTCAATACATTTTTTCATGCTTATATGACGTTATATTCACCACGTCCTTTATATTTCCAATATGATGTAATATTTCATTTTTTTTTAATTCGTCAAATTAATTAAATAATTATAATTTTCCACGTGGAAATCATAAAACAGAAAAATTATGTCGTAACATTCACTTTTGCTTTTAATTCGCCAAACTATTTATTTTATTTTCCTTTTTTCACGTGGAAATCTTGCAGTAGAAAAGTTATGATGTAAAATATTCCCCTTTTTTAAATTCGTCAAACCATTTATTTCATTTTTTCACGTGGAAATCTTGCAATAGAAAAGTAATTGTTGTATTAAGAATTTTATTGTGGATTTTTAATTTTTGGCAACAACTATAACGAAAAATGTTTAAATTTGATTAGAAATTGCTGTTAAATTTGTGGTTTTTTATTAATTAAAAATTAACTATAAGTTATTCTGATTCCGGATTACGTTAGTTGCCTCGGCCGTGTTTTAATACACATGTACGTAACATTTCACAATTCTGGCTTCCAAACTGTGGATTTGTATAGCATTACAGACAGACAGATAGACAAATTTCCATTTTTAGGTGCGTTCGTAATTATATAAATACGTAGCACCTATAGTCGTCGTTCAGTCCGTCCGTCTGGCTGTCCGCATATAACAGAGCAAAAACTACCCAACCGAATGGTCTGAAATTTGAAATATAAAATTGTTGCAAAATTTTGTCGAGCCATTTCAAATTTTATGAAAATCGGATTTATAGTTTAATTACAGGGACAGTCAAAAGTTTTTCTTTACATTACGGCCAATGGGAAAAATTATTGCAAGTGCATTTTAATGATGTTACAGCCTTCCGAATAGTCTGAAATTTTAAAGATATAATTGTTGCAAAATTTTGTAGAGCCATTTCAAATTTTATGAAAATCGGATGTATAGTTTAATTACAGGGACAGTCAAAAGTTTTTCTTTACATTACGGCCAATGGGAAAAATTATTGCAAGTGCATTTTAATGATGTTACAGCCTTCCGAATGGTCTGAAATTTTAAAGATATAATTGTTGCAAAATTTTGTCGAGCCATTTCAAATTTTAGGAAAATCGGATGTATAGTTTAATTACAGGGACAGTCAAAAGTGTTCGGGGAATGGGAAAAAAATTATTGGGAGTGCATTTTAATGATGTTAAAGACTATGTACTTTATGAAGTGCAAAAAATTATACATTCAGTACAATATGGGGTGCAAAAAATAATTATAAAACTTGTTATAGTAGGAACGCACCTCATTTGCCACGTTTGACGAGCAATTTCCAACTTGTTATATTATTAGATTGAAACATAAAAAGAATTCTTACCTTCTCTTTAAAAATAAGCAGAATTTTCTGAACGATTTTGCAGATTTTCCGAAAAACATTTTGAACATTCGAAGCCAAAATTTCTCCAGCACTTTCAGCTTAAGAGATGGTCTTCTGCAAAATGACACATTCGCGAAAACGTTTAATATTTGAATTACACATTAGAAGAGAGCATGTGACATAAGCTCAGATTATGATCGCTGTCATCACTGATCGCCTTAGCCATCCGGTATACTCAATTCCGTAAAGGAACGATAATAAGTTTTATTTTGAGTTTGGATTAAGTTCAAGCATGTGAACAGTAAGTCACTATCTTAATATATTTGTTAAAGATATTATTTTTTATATGCAGTAAAACTTGTTAATGGAAGAATAGCAAGAGACCAGAAGAAAATTCCATTTTAGACAAAAACAAGTCAAACGTGGCAAATGAGGTGTGTGTTCGTACTATAACTAGTTTTATAAATATTTTTTGCACTATCCATACTGTACTGAATGTATATTTTAGTGCACTTCATAAGCGCATATCAATTTCATTCTTTTCGAAAAGCTGTAACATCATTAAAATGCACTTGAAATAATTTTTCCCATTGGCCGTAATATAACGGTAAACTTTTAACTGTCCCTGTAATTAAACTATACATCCGATTTTCATAAAATTTGAAATGTCTCGACAAAATTATGCAATAATTATATATTTTAAATGTCAAACGATTCGGTTGGGTAGTTTTTGCGCTGTTATATGCGGACAGACGGACTGAATGACGACTATAGGTGCTACGTATTTATATAATTACGAACGCACCTAAAAAGGGGATAAAGCTGGGCTTCCAGGGTTACAGAATATAGGTGAAAATCATTTTTTTTTTAAATAATTGAAAGCTCTAATAGATTTTTTTACATTTAATATATATTTTTTGGAATGCCCACTTACAATATCAAAAATCATTTTTATATGAAAAATAGAAATTATGCGTTAAAATAAAGTTTTGAAATTTATTAAAAGCGATACTCTCGTATTGGCCTTGTGCTAGGACCAGGAGTTAACCAAAGAAGGAATTAACTAATTAATGAAGATGGAGTTCCTTTACCTGCGGTTTATTCTGTTGAGCTGTCTACATGACAGACACCAGATGTTATTTATTAATAAGGTTTTCTGAGCGGAATATGCTCGCCGGTTGTCAGCCCAGGTAGCTCAAACGGCAGAGCATTGGCAATATAAGCCAAAAGTCTGGGTTCGAGTTCCAGCTTGGGTATATGTTTTCGCTCAGTTGGAAAAATTCAAATCGTATAACTTCACCAATCAGTATGATTGTGTTTAAAATAAATAGTATTTATTCGAGATACTCCCTGCCAAAATTATAAGGACACTAAAAATATGTAACAAATATTCAATTTTATACAATTCTAAGCAGAATCGGGACGTGGATTTGTTTAAGTGTGTGCTAAAAAACTGTATGGCGTCTTTTGGGAGAAAACTTTCTCCTCGTTACGCATGAATTATGATATAAATTCAAATTTTTCGTAGATATATCTTATACTATGTTATTTTTCAATCTGCTCTTTTAAGGTTCAGTTTCTCATCAATGCATCAAAGTTTCTTCGAAATGGTCACATATTTACATCATAAAAATTTTATTACATACGTTATTGCTTACAACTTATAACGATTTTCACATGTTTGATGTTATATCTCAAAACACTGTCCAGATTAATGAAATTTTCTTCATATAATTAAATCATCAAATTTGAGTTTTAGGGGGGAAAATATAGGGTGAAACCCAGTTATTGACACCAAACCAGTAACTGACACTTAAGAAAAGATCTAACTAAAATGAGAATTTTCTTGTAAAATTCTTCAAAGTCATTGCTACCTAATGGTATTTATTTTTCAAACTGTTATAAATTATTTTTCAATTATTGGTTTTTCAAAAAAAGGATGGTGTCAGTTACTGGAGTTATTGACCATATTTATGAAAAAACAAGTGGGTAAGTGTGATCACAAATCGCACAGAGGGTTTCGTTTAATATTTCTTTCAAAACACTTTATCCTTTTGAAAAATCTGTTAGTTCCGCATTTCGCAACCAGGGGCGCACTCTATTCTAAACAAACCTATATCCGAACGAAACTCCGTTTTACATACTATCCGTAGATATATTAGTCGAAGGGATTGGGCCCATAGCACCCGAGATAAGTAGGCGCCCCTGGCGGTAAAAAGTGGAACTAAAATATGTAAGGCTATGGTGCATAATATGAAAGAATGGTCAAACGGTGCCGGCAAAAGTTGGAAAGGTGCTCCCCGGTGAAAAGGACGGGGGTTAGAAAAATTGCGTAAAAAACACAAGTTAGAGCCCGGAGGAGTAAATAATATAAGACTTTTTGATAAGTTTATGATTTGTCGTGCGGTCTGGGGTATTCAGCTATACGTATGCAAAATTCATGTCTCCAACTTAATTAGGGGCTATCTTAGAAAGAATTGCTTAAAATACGTATGTGGTATCTCAAACGGTTAAACGTAAGACTTTTTCAAGATTTTACGATTTGTCGCCTGGCCTCAGGTGTTCTTCTATAAGTATGCAAAATTTCAAATCTCCAATTTAATAAAGGGCTCAGTTAGAAAGAATTGCTTAAAATACGCATGTGGGAGCCCAAAGGGTTAAATGTACGACTTTTTCAAAATTTTATGATTTGTCGCATGATGTTTCAGCTATAAGTATGCAAAATTTCACGCCTCCAACCTAATTAGGGGCTCACTTAGAAAGAATTGTTTAAAACACACATGTGGGAGCCCAAACGGTTAAACGTACGACAATTTCAGAATTTTATGGTTTGTCATTTGATGTGAAGTGTTCAGCTACAAGTATGCAAAATTTCACGCCTCCAACCTAAGTAGGGGCTCACTTAGAAAGAATTGTTTAAAATACACATGTGGGAGCTTAAAGGGTTAAATGTACGACTTTTTCAAAATTGTATGGTTTGTAATTTGATATGAGGTGTTCAACTATAAGTATGTAAAATTTTATGCCTCCAACCTAAATAGGGCCTCACTTAGAAAGAATTGTTTAAAATACACATGTGGGAGCCCAAAGGGTTAAATGTACGACTTTTTGAAAAAATTATGATCTGTCGTTTGATGTGAGTTGTTCAGCTGCAAGTATGCAAAATTTCACGCCTCTAACCCAATTAGGGGATCACTTTGAAAGAATTGTTTAAAATACACATGGGGGAGCCCAAAGGGTTAAATGTACGACTTTTTCAAAATTTTATGATTTGTCGTTTGATTTGAAGTGTTCAGCTATAAGTATGCAAAATTTCACGCCTTCAACCTAAATAGGGGCTCACTTAGAAAGAATTGCTTAAAATACATATCTGTTAGCTCAAATGGTTAAACGTAAGACTTTTTTAAGATTTTATGATTTGTCTCCTGGCGTCAGGTGTTCTGTTATAAGTATGCAAAATTTCAAATCTCCAATTTAATAAGGGGCTCAGTTAGAAAGAATTGCTTAAAATACGCATGTGGGAGCCCAAAGTGTTAAATGTACGACTTTTTCAAAATTTTATGATTTGTCGCATGATGGTGTTCAGCTATAAGTATGCAAAATTTCATGCCTCCAACCTAATTAGGGGCTCACTTAGAAAGGATTGTTTAAAATACACATGTGAGACCCCAAAGGGTTAAATTTACAACTTTTTCAAAATTTTATCATTTGTCGTTTGATGTGAGGTGTTCAGCTATAAGTATGCAAAATTTCACGCCTCCAACCTAATTAGAGGCTCACATAGAAAGAATTGTTTAAAATACACATGTAGGAGCCCAAAGGGTTAAATGTACAACTTTTTCAAAATTTTATGATTTGTCGTTTGATCTGAGATGTCCAGCTATAAGTATGCAAAATTCATGTCTCCAACTTAATGAGGGGCTCTCTTAGAAAGAATTGCTTAAAATACGTATGTGGTATCTCAAAGGGTTAAACGTAAGACTTTTTCAAAATCTTACGATTTGTCGCCTGGCCTCAGGTGTTCTTCCATAAGTATGCAAAATTTCAAATCTCCAATTTAATAAAGGGCTCAGTTAGAAAGAATTGCTTAAAATACGCATGTGGGAGCCCAAAGGGTTAAATGTACGACTTTTTCAAAATTTTATGATTTTTCGCATGATGTTTCAGCTATAAGTATGCAAAATTTCACGCCTCCAACCTAATTAGGGGCTCACTTAGAAAGAATTGTTTAAAACACACATGTGGGAGCCCAAACGGTTAAACGTACGACAATTTCAGAATTTTATGGTTTGTCATTTGATGTGAAGTGTTCAGCTACAAGTATGCAAAATTTCACGCCTCCAACCTAATTAGGGGCTCACTTAGAAAGAATTGTTTAAAATACACATGTGGGAGCTTAAAGGGTTAAATGTACGACTTTTTCAAAATTGTATGGTTTGTAATTTGATGTGAGGTGTTCAACTATAAGTAGGTAAAATTTTATGCCTCCAACCTAAATAGGGCCTCACTTAGAAAGAATTGTTTAAAATACACATGTGGGAGCCCAAAGGGTTAAATGTACGACTTTTTGAAAAATTTATGATCTGTCGTTTGATGTGAGTTGTTCAGCTGCAAGTATGCAAAATTTCACGCCTCTAACCCAATTAGGGGCTCACTTTGAAAGAATTGTTTAAAATACACATGGGGGAGCCCAAAGGGTTAAATGTACGACTTTTTCAAAATTTTATGATTTGTCGTTTGATTTGAAGTGTTCAGCTATAAGTATGCAAAATTTCACGCCTTCAACCTAAATAGGGGCTCACTTAGAAAGAATTGCTTAAAATACATATGTGTTAGCTCAAATGGTTAAACGTAAGACTTTTTCAAGATTTTATGATTTGTCTCCTGGCCTCAGGTTAGAGGTCTGCACGGGCCGGAATTTCCAGGCCCGGGCCCGGCCCGGCCCGAAGGAAAGCTATTTTGGCCCGGCCCGGCCCGGTGTAAAAATTGAAAGTTCGGCCCGAGCCCGGCCCGGCCCGTTTACATTTTTACCGTTCTCGGCCCGGCCCGGCCCGTACAAAAATCAGTGAAAACAGGCCCGGCCCGGCCCGACTAAATGTCTACAAAAAATTCCGTTTTTTCTCGACATACAATTAAGATTCTTTTATTGAATACTACATGCATATTTATGGGAACATTTTACAGTATATTTTAAATTACTATGTGTTCGCAAAATAGAAAACACACAATAGTAAACTTTAACGATTACTTACAGTGTTTTAGTCAACGTCTCTACAGACGTTTCAAAATTTAAATAAGGGTTCATTAAAAGATTATTGTAGTTTAGAATAAAGGGTTAAAAAACATGATAACTTTTGAAGCTTATAATAAAAGGTAGATTTGTGAAAATATTTCTGTCATTTTTAAGGCTTTTCTCAAATCCAAAGGAGCTACATTTTGATACATTTATGAATTCATTTCTTTTCGGAAACGCATGAGATTGGCAGGTATTCTTATTCAGAAACCATGTAAATGCCGTTTTTTTTTTAGATAAAAGTAATATATCTTTCAGAAAATACTGCCAAAGTTAGCGTTTTGAATCGAATTTCCGGAAGCGATAGCACAGGAAAGGAGAAAACGTACAGTCACGTGACAAGAGTCTCTGTTATCTCTGTACGTAATTTATGAAAAATGAAAACGCTATTTGATCCCAATTGCCTTCGATACTCAGCCTCTCAATTTTATGCCTTTATAGATAAAAATGAGTCAGAAAATGTGTCTGAGAGTTTCGCATTGTTGAGCAGTAAATATGAGAACCACCTTAAGGTACATTTCCAAAGATACTGTTAACAGAAGTTCATTATCGCTATTAATACTTTTACAAAACATAATGCCTGTCCTACACATCCCGAGAACGATTAAGACCAGTTCCGTCCCGGCACAAGTCTGCCGAAAAAAATTAAACCCGGGATCAGGCATCATGTAACTGTACGATGCCGATCTCTACGATGGACATGTTACATTTCTGTATTGATGTTGTTAAACTCGCATCGGCTCGTAACGCACATTTATACTTCTCGAAAAAGTCATATTCATTGGAAATGACCTCGTATTTTATCTGCTCCTCTCAAATTCTTATATCGGGCCGATAGGCCCGATTATTTTTTTTTATCGGCCGGGCCCGGCCCTTCAGGCCCGTTCAAATTTTTGCCGGCCCGGCCCGGCCCGTTGAAAAAATTGTCCTAATTCTGCCGGCCCGGCCCGGCCCGTTTGAAAATTCTCCTCCATTCCGCCGGCCCGGCCCGGCCCGCGGGCCGGGCCGTGTACGGGCCTCGGGCCAAGCCCGGGCCCGTGCAGACCTCTACCTCAGGTGTTCTGTTATAAGTATGCAAAATTTCAAATCTCCAATTTAATAAGGGGCTCAGTTAGAAAGAATTGCTTAAAATACGCATGTGGGAGCCCAAAGTGTTAAATGTACGACTTTTTCAAAATTTTATGATTTGTCGCATGATGGTGTTCAGCTATAAGTATGCAAAATTTCATGCCTCCAACCTAATTAGAGGATCACATAGAAAGAATTGTTTAAAATACACATGTAGGAGCCCAAAGGGTTAAATGTACAACTTTTTCAAAATTTTATGATTTGTCGTTTGATCTGAGATGTCCAGCTATAAGTATGCAAAATTTCAAGTCTCCAATATATATAGTTTCTGAGAACGGGCTCTGTGACGGACAGACAGACGGACAGGCAGAAGGACGGACAGACAGAGGAGCGAGATGAATAGGGTTTCGTCAGATGAACGAAACTCTAAAAAAGAAATAATTTTTAGTAATAAAAAGTATAATTTTTCAAAATTTTCTTAACGATAACTTTTTCATGTACCTCTACTAACACTTTCAAAAACAAAGATATAAAATAGATTTAAAATTTTGTAATAGTGATTTCAACAAGAAAGAATCCCTAAGACTGCTAGTCACTGAGCTTCCGAATTCCCCTCATAGTAATGTTAAGTCTATGGGCGTTTGATGCATTCGTGTTTTTAAAATATCTCCACGGGAAATTAACTTCTTTTGTCTATGTTCTCTTCTTAAAGGGTGTCTCTTTTTTTCTTAATTCTCAAAATATTTCTAAAATATATAGTTTATCTTTTATGAAGTGTTAAAATCTTACTCGCAATTCGGCAGCTTTTAACACATAAAATATTAAATTAAGCATAGATTTTTTAAATATTTTGAAAACAAAGGGAAACTAGAAAACAGGAATTCTGCTTTTTCATAATTTAGTGTCGCCCCCGATGGAAAAAAAAAAAATATATATATGTATATAGAAATAGTACAAAACATATTTCAATTTTAAGACTTACAGAACACGCTTTTATTTTATGTAAAATGACGTCATTCGCATCCGCTTAAGAATTCCACATTTACGATCCACTCTTAAACATCTACAGTAAAGTAGGCATAGGACGTCACTATCGCGAAATAATACACAAATGCAGCAAAAAGATGCCGTCATTAAAGGAACTCGAAAACAAAACGGCTGTCAAATGATTCATAGGTCTTTATTTGTTTGTAACATTAATATAAATACTTAAAATTAAATATAGTTTATAATAGCTCCCTGTTTTAACAGAAATCATTCGTTTATATTTTTTTTCAAAATAGCACGTATTTTAATTACATTTTCTTTCGGTTGTTATGAGAAAATGGCAACAAAAATATATAATTAATATTTTACAACTATTTTTCCTTTACTTTCTACAGAAATGGAGTACTTCCGTTCCCAATATTAAGCAAATGGCTCCAAAAACTACAAAAAAATTAATATTTCAAAAATAAATGGGGATGCAATTTTCAAACAAATTGCATTTAAAAGTACTTTTTTTTCCAATATGACGGTATAAAAATTGAAAATGTGCGATGCTTAGAAGTTTAAAAAAGTGCTATAGAGTATTTAATTGTACTGCTTTGTTTTACGGCTGGCTTCTGTAAGGTAACGTTATTTTTTGAAGACAAGACGGCAGAAAATAAGATGGGAGAAAGAAATAGCATACCGTACCAGGGGCTAGAAAGAGGCATCTTATAAGGAGAGTACAAAGAAAAAAAGCAATTAAAAACATTAATTTTCCGAGGGGATATTTTAAATATACGAATGCATCCCATTCCATCCCTATAGACTTAGCATTAGTGAGGGGAATTCGGAAGTTGAGTGACTAGCAGCCTTAAGGTGTTAGTTTATTCCATCTGTCATTGAAATTATAGTTACAACTGTTGCAAAAAAAAAAAAAAAAAAAAAAAAAAAAGAGTCTTTTATTGTGCATTTTATTAATATTCTAGAAAAATCATAACAATTAAAAAAATATATCGGAAAGTTATTTTAAAGCATAAAAAATGGAATCAAACAATACTATTTTTTGGATTTAATACTAGTCCAGATGAAAGTAAACAGTTATAGAGACAATTCTCATTAACACAAATAATAAATTCTGTTTCATTCATAAATTCAAATTAAGTTTCGATTGGAGTTTATTCTAAAATATGTATAACGAGACCAAACAATAGTTGCCCGGTAGCGTGGTCAGTAAGCGGAGGCTGCTGTCACCCCGAGGGTCCGGGTTCGAGTCCCTGGGTAAGACATGGATGTAATTGTGAATGTCCCATTATAGTTATATAATATACTAGGGGGCTCTGCCCCCTGCGAGCTATGCTCGTCAACCCCCGTGTTCAGACACCGCAGACTCTAACATCACGCTAATTTGATAGGCTTTAAAAAGATTTCGGAAGATTGAATTATAATTTGAATCTGACAATTATAATCTGACGTAATTTCCACCAAACTTTTCTTTCTCTTTTTAATATTCCCGTAAAAATACTTTTGTTAGAAATGAAATATTATGATCATCTTAAAATATCAAATCGCGCAATATATCTCGCGCAATTTTTAATTTAAACTGTTTTGCAATGTTATCTTTTGTTCATTTTACGTAATAAGTGTAATGTGACGTAAATTCTCCTATTTAAGACTTCTCACGCATGTTAATGAATTTATTATTTTATAATATTACTTCTCTTTTAAAATTCACGTGTAAATATAGTTTTTATGACGTAATTTTCAATGAGTTCCTGCTTTTTATATTTTCTGTTTATAATAGTCACGTGTAAAATAAATTTTTAATTTGAAGCAAACATTATTGTTTGAGCTGTTTATACAGTTGGCAACAGTTTAATTAATACAATTTTCTAAAATATGTAAAAATACCTCTCGAAATGCTAAAAATTTGAATTTAAAATAGAAATAAAACCTCAAAAAATGAGTCAAATTCAAAAACTAAATGCAGTCTACACACCGGGAAATTCTGACGCAAAAAATGATCTAAAAAAATTCCTGTGTACAGTTCTTGCTCCTACAAAACTTTTTTAATGGAACGATTTTGTCCAACTTTGGCATTAAATATCTCTTAAAATAATTCTTCTATTTGAAAACTGTCTGCATCAGCGTGTTTATCAAACATTTCTCTATAATATTACCGATTTTCATATTTTTGTATGCAACAGTTTTTTAAATATTAACGAAGAAAGGTCATACTTAAGCATTCAAATTGGATGTCGATCTGCCGGGAATATCTACACAGATTTTCATTGGTCCATTTCCAAATCAAAACTTTTTTTATATATATATAGAAGGATGTAATGGAAAATAAAAAATTGTTGTGACTTGTTGTTTCTATGTATAATAAGGATCATTCGAGGCGACAGCCATTGTAGCTATAGGCCCCAAAGCATTCTCCACTTCGGTGGACTTCAAATGTCAAATGTCAAACAAAAGAAAACCAAGAATATTTTTAATCGGAAGTCCAAAGATTGGACAATTTGGTCAATTAAATAAGAGAAAGATTGAGAATTTCTTTCACATACTTTATATATTTTAAAAAATTTGTTGCAATCACCTTTCACAAAAAATAATAATTTTGACAATAACAAAACTTACAGGATATTTATTTTTTTTAAGGACTTGGCTGGTATTTATTTTAGCAAAATCCTTACTTATTTAACTAATATTTATTATATTAAAGTTTCGTTGTTACTCTGTATTTCACAACTACTCCTCCAGAATATGGAACGCAGCGCGATGAAATTAATGCCAATTAAAATTCCGGCTATACGCATAAATCCGAGGATGGCGCATAAGCTCACCCAATTTTAAATTTTGAATTAGTTTTCGAGATATTATTATTATTATTGTTATGTAACTTTTAACGAAGTTTCTCTAAAGATGGCAACTAAATTACTCCAATTTCTTGAAAAAGGAGAAATAAAGGGGTAAGTAATGGTACATCTTCTGCTATCCAAAATGGTGAACACATATTTTTATTTTTGTTTTGTTTAAATAAATCAATTTAAGGATTTTTACTTTAGATTAGCTTTTTAAAAAATATAATGTAAAGAATATTTTTATATGACTGAGATGATTTCTGATTTCTGATATTGATAATATTTCTGAAAGTGGCAACTAAATTACTCCATTTTCGTGAAAAAAAGAGAAAGAAAAGGGTAAGTAATGGTATATCTTCTGCTATCCAAAATGGTGAACACATATCTTTATTTTTGTTTAGTTTAAATAAATCAATTAATTTTTTTTTTTTTAACTTTAGATTAGCTTTTTAAAAAATATAATGTAAAGAATACTTTTATATGACTGAGATGGTTTCTGATTTCTGATATTGATACGATTTCTGAAGATGGCAACTAAATTACTCCATTTTCGTGGGGTAAGTAATGGTATATCTTCTGCTATCCAAAATGGTGAACACATATCTTTATTTTTGTTTAGTTTAAATAAATCAATTAAAAAAATTACTTTAGATTAGCTTTTTAAAAAATATAATGTAAAAAATACTTTTATATGACTGAGATGGTTTTGGATTTCGGATATTGAAAAGATTTCTGAAGATGGCAACTAAATTACTCAATTTTCGTGAAAAAAAGAGAAAGAAATGGGTAAGTAATGGTATATCTTCTGCTATCCAAAATGGTGAACACATACCTTTATTTTTGTTTTGCTTAAATAAATCAATTTAAAGATTTTTACTTTACATTAGCTTTTTAAAAAATGTAATGTAAAGAATATTTTCATATGACTGAGATGGTTTCTGATTTCTTATATTGATAAGATTTCTGAACATGGTAACTAAATTACTCCATTTTTGTGAAAAAAAAAAGAGAAAGAAAAGGGTAAGTAATGGTATATCATCAGCTATCAGAAATGGTGAACACATATATTTATTTTTGTTTTGTTTAAATAAATCCACTAAATGATTTTTACTTTAGATTAGCTTTTTAAAAAAATTAATGTAAAGAATATTTTTATATGACTTACTTGCACATTCACTAAAATTAATGATTTTTACTTTAGGTTAGCTTTTTAAAAAATGTTATGTAAAGAATATTTTTATGACTGAGATGTTTCTGATTTCTGATTTTGATAAGACTTCTGAAGGTGGTAACTAAATTACTCTATTCCTGTGAAAAATAGCACATTCTCTAAAATTATTATCAAAAATCTGAAAGATTTTAATATTACTGATCCGAATGAAAGAATATTTCTGAATTTGTTTAAAATATAAATCAATAGACTATGATAACATGAAGTCTTGAGCATGGAGCCTGAACATACGTACAGGGCATATGCTCAGGTTAAAAGTTTTTGTCCAAACCATTGGCATTCGCCTGGACAAATTCACTCAGACGAGTTAGGCAAGTAACAAAACATTAGCTTGTCAATCTCTCAAAAATTTTATCCGAAATTCCCTAGACCAATGAAATTTTATAGCCTGTTCGTCGCTATTTTCTTAAAAAGGCATTCTACTATAATTGCCCCAAAATCACTTAATATGCAAAATGTAATTTTCGTAGTTTTCAGTTGATTTGCAGGGTAAACATGATTTCTTGCTTATAATAAAAAGCTAATTAAAATTAACAGTAGAAATACTTTCTAAATGCACAATTAAATTAAATAGCTTTTTCACCAAAAAATCGAAAGATCTCATGTAATGCAATGGTAACACACCGGGTTGCTACGCCAGCTAGTAAATTTAATAAATAATATCGTTCTTATTTAACAGATGAACCAATAAATGTTTCATATCTCATTCAACATTATAAATAATGTTCAACTACTTTTAATTAAAGAAAATATTTTTAATTTTTAGTAAATAAACCTGTTAAAGTAAGAATTTTTTACATTTCTATGAGCATTTGGAAAAATTAAGCATTGATTTTATAATTATTATCCATTCAGGAGATTCCATCTGGAATTCTGGAGTGAATATTCACTCTAAGCAGGAGTGAGTATTGTATGTATTGGTGTTACTCAGCAGGCAATCAGAACAGTCTTGTCTACGACGCTTTTTTTTAAGATAAGAGAAAGACATTTTAGGATTAAAATATGCGGATATTATTAAAGTGATTATTTATGAAACTTTTTATTTTCATGTAAAATAAAATGTAATTAATTCATAAAGGATACAGAATGATAGAACTTTCTCAAAGAGCATTCGAAACACTTTTGCGGTTTCAAACTAAAATGTTTCTTTTGCAGTTTTTAATTAGCGCGTCAAAAGTATATTCAAAGTTGAGTCACATATACATTGCTTGCATTATAATTTTCACTCCCGTCTTGAGTCTGTCATGACTGATAATTATACACAGTTAAGTTCATAGTAATAAATAAAGAATGATAAATAGTGGCTCAGTTTGCTTAAAGAATCATAAAACACGTAATATTCCACTTCCCTCAATATCCATATTTTAGGTAGCTTTCATTACAAAAAGCTACCTATTGCAGCCGTTTGGAGGAAAGCGATTTCAAAAAATTTTGGTATATTTTCATCGAACTGGAAATCTTAATATTGTTAATGATTTTAAATTGAAAACACTAATGGGTTTTGGTACTAAATATAGACTTCCATCTAAATTTACTGTTAAATCTATTATCAAACAGTTTACATATGGTATAGATATTTTTATATATAAAATTTCAATCTATTACAATAAACCTATTGCATATTTTAATCAATGGAAAATATTAGTAATTGAAAAATTAACTATGGCTTTAAAAAATAATATTTCTGATTTGGTTTCTATTAACACAAAGCATTTTTTCCAACAAATTACTAAATTACAAAAAAAAAAACTACGTTATTACATATGTAGACAAATCTCCTAATAATTATGCAGTCATATGTAAATCTTATTATCCCCAACTTCTTACAACCTGTATTTCTTCTAATAAATCTTTTCAAAAAACTAATGAAATGTAATCGTAAATAATCGTAAAATTCAAAGTTATTATAAACTATTAAATATTCTATAATCTAATAACTTTAATTATCCTTATTTAGTTCTTATTCCCAAATTTCATAAAACTCCAATTAAATTTAGGGCTGTAACTATTGGTTGCAATACATATAATAATAAAGCCAATAAACTTCTATTAAAAATTCTTAATCAATTATATATACTTACTACAAACAATGATAATACACATTGTATAAAAAATAGCTATCAACTGGTCAATAGTTTAAAAAATCCTCATTGTGTATATAATATAACGACATATGACTTCAAAGATCTTTTTAATAATATAGACTTATTAGATTTACATAATATTATAAATGCATTATTTAAAAAGTATTATAAAAAACTGGAATTACCATCTAATATTGATATTGCTTATTTTAAATCATTAACAAACTTCATTATCTATAATAATTATATATTGCAAGATAACACATTATATTTACAGCACGTCGGTATACCACAAGGTGGTTGTACATCCAGTTTATTATCAGACTTATATCCCTATGAACGTAATTTTACTAATAATAATCTCCATTTATATCGTTATATTGATGACATAATTTTAATTGCCACTGATCAATCTAAAATTTCTCAATTTCCAGTTGATTATCCCACTAATTTGGAATTAGCGGAAAACATCTTATCTAACAATACAATTAACTTCTTAGATCTTAAAATTACAATAAAAGACAACAAAACAATAACAGATTTATATGATAAACGTAAAGAATTTAAATTCAAAGTTAACACATTTACAAATTTTAAATCTTGTCTTCATCATTCTGTATATCGAAATATACTACTTAATCATTTATATAGAATAAAATGTTTATGTTCTTCTCATCTAATTAACAATAATATTAAAAAACTAATTTATGATGCATTAAATCATGGTTTTCCAAAAAAATTCATATATTCATTAATATACAATTAGTACTTACATGATCTTAAAAAAAAAAAAAATAAATAAAAAAAATAACGCATGCGTAAAAAAATTACAAAAAAATTTATAAAATAAAAAAATATTTATAAAAAATTTAAAATTGTAAAATAATAATAAACAATTACTATAGGATGGTTGGGTGGGTAGATGCCAGAGTACGGAGGAGGGTGGAGTTGTCTGGATAATACGCAATGGTTAATTTAAAAAAAATGATGGGGCTTTTGTATTATAACTACATTTCAAATACGTGTTTTATATGGATGTTGATTTGATGTTTTATATGTAATTGGTGACATTTCTTTTTTTTAATTTCAATTCATATTAAATTTAACTTATTTAATCAAATTCAATATTAACTTGTTCTTAAATTTTAGTCTACTCAGGACAATATCATATTAATTAATAATAGTATACCATCTTTTTAGTGATTATAATGCATATAAGCTCATTTGATATAACTAATGTTATACTGTATGTATTAAAATTGGGTAAATAGTTTTTATTATTATTCCTCTATACTTTTTAATATTGTTTTATTTTCAACTTTGTATTCCATGATTAATTATCGGTTTAATGTGTTTGATTGTCACAATCATATTTTTTAGCTTTTTATGGCTAATAATTCACACACTATATTTGTGATCTTTAGGCTATTGGGAATTTTAGAATCTGACAATCTTCTATAAACATCCATTTTTTTATTTTTTTTCCTGTTCATTTTTTATATGTAATAGTAATTATTAAAGTTTTTAATATTTTTATCATATATAATTTATTTTATTTTATAGAATATAGCTATATTCTATATATATTATCAATGTTAATTTTTTTTTTAATTTCTCAGTGTAGATTAAATGGGTTTGGTAATAGAATATATTGAAAGCATTTTATTAACATTTAATTTTTTTTTTTTTTTTTTTAAATAATGATATATAGTATGGTATTATTTTTATATTAGGATTTGTGTAGTAATGCAGTTGATATATTTTAATTTCATTAGCTTTTATCAGGTTCTTCTTTTTGTGACATTTGAATAATAATAATAATAGTTTTAAAATAAATTAATAGATGGTAGCACCAAATATTTTGTCTTTTTAAAGCTTCTATTAAAGTAATAATTTTAATTTTTTACACCAGGTGGTATTGAAAGCTGTAATTGGCAATATTCTAAAATTGATATTAAGCAATTTAAAATTGTTTTAGGTATTTTAAATAATGTAATATTTTCTATTTATATTATATTAATTGAATTTATCACGGTATTTCAAAATGAATTAACTGAATCCATAGGTTTTAATTTCTGTGTTAACTTAACTGTTTTATTCACCTTAATATTATTATGCTTTTGGATTCCATGCGCGGGAAGATATTTTGAAAATCAACTGGGAATTTATTCGGTATGTTGTGTAAGATTTCTATTGCTATAAATTAAATATTTAATTTGTTGTAGTGTTTTTTCCATTTCATGCCATTTGATAATGTTCTGTTTTCATCTTGAAACTATTCTTTTGGTTATATTGGTTGTTTGGGTACAGGAGAAAAAAATTTTCAGCTTTTAGCTTTTTTTCTCACAGAAAACACCGATTTGCTTATATCATTGAATTCTGTACTCTTGAAAACGTAATTCAATATATAAGTTTTTCAATTTTTTCGGAATCCACATTCTTCTTCTTTTCTTCCATATTAATTCTTGTAATTAAGTATAAGGCACTTTATTTTATACATACGGTTCTATATTATAGATTTGTGACATCCATTTTTATTGTCAATTCATTCACAATATTGCGGCTATATATATATATACTAGCGAACTTGCCCGGCGTTGCTCGGGTACGTCAAAAAACAGCAGGAATTACGAAAAAGATCTGAAAATCACAATAAGATATCGCGAAAAATTTTTAAATCGCTTCTCAAATTCTGAAAAGAGAAAAAAAAAATTATATATTGTGTTCGAAGATTGCAAGTTGATTCCTTTCACTAATGTGGAAAAATAGTAGCTAATCGCTAAAATACACTAAAAATCACATACAAAATTCCGGAAAAATTCGAAAATTGCTATACGAAATCCGATTAAACTTTATTGAAATGAGGGCAGAATGTACTTTAGGTCAAAAATGGAATGTCAAAAAATTGCAGCAGATCGCGAAGAAACGTAAAAATTGCATTAAAAATCACAAAAAGTTCAAAAATCACGAAAGTCAAAATTTACTATATTTGGATAAAAGTTTCAAGTGAAATTCCTTTGACCCTGAGGGCTCTCTTAAAATTTATGGTTTGGAAATCATGCTAAGCATTAGATCATGTTACTTTTATTCGTAAATAATGTACTTGGACCCCCTTAAATATAATTAAAATAATCCCTTAAGTTAATATTAGTTTTTGTTGCATTAAAATATCTCAATTTGTTGATTTTCTGTAAGCAAGTAAACCCTATTGTTTTACAGTGGAAGTCTATGGGAATTTGGCGAAATATTAGAGATATCGCCAAGTTGGCGTCACTTTTGGAGACTAATTTTGGTCACCAAATTTGGCGATATATCGCCAAGTTGGCGACAAACTTGGCGTTATTTGGCGACAGATACTGGATCCCCCCTACGGTAACACCCCTTATAGGTATAGAGATGCATTACATGATGTTCAATAATCGCATAAAAAATTCGCTAAAAATTCAAAAATCGCTGTACGAATTCCGGATAATTTTTTTTGAAAAGAGAACAAAATTTACTATATTGGGTTAAAAGAAAGAAACCGTATTTTTTTTCCTAATGTGGAAAAGTCGAATTAATATAATCCCTAAAGTTAATATTAGTTTTTGTTGCATTAAAATATCTCAATTTGTAGATTTTCTGTAAGCAAGTAATCCATATTGGTTTACAATGGAAGTCTATGGGAATTTGGCGAAATATTAGAGATATCGCCAAGTTGGCGTCACTTTTGGCGACTCATTTTGGTAGCCAAATTTGGCTATATAAGTGGGCGCCAAACTTGGCGGCATTTGGCAACAGAACTGTGTCCCTCTACTGTAACCTCCTTATAGTAATGGAAATACCTTAAATGCTGTTCAATAATTGCATAAAATTTTCGCTAAAAATTCAAAAATCGCTGCACGAATTCCGAGTAAACTTTTTTGAAAAGAGAACAAAATGTACTATATTGGGTTAAAAGAAAGAAACCATATTCTTCTCACTTATATGGAAAAATCGCCTCGAAACTTAAAAAAGTGTTAAAAATCGCATAAAAAATTAAAAAAAAATCCAATAAAAAAATTCGAAAATCGGGCTTCGAGGTGCAAAACTTCATATATAGACGTACCTTTTCCCCAAATTTTGTAGCTCTACGTGCAATAGTCTCTTCAGAACACCGTCGACACACTCACTTCACTCACTCACACACAAACTTCTTTCCTTATTATTATAGATATATATCTGATCTTTGTCACACTGTAACTCTCGTATTTATGAACCGATTTGGATGAAACTTCGTGTATACATAGTGCATACCAATGCCTCGACCGAGTTCGTTGGCCAGCTTCATTCGCCATCTTGTTTCAAAAGGGCTGCCATTTAAAAAAATAATAATAATTTAAAATTTAAAATAAATTATGAAAAAATTGAAAAATGAAAAAGGTTTTTTTATGTGTTTGACCTTGATACAAAGATTCCGGAGCAGTTTTTGTTTCAAAAAATGGTTGAATTATAGCACTTTGAATTTCTAGCATGACTGACATTTTGAAACGATCTGATATTTGTCACGTGATAACACGCGTATATATTAACCTATTTCGATGTAAGAAGGCATGTGGATAGTATATCGTAATGTCTCGACCAAGTTCGCTGGCCAGCTTCATCAGCCATCTTGTTTCAAAATAAAGGCCATTAAATTAAATAAAATTTATATTTAAAGTGAGGTGCAAAAAAGTTAGAAATTGAAAAAGATTTCTTTCTTAAGTATTTGGCCATGATATAAGGATTCCGGAGCATTTTTTGTTTTGTCTTTATCTTAAAAAATGGCTCAGATATAGCAGTTTCAATTTCTAATGTGGGTGACATTTTGAAAAATCTAATTTTTTGCCTGCGACAGCACTTGTATATATCAACCGATTCCGATGTGAGTGAGCATGTGCACAGGAATTACCAAGGAATTACCAAGTTCACTCGTTAGCCTCATCCACCATGTTGTCTTAAAATGGCAGGAACTTCAAGATATCGCCGAATTTGACAAAATATAAGTTACTTTAAATAAAAGCAACTTGGATAAAGCTGACTAATTTCGCGAAATTCTCATTCATAATGATTTAGTATTGATAAAAATTAGTATTGAATCTCCTATAATCGGTTTCCACTAAATTGAGCTTCGTGTGTTTGAATAATATAAGCTTGCTTTTTAAAAATAAGGAATTTGAAAGCTACCTATTCCTCTCGGCACTAGCCGGAAGGACTTTTTATTTTCCCAATGTTTTCCGGATCTAAAAATTGACTCTCTCTTTCACTCCTTTCGACACCAACTACGTAAAATTTTAAAATAAGACGCTTGTATTTTTGAATTCTCTAACGAAGACTATGTGTATAGTTGAAAGTACTAAGGATATTAAAGTCATTTAACAGTTTTTAAAAAATATTTTTCATATTTTAAGTAATTTACACATAGTGTAATTTTAAGTTTAAATAAAGAGAGTTTCATTTGAGCCGATACAGCTCAAATCAACGGGTAATGTTGAAAATTTCCGAAGGAAGAAACGAGATTTCTGGAATATAGATAGTTTCGGTCCAGCCGAATTTTCGGCAGCATTTTCGCCTAAAACGAATTTTCGGCGAAACTCAGATTTTGGGACGAAAACGAAACAGAATTTTCTGTCGATCTCTAACTGTATGTATTGGTATTATTATTCATCAGCTAATCAGAACAGCAAGCCTACGACGCTTTTTTCTTTTTTTAAATAAAAGAAAGGCGTCCGCCATTTCAGGATTAAAATATACGAATATTATTAAAGTGATTATTTATGGAACGTAAAGTTAAATCTTATTTAATTTTAATATTTTATTCCCGTTGATTTTGTATGGTATGATTATGAGCTAAATGGTTTTATGTCTAATAGAAAAAGATTGATCTAGAATTGTTTTCCTTTGAGATTTGTTAAAAATGTGTTGGGATAGTGTGCTGTTGGATTTTTTTCGGTTTTTTTTTTACTGTTTTTTGATTATAAACACTTTATTAGGGTCTGAAATGTTTTCCAGCTCAATTATTGTGCCAAGTTTGATATTTTCTTTTTATTTTGTAGCTTTTGACATGTAGATTCCAAATATCTTAGGTGCCATTTTAGGTAGATTTCGTAAGAAATACTACCTATTGCAGTCGTTACCATGGTGCGACTTTTGAAAAATTCCTTCATAACTTTTCATTATAGGACCCCAGGAACCCCAAACCACCCCCACCTAAAAAGTTTATATATATATATATATATATATGTATGTATGTACTAAATTTTGTCCGCACGATAAAAGTCGCAATAATGCACGGATCGTCTTCAAACTCGCCAACAACTTTGAGATGGTTGATATCTCGGCGGGGATTGAAAATGGGCAAAATCGGCCCAAGGGAATGGAAATGGGGAGGGCTCAAAATTTTGAATACCGTCTTAACATGATTCTGATAAAACCAGCTCTTACACAACAATGACAGGAAAAAATAAATATTTTTCGTTAAGCAGTTGCCAACAATTAAAAAAAAACAATAAAATTCTCACCACAACAATTGTTTTTCTATTGCAAGATTTCACGTGAAAAATTAACTTAAATAAATAGTTTGACGAATTGAAAACAAATTGAATATTACGCCATTAGTTTCCTAGTGCAAGATTTCCGCATGAAAACTCAAAATGAAATAAATAGTTTGACGAATAAAAAAAAAAATATATATACCCGTAAGGCATGGTGACGTCACGGCGACGTCGTTGTGAAGTCACACTGTGATTTTGTGACCGTCGATGTGACGTCACGTGACGTCGATGTGACGTCATAGTGACTAGAATGCGAGGTCGTTATGGCCGTTTTAGAGGTCGTTTGTGACGTCACATTGTGACCACTCTGTGAAGTCACGGTGTGACTAATTTGTGAAAAGTGTGTCATTTGTGACTAATTTGGCATTAACTTTGTGACGAACCTGTGACGAATGTGACAATGTTCTGAAGTCACATTGTGACCAATTTGTGAAATATGTGTCATTTGTGACGAATTTGTCATAAACACTGTGATAATTTCAAATGAAAATCAAATTTCAAATTAATTGCTTAAAAGACGCAAAGGCCAACATAGTGAAAAAGATTCCATGCTGGGACTCGAACCCGGGCCATCAGTATAGCGCACTGACATTCTCCCGACTAAACCACATGGAACGATACCCAGCCTGGAAAATTTCTCACTATTATATGTTGGCAAGGCTACAAAAGCAGCACAAAATGGGATATTTATCGTGAGCCACCAACATGGGGCAAACACGAAACTTAATTAAATCCAGCATCGATTGAAACTATATTAATATTTGGAAATTTTTCCAGAGAGAACCATTCGCCTAGCATGCAATATTTCAAATGAAAATCAAATTTCAAATTACATGCTTAAAAGGCAGTTTTAATTTGAAATTTGATTTTCATTTTAAATATTGCATTCAAGGCGAAGGTTTCTCTTTGGAAAAATTTCCAAGTACTAATGTAGTTTCAATCGAATCTGGATTTAATTAAGTTTCGTGTTTGCTACATGTCGGTGGCTCACGATAAATATCCCTTCTCGTGCTGCTTTTGAAACCTTGCCAACATGTAATAGGGGGAAATTTTCCAGGCTGGGTATCGTTCCATGTGGTTTAGTCGGGAGAATGTCAGTGCACTATACTGATGGCCCGGGTTCGAGTCCCGGCATGGAATCTTTTTCACTATGTTAGCCTTTGCACCTTTTAAGCAATTAATTTAAAATTTGATTTTCATTTGAAAATTGTATGCAAGCCGAATGTTTCTCTCTGGAAAAATTTCCAAGTTTTAATACTGTGATGGTTCTTGTCATAGGCACTGTGATGCATTTTAAAATGTACAATTTTGAAATAAAGTTTTGTTTGAAATGTAAAATCTTATATTTTTACCATACTTTTTAGCAAAATATCGCTATTTTGGAGTTCTATTCTTCTAAAATATTTAAAATTTTTCCACTTAAAAAACAATGCTTATCAACTGACATCTTTTTTTTTATTAAATTCCAAGCTTGATCTTGAGTACAAGCTCGATATTAAGAATGTGTAAGATTTTAATGTGTTATGATTAGTCATTGCTTTATTAAATACGACATTATAAGCCATATTTATTTAAATTTTTTATTCCCGTGTATATTGTATTTTGTGAATATGACCTAAATAGATTTTGTATGTTTTATAGGAAAAGACTGATCTGCGAAAAAGAAAAAAAAAAAAAACAAGTAAGAAAAATCATGCGTTAAGCATAGATTATAAAACACTTTCCAACGCTTCCTGAATGCTTTAACAAGACATCGTAATTTAGGGAAATAACGTAAATAAGATAACTAAGTAAACATTTTAGAAAACGCATAAAACATTTGAAAAACTGATTTCAGCAGTTACCGTCCATAGCCAAATATGTTTTCTAATTCTTTTGAACAGTCCTGTATTTGATCTGTAGGTTGATATATATACTATATAATGGGGAAATTTAGTTTAGCAATTGAAACATAACAGGTTGAAATTCTCTTTCAGCAATTTATACTAATAAATGGAAAGATACTTAAATACTTTTGTACAATCCTGTAGTTTACCTAGAACCTTTATTACACGCCACTATTTAGTTAAAATTTAATTCAAACTAAGACACTTTTAAAACTGCTGAAATCACATTTCCAGAAATTATGATTTGCAGACGGCCATGTATCCAATTCCTTACGTGACCCCGTATATCATTTTATCTATATTCTACAAACATTTCTTAGCAAATTAAATGCATTTCAGCGTAAAAAAGAACAACTCATTTAAAAACCACCTTTAAACAATTTGCGCCCATACGCAGTAACCCTTACGAGTACTTTTGTGTAGCCCTGTATACGAATTGTAGCATTTATATACACCATATACTGTGCATAAATATAGTGAATCATAAAAGCGCATATCATAATTAAAAATGCATTCCCAGCAATCATCGCTAATGAACAGTACTTCGGATACAATATAGTATTGAAATATTTTGTATGTCCCTGTAAATGCTATATGCACTTCGTATTATACATAAAATAATTTATAGTATGTAAACATCAGCGACGTATATAAATTTCATTATATATGAAATAGATTAACATAATTAAAGTACGCCATAAACAATTCCCTCCACCCCTATATCATTATGTATTGGAATTTTTTTTTTTAGCCCTGTAAATGAACAATAACTATTCTATGCATCGCATATTCAGCAGAATGCATATTTAAATGCGCTTCATAAATGCATATAAATTTTATTCTGTTTGAAAGCGTGTAAAATCATTAAAAATCCTTTGAAACGATTTTTTTCCATAGACCGTAATGTAACGGAATACTTTTGACTGTCCCTGTAAATGAACTAAACATGCTACAAACTTCATTAGAAATAAGGAACGTGTTATGGTAAGCGTCAATATCTAAATGTTTCAGGGAAATCCGAGTTTAGTTACGAGAGTTAGAGCGCGGACAGACAGCCATACAGAAAAACGGACAGGCAAACCGAAGTTAAACACTGTTAATCTGTTTAAAAAAATATTCACTCCTATATTATGTAAATAAATATGAACTTAAAAAATATATATATACTAAAGTAGTTTAATTTATAAACTTCCTATTAGACACGAAAAACTTTTTATTTCAATGTTTAAATATCATATTTTACTTTTAGTGCCAATAATTACGTATATCATAAACTTAGAAAATAATTTTATAATAGACGAAAATTTAATAACCGCTTCAGAATGTCCATAATTAAATGTTAGATTAAAATCACAAACAAAAAAAATGCTTATATACAATTAAAAATAAATAAATATACCAATTTGAAAAACACTAAAAATAATAATTAGTATTTATAATTGTACTATTAAACAACAATAAATTACAATAGATGAATTAAATGTATTATTAGATTTAACAATATCTCAAAAATCTTTGCATATGTTATAAGAAATTTCTATTATTTTATAATTTTTGCAAATGCTAAATCTGAAAACCATTGGTATGAAGAATTATGATTTTAAATAATAATTTAAAATATTATTAGCACTAAAAGAAAAATCTTTGAAAAGTTTCACTAGTGTAATACGTAAAAATACATTTTCCCAATATAGTGCTAATTTCTAATCTGAAATAGTTTCGTAATATCATAACAATTGAAAATCATATTTAACTCCAAAATAATAATGTCTATAACTACTGTAAGTGTTAGTAATCAGGAAACACAAAACAGTAAGAAGTCGAAAAAAATTCCAAATCATTGTCTCAACATATTTTCAATCTCAAGTAACAGCAAATTAATCTTTAAATTAATTCCACTCTGAATGCAGTTATGAATCAGTCTCTGCGCAGCTGTTTTTTTTTTTCTTTTCTTTTTAAGTGATCGCAGATTAAGATATTTTTCAATGCAGCATCGAATAGGAAAATGTTTCTGAAAACAATTGCAGAACAGTCCCTTACTAATATAACATAAAACTATTTAAGTCATCATAATATACAAAACAGGGATAAAACATTTAAATTAAATAAGACTTACATTTACGTCCCATTTATAATATCCGTGTATTTGTAATATTTTAAAATGGCGGCCTTCTTTCTCTTATTTTATAAAAAAGTGTTGTAGACTTCGTGATGTTCTAAACAGAGTAAACTTCCGGAATCTTCTCTTCTGTGCGCAGACGATTTTGATTTTCAGCAGATGTTCTTTTTTATCGTTATTTGTTTTTGAATACAAAAGATTTCGAACTCAGATGCGCAATAATTTTATGAGACTGTCTTTAATTAAAATTTTCTTTTTGGAGAATTTTCCAATGTATTTTATCTTTTCTTTTTATCGGTTCCAAACAATTTAAGTTACAATGGATTGTAAAGGTTCTTTTTTGTAAATAATAATAATAATAATGATAATAATAATAAGAATAATTAGAGTTTATTAGATAAAACTTTGTTTAAATTTTTAAAATGAGTAAATATCAATTTAATGGTAATAATGAACCCCCACCCCCCCTTTTCTTAAAGTAAAATTTGTTTCACACGTAATAAACACAAAATATCGCTCACCCGCAAGAAAAGTGACACATCTCGACAAAAGTAAATTTCGCAGGAGAGGCAAAAGAAGATTCGCATGTTTTTACTGTGACATGAAATTATAGCACTTAGCTTTGCATACAAGAATTAAAAAGTGCATAAAAGCGTAAAGTACATAAGAATGAAAACTTAGGATGTGGTTTGGAGGGTTGGATAATTTTACCTCATTACATAATCCACCCCTCTTCTTTGGTTACAAATGGACATATAGCACAATAACGTGATTTTTCATGTAGCTAAACTTATGAAACTGTTTGTGTAGCAAGACGCACCTATGACAAATCTTTGAGTGGAATAAAACGCAAAATGAATTTCTGTGAGATGTGTCACTTTTCTTGCGGGTGAGCGATATGTTCTTAATAAATAAAAAAGGATTATCGAGGATAAAATAAAAGAATTCTTTGTCAATCTGACAATCTTTTCATATTAATTTTCTGTTAAATAAAACAATTTGTAAAATAACTTTTTTTTAAAGTCATATCTGTAAAATAAAAATTTGAAATACGAATAATTAATTATTATCATGCGTTTTGCATAAATTTTGTATATTTTTTTTATTTTCGGAAAATGTTAATTTATTTGAAAAGTCTGAAAGAAGTAGAATTTTTTCAAAAATAGTTACTTAAAATAGTTAAATAGTTGTCAGGAAAAAAAACTCTCTCAAGAAAAAAACTCCGACTAAACTCTGAAGACTCTTTCTACGTGCTCATTAAAAGCTGCAGACTTAACTGTAATAGAAAATTTTTAGTTTGAAACCACAGAAGTGTTTCGAATACCACTGGTTGGCGAAAAAAATAAAATAGTTTCCTCTCTGCAAACTAAATACTGTAGAGATTTAATACTCCTTATTCTAAATATGTTATCCAAATTGCTTTAATGCTTGTATCGTGCACTTTATATATTATGTCCCCCCCCCCCTTCGTGACAGAATTTACCATTTGCTATCCACTAATATATTTTCATTCCTCATGCCGCTGTAACTCGGGACTGTTTAAAATATTTCTCTTCATTTTCAAAGATTTTAAAAGTTCATATTTTTTTCACACTGTGACTTACAATATGGTGGGTTTTTTTTTTGTTTTTTTTTTTTTGTCACATATATGACGTGATGTACGTTACATGCAATGGCATAACAATGACGTCTCAATTTTTTTAAATTGATAGACAAATATAATTTTACAGTAAATAACATGTTTTAAAGAACTTTTGTAATTTTTTAAAGTTTTCTAAGAAGTTCACATCTCAGTCACAACGTGACATCACTGAGTGGTGGCATTTTGGTCACAGATGTGACGTGACCACAGTGACTTACAGTGACGTCACAATAACGTCACCGTGACCATGCATGCTATGAGGGTATATACATATTGCGTCATATTGGAAATATAATGGACCTCAGCAGGTGAATATGTAACGTCATGTGAGTTTGAAGAAACGTATTAAAACATGATAAAAACCCGACTATGGAAATATCAACATATTTTAACACTTTGAGGTTCTCTGAATTTGCTTTATTCATTTTTAAACCTATTCCATATACATGCGTGTGTGTATTCGTGTATATTAGAATTTTCACAAAATGTTTAGCTCCCTAGAGCTCATTCTTAGTGAAGGAACTGGGTTTATCTCTAACCTTGGTTTAAGTTTTGTTGGTGAATTTAGTACTTAACTTCGAAATCTACCTCCGCCTGTAGGCCAGAGCCGGCAGGGATTTTTTACTTTCTTCTATCTTCAATAGAAGAAAGTATTGTAATCGAAATTTTTTTCGACTTCCGGTTTTCGACGGATTTGCATGTTTTAGGGGTCAGAGATTCCAAAAAACATGTTTATAGAAAATGTCTGTGTGTCCGTCTGTCCGTCCGTCCGTCTGTCTGTTGCCATTGTACCATCAAAAAGTGTATGAAGTTATGTATAGAATTAAACCAAAATTTTATTATAAGTTTTTGGCTATGACAAGCAGGTCCTCCCTGAACTTGGAAAAAATTCGCCGGTAGGAGGTGCTGTAAATGCGATTTTTGTGCGATTTTGAATATTGTACCATCGAAAAGTGTGTGAAATTATGCATAGAATTGAACTAAATTTTTATTTTAAGTTTTTGGCTATGGCAAGCAGGTCCTCCCTGAATCTGGAAAAAATTCGCCGGTAGGAGGCGCTGTAATAGCGATTTTTGTGCGATTTTGAATATTGTACCGTCCAAAAGTGTATGAAGTTATGCATAGAATTAAACCAAATTTTTATTTTAAGTTTTTGGATATGGCAAGCAGGTCCTCCCTGAATTTGCAAAAAATTCGCCGTTAGGGAGCGCTGTAATAGCGATTTTTGTGCGATTTTGAATATTGCACCATCAAAAAGTGTATGAAGTTATGCATAGAATTGAACAAAAAAAAAAAAAATTAAGTTCTTGGCTATGGCAAGGAGGTCCTCCCTTAATTTGTAAAAAAATCGCTCGTAGAGGGCGCTGTAATAGCGATTTTTGTACAATTTTTGTGCCATTTTGAATATTGTACCGTCAAAAAGCATATGGAGTTATGCATAGAATTGAACCAAATTTTATGTGTTTATTTTTGGTCATGTCACGAAGGTCCTCCCTGAATTTGAAAAAATTCCGAAAGAAGGGGGCGCTATAATTCCGATGTCTGTACCATTTTCATTATTGTACCATCGAAAAGTGTATGAAGTTATGCATACAATTGAACCAAAATGTTTGTGCTTGTTTTTGGCTTTGGCCAACAGGTCCTCCTTGAATTTGGAAATATTGCGCGGTAAAGGGGCTCCGTGTTAGCGATTTTTGTATACTTTTATGATTTTTCGTAGTTCTATTGTGCATCGGCGGGAACTCTCTTCCTGCTAAGCCGGCTATTCGCAAACAGCTGATAACAACAGAATAAGGAAAAATTAATAATTTTAACAAATATCATGATATAGATTAACTCGTTTTAGTTCGTTTAATTGACTTGAGCAGAAATTTAAGATGAAAATCAAAGTTGGTATAGTATTGAACTAATAATATTGAAGTATTAACATGTGTAACTAGGTTTTGAAATATTAAGATGTATAAGATAGAAGAAAGTTTTGGGATTGGCACATCCAACTAGTTTTCTTGCACATTTTTGAGGTGATTTTCAAGATGGCGTCCAAGATGGCTGCCATTTACTGACTTTTTTAAGATTTGCGGGATATTATTGACCAGTATATCAAATTATATGTTTTGGGGGTCAAAAAATGCAAATATACAATCAAAATGGGCATAAATTGTGTTATTTATTATTTATTTATAAATTTACTACAAAATTACTTATATACTAAAGGCATAGAGTTTCACATGACTATCGTTTTGGCATGCTACGACCTACTTTTTGAAACACTGCCACATTCTACAGAGATTATTTCCCTGCAAGAAAAATGCAACTCACTACGTGAGAAATTGCACAATTGTGAAATTGAAGCTACAACTTTGTTTGAAGAGATCAGAGAACTAGTTGAAAAAAATCGTCTTCCACATATTACACAATGCAGTGGTGATATGACAAATTTCTTACTACAGTATATGAACCAATCTGGATCTTTGTTACATTTCATCCATGCCACTCGTCAAGGAGATTGGGCATTGCATCTCGCGTCATTAGAAGAACAAATCAAGTATTATTTTGCTCATAACTTATTTCATTATGCCAGACTCATTCCAGTATACATAGCACAGATGAAGGACCTTAAAACAACATATCCAGAAATATGGAATGCTCTCGAATCTGGTTGTTTTGCAGTATCCAAAGCCAATATGCCGTTTACGAAACTATTTTCAGACCAGAACTTGGAACAGAAAATCAAAGAACTGAAGAACATTGGTGGAGTTACTGGTTTAACTCGGAATGAAAACGCCCTCGAAAGGTATTTCTTGTGTGCACCAGAAATATTACGCATTGTTTCAACTTACTTTGAAAAGTACTGTCCAAATGAAGTCACTAAGCAGCCCAGGGAACACTATCAACTTCGGGCTTCCATGTCGCTAAGAATTTTTCACAATGCAGCCATCGTCAAGGAGAGTATTCGGGATCATTGTGGAGGAAACCCTTTCCAAGATAGTACCACACTAATGAATATTGCATCCTCTATGAAAGTTCCAGAATCTGGGAAGGATGATATTTTAAATCGTCCCAAAGGAGTTATTGAACTTGTGAAATATGAGTGTAAGAGAACATGTACAGTTGGGAAATGTTCTTGCTTAAAGAATTATCTGGATTGTTCTGCCCTTTGCAAATGCAGAGACTGCAACAATACAAAGGACTATCAATATCATCACAGCTACAGCAGTGATTCAGGAAAGGATACATAGCATCCCAGTACTGTACATACATATAAATGCTATTTTTAATAATTTTGTTCAATATCTTCAATAATTTACGTTATTTCATTTAAATACTTTGGTTGTGTATAACTGGTTAATAAAACGCTAGTATATCTAATGCCTTTCATATTTTTGTGCTTTATTTGCATTTTATCGCTTAAAACACTTCAAAAACTCAATTTACTCCTAATTTTATTATATACTAGGGGGCTCTGCCCCCTGCAAGCTACGCTCGCCAACCCCCGTTCAGACACCGCAGAATCTAAAAACACGCTAATCTGATCGGTTTAAAAAATATTATAGAAGATTGAATTATACTGAAAAAAGCTGTGCAGATCTCCCTGTAAACCGGTTTTCATTCAATTTCCTTTGATTTCAAAAATTTAAGGCCGAATCAGTTGCTGTTAAGACATCCAATGGTTGTTTTCGTGTTTGATTAAAGAGGATCAGTTAAACGTTTGAAAAGAAGCTAAAAATAAAAGAAATTAAGTGTACAGAGTCTTTGTCTCCCGGTATTTTAAAACAATTTCTATAACAATAGCCTAAGTCATGTGACTATCATCAAGAGTTCCGGGCGAACCACTTCGCTTTTTATATTCCTGGTGCCATTTTGGTACTTTAATATTAGCCAAGTACAGGTGATAAGTCGCCAAATATTATTCTATCGCCATCATTTCATCTATATTGTAATAGTCCAAGTCATGTAACTGCCATAAATAAGTACGCTCTGATTCCTTCGCTTTTCATATGAAAGTTTGGCCCAGATATCATATACGGCCCCATATTGGTGCGATTTTTTTCCGACGCTAATTTGGGGAAAAGATCAACAGCATAAACAACAACATCCGGCTTATCAAATCAAACAAAATAACGATACTATGGCGCCAGTTAAGTACCCGTTGCGTATATGACATTGGCGTCAGAAATAAATAGCGCCAATATGGGACCGTATGTGGCATCTGTGCCGAAAATTTTCCATTACGATTAAAAAAAATCAATTTTTTTTTTTCGAATAATAACTACATAAAAGCATTGTCGCAAAGAATTCTTGGTACTGTTACGCTAGCCGGGTGCAAACCTCGCCAATAACTATTTTTCAACTCGCCAGTTAGCATTTTTAGGTGCGTTCGTAATTATATAAATACGTAGCACCTATAGTCGTCGTTCAGTCCGTCTGTCCGTCTGTCCGTCTGTCCGTCCGTCCGCATATAACAGAGCAAAAACTACCCAACAGAATGGTCTGAAATTTCAAATGTATGATTGGTGTAAAATTTTGTCGAGCCATTTCAAATTTTATAAAAATCGGATGTATAGTTTAATTACAGGGACAGTCAAAAGTTTTTCTTTACATTACGGCCAATGGGAAAAATTATTGCAAGTGCATTTTAATGTTGTTACAGCCTTCCGAATCATCTGAAATTTTAAATATATAATTGTTGCAAAATTTTGTCGAGCTATTTCCAATTTTATGAAAATTGGATGTATAGTTTAATTACAGGGACAGTCAAAAGTTTTCCGTTACATTACGGCCAATAGGAAAAAATTATTGCAAGTTCATTTTAATGGTGTTACAGCCTTCCGAATCGTCTGAAATTTTCAATATATAATTGTTGCAAAATTTTGTCGAGCTATTTCCATTTTTATGAAAATCGGATGTATAGTTTAATTACAGGGACAGTCAAAGGTTTTCCGCTACATTACGGCCAATGGGGAAAAATTATTGCAAGTTCATTTTAATGATGTTACAGAATACGAATGGTCTGAAATTTTAAATATATAATTGCTGTAAAATTTTGTCTAGCCATTTCAATTTTCATGAAAATCGGATGTATAGTTTAATGACAGGGACAGTCAAAAGTTTTCCGTTGCATTACGGGGAATGGGGAAAAAAAAATGCAAGTGCATTTTAATGATGTTACAGACTATGCACTTATGAAGTGCAAAAAAATATACATTCAGTACAATATGGGGTGCAAAAAATAATTATAAAACTAGTTATAGTACGAACGCACCTCATTTGCCACGTTTGACGAGCAATTTCCAACTTGTTTTTTTTTTTTTTCCGAGTGGTAAATTATAACATTGCTTTGAAGTTGGAATTAAATGTCATCGTTTGTTACATCATTTAATATTTGGCCAGATGCCATATACGCACCCGGTTTGGCGTGATTTTTTTTTACGAAAATTTGGCGAAATCCTCGTTTTCGAATACCAGTTACATATGTATTTTTGGTACTACTTAGTTATCCCGTCGACCGAAAATCTATCACCAAACTATAAGATTAAATGCCAATAATGGTTGATAAATGTCCCATTCACTTGACTTTAAGCAAGTTACACGTCTTTACGTCATCAAGTGATTTTTATTTCGAAGTTTTATTTGTATATTTATTAATGTTATACTATTTTCTTTGTTCTTTCGTTATTTAAAATAAAAATTATGTCAATTTGTATAATTTGGCGAGTGGTTTGGCGATTTATATAATTTGGCGAAATGGGTCGATGGAATAACTAAGTAGTACCGTATTTTTTAATTATTTTCTATTATTTTTTTATTTTTAAAGGAAAATAACCAAAAAAAGTGATTATAGAACAAAACAATTTATGTAATTTAAAAAAAGAAAATAAACATTTATTATTAAATAAACAACAATAGCCGGGTTACCATGTCAACCAAAATAATGCCATTTTGGCGCCAATTAGGTACCCGGTGAGTATATGACATCTGTGCCTAATATTTTTCTTTTCATTTCGTTTAAAAAATAAAGAAGTGAAATCCATTTATTTTAAATGTTTCTGCTTGTATTAAATAAAATGATAATGAAATACAAATTGAATTATGAATAAAAGTAACATGATACATTTCTTAGCATACATTTAAGGGAGGCCAGGCTTCTCGTCAAATTAGTTTAAAATAGTCCCCTTTTCTAAAATCTGAAAAAAAAAAAAAAAAAAAAAAAAAAAATCTGTTTGATTAAATTTTGAGTTGCCATCATTAGAAAAATGTATATAAAATTAGAAAAAAATTAATATTTCGAAAACTAATTCGAATTTAAAAATTCTAATACCAGTTTTGAAATCTGCGGATCAATATTGATTTTTGGTGTTAATTTCATCGCAAAGTATTCCTTTTTTTAGGAGAAATCACCGTGAAACATAATCAGTTGTTTAATCAGTCGATTCAAAGAATCGTTACATTTCAGGCGTTTCATATATTCGTTTCATTAGGATTTTATATATACTAGGGGATCGTACCCGGGCTTCCCGGGTTAAAGAATATAGATGAAAACATTTTTTTTTTTTTTTAATTGAAAACTAACAATTTTTTTATATGCAATAAATTTTTTAGATTGAGCACTTACATTAAAAAAGCATTTTTCATATGGAAAGTACGAATTACACAATCAAATACATTTTTGAAATTTATCAAAAGCGATATTTTCTTATTAGCCGCATGCTAAGAGTTATTTGCCAAGATTTTACTACTTATGGCATCCTTTTATATTCTGATAATTTCAGAGCTTATACATGTCTGGTAAATTTGTGTTTTATTTATGTTATTTTATTTATTTATTCATAGGGAAGTTTTTTTTTAATGGTAATTAGCCGTAAGAAAAGGATGAACTCTTTATTTTGTTTTAAGGGCAAACGGATTAATCTTTCGTAATCGAGCTCCGCGCGATATAGATAAATAAAAAAATATTCCATGCTTTAAAATTGTTTTTAAAACCATAGACAATCAATAAACTGAGATGAACTTTGCAAACAAATTCCATTAAAAAAATCCTACTTGGTAATCTAAAAATTTAAATTGTACGATTACAAATATGCTAGATTTGCGTTTTTTCAATATTAATTTTTTATTTGTTTATAAAAGAAGTATTAATTTCGTTAATTTGTCTTTCACAAATCTGTTAGTTTGGTAGTTTTTTTTTAATATTATTCTTTTATTTGCTTATAAAGGAAGTATTAATTTCATTATTCAAAAATAGTCAGAAACAAATGCTGAAAAATGTTTGTTGCTTTATGTGCAAAATGTTTATTATTTTATGTATTGAAACCGGCACGTGATAAGATACTTTTAAAAAAATCATGCTTAAAAATTATTTTAGAAAATATAATACATCAATCAATGAATACAGTTTTTAAACAAATTTCATTTGAAAGTACATTTATTTCCCAATGCGACAAAAATTGAAAATGTATGATGGTCAGAAGATTGAAAAAATGCAGTAGCGAAAATTTCAAGACCAAAATTTGATCGTGAAGTATTGCCATTCGCAAAATGACATCAGCGTTACGCACAGATACGTTTGTTCTTTATAATATAGATACATAATCAATAAAATATAATAAAGATCAGTTATTAGGATGTGGTTATCAATTGAGGCTCTTATGCTTGGATTTCCGGAATGAAAACAGCAATTTTCACCTTCTCAAAATTTGTATACGCACTTCTCATATCCATATTCATCATTTAAAAGAAAATTCTATTTTGTTTGATCATTTAAAAATCATTTTAACTCAAAACTTGAAGTCAAGATTGCCAGCAACATCTTTTATGTGAACAGACGCACTCTTTATTTGAGATTCTAATCTCAATTTTGGAGAGTAAAAATTTTCGTAATTTATGGTTTTTAAACGCATTTGTGTTAAAAGGCTTAGTTTTAGCTAAGAAAATGATCGTTCTCTTTTAAATATGACTTCATTTTCACTTAAATAAGCATTTCGAATAGTGTCTGAAACTTAGTATTAGTACACATGCAGAAGGAAAATCACTATAGAAAATTTATGAGGAAAAATGCGTGTTTTCAAAAGCAGTATGTCATTTTCCGTTATTATGCCCCTAATATAATATTCTGCTCCTAATGAGATTTTGCGCCACTAAACCCTATACAACAATTTTTATCAACAATTTTGAATTTTTATCAGAAAATAGCATGAATAAAGTTTAAAATACCTCATTATTTCTCTCTTGTCTGCAGCAATGAAAGCTATCTAATTTTCATCACTTTGAAGAAATTTCATAAAATGCCTTTAAAATTAAAATATAAAAGTGGAGATATTTAAAAAAAAAACCGATAGTGCGACCACATCTACAAAGGAAAAGCTTTCAGTTAAAAAATATATATATATATTAGTAAAATTGGTTCAGCAGAATGATCAGGGCAGAAGAGTAAAAAACACACTTGTGTTTTAAATATATAGATTATATAAAATTAGGAAAAATTAAATTAAGCAAATTATGTTATTTTGATAAAATTACAGTAGAATGTCCTAAAGAATAGCATTAAAATTTCATTATTCGAGAGAATTTTTGACAAAAACTTCAGGAACACGATATTTTAAACCACGAATTATTTATTTGCTTGTCTAACTCGGCGAAGCAAATCCATCCAGGCGAGAATCATCAATTTCTGTAATATAAATCGCTATTATTTGCATGTCACCTCTCTTTTATAAAGACAATCTACGTTTTTGTAAAACATTGCGTTTATCAGTGTGTGCTTTCGATTACATTATTTTCAAAAGTGAAGCATTTTCACCTGTGAAGAGTTTCAAAGCAGCTGGGCTGTGAAAATGACGCACTTCTACAAAACATAATTCAGGTTTAAGAATTAAAATACACGCTTTTTTTATAAAATGACGTCATTTGCATCCGCTAAAGCAATCTACTGTTACAACCCAGTCTTAAACTTCGTCTATAGAAAAGTGTGCATATGACGTCATTATCGTGGAATAACTGACAATATTCTTGACATAGCCCATATTTTATATTCAACTATTTTTTCAGGTTTTATGAGAAATGGCAACAGAAAGATACAGTATCTCCTATTTTCAACTATTTTCCGTTTACTTTCAATGACTTTCAATAGAAATGAGGTACTTTTGTTGCCACGATAAGAAAAATGGTATTAAAAACTACAAAAAAATTAATATCTCAAAAGTTAATTGAGATACAGTTTTCAAACAAATTGCATTTAAAAGAGCATTTTTTTCCTTATACGACGGTGTAAAAATTTAAAATGTGCGATGTTTAGAAGTTTAAAAATTTGCAGTAGAGAAAATTGCAAAACCAAAATTTCATTTCAAATTTCAAAGTGTTGCCATTCGCAAAATGACGTATGCGTTACGCACAGATATGTTTGTCCTTTATAATATAGATAGGGTAGATTTGTATTTCTTGACCCTGAAAACATGTAATTTGACATATTGGTAAATAATGTACCTCAAATATTAAAGAAGTCAGTAAATGGCAGCCATCTTGGACGCCATCTTGAAAATCACCCCCCAAAAATGTGTATAAAAAAAATGGCACCTAAGGTATTTGGAATCTACATGTCAACACCTTCACAATACAACAAAAATATCACACTTGGTACGTCAATCGAGCTGGAGCCACATTTCACGACATTTCAAACCCTACTACTTACAGTATTTATCTTTATTATTGTTGTTATTAATAGTACAATTATAAAATACTAATTATTATTTTTAGGGTTTTTGAAATTGGTATATTTATTTTTTTTAATTGTATAGAAGCATTTTTCTGCTCTTTATGATTTTAATCAAAACTTTTAATTATAGACATTCTAAATCACATGTTAAATTTTCTTCTATTGTAAACTCATTTTCTACGTTTATGATACACGTAATTATTGACACTAAAAAGTAAAACATAATATTTAAGCATTGAAATAAAGCGTTTTTTATGCCTGGTATGAAGTTTATAGATAAAACTGATTTAGTATATTTTTTAAAATGTTCATAGTACCACTTACCGGGTGTCCCAAAAAGAACTGACTGATTTTAAAATTCAATAACTTCCCAACGGTGACAGATATTAAAAAAATTCTTGCAGGAGGGTTATGCATAAAGTCAAAAGTTTTATTACAGTGAATTTCGATTTTAGTTCGAATTACAAGCAATAGATGGCGCTATAAGCAATAGTCACTAAATATAGGCTCGATTTTTGGTCCTTTCTGTTGTTCCATGCAGAAAAAGGAGATGGAAATGTATTATCCGGGCCACGAAGTACCAAAAATCGAGCCTGAATTTAGCCTCTATTGATCGCAGCGCCATCTATTGTTTGTATTTCGAACTAAAATCGAAAATCACTGTAAAAAAACCTTTTGACTTTATCCATAACCCTTCTGCAAGAATTTTTTTAATATCTGTCACCGTTTGGAAGTTATTGAATTTTAAAATCAGTCAGTCCTTTTTGGGACACCCGGTATATAATATAAGACTGAATGTATTTTAAAGACATAAATAACTACTTTTTACATTAAAACTGTTTTTTAAACAATAAGAACAGTTCATGTGCAGTCATTTTTTAGGGTTTCGTTCATCTGACGAAACCCTATTCGTCTCGCTCCTCTGTCTGTCCGTCCGTCCGTCTGTCACAGAGCCCGTTCTCAGAAACTATATATTTTGGAGACTTGAAATTTTGCATACTTATAGCTGGACATCTCAGATCAAACGACTAATCATAAAATTTTGAAAAAGTTGTACATTTAACCCTTTGGGCTCCTACATGTGTATTTTAAACAATTTTTTCTACGTGAGCCTCTAATTAGGTTGGAGGCGTGAAATTTTGCATACTTATAGCTGAACACCTCACATCAAACGACAAATCATAAAATTTTGAAAAAGTTGTAAATTTAACCCTTTGGGGTCTCACATGTGTATTTTAAACTATCCTTTCTAAGTGAAACCCTAATTAGGTTGGAAGCGTGAAATTTTACATACTTATAGCTGAACACCTCACATAAAACGGCAAACTATAAAATTTTCAAAAAGTCGTACATTTAACCCTTTGGGCTCCCACATTTGTATTTTAAACAATGCTTTCTAAGTGAGCCCCTAATTAGGTTGGAGGAGTGAAATTTTGCATACTTATAGCTGAACACCTCACATCAAACGACAAATGATAAAATTTTCAAAAAGTCGTACATTTAACCCTTTGGGCTCCCACAAGTGTATTTTAAACAATTCTTTCTAAGTGAGCCCCTATTTAGGTTGGAGGCTGAAATTTTGCATACTTATAGCTGAACACCTCGCATCAAACGACAAACTATAAAATTTTCAAAAAGTCGTACATTTAACCCTTTGGGCTCCTACATTTGTATTTTAAACAATGCTTTCTAAGTGAGCCCCTAATTAGGTTGGAGGAGTGAAATTTTGCATACTTATAGCTGAACACCTCGCATCAAACGACAAATGATAAAATTTTGAAAAAGTTGTAAATTTAACCTTTTGGGGTCTCACATGTGTATTTTAAACAATCCTTTCTAAGTGAGCCCGTAATTAGGTTGGAGGCATGAAATTTTGCATACTTATAGCTGAACACCATCATGCGACAAATCATACAATTTTGAAAAAGTCGTACATTTAACCCTTTGGGCTCCCACATGCGTATTTTAAGCAATTCTTTCTAAACTGAGCCCCTTATTAAATTGGAGATTTGAAATTTTACATACTTATAACAGAACACCTGAGGCCAGGCGACAAATCATAAAATCTTGAAAAAGTCTTACGTTTAACCCTTTGAGCTAATACATATGTATTTTAAGCGATTCTTTCTAAGTGAGCCCCTAATTAAGTTGGAGGCGTGAAATTTTGCATACTTATAGCTGAACACCTCACACCAAACGACAAATCATAAAATTTTTAAAAAGTCGTACATTTAACCCTTTGGACTCCCACATGCGTATTTTAAGCAATTCTTTCTAATTGAGCCCTTTATTAAATTGGAGATTTGAAATTTTGCACACTTATAGCAGAACACCTGAGGCCAGGCGACAAATCATAAAATCTTGAAAAAGTCTTACGTTTAACCCTTTGAGCTACCACATATGTATTTTAAGCAATTCTTTCTAAGAGATGCCCTAATTAAGTTGGAGACATGAATTTTTGCATACGTATAGCTGAATACCCCAGACCGCACGACAAATCATAAACTTTTCAAAGAGTCTTATATTATTTACTCCTCCGGACTCTAACTTGTGTATTTTAAGCAATTTTTCTAGCCTCCGCCCTTTTCACCGGGGAACACCTTTCCAACTTTTGCCGACACCCCTTTGACCATTCTTTCATATTATGCACCATAGCCTTACATATTTTAGTTCCACTTTTTATCGCCAGGGGCGCGTACTGATCTCGGGTGCTATGGGCCCAATCCCCTCGACTAATATATCTACGGATAGTATGTAAAACGGAGTTTCGTTCGGATATAGGTTTGTTTAGAATAGAGTGCACCCCTGGTTGCGAAATGTGGAACTAACAGATTTTTCAAAAGGATAAAGTGTTTTAAAAGAAATATTAAACGAAACCCTCTGTGCGATCTGTGATCACACTTATCCACTTGTTTTCTTTTTATATTTCCTTCTTTTTTTCTATTTCCTAGATCAATCTTTTCCTATAAAACATACGAAATCTATTTAGCTCATATTCATAAAAAACAATATAAACGGGAATAAAAAAATTAATTTAAATATGGCTTATCATGTTGTCTATAAATAAGCGTTGTATTAATATCCGTTTTTTTTTTTCAGCAATTGCGAAAGAAAATTCGAAATCATGATTAAGTTAAGGAATATGTTTAAAAGAAAAATGTAAACATATTCCAGAAAATATAAAAACCTAGACTCCATGTTCATATTTAATAAAACAATGACAAATCATAACACATAAAAAAAACTTACACATTCTTAATATTTAGATCAAGCTTAAAACGTATTAAACTAGTTTGATGTGCCAATCCCGAGACTTTATTCTATCTCATGCATCCTAATATTTCAAAAAATAGTTACAGATGTTAATAATGCAATATTATTAGTTCAATATTATACCAACTTTGATTTTCATCTTGAATATCTGCTTCAGCCAATAAAGCGTAGTAAAAATGAGTTCATCTCGATCATGGTATATATTAAAATATCAACAGTTTTCCGTTATTCTGTTGCACATCAGTTTTTTGCGAATAGACGGCTTAGCAGGACGCGAGTTCCCGTCGCCGCACGATCCGCGGATTCACAACAGAAGTTCGAAAAACCGAGAAAATTATACAAAAATAGCTATCATAGCGCCCCTTTCCGGCGAAGTATATCCAAATTCAAGGAGAAACTGCTGACCACAGCCAAATACATACACACAAAATTTGGTTGAATTCTATTCATAACTTCCACTTTTCGATGGTAAAATAAAGAAAATTGCACAAAAATTGCTATTACAGCAATCCCTCCCGGCAAAATATTTTAAAATTCAAGGAGAAACTGCTGACCACAGCCAAATACATACGCAAACTAGTTGGATGTGCCAATCCCAAAACTTTCTTCTATCTTATATATCTTAATATTTCAAAACCTAGTTACACATATAATACTTCAATATTATTAGTTCAATACTATACCAACTTTGATTTTCATCTTAAATTTCTGCCCCAGTCAATTAAACGGACTAAAAACGAGTTAATCTACATCATGATATGTGTTAAAATTATTAATTTTTCCTTATTCTATTGTTATCAGGTATTTGCGAATAGCCGGGCTTAGCAGGAAGCGAGTTGCCGCCGCTGCACGAGTCGCCGATGCACAATAGAACTACGAAAAATAGAGAAAAGTATACAAAAATCGCTATCACAGAGCCCCTTTACCGCGCAATATTTCCAAATTCAAGGAGGACTTGTTGGCCAAAGCCAAAAACATGTACAAAAATTTTGGTTCAATTGTATGCATAATTTTATACACTGTTCGATGGTACAATAATGAAAATGGCACAGAGATCGCAATTATAACGCCCCCCTTCCGGCAGATTTTTTTTTTAATTCAGGGAGGACTTGTTTGCCATAGCCAGAAACTTACACAAAAAAAAAAAAAAAAAAAAAAAAATTGGTTCAATTCTATGCATAACTTCATACAATTTTCGATGGTAAAACAATGAAAATGGTAGAGAAATCGCAATTATAGGGCCCACTTCCGGCGGAATTTTTTCAAATTCAAGAAAGACCTTCGTGTCATGACCAAAAACAAACACAAAATATTTGGCTCAATTCTATGTATAACTTCATACATTTTTCGATGGTACAATATTCAAAATGGCACAAAAATCAGAGGAAAATCGCTATTGCAGCGCCCCCTACAGGCGATTTTTTTTACAAATTAAGGGAGGACCTCCTTGCCATAGCCAAGAACTTAAAAAAAATTTTTGGTTCAATTCTATACATAACTTCATACACTTTTCGATGGTACAATATTCAAAATCGCACAAAAATCGCTATTACAGCGCCTCCTACCGGCGAATTTTTCAAAATTCAGGTAGGACCTGTTTGCCATATACAAAAACTTAAAAAAAAATTAGTTCAATTCTATGCATAACTTCATACACTTTTGGATGGTACAATATCCAAAATCGCACAAAAATCGCTATCACAGCGCATCCTACCGGCGATTTTTTTCAAAATTCCGGGAGGACTTGCTTACTATATCCAAAAACTGACAATAAAAATTTGGTTCAATTCTATGCATAACTTCATACACTTTTGGATGGTACAATATTCAAAATCGCACAAAAATCGCTGTTACAGCGCCCCTACCGGCGAATTTTTTCCAAATTTAGGGAGGACCTGCTTGCCATATCCAAAAACTTAAAATAAAAATTTCTTTCAATTCTATGCATAACTTGATACACTTTTGGATGGTACAATATTCAAAATCGCACAAAAATCGGTATTACAGCGCCCCTTACCGACGAATTTTTTCCAAATTTAGGGAGGACCTGCTTGCCATATCCAAAAACTTAAAATAAAAATTTGGTTCAATTCTATGCATAACTTCATATACTTTTGGATGGTACAATATTCAAAATCGCACAAAAATCGCTATTACAGCGCCCCCTACCGGCGAATTTTTTCCAAATTTAGGGAGGACCTGCTTGCCATATCCAAAAAATTAAAATAAAAATTTGTTTGAATTCTATGCATAACTTCATACACTTTTGGATGGTACAATATTAAAAATTGCACAAAAATCGCTATTACAGCGCCCCCTACCGGCGAATTTTTTCCAAATTCTGGGAAGACCTGCTTGCCATAGCCAAAATCTTAAAATAAAAATTTGGTTCAATTCTATGCATAACTTCATACACTTTTCGGTGGCACAATATTCAAAATCGCACAAAAATCGCTATTACAGCGCCCCCTACCAGCGAATTTTTTCCAAATTCAGGGAGGACCTACTTGCTGTATCCAAAAACTTAAAATAAAAATTTGGTTCAATTCTATGCATAACCTCATACACTTTTGGATGGTACAATATTCAAAATCGCACAAAAATCGCTATTACAGCGCCCCCTACCGGCGAATTTTTTCCGAATTCAGGGAGGATCCGCTTGCCATAGCCAAAAACTTAAAATAAAAATTTGGTTCAATTCTATGCATAACTTCATACACGTTTTGATGGTACAATGGCGACGGACAGATGGACATTTTCTATAAACATGTTTTTTGGGATCTCTGACCCCTAAAACGTGTAAATCCGTCAAAAACCGGAAGTCGAAAAAATTTCGATTACAATACTTTCTTCTATTGAAGATAGAAGAATGTAAAAATATATAACTACCGTACATCACGGGAATTATTAAAATACAATGGGTATATGAAAAGAAAGAAATAATATTAACTGATTAACATTTCGGTTAATTACTTGCCCTTATGGGCATTTTAAAACTATCATATATTTATCGGGAATGCAATGAAAGCAAACACAAGGGATAATATTGGAATAAAATATTTCAGTTTATTTATGTCAGTAATCTAATTTAATTCATATGTAACTTTAACTGAACTTTTTTTAAAAGTTCAATTAGTTTTACAAACTATGAACTAAATAAATATATTGCCAGTAAAGTATTTTATTCCGATCTTTACTACGCTTGAATCTATTTTCATTGCATGCTGTAAAGGATATGATTCTTTTAAAAAGCCCGTATAAGCAACATAAATAAATCCTTCTATATATAAAAAAAAGTTTTGATTTGGAAATGGACCAATGACCATCTGCGTAGATATTCCGGGTAGATCCACATCCAATTTGAATGCTTAAGCATGGCCTTTCATCGTTAATATTAAAAAAACTGTTGCATACAAAAATATGAAAATCGGTGGTATTATAGAGAAATGTTTGATAAACACGCTGATGCAGACAGTTTTCAAATCGAAGAATTATTTAAAGAGATATTTAATGCTAAATTTAGACAAAATCGTTCCATTAAAAAAGTTTTATTGGAGCAAAATCTATACATGAGAATTTAATCATTTTTAGATCATTTTATACGTTATAAGTTCCCGGTGTACCGATTGTATTTATTTTTCTTATTTGACTCATTTTTTGAGGTTTTATTTCAATTTTAAATTCAAATTTTCAGCATTTCGAGAGATATGTTTTACAAATTTTAGAAAATGTTATTAATTTAAACTGTTGCCAGTTGCATAAACAGCGCAAACAATAATGTTTACTTCAAATTAAAAATTTATTTTACACGTGACTATTATAAACAGAAAATATAAAAAGCAGGAACTCATTGAAAATTACGTCATAAAAATTATAATTACACGTGAATTTTAAAAGAGACAGAATATTGTAAAATAATGAATTCATAAACATGCGTTAGAAGTCTTAAATAGGAGAATTTACGTCACATTTACGTCACATTACACTTATTATATAAAATGAACAAAAAATAATATTGCTAAACAGTTTAAATTTAAAAATTGCTCGAGACATTTATTTAATATTTTAAGATGATCACAATATTTCATTTCTAGCAAAAGTATCTTTACGTGAATATTAAAAAGAAAAAGAAGCGTTTGGTGAAAATTACGTCAGATTATATTTCTCAGATTCAAATTATAATTCAATCTTCCGAAATCTTTTTAAAGCCGATCAAATTATCATGCTGTTAGAGTCTGCGGTGTCTGAACGGGGGTTGACGAGCGTAGCTCGTAGGGGGCAGAGCCCCCTAGTATATTAAATTAAAAAAATTAAAAAACCCGACTGCGTAAAAATCGAACTAATTAATTATTTCTCATCAATATGAAACTATTTTTTATATTACTTACCTTTTTTACTTTCTTCTATCTTCAATAGAAGAAAGTATTGTAATCGAAATTTTTTTGACTTCCGGTTTTCGACGGATTTACATGTTTTAGGGATCAGAGATCCCAAAAAACATGTTTATAGAAAATGTCTGTCTGTCCGAGTGTCTGTCGCCATTGTACCATCAAAAAGTGTATGAAGTTATGCATAGAATTGAACCAAATTTTTATTTTAAGTTTCTGACTGTGGCAAGCAGATCCTCCCTGAATTTGGAAAAAATTCGTCTGTAGGAGGCGCTGTAATAGCGATTTTTGTGCGATTTTGAATATTGTACCATCCAAAAGTGTATGAAGTTATACATAGAATTGAACGAAATTTTTATTTTAAGTTTTTGGATATGTCAAGTAGGTCTTCCCTGAATTTGGAAAAAATTCGCGGTAGGGGGCGCTGTAACAGCGATTTTGAATATTGTACCATCCAAAAGTGTATGAAGCTATTATGCATGGAATTGAACCAAATTTTTATTTTAAGTTTTTGGATAAGGCAAGTAGGTCCTCCCTGAATTTAGAAAAAATCGCCGGTAGGGGACGCTGTAACAGCGATTTTGAATATTGTACCATCCAAAAGTGTATGAAGTTATGCATGGAATTGAATCAAATTTTTATTTTAAGTTTTTGGATATGGCAAGTAGGTCCTCCCTGAATTTATAAAAAATCGCCGGTAGGGGACGCTGTAACAGCGATTTTTGTGCGGTTTTGAACATTGTACCATCCAAAAGTGTATGAAGCTACACATAGAATTGAACCAAATTTTTATTTCAAGTTTTTGGATATGGCAATTAGGTCCTCCCTGAATTTGGAAAGAATTCGCCGGTAGGGGGCGCTGTAACAGCGATTTTTGTGCAATTTTCAATATTTACCATCCGAAAGTGTATGAAGTTATGCATAGAATTGACCCAAATTTTAAATTTAAATTTTTGGCAATGGCAAGCAGATTTTCCATGAATTTAGAAAAAAATCGCCAGTAGGGGGCGCTGTAACACTGATTTTTGTGCGATTTTGAATATTGCACCATCCAAAAGTGTATGAAGTTATGCATGGAATTGAATCAAATTTTTATTTTAAGTTTTTGACTTTGGCAAGCAGGTCCTCCCTGAATTTGAAAAACATAGCCGGTAGGGCGCGCTGTAATAGCGATTTTTGTGCGATTTTGTATGTTGTACCATCCAAACGTGTATGAAGTTATGCATAGAATTGAATCAAATTTTATTTTAAGTTTTTGGATATGACAAGTAGGTCCTCCCTGAATTTAGAAAAAATCGCCTGTAGGGGACGCTGTAACAGCGATTTTTGTGCGGTTTTGAACATTGTACCATCCAAAAGTGTATGAAGTTATGCATGGAATTGAATCAAATTTTTATTTTAAGTTTTTGGTTATGGCAAGCAGATCCTTCCTGAATTCAGAAAAAAATCGCCGGTAGGAGGCGCTGTAACAGCGATTTTTGTGCGATTTTGAATATTGTACCATCCAAAAGTGTATGAAGTTATGCATAGAATTGAATCAAATTTTTATTTTAAGTTTTTGACAATGGTAAGCAGGGTTCCCTTAATTTGAAAAAAAATCGCCGCTAGGGGGCGCTGTTATAGCAATTTTTGTGCGATTTTGAATATTGTATCATCGAAAAATGTATGAAGTTATACAGAGAATTGAGCCAAATATTTTGTGTTTGTTTTTGGTCATGGCACGAAGGTCCTCCCTGAATTTGGAAAAATTCCGCCGGAAGTGGGCCCTATAATTGCGATTTCTCCACCATTTTCATTGTTTTACCATCGAAAATTGTATGAAGTTATGCATAGAATTGAACCAAAATTTTTTTTGTGTAAGTTTCTGGCTATGGCAAACAAGTCCTCCCTGAATTAAAAAAAAAAATCTGCCGGAAGGAGGGCGTTATAATAGCGATGTTTGTGCCCTTTTCTTTATTGTACCATCGAAAAGTTTATAAAATTATGAATACAATTAAACCAAATTTTTTCGTGCATGTTTTTGGCTTTGGCCAACAAGAATTTGGAAATATTGCGCGGTAAATGGGCTCTGTGATAGCGATTTTTGTATGCTTTTCTTGATGTTTTGTAGTTCTGTTGTCCATCGGCGGTTCGTGCAGAGACAGGAACTCGCTTTTCGCTAAGCCGGCTATTCGCAAACATCTGATAACAACAGAATAAGGAAAAACTATTAATTTTAACAAATATCATGATATTGATTAACTCGTTTTTAGTCCGTTTAATTGACTGAAGCAGAAATTTAAGATGAAAATCAAAGTTGGTATAGTATTGAACTAAAAATATTGAAGTGTTAACATGCGTAACTAGTTTTTGAAATATTATGTATAAGATATAGAAGAAAGTTTTAGGATTGGCACATCCAACTAGTTTTTATTTACTTGTGTGGATGAATTTTAAGTTGTGTTTAATTATTAGTTCCTATCTACAAACGTTTTTATGAGGCCTATAGATGTTTATTATGAAGGTTATAGTTACAGTAAAGGTAGAGATCCAAAGTTCACAACTTCCAGGTTATGTAATATTTAAACAGAGCTTCTGACTTCAAAATGGTCAACGAAACATCGTCTTTATTTTGAAAGACCTATCCAATGATATGCCACTCAATAGGGTACGTAAAAAAAAATTTTCGTCTCTACCGCCATTTTGTAGTTTACGGCCGCCATTTTGAATTTATAAAAACAAAACCTATCCTATAACCATTGGACGGTTAAGACAAATTGATAGAGACCTCATTTATTAAAATGCATCCAGATGTTTGCATATTTCGAGGGTATAAAGAAATCCACATACACAGATACGCGTGAAACACATAACCCTTCTTTTCAGTCGGGTAAAAAGAATTCACTCCATAAAAAATGAACTTTCACTCCTATGAAAGAGTGACTGTTCACTCCTACCAGGGGTGAAAAAACGCACACCTTTAGTAAGAGTGAATAGTCACTCCCCCGAAAAAGTTATTATTCCCCCCCCCTGTTTAGAGTGAATATTCACTTCCCTAGGAGTGAGTATTCACTCTTTCAGAGAGTTAACAATTTCACTTTTGCTCAGAGTGAATAGTCACTCTAAAGAGGTTGGACATGTTTTGACTCTGCAATAGAGTGAATATTCACTCCGCACTCTTTTTTATTATCCGACTGCCAAGAAGAGTGTTTCACGGGTATCTGGGTATGTGGATTTTTTATTACCCTCGAAACATCCCAACGGCTGGATGGATTTTAATGAATAAGGTCTCTATTCATTCGTCTTAACTGCCCGATGGTTATAGGCTAGGTTTTGTTTTTATAAATACAAATTGGCGGTAGAGACGAAAAACATTTTTTACGCACCATATTGAGCGGCATATCATTGGATAAGTCTTTCAAAATGAAGACGACGTTTCATTGACTATTTTACAGCCAGAAGCTTCGTTTAAATATTACACAATCTGGAAGTTGTGTAGGCAGGATCTCTAGCTTTACTGCAACTCTAACCTTCATAGACATCTATAGGCCTCATCAAAACAGTGTTTATAGATAAGAACTAACAATTATACACAACTTAAAAGTTATCAATACAAGTAAATAAAAAAATAGGTAAGTAATATAAAAAATAGTTTCACATTCATGAGAAATAATTAATTAGTTCGCTTTTAACGCAGTTGGGTTTTTTGATTTTTTAAATTTAATTTTTACTTGTTTAGAACGTAATTAACCGATACATTAATTAGAAACCTATCTACAGAAACGCGGCCCGAAGTTTAACAGAACACTGAAGTTTAACTTTGTTGCATGGAATCCTTTTTGCGCGTGTAAAACTCGCACTTGACCGATTGTTATTAATTTCCATCCAAATTCTTCAAGTTGTGTGCTATAAAAAATTTTAAAATCTTTGATATGGTGTGCTCCCTTATTAGAATTCTGTGTTATCTCGAAGGTTTGGGATTGGACAATAGAGGTTCAGTGGTGGCATAAAACGAAAATCGGGTGACAAATGTCGAGCTTAAAGGAGTTTGATTTATTTTGTTGTGATATTTGTATTTATTGCGTTGACTATCTTATCGTTAAAAGGAAAGATTTTAAATCAGATAAGTACATCTATATTTTTTAAACCTTATACAGGATTGCCAAAACTTTTCACAGAGAAAACGAAACGCGACAATTTTTTCTTGCTCCAGGGCGCTGAATATGGGGCATTCTCACAATCTTTTGACTTTTATGTCCCTGAATAATAATTTTTATTTTAGTACATTTTCTTGTGTTTTTTTTTTTAATTTCATATACTGGGGAACATCCCATTGCATGATTGCATAACAATATTAACGAGATAAATAAGTTTTGGACTATGTTGGGGGTCCAGATACCAGGAAAACTTCTATACCGTCCCCAGTCTCTGATGCTGATTTTTACTTTCTTCTATCTTTACAAGAAGAAAGTATTGGATTCGTAAAAATTTTCGACTTCCGGTTTTCGACGGATTTACACGTTTTAGAGGTCAGAGATTCCAAAAAACATGTTTTTACAAAATGTCTGTCTGTGAGTCTGTCTGTGTGTCTGTGTGTGACACAAATTTTGTGGGCGCTCTATCTCAAGAACTAATGCACGTAATTTAATAAAAATTTATATCCAGTTAGTCCCTAATATAAATTGGTGCTGATTAGTTTTTGGTGTAAATCGCCCAACAGGTGGCGCTGCTATGCTGCATTTTTCGCGATTTCTGCACTAGCTCTATCTCAAGAACTAATGCACGGATTTTCATAAAACTTCAGATTCAATTAATCCTTGATATGAATTTGTGCTGGTAATGTTTTGGTGTAAATCGCCCAACAGGTGGCGCTGTTATGATGAATTTTGCGGGATTTACACGATTTCTCCAATAGCTCTATCTTAAGAACTAACGCACGGATTTTCATCAAACTTCAGATTCAGTTAGTCCTTGATATGACTTGCTACTGATTATGTGTTGGTGTAAATCGCCCAACAGGTGGCGCTTCTCTGCTGCCTTTTCCACGATTGCCTCAATAGCTCTATCAATAGAACTAATGGACGAATTTTCATCTAACTTCAGATTTAGTTGTATGTTGACACAAGTTGTTGTTAATTAGGTTTTGGTGTTAATCACCCAATAGGTGGCGCTGCTATGCAGGAATTTTCACGATTTTCGTTATTGCTCTATCTCAAAAACTAATGTACGGATTTTCTCCAAACTTCAGATTCAGTCAGACGTTGACACAAATTGTTGCTGATTAGGATTTGGTATAAATCACCCAATAGGTGGCGCTGCTAGGTAGCATTTTTCTGAATTTAGAGACGATTTCAGCGATAGTCATATCTCAAGAACTAACGCACGGAATTTCATATCGTTAGAATCCTCATGAGATGCATAGATTGCCATTTAATTTTGGCAGTGTGATAGCGGATTTTGAAGTATTAACATGTATGAGATAGAAGAAAGTTTTGGGATTGGTACATCCGACTAGTTAAGTTTGGAGCTGTCTGTATAAAATTGTTTCAATAAAAGTAATTCGATGTAATTTTTTTCCGAAACTGGGACAATTGTTTTATATAAATATGTAGCAAAAAATTAACCTGCACACATTTTTAAGGGTGACATTATTTTTTTAACTCTGTCCCTGGGTTTTTCATCCTTACCGTCCCTCTTGCTAAACTTATACAGAAAATCACTTCAGATGCAGCCACAGAATTTTTTTCATGTTTTTTCTCATGCAGAAGTATGCTAGAGAAAGAATGTCTAAAATTCTTTGACAGGAAATTTACTGCAGAATTTAAATCAGTATTTAAATATCAATTTCAAGATCGTGGCTTCATGGGTAGTCGTACCGTCCCCAAGGTTTATTCCTGTACTTTTCGAGGTAAATAAAAAAAAAAAAAAAAATTTAACCCAATGTTAAAAACTCTTTCTAAAAATCAATGAACATTGTGGCTATCACTTAGTCTTAACATGATTTTCCTGAAAATAGGTGGTAATTTTCCTTACCGTTCCATCCCTACCGTCCATTTTTTTCCCATTTCGTCACTTTTTAACTATACCGTCCCCCTTACCCTTTCCTTGCCGTCCCTTCTTTAACACCCCTTTCAGACAATGTTATACAAAAATTCTGTGTTAAAAGTACTACATTTTTATTATTTCTTATTTGAATGCCCTGTGGGTACTATGCAAATTCATTATAAGTAAAAATTTAGAAGAAAATAAAAAGTTAAGAGTGGTAAAATGGTAAGGAAAATTAAACTCGCAAGTTTAACTTAAACCTGAGTTAAATAAAATTTTTTTCGCTGCTGACCATTTTTTCTTTATTTTGAATCATTAAGGCATTCGTCTATCATATTAAAATGTTATTAGCCTCCGGTGCGGTATGCTATTTCTTCATCCCAGCTTATTTTGTGTCCAAAAAATAACGTTACCTTACAGAAGCTAGCCGTAAAACAAAGTATTACGATTAAATACTCTTTAGCAATTTTTTAAACTTCTAAGCATCGCTCATTTTCAATTTTTATACCGTCGTATAGAAAAAAAAATTCTTTTAAATGCACTTTGTTTGAAAACTGTATCTCCATTTATTTTTGAAATATTAATTTTTTTATAGTTTTTGTAGCCATTTGCTTAATATTGGCAACGGAAGTACTCCATTTCTGTAGAAAGTAAAGGAAAAATAGTTTTAAAATAGTAATTATATATTTTTGTTGTCATTTTCTCGTAACAACCGAAAGAAAATGTAATTAAAATACGTGCTATTTTGAAAAAAGTATAAACGAATGGTTTCTGTTAAAACTATTATATACTATATTTAATTGTAAGTATCTATGAATCATTAGATAGCCGTTTTTTTTTTTTTTTTTTTCGATTTTCTTGAATGGCGGAATCTTTTTGCTGCATTTGTACATTATTTCGCGATAGTGATGTGCCATATGCATGCTTTACTGTAGATGTTTAAGAGTAGTTCGTAAATGTGGAATTCTTAAGCGGATGCGAATGACGTCATTTTACACAAAATAAAACGTGTGCTTTAAGTCTTAAAATTGAAATAGGTTTTGTACTGCAGTAGAGTCCCACTTAACCGAGTTATTTTCTTCTGATGGACTGGTGGCTTCTATTATTATGAAACAGCCATTATAGATAAAGTGTTAGGTGAAGATGAAAGAGCAGCCGTAAAAAAAAAAAAAAAAAAAAAAAAAAAAAAAAAAATTATGGCCATCCCCCCCCCCCCCCCATTCTGACAAAAAAATCAGAGTTCTAACTTTTTACGGCTGCTCTTTCATCTTCACCTAACACTTCATTTATAATGGCTGTTTCATAATAATAGAAGCCACCAGTCCATCAGCAGAAAATGAAGTAATGGAAATGCCGGGAGCGACACTAAATTCTGAAAAAGCAGAATTCCTGCTCTCTAGTTTTAGCAAGTTTAATTTCACCAGATTTTTTTCTCCGAAAGTCGAAAGATTGTGAGAATGCCCCATATATCTACGCCACTGAATGAAGACCCGTGTGGAAGAAGAATTTATGCAACAGAAATTAAATTTCGCGAAAATTGAAAAGAAAGCTTTTTGTTGTAAATTTTTTTATTGATTTTCTTGGTAGCATATTTAACCCCTTTCGCGCCTATGTGACATATAGGTTGCGCACAATCCTCAGTTTTTCCAACCAATAACTTTTAATAGTAAATTTCGCCCTATTAAATCACAAAACTTTTACAATTAAATGAAGCAAATATTTAAATTTGAAATTCCTGTTGATAAAATATTAACAATTGTGTACTGGACGCTTGCCGGGAAGGATTTAAAATGTCAACAGGTGGTATTAAACTTTCTCAGAGAAATTTATTAACATTAAGTTTTTAAATACTAAAATGAATTAAATTTTTTAAAATTATTAAACAAACAAATGTTAAATATTAAAATTATTAATATCGTTTAAATTAAAAAATATTAAGTATTAAAACTTATTAATATTGTTTAAATTATAAAATAAAAAAATATTAAATATTTAAAAATAATATCTCATATCTTCAAGACTAATTAGAATCTTAATATTTTAGCTTTAGCACATGATAGAGTGCCTAATAACGCTTAATCATAAAATAAAACAATATTCGAGAAAAATGTGACTTAACATCTTCTTCAACTCGCGTCTGGAAATATATTTACATTCTGGGAAGGATTTTAGAAAATTTTGTAATTCGTTTAATTGTTGAAGCAGCTGAAAAGCTTACATTCTAATTCCAGTTATATTATTATTACTGTTATAACACATATTAAAATTGGGTTAACTTTAACCGTGCATATCAAGCTCGTGTTCTATGGTAAACCACAAGATTACACCGAGCCCGCATCTTTCCTGTTTCTTGGAATTACGGAAAAGGATGTCGCGCATGAAATTAACCTAATTTTCCCACATTTCTGTGCGCGTGTATAGAACATTTTTACGCAATGGACAGCAATTGTTGATTTTCCAAATATTTGTTATTTTCGGAGTTACAAGGTCTTTTAGAGATATAAATGAGGTCAGCTATTCCTTTGCAAATGTTCGTTATTTTCTATTTTTAGTGATACCAAAGTATATTTTTACTTTCTTCTATCTTCAATAGAAGAAAGTATTGTAATCGAAATTTTTTTCGACTTCCGGTTTTCAACGGATTTGCATGTTTTAGGGGTCAGAGATTCCAAAAAACATGTTTATAGAAAATGTCTGTCTGTCTGTGTGTCCGTCTGTCCGTCCGTCCGTCTGTCCGTCTGTCCGTCTGTCTGTCGCCATTGTGCCATCAAAAAGTGTATGAAGTTATGTATAGAATTAAACCAAAATTTTATTATAAGTTTTTGGCTATGGCAAGCAGGTCCTCCCGGAATTTGGAAAAAATTCGCCGGTAGGGGGCGCTGATATAACAATTTTTGTGCGATTTTGAATATTGTACCATCCAAAAGTGTATGGAGTTATGAATAGAATTGAACCAAATTTTTAGTTTAAGTTTTTGGATATGACAAGCAGGTCCTCCCTGAATTTGGAAAAAATTCGCCGGTAGGGGGCGCTGTAAATGCGTTTTTTGTGCGATTTTGAATATTGTACCATCGAAAAGTGTATGAAGTTATGCATAGCGTTGAACCAAATTTTTATTTTAAATTTTTGGCTATGGCAAGCAGGTCCTCCCTGAATTTGGAAAAAATTCGCCGGTAGGGGGCGCTGTAATAGCGATTTTTGTGCGATTTTGAATATTGTACCGTCCAAAAGTGTATGAAGTTATGCAGAGAATTAAACCAAATTTTTATTTTAAGTTTTTGGCTATGGCAACCAGGTCCTCCCTGAATTTGGAAAAAAACTCGCCGGTAGGGGGCGCTGCAATAGCGATTTTTGTGCGATTTTGAATATTGTACCGTCCAAAAGTGTATGAAGTTATGCATAGAATTAAACCAAATTTTTATTTTAAGTTTTTGGATATGGCAAGCAGGTCCTCCATGAATTTGCAAAAATTTCGCCGTTAGGGGGCGCTGTAATAGCGATTTTTGTACAATTATTGTGCAATTTTGAATATTGTACCGCTGAAAAGTGTATGAAGTTATGCATAGAATTGAACCAAATTTTATGTGTTTATTTTTGGTCATGTCACGAAGGTCCTCCCTGAATTTGGAAAAATTCTGCCGGAAGGGGGCACTATAATTGCGATTACCATTTTCATTATTGTACCATCGAAAAGTGTATGAAGTTATCCATATAATTGAACCAAATTTTTTGTGCATGTTTCTGGCTATGGCAAACAAGTCCTCCCTGAACTTGAAAAAATTCCGAAAGAAGGGGGCGCTATAATCCCGATCTCTGTGCCATTTTCATTATTGTACCATCGAACAGCGTATAAAATTATGCATACAATTGAACCAAAATGTTTGTGCTTGTTTTTGGCTTTGGCCAACAGGTTCTCCTTGAATTTGGAAATATTGCGCGGTAAAGGGGCTCCGTGCTAGCGATTTTTGTATACTTTTCTTGATTTTTCGTAGTTCTATTGTGCATCGGCGGCTCATGCAGCGGCGGGAACTCGCTTCCTGCTATGCCGGCTATTCGCAAACAGCTGATAACGACAGAATAAGGAAAAATTAATAATTTTAACAAATATCATGATATAGATTAACTCGTTTTTAGTCCGTTTAATTGACTTGAGCAGAAATTTAAGATGAAAATCAAAGTTGGTATAGTATTGAACTAATAATATTAAAGTATTAACATGTGTAACTAGGTTTTGAAATATTAAGATGTATAAGATAGAAGAAAGTTTTGGGATTGGCACATCCAACTAGTTATAGAAAGGCACAACAAATGTTTTAATAAAACGAAAACTATAAACTGCATTAATTCGGCACTATAGATCTGACAAAATTAAAACTGTCAACCCGAAACTCGACCCGAACCGGACAAAAATATTTGTGTCAAACCGAATCCAAAATATCCAAACCCAAACCTGACACGAACCCGAAATGAAAAAAAATCATAATTCATATTTTATTATAATTATAGAAAAATAATCTACAATCATACCTCTAATAACATTTTTTTTTAAATATAAAAATCAACACATATACATTCATCAATATTCTTTTTTCATTTGAAAAATATTCAGGACTTTCTTTTGAAAAATCCGCTCAATCGGAACAGATACGGAAAATTAAAAAACTTAGCCGAAGCCGACGCAAACCCGAAGCATTTAAAGTCAACCCGACACGCAATAACAACAGCAACAAAAGCGTCAAACCAATCGGACCTGAACCGCGGGGTTGATAGGGTTCGAGTAAAGTCGAGTTACCTGACCCGATGAAGGACTCTAGTGTAAGTACGATAATTAGATCAAAATATATAACAAATTTTATTTTGTATTGTCTGTGGTTGCTAGAGTGTTTAAAATTTACATTAATCTTAGAAAGTATTTTTTTCGTCATACTTAAACTGATATATCTATATTTTTATGAAAAAAAAAATTATGCAACATTGCACAATTATTTTCAGTTTCATATTTGCCTTGATGGTTTTTTGTATTGTGAGAAAAATTTGAAAATATGACTCTCATAGTACCTAATACTCTTATTCACAAAAGAATAACTATTTTCTTATATATACAGTGTGTCCACGTATAACTTGACCGGCCTTTATTTTCGCAACCGTTGGTCCTAGATGCATACTTCCAATTACAAAAAGGGTTTAAATAAGGTAAAGAATTATTTTTAAAGCGATTTGGGTCAAGAAAAAAATGTATTAAAAAATTACGAAATTTAAATTTTTATACGGTCCCACGGTCCTATAAGTGATATTTAGTAAAACTTTACTGTGACACTAACAAATAAGACAAAAAAAGTCCCATTCATTTAACATTAAGATTGACCGAGTTATGAAACTTTGAAATGCTCGACTTAACCACTTTTATGCATCTCAAAACAGATGATTTCTGTCATGCTTTCAGGGATCGTATTTAAAGTACTTAAACTTATTTCAAGGTATCTGCGCTTTGAAAGAAATCGTACAAATATTGCGATTAAGTTTTATTAGTTAGGTTTCAGATTGGTTAAAATAATTGTATTTTAACATATGTTTTATTTTGTAAGGATTTGAGGCTATGATTTCTTTTAACTAAAATTGTTCTATTTTCATAAAGTTTTATTTAACTTGCAATGATCGTGCTTCCAGTTTAAAATTTGTACTAGAACTTTAACTTACTTTCAAATGTCCGGTCGAAGTTAAGTTTTACATACTGATTTAATTCCGATGACAATGCAATATTATTATGATTTTCGACTCTTACCATTTTTTACATACTTATATTAGAGGATAGCACACAAAAATTTGGATAGATTACCGTCAAGAAGTTTAAGAAAGAGTTTTAGATTAGATAACATAAACCTGCGATGGTTGTGTTTTTTAAATTTTATAATTACATTTTATGTATTTTTTAACGCTGAATAAAAAAATTACCTTCACTTTTAACCATCATGTCAGGATCTTTCGTAAATCGCAAATTTCAAGGTTAAAAAATAGTGAAAAATCTGAATTCTATAAAATAGATGTAAGACCTTTTTTATTCGGTTTAATTTTATTTAATTCAATAATTTATTAGATTTTTTGGCTTATACTGAGTTTCTTACAGCTAAACAAATCGGTCGGTCCAATGAGGCCGGGAGGGGAGGGGGGATCAATTTTAACTTTTAGCTTTTTAACTTTGAAATTTGCGATTTGAGAAAATTCCTGACGTGATGGCTTAAAATGAAGGCCATTTTCGGATTCAGAGCTAAAAAATACATAAGAATCAATTTTCAAAAGCTAAAAAACATGCCACAACCCAAAATTTGAAAGACAGTGTAATCTAATAGCATTTTAAAATATGTATCATTTTGTAAAGAATTGAGGCTGTTGTTTTTCATCCTTTTATTTAACAAAAAATCTGTTATTCTTATCCTCTTATGATGTTTAGTACAAATTGTGCATTTTGCAGTAATATGTTAGAATGATTAAAGATTTCAAATTTATATTGCAATGCTAATTTTACTCTCAACCATTTCTTTGATATATCTGACGAAATTATATTGCTACTAAATTTGTGAATGATCCCTAATATGCAGCAAAAAGTATACTCCAACTGTAAACAGCTATTACTCGGTCAATTTTAATCGTAGAATAACGGGGCTTTTTTTGCCTTACTTGCCAGTGTAACAGGGAAATTTTACTAAATATAACTTATAATAGGACGGGGGGGGGGGGGCATATAAAAATTTAGATTCGGTAATTCTTCACTAAATTGTTTTTTCGCTTCAATCTTTTTTTATCTTAACCCTGCACCTAATTTTGAACATTTTTGTAATTGGAAGTATGCATCTAGAACCAACGGTTGCGAAAATAAAGGTCGGTCAGGTTATACGTGGACACACTGTATACTATTTTTTAAATAAAAATTCCATTCTCATTTAATAAATCTTGAAAACAAATTAATATTTATTTTTATTCTACTTAAAGATAAAAACAAGTATTTTCAAAAGCGTTATTCTTTCAAAAGACATATCAGTTAATAAATATGGACAAAAATTATAATATTTAAATATTATATTTTTAAAGAGTTTACACTTGAATATAATAGTGATTTGTGTCGCAGATCACTTTAATTTAGAAAATTCAATACTTTTATCTCCAACAGGTGCACATAATAACTTTCCCTCCCTTACCTATCTCATATCACACATGATTACAGATTATTTTTCAAATTGTTGTCGAATATCGCTAGAAAAATTATCATTCTTTTAGTATGATTTTAGAAAGAACCATTTATAATAAATAAATATTTACTCTTCACTATAACAACAGAGAAAAAAAATCGGTCTAAACTATGATATTTCTCTTTTATTTCTTGTAAATTCAATAAATAAATAAAAAATGCATCATTTTCAGGATAAAATAAATTTTAATATTAATAAAATAAATGTCACGTTGCCGGGACACGAAACGAACCGAAAAAGACAATTTCTTTTATTTCTTGTAAATTCAATAAATAAATAAAAAATGCGTCATTTTCAGGATAAAATAAATTTTAATATTAATAAAATAAATGCCACGTTGCCGGGACACGAAACGAACCGAAAAAGACAATTTTCGAGTTGCAAATCGGACTTCCTGCGGAAGGAAAGTAAACGTTTCTTACTACAACTGTTGGTAGAAGGCATTTTAGAAAGGTGAACAGTCACTGTGTCGCTGAATTTCTATGCCGCACTGCAAAGACGCAGGCAGAAAGAAATTCAGGGAGGGTCAAGATTTTGGAATAAATGTGACAGTTTCGCAGCCTAGCCTTCGGTTTTTTTTTTTTTTTTTTTTTTTTTTTTTTTTTTTAACAGTGCCAAATTGTAATTTCTTTCTTCTTTTTTCTTTCTGTCACCCCCCACCACCACCCAGGAAAAACTCTCCGTTCAAAAAAAATGTAAACAACAACAAAAAAGCAATACAAAAATGTAAAAAAAAAAAAAAAAAAAAATGCAGTAGGAAATTTTCCGTTTAAGACAAGATTCTATTTCACACAGGTTCCATTTCGACAGATATTACTATAATTCTTTTGCTTAAGTGGATCTTACAGTGACTAAATATAATCTATGCCTTTTAATGGTCAAAAAGGGCAATTTCACATTGGAAACAATATAATGTCTCTCTCGAAACACACACACTCCGGGGAATAAAAATTCTGAATTCAACAATGCAATCATGCAGTGTTGAATTCAGGCACTTTTCTCTGGGAGGGATTTCTGTGGCTCCGGGGGGGGGGGGGGGGACTGGGGACATTATAGAGTTCCGGGGGGGGGGGGTTGCACTTTTTGACCATTGAAAACACAAATTCTCAAATCTTCCGGGTGGAACATCTCATTGCTTCGGGGGGGGGATGTCTCCCCCCGGACCACCCCCTGAAATCAACACTGCGGTCATGTCACCGACCCGACTTTGGGTGTTCAAGTAAATGCCGAAACGTATAAATAAATATATTTTCCCCAATCAATTACATGCGAATTTTATAAGTACGTAATGACAGTTCTGCTCAGAACCGTAATAGTTGATTACTCCTATAATATTTGGTAATAAAATCGCTTCTTTGTGTGTTGGGGTTGGCGAGAACTTTGAAGAAGTCTTGTTCAATTCTCAAAATAGTCAATGGTGGCCATAAAGAAGGTGTGACGGGTACAATGTCCCGGCGTTTCTGGAAACTTCCAACGAAACTAAAAAACCCTTTTTAACACTTTCCATCATAGTTGAAAGGTATTTATGAATTCGGTTTGCCTGATCTTGCTCTAACTCACGTAAATACAGTCGAACCCCGTTATAGCGAACCCGGTATATAACGAACTCCCGGATATAACGAAAGAAAAGTTTGGTCCCGTCGTTTTCCTGTTTTATTTAATGCTAATTTATCCTTTTATAACGAACCACCGAAATTTTAAGAATCGGCTATAACGAACATTTTTGTCCAGTCGACCATGTTTTTTTTGTTGTTTTTTTTTTTACTTTTTCAAAGTTGTGAGAACAGGACTTCGACTCCAATTTCATAAGAAAATGTATGCCAACTAGTGAAACATGGGGCAAATCAGCGATAAGTCTTTTTTTTTTTTTTTCTTAAAGGGAGAAACAACTGCATTCTTTCGCTTTTACGAAAGTCACTCTGCAGGTGTGATCCCGCCTACCCGTCAGTTATTTTCCTTTATTCCTGATCACAGATTTTTTCTCAGTTTGTGATATGCAATTGTTTGAAACATGTGATGATGAAGTTATTACATGTGAAGATCCGACTGATGAAGAGATTGGGGAAGAAGTTAAAATAAATCATTCTGAAATCGAAGATTCTGCATCTGATGGTGATGAAGAGGACCACATAAATGACAAAATCCCCACAATCTCAGATGCTACCTCAGCGATGCGTGTAATTAATAAGTTTTTGTCTACACAAACACAAACAGTGGAAGAAAGAGTATTGGAGTCATTTGATGTACTAGACAAAGAAATTCATAATATGTTTTTGAAATCGGCATCACGTCAGTAGAATATTACCGATTATTTCTGTATCAAAACAGTGAGCAACAATTAAAGGTAAAATTAATTTATTCATGTTTGTCTTCATTGTTGGTTAAATTAATTAGTATTGTGTTAGTTTAATGTAATCGAATTTAGTCAATTTAATTCTTTAATGGCTATATTTAATAGATTTTACCTTTTTTTAATACATCATTATTGAATATACACATAGCAACTAATGAGTTATACATTTTGTGAACTCTAACATTTTTCTTGACGGTTCAGATATTGCGAACCACCGGATATAGCGAACAAAACCTTCGGTCCCTTGAGGTTCGTTATAACGGGGTTCGACTGTATACTCATATTGCCATGTAATTGATATATGTTATTGAGGTTTACCATTGCATGCTCGGTATTAAAAATGTATAGTTCGTTTACAGGGACGCTCAAAAAAGTCCCGTCACAGATTTGCAGTGTGTTCAATTGTAAAAAGAGACTTTAATACTGAAAGACAGATATAGATGGCAGCACTACGGGAATTGAAAATGACTGGTTTTCTCTGCTTTAAAAATAGAAGACTTTATTCAATTTTTATTCTTATTATTTTAACTCTTTTTTAATTTTAAAATTCCTATTATCCTTTTTCTGTATTATATGCATATTAATCTTGTTTTATTTTCTTTTATTAGATAAATTTTATTCTGTATTTTGATGGTCATGTGCGGACCTGTAATAGAACATTCCAATGTTTTGATTCTTAAATCTAATGTGTGAAAGTCAAATTCGATTCGATTAAAGTGTGAAAAGACAAGTTATTCGTAATTCTTTATGTGAAATCTTTATTCGTTAAGTATGCTCTATCCTCATCCATGTAAAATCAACAATTTCTTTTATTTTCATTCATCCACTTCAAGTTCGCCTGTTTTGAAATACAATTCTTCGATGACACATTTCGAACGCAACTGGAGTCTGCATCAAGAAATCAAAGGTACTGTTCCTTTTTCTCTGTTTAATTCAGTTGAATAAAGACAAATCTATTCTAATCATCTTTAAAACTACACATAAAAAATTCTCTGGTCCGTCGCAGCTTGGAGTCAAATTAGTGATATTCTTATATAATATATGATATTTAATATATGATATTAATATATCATGATGAAAACTAAAGCAGAAATTGCTTCTGAAACGAAATTCAGTTTCACTGTAAAAGAAATAAAAAGATTTAGCGCTCAGGTTACTGAGGCAATTGAAAATAAAAAATTAAAATTAATTGAAAAGTTAAAGGCTGAATTGATAAGTTTAGAAAATGATTTAAAAAAATCTTATTTTGGCGTAGCTGAAGAAAGTGTAAATTCGTTATACGAGTCCTTTACTGAAGCTAAAGATATTGTTGTTGACAATTTAGTCAAAATTGAACAATTTTTAGAAAATCAAGGCGTAAAATCACAAGAAAATCAAAGTGCAGCTAATAATAGCTCAAATATAGGATTTAGTAATAACGTTCTAAAGCTTCCTAAATTCGAGTTACCCATTTTTTATGGAGATGTCACTCAGTGGATTAGCTTCAAAGAGATATTTTTGACTTCAATTCATAATAATAAATCTCTTTCAGATCAGTTAAAATTTTCGTATCTTATAGCTAGTGTTAGGAATGGACTTTACCCACGAATGGCAACAACCACGCCTCTGCGGGAATATACCCTCCGAAAAAGACTGTTTATTGGACGAAGGGGAAGCAGTGTTAAAATGTTCTTCACGCCTATTGGTGTTTTTCTTCTGTTTACCCGCGGCTGACGTCACATGGGTAAAGTCCATTATCCGTCGAAATTAATTTCCGGTTTTTCAATTTCTGGGGAAAATTATAAAGAAGCTTGGGAAACTCTTATTAATAGATATGACAATCGTAGGAATTTGGCATATTCATTGCTGTCTAAATTTTTTAATGCCAAACCATTGAAATCGCCCACGCAGAAAACTATTTTAGAGCTATTGGATACATGCAATAAAGTGATTCGTAACTTAAAATCTTTGAAATTCGAATTTAATGAATTTGTTGATTTGATTTTAGTGTATATAGTACAAAATAAATTTGATGAATCCTTAAAAAAGCAATGGGAATTATCCTTAAATAATGATTCATTTCCAACTTATGATATGTTGATGACATTTCTCGAAAAACAGGCTCGTAGTTTGCAAAATTGTAACTCTGAAATTTTTAAAGGTGAATCCAAATCTAATTTAAAATTTGAAAGTAAGTCTCAACATTTTTCAAAAAAGTCTGTCGCCAATACAGTCGTGATGGATAATGTAAATAAAACTACAAATATTTCATGTTCACAGTGTAAAGAATCGCACCCACTTCATAAATGCCCAGAATTTTCAAAATTATCTGTTGATCAACGTTGGAATTTAGTTAAATCAAAAAAGCTCTGTACCAACTGTTTACGTTCAAATCATTTTGTGCCCAACTGTCTTATTAGTACTACTTGCAAGCATTGTAATTATAAACACCATACACTTCTTCATCGTGATCAAACTAGCCCTGCATCACAGAATATGTTCAGGCAGCAAGATCGTGTTACAATACCAAATGCTGTTGTTAATTCTAATAAATCTAACTGTTTAAGTTCTCAGTCTATCAATAAAAATTCTCAAACATTGTTGGCTACTGCCATTATAAAGGTTAAATCTAAATCGGGAAAATTTATTCCTTGCAGAGCGATGATAGATAGTGCTTCTCAGAAGAGTTTACTTTCAAAATCTTGTTGCAAAAAATTAGATCTTCCATCTAGGCCTACAAATCATAGAATCTCAGGAATAAACAATTTAGTCGCAGAAACGGCTCTTCAGGAAGTTTCTTTGACATTCTCTCCACATTTCAATAATGAAACTTTTCACTTAGATGCATTAGTTGTTAATCAGATTACAACCAATTTACCAAATTTTTTGATTACAACTAAATATTGGCTACACATTGAAGGCTTGAACCTTGCGGATCCTAATTTTCATTTGTCCAGTCCTATTGATATACTTATAGGCGCAGATTTATTTGCTAACATCATAATAGGGGAATCAATTCTGGGACCTAAAGGATCACCGAGTGCTGTTAATTCCAGACTGGGTTGGATTCTTTCGGGGATCATTTATTCAAATGAATCAAATCAAAATTCATTTATTAGTTGCCATGCCACTACACAGATAAGTTCTCAACTACAAAAATTTTGGGAACTTGAATCGGTTCCCACTTCTGATCCAATTTCTCTAGTTGAAGATAACTACGCGAAAACAGTTTCACGTTCAGAATCTGGAAGATATATTGTAAATCTACCCTTTAAATCTAAACCTGTTCTCGGAAACTCTAAATCTCAAGCCTTAAAACGTTTCTACTTCTTGGAGAAAAAACTTCAAGAAAACCCCTTGCTTAAAAAGCAGTATTTATCCTTCATGCGCGAGTATATCGACTTAGGGCACATGGAACTTGTTCCAAATTCAGAAATTTCAAATCCTGATCATTTTTATCTTCCACATCACGGGGTGTTAAAAGAAGATAGTTCTACAACTCGGCTTAGAGTTGTATTTGACGCATCTGCGGTTGGTTCAGAAGGCCGCTCCTTGAATGATTATCTAGAGATAGGTCCAAAATTGCAACCAGAAATCTTTCCTCTACTGTTAAGGTTCAGAATGCATCCAATCGCCTTTAGTTCTGACATCGAGAAAATGTTTAGGCAAATTCTCGTCAATCAAAATCATGTAGATTATCAACGCATTCTTTGGAGATTCAATTCAGATGAAATTATTAAAACATACAGGCGGTTGACCGTTACGTACGGAACTTCTTGCGCTCCATTTTTGGCCATTAGGACATTACACCAATTGGCAAATGACAATGAGCAAAATCGTAAAGAAGCCTCTCAGACAATTCGGAAAAGTACGTACGTAGATGATTTACTTTCCGGTTCGGATTCAAAGGAAAATGCCCAAAAATTGGTAACTGAGTTAATCGAAGTTATGAAAAGCGGAGGTTTTAATCTACGTAAGTGGACTTGTAATGATCCAGAAGTAATTGCTCATTTACCAGATGAAATGAAGGCTTCATCGCAAAAGGTAATTCAGGAAGATGATACCGTTAAAGTCCTCGGACTACTTTGGGATTCTTCCAAAGATGTTTTACAAATTCGTTTCAATGATTTTAAAGAAGTAAAAACAAAAAGAGATTTGTTATCAGTAGTGGCTACAATATTTGACCCCTTGGGTTTCCTAGCTCCTACTACAATAAGATTAAAAATCATGCTGCAAGATCTTTGGAAAGATAAGATTTCGTGGGATGAAGAAATCCCAGACTCCATACTACAGGTTTGGAATGAGTTTTTATCAGAAATTCATTTGCTAAAGTCAATTGAAATACCCAGATATATTAATTCTTATAATCAAAATGATGTCCAAATTCAGTTACATGGTTTTTGTGATGGCTCAGGTAAAGCTTATGCTGCTGTTACTTATTTACGTGTTGTTACTCCTGACGAAGTATTTGTAAATTTGATTGCAGCTAAAACTAAAGTAAATCCTATAAAACCTCAAACACTGCCACGTATTGAACTTTGTTCTGCTCTTTTATTAGCCAAGTTATTCTCAGTCATTATCGATACTTTGCCAATAAACTTTGACAATATTTATCTGTGGTCAGATTCCCAAATCGTTCTCAGCTGGTTAAAATCACCTCCTTTAAAGGGAAATCAATTTGTTCTAAATCGAGTCTGTCAAATCCAATCGTTAATGCTTTCATGTGAGTGGAATCATATTGCAGGTATTCTAAATCCTGCAGATTCAGCTTCTAGAGGTATTTCTCCACGAAAGCTTCTTCATCATTCGCTATGGTGGCATGGGCCTCCATGGCTGCTATCAAATGAACCAATCCCAATACCTTTGTACAATCCTCCGATATCTGAGTTAAATTCAGTAATTCAATCTGTCAGCAATGTAACTCAAGTAACTGCCCTTCCAGACTTTATTCTTAAGTTCTCCAAATTCTCTAAGTTATCAAGAGTCACAGCGTGGTGTCTTAGATTCATTTATAATGCTAGGCATAGTGCTACAAAAAAATCTGGAAATCTGAGTGCACAAGAAATCTCTGATTCTATTCAATGTATTGTAAAATTAGTGCAAAATTCTGAATTCGGTACAGAACTTAAATTATTAAAAGAAAGAAAACCCTTACCAAGCAATAGTAAATTATTATCATTAAATGTGTTTTTAGATTCAAGTGATATAATTCGAGTTGGTGGTCGTTTGTCACAACATCAGACATTAAGTTTTGATAGAAAGTATCCTATGCTACTTCCGAAAAATCATATTATTACTAAGTTATTGATAAATCATGTCCATGAACAACATCTACATGCTGGTACACAGCTAGTACTTTCTATATTACGCCAACAGTACTGGTTTGTGAATGGTCGTTCTACTGTACGACAAGAGCTCCACAAATGTGTGCTTTGCAAACGCCTTAAATCTCAAGCTTGTCAACAAATGATGGGAGACCTTCCCGTTGACAGAATCACCCCAATCCGTCCATTTTCCAAGGTGGGTATAGATTTTGCAGGACCCTGTTTAACTAAACCAAATTTGCCAAGAAGTAAGATCAAAATTAAATCATATATAGCAGTATTCGTCTGTATGTGCACTAAGGCGGTACACCTTGAGTTGGTATCAGACTTGTCTGTGCAAGCCCTGCTAGCAGCCTTGAAGCGATTTATCGCGCGTAGAGGTCTGCCGTCCGATGTATATTCAGATAACGGTAAAAACTTCACAGGTCTGGCTAATCAGTTAAAGCAGTTATTTCAATATTTGAAAGAAAATGAAGTTCGAGGATTTCTTTCGAGCCAGAAAATCAATTGGCATTTCATCCCTCCATATGCACCACACTTTGGTGGGCTATGGGAGGCAGCTGTAAAGCTTACTAAAAATCACATTCTAAGAGCCTGCAAATCTAGTGTATTGAATTTTGAAGAATTAACTACCTTGCTATGTCAAATTGAAAGTTTTATAAATTCAAGACCATTAACTCCTATGTCTTCGGATCCATCAGATCCACGTGCATTAACTCCAGGTCATTTTTTAATAGGAACACCCCTCCTTGATATTCCAGAATCTTCAAATCCCAGAATTCTAACATTAAATGCTCGGTGGCGCTTGATAGAAAAAGCAAAGAATCAATTTTGGTGTAGATGGTCGCGTGAATATCTTCAACATCTCCAACAGCGTCCAAAATGGACTACTCCACGAGCTAATCTACGAGAAGGAGACAAGGTGATTGTTCATGATCGATTTCAGCCCATGAGATGGAAGTTGGGCCGCATTCTAAAGACTTTTCCTGGACCGGACAATCTTGTACGAGTTGTTTTGATTAAAACAGCTGATGGTGACATCAAGCGTCCCATTTCAAAGGTGTCCCCTCTCCTGCCGGGGGCGGAGGATGTTCAATTGTAAAAAGAGACTTTAATACTGAAAGACAGATATAGATGGCAGCACTACGGGAATTGAAAATGACTGGTTTTCTCTGCTTTAAAAATAGAAGACTTTATTCAATTTTTATTCTTATTATTTTAACTCTTTTTTAATTTTAAAATTCCTATTATCCTTTTTCTGTATTATATGCATATTAATCTTGTTTTATTTTCTTTTATTAGATAAATTTTATTCTGTATTTTGATGGTCATGTGCGGACCTGTAATAGAACATTCCAATGTTTTGATTCTTAAATCTAATGTGTGAAAGTCAAATTCGATTCGATTAAAGTGTGAAAAGACAAGTTATTCGTAATTCTTTATGTGAAATCTTTATTCGTTAAGTATGCTCTATCCTCATCCATGTAAAATCAACAATTTCTTTTATTTTCATTCATCCACTTCAAGTTCGCCTGTTTTGAAATACAATTCTTCGATGACACATTTCGAACGCAACTGGAGTCTGCATCAAGAAATCAAAGGTACTGTTCCTTTTTCTCTGTTTAATTCAGTTGAATAAAGACAAATCTATTCTAATCATCTTTAAAACTACACACAGTGTATTTTAATGATGTTACACAATTTATTTCAAATATATTGAAATTGATATACATCACTGATGTGCAATAGTACAAGATGCTTACTATAGAATATGGTGTGAATAGCACTTATCGTTCATTTACAGGGACAATCAAAATAATTCGGTGGTTGCAGTACTGTCTATGAGTGATAGTTGCTGGAAGTGCTTTTCAATTGTGGTATGTGTTTTTTAAACTTTAAATAATTTTTTGCATAATACTGAGAGTGTATAAATTCTATAGATCATATACAAGGCTGAAAAAAAAAAAAAAAAATCGAGTACATTTTTGCTTATCGGCGGAAATTGCTGCAGCGGAATTTTCAACTATGTTATGCGTTTCCTAACTAAATTTTTTGCATACTATGTAGTATCTCTCTATTCTAAAAAAAAGTAACTACCGCTGTCACCGCCGCCGCCGGTTTTGAATTTTTTGTGACCGGAGGTCTTTCTTCGTTGTGTACCGTCATATATGAAAACTCACTTAAGAAAGGCTCTTAACTAGAAATTAAAAGAACTTGGCGTTCGTTTCTTTTCTCAGAGTTTTTATTAAACAATACGGGACACACACATAACAAGCACACGTAAATTTTTACACGGCGAAAAAGTTAATTTTTTCCCGGAGCGAGACGCTCCTTTTCGGCAGGACCGAGAACTCAACCGTCTCGGGTCGTGTCACAGCAGATACTATCCCTCTCCGGGGCCTTGGTTTTCTGACCTCCGTTCATCTCCGAAATACCCCACGTGGTCTTGACTCATCTTAGTCAACAAGTTCGGTTTATCACATTTTTACGCAGCACTTTTTTCCTCCAGATATTTACATGATTAAAACTGTTTACATGTACCATCTGGTTTTTGGTGAAGACAGGCGAAGTTATAGGAGGCATCTGGAGGTTCAAATTAACGATGTTTATTTCGTTAGGGCATCTGGTCTCTGAGTCCTCGCAGATAAAACGTCACAGTCCCTCCATGCCCCATATAAATTTTTCCCAAAGGGAAAAATTTCCACACTCGGGTGCACAATCATTGTGAAATTCGGAGTTAATGCTATCCCTAACAATGCTCCAAATTTAATAAAATTTTAAATTTTAAAATCAAAACATTTATCAGAAAGTACTTCGTTACCATGGAAGGGATTCAGCATAACACACAACAAACATAATAAATACAGTAACAAACACATTGCAATTGCACACCGTTACATAATAATACTAAGATTTATAATAAGCATTTCAACAATTTTATAATAAACCAGCACCTTCATTATGAATTTTCTTTTAACACAATCAGAATAGATAAAAAGTTTGAAACATCACAGGTATTTCCAATAAAAATTCGCTCTCTCATGTTCACATGGATAACCAACAATACTAATATATATTTTTTCCTTATATATATGGATAATCTTAAGAAAGAATTCTAATACACTAATAAAACCAAACACTTTTAAACCTTTTATATACAATAAGCTACTTAAAAGAATATTAACACAATAATAAAACAAACACTCAAACTATTCTTAATAATATATAATCTCTGTATTCTACACAGACATATAGCAATACAATCCTTCACTAACTGATTTAAAAAAAAAAAAACCTTTTTAACACAATCAGTAACTAAAATTTCAGTACTTCTATTATAAGGTTCTGCTTACCCTTTACTTGTTCAAACAAGAGGTTTTTCCTTTTTCTCTCAATTTAAAGGAGTTTAAAAGAATAATATTAACAATTTTAACATTTAGAACCAAATGTATATTCTAACGATTTTGTACGTAATACAATTACTAACTCAAAATACAAGTTCCAATTCAAATTACAACTTCTAAATTTCAACTTATTAACTTTCTTAAATTACAATTTTTTTTCTTTTTCCCCAAGTCAAAAAATAAAAGCATTTATAAACTAATATCTAAGATATCCAAGAATAGTTATATTTCTAATCCTCTTACTTCTAAATACTGAAACAACAGTCTTTCATAAAAACACTTGACTCTTCTTTTTAACATATGAAATCCTTTCACGTTTACTTTATAAGTTTCATACAATGAACAATTTTTTTTTTTAAATGGGTTGTATAAAAATCTCTTTTCAAAATAAACACATATTCACACTCTATAAACTAAATAACACAATACATAAGTCACTCTTAGCAAAACAAAACAAAATAACCAAACCAAGACATCCCTAATCTCTACTCTCTCTCTAAAACTCTCTTACATATAAACAGAATTGTTTTCCAAAAAATTGAAAACAGATACGGGATTTATCTTCTCGTTCTTCTTTTTCGTCCGAGAAGAATTGACCCAATTCCGCGATCGGAACCCATTCCTTCGATTTCCCTCTTTTCGTCGTTCGCACTTCTCGCTCTCGAACCGGGATTGTCGCCACAACACCGCCAGAAAAATCCTTCTCCCTGACCAAATTAGAGATCTCAAGGGTGTTTTCGGGTAATCTGCTACTCGATTTATCACGTACAGGAAATTTTAAAATTTGTTTTCCTTCACCAATTTCATCGGAAATAACCTCTAAGTTATTCGCCGGTATAATGGGAGTTTCACTAAACTGTTCTGAATCAAATTCTTCCAAACCTTTAATTTCGGAATTTGCGTTTATTTTTTTGACCTGCTCGCGATTTTCTGATGCCTTATTTATCACTTCGGGTTCAATTTTCGCACTGCCTTTCGAACTCTCTCCAGTTTTAAATTTACCTAACCCTGCATCCTCAACTTTATTTTTTTCTGGCATCCTGGTATTTGAATTATTCCCCCTCGCGTACCTGCGATCCGATTTTCTCAATTTAAATAAACGCCTACAAATACAAGGTGTCAGCAAAGCTTCACAATTTAATTCCGGCACCAGTGCTGCCGTTATATAAATCCTATGTGAATTTTCCTGGTTCCCGTTCCACAAAGAAACTGGAACCTTCGCCAGATCTGCTCTGCGAATTTTTCCGATGGCCGGAACTAACTCGATCTGTTCACCCGTTTTATATTGATCTGGAATCAATTCGCCTCGAAAAACCGATAACTCCGTACCCGAATCCTTTATTCCCTTAACCCTTCGGCCCAAAATATTGATATCAATGAGTGGTAATTTACTTTTGCCTACGGCCTTCTGTTGTTTATCCCAGACACATATAGAATTTAACTTCTCCACTCCTACATAGCTTACTCTAGCTTTCGCTCCCGTTTCAATATCTTCACTCGTATTCCGCGATCCCGAATGTTTACTCAATTCTGGACAAAAATTCCGCAAATGGTTCCTGGAGTTGCAATGGAAACATCTACGCTCCACTCTTTTTTCGAATGCTTTCTCCCGACTCATGGTACCGCGTTGGGCTGACGCACCAGGGAGGAGAGTTTCATTCTTCGTTTCAACCTGTTTTTCATCCGATTTCGGACGCGTCTTTTCATCCTCTGCGTACCGATTTTTCTTAAACGACGCTCTGACACTCTCATAACCATCCAATAATTCCACTATCGCTGCTTCGGTCTTAAGCTGTGGCCATTTGTCAATGAAATGTTCATGCATTTCAAACGTCGCACGCCGTTTAATCTGATCGGTGACCAAAAGGTCTTTTAGTTCGTCTAAAGAAGATATTCCTAAACCTGCTAGCCATTCATTTAAATAATTTCGGATTTCGAAACCGAAATCCTGCCAATTTAAAGATTGCGACTTCTGGTGACTAACAAATTTCTGCCGAAAACTCTCTGGGTTTAATTTAAATTTTTTTAACAATATACCTTTTACGTTATCGTAATCTTCTGACTCTGTCTCGGGTTGTCTGGCAATAATGGAAATAATGTCTACTGGCAGAAGCCCAATTAAATGAGAGACCCAATTTTCCTTCGGTATCCCAACCCGTTTTGCTTGGCGTTCAAACAGAACCAAATACAAGCTAATATCTGTTTTTTCTGGATTAAAATCCGGGATTAATTTTTTTAAGTTCTGTTCAGGGGAACGCGAATGTATATTATTTGCATTTACTGAAGACGGGGCAATTCCTTTCTCGATTTTTAGTTTTTCTAACTCGAATTTATTTTTTAATTCCAATTCCCTCAATTCTTTCTCGTGCTCCAATTCTTCCTTCCTAATGGTTCGATCACGCTCCCATGTCTGTTTACGTAACATGTCCTCTCTCTCGATAGCTTGTAACCGTGCGCGCTGACTTTCTTCCCGTTCTAATTCCTCCTTAGCTGTCTCTAATATAGTCTCATACAGAGCCCGTACTATTTCTTCCTCATATTCCTCAGATTCCAGCACCAAGTGCGTTAACTGAATCCGAGTTTCGTTTCCGGTCCTGTGAAGTTCCAATTCATCCACTAACTTTTTTATATGTTCCTTTTTTCCTTTACCCAGGAAAGCCATATCTAACCCCCCCTTTTTTTTTTCAACCAAAATTTCTCTATAAAAAGGTACTTCTCTACACTAATACAACAACAAAAAAAAATATATATATACTATATTAACAATAATCACAATCAATCATAAAATTTCTTTCAATAATACAGCAATATGTAAATACTGACTCACTTCCATGACTAGTACCTGTTCAATTTTGTCATTCCCGTTTTTGAATTTTCCCAACAAAATCAGCAATTTTAAATAATTAAAAATCACTATACATTAACTCCAAATTCAAAATTGTGACTTACCCCAATTGAAGGTTCAGACACTAACCGGTAATCCACTTTTTTTCTTCAGCCGGGTGGCTCACTGAACACACTTTCTTTCTGACCTTAAGGTCCACTAAAAATAATATATCCACAGGCGCGGAACACCTGAGCACTATCTTCGACCCAAAACGGGGCCCACTCACATTTACAACCAGAATTATCTTCTTTTTTTTTTCACTCTTCCGCAATCCTTTCATCACCAAACAGCGGCGTTGTAACTCTGTTTCCTTTCCGCAGTCGAACAGCTGATCACAGACGGGGGAAAAAACAATCTTCCTCTTTTTCCGACGCTGGGTAAGGATTTCTCAAGTCTTCCTTTCTCCAAGTCTTCCAAAACCGAAACCAGATAACACCAAGCTTTTTTTTCTTACCTCCAGCAGGGGAGCGAAAACAACCCCCTTCTCTTCTCTCAGGTGAAACTTCCAAAACTGTCTCTTTCTTCACAACCGAAACCAGGACGGCTCTCTATTTTTTCTCGAAAGAATGAGCTTTCACCTTATCATTCCTTCCGTGGGTAACAACGACAGAGGCCTTGTGTACTCGTGCGCCCAATTTTTCGAAGAACTCGAATCCCAAACTCTGACACCAGCTGTACCGTCATATATGAAAACTCACTTAAGAAAGGCTCTTAACTAGAAATTAAAAGAACTTGGCGTTCGTTTCTTTTCTCAGAGTTTTTATTAGACAATACGGGACACACACATAACAAGCACACGTAAATTTTTACACGGCGAAAAAGTTAATTTTTTCCCGGAGCGAGACGCTCCTTTTCGGCAGGACCGAGAACTCGACCGTCTCGGGTCGTGTCACAGCAGATACTATCCCTCTCCGGGGCCTTGGTTTTCTGACCTCCGTTCATCTCCGAAATACCCCACGTGGTCTTGACTCATCTTAGTCAACAAGTTCGGTTTATCACATTTTTACGCAGCACTTTTTTCCTCCAGATATATACATGATTAAAACTGTTTACATGTACCATCTGGTTTTTGGTGAAACTGACAGGCGAAGTTATAGGAGGCATCTGGAGGTTCAAATTAACGATGTTTATTTCGTTAGGGCATCTGGTCTCTGAGTCCTCGCAGATAAAACGTCACAGTTGATATTAAGAAAAATAATGCATACAAAAATATGAAAATCGGTAGTATTATACAGAAATGTTTGATAAACACGCTGATGCAGACAGTTTTCAGATCGAAGAATTATTTTAAGAGATATTTAATGCTAAAGTTGGACAAAATCGTTCCACTAAAAAAGTTTTATAGGAGCAAAAACTGTTCATAGGAATTTAATCATTTTTAGATCATTTTATGCGTTAGAACTTGCCGGAGTGCAGATTGCATTAATTTTTTTTATTTTGACTAATTTTTTGAGGTTTTATTTCTATTTTAAATTCAGATTTTCAGCATTTCTAGAGATATTTTTAACAGATTTTAGAAAGTGATATTAATTTAAACTGTTGCCAACTGTATAAACAGCGGAAACAATAATGTTTGCTTCAAAAAAAAAATATTTATACGTGTAAATAAATTAAAAATTTATTTACACGTGACTATTATAAACAGAAAAAAACATTTGGAATTAGAATTAAATAATTATGTACAAAAAGCAGGAACTTATTAAAAATTATGCCATAAAAACTATAATTACACGTGAATTTTAAGAGAGAAAGGAATTTGTAAAGCAATAAATTTATTAACATGCGTTAGAAGTCTTAAATAGGAGAAATTACGTCATATTTACGTCACATTGCAGTTATTACATAAAATGAACACAAAATAATATTGCAAAACGGTTTAAATTTAGAAATTGCGCTAGACATTTATTTGATATTTTAAGAGGATACTTTTCAACTATTTTTGTTAGGAAAGCGCAAATAATATTTAATTTCTAACACAAGTATTTTCACGTGAATATTAAAAAGAGAAAGAATAGTTTGGTCAAAATTACGTCAGATTAAAAACGATTAATTTAAAATGTCTCATTTAAAAGAACTTTCTTTTCACTTTGTTAAAAAATACCAGAAGACAAAGACTCTGTTTACTTAATTCCTTTTATATTAGCTTATTTTGAAATGTTGTTTTATTTGTATTTTTATTAATGTTGTACTAATTTATTTGTTTTTTCGTTATTTAAAATAAAAATTATGTCAATTTGTATAATTTGGCGATTTATATAATTTGGCGAAATTGGTCGACGGGATAATCAAGTAGTACCGCAACGGATTTGGCGTTAAAATTCCCCAATCAAAGAGAAATGAATATAAATCCGTTTATAGAGAGATCGCCACTGTTTTTTAAATTATAATTCAATCTTTCGAAATCTTTTTAAAGCCGATCAAATTAGCGTGCATTTAGAGTCTACGGTGTCTGGACGGGGGTTGGCGAGCGTAGCTCGTAGGGGGCCGAGCCCCCTAGTATATACAAATCTGTAGACCATATACAGGGCTGCATAACATAATTCGGATAAAATTGGGTTTTGCTGAAATTGCTGAAGCTGTGTTATGCGTTTTTCAAATCCCCTTATTAAACTGTGAAGTTTTGTTACAGTATTCTGAATGTATTGGAAAATATTTCATAATCTATCACATTCATAATTCTAGACACGTTATTTCTTTCTTTCTGTTTTTGTTTAACCTTTGAAACAAAAAAATACGGCTTCAAAAAATGTTTGAACTCGGGCGCACATCTGACACTCTTCACTTACTAGAAACTTCTAAAGAGACTGAAAAATCTTTTATTTTTCTTTTTCTTTTTCTTACTTTCATTTTCTTTTAACAGGTGAATATAATTAAGGCACTGCAAATTTTATGGCACTTTAAAAACAAGGCTCCCTAAAAGTAGCCTACATGAGTTATCATTGTAGAATTTCGCCTTGATTCCCGGCACCTAATTCAACAAATGAAGGTTACGTGCTTATGGTAATTCAACCAATTCCAGTATCTAATTCAATTACATGAAGGATATTGCGATAGTTTTTAACAGTTGCTATGGGCAAATCTGTTTACCGAACCTCAGAGATGTTTAGAGAAGAAACAGGAGCAAAAAAGTCAAGAGACCTTTTACAGCGAGTTCAGGTACGTTTGTTCAGTCGTCACCTGGAAAAATAAAAAGATTTCAAAACCATGAATAAGTTGATTAGTGACGGAGCAACGAGCAACATAACATAAATTCTCGTTCGCTTTTATTTTCAGATTGAGAGGGGAAAATTGAGAATGAAAAATATAGCAAGAAAATCATGAGAAAGCTCATGATTTTGCATAAAGGGGATAACGACCGTGACTATGATACTTTAGAAAATCCTTTCTCAGCGATACTATATAGATATGCCATTTGGCGGTGACTCGATGATCGAAAATTAGTCCAATATCATTTGAAATATTTCATAACAGAGAAGAAATTACGAAGAAAGACGAAGAAGAAATGACGAATTACAAAAGACTTGCAATTTTTTTTTTTTCAAAATGTTGAAATTTTCGATAATAATAACGCATGATTGTATAAATTTCCTTAAAAACTATCTTCATTTCCTAGATTTCGAAGGTGTGAATTTTCCTATAAATGATATTGGCGATATGTCTTAAGAAAAATGAAATAAACAATAGATAATATTTGCTTAAAAAAATGGATAATAGTCACTGATCTGAGTTCGAGATTATAAATATCACATGCTTTCGGAATTACGGTGAAAAACATTTTTAAAAATATGAAATTATTTTACAATATGTATGTGTGGCAGAAATTCACACTAAAATTTAAGTATTTGATTCCATTTTTAAAATATTAACTGATATCTATATAAGTTACAATTGAATATAAAAATGTACTCAAAAAAAAGATCTCGTTCGCTTGAAAAAACACCATTTATGAGAATATCCTCAAGCTAGTGTCACACTTATGCATTTTTGACTTAAAATCACATTGTTTGGCGACCAAAAGTGAAATATAACAAGTTGGAAATTGCTCGTCAAACGTGGCAAATGAGGTGCGTTCGTACTATAACTAGTTTTAAAATTATTTTTTGCACCCCATATTGTACTGAATGTATAATTTTTTGCACTTCATAACGTGCATAGTCTGATACATCATTAAAATGCACTTTCAATAATTTTTTCGGAACACTTTTGACTGTCCCTGTAATTAAACTATACATCCGATTTTCCTAAAATTTGAAATAGCTCAACAAAATTTTGCAACAATTATATCTTTAAAATTTCAGACCATTCGGAAGGCTGTAATATCATTAAAATGCACTTGCAATAATTTTTCCCATTGGCCGTAATGTAAAGAAAAACTTTTGGCTGTCCCTGTAATTAAACTATACATCCGATTTTCCTAAAATTTGAAATGGCTCGACAAAATTTTGCAACAATTATATCTTTAAAATTTCAGATCATTCGGAAGGCTCTAATATCATTAAAATCCACTTGCAATAATTTTTCCCATTGGCCGTAATGTAAAGAAAAACTTTTGACTGTCCCTGTAATTAAACTATACATCCGATTTTCATGAAATTTGAAATGGCTCGACAAAATTTTGCAACAATCACATATTTGAAATTTCAGACTATTCGGTTGGGTAGTTTTTGCTCTGTTACATGCGGACAGACGGACAGACGGACGGACTGAGCGACGACTATAGGTGCTACGTATTTATATAATTACGAACGCACCTAAAAACATCGTAAAGAAATAAATAATAATTACACATGTGACTCATAATTACATCTGCTTTTTTTTTTCTATAAGTTACGTGATGGGCAATTAGATAAAAATAAAAAGAAACGAACAAAAAGAAAAAAAAAGTCACTAAAAATTCATCTAAACAAATTTTCAGATTCATTTCTATAATCTAACGCAAGCGATAATGAGCCAAATATTGCGTATCAATTGTAATCTTTCTCATTAAATTAATTTTTAAGCATTACAAATATTTCTTTCAGGTTTAAATTAAATTACAAATATTTCTTTTAGGTTTAAATTAAATATATTCGTTTTTTAACATAATCCCTCATTTAAATGGATTTTTCTTTCTTTTTTTACAATTAAATATTAGTAATTATTTTTTCATTTATTTTCTAACGGATACAGCGATTTCAATTCATTTGACGCCAAAAAATAACCTCTGGCAACCTTTTCGTTCAAAATAACAATAAAATGCGAAATTTATTACCAAAAATCATAGTTATCCCTGTATATTTTACTCATAAACCACCACGTGAATATTCTCTATCGAATGACACTATTTGCAAAAAAATCCTCCGGGTAGTTTTTGAAAACATTCGGGCGGAACTTTTAGATCTTACTGCTTTATAATATATATGATAACTCATGGTTATGTTTTTAGTAATTCTGATTTTTACGAAGAAATCGGCATCAGAATTTCTCCGATCGGATAAGTTGTTCGGACGCTACAGCGGTCTTAACCATACTAAACCTCTCGGGATCAGAGGTACGCAGCAGCGCAGCGCGTCTCCCACCGCTGCTGCTTGATACGTTTGTATGTGAAGCATGAAATCAAAGGACAGAACTATACTATAGCACATTTACATTTAACGTATCGCTCATTATCATCTCAACGAGTAACTGTCGCAGACCCCCCGAACAAAATTTCGTGATGGTCACGCCCCGAACATAAGGGTCAAGTTGTAAGACGTTGCGCTGTGGTGTAAAAAAAAATAAAAAAGTTTTAAATTAGTCTTGGTTTTATTGTGTCGACAATATCAACGTGATACACCTCCAGTGGTGCCTCTATATGAGAGTGGCGATACACGTGATATAAATTTTGATTGGTTGAGAAAATTTCGAACGAAACTGAATCGCAAAGCTCTTGTGAAGCCTGCCTTTATCGCCAAAATAATATATTTGTTAACAATAATTTGTTAATAATATATTTGTCCAACTAGTCTAATAAACATCCAGGGGCCCACCGTGGCTGAGTGGTTATGGTACCACACTGCTAATCGCTTGCGAGCGTAGGTGGCCTGTGGGTTCGACTCCCGCTGGCTTCGTTGCACACTCTTTGTGGAGCTCCCCGTTTTAATTCTCTGGTGTTGTAAATTTCCTTGTGGCTATCTCGTTCTTGTATATTGACGATGACTTATAAGCGGACACCTGATGTCAAGCACACAAGTCAGATGTATCTGTTCAATAAAACAGGCGAGTATTGCCAAGTTTTGGAATGTAGGTTTGCCATAGTTTGGACAAACACGTCTATTTGAGCACAGTCTGAGCATGCGCCTTATCCGTATGTCGCCACTGTCATATAGAGGCACATAAATACACAGAGTATTGAATTATTATGTCAATACTCCCAACACAGTAGAGCTCGGACCGATTTAATTGCTGTTGTTGGGGACGCAAGTATAATCCCAGTTTACGGTGTTTCATGAAATTGTTTCAAGAATTATGCTTTGATAAAATATTATCTTATTACCGTACATCATACAAAAGCGTGGAATTATCGTACATCATACTGACTAGAATATGAAATTATCACACAAACACAATAAATTATCGTACACTGCAATCCTTAAGTGAGCTATTAATAATGTGCATAATAGCGATAATAAATATAATAATCAAGAGAACACTCGATAGTGATCAAAATTAAAACTGTCTTTTCAAATTTTCTTTTCAACAAGCTTCGGAGAAGTTTATTTATAAAAATGCTATAAATTCTAATTACCGGCAGGTAAATAAAGTTTGGAAGAAGTAAGTAAAATGTGGTTAGATTTCTACGGAGCTTGATATAACAGATGCAAGAGTGCAGGTGTACTTGTTGGCATATATATTCATCACAATCGCCGGAAAAATATTTCTAACACGTGTGTGTATAATTTTAATCAATAAAGGGGGAAGGAGGAATATCGACACGTGTAGTACTCGGACAGAACATTCGAAGGAAGTTAAGTCTTATCAAAGCGGAAGCCTTGTAAAAAATTGCTTCAGGCAAATTAAGAAAAGGGAAAGTCGTTTAAATGATGAACTAAAATTGGTTTTGTGAGTAATCAAGTATAAAATTGATTTTCTACGAAGAGGTGAAAATTATTAAGGATATTTTTAAAAGCTTCTAAATGCAGAATGATTAAAAATATATAATTGGGAAATAGAAAATGCTCTACTGACCATCTAGTATGTTTGCTTCCTCGGATGAATAAAATTGCAGAAATTTCAACTTCAATGAAGACAGTCATTCATTGAATCAGTATTGAATTCAGGCATTTTTCTCGGGGGAGGGGTTGCAATTATATACAATTAATTAGTATAAAATCTTGCATCTTCCGGGAGGGGGGGGGGGGGTATTTTGACGCTTCAAGGGAAATGGAAGACCCATTGAATTCAACATTGCATTAAATCTATATTAATAAAATAAAATGGTTGTACGCATGCGTCGTGAGTGAGCGATGATTACGAAAATATATCGCACGCAGAACTCGTCTGCAAACTTGGTTCCGGATAGACGAAGACAGGGCCGAATGCAAGTCGTGCTCAGATTTTCGATTTTTTATTTTCTTTAATATTGAAGGCGCATTTTCGTTTTTTTCCTCCGGATTTTTTTAAATTCACAGCCACTTTTGAGTCAATCATAAAAGAAACCTGAACCCAATCTTTTATGCCAATATACGAGGTACTATCGGAAAGTTTCCGGACTTGATGGAAAAACAAGTTTTGTTTGAACTTAAGGATGTTCTCAAATACAAAGGGTCAACTTTCTGACATAAGTTTTAATTCATTTTTGTTCGGAAACGCATGAAACTAGAAGGTCTTGTTATTCAGAAACTATGTCATCGAACTGTTTTTTTCCGTTTTCTTGTAAACGCAATAGATCTTTCAGAAAATACTGTCAAAGTTGGCATTTTGAACTGAACTTCCGAACGAAAACAGAAAATCCAGTCGGTAAGTGGAGAAAAATGCCGTGTCACGTGATCAAAATCGCTTATAACTCAGTTGCTAATTGATTGATCAAAAAATGGAAAACACAGTTCGATTCCAAATCGCTTCTATGGTCAGGCTTTCCAATTTTATATGTTTCCGTTAAAAAATGAATTTGTAAATGTGTCAAAACGTTTTGCGCTTGTTGAGCAGAGCAGTTGAGAACAGCCTTAACTCATTTTGGCCGCCATTTCTTTCAAAAGAGTCACGTATATACCGATCCTGTCGCGTTTCTCACTTCTCGAAAGCAATCCTGAAGTCATTCTCACGAAAGCTGTTAAGGACCGCCTACGACTCTCGTTGAATGTCGGACGCAGTCGCAAAACGTCGTTTTTTCAGTATGATTTCCAATTTTGGAAATAATGCAAATCCAAGGGGAGCTTGATCTGGTGAATGGGTGGGTGGGGAACAACAACCATGTTGTTATGAGTTGAAAACCGTTGTTGCCTTTAGAGATTGTTTGTCAAGAACCATGGAACAAACTGTGCAGCAATGCACCACATGCTCACATTCTCCATCAAAATTTCTTGCTAAACTCCATAACCGATTCTAACTTTGTCTGCAAGTTCTTGGATAGCTCGGCAACGATCTTCTGAAATGAGTTTTCCAGGTTGTTCCACATGTTCCTCTGTTTTGCTCGTGCTTCATCGCCTTGAACTCATGTTATCTTCAAATGAACGACGACCCACCTTGAAACACGAGTGCCATTCAAAAACTAGTGTCCGATTTAAAGTTTCATTATCAAAAGCCGTACGAAGTATTTCAAGCATTTCGTTTGCATCTTAAGGGAGCTTCACACTAAATTAGATGCACACGCCATTGTTAAATCGCAAACAGTTCAAAACACGAAGTCGAAAAAAAAAAATCGTAGAAACAAATTGCATGCTCACACCTTGAAGTCAAACAGTGAAAAGAGTAGAGGAGTGGAATACCTTTCTTAATGATTACCGATCAGGGGCGGATCCAGAGAATCGTTTTGGAGAGGGGGAGGGGGCGATACCGAGCGACCTTATAATCAACGTAGTCATAATTTCTGTTGCTCAAATCCTTCCTTGCAGTTAATTATTAAATGAATATGAAATAATTAATGCTATTTGAAAATATTTCAGACTCTCGATTATCCGACATCCGATTAACCGAAACGCTCGGTTATCCAACACTCTTATTATATAATCCCGCCCTCTCCTCAAAATATCCTTTATTGTTACTTAAGTCGTAAAATTAAAAACATTATAACAGAATTTATTTATTGTCTTTTTTTTTCTTTTTTCTTTTTTTAACTCTTGTACTTGTACTATAGTAATTATTTATCTTATTTTTTGTTCTTTTAGTTATAGTGAACACAAGCATGCGATGATAGTGTTTTTTAACTTTTGAAAATTGATTTTGATGTATTTTTTAGCACTGAATCAGAAAATGACCTTCATTTTTAACCACCACGTCACGATTTTCGCAAATCGTAAATTTCAAAGTTAAAAAGTAAAAAATAGCGAAAATCTCTCAAAGCAATTTGCAAAGCCTTAACAAAAGAAGGTAAATGTTTTAAACCTTCACTGCACGACCCGTCATATCTGGCACATACCTAAAAACCTTATAATTTTCATTATGTGCCATGAATTTGGCTAATATGATCACTCTAACTTATCAAGAACAGTTCAAAGCATGTAATAACACTTATTTTGTCCGTGTCAAACGGCTGCATTATACAAAAAATTAGAATTTGTTCTTCGGAAACGAAAAAAATTTCAATCAAGTTATTAATGTAGCATTTGCTTTCATTATTTTTACTGAATACTTAAAAATATTAATATAACAAACGTTGCAGAGTGTTAAGCAGATAAAATTTATTAATTTAAGTTCATTTAGTTGCAAAATATAGCAATATAATATTTTAAAACCCTAAATGTGTACATATGGAAGACATCATAAAATATCAAATTTTAGCTGAAATTTTGAAAATTATTTATTTTTGACAATTTTTTCTATCATTAGACCGATATATAGATTTCAAATAAAAAATTTCGTAAAAATAGGAAAATTCGTGCAGTGAAGGGTTAAATACATCTGCGACAAATTTTCCAGACTTATCAACCGCCAAATTAAAAGAGAATACCGAGATGAACCCCATACAGAAGATTAAAAGAAAAGCACAAAGCAGAGCATGAACAGTTCAAATAAACTTCCACGCATGGAATAAAATTATAAGGATTTTAAATACAGAATATTTTACTTGTTTAACTGTAAAAATCCATAGTATAAGCAAAAAAAAAATGAATAAATTATTATGAAAAAAGTTACGTCTATTTTATAGTAGCAGATTTTCGCAATATTTCGACTTTTTAAAAATTTAAATATTTGCGATTTGTGAAAAATCCTGACGTGATAATGGTATGGTAAAAAATGAAGGTAATTTTTGGATTTAGCACTAAAAAATACATAAGAACCAATTAGAAAGAAGATAAAACCAAAATAGGATAATCTCTGAAAAAGCATCCCCTTCAGAAATCTGAAGAGCCCTTAACATCCTTGAAAGTCAAAATGCGTCATCTAAGTGGTGTGTATACCTCTTCACAGGCGCGGATCCAAGGAAGGGGGGAGATCACCCCGATCGCCCTCCCCCCTTGGTTCAAAAAATGTAAATCCACCGATTATCGCGAATTTCGACAAATGGTCGTCGAAAAAAATTAATTTCGTCAATCGTTCGCCGGTCAAAAAATTGCGCAAAAAACGCAAATTTCGTCAAAGGATCGCGCAAAAAACGCCATTTTCGTCAAAGGATCGCGCAAAAACGCGAATTTCGTCAAAAGATCGCGCAAAAACGTGAATTTCGTCAAAGAAGCGCGGAAAAAGGTGAATTTAAAAATCGGGCATTTCGTCAAAGAACGACGAAGAAAAAACGCGAATTCCGTCAAAGGACCACGGAAAAAAAACGCGGATTTCGTCAAAGAATCACACAAAAAACGCAAATTTCGACAAAGGATCGCAGAAAAAAAAACGCGAATTTCCTCAAAGGATCGCAGAAAAACGCTAATTTCGCGAAAGAATCGCACAAAAAAATGCGAATTTCGTCAACAGATCTCAGAAAAAATGCGAATTTCGTCAAAGAATCGCGAAAAATACGCGAATTTCGCCAAAGGGGCGCGGAAAAAATGCACAATTAGCACCAGGCGGAGATTCCCCTAGGCGCACATCCACGATCGAACTCCCCCCCAAGATATAAATCCAACGCTTTTAACGGCAGTTTTCGCGGAACTGACAGACAAGCAAACGAAAATCAAACACTTTTCGGGTGTCAATGGATCTCACTGACTTTCGGCAATTAGTGAACAAAATAGGATTATGTCCTGTCAAAAGGCATATGGCGCCATAATTTTTTACACTAATGGGTTGAGGTGGGGGACGATGCCACTTTGTGTACCTTTTGTTGAATCTCTACAACGGAAATTGACAACGTTATGCGGATCCCTTTAAATTGTTGAAACTTTTTCGTTCTTTCAAAGAAGCTGTAATTCTAATTTCTGTGTAACGATATTTTTGAGGAGTGCTTTATTGTTTGAGAAAAGAATGGGATTCATAGCAATTTCCAAAGAAAGAAAGAAACAATAAAAAGAAAGGTCTTTTGAAAAATTCAAGCATCTTAATGTTTTCTGAAGAAAACCAATAATGTGTAAAAAATGTACTGTTATTGCCACCCACATTGGTAAATTTCAAGGGGTATTTGATGAATGAAAAAAAAAAGGATTATGTCCTAATCCTAGTCAGTTAAAAGCTAAAATGCGTATGCTGTGTGGATTTCTTAAAAACTTGGTAAATTTGTTCTTCCCTTCTTTCTCCCGATCGACCACCTCCCCCCCGCGGATGCGCGCCTAGGGGAATCTCCTCCCGGTGCTAATTGTGCATTTTTCCGCGGCCCTTTGACGAAATTCGCGTTTTTCAGCTATTCTTTGACGAAATTTGCGTATTTTGTTCGCGATTCTTTGAAGAAATTCGCATTTTTTCAAAGATCTGCTGACGAAATTAGCGATTTTGTGCGATTCCTTCGCGAAATTAGTATTTTTGCGCGATTCTTTCGCAAAATTCGCGTCTTTTCGTGATCCTTTGGCGAAATTCGCGTCTTTTCGTGATCCTTTGGCGAAATTCGTGTTTTTTCGCGATCCCTTGACGAAATTGGCGTTTTTTGCGCGATCCTTTGACTTGCGAACGATTGACGAAATTAATTTTTTTCGGCGACCATTTGTCGAAATTCGTGACAATCGGTGGATTTATATTTTGGGGGAGGGGGGCGATCGCCCCCTCCCCCCCGTGGATCCGCGCCTGTTACCGATTAAAGAGTTCAGTTTTGCTCCGAGACATTCCAAGCCCCCTCAAAACTCTGCGGTATTAAGAGGCCACTTCACTTACGCAAAAACACTCACTTGCTAATGGTTAATCCTATGGGAGGAACTTTTTAAGATGTTTGCCTTTTAACATTTTTAAAGATTTTTTTTTTGCATTGGATAACTGAGGTCGATTTCTACATAGGCGTTTTTTTCACTTTTTTGATTTTGTTTAAAGTTTTTTTATTTTTTTATTAGGATACTTTCACTTTCGGAACCGGTTTCGAAAATTAAAGCATCCTCTTACAATAAACCTGCAAATAAAATCGAAAAAGTAAAAAAGGCCTTCATAGAGATAGATCTCAGCTATCCAACGCAAAAAGAAAACAAAAAAAAAAACAGTTAAAAATATTGAAATGCAAATGAGATATCTTAAAAAATGTTTCACATAGGATTAACATTAACAAGCGGCTGTTTTCGCGTGAGCGAAGTAACACCTGAAGTCATCATATATATTAAAACGCAAGGCTATTTCTGTAAGCCCATGCGTCAACTGTTTTTTTAATCTCAAAATATAGAAGACATTAGAACGAGTTCCTGCTAGCGTAGCGAGCTATAGCAACAGTGTAACGCTCTGAATTTTTGTAAAGGACGCAGGTTCGAGTCTAAGCCAAGCAAAATGGTTTCTGTAATATTTTTGTCGATAATTCTTTTCAATAATGACATAATTGAGCTGATCTACAATTTTTGTTATACAGGGTGCAAAAGAAAGCCCCTTTAACCTGAAAATACTTGCGAACGGAGAGAGCTACAGTAGTAAAGCGACTACGCCCGACCTAATGCAAACGACAGCAGTAGCGAAATTTGGAGGACAGCCACTGCAAATCGAAAACGAAAAGAGATAAAGCAAATTTCCAGCATCAATTAATTAGTACGAAACGTCTAGCCACCTAATTTTAATTCCAAAACTGACAAATGACACCAGGAATATTTTAATAAAATTTTGCTTTTGTAATGAAAGTGCAAATTAACGGGGTTTTATTTTCTAAGAAATTAGTTTGAATATTCTGGTGTCAGTCAATTATTTCATCCTTTTACGAACAGAAGTTTTCTGCCCCTGAAAGGATTAAACTAAAATTTTAAATGCATTGGAAATTAACTTTTTACAGACATTACAGCACAGTACAACGTCACAATTTGCAATTGCGCACTGCTATATTTCCGAAATGTGAATATGAAAAGTAGAATCGTCGCTCATCGATTTCGGACATTTTTGGGTATACAGATGACGATTTATCTTATCCGTGTGAACCAAATGTCGTTTCGTACTAATTAATTGATGCTCTAAAACTTTCTAACTGGAAATTTTGCTTTGTCTCTTTTTGTTTTCGATTTGCAATGGCTGTCTTCCAAATTTCGCCACTGTTGTCGTTTGCATTAGGTCCGGCGTAGTCGCTTTACTATACCGTTACCTCACTCGCATAGATGTAGCTCTGTCCGTTCGCAAATATTTTCAGGTTAAAGGGACTTTCCCTTGCACCCCTTTTTATCTGACCATTATCAAGAATAATGTGTGTGTGTGAGAAAGAAAAGTTTGCCATTCTTTTCTTTAAAAAAGAAAACGGAAAGAAAGAAAAATATTCATATAAGAACTATAAAAGAAATGACCTTGATATCCATTATTTAATATTTAAAAAAAATGTAAAATAAAATTCAAGTAATAAAAAATATATATTATTAGCTGCATAAAGTTTTAGAGAATGAGACTGATAAAAATAAAATTCATGGCAGCTTTTAATGATCATGTAGATAAAATAAATAAATAAAAATAACTATACTTGTTTTTTTTTAAAGGCCGTAATAAGTAAAAATAAATGCTTTACTCAGTGTTTTTAGCAGGGACGCAAGCGTTGCGCCACAAACTAAATTTTAATAGTATTCTTCACCTGTCTCAGAAATTCCGTCATTAAATAAGGTGAGGAAAACTATAAAGTTTTAGTGGTAGCAATCACTTATGCAATATAGAAATTTGTCACGATTTCAATAATTAATTTAACAGCAACTAATTCTAATGAAATATACAAGTTATTTACCGTCAAATCTTTACGGGCATTATCTAGTTACATACAAGTTCGAAAGGTTTTGAAGTTAATATTGCTGAAAGATATGTTTAACTTTTTTTAGTAGATTTGTTACGCTGCATGTGCATACCACACTTCTACTTAAAACTGCTGCCCAGATAGGGCGAAATGACTAAAACTTTCGACACCTTCCTTTACCTCTTTAAGAATTGAATTTGAAAAATACTTTCTTAGTGCTCCCTTACAAATACATACCTAAGAGTTCAAGTTCAACTCGATTAAAAAAAAAAAAAAAGGAAATCTGCAAATTTTCCTCTACATTTTTTTGTATATAAAAAAAATTAATATAATCATAAAATATAACACAAAAAAGGAGCATTTTGCACCAATTTTACATGAAAAAAAAATTATTCGTTTTACGTATTTTTTAAAGTGATGCTTGTATTTTTTTAAAATGTTTTCGAATTTTCGATTTTTATGAAAACTTTATTTTCTATTATTGAAAGAATACATGTTTTGCTTCAACAGTAGGTCATTTTAATTAGACACCACCCCCCTACATAATAAAAAATCCCTGCCGGCCCGGCCTACAGGCAGAGGTAGATTTCGAAGTCAAATATACTAATTTCAGAAGCAAAAACTAAATCATGATTAGAGATAAATCCACTTTAACAATTTTATCTGGCCGCTTTTGACGAGTTTTTATTTCATTTTTATATAATAGCTGGTTTTATCGGAATCATGTTAGGGCGGTATTCAAAAAAATACTTTTCCATGCTCAACAACTCGAAATTTTCTGGCATAATTCAAGATTCATTTTTAATAATAAAAAAAAAAAAATATGAAACTTGCTGACGTGATTTTTGAAGAGATTTATAAGCGACCTGTGTTTTTATTTTTTGTTCAATTAATTCAAACTTGATATATAAACAATTATTTTCGTTTCTAACACAATCGCTTCGGGAAATTCCGTTCAAAATGCCCACTTTGACATCATTTTTTGAAATATATTCTGCCTCTATCAAAGAATCGATCATTACGGTACATTATATAGTTTCTGAATAAGCGAATCTACCAATTAAATGCGTTTGAGAGCAAAAATGAATTTAAAAATGAGTCAGAAAATAAGCAGTTTGGATTTGAGTGCATCCTTAATACAATGATTTTTCCAACACAATCCGCTTCGGTAAATTCGGTTCAAAATGCCCTTTTTAACAGCATTTTTTAAAAATATATTCTGCCTCTATCAAAAAATCGACCATTACGGTACATTATATAGTTTCTGAGTAAGAAAACGTACCAATTGGGAGCCTTTGAGAGCAAAAATGAATTGTAAAATAAGTCAGAAAATAAGCAGTTTGGATTTGAATACACCCTTACTAAGATGATTTTTTTCTTCAACGGCTATGTATTTTTAATTTGTTTTTGCTGTAAGAATTGGTCATATCCAAAACTTGTCTATATAGATGTTGTAGACAATATTAAGAAGATATATGATAAATTCATGGGATTTTATATCTTTTGAATTGACGGAGTTATGGATTTTTTTCTTCTTCCAACCCCCTTTTTGTTTTCGTTTTTTTTTTTTTTTTTCGGTACGAATTGGTCCTATCAAAAACTTGCGAATATAAAAGTTGTAGATAATGTTAAGGAGATTTATAATAAAATTAATTGGATTTGATATCTTGAGACTTGACGAAGTTATGAATTTTTTTCTCCCCAAAACCCTATTTTTTGCGCCCCTTGAGCCCATTTTTAACTTTATCAAAAATCTGTGATACATAAATTTTTGGCCTATTTTTAGAAGTAATAAAAACTTTAAACTGATTTGATATGTACAAAAATTAAGAAGTTATGGGGGGTTTTCTGTTTTCACAAAACCCCTCCCTATTTCCATCCCCTTGGTCCGATTTTGCCCATTAACGAACTTGACCGAGATTTTATGCCCATTGATTTTATGTATCAGTTTGGAAGAGATTGGTGCAGAATTACGAAAGTTATAGTGTCCAGAAGAAAGTGATATATATATATATATATATATAGATATAGATAGATAGATAGATAGATAAAGTTTTTTACTGAGGGTGGTTTTGGGTTCTAGGGGTCATGATCGGTGTAGATCTGCAAGATTTTTTCAGAAATTCCAACATAGGAACGATCCCAATAGGTAGTATTTCATACGAAATCTACCTAATAATAATGTATAATAATTAGAGATTGACCGAAAATTCGGTTTCGTTTTCGGCTCAAAATCTGAGTTTCGCTGAAAATTCGTTTTTGGCGTAAATGTGGCTGAAAATTCGATCGAAGCTCAGTATTCCAAAAATCTCGTTATTTTCTACATTACTCATCGATTGGAGCTTTTATCGGCTCAAATGAGACTATTTATTGCTATGAACTTCGTTGTTTATAATTATCAGTCATGACTTGGATGCAAATTATAAAGCAAGCAATGCATATATACTAAACTTTTTCACGTGCACATTAAAAGATGCAGACATAACAGCAATAGAAAATTTTCAGTTTGAAACTGCAGAAATGTTTCGAATACTCTTTGAAAAAGTTCTAGTATCAGATGATCATTCACAGAAATCATTATAAAAGATAAATCGAGGCGTGTATACATGAAACTAAAATATTTTTTAATTAAATGAAATTCGTATAATTAGAAAATCTTTTTGTGTCGTTGACGAATTAATTAGGATTATTTATATGAAAATAAAAAGTTTTGGGTCTAAGGCACAGACAGCCAATTTGGGCCACACGTATAATTAATTAATAATTATGTATATTTAATAAATATGCATAATTAATTAATAATTATGAATATTTAATAAATACATATAATTAATCAATAATTGGGTATATTTATGTATGCATTAATTACTTTAATACATACAGTTTAATTACTTTAAAAAATTTTAAACATTCCATTTTTGTTTTCGGCCGAAAATAGGAAGTTCACCGAAATTCGGGTTCGGTTTCGGCCTTAAAAACGTGTTTCAGTCGATCCTTAATAATAATAATGCGTTGATATGGCTAATATATGTGCATGCTAATCTGTAAGTAATGCATCAATTTTTGGGAAAATATGCATCTTATTATAACTTAAAATTAATAAAAAATATATACAAGCCAAATACATTAAAGTAGGATTGTTTAATTTTTTTTTTTTTTTAAACAGTTTTGTACAAGTGGGTCACATAATTTTTAAGATGGCAAGCTTTAAAATTTCCTATTAAGCTTAATTTTTTTTTTTTTTTTTTTTTTTTTTACAAAATTTCTTTGAAATACACATAATTTATGTGTATGTTTATTTGTAAATAAGTGCATCAACTTTTGGTGATGTAAATTAAAGTATATTTTAATATATTTAAAGCAAAACTCAAAAGACTAAGGTTTTTAAACATTTCTTTACAGTTTTGTGCAAGTGGGTCACATGATTTTTTTATATGACTTGCCTTAAAATTTCGCTAACTTTTGATATTTTAAAGATTTTTAATAATAAAAAATATTAAAAAAGAAATCTTTGCTCATAGCCCAGTGGTTAGGGAGTTGAATTTGGAATTAATTAGGGGAAAGCTGAAAATTGTTTTAATCCCTTCAGTTTAGGTACAGAATGAATAAGTTTTTCCCCCCTCGTCGAAGTTTTCCCCCTCGTACTAGGTGAGCGTTTGAAAATATGTATAGATTTATAGTCAAAAAACATGTTTTTTTTTTTTTTTTTCAAATACCATAACAATATCTCAAAACAACTAACTATCAGAAACATTGTCAATACAAATGTTGTAGAGCTTCAAATTCTGAATAAAATGAGTACCCACATTAATATTTTTGTTGAAAATTAAGGTCACAATTCTATTTCAAAATTTTTCATAAATCGCTAATCAAGAGCTAGGAGACAGGAGAGACCAAGTTATCAATCCGCTTTGCCTCCAATTGTTATATATGTATTTTTTTAAGTTGTTGGGACCTTCACAATGTTTTTGTAATTATGTTAGGGCTTTATTTTGTATATTTTGAGGATTGGAATTTAGTAGTTATCGAGGAAAAGGTACATGAATGACAGCTGTTTTACATGCCATTTCACAATTGATACTGCCAACCTCAAACTATAGTTTTATAAGAACGATTTTTTTAATGTAAAGATTATAATACTTTTTTCAATATTCCAAAGGTTTTAAACTTTTATGAATTTAACTTAAGATGCTCGTATACTAGTTGAAAATCGTTTTTATTAAAACCATCTTAGTCCTTTTCGTAAAATATCTAAGTTTAAAATCGTGCTATTGGTTGACCTTGAATCCCTCTAGCAACAAGGTTCCTGCACACTCATTTGTTCGCTCGCCCCCCCCCCCACCCCCAATCCTCGCACTTTATTTTCAACCTCTTTAATTTAAATACATACACACTGTTATTCTCTCTATATACGTCATATTAAATAGCGCATATTTCAAATACAATATCGGAAATAATAAGCAATTTTTCCTATCATTTACGAATCATTTTTGAAATATGCTAAAAATCATGAAAAAATGCACTTTTTAAGTTATTAATTTGTTTGTAGGGGCAAAAGCTCACCTAGCAGGAGGGGAAACTTAGTATGTTCATTTCTGACCTATGTCGAAGGGATTAAAACCCAGCTTTTGCTTAATTGATTCAGAATTCGGCCTTTTTTTTTCATCCCCTACCACTGGACTATAGTCTGTAATCAAGAGGCTAAATCATAATTCTCAAAATATCCAGAATAAAGACTTAAAATAATTACAAAAACATCATAAATATCTCAATAAATTAAAAAAATACATGTATATAAAAATTAGAAGCATGGTGGACTGATAACCTCGCACTTTCAGCTTCAAGTTCTTGATTAGCATTTTAGACAAAACTTTGAAGTAGAATTGTGAGCTTAATGTTCAACAAAAATATTAAGTATATGTACTCATTTTATTCAGAATTTTAAGCTCTACAGCATTTGCACTGACAATGCTTTTGATAAAGTTATTTTTCTTGAGAGATTGTTATGGTAATTAATAAAAACGGATTTTTCGACTATAAATCTATACATACAGTAAATTCTGTCTAAGGTGGACTCTGTGTACCGCGGAAAAATTTTCAAGTCCCGGCGAATCCATAGAAAATAACATTGGCTCTTGCTGCATAAGCCGGAACCTGCGTAATGCAGAAACGGAAAGGTTTTCATGGTCCCATAGAAACCATACTTTTGCACAAGGCGGAAAAGAAGATATTTAAAAAATGAAAGACATTTTGTAAAAAAAAATTAAACTAATAAATACGTCAAATATTCACCGTCGAATATTTTAATGAAATTTCGTAATTGTTTTAATTTCGTAAAAGTTATTTCAAAAGAACTAAACACTGTTTCAATGTTTCAGAAATGCTTTCTTACTTCATTACTTCCTAAAACGATTTGCATATTATTTCTAGTAAAATGCACATTTATGAAAATATATGTATTTTTTAAAGTACAATGCTTTCAGCTTGTACGTACTTAAATTCAAAATGTCAAATTTCTGACACATTTCTAAATCATTTTTATTCGTAAACATAAAATTTTCATGCATTTTTTTTTAGGTCTTATAATAAATTAAATGGAGTTTCTCATTTTTCCATAAAGACAAAGGATATTTCAGAATTGCCCTTTTTGACGGATTTTCGAATAATGGCAAGTAAGGAAAGATCGTCATTGGAGAGCAATATATTATTGCTCAAAAGCCAATATATTAATTAGAAAACGAAAAACTCCGTTCGATTCTAAATTTCTCCAACAGGCGTCCTTGCAAATTTTACAATTATATGAATAAATATGATATTGAGAATGTATTAGAAAGATATGAATTGCTGGACTTTTTTTTTTTTACTTTCTTCTATCTTTACAAGAAGCATTCGTATTGCATTTGTGAAAAAAAAAATCGCTTTGCGGATTTATACGTTTTAGAAAGTCCTGAACACGATTTGACTGTTTTTATAAAATATCTGTCTGTGAGTTTGTATGTGGCAAAAATTTTGTGAGCGCTCTATATCAACAATTAATGCACGAAATTTAATAAAACTCTTGATTCAGTTGTACCTTGATATAAATTCGCAATTATTAGTTTTTGGTGTAAACCGTCCAATATGTGGCGCTGCTATGCTGCATTTTCACGATCTCCGCAATAGCTCTATCTCAAGAACTAATGCACAAATTTTCACCACACTCCATATTCTGTTAGACCTTGACATACGTGCCAAAATGCTTCATGGCAAGAAATCACGCAGTCAGAAATCTTGATCATTGCATGTGTTATGTTTGATTCACATCTACGTGGTAGAAGGCGGTTCTTTTTTCTATTTCTTTGACATGGGAGTGCTTTAGGCTCTTTGGTGGCAGTGCAACAGAAGGTGTTATTTGACATGTTTACCGCATTGCTTGGAGAGAGCCTCTTTTGATGGTTTTGCTTGAAACATTTGAAAAGCAAGGAAAAGGTCATATCTGACTATTGAATGGTGTTTGAATGAAACAATGAAAAATTTACCCAGATCTGGAATTACATTGCTCGAAAGTGCGAAATAAATAGGTGAAAAAATAGTCAAAATGAATGTCGAGGCTTCTGGTGGATGGTTAATGAGTTTCCTTGCAATGGATTAAGTATGCAGAGATTTCAAAGACATCCCAGATATGAAGTTCAGGAATGGAAGGAAAGCTTTTTTTAAGACCCTTACTTGCCGGCTTTTGGTTGGCAGAAAGGGTATGAAAACTTACTTCTGCTGATTGATATAAAATTAGAGATATCAAATAAAGTACATATATAATAGCGATGAGATAGGCGTATTTTGTGTGCATTGCCAACAAAGTCTCTTGTAAATGTAGGAAGTGGATGTCACGGAAGTAAAAACTCGAAAGGTTGTGTCACTGTTTTGTTCTATGTAAATTTGTAAGACAGTTTAAATAAGCCGCTAGTGATCAGGAATATATATTCCTTTTCATTCCGACATCAAACTATCGAATATAAAGTTACAATTTCTTCTGGTGAATGCTACTGCACTGACGCACTCCATGGATCTAGGGGTTGTAAAAATGACAAAACTACAGAAAATAAAGAAAAACTACAGCAGTCAACGTTTGCGTCTTCAGATGATGTTGGTGCTAACCTTGGCATCTATTTTCGCTTGGCGAAGTTGTAACCTCAGAAGTTGTTTCTCGTTTGTCTTGAACGGTTGTCTCCATTGGAGCTCTGCAAACCAAAATACTATAAAAAAATTGTTCGTTAGAATTAATTAGTTGAAATTTATATATTTAAACTTAAGTATCAGTCCACTTGCTCGTGCCAATTAACATAGTGGTTCCGCTCTCCGGAGTGAAAATTTGCGACCGTTGGAAGTTTTCGTCGTTTCGTTTTGTAAAAAAAAAAAAAACTTAACATGGAATTAGAAATCAAGGTTTTAAATCGTAGAAGGGGTAATATAAAGGCCCAGTTAACCAAATTATCAAACTTCACTGCAGATGAGGCAGAAAAAACAGACTCTGTGGATAGTTCGAATAAGATTGAAAATCTTAATAAATTGGAAGATAAGCTCGATGAGCTTAAAAGGGAATATTATAAAATTTTGAAGGACGAAGAAGTTGAGAAATGCGAAGCTGAATTTGAAGAAATCGACCAAGATCTCCAAAAGCTTAAGGTAAGCTTTAAACATTTTCTAGATCTTAAGAAAAATAAAAATCCTGAAATAGTAAATGGAAGCAATATTTTGTCGCATAATATTCAAAAATTATCTATAAAGTTACCCGAAATTCCTTTACCAAAATTTGATGGTTCTTATGAAAATTGGAATAATTTTAAAACTCAATTTGGTAGCATTATTGATTTGAATGAATTGCTATCCAAGGATCAAAAACTCTTTTATTTACAATCTTCTCTCGTGGGTACAGCAAAACAAATCCAAAGTGCGGACGACACTTATGAGTCATTATTTAATGCACTTAAGAATAGATTTGAAAATTAGAGATTAATTATAAATACGCACATTAAATCCTTATTAATGTTAGACAATATCGGTGTAGAATCAGCTGAAAAATTAAGAATGCTGCTTGATTCTATTTTAAAGCATGTAAGAGCTTTAAAAGTTTTAAATGTGGAAATGAACAATTTTAGTGAAAATTTACTGATAAACATTATTTTAATGAAGTTAGATAAAACAACATGTAAAGAATTTGAAATGAGTCTATCATCTACAGATTTACCCAAATGGGACACTTTCATCGAATTCATGGAAAATCATGTTCAAATTCAGGAAAATTTACAGGGAACACAAGTAAATTACCAAAAATTTAAAGGTCAAATTAAAAATAAAACCTTTGTTCTAAAATCTAACCCATGCGTGCTTTGCAAACAATCACGTGGGTTACATATGTGCCCAGCTTTCTTAAAAATGACTCGATACAAAGATTTGATGAAGTTAAAAAAAATAAACTTTGTATTAATTGTTTTTATTCTGCTTATTCTCACGTTTCAAGATGTAATTCTAAATATAACTGCCAAATTTGCAATGCCAGGCATAATGTATTGCTACATCGAAGTCAAAATAAAACTCATTTGGATAATAAAATATCATCAAAAAAGTCGGATTCCGAAATTGATTTATCCTCTCAGCCGCCAGCTCGGCGCCTCAATAATGAAGACAGGTGCATGTTTGATGATTCTGATAAAGAAAATACTTCGGAAATTTCGAAAAGTTTTTCTGCTCATAGACAAGCAAATGAAAAGGGTGTTTTTTTGTCTACTGCTTTTATTTTTATTTATAGCCCGAAACATAAAAAATTCATTACTGCTCGTGCTATTTTTGATAGTGCGAGCCAGGCGTCGTATGTTACTTCAGAAATGGCTTTTGAATTGGGATTGAAAAAAGAAAAAATAAATATCGCAGTGTCTGGATTAAGTGGAAATTCATTTAACGTAAAATCGAAAGTTTCTACTGTTTTTCGAAATAAGAATTCTTCATTTTTGCCAGCTACTGATTTTTTCGTTGTCCCAAAAATTACTGATTGTGTACCTTTTAGGAACATTAAAATTGATAAAAACATTATACCTAATCGTTCGCTCTTAGCAGATCCAACCTTTGACAAACCAGGAAAAGTCCATTTTATAATTGGGGCTGAACATTTCTATGAAATAATAAAAGAAGGAAAAATTCGTGTTTCGCCAAATCTAAGGTTTCAAAATTCCGTTTTTGGACTCATTGCTACGGGAACTTTCTCAATAAGCAATTCTAATTCATTTTGCGGGCTGACATTTAACAGTGACAATGAGAATATTGAAACTATTCTTCAAAATTTCTGGGAAATAGAAAATATTTCGTTGGATCGTCTTCTAAGTAAAGAAGAAGAGTTTTGTGAAACTCATTTCCAAAATACACATAAACGGGATGAAACCGGCAGATTTATCGTAGAAATGCCTATTAAATTAGAGCAATTAGATACTTTGGGAGATTCTAGAACATTAGCAGAAAAACGTTTACGCCAAACTGTAAAAAGATTATAAACTAATTTTGATATGAAAAAACTTTATTGTGAATTTTTGAGAGAGTATGAAAACTTAAATCACATGGAGAGAATATCAGCCGAAGTCACTCCCTCATCCTCAGTAGTTTATTACATGCCTCATCATGGCATTTTTAAACCAGATAAGTCCTCTACTAAATTAAGGGTGGTATTTAATGCCTCTGCTCCTACCACAACTGGGACAAGTCTTAATGACATTTTGCTTTCCGGTGAAGTTAAGGAAGATATCTTTGATATTTTGATCAGATTTCGAAAACAAAGTCGCCTTGACGGCCGATATAACTAAAATGTTTCGCCAGATATTAATCGATCCTTCGCAAAGGGACCTTTTACGTATTCTCTGGAAAGATTATGAAAATAATTCAACAATTGCTTTTAGAATGAATACAGTTACGTATGGTACAAAATGCGCCCTTTTTTTAGCCATAAGATGTTTAAAACAATTAGCCTTAGATGAAAGGGATAGATTTCCATTGGCTGCAAAGGCTATTTTATCGGACAGTTACATGGACGATATCGTCACTGGATCTCCTGATTATGAATCAGCTATTGAATTAAAAAATCAGTTAATTGAAATCTTTAGTTCTTGTGGAATGACCTTGCACAAGTGGAATTCGAATTCAGATGAACTTTTAAACGATAACAAAACTGAAGATGTTTCCTTTTGCTCTAAAGCTGAAGCTTCAGTTAAAACCTTGGATATGGTGTGGCAATCCAATAAAGATCAATTTGTATTTCAAGTTTCGGTGGAAAAACAAGAATCTTATACTAAAAGACAAGTCCTTTCTGTCATCGCAAAATTGTATGACCCCCTAGGACTCATTGTCCCGATTATTTGCAAGGCTAAGTGTTACCTCCAAAAATTGTGGCTTTCTAAAATTGGATGGGATGAGATCATTCCCGAACCTCTTGCTACTGATTGGTGCAAATTTGTAAATCAACTAAAGGATATAGAGAAAATAAAAATCAGTAGATACATCTTGGTACCTTCCACTGAAGCAATCTTTGTTTTGGGATTCGCTGATGCATCTATAACCGCCTACGGTGCTGCTATCTATGTCTTTAGTGCAAATTCATCCAATTCTCCTTCATCGAACCTTGTAGCAAGTAAATCAAGAGTTGCACCTCTAAAGACCATTTCAGTTCCGAGACTGGAATTATGTTCTTGTTTGCTTCTATCGCAACTTGTGTCAAAAGTTCTTCCTTCCTTGAAATTAGACATTCAAGAGGTAATTTTGCGTTCGGACTCAACCATAGCCTTGGCGTGGATAAATACCTCGGCTCACCTTCTTAAAACGTTCATTGGGAATCGAGTTTCAAAAATTCAGTCTCTCACTGAACAATTTAAGTGGAGACATATTTCATCAAATAATAACCCTGCGGACATTATATCTCGTGGAACAAATCCCCAAGAACTTTTAGATTTGGAACTCTGGTGGCATGGTCCATTAATGCCTAATAATCTAATTGACTCACCAGACATTAAAAAAAACTGATCTGCTAAATAATGATGCATACTCAAATGAACTCAAGGCTGTTTCAAACATTAATTTATTTACTGTGAATAATGAATTTATTAACCAATTTTGTAGTTTACATAATAGTTATGTTAAATTAATCCATATTCTAAGTTATGTTTTCAGGTTTTTGAATAACTGTAAAAATAAAGAAAAAATTGTAGGCCCAATTAACAGGGAAGAATTTGCTCATGCAAGAATCAAATTAATAAAATTGGTTCAGGTAATGTATTTTGCCAAGGAAATGAAGGCACTCAAGGCAGGTGAGCAGCCAAAGGACAGTCGCGCAAGTAATTTATACCCTTTTCTTGATAGTGAGGGAATTTTACGTATAGGTGGTCGTTTAGACCAATCAAACTTATCATATGATAAAAAATATCCCATTATTATGCCCAATGACCACAGGCTTACCCTTTTAATATTTCAGTATTTTAACTTAAAAAATTTGCACGTAGGTGCTCAAACACTGCTTCATTTTGTGAGGCAGGAATTTTGGCCTTTAAATGGCAGAAATATAGCTAGAAAAATAGTCCATAATTGTCTTGAATGTTACAAAAAAAAGCCTAAAATTGTAGAACAAATAATGGCTTCGTTACCTAAAGAAAGGGTAAATATCAATCCCCCATTTACAAATTCAGGTGTTGATCTATGTGGCCCATTTGTCATAAAATATAAACACCAAAGAAAAGGAGTCTTTAACAAAATTTATGTCGCAATTTTCGTCTGTTTTGCTACTCGTGCAGTTCACTTGGAAGTAATAACAGATTTAAGCTCTGAAGCCTTATTAGCCACCTTAAAAAGATTTGTAGCTAGGCGCGGAATTTGCTCGACAATTTTTTCTGATAATGCCCCTAATTTTGTCGCCGCAAATTCAGAGTTAAAAAAATTGTATAATCTTGTAAAACATCAATCTGATGAATTGACTGCTTATCTATTAGCTAACTCAATTTCTTGGAAATTCTTGCCTCCCAGATCCCCTAATTTTGCAGGCTTGTGGGAGGCAGGAGTCAAATCCTTTAAGCACCACTTAAAAAGAATAATTGGAGATTTAAAACTAACCTTTGAGGAATTTTTAACAGTAGTTAATCAGATAGAAGGTATCTTAAACAGCAGGCCTCTAATACCTTTATCTTCGGATCCTAGCGATTCTGAAACTTTAACCCCAGGGCATTTCTCAATTGGCCGCCCTTTAAATAGCATATGCGAACCCAACTTAACTGATCTTGCAGATAATAAGCTTAGCCAATGGCAGCGAGTTACCAAAATTAACCAATTAATTTGGAAAAAATGGAGTAGAGATTATCTAAATAATCTACAACAACGCTCTAAATGGGTATTTGAGAAAAAAAAAAACGTTGAAATTGGTTTCATGGTTTTATTGAAAGAAAGTAATTTACCCATGTGCACCTGGTCAGTAGGTCGCATTCAAGATGTTATTTACGGCCATGATGGTAAAGTTAGGGTAGTGCTTGTCAAAACGCCTACCGGTGTTTTCAAACGTAGCATATCAAATATTTGTCTATTACCTATAAATAACCCCTTATTATAATGTAAATATTTATTTCTTCTATTTTATTGTGCATTTATATTTGAAAAATTTGTAGTAATTGTGTATTTTAATATTATTGAATTGAATTGACTTTATATTTGTATTTTATATTCTTGATTTATATTGAAACTCATATTTAGCATTGAAGATTTAATGTTAAATTTTAATTGTTTAAAACTAAGGACATTGTTTAAAATATGTGCTGAAATAATTATTTCAGAGGTGGCCGGTATGTTGGCGCCAACCTTGGCATCTACTTTCGCTTGGCGAAGTTGTAACCTCAGAAGTTGTTTCTCATTTGTCTCGAGCGGTTGTCTCCATTGGAGCTCCGCAAACCAAAATACTGGTTAATAAAAAAATTGTTCGTTAGAATTAATTAGTTGAAATTTATATATTTAAACTTAAGTATCAGTCCACTTGCTTGTGCTAATTAACAGATGATTGCTGTTCATGCACTGAACTAACAAAAAACATCACTTTTTTAGATGGTATCATTGACTGAGAAATGTCGCCGAAAAATATTGCTCGTTGTTTTAGAAAAGCCGGATTTATAATTTATTTCTCAAAAAATGACTAAGAGTATTCGAACAGCTGAGAGAAAATTAGTTGCAAAGTCTAAAAAAAAAAGACCTATAATTTGTACCTATCCATGAAAAGATTAATAAAGAAGATTGACTATGCTGTGTCCACTTTCAAAGCTACAGTGGGCATTTTGATACCACTGTATGAAGATGTGGAACGTGATTTTGCAATTGAAGACAACCAAGATTCAAAAAACGTTGAAAGCAGTTGTGGAATTCAAACATTTCAGGTCACCTTGCGAAGCAATAGGTACCTCAACAACATTTTCCAGATAAAAAAAAATGAAAAAATGATACTGATAATAAAAGAGTATGGTAAGTACTTCGCCAGTATACGCTCTGAGAAGCCATTATGCGCTTCGTGTCTTGAGTGAGTCAGCGTGGTGCCGCAATGATACATGCTATCAGCCACGCAACAGCAGCGCTCAGTGCGGTCGCTAAACACCACTGAACTACATGGTCGCTACTACAGCAAAACCCAAAGATTTGAGTAATAAGCCATGCAATTTGAGGATCACATCTCCGAGTTCTCCAGGAGCTTCGGATCTACCGGACACTAATAGGAGCACCAGGCCCTCAGCACCAAAAATTTCTAGACGTGAAAATCTCTTAAACCGAAAGTAAAACAAACATAGATTTAAAAAAAAAATGAACTCTCTGAAGTACTATATGAAACATGAGATATGTAATTGTATTTGTTAAATGTTATCAACATAATTTCAGAATTGAAGCAAATTCGTTTTAGTACTGTTTATACTGTGTCCAAATATTGACTTTTAAATATTATTAAAAACAATTAATTTAACAAAAAGTATAATTTAATTTTTAAAAAATCATTTTAAAGAATAGTACTAAACAAAAACATGTCAACATAAAAAAATATACGACAGCTACATTTTTTAATTTGCGATTTTGCTTAAGGCAGAATATTGTCTACGTCGGAAAATTTCTTCGGTCTCGATCGATTCCGCCTTAGACAGAGTTTACTGTATTTTCTAACGCTTGCCCAATACGAGAGTTAAAACTTAGTATATTCATTCTAGACCTAAACTAAAGGGATTAAAACAATTTAAAGCTTTCCCCTAATTACTTCCGAATTTGGCCTTTTTCTCCTTTCCTACTACTGGGCTAGCAAAGAACTTCAAAAAATAAGTCGACTGTGATTTCAACATATGAAAGAGTATGAGAAAATTAGAATTCGTCATGGTAAAAATTAGAATGAAGTAAAATCTGTTTTTTACTATTTAGAAATTTGACAAATTAATAGCATGGTGTTTGCACTGAAAAAATTTCTCTTTTGATACTTAAATACTGTGCTGTGGATGTAAAAAATATCAGAATAAAATACAGACAATGAAAGCTTCTGATTACTCTTGTATTAGTTATTTTCGTATCATTTAGGATAAAGTATTTTATTTATTTATTTATGTTTGCATCTAAAATATACTTTGGGGCCTTCCAAATGACCATCTAGTAGGGAAAATTTTATCTAGTTATATAACAAACATAATTCATAACTTACAATGAAAAAATATATAGACAATAAAACATTAAATCTTATCTTTTCTTTTTAATCTAAATAATTTTACATTAAAAAAGAAACAAAATACAACACAGTATCAACTTTCTTTCTTAAATTATAACAGAATTCTACATTAACAATACAAAACTACATAGCTCTTTAAAAGTAACAAAGACATATATAAAGATATAAAATTTTCAAACACCAGGATCATAAATAATTCAAAACTTTGTGCACTTAATGAGTATTAAAAAAATGTTGAAAAAAAAATTCAAATTACAAAAAAATAAAAAATTAATCATTGATCTCATTATCAATCATATGATCATTAGAGTCTGAATTATATACATCTGAATATGTGGCTATATATTTGTATATTTTGACTATATTGCATGAACATTTAGGAATTTCCTTAATAATATATACATATCCCCCCCCCCCCTTGTCTTAAATTTAGATTTTAGTGCTTACTATATTCAGTGGGTAAGATACACTTTTTTACCCTTGAAATGAGTTTTAAAAATGAGCAGTGCATCTAATACCAGGAAGACACTCTTTTTAATCGCTCCTTATGGTATTTCTCATGCTTGTATAATGAATATTATGCTTTCATTAGTACTTTATTTAAACATGGAAGGAAAAAAAAGTAATATAGGTAATAACATTGACTAACATAATTTATATGTGAAGAATTATATTTAACTTTAGAAAATGAATACTTTCCCAGATTAATCCTAATAATTGGATATTTAAGTGTTAGTGAAGACTATAGATTTTGCAGGTTTCAGTGTATTGCTCAAGAGTCATTGCAATATTTTGCGATAAATATTTTTATTTTTCAATTAGGTATTGTCTTTCTTTTATTTTCACATTTTTCAGAAAAGAAAAGTGTATTTTTAGGGGAGGGGATGCATCTTACACACCAGACATTATGGTACATAAAAATTAGTACATAATAAATTAAAACTACTTTTCTTAGGGACATCCCACACTAAGGCGACACATAAGACATGTCGCTTGAATTCGCTGGAAAAACTAGTTTAAAACAGGTTTGAAACAACTTCGTCCTTTGTTTCGACCGGTTTATGTGCTACATGTTTCGCCTTCATGTCCCTTGTCGTCTCAGTGTGGGATGCCCCTAAGTCTTAACACTTTATTGACAGGAAGCCTCTAATAGGCTTACTTTCAATAATTAGCTCTACTGACAGACATTCTCACACACATTGCATCAAGCAAACATACTTTTTGATCTAGAGTTACATATTAAATTTGTTATGCTTACTTAAATGAATAGATAATAACAATTTGAATTTAATAAACATGAAGCACTTTGTTCTTCTATTAAAAAAAAAAAAATCATTTTATTGTCCCTGTCTTGCATATCGCTGCATATAGGACATAGGTCACTTTCTTTATAAGTGTCGATTAGTACATATTTGCATTTTATAGTGTATATAATTCAGAATCTAATTATCATAAATAAATATAAAAAAGAAAAAAGATTTAACGGTTTTAAAAGGAACCTTTAACAATTTATCAGATAATTTTGTTATTCTCTTAACTTTAAACATGGGTAAAATTGCTTATTTAGGTCTACCATCTGGCCATTAAAAAAAAAAGATTAGAATTTTTATTCATAGACTATGATAAATTCGTTATAGCCTTGAATTTTATTTAAGTATTAAGAAAATGCCATATTTGCATTTATATGTTTTGTACTTATAAAGCAACTTTGATTTGATAAATTAAACACTAACTTAAAAGTGAAAATGCAAAAATATAATCTCAAAGGTTTAAGCAAAACAAAAAATAAATAGGAACAAAATTATTGAAATTCATTCATAAATTATTATTTTAAGATGCAAGATTTTAATTAATGAAAATCATGTATTTGAGCTGCTTAAACAGAATATGATTGTCTTTAAAATGAATTTGCATGAAAGATTTCACTGAAGATGGTAAAGCTTTTATGCATTTTATGATCAACATAAAATAAGTATAGCGTACTTTATTAATAGTTCCTAGTGTTTGTACATATTTTCATACACATCTTACAAGATCACAAAGTACAGTGTACTATGACAATAACTTTGTGACACTCCAAAATGTGCAAAAACTTTTACACATATTGATTTTGTTCTTTTATTTTTTCATAATTTGTGAAAAAGAGTGTTAACCCTACGACTGCTGAGCAAAAGGGATGTTGTAATGTTGTTTTCTCTGTAATTTTTTTAAATGCTAAAAAACATGATTTTTCCAACATGTACGAAAAACTTAATTACATATAAGAATATAATCCTTGAGAGTATTAAACATTATTCAATATTTTGAAACTGCATTATATCTGTAGAATTATATTAATTTAAATAAGGCTTTTTTTGCAGTGAAACCTACAGATCAGTGAACAGATATACCAGTTCACAGTGTTGAGAAGGTTAACCACTTCACCGGCGACAAGTATGGGGATACAGTGCTTTTACCCCCGACTTATCTAGGGGCAAACGGTGAAGTGGTTAAGCATGATATGGAAATATTAAATTATAGCCATACTATAACAAAACAAAGACATAGTCAATAGAAATAACAAAATTTAAATATTTTTCAAAAAATACAAATTTTATACAATAAAAAAAATAGTTTATAAGAATTTTTCTTAGAAGTATTGATTAAAATAATAAACAAATAAATAAAATAATAAAACTCAACATTAAAAAAATAATCGTTGCAGCATTTTTAAAAGTAAGCTTTTCATTATACTATCTGGACTTTATTATTATTTAAAGGAGGAAGATACATAATAGGAATAAAAATCTAGGATCTTATTCACATATGGCATATCCAAGTACAGCAATATTTTGAACAAAAACAGATTTGGCTTTTGGAGTTTTAACGACTTTTAAAAGAAGTTTTGATAATAATTTATTTTATATTTTATTATGAAGGCTGTTTTTTAAGAAAAAATTAATTTAAATTTTCTAATTTTTTAAAATCAATCTACAAATTAAAAATTGTAGTTTCATAATTCCAACCTAAATTTTGTTCTTCATTCTAATTTAGCTTATAATTCAAGAGATAAAATTTTCATATAGATGGTCAATTTTACATAGCATGCTTTTTCATTTAGTTGCATGTGAGGTATTAAAAAAAGTTTAGAATGTATACATTTTTAACAAGATCAGATACAGAATACAAATATAACATTGCAACATTTAAAGACAGCCAGTAATGAAATATACTTGATTTAATTAATTTTGTAAATTCAGATGAAGTGTGATTTAAAGAAAACCCAACACTGAGGGGTGGGGGGAAGAAAGAACCAAACTTTAGAATGTTTTTCTTGTATTACAAATAAAATAAATACTACTTATGGCTGTGACATGTTTTTTTGGTACATCTAAAATGCTATTTAGATTTTTTTTAATTTCATGGTAAAAGTATCGATGTATGATTGCTTGATAGCTTTACAATAATATATTAATAGGGATGAAAGTTATAAAATATAAAACCGTAAAATCAAAGCAAACGTCAATGTATTCATTTTTTATATTCTGCAGTAATTAACTTATGTAAGGTTAGTCGGGGTAACTGGAACCACGAGGTAACTGGGCCATAGGCTATTTTATAAAAAACTGTTGGTGTTTTTTAAGTTTTAGCTTTTGTGAACAATGCCCCTTAATCTCTACTTCCTAAAACAACGTGTATCAACTCAATCATAACTTTCACTTTGCTGTGATAGGTTGTCAAAAATTTACGTTTCTTTTTTTAAAAACAACATCTATATGGTTGAACTTCCTCGGCTGATTATTAAAATACTGTAAGTACTTTTATTAAACAATCATTTTTTTTAAAGATTAGACATATAACTACATTATTATTATTAGGTATCTATACATATTTACTTCATGTTTCAAATGTAAGCCTGGTGTCCCAGTTACCCCATAAATTTTTCAAGAATGGGGTAACTGGACCATGCTGGATCCAGTTACCCCAATAGTTATAAATGATTTTTTTGTGTTTCTCTTACTATGGGAAGTAAATTTCTCCATTGTTTTTTGCTCACAATAAAGAAAATGATTGAATACCTTATTAAAATTATGTAATGAAATTTAAAAAAAGCATATTGAGTGGTATCAAAGCAAATTTCTTGTCCCCTTGAGAGGCGGTGATGCCGTTATGGCATCACTTAATTTTAATTCCTAATTGCCATCTGAATTTTATAATGAAAATTTCACCTTTATTAAGTATACGAAAATATACTTTTACTTGTTTTCAGATAGATTCTCTTGTAAATATTGGTGTCATTAAATTATTTCAACATTTCACGAATGCAAGTACCTTGTCCCTGAAAACGAGATAGCCAGACCTTGAAAGTGTACTATACAGAGGGGTCGCATTCTATAGGGAAACTTTTATCATTCCTACCACTATTTTGAAAATAATATCTTCATCGCACCTTTCTGTAAGGGTTCTGGTAGGAACAATAAAATTTTCCCTATATAATGCGACCCCTGGATAAAGCACTTAAGTACTTATGTAGCCGTTTGTTCATAGATTTACCTTGCTATATTTTTCCTTAAAATATCCATGTGACTTTTATACTTATTATCTATACTAAAGTACATAAGTACTTCCTTAAGTTTTATGTTTTTGGTAGAAATAAATCTAATATTTTCACTTTTAGTGCTTTTTTTAGACACATTGACAACAAAGGTTTCCCTTACAACACTGTTTATTGACATATAATTTACATGATCTGTCTGGTTTAAATTTTTTTAAGTTGTTTACACTTTTTCAAACAGGACCTGATATCCGATATGAAAAAATATGAACGCGTGTGGAACATAGACCCCCCTGGTCCAGTTACCCCATTTTTTGATGCAAATGGACCCATGAGGAAAGAAAGATGAAATATGCATATTTTTATATTTTTAAATATTAAAATGTAATTTTGAGCATTTCTGTCTGATAGAGGGAACCTAACTGAACACATTTACAGAAGTTCAGACTTTAATTCAAATGAATATTAGTTTTTTGAAGCTGAATTGTCAGAAGCTCCAGAGTCACATTGTAAAATCATGTCCCAGTTGCCCCAACTAACCTTAATTAACTTTTGTTTTGATTCTTAAATTTTCATATTTTTTCCAAATGTGAAAAATAAATTTTAGTAACATTAATTGTTATCTTTTTCACCAATTAAAATCTAGATTTAAACATGACCTCCATTAAGAGACCACCTCTCGGAGCGACCAATTTTTATTGGAATGGAACGTGGTCGCTTTACTGTATGTTTGAAATTATAATAAATGTGTTCAGGAATGTATCCTTACTTCTTGTTATTACTTCATGAGTTGGACTATCAAAAAGCAGTTTACAGAAAACAAATTTATACATCATAAAGATATATATGTACAGTAAAACCCCCATAACAGACACTTCTACTTAGTGAAAACATTTCAATCCACGTCACTTATTTATTTTTATCCTTTTACCTCTGAATTACAGAAAAATTCTGCAGTCCAGAGTTTCCGGTATTTAGGGATTTTACAGTATATATAAATATGGTAAAAGCAAATCAATGCATACCTAAATGTAATATCTGAATTATGAATTATATAAAATCAATGTAAGACTTAAGAACCATATCATATGATGAAAGTATGTGCAATATAAAGCAGTGTAATGGATCTAACAAAATCATTAGAAATGCCCAAACATGGCAGTAGAAGGAAAATAGAAGGTTAAGGTAGGTATACTTTCCGATTGGTATTTTCAATAAAAAACCATCAGGGATGTACACAAAGTGGCAAGTTTCTACAAGTAAGATGGTCAAAAGAATACCATATATAATGAAGGGAACGAATATTTTTTCCAACTAGATTAAATCATATTCAAGGCTGGAGTAGCACAGTTGAAGTTTATTCCAACAGAGCGAAAAATGTCCAGACCAGGGATCGAACCTGGATACTTGGCGTGCCGTGCCAATGCCTTACCTTAAACAGGAGTTTCCGTGTTAAAGTAGTTTCATCATGTAAATGCTATAGTTATAGCTCGGATGAATGAAACTAGCGCTGCAGTTCGCAGCCAAGTCCAACTAATAAGAGTGAATTATGTCAGCTAGGTATCGGTCCGGATAGCCTAACAGGTAAGGCATTGGCACGGCACGCCAAGTATCCAGGTTCGATCCCTGGTCTGGACATTTATCGCTCTGTTGGAATAAACTTCAACTGTGCTACTCCAGCCTTGAATATGAATACCATATATTTTACTTCTTATTGGATATATTAGGTATTAGCGAAAAAAAAAGGACAAATATGTATGCTTACAAATTATGAATAAAAACATCAGAATTTACCTTTGAGGAAATGCTCAACAAAGCTGCAGTCAGAAATATCTATTTAAAAATGAAACAATAGCATAGACAAATAAAATGCAATACTGAAAGGAATTTTCAGATATAACCAATTTTTTGGAAATGTCAGTGTTGGGTTCTCCTTTAAAAGATCAATTTGTGTAAGAAATAGCATTAACAAAACCATACATCAATAACTGATGAAATAATATATATTATGCAATGTAAAACTAAGTTACTAAAAATGGTTTAAATCAAAAACATATGCAGAGCTTATGCTTGATTTACAATTGCCATATAAATCTTATTTTTACACAGATTGCGATTCACAGTAGCAGATTTAGTACATAGTATTTTAATAATTATAAAGAAGGAGCTTGGTGCAATATAATAGAAGTGAAAAAAATAACAACGTTAAAAGCACTAAAATTTTAAATTTCAAGCATATAAGTTTCGGTAGCATATAGCATACTTTCCTCAGTGCTTAAAGATGGCAGAAATTTGTTCACATATATAGAAGAAATGGGGATTCAAGTCAAAGGTTTATTGACCTCTGTTTTCCTATTGGCCAATAAATCTTTGACTTGAATCCCCATCTCTCCTATATATGAGAGCAAATTTCTGCCATCCTTAGCACCGAGGAAGGTATGCTATATGCTACCGAAACCGGTATGCTTAAAATTTAAATTTTTTGGTGCTTTTAATGTTGTTATTTTTTCACTTCTAACATAATATTTTATTATTTTGAAGTTGGCTTCTATAAAAAGTTATATTTGTAATAAAATTAAATATGTAATCTACTGCATGAATTTTAAATATTTCATGTTTTGTTTCATTTTTAGATAAATACACCATATATTAATATAAATTTTTAGAATATTTGAATTTCCTTAAACACAATTTAGCCACTCTTATTTTAAATAAGAAAAGAACACATTTACTTTTTAACTGATAAAATAATATAAAATTAGAGTGAAAAATTATTAAATATACAGAGTGATTCAAAACAGAAACTATGCAATTATCCTTTACATCGCAGATTACAGAAATATATTTCCAATTTAAAAATTTATTTAAATCAAACATGAATGATAAATATGAGATTTGTTTCACAAGACAGAATAAATTAATATATATATATTTTTTTTACATGGTCCATGGTCTCTATTTCCAAGAATAGCATTTAGAAAAATATTGTTTTGGATATTAGAAGAAGAAATCCATGCTTCTGAACAAATTGAGATACTTCACATTGAAAAATTAACATATATTGCCAAATTATTAGAGGACATGTTTAAAGTAAGAAAACTGCAACTAATTTGTTATTTAAAAAAAATAAACTCATGCATTTTCTTGTTGGCACTTTGCAACTGCTTTGGGCAGTTTAGGACTGCTACTGTAGGTAGAATTGTTCTTTTTTCTTTGTAGTATATGTGCACACAGTCACATGTTTGCCAAGTTAAAATAAATGCAACAAGAATGGATAATTTCAGTATAAAACATATTGAGACCTTACAGAAAATTGGAAGATATACATAAAATTGTAATACAGTCAAACCTCTATTTAACGAAGTTGCTAAATCCCGGAAAAAAGTTCGTTATATGGAAAATTCGTTAAATAGAGATTCACCTTTTAAAATACTTTAAACTACATAAAACATATTTCAAATTCATAAACACTAAATATTTTTACTAAAAGTAATTAATCACATTTTTTAAAATAAATTATATCAATTTGTTTTATTTATTTTACCCACCAATATTCATTATCAATTCATTTTTTCTATGTGTTTAAATCTTTGAAATTTGCAAGGAAAACAAAAAATTGTCCGGAAAAACACTGTATTTTCTGTTTAAATTAAATAGTTTTACATTAAAATTAGCGAATTTTAATGACCTTATCGTATTTATTATTAGTATAACAAATAATTTTAACCATACATTAACATATGTGTCCTTAAATTTTGTTTCTGAAAAACTCTGATATTTTTGTCTGAGTTTTTTCTTTTAAAAAGTGCTTTCTCTCATAATACGTCTTGCATCTTTGCAATGCACCAAAAACCCCTTCATACGTACTTTCTTCTAACTATAATCCACGCCGGATTGTTTCGAATGATTTTAGCATTTCATCATACGAAGTTTTGTTAAATCCTGCATCATGATCATTTCCATAATCATCATATTCGTCTTCATCGCAAATCATTGTTGCATTGCTTTTATTTTTCACACTGTCGAAAATATCCAATTCGGATAGTGTTTCCGAGGTCTCAATTTCAGAATTAAGCGAAATACAATCATCAATCAAAACATCATGGTTAATTTCATCTTTTTTTCTCATTTGTATCCACATTTTTTTAAGTTACTCTAAGGGATTATCGTCTTCGTCCTCCATACTTATCAAATTCTCACTGCTGACAAAGAAGGCACCTGGTAAAACCAGTTCAAGGCCATTGAACACCATAAAATGTGTTTAAAGAAAGAATAAGTTTGAAATGTCCAGAAATATTTTGAGAAATGGGGAGAAAAAAAAATTTAGATCACAAGAAAAAGTTCGTTAAATAGAGAATGCACTTCGCTATTTGGAGGTTATTTTACGAAGAAATTTGCAAAACGTTCTTCGTTCCAAGGAAAAGTTTGTAAAATAGAGAAATTCGCAAAATAGAGGTTCGTTAAATAGAGGTCCGACTGTAAACTATTTTTAGTATACAGTGTTGTGCTTGTGAAAAAGAAAAAACAGATGATTTTTTGTGAGTCAAATTTACACATGAAACGGATTTTGCTCAATGAGAAATTGTGACTGGGAAGCCCTCACATTACTTATTATAGTTTCATGTACATTTGGATCAAATTAATATTTAACATTGTTCAATGTTTGATTTTGTCATATTACATGTCCTGTTTAATTCACTTAAAAGTTTCAAAATGTGTTTCTATCAGGGTTTCCATTTTGTTTAAATATCATTTACAAACAAACAGTATCTTTCTTATTGTTGTTTGCTTGAACTAGTGCTTATTTTGCACAAAGGAAACATTACTGCAGCAGGTTAACCCCTTCGCGATGAGTGACACATAAAGTGCTCAAAATCCTTGATCTATGAGTAATTTATTGAAAATTTTGTCGTATTTAATAAAAGCTTTTCTATTATTACATTAACTAAAACAAGTGATAAAAGATTAAAAATTCTGTAAAGGATGCTCCCAATGAAGGGATTAAGTAAGATAAGTCATTATTTTTAACTTTAAATATATCAGCAAACATTTCATTCACATTACAGGGGTTTTTATTTTCTATTTCTGATGCATAGCAAAATTTTCCTAATTACAAGTTTGTATTAAATATAAGGAAGGAGAACTGTATGAAAATATGAATTTTGTAATGTAAGATAGCCCAATTGTACATAAATACTATGTAACAAAAACAGCTTGATTTGAAGGCATTTTATAACTGAAGGTATGTTTCTATGACAATCAGTGTAAGAAATAATTGGGTATTTAATTTGGTACTTTTCTGTAAGCTGGGCACAGATATTAAATCACCAAATATTGCTTCAATCATAATCATTCATGCTAAAATATTTTCTGTTGTACTTCACACACTCTTCTGGTATTTGATGCTTGGTTATTTTACTAGGAATCCAGTAAACTTAATTATACTAAAAATTATCGACTTGATTACAATGGAGAAACAAATCATAATATTTTTTTCCAGAAAAAGGCATGTCTACTAATACAACTTGCATAAAAAATTATGATATTAAGTTTTCTTAAAAAAAAAGAAAAACAAATGCATTTTCTTTTATTTGTGCATGTGTGTTTTAGAAATGATGCTTTGGTCTTTAAATTAAATGTTCTCAACTTATGCTATAACTTATCATAAAAAGTAATTTTTTTCTCTTTTAAGTAAAAGGCCATATTTTACCAAAGCTCTTATAAAAAGGAAGTACTGATGTTTGCCATAAGACACACCATTTTGAATCACCCAATATAAATAATAATAAACAATACTATTGCGTGTTCTTAGAATCATTCAAATAAAATATATTAATTTATATCTTTTAAAATTTGACTCACAAATTTTTAACTTCAAGCGAAGTTCTGCATATTTACAGCAGATATGATTATAAATTTATCCTAACCATACAATGTAAACACTTTATAGAAAATCCTAAAGAAGGCGGCTGGCAATGTTAAATATCAAATGCGTTCAATTAATTTATGATACATTTTAACCTATCACAAAATCATAACAGCAAATACTGAAATATTAACATGTATCACAATTGTTTTAACAGGTACAGTATGAAAAATCTCACTAATTAATACTTTATTTTTCTTTGTATGAGACACCTCTAAAAAATCTGTATCTTGTCCAATAAAACCAGATTAAAATACAAAAGCTACCAACCATGTATAAATTAATGATTGTACTTTCTTTTGGCATGTAGCATTTAGTAACCATATAGGTATCAGGTGCAAAAGTAGCCTGTAAAGAAATTTTAACATGCTGTAAGATATCTGTTTACGTATGAGATACATAATTTTTAAATAATTGAATAAATATGTAAAAAAAGAAAAAGAAATGCATGTATTTTTGTTATACCATTTTCTTCTTTCTCTTCTTTTTTATTTAAAAAAATTGAAATTTTATAAATTAGTGGTCTGAAAAAATTAAAATAATAATTAATTTGTCATATTTCCATACCGAAACTTTCAGAAGAAATAAATATAAGGAAAAGAAGCCAAATGTGAAAACTTAGAACAACTTTTACTTGCATATAGAATTCACCAACAAATTAATACAGCACTTATAGAAAAAATAAATTTAATACTAGGTCTGTACAAGGCCGGTGGTGCAAGGTTCCTGGCGCAATTCATGCACCCTCGTCAAAACATACTTACATATTCACTATGAAAAGTAATAGAAAGTAAATTTTGTGGCTGTGAATCTGGGAAATAGATTTTGTATAAGATATAAAATTACACATATGATTCACCACTACAGTAAATAGAATATTTATTCTATGATATCTTCTGTATTGTAAGTGTGTTGATGTATTAAGTAAATGTTAATTATGCATCTACATAGCCATTTCATTATTGCTTATGTGATTATTTATTAATTAATTAGTTTTTTTTTTTCATAATTTCTCTACACTTCACTACATTCTAAGACTGCTGCTAAGAATTTAAATTTCATATATATTTTTTTTCAATTTGGGCAACATGAGCAAATTAGGGTTATTCCTAGGGATGCACTGAATATTCGGTATCTTTTCGGTATTCGGCCATGTTACCGAATATTCAGTTTGGCCGAATATAAAACTATTCGGTATGCCGAATATTCGGCTTGGCCGAATAGCAAACTATTCGGTTTGGCCGAATATTGAAATATTCGGCCGAACCGAATACTTAAAATATTTTTTTAAACATATTTTTTTAAAACCTTATACAACTTCTACGTTTAACAGCCAACTTATAAAGATATTCAGAATAATTAGAAACAGAATCATATTTAAATAAAAGAGAATGTTTTTACATTATTTATTTGCTGTTTGTTAAGTATTATTTAAGAAAATTAACCAATCACGAGGATTTTCATAGGAATTAATTATGTACAAATACAAGTTCCTGAGCATTGTCCAGTAAATAATCTGTTTCTTGCTAAGATTTTAAGAACAACATTTACAATATCTTAAAATGATTGCCCACTCCAGACACCGATCTAGGATGCATTTAAAAACTTCCTTGCTTAATCAAAGGGAGTAGAACAGTTATTCTTGCTAAGTTGCCACATAAAATTTGAATCGACTGTATTATTTATTTACTTTTACTTTAGTCTCTTCCTGACAAACAAATAATATATGATCCTGTACAATTTTTCTTCCAATTTGTTCACAATTTTTCTTGGATTTTAAAATGTTTGTTTTAGCATTTAAGAAAATTTTATTCATTTGTTTTAATTCTCAGAAGAAGCCATGAAATTTAAAATTTTGTTAAAAAATTTTTATAACTATCCTCTTCTTAAATAACTCAAAGCAGATTTTTTCAGCATAAAGTTTACTTGAAAAAAACTCTTCTTTATTAGAATAAAAGTTTTTGTTTTAAATATTATGTAAAAAATTTTTTTAATTTAACATTTTAATGCCTTTAAACTTTGAAATATAGAAGTATTTGACAAGCCGAATATTCAGTATTCAACCGAATAGTTATTATTCGGTAGGCCGAATATTCAGTATTCAGCCTAGCAGTTACTATTCGGCTAGCCAAATATTCGGTATTCGGTTTGCCTAGCCTGTTGGCCAAATATTCGGTATTCGGCCAAAATCACTGTTTGGTGCATCTCTAGTTTGCTATTCTTTCAAAATTTCAAAAATATAAAATTCTATATGATCTACAAGAACACCGTTTTTAACATCCCGAATATTTGTAAAAAAGTAGAGTTTATGTATATTACAAGAAATTATGTATAAAATATTTTATGCCAAATATAATTTAGGCTCTTATTTCATTATACACTAGCAGGCTATGCCCGCTGCACTGGTCAATATTTCCAAATGAACCGTGGATTAAACGAAATGGTGAATTTTAAACAATATGGACCTTCAGCTGGACCTTGCTCATTGCTGAAAACGATGCGAACGCCATTGCGATATAATATTATCTTAAGCGTTGTACAAAATTTACCTATTAAGAAGTAATTCTTTTAGTTGATTATTAACAATGCACTTTTCGTAGGGTAATGAGACCGTTATGACAACAGGAATCAATAGTTCTGTAACTAATCAACATATAATGAATTGTTATATACTAACACCATTCCTGAAAAGTCATGTAACAGTGCCACTTGTATCCAAATATGTTCTGTAGATTTAAAAAAAAAAAAATAAACTTTCATAATCAGGTTCACTTAATTTTTTAACTTTTTCTGTTGCTCTATAACTAAGTAACGTTGAACAATATGTATACACTAAAATCTTTCCAAAATTATTACCTAACTAATTGTGGTATATCCTATCAAACTATTATAAACAATCGGAATGAAATGCAAATTTCCGTTTTAAATATATAGTAGATGATGATGATATGATTTTGTGTAACAGAATTAATTCATCGTGAAATTTTTGCTTCAAACATAAACGATACTTTCAACATTACAGCTAATACACCAATGTGTGAAGTATCCGATTATGGAAGGTTAACTTGGATTCTTATGAGCAACTACCCAAAGAAAAGTGAATATGTGGCTTCTGTGAAACTTTTATGTTAGCCAGGTGCAGGTAATAACTTAACAAAGATTGCTTTCATACCATATTCTTATTTTATTATTTTCATTTAAAATACAAACCTTTTTTTTCACTCATTTCATTTAGAATCATACATTTAAAATGCATGCATTCCTTACACTAATTTCATTTAAAAAACTGAAAAGATACACAATAACAGGAAATAATTCCATAATTAAAAACAAAGAATTATTTTTAATTTACATGCGCAAAATGTAACTACTGCTACTGGCAGTTTTAAAAATGCTATTGGCGAGATATGCGCACGGCTGTTATAAATGTACCCATTTTTTCTTCTTATCGAGGAGCAAATTATAAATCACCAAATATTATTCCACTTCCAATTTCATTCATTGAAAATAATTTTTAAGTCGTTACAAACATTGCTTTCATATTTAAATACTTTCGTTGGTACTACTTAGTTATCCGATTGACCAATTTCGCCAAATTTTATAAATCGCCAAATTATACAAACTGATATAATTTTTCTTTTAAATAACAAAATAACTAATAAATTAGTATAACATTAATAAAAATACAAATTAAACATTGAAATAAAAATCACTTGGTGATGTGAACATGTGTAACTTGCTTAAAGTCAGGTGAATTTGACATTTACGACCAACCATTATTGGCATTTAATCTTATAGATGGCAATAGATTTTTGGTCGGCGGAATATCTAAGTAGTACCTATTCGTTTTATAATGCTAATTTCTCAGTAAATTTTTCCTTTTATTTTACATGAAATCACTAATTTTTTTTTTTTTTTTGTTACTATTTAGTTATCCCATCGACCAAAAATCTATCGCCAAATTATAAGATTAAATGCCAATAATGGTTGATCGTAAATGCCACATTCACTTGACTTTAAGGAAGTTACACATGTTTACGTCATCAAGTTATTTTTATTTCGACATTTTATTTGTATTTTTATTAATGTTATACTAATTTATTTGTTCTTTGGTTATTTAAAATACAAATTATGTCAATTAATATAATTTGGTGAGTTGTTTGGCGATTTATATAATTTGGCAAAATTGGTAACGGGATAACTAAGTAGTACCATTTTTTTTATTAGTATGTTCTTTTTTTTTTTTTTTTTTTTTTTTTTTTTACAAACTCATAGAACCGTTTTTATTCTTTAGCCAAAAGAGTTAATTTGAATTTTTTCAGTTGCTAGAGTAACGGATGTAATGTCAGATAGTTTGAGGTTTAGACGCCAAAGACACCGCCAAATTAGAAAAATTTCATGAACTGTTGGACTTATAAGAATTTACTTGGTACCATTCGATTCAGCATACAGAAATACATTAAATTATGCTATCATTTACGCGTAATTGTAATATCCGATTTTTAAGGAATTTTTTTCCCTCCCCTTGCAAAAATGCCGTTAGGTGTGATACTTTAGAAAATCCTTTCTTAGCGGAAGCCTATGTCATAAGAAGTATTTTTACCACAATTTTCAATATTTTAGGTTTTGTAGTTGGCGCTGTGCGTTAATAAGTCCCCTAAAACATACTTTATTTTATATACTATATAGATATGCCATTTGGCGGTGACTCGATGATAGAAAATTAGTCCAATATCATTTAAAATATTACATAACAGATGAGCAAATACGAAGAAATGACGAATTACAAAAGACTTGTAATTTTTTTTCAAAATGTTGAAATTTTCGATAATAATAACGCATGATTCTATAAATTTCCTTAAAAATTATCTTAATTTCCTAGATTTCGAAGCTGTGAATTTTTCTATAAATGAAATTGGCGATATGACTTAAGAAAAAATGAAATAAACAATAGATAATATTTGCTTAAAAAAAATGGATAATATTCGTTGATCTGAGTTCGAGTTTATAAATATCACATGCTTTCGGAATTACGGTGAAAAAGATTTTAAAAAGTATGAAATAATTTTACAATATGTATGTGTGGCAGAAATTCGCACTAAAATTTAAGTATTTGATTCCATTTTTAAAATATTAAATGATATCTATCTATATAACTTACAATTGAATATAAAAATGTACTCAAAAAATGATCTTGCTCACTTAAAAAAACACCATTTGTGAGAATATCCTCAAGCTAATGTCACGCTTATGCATTTTTGGCTTAAAATCACATTGTTTGGCGACAAAAGTAAAATAAAAAATCGTAAAGAAACAAATAGTAATTACACATGTGACTCACAATTACATCTGCTTGTTTTTTCTATAAGTCACATGATGGGGCAATTAGATAAAAAGAAAAAGAAAAGAACAAAAAGAAAAAAAAGTCATTAAAAATTCATCTAATCAAATTTTCAGATTCATTTCTATAATCTAACACAAGCGATAAAGAGCCAAATATTGCATATCAATTGTAATCTTTCTCATTAAATTAATTTTTAAGCATTACAAATATTTCTTTCAGCATAAACAATAAACAACTTTGGACTATTACACTATAGGTAATTCAAATATAAATAAGTGAAATGTAAAAAAAAGGGAGTGAGGCATTAAATGGGATAACCGAGTTTAACTTAACAGGTTTTCTATAAAAAGAGTGTGTCACAGCCAGATCCTCTTTTGTAATAAGCACATCCAAAAATGGCAAAGTCAAATTTTCCTCCATTTCTAAAGTAAATTTTATATTCTTATCAATTTCATTAATTGCCGAGAGGAAGTCAGATAAAGCCAACCGACCATGTTCCCATAAAATGAAAATGTCATCTACATACCTTAACCACAGTGATGGTTTTGGATCCAAATTACTGTGGTTAAAGTATGTAGATGACATTTTCATTTTATGGGAACATGGTTGGTTGGCTTTATCTGACTTCCTCTCGGCAATTAATGAAATTGATAAGAATATAAAATTTACTTTAGAAATGGAGGAAAAGTTGACTTTGCCATTTTTGGATGTGCTTATTACAAAAGAGGATCTGGCTTTGACACACTGTTCATAGAAAACCTGTTAAGTTAAACTCGGTTATCCCATTTAATGCCTCACTCCCTTTTAATTATTGTATCGCTGCCTTCAATTCTTTTATCAAACAAGCCTTTTTGGTTTGTTCTGGCACTGAATTGCAAAACGAACTTGATTTTATCAGGAGAATTGCTATTGATCATGGTTTCCCTATTGGTTATATTAATAGAATTATCAGGAAGTTTGATAGCCCTTTGGTTCAACATAGAGATTTATATTTCCCCACAAGAATTTTTAGGAAGTTTCAATATGTACCTATTATGTTTGAAAGAGTCAGGAAATTTTTAATTAATTTTAATATAACTCTCATAGCTACATCCCCTCCAAGTTTGATGGATTTGTTGGTCAAGCATTTGGACCCCACTCCTCTCAGATTTCGAGCTGGCATTTATGAAATACCCATTACTGGTGAGGACAATAGTAAGAAATATTATATAGGCATGACTAAAAGGAAGTTTGTGGAAAGATTAAGGGAGCACCGTTATGACATAAAATATCAAAAACCGTCTACATCCTTGTCCAGATTTTATCTCAATAATTATCATTGCTATATTGATTTTGAGAATGCTAACATTATTGTTCCAGCTAATGACTCACATAGAAATTTAATTAGAGAATCAATAGAAATTTCATTAAGAAAAGATGAAGTATGTAATGACAATATATCATATAATATTTCAAAACTTTGGTTACATATCCTTAGGAATGTTTGATTTTGAGTTATGCAGTTTAACAACTTTTTTCACACATAGATAACGACAGAATATTTATATTATCATCATATATCAACAGATGGCGACAGAGTATTTATATTATCTCAACAGATGGCGCCAGTAAATTCTTATTTTCCGGTCATTGGTTAATTTCCCCCATGTGTACGATTTTCTGTCGGGTGGAGTTTTGATATAGCTGACATCTTGGTTCATTTAGATTCCTGAAGAAGGCCACAGAGGTGTGCTGAAACTGTAGAATAGTTGTTTTAGTGATTTTAATGTTTTAATCTGTATTAAATCTTTATACACCATTTTAGCAAATGATTTGTAGTTTATTTACATTTCACTTATTTATATTTGTATTTTTTTCAGGTTTACATTAAATTACAAATATTTCTTTTAGGTTTAAATTAAATATTTTCGTTTTTTTTTAACATTATCCCTCATTTAAATGGATTTTTCTTTTTTTTTTTTTACAATTAAATATCAGTAATTATTTTCTAATGGATACAGCTATTTCAATTCATTTGTCGCCAAAAAATAATCTCTGGCAACCTTTTTGTTCAAAATAACAATAAAATGCAAAATTTATTACCAAAAATCATAGTTATCCCTGTATATTTTACTCATAAACCACTGCGTGAATATTCTCTATCGAATAACACTATTTGCAAAAAAATCCACCGGGTAGTTTTTGAAAACACTCGAGCGGAACTTTTAGAGCTTACTGCTTTATAATATATACTAGCAGACTATGCCCGCTCCGCTGGTCTTTTTTTGCACACAAACCTTAAATCACACGAAATAATGAATTTGATCTAATTTGACCTTATATTTTAAAGCAACATGGACCTACACCTGGAATGCCCTGTTGTACTATCTTATGCGTTGGACAAAATTTGGGCTATTCAGAAGAACTCTTTTAGTTTATCAGTTATAGTGGAGTCTGGTAGGGGAATGAGGCAGTTATGGCAACAGGAGTTGAAATATCTTTAGTCACCACAGTACTAAATTATTGAACATTACAATGATTGCAGAGAATGACCATTAAACTAAAATAATTTTCGGGTGATTCATATTCATTTGTTAGTTCTTCGACTCTGGACTTCTCAGCTTGACGAAATGTGTTGTGTGTAGCTTGAATAAAACTTCACACTGCATTATGTTATATTTCGAAATATGCATCTTCTCCTGGCAGGTCTATTACAGTTTTCCATCTTCAGATTCCAGAAGGCAAAAATACAGTCAAAAGTGTAACAAATTATTAACCATCATATTCAAAAGAAAAATGAAGAATAAAAAACGTAGATTTTTAAATCTGAATTGTTTGAATAAAAATAAAAGAACATAATTTTCATTGCCTTTTCATTTTATAGACCAGTTGCAATCATGTAACCGTTAACCTGGAAAAATCCTTGATGACTGATACTGATAGAAAAATAAACATTTAGTTTGCATCTAATAAAATCTTCCGTAATCGTATTAAGCCAAGGTTAACGCAAACATTAGAAGTGTTTGCAACGATAGAGTTACAAATGTAACACATTTAGTTAAAAAACAAAGTTAATTACGCACCAAACTACTTTTCATTACATTATGTAAAATTGCTATTGACAAAATTATAGATCTTTTGCCAACAAAAACCCATATCTTAAATACAACTGACAATGATAAAGCGTTAGTTATGCAAAATGTTTAGTAAAAATCCTTTTCGTGAATACTTGAACCGAAGATTTTCTTTGCATTTTTCTAATGAGCATAAAAACACAGAGAGATAAAGAGACTTAATGTTTCCTTTATATTTAAGATTAAATTATTCTTCGATATGTTGCCTAAGTAATCCCGATATTGAAAATGATCGTTTATTTGTCACTAAGATTAATTTATAGGACAGTCTGTCAGACGAAATTGCTTTATAATGATCTAAATTTTGTTTAATCAGAATTGCATTTTTTTCTTATATAGGTTAACTGATAAATTGACAAATATTTTTCCATGCATTGGTAATAAAATGTTTTTCAGTAGCTTGCAATTATTACTTTTTCGTGACATTACAATAACAGAAGATGAAAAATATATAATACTGAATTTTGTTCGTATGCTCTGTAATAGAAAATTATAAATATAATAATAGCTAATTACAAAATCCCTCTAATATTTTGTAATCGGGTTCACCATCCACAGTCTTCAATCATAAATCAATCTTCCAAAAATATAGAAAAATGCTCCAATTGGGGGGTGACCAGATTACGGAAAATAAGCCCAATATCTTTTAAATACCTTCCTAAAAGAATAGAAGATATGCAGAAAAAATTTAAAAAAAATGGCGAATGAAAAAGAACATTGAAAATTTATTTTAAGTCTTTTTTTTTTTTTTTTAAATGTCGAGTTTATTTTATAGTAATAACGCATAATTACAAAAACCTCCTTTAGAATAACTCGATTTCCTAACTTTTGAAGCCATGAATTTTCTGCACAGATGTCATATACATACCCATATTGGCGCAATGTTTTTCCGACGCCAATTCGGCGAAAACATCAACAGCATAAACAACAACATCTGGGTTACCATATCACACAAAATAACGACACTTTGGTGCCAGTTATGTACCGTTGCGTGTATGACATTGGCAGCAGAAAAAAATCGTGCCAATATGTTTTTGTTTTGTTTTTTTAATGTGTGAAATTAAATATTTTTTACAATATGTGTATCTGTAACAATCATTTACGTTGAAATTTAAATAATTGAATTCATTTTTATAATATTAACTGCTATTTATACAATTTACATTGGAAAATAAAAATTTATCCTCTCTCATACACTTAAAAAAAAAAAAACATTATCTGAAGTCACGCTTATGCCTTTTTGGCTTAAAATCGCATTGTTTGGCGACAAAAGTAAAAACAACAGGCACAGATGTCATGTTCGCCCCATATTGGCACGATTTTTTCTGACACCAATGTTATATACGCAATGTATACTTAACCGGTGCCAAAATGTCGTCATTTTGCTTGATATGGTAACCCAGATGTTGTTGTTTATGCTGTTGATGTTTTCGCGAAATCGGCGTCGAAAAAAAAATCGCGCCAATATGGGGCAAATATGACATCTGTGCCAAACAACATTTTAAATAAACCATTTCCTACAACTCATAAGTAGAGTCATTTTTAGAGCTATTTCTGCGAGTTTCTCCGGTAAGACACATAATGGAAGTGAGATAAAAATCAAAATAATTTAAAAAAATAGTACTGAGATTTTATATAATCAAATTTTTGAGTTGATTTTTTCTGTAATACTTGAATAGGCACAGATGTCATATATGCACCCCGTTGGCACGATTTTTTTCTGACGCCAATTTGGCGAAAACCTTGTCTTCGAATATCAGTTACATATATATTTTTAAAAAGGGAATAGCAATAAATAAAAAAAGTTTAATTAATAGCTATAGAACAAAACAATTTGTACAATTTTAAAAAAGAAAATAAAAGTTAATAAACAATTTATTAATAAATAAGTAACAACCTCTGGGTTACCATAGCAATCAAAATAACGACACTTCGGCACCAGTTACGTACTCCGATGCGTAAATGAGATTGGCGTCAGAAAAAAATCGCGCCAACGTGGTGCATATATGACATCTGTGTCCTTGATTATCCCGTCGACAAAAAAACTGTCGCCAAACTGTAAGGTTAAATGCCAATAATGGATGATAGTAAATGTCACATTCACTTGACATTAAATACGTTAAACGCGTTTGTTAGGTCATCAAGTCTTTTTAATTCGACGTTTTATTTGTAAATTGATTACTGTTTTATTAATTTACATGTTCTTTCGTTATTTAACATTACTGCAAAATTTGAAATTTTTATTCTTTAAGCTGATATCTAATGTTTACATAATTTTATAGTTATATCCGTCTACGTTTTTTGGCTAAATAAAGAGCATCAGGTTCCTTGCAATTTTCCGTTATCATTGATATTTATTGTGTGTTCTTTAATAAATGCGATTATTACATTTAAAATACTTCTTATTCACAAATACTACATCTTAAAAATATACTTTTGTTTCTGGTTTAATTTAATAATTCTGCATGTAAATATGTAAACTATTAGTATTATTTTGTCCGAAATTATCTAAATAAATCAAATTTTATAATTGGTATATCGCTTTACGCATAAGTGAATGTCATCATTAAAGTAACACTGTTCTTTAGTGATTTTTTAAAATTAAATTAATTATTCTTTCTTGAAAGTTTAGAGTGGCAACAATCTTCCATGTGTTTAATTTGGCGAATAATTTGGCAATTTGTATAATTTTGCGAAATTGGTCAGAGGGATAATGAAGTAGTAATCATTTTTCTTAACCTGGCGGAAGCGATAACACGCCAAATATTGCATGAATTGAAATATTTCATATTGAATGCATTTTTAAGCATTACGAATATTCCTTTCATGTTTAAATTAAATATTTTCGTTTATAATATTTTTCCTCATTAAAGCGGTTTTTTCTTTCACTGTTTAAAAATTAAATATTAGTAATTATTTTCTTCTTTTGTTTGCAAGACGTTTGTATTGTTTTCTAACGGGTATAACCATTTCAATTCATTTATCAAAGATAATTTTCGCCAAATGATAATCACTGGCAACCTTTTCGTTCAAAATAACAGTAAAATACGAAATTTATTATAAAAAATCATAGCTATCCCTGTATATTTTCTCATAAACCACCCCAGGAATATTTCCTATCGAATGATACAATTTGGAAAAAAATCCACCGGGTAGTTTTTGAAAACACTCGAGCGGAACTTTCAGAGCTTACTACTTTATAATATATATGATGATACATAAAATTAAGATGAAATTCTTCTCTTTTTCCTCAATTTTGGCAAGAAGAAAATTGTCTACAGTTTCACGTGTAAAAAAAGATAATAAAAAAATAAAAACCTACCCAAAATGAAATTTTTTGCTGATTCTTTGTGATTCCATCTTAACAGGTTTTAGTATTATCTTTCTTTAATAAAATTCTTGCAAAGTAAGTGATTTTTGTACACCGTAAAAAATTAATTTAAGCCAACTTCTACATATAATATTTTAAACATGTGTAGATTTCTATTATGAAATTTTGAAAAGACATCAAGAACATAAGAATGTATAGTAATAACTTTAAACATAGACTTTATGGCTAAAAATCATCGGACACTTTCGATTTTAGATGTTGTTGAATGTCTACAGAAATACTTGACAGATTCTTCTAGAACTTTGGGAATACAAAGAGCATGTTTCACCTCATATTTTTCAGCAAAAGTTTGATAACTAGGACAATTAGGGGACCAAATACAAATTCAATAAAAAAATATTTTTGATCAATCTACAAAATAAGAGGCTCAAAATTATCTGTATCTGCAGCACATGATTATATGGATCTTGTGTATCATTTACGTTCACTTATGTAAGAATAGCACATACATTCAGCGAGATATAAAGGTTTCTTTAAAAATCTCAAGAAATTTGGGCATGTTTTTATAGCATGCAGCATTTTCAACCAAATTTAACACCATTTTCAAGGAACTTGACAAAGTACAGTAGAAACAGCACATTACAATTAGAACATAAATATATTATGTATTCAATGAAATACGAGCATTTGTATGAAATAATTTTTAACTGCACATGAGCTGAGATAATAAATTTTTTTTGCATAATTTAGTAGTCAACTATATAAGGCAACTCATAGGCCAGTTGAATATCATGATAGTGAGGAGTTTCAGTTGCCTTTGAAAAGTAGCCGGATGTTGAGGGATATTTCATAAATTTTCAATTTTTAATAAGTGGACCAACAAAGGATTTAGTATTTAATAAATGTCAACATGTAGCTTTGGAAAAAACTCTTCAATTTTGACATTTTTTTTTTCAATGGGTTCATTCTGGCGGCTTTTCAAGAAAAACTAAACCATCAATAACAAATTAAACTAAAGAAATAAAAAATGACAGCTTGTGGAAAATCCCTTATCATCCAGCTATTTTTATAAAGCAACTGAAATTCATTTCACTATATTGCCAATTTCTAAATTTTATGATATTCATCCACATTTTTATATAGGTTTCCTGTATAGTAATCTGCTAAATTATGCAAAAAAAGTTTTGTTATCTTTAATGCATGCACAGTTAAAAATTATGTTATACAAATGCTCATATTTCCTAAAATATTTAATATATTATCTAAAAGTAATTTGTTATTTCTAAAATACTTTGGTAAGTTAATATTTGGAAACATTTTTCAGAGAGAAGCATTCGCCTTGCATACAATATTTCAAATGAAAATTAAATTTCAAATTATTTTTGCTTAAAAGGCGCAAAGGCCAACCTAGTGAAAAAGATTCCATGCCGGGAATCGAACCCGGGCCATCAGTATAGCGCACTGACGTTCTACCGACTAAACCACATGGAACGATAACCAGCTTGGAACTTATCACTATTACAGGTTGGCAAGGCTACAAACGCAGCACAAGATGGAATATTTCCGTGAGCCATCAACATGGGGCAAACACAGACACTTAATTAAATCCAGCATCGATTGATCTATATTAATATTTGGAAACATTTTCCAGAGAGAAGCATTCGCCTTGCATACAATATTTCAAATGAAAATTAAATTTCAAATTATTTTTGCTTAAAAGGCGCAAAGGCCAACCTAGTGAAAAAGATTCCATGCCGGGAATCGAACCCAGGCCATCAGTATAGCGCACTGACGTTCTACCGACTAAACCACATGGAACGATAACCAGCTTGGAACTTATCACTATTACAGGTTGGCAAGGCTACAAACGCAGCACAAGATGGAATATTTCCGTGAACCACCAACATGGGGCAAACACAGACACTTAATTAAATCCAGCATCGATTGATCTATATTAATATTTGGAAACATTTTCCAGAGAGAAGCATTCGCCTTGCATACAATATTTCAAATGAAAATTAAATTTCAAATTATTTTTGCTTAAAAGGCGCAAAGGCCAACCTAGTGAAAAAGATTCCATGCCGGGAATCGAACCCGGGCCATCAGTATAGCGCACTGACATTCTACCGACTAAACCACATGGAATGATAACCAGCTTGGAACTTATCACTATTACAGGTTTGCAAGGCTACAAACTCAGCACAAGATGGAATATTTCCGTGAGCCACCAACATGGGGCAAACACAGACACTTAATTAAATCCAGCATCGATTGATCTATATTAATATTTGGAAACATTTCCAGAGAGAAGCATTCGCCTTGCATACAATATTTCAAATGAAAATTAAATTTCAAATTATTTTTGCTTAAAAGGTGCAAAGGCCAACCTAGTGAAAAAGATTCCATGCCGGGAATCGAACCCGGGCCATCAGTATAGCGCACTGACGTTCTACCGACTAAACCACATGGAACGATAACCATTGTTTGTAGCCTTGCCAACCTGTAATAGTGATAAGTTCCAAGCTGGTTATCGTTCCATGTGGTTTAGTCGGTAGAACGTCAGTGCGCTATACTGATGGCCCGGGTTCGATTCCCGGCATGGAATCTTTTTCACTAGGTTGGCCTTTGCGCCTTTTAAGCAAAAATAATTTGAAATTTAATTTTCATTTGAAATACTTTGGTAAGTTTCCTGAAAAGTACACTAAATTTAGTTGAAAACCCTGCATGATTTAAACAAAAAACATGGAAATTTCTTGAATTTTTTTCAAGAAACCTTTATATTTGCATGAATATACATGTTATTCTTACACAAATGTTGCACAAAGTCCATAAAGTGATGTGCTGCAGAAACAGATCATTTCGAACATTTTATATTACAGAGTAATCGAAAATATTATCTTTTTTTTATATTATTATTGAATTTGTTGTTGATCTCCTAACTGTCCTAGCTAGAGCTGGACGATATCAGAAATTTAATATCGAAATATATCAACGAGTTAATATTGATATTGGTGATATATTGCGATAACTACCTTAATGTGCACAGGAGTTGAAAAAAATCCTTATTTCGAAAGATAGGTAGGTAAGAGCAATTTAAATACTAACGGTTCTAGAAAGCAATGAATCAGTTGTTTTATACCTATTTTCTCACAGAGTATCCCTTAAATATTATATATATTTCAAGGGCGGTGGTTACACGACGTGACCTACTAATTTGAATTCCAAAACTGACAACCGGCTACAAGAATATTTTAATAAAATTTTATTTTTATAATGAAAGTGTAGAAGAGCAAGTTTTTATTATTCTTATAATTCTGGTGTCATTCAATTATTTCGTCATTTTACGAACAGAATTTTTCTGCCCCTGAAAAGGTTAAAATAAGTTAAACGCAAAAGCAAAAATTGAAATTGATTTATTGCCACATTTCATGCTAATATATTTGTAATTAAATAGGTTTCAATGGATGGGAGATGCAGCAGAAATGTTGTTTCTCAATATTTCTCTATGGTATCAAAGTATCTTAATTCAAAAATGAAAAGTTTGAAAAAAAATGTTACTGTATTTATACGTTACTATTTGTTTACTACATGAATACAACATTGAAACATTTATTGAAATATTAATCTAATGACACCTGGAAATAGTTTTATACTAATTGATTTTTTTTTTTTTTTCCATGGAGTAATATTCATTTTAAGCTGAAATACTGAGTCAGCGTACGTTAAATTCACTCGAAAAACATTCACTATACTGTTAATACGCCTGGAAAAATAAGATTATACTAATATTCTACGGATGATACGGCGCAGCAGATGCAATTTCTAGACGTTAGTAGCTAGGAAATTCAACTCAAAAGCAACCAATGAAGACGCGGAGAGGCTTTGCCATGGTAAGGGAAAGCAAAAGGCGAAGCTTTCTTAATGCAAAGTGTACTATTGCCGTACTCTGATTGGTTGTTCTCGAGCCGATTTTTCCAGCTGTTAAGCCACAGTAGTATTCTTTCGACTCCACACATATGATGATATATCAAAGCCTTGGTACATATCAATAGGTCTAGACCAATAGCAGCAGCGGAATTAAACACAGACGATATCAGCTTTATTCAGTAACGAATGAGCAACGAAATATGCAGTTAATAACAGCAAATGTAGATAACGTATTGGGATATGAACAAACAGGGATAATCACTGGAGGGGAATCTTCTGCTCTGAATAGAGCGGGACGTTGAATAATTGCGTTCACTAAAGTAAAGATTTGAGAACGTATTGGGATATGTTGGGATATGAACATACAGAGATAATCACTCGAGTCGGATATCCTGCTCTGAATACAGCGGGTGCTGAATGATTGCGCTCGCTAAAGTAGGTATTTGAGAAGGTATGGCGATATTGGTACGGAATATTTTGCACTTTTTTTCCTGGTTTAATGTTGTGGTACAAAAGGAAAAACGTTTTTGGGATATATTGGTAGAGGCAGAACTTAGATATCGCTATTGAGATATATTGGTAGAGGCAGAACTTAGATATCGCTATTGAGATATATCGTCAGAGGCAGAGCTTGAATATTGTTGTGATAATTAAAAAATATCAATATTTGTCAATATATTGATAAATAATCCAGCCCTAGTCCTAGCCATCAAGCCTTTGCTGAAAATTTTGAGGTCAAACATGTTCTTTATATTTCTGAAGCTCTAGAAGAAAGCATTAAGTATTTCTCTAGATATTTGACAAAACCTATAAAGTTAAAAAGTGTCTGCAGACCTTTTAACCATATAGCGTATGTTATAACTATAGAATTATTTGAAAATGGGAATTTTTAGAGCCTTGCATAGCAAAAAGAAATACATAAAATATATTGTAAATACATAACAAAAAATAAACAAAACTTACAAGTATAAAACTGGGATCATTTTTATTTCTCCAACTAAAAGATGGTATTGTCCATTCAGGAATATGTTCTCTATGAACAGTGAAGCAACCATGGTGAGTATGGCCTGTAAAAACTGCTCTTGGTTCAAGAAAATTTAAAATCTACCAGAGAGAAATATCACAATCAATTTTACATTACCTAAGAAGCAATGAAGAAATTCAAAATAAATGCAGACATATGATAAAATTTTAAAAACAATAATTCTTTTTCAAATGAAAATCAAATTTCAAAGTAATTGCTTAAGAGGCGCAAAGGCCAACATTTGTATGTGGAATGATTTCCATGTATTAACAATAATTCTTTTTAATGTATTTCTATTAGTGGCATAACAATTCATAACAGTCATATAACAGTTATTAAATTTATGAGAAACAGAACATAGTAAGTACATTGTTTTATTTTTTAAACCCAGATATCATTAAGGAATTTTCAAATTGCTTATTTGGTTTCTTTTTATTTATTAAATCATAAAAGAAGATAGCATCATATATTTATATTATTTCTGATGCCAAATTTTTTTTTTCTATATACATACAAAACACACAACAATGAATGAGATATCATTTGAAAGGTTTTTGAACAGACTTTTAACATAATACATTCACATTCCATTAAAATACATTGTTTGACTAAAAATTGTATTTAATTAAAAATCTTTATAAATAAAATTGTAAGTGAAAAAAATTGAACAAGTTCAGGCAAAGCCAATAATAGCACTGATTTGCTCAAATGACTATAGATTCTGTGATCATCCAAATGGCTGAATTAAGTACTTTTAGACTTTCTATATTGCTTTTATTCCATTTGTATCAAAATCAAAATTTCATTATTTAAATTCAGAATAATTAAAATAGAGTAGAGTGCCGATTATCCGAACAAGTCGGAACCGACCCTAGTTCGGATAAGCATAAGTTCAGATAAATGGACAGACAATTTAAGGGATGTTTCTGATTATACTAAAACCTTCACACTTTATTCACGCTTAGGACTGCCAGCATCAGTTTCTGCTGGCATGTTTAATTTTTTTTTTTTTTTTTTTTTGGTCTTTTTAATTTTCTTTATTCACTTTTTTATCATTTAAAATTTTCTTTTTCTTTTCTGAACCTCTTTTAAACTCCAGAGATTATAATTTAAGCAAAAAAGCTTTCAATTGTCACTTGCTTCAAAGAAGACATTCTTTTCAACGTTACCATATCTCGAATTATTCTTAAATACATTAGTTGAATAAGATCAGTGTTCTTCTGACTTTCAGGCCATTTCATATCTGTTTCCAAACATTCAAAGGCTTTGTTATGCAATAGACCTGGGTCATTATCAGAGCATTCGTTTTCATTTTATTTATTTTTCGTTGTTACTGCACCCAACAATACACTAATCGGGGATTCGATTTCGCATGCTAAAATCTGAAGGGGGGAAAATGAGAGTTTGGTTAAAAAAAAAAAAAAAAGAAAAATGAGAGAAATAGGCTGTTTGGATATTTCGAAGTTCAGTTAAAAATGTTTTTTGAGAAAAATAGGCTGTTTGGATAATTGGAAGTTCGGTTAATTGGAGTTCTGATAATCAGCGCTCTACTGTATTATTACAAAAAAGTGTTTTCTTAAATATGCTGTTGCCACCTTTTAGAAAGAATGTGAGCAAGGAAAAATATATGTTTTGAAAATTTTTCATTTATTAGTACTACGGATACCACTTGATGTTCTCAGATTTCAGAACATGATTGAAAACAGTTTATTTTAATTGAAAACTGAAATAGATTTTTTAAATTTAATATATTTTTTTAGATTGACCTCTAACCAGTGACCCGGAGCCGAACAATTTTTGATGCTCCAGCTCCGCTCCTAGAGAAAATACCGTGGCTCCAGCTCCGGCTCCAACTCCAACTCGGCTCCGACTTCGCGCTTTTAAGTTGCAGATTTTAATTTACACGTTTAATTTTTTGCTCACAAATACTTTCTATCTTCATTAAAGATCTGACAAAATGCATTTTTCTTCTCATCAAACTTGAAATGCTTGTTCAGAAAATATGACATCTTTTAGCTTTTGCTTTTAAAATAGAAAGTTTGGTAGAATTTTAAACACAAAAATCTTAAATTTCTTCTACACTTTTCAAACAGCCAAAATTGTACGACTACACGTGTAAAGAACAGGCGGCCATATTTGTTTTCAAATAGTGTTGTCACTTAGTTCAAGTAGAAAGTAGAAGTAAAGTAGTGTTGCCATTTTTTGAGAAGTTTTCCTTCCCTAATAATAATAATAATAAAAACCTAAAAAATGATATAATTAAAATACTGAATAATGATGTAATTAAAATATTTTAAGCCTAGAAATTTAAAAGACTGAAAACAACAACAACAAAAAAAGATTTAAAAGAATATTAAAAACTAAAGGAGCCCTGGAGCTGGGGAAAATTTAGAGCTCCAGCTCCAGGAAAAACACAGCTCCGGAGCGCTCTGGCTCTGGGCTCCAGCTCCAGCTCCGGGTCCCTGCCTCTAACACTACAATTTTTTTTTTAATATGAAAAACTTTAATTATTTTTCAAATAATGTTCTAAAATTTATTAAAAGTGATACTTTTACATTGCATGCATACCAGAGGTTAATAGAGGTTAATTATTAGCCGAAGAAATCACCAAAGATATTGCTACTTACAGCAGTCTAAGATTCTGATTATTTCAGTTACATAATTTTTTTCTGATTTCCAAGGGTTCTGTTTCCATGTGTTTTACTACATAACAGAATCTTTAAAAAATTCTATCAAATTTAATTTACAATTTATAAACACAGTTTTGTCTTATTTTCCCTATAGCGGTCTCCCAATGTACTATTCTCCTAAACACAAACATCATAATAACAGAATGAAAATAGAAGAAAAAATACATGTACATAAAAAAATATGTCTTCCAAACAATACATTATTTAAAATAATCAATTGTTATGGTTTATGCAAAATAAAATTTAAATTTATGGTAATCTATGGTAATTTTCTTTTTCTACAAAACTAGTGGGCTCTGCCTCCAGCGAGCTACACTCGCCAAACCCCATTCAGAGTTCACAGCCTCTATAGTAATTAGGCTATTTTAAAAAGATTACCTGGTTGTAGAATTATATTATCACAAACGACGATGAATCAGATCGCCATGCTTTTCCGTTTAAATGAAACATTTTTCAGTTACCATGCCTTCATCCATTCCATTACCATACTACATGCCATGCGATTTCCACAGTGATGTCACATGAATATTTTCCATAAGAAAATCGTTTTAATATATGATGTAATTTTTATTATTAAATGCATTTTGCATGCAATAATTTAATTATTTTAATTTTTTCTTTCTTTTTTATTATATGCGAGTAAATATATTTTTTATGACATAATTTTCCCTATTTTCTGCTTTTAACATGTAATCATTTAATTTATTTTAAAGTTTTCTTTCTGTTTTTTATAGCCATGTGTAAATACATTTTTTAATTGAAAATAAATATTATTTTGTGCTCTGATTTACTATTTGGCAACAATTTAAACAAATTACATTTTCTAAATATGAAATAAATCTTCATTGAAATAATGAATATTTGAATAAATTGAAAAAAAAAACCCCTCAAAACAATTAGTGAAATTAAAAAAATAAATGTGCAGACTGCACACTCCAAGCTTGTGAAGTATATATCTACAAAAAATTATTGAATTTCTATGCATAGTTTTTTGTTCTATAAAAATTTTTTAATGACACTATTTTGAATGATTTCAACATTAAATAGCTCCTTAAATAATTTTTTGATTTTAAAATTGTCTGCTTCAGCATGTTTATCAAAAATATATCTTTAATCCTATCAATTTTCATATTTTTACATGCAGTAATTTTTTTAATACTAACGAAAAAAGACCTTCGGTTACAAAAAATTCATTTATGGTGGCAATGACAGCATTAGTTACTTTTTATTCAGAATAGAGAGGTAATTTTAAAATTTACTTCTGAAACCAGCTTTTAGATATAGACGTGTATCTTTTTTTTAAATTTCAGTTAAATATCTAAAGTTATTTTATCAATATATCAATACTGTACATAAAAAAAAAAAAAAAAAAAAAAAAAAAAAACCTAGCAGCTTAAAAATGCTAAAACAAATGAATATGTATAAGGAATGTGTATAAGTAATATGTAAAGTGATGTGTATAAATAAACAAATGAATTTGTGTAAGCTATAGTAGACTTGGAAAAGGAAAAATACAAGCACTTAACATTTTTGCAGATAAATGTAAATGTTAAATATATATATATATTTAATCAAGTATTGTCTGCACAATTGCCTTTACTATTATTATTATTATTATTGCTGTTTGTTTTTTCGATTATTATGAAAATGCTTCAATAAAATAAATAATAAAAATTGTTAATTGTGAAGCTGAGGCACTTACCCTATTAGTAGACTGTTTAGATAAACATTCCCAAGTTTCCCTGAAAGACTCATTAATTATATTAGATGGAGCAGCATCAGGTTCTGTACAGTGAGCATCTGATGGACGGAACAGCGGAAAATGCTAAGCATAATAAAATCAGAAAAGAAATAAATTAGGAGAATTAAAATTAAATTAAAACTTAATAGCTGTATTTCAGAAAATAGAAATATTTAATAACTAAATAATTTGACTGAACATAGTAATACAATTGAATAAGTTGGCTGAAATATTTTATAACTAAATAATTTAACTTGTGTGGGTATATCTAGGGTAACAGTATTTTGAAATTTCAATGAAAATTTCTTCTACCTTAACTGCGCTTTTAAATTAAATTGAAGCATAACAGACTTCAGATTATCTAATTAATGCACAATTATATGATACATTTGTTTAGCAGACACCCCTCGCATACTTCATATTTTGACTTGTGCGTGTATATCTAAGGATGTTTGTAATAGTATTTTGAAATTCCAAAGAAAATTTCTTATTTTTTAACTTACAATTTATTGCACAAAGCTTTAAATATGGTAAAAGTACTAATAATTGATTAAAATACTTTTACAATAATAATTTAAAATAAATAAATAAAAAAAAAACTCCAGAAATCGGAGAAATTTTGGCTAATTGCATTTTCTAATTCCCCTTGCAATAAACTGAATTAAAAGAATCTGATAATGAAGAGCTAGAATGTACAAGGGGCAGTCAAAAAGTTCACAGAATTTCGTTGCAACTCTTTAATACCTCAATATAATTAATTAATTTATTTACCACTGGAATTCATAACAGGAATTGATGGCAGTGTAGCTGAAGGTAAGAGAGTGTGGTGATCAGTTGGCGCAATGTTGAAATTCAAGAAAAAAGCAAACATCAAGTTCATGTGCAGATTGGGGAAATCTGCTTCAGAGGCTTTGCAAACTTTTCTAACATAAAACAAATGAATACACTATGCAGGATGATTTCTGCCTCTTCCCCAAGATCAAAATAGATCTCAAAAGTAATCATTTTCACACCATAGACGGCATCAAAACCAAAGTGCTGGCTGAATTTGGGAAGATACCAAAGCAGGACTTTCATCATTGTTTCCAGCAATGGCAGGAGCAGTGAAACAAGAGTGTGGGTTCTTATGGAACCTACTTTAAAGGCGATTCAGTAAATGTGTACCTATATTGTATCAATGATGAATTACAATGAGAATTCTTTCTGGGAATTCTGGGAACTTTTTGACTGCCTCTTGTAATGTAAGTCATGCAGATCAGAACATATGCTATCCAAATGTACTGTGTAGTTTGAAAAATTGGATAACGTAACTCAACTGCTTTTATGAAACAGAATCAGAAATGCTGCTACAGGGAAATCATAATTAAAGAGAAACAACATGTATCACTGATTTGGATTTTCCTCTTAAAATCATGTTATTTTTACTTACAAAAAATAAAACAGTGGAATTACAGTGAAACTTCCATTTAATGAAATCTCATCGTTACAGTAAACACTTCGTTATGAAAAAAATTAGTTAAATAGAAATCAACTTAAATTTATGGAATTTGTATAACAAAATACACATAAAATGGAAATATTGGGGAAATGTATTTTAATTCAAGCAGTAACTTTTTTTTCAGGCAGTGTTGACACATTAAAAAAATTTAATTAGAATAATGTTTAAAAACACACGCAGTAAAGAGAGGTAAAAAAAAAACTGAAGCATAGCATACTTTTTCTCAGTATTTCAAATCTTTAACAAGTCAGAAATTGTATGTCAAATGTGGCAAATGAGGTGCATTCGTACTATAACTAGTTTTATAAATATTCAGGTCTTGGTGCAATAGTTGTTGCAGTCTTATGCAAAAATGCATGAATACAAAATTTATTATGATAATATATATTTTAAATCCAGTAATACAGAAATAATATGGCTCCATCTTAAATAGAATATAATCACCATGGCAACCTAGAATCATTACCTATTATGGGATATCACTGAATTAATTACATGTGATAGGATTTAATAGAATGAAGAAAACTTTTATTAATATCTTTTTAAGTTTTGATTCGATTTTCATAAAATTTGAAATGACCTGACAAAATTTTGCAAAAATTATATATATTAAATTTCAAACCATTCGGTTGGGTAGTTTTTGCACTTGTACAGACAGACGGCCGGACCAGAGAATGACTATAGGTGCTACGTATTTATATAAATATGAACACACCTAAAAAAGTCTGTAATATCACTTTTTACAGGTTTCTTATAAAAAATATACTGCTGATAAAAAATTTTGCACTTTTGTAAGTATCCAAACAATTCATCTGTAACATTTCCCTGAAACTGGAATCCCCTTCTTATTGTATCAAAGACTTTCAGCATTTCTTCTTTTGAATGTCTTTCAATTTCATCTTTATTATCACCCTCATCACTCACTGTAGTTTCTTCCCTACATTTAATTAAATTTTGCAATATGTCATCGTCAGTAGGTTACATCTCCAGTTGCCAAAATGTCTTCATCAAAGTTGAGAAAGTTAGAGAGTTTTGCAACTCTTTCAAGACCTCCCATGTGTTTCAGTTGCTGCCATTTTCCCTTCAGATTTGACAAAGAGGTATCGGATTCAGAAACATCTAATTCAATATCAGTTTTGAAGCTGGCTTTCACAAACAATTGTGTACGGTCGATGAAGTCACATTACATTTTACCAAGCTTTCATTAGCTCTGATATACATGTTCTCAAACTAATGTTTTCATTACGTTGGCTTTTCGACAATGTAGTTTAAGATTTCTTTATTATTCCTTGGTCTAATGACTGAAGTTTAGAAGCTGTATTTGCAGGGAAAAAAAAAAAAAAACTTTGATGTTCATCAATTTGCATTTTGAAACACAATCTTGTGAATGTGCAGGGCAGTTGTCTATCAGTGATTTTGCGACGTGGTTATTTCAATCGATTATCCCATTTTAATAACCACTTTACAAAAATGTCTGAAGTCATACATGATTTCTTATCGAAATCATAGGCTACCTCTGAAGATTCTGTACCTTTGAAGCATATGGGATTTTTATTTTTCACAATCACTAGTGGTTTCATTTTTTAATTGCCAATCATGTTCATGCATAACAAAATACTTATTCTTTTCTTGCTGTGCTTTCCCTCGAAGCACTTGTCATCTTTAAAAGTTAAAGTTTTATTGGGTAAACATTTAAAAAAATAGCCCCGTTTCTTCTGCATTAAAGATGTCTTTTGCAGATATTCTTCCAAAAGTTTTGAAGCTTCTTTTTTCCATTTTTCACACATTTCTTTTTAAACATCTGTGCTTTCTTCTGACATGGTTTTAGACGCAATAACACGTCTCTTTTTAAATTTATCCAACCATCCGATGCTAGCTTTAAAATTTGAGTTTTTCGATTTTTTTTTACCAAAATAAAAGGCTTTTTTTTGGATCATTGGGCCACAGACTGGCAGATTTTTATCCCTAATCATCCTTACCCATTTTAACACTTTGCCGTCCGCACGATTCATAAATATTTATTCGCTTGGCTCAGGCAGTGCTAATTCGGATCAGTTGACTAGTCACCGGCCGTTCTTGACATTATTGGGAGATTATAAATAGTTAAGTTTTACTAATCTCATCGTTAGTTCTCATAAGTTCTCAACCCTGTTCCCCTACTTTCATTAAATTTCGAAGATATACATATGTAAATAAATACAAAATTTGTTTCTTTTATATATCTGTTTATTTGCATTTTCTTTGGTACTTAGTATTTCTCTTTCGTATGGTACGCAGCAAAACAGTCTCCAAGATGTAAGGCAAGAACAGGCGATCATCAATTGACCATTCTAGGCGTGGACAAACGCTGGGCCACAACTAGTTTGGCAACTCAGAATCAGAAAGGTCTCTGAGTTTTTCTTCGGTCGTTACAATGCTATGCACAGGACACCACTGTGGTGTCGCCGGCCGTTGGCAGCTAATTTGCGCACGACACCACTGTGGTGTCACCGGCCATTGACCGCTAGTTTGCGCACGTCACCACTGTGGTGTCGCCAGACGGCATAGTGTTAAAACAGTGTTATTGATGTCTTCATACATACACAGCTTAAATCTTTTCTTATCCACATTTTTACTAATTGCCTGTTCTGCAATTACACAATAATTTTATTAAATGGTTGAAATACTGCTTGCTGCTATACTGTACTTAATAGCCACATCTTTTTTTTTCATTTCTGTATCAACAATCATCTAAAAGATTTAATTTATCCAAAAGGCACAAATGCTTTCTTTCCAACATTTTGAACAAGGTAACATACACAACAGAGGCACGAAACATGTGTAATGTAGGAATTCAAGACTCCCTCCTGCCACAACAGGACTCACACTGTGGAATGTATCAACAGGGCCGACTAATGCAGGGGCATATGGGGCAGCTGCTCTGGGTCTCCTCTTTAGGGGGCCCCCATGGAAAAATTTAGTATTTTCATTAAAAGGTAAAAAATGGTTAAAACTGGCCAAAAGTGATCAAAATTCATATATTTTTAAACATTTAGGAAGGAAGTGCGACTCCCCTTTCCCTCTTTGCTTTCTGTACTCCCTCCACCCATACAAAAAAGGAACTATATCATTAGAAAACTAATGATTAAAATATTATTATAACAACTTACAATTTTTCAAAAGAAATTATTTATATACATTTTCTAAGTAACAAGGCAAGCTGAAACATCAATTATGACCAATTGGGGGGCATTTTCTTTTAGACATCTTATATCATACGTAGATAAGCAAAGTAAAAGTTTGCAAAGTAAAAGCAAATACTCCTGTTACCCAATCCATCATTTTTTCTATTATTAACCTACTGGTATTTTTTTCTTAAAGTTGTGACTATCTTTTTATGATACCCTCTGTACAGATGTGAATAGTACATGGTACGAAATTTATGCACTTATACAGTATGTATGAAGTTTAGTATTAGCCATTTCCACATTATTTGCAAACAATGTCTATGGATAGAAGGAGGCCCTCGGAATAGTGCTTGCCTCGCAGTCCTAGATAGCCTAAGTAGCTGGGCCCTGTATGTAAACCCTTTGTGTAAATGACTTCTCCAAGAATTTGGAAACTTCCATTCGTTATTGTGGTAGGAGAAGATCAGAATGGTAACTGTCTGACTCTAATTGATATTTTTTCTTCTATGCATGTAGCACCATTGCATCACTGCATCTTTTTGATCATTGAATGTAAAAAAGGGATTCTGACTCCACCCCACCATTAGAGCTAGAGTGTCTGTATGAGAGAGTGGCGATAACAAGAGTTTTTCTCACAGTAAAAAAAAAATGTTTTGATTAGCATCAAGAATGGAAATGATTACAGAAATAAAATTTCATTTTCATACAATCCACTGAAATAAATTCATACATCCATCGCAACAGCAGCCTCTCAATTTGAATGCTGTACACACACGAAAGTGGAATAAATTTCTTTATACAGAAGTAGGGGCTCTGCCCCCTACGAGCTACGTTCGTCAACCCCCATTCAGACACCGCAGACTCTAACATCACGCTAATTTGATAGGCTTTAAAAAGATTTTGGAAGATTGAATTATAATTTGAATCTGACAATTATAATTTGACGTAAATTTTACCAAACTTTCTTTCTCTTTTTAATATTCACGTAAAAATACTTTTGTTAGAAATGAAATATTATGATCATCTTAAAATATCAAATAAATGTCTTGCACAATTTTTAAATTTAAACTGTTTTGCAATTTTATTTTTTGTTCATTTTACGTAATAAGTGTTATGTGATGTAAATTCTCCTATTTAAGACTTCTAACGCATGTTAATGAATTTATTATTTCACAATATTCTTTCTCTTTTAAAATTCATGTGTAAATATAGTTTTTATGACGTAATTTTCAATGAGTTCCTGCTTTTTATATTTTCTGTTTATAATAGTCACATGTAAAATAAATTTTTAATTTGAAGCAAACATTATTGTTTGCGCTCTTTATACAGTTGGCAACGGTTTAAATTAATACAATTTTCTAAAATATGTAAAAAATATCTCTCGAAATGTTGAAAATTTGAATTTAAAATAGAAATAAAACCTCAAAAAATGAGTCAAATTAAAAAACTATATGCAGTCTGCACACCGGGAAATTCTGACACATAAAATGATCTAAAAATAATTAAATTCCTATGTACAGTTTTTGCTCTTATAAAACTTTTTTAATGGAACGATTTTGTCCAACTTTGGCATTACATATCTCTTAAAATAATCCTTCGATTTAAAAACTGTCTGCATCAGCGTGTTTATCAAACATTTCTCTATAATGCTGCCGATTTTCATATTTTTGTATGCAACAGTTTTTTTTAATATTAACAAAGAAAGGCCATGCTTAAGCATTCAAATTGGATGCCGATCTGCCGGGAATATCTACGCAGATTTTCATTGGTCCATTTCCAAATCAAAACTTTTTTTTATATATAGAAGGATATGTTTTTCGTAACATAGAGATTAATTTACACATAATGATGATAAAAGTCAAGGTTCAGCAGAAATTTTCATTAAGTAGAAAACTTCGTTACATACGGACTTTGTTAAAGGGAAATTCCACTGTACTATATTTTCTCCTAATATTTGCCATATTTTTATATATAATATTTCTCTTATTTCTCAGTTCCTTGTAATTCAATTTCCAATTATAATTAAAACTTATTTATTATTCAAACATTCTGATAAATACCATTATAATAAATATTTTGAAAAGAATTTGATAGAGCAATGTTTATCAAAGTAAACTTTAAAATTTATGCGCACATCCAAGCTGAATCACTTTTTATCCTATTTTAATATCACCCAAAGAAACAATTAACTCATTTTATGTTTGAATCAACTGCAGTGAATTTCCATCAGGGGGAATTCCAAGAGATGTTATTTTTTCTTTTGTAGGTGTGCACTAACTGAAGTCTACATTAAACAATGTAAATATTTGAATGTGTAAAATAATCCCTTGTATTGAATAAATTGAATGCAGTTTTTGGCCAAAATTAAATAGGCTATCAAAAACAAAAAAATATTTCTTTAATTTAGTAATTTTAATTTAAAAAAAAAAAACAAGCTATTGAGAATTTGTTAATAAAAAGGAATAAATTACTAATGACAAACGAAGTATTGAAAGAAATTGCCAAATTTTCAAATTTTGCTACAACTGAAAATTTTGTCTATTATGTCACATTTTAATCGTTAATACAAGTGAAAAGCTATTAACAAACTTTGAACTACACATATTTTTTGGGTGGTAGAAAGTTTTCTTTCTGTAAGAACTAAAAGATCTTCTTAAAACACCATAAAATTTTTTTAAACTGATAGTTTTGCTGCTGCTTTAATAGTAGAAGCACTTCTTCTTTGTGCTTGACAAAAAAAGACTAAGTTTTTTTGAAAGGCCTAGCACATTTAAAATTTTTTGATGGTGCTTGAAGAAGACAGACCTTTTAGAAGAACTTAGATGTTCTTTGTCAGGCACAAAGAAGACATGCTTCTACTATGAAAGCAGCAGCAAGACTGACTGTCTTGCTGCTGCTTTCATAGTAGAAACATGTTTTCTTTGCACCTGACGAAGAAAGACTTAAGTTCTTTCGAAAGGCCTAGCGCATTTAAAATTTTTTTATGATGTTTTAAGAAGATCTTTTAGTTCTTACTGTTTCACAACAGTTTCACTTATATTCCTTAGTTTTTTTTCTTTTCATTATTGTTACTAACAATTTCATTATTTCCCAATAACAAAATTTATATAAAAATTGCTTTTGAAATAATAATATACAAAAGTAGTTTTGATTCTGCTCAGTCTGTTTGTGAAAAAATTGTCTGCATGATCCAAGTATGCTTTAAGCGATGCCTTTAACATTAATCCTTATCAGTCCTATGTCACTTCTCATGTGAGATCAGGACCAGCATTTTTTACACAAATTTTATTTTGTTGGCAAACCACTTTTTTTTTTTTTTTTGCATAGTATAGCTGACATCTATCTGTACAAAGACCATTTTTTACATTTTTGATTTTGTTAACAGATATTTTTAATGAGGACACTTTCATTTTCAGAGGCGGTTTCGAAATTGAAGCATCTTCATAAAAAAATCTGCAATCATAAATAAAAATATAAAACGGCCTTTGTACAGATTGGTCTCAGCTATTCAATGCAAAAAAAAAAAAAAAATCACTAAAAAGTATTGAAATGCAACCGAGATATCCTTATAAATTTCTTCCATAAGATTAGCATTAGGGTACAGCGTCTAGAATACCTAGTGTGGAAATATATTATCCAAACAATGCTAAAAATTTGTATCCCTTAAATGTGTGACAATACTGCTAAAATCCCAAGTGTCGATCGCAGCGACATCTACGTGATTTTCGTATTACATTGTATAGACTAGCAATAACTTGCAGTTGTAGAAAATATCCTGCAGATGTCGCTGCGATCTTCATATTTCAGCAGCATCGTTGCACATTTAAGGGATACAATATTTTAGCACTTTTTTAAGTATTGCAAGGATAGCCAATTTCTGCACTATATATTCTAGGCGCTGTAATTAGGGAGTTGGTCTTTTTGCATGACTGAAGTAGCCCCTTAAGACTGTTCTCAAATCCAAAGGGGCAACTTTATGACATATGTTTTATTTCATTTTTGTTTGGAAATGCGTGAAATTGGCAGGTGTTGTTATTCAGAAACTAAACAATCCAAAGACGTTTTCTGTTTTTTTTGTAAATGCAATAGATCTTTCAGAAAATACTGTCAAAGTTGCCATTTTGAATCGAATTTCCAGACGAAAGTTGAAAAACCAGTTAGAGAAGGGAGAAATACGTCTTGTCACGGGATCAAAATCGTGTATAATTCAATAGGTATTTTATTTATCAAAAAATGGGAAAAATAATTTCGATTTGAAATCGCTTCCAGAGTTCGGCATGACAATTTTATACCTTTGAGCTTAAACATGAGTCTGTCACTGTGTCCAAAAGTTTTGCGCTTGTTGAGCAGTGAACTTGAGAACAGCCTTAAACAAAGATGGATTAATGAGAGCCCACTGTATTATTCACTGATGATACCAGACTTTTCTCATTCGCAACATTTTTAATAGCTTGGTCCTTTTTTCTTTTTTTTTTTTTTTTTACAAAAGTGACTCCTCTTTTTAACAATAAGAAAGTTTCAACACATTAATACTTACTAAATATATTTTTCTTATAATTAGATAAAGAAACTTTTAATGCATTTAGAAAGAAAACTATGCATCCTAAAAGATACATTCTTTTATGCACTCCTTCAATTTTTTTAAATAAATGATGTGCTATAGTGCATCCAAAACATCACAGACTGCTCTAAAAATGTCATCCCAACATAACTATATATACACCATGATTTAGTAAAATCCAAGTTTTTTTTTAGAACATGATACCACTTTCTAAAATAAGAAAGATTGCTTAAAAAAGATAATTTCTCCAAATAAACTATGCATACAGAAAATAAAATAAAACTTTTTTTTTTTACACTAAAACCTATGAATCTACAAAGCTGTTCAAAAGATTATTAGTACCATTATAAGAAACATAATAGATCTACCAGTATCTTATTTTCAATACAAAAGTAAACAAATGAATAAACATTTAAGTCTAGCAAATGCACATAAAATAAAAAGACAAAACAAGTTCTAATAGGAGAATCAAATTTCTGTTTTAAAAAAGATGAAGGAAAAAAAAAGAGATTTAAAAAAAGTTATAATTTATACATGACTTTAAGTTTTTATATATTTTGGACATTTAGATAATACATCAAAGTTACATACAGAAAAGCTGCTAAAATGAAAACATTTTTCATTTTCAACATTTTTCATGCATCAATAAAAAAATAAACAAAAAATAAGTAAACAAATATGTCTTACTTGCATAAAAATTGGAGGACTATATTTTGGTAAATTTTCATACTTTTTACATTTATCACCTATTCCCTGAACCTGTACAGAAAAAAAAAAAAAAAAAAAAAAAAAAAAACTAATACACAAAACAAATATATTATCAAACATTATAAAAAAATTCCTCCAATGGAAGTATTTGCACAAATAACTATTGTAATAACATTTAAAACCACTCTTTATTCATAAAAATTTTGGGAGAACAATTATGCTCTTAAAAATCTTATAAGCAACGGCTAAATTCTTTAATAAAATCTGATAGTGCACTTGTTGTAATTTAAATAGAATAGACTCGTGATAACTCAAAACACATATTAAAGGAAAAAAATGAACTGTATCACACTTTAATTAAACCCTCATAGTTTACAACTCTTTTTAGAACAGAATAAAAGCATGTAAACAAAACAGAATGTTGCTATTTTCAGAAAAATAAACTTACACAAAACATGCTAGCACTCAGCTTTGACAGATGACAGCAGCATCATAGACGATAAAATTAATTTCTAACGAAATCAAATTAAATTAAATTACAGGTTAAAAAGGCTATAATAAAATGCTGCCAAACACTGCCAAAATAATACAATTTTATTTTTTAATTTCTTTTTAAGAAAACATCCAAATTTTTTTCAAAGACATTAATATACAGTGCAATCTTGATTATCTGAGCTAATTGGGACTGCTAGTACCTTGGATATTGAAAATCTTGGTTAATAGAAATTGTGTATAAAAAAATCGTTGTGCTCATGAATTTAACATCTCTTAGAACAAAAAACCTCTATTTGAGCTTTGTTACATCTCCAATCACCTATTGTGGTTTCACCAACTCCCAATTCCAGAGGAATTTTTCTTTTAAACTTTCACCATTATTAATTCTTTTAATAGCCTCAAGCTTTTTACCCATCGAAACAACAACTCTCTTTCTTTTTTGGATCTGCATTTTAAAAATGAACCACTTACTATTTGGGTGATAGTCAGACGTGAAATGATTAAAGAAAAGGCTCTCAACAAAATAGGTTATTCGCAAAAGAAAGGGCAAAAAGAAAAATGTCATGAAACCCAAATGTATATTGTGAGAGTGCTAATTCCCCCCACTGTTGTCAGTCAAGTGGGGGCGGGATGTAATTGTCCAGTAACACAATTCACCTGGTGTTCAATAGGGTCACAGGGCCACTGGAAACAAAGCATTGTTTGCTGTTGACTTCTCAGGGTGCAATGTTTCTTGGAAGTTGACTGCTTTTGGGGGGAGAAGAGCTTGTAGCACGGACAGTGAACGAAAAAGTGCGGTCTTTTTCAAGGCTCATTCACACACACACACACAAAAAAATCAGACTTTGTTATTGGCTCGGTTAACAGAAACCTTGATTAATCGAGGCTCTACTGTATATGTATTTACATGTACTCACAACATCTGAGATCAGAAATTTTTTTATCATAAATGATATAACATTTTTCCAGTGATTGAAAATAATATAGCTGCCAACCTTCTCTTTTTTAAAAAAATCAGATATACATACTTTGAAGGAGAAAAAGTTTTAAATAAAATGTTAACTTTTCTTCGATGTAGTAGTTATGTCTTTTCATTAGGGATGTAACAAATGCCAAGGCACTATTCAGCATTCACTATTAGCTTATTAATAAAAAATAAAATTGCATTATTTTGGTAATGTTTGATTGTATTTTATTATAGTCTTTCTGACCTGTAATTTAATTTAATTTTATTAAAAAATTTAGCAATTGCTTATGAGATTAGTTTATTACTTTTTAGTCACTATGCGCTGCGCTATTTTTCCCAGTGATTGAAAATAACATAGTTGCCAACCTTCTGTTTAAAAAAAATCAGATATACATACTTTGAAGCAGAAAAAGTTTTTAATAAAATGTTACCTTTCCTCAATGTAGTAATATCTTTTCATTAGGGATGTATCAAATACCAAGTCACTATTCAGTATTCCACTATTCCTCTAGCTGAATACTTTGGCCAAATATTGAATAATTAGCCAAATAAATTCAGAATAAAAATTTTCCACAATGCTTTTCTCAAATTTAAATTTGCTACTTCTTGACACATTCATAAAGTTAATTTTATGCTTAAATCCACAAATTTTTCAGATATTTTTACTGATTTAAAAAGTTGAACTGCATTTCTCTATTTCCTTTAAAGGCTAAGAATATTTGAAAAGGGGTGCCAAAAATCATTTGAGAGACATAACTATTGTGGAGTAATAGGTTATATGTGTAATACATTTACAGGAAAAAGAAAAATCATAATCAATTCTAAAGCACTTGTATATTAATAAAGATTCAGATTGTTCAACAGTATTATTACTATTATTATTATTTAAATAGCCTTAAATATATTTAATACAAAACATTACAGATTTATATTTCAGTATATTATTAAACAAATCTTGTAACATTAACTCAATTTTAAATTGTATGTAAGTTTAATTTGCATTGTTAGATTGCTTACGTTCTGAATGTTATGCATATAAAAAAAAGGATTTTATTGTTGAATGTTTAAGCATCATGCATTCAAACAAGGATTGTAACTTTAATTAATAAAATACAAAATATATACCATACTTCATGTTTCAAATCATGAGTGAATTTTAATGCAGAGATTTCTCGCAATAAAATTTACTTGATCAAGGGCTATTTCAGGAAGTATATCAGGTACCCATTAACTTTGAATATAAGAAAGGATAAAAATATCACTGGATCATAGAAGTGAAGAACATTCTTTATACCTTAAAGGAAAAAACTGACCACCTTGTCTGACAAATTCTTAAGGTTTTGTATCAAATAAAAAATAATAAATTAAAGAAAGTATATTTAACAGTGGTAATAATTAGTTTCTTTTTTAGTTGAAATGTATATGAATTATATGTATACCAATAAAATTATGCTATTAATTACTGACATTTACTAAAAATTTAATTATATGTGCTTAAAAAATGCCGAATATTTAGTATTTGGTTAAAAAAACTATTTCTTACATCCCCATTCATTAAATAAAATTTCTGGATTAAATATGTTTATTTGACTTGGAAAAGAAAAAAAAAAAGTAGAAGGTCGAAAATTATGAAATAATAAGCAACTATGTCAATTAATCTTTAAAGGCACAGATGATTTTTAATATCATAAGAACATGGGTGGCATACTCTGTAGGCCAAAGCCCTTCCATGCCTAAATATCATTTTTAATGATATTCCTATTTAATGCAAAGCCTAATAATAATACAAACTAATAAACTAAGATTGAAAAAAATAATTTTTTAATTAGAATTAATATAGCTAAATACTTGAAAAATGCAGCAGAGATGCAATAATAAAAGAATTTGAACAGTAACAAAAATTAATTTAATGTTAAAAAAAAAAAAAAAAAAAAAAAAAAAAAAAAAAAAAAAAAACTATGAAATAATAAATTTTTTATTATGAATGACTAATTATAAAACAACAAACTTATAACTAAGATACTAAGATTATGCACAATTTACAGATTACTTAAAAGAGAAAGGATTACCTTAGCACAATTTAATATTTCGGCTATTTCTTTTAACTTGTTTTCAGCAGGTTTACACAGGAAGCAGTTATCACCTTGCAAAGCCATACTGTTGACTAGAACAAATATATTACCATGAATATTAATCATTTCTACAGAAGACACATTAAAGGACTTTTCAAATCGCTCTTTCAGGTGACGAGAAATTCTGTAACAGAATATACAATTTTAACTTTAAATGCATTTTTTTTTTTTTTAAATATAAGATTATTTGTGTGTATTTTACAGAATAACTTAAAATTCAAACAATAAATAAACAACATATTGTGTCTAAGTTTACATTTTTTTAATATAAAAACTTGTGATGCAAAAAAAAAAAAAACATAAAATTTTTGAAAAGCATTACGGATACAGTAGATTCTAGTTAATTCAAACTCATCGATCCCATGCACTTTATTCCAATAAAGTAGCTGCCCAATTACTAAAAGTAAATTTAATGATATATGCAAGTATGTAAGCAAGAAAATAATATAATAAATACAAGCAAGAAAATAAGCAAGTATATATGCAAGAAAATAGATCCAATTGAATCAAACCAGTTATCAGGAGTATAGGAAATACCTTTCACCAAAGAAGATGGAACAATGCAGTTTTATATAGGTATGATAAGCAGAAAACTTAAAACTAGAATCAAAGAACATATAGCAGACATCAAACACAACAAGAGAACCACAGCTTTGGCCAGATTATGTAGAAAAGAACCTTCACAGATTGATTTTAAAAATAGCAGAATAATTTATCCGTCAAGATTTTATTTACCATCCATTACCCTGGAATCAACAGAGATATTTTTACGCAGCGAGAATATTTGCAATGATTCAATGTCCCTTGAGTTACCTAAAATTTGGGAAGAAATGCTATGCAGGTTTAATAACAATGGTAAAAATTAATCGTTCAGAAATATCCAATTTCATTTTATTTTATGTTTGCACTGATTTTCATTATGCATGAAGTCTCATGAAATTATTTACTAAGTTTTTGTTAAAAAAAAAAAAAAAATTGCGAAAATATTTCCATTAAGAATGATTTTGGAAATGTCATCATTTGTTCAATGAAATGTACGTTAATCTAAATAAAGGTATTTTAGCATTTTTAGCTTAGTTTGATATATTTTTTATTTTGTTTATGACATTTTGTCTCAATTAAAGTGTGTCACAAATAACCTGGATTCATTTATCTATTGTGTTCATTTTTCCTTAATGAAATCTTGAATAAACTAAAGAAATGATAAAATTAAACATAGATATGTTGTTTTAATGATTAAAAAAAAAAAGAATAAACTACATTTTTAGCTTGCTTAAATCCTTTGTAAATTACTCTTAAAAACTTTAAATGAAAAACAAATTTTAAATGTTGAGAATACTAACAGAATATTAAAAAATAAGATATCAACAGGATTTATTAAGTTAAAAGCAATATTAATCCATTTCTTTAAATAATGCATCAAAGCAATAAGTTGAACAGGCAAAACAAGTTGAATGTGTTTTTTAATTCGTGTTACTAAAACAATTCTTCATTTCATTACAATGATGAAAATACTAGACATGCAAAATAAGTTGCTGTGTTTTTACTTTCTAAATACATAAAGTAAAGTAAGTATTGTTATCATGATGTATATGTGTGTGTGTGTGTGTGAATGAAGGAACAGGATAACTTCCAAGCAGTACTTCTGATTGAGCTCCCATCTGGGGATTGTGTTATAGACCATTGTCGCAAGAGCTGTATAGATTTCGTACAAATTGATCAATGGATTAGGTATTTAAAACATTTTGCAATATTAAAAAGCAGAAAAACCAACGTTTAAAATGCACAAATAATATATGAAAAGCAGCAAACAGCTGTTTCGAATCTACTAGCGAGATTCTTCTTCAGTGCAAAAGGAACAGCGTGCTAGAAAAAGCAAGGCTGAGCTAAAGGCTTTTTCTAGCACGCTGTTCCTTTTGCACTGAAGAAGAATCTCGCTAGTAGATTCGAAACAGTTGTTTGCTGCTTTTCATATATTATTTGTGCATTTTAAACGTTGGTTTTTCTGCTTTTTAATATTGTTGCACAAAGGCTTTATTTGCTATTTTTATATTTTGCAACAGTTTTTATAGGGAAACTGATCTGTAACAGTGTATCAGTGATAAATATTGTATTGGTGTAGTCAAGCATTAGTGGCTCAGAAGTATCCAGTTTTGAAACAGGGTATTCAGTGTTTGAATTCAGCAGTTTCCATTGTGTCAGAAATTTATCTGAATCCATGATACTCTACAAAATGTTCCAAAAATTGAGTGCAGTCACTTCAGATTTTTTTTTTTTTTTCATTCTTGCAACCAAACAGTTGTTATTATATTATAACAATAAAAATATTGAACATGCAAATTAAGTTGTTTTGTTTTTTAGCTCACAGATTATCAAAGCCTGAGAGCTAATGTGCCCACAGGTTCTGTATGTTGTGATAACTCTTGATAGAAATATCCAATTTGCTTCAAATTTTGTAAATAGGTTCATTCTGATAAGGAGCTTCCCTGATTGGTTTTGGGGGTTCATTGGTAAAGTATAAAGGGGAGAACGGGATGTGGTGTAATTGAATAGGTTAATGGTTGTTTAAACTTATTTAGGTGGGGATCATAATAAGTGGAATAACTATTATGTTGTAAAACAATATTTTGCGTTATATTTGCAAAACCCATTTCGTTCTTTGATGTCAAACAGTTATACAAATAAAAATAATAGAAGTTCTTACTTGAATGGTGTCAGCTTTAATAAAATGATGAGAAGAATTTTAACAACAAATCAATGCTTTATTAATCTTTATTTCAGAAGAAAAGAAAAGGCCTCCACCCAATGATAACAATTTTACATTAATTCTTTGGCCAATAAAAGGATCTATTCCACAAGAAGAAATATCTTTAAAAATTAAAGTGCAGCACAAAGTCGATTTTCTATTGATGAAAACTTCAATTAAAACCCTTTCATGCCATCAGGAAATAAATTAATTTTTTTTAAAATGTAGACTTCATCTTCGAATATCTTTTGAATGTCGGACCCCTCATCCGTAAGCAGGCAGGCCAGGCCTGCAGCCCTGTGATCCTTAAAACAAAAGCTAAGTCATGACAGCTTTTAAAAAAAGCTAAGTCATAACAACTTTTAAAAAAAAGATTCTGATTTTAAAATAATGAAATTGTTAATTTATAGTAAGTAACAGGTATGACATAAGTATCAGAACGTAAAGATTTAAATCTATTACAGAATTAAAAATATTAGCCAATATCTTAATAAGCAAATCCGAAATAATACATTTAAAAGAATTTATTTTAATTTGCTCTAGCGATCGTCAAACAACCATGCCTCCCAAAGCATCAGTCTTTGCATAACGATTATGTCACGAGAGCGATAGAGAAGGCGCATTGATAACGTCATCATAATACAAGAAGATGGCAAACAGAGAGCATCAGTGAACAGCATGACACAGAGGAGGAAGTTGCCGATGTATTCTTGACGCAAAGCGCTACATAAAAATACATATAGAATTAAATTTAAACAATATCGATGTGTAAATTCAAAAGAAATGAAACAATAACATGATTTAAGCACTGTGAGATTTCATTTTCATCTCACACAGAAGGGGAGGGGCTAATCCTCCCCCCCCCCCCTAATTTAGATAAATGGATTTTTCAAGCAGAATTATCCAATTTGCTTCAAATTTGGTCGATTTATTCTGATAAGTCACTTCCCTGATTAGATTTGGAGGTTCATTAGTTAAGTATAATGGGGGGAAATGGGGGAGCTAATCCCCTCCCTTAATTTATTTTTCGAGGGGCATTATTCTTTGAAATAAGAGTATAGTATATAATTAATGTGAACAGCCTGTGAGCTCAATGCTGTCAGTTTAACAGGGCACTTTCTTGTTATTAAATTATTGCTAGTAAAACTATTTGTTAATTTTACAATAAAGGACCCTTTTATCTCCCCCCCCCCCCCCTTAATTTCTTATGTTGTTATGGAATGCTTTGTGAAAGAATTCAGGAGAAGATATACTGTTCAATTCAAGATTTGATGGCTCTTAGTCTTAGAGGTGAGAAAATATATGTTTACAGTACCTGTAGACATCATAGAATTTAACTGATCTATAGGAAACACATTTACAGAAAAAAATAGTTGCCTAGTTTATCTTAGTTTTTCCTCAGTTTGAAAGTAATTGATTTTTTTTCTTTTTTATATATAGATACCCCCCAAAAGCATAGTTGTTTGAATTTTTTTAAAAAAGTTGCTCTATTTGAGAATTATCACCAACTACTAAAAATGAGTCAACATAATGTGCTCAACAAAAAAATTCTCAGCTTCTTTTATGTTAAATTTTAAAACATCGAGGTGAGGTTCTTCATAAATCAAAAGAAAATGTACATAGATATTGCACATGAACATGATATGCAAAAGTTTCAAAAGTTCAAACAGCTTTAAAACTCTGATTTAAGAAAGTTTAATAAAAATACATTCCACTCAACAAAATTACAATGCAACAAAAATTGATTAGAGGAGGAAATGGATAAAAATGATTTTGTTGCCAATGATAAGATTGTTTCATTTGATGAAATGAAAGATAAATCATTATTTACAGATGTTAACATTCAAATAAAGAAATGAAAGGATTAGTTTATCAGCTGCCAAAATATAGACAGTAAATGAATAGGCCAAACTTTTAAATATATATATATATGTCAGAAAATATTTATAATGCAGATGACACTGGTCTGTATTATTGTACATTTCTAGAGCATACACACTGTTTGAAAAATAAGAAATCAAGCAATTGTAAAAAATCAAAAGAACATGGTACAATTTTAAGTTTATGTTAGTGTCAAAGATATTTAAGACTGACAAAAAATGCAAACTTTTAATAATAAAGAACGAAGTTTCATACTGTTTTAAAGGAGTAAAGGAATTTTACATGCAGAGGCGTAGCTACAGATATTTATTTTTTTTTTGGGGGGGGGGGGGGGGGAACTTTAAAAATTTCCAACTTGAAAAAAATGGCTCTAATTTCCAACTCAAATGTTGTGTGCAATATGTATATACTGATAATGATACTTATGCATAAAAAAAAATCCCCCCCCCCAAAAAAAAAAAAATATATACTTATTATTGGTTAGTTTAATAGAAGTTTAAATACATCTTTTTTATTTAAATAATTAAAATAAAAACTACATTAATTTCTATTTTCCCGTCTTGGACTCATTCAGCATGAAAATAAAAATCAGAAGATACCCATTTGCAAATAATTAAGGAAACAATTTCAAACAATGCAATAAATGTAAGATTTAAAGCTAAAAACGTTGCATACATTTAGAGAAAATTATATAAATATATGAAATAGGAAGAGAAAAATGTTACATAGAGAAAATATTGCTAATGCACTTACATTGTAACTTTTTTTCACTTAACATTAATTCTTCTTGCCTTTAAAGAAGCCCACCTAATGATCACATCGTCCAGTTTAACAAAGTCCCCTATTTCACTTTCACACTTTAAAAGCATTAAGCTGTCAAGTCTTTCATCGCTCATAGTAGTTCGTAATACATTTTTTATAATTTTTAATTGGCTAAAAGTTCTTTCATTAGATGCAACACCATAAGCTGCTGTGAATGCTAAAATACATAGTTTAAAGGCTTGACCCAAATAATCTTTGAATTTCTTGGCATGAATGAAAAGTTCATTAAGTGAGTTAACATTGTTGCTCGAACATAAATCAAATATTATTTCCATTTGACTCTCTAAGTCATGTACATCAGATTTCACAGATCCAGGAGGAAACATATTGATAACTTTTTCTATATTAGTTATACTCAAATTTGCCTTGCTAAATGGTAATTTAAATATGGAATATATTGGTTCAATATTATCTTGGTTATATGAAACATTGTCATTGAAGCCCATTATTAAAGTGTCCAAAATTTCTTTAAATTCTTTCCTGTAAAATGTATGTATATCAATGTCCATTGCTGTGCTATTGTTTTCATCAATTTTCTTTGGTGGAACCCTTTTTCTATGGTGCTTTCGGAAGTCAGCTTCAGCATCTATTCCCATTTTTTCAGCGAACACAATTGAACTTTTTATCAGATTATCCATTCCAGTGGAATCATCACTGATTGCTTTTAAGGTTTGGACAGTACTTTTTATTATAGTGATGCAGTCAATGACATTGAAATCAGGTGTCTCCAGAATTTCAGTTAAAATTTTTATTTTACCCAATATGTTCTTCAGGAAAAAAAATGATGCAATGAAATCAAAAGTTTTCATTTTCTTATAAATTCCAAATGCTTTTGTTCTAGTGGAGGAATCAAAAGTCTTTTCATGGAAAATATTTTCTAATAGTTCTATTATCACTTCAAATGATTGAGCTAAAGCTTTGACCGATTCGGCCCTTGCGGTCTATCTGGTTTTTGATAGATTTTTCAGTTGAACTGCCTTATCAATTTTCACTACATTTGATTTAAAATGTTTAAATCTTTTTGTACTTGATGTGAAAAAGACATAGAGTTCTTCAAGGATATTAAACAAATCTTGAATTAATATGCTAACGTTGCAAGCATGTTCTAGAGCAGTATTAGTATGGTGATCTTGACAAGGTATGTAAGGAACACTGTGACCGACGATCTCAGATGTATGTTTTTGTACTCCATTGAACCTCCCAGACATATTTTCAGCGAAATCATAAGACTGGAATGCCAGCTTGGAATAATCAACTTCTATTTCATTTAAGAACTGTAAAATTAAATCTGCCATCCCCTTTCCAGTCTTGTCACTACATTCAATCGTTTTGACTAGTCTTTCCTTAATTTCACCTTCATTACTGACGGTTCGGATAACAATAGACATGATATCTTTGTGTGATAGATCTGGTGTTGTGTCAGCCATAACTGCAAAACATAAGCTATTTTTTATTTCAGAAATTATAACCTGTCGAATTTCTGCAGCTATTAAATTTATCATCTCATTCTGAGATTCTGGACTCATGTATGTAACATGGTATGGTCTTAATTTTTTATCTTCAAACCAGCATTTGATTGTAGAATTGTGCCTAGAGATAAGCTGTATCACTTCGCAAAAATTTCCTTTATTGATATCATCGGTGTTTGATTCTCGAAAAGCTAATCCTTGCTTTCCGAGTGTTTTACAAGTATCCATTAAAATCTTGATAACTTCTCTGTTGTGCATTCGAACTTTTTCCTCCTGAATCAAAACTTGTCTTTTAGATTTGTCAATTAAGACATCAATATGTTTTTTCTTTACAAGAAAATTACAAAAATCATACAGAGCAGACTTATGAGCTTGAGATGAGAAATGCTGTTGGAGTTTCCCTAATTTCTCTTTTCCGTAACTTTTCATTTTACCCCATTTGAAGTCCAAGCATCTTCTCTTTTTTCACGACCTATACCGACGGGAAAAAGACAACATACAAAGCAAAAAACAGTATGCTTTGCTGTACTGTATTCTAAGTATTCAAATTCTGTATACCATTGAGGATTAAATCGATTTTTTCCATCAGAAGGAAAATATGCTAATTTAGGCTGATGTGGGCCTAATTGAATTAAATAATTTTTCTGATTTTCATTTAAAGTAGCTGGACGTAGGCCAGGATCGTGATTAACTATTTCAGAGGTACTTCCACCGTCTTCAATTGAAAATTCTAACTCATTGTTCAGTTTATTCAATATTCTCCATCCATCCTCAAGGACTATATCACAGGTTTCTTTAACTGAAGAGATTGAGTTTATAATCTCAGCTATTGCCAGTTTCTCGTTAACTATTTCTGATTTATTATATTGAGAAAAAATATTTTTGCTTTCAGTTAATTTTTCGAGAATAAAAGAAAATTTTCCCATAAAAGACACCCAGTCTGACTGATTTTCATTTTCTTCTTTAGATTGGTTTTGACTTGTGAAGCTTGCAATCTCATTTTGAAATTCATTATCTTCTTTAGACTGGTTTTGACTTGTGAAGCTTGCGATCTCATTTTGAAATTCGTTATCTTTTTTAGATTGGCTTTGAGTTTTGGAATTCGTAGCCTCATGTAGAAATTCACTTTGTTTTGAAGAATCCAGATTATATTGTGGAAGAAGTTGGCTTTCTCTTTCGGTCACATCAGTGCTTCTGCACTTGTCTATAAAGAAAGAAAAATCTTTTATTTCTTCAGAATTTTTATTTAAGTTAAACATATCAGTATTACAGCGCATGTTGATTATTTCTTCATTTGATGGACTGCTTTCATGCCCATATTTTTTTTCTGATTTCACATTGTCCTCTTTTTTCCTTTTTCGTGCTGAAGCATTGAATGGATTTTTAGGGGCTCCTAATTCCTGCACAGAAATTCTATTCCCATTATGAAGAGTTTTTTCATGCTGAGATTTATAGTCATTATTAAATACTGCTTTACAAGTACAACATTGGACTTTATAGCGCTTTGGTTTCATATTTCAGAAATAAGTAAAAATATAAACGAACAGAACTGATTTTTTTTCGCATACAAACAAAGTAAAATATAACACATTTATCAGAACCAACGACTTTTTGTATTCACTTTTGCTCTTATAACGCTTTTCTCTTGACAGCATAGGGTTACCAACTTTTTTTTGCCGAAAACTCATCAGATATTGCTGCCCAGCTACATAACAAAGCAGGTGTGGCTACTATACTATTATAGAGATGAGACGGACTCCAGCTTATTTTTCTCATAATCTGAAAGTTTTATTTATTAACGCCTGAAAAAATAACTTTTCTTTTTCTTTTCTTTTCTTTTCTTTTTTTTTTTTTTTTTTTTTCAAAATTACTTATTCCATTTCAAGTTCTTTTAATACTATATGAGATCAGAATGAAAGGGAAACACAAATCGTGTTTTTCTTTTTCAATATTAGAATAGAATGCTATTTTGCAATAAAATTTACAGATTTATGTTAGCATTGACGCGACTACTAAAGCCCTTGACAAGGATATGTTTAGGAAAATTTTAGGTCCTTTAAAGGACCCTTCACAAAATAATTTATGTTAAAACAGGACCCTTCACAAAACATTTTATCCCAAAACAGGACCCTTCACAAAATTATTTGTCTCTTAAATAGACCTTTCACAGAATTTTTCCACCTTCAATGGAACTTTTCACAAATTTAATCATTTAAAAATAAAATCATGGCTTGTAAGTAACACAGTTGAACTCACCAAACAGCATATTACTTCGCTTTTTATATGAAGGATAGAACATAAATACATCGATAATTTAAAATTCACAAAATTATGACTAGAATTTTCACAAAAATAAGAAAAACTTCACAATTTCACAAAAACAGGACCCTGTGAGAAAAGTCTGGACAGACCCTTGCTTGTATAACCGCTCTGGCGACGCGACAACGAGTTGTATGGAGCCAGACGGAAAAACGTGAATATTTTGTTGTTCTATTTTCATTTTGACGGTAATGCACGTTGTAACTGGAAGGTTTATTTATTTATATTTTTTTAAGAGATCTATCGCGAAATGAATATTTTTGTGTGTTTTTTTTTTTTGACAACCAAGATTAGTTTAAAAATTGCACATTTTTGTTTTCTATTGTGTACTATATAGATGTCTATTAGGGCCGGAATTCCAAGGCCAGGGTCTGGTCCAACCCACATAAGAGATATCTTGGCAGGCGGCCCGGTATAAAAAATTAAAACTTCAGACCGAGCCCGACCTATCGTATTTATATTTTCACAATTCACGGGCCGGCCTATACAAAAATCTTTGAAAACAGGCCCGATCCGTTCAAAAATCAATTAAAACAGGCCCGGCCCGTGCAAGAATAAATTAAACCAGACACGATCAGGCCCAATTCGATTTCTACAAAAAATTCCAATTTTTCTTAACATGCAATTAAGATTCTTTTAAATAATACTGTATATATATTTATGAGGAAATTTTACTGCATATTTTAGATTATTATTACATGTTTTCAAGACAGAAAATACACAATAACAGCATTAAGAATTACTTAGATTTATATTTTTCAACATTCAACTTAAGATTCATTAAAAGCATTAATGTAGTTTAGAATAAAAGAACAGGGTTAAAACGTCATAACTTTTCAAGCTGTATAATAAAAAGTAGATATGTAAAAATATTCCTTTTCAATTTATTAAGGCTGCTTTCAAATCCAAACTTTCTGGCGCATTTCTGAATTCATTTTTGTTCAGAAACGCATAAAATTGGTTCTTATTCAGAAACAATGTTATCAAATGGCGTTTTCCATATTTTGGATAAAAGCAAAAGATCTTTCAGAAAATACTGTCAAATATTGCGTTTTGAATCAATTTTCAAAATGCCATAGCATGGTAAAGAAGAAAAACCTGTTGCTACGTGACAATAATCGCTTATAACTCAGTAAGTAATTTATTTATCAAAAAATGGAAAACGCTATTCAATTTCAAATTGTATCAATCCAATCACTTCAGGCCTGTCAATGTTATGCCTTTTCCGTTAAAAATGAGCCAGAAAATGTGTCAGAATGTTTTGTGTTGTTCAGCAAGGAATTTGATAACCACCTCAAAGTATATTTCCAATGATTTCGTTAACAGAAGTTCATTATCGCTATTACTATTTTTACAAAACAAATTGTCTGCCCGACACATTCAGGAACAACTAAGTTTAGTTCCAGCCCGATTCAACAATGCAGAAAAAAAATTAATCCTGATCGCGGCCCGACCTGAGTCTGCTAAAAAAAGTTAAGCTCGGGCTCAGACACGAAGTAACTATCCGATGACAATCTCTATATACTGGACATGATATATTTCTGTATTCATGTTGTCAAATTAGAATTGGCCCATGCAGCACATTTATACATATTCTTGTAAAACTCATATCCATTGAAAATAGTTCAAATTTTATGAGCTTCTTTTAAATTTTTATATCAGACCGGTCGGCGCACTCAGTTTGAAAGTTTTCCTTCATTTTGTCGACACGGTCCGCGGGCCTCGAAACAAGCCCGGTCCCGGTCAGACCTCTAGTGTTCGAGCCATTACAAAAATACCATCAGTGATTCTTAATAAAAATCACTTGTTTTGGGGGCAATAAAGGAGGGGAAGGTGAATTAGAGCCAGCTATTGGTGGACAGGAGCAGAAAAATTCAGGTCTAATAGGTGTATGATATTTTCATAGAACAGAGAAACACAATGACAGATTGGCTTTTGACAGATTTCTTTTGATAATTTGTTTACTAAAACAGTTCTCAGAAACATAGTCGTCGAAAGAATAAAAATTTATATATTTCTTACTATTATCTTAAAAAAAGAAAAAGTCTTTCAAAAATCTAGAATTTCCCAACTCTAAGTTCAAATTTCCCAAGTTCACATATATTGGGGGGGGGAGGCTCCCCCCCCCATGGCGACGCCCCTGTTTACATGGAGTACCATTATAATTCCAAAGCATGGATCATATCAAAAATTTCCAAAGACCGAAAATTTTAAGTAGGGCAATGAACCTGATCATGACTTAATTGTCACAACAGAAAATAGCAATCCAACCATAGCAAAAAAAAAAAAAAAAAAAAGTATATTATTGTCAGGAAATGAGAAAAAAAATTCTATCTATGAATTAAGAAACATTAATTATAGCCTGGATTGAATCAACTAAAAAATCTTGTTTTCTCTATTTATTTATTCTGTTAAAAAGCTTGCACAGAAAAAACACAACAATCTGCAACAAAACTAGTTTTATCAAGTATTTCTGGGATTGAAAATCTTGGTTTACTTTCAAAAATCACCTTATATACAAGGGATTTTTGAACAAAACTTGCTCTACCAAAATTTTCTTTTCTGGATAAGGAGAATTTTGAAACTCACATCTTCAATTGTAAAAAGTACTAAAACTGTACCTTGGATGAAAAAACAAAGCTATTTTAAATATATAAATTTTCCTACAGATAAATATGAGAAATTTTGGAAGTTATGACATGAACAAAAATGGACTGCAAAGAATTTGAAACATGGAAAAATATTCATAAAAACAGTCAATGCCTTTAACAAATGATATCTGTGAGTCATATCTGAAGCACAGGAGAATTGTTTTTATGAGATAATGGAATAAAAGAGGAATTTCCTAAAAAAAACTCTCTTTACATTAAAATTAAAGTTGAAACATCTATCGTTCCAAAAACTTTCAAAAGTATTATGATTATGAACAATTTATAAATGAAATTTTGCTAAACAACTAGTAATCATTTCTTCTTACAGATTTGTTAAAACATAAATTTTTATGTTTTTTTTTTTTTTTAAGTTTAAAAAAGGGAAAGCAAGTTTATTTATAAAAAGCAAGATTCAGTAAATAAACTTATTATTGTGATAACATTTTTAACCCTTAATTTATCATTCAAAACATTTGATAAAAATAAAAATCTGTTAATTATTTGTAACTCAATCTTTTCTAAACTGTGACGTTTAGCAGCTTTTAAAATTTGTATAGGTTTTTTATAATCATAATTATTTTCTTAATTGTTATTACCAAGGGTTTGAATGACTCATAACATTTTAAAATTGCACCCTCTACAAGATAATTTAAAAGATCTCTGTCTTCACAATATCATTTTACCTTTAGCATATTATATATGCCCAGTTAAAGAATTTGTATTTTACATCTAGACTAGGGGGCTCTGCCCCCTGCAAGCTACGCTCACCAAACCCCGTTCAGACACCGTAGAATCTAAAAGCACGCTAATTTGATCAGTTTTAAAAAGATTAGAGAAGATTGAATCATAATGAAAAAACCTATAGCGATCTCCCTGTAAATGGGTTTCCATTCAATTCTTTTTGATTGCAAAAATTTAAGGCCGAATCAGTTGCTGTTAAGACATACAATGGTTTTTTTCGTGTTTGATTAAAGAAGATCAGTTAAACATTTGAAAAGAAGCTAAAATAAAATGAATTAAGTAAAAAGAGTCTTTTTGTCTCCTGGTATTTTTTAACAGCATTATAAAATGATTGACATAATACAATTTACTGCTTTAACCCGTTCAAGGGTGGTGGTTCATCTTTGGACCACTTAATTTCAATTCTTAAATGCGACATTGGCACCAGAATATTGGAATGTAAATTTTCTCCTTATTAAGTAAGTAAATAAAGCATTTCTGTATTTCAAAATTTGTTTGTAAATTCTGGTGCCATTCACTGATTTCAACATTTTACGAACAGAAGTACCTTGCCCTGAAAGGTTTAAATGCATATTAATGTATTTATTATTTTAAAGTTTCCTTTCTCTTTTAATATTCACATGTAAATACAATTTTCAAGACATAATTTTCAATATTTTCCTGCTTTTAACATGTACTCATTTAATAGTAATTTTAAAGTTCTTTTCTTTTTTTAATAAATGTGTAAATAAATTTTTAATCGTTAGGAAATATTATTCTTTGCACTGACTTGAAAACAATCTCTATAATAGGTGATAAGTCGCCAAATATTATTCTATCGCCATCATTTCCCCTTTTCATAAGAAAGGTTTCCATTTTGATTAAAGAATGAAAGTTATTTTTCGAATAAAACTACATAAAAGTTGCCATGATCGCAAAGAATTCTTGGTACTTTTATGTTAAGCGGGTGCAAATCTCGCCATAGCTTTTTTTTTTTAACTCGTCAGTTAGCATTTTTTTATTTTTTGAGTGGTAAATTAAAACGGTACTACTTGGTTATCCCATCAACCAAAAATCTATCGCCAGACTATAAGATTAAATGCCAATAACGGTTGATTGTAAATGTCACATTCACTTGACTGTAAGGAAGTTATGCGTGTTTACGCCATCAAGTGATTTTTATTTCGACGTTCTATTTGTATTTTTATTAATGTTATACTAATTTATTTGTTCTTTCGTTATTTAAAATAAAAATTATGTCAACTTGTATAATTTGGCGAGTGGTTTGGCGATATTGGTCGACGGGATAAATAACAAGGAAGGTCTCCATACGATCATACTCAGAAAAATCTGAAAAAATTACAGAATGCTCTTCTTATATGGATATATACGTTTATAAAAATATTTTTGGCGGAACCTCGATACAGCGGCCGTAAAAAAATAACGAAATTTTCGTTTATTTGGCGATTTATCACCGGTTGTCGATGAAAAACAAATACGCTTTTATGTAGGAAAAAACTTTTTATGTTGAATTTGTTTATATAAGTTTAACTTAAATAACTTTAGTTTTGTCATTTTTAATTTGTTTTAACTATAGTTTTGACATTTTTAGCTTGTTTTAACGATAGTTTGTCATATATATTTATAATAAAATTTAAATATCACATTTTACAATTTAAAACAAAATTTAAATTGATTTAAATTATTTCAAGCTCAAAAATAAGGCAGATAGAACACTGTTGATTTAATTTTGTTGCTATGGAAACGACTTCGTCTTTGATATGGAAATGTATTATGGCAATCAAATGTTAGCTGACTATAACTTAAAATCAATATTTGCAACTTGCAAAGCATAGAAAATATTTTTACAGTGATAACATTAAATAACTACTGCAACAAGGAACATATATATGTAATATAAAATATATATAATAACCTCTTTTATTGATTAAGTTTAAATTAATTAAAAACCGCACATTCTAAAAAACAATTAATAAACAATTTTCAGATGCATTAAAATCGTTTGCTTTTGGCGAGGAAAAATCTTGCTCGCCAAATCGCATATTACTTTTGTATTTTCGCGCCAAATATTTTAAAGTATTTTATTTTTTTACAGACTTTCTACTGAAATTCCGCCGTTAAATTTGATTGATCCCTTATTACATACATGAGTAGTTTCACTAGCATTTTTTTCAACATATTCTGAGTATGCCCTGTAAGGAGACCTTCCTTGTAAGTAGTACCATTAAAACATTGCTTTGAATTTGAAATTAAATGTCATGATTTGTGGCATTATTTAATATTTAACACAGATATCATATATGCACTGAGTTTGGCAAGATTTTTTTTTTTTTTTACGACAATTTGGCGAAAACCTCATTTTCGAATACCAGTTACATATGTATTTTTAAATTATTTTCTATTATTTTTAAAATGAAATAACAATAAATTAAAAAAATTAGTTACCGTAATTTCCGGCCTATAATCCGCGGATTATCTGTTAAAAAATCTCAAAAATTTTAAGTGCGGATTATCTGTTGAAATTTTTTTTAAGCAGAAGTTCACGTCAGACATCCAGATTCTACCGCACGATTGTCTACTGTCGACTGTTCGCGGAGTTGCTCCTGATTGGTTCACATATGACGTGCATGCTAGTGGGAGTGGCTTCCGATTTTTATGTTATTTTTTTAGCCTTTTGGCAAAATGTTTCGATGATGAACAAAGCGTTTCTCAACTCATCTCTTTCAAAAAGTTCAATCTCAATCATTTATGAAATATTGTGTTGTTATGACGTTGAAAGTTATAATAATGTCTAAGAGAAAACGTGTTATTTAAAACTACAGAATTTAAACTGAATGTTATTTAAAAAGTGGAAGGTGATTTCGATATAGGTATCGATTATTAGCATAAATCTATAGCCAAATCGATATAGGTATCGGAATTAGGATAAACATAGGGCCAAATCGCTATAGGTATCGCAATTAGCATAAATCTATAGTTAAATTGAAAAAGATACCGATTATTAGCATAAATATATAGCCAAATCGATATAGGTATCCGAATTAGCATAAATGTAGGCCCAAAATCGATATAGGTATCAGAATTAGCATAAATGTAGGCCCAAAATCGATAGAGGTATCGGAATTAGCATAAATCTATTGTCAAATATGAAAAAGCTTTTTAAACTGTAACGCGCTGAAGGTTAAAATATACAATCACAGTAAAAAATAAACGTTATTATTTTTAAAATCAGTTGTTTTTTGTTTGCTTCAATGGGTCAATTTTTGTGAAATACTTTTCAAAATAACTTGTTAACATTATGTTAATAATCTTTTAGATTACATATTCAATAAGAATTTAATCCAACACAATATATGTAATAACATAAGAGCATTATTTTAGATACTAACGTGCTATTGGGGATTAAAAAATATATAATTAAAAATAGTATAATATACTAATATACCACATCAATCATATCCAACGAAAACAACTAACATTCGATGATTCGATTACAAATATCGATTGAAGCTCGATTATTCTGAAATGATTTAGATTTTGTCTGAGTCAATATAGACATGTATTCCCTTGTGTATGCCTATTACAAGAGTCACTGTTTGGAAAGATAAGAAGATTTAGTCATTGGTTTCAGCTGTTTTGAACCATACCATAAAATTACAAAATAATCAAGCATAAATCTATAGTTAAATCGATATAGCTGTCGATTATTATCATAAATCTACAGCCAAATCGATCACAAGACATTCTACGTTTTAGATATAAGATTCAATGGAAATTTTTTTTGTATTTTTTTAACTTGTAATTATTTTATTGTTACTTTTTTTTTTCAATTATTTTAATACAATTATCATTTAAATAGAGCAACTAAATAGATAGGGAGGTGGTTTATTAGTGGTACTTTCGAATGTTGAAAAAGAAAATGAGTAATCCCCGTATAGTCCGGCGTATAATCCGCGGATTATACACCGATGCGGATTATCTGCTGAAATTTTTTTATAAGAGCTAAAAATTGCGACTGCGGATTATACGCCGGTGCGGATTATAGGCCGGAAATTACGGTAATAACTATAGAACAAAACAATTTATAATTTTTTTTTTTTTAAATAAAAAGAAAATAAATGTAAATAAACATCTATTAATATCTAAGCAACAATAGCCAGGTTACCATGCCAGGCAAGATAATGCCATTTTGGTGCCAATTAGGTACCCCGGTGCGTGTATCATATCTGCACCTAATAAGGTGTGTCCCACCGAAATAAAGCCACCGTGATTGTGTGCTGTAATTGGACGCAAAAAAAAAAAAAAACAATAAGAAAGAAACAAATACATTAAGAAAGTATATATACAAATGCATATTTACAAGGAGTAACTCACTCCCTGCCTTACCTGGGCAGGAAGAAAATGAATTTGTAAAAAAAAGAGGGAGGAAAAGTGTCCTGCCGAAATAAAGCCACTACTGTTAATAGACAATATAGCCGCCATGTTTATATATAGCGTGGAATATGCGATGTGGCATACCATTTACCAATCCTTAGAAGACAGTAGCACCAATATTCTCCGACACTTCAATGATGACGACCTTCAATTTTGCCTCAGACTGAAACTGTCTGCTATTGGCATATACAGCCCTACTGAGGATACCTCACACATTTTCTTGGGGATTGAGATCAGGAAAAAATGACAGGTCATTCCATGACATGCACCCGATTATCCAAAAATCATTCCCAGGAGGATTTTTGAATGCGAATGGAGGTCTTGTCCTGCTGGAAAATCCAACTTAGTCCACAGAGTCTCTTTGCAAATGGCAGTAAATGGTTTTCTAGCATTTATTGGTAATCGGTAGCCTTCATATGGCCTGAGAGAAAAGCCAGGTTATGTTTACCTTCATAACCGAAGCCTTCCCACATCATTAATGAGCCTCCACCTTGCTGTCTTTTGGAAAAAATATTTTTTCTTCTTTCCTCATGTCATACCAATAGAAAGCAAGGCCGTCTGGCCCATCCAAATTATTTTTTTTCTCATCTGAGACTATAACACGATGCCACTGGCCATTCCAGGTTCGATGATATTTGACCTAATCGACTCTCCATTGCATGTGGATAACTTTCAACATGGGCGGCTGTTTCTTTTTCTTGTGTCGCAAGATGCCGACACGTTTTTCAATTCGTTTCAGGGTTGATGTTGTCACAGGGATGTTATCTTCTTTTGCCAACAGTTTTAGAGAAATACCACCTCGTGAAAGACGATGCAAAACTTCTCTTTCCTTCCTGGAAGTCATTTTTCTGCATGTACACCTCCTTTTTTTTATACCCGTACGTATTGCCCTGATTTACAAAATTATTTGTTACAGTTTTAGATCGTTTGATTTGCTTAGATATTGGTCTATGTGAAAGACCTTTTTTCTTAAAAGCTGTTATTTCTCCTTTCTCAAACTTTGATAGGTGGGTTTTCATTCCCATTGCAATACTGCAGGAGAAATAGAAAATACAGCCTTCTAAAGCCTGCACAAAGTTCGACTGGCTCAGAACAAGTATTTGACAACTTCTTGACATCATAAACATGTTGAACTGCAGCAGCTCGAATGTCGGTAGTTACCAATAAATACTAATATTGACAGTGGCTTCATTTCGGCGGACACTTTTTCCCCTCTTTTTTTACACATTCATCTTTTTCTCCTACCCAGGGTTGCAGGGAATGAGTTACTCCTTGTAAATATGTATTTGTATATGGGCTTTCTTAATATATTAGTTTTGTTCTTATTTGTTTGTTTCGTGTTCAGTTACGGCACAGAATTAGGGTGGCTTTATTTCGTTGGGACACACCTTATTTTTCTTTTCGTTTCATTAAAAAAAGAAAGAAGTGAAAGCCATTAATTTTAAATGTTTCAATTTTAAATGAAAGTTTTGTATTAAATAAAATGATAATAAATACAAAAAAAAAAAAAAAAAAAAAAAAAAAAAAAATCATTGTTCTTAGCATACATTTAAGGGAAGCCAAACTGGTCGCCAAATTAGTTTAAAATAATAACCTTATCTGAAATATGAAAAAAAATGTCTGTTATGATTAAAATTTGAGTTGCTGTCATTAGAGAAAAGCATTTAAAATTAGAAAAAAAAATAATATTTTGAAGACTAATTTGAATTAAAAAAAATTCTAATACCAGTTTTGAGATCTGCGGATCAATACGGATTTTTGGTGTTAATTTCATCGCAAAGTATTCCATATTTTAGAAGAAATCGCCATGAAACATAATCAGTCGTTTCATTTCAGCCGTTTCATAAATTCGTTTCATTAGGATTTTATATATATAGGGTAGATTAGCTTCAAGACAAAATTTTTTCCATTCAGAAAGAACTGGGAAAAAAAAAAAAAAAAAAAAAAGAGTTTAAGAAAAAGAAATAGAAACATCAGTATTTAGATATATTATAAATATGATGATAAAAATTTCAACTAATCATATGTGTTTAATTTTAAATAAAATATCTTAAAATTTTTAAATAACAACCTAAATTGAATTTAAGATGAATGAAGGGATAAAATTAAATAACTAATTAATAAATTAAACAAAAACATAATTTGAAGAACAAATTAAAAAAACAAAATTTATTTCCTGCATTGTTTAAGCCCGAGAAGGGACAGATATTAAGTCATTTCATTCAATTAGTTCTACATTTAACGTTAAATTTTTGTAACAAATTAGTTAAGCCAATTGAAGATTAAAAAATAAAAATAAAATTCATACAATATGATACTTAAAACACCCTAAAAAAATAGATTCCGTTCAAATGAAATCGAAATAAATTTTAGACTTTTTTTTAAGTTTTGTATTTTGCATGCATCTTATCATTTTATGCACAATTGTGATAAACATAATACAAATATTTTCAATTAAAAATGGAAGAAGTCTAAGATTTATTTCGATTTCATTTGAACGGAATCTATTTTTTAGGGTGTTTTAAGTATCATATTGTATGAATTTTATTTTTATTTTTTAATCTTCAATTGGCTTAACTAATTTGTTACAAAAATTTAACGTTAAATGTAGAACTAATTGAATGAAATGACTTAATATCTGTCCCTTCTCGGGCTTAAACAATGCAGGAAATAAATTTTGTTTTTTTAATTTGTTCTTCAAATTATGTTTTTGTTTAATATGGTCAAGTTTTTCAATAACTACTGCACTCAGACAAACGCATTTCAAAATTAATAGAGAGTATCATCATCAGGCTTTGATGTATGCGGTGTTGCATCACAATGTGGGATGCAGTTTACCAATGTGTAATTCAAAATGTTTCACCACTGTAATAAAGCAGGTTGCCGAGTTTGGACAAAAACTTCCAATCTGATCATAAAAAATCTATAATCAAATTATAAAAAATTAACTTCACTTAAATTTAGATATCCCATTTCCCACTCAGGAGCGCTATGAATGTAAATGCAAATTGTGTTGAATCCTTACTGCTAATATTTAACAATATTATATCTGTGATACAGTAAAAAATAAAAATAAAAAGTTTTGCTTAAATTTTTAAACCTTAATCTCTCCCAAGGGGTGATGTAAACACATCAGAAAATTATTACCTAAGTTTAACTTGGGGTATAAATAGTTCTCAGCTCGGGGAAAAAAAATACATTTTAAAATTTAAGTTATGTAATTCGCCACTAAGTTCGCTACCTGCGTAAAAATAGCTATCCATTAGAAACTTTTTACTAAAATATAAATGTGACCAAAGCAAAAACTTATTCTGAAAATATCCTTTTTATTTCCACTATGACGCCATATTCACCTTTTTAATTTTTGAAAAAAAAAAAAAAACTAGCTCAGTTTAATATTTCATGTGAAAATCTTTCACCTAAAAAGAAATAAATTATTATTACGGCTTTTGAAATTTTGCAACAATGAAGAAAAATTTTACACTTTCTATGAAAAAATGTCCGTTGATTTTCAAAGAAAAAGGCGAAAATTGGAATTATTAAGAAAAATATTTGAAAAATGTAAACAAAAATTGGCCCATGTTTCTCTCTGGGTTATAATTCACCGATAACCAAAGGCATTTTACCATTCGTTTTGACCCTGACGTCAGGCAAACGTTTTTACACTTTAAATTTATAATATCATTAGAATTAGTAAAGAATAAAAAATGAGTGGCATCAGGGACAAAAAGGTGGGAAGAAAAAATGAAAAAGTTATCATCTCCATAGGCTTTTCCATGTTAAATTAACATTGAGAAGTGACACTGGAAATAAATATGTATTACGCTGCCGCACAATACTTAAATATTGAAATTTAAAATCAAAAGTAATAAATCAATATTTGATTAAAATAAATTTTCTAAATATATACAAGTTAGAAAAAAATCCTAACAGATACTAATTTAATATTTTTTAAAGCAAAACATAAATTATATATTTGTGTTAAAGCATTCTAAATATTCACTCTAATTGGAAAAGCATTTGTATAAAATCTCAATAAATACACTATTAATTATACCTTTTAAACTATTGTGTATTCATTTATTGACTTCTGACAGTAACAGCTAATTCTGATAGTTTAAAACAATATTTTCAAACATTATCAATTAATTATTTCACATTTAAAAAAAAAGCTTCTATGTGCTTACCTGTAATGAAAGCCAATATCATGATTGCCAACTACCATATAAATTTTTGTACCTTCTGGAGCACTAAATACACTATGGAATCGTTTAACATAATTGTTGAATTCCTCTTCACTGCAATGATAACCTTCATCAAAAATATCGCCTTAAAGAAATTAAAATAAAAAATAACATTTGAACTTTTCAAGGTAAAAATAAAATTTTAGATTAAGATAAAACATATAGGAATATGATTCATATTAAATACATAACAGAATATTTTTCTACAGCATAACTTATTTAACATAACAAAATAAAAAATAAAAATAAATTGTTTAGTTACTGACACATGAAGAAAGAAATGTTAGAGATTCAATCCTATAATGCTGAAAGGTGCGGGGGGTATCACTTAATGCACATAAAACTAATTATAAATTAATTAACATGATTTCTTAAATATGATTAAATAAGATAAAAGATACACATAAGATGCACCTTTGAAAGACATTTTTAAAAATGATGTTTTAGTATCATTTACTGAAATTAAGAATTTTTTTAATATCATTATATCATCATGCCTGCAGCTACTGGGTTAAGTCTCTCACAATATATTTTTTAAATATGCTTTCATGAACATATAAAGAATTATTACCATTATTATTATTATTATTATTATTAATTTTCAAGTCAAAACTTCTTTTACATTGGATTCTTGCCTGCACACTTATTTTTACATACATAGTTATCAAATTGTAATTCTTTTAAAATAAAGCCATTTACAATTTTTTAAAATATTTCATTCACTCCACAAGTTTAAAAAATAAAATATCATAAATAAACTATAAACAAAGAGGTAAAAAGCTTTTGGGTAAGTACAAGACACCTATAAAGGCAGCTGTAAAATGGATTACTTAACAGACAATATTTTTACATAGTGAGAAAATCTATAGTCTAGAATGCTGTATCTTAATCTTTTAGTACCCTTTTCTTTTTATGTCTTGTCTTCACAGATCACCAAGATTTAAGATTGAAAATATTAATATTCTTTAGGATATTAAATAAAGGATATATAAACTAAAATCGGGTATTCAATTAAAAAGATGAAATTTAATAATCAACTTAAGTAATGGATACTATTACAGAGTTTCCCCTAGGTTTAAAAAAGGACATGGTGCTGCTGGTAAGAAAAGGGTACTTTTTTTATACTTAAGGCCATGTTTTGGATTCTTAAGGGCACTTTTTTTATTTTTAAATTCATTCTTTTGATTTTTTAAAGTCACTTTTAATATTTAAAACTTAGATATCTCTTTTCAAGACAACACCAAGTCAGTGTTTACTATGCAAGCAAATTTTTTAATTGAAATAAGAAAAAGGGCACTTTTTCTACAGAGGCAAGAAACATGCTAATTTTCTGAATGAGGGGCAAAAGGGGTGCTATTTTGTAAACCAAAGGGCAGGCAAGATGCAGCACCCTCCTGAAACTGCCTGGGGGAGACTCTGCTACTATCTTAAATGAAATTTTTCTTAAACTTATTTTCATTTATTTTATATACTCATGCTCAAATTCTCCACAAAAGAACTATATAGTGGCCAAAAGTATACATTAATTATCATTGTGCTGTTGATATATAAAATGAAAATTAACCTTAATAGTAAAATTAATTTCCCAAAGACAAACTTTAAATTTACATGAGTCAAAGATTAAAATTAAAAATCAATGTTTTAACTTTATGAAAAGTATAATAAATTCTTAAAATAAATAATTACAGTTTTATTATTATTATTATTATTATTTTGTCACTTTAGTCAAAATGAAGAAAAAAAGAACATTTAGAAACACATCGTTGTTTCAACTTTGCAACGATCTTTAAAATGTTTTTGTAATATTAGTGAAATGTACATTAAAATGTTTAATACTGGCCATATTAACTTTTTTACACATAAAAGATTTATATTTTATTTATAAATGCAATATCATAAAAAAATCATCCATTTGTTTGTGGTTGAATTTAATAATTCTGCTTTTAAGTTCCTAAATTATTTCTTACAATTAAATTAATTCATTCTTATAAAATTTCTTTAAAAACAAAGCAATATTTTGTCTGAACAAATCGAATTTTGCATTTATTATGTCACTACTTTTATATAAAAGCATCCTATTATTCAGTAACTTTTTTATAAAATTATTTTCTCAAAGTAATATATAAAATAAACAAATGTAAAAATGTATACTAATAATTTTTAAGCATATATATATACATTGACATTAGTATTCCTGGCAGAAATTTAAATAATATATCCATATAATTTTAAAATACAAAATAAATGAATAAATAATAAAAAAAAATATTTAAACTTACTTAAAACATAATAATAATCAAAATTTTAAAAATCTAAAGCTTAAAATTGAATTAACAAGTTTTGTTAAAATAAATTGTCAGAAATAACTTTATCGACAACACATAATTTCTAAAATTAGGCATGGTATAACTGCATAATAAAAATGTATTTTTCTTACCCAATATAAAAACTACTTGAGGATTGTGTAGAGTCATAGTGGTTTGAAATGTTCTATACATTTGCCATTCTCTGAAAAATAAGAACTAATCTAAGTAAATAATGTACATATATTAAAAAAATCTTAATGTTAAGGAAATGAGAAAGAAAAGAACAAAAGGGAAGTGTGGGAAAACATTCACAGAAAACTGAAGCCTCAGGAAAGTTATTAAATGATGGCAATGACAGCGGCAGCTCTGTAGAGAAGGCAAGAGAGCCTACGTTTCCTTTCTAATTTTTTATTTGAAATAAACAAACCAGATTAAAATATTTCTAATATAAATGAAATTTAAGATCACAATTTTGAACTGTAAACCAGTATAACACTTTAAACAATTTTACCATTAGTACATAACAAATAACAAAATTATTCACATATCTTGGAGACAGAGGCTGAAATTGTTCTAGCCACCTGTAATTTCTATTACCAGGATATTGTCCAGACTTTTTCCCAAAAGTCCTGTTTTTGTGAAATTGTGAGCAGTTTTTTTACATTTGTGAAAAGTCTAGTTTATCCATTTTTAAGAAGATATATTTATGCAAAATACATATATTTTCTTTATTTATCTAAAAGTTACAGGTCAGATTTGACTTTTAAATGATTAAATTTGTGAACGGTTCAGTTTAGAGATGGAAAAATTTTGCGAAAGGCTTATTTGTAAGACAAATAATTTTGTGAAGGGTCCTGGTTTGAGATGATAAGTTTTGTGGAGGGTCCTGTTATGGGATGAAAATTTTTGTGAATGGTCCTGTTTTGAGATGAAATATTTTGGGAAAGATCCTTTAAAGGACCCAAATTCTTCCTAAACAACCCCTGATTACAAGTGAGTGAATTTGCTAAAGGAGGGAAAGAGGAATGAAACATTACACCATCGATGGAGTTTGGAGGCTATGAGTAATTTAGCCTCACTGTAGATAGAAATGGCAGGAAAAACACTATTTTCCCTAATTTTTAATTATTTTAAATGTCATATCTTTGTGGAAAAAGCTAAGCATATATTTAAAAATTGCTTTAATGTTCAGAAATTAACTATAAAATGTACACAATTTAAAACACTGGTTGAATTTTGTAGTGTTTTCCTTTAAAAGTCTTAAATGTAGGTAAATGCTGATAACTTAATAATATTAAATGAATTTATAATTCCTCAAGCTTTCAATAAGATGCAGACGATTTTCTTATTTGAAATTTTTTTTCTCTATGAACAGATCTATGACACTTGGGTCAATTTGTAAAAAGTTTTAATATTATTTAGATGGAACTATTCTTTTTCGAAGCTGTAATACTCTAAAACTATACATAAAAATCACTTGAAACATCAAAATCAATTTAATAGCAATGTACAAAATTAGAAGTTATCTTCTTTACAATATTTTCCTGATTTCTTCGAAAGATTGAAATAAACTTAATAAATACAATATCTCCATTATTGCAAGTAAAATTTAAAAACATAATATGTAAGAAAATAGACCCCAGTAGAATCAAATCAATTATCAGAGGTATATGAAATACCTTTCACCAAAGAAGATGGAAGAGTGCAATTTTATATAGGAATGACAAACAGAAAGCTTAAAACTAGAATCAAAGAACATATAGCAGATACCAAATACAAGAAGAAAACTACAGCTTTGGCCAAACTATATAACAAAGAACCTTTACAGATTAATTTTAAAAATAGTAGAATAATTTAACCATCAAGATTTTATTTGTCATCCATTATCCAAGAACCAACAGAGATATTTTTACACAGTGAGAATATATGCAATGATTCAGCCTCCATGGAGCTTCCTAAAAAAGTTGGAAAAAGATACTTTACAAAATAATGAAACAGTAGTATAAAATAATTCACATTCACAAATATTCATTTTTAATATTGCAGCTTATTTCATTACACATGAGATCGCGTGATTTTGTATTCAAATTTTTTTGCAAAAATGTTTGTATCGGTATAAATCTTGAGAATGTTGCTATCAGAGCAATGACACAAGTCGATCTGAATAAATAAAGGTATTTATTTGCTTTGTACATGTATTTTTAACACTTTTTGCAAATATTAAGTTGGTTTTGACTGTAATATTCATTTAGAGACTTTAACTTTATCAATTTTTCAAAAGCATATTTTTGTGTTCTTCTTTAAGGGGCTACTTCACTTACATGACAACATTCACATGTTAATGTTAATCCTATGGGAGCATTCTTTCACACTATTTCGTTTATATTTCAATATTTTTAAATATTTTTGCATTGGATAGCTAAGGTCAATTTCTACAAAGTCACTTTTTTACTTTTTTTATATTGGTTGTAATTTTTTTAAAATGAGGAAACTGTGAAAGTGTCCTCATAAAAACAAACTGCAACCAAAATCGAAAAAGTAAAAAAGAGTCTTTGTAGAAATCGGCCATCCAATGCAAAAAAAGTTATTTAAAAGTATTGAAATGCAAACAAAATATTTTAGATTTCAGATCTTTCTTAATTTTTTGTTTATCTTTTTTAGTTCAAAATTTATGAAGATTAAAGATTTTTCAAATAAGATTTTTTATTTATTTATTTACTATACAGGTTTGCACAAAGTATGGGAAAAAATTAAAAATGGTACAAAAAAAAAAAAAAAATCATTTGCCAAAACTATGTGCATTAATATTTTTTTAATTTTAAATATGTAGTACAGAATCATTAAAAAACAAAAAGTTTATTTCACTAACTTTTTTATTAAAAATAACAAAAATTTATTTAAAAATTCAAATGGTGTCTCCATTATCCAGTTGACCATTTTTCATAAACAAATATCACCAAACTGTAAAACCAATAAACAAATGGAAGAATGTCGCCATTAAAATTTAAAAAAAAAAATTCTGAAAAGACTCACTAACTAAAGTGTCAACTATCACGCCCAGTGGCAGAAACACCGCGACACGGTGACATAGTCGCGGACAAAGAAATCTCTTGCACACAATTTTTGTCTGCACTAATGAAATCAATTTAAAAAATTTTCCGCAACTTTCGGACTTTTTTTCTGCGAAAAAAAAAGCGAATGTAGGTAAATGATCGCAAAAAAAAAGTGATTTTCGACAAAGGATCGTGATAGAAACGCAAATTTCGTAAAAAAATCACGGGAAAAATGCGAATTTCGTTAAAAAAATGCAGAAAAATCCAAATTACGTCCAAGGATAGTAAAAAAAATACAAATTTTGTGAAAGGATCGCTGAAAAGTGCGAATTTCGTCAAAAAATCGTTGAACAAACGCGAATTCCGTCATAGAATTATGGAAAAAACGCAAATATCGTCAAAGTATAGCGGACAAAACAATAATTTCATCACAAAACTGCGGAAAAATGCAAATTACGTCAGAAGATCGTGAAAAAAAACACAAATTTCGTGAAAGGATGGCGGGAAAGTGCGAATTTCGTCAAAAAATCGTTGAACAAACGCGAATTTCATCATAAAATTGTGGGGGGAAAAGCAAATTTCGTCAAAAGATCACACAAAAAAAAAAAAAAAAAAAAAAAAAAAAACGCAAATTTCAGCAGAGAAAAGTCGCAAAAAACGCAAATTATGTCAAAGAATCGTCGAAAAAACGCGAATTTCGCCAAAGAATTACGAAAAAATGCTAATTTCCTCAAAAAGCTGCGGGAAGAAACGCGAATTTTGTCAAGGGATCACGAAAAAAACACAAAATTCGCCAAGGGATCGTCGAAAAAACACGAATTTCATCAAAGAGTTACGAAAAAATGCTAATTTCCTCAAAAAGCCGTGGGAAGAAACACGAATTTTGTCAAGAGATCACGAAAAAAAAAATGCAAAATTCGCCAAGGGATCACAGAAAAAACGCAAATTTCATAAGAAGTCCGCGAAAACCCCCACGAATTTCGTCAAAGGATTGCAAATTAAAAAAAAAAAACTAATTTCATCAAATGGTTGTTGAAAAAACTCAGCGCTTCTCGCGCGTGAGGTGGTAAAAATTCAACCTCTTTTTTTTTTGCGCTGAGCCTGTAGCATGTCTGAAGGTTGTATTGTGGTGTGTGTGATTTTGAAATGGTAAAAAAAAAAAAATTTGAGCGCACATTTTCAAGGACGTCACCCTTGTCAAAATAATAATTGGAAATTACCCTAGGCTAAAAATTTGGAAAACATATTTAAACAATTAAATTTAAAAAATCAAAAAACCCGACTGCGTAAAAAGTGAACTAATTAATTATTTCTCATCAGTGTGAAACTGTTTTTTTTTTCAATTCCTACTATTAGCTCACACTCCAGCTATACATGTATATCTTGTTCAAATTTTCAACGTTAATCAAATACTTATTATTCACCCAATCAAGCTCAAATAATTTTTTTAAACTTATAGTGGATGACACTTGATGTTAATTCAGTTTTTTTCAAACATTAATTCATTAATTTAATTAAATTAATTAATTTTCAATAATCGAGAGAGCCCTCTTCTTGATCAAGGTATTTTAAGACTGAGAGAGAGCCCTCTTCTTGATCAAGGCATTTTAAGCACCACTTAAGAAGAAAGAAGAATGGGAGGAAAAAAAATTCTCTTATTGACCTAAGTAGGAATTGACTTAAAATATTTTTTTTTTATATTACTTGTTTATATTACTTACCTATTTTTGTTATTTACTTGCATTGATGACTTTTAGGATGTGTTTAATTGTTAGTTCCTATCTATAAACACTGTTCTGATGAGGTCTATAAATGTCTATGATGGTTAGAGTTGCAGTAAAGCTAGATATCCATAATACATACACAACTTCCAGGTTGTATAATATTTTAACGGAGTTTCTGATTGTAAAATAGTCAAAGAAACATCGTCTTCATTTTGAAAGACCTATTCAATAATATGCCACTCAATAGGGTGCTTGCATTTTTTTTTTCGTCTCTACTGCCATTTTGAATTTATAAAAACAAAACCTAGCCTATAACCATCGGGCCGCTAAGACGAATCGATAGAGACCTCATTCATTAAAATCCACCTAGCCGTTGAGATGTTTCTGTTAGGGATTAGCACTAATACCAATTCCCCAACATCTTACACTTGTAACACTGATTAAAAAAAAATTATGTTGATAACGCAGAGTTCAACAGTGGGAGTAGATCGGAGGATGGATTTCTAAAATATGTAAATGAGAAAAATTATGAAGTACGTTGAATGAAGAAATGTTAAAAAGTGGATGAAGTAAATTGACAGATGAGATAAAGCTCCAGGCTTAAACTTCTTTTATTAAGATCCAAAGTTCACAGTAAAATATCTTGATAAAAACAGTCTTTAAAAATAAACCAAATATTGATGAAATAAACAACGAGTCACGTTAAAACAAAACAGCCATTTTAAACACTTTAACTTAGAAGCCATGAAGAACAGAAAAGCTTAAATATCGTAACTTTAAAAGATGATTTTAAAAAACAGAACGAAAAATAAAAATAAGCCGCATGATTTTAAACTTTTACCACAAGATCAAATGCAGCATCCCGAGAACGCTTAAAGCAATTCTCGTATCGAGAACATTGGTAGATAAAACAAGTAAGCCAAGTAACATTTCCCTCCAAATAATCCCTTTAAATACAGCAGCTGGAACGGCACGTGTCGACACGCCCACTCTCCAGAATGATCTACGGGATGGTGATTTGCCGGTGACGAACTACGTCAACTAATTCATTCATAAATCCGTTCCCGCCATCTGTCGGGAGAAAAGTACACCACGTCATACGCTCTCGCAAATTCTACCATGTCGCGTGGAAAACGTAAACATCTGCAGTTGTAAAAATAAAGATACGGCGTTATCAATGAACTGTAACTAAAGAAACGTAAAGCTGAATAAATAACTAAAGGATTTAAAAGAATGAACGCAAGATAAAAGGTGAGTTTTAATTTCCAGAATACTTTTAAATACAGAATACTTTATACTTATACTATTTAAATAAAATGACCTTAATAAAAATAAAGATTTATAAATAACGAACTGTAAATTATACTACCAGGGTTAATGTACTATTGAATATAATTAGAGGCATTGAGAACTGGGAAATAAGCTTGTTAATATTTCTTAACAAGTGCCCCCCCTCTCAATGTCTCAATCAAAAACGAAAAATAAAAGATCTAAAAATCTTCACTGACCATGGAACACCTTCTTTCTATAAAAACGGTTAAAAACAATGAACAAAACTAAACGAAATATTAATCCTAACACTTAACATGAGGAATGCCCGATAATGGCTAACAACTAACAAGAATTAAGCATTAATAAACTCCCAATGCTTTAAATTTAACAACTAACATTAAAAACCGAGAAATGCCCAACAAAAATTTCCAAACGAAATCCCACCAATTAACCATCAAAAAAACTTTAAAGTCAAAAGCCAAAAGATCCAGCATAAAAACTCGCCTAAATCCATTCATGGCCTCTTTACAAAAATTCAAAATTTAAATTTCTAACAATATAAACACAATTCAAACATTTAACAAATTGAAAAATATCACAATGAAAAATCAACATACGTACCAACTTACAAAAGTAACGTTTCAATTTGAAACTATACATACTAGCCAACTCCGTCATCTTGACCACAGCTAAATATGCAAATTTATACAAAACTTAAATAACTTTTATTTAACAAGAACAAAGATAGAAAAATTAATTAGAGTAACTTCATCAATCTCTCCCAGTAGCTTCCAAAATCCAGTAAAAATGACAAACTTAAGCAATAACTTGGCATCTGATTAATAAGACACAACAATAAATAGCTGTACACTTATCCATCTACAGACAACATCTTACAGCAATATCCATTTTCTCTACCTACATTCGCACAAATATTCACATTGAAGATATCAGATGCCTGCAAATAAAAGATCTATTAGAAACAACATAATCAATACAAAAAAATAGTCCATTATCATAAGATATATTCCTGTAACAAAACTTCTATATAAATATAACAGTACCAAATCCAACTTAAGACTTAACAAAGGTATAACAACCTTAAAAACATAAAACCTCAAAAAAAAACTATTGCTACAAAGAAGAGAAACTGGATTTCCTAAACAAAAATTCATATTCTTAATTTTTATTACTTTAACTTAATATATATTTAAACTTTAAACAGATTAACCAGAAACTTTAAACTATTAAAAAGATATATCCAAAAAAAAACAAGTTACATATACTTCTCTCAACCAGCTGATAAACGGGGACTAGTGACATTCTCATATATAAAAACTAGGGACTCACAAAATCAAAAATACAATGCCCGCAGCAGATCCGCCAGTGGCGGTTACCTCTCACACAAACTACCTCAGAAAGTTCTCTGGCATTTGTCTCCCAAGGGACCACCCACCCGAAACGGTACTGTGGGCTGCTCGAACCCCCAAGAATAGAATGGTAAGAGGCACCATTTCCACCATTGGATGGGAATTAAATGCTTAACAGCTAGACGAAAAAGGTAATGAAAAACAATTGTGATCAAGAGACTTCATAAAAAGCTAGATAAAAACTTGCTAAACATCGTTTGTTTAAACCATGTAAATGGCTATGGCCACTCACCACGTACACAGGATTACAAACTTTATACATCTTAATACACGTAAATCTTATACTGAAGAAAAATGGTGGTACGCAGTATGATTTCTAAAAACTTCAAACAAAAATCTAAAAACAATCTGAAAAACTATTTAAACATTAAAAACCTGTATCAAATACAGTTCTAACAAAAATTAACAAATCGTGTTTGGTCTGAGGCTTCGTAAAGACATCACTGAGGTTTGACTTACTAGGAATATATTCTAAATCAAAAGCTTCGCTGTAAATTAAATCCCTAATAAAAAATAACTTGACATCTATATGACGAGATTTATAGTTTTCTATAGGTGATTTTACAAAATTAATGGCCGCCTGGTTATCTGCACAAAGCTTCGACTTGATACCTAAATCGCGTATGATTGCTCTATCCCGACACTCCTGCAGGATCCGGTCAAACCAAACCAGGTTTTTGGAGGCCTCAGTCATGGCGACAAATTCCGACTCCATTGTGGATAAACTGACGCACTTTTCTTTAAAGGTACGCCAGTCCACGGGGGAACTGCCAACCATGACTATTTGCCCACCAACCGATGTTCGGTCATCCCGATTCGCCGCAAAATCAGCGTCAGAAAAGGCAACCAACTTCTCCTCGTTACACCGTAACCGGAGATGGTAGTGTCGAGTATACTTTAAATAACCAAGCAACCGTAATAACCCATCCCAATGTGAAATACCCGGATTAGACTGAAACTGACTATATATATTAACCGCATAACTAATATCTGGCCTGGTTCTACTGGCAATAAATGATAAACAACCCAGTAAGCTTCTGTAAGGAAAACGAGCCATGTACCCCTTTTCGGAATCAGAAGAAGGACAATTAACTTTAGATAATATAACACCCTTACTAATAGGGAGAGATGAAATAGGAATTCGAAAATTCTTAAATTTATCACACACCTCATCAATATAACTAGACTGGTGTATGCATAATGAATTCCCCTTTTCAACAAATTCGACCCCTAAAAGTTTACGTGTTCTTCCTAAAAGCTTGATGTCAAAATTCTTTCCAAGCAAATCCAGGATTATGTCAATCTTCTTCTTAAATTTTCCAAAAACTACGAAGTCATCAACGTATAGTAGCAGAACTATATCAGAATCAAAAAGGTAAGTACAGTTACATGACTCAAATTTCCTAAAACCAATCTTTAATAAAACTTTATGGATTTCATAATACCACTCCCGGCCACTTTGATGCAGCCCATACAGCGCTCGATCCAGCTTGCAATACATATGCTCTTTACCGGGGATAACGAAACCGGGCGGTTGTGACATAAAAACAGACTCCCGTAGCGGGGCGTATAGGTAGGCGCTTGTTACGTCACACTGAACGTGTGACCATCCGCAACACGATACTAAGAGGGAAAAGAAAAATCGAATCACTCCAAAGTTTACAACAGGGCTGAAGGACTCCTCATACGATTCGCCCTTCACTTGTTTAAATCCCTGGGCCACCAAACGGGCCTTAAAACGAGCGATTCGTCCTCTTTCGTCCCTCTTGACCGTGTATACCCACCGACAGCCCACTGGGGTCACGTTTCCTGGCAAATTTTCCAAATGCCAAACCGACCGTTCGTTCATAACCCCGATTTCCTTTCGCATTGCATCAAACCACATCGCACGCTGCGGAGACTTCTGAGCCTGCTTAAAAGAGTTAGGAATTATTATATTGTCTAGTCATGCAGATATATTTGAAGATTCAGGATTATCAGAGTTCTCGTCATCAGATTCAGAATGTATAGGGACTAAACCAGCATACGTATTTGAGCCACTGAAATCAAAAAGATTTGGATCATACTTAATACCATTTACATTACAATACCTCTCAACTTCTGCAGGTGATCTTAATCTATTAGTTTTACCTTCCTCAAAATAGTAAATATCTGTTCTGTCCCTGGAAGATCGCACTACGGGTTTACGTAACCACCTAACTTCTCGCTTGGAGGAAATAGGGGTCTTAACGTCTTCAGCTTCGGAATCGGACTCGGAATCCGCAACCCCCTCCCCATTAACCCGGGAATCCGGTGGTATGCCGGGAGGATTCAAGGGTCCCCAAGAATCTACTCCTCCAGCATCTTCACCCTGATTATCACCGGAGTCAATGGAGAAAGGATCACAAGACCCCGGGCCCATCACGAATCCACTGCCTCCAGGAACATCCTCAGGAATCTCTCTAAATGTAACACTAATAGTTTCAACAATTTGATCATTTTCAGGTATCCAGATCCGGTAACCCTTGGTATTAAAAGCATAACCCACAAGATAGCCCTTTTTTGCTTTTGGATCTAACTTCGAATTACGTTTCTGGTGAGGAATTCCCACGTAAGCAGTTGTCCCAAAAGGTTTAAGATGCCTCACAGATGGCTTTCGGCCCCCATACAATTCAAAAGGAGTCTTCGTTAAAGACTTAGGACAGACCCGGTTCCAGGTATAACAAAAATATTTTAAGGCCTCTGGCCAAAACCTGGGATTCAATTTACTTTCAGCCAAAATAGTACGGACTCCATTGACAGCCGTCTGCATAAACCTCTCAATGACCCCATTCTGTTGGGGAGAAAATGGATTTGTCAACTCGTGATGTATTCCCTTTTCATCAAAATATATTTCAAAATTATCATTGACGAACTCACCCCCGTTATCAGACTTAAAATTCTTTACTTTTCTACCCAAGAAATTTTCTGCACGAGTAATATGAGATTTGACAATATCAAAAACATCCGATTTTAATCTCATTGGGTATACTGAAACTCTACGGGAGTAGTCGTCCATAATTGAAAGAAAATACCTTTCCCCATTTCTCCCAACAGTTCTACAAGGTCCCCAAACATCTGCAAATAAAAGTTCTAAGGGATGTTCAGAACGAATGCTGCCAATGGGTTTAAATGAAGGTCTTATAAACTTATTCAACTTACAGACTTCACAATGAAAATCGTTATCTTTCAGATCAACCAATCCCCGGACCCCATTTTCTTTGCATGTATGAATCAAAACAGAGGGACTAATATGCCCACATCGGCGGTGCCATAATTGCATTTTACTTATACGTTTAGCATTACCCGCAGAATTAGATTCAAAAGATACATTTTTCAAAGGTTTAGGAGCCCTAGGGAAAAACTGATAAAACCCATTTTTCAAAAATGCATTGAATAAAATAATGTCTCCCCTCATGATGTCAATTACGCCTCCACCACCCAGAAAAGTTAAGCCTCTCTTATCCAACTGAGGGCCAGAGATTAGATTACGTCTTAGTTGGCTCGAGTACATCACCTCCGTAAAGGTGAACACTCTTTGTCCAAAGCGTAATTTTACCTCTCCCTTACCCTCAATCGGAAAAGATATATTCTTAACAGCCACATTCATTTGTTCATCTGAAACATTACAAAATTTAACAAATAAATTACGATTAGAACAGAAATGATGTGAAGCACCTGAATCAAAGATCCAGGTGTCAACATCCGATGCATTACATAAACTGGCTTGAGATACAACATAAGTTGACTTACGTGAGCTGTCAGGAAAGTCCTCTATATCTGCTCCATGCTTTCTGGGCTGTTGTCTGGATACATGATTCTTTCCAAAATTACGGGATCTTCTGTAAGGCCTGGGCGATGGAGATCTAGGGTACTGTCTGGAATCACGAGAAAAACTCCGGCCAGCAGCGGAATCAGTCGATGAGTCACGATAATCACGTCGGTGAGATCCTCTACCTCTGGGCACAGTCGGAGAAAAATCAGAAGAACTCCTGGATTTTGGTGAAGATTCTGCATAAGTTGGATAGCTCTGTCGATCAGGATTATAACGAGAGTTCAGATACTTGCGACACTTGCTTCGAACGTGACCAGAAACCCCACAATGCCAACATTTCTTATAAAAACGAGGTTTCTTCTTGCATTTTACACTATTAGCTGATGGCACGTACTTAGAACTATCTTGATCACGAACAGTCAATCTGGTCTCTTCAGACACTAATTCTAAAACTATCTTCTCAAACTTAAACTCGTCTTCGGACCACCTCAAGATACTCTGCACAATACCATCATATTTCCGTGGTAAATACCGTATTAATTGAAAACTTAAATAAATCTCGTTAAACCCTTTATCTTGTTCTTTAATTATACTCATAAGCCTCCTTAATCTAGTTGCAAAGATACTTATCGACTCGCTCTCCTTCTTTCTGCATTCTATCAATTCACTAAATGACTTCATCAAGAATGACCTGGAGTCGGGATGGAAATGTAACCTGATTTTGTTCCAAGCTTGAACAGCGTTTGTACATTCAGCAATTACACGCTTAAATTCTCCCTCAATATTTAAAAATATTGCCGAAAGAGCTTGCCTTGAACGCTGTTTAAAAATGCTTGCATCTGATTCAGTTACTGAACTACTCGGGACCAGCTCCTCTTTACCAGATTCTATAATGTCCCATAGTCCTTTGTCAATTAGGACATATTTCATGTCAATACTCCATCCAGCATAATTCGTGGAGTTCAGCTTTTCTATTGTGTTGCCGGCCATTTTTCATCAACAAAAAAAAATAAATGAAGATGAATGATAAAACTAGAATTTAAAAATATAAAACTTTCTCCATAATCTTCTTCAAAAAAAAATTTTTTTTTTTTTTTTTTTTTTCAGACACGTACTAAATCTTCGGCCCCCCCCTCTTTTTAATCACGCTGCGTCATTCTTTTTAACTTAAATATTTCTCATAGACCTCTATAAAGGGTAAAGGGCCAACTGAAGATTATCAAATTCAATCCTCTCCATTAATCCATATCCTCAAATCTGGACTTATCTGCCCATAACCTAAACTGTTAGGGATTAGCACTAATACCAATTCCCCAACATCTTACACTTGTAACACTGATTAAAAAAAAATTATGTTGATAACGCAGAGTTCAACAGTGGGAGTAGATCGGAGGATGGATTTCTAAAATATGTAAATGAGAAAAATTATGAAGTACGTTGAATGAAGAAATGTTAAAAAGTGGATGAAGTAAATTGACAGATGAGATAAAGCTCCAGGCTTAAACTTCTTTTATTAAGATCCAAAGTTCACAGTAAAATATCTTGATAAAAACAGTCTTTAAAAATAAACCAAATATTGATGAAATAAACAACGAGTCACGTTAAAACAAAACAGCCATTTTAAACACTTTAACTTAGAAGCCATGAAGAACAGAAAAGCTTAAATATCGTAACTTTAAAAGATGATTTTAAAAACAGAACGAAAAATAAAAATAAGCCGCATGATTTTAAACTTTTACCACAAGATCAAATGCAGCATCCCGAGAACGCTTAAAGCAATTCTCGTATCGAGAACATTGGTAGATAAAACAAGTAAGCCAAGTAACATTTCCCTCCAAATAATCCCTTTAAATACAGCAGCTGGAACGGCACGTGTCGACACGCCCACTCTCCAGAATGATCTACGGGATGGTGATTTGCCGGTGACGAACTACGTCAACTAATTCATTCATAAATCCGTTCCCGCCATCTGTCGGGAGAAAAGTACACCACGTCATACGCTCTCGCAAATTCTACCATGTCGCGTGGAAAACGTAAACATCTGCAGTTGTAAAAATAAAGATACGGCGTTATCAATGAACTGTAACTAAAGAAACGTAAAGCTGAATAAATAACTAAAGGATTTAAAAGAATGAACGCAAGATAAAAGGTGAGTTTTAATTTCCAGAATACTTTTAAATACAGAATACTTTATACTTATACTATTTAAATAAAATGACCTTAATAAAAATAAAGATTTATAAATAACGAACTGTAAATTATACTACCAGGGTTAATGTACTATTGAATATAATTAGAGGCATTGAGAACTGGGAAATAAGCTTGTTAATATTTCTTAACAGTTTCGAGGGTATAAAGAAATCCACATACACAGATACGCTTGAAACACATAACCCTTCTTTTCAGTCGGGTAAAAAGCAGAGCATTCCCAACTCCAAGAAAGAACAAATCAGCTGTGAAGCTTTCGAAGATTTTTAAAAGCATCTTTATTTTTTATGAATGGTTCTGCTTATATTTCCCATTTTAGAAATCCTACAAGAAGTTAGTTAATGAAAAGTTATAAACAAAATTAATGAGAATGCATCATACTTACCATGTTTTAAATAAAATGATGAAAAATTCCTAGTTTAATGTAATATTTATTCATTAAAATTACATGTAAAATTTGCAGACAGATTGTGAAATTTTAAAAGCATGTCGCAGACAGCTACAAAACTTTCTGCCACTGGGACGATCAGTAACTTTAAAGAATAAAATGTACAACATATTAATGAATGCAGGAAAAAAAAAAATCTTGGTTACTATTTATTTATTTTTCTTTATTATCCCTTTCAGCTGAATGATAAATGTTTGTGATGTCAGTTAAAACTGACTAAGATCCTACTGTATGTAACTATGCATCGCAACATTTTTTTCAATGTCTTTTCTCTTTTAATATTATGATGTTGCTGTTTAAGGACATAATTATTATTTTAAGTAACGAAATAATTAATAAATCAGTAAAACAACATTAAAAATACAGATAAACATCAAATTAAAATAATACTTGATGACATAACAAAAAACTTGTGTAATGCATCTGATGTCAAGTGAATGTGATGCCAGGATCATGCACTTTTGGTGCTAAACTCTATAGTTTGGCTAGAATTTTTTTTATTGAAAGTGGTCGACGACTAGAGGTGTTACAAACCGCATGTATTTGTTACTGAGTAATGGGTATTCTCTCTGATACGAAATACCGAATCGGTAGTTCAAAATATGAGTCATTACTTGTTACTGCAGAACTAAGAAACAAACTTCAAATGTTACTTTCATTTCGTGATTCATGAACGCAGCCGCATTGTCTGATGCTGAAAGATGTGAATTTGTGTTCGGTTTTTGGACTCGGAAATCAGTTGTTCCCGTATTTTAGTATCACATACAGGTATTCATTATCGTTTCGTTACTTCAGCACTTGTTCATTTGCCAAAAGTGATCGTGCGAATAATTAAGGAAAGAAGATTTTGAAATCACGTGGTCAATAGCAGAACAAACTGCTTTTAGAAGAACAATTACTATGAGATCATTTATTCTTTCAGGGATTGTGCTTTTTATTTCTCAGATATGAAGTGTTATATACTTTTTTCAAACATAGAGAGAATAATTGATTTTTTATTTTTTTTTTTTGGACTAAGAGGTTCTATGAATGTATTTAAAAAAAAAGAAGCATGGATTCAAGCAATAAAGAGAGAAGATGTGTTTACCATTTAATATTTTAATTTCGTATTAATTATGCATTTAATCTATTAAGATTGCACGTAATTTTACTGTAAAAAGAGCTGAAGCTTAGAATAGAATAAAATATTCGTTGTAGATGTATTTAAGGAATGATAAAGTATTTTTAGGAAATATAACTTTTAAAATCATTGGTTTTTACTCATACTTGCATAAAATCAGTAGGCGCTTTTGATCAGAAATTAAGAAATGGATTAGTGTCTCTCTTTTTCCTTTAAATTCAAAAGATTTGTTTGACAATACTATGAAAGTGGATGTTTTGAACCGAATTTCTGGACATGACAGTCATTGAAGGGCTGTCATAAAAAAGCATTTGATTATAGCTTGAACTGGGATAAACTTATCGAAAAATGAAAAACGCTATTAGATTCCATATCATTCCCATGACTGCCAATTTTATTATTTTATGCATTAGACTGAGTATATGAATGTGTCAGAGAGTTTTGCGATGTTGAGAGGAGGTAAATATGTTTTTGAGAACGGATTGCTAGTTTCCGTTATAGACAGGTTCCATTGTTGCATATTTTACTGGTTTCAGTAAGCAGTGGACATTTCTATTTAGATACTCAATTACTATTTTTTTCTTTAATACATACAGTAATACTTGCGGAGACAGAATCACGAGAAATCACAAAGGAAATCCATATTAGAGAGATTTTTCGTTTTAGCAGCTGGAATTTCATTGTATTATTTTTATCTGAATCGATCTTGGAATATTTATATGCAGGGTAAAATTCCACTTTTAAATGTTGTACAGTAGACTCCCTCAAATCCGCACAGCTTGGGACCAGAGGTTGTGCGGATTTTAGAATTTTGCAGATTTCTGGTCATTGATTTGTTTACATTTTTGAAACATTAATTTGATTGGTAGTTAAGGTAGCGAAAATTATAATGAATGCTTACAATAAAATGAAACATTAAAATAAGTAAAATATTAAAATAATTTATTCATTTAAAAGTAAGTAATTATTAAAATAATTATGTAAAATAAAAATTTAGAAAAATATTAAATTATTAAAACGAAATCGATTCAATTCGATTACAAAAGTCCTATGCTGCCATCTAGTGATAGCAAGGAGAACAGTGTTAATACTATTATCAGTATATATAGCTTACTGCGCTCACTGTAACTCTTTGCATTGTTATTTAGAGTCTTAAATGCTTTTCTTATATTGCTTTGTATGTTTAGAAATAAATTTGTCTATAATTTAAAAAAAAAAAAAAAAATTTCGCGAACAATAATTTTAAAATAGCATTGCGGTTCGTGGATTTTTCCATTTCGAAGCATGGAATTTTTGATATAGATATGCTAATTTATATAAAAATCAAAAGTAATGTAAATTTATTTAGCAATAAATCAGCTGTAATAGCCAAAAGAGAATGATTAACAAAAAATTTAGTAAAAAAAACATTGCGGTAGTCGCTGATTTCGGCGCGATCTTGAATTTTGTTCCTGCAACTTAACTGTAAATTTCATTGTTTACATCCGGAAAAATACGCGGATTTTAGGATCGCGGATTTAAGGGAATCTACTGTATTTATTTATTCATTATTATATTATGAATATTTCCACTTTTATGCAGATTTCAGTTACAGACAGATTTCGTACAAAATTTTATCGTGGGTCTAGGTAACAGTATGAATTTTTGAAAAGACCTCATGTACGGTACATAATTATATTTACTGTAGTCTTGTGACCATATGCAGTATTTTGAACGCCCAGTTTTATGCTTCATGAAATGTTAAATTAGTGCAAACATCCAGACAGATTTTATCTTTTATTTTAAGGAAAAGATACAACTACTTATAATCGAAAAAACACTCAGAAAATTAGAAAATACATTGAATATATGTGTATTAGTACTTAGGATGATTTTTAATATCTGTTTTCTAAAGAGTAACGAGTGACGAATATTTTCTAATGGGTAGTGCATTTGAAAGTAACTAATGCATACAGGTGTTCATTGTCGTTACTTTTACAGCACTATCGATGACATAATGGAGAAGAACCATTCAAACTTCTATATAAAAATTCAATCATAATTAAAATAAGTTACCTTCTTAATTTATCAAACCAATGACCAAACCGAGGTCCCAATAAATGAGTATCAGCCAGGATCATGGCTTTCACGGTAGAATGTCTAGTATTCGTTTCTATCTGAGGCCATGTGCATTGTAGTAATACAATATAATAGATTAGAACCTGGGGAAACAGAATATATTGACATCATTATTATAATACAAAGCATTAAATAACTATAAAATAGAAAAAAATAGTTTTTTTTTTCCTTTAACCACTTTAACATTAGCCCTCAGATAAGTCAGGGGTAACAACACAGTTTTCCAATACCTGCTGGCTGCCAATGAAATTGTTAATATGCTTATGAACTTTCACATTAATTCTACTTAACATAATTCATTTCAAGATCAATTAAATTTATTATATACAATTAAAAACTGTCAACTTAACCAACTCATTTATTAAAAAGCAAATGATTTCATATTATGATTATTAAAGTTTTGAATAAAAAAAATCATGACATCTCCTCTTTTATCTCGACATGTCCTCTTCCATAAAAGTAAAATAAGCATCTGGACTGGGCAGATTTTTTTTACAATGAAACTGCTTAGGTTTTCTATAAATGCAAGAAAAATCCAAGGTTGAAAATAAATAGTTTTGTGACGATTTTTGCAATTATTATCGACTGACGATAAATGAAGTGAGCAATAGTTTTAATAACTAAACACATTGGCTATAGTTTGACAATACCCCTTTACTTGTATATGAAAAGTAAAATAGTTTGAGAAATTTCAACTTTTTCGGTATTTTCTATTAAAAAATGTGTAAATATTCAAAATTTTTGATTTTTGCTACATTTGCTATTGACTGTATATTTATATACAGATAATTATTTTCTAGAAATCTTACTTTAAATTTAACACTGATATGGCTAATATGATAGAACCCAGATAATACGAACCCAATTAAGTCAAAGTATTGAATAAATAGAACTTTACATACTGCAACACATTGTGAGAAAACCGGTTATAATACAGTCTGAGCTTGTTCAGCAACCATGATCACTTCGCCCGGGCGCGAAGGGAGACTGAGGCATATGGAGTGGGTTTTTTTTTAAACATACAGTTATGGTGAACTTGGGAGATAAATACTCAGCAGTTTTGTATTACCCTCAGAGTAAAGATAATAAGAGATTATATGACAAGTCTGTGGTATTACAGCAACATATGCACAGAACGAATGTTCAGTTCCAAAGTTTTTGTCCAATCTATGGCAGCCTATTGGCCTATGGCAGCCAGAGCTTGGTGATGGCTTAGTCTCTTCCTTCGCTTGAAAAATAGTGTTTTTTTACAATTATAACTTTCATTTTGATGCATTTTCTGATAGAAATTTTGATGAGTGCTTTGTAATTGTGGAATATTTGCTAAATAAATTATGTCCTTTTGGCAGTAAACTACCTGTTAAAGCACATATTTTTCTTTTTCACTGTATTTAAAGATAAAACTTTTTTAATCATTATTTTATAACGTTGGAAATTATTTTTTTAATTTATGTGTGGCACATTATTTTTCTTGAAACTTGTTTATACTTGAGAAAAAGTCATTAGGGAGAGAACTACTTGTTAAGTTATTTGAATCCCACCACTGTTTTAGGTAGATTTCGTAAGAAATACTACCTATTGCAGTCGTTACCATGGTGCGACTTTTGAAAAATTCCTTCATAACTTTTCATTACATGACCCCAGGAACCCAAAACCACCCCCACCTAAAAAGTTTATATATATGTATGTATGTATGTACTAAATTTTGTCCGCACGATAAAAGTCGCAATTATGCACGGAACGTCTTCAAACTCGCCAACAACTTTAAGATAGCTAATTTCTCGGCGGGGATTGAAAATGAGCAAAATCGGTCCAAGGGAATGGGAATGGGGAAGGTTTAAAATTTTGAATACCGTCTTAACATGATTCTGATAAAACCAGCTTTTACACAACAATGGCAGGAAAAAATAAATATTTTTCGTTATAGCTGTTGCCAACAATTAAAAAAGATCAATAAAATTCTCACCACAACAATTGCTTTTCTAATGCAGTGTTTTCACGTGAAAAATTAAATTAGATAAACAGTTTAACGAATTGAAAACAAATTGAATATTACGTCATAAGTTTCTAGAGCAAGATTTCTGCATGAAAATTCAAAATGAAATAAATAGTTTGACGAATTGAAAACAAATTGAATATTACGTCATAAGTTTTCTAGAGCAAGATTTCTGCATGAAAATTCAAAATGAAATAAATAGTTTGACGAATTAAAAAAAACAACAAAATATTGCGTCATATTGAAAATATAATGGACCACAGCAGGTGAATATGTAACGTCATTGAGTTTGAAGAAACGTATTAAAACATGATAAAAACCCGAGTATGGAAATATTAACATATTTTAACACTTTGAGGTTCTCTGAATTTGATTTAGCCATTTTTAAACCTATTCCATATACATGCGTGTGTGTATATTAGAATTTTCACAAAATGTTTAGCTCCCTAGAGCTCATTCTTAGCGAAGGAGCTGGGTTTATCTTTAATCTTGATTTAAGTTTTGTTGGTGAATTTAGTACTTAACTTCGAAATCTACCTCCGCCTGTAGGCCCGAGCCGGCAGGGATTTTTTTTTTATGGTGTATTTTGTTTTTTTGTCGAGCTATTCAAGTGAATCAGTCAACCTACCAAAGTCAGTGAAAACATAAACAAAAAAAAGCCCAAGCACATGATCATAACGACCACAGATTTTTTGTGGGTCAAGTGAGCGAAGACCAGGCATAAAATTTGCTGCTGATCGGATTTATATCAGATAAGGTGATACTTTTCAAGAATGTTTTGGATTTTGTCTGAGTGCATATAGACATGTATTCCTATTACGAGAGACATTGTTTGGAAAGGTAAGAAGATTTAGTCACTGGTTTCATCTGTTTTGAACCATAAAATTACGAAATAATTAAATTATTTCAAAATTCCTTATTTCTTGAAGACCTACTCCATGAGGGATATTTCCCGGCACCCTGATCTGCATCTGTGAACAAGCTCTTTGTGTAAATCAAAGATATTTTGACTTTCTCTTCAGCTTTATTATAAGCAGTTTCCGTTGTATTAAGAGCACTACCCCCTACATACTACATGCCTCTCGCATTTGACTCAAAAATGGAAGTCAGCAAGGTTGATAGATGGCGCTACTGTTTGGGGTATGTTATTGCTTTATTTACATGGATCGCCTCATAGACGTGCCTTTGAAAGATATTATTTTATTTTTATTTTTTGCAGTAATTTGTGATTTTTTTAAACAGAAAGTTTACTTTTAATGAAGCTAATATATTCTCTATAAAATGCCATATTGCTGTGTGCCTTACTACTGTTCATCCAGCAAAATAAAGGAAAATATTTCTTTTCACCAAATTCCTGTAGAAGACAGTCGACGAGTCTTTTTAACTTTTTTTCTTTGTATTTTTAAAAATACAAATAGATATTTTTACTATTATTTGTATATTTCTAGTAACATTCCGTTGAATAATAATAAATTAAATTAATGTACAGTTGCTATTAATATGATGTATTTTTATTAATTTACAATGTCTTAAAAGGAAAAGTGTACCTTGATCTAAAAGAATCTGAAATAATATTGTTATTATTAATAATAAAATGATGGATCAAAATATTTCTTTTTATTAAATAACTATGCAAAGCCTTTTCTGGATGAAAGAGAAAATACAATAACATTCAAAATTATTTAAATTTCTTCCTGCAAAATAATAATAATAATAAATGATACACGATGAAATCATATACGAATTAGTAATGTGATCAAAATAAATATATATTCATAGCTTTATATTGTGTTTTCAAGCAATATAAATATTGTGTAATTGAAATATATCAATAATTTCATTAATTTACAATGTCTTAAAAGAATAAAGCGTACCTTGATCTAAAAGAATCTGAAATAATATTGTTATTATTAATAATCAAAATGATGGATCAAAATATTTCTTTTTATCAAATAACTATGCAAAGCCTTTTCTGGATGAAAGAGAAAATACAATAACATTCAAAATTATTTAAATTTCTTCCTGCAAAATAATAATAAATGATACACGATGAAATCAAATACGAATTAGTAATGTGATCAAAATAAATATATATTCATAGCTTTATATTGTGTTTTCAAGCAATATAAATATTGTGTAATTGAAATATATCAATAATTTCATTCCTGAAACTGCTTGATTATTACTTGTAATAATTAATAATACAAATATAAAAGAAATGGGACTGTAAGTTAAATGTTTAAAAAAAACTGCAGAATTGACGTTTTGAGGCCTTGATCCAAAGACTTGCTAGTTTCATTATTATAATAAATTTAAATAATATTTAAAGTATTATTATCACAATATCAATAATTTAATTATTTTATATAGAAAATATTAAATGAGAATTAAAATTATCAATTTATTGAGGCAACATGTGTGTGTGTGGGGGGGGGGTAGTAAAAAAAAATAAAAAAAGTGTCTTGGAACATCAGTGCATAAAATCGTATTTCCAATTTATTAAATTTCCTGAAACTATTTGATATATTACTCATAATAATTATTAATGCAAATATGAAAGAAATGAAACTGCGAATTGACTGTTTTAAACACTGAAAAAAAAAAAAAAAAGAAAAGAAAAAAAGAAAGAGAGAGAGAGAAAGAAAAAAAAGTTGCAGAATTGACGTTTGAGATCCTGACCCGAAAAAAAGATGTGTAGTAAAAAAGATGAAAAAAGTGTTTTGGAACATCAGTGCATAGAATCATATTTCCATAGAATCTTATTTGATAGATTAATATAATGTTAAAAATACAGGAATATGATAATAATTATTAATTAAAAAATATTTTTAAAGCAATTCCTTAAGATTGTCCTTCACTGGCTCATTCGCCCCACATTAACTTTGTTTATTATTATTATTTTGCCTGAAAGAAATACATGTCTTACTATTTAGTAAATTTTAATTTATCAACTACTTTTATGTTTTGCAATAACCTTTTTAAACTTGCTCATAGTTTTTGATCCATTGATTAAATTTCATGTGCCATTTTATAGTGTTAATAAATATTTTCACTTCATAAACATTGTTTATTTTATTTTTGATGGAAATCTATTTACAAGTAAATGTAAGTGCTATTAATTTATATATTAAAATTTTTATTTTTAAAAAGAACATATATTTTAAAATTCATACAAAAAAATAAATGATGTGCGTTATTTTATCATTCATCATTTGAAATTGAAGAGAAATTATGAAATCATTTCTCTTTTGAAGTATTTTATAGAAAAATATCATTTAATAAAGCAATTTAAAGAAATACGAAAAGAGAATAAAAAGTGAAATTCTAGGAAGAAATAATAATTTTTTTTGTACAAATTTTGTTTTTTAAGCAAATTTATTTTAAAATTTTCTGTTTAAATATTCTCAAAACAGCTTTTATTTACGTTGTTTATCTATAGGTTTTTAAAAATCATGCCAATTGTCACCGATAGATGGCAGAGCATTTTGGGGCTAAGCTGACTTTCAGTTCTTATATGGGGAAAACAGTGAATGCAAGAGGCATTTAGTATGTAGGGGGTAGTGATTAAGAGAGCTTTAAAAAGTTCAATGCAATAAAGTAAAAATCTATGAATTTCTAATATTATTAAAAATCTGAAAAAATAAATATATGCATATACCATAAAATTCCAAAAATAAGCCCCTCTGTGACGACATGAAATATTGGCAAAAATGGGGAGGGGCTTATAAATGGAATTTTCTTGATACTCTTCACATTAATGTCGATTAACAGATATTAATTGGTACATGATAAGGTATATTCAGTAAATATTTAAAATAAAATGTCCTAAGAAAGTTTTAAAACAAACAAAAAATAATAATTAAATAATCCCCAAAATAATAATATTTCCTATTTAGAGAGAGAAAAACTATTCAAATTCTGTTTTTTTAATGTATAAAAAGCTATCTGTGAATGTGTGAGCAAGTTCGCGTTGTTTGAATGTGGGAAAAAGAGATTATTGAGGTGCAAGCAAACAGAAAAAATCCTTCTATATATAAAAAAAAGTTTTGATATGGAAATGAACCAATGAAAATCTGCGTAGATATTCCGGGTAGATCCGCATCCAATTTGAATGCTTAAGCATGGCCTTTCATCGTTTAATATTAAAAAAACTGTTGCATACAAAAATATGAAAATCGGTGGTATTATAGAGAAATGTTTGATAAACACGCTGATGCAGACAGTTTTCAAATCGAAGAATTAGTTTAAGATATACTTAATGCTAAAGTTGGACAAAATCGTTCCACTAAAAAAGTTTTATTGGAGCAAAAACTATACATGAGAATTTAATCATTTTTAGATCATTTTATATGTTATAAGTTCCCGGCGTGGAGATTGCATTTATTTTTATTATTTGACTCATTTTTTGAGGTTTTATTTCAATTTTAAATTCAAATTTTCAGCATTTCGAGAGATATTTTTTACAAATTTTAGAAAATGTTATTAATTTAAACTGTTGCCAGTTGTATAAACAGCGCAAACAATAATGTTTACTTCAAATTAAAAATTTATTTACACGTGACTATTATAAACAGAAAAAAAAAACTTTAAAATTAGAATTAAAAGATTACATGTTAAAAGCAGGAAAATTACGTCATAAGAACCATAGGCACAGATGTCATATACCAATTTGACGTAATTTTTTCCGACGCCAATTTGCCGAAAACATCAATAGCATAAACAACAACATCTGGGTTACCATATCAAGCAAAATAATGATACTTTAGCACCAGTTAAGTACCCGTTGCGTATATGAAATTGGCGTCAGAAAAAAATTGCGCCAATGACATCTGTGCCGAACCATATTTACACTTGAATTTAAAAAGAGAAACGAAATCTTAAAATAAAAAAAAATCATTATTATGCGTTAAAACTTGTAATTTGAGGAAATTACATCATATTTAAAATGGCAAAAAATATAGCAAAACAATTTAAATTGAAATTGAAAAATATATTTGCGTGAGATATTTTGAGATAATCTTTTCAACTATTATCGTGAATTCAAAGACAGCACAAATAATATTTCCTTCTAACAACAAAAGTATTTTCACGTGAATATTAATAAGAGAAATAAAACTTTGGTGTAAATTACGTCAGATTTGAAACGATACATTTAAAATGAATTATTTAAAAGAACTATCTTATAGCGCTGCTAAAAAATACCGGGAGACAATGACACTGTTTACTTAATTCATTTTACATTAGCTTATTTTCAAATGTTTAACGGCACTTCTTAGTTATCCCGTCGACCAAATTACTGTCGCCAAATTGTAAGATTAAATGCCAATAATGGTTTCCATTAATTAATTAATTGCAAGATTAAATGCCAATAATGGCCAATAAAACCATTAATTCGACGTTTCATTTGTATTTTAATTAATGTTTTACTAATTTATTTGTTCTTTCGTTATTTAAAATAAAAATTATGTCAATGTGTATAATTTGGCGAGTGGTTTGGCGATTTATATAATTTGGCGAAATTGGTCGACGGGATAACTAAGAAGTACCAGTTTAACTAATTTTTTTAATTAAATACAAAAAAAAGCCATTGTATCTCTTAACAGCAGCAGATTTGGCCTTAAAAATCCCCAATCCAAGGAAAACGAATGGAAACCTGTTTACAGAGAGATCGCTACTGTTTTTTTTAAATTTTAATTCAATATTTTTAAAGCCGATCAAATTAGCGTGCTTTTTGGATTTTGGTGTGCCTGAACGGGGGTTGGCGAGCGTAGCTCGTAGGGGGCAGAGCCCCCTAGTAATTTAAAAAAAAAGATCGAAAAGCAAAACCTGTTTTTTTCCTTATTATTAAATAAAATGATATCTCCATTGTTAATTGACAGATTTCATTCAAATTTCCAACAAGCTGTAATAATAGTGCTGTTTAACAAATTTTTATTTACATAATAAGTTATTAGGAAATTCGAGCACACCACAAATAAGTGCACTATAGAGCAATTGCAAAGAAAAAGAAGAGGACTATGTGTGGTTTGATTTGTTCATTGAACTCCGTGAAGTCAGAAGTCGAATGTTATCAAGATCAGATCATCAGCTTTGGATGGATAATATGTTTTGTTATGCAGAAAGAAACTGTGCATAGATTAAAAGAAAAAATAATGTCATGTGTTTTTCCACAAAAATAAAAAGGCAAAATATTTTGAAAGAAATAGAGGGTGCAAAGACGAAATGTGGAAAAGAGGCAGGGTGTATTTTCTATGTCTAAAAAAGGCAGGGCACATCAGCACTTAAAACAAAAAGGGCAGTGCATGGCGCCTTTGAAAAACATCAAACAGGCATACTACATAGCATGAAAACAAAGAAACTAGCCTTGGTGCACTTATCGACACCATAAAAAATTCCATTGTCAAGAGGTGGATAAAACACATTCCAATTAAACATTTTTGGTAGGGGGGTTATAAACAAGATTTTTTTTTTTTTTGGAAAACGAAATATGTTGAAAATTGGAGAGGAGGGGGGGGGGGGGGGGGGGGGACTTACATTTGGGTGGAGGTTGGAATTTTATGATATATATATATATATATATCGAATGGAATTTAAGTCAGAATGGATAAATTAAAATTTGGCCCAGTGCCTCATTTTTAATAACACAGTAAAACATAAGTAATTTTGAATAACTTTTAATGTCTTTCTGGTAAAAGCTTTAAATAATAATAATAATTATTATTATTAACCATATGGTTTTCTTTCAAAAGTAAAAGGCATAAAAAATAACTGTGACAAAATTTACACCAGCAAATATGCTATATTGTCTATATGAATAAAAACTGTGCAGATAACCAGTTTCCAGATGATTTACTTCTGAACAATCAATGTCATAGTTTATTCTTTTAAATGCTCATTAATTCAATGAAATGGTCTACATATAAACCTTTTTTTTCAATGGATGAAATTTTGTAATTTTTAATAATTCAAAAGGCCAAGGAAAGAAACAATGACAGCCACGAATCAATTATTCTGAGTCATTTTTGTTCTTTGCATAGACTTATAATGTTTTTCATCTTTATACCTATTTTCACCAGACTACTTTCCTTTTAAAATCAAAACTAGGAAATTTCATTAATAGCTAAAAATAAATAATACAATTATTAATAGTGGCCAGTAGTATTAGCTTTTTTCAGCAATAACAATATTTTAAAACTAGTAGTCCAGGGGAAATGTACATTTTACCTTGCAAAAAATCGGGTAGAAGATTTTTTTTTCTGACTTGTTTATAATGATGCCAATATGAAAAAACCAAGTTTTCCAACAAAATTTCTTAAGGCTAAATTTTCTGTGGCCAAAAATCAACAAAATTTTGGGACTTTTTTTGATTTTTTTAAATATCTCGATACCTGTTGCCGTAGCATGATTTTTGTCAATTACAATATTAAAGAGGACAAAATTCTGTACAACTTTCATAGTTACAACTTTTTTATACACTCAACAACAAGCGCAATACGCCGTTTCAAAAATAAGACAATTTTTTCAATTTTCTTAAAAACCGTGAAAACGTAGTTCTCCCCCGGTTATTCATATGTTTCCCACGGATTTAATCACGTATGTCAACTTCTAAAAATTGGTAGTAGTAAATTATGTGTTTGAGGGCCAAAACTAGCCTTTCGGGGGGTGGGGGGCAAAATTCATGCATATTTTGCCCCACCCCTCGTTAATCATTTTAATAAATCTCTAATAGCCAGATTTTGAAAATTTTAAGTGTGTAATCATTAAATACGTAATCAGATTTTTCAAATATGGATTCATTAAAACCTTGAAAATCGAACCGAAATATATCCCGCTTTAAACAGGTTTCCATCTTAGGAGGTATAACTGGTCATATTCTTTCTCTTAAAAATATATAATTTTTTCTTTAAGGACCTGATTCCGTATATGAAGATTTTATTTTCAAAAATTTTATGATAGTTGTAGTATCGAGGCGTTTAATGTCATAGTTATATGAGTTATGAGACTAAATTAGTCATACAAAGACATCATTAGATATTGACCTCGGTATCATATGAAAAAATAAATAAATATTAAAATTCAAGCAAGAATTCTGAAAAGAACACTTTTGTAGGTTTAACATGAACGTGCTAAAAAAGAATACTTTAGTATTTAATAACTTATTGGTACTATAGTTTCAATTAAGAAAGAATTTTTGTTTAATTTTAATAATTTTGTAATTGTAATAATTTTTATAATGCATGCATATTTTTCCAGGAAACAATGGGATAGTATGAAAATTTGCGAAAAACATACTTTATTCCACATATTACACACTTAACATGCAATGGTATATTTTATTTACCAATTATTGATAACATATATTTTAATGCTTTATTTTTTAAAGACAGTAAACATTGGATTATACTTCCATATAAAATGGGGGAGGGGAGGCACTCAGAAAATAAATATATTTTATGTAAGAAATGCTTTTACCTTATAAAATAGCTACAATAAAAATGACAACAGGTTATTTCACTAACTGATGTTATATATTTATCTCCTGTAAAATTTAAAAATTTTGTCAATAACATATTTGAGATCACTATAAAAGTATTTAAAAGATTAGTTTTAATAAATACTGTCAGTTTTTTCCTGCTTATATCAGTAAATAGAACAAGAGATTATATCACTTTAGCATGCAAAAATATATAAAACTTTAAGATTATCTATTAATTGCTTTAAAGCTTAAACAGAAAAACTTACTTCGATTGTTGAAAAATACACTTTGTGGAATATTCTAATTTTCTGTATTATGCACTGGTTTGAAACTATGTCTGTATAATGATCTCAGTGATAGCATTTATCAAATGAAATACCAATTTACTTATGATTGCAGACCATAGAAACATTTTTATTTTGGCATTGATCCACTGTCGCAATCAACTCCACTTTTCCTACACAATAATAAAGTAAGGTACGCAATATGACTTAATAAGCTAAATGAAAAAATATATTTTAATAATAATAATTTTTTACAGGCTATTTAACAATATTTTTTTCTCTTTGATGACACTGTTGCAGGATCATTGGCATTTCGTTTCAAAAGAATATCATTATTCTGAATAAACGAAATTTACAAACGAAATGAAAGAAAAATTTGCAAAAGAAATTTACAAAAAGAATTTTACTAATTTCTAATAGCCGAATTATTTTAAAATTTAAATGTAATCATGAAATACGTAATGCTGAACTGCGTAACCAGCTTTGTCTAATATTGATTCATTAAAACCTTTAAAAGGGAACCCAAAATATTCCGCTTTATACAGGTTTCCCTCTCAGCAGTTGCAATTGCTAGTATTCTTTCTGTACTTTTTTCATTTAAGACAGGATTCCGTTATCCTATTTTAATGCATTTGTTTCAAATTTTCTTTTGGATTAACATGTAATTTTTTCATTTAAAGCAGGATTCTGTTATCCAGTTTTAATGTATTTGGTTCAATTTGCATTTTGGATTTTCCGGCTGTGAGACAATTTTAGACAAATTTCATACTATATATTTTTTGGTATCAAACGACAAAAAAATCTTTATTTGGCACCCGGGGCACATGCTCCCTCTGTCCCCTCTAGTTTCGGCCCTGATATATATATATATATGAAATTTGGATAAAAAAGTCTCGCAGCCGGAAAACTGACCAAAAATAAAAAAATAATAAAAACTGTAATCAAAATAGAAAAAGTAAACACTAATACGGTTGGAATTCAACGTCAACACTTCTAAGCCCCTCAAAAAAAAAAAAAACATTTAAAACTATTAAATTGCAAACGAGAAATTGTAAAAGGAACGCTTCCATAGGTTTAACCTTAGCATTCTAGTTTCTTCGCGTGAGTAGTGAAGTCTCACGCGAAAACATTTGCACGCTCATGTTAAACCTACAAAAGTGTTCTTTTCAGAATTCTTGCTTGAAATTTAATATTTATTTATTTTTTCATATGATACTGAGGTTGATATCTAACGATGTCTTTGTATGACTAATTTAGTCTCATAATTCATATAACTATGGCATTAAACGCCTCAATACTACAACTATCATAAAATTTTTGAAAATAAAATCTTCATATACGGAATCCGGTCCTTAAAGAAAAAATTATATATTTTTAAGAGAAAGAATATGACCAGTTATACCTCCTAAGATGGAAACCTGTTTAAAGCGGAATATATTTCGATTCGGTTTTCAAGGTTTTAATGAATCCATATTTGAAAAATCTGATTACGTATTTAATGATTACACACTTAAAATTTTCAAAATCTGGCTATTAAAGATTTATTAAAATAATTAATGAGGGGTGGGGCAAAATATGCATGAATTTTGCCCCCCCCCCCCCCCCGAAAGGCTAGTTTTGGCCCTCAAACACATAATTTACTGCTACCAATATATAGAAGTTGACATACATGATTAAATCCGTGGGAAACATATGAATAATCGGGAGAGAACTACGTTTTTCACGGTTTTTAAGAAAATTGAAAAAATTGTCTTACTTTTGAAATGGCGTACTGCGCTTGCTATTGGGTGCATAAAAAAATTGTAAATATGAAAGTATCCTCTTTAATATTGTAATTGACAAAAATTATGCTACTGCAACGGTTATTGAGATATTTAAAAAAAATCGAAAAAAGTCCCAAAATTTTGTTGTTTTTCGGCCACAGAAAATTTAGCCTTAAGAAATTTTGTTGGAAAACTTGGTTTTTCCATGTTGGCATCATTATAAACAATTCAGAAAAAAAAAATCTTCTACCCGATTTTTTGTAAGGTAACCCCCCCTTTTTTGTACATTTCCCCTGGACTACAGTGGTGATCAGGAAATTTTACTATTTCCTAGTAAGCAGTATCAAAGAAAAAGATCTACAAAGAACATGATTTACGGGTTTTTGAATATTTAAGAGACTGAAGGATAAATTGATTGCTAATCGTTTGAGAAACAATATCACGAAAAGTAGGAAAAACGCATTTTGGAACATTATTGTGTGCATTTTTGGGAAAGGTAACTTTTTAATATCAACTTTTTTTTCATTAAGTAGCTCTGTGGCCCAGTGACTACCACTAATTTTGGTTTAATCCAATATTACCAAATGATAGTTTGCCTCCCAACCTAATAGATGGTACTGACTTTACATCTTACAAAATTGGACCATCATCATTTTTTCCCTGAGCATTCATTTACATAAAAATTAACAAATACAACGATTTATGCATTATCTGAAAGTATTATTCTTTAAGACATATAAATTTGTAAAACATTAAATCATTTTTAATAACTGTCTAAGGAATAATTGAATTTAAGTCACTTAAGTGAAACTAAAAATCCCAGACACACAATTTCTGAGAACAAGTTTCACTCACTTAAAGTGTAAGAGAAACTTTACTTCAGAATTAAAATCTGTTAGAAATGCAAACATACCTCACAAAAGAAAAGTAAAAAACAAATAAGAAGGCTAGTTTTTCCAATATGCCACCAATTAATCCAACGTGAGCAGAACATTCCTCTTTTCTTCAACATTCCATATGACACATCTAAATAGGCATGAAAATTAGCAGAGTCAATAAAACTTATTATAACAAAGAAAATTTCACAAATAAAGGCCACTAATAAACACATGCTACATTAGCCCCTTAATCGTCACGCCCAATACATACACGGGAAAATTACACATGAAATGAAAACTGTGATGATTAAGAGGTTAAGAAAAATTTTTTAAGCCAGCAAACAAACTTTTATAGCTACATGAATATATACTAGTCTTAAACAAATGCATCCTTATTATATTCAGACTCTAATTTGGTATATAATTTAACTTGCCAGATAGACAGGTTTAAAACAAGCCTTCAATATATTCCACATTTATTCGTAAAATGGCACAACTCGAAAAATGAAGCTTTCTAGAAAACATGAAATATATTTTATTTATATTTTGCGTTTTAATTAAATCACTTTTAAAAACTCAAGCAAACTTATGTATAACAGAGATCCCCAAGGCAGTTTCAGGAGGGTGCCGCACCCTGCCTGCACTTTGGTTTATAAAATCAGGGGTCGATGCAGATTTTTATTCTTGGGACCCATTTTGTGAAAAATAGAAGTTATTTTTGTGAATTTTATTATATTTTTGTGAAAAATAACATTTTGTAACGAAAGTTGAAATCCAGTTACTAAAATTCGAACCAAAAATTTATGAACAAAAACATTCTTTAAATCTCTTTGCTAAAGTTTTTGCTTTTCGTGACGTGGTTTTATTTACAAATTACACATTTTAAAACAGTTTTTACGAAAAATAATGTTATGTAGAAGGTCTATTTTATTAAAAGGAATTTTGTGAAGGGGCCTGTTTTATTAAGTTTATTTTTGTGAAGGGGCCCATTTTATTAAATTTATTTTTGTGAATGGGCCCATTTTATTAAATTTATTTTTGTGAAGGGGCCCATTTTATTAAATTTATTTTTGTGAAGGGGCCCTAAATAGGCCCCAAATTTTGCCTGGGTCGACCCCTGAAAATAGTACCCCTCTCATGGGTGCAAGTAGTACATTTAAGCCAAGACTGAAAACTTTTCTGAGTAATAGAAATAATCAAATGGAAATGGGCTAGAAGATTTCTATGTCTTGTTTTATGGCTGAAAACTGATATCTTACAATAAAGTAATTAGAAGTTCTTGATGATAAATTTGATATTATTTAAGAATATAAAGTAGGATTTAGTATCAATCTAAAATCTCTCTAAGACTGAAATCAGTCCTGAGACAGAAGTCTAGCACCCATTACCTTTTTTGGACACCATTCAAAATTAGGGATGCACCGAATATTCGGTATCTATTCAGTATTTGGCCATGTTACCAAATATTCAGTTTAGCCGAATATCTGGCTTGGTCGAATATCAAAATATTTGGCCAAGCTGAATATTTAAAAAAAAATAAATTAAAACATATCATTAAAACCTTACACAATTTCTACTTTTAACTGTCAACTTATAAAAATGTTCAGAATAATCAGAAACAGAAACATATATTTAAATAAAATGGAATCTTTTTACATTACTTATTTGCTATTTGTAAAATATCACTTAAGAAAATTAACCATTAATGAGGATTTTCATAGGCATTAAAATGATCTACCAATGCACATTCATGAGCATTGTCTAGTAAATAACTCGTTTCTTTCTTTTTCAAATCAAAATAGAAAAACATTCAGAGTTTTGTTAATAGACATCAAGACACACAATTTTTGTTCAGGAAACCAAAATCATAATCCACTTATTCAGTCATAAATACAGTGTATCTCATTTCACTCGAGGTCATACATGGATTTTCGTTTGTTACTTTAACAATAATGAAGATATCAAATCTATATTTTTAACAGACTTGCTTTGATTTCTGTGAAATATGATATGATGAGAAATGCTGGAAATTGGCACCATTCATATCTAAACAACTACGAGCTAGTCATATTCAGAATGCAGTTGACAATATTTATACTGTGTCACTGGTCAAAATTCAGTCAATTTCATTCATCACATATGATACAAGCAAAATTAATATGTAACAAATTTCACTAAAATATCTACATGGTTGATAAAGTTGTGAATGAAAATTTTGTTTCGGTTTGTAGCTTGTAGCTATATACCCAGTATTGTTGATATAATGTATTGTAATTTGGATGGAATAAATGGATCAAGATGTTGTTTGTTGAAAGATTTTAAGAACAACCTGTTTATTTACAATCTCTAAAAATTATTGTGCACTCCAGACACTGATCTAGGATGCATTTAAAAACCTTCTCGCTAAATCAAAGGGAGTAAAAAAGTTATTCTTGCTGAGTTGCCACAATTTCAAAAAAATTGTATTATTTATTTTTACTTTAGTAAAACAGTTTTATAACTATTCTTGTCTTAAATAACTCAAAGCACATTTTTTTCAGTATAAAGTTTACTTGTAAAAACCTCTAGATTATCAAAATGTAAGTTTCTATATCAAATATTATGTAAAATTGTTTTAAAATTTAACATTTTAATGCCTTTAAGCTTTGAAATGTAAAAGTATTCGGCCAAAGTTACTATTCAGCTGGCCGAATATTTGACCTAACAGTTACTATTCGGCCAAAATCACTATTCGGTGCATCCCTATTCAAAATATTAGTACCCTTCTTAGCCTTTCTGTAAAAAAAGAGCGCTCTTTTTCCTTTTTGCATTAAAAAATTTGCTTGCATAGTAAAAACTGACTCGATGTTCTCTTGGAAAGAGATATCCGAGTTTTAAATATTAAAAGTGACTTTAAAAATCAAAAGAATTAACTTAAAAATCAAAAAAGTGCCCTTAAGAATAAAAAAAGTACCCTTTTTCTCAGCGGCAGCACCCTGCCCTTTTTAGGTGCGTTCGTAATTATATAAATACGTAGCACCTATAGTCGTCGTTCAGTCCGTCCGTCTGTCCGCATGTAACAGAGCAAAAACTACCCAACCGAATGGTCTGAAATTTCAAATATATAATTGTTGCAAAATTTTGTCGAGCCATTTCAAATTTTATGAAAATCGGATGTATAGTTTAATTACAGGGACAGTCAAAAGTTTTTCTTTACATTACGGCCAATGGGAAAAATTATTGAAAGTGCATTTTAATGATATTAGAGTCTTCCGAATGATCTGAAATTTTAAAGATATAACTGTTGCAAAATTTTGTCGAGCCATTTCAAATTTTATGAAAATTGGATGTATAGTTTAATTACAGGGACAGTCAAAAGTTTTTCTTTACGTTACGGCCAATGGGAAAAATTATTGCAAGTGGATTTTAATGATATTAGAGCCTTCCGAATGATCTGAAATTTTAAAGATATAATTGTTGCAAAATTTTGTCGAGCCATTTCAAATTTTAGGAAAATCGGATGTATAGTTTAATTACAGGGACAGTCAAAAGTTTTTCTTTACATTACGGCCAATGGGAAAAATTATTGCAAGAGCATTTTAATGATATTACAGCCTTCCGAATGGTCTGAAATTTTAAAGATATAATTGTTGCAAAATTTTGTTGAGCTATTTCAAATTTTAGGAAAATCGGATGTATAGTTTAATTACAGGGACAGTCAAAAGTGTTCCGAAAAAATTATTGGAAGTGCATTTTAATGATGGATCAGACTATACACTTTATGAAGTGCAAAAAATTATACATTCAGTACAATATGGGGTGAAAAAAATAATTTTAAAACTAGTTATAGTACGAACGCACCTCATTTGCCACGTTTGACGAGCAATTTCCAACTTGTTTAAACCTAGGGAAGCTCTGTATATAATACAAGTATATAATATTTAGAGATTTGCCTACATTTTATAGGTAAAAAGCACACATATATGGCTATTTTATGAATTACATCATTTAAAAGTATCTTTTGTTGATATATTTATCAAATTTCTTTGTAAGCTTAATTTACCAAATTTTTCATTCTACAAAACCTTTCTACTGAGTTATGAAGCATAGATCTCTAATTGCATATAGATATTTCATCAGCATATTACATTTTCTGATAATACTTAACAATTATAATGAATTACTATTTTAAATAATACAGGAGGTATAGTCCATGTCAATTCAGGCAGCCAAAGAAAAAATCGGTACTTTTCGGTTAGCTGAACGCCAGTGTCATATATACATACACATAAGAATATATACATGCATATGTATATATATATACCTATATGTGTATATACATAGGCATATATATGCATTTATATATATATACATGTATGTATATAATACATTATATATAAGTATAATATAACACTGGCGCCCGGCTAACGGAAAAATACCAAAAAATCTTACCTTTATAGTCTCAGAAGTTGTTTAATTGAACGTACGTTAAAATTCAGGAAAAAATAAGATAACTGCATATTTTTGTTTTGCCCCAAAAAATTCCTGGCACGAGATACAGGCTGCCAAAGATGGCATCCCGGGCACCATTTTCCATTCGCGATTTTCGATAAAAATTTTAAAGTGCTCTATCTCTAGAGCTGTGCATGATATTTTGTTGCATTTTTTTTTTTTTTAAGATATTATTCTTCTGTTTAAAATGATATACCCAATTTTGAAATATGTATTCAGCTTTTCTTGTGGCAGCATTTTGAAAAAAAAAAAAAAAAAAAAAAAAAATTATCAAAAAGAATTTTTTTTTTTGCAAAAATGCCAATCCCAAAAATTTTGATATTTTTTGCTGTTGATCAATATCATTGAGTACTACCTTCCCTGTAAAGGAGAACTTCCACTTTTGATTTTGACAAGTTACACAAGGTGTGCCTAAAAAGTTCGATGAATGGAAGCATAAAACAAAACATGGACACAAAATATCTTAACTATGTACTAAAATGAAGTGCATTAAAATATACATTCTGTAAAATATGTGGTGCAAAGAATATTAATTATTCATTTACAGATCAGATTCATTACAAAAGAATTCCTTTACATAATGGTATAAGGGGAATATTGTTTGTGGCGTATTTTAATTACGCTAATTCTTTCACATATAATGAAATTGATATATGTTGCTGAGGTTTACAACAAGTTACTTCCTTTGTAATAGAAAGTGCATAGTATTTACAGGGACACACAAAAGATTTCAAATACTTTACTGTATATGAAATACAGTATATTAGCGATGATTGCTAGAAGTGCATTTTTAGTTGTGATATGAGTTTTTAAGTTTAACTAAATTTTTCCATATTACGTTGCATGTATCAATGCTGTAGATCATATACAGGGGTACACAAAAGAAATCGTAAGGGTTACTGAGTATGAACAAAAGTGATTTAAAGGTGATTTTTAAATGAGTTATGCATTTTTATGCTGAACTCCATTTAGTATACTAAGATATGTTTGTAGAATATAGATAGAATTGTATACAGGTCCAGCAAAGAATTAGATATATGGCCAACTATGGATGATAAACTCTGGAAGTGTGATTTCACAACTTTTAAGCATATTTTAGTCTTAATTAAATATTCGCTAAATAGTGGCATGTATATAAAGAGAGTATGTAAAATATAGGGTTGTATGAAAGTATTCAAGTATGTTTCCGTCTACTGATATAAATTTCTAAAAGTCAAATTCCAACCTATTTATGTGTTTTTAACACTTTCCGACACAGTTGAAAGTATTTATGGATTCGGTTTGTCTGCCGTCTGTCTGAACTCTAACTTGCATTAATATGGTTGTATTGCTGTGTACTAATTGATATATGTTATTGAGATTGTTTTACTATGCAGTCGGTAGGGAAAATAAAGTATGTATCAATTCAAATGTTATGAAAATCGACTTAAAACTTATAAGGATTTTAATAAAAGTTTTCTCCATTCTATTTAAAAGTCCTATAATACGTAACTGATTCAATGCTATCCCATGATAGGCAATGATTCTAGGTTGCCATGGCGATTAAGTCCTTTTTAAGATGGATTCATATTACTTCCATATTACTGAATTTAATATATAGAATCATAATAAATTTTGTATTCATGTCTTTTTGCTCAAGAGTGTAATACTTATTGCACCAAGATCTGAATATTTATAAAACTAGTTATAGTACGCATGCACCTCATTTGCCACATTTGATATTACAATTTCCAACTTTTTTAGGATATATAGTAGGCTTACCCTTACATATATGATACAAATAAGCAAAAATTCAGAGACTTTTACTGGAACTGTATATATACTGTTCTTGTAAAATTCTCTGAATTTTTGAAATGTTTCTAAAACTTGTTAAACTCAAAAGTGGAAGTTCTCCTTTACAGTGAAGGTAGTTTCCAATGGTATTGCTCAACAGCAAAAAAAAAAAAAAAAAAAAAAAAATCAAAATTTTTGAGATTGGCATTTTTGAGAAAAAAAATTTTTTGGACAATTTTTTTTTTCAAAAGGCTGCCACAAGAAAAGTTGAATACATATTTCAAAATTGGGTATATCATTTTAAACAGAAGAACATTCATTATCTTTAAAATAAAAAAAAACACAACAAAATATTTTGCACCATTCTAGAGATAGAGCATTTTAAAATTTTTATCGAAAATCGCAAATGGGAAATGGTGCCGGTGATGTCACCTTTGACAGCCTGTATCTCGGGCCAGGAATTTTTTTGGACAAAATAAAAATATACAGGTATCTTACTTTTCCTTAGTTTTTATGTTCAATTCAAAAACTCGGAGACTATGAAGGTAACCCCCCTGCCTGAATTGATATGGATTCGACCAGGAGTTATAAGTTCTATAGATAAACATATACTGTTAGTAATAATTAAATACTTGGTAGTAACTAACATTTTTGAAAATTTTCTGATTTTCACATAACATTACTCAACAGCATCCTGACTGATATATTTTTAAAGTGCAAGGTTAATTTATTACTCAATGGATACCATCATAACCAAACATGTATTAGATATGCACAGTTTTTGTTTTAAAAATTTAATAAATCAAAATTTGTTAGACAATAAATGCTGCATATAGTTATATACAGAATATTCAGCTTTAACGAATTAATAATCTTGGAGAAAGCGATCATAATAGTTTTGGCAGTATAACTTCTTTAGGAAACTTAAATATTGAATATCTAAAATTTGGATTTTGTGAATTACAATGTTTTACACCTGAGCCTTTCATTTTGATTTGTAAAAGTCAGGTTCTCTTATTTTATTGTTGTCACCGAGGTACTTTAAAATTATTCACACATATATAGTATTAAAAAAAAAAAAAAAAACCTTTTACCTACTCATTTCATTTAAATTGCATATATTTAAAGTAATATTTATACTTATTTAAAATTTTCCATATATTTAAAATACATGTCAGGGCTTGAATTTCAGGGCGGGATTAGCCCCCAAAATTTTAAAATCCCGCCCAAAAAATTTCACCATTTTCTGAAAATATTTTGCATTTTGAAACTACGATCAACTCCTGCGAATGCCTTGCAGATTTCTTGATATTTTAGCACGACCTATTGACATAATTTGCGAGTTTTTAACGCGAATGATCGTTGAAATTCGCGATTTTTTCTTGCGACCGATAGAAAAATTTCACGATTTTTTCCCCGAGATCGATTGATAAGTTTCGCGTTATTTTCCACGACCAATTGGCAAATTCAGGGGTGATTCGGTTGCAAATTTTTCGAAAACTTACGGCATACGGTTCAGAAAATTATGAAAAATCGGCCATCAGTCTGAAAATTCGGACATTAAAAAATATAATGGAAAAATATCGGGAATTTCGACAAATGGTCGCCGGAAAAATCAATTTCGTCGCAAAGGATCGCGGAAAAAATACTTATTTCGTCAAAAGATTGCGAATAAGATGCAAAATTTCATTAAAGGATCGCGAACAAAACGCAAATTTTGTCAAGGTATCGCGGAAAAAACACAAATTTCGTCAAAGGATATAAAAAAAAAAAAAAAAAATGAAAATTTCGTCAAAGAATCGCGAAAACGCGAATTTAGTTAAAGGATAGAGGGGGGAAAAGCGAGTTTCGTCGAAGGATCGCGAAAAAAACCTGAATTTCATCAAAGGATCGCGAAAGAATGCGAATTTCGTCAAAATATAGCGAAAAAACGCGAATTTCGTCAAAATATAGCGAAAAAACGCGAGTTTCGTCAAAGGAACGCGAAAAAACGAGTTTCATTAAAGGATCGCGGGAAAACGCGAATTTCACCAAAGGATCGCGAATAAAACGCAAATTTCACCAAAAGATCCCAAAGGATCGCGAATAAAACGCAAATTGCACCAAAAGATCGTGAAAAAATGTGAATTTCGTCAAAAGATCGCGGAAAAAATGCGAAATTAGAAGGGCCTCTGAAAAACGTGCATTTCATCAAAATATCGTAAAAGAAACGGGAATTTCATCAAAGGGTTGCTAGAAAAAGGCGAATTTCACCAGAGAATCGCGGAAAAAACGCTAATTTCACCAGAGAATCGCGGAAAAAACGCTAATTTCACCAAAGATAGCGGAAAAAAACGCGATTTTCGTCATAGGATCGCTTGAAAAAACGCGATTTTCGTCATAGGAACGCGAAAAAATGCGAGTTTAGTTTAAGGAAGAACCCTTGAAATAGGGTTGAAAATTGAAAAATAAACTGCATAAAAGCTTGACTATTTTCCTTATTTAAATTAAAAAGCATTTTACATAATTATTCTGAGTTGTTGATTTAAAATGCTTCAATGGTATTTTTGCTTGTATCTATTAATGTAATTCTTTAAATAGCACGTAAAATAACAGTGTGTTTTAAAGATTTTTTTTCTCCCTCCTAAACAGCTCAACTCCCCTCCATTTATAAATGTTAGTAGGGAGACTCCCCTCCTATGAAAAATTGAATTTCAAGCCCTGCATGTCTATTTTACTCATTTCAATAAAAAAAAATAAAAAAATGAAGAAATAATACCATAAACAAAAATATTTTTAATTCCACATCAAAGCATTGTTTCTAATTTACAACTGTAAAAAATAGAAATTGCTATTGCAGAAATTTGTGTTTTCGGCTAACATAAAAGTACCTAAAAAGAAAACATCAAGCTGTTAAGATTTTTATATATACAGTCAGGGCTGGCTTTTTGCCGGCAGAAATGGGTTTCTGCCGTGCCAGTGGCAGAAAGTGGTTATAACCGGTTTTAACCGGCAGAAACTGGCATAAACACATTTCATAACATAATCTGAAACTTTTTTAGTAGTATTAAATTCCTTAAGTACATTTTATTCGGTATAAATAACAAATGAAATATTGTGGGTAGTTTTAATTAAAAAATAAAAAGATTTGTATTAGAAAAAATGAGTAATGTAACAAATAAAATTTTTGTTATAACATGGTTGTATAATTTTATATGTAAACAATTATCGTAGTATTTTAAAATTTCGGTTTAAAAATCAAATAGAAAACTATATTTATAAAACTCCTTATTTTAAATTAAAAAATGAAAAGAAAAGAATAATAATCAATAATTAGAATACTTTCTGTAATTTAACATAATAATTTAATAATAACAGTAAAACAATATCTCTCATAGAAATGTTACATGTGGATCTTGTAATTCCATGAATTTAAAAAACATTTAAATACAGTATTCAAAAAAACAAATCTGACTTTTTTTTTTTTTTAATTTAAGACTGTTAGTTGAAAATGTTCGAACCACGTTTTGCACTTATAAAACAAACAACTACAAACAAAGGTTCAAAGCAGATTTAATGCAGTAATAACCGACTGCCATATGCTACCTTATTTACTTGATCCTAAGTATATGGGATCAAATTTGGCATATGAGGATAAAGAAAAGGCAAGGAAATTGCTTTCTGATATTAATCTATATTTTGTGCCATATATGAGGGGCTCCATAGTAGACCAAGTCCATTTTGAAAAAAAAATCAGATAGTCTATTTAAAAGGTTCATAAAATCTGTTTTAACCACTCCCACAGTGAACCAAGTCTGTTTTCACATACTTTCTCATAATGTCATCTGTTTACAGACTTGATTTACTGCGGGAGTGGATAAAACAGATTTTATGCACATTCTAAATAAACTACCTTATATATTTTTTAAATGGACTTGGTCTTATATGGTTGTGAGACCCTCATATAATATCCTTTGAATTAAAATCGACTCTTGTCCCAGAAACATATTTCTCCAAGGAAGCCCTAGAAAATGTCTTGCCTTCTGTGTGATGGTCGTCTTTAAAAGCGAATACTGGTGAAAATGAGGATTTTTCAAATTTTGCATTATCAATAATGACATTGCCAGCAAGTAATGATAGTCTTCAAAGAATATTTTCAAACTTTTCTTTCATTCAGAACAAATTAAGAAACAGTCTGTGTTCAGAAAGATTAGCAAAATTTGTCCTATGCTATGGAATGTTCTGTGGAAAAAGTAATAATAGCATATTTGAGTGGCAATTTTGGTTGGTTGGTTGTATTTATGTCGGCCAATTATCTGCACGTGGGATATGGGCCCTAAGGGGGAGGGGGGGGGGTACCTTCCGTGGAGGTCTTTCTAATGGAACCTAACCCATATTAACGCTTGGAGAACCAAGGTTCGAAGAAAACCACGAAAACTCCGAACGATTAGGCCGACGGGCGCGATTGGGATCGAACCCAGCACCTCCCGTCTACCAGCTTCGAGAGCAGAACCTCTCGGCCACTGGTGGGGCGAGTGGCAATTTTGTTCTTTCAATATTGTAAAATAATTGTACATTTCATTAATTTTTTTTTCTGTTATTTATTGTGCTTCAATTATTTACTTATATATTTTCACAAGAATCATAATTGTTAAGTTATTGGCATTGCATTACTTATTTAAAAATACCCTGAAAAATACATTTGTTAAAATATCACAGAATTTTTTGTAATTATTTTTTTAACTATTAAATAGAAATTCAACTCTAAACAATAATATTAATAGTTAAATGTGTACAGCATCAGACTACCATTATGAAAATTTCTGTTTTTCAAGTAAAAGAAAATTAGTATTATATAAACAAAGTATATTTATATATCATTTTGAAACTTTGAATAACATTTATAATCTTAAATTTTAATTTTTAACTTAATTGTTTACATTATCAAATACATGTGTGAATTATGAATCATTGCACACTAAAGTTCTTATTAATATTATTTCTTAGTTTCTGCCAGTTTTTGCCATTTACTGGCAGAAACTAGTTTCTCCCATGCCAGTTTTAACCGGTTAAAACCGCTGGTTTTAACCACTCTGGCAGAAACTTGCCAACCCTGTATACAGTAGACTTCCTCAAATCCACACAGCTTGGGACTGCAGGTTGTGCAGATTTTAGAATTTTGCAGATTTCTGGTCATTATTTTGTTTACATTTTTTAAACAGTAATTTGAATTTAATAATGCAATCAAAATTATAATGAATGCTTGCAATATAATAAAATATTAAAATAATTAAGTAATGTAATAAAGTAAAATGATAAAAAGTAAGATAATTTTAAAAATGATTAAATTATTAAAAACTAGCAGAACTACCCGGCTTCGCCCGTGTCAATTATAAGGAGACTTTCAGATAAAATAAATTAAAATGAAATAATACGGCAATCACAATAACTGAAATTTGCGCACTCCCATCCAAAAATCGTTAAAAAGACAATCAGAAAACATGACGTTATGGTCTCGCAACGATAGTAAAATCCCTGAGCTTTAATAACAGCATGCGCGTTTCTTTGGCAGGTGTAAGAGAAAAATATGTGATTTTCCTGACAATACAAAAAAAAAAAAAAAAAAAAAAAAAATCCACCAAATCGCGCAGCATTTACTGACATTCTCGTTCATATGGCATATATCTAGATTATAAACTAAAAACACTATATCAGCTCCCATAAATTGTGCCCATAATTTGTAAACCATAAATTGTGCCTTTATTGCTATTTTTATAACTTCTAAACATCACACAATTTCATTTTTTACAATGTCGAATAGAAAAAAGTTCTTTCAAATGAAATTTGTTTGAAAATTGTATCTCCATTTTCTGATTTTTAATGAATTTTAAAGTGATTTTCCAGCATGGATATTTTTAAAGGTGCGTGCAACCCGATTACGAAAGATGAACCCGTTTACTCTTAATGCAATAGTATAAAGCAAAGGCATGTCTATGAATAACGCTGATATCATATTTTCGGTTTCAACAACCTAACACAACAATAAATTTCCCTTTTACTGCAATTTAACCTCTAAACATCGCACATTCGATTGTTCCAACGTCTTACAGAAAACAAAAGTACTTTCAGTAATATTTGTTTATAATGTTTATCTCAATTTACAGATTTTTTATGGATTTTAAAGCAATTTTCAAGAACGAATATTTTTTTTAAATATGCTTGCAACCCAATTACAAAATATTAACTCAATTGCTCAAAAAAACATTGTAAATTTTTCAGAATTTGTTTATTTTCGTGTAATATTCAATAACTAAATTGACAAACGAAGTTAAAACGCCAAAAATAAAATAAAATAAAGCACGAATTTAACAACTGTTAAATTCGTGCTTTATTGTGTGTGTATATCTAGATATCAAATCAAACTTCTCAAAATAACCTAATCTAATAAGTACATAAAATGCAAGTTGGAATTTCTTTCCGGGTGCAAGTGTAGTTTTCAAAGGAAGATTTTAGTACGTAACATATTGTTTTCCGTTGCTTAGTCATAGAATTATAGGGAAAAGTTACATAATCATGTGAACCCAATTATGAAAAATTAGTCTTATTACCTGAATGAAAAATGCAGAACTATTTTTATCTCTTTAAGTGCTGACAGGTTAATCTTCAGTAATCGAGCTGTGCGCCAGTTGGTGCATTCGTATTTTAATGAGTGTGCCTCACACCTATTATGGCATGCACTTTTGTTAAAACAATATAACACGACTTATGTTTTAAGCGAATATCTGTCATGCAACTCGATTACAAAATACTAACCTGAAATAATGCTTAAGGTGGTTTTCCAGTTCCCTGCTCAACAACGCGAATCTTTCTGACACATTAAATGTAAAGGCTTAAAATTTGTCAGCCTGACTATTGAAACGATTTGAAATTAAAATGAGTTTTCTATTTTTTGATAAATAAATTACTTATCAAGTTATGAGAAAGTATGTTCACATGACGACCGGTTTTTCTCCTTTATCGCATTGCTGCGTCTGAAATTCTGTTCAAAACCCCAAATGAAAGATCTTATACCTTTACCAAAAAATTCCCTTTACGTGTAATTATAAGCTTTAATTAAAGTATTAGATCAAGAGTGTTTCCACTCTAAATAAAACATCACTCCTAAACGCAAACTTAAATTTTTTATTAATAAAAATTAGATCTACAATGATTTGATGAAATGATGTCATTTTCCATAAATTTTAAATTGTGACATCAGTCAAGAATTTTTTTGAGAAAGGAAATAACTTCTCTCATTTTACTATAAATCACAGAAAATGTTATCACTGAATTTAAACCAATACAACACTTAGCTATGACATATAGCTATAAGATATGGCTGCAGTATACAATCGAAGTAATAAACAAAATATAGGAGCCATTTTTTGTTACAGTGAGTTTGACTACACATTGAAAAGATTTGATAGAATGTGACGTCATATCTAGCCTTTTTTTTTTCTTTTTCCTAAATTGTTTTCATGAAATTTGATTGTCTGTATTAAAGTAGATGTTTAAATTAAAAAAAAAACATTAAAATTAAGGTGCTACGTCATTTTACCGCTCTTATAGTTAGTTTTAATGTTATATATATAAAAAATGTGCATTTTCTGTTTAGAATGACGTCAATTTCAATAATGCAAAAATATAGCACGAAAATCTAAATTTTTATTAGCAAAATAAATTAAAACACATGCGTTATCATGATTTTTTTACATTATTGCGTCATTTTTTGGGAGTGGCAACAGAAAGAAACGATTGAATTACAAATTTTAAAGAGATATTTCTGTAATGTTAAATTGTGTAAAGTGGTAGAAAAAAGGGATAAATATTGGTCTGCTGATTTTTTAAAGTAGACAGTGATCTTTTCCACGTTCTAAAATGTATATACATGAAGTTTTGTGCAAATCAGTTAAAAACTGAAGATTTGTATAAAGGACATACACACAGAGAACGGCTTCTATATATATAGATAAAACTAAAGTAAATAATTAATATAAATAATTAAATATACATAATAAAGATGAGATCCACTTTCCTTTAATTATTCAATGAAACTTTAAAGGTACACTATTAATTAATTCACATCAAAATCATAAAGTAAGGAAGTTTTATTTTAGGTTTCAGTCTTAATAACCAAAAAAGCTTGATTAATATTTGGCAAAAAGATTGTATTACCAGATATATCAGCAATATCTTGATCTTTTTCAGAAATAAATTTAGACTTCTTTCATGAAAAACAGTTCAGTCATATTTTCAAAAATTACATATATTATAATACATATGGAATGATATAAAACCAAAAAATTCTGTAATTTTGCCCCTATATCTGAACTGAAAGTTTCATTCTTTACATCAGCAATAATGTGTGGATTTAAGGGAGTCTACTGTATTTAAATATACCGCAGTTACTAAAAAAATTTTAATTGTGTCTTTTTTTATTTTTAATTGAAAAAGAAATATTTTATTTATATTTTTCTTTTTTAACTGATATTCACTTAGCAAAATTAAAATCACTAAATTAAAATTTTAGTAAAAGCCATAGCTTCTAGTCTTATGTGATGATATATGCTGAAGCAGAAAAGTGGAAGGTAAAAGAGAAGCAATGGAAACCAGAGCATGATTATCCAAAAGTCATCGAAGCCCAAGCTTCGCTTTTAAAATTTAAGAGGTGCATAAAAAAGATTTTAAAATGGGGTCTCTCTTTCTTTTTTCACATTTTTTTAAATCGCTTTTTCAGCATTTTTGGATGAAAAAGTGGGAATGGAAGAGAAAATCCACACTACTTTAGGAAATTTATCTTAACGGGGTAATTTGAATGGCTGTTGACCAATCATACGGTATCCTGATTAGAAATAACCTTGTATGTCAACTTATATACCCTTAACTATATATACCCTCTACCTACATTATATACAAGGAACATAAAAAGAAAAGCTATTTGATGAAATATCTGATATCAGCTAAGCTCCCCTTGGGAATAATATTTGTTAGATTGAACCGTTTCCATAAATTTAGAAAATTGGGCCCGCAAAATGATACTGTGCTTCTCCTAGATCTTCTTCTTTTTCCCATAAAACTTTTATGAGATACTTTTGTAGTGTATATGGCGCGTAGCGTTCAAATTGGGCCTGATGGGGTCTACTTATATCTCAGATTTCTCTTAGAAAAAAAAAAAAATCTTTGGATCTTTAAAAAAAAAAAAAAAAAAAAAAAAAAAATAGAAATGTAAATTTAAATAATTAACAAACAAAGACAAATAATAAATCGATAAAAATGTGGCAACATAATGATGTTAAAATAATAAAGAATCTAGACATACTAATAAAAAGAATGTGATGATATAACACGTCAACAAAATTGAGTAATGTAAGTTAATCCATAAAAAAAATAAATCAAAAACATATTAAAAGATAGAAAAGATTCAGTTGCTATTTTATATTTCATGCATCGCATATCAACAATCTTGAAATACAAAGAATGAGGAAAAAAAGTGTTGATTTCGAATTCAGAATTCACGCGAGTCAGTCTGTTTACTTTCAATAAATCAATTCATTGAATGAATCTAAAGAAACGAGTCTGGATGAATCATGCTGAATCATAAAAATTTTTTATATCTTAATTGATTTATCTAAAATTTTCATAATTAGTTATTCTTTCTATATTTCAATTTATTTTGCGTTTCAACTTATTGAGATCTGTTTAGATTCAACTACTTTATAGAGTGCCTATATATATCAGAGTGCAAAAGGTTTTGGAAAAAAACAGAGACTGTGACGTCAGCCGTGGGTAAAGTGATTTTCTGCAAGTAAAGGTAAGATAAAGCGGTAATCGTTTCTGATTGCGTTTTCACGATTTTGAGGTGGGTTCGTGTTAATACTATTTTTCGAAAAAATCCTGAATATTTTTCAGATGAACAAGCTACATATTTGAACATTAATGAATACTATATATATATCTTCATTTTTCTACATAAAAGGTAAAATTTATATTAAAGATATAATTGTAGGCTTCTTTTACAATAATTGTATCAAAATATGGATTAATTTTCTTTTATTTCGGGTAGGGTTACCTTTCAATGGGAATCTTTTTAGCGGCTTTCGGATTTACATGAAAATACAGTTCTGCGTCAGGTAGGTAGGTTGATGTATTTTCTTCGTTGCGAGTGAGGTACACTTTAAGTTTTTTGGATTGTGCTTTATCTCTTTCGGTCGGAGTCAGGATGACCTGGTTTTTTCACAAGGAAGTCCTGAATATTTTTCAAATGAAAAACTATTATTTGACTATTAATGGTGGCCCATAGTAATAACCCATGTGTTCATTTCTGTACATAAGGGATAAAAATATAGACTACTTTATTATAAACATGTTAAAATATGGAGTAATTTTCTTTTAATTTGCGATTTGGTGGAAGTCTGTCGGTTTTTGTGTTGAAGAAATTGCTTTGTCGGGTGCGCGCAGACTCCATTCCTAGACGTTGAAGAATTTTGAGAGTGTACCGTATGTAATCTACTAATCAAAAAAGTAAAAAAGTCGGATAATTAAGAACTTGAATTATACTCGGCCTTTCACCCCCACCCCCACCCTCCAAAAAAGAAAATTATCTGTAAAAACTCTACCCCTGAATTTCTAGCCATGATGATGGAACATGTAGATGGAAACACTTGTGCTGTTTAAGAATAAAGATAGATTTATTTTTTCAATTGTTGCTACATGTTCTTTTTGTTTTGTTTGGAAGCTTGCGAAATACCCTATTTTGTTCTGCAGTAAGCAAGTAAAATTTATTTCTTATCATAGTTCCTAAATTTCTTGTGTGTTTAATATTATAGAATTTTATGGTGGAAAATTATTTTTTAAATTAAAGACCGGTATTTCCGATTAGTAACCAACTGTTTTTTAGCCGTAAACCATACTTAAAACAAAATAGGAATTTTTTCCGATGATTTATTTAAAAAATAAAAGCCGAAAAACATCATTAAAATGATTTTTGAAAAACCAGGCATTTAAGGGTTAATTTTCCTCTGATCAAGTTGTACACAGCTGAGCAGCAATTAATAAATGAAAGTGTCTCTCATGTATTTTTTAAATTAGCCAAAGTACGATGTATGTCTCACCTTAAGAAACTTCGAATAGCATTTTTTTCTGATAATAATTAATTTCTATGCATAAAGCATTTATTTAATGCATATGTCTTTAGTGCAATCAAATCTGATAGATTATTTTAACGTTTGAGCAATTTTTAAATTTTTGTTTGATTTCTGACAATTGATGGGTGATAAATATTCTGAAAAATCAAATTCCTTGAAGAGTGGAGGCAATAGCCTACCCGCAGCCCCCCTCAAACGGCACCCTTGGATTTATTCACCTCTCGTTTATATAAAATTTGATTATCTATAGTGTAATGGTTCAAAATTGTTTATAGGTAATATATACTTGTGCAAAATTTAAATATCACTATATTAACAAAATAGAAAAGAATTGCATCCCCGCTCATATACCCAATTTAACTTTTGTTAAAAAAAAAAAAAATTATACACAACTTATATGACTCAGGTTCTGACTTTTTTAATTTATTACTTTCTTCTATCTTTACAAGAAGAAAGTATTGGATGTTGAAGAAAATAATGGAGAATTTTTGCTAGGGCAAGCTAAGTATGCAGAAAAGATCTTAGAAAGATTTGATATGGAAAACTGTAAAAGTGTGAAAACTCCTGGTGTTTCTGGAATAAAATTAGATGAATATGAAAGTGAAAATAAAATTGATGAAACATTATATCTAGAAATACTTAGGATATCTAGTAAGAGGTGTAGGATATCTAGTAAGAGGAACAAGGCCAGATTCACTTTAAGTAATTTTTCTCAATATGCAAAAGATCCTAGAGAAATTCATTTACAAGCAGTGAAGAAAGTTTTTTCGGTACATTCAAGGCACTAAAAACTACAAACTTCGAATAAAAAATAAAAAGGGCCAATTATCACTTTGTTCTGATGCTAGCTGTGTACTACACGAGATTCAAAATCATTTGGTGGATATATCGTAAAGATAGGAGAATCACTAATTGAATGGAAAAGTAATAAACAGAAACTGGTTGCGCTTTCTACAATGGAATCTGAACTTTTAAGTTTATGTGATGCAGTTTGTGAAGGAAAATGGTTAATGGGGTCTCTTGGAAGAGTTAAACCAAGAAGAAATGGTGAAGCGTCCAATAGAAATCAGTACTGATAGTCAATCTGTAATTGATTGGATTAAAAACCCAAGAGTGAATAATCACAACAAACATATGGGTAGAAAATATCATTTTGTAAAAGATGAAAGAGCGAGAGGAGAAATTGAAAAAAAAAATGTAAATTCGTCTGAACTGAAAGCAGATATAATGACTAAGAATTTGAGTTATGATGTCATGAAAAAACATATTACAAGTCTCGGAATTACTGAGGATTATTGACATGCGAAAGGAGGGATTTGTAAGTAAAGTCGCATGACAATATTTAAATTATTTTTTCAGAAGATTGACTCTTGGACAATAGACATTTTTTTCTTTACTCCATGTATTTAATTTATTTTTTATTCAGACGAAAAACGTGAGATGTTCGACGATGAGTTTTATGTTGTGATTATGGTTTGGATATGTGTATTCGTGGTTGCTGTGATGTGATTGTCTAAATAAATGTTTTGTGTGTTTAAAGAAGTTATGTTTATAGTAAAATAATTATCATTATTTTAACTAAAATGTTAAAAATGAATAACTTAAGATACAATTACGCGAGCAAAGCCGCGCGTTTTGCTATTATTATATATGTGAGCATAATTTTCAGACTGTGGGAAATTTTATATTGAAATCATACATTGATAAACATTTACTAATGCATAAATTTGAATAATCATTCTCGAAATTTAGTGCACCAAAGATTTTCAGAAGGGGGCGGAATTCTACTATTTCAAGTCCTAAATTTCAAATTAAACTGACAGTCAACAAAGTATTAATATGAGTGAAGAAATATGGTTACTTCTTAGTTATCCCGTCCGGCACAGATGTCATATTCGCCCCATATTGGCGCGATTTTTTTCGGTTGCCAATTTGGCGAAAACATCAACAGCATAAACAACATAATCCGGGTTACCACATCAAGCAAAATAACGACACTTTGGCGCAAGTAAAGTACCCGTTGCCTATATGATATTGGCGTCAGAAAAAAGTCGCGCCAATATGGGGCGAATATGACATCTGTGCCATCCCGTCGACCAAATTACTGTCGCCAAATTGTCAGATTAAATGCTAATAATAGTTGCCATTAATTAATTAATTGTAAGATTAAATGCCAATAATGGCTAATAAAACCATTAATTCGGCGTTTTATTTGTATTTTTATTCAAGTTTTACTAATTTATTTGTTCTTTCGTTATTTAAAACAAAAATTATGTCAATTTGCATAATTTGGCGAGTGGTTTGGCGATTTATATAATTTGGCGAAATTGGTCGACGGGATAACTAAGAAGTACCGAAATATGTTTTCCTAATCATAAGCATGAATAAAAGTTTATTAATATATGCCATAACTTTGAATAATGGAAATTTGAATAGAAACTCGGAGGAAAAATTGTTCCAATTAAAATCATAAAAACTGATCAAAAACAACTTTAAAAAAGAAAAAAAAAGGACCCTGCAAAAAACTGTCATTTTCATTTTTAAAAAATAACAAGTCGTATGTTAAATTTTACGTCAAGTATTTATTTTTCATTGAAGTTTTTCAGAAATTACTGATTTTACTAACAGTTTTCAAACTCTGAAAAATTGACATTTCGAAGTTCATATTTAAAACAAAAAACGAATTGAAACATAGATAAATTATCTTTTTGTAAGACATCTTGAGATTCGTGTTTAAAAAGTGTCAACTTATGAGCCGTTAAACTGATTTTTCAACTTTTAAATAATGTCTAAAAAGGGCATGCAAACAAAACACTTACACAGATACCTTCAATACGCCATGCCCCATGTGTGCAGTAAATTAAATAAAATTTAGCGAAAGAAATGGCAACAACATATCACACAGTAATATGATCGCTTGCCAAGACTCTGATCATATTATTCAGTGACGTCTTCTTTTAAAAGTCAATTAAAATGGAAGCTGTTTGTGCGAGAGTTCTGTTTTAATACAATTGTTTTCCGATTCTTCGCGCGTCATCTGAAGGTTTGCTTAAAACAGTAATTTTTATGGTCGTTACTTTTTTGGAATTCAATAAAACAAAATGACATATCCCTAATCCAGAATTCTTTGGAAGCCCCAAAGTTATTCTTCAGCAGGAGTAATTTATTAAATTACACCCTCATTCTGAGAGTTTTTATCCATGTTTTGATAGGCAGTAAGAATATTCTTTAAAAGACGTTTCTTTCTTTAAAAGGAAATCTTTTACAGAAAAAAAACTATTTTTGCATTATATTAAATGTAGCATTAATTCTTAGAATTAGCTTTATTAACTGCAAAAATTATTCACCAATCATTTATTTAAGAAAATACAGCAAATGTAATAAAAAAAATGTTAATTATTTTTCGCGTGATAAAATTTTAGTTGCTTATTAATTTACAGAGAAATCTTTAAACTGAATTTAATCTGATTTCCTTTTCTTGTAGGTTAAATCTTTTCACGAAAAAAAAAAAAAAATCAAGAATAATATTTAAAAATTAATGAAGCAGAAATAAACCAACAATTAATAATATTATTGCTTTAATTAATAAATCAATAATTAATATTATAAATATTAATCAATTATAAATATTAATCAATATTTATTTAATTTTACCGTTAAAATTGCAGAATGATATATTCTTATTCATAATCTCGTATTTGATAACTATTTTAAAATGTCTAAATAAACTGAAGTAATTTTTGTACCAACTTTATCACTTTGCTCTGGTTGAAGTGGAATAGCATTAAATAAATCAAGAACGATGACTTGTCATGTTCAATATATTAATCTGGTTAGAGATGGGCCTAATGTAATAAATCTAAATTATGCTGGTTAGTAATAAATCTGAAAATCTTAATAGTAACTTAAAATAAATTTTAATATTTTTGTCTTTAAAAACGTAGAAAATATCACCTAGTTTTTACTTGAAAAAATATACTTTTACCCTTTCAGATTAAGTATTTATGATACTTTCAGTACCTCAAGAAAAATTTAATATACATTAGGGATTTTTCCCCCTTCTTTTACAGCAACTCTTAAATTTATATGAGATTAATTTTAAACACAATTATTTAATCAGTAAATAAATCATATGAGTTGTAAATCTTCCAAGGAGGTGAAAAATGCCCGAGCCAGGATTCGAACCAGAGCCACCAATGCTCTGCCAACTGAGCCATCTCTGACGAATATTCACCCACTTGGTCGATTTACAACTCATTATGATTTTTTTGATAATTGAATAATTGTGTTAACAAAAATTAAATTTAAAAAATCAAAAAACCCGACTGCGTAAAAAGCGAACTAATTAATTATTTCTCATCAATGTGAAACTATTTTTTTTATATTACATACCTATTTTTTTTTTATTTACTTGCATTGATGACTTTTAAGTTGCGTTTAATTGTTAGTTGCTATCTATAAACACTGCTTTGATGAGGCCTATAGATGTCTATGATGATTTGAATAGCATTAAAGCTAGAGATCCTACCTACACAACTTGCAGGTTGTGTAATATTTAAACGGAGCTTCTGACTGTAAAATAGTCAATGAAACATCGTCTTCATTTTGAAAGACCTATCCAATGATATGCTACTCAATAGGGTGCGTAAATTTATTTTTCGTCTCTACCACCATTTTGTATTTTACGGCCGCCATTTTGAATTTATAAAAACAAAACCTATCCTATAACCATCGGACGATTAAGACGAATTGATAGAGACCTCATTCATTAAAATCTATCCAGCCGTTGGGATGTTTTGAGGGTATAAAGAAATTTACATACCCAGATACGCGTGAAACACATAACCCTTCTTTTCAGTCGGGTAAAAATTAATCTAATATAATTACGCATCCAGAGATTACTAGAGTTCCATTAGCTGCGATGTATTCTGTTGAGCTACTTCAGATATCAGACCAGATGCTGTGATCGTTAAGGTTAGCTGAGGGAATTAGGTCCTCCAGATTTGTCCGGGATGGCTTAGTTGGCAGAGCATTGGCGGCTTCAGACAAGATACTCCTGGTTCGAATCCCAGCCCGGATATTTTTTACCACTTGGAGGATTTACAAATCAACTCTTAAATGTATCAATATTGAACTGATAGAAAATTGCATAAGATAACTCCATTCTATTATGCCGGGTGTCCTAAAAAAGGACTGACTGATTTAAAAATTCAATAACTTGCAAACGGTGAGAGATATTTAAAAAATTCTTGCAGGAGCGTTATGTATGATGTCAAGAATTTTTTTACTGTGATTCTCGAATTTAGTTCGAATTGCAGACAATAGGTGGCGCTACGAGCAATATGCGCTAAATCCAGGCCCAATTTTTGACCCACTCAATACATTTTAATCTCCTTTTTTGGCATGGGAGAAGAAAAAGGTCGAAAAATTCAGCTTGAATTTAGTGTCTATTGCTTCAGCGCCATCTATTGTTTGTAATTCGAACTAAATTCGAAAATCACGGTGTTAAAAAAAAAAAAAAAAAAAAAAAAACCTTCTCACATCAGACATAATCCTCCTGCAAGAATTTTTTAAATATCTGCCACCATTTGAGAGTTATTGCTTTTTAAAGTCAGTCAGTCCTTTTTAGGACACCCGGTGTTTAAGAGGAGAGAATAATGCAACTTTCTATTTACCAGAGGACTTGTGCTAGGCTTTCGGATTGCAACACTTGAGATTATCTGCTGATACATTTTTTCATTAATTTTTGATTAAATGCAATTTTTATTCAAACAACGTGTTTGAACAAACTGTGTTTACTGAGTCAAAATCCTGTCCAAAAAAATTTCGTACGACAGCTTGTTTATGGTCGTGCGTTTTGTAAGTGCATAGAAAAAATGGGATGTTGACATCAGAAATAATACAAGGTGTTTTAAGAAAAAAATAAATATATTTACACAATTGCATCTTCATTGAAATTGTGGATTAATACTGGAATGTAACTTTTCCAATGTAGGTGTTTTAAACTGTGATGGACGCTTGATTTTTAAAGTATTATCACGAGTACCTACTGTAAAAAATCTATATATTTAAAACGCTAAGCATTTTCTTTCGACAGCCCGTGAGAAGAAACTACTGCATCAAATTACACCATTTTTTTTAAAAATGAAAGATATTTGGCCACAGATTTGTTATCGTACATTCCTTTGTTGAAATATTTTATTAATTAGCCTTAATTTAAAATTAAAATTCTACAGTTGCGCATGCTCAGTATACAAGTACAAATCTGCCTTTGGAGTGGCGTGCTACACATGCGTTCAGTTGAACTATCATGTCACAGGTAGAAGTTGTTTTAAGTTCGTCTGCTATTCGATCTTACTGTAAAATAGCTTTTTTTTTCTTTCACAAAGTTAATATTATTTGGTTGTTTCAGCATTATTAACAATTCAAAAATTTACTGTGTGAGCTAGGTACGATTTATTTCCATATTGTTTTGGAGTGCCATATTGTTTTGGTCATATTACACACAGAAGATAAACACAGTGATTTGAGGCTAAAAGTTATATCCGTCTTATGAATTGCCAATAGTTACACACGAAGATTGTGAAATTAGCATCTTAAATTGTAGCTGCTTCTTTGAAAAAGTAAGGTATCATAAATATTAAAACGCCAAACTTTTCTGTAAGATCGAAACTCAAATTCGAGACAATTACGTATGCATCAACTGTTTTTCGAACCTCTTCAATTTAGAAGAAAGGAAAAAGAGTTCCAGCTAGCGTAGCGGCTTAACGCAACAGTTTAAAGCTCAGAATTTTTGTGGCGGGTGCAGGTTCGAACACAAGCCTGGCAAAATGTGTAATGTTTTTGTCGATAATTCATTTCAGTAATGATATATTTTATTAGGAAGAGAAGTTATAGGATTTTTATTTTATTATTATTATTATGAATGCTTTATAATTAAATAAAATTTAACACTCAATAATATTTTGAAAAAATAATGATTTTATATTTAAAATATTTAAGCTAAAATATTTTGCATGTAATTATCAATTAAATAAATTGAGCTGGTCTAAAATTTTCGTTATATTTTCGGAACATTATCAAAAATATATTTGTGTGTGTGTGTGTCAGAAAGAAAAGTTTGTCATTCTTTTCCGTAAAAAAAAAAAACGGAAAGAAAGAAAAATATTCGTATAAGAGCTATAAAAGAAATTACCTTGATATTCAGGTTTAATATTTAAAAAATGTAAAATAAAATTCAAGTAATAAAAAATGTATGTTATAAATCATTAGCTGCATCAAGTTTCAAATTTAGGTTTTTAGAGAATGAGACTAATAAAAATAAAATTCATGCCAACTTTTAATCATCGTGATGTTAAAAAAAAAAAAAAAAAAATACTGTTATTAAAAAAAAATGAGGCCGCAGTAAGTAAAACTAAATTCTCTATCCGGCATTTTAGGTAGCTTTCATTACAAAAAGCTACCTATTGCAGCCGTTCGGAGGAAAGCGATTTCAAAAAATTTTGGTATATTTTCATCGATCATGACCCCCAGACCCCGAAACCACCCTCCGTTCAAAAGTTGATATATATATATATATATATATATATATCCATATATATATATATATATATCTGATATTTGTCATACTGTAACTCTCGTATTTATGAACCGATTTCGATGAAACTCGGTGTGTACATAGTACATACCAATGTCTCGACCGAGTTCGTTGGCCAGCTTCATCCGCCATCTTGTTTCAAAATGGCGGCCATTTAAAATTTTAAAAAAAATTTAAAATTTGAAATGTGTTACCAAAAAATTAAAAATTGAAAAATATTTTTTTCTTATGTATTTGACCTTGATACAAAGATTACGGAGTAGTTTTTGTTTTGTTTATATCTAAAAAAATGGCTGAGTTATAGCACTTTCAATTTCGAGCGTGGCTGTCATTTTGAAACGACCTGATTTTTGTCATGCGATAACAGGCGCATTTATGAACCGATTTGAATGTAACTTGGTGTGAACATAGTACATACCAATGTCTCGACCGAGTTCGTTGGCCAGCTCCATCCGACATTTTGTTTCAAAATGGCGGCCATTTAAAAATTTTAAAAAATTTTAAAATTTGAAATGTGGCACCAAAAAATTGAAAATAGAAAAATATTTTTTTCTTATGTATTTGACCTTTATACAAAGATTCTGGAGCAGTTTTTGTTTCGTATATATCTTTAAAAATGGCTGAGTTATAGAACTTTGAATTTCTAGCGTGGCTGACATTTTGAAACATCCTGATTTTTGTCACGCGATAACAGGCGCATTTATGAACCGATATGGATGTACCTTCGTGTTTACATAGTACATACCAATGTCTCGACCGAGTTTGTTGGCCAGCTTCATCCGCCATCTTGTTTCAAAATGGCGGCCTTTATTTTTTTTTTTAAATTTAAAATTTAAAATAACGTACCAAAAAACTGGAAAATGAAAAAGATTTTTTCTTATGTGTTTGGCCTTAAAACAAAGATTCCGGAACAGTTTTTGTTTCGTTTATATCTAAAAAAAATGGCTGAGTTATAGCATTTTGAATTTCTATTGTGGCTGTCATTTTGAAACGACCTGATTTTGTCATGCGATAACAGGCGTATTTATGAACCGATTTGAATGTAACTTGGTGTGAACATAGTACATACAATGTCTCGGCCGAGTTCGTTGGCCAGCTTCATCCGCCATCTTGTTTCAAAATGGTGGCCATTTAAAAAAATTAAAAGAAAATTTAATTTAAAATGAGGTATAAAAAAATTGGAAAATGAAAAAGATTTTTTTCTTATGTGTTTGACCTTAATACAAAGATACCGAAGCAGTTTTTGTTTCGTCTATATGTTAAAAAATGGCTGAGTTATAGCACTTTGAATTTCTAGCATGGCTGACATTTTGAAACGATCTGATATCTTGTCACGCTATAACACACGTATTTATTAACCTATTTGGATGTGAGAAGGAATTTGGATAGTATATAGCAATGTCTCGACCAATTTCGCTGGCCAGCTTCATCGGCCATCTTGTTTAAAAATGGCGGCCATTAAATAAAAAAAAATTATATTTAAAGTTAGGTGCAAAAAATTAGAAATTGAAAAAGATTTCTTTCTTAAGTATATGACCTTGATATAAGGATTCCAGAGCTTTTTTTGTTTTGTCTTTATCTAAAAAATGGCTCAGATATAGCAGTTTGAATTTCTTTATGTGGGTGAAATTTTGAAAAATCTGATTTTTTGCCTGCGCAGCAGTCGTATATATCAACCGATTCCGATATGACTGAGCATGTGTACAGGAATTTCTGAGGTCTCTACCAAGTTCACGGGTCGGCCTCAACCCCCATGTTGTCTTAAAATGGCAGGCACTTCAAGATATCGCCGAATTTGGCAACCAAATATAAGTTACTTTAAATAAAAGCATCTTGGATAAAGCTGACTAATTTCGCGAAATTCTCATTCATAAGGATTTAGTATTGATAAAAATTAGTATTGAATCTTCTGTAATCGATTTCCACCAAATTGAGCTTCGTGTGTTTGAATAACATAGGCTAGCTTTTTAAAAATATGGAATATGAAAGCTACCTCTTCCTCCCGGCACTGGCCGGAAGGACTTTTTAGGTAAATTTCCGATTAAAAGCAAGCATAATTGACTGTAAATTATAAACTTAAAATTCTTTCACTTCATTGAATAGGTTAGACTGATAGCACCATCTATCGCCTTAAAGAAATAGGAATCACTTATGCAATATAAAAATTCGTCACGTAATTCGCCATTCAATAATTAATTTAAAAGCAACTAATTAAAAATTCAAGAATTTTTTCAAGAATTTAAGTTATTTACTGTCAAATCTTGATGGGCACTATCTAGTAAAAAATAAAGTACGCTGATTGACAGTACAATTTCCGTAATTTTACGTAATTTGTTTTCTACCATCAAACGATTTCGTGAATGTGTTAAATACGAAATTAGCAAAGATGGATTTAAGGCTATATCCTTGAGAGAAAATAATATACAAAAAGGATATTTAATTTGCCGCTTTCGTTAAACTTTGGGATTTATTTGTTTTTTGTTTTGTTTTTGCACACTAAAAAGTATTTCGGTATTTTGTCTGATTTTTTTTCTTTTGCAGTGTAATAATAAAAATAAATCCCACAGCTTTTGAGAAAATAAAAATTCTGTATTATCTGTCAAATACATTTTGAAATCCATACATTTAGACACTTTCATCGGGAAAAACAAATTCCGTAAAAATACGGAAATTTTATTGGCAATCAACGGAATTTATTTTTCAGTCTAACTAAACAGATTTCCTGGAATATTTATCCTAAGGTTTCTGCGAGGATTTCTACTGGGATTTCTGCGGCGTTTGTTGATGACCTCAGTCTTCTCGAACATTCCTTTTGAATATTTTGAACAGTCCCATCAACTGAAACTTACTCTAATTCTAGCGATTGTAAATGGCGTGGAGGCATCTGTTTGAAACTTTCTCCGGAATTGGCTGAATTTCAGCTCCGTTTTTGGGCTTCCGCTAACACTTTAGGATAAATTTCCTTTGTTCGAAACATATTCTGGCTTCAGATATTATTTCAAGTTAGTTAAAACGGAAAGGAAAAGTTGAACATGCCAGTTTTGGCTAATAAATTAGGTATAATTGTTTTTTGAGATATTCTGCATACATGGTTAATTATATTTTTTAAACCATCATCAGCTTTTAAAATGTTCGAAAATATTTATAGTACGCTGAAAAGCAAAATATGTCTTTTGAAACTATCAATAAAATATTTTCATTATTGTTATGAACGAAACTCGGGGTTTGACTTAGAGTACGACACGTTGTCTGTCTGTGTGCGTGTATATATTTATACAGAGAGGAAGATCGAGTATTATGGAATTGTCAGGCAATATGGAATACTTCAATATCTGGTGCATACGGTGTTGCAGCCAAGCGTAAATCTACCATACGACTTCCTAGTACTCCCATGAGGCACTGTGCTCAGTTTTGGTTGGATATCTGTTGTTGGAGCGACATGGTGAAATAAAATCTTATTCTCAATTTTTGCAGGTAAATTTTATAAAATTTGTTTTAATTATAAAATCTCATTGTCAGTGATGTTAACCAAGTTCATTATAAAGTTGAACAGTTATATTTATTTCTGTGTTAGTCAGATTTTCTACGTGCTATAATTTGTTATTAGTGAAGAGATTATGTTTTTCAAGATGGTTTGTCGGGTACGGAACATCAGCTATACAATTGTTTCAAGACGAGTCTAAAAATGAAAACAATTTTTCGAAGAATCTGATGATTTATAGATGATGTACTAAGGTTTACTCATTAAATAATTTTGGTTATTCTTTTAAATCATGGTTTTGCTTGCAATTTTAATATTCCTTATGACTCTTTTCCATATTCACCCAGAAAAAGGAATTGATTAAAACTACAAAACAGATTTTGTTGAGTACATTTTGGTTGTTTTAAGCAAAATATTTAGCTGAAGTAAAAAATGGGTTTTGTTGTTTGGACGAAAAAATATTGTTAACACTTTTACAAAATTTCATCAATTTTACTTGAATTAACAAAATCTGTCTTTTTTTTAAAAAATTTTACAATAATTTCGTAATTTAAATTTGTAATTCCAGCAAAATTTTGTAATTTTTGCAAAATTTAAATTGTTGTGTAGTAGCCATAACTCTCTCACGTAATGTGGTTTATTTGACTTTATATAATTAATCGATTAGCATAATTTTTGGATAATTAAAACTTTTTAAATTGGGACGGACCAAGGTAGTTTTAAAAATCCCCCTCTACCATTTAATTTTCTTGATTTTTGTTTGAAATTGAGCGTTTAGATTTTAAATAGTTCATAATATTTAGCAGGTAAATTGTCAAATTACATCAAAATAATGTGTATTGTACATAGTTAATACTTTGTTGAGATCTTAATTTTAAGAATAAGAAAAAATAATACCAGACAAAGACATTTTTTTTTAGGAAATAACGTATTTGTCGTAAAAAAAAAACTAAGTTATTCTGAATTATTTAATTACTGAACGGATTTTATTTATATACTAGACGGGATTCGCCTGTCTAGACCGGAGTCCCCGCTGCCTTCGGCTGTGTGTTTCCCGGGCACCTTCAAAAAATTACTTCAAATTTATAAACGTCTCCTAAATTTCCTTCCCATTAGGTAAAGTAGTTCTCAAGAAACAAATTAATAGCAAAGAATCACGAAATGTTCATTGAAAATAGAAAAAAAAAAATCTTCAATCACCTGTTTTCGCGAGGTATTTTATTAATTTATGTGAGCATTTTTTTCGACTCGCAGTTTTTTCTGAAAAAAAAATAATCGCGAATTTTTAACGAAAATTTTCGGAATAAAAAAATATTTTACCGGATTTCGCGGGTTTTTTTTTTTTTTCGAAAATTGCGTTAAAATCAGTATTTGTTTTTAAAATTCGGTATCTTCTGAAACAGTAAAACATTGCCTTCATTTTCACGTAATTTTTTGGCATTTCAGTTGAAAAGTAATGGAGATATTCAATGTGTAAAAAACAGAAAAAATCGTAAATCTCTCGATTTTTATAATTTCTGGTAAAAATTGTATCGACTGACTTTATAATCCGAAAAAAAAAAAAAAAAAAAAATCGTGATTTTCCAATGAAAATTTCTGCAGGGATAAAATATTTTATCGGGAAAGATGAATTTTTGCGATTTCTTTCGAAAATCTGATTAAAAATCCGAATTTTTCGAAAAGATTGAGATCGTCTAAAAGGAAAAAAAAATTCTTTCTATTACGAAATCAACTCCGTGCATTTCGGATGAAAATTGTGGGCGGTATAAAATATTTAAAGAGAACCGAAAAAAAAATCGACATAGGTCCGAATTTGGAACATTTATTCTTTTTACATTTTTATTAAAGTTTGAGTTTATTTGGGAATATTAAATATATTTTAAAAATTAATGTGTTTTATAATATTTTCTTACTTTGCTTCAAAGAATCATTATAACAATATGAAATAAAACTGTTATTTTTTTATTCTTATGTATTATATATGCGTGTGTGATAAATAAAAGATGTTATTAGAGAAATAAAATGATTTTAAAAATATATATTTATATTTCATATAAAATTCTAACAGTGATAAACAGAATAAAAAAGAAAAGTGCCCAGTTAAATTGATGGCATTGAGCTCACAGTCTATTCAAACTAATTGTATATTATACTCTTACTTCAAAGAAAAATGCCTTTCGTAAAATAAATTAAGTGGGGGATTAGCCCTTCCCCCCTGTTTCACATCTTTCTAATTAAACAATGAGCCTCCAAATTTCATCAGGGAAGCGCCTTATCAGAATAAACCGGTATATCAAATTTTAAGCAAATCGGATAGAAAAACCCAATTATCTAAATTAAGGGGGTATTACCTCCTCGATCCCCGTCTTTATAATTAAATAATGTAGAACAACCAAATGTAATCAGGAAAGCGCCTTATCATAATAAACCGGTACACCAAATTTGGAGCAAATCGGATAAGAAAACACTTTTTCTTAATTAAGGGGGTATTACCCCCCGATCACCCCTTTACACTTAAACAATAAACCTCCAAATCTAATCAGGGAAGCGCCTTATCAGAATTAACCGGTATACCAAAATTGAAGCAAATCTGATAATTCTGGATGAAAAACCCATTTATCTAAGTTAAGGGGAGATTAACCCCCGTACCCCTTTATACTTAACCAATGAATCCCAAAACTAATCAGGGAAGCGCCTTATCATAATAAACAAATATACCAAATTTGAAGGAAATTGGATAAGAAAACCCATTTTTCTAAATTAAGGGGTATTACCCCCCAGATCCCCCCTTTATACTTAAACAATGCACCTCCAAATCTATTCAGGGAAACGACTTATCAGAATTAACTAGTATACCAAAATTGAAGCAAATCTGAAAATTCTCCATGAAAAACCAATTTACCTAAGTTAAGGGGTATTTTCCCCCCCGTACCCCCCTTTATACTTAACCAATGAACCCCAAAACTAATCAGGGAAGCGCCTTATCATAATGAACCGGTATACCAAATTTGAAGCAAATCGGATAAAAAAGCCCCATTTTTCTAAATTAATGGGGTATTACACCCCGAGGTAAAGGGGGAGTATAGCCGCCCTTTACACTTAAACAATGAACCTCCAAATCCATTTAGGGTAGAGCCTTATCAGAATTAACGGATATGACAAAATTGAAGCAAATCTGATAATTCTGCATGAAAAACCCATCTATCTTTTAGTTAAGGGGGATAGCCGCCGTAGACCCCCTTTATACTTAACCAATGAACCCTCAAAACTAATCAGGGAAGCGCCTTATGAGAATGAACCTAGAAAAAAAAAAAATTGAAGCAAATCGGATATTTCTATCAAGAGTTATCGCGTTACGTATGTACATACAGAACTTGCGGGCACATTACCTCTCAGGCTTTGATAGCCTGTGAGCTAAAAATTATGGCCTATATTTATTTATTTAAAAAAATTGTTTGGGAATTCATTTTAAAAAGGAACTACAATTATTTGAATCATTAAAAAAAAAAAAAAAATTAAATCGCCCCTTAAAATTATTATTCATTATAAACTTAATCGTAGAAAGGGAAAAATTCATTAGTTAATTTAACTTATTTTCTAATTATGTATTCATTTTAAAATCAATAGCTAAGTTTCTTATTTCACTTAAATCAAATTACTAAAAAGTTTTTAAAATTGTTTTACAAGCTGTAAAAATATCAAAACATCTACCCATCTTTTTAGTATTAAAAATTTTCGCTAAGATATTTATTTCAATCATTTAAATATTAAATTATCTTTTAAATATACCCGCATAAGACAATTAAAAAAAATTCTTTAAAAACATTTAAAAATTCGAATTTTCGCATTTGCCATTTACTTACAACGAAAACCATCACTTATCAAAATGCCTTCCCATTGCCTGGCCGAGCGGTTAAAGCGTCTACCTTCTTCCCTTGGGGTCGACAGATCGAATCTCTTCCTTCGCTGAAAAATCTTCGTTTGAAATATTAACAAATGCAATATGTCCGTTTGAAGAACTAACAAATACATACCAACACGGCTCAATAGATGGCGCCATCAAAACAGAAATATTGTTTCTCAAAAGTAATTTTAAAGTATATTATATTTGTTTCTTTAACAAAAACTTTTGTTATTAGATCATAGAAAATTCTTAAAATTACACAAAACAATTGTTCTTTAAACAAAAGTTTTTGTTGCCGAATCTAAAAAGAGCTCTTAAAACAATAGATTGCTATATTTATTTTTAAAAAACTTTCAACAAAAGAATTTTGTTAATTTAAACAAAAATGGACCATTTTACTTGAATTAACAAAATATTTTTTTGCTGCCAATACAAAATTTTTTTGTTGCGGTTTTAAAAAAAATCAACAGTATTATTTTGTTGAGTCAAACAAAATTTCCATTGACCCATATTTAAACGAAAAGTTTTGTTAGGCCAACCAAATTTTTGTTGATTGAACAAAACTTTTTTCTGGGTGTATTCGACTGGTTGATATTACTCGAAAAATGTATAACTTTTTTTAGAAAGCTAAATATAGATTTGTATTTCTTTTCCTTTTTTACTTTCTTCTATCTTTACAAGAAGAAAGTATTGGATTCATGAAAATTTTCGAATTCCGGTTTTCGACGGATTTACACGTTTTAGGGGTCAGAGATTCCAAAAAACATGTTTTTACAAAATGTCTGTCTGTGACTCTGTGAGTCTGTCTGTCTGTCTGTCTGTGTGTATGTGACACAAATTTTGTGGGCGCTCTATCTCAAGAACTAATGCACGGAATTCAATAAAAATTGATATTCAGTTAGTGCCTAATACAAATTGATGTTGATTAGTTTTTGGTGTAAATCGCTCAACAGGTGGCGCTGCAATGCTGCATTTTTCACGATTTTCGCAATAGCTCTATCTCAAGAACTAATGCACGGATTTTGATCAAACTTCAGATTTAGTTAGTCCTTGATATGAATTGATGATGATTACGTTTTGGTGTAAATCGCCCAACAGGTGGCGCTGTTAGGATGAATTTTGCAGGATTTACACGATTTCCCCAATAGCTCTATCTTAAGAAATAATGCACGGATTTTCATCAAACTTCAGATTAAGTTAGTCCTTGATATGACTTGCTACTGATTATGTGTTGGTGTAAATCGCCCAACAGGTGGCGCTTCTGTGCTGCCTTTTTCACGATTGCCTCAATAGCTGTATCTATAGAACTAATGAACGAATTTTCATCTAACTTCAGATTTAGTTGTATGTTGACACAAGTTGTTGTTAATTAGGTTTTGGTGTTAATCACCCAATAGGTGGCGCTGCTATGCAGGAATTTTCACGATTTTCGCTGTAGCTCTATTTCAAAAACTAATGGACGGATTTTCTCCAAACTTCAGATTCAATTAGTCCTTGATATGACTTGCTACTGATTATGTGGTGGTGTAAATCGCCCAACAGGTGGCGCTTATGTGCTGCTTTTTTAACGATTGCCTCAATAGCTGTATCTATAGAACTAATAGACGAATTTTCATCTAACTTCAGATTTAGTTGTATGTTGACACAAGTTGTTGTTAATTAGGTTTTGGTGTTAATCACCCAATAGGTGGCGCTGCTATGCAGGAATTTTCGCGATTTTTGCTGTGGCTCTATCTCAAAAACTAATGCACGGATTTTTTCCAAACTTCAGATTCAGTCAGACGTTGACATAAATTGTTGCTGATTAGGATTTGGTATAAATCACCCAATAGGTGGCGCTGCTAGACAGCATTTTGCTGGATTTACATGATTTCAGTTATAGTCATATCTCAAAAACTAATGCACGGATTTTCTCCAAACTTCAGATTCAGTCAGACGTCGACATAAATTGTTGCTGATTAGGATTTGGTATAAATCACCCAATAGGTGGCGCTGCTAGACAGCATTTTGCTGGATTTACACGATTTCAGCGATAGTCATATCTCAAGAACTAATGCACGGAATTTCATATCTTTAGAATCCTCATGAGATGCATAGATTGCCATTTAATTCTGGCAGTGTGATAGCGAATTTTGATATATTAACATGTATGAGATAGAAGAAAGTTTTGGGATTGGTACATCCGACTAGTTTTTTTTTTGTGCTTTAAACGGATTAAAAATGTGTTAAAAATAATCAAAGTTTGTTCTTTACTAGCTTTTAATGTATCGCATTTTTTTTTTAAATTTTAAATTTTTATGTTGACTTACAAATAAAAATAAAATGGCATTCCTTAATCCCGGAACTCCCTCTATGTTTAATTATGTATCCTGTTTGCGAAGCCGCATGAAATTAAATTGAGAACCGCATAGAACAGAAGTGGATATAATGGTCCGTAGCGTATTATGAAACTTTAAACTAGAAATATTTTCGTTTGTTATTTTTTTTCTTTAAATACTTATTTGCAGTACTGCAATTGAAAAAAAAATAATAATTAAAAAAAAAGCAATTTAACAAATTACAACGACCATTTTGAAAATGATTTTTTCGAAGACTAAAATTTAAGACATAAAAAATCGCACGGAGTTGATCCTACATTACGTACGCCATGAATTAAACATTAATAGTGTTATTACACATAAAAATTGCAAGGTACAAAAATCGCCTGCGACCCGTCAGAGTTCTTAAAACTTACGTATTATCCACCTGAAACTTACGTATTATCCAAGCATTTCATTGGCTGTTCGGGAAAAGGCTTTTCCATCATCCAAGAAATCTGATGACCCATTTTAAATGAAATTTCATTCTTAAACTTCTAAACATCCCACAACATTACTTTTTACACCGTCGTATAGAGAAAAAATGTACTTTTAAATGCAATTTGTTTGAAAGCTGTATCTCAATTTGTTTCTGAGTTAATAAATTTTTTTTTGTAGTTTTTATTACTTTTTTGTCATAGTGGCAACAGAAGTATCCATCTCTGTTGAAAGTAAAGGGAAATGCAGATTACTGTATAGACCAATCAGAACACGAATAAAATGTGGATTAAACCAATAAAAAGCTTCAGATATGCTTTTGATTTCCTACCCTGACGAGGACAATAACCATTTTTCCAAATGGTTGAAAAGGGATATGACTCTCCTCAAGGATTGGAAAGTGATTTAATACCATTATCGGTGAATGCATTCAGTAAAATTTTACAAGTTTTTTTTTTTTCCTTTATAGAAAAGAGATAGAATGAGGGAAAGGGGGGGGGGGGGGGACTGAAAAAAAATTATAAATTATAAAATTGAAATTTTTGCATCATTTTACTGGGATAGTACTAATTTCAAAGACTGCTATAATTTAAGAATTTTACTTTCGGAAGTATTTATGCTTTTTAGACATTGCATTGGTAAAAAGAAACCACTTGCTAACAGAAATAATTACTATATACTGCACTCCGAAATTTTACCATTTAAACATGTTCGTGAAGACGACGTGTACCACCAGCGGTACGCACCTATCTTTCTAAAAGCGTGTGTGTTAATGACGTCGCGAATGTCTTAAAAAAAATGATAGTTTGAAGGGATGATGTTAAATATTTTAGCCTAATTTTCTTCAGTTTAAGTTTAATTTTGTATAGAATCCTAAAAATGTTATATTTCAGATTCAAAATTTCATAAGCTAAAGTATTTTATTTCATTTTCTAAAAATATTTGACAGAGTTGCTGACACTATAATTAGAAATTTAGTGATTGTGATTTCACTTCGTATTTGAGGCTAAACTACCAGAGACTAATTAAAGTACGGCCAAATGGGGCTGTTGTACTGGGTCCTTCTCATTTTATGAGTTCCCAAATCTCCCTATCCCTTTTAGGAGTGCAAAATACAATGCGTAAATACATTATTCAAGTATTTCATTATTTCATTAATATGTGATTATTTGCCAATTTGATATTTGTTATAGTTGTAAATATGCATAATGATAACAAACAACATTGTTCAAAACACAGTTGTTTAGCTAAAATCGGACACATTTGTGTGATGAGAGATATTACTTCTCTTTTTTATAGTTTTACCAATATATTGAAACTAGGAGATAGCCCGTCAAAATGACGTGTTTGCATTTTTAAAAGAATAAAAATTCTATCAATATTGCATTTAATACACACCTTCGCTTGCCTTAAATTGGCATTTTAAAAGAAAGTTTTAATGCATGGAGTTCGTTCAGATCGCTATATTGCCAGTGAGCTCCATGGTCTACTATTTTAATCTGAAACATTCTTAATTAAACACAGTTGTTGAAATCGTGAAAGGATTGCAAAAAGCAGTAAAATGTTTTTACTTTTGTATGTTTATATTGCCATTGAGCAAAATTACTACATCCATGGTCTATATTTTAATGAATTTCAAAGGAATGAATCGCATATTGTTTACCATCGCTGATTGCTGGTTGATACGTTTTTCAACGGAAAACATATAGAAAGACATGCATATTTCGATGTACCTCATTACTCAAGTTGTTTTTGTTTTTCATAACCTTTCTAAAAAGGTTAATCTTATGCAGCTTTATTAAAAAAATTAAATCTCTGAAAATTAAAATAAAATGGCTGATTTTAGCGAAAGATTATCGGGATCCGCATGAGCTCACTCCGGAAGCGTTATACACTTAGCGCTATTATATGTATAATATTATCAATTATATCCTTACTGTGCGGATGCTTCTAGTGCTAAACAAAAGAATTTTGCTTTTCTATATATTATGAGATTTTAATTTTCTATACAGTAAAGCGCCGATTATCCGAACAAGTCGGGACCGACCCTAGTTCGGATAAGCAAAAGTTCGGATAAATGGACAGGTAATTTGACGGATGTTCCTGACTATACTGAAATCTTCACACTTTATCCACGCTTTAGACTGACAGCACTAGTTAATGCTGGCATGTTTAAAAATTGATTTTTGTCTTTTTAATTTTTTTGTTTACTTTTTATTATCATTTTCTGAACTCCAGAGATTATAATTTAAGCAAAAGAACTTTCGATTGTTGCTTGCTTCAAAGAAGACATTCTTTTCAATGCTTCCATATCTCGAACTCTTCTTAAATACGTTAGTTGAATAGGAACAGCATTCTTCTGTCGTTCGAGCCATTTCATAGCTGTTTCCAAACATTCAAAGGCTTCGTTATGTGATGGACCTTGATCACTTTCAGAGCATTCGTTTTCAATTTCTTTTTCGTCTTGAATATCATCCACAATCTCATAATCATTTAAAATCTGATATCCAGGTTTAATAGGGTGTTTGGATAATTGATAGTTCATTAAAAAAAAATTTTTTTGAGAGAAATAAGATGTTCGGATAATTTGAAGTTCGGTTAAAAAGTATTTTTTGAGAGAAATTGGCTGTTCGGATAATTGGAAGTTCGGTTAATTGGAGTTCGGATAATCGGCGCTCTACTATAATTGTAATAATTTTAATGAATACTTTGCATTTTTTAGAGTAGAATGAGTTTAAAAACAAAATATATATTTATCCAAGTATGTAATGAAATGTTCAAGTATGTATTTTAAGACTTTGAAAAAATGTTTAATGTTTTATTATAATATAGGAATGGAGGTCCTCGAAGAAACACCAGACCTTGGTGCCCTTTAGTTTAACCAAGTTTTGTAAACCAAGGCCGAAACTAGCCTTTTTTGCACCCGGAGCAAACATGGATTTTGGCACCCCCCCCCCCCCCCCTCTTCCGCAAAGTATATTTACAAAGAGAATTTTACTAATTTTCTAATAGCCGATTTATTTTAAAATTTAACACATGCAATGATAAAATATGTGATACTGAACTACGTAATCTACAATGGCGGATCCAAGGGGGAGGTCACGGGGGTCATGACACCTCCCTGAACACCAATAAAAATATTCAAAAGATTATTTTTAAAATGAAATATACAGTAGAGTACCGATTATCCAAGTCTTGCTTAACCGAGTTTCCGCTTTAATCGAGTTATTTTCTTCTGATGGACTGATGGCTTCCATTATTATGAAACAGCCATTTATAAATAAAGTGTTAGGTGAAGATGAAAGAGCAGTCGTAAAAAGTTAGAACTCTGATTTTCTGGTCAGAATGAGGGAAAACATGGCCATAATTTTTATGCCCCTCTGCCCCCCCCCCCCCTTAGTTTCGGCCCTGTTGTAAACGATACTTTATTTTGATCAAACCAAAACTCGGACTTTATCCAGATAAAGAAGGATTATTCTATACCCTTTAATTTATAGCATAATTTCTATTCGCTATTGGTTTCATGAAATAATGTTCCTGGTCTTTCCAACTGACAGTCTATTAACGAGGAATGATCATTATGCATGGAGACCCAGTGAAATGGAAATTTTCGTGAATGGTAATGAGCCTTCGTCCGATGAATGCAAATACCATTCCTGATGCCTGAATAAATTAGAAGCTTTTAGGAGGCACGTTCGATGTTAAAACCCCACTTGCTTTACGAAATAGACATGTCCGTGTATATCGGGATTAGCGTTTTGTGTTTTGCATCTCACGGAACTGTGACTATTCCGAAACGAATTCTGATTCGCAAGCGAATCTGCAAACATAACTATTTAGTGATGCCAACTGTAAATAGGAAATAATTGCCTGTCAGCTTAGTGTTGATTCTAATTCCTGGAAACTAGAATAGGACTGTCTTTATAAACAATGCATGGATTGTTTTATTTATCAATCACCATTTCCGTTTGTACGTTGCATGCAAGTCAATTTTATGCTAAGAAAATCTATTTTTATTTCCAGAGTATATTTTTAAAATTTTTAATTAAGTACTGAGTTTGCGAAATTGTAACGATATAGGTTGTTTTCTTCGGAAATAAATGAAAGTAAGTAGCTGCAGTTATACCGTTTCATTTAGCTCATTTATTTTTTAATTCATCCGGGGTTTTTTAAAGTTATTTATGCATATCTATTATGGAGACAAATGCCACTTAAAAAAAAAAAAAAAAAAAAAAAAAAAACAAAAAAACTTCAATACTTTTGTGAGTTGTCTGATGTTCACTAGAGAGAGAGAACAGTAAGCAAAATTTCAAACCAATAGATAGTACAACAATAATAACAACATCTGTGATTTCTTGTTTCAGCATATCACCTTAGGCATAATTATTAGATTAAAAAAAAAAAAATCAATCCAAGTACAGGGTTTAAATGCGATCAAACTATTAGGTGTACAAAAATGTTCTATCCGTTTCAATAACGTTAGCTAAAAGAGAGTTATGTATGGGTTAGCGATTCTTGTACAAGTGAAAACAGCTGATCGTGCTCTACAAACAGATTGCTTGCTCAAGACAATAAGTTTGAAAATAATAATAATAAAGAAACACTCTGTATTTCGTGGGATGAATGGGACGTCTGTATTACGATCGCTACAAATCAGGAGAAAATCTGCTACTGCCGAATGTTGCAGTTTTTAGTTAAATCGCCTGGCACAAAAAAAAAATCACGAAAAGAGGCCTTGTACTGGACATCGTCGTCGATCATTTATACTACAGTGCGACAACGCTAGGGCAAATGGAAGTTTCGTGGACTAGAGGTCTGCACGGGCCGAAATTTCCAGGCCCGGGTCCGACCGATTCATAGAAAAAAAAATTTGGCCTGGCCCGACCCGATACAAAATTTAAAAGTTCTACCCGGCCCGTAGAAAAAAAAATATTGGACTGGCCCGGAAAAAAGTTAAAATCTCGGCCCGAGACAATTTCTACAAAACATTGATTTTTACGTCGATTTGGTTAAAAATGTGTCTCGTACGAGGAGTTCTGATCAAAAATATGTATCTTAACTTTATTTTCATGTTTATTATCTTCATTTTTATAGAAGTGCCGCAGGCTGCGATATATATATTTTTTTAATGAATCTCTATTTCTTGTATGTAAATGTTTCAGTTATCATTAATATTGTTAATCCATATTCCATGTATTGAAGTGTTAAAAATCTGAATAATGCTTAACAGTAAAATCTTCTAAGACGGAATTGAATAGAAAAGGAGAAAAAATGCATTCTGGACAAGCTCCCTTCTTAGCAAGTGTAAATGTATTATACAGGGTGCAATACGTTATCTATCGCCGACCTTTAATTTCTCAACCTTTGGTCGTAGACATATAGTTCCAATTATAAAAACGTTTCAAATGAGGTAAATATTCATGTTGTGACATTATTTAAAGTAAAAAAAAAAAAAAAAATCAATTTTATAAAAATACGAAATCTAACTTTGTATACGGTTCCCCTGTCCCTATAGTTATATTTAGTAAAAGTTTACACATATCATAACAGATATAACACAAAAATTGACACAGTTATTAAATTTCAAAGTTTGAGATTTTTGCACATGATTTTGTCTTTCATTGAGGGATTGGTTAAAAAATGAATTAAAGTAATTCGAGATCAAATCAGGGTGCAATGTCCTTTTTACGGCGAAACCACCTTTCGCCGGTATCGCCAAATCCGGGAATCACCAGAGAGGGTTATTTCATCTAAAAATTTGAGCTCACTTTTAGGGGTCGTATACAAAGCGAAGAATGAAGCATTCAGTTGTGCATTGCCACCAGTGGAGAACACTTTGAGCAGTATCTCTAGTAGATTCCGACGTTTGATGTATTCATTTTTTATACTAGACTGTTTACTAATATTATAATAAATTGATATTTATTTTTCTGTTTAATTTCAATATTCCATTCTTCAGTACATATGTTCCTATTCATCTCGCCAATGAGTGAGTGATTGTAATGAATATTTTACCACTACTCCCTCTGATCTTGAACGTGTCAGACCTCAGCTCTCTGCCCTTCGGGGCCGCCCCGTCGGGCAGTCTTGTGTTTGACTTCTCCCCGTCCCACTCTACTCTCATGGCCCTGCTTTTAAAAAGTTTTCATAATAAAGAAGTAAGTCCTCGAAATTTTCGTGTTGGAGTTTTTTTTCATTCATTCATGAATCTGGGAATATAATATCTCCTCTACATACGACCTCTAAAAATCAATTCAAATTTTTAGATGAAATAACCCTCTTTGGTGATTCCCCGATTTGGCGATACCGGCGAAAGGTGGAGTCGCCGTAAAAAGGACATTGCACCCTGATTTGATCTCGAATTATTTTAATTCATCTTTTAACTGATCCCTCAATGAAAGACAAAATCATGTGCTAAAATCTCAAACTTTGAAATTTAATAACTGTGTCAATTTTTGTAGTACAGATGTCAAACTTTTTGAGTTATATCTGTTATGGTATGTGTGAACGTTCACTAAATATAACTATAGGGACTGGGGGACCGTATAAAAAGTTAGATTTCGTAATTTTTATAAAATTGATTTTTTACTTTAAATAATGCGACAACATGAATATTTACCTCATTTGAAACGTTTTTGTAATTGGAACTATATGTCTACGACCAACGGTTGAGAAATTAAAGGTCGGCGATCGATAACATATTGCACCCTGTACATTCTTTTCTTACGCATTAGTATAATAATTTTGCATGGATCAACACGTTTTTCAGTTTAAAACAGGGTTCCGCCGGCAGGTTCTTTTTCACATGTTTTACTAGATTTTAATTTAGCTATATTTTAATAAGCGTAGAAATCTACTATTCTTTAAAAATAATAAATTTTAATGTTTAAGTGTAGAATAATGGCGAATTAAAAATTTTTGGGCCAGGCTTCATTTTACTGACCTTTGAATGGACCAGGCTACGCTGAGACAATGATTTTCATACGGGATGGGTCAAAACTAGGACTGAAAATTTTTGGCCTTGAAGACTAGGAATGAAACCAGTCCCGGCTTTCTACAGAAAAAAAAAAGGTTAGGCCCGGCCCGAGCCTTCAGAAAAAAGTGTGGCCGAAAAGAGTGGATACCGTTTTAGATTTATCTTTGAAAAAATCGTATGAACCCACTTCGTAGTGAGTTTTTTATTGGCATTATTCTGTAATGGGCCACAAATAATTTTATAAAAGTAGTGGTGGCTAAAAAAGTGACCACTCCGAGGCCTGGGATAATCACTTTTTTTGGCTCATTACAAAACAGCTGAGAAAAGCAGCAATTCTAGACTGGAGATGAGGCGTGAAAAACTAAGACGAATTCTTTTATCATCACGGAATCAATCTGTTGCCCGAGCATTTACAAAGGGTAATAGAAGTTAATAGTGACTATATTATTGAGGTTTGTATTTTATTTAATTTTTATTAATAAAAAATGTTCCGAAAAAAGAGTAAAAATTGCATAATGCCGACAAATTATACTATTGATTTTCTATTGTTACTAAAGAATATTAAATAGGGCAGAAAAAACTTTTTATGTAAAAATAAATATTGTAAAATATTTAAAATTCTTTGTATGCTGGTGGGGGAGAGCAAATGAGGGGGAAGCGTAAATTTTGGGTGTTAGGTGTTAATTTAGGTGATTATTTATTTATTTTTATTAGTGGGAAGCGAATGTTGTATATTAGTATATTACGGTTTTTTAAAATAAAGAGTTTTAAAGGTTTGATTATCTGTATGCTGGAGAGCAGGGGTCAAGAAGCAAGCGGGAATTTAAAGCAGGGGAATAATTTATATTATTTATTATTTATTGTCATATAGAGCAATAAATAGAGCATAAGAGGTTAAAAAAATAATAATAAAATTTGTAAAATAATTTAAAATTCTTTATATGCCGGTGGGGGGGGGGGGGGGAGCCGGGAGAAAATGTAATTTTAAGCGGTTAGGGGGTTAATTTAGATGATTATCTGTTTTTTTTTTTAATTAGTGAACAATGAATGTTGCAATCTTTATATGCCAGAGGGATGCAAAGGAGGAAGTGGGAATTTTGGGAGGCAGGGGGATGTTGTATATAATTGATAATTTATTCTCACTAAAAAGCTTTAAAATAGGGCAGCAGTTTTTTTTTTTTTTAAATAAAAATGAAGATTTAAAAATATTTTTAACTTCTTTGCATACTGGGGGCGAAAAAGAAGGTAAGCGTAAATTTGGGAGGTTAGTGGAGCGGTAATTTAGATGTCTATTTATTTACTTTTACTAGGGGGATCGGCCCCCTACGAGCTAACGCTCGCCAACCCCCGTTCAGGCACCGCAGTTTCTAAAAGCACGCTAATTTGATCGGCTTTAAAAAGATTTTGAAAGATTGAATTATAATTTAAACAAGTAAGAAAAATCATGCGTACAGCATAGATTATGAAACACTTTCCAACACTCCATGAAAGCTTTAACGAAACTTCATTACTTAGGGAAATAAGGTAAACAAGATGACTAAGTAAACATTTCAAAATCTGACTTCAGTAGTTACCGCCCATAGCCAAATATGTATTCCAATTCTTTTTAACAGCCCCGTATTTTATCTGTATGTTGATATATATACTATATAATGGGAAAATTTAGTTTAGTAAGAAAATGCATAACAGGTAGAAATTCATCTTTCAGCAATTTATACTAATAGATGGAAACATACTTGAATACTCTTGTACAGCCCTGTAGTTTACCTAGTACCTTTATTACATGCCACTATTTAGCTAAAATTTAATTCAAACTAAAACACTCTTAAAACTACTGAAATTACATTTCCAGAAATTATCATCCATAGACGGCCATGTATCCTATTGCGTGGCCTTGTATATCATTTTATCTGTATTCTACAAATATTTCTAAGTAAACTAAATTCAGTTCAGCGTAAAAATGCACAACTCCTTTAAAACCCACCTTTAAGCAATTTATGCTCATACTCAATAACCTTTACGAATTCAGTTCTGTAGCTCTGTATATGAACTATAGCATTTATACGCACTTTACAGTATGCATAAATATAGTGAACAAGTAGTTAAGTGTGATCACAGATCACACAGAGGGTTTCGTGTAATATTCCTTTCAAAACACTTTATCCTTTTGAAAAATCTGCTAGTTCCACATTTCGCAACCAGAGGCGCACTCTATTCTTAACAAACCACTATCCGAACGAAATTCCGTTTTATATACTATCCGTAGATATATTAGTCGATGAGATTGGGCCGATAGCACCAGAGATAAGTAGGCTCCCCAGGCGGTAAAAAGTGGAACTAAAATATGTAAGGCTATGGTGCATAATATGAAAGAATGGTCAAAGGGGGTGTCGGCAAAAGTTGAAAAAGTGCTCCCTGGGTGAAAAGGGCGGACGTTAGAAAAATTGCTTAAAATATACAAGTTAGAGTCCGGAGGAATAAATAATATACAACTTTTTCAAAATTTTATGATTTATCGTATGATGTGTGGTGTTCAGCTATAAGTATGCAAAATTTCAAGTCTCCAACATGTATAGTTTCTGAGAATGGACCCTGTGACAGACGGACAGACAGACAGACAGAGGAGCGAGACGAATAGGGTTTCGTCAGATGAACGAAATCCTAAAAAAGCGCATATCATAATTAAAAATGCATTTCGAGCAATTATTACTAATATACAGTAATTCGGATACAATATAGTATCTGAAATCTTTTCAAATACACCGCAAACAAGTTCCCCTATACCATTATGAACGGAATTCTTTTGTGTGGCCCTGTAAATGAACAATAACTATTCTTTTCACCGCATATTCAACAGAATGCATATTTTAGTGGACTTCATAAATGAATACCAATTTTACTATGTTTAAAAGAGTGTAACACCATTAAAAATCATTTGAAACGATTTTTTCCCATTGGCCGTAATGTAATTGAAAACTTTTGACTGTCCCTGTAAATGAACTAAACACGCTACAAACTTCATTTGAAATAGGGAACGTGAAGTGGTAGAGGTCACTAACATCCAAAAATTTCAGAACGATCCGAGCATATTTACGTGAGTTAGAGCGTGGACAGACGGGCAGACAAACCGAACTCATAAACACTTTTCAACTTTGTTGGAAAGAGTTAAAAAATTGGCGATCTCCCTATAAACGGATTTCTATTCATTTCTCTTTGATTGGGGAATTTTAAGGGAAAATCAGCTGCTGTTAAAAGATACTATGCCTGTTTTCCTCTTTGATTAAATAAAACCAGTTAAACATTTCAAAATAAGCTAATATAAAATGAATTAAGTAAACAGAGTCTTTGTCTCCCGGTATTTTTTAACAAAGCGAAAAGAAAGTTATTTTAAATAAGACATTTTAAGCGGGCTCTCGTGTCAAACACACAAGTCGTATGTTTGTTGTCAATAAATGAATAAATAAATGAAAGACATTTTAAGTGTATCGTTTTTAATCTCACGCAATTTTCACCAAACTTTTGTTTCTCTTTTTAATATTCACGTGAAAATACTTTTGTTAGAAATGAAATATTATTTGCGCTGCCCAACAAAATTAGTTGAAAAGTTCATCTCGAAATATCAAATAAATGTCTCGCGCAATTTTTAAATTTAAACTGTTTTGCAATATTATTTTTTGTTCATTTTATGTAATAAGTGTAATGTGACGTAAATGTGACGTAATTTATCATATTTAAGACTTCTAACGCATGTTAATGAATTTAGTATTTTACAATATCTTTTCTCTGTTAAAATTCGCGTGTAAATATAGTTTTTATGAAGTAATTTTCAATAAGTTCCTGTTTTTTTATACGTAATTATTTAATTCTAATTTGAAATTTTTTTTTCTGTTTATAATAGTCACGTGTAAATAAATTTTTAATTTGAAGCAAACATTATTATTTGCGCTGTTTATACAGTTGGCAACAGGTTAAATTAGTACAATTTTCTAAAATCTCTCTATCTCTCTATTCTAAAAAAAAGTAACTACCGCTGTCACCGCCGCCGCCGCCGGTTTTGAATTTTTTGTGACCGGAGGTCTTTCTTCGGTAATAATAAAAAAACTGTTGCATACAAAAATATGAAAATCGGTAGTATTATAGAAAAATGTTTGATAAACACGCTGATGCAGGCAGTTTTCAAATCGAAGAATTATTTTAAGAGATATTTAATGTCAAAGTTGGACAAAATCGTTCCATTAAAAAAGTTTTATAGGAGCAAAAACTGTACATAGGAATTTAATAATTTTTAGATCATTTTATGCGTCAGAATTTCCCGGTGAGCAGATTGCAGTTAGTTTTTTAATTTGAATAATTTTTCGAGGTTTTATTTCTATTTTAAATTCAAATTTTCAGCATTTCGAGAGATATTTTTTACAAATTTTAGAAAATTGTATTAATTTAAACTGTTGCCAACTGTATAAACAGCGCAAGCAGTAATGTTTGCTTCAAATTAAAAATTTATTTTACACGTGACTATTATAAACAAAAAATATAAAAAGCAGGAACTCATTGAAAATTACGTCATAAAAACTATAGTTACACGTGAATTTTAAATGAGAAAGAATATTGTAAAATAATAAATTCAGTAACATGCGTTAGAAGTCCTAAATAGGAGAATTTACGTCATATTACACTTATTACGTAAAATGAGCAAAAAATAATATTGCAAAACAGTTTTAATTTAAAAATTGCGCGAGACATTTACTTGACATTTTAAGATGATCATAATATATTTCATTTCTAACAAAAGTATTTTGACGTGAATATTAAAAAGAGAAAGAAAAGTTTGGTGAAAATTACGTCAGATTATAATTGTCAGATTCAAATTATAATTCAATCTTCCGAAATCTTTTTAAAGGCGATCAAATTAGCGTGCTGTTAGAGTCTGCGGTGTCTGAACGGGGGTTGACGAGCGTAGCTCGTAGGGGGCAGAGCCCCCTAGTAAGTAAAAAAAATCTCTCGAAATGCTGAAAATTTGAATTTAAAATAGAAATAAAAGCTCAAAAAATGAGTCAAATTTAAAAAATAAACTCATTCTGCACACCGGGAAATTATGACGTATAAAATTATCTAAAAATGATTAAATTCCGATGTGTAGTTTTTGCTCCTATAAAACTTTTTTAATGGAACGATTTTGTCCAACTTTGGCATTAAATATCTCTTTAATTAATTCTTCAATTTGAAAACTGTCTGCATCAGCATGTTTATCAAACATTTCTCTATAATACTACCGATTTTCATACTTTTGTATGCAACAGCTTTTTTAATATTAACAAAGAAAGGCCATGCTTAAGCATTAAAATTGCATGCCGATCTGCCGGGATTATCTATGCAGATTTTCATTGGTCTATTTCCAAATCAAAACTTTTTTTTTATATATATAGAAGGATTAGCAAGAACAGAATGTTGCAGATTATGTTTTTAGATAAAGTTTTAAAGATTTTAATTTCTGTGCGCTGAAGGGGGGAGGGGTGCGAAAGGGAAAGCGAAAATTTTGGTTGACAGGTGGATAATTTATAGGACTAAATAGTTGTTGAATATTAATGATGTGAATTATCACACTGCTAACAAAGCGTAAACCAACTTAGTGAAAAATGTCCAAGCCGGGAATCGAACCCGGGTCCCTGGAATAGATCTCCAGTGCTCTACCACTAAACCACAAGGACGATGTCCAGCTTGGCATTTCTCACTTATGTAAGTCGGTAAGGCTGCTACCGCAGCACAAGATGGAGAAGTCTTCATGAGCACACATTCTAGTGGCATAACATGAGACGCAAATAAACCCAGCATCGGTGAATATACAATTTTAATTAATTTTTCAACTATATTTCAGCAGTGAAATTACGCTTGAAATTATTGAATATTAATGATGTGAATTATCACACTGCTAACAAAGCGTAAACCAACTTAGGGAAAAATGTCCAAGCCGGGAATCGAACCCAGGTCCCTGGAATAGATCTCCAGTGCTCTACCACTAAACCACAAGGACGTGCTTGGACATTTTTCATTTGAAAGCACAGCACGAATGTGCAGAGTTAAAGGAATTGTTTAGCCGAGTGGGGACGGACAAAACTGAGGGTACGACGAAAACTTATTCGGTTGTTAACGGGTTACTAGTTAGAAATCGCGAGGATCGTTTTGGAAACGTTACCAGATTACTAGTTATTCCAAAGGGGTTACGACAGAAAATAAAAGCATTATGTCACGAAGGCACGTCAGTACATTTAGGTGGGACGAAGTCCAAGGATAAATTAATTCGCTATTTTTATTGGCCTAACTGTTATAAAGAAATAGATGAATATATGCGCAGTTGCGATGTTTGTCAAAGAGCGGGTCGAGCGAACGAGAAAAAGAAAGCCCCGTTAAAACTTGTCCCAATAATTCAGGAAGTTTTCAGTAAAATAAATATTGACGCATGTGGATCCCTACCACTGACCACGGATGGACACTGGTATATTTTAACTGCAGTATGTATGGCGTCCAAATACCCAGAGGCGGTTCCGCTTGTGGACCTCTCCTCCATTAGAGTGACTGAGGCGCTGCTGAATATTTTCAGTCGCATCGGATTCCCCAGCCAACTCCAATGCGATCAGGGAAAGTCCTTTACCTCAGCTTTAACGACCGAATTTCTTAATAAATTTGGCATTAAGATCACTCATAGTTCTGTTTATCGTCCCCAGAGTAATCCCGTGGAACGATATAATAGGACTTTAAAACGACTTTTGAGGGCTCTGTGTATTGAATTAGGCGCCGATTGGGATAAACATTTGCCTGCGATTCCGTTAGCTCTTCGAAACGTAGTTCATGAAAGTACAGGTTACTCACCAGCCGAGTTGGTGTATGGAAAAAATCTTCGAACACCTGAGACCTTGATAATGGAACGATGGTCCGACCCTCCACCTGAAAATGATGTAGTGACGGAATATGTGTTTAAATTAATTAATAGTTTGAAACGATGTCGTGAGGTAGCTGTTTCGCACATGGAAGAAATGCAAGGTAAACGAAAGGTTTGGTATGACAAAAACGCGGTAAAACGAGAATTCAAGGAGGGAGATTTAGTGTTGGTTTTAGCCATGACAAGACCAAATAAACTGTCCGTGCAATGGGTAGGGCCGGGAAAAATCAAGAATTAAATATCGGAGACTAATTATGTGGTAGAACTGCCAGGAAGTAGGAATAAAACCCAAATTTATCATGTTAATATGCTGAAACCATATTATACGCGACCCGAACATGTAAATTTGTTGCGCCCCAAAGTTGTTGCTAATTTGTTGTGCTCCACTGGAAGTACCTGTGATGTTTAAATTTTTTTTTATCTATTCTGATGATGTTAAAGGAAAATTCTTAATGAAGGTACTGGTTTGTTATAAAATTGTTGGAGTGCTTATTATTAATCTTAGTATTATTATATAACTGTGTTTATTGTGTTTATTGTGTGTTATGCTGAATCCCTTCCATGGTAACGGAGTACTTTCTGATAAATGTTTTGATTTTGAAATTTTAAATTTTATTAATTTTGGAGTAGATAGCATTGTTAGGGATAGCATTAACTCCGAATTACATTGTGATTGTGCACCCTAGTGTGAAAATTTTTCCCTTAAGGAAAAGTTTATATGGGGCATGGAGGGCTGTGACGTGTCATCTAGGCTCAGGCAGAAACCAGATGACCCCGTAAAGTAATAAATATTTTTAATTGGGATCTCCAGATGCCTAAACTATAACTTAACTTGTCAGTGCTTCACAAAATCCAGATGTAACCTGTAAACTGAATTTAATGATATAAACACTTGAAAAGTGCTGAGTAGCACTTGTAAGAATTGAAACTTTTTTTTAATAACATGAATCAAGATACCACGTGGGTTGCCAAAAAATAAACGGAAGTCTCGAAGGGCCCGTGAAAGATGAGGAGATGCTGCTTTGACGTGACCGACGGCGGTCATTATCGGTCTGCTGGAGGAGCGATCCACTCCTAAAAAGATTAATTTTTCTGTGTCAAGAAATGTATGTGTGCTTGCTGTGTGTGTGTCCGTGTGACGTCAATAAAAAAACTGTAGAAAATGAACTCAAAGTTCTTTTTATTTTAGTTAAGATTAATTCCTTAAGTTAGGTTTTTATTGGCGTTACAGTGGGTCCTAAAAATAATGATGTAAAATTTTGATTGACGCTATGCTATATTAAAAAAATACTTTTATTAATTTCATAATTTTCTTTTTGTTCTATTCATATTCACAGGTGCGAACAATATTTTCAACATGAAAAGATATAGAAAATTATTTCCTGACGCTTTTTCATTCACATCTCTTATTAATTCAAAATATGTGTTTTAAGAGAAATGCTATCAAAATTGGAGTAACGCCTTGTTGTGACGTTGAAAGGTTTGTTTTAAAATTCAGATAAAATTATTTTTGATTTTTATTCTAAAGTATATTCACACATTCAAACAATACTTTAAATTTTTCAATACACCGTTAAATATATCACACTTTCACTGAACTATATTGATATGTATTTATTTCAATAAATTGGTTTATTTTTTGCGTCACACTATGCAAAATTGTTAGTAAAATTTATGTAAATGTTTACTTTGCGTCATAGTATCCAAACTAAGCGAAATGCATGCAAATAGAGAGTATGGCGCAAAGAAACCCTTTACATAAATTTTACTTGCAACTTTCAAAGGAGGTTTAAACGACGTTATGTTTGAAACTAAAATGGAAGACGATCCGAATCAAGATAAAAATGATAGGGTTGCTACGGCATTGATTCGCTTAAATATATCAGACTTACAAATTGTTTATGTTCGTCATGCAAATTCGCCAAATTCGTCTAAAGAAACACATGTCCAGTTAAAATCTGCTCACTAAAGGATTAATTAATCTTCGTAAAAAATTGAATTCAATTAAAACTAAGAAAAAAAATGCAGGAACGTATAAATTCTCTCTTGGAATTGGTAGAAAAATTAAGAAGCATAAGTGGAGTAATACAAGATGATAACTTTATAACAAATGTGCCCTGTTCATTATCAAATTCTTGTATTATTTTTATAACAGCTATTTAAAGTGAAAATGAAACTGAATCATAAAAAAAAATGTTCAAAACATATTAATTGATAATTTTGTAATGCGAGGTGAAATCAAACCAATTCCAACAAAATTGGAATCTGTTGTGTTAAAAGGTAATAGGTATGAGCCTAAACATCTTAATGAATAAAAGTTTTTAAAGGGGAAAAATCATAAAAATCATTTTAACAAGCATTAAACATTTCGAACTTATTCAAAGTTCAGTAATGTAAATAAACACAAACTCACGAGAGATAACATAATTCAACTTGCAGTTGAGAGTATGTGCCCCAAACAATTAAACCCGGAGATGGGTAATTGAGTCACGTTAAAATGGTATATTACGGTGGGAAGGAACTAGTTTTATTGAGTGGATATTTGGCCGTTCTTGTAAACCATGCTTCCAAGAAAATACGGCTTTTGTATACGTTGCAATTTGATTTCATGACCTTGGCGATCTCAAAATCTGGAAAATGATCTGTTTCTATGGCGTGGACTACAATTTTAGAGTTTAAGTTTCTTGAATTGAAGGCATTCTTGTGTTCTTTTAATTGTATCTTCAAGGTATGGCTAGTCTCTCCTATATATATTGCGTCACACTGTTTACATGGGGGTACCATATATTATTGCTATCCGCTGAGAACTGTGGTACTTGTATTTATAATTACAGAGGGATCTTTGTAAAGATTTCTGTAGGATAAAAGATGCAAATATGCTAAAAGTTTTAAAAAGATGCGAGATTTTCTCGGATAGGTTTCTGTAATATGATATGGATATGAATTGATTGAGGCGATTGAAAAGATGGAGGCGTCTCTGTATAGGCATGCATAATTTCAGAAGAAATTCTGTTACACCATCTTGAAGGATATCCATTATTCTTCAAGTCATTAAAAATCTTTTCCTCTTCAATCTCGAAGTTTTCTTCATTACTGCAGTATCGAAGGGTTCTAATTAGCAAAGTTTTAATTACTGCGATCTTATGAGAAATGGGGCATTCTGACCGGAAGTTCATATATTGTCCAGAAGAGATGTCTTTTCGATATACATAGGCGTAGATACTTTGATGGATGGCGTCATCACTTCTTTTAATATGGATATCGAGAAAGTGTAAACAATTATCAACTTCAAGTTCCATGGTAAATTGTTCTGCTGGACAGACTGAGTTAACTGTTTCTAAAAGTAAAAGAAAATTATGATCTTCAGAAATCACGAACACATCATCAACATATCGTCGCCAAATTAATGTTCGGTCCTAATTTACAAATTATTTTATTCTCGTCCTGATTTACAAATTATTTTATTCTCTATAAACTGCATTACAAACCCAGCAATAAAGACAGAGAGTGGCGATCTCATCGCCGTCCCATTAACTTGTTTAAAGAACCGACCATTGAAAGTAAAACATTTTGATATCATGTAGAAATTAAATAGCTTTACCATAGTTTCTTTATCAATATTCGAATCCGAGCTATTATCTGGCCAAAGTTCTTCAATAACAGAACATGCAAAGTCTATTGGGATAGATGTAAAATAACTTCAGGCAGAATAACTGCCGATATCGCAAATGAACTGCGATGTTACGCAGGATCCGTCACAAGATTCTATGGACTTCCAAAAATCCACAAACATGGCTATCCACTAAGACCCATCATAGATTTCACACGTAAACTTACACCCATGTCCAAAATTATCTTTACATGCATAGAATCACGGATTTCGCAGAAATGGTGAATTTCTGTGAAATTTATGAATTTCTGTGGAATTATACATAACATCATAACACATGAATACAGAGGGGGAAATGTAATATTGCTGCTTATGATATAAAACTGTAGCATGAAACAATAAAAAAAAGACAAAAATATGCGACAAGGAGAGTTCTGAAAAACAAGAATAATTCAGGAAAAAATGGACGCTTATGATTTTAATACCGAATGTGATCTCCTCTAACATGAACACACAAATCACAACGGGTTTTCATGCTGTCAATAAAGTTGGTAACAACAGTTTGGGGAATTAAGTTCCACTCTTCCAGCAATGCGGCCTTCAGTTCATTTCCGTCTCTAGGAAGAGGGTGTCTCCGTGCAATTGCTTTCTCAAGGTAGTCACATAAGTTCTCTATCGGGTTGAGATCAGGAGATTTTGCTGGCCACGGTATTCGCTCAATAGCTTCACTTTCAAGATAGTCGTCATGAAGTGTGCTCAATGCGGACAAGCGTTATCGTCCATAAATAAAAAGTCAGATCCATAAGCACTTCTGAAAAGTCGGACATAAGATTCTAAGACCTCATCCCGATATTGCTGGCCGGTCACAGATCCGCTTTTGAAAATGTGTAGGGCGTACGTCCTCGATCATTATTCCGCACCATACCATCACACCTGCACTGCATAAAGTCACATTCAATTATGTTCGAAGGACGATTTCGTGTTCCCGACTCCCTCCAGACATAAACACATTTAGAATCCGATGTTAAACTAAATCTTGATTCATCAGAAAAAAGAACATGGCTACATTGGCATTCACCTCAGTTCTGATGTTCTTTGCACCAACTGAAGCGATCCCTCTTGTGCTGTGCAGACAATGACACATAGCCTTGGCTTTCTGTCATAAAGGCCTTTTTCATTAAGTCTTCTGTACACAGTTTGGCAGGATGTGACTGTTCCAGTCTACAAGCTCTGAACTTAACTGCCGAGCAGTAGACTGTCTGTTACGACGGGCAGTTATTGCCAAATATCGGTCTTCCGAAGCAGTTGTTTTTCGCTTACGACCTTGTCCAAGCTGCCTGACAACAGTGCCAGAGTTCTGAAATCGTTTCCATAACGTAGAGACTGTCTGCCTTGAAATATTCACACATCTCGCTACTTCTGTGATTATCTGGCCTGCTTCTAAACGGTCAATAATTCGCTACTTCATAGATTCTTCCAAATGATACTGCGAAGTCATAACAAATCGTTTTCAGCCCTTACACTTACACACTGAAATTAAACGATATATTGCATAAATTCGCTCCGATATTCACTTTGCGCAACGCGCTTCCTTCACCGTCGCGTGGTGTGACACCGTCGCGTGGTGTGTATATCAGACACCGTTTGATCACTTTTGATTGGATAATGCAAATTAGTCTTGTATTTCACACATTTCCTACAAAAATGGCTTGAATATCCAAGCTATCGCTTGGATATTTCATGAAATATCATTATTTTTGTTTATGTAAAGATAAATTTGGACATGAGTTATAATCTATGAAAATATCTGGCATCTCTTCTCAAACTCTTAACAATGCCTTCTCAATATAGTGTAAATTCTCCACTCGGTTTCCTGGAAGATCTTAGAAATTTTATATCTCCCTTTCCCAGTAATGTAATGGCTCCTTTCGACGTTATATCTTTGTTACTTCTACCCCAATAGACTTTGCATGTTCTGAGTTCTGATATTGAAAAACTCTGGCCTGATAATAGCTCTGATTCGAAGATTGATAAAGAAACTATTGTGAAGCTGTTTAAATTCTCAATGACATGAAATTGTTTTACTTTCAATGATCGGTTCATTAAGCAAATTAATGGGACGGCGATGGGGTCCTCACTCTCTGTCACTATTGCTGAGTCAGTAATGCAGTTTATAGAGAATGAAATTATTTGTAAATCAAGACCGACCATTAAGCTTTGGCAACGATATGTTGATGATGTGTTCGTAGTTTCTGAAGATCATAATCTTACTTTAATTTTATAAACAGCTAACTCAGTCTGTCTGGCAGTACAATTTACTATCGAACTCGAAGTTGATAATTGTTTACACTTTCTCGATATCCATATTAAAAGAAGTGATGACGCCATCCATCAAAGTACCTGTACCTCTGTATATCGAAAAGACACATCTTCTGTACAAAATCTGAACTTCCGATCAGAATGCCCCATTTCTCTAAAGATCGCAGTAATTGAAATTTTACTAATTAGAGCCTTTCGCTATTGCAGTAATGAAGAATTCTTCGAGATTGAAAAGAAAAAGATTTTTAATGACATGAAGAATAATGATATCCTTCAAGATGCTGTAACAGAATTTTTTCTGAAATTATTTATGCCTATACAGTGACGCTTCCAACTTTTCAACGGAATACTATCAATCAATTCATACCCATACCATATTACAGAAACTTATCGGAGAAAATCATGCACCTTTTTAAACATTTTAGTATATTTACATCTTATATCCCACAGAAATCTTTACAAGGCTCTCTCTGTAATTTTAAATACAAATACCCCAGTTCTCCACGGAAAAGAATAATAGAAGAAAAGAAAGGAATAGAAGAAAGGATGTCGACTCCCAGCGCTGAAAGTCGTCTTTTCTGTGTCCCAGTGTCAAAACCAATCTGAGAATCAGAAAAAGCCGCATGTTTGAAAGCAAGCATACGGGCAAGTGTCGCCATCTATGATCGGAATTTGGAACTAATTATTTACATTCGCTTGAAGAAAATTTTTCATCCTGAGAAGCATTTTAGTTCAAGCCGCACTCCTGTACGACAATTACTTGATTTTATATTGATTTTTAAAATGTGTCCAGGAATTTTCGGACACCCTGTACATTGGAGAGACTAGCCGTACCTTGGAGATACGATTAAAAGAACACAGGAATGCCCTTAATTCAAAAAATTTAAACTTTAAAATTGTAGTCCAAGCCATAGAAACAGATCATTTTCAAGATTTTGAGACGGCCAAGGTCATGAAAATCAAAATTCAATGCATATAAAAGCCTTTTTTTTCCCTGGAGGCATGGTTTACTAGAACTGCCAAATCATTGAGCTCTACAATAATACGGAGAGCTAACTCACCGATCCACTTTCTGCCGCGATCTCATCACACTTTCAATGCGCGCGCGCAAGTAATGAGTCCTGCACTTTTCTTAATATTACAAGCATTTTTTTCAAAATTTTCCGCATACTTTTTATCAATTTTGGTGTTTTCTACATCTTTTTGATATTTTTATGAGCAATACTTAATAAATATTTCAGTTTTTTTTTCTTTGAGCTTACCTAAATTTTCATATTTAACTAATATCAAACTAAAAAATTGCGATTAACTTAAATAAAAGCTATAGTTTTTTCAATAAAAAATGTATATCAGTGAAAATTGTAGTAACTTCGCCAATTTTTTAAAAGAAAATTCAATTTGAAAATATCCACCCCATACTACTCTGTGGGAGGAAATCTATGTTTTGCCAAAAATTTCCCCCGGAAAATCTTGGACATTGTATTCATGGGCGGACCGCTGGATTCAATGTACCAGAATAGGGATTTAGCCCTCCGTTCTATTATTGAGCTCAGTGGGCCAAACACACACTCAATGAAGCTAGTTTCTTCCCACCGGAATATACCATTTTAACCTGACTCAATTACCCATCTTCGTGTTTAATTGTTCATGGCACATGCTTTCAACTGCAAGTTGTTAAATTATGTTATCTCTCATGATTTTGTGTTTATTTACATTACTGAAGAGGAACTTTGAATCAGTTCGAAACGTTTAATCTTTTTTTAAATCATTTTTATGTTCTTTTTAACTATTTAATTAAATTGTTTGTATTTTTGTAATTGTTTTTAATAAAAGTTTTATTCTCATTGTAAAAAGAATAATCACAATCGTGAAGATTAAAGCTCTTAATGCGAACAAACCAAAGCCTAATTTTATTCAAGATAGATCACGTCAACAATTTGAAAAACTAAAAAAAAATTCTGCTTCTACCGGGAGAAGCTAAAATGGAAAATTAACAAAATGTACACAGAACAATTGCGAAATAATAGAAGAATCAAATTCTGCTGGCTTTTTTATGAAATTTCAACGAGAGGGAAATAAAAATGAAAACGTTGTCATTAATTCAGGTACGTCTGTTCATTTAGCAATTTTTTTAGAATTGTTCTCAGAATTTAAGAATTCAAGTAAGCAAAAAATTACAATTGCTAATGGAACTAAATTAGCTGCAAAAGTAAAGAGTTAATATACACTTAATGTTGAAACTCTTAACAGTCAAACAAATAAAGTAACATTAGATCATGCATTATATGTCAGTCCCCGAATTAGATAGTAATTTGTTGTCTGTCGAATCTTGCGCTGACAAAGGTTATGTAGTTACATTGTGATCTATGCTCAATTAAGAAAGGGGCGATTCTCAAAAGGTGGGCACTGGACACTCGACATAACTTTAAGCCTTTCAAACATAACTGTAATTATCATTGACTTTATTTTTTTTTTACACTGAGTTTTTAATTCTATTCAGAGACAGAAAATGACATAATTTATTGTAAAAGCTTTGTATAAATATCTTAAAATTTTATTATTTTATGCTAAAGAGGCCAATTTCGGACATTTATAACGATAACTGCTCCAATGTACCACCAAGAAAAAGAGTTTTAACTTTTTTCCAGTTGGTTCCAATGGTAAACAACGAATGCATAAAGGAAACGGATGATTTTTTGATAATTTCGTTAAGAGATGGCAGGCTGATTTATTGCTTTTTTGAAGATAGAAGGACTTTTCTATAAAGATTTTTTTTGTATTTTGTTATGTCCGAAAGTAACGTACGCGACAAAGCATTTGATTTTATTATTATTATTACTGGATAACAAAAAGTTAATTATACATATATATATATGTATACACATACAATTATAGGACACATTTACTACATTCTTAGTCTTAAGAATTTTTTAAATACTAAGCGCAACGTCCAAAATCTTTAATGTACGTGCGAAAAAATGTCCAAAATTTGTAATGTACACAACTGCTAATTAAATGTTATAATAATTAATTTTCCAGAATAGTTGCTGTCTTTTAATGTTTGTGTATAATTTTGTAGACATACTATTAAAAATATTAATATATTATATTTATGGACAAAATACTATACTATTAAAGAAAAATTGGCCTTAAATTTGAAAATTTTAAAAATTATTACAAAATTACATATTGTTAACGTTTAATGATTCCACCTTTTGAGAATCTCCCAATGATAATCGTAGTTGCAGATGCAAAAGTTGATAATGATTTTTGTAGTTTCAAAATAATACATTTAAATAAAAATGTTTATAGTGCTTTAGAGATGTTACCTGCTGGTTCTAATGCCAACTGATTTTAAAATGGCGCAAAACGCTATGCCATAGAAATTTGGAATCCATCGATCTTTTCCTTCTTTTATTTTTCGGGGAAAAGGAAGGGCGCAATGATATTTTATTAAGGCAGTTCTCAACTGCACTGCTCAACAAGAGCGAATGTTTCTGACACATTTACTAACTCATTTTAAAACGTAAAGGCATACAAAATTAGCAGGACTGACTATTGAAGCGATTTGGAATCGAAATGAGTTATCAGTTCTTTAATAAATAAATTAGTTATCGAGTTATAAACAATTTTGCTCACGTGACAACCCGTTTTTACTTTCTTCTATCTTTACAAGAAGAAAGTATTGGATTCGTGAAAATTTTCTATTTTCGACAGATTTACACGTTTTAGGGGACAGAGATTCCGAAAAACATGTTTTTACAAAATGTCTGTCTGTGAGTCTGTGCATCTGTGAGTCTGTCTGTCTGTATGTGACACAAATTTTGTGGGCACTCTATCTCAAGAACTAATGCACGGAATTTAATAAAAAGTTATATTCAGTTAGTCCCTTATATAAATTGGTGCTGATTAGTTTTTGGCGTAAATCGCTCAACAGGTGCCGCTGCTATGCAGCCTTTTTCACGATTTCCGCAATAGCTCAATCTCCAGAACTAATGCACGGATTTTCCTCAAACTTCAGATTCAGTTAGTCCTTGACATGAATTCAAGTTTTGTATATTTTGGTGTAAATCGCTCAACAGGTGGCGCTGCTATACTGCATTTTTGCGATTTCCGCAATAGCTCTATCTCAACAACTAATGCTTGGATTTTCATCAAACTTCAGATTCAAGTATACTTTGATATGAATTAGGGCTGTTTGTGTTTTGGTACAAATCGCTCAACAGGTGGCGCTGCTATGCTGCACTTTTCAGAATTTCCATTATAGCTGTATCTCAAGAACTAATGCAATAATTTTCACCAAACTTCAGAATCAGTTAATACTTGACATCAATTGACATTTTGTACATTTTGGTGTAAATCGCTCAACAGGTGGCACTGCTATGCTGTATTTTTCAGAATTTCCACTATAGGTGTATCTCAAGAACTAATGCACAAATCTTCATCAAACTTTAGAATCAGTTAGTTTTAGACATGAATTGACATTTTATACAGTTTGGTGTAAATCGCTTAATAGGTGGCGCTGTTATGCTGTTTTTGTGATTTTCGCAATAGCTCTATCTCAAGAACTAATGCTTGGATTTTCAACGAACTTCAGACCCATGTATACCTGGATATCAATTATTGTTGTTTATGTATTGGTGTAAATCACTCAACAGGTGGCGCTGCTATAGTTCTATCTCAAGAACTAAGACACGAATTTTTATCAAACTTGAAATTTAGATACACTTTGATATGAATTGGTGCTAAATTGATGTAATTTCTTGTACTATTTAAATGATTTAATTGACGTGATTTATATAGAAGAAAGTTTTGTGATGGCCACAACATACTAGTTTTTCTCTTCTCTCAGGCTGGTTTTTATCCTTTCGACCAGAAATTCGGTCCAAAACGCGAATTCTGACGGTATTTTCTGAAAGACCTTTTACTTCTACTCAAAAAATGAAAAAGTCTTTCAATTACATAGTTTCTGAATAACAACACCTTCCAATTTTATGCGTTTCGGAACAAAAATGAACTAAAACTTGTGTCATAAAGTTGCCTCTTTGGATTTGAGAACAGCCTAAAATTAAAAGCGCTTTTAATGGTTTTTAATTTAACTTCAAATGGCTATTGAATTTCTACATTTACAGCCATTTTTTTGCCATTTCTCCTTTTTTTTTTAGACATAGCAAATTAGTGTACTTTTAGAGACTGCAAGGTCTTACATGGGGCGGTAGGGAGCAGATCCTTTCAGTGATTTAAATATCTAAAATATTTTTATAGATTAAAGACAAACTTCAAAATGATGATTTTAAATAAAACAAATTGGGCTTGATATCAAATTAGGCCCCTTGGAATGTTAATTTAAACAGTTGATTATTTTCCGCACAAAACCCAAAATACTCGTTGTTTAAATTTCTACTTCAATATGTAATATACTTAATATATATAACGTGCTATTTAAGGTAAAAGAAGCAAACAAAAATAGATTTAAAAAATCATTTTATTATCAGAGATAACATAAAATATGGCTGTCACACCCATCATGTCCAAGCATAACAATATGTAGCCAAATAAAAATTTTGATATACTAACAACTCATCTACTTTTTAAATAGAATATAACTAATCTGTACATTCTTACAATCTCTAATTATTATTCATTATTTAATAAATAAAAAATTATACCTGATGTGTTTGGCAGTTTGCATTATCAAAGATATTTTACCGCTTAATTACTAATGATCATATAAATGGGTTGTATTGTAATTAGAAATTCTGTTTTTAGCATAAAATCTAACATATAAATTAAAATTAAATTTAACGAAATAAATTAAAGAATAAAAAGACACCATGTAAACATCATTTAATAGTAATATGAAATTTATAAACAATTATGTTAAATAGAAATAATATTTTTAATACACAAATTGCTATCAGCTAACTCAGATTGAAAAATTATCTGTAGAAGTATATCAGTGTTGTCTTTATAAATAACCAATAAGTTGTCGAAGAAAAATGCTATACAAAGTACCTGTAATTGATTATCATTAGGAAAAAAATCAAATTCAGTATATTTAAAAAATATATATATAATAAATAATAGTACTCACAGGAAATTTAATAAGAAATCTGCTTCTAAATTATAAATGCTCAATATAAAGTCTTTTATGAAAGCATCATTTAATAGAAAAATAGCAGAAAAAAAAAATGCTTAGAATTAAAATTTTTGTATGAAGTTTTATAATTTCAGAGTAATTTTGAAGTTTAGTGTTACCAATCTGCACTAAGATAATTCTGATAAGTTTAAAAAAGAAGAGTTGGCTATTTTGAACCACTTGTAAACGTATATTAGATCTAAAAACTATTAATATCGTCTTATACAATGGAAATTAACACTAGAACAATCGAATCTAACGGTTTTCAAATTTCTTGTTAGATTTTACTAAAACTATTAAGGTGTATTGTCAAGATTTATGTTGACCTTTGTCAAAATAAAATAAAAGATTACACATGTCGATTTAGTAGCATCACGGAGCACTTTGAATTTGAAGTTCTGGATATTTTTGATGCATCCAATGGTTTTGTAAAACACTTTAAAAGAGTATTTCGAAATAAAAACTTCAAGTTAAAAGTTTCATACTATTTGAGTAATTTCGAGATTTAATTACGAATAAACACTAATTTAATTTCGATATGCCTAAAAAAGATTAGACTATTTTGAACTATATGCAAATCTATATCAAATTCTAATGTTTCATGCAATAAAAATTAACACTAGAAAAAAATCAAGCCCTTTATTTTTACAAGTTACAGTTGTATTATTAAAATTTACAAAATTTATTGATTTTTTTTTTTCTTTTTGTCATTAATGCTGACTTTTGTCGGAAAAAAGAAAGAATTAAACACAGTCCTCCCCACTTAATCGGGTCACGGATAATCGAATGCCCCGCTTATTCGAATAGAATCCTCTGGAACCGAATTTATTCCTATTGGTTCTATGTTATTTTCCCGCTTAAACCAAATACCTTTTACGAACGTCCCCGCTTAATTGAATAAGAACTGTGTGACCGATGTTTGAAAATATGCGCGGAAAGGGCGTTTCAGTTGGAATTTCCTTCCAGCTTTTATCATTTTCGGTTTCTTTACGCTGAAAACAAATTTTCAGTTCTTCCTGCAATGGTTTCGGCCGGCAGGTGTATAATGGAGAGGTCAAATGATTTCCCCACCACCACTTATTGCTGTTAACCAGGCTTTAATGGCAATGCGTCGTCACTGCGAGACTCGAGATGGTAGTTATGATATTTTGCACTCATTCGAAAAATAACTCGATATTTATTCCTTTAAAATTCCACTTAAACAAACCACTTTAAACGATTTTTTTAAGGCAGTATACGTAAAGTAAATTAGATGTAGCAAAGGTTTGACCAAATTCAAACGAGCTACATTAAGTGTGATGTAAACCATAATGTAAGTACTGACATTAAATTAATACGTATTTACTTTATATTAGCATTTGTATTTATTTTAGTTTATCTTATTCTATTAACGATTTATTATGCTGTTAATTATATATACGATAGACGGTTATTTTGCCTTTTTATTACGCATTAAATATTACAGTTATGAATCCCCGTTTAATCAAATTCCCCGCTTAATCTAATATTATTTCTGGAACCATCAATATTTGTTTAAACGGCGACGACCGTATGCCTAATTTACTAGCCTTTAATTTCGAAATTCTGACTATAAGATATCAATATGCAACAAAATCCATTAAAATAAAAAGTCTATAGAATGAGTTTTTGACCAAAATAAAAAAGGAAATCAATATAGTTATCAAGAGGTCGACAAATCCAGGTCTCCACGGCCAGAAAATTTAGCGATATTTACCGTAATTTATGTAATAAACGCCACTTTATCAGTAATGGTCTTTTATTCTAAAAGTAAAGTGGAACTTTTATTGTGTCTCATTTTGTCTAATAAAGTGTGTGTGTGTGTGTGTCGGGGGGGGGGGGGGGGGGATCCTAAATACTGCGCCGCATTAAGGCTCCTCACCAGTCAGGCTGGAAATTTCCCTCGCTAGTGCTAAATCTTGGAATGCATCCGTATTTTTCCAATTTCTCCTCGGAAAATTATTTTTTTCCCTCTGTTTTCTGTAGGCTCTTCTTGAAGAATGTTTTTTCTTTTTGTTTGACAAAATATTTTTAAAATGCATTATTAGTTTTATTTAAGGTGTTAAAATCTTACTTATAACTCGACAGCTTCACTTAGATTTAAATACCTAAAGCATAAAATTAAATATATATTTTAGAAACATTTTAAAGCAATAAAAATGAAAGAAACTTTCTTCAAGAAGAGCATACAGAAAATAGAAGGTAAAAATTATAATTTTCCGAGGAGAAATTTGAAAAATACGGATGCATTCCAGGCCCATAAGTTAACACTAGAGAGGAGAATTTGTGTCCTGATTGATAACAAGCCGGAAAAATCGTAAACACCGCCCTGACTAAATGATATCTTCACTGTAAAACTACAAAACATGTGCATGGTCATCCCAGATAAAATCAACAATAGTTTTAAAGTTACACTAGTAGTACACTGTAATTAATTTATGCAACGTTACTCCATAAAACTGGTGGCAGCCTTGCTGCCTCCATTTTACTGAGTAAGTTAACCGATATAACTGGTGTTACGTTACACTAAGGTGTAATATTACACCAGTTATATCAGTTTAAATTACACCATTATATAAGTTAAATTAATTGAAATGGGCATGTTGTCAACAATTTTATGGAGTAATGTTACATAAAATTTTTACAGTGTAATCATAGCTAAGTAAAAAAATGTAATTGCTTTAAATTTGAATATTTTGTATAGTTTGTTATGTTATTTTATTATTTGCATTTATCGCCATTTCTAGTTAAATTAAAGATTAAATTTACAGTAAACTTTGTCTAAGGTGTACTACGTGTATGACGGAAATCTGCCTAAAGCGGAAAGATTTTTAAGTCACACAGAACTTAGTTTCAATACTCTCTCTATCACTCTTACTCTACTCTACTGAACTCTGTCATATAAGATGAGTCTGTGTAAAATTTTCTGGGTAAAATTTTCTGGGTCTCGATTGATTATGCCTTAGGCAGAGTTTTCTATATTTATGTGAGTGGTAATATTTATGATTTTATACCACTGTAATATTATTACTTCATTATATATTTTTTAATCAGCACATCTAAAAAATAAATAAATAAATAACATGGTTGATAGAAAAGTTACAATTTTCTCAAACCAAAGCTGTTAATAACATACTACTACAGCAGTCGCTAAAATAAAAAATAACTTATATTTAAAACTGGATACTAGCATTTTGGTCTGGCTCCTAGATTTAGGAGAAATTTGTCGAGCCTCGTTTATTATTTTATGCAAAAAGTTTTAGTAGTAAACAGGTAAAAATGTTCAAAAACTGTAGTTCGAAATAAGTACAACATGTGTTGAAAAAAGGCAGTTTAGCGAAATAAATGCTTTAAAATCCTGTTATGTATCATCATTCTTTTTATTAACTGATAATCTATTGAAATGCAAACAAACACAATATGAAAAGTAAATTAATAAATAACAATATGAACTGATTTATTTCGCTGACATTTGTTTGGAGAACAAAAAAATAAGATGCTCTGCTTTTTCTGTTTTTTTTCTTTTCTTTTAAATTTTGATAATTTTGAACAAAATGTGCAACAGAAAATCCTCAAAATGCAAATTTTAGTCATATACAGTTCATAAATAAAATTTCAATAAATGCATAATAATTATTATAAGGATCATCCATTACACTTTAAGAGAATGGTGGGTGTCCAAAAGAAGCAAGCAAACTCTTTTTGAACGTACAGTAGACGTCTGCACGGGCCGAAATTTCCAGGCCCGTTCCCGGCCCGACTCATAAAAAAATTTTTCGGCCCGGCCCTGTATAACTGCTAAAAGTTCGGTTCGAGCCCGGCCCGGAAAAAAGTTAAAATCTCGGTCCGAGTGATTGCTACAAAACATTGATTTTTATGTCGATTTGTTTAAAAATTTGACGCTTACGAGGAGTTCTGACCAAAAATATTTATCTTAACTTTTTTTTCATGTTTCTAAACTTCATTTTTATAGAAGTGCCGCAGGCTGTGATACTTATTTTTTTTAATGAATTGCTATTTGTTCTATGTAAATGTTTCAGTTATCATTAATATTGTTAATCCATATTCCATGTATTGAATTGTTAAAAATCTGAAAAATGCTATACAGTAAAATCTTCTAAGACTCAATTACATGGAAAAGAAAAAAAAATGTATTATAGACAAGTTCCCTTCTTAGCAAATGTAATTGTATTATATATTCTTTTCTTAAGTATTAGTATATTAATTTTGCATATATCAACACGTTTTTCAGTTTAAAATAGGATTCCGTCATAGGCAGGTTCCTTTTCACGCATTTTACTATAATTTAATTAGCGTAGAAATTTACTATTCTTTAAAAAGAATAAATTTTAATGTTTAATTGTAGAATAATGGCGATTCAAAAATGTATGCATATTTTACAAAAATCTTTGGGCCAGGGTTAATTTTACTGGCCTTTGAACGGACAGGTCACGCCGAGACAGTGATTTTCATACGGGCTGGTTCAAAACTAGGACTGAAAATTTTGGGCCGTGAAGACTAAAAAAAAAAACCAGTCTCGGCTCTGTACAGAAAAAATAAGTTAGGCCCGGCCCGAATCTTCCGGAAAAAAGTAAGGCCCGAACTCGGCCCGTAAAGAGTAATCACTAGACCCAGCCCGGCCCGAGCCTTCAGAAAAAAGTAAGGCCCGGGCCCGGCCCGAGTGCCGCAAATGAAAACAGGCCCGAGCCCGGCCCGTGCAGATCTCTAACGTACAGTGTACGGGCGAAATTGCTATGGGGTTAAAGTAACATTCCATTATTGTTTCTTTATTTGTTTGTGCAATTTCAGCAAGCTTTGTAGCAATAAATAACAAAAAATAAATTTTAATATTAATTTGCCACTAATTTTACTTTTAATCTTACACCCAATAAAGTGTTTTTAAAGAAAAGTTAATTTGAATGTAGGTTTACAAAACTCTTTTGTAAGACGCATTTTTCCCCTTGCAAGATTTTTCTGGATAACTATGCCACAAAGCCCATAAAATATATAAAAAAAAAAAAAAAAAAAAAAAAAAAAAAAAAGAAGTTAAATCAAAGTTATTTAAATAGTATATTGAATACAAATGAAATAATATACCCGTGATCATTTTTCTTAAATGAACATTCAAAGCAAAATGTGGTTTGGTGATGTTTTCTAAACTGCACATTAATATTTTAATTTTCCTCGCTATTTTTAATGCCCGCAAGAATTCACATTTTTCTGTATCAGCATGTCTTAAGGGTGTATTCGAAAAAATGTTTTTCCGCCCTCAACAGCTCGAAATTTTCTGAGACATTTTCAGACTCATATTTAAACGTAAAAACATGAAACTTGCTGGGGGTGATTTTTGAAGACATGTTTAACATGCCGTGTGATTTCATTTTCAGCTCAATTAATTAGAATTTCATTTTTAAACAATTATTTTCTCAGTATGACCATTTTTTTTCATTCCCAGATCGCGCGCTTCGGAAAATTCGGTTCAAAACGCCAACTTTGACAGCGTTTAATACAGTATTTTCTGCATTTATCAAAAAATCGAGAAGCACGGCACATTATGTAGTTTCTGAATAAGAGAATTTCCCAGTTTGATGCGTTTGAGAGCAAAAATGGATTTAAAAATGAATCAGAAAATAAGCAGTTTAGATCGGAATACACCCTTAAATCTTTCTGTCTGTCTTTACCTTGCTATTATAATAGAAATTATTATTATGTACATGCAATAAATAAAATGCTGGTAAGAAACACGCCAGGGGGGGGGGGGGGGGATTCCAAAAAAAGTGCAAAAAGTACTTGCAGCAAATCGCCGGCGTGATTTGAGAACATTTTTCTGATATTTGACGATATTTCCATCTTTTGACTGGGGAATTACAGGAAATTTTGAGCTAAGTTTTCACTATACAGTAGAACCCCGCTAATCCGAAATTTCTGCTAATTCGAACCGATTTCTTTTCGAATATTATTACTTGAAAAGATAAAAAAAAAATTACTCAGTAATGTATAAGTGGAACATATGTACACTAATATAAAAGGAAAACGTGCACTGTAGGCCTACTCGTAGAAGATATCTTTAAAAAATCCCAAATATCTTTTTGTTTACCAGTCATTATAAAATTCTTTTGTTAAATGCAAAGAGTATTTAATTCTGATGATAAAAATTTATTTTTCCTTTGAACACAGTTTGATTTCGAAAATTACCTACAGAAATGTTTTTTCTCTTCATCCCCCGTCGACTGGTGATTGAGCTATTTATACATTCGTGATTTTGAACCGTTTGTAATGGGTTATTACGACATTCCTCATTCTGAAGTTCCACTGGATTGTTATAAACAGGGGTAGTGATTAAACAGGAATACTATTTTTTCTCCCGAAAGTCGTGCCGGATTATCCAGCATGCCGGACCTTAGGATGTTTACTATACAACTGAATACTTAAATTTTTTATAGCAGGCATCTTTTTCTTTTCTGTTTTTATTAGAATTTCGGGTAATCCGAACTGGCACCGGTCCAAATTAGTTTGGATTAGCGGGGTTCTAGTGTATTTCTTTTATTCGAAAGGATATAAATAAAAACTATGTCCCTAAAATGAAAAAGGGGTTGAAGCAGCGTTGTCGGAAAAATGGGCAAATGAAAGCGGACTTTTTCGTGAATAAAATGAATAAAATCAACGGAAAAATACATATCAATTTATGGATTGTTTTTTATTTTAAGAATAAAAGTGCAAAGTGTTATTTTATTAAAGTGCCATGTATTTTTTATTTCATTTATTTATTTTGCGTTATTATTATTTGATGATTGGAATTTTAAAGTTAAATTAAAAAAGCTGTGAAAGAAAAGAAAACAAAGGATATCTTCGGTCGAAGGAAACTTCGGCGCTGAGAAAAATTCTTTTAGAATAATAATAAGTTATGCCAGTGGAAAAAATACTCTTACATTCCCAGTACTATTTCACTAAAATTTTTATTTGAAATACTTGTCAAGAAGCTTTTATTTGTCATTTGTACGTGTAATTTGCAGTAGCTCCGAAATACTTTCAAATGAATTTGATTGAAAAATTTAGAGATAAATAAATGTATTGAAAAAGATTGCCGATGTGTTCATACAAAAATCTTTAATGCAAAGAAAAAAAAATTATCTGATTGAAAGTATGCAATAAAATACTGAAACATTTGTATAAAAATGCAATAAATATTGCACTTTTGACTATACGATACTTATAAATGCTGCTAACATTCCATTTGATTTAAAAGTGTTTCATCTAGTTTCATTAAAAAGTGATGATTACTTTAAAATTCAAATAAATAGCTAGCTTAATTTCGCGAGGCAATAGTTCTTATTCTGTCAGCTACAAATCTGCAACGAATGACGCAAATGCAGGAACAATTTGCATTTCTAAATAGTTTTACAGCACATTTAACTGTTCCAAAATATTTCAGATCTCTGGTATTTGAGAATTTTATGTTTTGTACAAACACTATTTGTGATATTGAGGCTATCACATAATCTCTTACAGAGAGCGCTTCTTTTAAAGGAAGCTTTTAAACCACAAATGTTTTTATCAGAAACTGTACAACAAACATCACAGAACTTTTTGAAACTAATATCCCCAGTGGCAAAAATCATCAGTCCATCGCCGTAGGATAGTTCAAAATGATATAGAATGGCGGCCATAGTAAACAGTTTTTGGCCATTTTAGTTTACATTTAACGTTCTTGAGCATATAGTTTAATTTGAACTAATTCCACTATATTTACACCTGAGGTGCTAGGCCATCACACTCTGGGTCTTTAGTAGTTGTTGGCTGAACCAGCCTCGGATGAAAGTACGGGTGAAATTTGAAACCCGGATATAATGAAGGCAACCTCGTTGTCGACAATGGTACAGATGAATACATAGATGAGGGATTTCCAGTAATTGGAGAAGCAATTGAGGTTGACGGCGACAAGGTGGAACTGGAAGCTTGCGTCCTTATTGACGTGGTAGCAGTAGGTGATTGCAAATGCGGTGAACCCGGAATCAGACCTGGATTCATTGCAAAAGGTGGAAAAGCAGATCGCTGCAGTCCAAAATACAGGCTTTGTAAATTAGCTTGATTCTGTTGTGTTTGGTGCATTAAAGAACTGAGATCGGCCATGCTTAGAGGCATAGAAGGGAATTTCCAAGGAGATCCTGGCTGGCTTGCCATGAACAGTAGATCAGCGCTCGATGGAACGCCTGCTAGTCCTAAAACAACAACAACAACAACAATAAATCAAAACGTATATATATATATATATATATATTGAGTTAATTAACAGAAATTATGGCATTTTGCTCATGGTGCACTATGTTATTTTTTCATTTGCTTTATCTTTCAATCTATTATTTTTAATTTTCTTGCATATTTCTCCTGGTCTCAAATTTGGGATGTATGCACAATTATGTGTTAAATATTTTACAATGTTTGATTAAAAAAAATAGATAAAATTATTGTAATTTAAAACAATATTTTTATCTTAAAAAAATTATAAACATCTATAAATGCAAACACGCAACATGAATATTTAAGGAATTTTTGTTTTTGTTTGTTTGCTTTTATTTAAAACTGAGTGTCAGGTCTCTGACGCTAATAAGTATGTAACTAATTAAGACTATTATTATCTGATGTTATCTTTTACTTATCTATTGTATTACATATGTATCACTTTCTGCGTACTTGGGGTTTAAGGTAATATTTTTCCTTATCTTGAAGTTGATCCGAGCTATTTTAGTTAGATTGCATTGCATGGAAAAGCTTTATTGTATCAATGAATTCCAGTTTCCCAGTCTATTCAAGAACGCATACCTCAGATAAGGCAAACAAAAAGTCCACGGGCTATCTATTGAGATAGTGGACGCCACGGGAAGGGGGAAATTTTAGATAAGAAAAGACGTACCGGTTTGAAGGGAAAAAACTCCGTATGGTGGCTTTGGGAGGAATGGTTGACAGAAAAACAGGAGAGTTCTGGCGAAGACCTCTTGGAGGGAGGTTTGTAGTGTTTTGGTGGAGTTGTAGTGAGTTGCGGGAAAGGGTTTAAGTCCTGAGTGGAGGGGTCCTGCGTGGTCCTGAGATAAACCTTATGAGATACCGTAGGGTGGGAAGGAAATAGTGTATTTTAGTAAGTTGACTCAGTACGTAGGAGGTATTTGTTATATAACTTAGTATCGGGCCGGATCGTCTATATCCGAGCCCTTAAATGTAAATAACGCTTCGTTTCTATGTAAATAATTTGTAAATAAATTGTTCTTTAGCATTAATTCAATAAGTTTAGCATTTTTGATAATCCTTCTCACATCGTGTCCGATGTCACGTATTTATATCGGTGGTGGCAGCATATCAAATAAAATAACATTTTTTCAAAGTCAGTACCAGTGGTGATCGTGAATCCGAGAAAATTAATCAGCGTGTGGACTGAAGAAGAGTGCAACACTGAGTACTTAAGAAATGGTCTACATACAACTATTTTGCTGAATTATATGTATCATTTTGAAAAATCGGCTAAGAGTAATTAAAGCTGAGTTTACTTAACTTAACTTATTTAATTATTTATATATTTAACTAATTAATACATGTTTCTTTACTTTATGTATGAAACTGTGATTTAAGGCTATTCTCAAATCAAAACTTTCTTTTTTTTTCCTGACACATTTTTTAATTTAGTTTTGTTCGCAAACATGTCAAATTGGTGGGTGCATTTTCTAAGAAACTGTGTAATCGAAACTATTTTTCCTTTTTTCGGTAAAAGCAGAAGATTTTTCAGAAAATGCTGTCAAATTTGGCGTTTTGGACATAATTTCCGGACGTGATAGCGCAAGAAAGGGAAAATCTGCCGTTCTAAGACAACATTCGCTTTTAATTCAATATGTAATTCATTTATCGAAAAATGAAAAAAAAAAGCCTGTTCGATTACAAATCACTTTAATAATCATGCCTGCAAGTATCAGGCATTTTACTCAAAAATGATTCAGAAAATGTGTTAGAAAATTTCGCGTTGTTAAGCGGATTTTTTTTTTTTTTTTTTTTTTTTTTTTTTTGAGAACCGCATTTACAGGCTAATTCTCTAACGTGAAAACATCCACTCGCTAATTTCTTATAGAATTTTTTTTTTTTTTTTAACTGACTCGGTTCCCTTTTAATGATTTTAATTTTTTTTTCATTGGTAGATCTCTACAAAGGCCATTTTTTACTTTTTTTATTTTGTTCATATTAGTTTTTTTAATGAGGATACTTTCACTTTCGAAAGCGGTTCCGAAAGTGAAAGTATCCTCATAAAAAAAACCTTTGAACAAACTCGAAAAAGTAAATAAACGGCCTTTGTAATGATCTTCTTTAGCTATCCAATGAAAAAAAAAATCATTTAAAAATATTAAAATGCAAACTAGATATATATATATATATATAATATATCAAAGCATTAACATTAGCGAGCGGTTGTTTTCGCGTGAGTGAAGTAGCTCCTTAATACAAATATTAAATTGTTAGTACTTTGACGACAAAATTTCTTAGCAAACACATTAAGAAGTCTTCAGGGCTCTTAAAATGAGAAAAACAAACAAACAAAAAAAAACACAATTTTCAACATTTAATATCTTAAAATGTATATGAATTAAAAGCACAATTTTTATTGGGATTAAAAGATATAAGGATGTTCTTTCATTTCATGTATTTAAAAAATTACAAGATGCAAAATTAGTATTTATAGGAGGCCCAAACTGTCAGAGATTTGTCGAGCAGAAAATTGGTATAACAGCTTACTCGCAGGATTACAAAATAAATTTTGCAACTAGAATGAAATTTTTTGTGCTTAATTATACTTCAGTTAGTAATAATTACCCTGAACCTAAATAAATTTGTATGTAAAGCATTTTTTTTATTATTAATACAAAGCTGTATTTAGCTAATACAAAATTTTGAAAATTTCAACAGTATAATCACCTAAAAAATATTTTTTTTAAGCAATAAAAAAGAAATTTAAGATTCAATTTACACAGACTGACATGAAACATACGTTTGGAAAATTTCATGAAAAAATATTCAGAAGTTTTTGAGATATCCAGCGCGTTATACCCATAAACGTCATTTGGAGAATATTGACTTCAAAGTTTCGAAAACACCGCTTCAGCTATTGGGCGGGTATAATTCTAAAAGCCATAACTTCTGTTCTAATGGGAATTTAAAGGAAACAATTACAGTAGACCCTCGATTATCCGAAGTAATTGGGATCGATGCTCTTTCGGAAAATCGAAATTTTCGGATAATCGAAAATGCTTCAATTTTAAGATTAAGGAAAAATATACGCGCTATTTCTTATTATGGTAACAAGTGCTTAATAAAAATAATGCAATAACAAAATAGAAACAAGAATAAATTTCCTGAATTTTAATTTTGAAATTAAGTACCTTTTACATGTTTCACAAGGGTTTGAAACAATGATTTGTTTGTCGCAGTTTCGATTGCCTTTGCTTTGAAACTCTATCACGAAGTTTTTTAATATTATTAGTTCCAACCATGCCAAACCTTTTGCAAAACATGCAAACGCTTCAGAATTGCTAATTTGTTCGTTTTCTTCATTCGTTTTGTTCGTTCCACTCCGCAGCTTACGGGAGCTCAAGTTAAATTCAAAGGAACTCTAAGAAAAGGGATCGAAAATATTTATATGTGCTCGTAGTTCGGAATGGACCGCTTGTACAGAAGGAATATGATAATAATAAAAAAAGCTTTGAAAATGGATTTTGCACACAAGGAATGTGATACTAAAATGAAAAAAAAGCTTTAAAAATGGATTTCGGTTAACCAAGAGTTTCGGATAAAAGAGGTTCTACTGTATATAAAAATGTTCAGAAAAGATAGAAGTTTAATATCTAAAAAAATTTAAATTTTAAAGCTTTAAGATTCCAGAGGCCCCTTAAATGATTATTCTTTAAAATAAGGTGTGTGATTATAAGCAGAAAAAAAGGATGATTACACATACATTTTAACAAACGATCAAAACAATTTGGTATTAAGACTCACCTGATAGAGCATATTGGTCAGGTGGCATTTCTCCAGTCACAAATGAACGGAATGGCGAGTACCGAAATGCATGCTCCCGTAATAAGGTCTCCATAGATTCCCTAAAAAAACAACAACATTATAATTATTTTTCAGTATTTTGAAAGAATCAAACAAAGTTTATGAAAATTTTGAAATGAAATAAAATTTGAATTACGTTATACGCTAATGAAAATTCTATATTTTTATTGAAAATATATCGCACCATTTTCTTGTATTTAGCAAAATTTTCTGTACAACTTCCTAAAAATGATTGATTCCTCTCTTTTCAGCAACACATAATAGGATATCACGCGAACAAAGTGAAAGTTTTTGTGAATTTATTTTTCCCCTTGTAATAATAATAAAACCTTTTTACCTCAAGTTTAAAAAAAAAAAAAAAAAAAAAAAAAAAAAAAAAAAAATCCTCGCATTTTGGTCCCGAAATTCTCATCCCAAGTGCAACTTGTACCTCAGCGGCAGCCATTTAATTAGTTTTGTCTACAAGTTAGCACCTACCATTTGGTATTTAAAACCAAGATTCTCCATTACCATGGCATGATGTATAGGCGTGAAATTCAGCGTCAAATTAAACAAGAAATCTACTTTAAGTAACCGGCCAATATAGTATTAAAACAAAGTAAAAGTGAGCTGCCATTAAGACGGCATTAGTGCTTGTCCAGCAGACCGCCGCCATGTGGCGATCAGGCTATTCCGCCCCATTTCCAGACTTTCAAGCCCGTAAAACTGGGCCATAGCCCGGTAGGTAGGGGACTGGTCAGTGTTTAGAAAGAAAGAAAGATCTTTTTTTCTGTATTTTTTCCGCTTGTGATTGCCTTTGAGTTTCTGTAACGAATGTTAATTAATAAACACGAGAAACCGTCAGTATTTTTAAAAAGTAAAAATAAATGAAATATTACGAAAGTACAAATAATTATTCCCTTTTGTAAAACAAAGTCTATAAAATTGGAACTTTCGAATGTTATAAACTATAAACTGTTCCAGTATCTCATTACACTTGTGACGTTTCATCTGAGCTCATGCAAAACCCAGATTTAACGTAGTAAACACTTTTAATTGGGCCTTCCAGATGCCTGAACTATAAGCCGCCTGTTAATGCCTTCACGAAATCCAGATGTAAAGTTGTAAACTGATTTTAATGATGTAAATAATTTTCGGTGAGAATTGCTGACTAGCACTTGTAGATACTCGTATAAACTTTTTTAATAAGATGAATCAGATCTCACGTGGTCGCCAATTAAGATGGACTGAAAATCTCGAAGAGGGGCTCGTGGAGAGAGATGCGTTTCGGTAGCGACCGAGGACGGTCGTTTGAACCTGCGAGGGGCGAGCAAGCTCCGACAGAGTTTAAAGTTTAAGTTTTTATATGTCCTGTGATTTTTATGTGTGCTGTGTTGTGTTTCCCTGACGTTAATAAAAAAAAAGTTTAAAAATGAACGCCAGTTCTTATGAGTTCGATGTCTAAGTCTAGTCCTCAATAGTTTGGTTTTTTTTCACATTACACACTCAAATTACCACATTATAAAATTTTGGTACATTTAAAGTAAACCGATACCAGTATTAATTATATATATATTCGACCGATTTTCTTCTAGTACATTTTACTTTTCGAAATACTTAGGTAACTATATATACTAGGCGGCCATAATTAAAGTGCACGTGTCTCTAACGTGCACGTGTCTAAAGTGCACGGCTTTATACAAGCTAAACTATTTGAAATAATACTTTAAAAAGATTTGGTATTATGCAGTTTAGAGCATGCGGAAATAAGTTCTGCAGCAATAAAAAAATAATTAAACTTTTTAAAAACAGATGACGCTATATATAATAGAAAAATGAAGAATTTCCTACCAGCTAAATTTCGAAACTTTTGAATGGAAAATTTCACACGATAAAGTGTTTTCATCAAAATGATAGTTTCATAACACTGCTATGAAATAATGTCGTCGTCTCAAAAGATATTGATTTAAGGCTGTTCCCAAATCCAAAGGGTCAACTTTCTGACATAAGTTTTAAATAATTTTTGTTCGGAAACGCATGAAACTAGAAGGTATTGTTATTCAGAAACTATGTCATTGAACTGTTTTTTTTTGTTTTCTTGTAAACGCAATAGATCTTTCAGAAAATACTGTTAAAGTGGGCATTTTGAACCGAACTTTTGAACGAAAGAAGAAAATCCAGTCAGTAAGGGGAGAAAAATGTCGTGTCACGTGATCAAAATCACTTATAACTCAATAGGTAATTGATTGATCAAAAAGTGGAAAACATAGTTCGATTCCAAATCGCTTCCAGGGTCAGACTTTCCAATTTTATATCTTTCCGTTAAAAAATGAATTTGTAAATCTGTCAAAACGTTTTGCGCTTGTTGAGCAGAGCAGTTGAGAACAGCCTTAAAATCAGTTATTTTTGTTAATATTTTCTAATAACACATCTTTAACATTTAAGCGCCATCTATCGGTAAAATTTAAGACTGATCATTTTTATTTATGCATACTCTAAAACGTATAAATACCAAAACTTTTTAAAATATTCCAAATAGTTTGACTTGTATAGAGAGCTTCAAACACGTGGCCACCCTGCATATTTACATTATCAGAAAATAAAATTTAATGAGAAATTATAATTTAGTAAAGCTAATGATTTGACAAAAATTGACATGAAAACCCCGACACCGTGAACTTAAATTCTTTATCAGAGAAAAATCTAGGAATGAACAAGCATTGATAACAATATGAATTTTGGAATGCAACTGTCTTCTAAAAATTTAACAACCGTTGTCACCCCTCCTCTCCTCATGGAAAAACTCCTAACATTTCAACTATCCTAGATTAATTTTAACACAATTATTCTAATTGGTAAATAAATCATATTAGATGTAAATTTCCAACTGGGCGAAAAATGTCCGGACCAGGATTCGAACCAGGGATCTCCTGGCTGAAGCCTTCAGTGTTCTGCCATCTGAGCCATCTCGGACGAATCTGGTGGAACTTTTTCACCCAGCTAACCAGGAGATTCCTGGTTCGAATCCTGGTCCGGACATTTTTTGCCCAGTTGGAAATTTACATCTAATATTTCAACTATCATTATTTATTTTAAAATAAGCTATTAGAATAAACAAGTTGATGATAATCTTCATTCATTTCTTAAAATATTCAACACTATAAACTACAAGTAATAGTAATAATAATAATAACAGTCGAAACAGTAGATCAAACCTCTTCGTTGCGCCTGCTTATTATTATTATGTCGTTTATAGTGTTAAATATACTAAAATATGAATTAAGTTTTTTCCTTAGAATATACTAAAACAATAATGATAATCGAAATTTCAGGATTTTTTCGATAAAGGTAGCAATGTTTTCGTTTAATTTTTTGAGGTTTGTATGTATATATTTTGGAAAAATTATCCATAATAATATATTTTGGAATTTATTTAAAATACTACAATTAATAATTTAATATACTTTGCCGAACAAATACTTTATATTTCTTAAGTTGGTCACCTATTTGGACATGACAATACTCAATAAGTATAAATGACAAATTATATTTTCTAGAGAACGGAACTTATTAATGTTTTCTCAGAAACACTTGGTATGAATCAAGTCACTGTATATATCACGATTTGAATTGCTTTAATGTTTGAACAGTTTCGTTAATCGATGTGGGAAGTTAACTCTAACATAATGCATCCGTGTAGTACCAGTTAGCCCTCGCTTCTAAATGGGTCCAACAGGATTATCACAATTTATGAAGATAACCATTTTACCTAATCTACAAATTGCTAATGTTAGTGCATTTAATAGTCGCATACAATAGAGTCTGGGATTTAGGTAACTGCTCCTTACATTTAATCGCACCAAGAGACATATAGCATGTGATTGAAGCTAAATAGAAAGAATAAATTAATCATAATTAATAAAATAACGTTTATAGATCTATTTCTTCTATATAATGGGTACCCACAATTAATTTTTTTTTTCGACTCCCCTTATCCATTTATTAAGTTTTCTATCCCAGTTTAAGCAAGCCTAAAGAAATACACTTATAAATAATATATTTGAAAACTACATTAATTATGTGTGTAACTCTTCCCCCTCCCCTTCTAATTTGCTTTGTTTTACAAAGAACGAAAAAAAAAAAAATGGCTGCAAATGTAAAAAAAAAAAAAAAAAAAAAAAAAAAAAAAAAAAAAAAAAAAAAAAAACTAGCCATTTGAAGATAGATTAAAAATCATTAAAATAACTTTTAATTTAACCCTTAACTGGTGTTGGCGGTATCATAGACCGCGAAGCTTTATACAGTTTCCATAGTTTAACTTGTACAGTTTAAGGCTGCCAGTCACTCAGCTTCTGAATTTTCCTCGGTAATCTTAAGTCTATGGGGAGTTTGATGCATTTTTATATTCAAAATATCTCCCCAGGAAGTTTATATTTTTAACTTCTTTTTCCTGTGTACTCTTCTTAAAGGATGTCTCTTTTTTTTTTCTTAGTTCTCAAAATATTTCTAAAATACAGGCTTAATTTTATATGAATTGTTAAAATTTTACTCCCAGTTCATCAGTTTTTAAAACATAAAATATTAAATTAAGCACAGGTTTTAGAAATATCTTGAGAACGAAGAAAAAAAGTGGAGTCGGTTGTGCCAATCTCATGCATGTTAATACAATAAAATCTCTAAATAACGGACACCTTGGGAGCGCGGAAACTGTCCGCTATTTGGAGCTATCCGCTATTGAGAAAACCTCTGAGATTCAAAACCTGCTGAGAAATGCGTAATGTTTCATTAATTGATTTACATGTCCTAAAAATTCTATTATATTTATATGATTAATGAGAAATTAAAATTATTTTTTTAAGCAATAAAACTGGTATAAAATTTTCATACCTTGCACATTGTGCATAATTGTGCGTTTTCTTTCTCGGACGCGTAGTGTTGAATTCAAACATTTTTCTCCGAGAGGGATTTTGGTGGCTCGGGGGGGGGGGGGGGATTATAGAGTTCGAAGTGGGTGGGGAAATTGGACTATTTGACCATTAAAACATAAAATCTCAAATCATCCGGGGGGGGGGGGGCATGTCAATACCCCGTGGGAAATGTCCCACCCGGGTCGCCCCCTGAATTCAACACTGGATGGGGGGAGGGGAGTTATCTCCAGCCCATCCCCTACATTTATCTGCGATCTCAAAATTTGCGACACATTGCCCTGTTAAATTTAGAGGCTTTTTACATTTTTTACCATTTTTTTTCTCGTTAAGAAATAATTTTTCATCTTTTATCGCCAAAATTACTGTCCGCTATTCGGAGTGTCCGTTATTCAGAGGTTACACATACAAAAATTTAGGTTTTGGAAAACTGTCCGTTAAATAGAGGTGTCCGCTATTCGGGAGTGTCGCTATGGAGGTTTTACTGTACTCCAAAATTCGCTACCACAGTGCCAAAATTAAATGACAATCTATGCCCATCATGAAGATTCTAAAGGTATAGGTTCTTTGAATTCTATGCATTTAAAAGGAAGATCATATAAGCATCGCATTTTCCCAACAAATCATTGAATTTCGGCACCCACCCTGTTACATGTCTGAAACCAAAATTCCAAAAAGCATAAAAATGATACCTGTTGGGCAGTATACACCCAAGCTTAATAAGGATCTATTTATGTGAAAGTGTAATAGAATATGAAGTTTGACCAAATGTCCTGCATTAGTGTTTGAGATACAGCAACCGCGAAAATCAGGAAAAATGCAGTATAGCAGTGCCACCTGTTATATGATTTACACGAAAACCTAATGAGCACCAGCTTATGTCAAGGTCTAACAGAATATGAAGTTTGATGAAATTCCGTGCATTAATTCTTTAGATATGAATATCGCTAAAATCGTGTAAATCCTGAAAATGAAATATGACAGCACCACCTGTTGGACGATTTACACCAAAATCTAATCAACAGCAGCTTATGTCAATGTCTAACTGAATTTGAAGTTTGATGAAAATCCGTGCATTACCTCTTGAAATAGAGCTATAGCAGAAATTATGAAAAATGCAGCATAGCAGCGCTACCTGTTGGGCGATTTACACCGAAACGTAATCAGCACTAATTCATATTACGGACTAACTGAATCTGAAATTCGATGAATTTTTACGATTCTTGAGATAGAGCTATTGTGGAAATCGTTAAAAATTCGGCATAGCAGCGCCACCTGTTAGGCGATTTACACCAGAAACTAATCAGCATCAAGTTATATCAAGGTCTAACTGAATCTAAAGTTTTATTAAGTATAATAGTTTACTTTGTAGTTCTTGAGATAGAGCGTTCACAAATTTTTTGTCACATGCATACATACATACATACAGACATTTTCTAAAAACAGTCAAATCGTGTTCAGGACCTTCTAAAGCGTATAAATCCGTCGAAAACCGGAAGTCGAAAATTTTCACAAATCCAATACTTTCTTTTTGTACAGATAAAAGAAAGTAAAAAAGGCTGTTACAAAATATGGATTATAATCTATTCAGATAGTGAAATTTTTGAATAAAAAGAATGTGCAGATAAAAAAAATGGATTATAAAGAACTGAATACTTTTTGTAGGTGTTCCTTATTCGATTTATCATCAGTTTGATAAATAAGAGTGTAAGACACCTTACTGTAAAGATCTGCACAAGTCGGGCTCCGGCCTATTTTAATTCACGGCACTCGGGCCGGGCCTGGTCTGCACTCTTTTCGGGCCGGGACGGGCCCGGGCCTTACTTTTTTCTGAAGGCTTGGGCCTTACTTTCTTTTTGAAGGATCGGGCCACGCCAGACCTAACTCATTTATTCCGTACCGAGCTGGGATTGATTTCATTCTTCCTAGTCTTGGGCCAAAATTTTCAGTCTCGATTTTGACCCAGCCCGTATCAAAATCACTGTGTCCGCGCGGCCCAGTTCGTTCAAAGATCAGTAAAATTCCGGCCGCCCAAAAATTTTTGCAAAACGTGTATGCATTTTTAAATCGCCATTATTCTACAATTAAACATTAGAATTTATTCTTTTTAAAGAATGGTAGATTTCTAGGCTTATTAAAATATCGCTAAATGAAAATATAGTAAAACGTGTGAAAGAGACCCTGCCTATGAGGGAATCCTGTCTTAAACGGAAAAATGTGTTGACCCATGCAAAATGAATTTACTAGTACGTATAAGAAAAGAATACGCAATACATTTACACCTGCTAATTAAGGGGACTTGTCTATAACGCATTTTTATTGCTTTTCTATGCAATTCCGTCTTAGAAGATTTTACTGTATCACGTTTTTAGATTTTTAAGTCTCCAGTACATGGAATATGGATTAACAATATTAATGATAACTGAAACATTTACATACAATACAACAAATAAAGATTTATTATAAAAATAAATATCGCAGCCTACGTACTTCTATAAAAATGAAGATTATAAACAGGGGAAAAAAGGCTAAGGTGGGTATTTTTGGTCAGAACTCCTCGTACGATACATTTTTTTAACCAAATCGACGTAAAAATCAATGCTTTGTAGAAATTCACTCGGGCTGGGCCTAGATTTAAACATTTTTTCCGGGTCGGGCCGGTCTTGAGCCGATTTTTTATCTGTTATACCGGGCCAGGCTCGGGCCGAACTTTTAACTTTTATACCGGGCTGGGCCGGGTCAATATTTTTTTGTACGGGCCGGGCTGAGGCAGGGCCGAATTTTTTTTCTATAGGTCAGGCCGGGTCCGAGCCTGGAAATTTCGGCCCATGTAGACCTCTATCTTACCGAGAAATTGTTTTCTATGAATTTCGTGAACTTAAAAGCGGTAATCAACGTTTTTAATCAATAGGATGAATTAAGTATGCAAATAAAAAATATTACAGAATGGAGAAAATTTAAAAAGTAGTAATTATCACAGCCGCACTAGTGCATAAATAAAATCTGCCAATAAGCAAAATTTTGGGCGCTTTTATTATCATTATTATTTCAACGGAAATTGTTGTTGAAACACCGTTAAAAAAATGTCCACAAATTCTAGATTACGAAATTTATGTAAATCGGTGAGAAAGAAGGGTCTGTTTGCTAGTAAAAAATAAATTGTTACTAGCAATTCCCCGATGAAGACTATGATTATGATTTGCAGAGTAATAAGTATAAAAAGGCACATCACGATATTAGAGTTAGTCTTTTGAAAATATCGATTGTCTTCAAGTCATTCATTCGTTAATAAATTTACAGGTCTTATGCTTTGCTATGTACAATTTAATTACGGAATGATAATTGTTATTATTACTATTTTAATGTAAATTAGCGTCGAAACAACCGTTGAAATGGATACATAAATTCCAGATTACAAATTAGAAAGAAATTTACGTAATTTGGTGAGATGAATGTTCCCTTTGCTTAATAACAAATAAATTAACATTCTGTGATAAAGACAATTATTATGATTTCCAGAATAAGTTCAGAACTTGCTAATAAAAGCGCAACGTACCCACGGTTTTCTGCATGCCACATCTCTATAGCTTAGTATGCATTGACTTTAATTAAGACTCTATAACATCCTCATTACATATTCAAAAGCCATTTTCCGCACAGAACATCATCACTAAGAACGATGATTGCACAATTGTTCCTTAGTTCGAATGAGGCGCGGTAACTACAAAGGAAATAATTAGGCCAGAAATAAATCATTCTGAAGTAGACCATCCCCTTTTTGCACGCGATATCAGGGGGCTAGTCGAAGTTAACTTCGAGTGCGAAGCCAATAAATAGAATATCAGACCTCACCGGTCGCTTCTATTGTTGGCCAACGTATTGCCAACAGCTGTGTCTAATTCGTGATTTCATTTTATTTAAGAAACTCTTGGACGGTATTGAATTAAAGTTTCGTTTTTTAAACACGCAGGTGATAAAAAGAATTGTGGGTACGTTCATGCGCGAAATTGATTTTGGATACCTGAAAAAGAAGAGCATGGTGGCATTAAATGTTGCACAATTATTGGGAAGAGATGAAACTTGCCAACATCTTTCCACAGGAGATATTAATATACAGTGGATTTAACAACAACAGTAAGACTAAAAAAACCTCCCCAAAACTTAAAAAAAAAAGTAAAGTAAACATTGTATTTATATTTTTATGGGTCTTGAATTTACAAATCTAGATTTACAAATCCTTTGAAGTGATATAACTTCACTTCAGTTACTATTTGCTATTTTAAATAACGTCGCTCAGTTATGAAAACAATTAAACCTGTAAAAATGGAAACTATGTATAACATAAACTGTCTTAAATGGAAAATTTCATGCTACCGGTGAAACGAATGCTATAAAATTATAACAGACTCTGTACTTTCTAACAAACATGTTTAAAAGAAAATTTCTCTCACGTTCCTTGCGATTCCCTCTTAGCAGGTTTTATTCTATTAATAAATATAGTAGTGAATGCTTGAAATCTAATATTTTATTTATTTATTACTTTTTGACATTATTTTCTTTTTTTCAAAGCTCAAGAAAAAAAAATTGTAAGGTAGTTTGCTTTAATTTACACGAAAATGTTGGACTGAAAATAGATGGAATTCTATAACTCTCTCTAATACTACAAGACGCCATAAAATATTAGACAATAAATCAAAAGAGATGCTAACACCTTCCTGAAACAGTAAAAGTTGAGTATTGAAATCAGCACGCTTTTTTGACTTAACAACAGCTGAAAAATCGAAGTCAACAGAAATTAAGTTAAAAATTGTTCCCCAGTGTAATTGCTTTAATTTACACGAAAATGTTGGACTGAAAATAGATGGAATTCTATAGCTCTCTCTAATACTACAAGACGCCATAAAATATTAGACAATAAATCAAAAGAGATGCTAACACCTTCCTGAAACAGTAAAAGTTGAGTATTGAAATCAGCACGCTTTTTTGACTTAACAACAGCTGAAAAATCGAAGCCAACAGAAATTAAGTTAAAAATTGTTCCCCAGTGTAATTGCTTTAATTTACACGAAAATGTTGGACTGAAAATAGATGGAATTCTATAGCTCTCTCTAATACTACAAGACGCCATAAAATATTAGACAATAAATCAAAAGAGATGCTAACACCTTCCTGAAACAGTAAAAGTTGAGTATTGAAATCAGCACGCTTTTTTGACTTAACAACAGCTGAAAAATCGAAGCCAACAGAAATTAAGTTAAAAATTGTTCCCCAGTGTAATTGCTTTAATTTACACGAAAATGTTGGACTGAAAATAGATGGAATTCTATAGCTCTCTCTAATACTACAAGACGCCATAAAATATTAGACAATAAATCAAAAGAGATGCTAACACCTTCCTGAAACAGTAAAAGTTGAGTATTGAAATCAGCACGCTTTTTTGACTTAACAACAGCTGAAAAATCGAAGTCAACAGAAATTAAGTTAAAAATTGTTCCCCAGTGTAATTGCTTTAATTTACACGAAAATGTTGGACTGAAAATAGATGGAATTCTATAGCTCTCTCTAATACTACAAGACGCCATAAAATATTAGACAATAAATCAAAAGAGATGCTAACACCTTCCTGAAACAGTAAAAGTTGAGTATTGAAATCAGCACGCTTTTTTGACTTAACAACAGCTGAAAAATCGAAGTCAACAGAAATTAAGTTAAAAATTGTTCCCCAGTGTAATTGCTTTAATTTACACGAAAATGTTGGACTGAAAATAGATGGAATTCTATAGCTCTCTCTAATTACAAGACGCCATAAAATATTAGACAATAAATCAAAAGAGATGCTAACACCTTCCTGAAACAGTAAAAGTTGAGTATTGCTCTGTTATTGTACATTCTCGTCATGATATTACTCTCTCGCTCTGAAATAGAGCTCAGTCATATAAGGAAAAGAGAAATTTACAACTCATTTTAAATTAAATAAATATTTGAGACTAAAGTCTGATTATTGCTCTGTTATCATAATCTTTTGCTATATCTCTTTCTCTGACAGAGATCACTTACAGAGCAATAATCATGTAAAGAGAGAAAGAAACATGCAGCTCTCTTTAAACTGATTAAGAAGAAAAAGGTAACGAATGTATTTTGACGCAGTTGTTTTAGCGACTATTCTCAAGCAAAATCAATGTAAACCCTAGTTAAAACAATGTACACAATAAAGAATGAGCACAGCCCATCTACCGGGTATCCCAAAAATGACTGATGGATTTTAAAATTCAATAACTTCCAAACGATGACATATATTAAAAAAATTCTTGCAAAAGGGTTATGTATGATGTCAGGAGTTTTTGTACTGTGATTCTTGATTTTAGTTCGAATTTCAAACAATAGATGGCGCTGAGAGCAATAGGCACTCATTCCAGACCCGATTTTTGTTATTTCAGGATCCATTCAATACATTTTAATCTACTTTTTTCGCATGGAAAAAGAGAGAGGCTGAAAAATCGAGCCTGGATTTAGCAGTTATTGCTTGCAGCGCCATCTATCTATGCTATTTGTAATTAAAACTGAAAATCGCAGCATAAAAACTCCTGACATCTTACATAACACTCCTGCAAGAATTTTTTTTAACATCTGTTACCGTTTGCAAGTTATTGAATTTTAAAATCCATCAGTTATTTTTGGGATACCCGGTATAAACTACGTGTTTAAGTTCATCTGCATAAGCAAATAAGAATATGGCATAATCAGGTGATTAGATGATAATTTTCTTTCTTTCAGAATTTTGTTTCTTTCCTTTTTGACAGAACATTTCCAAATTTGTATTAGTTATGTGGACCCAGTCAAGAGCATCGCTATTTCGTTTATCTGAAGAAAAGTCCGGTGAAACAGAAACTCGAGTTATCTGGACTAATGTGTTCTGGACGCAGTCCGTATATGCAGAAACTCGTATAATTGAGGCACTCATAAAAAAAAAAGTTATGTTAAGGCTGTTCTTATCTGCTCTGCCCAACAAGCGCAAAACGTTTTGACACATTTATAAATTCATTTTTTAACGGAAATGTATAAAATTGGAAAGCCTGGCCTGATTCGGAATTGAACTGTTTTTTACATTTTTTTTTTTTTTTTAATCAATCAATTACCTATTGAGTTATAATGAATTTTGATCACGTGACAAACAAGTTTTTTGCCCGCTTTTGAGTCTCTTTCTTCCTTTGCGCGGAAATTCGGTTCAAAATGCCCATTGACACTATTTTCTGAAAGATCTATTGCGTTTGCAAGAAAATAGAAAAAACAGCCCAATTACATAGTTTTTGAATAACAACACCAGCTAGTTTCTGTTGGAGTTTAAGTGGCCTATCAAGCCAAAAGCACCCCATTCTCGATAGCAGGAATTCGCTGTCTCATATTTAAACAATTAGAAAAAATCTCTTGTGGCTATGCTGCTTTTGAAATGGAAATAGGTAAAATGCTCTTACCTGGGATTCATCAATATCGCGATGACGTATAACTTCATCGGTGTGGCGTGGCCAGGGATTTATCCAAAAGCTTCTTGAAGAAATTATTTTATTTTATTTTGTGAAGCATTATTTATCCTTTGAAGTATCCTTTGAGAGCTTAATATGAATCGCTAAATCCATGGGAAGATATAATGTAATATGAATTAGTATTGTGTGTTTTTACGATAAAGAAAGATTCAACTTTTAGCTTTAAATACTTATAATTAAACATATTACTGGAGTATAAGAAACTCCGTGTTAACAGAGAGGCTACATGATTAAGAGTGATAATACATAAAGCTTCTAAAACACATATTCGCAGCGTAGAAAAAATATATAATAATTAAAGGTGTCTGGCAAAAGTCAAAAAGTGTTCAGATGTTTCTTTTTGTTACACATCAGTGGTGAAATCTTAGTTATTAGAACATATGCTTTAGAGAGTTACTCAAGTGGGCTGTAATAGCACTCATTATTAAACGCGGAAGTAAAAAAACAGTTCGTAAATTGGCTTGTTAAAATGATCTGTGTATGGTAACAAGTTCTTTCTTTTCTTTTTTTTAATCACTTTTAGGAGTTGCCGAAGAACATCTGGGGAATTAAATTTAACACCCCTCCTTAATCTCCTCAGATGGATAAGGTAACAAGTTCATAGTCTTGATGTCACACAAAAGTTGAGGTTTGGGTGTGGGCTTTGTCAAGCAGTCAGCAATCATGTATTGCGTGGGACAATATTTTAATTCGATAATTTTATCCTCCTTTAATTGTCTTATGGCGTGAAAGCGGATATCAATGTGTTTTGTCCGCTTCGAAAATTTTTCATTTTCTATCATCTTTATACTGCTTTGGTTGTCATGGTAAAGTAAAATAGGTTTTACTTGGTACAAGTTAAGATCTTCTAGCAGTTTTAATAGCCATAAAATTTCTTGTCCTGCGGTTGCTGCAGCAACATATTCCGCTTCAGCGGAAGAATATGCAATGCTTGACTGTAATTTTGTAGTCCATTGAATGGGATTATCACCCAGAAAAAAATATTGCCGGTGGTTGATTTTCTATTTTTAGTGTCCCCAGCCCAATCAGCATCAGCATACGCGATGAGTATTGGTGGTTTATTTTTACTTATTGTTAGGCATAGGTTTTTTGTGCAATTGAGGTAAATAATAATTCTTTTTGCCGCTTTCCAATCCTTCTCGCGTGGCGTTGCACTTCTCCTACTAAGTATATTTACTGGTGCCATAATGTCGGGTCGAGTGACTGTTGCAATATACAAGAGCGAACCGATCGCTTGCCTAAACTTTGTATTGTTCGGAAGTAAATTGTCGCTATCTTCTAATTTATAGAAACCTACTTCCATCGGTGTACCAATAGGTCTTGCATCTGTTAAATTTAACTTTCTAACCAAATCTTCTATTTTTGACTTTTGGTTTAATTTGTAACCATCATTCGTTTTGATTATGTTGGTTCCTAGGTACTGACTTATTTCGCCTAAGTCTTTTACTCCGTACTCATTTTGCAATTGTTTTATTACATCTTTAATTATTTCACTTTTACTCGCGATTAAAATATCGTCAACGTAGACGATGATATAAGTGAAATTTTCCTTTTCTTTTCTAGTAAACAAACATGAGTCAGCAGTGCTTTGCACAAAATTCATGTTTTTTAATGATTCTGCGATCTTTTTGTGCCAGGCTCTAGCTGCCTGCTTTAAGCCGTAGATTGTTTTATTCAGTTTACACACTTTGTTTTCACAATTTTTTTCTATAAAACCCTCTGGTTGTTTCATGAAAATTTCTTCTTCTATTTCGCCGTGAAGAAATGCAGTGTCGATATCAATGTGTTGAACAGAAAGATTTTTATATGCCGCTGAGGCTAAAAATGTGCGGATTGTTGTGTGTGAAACTACGGGTGCGAAGGTTTCATCATAATCTTCGCCGTACTTCTGATTATATCCTTTCGCTACTAAACGGGCCTTGTATTTTTGTACATTTCCTAAATTATCTAACTTTCTCTTAAAAATCCACTTACAACCAATAATTTTCTTATTTGGTGGGGGATCCACTAAGTCCCAAGTTTTATTTTTCTTTAATGAGTTGATTTCTTGTTGAGTGGCTTTGAGCCAATTTTCTTTTTCTACTGGGTTGTTCATGTTTGTTATGTCATAAAAATCGGTTGGTTCGAATGTGTCATTTGTTTTTACGTGACATACGTATCTGTCGGGTGGTACTCCTCTATTTGACCTCTGAGACCTTCTCGGTTCTACGTCGGGTTGTTTGGACGCGGTTGGTTCTTCGCCCGAATTACTTAACTCTGTTTGAATGTAGTTGTTGTCATTGTCTGAGTTTGCTACCTCTTCGCTTTCTTTTAAGTTGTTTTCACTATTTTCTATAAATTTAACTGTTCTCGCTATTATTATTTTGTTTTCTTTTGTAAATATACGGTAACCTTTTGATTTGTTGTCATACCCCACAAGTATTCCTTCCTGCGCTCTATCATCTAATTTGTTTCGCTGATGTTTTTGTATATAGGCATAAGCTTTACAGCCGAATGTACGCAGGTAGTGTAAGGTGGGTTTTCGGTTGAACCAAATTTCGAACGGTGTTTTGTTTGTTATTTTGGTTGGTAGCCTATTCTGCAGGTGATTGGCGGTATTTATGGCTTCTCCCCAGAATTTTTGAGGTAAGCCTGCTTCGGAGAGTAGACTCCTAGTCATATCTAATAATGACCTATTCTTTCTTTCCGCTACGCCGTTTTGGCTCGGACAAAATGGTACAGTAAACTGGTGTTGGATACCTCTTGCCCTTAGGTATTCTTCCGTTTGTTTACCTAAATATTCCCCTCCATTATCGGATCTAATAGCTTTAGGGAATCTGCCGAATTGGGTTTTCACCATGGCTACATAATCTTTTAACTTTTCGTGAACTTCATTTTTATGCGAAAGTAAGTAAATTACTGTGAACCTTGAATAGTCGTCTATAAAAGTGACGAACATTGTTTTTCCCCCGATAGTAGGTGTACCGATAGATGTGCACACGTCCGTGTGTATCAGATCGAGCACTTTGCCTGTTTTGGGACAGTTTGTTGATTTCGGATATGGGGCATCACTTATTTTTGTTTGGATACATATTTCACACAATGCATTATGATTACAGTTATTTATTTTTATACCGTCTGCTAAGTTTTTATTTATTAATTCTTTTATCGCATTATAGTTACGATGGCCAAGCCGTTTGTGCCAAACTTCTATGCAATTTTTATTTTTACATTCATGTGCAATGTTTACTTTATTAGTTTCAGCGCTTTCTAATAATTCGACTTGATATAAATTATTTTTCATTCTTGCTTCAAGATAAATATTCCCGTTTCGGGATAACGTGCATTTTTCTTTATCGAAAATTAATTTATAGCCATTCTGTGTTGCTTTGCTTACCGATATGAGGTTCGATTCTAATTCTGGTACGTATAATACTTCTTTTAATGTGATTGTGTTTATCCCTCCATCGGATGTTTTTGTTTTAAATGTCGTTTCACCTGTACCGTGTGAATTCAGCGTTTTTCCATTGGCAATGATGACTGTCGTCTTTTCAGTGTCGTTAAACTTAGTGAATGCATCTTTACTGTTTAGAATGTGTGTCGATGAACCTGAGTCGATTATCCAGGTTTGTTTTCCTGGTTTCTGGACTAAAAAAGCTGCGTCGCTGCCTTTTCCTGAATTGCCCTGTGTTTTGTCAATCCGAATTGGTTCTGTTTCACGGTTTTTGTTTTCTCTATAATAGTTTGCGTCTTCATAACATAACGATGATGTGTAATACTTGGATTTGTGCGGCTGTTGTTTTTGTGACGGTGAGTAAGTGTTTCTGTTCTTAAGATGCCAGCACTCCCTGTATGTATGGTTTTTTAATTTACAGTATGTGCACTGTTTGTCCTTTTTATTATAGTGTTCAGCCGGAAACTTTTTATGCGTTTTAAACGCTTTTGAGGAATTCTCGCTCTGATCTGTGTTTTCTAAACGTCTTGTATATTCACCAGTGAGTTTTCCTTTTATAAACTCTGAATTAAGTTCATTTTCTGGACGGGCCTCGAGGGCTATAATTAAGGTGTTGTAGCTAGGTGGTAATGAACAAAGTAACAGAGCTGAAATGTGCGAGTCATTAATAGTTTCGCCTATGGCTGAAAGTTTATCAACAAGTTCTAAAATATGTGTAATGTGTTTTATTAGATTGCCGTTTTCTGGGAGTTTTGCTCCGTATAATTTTCTCAGCAAATATAACTTGCTTGAGAGATTAGCCCTTTCATGAATTGTTTTTAAAGCTTGCCAGGTTTCTCTGGCAGTGTTTAAGTGCTTTACATGCACGATCTGTGAGTCTTCAATACTCAAGTTGATAATTGCACGTGCTTTACGGTCCCTCTTCGTCCAGTCCGTGTTAATTGGATCTGGGGGATTTTCTGTTATTACATCAAACAATTCTTCTTTTATTAAAATCATTTCTGCGCGAAATTTCCAATTTGAGTAATTTGTCGAATTTAATTTTTCGACTATTTGAGTTTCTTTTATCCCTGCCATGTTTATTTTTATTTATATATGCGACGAACCTATTTCCTTTTTATTTATTTATTTACTGTAAAATGTAAAATGAACGATTTCTTTTTTTATTATTATTATTACTCACAACCAACAAATTGTTCATTCACTAATTATTTAAATGTTCATTACATAAAACATAAATATATAAATGTTTCTTTTTCATTCACCTTTATATTTCTGGTACAATAACATTCATAATTTTATTCAATGCAGCATCTTTTTATTTTTTTATTCAGAACATGAATATTTTTAATATTTATAATCTAAGCCACTATATAAAATTTTTCTTCTTTTTCGCTAAACATGAGCACTTTATCTGTCTCATTAATCTTTTGTTGGAGTTTAAGTGGCCTATCAAGCCAAAAGCACCCCATTCTCGATAGCAGGAATTCGCTGTCTCATATTTAAACAATTAGAAAAAATCTCTTGTGGCTATGCTGCTTTTGAAATGGAAATAGGTAAAATGCTCTTACCTGGGATTCATCAATATCGCGATGACGTATAACTTCATCGGTGTGGCGTGGCCAGGGATTTATCCAAAAGCTTCTTGAAGAAATTATTTTATTTTATTTTGTGAAGCATTATTTATCCTTTGAAGTATCCTTTGAGAGCTTAATATGAATCGCTAAATCCATGGGAAGATATAATGTAATATGAATTAGTATTGTGTGTTTTTACGATAAAGAAAGATTCAACTTTTAGCTTTAAATACTTATAATTAAACATATTACTGGAGTATAAGAAACTCCGTGTTAACAGAGAGGCTACATGATTAAGAGTGATAATACATAAAGCTGCTAAAACACATATTCGCAGCGTAGAAAAAATATATAATAATTAAAGGTGTCTGGCAAAAGTCAAAAAGTGTTCAGATGTTTCTTTTTGTTACACATCAGTGGTGAAATCTTAGTTATTAGAACATATGCTTTAGAGAGTTACTCAAGTGGGCTGTAATAGCACTCATTATTAAACGCGGAAGTAAAAAAACAGTTCGTAAATTGGCTTGTTAAAATGATCTGTGTATGGTAACAAGTTCTTTCTTTTCTTTTTTTTAATCACTTTTAGGAGTTGCCGAAGAACATCTGGGGAATTAAATTTAACAGTTTCATGCATTTTCGATCAAAAATAAATTAAAACTTATGTCAGAAAGTTGACTTTTTGTATTTGAGAACACTCTTAATGAGACAAATGATCTAAAATATCTTTTGTTTATTAAAAGGATGGGCCAAATGCATGGTGAGATCACTTTTACTAAATAACATATTCAGTTCCGTAAATTGAGAATACTTGGACCCTATGGTGATACTATAGGATCCAAAACAAAAAAAGTGTTTTCAATCAGTCTTAGATATGCTGTGTTGAGAGTATTAGCGTGATTCCCCGCTTTACTTGTAAAAGAACTAACTGGCAACGAAGTACATGGAGGCTCTAAGTAGGTACATGCAGGACTCGGACTGACTTAAAACTTTTCTTTTTTTTTTTTTTTTGGTGGTGGTGGTGGTGTGTGTGTGGGGGGGGGAGGGGGGCAGAGGGTTCTAAGTAAGCTTCTCCTGGGTCCAAGTAAACCCAAGTTCCGGTATGGTTCTGCTTGCTTTTCATTTAAAAGTCAATCACAATTTCTAAAATATAAGCACCTTTTTCAGATTTTATTTGAAAATAATAAAGAAATAGCCTATCTAAAATTGAGGAAATACGGACATAAGAATTATCCAAATATATACTTCGAAAATTCGGATTAAATATAATTTTTAACACGGGTTTAAAAGGAATTTCAGTAAAATTATATTTTTATAGACGAATATCGATTCAAAAATTTGGCAATCTGGAGTTCGGATAATTAGAGTTTCACTATAATGATATTTTTTCGATCTGCTTCTTCTTGAATTTTTACTTTTTAATCCTGTACTCTTTTTTTCTGATTCTTGGTATTTTTATATTTTAAATTTTGTCTCAATTAAACGGCTGCTCTAATTAAACGGTATCCAATTGGCGAATTTCCAGCGTGTTTACGTTTTTAAGCATGTATATAAGAGAGAAAAAAGAAGAAAACCGCTGCAATATTCACAGGGAAAAGAAAAAAAGGAGATAACAATACAACCTAACAGAAATAATTTAATAAGCTTTATCCCTTTTTAAATATGTATCTATTCGATGATATTCTTTACACCGCATACGACCCCTGCACGATCAGGAAGCAATAGAGCCTTTAAAAGGATCAGAGGGCATTCAATTAAAGCCAAGTGTTGGGAGGGCTCTTTCTTTTAATTTTTTCCCGACTGCCTCTTTGGTCTCGCCGAAACCTTCTAGCTTGCGTTTTATCAGGAAGACTGACGTTTTTACCTGAAGAAAAGTGAAAAACTTTCTGTATCATTGGTTTCTGTAAGGAGAAAGTTGAGAGGAGGGAGAAAGGAGGAAAGTATAAACAATTGGAAAAATGTATGTTGCCAACGAGAACAGCGTAAAGGTCAGATTAAAAAAAATCGTTTAGTAAATTGAAAGTTTTCACTTTGGAATTTTATAGTAGATTTTTTCAAGTTTCACTCAATAACGGATTTGAGAAAAAAAAAAGGAAAGAAAATTGATAACACTTCTATATATTTTTTCCTGAGTAAATATTGATTTTAAAATAGTGTCAGTTAGAGATTTGCACGGCCCGAAATTTCTAGGCCCGGGTTCCGCCCGTAGAAAAACTTTAATGACCCGGCACTCATTAAAAACATTGGGTTAGAAAACTTTATTAAAAAAATTACTCAGTAAGAAAATCAATTTAGTTTAGAATGAAAGAAAAAGATGGTAAAAGAAAATCACAATTTAAAAGCTCTACAAAGAAAAAAAGCAGATTTTAAAAATTATTTTTCTGTAAGTTGATAAACCAATTTAAATCTCTAAAGATTTCGTTAAATAAATGTACAACATCACTCTGTTTTTACAGAAAGATGTCAAAAGGCCCGGGAAAAAAAAATCTGTCCCTGCCCGAGTCTACAGAAAAATATAGGGTCCGGCCTGGAAATGGAAAGAATGAATATCAGGCTAGACTCGAATCTCGTGAAAGAAAATTAGCTGGAGCGTCAGTTCTCTAGATTCACTATTGACGGGAATAGATATGTCGTAGAGCTTCGTTTTCATCACACACACACAAAAAACGGGGTGAATAATAATTATTTTATTTCCTTTACTTATTTGACACTCAACAAAACCTTAAAGAAGTAGCACATCTAAGTTATGATTCTTGTGCATGTAAGAGCAATACATAAAGTTTTGTTTTAAAGCAAACTTTTTCTTAAGTATACAGAAATTTGTAAATATGTAAACAAAAGGTGAATTCTCAGATGAACGGATTGACCGTGGCGGTCCTGTACCTTCAAGGCCTGCCACAGGCGACAATTTTTTAATTCTATCTCGCAGCATTTTTTTTTAAACAAAAATTTTCACACACACTTTGACAGCATCCGCGAGAGAAATATACCACAAAATTTATTTTCTTAAAATAGTGGTGCAAATAGAATATAAAAATAGTCGCCCTGTACCTTGGTTTGTTAAATGACCATATGTATACATGAGAAATGCATTAATGATTATTATTTGTATATAATAGCTGAATTCTAATTTCGGCAATATTCTTAACTTTAACTAGTAAATTTATAATTAAAACAGTTTTAGAAAGAACACTTTAAGTTTATATCTTTTGAACAATTATCATATATATAAAATCGATATTACATCATTCAAAGTAACCCGATGCCTTAACGTTTATATGATGTTTTTTTTTATTTTTTAGAAGTACCATAGTTTCATTGCCAAAGTAGTCAGAAGAGATATTGTACAGTCATATAATTATTTATTTACTGACTAGTTAGTTGTAAAAAAAAAAAAAAAAATAGAACGTGACTACAGGTTTAGATTTTTTAATTGAATGCATTAATCGTGAATAAAATTTCCGGTTACCCTCCGCTCTTTTTATTATGCCATAAATATTAAACACATTGTTTTTAAAAAATAAAATCGTAATAAAGGAAATTCAATATAAAATTATAAAAAGTTAATCTTATAGCATCCTTCTTTCTTTATTTTTATTTCTTCAAATTAAAGTTCAATATAAGGGTTAATGATGGGATATACCATAAAATTATCCTTCAACCGGAACTTATATGTTTCTTCTTGTTATTTATTCAACTTCGCAAACATTATACTAAACAATCTGTCGTTTTAATCCGTAAAGAAGGACACAATACCAACGAGAAATTTAATAACTGTTCCTAATACTAAATCCAATTACATCACGCTAACATTGGAGTGGGCAAAACGAATTGATAAATTATACGTGATATTACGATGCCGATCTCACAACATAGATGGCGTTACAGTCCTTTAGAAGGCGAATTTCATTTCGTGGTAGGTAGTAATTTCCACGTCTAGAGTTTCAGCAATTTTCTGTGAGTAGATTCGCGGCTGGTTTGGAGACAGCTATGAAATAAAAATTAGACTTCAGTTTCGGTTGGGCAGTCAAGAGCTAATAATGCCTGTAAAGTAGACGCATTTGTTTATATGGAAAGAAGTTCGAAATTTACGACCCTCTCTGTTAATTAAATTGTTTTGTGAAGATGGCGGAGTAAAGACCAACTCTAAAAGTCTTTTTTTACGATTATTATACCATTGCTATTATAATAAGTGTCAGTCGCGTGAGAATAACTCAGAATGAGGTTTATGTTTTAGCTCTCAAATTAATATAGATATCTTTTATTCATTTCAATCATTTCGTGTTATGATAAGATTAACCTAACTTGCAATGAATTTTGTATTTGTTTCGCAAATAGATAATCAGCAGTTAAATTAAACTACATGTTAATTAAAAAAACAAAAAAAAACACAAAGGGGTATTGAGAGCGTAACCACTGACGGCTTGGCTTGGTGGAAAACTATTTATCTAGACAATGTTGTCAAGTTGTCTGTAGTAAGGTTACCGCACTTCCCGGTTTTAAACTGAATGTCCCGGTCAGGGTCACCATTTCAAAACTTTCTTAAAATGTAGGGAGAAAAGTTTCTTTTGATTTTGTTGTGCGCAGCTAAGAAGATATTGATACATTTATATTTTCATAAATAATTTTTAAATTAGCCAAAGTTTTCGTTAAGGCTGTTCTTCAACAAGCGTAAAACGTTCTGACATATTTACAAATTCATTTTTAACGGAAAGATATAAAACTGGAAAGTCTGGTCACGGAAGCGATTTGGAGTCGAACTGTTTTTTCCATTTTTGGATCAATCCATTACCCATTGAGTTATAAGCGTTTTCGATCACGTGACAAACCCGTTTTCCGCCCACTCTTGGGTGATTTGTAGACTTTCGTGCGGAAATTCGGATCAAAACGTCCACTTTGACGCTATTTTCTGAAAGATCTATTGCGTTTGCAAAAAAATGGAAAAAACAGCTCGATGACATAGTTTCTGAACAACAACACCAGCTAGTTTAATGCATTTTCGAACAAAAATAAATAAAAACTTATGTCAGGAAGTTGCCCTTTTTGATTTGAGAACAGCCTTAATAATAAAGGTGTCTCAATTTGGGAAAGTTGCAATAACAAGGTTTTAGCAAATGATATTGATAATTATTCATTTATGTGTTTAAGGGGTTTATTTATTGTTAATGTTTCTATTTTAATCAAATCTGACAAGCTATTGCAGCTTTTGTGCAATCTGTGAAAAAAAAAAAAAAAAAGAAAGTTTGATCTGTGATGACTGATACTTGGTTGACCTTTAACTGATGTCACCGGTCTCTCAGTCCGCGACTTTTTTCAATTTTTATAGTTTAACTTGCAATTTTCAGCTTAACTACAAACACTACCGAAACATTGTTCCGTTTGGAGCTTTAGTGCTATCACCAGAGACTTTTGATTAGGTGAATTTTAATTATAACAGTCCTGTGCAAAAAGTTTAGTACAAAAACACCATACTATGAGTTAATCGTGCCTTTTATTCATCTTTAGTTGCAGCGGTTTCACAGACCGCTTCACACTAGTTATGTGACAATTTATGTGACATCAGTTAAAGGTTAACTGCCTCCCTCTCCAACCATCCCCAAACAGGGCCACCACTAAGACTTTTTATTGACGTAGGGGGGAGAGGACCTTAAATTGTCAAGTCAAATTTCAGGTTTATGCCAACTCACTGAGAAGCAAAAAGAACAGTTTGCCAATTAGTTTTATAATTTTGCCAAGTTACCACAAATAGACAATGTAATATAGTTCTTATTTGTAAAAAGTTTAATAATATTCCCAATTACATTTGTAATTTTTGCCAAGTCTATCAGAAATAGAAAGTGCATTATAGTTTTTATTGAAGTTTTAAACCAATCTGCCAACTAAGTTCGTAAATTTGACAAGTGTGACAGCATTCGCAAACGTTTGGGTGAGGAGCCCTCCCCCCCCCCTTAGCGAAGGCCTTGCCCCCCCAAATAACATACCTGATTCCGAAGTTTTTGATCAAATCCCTAATTATCCCGCTTTCTACAAATTCCAACTTAAAACTAGTATGTTGTGGCCATCACAAAACTTTCTTCTATATAAATCACGTCAATTAAATCATTTAAATAGTATAAGAAATTACATCAATTTAGAACCAATTCGTATCAAAGTATACCTGAATACGAAGTTTGATGAAAATTCGTGCATTAGTTATTAAGATAGAGCTGTAGGGGAAATTCTGAAAAATTCAGCATAGCAGCGCCACCTGTTGAGCGATTTGCACCAAAACACAAACAGCACTAATTCATATTAAGGTATACCGGAATCTGAAGTTTGATGAAAATCGCTGCATTAGTTCTGGAGCTAGAGATATTGTGGAAATCACAAAAATGCAGCACAGCAGCGCCACCTGTTGGGCGATTTACACGAAAAGGTACAAAACATCATTTCATGTCAAGGACTAACTGAATCTGAAGTTTGATGAAAATCCGTGCATTAGTTCTGGACATTGAGCTATTGTGGAAATCGTGAAAAATGCTGCATAGCAGCGCCACATGTTGAGCGATTTACACCAAAACATAAACAGCACTAATTCATATCCAGGTATACCTGAATCTGAAGTTTGTTGAAAACCCAAGTATTAGTTCTTGAGATAGAGCTATTGCGGAAATCTCAAAAAATGCAGCATAGCAGCGCCACCTGTTGAGCGATTTACACCACAAGGAGCAAAACGTCAATTCATGTCAAGCACTAACTGAATCTGAAGTTTGATGAAAATTCGTGCATTATTTCTTGAGATTGAGCCATTACGAAAATCGTGTAAATGCTACAAAATGCAGCATAGCAGCGCCATCTGTTGGGCGATTTGCACCAAAACGTTACCAGCACCAATTCATATCAAGGATTAACAGAATCTGAAGTTTTATAAAAATCCGTGCATTAGTTCTTGAGATAGAGCTTTTGCGTGAATCCTGAAAAAAGCTACATAGCAGCGCCATCTGCAGGGTGATTTACAGCAAAAACTAATCAGCACCAATCTATATCAGGCACTACCTGAATATAAATTTTTATTAAATTCCGTGCATTAGTTCTTGAGATAGAGCGCCCACAAAATTTGTGTCACATACAGACAGACAGACGGACGGACAGACAGATAGACGGACGGACAGACAGACAGACAGACAGACTCACAGACAGACATTTTGTAAAAACATGTTTTTTGGAATCTCTGACCCATAAAACGTATAAATCCGTCGAAAACTGGAATTCGAAAATTTTCATGAAACCAATATTTTCTTCTTGTCAAGATAGAAGAAAGTAAAAAAATGAATGCGATACTATCGTTTTAAGACTCGTAGAAATTCTTCTTACCATTGAAAGGAATCATAGGAAGAAACCAAATTCCACATATCCTTCATGCGTAAAAATACTATGTGACACTTCTATTCTTCACTTAACTTTACCGCATTCGTTGCAATAAAAAAATGTACGTACGATTTAATTAATTTCATTTACAAAGAACATAATGAGCTATTTTTTTTTTTTATTCTTGCTTACGGACCTTCGGGAATCCCTCCTTTGACTCAATAGAGAGGTTCGTGAATTATTTATTTTTAGGCAAATCATGTTAAGACTACAATATTCATTGATTTTTATCTACAGTTATATTTACATTGGATTAAATTACAAAATATTTTTAATTTAGCTCGAAAAACGCAGGAATAAACCTTGGGGACAGTAAGACTATCAATAAAGCCACGATACTTGAAATTGATATTTAAATGCTGATTTAAATTTTGCAATAAACTTCCTGTCAAAGAATTTTAGCCATTGTTTCTCTAGCATACTTCTGCATGAGAATAAAGTTGAAATTCTGTGGCTGCATCTAAAGTGATTTTCTGTACAATTTTAGCAGGAGGAACTGTAAGGTATCTAAAATCCAGGGACAGAGTTAAAAAAAATAATAACAACCATAAGAATGTATACTGGTTAAATTGTTGCTACATATTTATGTAAAACAATAGTCCCAGTTTCGGAAAAAAATTACATCGAATTACTTTTATTGAAACAATTTTATACTGTAATCTCCAAACTTGAAAATCAGCATCAGTGACACGGGGCGGTAAGGAATTTCGTGGTATATTTGGAACCCCAACATCGTCCAAAACTTATTTATCTCGTTAATATTGTTATACAGTCATGCAATGGGATGTTTTCCAGTATAAGAAAAGGAAAGAAAAAAACCCCACAAGAATATGTTACTAAAATAAAAATTATTATTCAGGGACTTAAAAGTCAAAATTATGTGAGAAGCCTCATATCAAGTCAGATGCTTCACTGGTCGGAAATTATGATGTATTCTTGAGTAATTATTTTTCTTACCTTTCTAGATCTGTGAGTCTTGAAGAATCTCTGAAACCCTTGGCGAAGGGATTACTGTCAATCTTGAGCTTTGTAATCTGAAAAGACAAAAGACATCTGAGTATTATTTGTAACATAAAAGTACGAATGGGGATTTACGGTTTCGTAACCACGCTTATAATAATAAAAAAATACATTCTAACACCGGGATGTCTGTGAATGAAATGATATGAAAAGAAAAGCTTGATGATTTGAGGAAAAGAAAATAAACAACTATAAAAGTGTAAAACATTTTCGGTAAGCATTTTTATTTTTAAGATTTAAAGAAAATAAAAATATCCCACACTGATCCGCAATACGACACAACCATAGAGTAAAGAGAAAGAATAGAGATGCAGTATGCCGTAAAAACGGTTTGCAATATGAATCCGGTTATCTCTGAAATTTAAATGCCCCCATTCGGCCAAGCAAAGCAGGCATGTGGAACAGGCACCGAATTCTTTGACATTACCCGTGATTTTTTTCTGTAAATGAAAGTGATCTCCTTATGTTTAAGCATTCCAAAAAAGCATTTCATTGTATTATGAATTAAAACTGTATTACTAAAAGTTTTCTTCTTTTTTTGTGAAAGCACGGGGTTGTGTTTGGCCAAATGTAGCGGATTTAAGGGTTACATTTTTGGCGTCACCCCCTAGCCGCCATATTTCATCTCTGTTCTTTCTCTTTACTCTATGCGACACAACTCAATAAATGACTTTTTCGGAAAAAGCGCCCTGTAAAAAAAAAAAATATGCAACGTTACTCCATAAAATTGGTGGCAGCCTTGTTGCCTCCATTTTATTGAGTAGTTTAACCGATATAACTGGTGTTACATCAGTTATATCAGTTTAAATTACACCATTATATAAGTTAAAATACTTTATAAAATTGGAGGCAGCATGTTTCCGCCAATTTTGTGGAGTAACTTTACATAATTTTTTTACAGTGCGGACAGCATGTTTAAGATGAAAACAAAAATACCGGGTGATCCAAAAGGCACGCAGAAGAGATAAAAATTCACTAATTCGAAAAATATCGACTATGTGGCACGATGCTATTTTCGCAGAAATGTAACAAAAGACATGAAAAATTTTAATAACAAAAATGTCATTCATAGAAACATTATATGAGGGGCTCACAACCATAGTAGACCAAGTCCATTTTGAAAAAAAAAATAAATTGGTGTACACAGTTGAATGTTTTTACTAAGAATTCTCTGATATTTAATAAGTATAAAAGTAAAAATAGTTTTTTTTTCTCCTTTAAAAAAAAAAAAAAAAAATATATACTCTTTCGAGTTTCAATGTTAATCTTGAAAATCATGCATAAATTTGTGGCTATAATTCAGGATTTTTCCAAAACTTTTACACTGCAATACGTTAGTTGGGCGCAGTCACCGAAACAGATTATGGAAAAATTCACCGCTTTTTTGTGCTTGGTAGAAATCAAAAGCTAGTGAATTTATTGTACCTAATTAGGTACAATGTTTGCTATATTTCGTTTTTAGGATATGGCTTCAGGAAAGAAAACAAGTCGGAAAATTCACGTCAACCGTGGCAAATGACGTTCATACTATAACTAGTTTTATAAATATTTTTTTCACCGCATATTGTACTGAATATATATTTTAACGCACTTCATAAGTGCATACCAATTTCCTTCAGTTCGAAAGGCTGTAACATCATTAAAATGCACTTGAAATATTTTTTTTCCTCATTGGCTGTAATGTAACGGGAAACTTTTGACTGCCCCTGTAATTAAACTATACATCCGATTTTCATAAAATTTGAAATGACTCGAGAAAATTCTGAATTAATTATATATTTAAAATTTCAGACCATTCTGTTGAGTAGTTTTTTCTCTGTTATATGCGGACGGACGGACACACAGACGGACCGAAAGACGACTATAAGCGCTACGTATTTATACAAGTTGGAAATTGCTCATCAAACGTGACAAATGAGGTGCGTTCGTACTATAACTAGTTTTATAATTATTTTTTGCACCCCATATTGTACTGAATGTATATTTTTTTTCACTTCATAAGTGCATACTCTGTAACATCATTAAAATGCACTTTCAATAATTTTTTTCCCATTCCCCGTAATGTAACGGAACACTTTTGACTGTCCCTGTCATTAAACTCTACATCCGATTTTCATAAAATTTGAAATGGCTGGACAAAAATTTCCAACAATTATATACTATTTAAAATTTCAGACCATTCGGAAGGCTGTAACATCATTAAAATGCATACTTGCAATATTTTTTTTCCCCATTGGCCGTAATGTAAAGAAACACTTTTGACTGACCCTGTAATTAAACTATACATCCGATTTTCATAAAATTTGAAATGGCTCGACAAAATTTTGCAACAATCATATATTTAAAATTTCAGACCATTCGGTTGGGTAGTTTTTGCTCTGTTATATGCGGACAGACAGACGGACTGAACGACGACTATAGGTGCTACGTATTTATATAATTACGAACGCACCTAAAAATGATATAGTCCATTTAGAAGGTGCATGAAATCTGTTGTATTCACTCACGCAGTGAACCAAGTGAGTAAACATATGCCATATATGAAAAATATGTGAAAACAGGCTTGGTTCAATGTGGGAGTAGATAAAACAGAGAGTATGCACTTTCTAAATGGACTATATCATTTTTTTCAAAATGGACTTTGTCTACTATGGTTGTAAACCCCTTATATACCCCACCCATCGCCACAACAAGTGACGTTTCAGTTGTATCAGCAGTTTTTTTTAGCGGCGTAGGACATTTTGCAACGCAACTTAATCACGCGAAGACAATCGCATGCTGAAGTTAAACCACTGCAGCATTCTTTTAAATTTTCTCGTTTGCACTTCCAAATTTTTAAACTACGTGAGCTACAGTCATGAAATTGGACTTGATTTAGGCTAAAGGTAAGCCTTGAATGCTTATAAAAGAGCGGTTTTAAAAAAATGTTTTTTCTTTTATTATATTCTTAATTTGGTTCATGTATCTAAAGATGGAGTTTCGTAATCGATTTTTCATTCACTCCTTGATATTCTAGAATTATAAAAATTATGCATGCAGATATATGTTTTTTATGACAATATAACATTTTACTATTTTTAGAATATAATTATAAATTAATAAGGTATTTTTTCAATTTTTAGGCTTCTTTCCGTTAGGCAGGCGCAGGTAATAAACCGCCAAATAATCTTTATTGTCAGAATTGAATACAAAATACAACAATGGAGTTAAAACATAACAAATATATAATGAGCCGAAACATGTTTTGACAGTTTGTATTAGGGATGCACCGAATAGTAATTTTGGCCGAATGCCGAATACCGAATATTCGGCCTACAGGTGAACCGAATACCGAATATTCGGCTAGCCGAATAGTAACTGCTAGGCTGAATACCGAATATTCGGCCAGGCGAATAGTAACTATTCGGCCGAATACCGAATATTCGGCTTGTCGAATAATTTTTTATTTCAAAATTTAAAGGCATTAAAATGTTAAATTTTAAAACAATTTTACATAATATTTAAAACAGAAACTTTCATTTTGATAAACAAGAGCTTTTTTCAAGTAAACTTTATGCTGAAAAAAATCTGCTTTGAGTTATTTAAGAAGAGGATAGTTATAAAACTGTTTTAATTAATAAAATTTTAAATTTCATGGCTTCTTCTGTGAATTAAAACAAATGAATAAAATTTTCTTAAATTCTAAAACAAACATTTTAAAATCAAAGAGACATTGCGAAAAAATTGGAAGAAAAATTGTACAGGATCATATATTATTTGTTTGTCAGGAAGAGACTAAAGTAAAAGTAAATAAATAATACAATCTATTCAAATTTTATAGGGTAGCAACTCAGCAAGAATAACTGTTCTACTCTCTTTGACTAAGCAAGGAAGTTTTTAAATGCATCCTAAATCGGTGTCTGCAGTGGACGATCATTTTCAGAGATTGTAAACGTTGTTCTTAAAATCTTAGTAAGAAACAGATTATTTACTGGACAATGTTCAGAAACTTGCATTTGTACATAATTAATTCCTATGAAAATCCTCGTGATTGGTTAATTTTCTTAAATAATACTTAACAAACAGCAAATAAATAATGTTAAAATACTCTTTCTTTTAAATATATGATTCTGTTTCTAATTATTCTGAATATCTTTATAAGCTGACTGTTAAACGTATAGAAGTGGTATAAGGATTTTAAAAATATGTTTTAAAAGCTATTTTTAAGTATTCGGCTGGGCCGAATATTTCGATATTCGGCCAAACCGAATATTCGGCAGGCCGAATAGTTTGCCATTTGGCCAAGCCGAATATTCAGTATACCGAATAGTTTGATATTCGGCCCAAACCGAATATCCGGTAACATGGCCGAATAGGCCGAATACCGAATAGATACCGAATATTCGGTGCATCCCTAGTTTGTATGTAACATTTTTTTACTGTTTTGCCAAGTTAAAGAAGTATAACAATGGAGTTAATTATCTGCCAAACCACTCTCGCTAAAACATGTAAAATGGTTGGGAAACTGCAAAACAATGAAATATTTTAGACAGTAAAAAGTATTAAAGAAAATATAAAGAGTGTAAATATATATCTTTTCAAATATGCTTTCTGATGTAAATAAATATCAATCTTTAATGAATGTGGAAACAAGGAAAATTACCACTGGTTTCTAATATTTTTCGAAAATTATTTTCAAAAAGCATTACTGAAAACCAACTTTGACGCGTTTTAATATACCGGGTGTTTCAAAATAGATGGAATGGCGATTATCTCTTGAAGCGCTGATGATAAAAAGATACTTCCAATCCAATTACAAAATGTATACAAATCAAATATAACTTTGAGATACGGCATTTGTTTTATAAGGGACTGTATACGTAATATTACAATACGAAATTTAATTTTTTATACAGTTCATTTTCCCCACAATCTATATTTAGAAAAATGTTGTTCTGCATCTAAGGAGGAATATTTTTTTTTTCTTTCAGTACAAAAGCGTACCAAGATATGATAATTTGAATTTTATAAATTTTTAGTGTTTTCGGCTTTAAACATGCGCATTTTCTTTGTAAGTAGCACACTGCCGTTAATAAAACTTTTACTTGAAGAATGCCGGATTTATCCAGATCTATCTCAAAATAAAATTTTGATAATGTAGTATTTATGATAATTAATAATTAAGATATTCCAGCAGTGACGCATCCAGGATTACGCTTTAGGGGGGGGGGGGGGGGGTTAGCATATTTTAGAGGTCTATATGTGCCCAGATCTGGCCCGCCCGCCCGCTTCCGAGCTCTGTCTTTCTTTCATTTGATTTGATGGGACGTGCTGGATCAGGTCCTGACTCATATTTTTTCTGCTGACTTGAGCAGAATCGTAACCAGCCAGAGAAGCCTGAGGAATCTCTGGAAAGTTATTCTGAATGATTTAACATGTTAAATAATGAAAAACTATGTACTAAAATATATCTATGTTTTTGCAATTATTTGGTGTATTTCTGTATTTCGATAATTTTAAAGTGTGTTTGCAATCAAACGATTTAAAGTTTTATTATTAAATTATCAAAATATTATAAAGGTTTAAGAGAGCAAAAGGCTACACGGGGTCTTAAAATTTTAAGTAAATTTTAAACATGCTAATATTTTGAATTTCGTAATAAAATTTATAAAAGTGAAAAAATTGTGTGACAAAATTAATATATTTTCAAAAATTCCGATTTTTTTACGGACCTATTAAAAAAAATAATATTTTTTCATAATTAAAAAAGAATAAATAAATATCTAGTCTAGTCTGGGAGGGGCTTAAGCCCCCATTAGCTCCCCCTGTGGGTGCGCCAGTGTATTTCAGTCTTACGATGAATAATTTTGCTTAGGTTTGAAGTTAGCTCGGATAAGATAATTTTGATTGAGAGCGAAATTTATTTTAAAATGTAATGAGAGCGATAAAAGATAACTACACTCTCTTATCCCTGCTGTGATAGTTACAATTTGATCGAAATAACTTAGCAATTATTTTGTCGACTGAAATTATTATTATTTTTGCCTTACTGTGGTTTGATATTATGTGAAGCAGCAGCATTTCATCGTACAGTGCCCCCCCCCCCTCTCCCCCGTAAGGAAAAAAAATCCGGACGATGGTGATAATCCCAGTGTAATTAATGTGAAAATGAACGAAAAGTATCGTTTTAATTCGTATGAAGCTCTTTTTAACCTTATGTGGTTTATTTTGTCATAAGAGGTTGTCTACATATTAAAACTTACATCAACTTTGATTTTTAAAATGATAACTCCCACCTTTGAGACCCTATTTGAGTTTTTTTTGGATAAAGGCAATTCGACAAAGGCATAGTTTATACATACTTATAGTTAAAATCTTCATATAATTAGAAGAGGTCAAAATTTGGCGATTCTAATGTTGCATTCATGGTACAAACTTTAATTTATAACTCCCCCAAAAATTATCTAATTAACTGTTCATTTTTTAATGACATGCAATGAATAGGCCTAAACATATTCCACGCTTTTTTTAAATTGAAAAACATATTTGTGATTATGAAAATTATTGATAAATTAATAAAATTTTTTGAATCATAAAATACATTAATTTTCACATAAAACGAAACCACAATTGTTAAAAAATATAGACGGGCATAAGTGTTAAAATTTACAGCTCATTCCAATCATTAGTTTTCGCGACATAAGAGAGATTTAATTAACTTTTAGCATACTATGCAGTATACATACAAAATCTATAGATCATATCCTCTTCAGTCCCTGGGTCCCCATACGGGGACCTCTGTTCTTTTCCTCATAAAAACTAAAATGTCCGATTTTTTTACATTTTCACATCACTTCTTAATAGCTGAATGTTTTTCGCGTTCAAAGCAAACGAATAAGTGGCAGCATCTAAGCTGATTTCCACATAAAATAAATGCTATTTTCATCTGAGTTTGCAAAATACTTAAAAATGCCCAAAAGACAGCATGACCAAGAAAGTGAGAATTTTTTATAAGTATTTAACTTAAATCCTTTTCAATAAAAATTTTTGACGATTTGTAGATTATTTACTTGTTTAAAGCTCTTAAATTTGTGATTGCGTTAATTTAGGTTAATGGTTATTAAATTTACGTTTTTAAGGGGTTTGTAGTTTTAGATCCCTATTTTTGAACCTAAATTACTAAGCGCCTAAAAGATCCATTTCAGAAAATATATTTTTTCTGTCATTTACAATTCCATTTTGTTTGGAAAAAACCAATGAATAAGCATTTGTATTATTATTTTAGCTTCGGAACTGAAGAAGTTATACAGAGTTGTAAACACACACACACACACACACACACACACACACACACAAGAAAAAAAAAAAAAAAAAAAAAAAAAATTGGATATTTTTCCGTTTATTGATGGTGATTGCAGAAATCGGGTTGTCAAATACGTTATGCGTTTTCTAAATTATTTATTTAAATATCATCTTTCACCTTATTAAACGGTAAAGTTTTGTTACCTTATTCTGATGTGTTGGAAAGTGCTTTATAATCTATGCTGGGTGCATGCTTTTTCATTCTTGTTGATCAACGTTTTCAAATATTATAAAATAAGTCTTTCTTAGGTGGTTCCCCAAAAAATATTTTCCCGCGCTCAACAACGCGAAAGTTTTTGAAAATTTTCTGACTCATTTTTAGACATAAAAACATCATCCTTGCAGGCATATGATTATTAAGAGGCTACTTCAGTCAAATGAAAAGACGCATTCGCTAATGCTAATCCTATGGAAGAAATTTATAAAGATATCGCGGTTGCATTTCAATATTTTTAAATGATTTCTTTTGCATTGGATAGTTGAGATCGATCTGTATGCAGGCCGTTTTTTACTTTTTCGATTTTCATTGCAGATTTTTTTTTAGGAGGATGTTTTCATTTTCGAAACCGGTTTCGAAAATGAAAGTGTCCCCATAAAAAATATCTGTAAACAAAATTGGAAAAGTAAAAAACAACCTTTGTGCAGATCCATCTCAGCTGTCTAATGCAAAAAAAAAAAAAAAAAAAAAAAAAAAAAAAAAAAAAAAAAAAATCATTTAAAAATATTGAAATGCAACCGAGATAGCTTTATAAATTTCTTCCATAGGATTAGCATTAGCGAAAGGGTCTTTTCACTTTACTGAAGTAGCCTCTTAAGGCAAAATCCAAAAGGGCAACTTTATGACATAAGTTTTAATTTATTTTTGTTCGGAAATGTCTGAAACTAGCAGTTGTTGTAGTTCAGAAACTATGTAACCGAGCTGTTTTTTCCATTTTTTTTCAAACGCAATAGATCTTTCAGAAAATAGTGTCAAAGTGGGCGTTTTGAACCGAATTTCCGCGCGAAGTAGAAAATCCACTCAAGAAAGGATGAAAAACGTGTTTGTCACGTGATCAAAACACTTATAACTCAATAGGTAATTTATTGATCAAAAAATGGAAAACACAGTTCGATTCCAAATCACTTCCATGGTCAGGCTTTCCAATTTTATATCTTTCCGTTAAAAAAGTAATTTTTAAATGTGTCAAAACGTTTTGCGCTTGTTGAGCAGAGCAGTTGGGAACAGCCTTAAAGTGATTTGTAATCGACATTTTTTAAAAATTATTTTCAGATAAATGAATTGCATCTTGAGTTATAAGCTACTATTGTCTCAGGAAGGCAGCTTTTTCCTTTCGTGCGCTGTAGCGTCCGGAAATTCAGTTCAAAACGCCAACTTTGACAGCATTTTGGGAGAAGACTTCTGCCTTTACTGAAAAACGAAGAAAACATTTCGATTACATAGTTTCTAAATAAGGGAAACTGGTATTTGAATACATATGCGAACAAAAATGAATTAAATAATGTATCAGAAAGTAGCCAGTTTGAATTTGAAAACAGACTTAAGAGACAGATGCGGTGAACCGAGTGAGAGAGAGTAAACGCTATTTATGACAAGAATACTTGCGAACAAACAATTTTCTTCTAAGCGGAAAAATATAATAGAGATATATCTTAAATTATATACAGGTGTTTATAATATCTAAACTGAAACAAGGTCTTAATTTCTCAGTACATCATTTCAATGTTAAGATTAAAGAAAACGCAAAGGCCTTAAAGGGGAAGAACGACAACAATGGCATGGATAAGTGCCGACTGTCAGATTTCATAGCTGACAGTCGGTTTGAAGAGGAAACAGTCGGAACATCAGCGTGCCATCACGATTGCTGGAGTTTGCGTTTCAAGATAAACCTACAAATGCAAATGATGACAAGCAGTATGTTTTTTTACCAAGTTGTCTTTAAATATTTGATCGTACATGAAATCGCTTTGGTAAATAATTATTTTTGCTCTAAATTGTAGAGTAATTGGTAAGATAGGAGGCAAAATCCAAGAAGTGTGATAAAATCTTTGAGAGAAGTTTAATCTTTAGAAAAAATCTTGAATTAATCTGCATTTTCAAATACTAGATTGAATATGCTAGATTTGTAAAGACATTTATCCATAGCATGATAACAGCGACTAAGGAAACAGCATGTGCGTAAATTGGAGTTGATAAAGATCCTCTGTTATAAAATAATCTATACATGCACAGAGTGTCCCAGAACTCATGGGCTAAACTGTAAGGGATGGTAAAGTGCACATAAAGAAGCAATTATGGTATAGCAATGTGGGGTCGGAAATTAAAAGTGTTGGCGAAAAATAAGAAATGCGAAGGAAAACAAGCGTTTTACTGACATAACAATTTCAGTAAGTGCTCAAATGTGCCACAACCAACATCGATATAAGCCTGGCAGCGTCTAGCAAATGATTGGCGTAACCTTTCGAAAATTCCAGGTGTTTTACGAATAGTTGTAGTAGCAACTCAAAGTCTTAAAATAAGATCCTCATCAGAGTCATTTGGTGTCTCGTAGATTCTTCAATTTTTATATTAGCTTCAGTTTATTAGGTCGGCAAGAGCTGGTACTTCTGTAGACACTGTTGCTATTTACTGTCATTATATTTTTCTATGGTCAAATTTGACAATTTGTTGTTTTTTCTTTAATGTTAATAAAATATAATTGCCCGCTGATTCCGGGCCTGTTTTTAACCTGAGCTTCTCTGGGTGGTAGTGTGGGTTCTTTTCCGCCGGGACATTGAGTTCCATAAACCATTTTTTTGGGCTGGAGTCCCGGTTGGTGATCCCTGATTCCTGGTGTCTCGTAGAAAACGAGACGTAGAAATGAAATCTTTTAGAAATAAAAGGGAAGACTTTTTGACCAAATCAGTAATTATAGACATTACATTTGACATGGAAGCAAGCTTTAAAATTCTCAACGTATTTTAAGAATAATGTACTTCAGTAATGGCAACCGTATTGGGAAACGAGCCTTAATGATAGAGACACATACCTAATTATAAACAGAGTTGACTTGGATTTTATATGTAATAAGCAAGTCATAACATATTTCTTGACGGGACATGGAAGTTTCCCAACGTATCCATTTAAGATTAAGAAAAGAGATAACGATAACGATGTGTGTGCAGGGGCAGACTGGCATAGTTTGGCCCACCCCGCTAGACTCATGCGCTGGCCCACCAATCGACAACCCCATTGTTAAAATGTTTGAATACTGACTACCCTTTGTACATTGATTAATGCTTGTTTATAATATCAATATAGTACCTGAAAATTGATTAGTTTGTTTTATACTCTCACTACTAACTAATTAGAATGTCAGATATATGGACAATTCTTTTGAACTTGAGGCAACTCCATCTGTTATCTTATTATAATCGTAATTTGGTTGATTATCTCCAGAACTAATGGGTAGATTTTAATGAAATTCGGTAAGGTTGATAAAATGCAAAAAAAATAACCATTCAACTGTTCTCGGGTAAGACTCATCAGCGTCAGAAGGTATAAAATAGAGCTTACAATATTGAACTAAAAAATGGGTTAATAGGGGTATGTTCCCCCTCTTAGAGTTATACAGCCCCCACAATGTGAATTCATATTGGAATTCAGGCACTTTATGAGTCCCTGTGGCAGTTAGTCTCACTCCTCCAGCAACGCTGTTTTCAAGCACTCAGTGGTTCTGGAAGGTAGAAAGTGAGTTCCAATTGTCCTCCCCAGAGCGTCCTAGACATGCTCTATAGGGTTTAGGTCTGGAGATCTGGCGGACCAATCCATCAAGTGAATATCCTCACTTTCCAGAAATTCTTCGACCAGATGAGCTCTATCTGGGCGCGTGTTGTAGTCATTAAAATGAAATTAGGGCCAACTGCATCCCTAAAAAGGCAAACATAGGGTACAAAGATATCACCATTACACCTCAGATCAGTCACAGAGCCTTTGCCAAACATAGGGAGGGGTGTGCGCTCATCCAACATGATGCCTGCCCAGACCATCAAACCTCCGCTGACATAGTGGTCTCTTTCTCGGACGTTGGGAGGCAGGTATTGGATTCTTGGTTTTCTCCAGATGAAAGTACGTCCAGAATTAGTGTTTAGGCTGAACCGAGACTCGTCAGTGAATAGAACAGTCCCTTAATGATCCCTCGTCCAAAGTCGATTATCTCTGTATCATGATAAACGGGTTTTCCCGTGCGCAGAAGTGAGCTGACGCAAGCAGCAGGTCTTATTGCAAACAGTCCTCTGTCATGTAGTCTTCCGAAAACAGTAACCCTTGAAACTCGGCTTCCTGTAGCCACATAAAGGTCACGAGAGGCCTGGGAAGATGCTGCACTCCTGTTACCCCTCACTGTAATAGATAAATAGCGACCTTCATTGGCCGTCGTGGCTCTTGGACGACCATGTGCAGGCTTTCTCTCTATCGATCTAGTATCCTTAAACTGTTTCCATAAATTCGATACGACGTTGGGCGTTACATTGAAGTCTCCAGGAATCTGCACTTGAGACTGCCTTGTTTCCAGTCTCCCCGCTATTTGCCACCTCATTCCAGCATTCAAACGTTGGTGGTTACTCATTTTTACTGTTTGCTTTTGAATTTCACCGTATGTATCAAAAAAACATCAAGATATTCGGTGAGGTGTGCCAACGAACAAAACGTGAAAATTGCCACGCTGACTTACAAAGCCTGTTCTTCTATTCGCAACTCACTCTGCCCATACACACATGTACGCTTACGTATTCGACACTGAATAAATATTCAATAAATAAATGTTCGACACGTCTTTGTTTTCGATAAATACGACCATAGGCATTCCACTCGGACAATAATTCTAATGCACAAGCTAGACCTTTTTTACATTTCTTATTAACTTTACAGCGATCCTCATCATCTTTAATGAGTTTTCTGAATCGCTCATTTTTTTGCTGTAAGCGGCGTACAGCTCGCTACGTCGAGATTGTTGCTGCAATAGCGACGGATTATAATGAGTATAGTGCCGGGAAAATAGCAGCAATTCTTTTCTGGCATAGTCTTTCATGACTTTCGCCAAGCCAGAGTACTAAGAGCTTCTTCAGCAAGTTCATTTAAAAATTTAACCTCACTGAAGCAGCGAGGATCGAACCACGCAATGTCTTTCATGGGCAAGTTATTTTCAGTAAATCGTGTATTCAACTGCTGAATAGCTGTGTACAAAATGACATTATAAACGTTTCCCTTAAATAAGTCAGATGGAGATCCGATAATACTTCTTGCCTCATCGTGAGAATATTCACCACATCGACGTTTCGCTATATATTCTCTTTCCCGGTAGGAAACTCTCAATTTCAATGGTTTACTTCTGTTCTATTAGTTGCTTCCGAAGATGTTCCGTAAATTCAGAAGTATTTTTCATAACCATGTCAACATTATGTCGTTTGTGTAGGAGATTGGATTTCAGGGTTTGGATTTTGTTAGCAGGAGTTAAGTACCCCAGGCCACTTATCTATGCAGATACTTCGATGTGGGCATAGATATATTGAATAGGTTGCTTAAAATGGTTTCTATTAATATATGCTGAAACTTGCACCAATTATCATTCGGTGATCTTGCCGAAAAAGATACATGTGACGGAGAAATCGTCCATTTCGGTGATACCTTGTAGACACTTCAGCAATGTTAAAAACTTATATTGATATTTAAAAGATTTCGAAGACTCCCCAAACATGCTATTAAGTGCTCGATCCTTAATCCACCACTCAGTAGCGCTTACTTTTCGTAATCGGCGAAGAAGTTTATTTCCATCTACAGGCTCCATATTCAGTGAAGTCCATGCTTTCATTCGCTCATATCACTCTGAGCTAAACATGGTTGTAGCTTACATTAAGACCAAGAAGTGCGTTGTCAATTTGCAACATTCTGTTGCATCTGCCAGGAACAAATTAAGCACATGTGCATATCAATGAACATGCTGTATATTTGGATTGTCTTTTTCAGTTGTGCCTGCAGACCTTTATATCTTCCACTCACATTTGCTGCACCATCAAAAGAAGTGCCAACTATTTGTGATGAAGGGAGTTTAAACTTTAAGCTCTTCTTTTACTTGGAGATAGAAGGCTTACCCTGTTGTTTTGGGGGCATCAAACAATTTTAAAAACAAACCTTCACTTTACCGCGCTGCTCATAACGAACACAAAGTGCCAACTGCTCCATTACCGATACATCTTTTGTGAAATTTACTTCCATACTGAATGGACCTGACTGTTTTGCATCATCGGCAATGTTTATTTGGATCTGAATGGAGAGATAAGCACTTAACTGATTTATAAAGTACTTGGACAGGAATGTGATCAACGAACCTCTTCCATGCCATTTGGGATTTTCATTTTGTTCTTCTTTCAGATCTATTTTAGAGTTCATCATACTTTCTGAAGATCCTCTTTCTTGACTTCTCTCCATAGCCTGTGGTGCTACATAACCGTGCAAAATTTATTATATTTACATAACAGCATTACCAATTGTAAAAAATTGCCATGTTTAACGTCTCTATTACTCAAGTCTGCCACTGCCTCCTCTCGTTTTTCTCTATAAGCTAATCCATGCCTCCCGAGATCCTTGATCTGTAGATTATTCCTAGATAGGTAAGCTAATCCTTGCCTATCTTTTGTTATTACGCAAGTGTCCGCAGGTAGACCCATCCCACCGAACAACTTCCCAGCCTTCACTGACCATATGTGCTTTTTACTTTATCCCCTATCTCTCGGCTTCTATACAAAATGAGTAATTTGCACAGATCTGGCAAAATTGCTGATGGGAGAGGGAAGGTAGAAATTAAGACTTACCCAATCAAAAAAAAGGGGGGGGATGCTTCACGGAAAAAAAAGGAAAAGAAAAATTGAGTTTCATAATTTTTTTGTTTTGTTTTATTAAAAAGATAAAAAACTACAAAAATGTTTTTTTTTGGCCCACTACACCCGTTCTGCCCACCCTGCTACCAAGAAAAATTAAATTTCATATATTTTTTTTTTAGTTAGTTTTATTAAAAAGAAAAAAAACTTAAAAAAATGTTTTTTTTTTGGCCCACCTCGCTACCAAGAAAAATTGAGTTTCATAATTATTATTATTTTTTTAGTTTTATTGAAAAGAAAGAAAAGTAAAAAAAAAAATATTTTTTTGGCCCACTACGCCCGTTTGGACCAACCCGCGATCGCGGGGTAGCGGGGTGGACCAGTCCGCCCCTGTATGTGTGTTTGCAATAAACGTGGTGATGTTGTCCGCTATATATTTGGAAGTTGCAATATGATGCTTGCACACTTTTCATTCGACAACAGTAAAACTCTTAGACAAAACTTGTGGTCAATTTTATTTGCACCAACAAATTATCATAAGTGGTGCCAGATTTATAACAAACTAAATGAGCTCTACAGCTTTATTCGATACACATTTTAATTTCATTCTTGTGCTTATGTAATTAAAATTCCCGTGGAACCTGTCTTTTACAGTAAAACTCTTAGACAAAACTTTTGGTCAGCATTATTTGCACAAATTGCCATAAGATATATAAGCTTTATAATAATTTAAATATCTAAAGAATCTAGAGATTTTACTTTAATTATTGTGCTTATGTAACTACCACTACTTATTGGATTTAAATGGGTATATATTGTGGTTGTTCTTGGAACGAACACTATTGTTGATTTCATTCAAGGACTACTTTGGACGTCTCTTGTATCATTCTTTCTACGTGGAGACTTATGCATAAACTGTTGTGTGGTCATTACTTGATTTGACATTTTGAATATACATTAACACAGTGTCAGTATCTAAATCTATATGGTATCTCTTACATATAGTTCTGCGGATGCCTTTGATGCCGTCCCTGCTTACATGGTCTCCCCAAAGACTTTTAAGATACATAGACCGGCAAACTGTCAGTTTAACTGAGGATTTTTGATCAGAGCTGTTGTACGGCAGTATATATTTTTTATATTTTAATTTACCTAAGAAAATGCTTTTATCAGCGTATTTTTTCATTGCGGATCATTAAGTATAAGTCTACCCTATTTCATTTAGGCCTTTAAAAAAAATACCTTATTATTCATCAATTTTTTTGTTTTTTTCGTATAACAATTAAGTATTTCAATAAACATCCTCCAAGGATAAAAATATAGTGTTACTTTCGTTAATATGCACTTTTTTAATTACCTATTTGCATAAAAATTAGTTTAAAAAACGTAGATTTCTTTACAAGTAATTTAAAATTTTATAAATTACTATATTATGTTACAGTTGCTACCTTTAATCTAAACTTCTCTACCAGTTACTTTTGTAAGTCAAAAAAGGTGGAATTATAATCTTTAGCAATCTGTTTCCACATAAAGTTCGCCTTTATTTACAATCGTGGCCATAAGATTAGGACCACCACTGAAATTTAAGATCCAGACAATAAATTGCGTCTGCGACATTTAAAGTTCAAACGAAAAGCGAATACAGTAACTCCAATGTCAGACGGAATGATACCATCTGACGCAATCGATTTGATTCATGACGTTATCGGTGGTTTCAATTTTAAAAACGCTAGTTTCTGCACGGTGGTCTTAAACTTTTGGCCACGACTGTAGGTTTATGAGACATGTTAAAATTAAATAACTCTTTTTCAAATATCCATAAAATTATTAATAAATCGCCTTATTTAACTTTATTTCTGAAAATTCAATATTTAGAACGCATATTTAGATATAAAAAATAGCTTCATGTAAAAAAATATGCCATAAGCTTCATATATATTGATAAAAATTATTTTTTAAGCTCATTCTATAGCCATAGCACTTAATGGTAAATAACCACAGTTGACGTACAAACCTCGCGGTTCAGGTGTTTCAATTTACTTCAGATGGCGGCCATGATTTCGCATGCTTTTGAATGGGAATTGCCGGTCTATGTATCTTAAAAGTCTTTGGGTCTCCCTTGTATAAGTTTACGTGTTCCTCGATCTTTTTACTGATTCTAGTACAAATTCCTCTGTTTATTCTTGGATGACTTCTGAACTAATTCCATTACATGGGGACTATAGTACAAACACTTGTGTTTTCTCCGAATTCAACTCTTCTACTTGTGTTTTCTACATGGAATTATGTGGTTACATGTTTAAACTTTGTGGATATCTACATAAACCTCTATAATGTATTTTCGCCATCTCTTTACATGGAGAATTTTGCATAAGCTTTCGATGACGTTCTTCGTATGAACTGTATTACTATAACATTCACTATTTACTTACTTCAGTACTCTGTTATAATACAGGACTTAATTTTGATCTTTTGCGTAGAACTCTAAAGTTCAGCTTGTTCTATATTATGTTAAATTCTAATTAAAGTAGCTTTTGACATGCTTTTAATTTTATTTCAATTTACATTTTCTTATATGTCGCCAACGGTGAGAAATTTTTGTTTATTTTATGATGCTGCGAAGCATGTAGGGCATGTTGCGCAGCTTTTGTAATACTTTTTATTATTTATAATTAACGCCCGTTTTTCGGGCTCGTTTCTGCTGCTAGGGTTTGCGGGATGATCAAGGGGTTCTTACCACCGGAGCATTATCCATAAACCGAATGGTTGGAGTTCCGGTTGGGTGATTACTGGTGTCTCGTTAGATATCATTCGTAGATTGTTGATATCATTCAAGGACTACCGTGGTCGTCTCTTTTATCATTTTTATTACATGGCGACTTATGCATAAACTGTTTTGGACATTACTTGAATTGACAATATATTAACATCATCTAAATCTAGGTGTCCCTTATATATAGTTCTGCGGATGTCTTTGACCTTACCTGCCTACATGATCTCCCTTGTATAAATTTACATGCTCGTCGACCTTTTTTCTGATTCTAACACAAATCCCTGTGTTTGTTCTTGGATGACTTTTGAACTAATTCCACTACATGGGGACTATTGTACAAACTTTTGTGATTTCTTCGAATTCAACTCTACTACTTGTCGTTTTCTGTATGGAATATGTGGTTACATGTTACATGTTTATATTTTGTGGGTATTTATATAAACTTCTGTGATATATTTTATCCGTCTTTCTACATGAAGACTTTTGTATAAGCTTTCGATGTCGTTCTTAGTATGAACTCTATTATTAGAACATTCACTATTTACTTACTTCAGAACTCTGTTATAATATGGGACTTAATTTTGAACTGTTACGTAGAACTCTAGAGAACACCTTTTTACTTAGGAATTTGCACTTGCTTTATATTATGTTCAATTATGTTTAAATCAGCTTTTCATATATTTTTAATTTTATCTCAATTTACAGTTTCCTTATTTCTGTCACCAATGGCGAGAAATTTTTGATTATTTTATCATGTTCTGCGAAGCATGTAGGGCATGTTGCGTCGTTTTTCTAATACTTTTTATTATTTTTAATTAATGTCCGTTTTTTGGGCTCGTTTCTGCCGCTGGGGTTTGCTGAATGATGATAGGGATCTTAGCAGCGGAGTATTAATCCATAAACCGAATGGTTGGAGCTCCGGTTGGGTGATGACTATAGTGTCTCATAGATGAGCCACCTCAGGGCCTAAACTAAGGGGGCATGTGCCCGGGCGCCAGAAAGGAAGGCGAAGGGGACGCCAAATGGCGATTTTGTTTGTCGATTTTCCATATGTCTATGCTCAGCACGGTATTGTTAAAATCGTCCTGCCTGGGGTATGCCAAAGTATAGAAGAATCTAATGATGATAGGGCATAAGGATCTTGTATAAAGCGGAATTTTTTTCGATGCTTATGCTTTTTGATTTCGTTTTCAAGTTTTTTATGAATCAATATTTGACAAAGCAGATTACGTATTTCAGTATTACATATGATTAATTTTAAAATAAGTCGGCTCTTAGAAAATTAGTAAAATTCTCTTAGTAAATTTACTTTGTGGAGGAGGGTGGGGGCGCCCAAATCCATGTTTGCCCCGTGTGCAAAAAAGGCTAGTTTCGACCCTGAGACACCTGGAATCTTCGAAAAAGTACGCCAAGCATTTGCTAGATGCTGCCAGGCCTGTATTCGTCAACACTTTGCTTTTTCGTCCCCACACTGTTATACCGAAATTGCTTCTTTATGTGCACTTTACCTCCCTTTACAGTTTGGCCCATGAGTTTACCCTCTCCACTATAAACATTGAAAATTCCCAGCACACATTGAAAACACACGTGTAACACTTTGATTCAAAAAGTGTTCCAGTTGCCTTAATGCGTACTGAAATGTGTTTCGAATATGCTCCGCTATAAAGAAAGTGTTCCGAAAGTGTTCTGCTCAGGATATTTGTTAAATCTAAACTTGGGAACATATTTGAGAACATATTGAGAATACATTTGGGCACACTTGTGAAATCACGCGTTCCCAAAAGTGTTCAAAAAGTGCTCTAGAAAATGTGCTGAAATAAAATGAGAGTTCTCAGAAGTATTCTAAAAACTGTTCCAAAAGGTGCGCTCCAAAGTTTTCTACAAAAGGTGACAAAATAAGTGCTCTAAAAAGTGTTCTGAAAAGTGTATAAAGATTTGCAGTGAAATCTGTCAATGATTTTTTGAAAACTCCTACAGTGGCGGTCAAAAGTTTCCGGCCAGCATAAAATTTTTGGTTAATTTGTAAGTATACCCATATGAAGAGGAATCTCAAAGTGATACTTATACACTTTATTGACATGACAGTTAAGAACTTATTTATGGAATAAAAATTAAATATTAATAAATTTAATTGACAAAATTAATTGTAAAAGAAAACGCATGTTCTCAAAAGTTTCCGGCCACCTTGGCAAGTTTGGAAAAAATGGTGTCATAAAAGAAAATAACAGTGATCAACAACATTTACAATTGGTATTTTGTATTCATTTAGCAATATGTACTGCGGCGCAGCAACGTGGCATTGATTCAATGAACGGTTTTAGATCATCAATGTTAAATTTTGTCCACGGTTCTGGCAATTTTTGTGAAAATGCTGCTGAATTGGAATATTTATAATTCCACACACGTTTTCAAGTTAGTTTCAAAGATTTTCTATTATATTCAGATCGGATGATTGGGCTGTTCATTTCAAAAGCGAAGTTTTTTTTTGTGTGAAAACCACTGCTTGACGAGCTTGCATGTATGCTTTTGGTCGTTATCATTATGACACAAATAGTTGCGACCACAATTTTTCCTCCAGTAAGACAGCAAATGATCTTGCAAGATATCCTTATGCATTGCACTATTCATCTTGCCACGGATTTCAAATAACGGACAGGCGCATTTTCCAGAAAATGTTCCCCACAGCATAACGTGTCCTCCGCCGTGCTTCATTGTAGTAATAATATATCTAGAACCTTATCTTTTGTTTTTAGGTCATCGTTTGTAATGTTTTTTATCACTCACAAAAAGATTGAACGTCGAATCATCTGAAAATAGTTAGAAAATAGAAACTTTTTTCCAGTTTTCAGTTGTCCAGTCTTTGTATTCCTTGGCAAACGCCATTCGGGCCCTCTGATTTTTTTTACTTATGAAAGGTTTTTTAACACCGACTGTTCTATAAAGTTCTACGTCACATAAGCGTCTGGACACTGTAGACAGACTTGTTTCAGCAATAACCATAACACCATAAATCGCTTTTAACACCATAAATGGCGTGGAATTGCAGCGGCATTTTTACGCGGGTCATCAACTACTTTTCTTCTGATAATTTTGTCCACAAGAATAGTCGTTTTCCGGGGTCCCCCGGACCATGGCAAGTTCCAAAGGCCATGACCATCTTTATATATTTTTTTAAATATCGTTTACAGCAAATTTTCCGATCGACAAATTTGCCGCAATCTCACGAGAGGATTGCCCCTTTAGCGACAAACAAATCACTCATTTAGGAACAATAAATTGTTAAACTTTTCATTTTTTAATTTCAAATACATTATTCACCTTGATGAATTAACAAACATGGCCAAAAAAACACTTTAGCGATAGCAAAAACTAATGAATGACGAATGGCCGGAAACTTTTGCACGCGCGAATTTTGAATTCCTCCCCTTTGCATCAAGTATCTTAAGTAACCAATCAAAATTATCACGTGGTCAGAGGTAATTTGCTTATTCCTAACTTTTGGAGCAATTGAACTTCTTCTTCGCTAAAACGTTCTGTCAAACAAATCAAAAAAACTAACTGGCCGGAAACTTTTGACCGCCACTGTATACATAAGATCATTCGGCTATTTAGACGACGTATCGTCATTTTTTTTTTTTTTTGTCTGCCTGTCCCTTTGTCTGGAATAGACTCAGAAACGGTTGAACGGCTTAAAACCAAATTTATCAGCAGCAGATATACAGAATATATCTGGATATAATCTGCTGTTTGTCAGATTTCGATATCTAAAATAGTTCTTGAAAAAACAGAGGAAAACAAGAAGAATCAATCAACCAAACAATCTTTCAAATACTCAAAGACTTTAGAACTATGATTGGTCAGTTTCAAGGGATCTTACTATGATTAAAAGGTCTAGTTGAGATTTATAAATGATAATAATTACATTCCTATCTTAGGACTTATACATTTTAGTTTAAAACTATATTGTTAAGTATTTTCATCCCAAAATTAGAGAGAAAACTTACAGCAATGCATTTCGTTTTGCGCCAAACTACGCAATCTAAATTATGTGATGCAATCTTAACTAAGCCAACTGACGGTGAACCCGATTACGGAAGACCTTATCGACTTGCACATCTTGATTTTAAAACTGAATTAGTAAGAATAAAAAATATGGAAATGATTACCTAGGACGGTATGTTTTCCTCATAAAAAAATTGCTGGTTTTAACTAAATGGTTAATTTTACGCCAAACCACAATCTTTAAAACATGCTAATTTTCAGTGGCCACGATTGTGGAGGATCTATAAATAATAATAATTTTATATCGATCCAAGTTTTATCTTACAATTTAAAAATTTTAATTTTAAACATGAAACACTAAATGTAAAAACCTAATATTCTGTAATTGTGTTCATAGACAAAGTGATCGTTAATGATAAGAAAGTAAATGATAAAAAAGGATACCTTCGGTAGGTGAAAATGGATGGCGCTGTTCAGAAACTATTACATTAAAATCTGTGAGTTTGGATTTCACAACTTCTCCTCCTAGAATATGGATCTATGCGCGATAAAACTAACATCCCATTATTCGCATTTTTACTTTTTACTTTCGACCTGGCTTGTTCCTTTTTTCTTTTATTGGCATGGCCCGACCCGTTAAAAAAATTCTATTTATTCTGCGGCCCGGCTCAGCCCAGCCCGTTTGAAAGTTTGTCTTCCTTTTTCGGTCCGGCCTAGTGCAGATCTCTAGTTGGAATGAAGTCCGCTCCCACTCAGTAAGATAATATGGGTAAATGTGGCCTTTGCCTGAAGCTTAACTCAATTCAATTATACCTCGCAGCAGTGTGCTTTACTTTATTTGGTTGGTAGCAGAGTGCAGTACTTTACCACTGTCTTTCACAAAAATCGAGAATTACGTCAAAATCTCTGTGAAAGATTTTTCTATGAAATAATGATACTTTGTCAAATATGTTCTATGTCTTTAAGAACTTTCGAATTGCATTTTTCAAATTACGTTCTTGACATACCTTTAAGTCTAAAGACTTAATTTTCCATTACTAATCTTTTTTTTTTTTTTCAAACTTTTCCACAAATTGAAATACGTACTAAAAAAATAGACTTTTTTTTTTTTCTTGCGCTTGTTCAACAAATATAACTGCTGTATGTCAGATGACCATAGACAACAACTGCATCAATCTTAATTCATTGCTTTTAGTTCAGATAATGATCTCCTTTTCTGACGCATTAGGCAGCCTGTCAGATGAAAACCTACACTATAGCTGTAAGATAAAAAAAAAAAAAAAAAAAAAAAAAAAAAATCAAAAGCTGACGTCTTCCTAGAAATTCCGAAAAATTCCAATTTTCGACTTGCACAAGTAAAATAGAAAAGAGAAAAGCATTTGAAAGTTCGATATTATCGTAGCATCAACGTCAAACTGACGAACATGGTCCTGCATCAGCAGGTAGAAAGAGAACCTTAGAGTTGTGTGTGTGTGTGACACTTTCGGGGATTTTTCTTTGTTCTCGTCATCAATTGCTACCGTATGGACCTGACTCCTAATTTGGCCGTCACAGCTGGAGAATAAACAAATGAAAGAAGATAAGACGAACTAAACGGCTGACTAACTTCGTTGCTGCAACCATTAGTTTTAGCTTTCCTGTCAGCAGAGTTAACTCGAAGAACAGACAAATTAAAAGGTTTATGGAGAATGGAATACTATTAAAAAAAAAAAAAAAAAGAAGAAAAAAAGAAAAATCAAACATAATGTATTTTGCAGTATAAAAAGAAGAGAAATGATTCCCATTAATTTTTGTTAATTAAGCTAGAACAGTTTGTATATATACACCGTAAAAATAATAAAGTACATTACATATTACGGATTTTTTCGGATCATATAAAACTGATCCTTCATCAGGTATAAAGCCTCACTTGGTTAGAAAGCAAACTGACTTTGTGCACCTGATGAATGGTCAGTTTTACATGGTTCGAAACACTCTGTAGTGTTTATTTTGTTATCTTTAGAGTTTTTACCTCAGTTATCTTATGTCAGTTTCTATGTGATTTTTCATTACTTAATTTTTAACTTGACTGGGAAATTTAAGTTTTTAAATTTTCTCTATCAAAGTTCATGTAATTTGCTAGATTTATCATTGGATTAAATTTTTAATGTCTCCCAGAGAATGAAAGTTTTCAAACAGATAGTTATTAATAGATTTTTTTTAACAGCAAATTTCCCATAGAATAATTTTTAGAAAAATAAATAAATCTGCATTAGATGGGTCTAGGGCCTAGGCCACTATGGTACCTTTCTGCACTCATGAATCAAACTGACCGGTCCCTCCAATATAAAATGGATTTCAAACCATTATGAAACTCAAAGCTCGAACAAGGATTCAAAAGCAGTTCATCAAGGCTAATAAAGATGCATGGGGACATAACCTATATTAATAAAAGGAAGTATGTCAGCCTGTGTGTTTGTGGTTCTGTGTCTGTTGGCGATGTCCAGGGAAATCTATCGTGCACTTAGAGGTCTGCAAATTTGGTTTCGGATAGACGAAGGCATGTTCGGTCCCATGCACCCGGATCTCCCATTTTTCATTTTTTATTAGATTATATATATATTGAAAGTATAATTTTGCGTATTTTTCCGATTTTCAAAGTTCGCGGGAGATTTTGAGCCAGTTACAAAATCAATCCCGACTCTAGTAATTTCAGTGATTCGGAAATTTTTGTCATCTTTTTCAATAATGTTTACTCGTGAAGTTTACAGCAATTTTTGAAATTCCATATTTTTTTAAAAAATAATCCTTTTGGCTAAAATTGGGCCCTTTTTTTTTTTTTTTTTTTTTTTTTTTTAAACGATTTCTATTTGAAATTTTAGCCATGCGTTCTTATACAGAAGGTCATTTGCATCATATGGAAATGATCTCCACAGTTAATTTCTATGAAAATAATTCTATATTCCCTGAAACCTTTTTAAAAAAAAATTTGGTGGATAGCCTTAACTTTTGATTATAGTATAATTTGTGATAGTATAGAGTAAATTTATCTCACTCCTTTTGAGAGAGTTTGCGAAGTTTTTTGAATATTAATGGCATATTCTTTACGCTCACTTTAAGAGGTTGCTTTACTCCACGCGAAAATACCCGCTTACTAATGTTAACCCATGGAAGATTTTTTTAAATGTATCTCATTTGCATTTCAATATTTTAAAATGTTTTTTTTTTTTTTTTTTTTTTCATTGGTTAGCCGAGATAGATCTCTACAAATTCCGTTTTCACTTTTGCGATTTTGCTTATAGGTTTTTTTTTTTTTTTTTTTTTTTTTTTTTTTTTTTAAATTAGGAAACTTTTACTTTTGGAACCGGTTTTGAAAGGTGAAAGTATCCTCAATAAAAGTACCTCCAAAGAAAATCGAAAAAGTAAAAAAAAAAGGCCTTTGTAGAGATCAGCCACAGCTATTTAATGAAAAAAAAAAAATCTTTTAAAAATATTGAAATGTAAACAAGATATCTTTAAAAAAATTTATTTCATAGGATTAACATTACCGAGCGTGTGATGCAGAAACGCCTAGGGGAATCGTCAAACAAGTTTATAGTTAACTAGAAAACCCCGCGGCTTTGCTCGCATACTAGTTGAAATATGGCAAGTGATATTTGTATGTCTAATTTTTATTAGAAGAAATTATACTTTTAGGAATAATTCAGAAATTACTAATTAAGCCACAGTTTAACTAAACTTCATTATTACACTGGTAGTGTCACCGACATAAAATATAGCTTATATTCGAGCAGGTTCTATCACCACCAATTTGCAACCGTTATTTTTTAAATCGGTTTAGTATTTCACAAGATTGCATAAAAATCGTAATTTAGAAAGTTTTAGGATGCTTTTCGCTCACTTCATCCTTTTAAATTTGGAAAGGCCCTATGATCTATAATACTTAATAAGGTAATAAGATAAAGATGAGATTAAAATAAATTTTAAATGTCTAAAGAAAAATTTCCAAAACAAACATATTTTCCCTTTTATTTTCTTTGAAATTTAAAATAAATATAATGAAGAATGTTTAGCTGTCAGAATATTAAATATGTTTTTCAAAATATTCCCTGGGAAAAGCTTATAGTAAAATGCAATGAATTCGTATCCCAACATTTATATCTCAGTATAATTTGCCTTATCAATATTCATACAGTGCTGACAAATTTCTCCGTCGCTCGAAGATCACTCCGGCGCCTTTATGCCAACAAGTTGTTGACACGCTTGTCATCTTGTCATATCAGTATGACTAGACATGGAGTGTGATTGATTGCCGATCTAAGAAACTGAAATTTACACAAGAAAAAGAAAAGAAAAAGTTTTAACCTAAAAGTCCCTTTACTCGAAAAATCCCCGACCTTTGGCCAACAACTTTAGCAACCAACGAGCATGGAATGAGACCAATTTAAATTGTGAAAGTCCTAAACATTAAGCTTTTGTTTTCTCTTCATTTGTCTTTCGCATATATGAATATATTTTGTATGATTCAATTCACTCAAACTACTCAAATTATCTGCAACTAAGTTTAACGAATAAATTGTTTAAAATAATCGTTTTTAACACTTTAATATAACTCATGTGTGTCTAATTAGCAAGTGCTGTGACTTTGTTCCTAGATAACAAAGGATATAAATCTCTCCACGAATTTAGGAGCATGCATGCTTTTGAGTAAATGATTTTCAAATAAATATGTATACATACTTTAAATACTTTAAATGTTACAAATAAAGTATGTGAACTACTCTGGAAAAAATTATTAAAGAAGCAGTGAATCATTTTATTTATTCATAAATTGAAAAAAAAAAGGGGGGGGGGGGAATTCACGATTTGAGAAACAAGAATGTAGTCTAAGTTTCTTAACTTTTTCAGGGTCAAAGCATTTCCATTGCTAAACTGTTGAAACGAATGAATGACACCGGAACTTACGAATAAATTCATTTGGAAATAAGAAAAAGACTATATTTCACATGCATAGTAAACAGAAAATTTTATACAAAAAATTTTTGGTGACATTGTGACATTTGAGAATTAAAGTAAAATGTTTTCATAAACGTACCACCGCCCTTGAAGGGATTAATGTATTTTACAATCCTGAAAAATCAGTTTGAAAGGATATTGAATCGTTATTGATGGACTATAAAGATAAATATTCTATATCATTCCAATTTTCCTTTGGAAGATGCCAAATGTCTTTGGATTTGCTTTGACCAGATGCCTTTGCACGGTCAGTGTTAGTTATATAAAGAAGCCATGGAATGTCCCTTATCTATCCTTGCTTTCTGTTTGAATTCTTTTCTCAGAATTACTGGGAAATAGAAATCGCATTTTTCTGCTGCAGTTGTACAATGATATTTTAAAAGAATAAATATTATGACTTTTGCAGATTTTTACCCGTGTCTGGGTGTAAATAACAAATCTGCTATTTTAAAAAGATTTACAGGGACATGATTTCATTGCGAGCTCAGATTTCAAAAGGTCGGGCTTTAAAAAAAAGTCTGAACTCATCATCTGTATGTATTTTGCCTATGCCTGTTACAAGAGCTATAATTTTACCCCGAATAACCTAATGTACCCACATTCGCTGCAATGGTGGTGCGAATGGTGCCCCCGCACCAGGCACCACACATTAGAGTAGGGGTAGGCAGGCTTTATCTGCGCCGTTCATCATTATTACTGATGCACCGACGATGTGCAAAAACGTATTTCGCACCAGGCGCCAAATGGAGTTGCTGCGGTACTAAATGTATTTCTAATCAGAATAATTTATCTTGACAAACTTGATATTCCAACAAGTAAAAATTAAATTTAAAAAATCAAAAAACCCTACTGCGTAAAAAGCGAACTAATTATTTTTCATCCATGTGAAACCATGCACCCAATAGAGTGCGTAAAAATTTTTTTCGTCTCTACTGCCATTTTGTATTTTACTGCCGCCATTTTCAGTTTATAAAAACAAAATCTAGCGTATAACCATCGGACGGTTAAGACGAATCGTTAGAGACGTCATTTATTAAAACCCATCCAGCCGTTGGGATGTATCGAGGGTATAAAGAAATTCACATACCCAGATACACGTGAAACACATAACCCTTCTTGGCAGTCGGGTAATAAGTAGGGTTGGTTCTATGTAGCATTAGCATGCTACTGTGATATTTCTTTATGTCATAACATTTACTTTTACGTAAAACATAATTTAATGATTTTATTAATGTGCGTAAGTTGTGTAGATTTATTATGCAATTTTAAATTTTAGAACTCAGAAAAAGAATAAGAAATTTTTAGAAATAAATGTTTGACTTGTGCACTTTTTTTTCAATAAATCTCTCTATCTCTCTATTCTAAAAAAAAGTAACTACCGCTGTCACCGCCTCCGCCGGGTTTGATTTTTTTGTGACCGGAGGCCTTTCTTCGTTAATATTAACAAAAATAATGCATACAAAAATATGAAAATCAGTGGTTTTATACAGAAATGTTTGATAAACACGCTGATGCAGACAGTTTCCAAATCGAAGAATTATTTTAAGAGTTATTCAATGCTAAAGTTGGACAAAATCGTTCCACTAAAAAAGTTTTATAGCAGCAAAAACTATACATGGCAGTGTAATCATTTTTAGATCATTTTATGCGTTGGAATTTGCCGGAGTGCAGATTGCATTAATTTTTTTATTTTGACTCATTTTTTCAGGTTTTATTTCTATTTTAAATTCAAATTTTCAGCATTGCTAGAAATATTTTTTACAGATTTCAGAAAATTGTATTAATTTAAACTGTTGCCAACTGTATAAAAAGCGCAAGCAATAATGTTTGCTTCAAATTAAAAATTTATTTACACGTGACTATTATAAACAGGAAAAAAACTTTCAAATTAGAATTAAATAATTACGTATAAAAAGCAAGAACTTATTAAAAATTACGTCATAAAAAGTATACACGTGAATTTTAAAAGAGAAAGGATATTGTAAAATAATAAATTCATTAACATGCGTTAGAAGTCTTAGGAGAAATTACGTCATATTTACGTCACATTATGGTTATTACATAAAATGAACACAAAATAATATTGCAAAAAAGTTTAAATTTAGAAATTGCGCTAGACATTTATTTGATATTTTGAGAATTAATTTAAAATGTCTCATTTAAAAGAGCTTTCTTTTCGCTTTGTTAAAAAATACCGGGAGACAAAGACTCTCTTTACTTAATTCCTTTTATATTAGCTTATTTTGAAATGTTGTTACACGTGTATACGTCATCAAGTTATTTTTATTTCGACGTTTTATTTGTGTTTTTATTAATGTTGTACGAATTTATTTGTTCTTTCGTTATTTAAAATAAAAATTATGTCAATTTGTATAATTTGGCGAGTGGTTTGGCGATTTACATAATTTGGCGAAATTGGTCGACAGGATAATCAAGTAGTACCGCAGCGGATTTGGCGTTAAAATTACCCAATCAAAGAGAAATGAATAGAAATTCGTTTATAGGGAGATCGCCACTGTTTTTTAAATTATAATTCAATCTTTCGAAATCTTTTTAAAGCCGATCAAATTAGCGTGCATTTAGAGTCTGCGGTGTCTGGACGGGGGTTGGCGAGCGTAGCTCGTAGGGGGCCGAACCCCCTAGTGAATAATAAAAAAAAAAACCCTCATTTTAATTGTTTTTCGAATGGACTCTTCACAAAATACTGGGTGTTTCAAAAATTCGGTGCGAAAAAAAAAAAAACAAGATAAAAAAAGATCTTATGTGAGTCGGAGAGACATGCGGTTTGCAGATAAATATTCAGCGTGGTACGGGATTTTGTATGACACCAACACAAAAATTAGTTCAAATCTCAACAATAGAGCTACTGCTACTATAGAGCTAACGCTGCTGCACATAATTTCATGGAATAATTCCAAATTGCTCACACAACGCAAGATTTGGATACAAAAGAGTGTATATAGAGTATTATCTAATGTTTTTGTATCCATATCTTGCGTCGTGTGAGCAATTCGGAATTATTCCATGGAATTATGTGCACTAGCGCATTCTATTGTCGAGATTTTGAACTAATTTTTGTGTTTGTATCATACGAAATCTCACACCACGCTGAATATTTATCTGCAAACCGCGTATTTCTCAGACCCATGATTTTTTTTTTTTTTTTTTTAACCGCATTTTACTTTTGCCACCGAACTTTTGAAACACCCGGTAGATTAAGCAGACGACATTCTGCGAATTCTTTTAATACAAAAAGTAAAATCTAAGCAATTTTATTTTAAGCCAAAAAAAAAAAAATAAATAAAGATGAGACCTAAAGCTGTTTCAATCATCCATCGGATCTTATTGAATGAAATAGCATATGTGTTAACAAGTATAATCCTTTGATTACGGGGTCGGGACATATGCTGTCCCACAGACTATTACTTTATTCTATTCGCACTACTTTTTGAAAACTATTCTTTGCCATACACTTTTACCAGAATAATTTCAAGAGAAATGTAACAAAAAGAATTTTTTTTTTTTTTATAAATTATGGTACAAGTAAATATTACGAGTATTATGAGTAAATATAAAAATAGTTGTCAGTCCTAGCCCGTAATCAAAAAGTTAAAAGGGGAACAACCAAATTTCTTTTTTTTTCTTTTTCTTTTTAATTAATGGATGCTTCCTTAGACGCGCTTTTATGCACCTAGCAATTTCTTGGTTGCTAGTAAAACATGAAACACTAACTGAAAGCGTTGACAAGTCAGTCATCTTGTCATCATATCAGAGATTTAAATCGTGAGAGTGATGGAATGTCAACAGTCACAATCACAGTTACCAAGTAGAGTTTCGATAGTTTGTTGCGAGATAGACTTGCACACAAAAACTATAATTTGCTCAAAGTTCGAATGTTGAGGACTATTCGACATTGTTTTTATCAGTATGACAGTTCAAATGACGTATTATTTATGATTCCGGTCCGGGAAACATAGGTGTTTGTTTTGGTTTATCGTTGTAAATCAGGGAAAGTTTACAGGAGCTGGTAGCTTGATTATGCAGCAGTAAAATGGAGTATAATTTGCTTGAAAAAAAAATACACTAAGGTTTCATGGCATTCATAACATGAAAATATTTTTTAAAAAGGTAAATTTGAGGAGAAAATTACATATTAGACGTTTTTTTCTTAACGTTTAACTGTAATTTAAAATAAAAAAATAAATGCTTATAACGCTTTATAAAAATGTGTTACTATTGTATTATTTTAGATATATACAGTAGCCCGCGTTATATCGCGTTTGTGGAGAGATAACAAAATTGAGCGATAAATCGCAAAAATTAAGAAAGATAACATTGTGAAAGTAAATGTGTTATATTTGTGCTCTGAAACCTTAATTTTTTAAACATATTACAATTTTCTCAGTATATTAACAACACGGAATTATGTTTACATATTGTTATTATATCTAGTTATTTAAGATGCGTACTTAAAGGGGCCGTGGACCTTTATTTGAGCAAAAACCGACCATAAAAACGACATTTATTTTTGTGTGTATTATTATTCTCGAATTTGCACTACGTCATTCGTGGAAAACCGCATTCAGATGCGATTATTTTACGCAAAGTTACAAGTGTTTTAATTTTGTTCAGAAACAATTTTTTGCTCTTTTAGTATACTTTAAATCTGTTTTTCCCAATACTGGTGTCTCAGCTTTTTTTTTTTTTTTTTTTTTGAAATGTTCTTTGCTACATAATTTTTGATCAAAATTCATGAAACTGATAAAGAAGAATCCTGATATTTCTTAAAAAGAAACTCTATATGCATTTTAAAATTCGACTTCATTAAGACAATTAAATTTCATTTTTAACTTATTATAAGGCATAATTTTGAGGAAAATCGATATGGAATTCAGAAAAATATCTGTAAAAATTAAATATTTAAAGGATTAAAAAAACTATACACAGATTTGTTTGTAATAGAGTTTTACGTGATTAAAATCCAAAACTGAGGGAATATCTAAAAAATTAAGACGCAAAGCGCATTTTAAAATTTCATTTTAAATATTTTAAAAGATCTTAAACGCACAAAAATAATAATAATAATTTTTTTTTTTTTTTTTAAACTATACTACAAATTTAACTTACTAACTATAACTACAAATTTAACTATACTACAAATTTAACGTATACTACAAATAAACACTTTTAAAACATTAAATAAAAGTTTAAAAACCAACGAGTTTCGGCCACCCTGTAGCTTTCATCAGGGTCATATTTCAGTATAGGAGAGAAAGACGTAATAATCCTTCTATATATATAAGATCTTAAACTTATAATAAAATTGGAAATTTCTTTTAAGGTGTTCTATATACTTATGGTGAAATGTATATGTGCACAAAATTTCAAATCTCCATTATGAAAATTAAAAGACATTTTATTAAGGGTGTATTCCGATCCAAACTGCTTATTTTCTGATTCATTTTAAAATTCCTTTTTGCTCTCAAACGCATCAAACTTGGAAATTCTCTTATTTAGAAACTATATAATGTGCGGTGCTTCTTAATTTTTTGATAAATGCGGAAAATACTGTAAAAAACGCTGTCAAAGTTGGCGTTTTGAACCGAATTTTCCGAAGCGGGCGATCTGGGAATGAAAAAAATGGTCATACTGAGAAAATAATTGTTTAGAAATCAAATTCTAATTAATTGAGCTGAAAATGAAATCACACGGCATGTTAAACATGTCTTCAGAAATCACCCCAGCAAGTTTCATGTTTTTACTTTTAAAAATGAGTCTGAAAATGTCTCAGAAAATTTCGAGCCGTTGAGGGTGGAAAAATATTTTTTCGAATACACCCTTAAACGTCCATCGCCCCCTTAATGTGAAGATTCCAATTTTTTTTTTTCTCAGTAGGAAACATGGAAAAGGAGCAATAATAACCTGCCAGAATGACGATGTTACACGAGAGGTTACTGCATTTAATTTTACGTTATAGTGTAAGAACGCGTAACAATATGAGGTTAAAATAACAATATGACTTCGGTACTGAATTTTTTCAAGTTTGATACAATTTCTGTAGACGACTCCCTACGCAAAATTTAAGTATAGCATTAATTAGTAGACGATGTTACTAATCGATTGGTACCAGTCACATTTTCATGCGATGTTTTGCGACAGAGTTAGTAAGTGATAGTCCATTCTGAATTTTTTCCAGAGCTGGCCATTTATTAATTTATTTCACACATAAAAATGTTAAATTGCATTTAATTGGTGTTTAAAAAGAATGACAATAATGCACAGATAGCAAATTCTTCTATATATATAAACAAGTTGGAAATTGCTCGTCAAACGTGGCAAATGAGGTGCGTTCGTACTATAACTAGTTTTATAAATATTTTTTGCACCGCATATTGTACCGAATGTATATTTTAGTGCACTTCATAAGTGCATATCAATTCATTCTGTTCGAAAGTCTGTAACATCATTAAAATGCACTTGAAATAATGTTTTCCCATTGGCCTTAATGTAACGGAAAACTTTTGACTGTCCCTGTAATTAAACTATACATCCGATTTTCATAAAATTTGAATGATTCGACAAAATTTTGCAGCAATTATATATTTAAAATTTCAGACCATTCGGAAGGCTGTAAAATCATTAAAATGCACTAGAATTAATTTTTTCCCATTGGCCGTAATGTAACGGAAAACTTTTGACTATCCCTGTAATTAAACTATGCATCCGATTTTCATAAAATTTGAAATGACTCCACAAAATTTTGCAACAATTATATATTTAAAATTTCAGACCATTCGGAAGGCTGTAACATGATTAAAATGCAGTTGAAATAATTTTTTCCCGTTGGCCGTAATGTAACGGAAAACTTTTGATTGTCCCTGTAATTAAACTATACATCCGATTTTCCTAAAATTTGAAATGACTCGACAAAATTATGCAACAATTATATATTTTAAATTTCAAACGATTCGGTCAGGTAGTTTTTGCGCTGTTATATGCGGACGGACAGACGGACTGAACGACGACTATAGGTGCTACGTATTTATATAATTACGAACGCACCTAAAAAGTAACGATTTGGAAACGGGTCAAACGAATTGGAAATGGACCAATGAAAATCTGCGTAGATACCGCGAAACCGCTGCGAAAAAGTGAACTCAGGCGTTTTAAATCGACTCGCATCTCAGAAACTACCGGGCCAAAAAACTTTAAAATCGCACAGATGAACGCAGAAAAAAAATCTACTTTCAAAAATTCAAAAAATTATTCCGATGCGTGTGGTAGAACTGAAAAAATCGGCTAAAAATCGATCGATAAAAAATTCTTTTTATTTCACGCCCACGGATTGCCAGAATGAAAAAGGCAGGGCTTCCAGATGCGGATGTTAAGCAATAAAGTGTACTGGGGGTTGTAAAAGGGGTCCCCATCTCAGAATCTAAGGGCCGTAAAAACTCGAAACTTGGACAGCCAGGCGGAAAAAAAATTCCCCTTTCAGATATTCTAAAAATTATTCTAATATCTTAATTACAAGCTGAGATATTAATTAATATTTCACGAATTTCTATTAAATGCTCCTTTTAAAAGGCAGTCACGTGATTAGTAACATTCTTCAGAACGGTCTAGAATATTTAAAAATACAGCATAAATGTTACTTATTCAATCTACTAATTTAATATAAAAATGTCAAAAGTGTAGCTACTACTATTTTCGAATAGTAATTTCATCAGCTATCTTAAATTCTTCCTTAAGACCGCCACCCCCTCGAATAATATATCTACTGATAAGTTGTTTGACCGAGTTTCGTTCGGATACAGTTTTGTTAAGAATAGAATTTGCTCCCTGGTGGTGGACTGTGGAACTAACAGAACGCGATTTTGTTAAAATTTGGAAATCTAACAAGGCGATCTATTTTAAACTTTAAGATAGTTTATAACACGTGATAAAAAAATTACAAAAAAGAATGGCGCGTCACATTTCGGAGGAGGGGCAGGGGAGGGAAGGCGAACAAAATTAGGAAATATAAGAAGGCGATCTGTTTGAAATTTTAAGATAGTTTATAACACATAATAAAAATTTTAAAAATGAGGGCGCGACAAAAAAGGGTTGAAGGGAGGAGCCCGTTTTTACCAAGTGGAATCTAAAAATTGAATGTATAGAAAATAAGTTATCGCGAAGTGATCCAGAATGGTTGGTTGGTTGATTTTTGACGGCCGATTATCTACACTAGGGATATAGGCCCAAGGTGGGAGTGCCCTTCGTGGGGGTCTTTCTAAGGGAACCTAACCCGTATTTACGCATGGAAATCCATGGCTCGAAAAAAACCACGAAAACTCCGAACGATTAGGCCGACGGGCGCGATTGGGATCAAACCCAGCACCACCCGCCTACCAGCTTCGTGAGCAGAACCTCTCAGCCACTGGTGGGGCCGATGGAGAATGGAAACGACAAATAATTACTTCTTGGGGTTGGCTAGAAAATAGGGAGCGTAATCAATTCGCGATACCGAACGGAATCGCGAAGCGATTACCAGGGGGGTTGGCAAGCAGGTGGGCGGAGCCCCCCCAGTTTATCAAAAAATATATTTTTAACACTTTTCAACATAGTCGAAAAGTGGTTATGAATTCGGTCTGTCTGTCTGTCCGTGTTCTAATTTGCCTTAATATAGCCAGATTGCCATGAAATTGACATATGTTATTGGCGTTTACTATGGCATGTTCTGTATTGAAATTGAAGTATGTAGCTTTTACGGTTCATTTACAGGGACACTCAAGAGAATTCCGATAAATTAGGGCCATGAAGAAAAATCGTTTGCGGTGTATTTGAATAATATTACATTATTCTAAACATGTTAAAATTTTTATGTATCACCGAGGTGTACTACAAGGCGCTTACTGTAGAATCTGGTGTGCATATAATTTATCGTTCATTTACAGGCACACACAAAAATACTTGGCTACAGTACTGCTTATGAAGAACAATTGCTGGAATTGCGTTTTCAGTTGTAATGCGCATCATAAAATATAATTTTTTTTTTTTTTTTTTGCATATTACTTGGTGTGTGTAAATTCTATAGATCATATGCAGGTACAAAAAAGATCTCAAGTACATTTCCGTTTCCTGACAGAAATTGCTAAATGGGAAATTTCAACAGTGTTATGCGTTTGGATTAACAAACTTTTATAGTATACTATGTAGCATACATACAAATGTACAGATCATATATACAGGGCTCCGCAAAAGAATCCTTGTATATTTCCATTGATGGTAATTGCAGAAATTGGGTTTTCAAATGCGATATGCATTTTTTAAATTGTTTATTTTTCACACTGTAAAAAAAAACCTTCCAATTCTACAGATGTAAAGTTACAGAAATCTGTATGCTTACAAAAATTTTATCTGTACACTGTACAAAAAAAGATGTAAATCTACAAAACTAGTTTTGAAAAGCTACAGAAATCTGTAGTTTTACAAGAGAATCTACTAAAATTACAGTGATCTTACTAAAATTTTATCTGTAACGCGGGTTGCAGTTACATAAAAAAAAATTCTAGGAATCCAAATTTCCTAAAAAATTCTTAGTAACCTGACTGATCTTTTGATTTTCGGTGCAAAAGTGTGTTACACGAATTTTTGTTGTTGCCACTGTTACATAAATAGTTCTAGAAATCCCAATTTTTTAGAAAAATTTTAGTAACTTTACAGTTTTTTTTTTACAGTGCACCTTACGGCTGTTGTCAACTACTCTGCTCAACAAGCGCAAAACGTTTTGACACATTTACAAATTTTTAACAGAAATATATAAAATTGGAAGGCCTGACTATGGAAGCGATTTGGAATCAAACTGTGTTTTCTATTTTTTGATAAATAAATTAAATATTGAGTTATAAGCGATTTTGATCACGTGACAAAGACGTTTTTCTCTCTTCGCTGACTGGTTTTTCTGCTTTCTTCGGGAACTTCGGTTCAGAACGTCAACTTTGACCATATTTTCTGAAAGATCTATTGTGCTTGCAAAAAACCCGGAAAAAACAGCTCGATTACATAGTTTCTGAACAACAACACCGGCTAGTTTCATGCATTTCCGAACAAAAATAAATTTAAACTTATGTCATGAAGTTGCCCTTTTGGATTTGAGAACAGTCTTAATAAACTGTTAAGTTTTGTTACAGTATTCTGAAAGTGTTGAAAGGTGTTTCATAATCTTTACTGGGCGCATGATTTTTAGTTGTGTTTTTATTCTTAACAAGTAATATAAAAATTTTGTTTTTAAAGTCAATTCCTACTTAGGTCATCAAGGAAAAATTTAATATAATCCCTTTAGCTAATATTAGCTTTTGTTGCATTAAAATATCTCAATTTGTTGATTTTCTATAAGCATGTAGGTTTACATTGGAACTCTTTGGGAATTTGGCGAAATATTAGAGATATCGCCAAGTTGGCGTCACTTTTGGCGACTCATTTTGGTCGCCAAATTGGCGACAAACTTGGCGGTATTTGGCGACAGAACAGGGTCCCCCTACGGTAACCCCTTATTGAAAATACTTTCATTGATCTTCAATAACCAATGGCCGCCATTTTGTTTTCCATGCAAAACTAAAATTAATTAATTAAAGTTTAATTAATGAATTAAAATTTGAAAAAACTGTATTAACATCAATTGTCATCCAGTACAAGATTTAAAAAAATGCAATTTAACAAATTACAACGACCATTTGGAAAATGATTTTTTCAAAGACTAAAATTTAAGACATAAAAAATAGCACGGAGTTGATCATACATTACGTACGCCATGAATTAAACATTAATAGTGTTATTACACGTAAAAATTGCAACCGACAGAAACTCATAAAAACTGAAAAAAAAAAAAAATGAACTTATAATGTGCTCTATGTCAGAGATTTTTTAAGTTTCCAAATATCGCACATTTTCAGTTTTTACACCTTAAATATATTTAACAAAAAATCTACTTTCAAATGTAATTTGTTTGAAAATTGTATCTTAATTGACTGAGTTATTATGGTTTTTAAAATAACTAGTCGCCCGTGGCGACCAGTTTGGTCTACCTTAAAATGTATGCTAGGCATTGTATCATGTTACTTTTATTCATAATTTAATTTACTTACTCAATCCTTAGCCAAATCGGGAGATTCTGATAGAGAAATCAAGATCTCGGTATTTTTATGTTAGTCGGGCACAGGTGATAAATCGCCAAACATTGTACCCGTTGCATTTTTTCATATTTCATTAATTTTGATTAAAATATAATCCTTTCACTCATTTTAAAATGGGTAACTTTAATTTAAAACTGAAACATTTCAAATTCATGAATTTCACTTTAAAAAAATTCTTTAAAAAAAGAAAAGAAAAGAATAAATACCATTAACATCAAAGCATTGTTTTAATTTACCCCACGAAAAATAAAAAATGCTATTGGCGAGAATTGCGCCCAGCTAACATAACAGTACAAACTTTTTGCGATCATAGCAACTTTTATGTAGCTTTATTCGAAATAAATATTTTGATGAAATAAGTTGCCAGAAAATACGTTGCCAAATTTCTTTTCTCGCCAAGGACCTTTCTCTATTTCGCCAAGTACCTATACTGGAAAAATACCTTTATTTATTTATTGTATTTTAAATGCGATGAATAAAAGACGGCACAGATGTCATATACGCACCACGTTGGCGTGATGTTTTTCTGATGCCAATGTCATATACGCACCGAGGTACTTAACTGGCGCCAATGTGCCGTTATTTTGCTTGATATGGTAACCCGGATGTTGTTGTTTATTTATTAATAAATTTGTTTTTTTACTTTACTTTTATTTTTTTAATTATATAAATTGTTTTGTTCTATATGTATTAATTAAACTTTTTTTATTTATTGTTATTCCCTTTTAAAAAGCCCCACCAGTGGCCGAGAGGTTCTGCTCTCGAAGCTGGTAGACGGGAGGTGCTGGGTTCGATCCCAATCGCGCCCGTCGGCCTAATTGTTCGGAGTTTTCGTGGTTTTCTTCGAGCCGTGGATCTTCCATGCGTTAATACGGATTAGGTTCCCTTAGAAAGACCCCCACGGAGGGCACTTCCCCCGGGCCTATATCCCTCGTGTAGATAATTGGCCGTCAAAAATCAACCCAACCCAACCCTTTTAAAAAATATTGCACAATAACCAATGAGATGCGTTTCATTCAGGTGTTGCCATTAAACAATTAAGAAATAATCGCGATTTCTGTGCCACGTACGATAGCATAAAATATATAGATTTTCAAGCATGAATTATTTTAAAATTTATCTATCACGTGTAGCTCGATTACGAAAGATTAATTCTTTTGCTCTTAAAACAATGTAAAAAGTTCAGCATTTGTTTCCGTCTAATGTTCCATAACAAAATTAAAACTTCCTCTATAAAAAAATAAATAAAATAATGTAAATAAGAAACAAATTTAACAGACATGTGATTGAACCACGCGCTTAAAGCACTGAAATGACCGGAAAGACAGCCGTAGGTCGCAAAATCTTGGGCTAATAACCCCTGGCATGCGGTGACATGTGAAAGTATCGCTTTTAATAAATTTTAAAACTTTATTTGATTGCATAATTGATATTTTTCAGATAAGAATTCTTTTTGATGTTAGTGGACATTCTGAAATATATATTTCATATAAAAAAATAATTACAATTAAAAAGAAAAGAATGGTTTTCACCTATACTCTGCAACCCGAGGAGCTCGGGTTCGATCCCCTAGTTTTATTAACGATTGAAAATTTGAACAGAATAAATAAATATATAAATAAATATAGGGAGGGTGTGAACTAATAGTAGGAATTGAAAAAGGATACAAGTTTCAAGTTATTTTGATAACTTAGCTTTAGGCTATTGAACTGTGCCAACCCACTTTATCTTTCCTAGCATTTTGACAATGATAATCATTTTTCCGATATACATTAATTTATCATTTAGAATATTGTTTCTATTTAAGTGAGCCTATTTTTTTTATTTTTTATTTATTTTTTATTTTTTTTAACGTGGCGTTTAGTCAGTTCAAATAATATAATGTAACTGATAAAGGGCAAAAGGAAAAAAAATGTTTTTTGCTCTCAAAAATAATTTGAAAGGCTAGACAAAACTGTCATCAATCAAACATTGATAATTTTTTTCCCATCCGTATCGTTTTATTACAGGTTAAATAATACAATCTTCGTAAACAGTAAATTGCCGGTTATCGGGTATTTTTATTTATTAATTATTATTATTTTGTAACTGCAATGTCGAATTCTGTATTGCATGGGCATTAGTCTGTTCAATATATGAAAATTAATTTTGGTTTTCTATAATCTAAAAAACCAATGTTCTCGGTATTTTGTTTTAAATGTTATGTCCCCAAATTAAATCTGCTGGCTAATGGCATTTGAAAATTTCTTTTTTGGATGATTTTGATGTCTTATTGGTGTCATATTCTAAATAGATTTAGAATTCTACTTTTTCTACTTTTACTTTCTTAATTATTCTACTTAGAATTTATAATGGAAAGATTGATGAAAATGATGAATATTAGTTTAAATGAAGAATTATGTTATTATGATGAGTTTTCAGGGCTGCCACAGGCGGCTATTTTTTAATTCTAACTGGCACCACTTTCTCAAAACAGAAATCCTTAACACACATTTTGACGACATTTGCAAAAGAAATGTACTTCAAAATTTAAATTAGAAAAATACTGGTGAGAACAGAATATAAAAATAGTCGCCTGCGACAGACCTGAATTTTCTTTTCCGGTTATTTTATTTATTTGTATTACTAGTTTGAGTTAGGCAGTAGATTTATAATGTTGATTCTCTGTATAGTTATGCATGAAACATTCAAAAGAAACAGAAAAATTATTTATGTGTTCTGTTAAAAAAGACAAATTTTTAACGATCTAGGAAAATATAACATAATCACAAACGAAAATATACAATGTCTTCCGCGTTACTAATGATTCCGAAAAGCGTTCTTTATCTTTAGAAACCTCAGAAAAAAAAATCAAAATTTATAAAAATAAGTTTTTTTTTTCTTTGCTGACACTGATTTTCCGAAACGTTTTCCAGTAGTTTTTATACCGCATTCAGGGTTCGTACGAGTCCTTGAATTTCCAGACTAAGAAATTCTTCGGTACCAGTATTTTCTTACAGAAAATCTTTCCTTAAATAAGGCAAAATTTCGCGCGTTTAAACTACATGTATTTTTTTATTAAAAAATACTGATATTTGGCCTTGAAAATAACGGTGCCCGTATGAATCCGGGCATTAATCAGTTTTCTCAAGCCAAAATATCAGTTTTTAGGATGCTATCAATTCTCAACTAAGCGTTCACAGCTGCGTAATTGAATTTATACATGGAAAACTAACAAAATAATATTAATTTTAAGGTTAATGTTAATGTTAATACTATTAATTTATCATGTTTGTCTGTAAGACATGTTTGTTGAATATGAAAACGTTTACTTGAGAAATAACAGCATCCGGAAAACGGCGATATTTAGGGTTGAGAAAACTGTTTAATATACACTGGCCTTCTAAAAGTTAAGGTACAGGGACTGGATGCTTTCGATTGCACACGTTTTGTAGAATATCTGCCAACATTATTAGCGAATTGTTCTTGAACTTCTAGGATGCAAAGAACATGTTTGATTTTATATTTCTCGGAGAAGATTTATCGGGGGATACAATTAAGGGGCTAATAATAAATTTAATAATAAAATAATATTTGCGATCACCTATGTAACAGAAAAGGCTGGAAATGGTTTGCCACTGTGGTAAATGACTATTTGGGTCCTGTTCAACGTTTGTATGCATTTGTGTAAGCATAGCACTCATATTCGTGAAGATGTTAACGTTTTTGTAAAAAGTTCAAAAGTTTTTTGTTTATAGCATACAGAATTTTCAACCAAATTTAACACAACTTTCCGAAAATTTGCCAAATAATAGTAGCAACAGTATACTGCAATTAAAACATGAATATATTAAATATTTGATGAGACATGGGCATATTTATGAGATAGTTTTTAACTGCGCATGCGCGGAAGATTTCAAAACTTTTATTTCATAATTTGGTAGTCAGTATTTTGGGGCAACTTCCATAAAAAGTTCAGCCAAATGTTGTGAAAACTTAGAAAGATATAGTGAGCTGATTGAAAAGTTGTGGAAAATCCCTTATAATAAAGCTATTTTTAGGAAGCAACTCACTATATCGACCCTATCTTTGTGAATTTTCGCGATATTTGACTGGACTTTTTATGTAAGTTGCCCTAAATAGCTGACTACCAAATTATATAATAAAACTTTTAGGATCTTCCACGCATGCGCAGTTAAAATTATTTCATACAAATGCCCATATCTCACCATATATTCAATATATTCTTGTTTTAATTGCAGTATACTGTTGCTACTGTTCTTTGTCAAGTTTTTGGAAAGTTGTGTTAAATTTGGTTGAAAACTCTGCATGCTATAAACAAAAAACTTTTGAATTTTTCATAAAAACATTAACATCTTCACGAATATGAGTGCTATGCTTACACAAATGCATAAAAACGTTGAACAGGACCCAAATAGTCATTTACCACAGTGACAAACCATTTCCAGCCTTTTCTGTTACAGGTGATCGCAAATATTATTTTATTATTAAATTTATTATTAGCCCCCTAATTGTCCCCTCCCCTCCCCCCCCCCCGATAAATCTTCACCGAGAAATATAAAATCAAACATGTTCTTTACATCCTAGAAGTTCAAGAACAATTCGCCAATAATGTTGGTAGATATTCGACAAAACGTGTGCAATCGAAAGCATCCAGTCCCTGTACCTTAACTTTTGCAGGCCAGTGTATTATGAAAACAACTCGGAAACTTTTTCGAAAATCAATGGCAACAAAAAGAAATTTTGTTTTTATAAATGCTTCTTTAGATCATTTTTTGTTTATTTTTAATTATTTTTATAAAGTGTAAAGGGTCATCCCATGGTAACTTACGTTACATTTAGAACATTTACTTCAGTAATTTTAGTAATATAACACCAAAAATGGAATTCAAAATATAAAGTTGACATAATTCGTTAATTAAACCTATTCAAAGCTCAATTTAGATGAAATTTATCTAATTTTTGTGTTATTTATTGAATTCTGGCAACTATAATTATTTTGTAACTGACATTACTGAAAAAGGAACATAAGTTATCATAAAAAATATAATTTTCATTCTCATTTTCTAGGTAATTTTCATTCAAATTGGGCTTTGGATAGGTTTAATTAACAAATCACGTCAACTTTACATTTGAAGAATTTTTGGTGTTATATTACTAAAATTACTGCAGTAAATTGCTCTAAATGTAACTTACGTTACAAGTGGAATGACCTTAAAGATACATTTCGGATACCCTGTATTTTCCTAGATTAAGAAACATCTGTCTTTTTTTTTTTTTTTAACAGTGTAGAATAGCATGAATATTTCAATGCGCACAGTCTGATATTGTCATTTATAATCTGATATCCAAAAGTGGATTACAAGAAAATTAGCGCTTCAAAGAAGTGTTTTGTATTCAGGGAAATGTCTATATATCTTGAAAAGTGTTGCTGCAAATAGGAAATGTGCATCAATTTTTTTTAACTGCTTTAAAAAATCCGTATGCTGTAAAAAAAACAACAACAAAACAAAACAAAAAAAAATGTATGTTTTAAAGAGTTGAGATTTTTATAAAAGCACTTGTTCCAATGTATTACTGCTCTTCATTAACTTGATTTACACTGTGGAACTAGACTTAAATGATGAAAGTGAACTTTGAGAAAACAATACAATAACAATATAATGGATATTTAAAGTAACAGATATTTAAAATACTTACCAGTTGATTTTGATAGGCTGTAACTGCAGTAAAAACTGTCTCTGGAAAAACATAAGTTCTAAATTGTTCGGATTCGATATTCGTGATGTTTGGTGTAGACTGACAGTTATGTTTCAGTTTAACAAGATGTATTCGTGGCTGATACTTATGCATCGAATTTAACACAATCTAGAAAAGAAGAAAGAATGACAATTATTTTACGTATGCTAGAATTTTTATTTTAATTTATATGCATAACTGCATCAAAGCGTAATAGGATGATACTAAAATCATAATAACATTATTAATTTTAATAAGAAAAACTTGGACTTACGCTGTCAAAATTTAATAATTAAAAATCTTACGATACTCATCAGCGTACATGTAAATAAAAACTATATTAAAAATACATTACAAATTATTCCCAACGTTTCGTGCTCTTTCTAACGAGCCAAAGGATATCTCTAACAACATCACAACTAAAAACAGATGTTTTTAGTTGTGATGCCGTGAAAGTGCAGTTGGAAACTTCGCTCCGAGAAGGTCAAGGACTCTCTCCCCTGAAGATGGTTCGTTAGAAAGAGCACGAAACGTTGGGAATAATTTGTAATGTATTTTTAATATAGTTTTTATTTACATGTACGCTGATGAGTATCGTAAGATTTTTAATTATTATTAATTTTGTACACAAAAATATTTCGGTTTAGTTTACCAATAGAAAAAATTTACAAGCTTTTTTTGTCTTAAAATTTGCCAGCTTTGTTAATGTCATAAGAAAGTGTTAGTTGTCATGAAGGATCAATTATTTTTTATACTATGGTGTAACAGAAAAATGATAATATGAATAATTCGTTGCGAAGTTTATCTTTGCGTTTTTTGCCTAAAGTGATAAGAACTGAAAAAAGAAAAATCAAAAATTTACTTCACAAGTGTATTATAGCGTTATGTTTTATTAATCGTATTTCGATATCCTAAAGCACGAATATTTTCCCATCACCTTCATATTCATGATAAAGTGTTACATCAGAATTAAAAAATACTAAAACTTGTGTGCTAAGTGCGTTTGGAACTTAATTTTTTTAAATGATTCATAAATACAGCACAAATAAATATACTATTTCACATAGAAAAATATTTATTTATAGATTGTATAATAAAACTGTTACTGTAAAATAGAATTGCTATGCTTCCTCTTGAATCACCACATTTTTTTCTTATTACTACACTCTTTAGTTCTAGGCAAACTCATACAATTAAATTACATGGATGAAAATAATTTGAATTTTATATTTTTCATTTATTTATGCTTAAGTGGAGCAAGATCATCAAATCGCTAGGATCCGGTGTAGACCTTAATTGCTCCACCCGGTAAATTCCCCGGCATGCGGGGTTTCACTGCAGAAACTTCCCGTCCTAGGGCAGAAAAGGCAAGGCACATGCCACTGGATAGAGATCTGCACGGGCCGGCCCGTGGCCCGGCCGATTTTCATTGATGGCACTCGGGCCGGGCCATACTTTTTTCTGAAGGCTCGGGCCGGGCCTAACTTAATTTTTCTGTACAGAGCCGGGCCTGGTTTCATTCCTAGTCTTCACGGCCCAAAATTTTCAGTCCTAGTTTTGAGCCAACCCGTATGAAAATCATTGTCTCAGCGTGGCCTGGTCCATTTAAAGGTCAGTTAAATTAAGCCTGGCCCAAAAGTTTTTGCAAAAAATGCATACATTTTTGAATCGCCATTATTCTACACTTAAACATTAAAATTTATTATTTTTAAAGAATAGTAGATTTCTACGCATATTAAAATATAACTAAATTAAAATACAGTAAAATGTGTGAAAAGGAACCTGCCTATGACGGAACCCTGTTTTAAACTGAAAAACGTGTTGATCCATGCAAAATTAATATACTAATAAGTAAGAAAAGTATATACAGTCAAACCGCGATTTTACGTTTCTCAAGGGACTGAGTAAAAAAACGTAAAATGCGGGAAAAACGTAAAATACGGGAAATACATAGAAGGCAAAAAATCGTATAAAAAAACAAAGGTAGTAAAGATGACTCTCTCAAAAGGTATTACAATCTATATTTTACGAAAAAAACATTATTATACATACCATTTTAAGATCATTTTACTAACACACTTAACTGCGAATCCTGGCGTTTAGGTTGAAAATAGTCCGTAATAGTGGATTGTTTTTTAGTCATTGAGTTCAAAGTGAATGCAGCATCTTCCAGGATTGAAATACTTTGCAAGTTTTTTCCTGGTCTTTATGAGAAAGAAAATAGTCTTTCACTGTTTGTAAGCTCTTCAATGCAATATTGAAAGAAGGGACAGACTGTGCTTCTGTTTCTTCTTCTTCATCTTCGTCTTCATCGGTGGACGAAAAGTCCATAACGTCGGCTACGGATGGAGCAGTAGCTCTTTCAGCTTCACATGTTGCTAAATTTTCCGGGATGTAATTGTCGAAATCATAGATAACTGTTTCGTTATCATTCTCCGAGTCTACCGCAGCTGATTTCTTGTCTGTTCTCGGTTCATTAGATGCTACGAATCCGCTTTCTTCAAAACAATGGGAAATGCACAGTTGTGTAACGTTTCTCCACGACGCAGAAATAAAAACCATAGCCTCTAGAACACTTACTTAACTTTAACTTGCAGGCGTCATTTAGGTTTCCATTTTCTATTTCAGCCACAGCTTTCCGGACAAGTTGCTTTCTATAAAAAAAAACCTTGAAAGATCGAATAATACCGAGATCACAAGGCTGCAATTTGCTTGTGCAATTTGTCAAAAAAAAAAAAAAAAAAAAAAAAAAAAAACTCGACATGCACATTAGACAGCTGCAAAACCGGATGTGCACTGCATTGATCAATGAACAAAATTATTTTACGATTTTCCAACTCCATCTTTTTGTTTAATTTGCTCAAAAAGTCTTTGAAAAGGGGTTTGGTTATCCACGCATTTTTGTTTGCTTCGTACTTTGTCGGATAACTTCTCACGTTTTGGAAGCATCGTGGGTTGCGCGACTTTCCAACAACAAGAGGCGTCAGCTTCTCACTTCCATCAGAATTACAGCACAGTAAAACCATAAGACGCAATTTAGACACCTTCCCTCTATGGCAGAAGTCTCCTTTAGCAACATAACGTTTATCCGGTAGGAGGTTAAAGAAAAGTCCGGTTTCATCCGCATTGAATAAGTCCTTTGGCTTGTATCCTTAGGTCAAATTTGGTATATTTTTCTTCCAATCTTCTATTGTAGCTTCATTTAGACTTGATGATTCTCCCGAAAGCGATCTATTCACAAGATTATGTCTTTTTTTCATTCGGTCAATCCAGCCATTTGTAGCTGAGAAATCTTTCAAACCACCAAGCCTATCGGCGATTTCTAGAGCTTTTTCTCTTAGTATCGTGCCATTTACAGATACATTCGCGGCACGAGCTTCTTTAAACCACTTTAATAAGATACCTTCCAGCTCGTCGAACGGCGATTTTTTCAATGTTCTCCGTTTCTTGGCATTTTTTCTCCCACTTTCTCGATGTTTTCTTCAATGCATTCTTTTTCCTGTAGCATGGATTGCAGAGTTGTCACGGGAATTCCTTGCAATTGAGCGAACGCTACTTTGGTTCCGAGGAATTCATCAAATTGTTTAACAATTTCGGCTTTCTCAGCAACAGAAAAGTTTTTGCGTTTTTTACTCGTCATTTTGGCGCAAAAAGGTTAGAAATGCAACCACCGCGTGCTAAACAGCAACTGAATTTGAAAACGTGAAGAAGGGTACGGACCCCTTTTTCTAACCCGACGAAAGAAATGAGCCATCTCATCTGATTGGTAACAAGAGTGTCTCTTCCCCTGCCCATCTCATTCCTGCACCAATAAAGTGTGTTGTTTCTTTACTTTGCTCCCCCGCCAGCTATCCGGGGGGGGGGGAGGAAGCAGTCCGCGACAGCAAGTGTTCAACAAAGGAGGGGGGGAACCAGTTTCAGAAGACAGGAGTCTTTAGAATGCGTTTCTGCTTTCATAGATTGCTTAACTTTCAACAACGTGGATTAACTTAAAAAAAAACACAAAAGGAAAAATTATTGCTTATTTTAGAAAAAATTTTTCTTTTTTTACTTTCCAGAGAAACGTAAAATGCGGGAAATTCCATAAATAACAAACTTACGATCCGGGTTAAATTAACATTACAATTATACGGAAAAACTGGGACCTGATGAAAAAAACGTATAATGCGGGAAAAACGTAGATTCGGGGGACGTAAAATCGGTGTTTCACTGTATAATACATTTACACTTGCTAAGAAGGGAACTTGTCTATAACGCATTTTTTTTTCTTTTCTATGCAATTCCATCTTAGAAGGTTTTACTGTATAGCATTTTTCCGATTTTTAACACTTCTATACATGGAATATGGATTAACAATATTAATGATAACTGAAACATTTACATACAAGAAAGAGAGATTTATTAAAAAAATAAATATCGCAGCCTGCTGTACTTCTATAAAAATGAAGATTATAAACATGAAAAAAAAGTTAAGATAAATATTTTTCGTCAGATCTCCTCGTACGAGACAAATTTTTAACTAATTCGACGTAAAAATCAATGTTTTGTAGAAGTTCACTCGGGCCGGGCCCGGGCCGAGATTTTAACTTTTTTCCGGGCCGGGCCAGGCTCGGGCCGAACTTTTAATTTTTTTATCTGGCCGGGCCGGGCCAATATTATTTTTTCTACGGGCCGGGACCGGGCCGAACTTTTAATTTTTGTATCGGGCCGGGCCCGGGCCTGGAAATGTCGGCCCGTGCAGACCTCTACCACTGGAGCACCTTCGCGACAGGCCGCGATGCTGGAGAAAAAAGTTCACTTTCACTCTTTTCGACGTTAACTACGTGAAATTTGAAAAGAAGACGCTAACAGTATTTTAGTATTCTCCGACAAAGGCTATGTAGTTGAAAGTACTAAGAAGTATTAAAGTAATTTAACGCCTTTTTAAATATTTGTCATCTTTTAAGTAATTTGCACATAGTGTAATTTTAAGTTTGATAATAACTTATTCCCTACAGAATCCCTCAACATGAGAAATAAAAATTTTATGGTTTGGCTGTACTGATGATGTTATTCCCGATGTACAGTTAGAGATATAAAAAACCTTGAAGTAATTTTTCGGCAGTCAGTGCTGTTGGATTATTTAAAAAAATCGTTAATATTTGATAAAAAATAATATCAGATGTCTTAAGTTTTAATAACTTGTAGGAATGTAAGAAAGAAATTTACGGTTAGTTTTTTATTTTATGAGATATCATTTCACCATTAACGCTCAGCGGCCACAAATGTGGGCGTTATTTTCTTTTGTGAATGTTTATTGTTTTTTCTATTTTTTTTTTCTTTTTGAATTCCTATTAACACGTTGAATGCCAAGTCTATTTTGTCTGTCTTTCTATTTAGGCCACGGAATAAGACTCCCGTTAGAGAATCTATAAGTATCAGTCACCAATGACTGACGCGGCCTAAACTGAAAGATCGCTGTCAGTCACCGGTGACTGACGCGGCATTCAACGTGTTAATATAAAATGAATAAATCGCTAAAAAAATAGCTAAGTCTTTTTTTTTTTTTTTGCCATAAAAAATCATCCCTGAAGAGGTTAAAATAGTAAATAAAAAAGTAAATTCAAAATTTAACCGAGAATTTTTTAACCGTCTTTTAATCTTTTCTCTATTTTTCAACATATATTAGAACTAACCTTTAAGGCTGTTCTCAGTTGGTTTGCTCAACAGGCGCAAAACGTTTTGACACATTTACAAATTCATTTTTTAACGGAGAGATATAAAATTGGAAGACCTGACTATGGAAGCAATTTGGAATTGAACTGCGATTTTCACTGTTTGATAAATAAATCACTTATTGAGTTATAAGCGATTTTGATCACGGGACAAGACGTTTTTCGCTCTCCCTTGATTGGTTATTCTTCTTTCTCACGGAAATACGGTTCAAAACGCCCACTTTGACACTGTTTTCTGAACGATCCATTGCGTTTGCAAAAAAAAAAAAAAAAAAAAAAAAAAAAACGGAAAAAACAGCTTGATTACATAGTTTCTGGACAATAACACCTGCTAGTTTTATCCATTTCGGAACAAAAATAAATTAAAACTTATGCCATAAAGTTGCCCTTTTGGATTTGAGAACAGCTTTAACATACCAGAGTTACTTGAATCTTAATGTTAAGTTTCGTTTTATTTCTCAGCCTTGTACATATCATAAAAAAGCAATAATCACCAGCAATTAGCATCGCTGAATTTGCTGTGGGAAAACATCTGGTTACAGTCAAAAATAATTATAATAACGTTATAAATCTCTTGTACTTCTGAATTATGTACTTCCAGAAAAAGAAGGAAGAAAAACAAAGACACTTATCCTTCCTTTTGTTATCATGCTAATAAATGTACTCACCTAAAATGTGTTGTACCCCAAAGGTATACCGTGACCACAACAGGATATTTCTCTTTTTAAGCTTTTCAAGACGGAATATATTTAAGATCCCTTGATCATTTTTATGTTTCTGTTTGCTGAGCTTATGTTAGAATGACTTTTTTCAACAGAAAGCAGTAGACCAGGATTGTAAAGTCCTTTTGTAGCCGAGGTAATATTCACAGGCTGGTTTTTACTAGTAGTCGTAAATCCGGGCTTTTTACAAAAATAATATATGGCAAATAGATTTGCAGGCTTTTGTGTGAAGCCGCAGTTACAGAATTCTCTGCTAAAGATGACCTTCAATAAAGCCTCCGAAAGGTGTTAAAATGGTACATAAATTAAGTGTGTTGATGATAAGGATGCTATTAGCAGCTTTTCGCTTGAATATAAATTAAGGCATAAAGAGAAAAAGACTGCATCTTCTGTTCAAAGGTCATCACATCGTTTTTTCTCGCTGAGCCCATAAAATGAAAAGGGAAAAATGTCCATGAGTAAGAGATTGGATATTAAAATGTATCTTATATGTTTTATTGCTTACGCAAAAAGATTAGAGTTTTTGTTTTCATGCATATTAATTTGAAAACTTGAATTTCAGTTGTATCATAATATAAAGTAATTGCATAATAGATGTTTCTAAAAAAAAATTTCTAAGGTCTATTTTATTTTGAAAAATTTCTCTGATTTAGTTGAAGTTTAGTTGTAAGATGTCAGAATGGAATCGAGTTTTGCAATGTGCAAATAAAGTTCTTCGCTATGAAGGTGACCAAACTTTCCGATTTTTCCGGACTCCTGGTTTTAATCATAATGGTCATGCATCTCAACACTTTTCCTAAATGTGCCAGTGTTTAATGGAATACCTAAATTAACCTGGTTTCCGCAAATTCACCTTGAAAATAAAATAAACGGTCAAGTGCGAGCATTACTCGCGTTCAGAGGATTCCGTACAATAAACATATGAATTATTAACTGTATTATTAAAAAATCATTACTAAAAGAAAAATAAGACTTTGTAAAAATCTATACAACGTAGGATTTGGTATAGCTGTATATGTATTAGAAATGTACGAATGCGTATACCGAGAGTACAAAGAGGTATGAAACCTAAATAAAATCAAATATTGCTATTCTGTATAAACCTTATTTAAATCTTATCCTAATCTGTTAATGATGAACTTAATTCGACACTGCAGTGTCGAATTAAGTTCACTTATATTGTCATGACAATAAAAGTAGTGAATATTTAAACTTAATTTGACATTTCATAAAACTAAATTCAGCGTCATAATAATCTTTTCTTGTTACAGTGTAGCTAAAACAAAATCCTTGATCAAATTTTAAACTTGGCAATTTGTTAAGCGCGCTTCGAAAGGAGGTCACAGGGTTGCAACGCTGCCTTGTTCCGTGCCGTGCTTTTCCAGATAACTTTTTAATTAACTTTTTAAGACACGGGAGGCGTATCGAGAGATCTACTCAATGCAAACTAGTTGCGAATCCCATAATATTTATGTGATTAATTTTAATTAAATTAGTCTGTTTTTAACAATTTGAGGTTTTTTGTTTTTATACCCCTACTGGGCATTGTATTACACAAATGTATCATTAAAAGTTGTTATCTAGTCTTTAAGCCGATGGTACATACAATACGCCGTCCCTGACATGATGTATGTCCAAACCGTACGTGTCTCGACGATTTTTTTCAAAAATCATTACCAGCAATGCTCTTATACTTCTGCTACGATAAGTGCCTCCAGCGCCAAAAACTCTAAAAGCACGCTAATTTGACCGGCTTTAAAAAAATTTCGGAAGAATGAATTATAATTGAAAAACAGTGGAGATCTCCCTGTTAACGGGTTGTTTTCGTCTTTGATTAAATCGGATCAGTGAAACATGTGAAAATAAGCTAATATAAAATGAATTAAGTAAGCAGAAACTTCGTCTCCCGGTGCTTTTTTAACAACGATATACGAAAAAATTTTTAAATAAGACATTTTAAATGTATCATTTTAAATTTGACGTAATTTTCACCAAAGTTTCCTTTGTCTTTTTAATATTCACGTGAAAATACTTTTGTTGTTAGAAAGAAAATATTATTTGCGCTGTCTTAGAATTCTCAACAAATAGTTTAAAAATATTATCTAAAAATATCAAATAAATGTCTCGCGCAAATATATTTTTAAATTTAAACTGTTTGCCAATTTTAAATATAACGTAATTTCCTCCATTTACGACTTTTAACGCTTATTAATGGATATATTATTTTACAATTTTCTTTCCCTTTTAAAATTCACGTGTAAATATAGTTTTTATGACGTAATTATCCATATTTTGCTGCTTTTGATACTTAATTATTTAATTCTCATTTGAAAGTTTTTTTCTGTTTATAGTAGTCACGTGTAAATAAATTTTTAATTTGAAGGAAATATTATAATTTGCACTGTTTTTAAATTTGGCAACAATTTAAAATAATACCCTTTTTTAAAAGTTGTAAAAAATATCTCTCGCTATGCTGAAAATTTGAATTAAAAATAGAAATAAAACTTCAAAAAATGAGTCAAATTAAAAAAATAAATGCACACTGGGAACTTCTAATGTATAAAATGATCTAAAGATGATTAAATTCCCATGTATAGTTTTTGTTCCTATAAAACTTTTTTAATGGAACGATTTTGACCAACTTTAACATTAAATATCTCTTAAAATAATTCTTCGATTTGAAAACTGTCTGCATCAGCATGTTTATCAAACATTTCTCTATAATACCACCGATTTTCATATTTTTGCATGCAATATTTTTCTTAATATTAACGAAGAAAGACCTCCGGCCACAAAAAATTCAAAACCGGCGGCGGTGATAGCATTAGTTACTTTTTTTTAAAGAATTGAATTGAGATTGAATGTTTTAAAAACGAAATATAAAAGTCCATTAAGATGTTGAAGATGATTTACGACTCTACATCAGCAAATTTGCATCATTTTCTGGGATATGCAAGCGAAGTCGTCACGTTAAAAAACTTTACAACTGTATAGTTCACATTAAAAGTAAAATAAAAGTTATGTTTATTTGAGCGCGTTAATATTTTTTCCTTTTTTTATTCATTACTCTTACAAGTAAAAAAAAAAAAAAAGGTATTGCCGATACATGTAATTTTTTAAGATCCACGAGAGGTTGGAATATTTGTGAACAGTTGGGGTAGTGCATTTCAAATTTGTAGGAAGAACAAAAATTGGAAAGTGCGCTGGGTACAATATTGTGACATTAGAGCCCTGACGCGATGACTGCCCCATTATCATGCAGAACAACAAAAGACAAATGTAAAATCTCAGTTCTAAGTGTGATATGTATTTTGATCTGGCGTTACGCGAAATGGCACTATGTTCCTTGGTGTATGGCGTGTGTGCAAATTTATTATATTGGAAAAATATAAACAAAGTGAGTGGTCTGGCTAGCGTCCCAGGTGGCCTTAGTCGTGCCTTGAGGTAGCCTGTTAATGTTTTACCACAGATGGAATGTATAAATGCAAACCAGCGGTTTCTCACGTTTGTCATTTGAATCTTCGAAATCCGATTCACGTTTAATTAGCGAGCACTTCTAACCTTGTGAAAAGAGAGAAAAGAAGAAAAAAAGAATTGCAGCTCTGTTCTCGCAATGTGATTACTTGTTTAAAATCTCCAATTATCACACGTCTCGACGAGATCCAACTGTCACTACTGCAGATAACGATGTTTGAGTTAGCGCTACTTCTGAGAAGTGTAGACATCGGTCGTTAGATTCGATGCTTTTGGGATAATCTCTTGTGACGATTTATCATCGAAGTGAAGAATTGTTTTATAATCTGATTCTTATATTACATCATCATCCTATCATAGAAATGCCGTTGCTAGTTCATATAAAAAGAAGAATACAGTGCAAGAATTTAACATATTTAACGTAATATCCAGTTTAGAAAGAAGTAAAGCTTTTATAATAGGATGAATATGTGATATGTAAAAACATTTTGAAAGAAACACATACATAGCTAGAAAAAAAAAATAGTAAGCAGCTGTTTTGAGTCATCATCAGCTTTTTCTACAGTAGAGAATGGAAAAGAAATTGAAAGAGATATAGATAGATAGGTATATAGACAGATTGGTGAAAAAGAGAGAAAAGGAGAAGTAGAAGAAACACAAGTGCGTCAGAGAAATACCGTTGCTATTTCATATAAAAGAATTTAACATATTTAATTTAATATCTGGTTTATAGATAAATGAAACTTTTATGATACGACGAATATGTGATATGTAAAAACGCTTAAAAAGACACACATAAATGGCCAGGAGAAAAATAGTATGCAGCTGTTTTGAATCTTCATCAGCCCTTTTTGTAGTAAAGAATGAAAAAGAAACTGAAAGAGATATAGATAGATAGGCATATAGACAGATACATGAAAGAGAGAGAGAGGAAAATAGAAGAAACACAAATGTATCATAGAAATGCCACGCTGTTGCTAGTTTATATAAAAAAGAAGAATGTAGTGCAAGAATTTAATATCTTTAGATTAATATCTGTTTTACAGAGAAATGAAACTTTCATGATAGAATGAAAGTGTGGTATGTAAAAACACTTAAAGAGAAACACAATATTTAGGGAGAAAATTGTATGCAGCTGTTTTGAATCTGCATCAGCCTTCTACAGTAGAGAATGAAAAAGAATTTGAAAGAGATGTAGATAGATAGGTATACAGACATGAAAAAGAGGGAGAAATAGTAGCAACACAGTGCTAATTGTAGAGGTAAGCAGAAAACCAGTAAGCATGTTTGTGGCTGTTTAATGTTTCTCTATCTATCTGTCTTTGTCCTATTTTTAGCTGAACCAAATCAGAACAGCTATATATCTATCTCTATTAAATTTAGTAGTCCATCTATGATTTTTAACAAAAGACAGCATATTTGACTGATTTCTGTTTTTTATTTTATTGCCTAGCAACATGAATAACAATTTGTTAATAGCAACTGCTAATACCACTCGAATAGCGAAAGAATCTTTATATGCAGTTTCAGTTAATATTGTCTTCTTTCCCAAGCTCTAATCAGAATAACGCAAAGCAGCTCATTTTTTTTTTTTTTCCCTCGAAAATATATTGTAGAACGGTTCCCATTTTAGAGCTATGAACCAATAAAATTCAGACCATTAACATATATTAAAAGCTAATAAAAATTGTCCAATAAAAGTTCTCTGTAAACAGAATTAATAATTATTCTTATTCACTGAGTCAAAATGACTGTGCTATTGGAAAATCAATAGCTCTCAGCTGAAGTTATCACAGCTATTACAAACATTGCATGTTTCTCACTGACTTATCATTGATGTTGAAATAAACATTTATGCTATTGTTCATGATATTTTCGACTTCACTAAAAGCCAAATCAGAAAATAATTGTATAGCAACTGAATATTTCTACAATTTCAAAAAGCATGACGACTGTACCAACAGCAATCGTCCATAGCTTGGCACCGCTTGTTACTCTTCAACATATTTGTTAGGAAAATCTGCTGCAAATGTGTTTATTTGATAGGATTTGAAAGAATCCTCTTCACTGCACGCAAAAACGAAAATTTATCCAAAGACTATTTGAAAGGTTCATAGCGTGACGTGATTGCTATATGCAAACAAAAGATAGAGAAATATAAATGAAATGGCTGTTTTTTTTTCATGTACTCTGCGATTGGAGGAAGGACTGCTTGACAAAACGCCTGTTTTCATCAATAAAAATATTGAATCCAATAGTTTGAATTTAGACCACAGCTATATTATGACTGGGATGTTATGAATCTTTTCAAAACACCATCTACTCTTTTAATCTGAGTTATTGTGAAAGGTAAAAGTACTTTCAAATTACTAAATTGCTGTTATGATCATAAAGTAATAGAATTTTCTGGAAGAGCTTAAAAACATATAATTCCATTGTATAATAAATCCATTCTAAAAGAATTGCATTTTTGGACGCAAGAAAAAAAAATTTAGAATCTTATTTTAGTCTCATTAAACTACTCTGTAAAAAAAAAAATAATAATAATAAAAAGTAAATAATAAAAAAACTAATCTAGGAAAATTTAACATAACCACGCATGAAAGTAATACAATAGCATATTCGAAGTAACACATGGTTTCCGAAAAGCGTTCTTTAACTTTAGATACCCCAGAAACCAATATATTTTCGAGATTTAAAGAAGTATTTTTAAAAATAAAGTTTCATTTGCTGCCAATGACTTTCATAAACGTTCACGAGTAATTTTTGCAGTGTATACTTATCAGTTTTCTCAACCTGGGTATTTTGGAAGTTATAAATTCTCAAGTAAACATTTTCACGTTAAACAAACATGTTTGACAGACAAACATAATCAATTAACAGCATTAATATTAACGTTAAAATTAACATTATTTTGTTGCTCTTGTATGCAGAAATTCACATACGCGTCTGAAAATGGTCTTTTTTTTGGGGGGGGGAGGGGGTGAAGAGTAATACTGGTAATTTTATAAAATTGAGAGAAAACTATTAGATTCTAATATCATTTGTAAAATTATTTTATTCAGTCCTTTGCCACTTACAGGTTTCCCCTAGATTAGTGCGGTTAATTAATGTTGAGAGATGAAGCTTTTTTTTTTTTTTTTTTTTTTTTTTTTTTTTTTTTTTTTTTTTTTTTATGGTAATATTTGTAGTATTAAAATGCAGAGAAAACTATTAGATTATAATATCATTTGAAAAATTATTTTATTCAATCATTTGCCACTTATTTTTTTTTTAACTCCGCTTCTTCTGTAATACAGTTTTCCCTCGATTAGTGTGGTTAATTAATGTTGGGAGATGAAGATATATATATATATATTTGGCAATACATTTAACACTGAAATTGAGGAAAAACTATTAGATTTTTAAATCTTTGTAAAATTCTTTTATTCAGTCCTATGACACTTATTATTTCAGTTAACTCCGCTTCTTCTGTAATACAAGTTTCGTTCAATTAGTTCGGTTAGATAGTGTTGGGACTTAGGAGATGAATATATATATATATATATATATAACCATTATATAATTACAATTCATCATCATTTTATTTTATTAAAATAAAATTAATAAATTGACCATCAATACATTACACTGACATTATACAAAATAAAGCAGGATCATCTATTTTTAATTTAATGAATTGTTGCTACTATAATGTACATGATGAATTTAAAAACTTTCATAATTGGCGAACGAAAAAACAACAGGAAGGCGCAATTATTTAAATAACCATTAAATAATTAAATATGCAGGGAACCATAATTAAAAAAAAATATATATTGTAAAACCAATTGTAATCAAAACAATTTAACCAATGAAATAAGACCTGATATAATGAATCAATGTCATCATCAACAATTCTTTTGCCCGAAATGTATGTTCTTAAAATTTAAAAACTTTAATTCAGTAAAGGAAAAACCACAAATGATCTCAAAGCATGAGAAAAATTATGAATAAAAATGGAACTAATGACTGGTAACTCATTATCAAGGGCAATATTTACGAAATCATCAGTAAATTGCGGACAATTAAACCATTTAAACACATGAAAATTTACAAAATTTGATGCAATAACCAGTTATAGACAAAAGATACAAAAATCCAGCTAAATAATGTTGAACTAATAAAAGACGTATAAAAACAAATAAAAGATCAATTGGATGGATGTAGAAGGGAGCTTATAGTGTATTTCACTTCATCAGGGGTACATGAAATACAAATATAAGCAATACACAGTCGATTTCTGTAAAAGAATCAAGCTATAAGCTGAAAAATTAATTATTTTATGCACTCAATCGACGATAAACCAAGAAGTATAAATTATAACCACTATATATATATATATATATATATATAACCATTAAATAAATATTATCGACCATCAACAAAAATTGTGAAATGATGAATAAAATGACATTAATAAATTTACAAAAATACAGTCCCCCCCCCCCCCAACACACATAACATAGATTCCAAAAACATAGTAAAAAAACAGCAGAAATTGAATAACAGAAATGGAATAATGGAAATTTGTAGAACTTATACATCGGGTCCCAAATGCCTAAAGTTCCACAAATAAAATGTGTGGTTTCATCTTCATATTAGCCATAAATTACCTAAAGAATATGAATTTGGGACTATCACACACATAAAACAGAGAAATGAATCATTGAACACCAATTAAGTTCAAAATAAAATAAGTGGGTAAGTGTGATCACAGATCGCACAGAGGGTTTCGTTTAATATTCCTTTCAAAACACTTTATCCTTATGCAAAATCTGTTAGTTCCATATTTCGGAAACAGGCGGCGCACTCACACAAAACTCACTCTACACAAACCTCTATCCGAACGAAACTCCGTTTTACAATCTATCCGTAGATATATTAGTCGAGGGGATCGGGCCTATAGCACCCGAGATAGGTAGCCACCCCCTGGCGGTAAAAAAGTGGAAATGAAAGATGTAAGGCTATGTGCATAATATGAAAGAGTGGTCAAAGGGGTGTCGGCAAAATTTAGAAAAGTACCCACAGGGAGCAATGAGGGGAGGTTAGAAAAATTGCTTAAAATACACAAGTTTAGAGGCCGGAGGGTTAAATAATATAAGACTTTTTGAAAATTTTATGATTTTTCCTGTGATCGCAAGTGTTCTGCTATAAGTATGCAAAATTTCAAGTCTTCAACTTAAATAAGGTGTTCAGTTAGGAAAAAAAAAAAGCTTAAAATACACAAGTTAGAGCCTAGAAGGGTAAATATAAGACTTTTTCAAAATTTTATGATTTGTCGTTTGATGTGAGGTATTCAGCTATAAGTATATAAAATTTCAAGTCTTAATTTTAATTAGGGGCTCAGTTAAAAAAAAAGAGCTTAAAATACACAAGTTAGAGTCCAAACGGGTAAATATAAGACCTTTTCAAAAGTTTATGATTTGTCGTTTGATGTGAGGTGTTCAGCTATAAGTATGCAAAATTTCAAGTCTCCAACATACATAGTTTCTGAGAACGGGCTCTATGACGGACGGACAGACAGACAGACAGAGGAGCGAGACGAATAGACAGAGCCCGATTATAACAGGGGCACATGGAGCACGTGCCCCGGGACCACAATTTCAGGGGGCCCCATTTCGTGCACTCTCTGAAAATAAAAATTTCCATTTGTAGTTCACAGAAAAAAAAGGTATTTTTCTCATATTCATCTAAACTAAACTATATCAGTATTTTTCACTAACGACAACAAACTACAATGTAAACTTCGAAATTCTAAGAAGAGTGGATGTTACACATAACATTTTTAACGGATATTACACCTAACATGCTTTATTCAGTCTTATAGGTTTAGAACATGTTTTATTCAGTCTTATAAGTTTAGTGTTTTACTCACTCTAGAGACCAGATAGTGCAGAAGATTTTACCTTCTTATATTTTTAAATGCTTTTTTACATTTGTCTATAATATATTGTTTTTTCGTAAAGTTATGGTTTAAGTTGTAAACTGCACGTTATCCTAATTATAATGCATGGATTTTTTTGAGAAAAGGGGCCCAGACATGGCCTGTGTGCCCCGGGTCCAACATAGAGTTAATCAGGCTCTGCGAATAGACGAGGGTTTCGTCAGATGAACGAAACCCTAACAAGATTAAAAAAGATAGAGGAAAAATAAAAAACAAATTAAGAAATTGAAATCCATACTATTTTAGCATGAGGCATGATATAATACAATCATTGGAGATCACCAGCACATGCTGTCAAAAGAGTTTTTTATATGATGGTGGACCAAGGATACAATATTCAGCATAGCCAAGCACACTCCCATTATATATAACCAGCGCCCTCTATAGATACTTTAGAATTGAGAGCGAACTGTTCCATGTATTAAAATGAATCAGTTTGGTGCTGCCATCTATTGACTTATTAGTAACATAAAAGCTATCATATAATAAAGACTATTTATAACTATTAATGAATTAAGTTTTAAAGTAAATACTGTTTAGAGACAGATATATGATAATTAAATAATAATTAAAAATATGTTAATAAATATATACAATTTTATTAGAAAAAATTAGTAATTGGTATATTAAATCAAAATGATATGTAAAATGGTGAAATTGATGATTATTAATGTTTCACATAGCTATTTGTACCTGGCTATATCATATCACAATTTAAATTCCTCTGGCAACACTGCATCATCACTTAAATTAATTTATAATTAAATTAAAAAATTAAAATTAAGATGCTAAGGAATTAATATTAATAATAATTAAATTGAAATTAATTAGTTACATTTAATGTGTCTACAAACTTTCTTAAAGATTAAATGCACATAATTTAAGGAGAGAGGGAAGAACAAATAATAAAATTATTAAAACATGCATTTTATTCTCATTTAAGATAACATTGTATTAAAAATTAATATGATAGTGTCCTGAGTAGGCTAAAATTTAAATACAAGTTAATCGTTAACATTATTAAATATTAATGTATATGAATAAATTTAATATGAATTGATAAATATAAAAATATAACTACCACATTGTGTGGCAATACAATAAATATTTTCCCTTTTATTTTCTTTCAGTGTATTGAAATTATTATAGTAAGAGTCAGGATGGGGGAGACGAAAGGGCGGGAAGACGATGTTGTCAACTTTTTGTGATATTTAAGGTGACATTGGCATCTATTAGCTTGAGAAGCGTACTGTAGTTTGTAAACAATGGTCAAAGGAAAAAATAAAAGCAGTCCTTTGAAAAAGCCAAGCTTTTTGTCGCTAAAAGAAAATAATTAAATAAGTTTAATTGCATGTTTTCTTATAATTCTCTGAATAGTGCGCTTTAAAATGTGTAAATATGAGTACACTGATCGTATGCTATCCTTACGTAAAGTTTCATTCCAAACTCAAATTCCTGATTTGTGTCCTCCCTTGTAAGAATGTACTTTTAGAGATTGGGTTGGTTGGTTTTATGGCATTATGATTATTCTTGCTTATAAAAACCCAGACATCCATCTTAAAGCGGATTCGGAAACCTTAAGAAACTTTAAACCGTATAAACGGGATTCGCGTTCCTATCTCTAGATTAACAGTCAGCGTTTTAATCACTATACGTAAGATGCTGGGAATTGTGAAAAGTAGGAGAACAATGTTGAAGAGCTCACATGTAAAGGTGGTATGAGACAAAATAAAACTGGTCGGATGTGCCAATCCCAAAACTTTCTTCTATCTCATACATGTTAACACTTCAAAATTCACTATCACAGTGCCAAAATTAAATGGCAATCTATGCCCATTATGAGGATTCTAAAAGTATGAAATTCCGTGCATTAGTTCTTGAGATATGACTATCGCTAAATCGAGTAAATCACCCAAAATGCAGCATAGCAGCGCCACTTGTTGGGTAATTTACACCAAAACCTAAGCAGCAAGATATGTCAACGTCTAAATGAATCTGAAGTTTGATGAAAATCCGTGCATTACTTTTTGACATAGAGCTATTGTAAAAATCGTGAAAAATGTAGCATAGCAGCACCTGTTGGGCGATTTACACCAAAACGTAATCAGCAGCAATTCATATCAAGGACTAACAGAATCTGAAGTTTTATGAAAATCTATGCACTAGTTTCTGAGATAGGGCTGTTGCGGAAATCGTGAAAAATGCAGTATAGCAGCGTCACCTGTTGGACGATATACATCAAAACTAAGCAGCACTAATTTATATCAAGGCCTAACTAAATCTAAAGTTTTGTGAAATCCTGTGCATTAGTTCTTGAGATAGAGCGCCCACAAAATTTTTGTCAGGCACACTCTCACAGACTCACAGAGTGACAGACAAACTCACAGGCAGACATTTTCTAAAAACCATCAAATCGTGTTCAGGACCTTCTTAAACTTATAAATCCATGCTAAACCGGAAGTTGAGTTTTTTCACGAATCCAATACTTTCTTCTTGTAAAGGTAGAAGAAAGTAAAAATTGAATTAATCATATGATTGAAGATAATCAATTGTCCTCTACCATGCACCGGTTAAATTACTATGAAAAAACGTAATACTCACGGAGATTTCAAATGAGAAAGGACACGTTTGCCAGTAAACGCAAATAGATATTCGGAACTTCATTACTCATTTTCTAAAAATGATGATTGTGTCACTTACCACCTTTATCATCTGAGTTCTTCGATCCTTTTGGTTATGGTTTTCAGACAGAGCCATTTTACTGCTTTTACGGAGTTTTTGCAATAGTATATTAGAGAGATGATAGTACTCAGCAAGAGGAACTTTTTCTATTAGGAAACCGTGTTCGAAAATAACTTATTCTGCCTTACACAGGGTACTTCGATTGAAGCCAAAGCGAGATTTCCGTTCATAACCTTAATAATACTAAAGATATCTCAGCGAAATGTCAACTTTCTTTTATGTGAAATGTGAGGACATGAAGCTTTCAGCAATGGAAGTTCACTGTAACTCTGCCATTGTATCGTCGAGGAACAAAAGCAAACACCCTCTACTAATTCTACAATTAATTATAATATACCGCGTCCCAAAAGTTTAGACAATCAATAAAATTTGCATTAACATAAAAAGTAATAAGGTAAATTAAAATTAGTGAGATAGGTAATAAACAAAAGCAGTTTTGCTGACATACACATATAAATTATGATCAAAGGTTTGAAATTATAAAATATACATTAAATTATATAAAAATGTGATGTCCCAAAAGTATAGACACCTGTAATTTTCTTTCGCTTCACATTTATAAAAGTAACTAAAAACTTACTTTTAATATTTAATTGCATTGCCACGACACTTTATAACATCAAATACACGTTGTTCCATAGAATTAACTAAGCATTGCATTACAGAAGGAGGTATTTCATACCACGCTTTGTCAATTGCAATTTTTAAGTCATTTACACATGTATATTGCTTTCCATTTTCATATATTTTGCGAGATAAGATCCCCCATATGTTCTCCATGGGATTGCGGGTGTGCTGGCCAAGTGCTGGCCAGTCTAATAGTGTGATATTCTTTTGCCTAAACCATGTTTTCGATGATGTGGAGGTATGGATGGATGCCCCAACTTGTTGGAGAACACAGTCCGGTCCTGCTAGCCAAATTACGTGATGATCGAATGTTATTAAAAATCGCTTCAGTTGATAATTTATCTGTGCGTAAAATTGCACCAATTTCCAGAATTTCAAAAAGCACCGTAGACAGAAGAATTAAAGCTTCGACAAATATTGTTTACTGGAGAATGAAAGCAAAACCTTGTTTAAAGCAGAGACGTAAAGATGCACGTCTAAAGTAGGTTAGAAAGCATATGTTATACGTTGAAAAATGGATTTCTGTCATCTTCAGTGGGGAAAAGAAATAGAATTTAGACGACCCTGATGGTCATAAATTTTACTGGTATGACCTAAGCAAAGAACCCAAGAACTGTTTCAGCAGGCAACAAAGCGGAGGATCTGTAATGACTTGGGGAGGGTTTTCTTTCAACGGCCAAACATTTCTAGGATTGATGGACAGAAAAATGAAATCAGAGGATTATCAGGATATTTTACGTATCAATTTACTGCCAATTGTGGATTTGCCAGCAGTGTTTGCCAACAATATAGGGTATCCATCCATACCTCCACATCATCGGAAATATGGTTAGGCAAAGCAATATCACACTATTACCCTGGTCAGCACTTAGTTCTGGTTCGAATCCCTTGGAGAACATATGAAGGATCTTATCTCATAAAATATATGAAAATAGAAAGCAATATACATATGTAAATGACTTAAAAATTGCAATTGACAAAGCGTGGTATGAAATGCCTCTTTCTGTAATACAATGCTTAGTTAATTCTATGGAACAACGTATATTTGATGTTATAAAGTGTCGTTGCAATGCAATTAAATAGTAAAAGTAAATTTTTAGTTACTTTTTTAAATGTAAAACCAACAACAACAACAAAAAAAAAATACTGTTGTCTATACTTTTGGGACAGCACATTTTTATATAATTTAATGTATATTTTATGATTTCAAACCTTTGATCATAATTTATACGCGTATATCAGCAAAATTGCTTTTATTTATTACATATTTCACGAATTTTAATTGTACCTTATTACTTTTTATGTTAATGCAAATTTATTGATTGTCTAAACTTTTGGGACGCGGTGTAGAAGAAAGTTACTGTTACTGGTACCAAACGATTGGAAATGAAGCCTACATTTAAATGATGTATATAAAACCTTCTTAGGGACCCCTCTACAAATCAAAACCAGACCAAACTTTGTTTTTTTCAATAGCAACACCCAATTTTATTTTAAATTTTCGGTTCAAATTATGCCAAGAAACGAAATTTCATTTGGATGATAAGTTTTTGAATTATAAACCTTCAAAATTTAGAGCTTCTAATGTTAAATTACGTTTCTATATTTTTATTAATATCTCTGCAATTATAATCCTAATGTGAGAATTTTTTCTGTGGTTATAAAAACCCAAACATAAATACATTGAACTTGTAATTTAAAAATTTTTATAATATTAATTATGAAATTAATATTCAGAAAAAATATGAATTGCAACCTACAATTTTTTTGATAGATTTATATTTATTATGTCTTGCTTTGTGCGAATTCTCAATTTCAAATTTTTCTTCCAAGTATTTTTCGAATTATGCTTAGGAAACGTCAAAATGATGGTTTAAGGGGCCGTCTATGATGTGCAGAAAAGCATGATTTGAAAAATAAATATATTTTATCATTTTATTGCAACATTTAGGCTGGCAATAGTCGAAACATGTTAAGTGAGTGAAATGATCATATTGGCAAAAAAATATATAATACATTAATAGAAGGGACACAGTCATTCTGTAGCATTTCAACAATAGAGTATCGAACTTCAATTTTAATACAGCCCCTAAAATAGGCTCATTTTAAAATAATTAATTTCTCTGAAACTAATCGTACAAATTTCATGAAAATGTATTTTTAGGCTAATTGAAGGATGTAGACCAAAACCCATCATCAATCACCTAACCCATGAAATAAATGGGAGGTGCTTGCACCACAGTTTATGCCACATAGACACGCAGACTTTAGTAGTAGCAATTAATGTCTTGGCCACTTTTTATATTATTGTACCGTAAGGATTTATTTATGGTGCGTCAAACTTGGGTATTGCTATTGGAATTAAAAAAAAAAAAAAAAATTGGGTTCGTTTTGATATGTAGATGGCCCCCTAAGCAAATTTTATATAAATAATTTAAAAGTAGACTTTATTTCCAATGTTTTCGTATCAGTCACTACACTAATTTGCTGCAGAGTTAGTAAAGGGTGTTCACTTTTTTTTTTTTTTCATGACTGTACATGTACAATCAGCTACATTCGGAATTATGGGACTGCTATTTTAGTGTTTTATTGGGGCCAAATTTTAGTGTGTCAATGGGGACTATTTTGATCATTTTTCGTGATGCCATTAAACTTCAACACAAAGCAAAGTTATTCTGTGAAAAATATTCTTGAATATCTTCATTATTGATAAGGTTGTCAACGAAAATCCTGCTTCGATTTGAGAGCTGAGACATCCTGTATTTTTCACAGAATAAAGTGGTTTGCGACCCTGGTTTCCTGTACAAAAATTATTCGTGTGGATCAGTGCTATCACATCTGTTATTTTGCAAAAACAGTTTACAAACACTATGTAAGATATAACATAAATAACTTTTATAAAAGTTTGGTTACCGACTTTTTATTTTCTTCTATCTTTACAAGAAGGAAATATTGGATTCCAGAAAAATTTCGACTTCCGATTTTTGACAGATTTACACGTTTTAGAAGGTCCTGGACATGATTTGACAGTTTTCGAAAATGTCTGCCTGTGAGTGTGTGAGTTTGTATGTGACATAAAATTTGTGGGCGCTCTATCTCAAGAACTAATACACGAAATTTAATAAAATTTTAGATTCAGTTAGTCCTTGATATAAATTGATACTGATTAGCTTTTGGTGTAAATAGTCCAACAGGTGGCGCTGCTATGCCGCATTTTTGCATGATTTACACCATTTTAGCGATAGTCATAACTCAAGAAATAAAGCACAGAATTTCATCAAATTTCATATTCTGTTAGACTTTGACATAAGTTGGTGCTGATTATGTTTTCGTGTAAATCATATAACAGGTGGCAATACTATGCTGCATTTTTCACAATTTTCGCGATATCTATATAAAAACTAGTATGTTGTGGCCATCAGAAAACTTTCTTCTATATAAATCACGTCAATTAAATCATTTAAATAGTGCAAGAAATTACATCAATTTAGCACCAATTCATATCAAAGTATATCTGAATTTGAAATTAGATGAAAATTCGTGCATTAGTTCTTGAGATAGAGCTATAGCGGAAATTCTGAAAAATGTCGCATAGCAGCGCCACCTATTGAGCGATTTGCACCAAAACATAAAGAGCAGTAATTCATATCGAGGTATACCTTAATCTGAAGTTTGATGAAAATCCAAGCATTAGTTCTTGAGATAGAGCTATTGCAGAAATCGCAAAAAATGCAGCATAGCAGCACCACCTGTTGGGCGATTCACACCAAAAACTAAACAGCACTAACTTATATCCAGGTATACCTGAACCTCAAGTTTGTTGAAAATCCGAACTTTAGTTCTTGAGATAGAGAGCTATTGCGGAAATCGCAAAAAATGCAGCATAGCAGCGCCACCTGTTGAGCGATTTACACCAAAATGCATAAAGCGTCAATTTATGTCAAGGACTAACTGAATCTGAAGTTTGATGAAAATCCGTGCATTAGTTCTGGAGATTAAGCTATTGTGGAAATCGGGGAAAATGCTGCATAGCAGCGCCACCTATTGAGCGATTTACACCAAAAACTAATTAGCACCAATTTATATCAGGGACTAACTAAATATAATTTTTTATTAAATTCCGTGCATTAGTTCTTGAGATAAGCGCCTACAAAATTTGTGTCACATACATACAGATAGACAGATAGACAGAGTCACAGACTCACAGACAGACATTTTGTAAAAACACGTTTTTCGGAATCTCTGGCCCCTAAAACGTGTAAATTCGTGGAAAAACGAAAGTCGAAAATTTTCGCGAATCCAATACTTTCTTCTTGTAAAGATAGAAGAAATTAAAAAACTAATGCAGGGAATTTAATCAAACTTCATATTCTATTACACTTTCACATAAATTGATCCTTATTAGGCTTGGGTGTATACTGCTCAACAGCTGTCGCTTTTATGCTTTTTGGTTTGGGAATTTTGGCTGCAAACATTTAAGAAGGTGTGTGACGGAATTCAGTGATTTGTTTGAAAATTGCGATTCTCTCCTTTTTAAATGCTCACAGTTCAACAAAGCATATACCTTTAGAATCCCCATGATGGGCATAGATTGCCATTTAATTGTTACGCTGTGCTAACCAATTTTGAAATAGTAACATGCATGAGATAGAAGAAAGTTTTGGGATTGGAACATCTGACATAGATATTTTTCTAAAAATTAAATATTTAAAAAAATACAGTTAGATTAGTTAAATTTCCAATGTAACGTATGTTAATTCGTTTTTCTTTATCACAGAAATCTAAGGCATAAAAGGCGAAATACGAAAAATAAACTAAATAAAAAATATATTTATAATGGGTTTGTACAGAGGCTGTTCGCACAATTTTTAGGCTCTTTTGTTTTGCTGTGTAAAATATTCGACTGCTTGCTAAAATTTCTTTCCACAGCTGTTATCTATATTATAAAGGACAAACATATCTGTACGTAACGCATACGTCATTCTGCGAATGGCAACACTTTGAAATTTGAAATAAAATATAGCTTTTGGAATTTTCGCTACTGCAAATTTTTAAACTTCTAAACATCCCACATTTTAAATGTTTAAACCGTCGTATGCAGAAAAAAATGCACTTTTAAATGCAATTTGTTTGAAAGCTGTATCTCAATTTATTTTTGAGACATTAATTTTTTTTATAGTTTTTAATACCAATTTTCTAATCGTGGCAACTGAAGTACTTCATTTCTATTAAAAGTGGATTAGTTATCTTTATTGATTATATTCTTACTGATGCCATTTTCTCATTACAATTAAAAATATATTTTTAAAAATTTGAACAGAAAATGACGTTACGCTTGAAAAAAGACACAATTTTCCTGATGATGCTGTTATATTTCACCATTTTTTCATTTCGTTGATATTGAGTTTGAGTCAATAGGCAAAATATTTCAGCGACTGAAAATGCCGTCATATTTTAAAGTAAACGATAATTTTATTTGATAAAACGAGATATTTCCCCTTGAATACGTCTAAAAGTTATAAATTTCTGGAATTTTTAAGCGCAGGTACAGAGATTATACTAAGACCTCAAATCACGAGTGGGAATTTTAACATGAAAAGTTGAAATAGTTGACAAAGTGACTTCAAGCTTGAAAATATATTTATTAATAACCTATTGCGCACTAAAATGTTTTTAAATGGTTAATATGGATGTGAAACGTGGAAAATGACATGATTTGGTTTAGATGTAAAGGTAGGAAAATTCTATGATTATGTCAAGGTGAAATCATTTTTGTGGATTTTTCATTCCGTAGTACCAAGCATGACTTGATAACTTAATCAGAATTACTTATCTTGATTATATTTTACTGATGACGTACATGAATTAAGTTTAATTTTTCAATAATTTTAACAGTTGAAGTTTATGAAAAAAGTATTTTGTTAATCTTAGGTTAAAATATGAGTTAAATTAAGAAATTTAAGATGAATTTTTTATTCTAATTATTGTTGTTGATGTATTATAAATTTGATGCAACAGTTCCTTTGTAAACATTTTCTTTCGTCGAAATTCGGCGGGTTCCATCTCGTGTTTTTAACAGTACAAATTGCCGTGTGCTTACCTGAAATTTTTGTATAAAATCAAAATGGCGCTCTTAAAGAAGCGATAGATGAAAGTCTGTGTTTCCGTTCTTTCCAAAGAGAATTATTCTGATTCAGCTACAAAAAACCGTGTCAAAGCCAAATTTGCCCCTATTGTGATCCAGCTCATGACTGATGCGCTACTATTACTAATTGTCATTGAAAAAGTTACAAATACTTTCCTTTTTTGAAAAGTTTACATTCCCACAGTCAAAATTAAAGTTATATTCTTAATTTGAATCACATTTTATCCCATAGCATAACTATAAGAATAATCGCTGATGTATACTTGTGTTGGGGCGAGTTTCTACCAGTAATGGCTTTGATATCGTTTTATACTAGCCGAATTAGAATAATAATTATCTTTGGAAAAAGTAGAAACACAGACTTTCATCTATCGTTAAAAGCTCCGTTTTGCTTTTAAACAAAAATTTCAGTAGCTGACGATAATTTATACTGTTAAAAACATAACCGCTGTGAAAAGAAATTTTTGCAAGCAGTCGAATAAATTTTACAACAAAGCAAAATTGTCTAAAAAACGTGCAAAGTCTCTGTAAAGAATTGGAAATAGTTTTTTAACGTATCGTATAAATGTAAACTGACAGATTAAATTGCATAAAAAGGATTTTACTACAAAGGCGAAAACTATACATAATTATTAGCAACTACGCTGTCGTAAAGGATTTCATTCAGTTCTATTTCTTGAATGAAAGGAATTGAAGAGCTTTCTTTCTTTCTTTCTTTCTTTTTTTTTTTTTTTTTTTTTTTTTTTTTTTCTAAATGAGAATATGTCAGTTAGAACAGTCTTCATTTTAAGCACAATGAAACAGAAAAACTGAAAACAAATCACTTCTTCTTATGGCCAATTACGTTAAATTTGTAATCCCTTATTTCCATATACATTTTTATGATGTCAATTTGTTCAATATTAAACATTGTATTAAATAGATCAAGAACATAATTGGTCAGTAGCAAAGAAATTTGATCAGTAAGTACGTCATAAAAATAAAAAAATAAATAAAAATAATATCGTCTGATTGGCCATCTGATTATGTCAATACAGCTTACGTGACAACATGGCTTACCTCTACGTTCTAGTTTCATTTATTATTATTATTATTTTATTGGATTTTCCGAATATGGTCATATAAACAAGTGGTCACTAGCTTCCAGTACAATTAACCTCTCTAGAATAGAGAATAACGAAATAATTTGTTCTCACTTTACCTTTTTAATTGTTCATAAGCCAAACAGGTAATATTTATAAATCATTATGGTGCTCGTGAACCATTTGAACTTCAAAGGAGCTATTTAAAAAAAGATTACCATAAATAAGGATTTATAATCAATTTCCAACATGCATTTCATTACATGAAAAGTTACTCAATTAGTTATTTGATAACAATAAGCAAAGTGCGAAAAAAAAGCCTTCTTTATAATAATAAAATTTTAAAAATTCATTAATTCAGTAATTAAAATTATACTTTAGCATTTTAAAGCATAAAATAAATTTTATTTTTTAAACATTTTAATCTTTTGGACTACATTTGTCTGATCATGCAGTTTAGCGCATTATTTTTAACTTTAAGAAAAAGTTCTTCAAAATTGAAATGATAATTTTCTTCTTCTATACATGAGTTAATATTTATGTATTTATATAGGGAAGACTGGGGGGGGGGGGGGGTTGATCACAGGTGAGGCTTGACCCACCCCTCAGTTTTCATATTTAAGGCAGTTCTTAACTGCTCTGCTCAACAAGCGCAAAACGTTTTGACACATTTACAAATTCATTTTTTAACGGAAAGGTATAAAATTGGAAAGCCTGGCCATGGAAGCGATTTGCAATTGAACTTTTTTTTCCATTTTTTGATCAATCAATTACCTATTGAGTTATAAGCAATTTGATCACGTGACAAACACGTTTTTCGCCCGCTCTTGAGTGCTCTTTATCCTTCGCGCGGAAATTCTGTTCAAAACACCCACTTTGACATTATTTTCTGAAAGATCTATTGCGTTTGCAAAAAAATGGAAAAAAAATCTCGATTACATAGTTTCTGAACAACAACACCAGCTAGTTTCATGCATTTTCGAACAAAAATAAATTAAAATTTATGTCAGAAATTTGACCTTTTCGATTTGAGAACAGCCTTAACTTTAAGAAAAAGTTCTTCAAAACTGAAATGACAATTTTCTTCTTCTACACATGAGTTAATATTTATACATTTATATAGGGGAGACTGGGGAAGGTTGACCATAGGTGAGGCTTGACCCACCCCTCAGTTTTCATATTTAAAAGAATTTCAGAGATTTGTAAATAGGTGGCAACCAAAGCTACTGAAATGCCCAAACAATAGTCTTTGTTTCATGAAGATAATTCATACAGGTGTGGAAAAATCAATTGTGAAGCGTTTTCAGCTTAAAAAGTGTATTTTTTAGAAACATTTTGTAAGATTTTCTCAGATAAAATATATCATAGAAATGTACGTAAATAGGTTTTACGTAATGCAGAAATATTGAGCTTTCATTCCAGCAATAAAAATTGTACAATAAATTAGGATAAACATAACCATGTGCTATACTTTAAAAAGTTGCTATGTAGGGAGGTTTGACCCAATCAATGTGAGGGAGGGTCGACCACATGCGGAATGCTCCCTTAATTAAGCGTTTTTGGAAATCTTTTTACCACACACTATACATAATGAAATGTTAATGGTTATATTTCTAAAATAATGTATATTTATTCTGTAAAGCTACAGTAAAATAGGGTGATAGAAAGGAAAATGTTTAATATTGGACTAAAGCAAGATATGAAAAATCGCTACAGAAGCAAAAAAGATTTAATGAAATATGACAGGAACTTTTATTTCATGTAAATAGTACCCATAGTAGGTAAATAGAAAGAATGGAAAGACTAGACAGGGTGAGCCTTAATAAATGTTTAGTGTTCAAGCCTCTACAAAAGAACATAACATTAGACAAATTTTACTAAGATGAACCCAATGAGATGAATCCAAACTATGTGACAACTACTGTTGCCACTACTGTCCGTTAGCTTCAAATTCTCGCTAAGCTTGGCGACACTTGGCGAAATATCACAAAATTGGCGACCAAAAGTAAATAACCATAAAATAAATGAAGTCAGCTTGGCTATAGTTTACTAATTTGGCGCAATTCTCACTCAAATTCAGCATTGACGAATATTTTCTTATCGGGTTCATCGCATTTTAGCTTCTTAAAATTTGAGTAAAATTAGCTTCGAGTAAAACTTGCAAAATTTTAAAACAAAGAAATGTGAAAGCTACCTTTTCCTCTCGGCACATGCCTAAAGGACTTTTTCAAGTTAAAGACGAAACAAAAAACGCTTCAGGATCCTTGTATCAAAGTCAATCGCTTTAGGAATAAATCTTTTTAAATTTTTACATTTTTTTGAACCACTCTTTAAATAATAACAAAAAAAATTTAAATACCCGCCATCTGAAACAAGATGGCGGATGAAGTTGGCCAACGAACTCGATCGAGACATTTTGGTATTGAATATGCACACACTAAATATCATCAAAATTGGTTTATAATACGAGAGTTACAGCATGACAAAAGTCAGATTGTTTCAAAATGTCAGCCTTCCTAGGGATTCAAACTGCTATATCTCAGACATTTTTAAAGATAAAAACGAAACAAAAAATGCTTCGGAATCCTTGTATTAAAGTCAAACACTTAAGGAAAAAATTTCTTTTTCAATTTTTAATTTATTTGCACCGCTTTTTAAATTAAAAAAAGTGTAACATATTTTTAATGACCACCATTTTGAAACAAGATGGTGGATGAAGCTGGCCAACAAACTCAGTCGGGACATTTATATGTACTATCCACATACTTAATTTCAAATACCAAATCGGTTTATAAATACGAGAGTTACAGTATGACAAAAACCATATATATATATATATACATATAACCATTAAATAAACATTACCATTAAATCAACAAACACTGTGAAATTATGACTAAAATAACGTTAACAAATACAGTTCCCCCAAACACACTTAACATAGATTCCAAAAACATAGCAAAAAACAGCAGAAATTGAATAATAGAAATGGAATGATGGAAATTTGCAGAACTTATAAATATATATATATAAGCTACCTAAAATCTTTTCAAGTATTTCATGACTAAAAAGTACTCATCTTATGCTTAGAGAAAGACGATAGAAAGGGAGAGATCGATTGAAAAAACTGCAGAACTTCGTTGAACTTTTAAGGTGAATTAAGCAAATAGCATTACCTTCGAATGACAAGATTCTAACGGAAAAATTCTGCTACATTTTTAAAAAATTTTTTTGAGAATTCACGAATTAAAAAAAATTCTAACTACAGCGCTGCCAAAGAAGAAGAAACAATTTTCATTTCTCTCTCAAAAAAAAAAAAAAAAAAAAAAAAAAAAAAAAATCGATTACCTCTTGTCACTAAAATGTTAATTAAACTTTCTTTTTTTAGGGGGGGGGGGAGGGGTGCAGTGTATATACGCACTGTTGATTTATTTTAAGTGATTGCGTATAAAAAAGATCTGTGAGCGGTCATTTAGTATAAAACAAATAGTTGTAGCATTACAGGGTAGCATAAAATATTCAGCATTACATGCTTGTAGGAAAAACAATTTTTGAGAACAGTTGTTTACTTTGATTACTTTCACGAAGATGGCAAATATTTACGTAGTCTAGTATCACTTCATTACATACGTTGTTTTTAATCAAATAATTATCAGTTCAGGACTACCAAACAGCATTTGCACCATATTATCTCACAAAATCATTAGACCGAGTATAATTATGACTATTATTCTCTGAGATCTTCATCCCCATGCTCCATCATTATGCTTTCAACAGAATAAAATGACCTACGCTTGACGGATAAGATAGCTAAAGCCGCAAAATAAATTTCATAATTAAATTTCCGTGCACACGGCTAACTTTTATCTTTATTACCCCAACCGAAGGTTCAACACTTCCTGGATTCGCATCCACTACAATCTGGTGAAGCCCCCGGAGCGGCAGGAAAAACAAAGGGTTGGAAACAAGTTAAGAATTCTCTGTGTGGTGGTCTATTAAGATAGTGGCCTAAACAAAGGAAATACTACCCACGAATCAAATAAACAAACGTACGGTGTCTTCACTTCAGAGAGACAAACCAGAAAACAAAGTGCTGGACGTCAAACCATGTTATCTCATTTGCTGACAGTTGGATCTGAATCAGACACGCGAAGATAGACTTAAAAAAAAAAAATTCGCGGCGGACAAAAGCATGTCTTTGTCTTTACGTGCAAAGAGTTTTTGACGTTGATGAAAGTTGAAAAGAAACGGCTAAGAAAAGAAATTACTTGTTGGTTACAGTGTGATTTTTTTCAGGGGCTAAAGGTAGTAGAACTGATGAACCAATGCTGAGAAAAGTTGTCTGTTCCTTATCTCAAAGGAAAAGAGAGATGTACCTATGACTATCACATTTTCAGAGGTGAGTAAGCATGGGTGCTCATTGGGGACAAGATTTTACATCTGCCACTGAAAATTTATCAAGAAGCTGTGGAATATATAAAACTACCTATTTGACGGGGGGCAATTTAGGAGCTCCTAAAAATAAAATTGCTTCCCTTAAGGCTCCTGTCCTGTCGGAAAAGACACTCAAGAGCTAATGTTAATCCTATGGGGAGGGATTTATCTAATATCTCGTTTTCATTTCGACATTTTTAAATAAATTTTCTTTTTGCATTGGATAGCCGAAGTCCGTCTCTACATCGCACCTTTTTTACTTTTTCGAGTTTGTTCGCAGATATTTTTTATAAATTTACTTTCACTTTCAAAACCGGTTCTGAAAATGAAAGTGTCATTCTAAAAAATATCTGCAACCAAAATCTAAAAAGTAAAAAAGGTGCGTTGTAGAGACAGATCTCGGCTATTCAATGCAAAAAAAAAAAAAAAAAAAAATTAAAATGTCGAAATACAAACGAGGTATTAGAAAAATCCCTCCCCATAGGATTAGCATTAGCTCGTGAGTGCCTTCGCCGGGAGGGATAGGAGCCTTAAATATTCCTTCTTAATATTAACTTAATTTTAATTTGTTTTCTAATAGAACGTAGTAAATCTGCTATGCTATGTACGCAAGTTCGAATCTTGGAGAGGCAGGTTTGCGTATGTGATTTCCACTCCTAAAAAACTCTGTTGAAGCTATGTTGACGACTAGCTTTCATGGTGTCTTTGTATTAAGCAACGATATGGAAAATTGCAGACGAATGTTACAGAACATACGTTTGCCATTCGGGGAAAAAATCCCGCTTGTACCAGCTAAAAATGCTTGTTTAGCTGTGTTTAGAATTGCAGTTTATTGAGTTGTGGAGTTGCTAACATGAATCTAAAATGATAAAGTCGGAATTATTAGACATGTTTCCATATTAACTGTTCAATAGGGCTCGATTAACTTTACATAAGGCTTTGGGGGCAGATATTCACTTGGGGACCTTTGGGATGTTTTTCTAACCACAAATTCTACTAATTAAAAAAAAAAAAAAAACTTCCTGATTTTGAGTTTCAGAGGTACCCTTTAGAAATGGCGGACCGGGGCAGCTGTCTCTTTTGCTATTGCGACAATAAGTCCCAGCTGTTCAATAATGTATGACTGTTAGGTTATATAGATGAACTTTAGAGTTAACGTAGTTTTAAATATATTAAATCGAAAAAACATAGTTTTAATTGCATGCTTTTAATCCCTTTCGAGAGATTACACAAAACAGAGAGAGTTGTCACATCAAAAATTCTTCTTTCTTATAGTACTGATTGAAACAGTAATATTTTTCAATGATAAGCAACGTTGACTCATATTTCAATGTGAATTCATAATATAGTATGATATAATTATTTATGGTTGAATATCTAATTAACACAATTTCGTTATTTCGAACAACAAACAGAGAGTTATACTTGAAAAAACTTACATGTCCCTGTTTGTCAATTTTGTGGTTAGTAAGCTTCATAAAAACATAATACAAATTGCATTTTGCGTAGTAAACATATCTTGGTAAAAATCGAGAAAACAGAGTTTTAATCGCATGCTTTCAATCCGCTTTTCGGGAAATCCGATAACACAAAGACAATTATTTTAGTACTTATTGCACTGATTGAAACAGTTATATTTATCATGAAAGGCAATATCGACTCATATTTCAACGTAAATTCATAATATAGTATGATATAATTATCTATGGCTGGATATCTAATTAACATAATTACGTCATTTGGATCAACAAACAACAAATTATGATTAGCAGGGCCAAAACTAAGGGGGGTGGCAGAGGGGGCACCGGACGCCAGAACGAAGGGGCGCCAAATGAAGATTTTGTTTGTCGATTTTTCTCACATTATGTTTAGCACAGTATTGTTCAAATCATCCTGTCTGACGTCCTTCTGTCCTGACAAAGCATAGAAGAAGCTAAAGATGATGTGGCAGAAGGATCCCGTAGAAAGCGGAATTTTTCTCGATTCTTTTCGATTCTGTCTTCAAGATTTTAATCAATCAATATTTGACAAAGCCAAGGGCGGATCCAGCTCACCATTTAGAGGGGGTCGTGGATTTCCTTTTTTTGGGGTGGGAGGGGATCACATCTCATTATGAGAATTTTTTTTTATATTGAAAGCTATTCCCAAATCCAAACTAGCTACTTTTCTGATACTTTCGCGAAGTCATTTTCATTCGTAAATACAAAAAAATTGCATTAACATTCGTAAAAATATAAAATTTACCGATTTTGTTGGGATACCAAGAAATTAAAGAGTTTCCCATTTTCGTATAAAAGCAAAGATATCAGAAAATGTTGTCAAAGTTATACTTTTTAGCCAAGCTTTACGAGTTGACAGCCACAGAAATGTCATCACAAGGGAACAATAGGCCGTCACTTCCGGAAATTCAGTTTAAAAAGTCTAACAATTATCAACGATTAAATATGGTAAAAATATGTATTAAATTTTAGAGGTAACTAAACCGTACACATTGGCAGCTATGTGCTTCTATTAGTGTCATGAAAATTGCAGATGTAGCCTCCTCTCAAAATATTAAATAGTTTTTTTTAAATCGAACTTATACCTTTGGATTGGATCATTTTTTTCTGATGGACTGCCATTATTATGAAACAGCCATTATAAAGGAATTGTTAGGGGAAGATGAAAGAGCAGCCGTAAAAAGTTAGAACTCTGATTTTCTGGTCAGAATAGGAAAAAAATGGCCATAAACTTCACCTAACACTTCATTTGTAATGGTTGTTTCATAATAATGGAAGTCCATCAGAAGAAAATAACTCGGTTAAAGTGGAAACTCGGTTAAGTGGGACTCTACTGTATATTTCATTTTTAAAATGATCTTTAGAATATTTTTGTTGGTGTTCAGAGAGAGGTCATGACCCCCCGTGAACTCCCCCTTGGATCCGCCATTGCAGAAAATTATGCTAGGGAAAAACTTACATGTCCCTGTTTGTCCATTTCGTTGTTGGTAAGCTTCACTTTTTCAAAAGATATCACTTGTTTCTTCAGCTGATCTCCAGAGAAAGGTGAGTCTGGATGAAGATATAGTCTTGAAGGTGAAGGAGGATCAGCTTTGCCAGCTACTACCCACGAAGACCGATGATATGCGTACCTATACCTTTTGTTATCTACTGGTATAATGTCCATAAGTACAGCGTATTTTACATGAGGATCTGCACCAGAAAATGATGCCCTGACTGTAGGAAACATACGTCTGAAAAATAGAAAGAAAGAAAGAAACAAAAATTAACTATTTAAAATAAAACAAAAATGCAAATAAATTAAAAGTAAAAATATGTTTTAAGCACAAGTTTATATTTAAATGTACTAAAAAGGAAAAAATAAAATGTTGAACGACAACTGATTGAAATAGTTTTTAAAAGAAATAAATTGCGAGTAAGTTTTTTTAAAAAGTAAAATGGATATACAATTTTAAATCCAGCCTCCTGACATGAAAAAACAATCGACGTCCTCGTGAGAGTCGAACTTACATCCATTCACACCCTGCCGCGGAACAGAAAGATGGCGCACTTACCAACCATCCACAGTTCAATCGAAGAATATCAGTTTATTTCTGAAGCAAACAATGACACTTACACCCTTATTTGACAAATGTTTTTGCCTCCTGAAGAATGGCGGAGGCAAATTTCATTTAAAAAAATAATAAATATTGTGTTGTCAACGGAAATATGTCACACTACCAAAAACGTAGCCAGTTGTAGCACAGCAAGGGTGTTTAAATTGTATTGCAAGATTTGAGCCGAACGGACACACAAGGCAAATTTAAAAACCTGTAAAAAGCTCAATTTTTACTAAATTATAATAGAAATCTCAAAGGTAAATCTTACCTTTTTATTTACATTTAAAAATATTTTAAGAACTTAAAAAATATTAACAGTTGCAAGTAAAGTAGTTTAGACAAGCTCTTTGGCAACTGCTTAGTTGATTTGATTTAAGCTACTTGATGTGTTATAATAAGAGCATGAGACAAAATATCAAAAATAATGGGCAAAGAGAAACGTTTTTGCCCCTTGAAGAGTGATGGAGGCATTTTTTTCCTCCTTCAAAATATTGTATGGTCAACGCAAATATGTCACACTACCAAAAATTAGGTCAGTTATAACTAGGGCTGCGGAGTCGGTGGGAAAAATGGACGACTCCGACTCCGACTCTTTCGCTCAGGACCGACTCCAACTCCGACTCCGACTCCGACAATGTAGACCTGCTTGTAAAATGGACGACTCCGACTCCGGGAATTTTAACAGATCCGACTCCGACTCCGCAGCCCTGGTTGTAACACAGGAAGTGTGTTAAAATTTGATTGCGAGATTTGAGCCGAACGACACACAAGGTAAGTTAAATAAAGGCGTTTAAAAAGAGCAAGTTTTACTAAATTGTAATCGAAATCTCAAAGCTAAATCTTATTTTTTTATTTACATTTAAGATTATTTTAAGAACTTAAAGTTTAGACTACTTCTTTGGCAACTGCTCAGTCGATTTGGTTTAAGCCACTTGAAGTGTTGACTTTGGTAGCATAGAAAATACTGATGTAATTAGAGCATGAGAGCAAATTTCAAAAGCCCGTTAAAAAAAAAAAAAATCTGTGTATAATTTTTTTTAAAATAAATTTAGAAAAATACTTTTCACTATATCATGCGACAAATAACTTCAATGAGGATTTTTAGAGTAAGTGACAAAATTGCTAGTTAGGAAATATGAAAATTAAGGAAATTCTTGAAAAAACAAATGCATCTGTTCACATTTTGGAGCAAGTTGCAGCCATGAAGAGCTCAGATGATAAAGGTGGTATGTGACCAAAAGGAAAAAGAGTTAATCACATGATTGAAGATAATAATGATCCTTACTATCTGTTAAATTACTATTAGGAAAAGAAAAACCTAAAATAGCGATTTTATTTGATAAAGGAGGCATTTGACAATAAAAAATTGTAATTGTAGTTGATAAAAATGATTCAAAATGTTTTCTCTCAAAATGATGATTTGTGACTTACCACCTTTATCATCTACACTCTTCAATATTTGGTAGGGTAGAACACGCGTATTATCAATTCGAAGATTTTCCATGTTGAAAAGGGAGTATGTTTTCTAATTGACTTAATTTTTTTGTAAGTAATCTGTTTTCTGACTGCGTTGATCAGAACATAATTTTATTATTACTTTCTTTTTTTGTGTATGTGTATGGGTGTGGACTAAATAAATCTATTTCAGAATAGTTTCTCATAGTATGTATAATGTTCACAAACTGTAAAATATTTTACTGTATTTTGATTGTCAAAATAAGTATATAAATCTGTATATGTATATGATTTTTTAAAAAATGGCTCAAGAATATTTGTCAAGTCATTCAAATACTATGCATGAAGACGGCTTTTAAAGTTTCGGCTATAACCTCTTCAGTTCCGAAGCTAAAATAATAATGCAGATGCTTATTCATTGGTTCTTTCCAAACAAAATGACATTGTAAATGACAGAAAAAATATCTTTTCTGAAATTGATCCTCTAGGCGCTTAGCAATTTAGGTTAAAAAATAGGGATTTAAAACTACAAACCCCCTTAAAAACATAAATTTAATACCATTAATCTAAATTAACGCAATCACAAATTTAAGAGTTTTAAACAAGTATATAATCTACAAATCTTCAAAATTGTTTATTGAAAAAGATTTAAGTCAAATATACTTATGAAAATTTCTCACTTTCTTGGTCCTGTCTTTTGGGCATTTTTCGGTATTTTGCAAACTCAGATGAAAATAACATTTATTTTATGTGGAAATCAGCTTAGATTGCTGCTATTTATTCGTTTGCTTTGAACGCAAAAAACATTCAGCTATTAAGAAGTTATATGAAAATGTAAAAAAACGGACATTTTAGTTTTTATAAGGAAAAGAACAGAGGTCCCCGTATGGAAACCCAGGGACCGAAGAGGTTAAAATAAAACATTGAAACGCTTTTAATTTTATTGAACTTTTAGAGAAAATCATTCTATGCTGCAAATGTTCAAAATAGCTCGAAGAAGTAAAAAAAAAAAAAAAAAAAAAAATCGATAGTAATAATAATAAGATGTTGGTATGTGTCTCTCTGCTATGTTTTCAGAATAGACCGTTACCGGAGAGCTACAAGATTTGACAGGAATATACCTGTATGTCAGAAATTATGCACCTCGAAGCCAGTTTTTGATTTTTTGGATTAATTTGTTAATCTTTATTAGTCTTTTTTCGCGTTTTCGGGGCCATTTTTTCACATTAGTGAAAGGAATATGGTTTAAAGAATGGTTCTTTTTCCAAATAACATTTGTTCTCTTTCAATAAAGTTTATTCATAATTTGTACGGGAATTTTTTGTGCGACTTTTAGCATCCCCCCCCCCCCTACTTTTTTTTAACATTTGTAAAGGGAAACCGGTTTCAATTTTTTTAGCACGCTATATTAAGCCTTGTCGTCTGCAAATCTGTTTTGAATTTGCCTTGAAATTTCTATGCCCCGTTTAGCTTTTTTTTGTCTTCTGCAACGATTTTTTGACATTAGTAAAAGGAATTCGCTTTCAATCTTTTACCCCAATGAAGTAAATTTTGACCTCTGTGATTTTAGAATATTTGCGATTTTTACACAGTTTTTTCGCAACTTGAGGAGAATTTTTGACATTCGTAAAGGGAGCCAGTTTCAATCTTTTAATCCAATATAGAAAGTTTTGCTCTCTACAATTAAAAAAAAAAAAAAAAATCCCGAATTTTTTATGCGATTTTTAGCGTTTGACGCGTTTTGTGATGTTTTATTTTATTTATTTATTTATTTATTTATTTATTTTTTGCAATTTTATTCTTCAAACGGAAAGTATCGTCCGGTAAGTTTTGCTATTGCCATGATTAAATTAAAGTTGGAACAATTCCCAATCAGTTTCTAGAGCAACGTGAATGGAAATCCTGAAAACTGGAATTTAATCTGGTTCGAAATAAAAAAAAATCACAAAATTCAAAGTTCGTTTGGGAAAAACCGAACAGCAAAGTGGGCGAAACTCCGCTAGTATATTCACTAAAAATGAGATTTTTTTTTTTTTTTTTTTTTTTTAAAGATGTGAATAAGTGAAGTCGATTCAGAAATTTGTGAATCGTTTTAAATCTGAAAATTATTCAGTAAGTTGAATTGTTGAATTTCAATATATAATATATTATTAAGCATTAAAAAAAAAAAAAAAAAAAAAAAATCGAATTTACAAATGCAAGGAAATAAACCCGGGCTTCCCGGGCTGTAGAACATATGTGGAAGCATTTTTTTTTTTTAAATTATTGATAACTGTAATAGATTTTTTACATTTAATAGTATATATATTTTAGAATGGTCACCCAATGCAAAAAAACATATTTATATGAAAAATAGAATGTGTTCAAATAAAGTTTTGGAAATTTATTAAAAGCCATACTTTCGTGTTGGCTTCGCGCCAGGAATTAAAAGTCGAAGAAATCGCCAAAGATCACTATTTACAATCAGCTTTTTGATTTAGATCATTTCAGTGGTTTAACCACATAGTTAGATTTACATGTTTTAAATTATTGTTTTATTTGTTGATTGATGAAGGTTTAAATTTCGTTACGGAATATAAAATGAAATAAATGTTGACCTATTTGTATTAATTTAAGTGCAAACGGAAATTATCTTTCCTAATCGTCTACGAGCAATAGAAATAGATATAAAGAAAAACATTCATGCTTAAAAATTATTTTAAAAACAATAAAAATTGAGTAAATTGCTTCGACCGTGTAAAAGTTGGAAATGTGCGATGCTTAGAAGTTTAAAAAATTGCAGTAAAAGTTAAATTTAATCGTCTGGTGTTGCCATCGTCAAACTGGCGTCAGCATTACGCGCAGGCGCATTTGTGCTTTATAATATAGATAGATAAAAAAACATCAGGTGATAGGAATATACATTTTTTTGCGGGGGGGGGGGGGGGGGGGTAACTCATCTGCTTATGTCATGTACAGTACATTACTACAACTCATGCCCTGTCTTCAAAATTAGCATGAAATTATGCTAATGCTTTCCAAAAAGAATGTACAGGGAAATGGCCAAACATTTATTCTTTCGCACAACTAGAAGCCTTGGGAAGATAAAAGGTGTCCGTTTCTGAACCACTATATGACACGCAAGAAAGTCGAGCCAGGCTTCAAATTCTTTAAGATCTCCACCGTGTTTGCAAGAGTTGTGGTGCGTGTGGCACGGAATGATTCTTTTAGGAACCACTCACGCTCTCAACTCGCCGTATGAGAGTGCGTGATCACACCTTTCTCGCCAGAGTGGCGTTCACCCCTACCCCGATAGTTCCGCTGATCATGGAGTACGATAACCGTCGATAAGTGTTAGAAATGACAGCCAGATACCAACGAAAGATGAAACGAATGATGATGAATTGATAATTAAAGATGAAGAAGAAAGAAAGAAAATTTCTCTCATTTTGTTTCATAAATTTCTACTTTTTGTCAAAAGATGGCTCTAGTGTAGAAGATAAAGAACTTTCAAATTGTAAAGTGCTATAAATGGGCACAAAAGTTTTGGAAAATCGCTCGTTATTCAGTTTTGTAATTTTATTATACATTTATTTTATTTGTACATTTATTATATACTAGCGGGGCTTCTACCTCTTCGCAGGTCTGGTTTTCTGAAATAATTTTCGAATTAATCGAATCTGAGGTTGGGGTCACCACTCCTTTCCACTGCGTAGGGCCTTTCCGGTCTCGAATCAAATGAAACTTATTTATTGTACAGTCGTGGAAAAAAAAAGCAAACACCCCCTACTAACTCCTCAACAAATTATCGTAGAAGAAAGTTACTGGGACCGAACGATTGGAAATAAAGTCTAACTCTTATATGATGTATATAAAATTTGCTTAGGGGGGTGGGGCATCTACATATTAAAACGAACCCAAACTTAATTTTTTTCAATGGCGATACCCAATTTTAACAAGATATTACAAATCTTCGGTTCAAACTATGCCTAGACACCAAATTTCAAGTCATTTGAATGATAAGTTTTTGAATTAGAAACATTCAAAATTTAGTGCTTCTAATGTTAAATTACATTTTCATATTTTCATTAATATCTCCTGAAATTACACTTCTAATGTGCTAATTTTTTGTGTAGCGATAACACTAAAATACAAAAACATAAATACGTTGAATTTGCAATTTTTATAATTTTATGATATGAATTATGAAATTAATATTCGAAAAAATTATGAGTTGCAACCTACAATTGTTTTGATGGATTTAGATTTATTAAGTCTTGCTTTATGGAAATCCAAAATTTCACATTTTTCTTCCAAGTAGTTTTCAAATTATGCTTAATAAACGGCAAAATGATGGTTTAAGGAGCTGTCTATGATAGAAGTGACTAGATATTTTGAAATTTTTTATGCTATCCTGTATTCTAGCAGTCTTCAATGACTGCTTGAGTGGCGATTAATGTGCCTTGATCAAGAAGGGGGCTCTCTCGGTCAACAATCGAGTACTGAACTTCAATTTGGATACAGCCCCCTAAAATAGGCTCGTTTTAAAATAATTAATTTCTCGGAAACTTATCGTACGAATTGCATAAAAATTTGTTTTTAAGCTAATTGAAGGGTGTAGAGTTCATTTATGCTGTCAGAATTGTGTACTGCTACTGAAAAAAAAAAACAAAAAACAAAGTTATGGTGTTCGTTTTAATATGTAGATGGCCTCCTAAGCAAATTTTATATACATCATTGAAAAGTAGACTTTATTACCAATCGTGTAGTACCAGTAACTTTTTTTTTTTTTTTTTTTTTTTTCTACGATAATTTTTTGCAGAGTTAGTAAGGGGTGTTTACTTTTTTTTCCACGACTGTACACTTTTATTTTGACCCAGATTAAATTCAAATTTTCAGCATTGTCGTTCAAGTTGTTAACAGAACCAATTCAGCATTCTTCCAACTTTAATTTAATCACGGCAGTAGCAAAATTTACATGAGAATTCTTTTCGCTTAGGGAAAAAAAGTGTCAAAAATCAATACTCACGAAATGCTGAAAATCGTTAAAAATCGCATTAAAAATTTGCGAAAAATTCAAAAATTTCTGTGGGCAAAATTTATAATATTGGAGTAAAAGATTGATAACGGAAACCTTTTATGAATGTCAAAAAATTTTCGAATGTCAAACAATTGCCGCAAAACGTATAAAAACGCTAAGAATAGCATAAAAAATTCGCGAAAAATCCCCAAAATTACAAAAGACAGAATTTACCATATTCGGCTAAAAGATTGAAACCATTTCTTTTACGTATGTCTAACAATGAAAACGGGACGAGAAAACTTTCTAAAAATAGCATAAAAATTCCCAAAATTTGAAAAATCACAGAAGACAAAATTTACTATATTGAGCTAAAAGACTGAAACCAGATTCATTTTACGAAAGTCAAAAAATCGTCTTGCAATTCGAAAGAATAAAAAAACGCTAAAAAGCATAAAAAAAAAAAAAAAAAAAGCGAAAACTTCACAAATCGGAAAAATTTCGAAAATTGTAACTCTGCATCCACCCACCAGTTTCGTCAGAAAACGGCACACATAGAAACAGTGTCTTTATTATTATTTAAGGATTACGCGGCAGCGAATACTTATTTATTTCCAGTGTTACTTCTCAATGTTAATTTAACACAGTTAAACCTATGGACATCACAACTTTTTTTTATTTCTTCCCACCGTTTTGTCCCTGATGCCACAAATTTTTTACTCTTTGCTAATTCTAATAATATTGTAAATTTAAAGTGTGAAAATGTTTGCCAGTTTGCCTTACGTCAAGGTCAAAAGGAATATTAAAATGCATTTGCATATGGGTGAATTTTAACCCGAAAGTAACACGGGCCATGTTTTATTTGCTACTAGCTGACTCGCCCGGCGTTGCCCGAGCCCGTAATAATATTCTTAAATTAATCTGAAATTTTTATCGCAGGTCCGTACAGAGAGGGGGGGGGGGGATGGAGACGGTACAAAATACCAGGGCCCGACTCTTGTTCAGTTCCAAAGTTGTGTAAAATCACAGGTAAAGTTTTAATTTTTATATGTCTCATACTTTAAACTTTTTTATTTCAAATACTTTAAACCTTTTTACTTTAAATACTTTAAACTGTTTTATTCCAAATTAATTGAGGAATTCAACTAAAATTTAATTATATTTTCAATAATTTAATTTTTTATTTAAAATCTTTAGATGAAAAAGCAATTACTAATACAACATAAACTGTAATACTGAAAAAGAAATAATAAAATTGTAAGCAAATATTACTATACAGATTTTTTTTTTTAAAGTACCATCCAGCAAATTTATTTTTTTAATAGAGTAAAGCCTGTTTATAACGGAATCCTGCAATAAACTAAAAAAAAAAAAAATGTTCCAGCTCCCCCCTCCCCCCAAAAAGGCTATTATGCTTTGTTCAATTTAAATAACCTGCATAAAACGGAATTTATCACTGGTCGTTTTCGTTTCCGTCTAAACAGGTTTTATTGCATCTTACTTCTAGTGGGCTCATAATAATATTCTTAAATGAACCTGAAATTTGTATCGCAGGTTCATACAGAGGGGGTAGAGACGGTGCAAATTACCAGGGACGAATTTTGACACAACAAATATTATCAAATCGGGAGTTTCTGATAAGGAAGACAAAATTACTTTAACGTCGTGACAACATTTTGTAAACTTCTTGCTGCTTTTTAATTCGCATTTCCAATACAGTGCTTTGCAGAAATTGCACGTTTCACTCAAAGTCCCTTCTGTTATGTCCCTGAACGTTTAAATCAGTAATTTGGATTTCAGAAGCAACGTGTGCATGATACGGTTATTAATCTTTTTTTGGCGATCGCTTATGCTCTGTGTTTAACGCCGTTCTCGATCTAATCTATTTCGATTTTTTCTTCTTAATTCCGCTTCTTCTTCGCTTTCAAGCATTCGCCGAGATCTTTTACGGGCATTTCAAATGATGTTTTGAAGCTCCATAATTGCAGCGAAAGAGAGAAACGTAAATAAACCCGATCGCCCTAAATCTTGCCAAAGGACATTTACACAACAACCAATGAGATGCGTTTCTCGGGTGTTGCCATTAAACAATAAGAAATAATCGCGATTTCTGTGCCACGTATGTTAGCGTAATATATATGTAGATGTTCAAGTGTTTTTCTTAACTGCAAATTTCGCTATTTCCATTGAGAATCAATGGGCATTGTCCCTAAAAATATTATATATGTTTGTTTTTGAATATGCGTGGAATAAATAGGCTTATTATTATTTTAAACTATCCAGCTTTTAAGAAAATGTGGTGTGTGTGTGTGTGTGTGTAAAAGTGGGGGGGGGGGGTGTATTACTGAGATAGAAAGCCTAAAAAAGAAAGAACTATAGTAAGAAACAATTATTAATCATTGGTTTAACTCTAATAAAACAGTAAAAAATGTAAACAAGATTTGCATTTCAAAGTCTTGCTATTTCCTACACCATTAAATACCTACTTATTTTCTGTATACAGGGCAAGCAATACCTAAAAATGTATAATTTTCATAAATTCGTTTTGATAATAGATGCGTCGAAAACATGTGATATATGATATGGTCAATGTATTTTTAACGTATATGCACGTGGTCGAAAACACGTCAAAATAAATATGTAGAACTAGCTGACCCATCTGGCGTTGCCAGGGTCCGTGATAATATTCTTAAACGAACCTTAAATTTGTAGGATTTTATATCTTTAACTCGATTTTGTCTGAAATACGTACCCGCTTACTGTATGAAAATGGGGGGGGGGGGAGAAACTGCTAATTGTGAGATTTGTTATGTAATTTTTTTCCCATAATTTTCGGAACATTGTATGGGTCAGTAATAATCAAATAAAAATTTTAAAAGGCACTCTAGTGATAAAAAAATGAGTTAAGAGGGGGGAGCGAGGGAGCGGCTGCTTAGTAATCTATAGGCCAAAAGCTTTCAAACGATATGCCACATGAAAAAATTCATTTCCGCCTCAACTGTCTGGGGTCAAAATAGACCCCGTCAATTGAAGGTCTGTAACGAGTTTCACTTCGGTCAAGCCTTCAAATGAGGTCGAATCTCGCTGCATCCTAATTAGGAGCTGGGTTAGAAAATTGAATCCCTGGGTTGGGGGGGATTGGGGTGAGAAAGGAAGAAAGGTTCATCATATGAAAGAGTGACCCGAAGATTTTCCAATAATTTATCACATGAGGTTTTCTAAAAATGTTTAAAAATTGCCGAGCTATGGCCAAATATTCTGAAATTTCCGACTCCCCCCTTTAACCCCTTACGGAGGATTTCTAAAATCACTTAAACTTGCATTTAATTATCTTTTTAGTAGATTTATTTTCTGGAATTTCACGCTCCTATCTAAAATGAGTGTGGTTATATGGCCGGCCACATGCTCTAAAATTTTCGAACCCACCCCCTTTTAACCCCCTTAGAGGGGATTTTCAAAAATCCTTCCTTAGTGCTCGCTTATGCCATAAGAAGTACGTTCCCGCAAATTTTCGTGCTTCTAGGTTCAGTAGTTTGGGCTGGGCGATGATGGGTCAGTGAGCGGGACCTTTTATACAAGAAGATTTTACACACCTTAGACACTACCGTGCCTTATTGCAGAATTTTTAGTGACAATTTAATTTGTCGGAAATTTTTAACATTAAACATTTTTAAGCTTGTAATTTTGTTTTAATGTCAGTTTTTTGACTAATTTCATATTAAAAACTCTTGAGATCACTTTGAATTTATCACTTTTGATAAAATAAAAACTCTTCTTTGGGTTTTATATACTTAAAATATACATATTAAAAAAACTTTAAATATTTTACAACTGCATAATCATTTGAACTGAACTCGCTTACTTTATGACACATTCGCAAAGATTTTTCGATATTTTGTATAAGTTTCGAGTGATTTTGCTCAAATGCAGTGAAATCAAACGCAGTTACTCTTTTTTCTCTTAAGGTAAAGGATCTTTAAGAAAATTATGTAAAATTGGTATTTTAAGTTAATTTTCGAGAAACAAGACTCAGGTAAACGTAGTCATCATGAAGCAATCGATTATAATTCAGATACTTTTAAAGTAAAATGAAAATTTTCATGGCATTTAATTTAATGCAATTTGAAAATATGCATTTGTATAAAAATTACTTCATATTAGAAATTAGAAAGATTAAGTTTGTTCAGCAGCGACAAGGAGAAAAAAAAAATGAGAACATATTTAATAAATACTGAAATTTCATTAAAATAGCAAAATTAATATATTAAATAAGTAATATATTAAAGTAATTCAATATATAATCAATTTTAAGTTATAACGATTACAAAATTGAATCATAATTAATATTTAAAACAATTTCAGAAGAAATTTTAAAAGAGAAACCTAATATAAAACGAACGTTTTTTATCCGACTGCACTACCGCGAAATATTGATGAGAAAATACTCTACTTACAATAATATTAATTTTCAAAAATATTAATTATAACTGTGGATTTTACCATTATAATTTAAAAAGATAATTTAATAAAATACCGAATACAAGCAAAACATGCTGCAAATATCCATGGTTTTATATTATTTAATATCTATTTTCTTTCAATTTGACCCATTTTATAGATGAGTTCTTTCTTCCTTCCCACATCAAAAAAAGAGCGTTACTTATTCGCGGTTTATATCCATTTATCAGATTGTTTTTTAGTATTGAACGTTTAAATGAAATAGTAAATAATCAGACAAATAAATTTGGTATCGATTTTCAATCTGACTTTTGAAATCTATGTCAAGAAACTTTAATTTCATTCAATCGACAACACGAGAAACGCTCAAATGAAAAATTTTCAAAATAAAAATATTGATTATTTTCATCATTTGATCTCTTTTTATGTTGAATATATTGTTTTTTGATGGAAAATTCTTTTTCCGCTACTAGTCCTCATTTTCTTTTTGTTACTATTACCGAAAAAAAAAAAAAAAAAAAAATTAACTATGAAAATAATAAAAAAAAAATGAAATCATGATAAACTTTTCTTTATCGATAATTATTGTGTGTAACTAGAAAAATAATGTACAGTGAGCATCAAAAGAAAGTAAACACATACATTTTTGATACCTTAAAGCTGTTCTCAAATCCAAAGGAGTTACTTTCTGACACATTTCCAAATTCATTTTTGGGCCTAAACGCATGAATTTGTCAGGTGTTCTTATTCAGAAACTATATAATCGAGTGGCATTTTCCATTTTCTGGTAAAGCAGAAGATTTTTAATAAAGTACTGGTAAAAGTGGGAGTTTTGAACAGAATTTTCGACGCAGTTGTGCCAGAAAGGGAAAAAAACTTTTTGTCAACTGGAAAAATAGAAAACTCTATTCGATTCCAAATCGCGTTAATAGCCAGGCTTGCCAATTTGATGTCTTTACGTATGATCTCCTCAGTCCCGAAGTATCACCTGTGATACTACCAAACCAAGGAGGATATAAACTAAACTACTTGATTGTTGTCAGGTTCTGAGAAACATCTGCTATTAGAATCCGGGTTCTATATTATTTTTGTCTTAATATATGATATATTGTATGGCTTGTGTACTGGAATTTCAAAATAACATCCTTTCCTTGTCTAAAACTGGATCTAAGCCGGGGAAAATGTATAGATGGAATGAAGGGGAAAAAAGATAGTTGGAAAGGGGTTTGCCCAACCTTTTGAGATGTCTGTTGAAGATGGGGAGACAAAGACATTCCACGAACGAGAAAAGGAGCTTGAAATGCGAGCAGAGAACCCAGAGGGGTTACGTTGAGAAGTAGCAAGGGGTTGCTGGAAGGCAGTCTCTTCTGCTGAGATAGTCAGTTTTGGAGCGTGGCGCGCAAAGTGGACGTGTGTTCCTGGGGAGAGCTCTGAGAGATAGAGCGTAGGGTTCAGTTTGAGCCGAGAGCGCCAAGCGCAAGGTAGTCACTGTGGATAGCTCGTAGAGATAGAGCGTAGGATTGAGTGAGGCTCGGAGAGCTTAGGCTTAGTGCACATATGTGTTGGGAGATCGAGATTGATCTCCGGAAAGCTAATTTAACGTGTGTAGAGTGAGAGTGATTTAACGCAGTTTAACAGTACACAACCAGCCTTTACTGTATTCAATTTAACGTTGAACCGGATCATCTATATCCGAGTTTGTAAGTGTAAATAGTTTTGTTGTTGTTGTGTAAATAGTGTGTAAATAAACTGTTAATTTAGTTAATTGAAAGCGTTGGTTTTCATTTAAACAATCTTCTTAGTGCGTGACCGATATCACGTAATCATATCGGTGGTGACAGCATATAAATAATAAGGATTTTCTTCGAAGTTGTGCGGACTAAGAGGAAACTCCGACAATTGTATTACCCTTTTAATTTACTACTATATAGCTGAATGTTTTTGGCTTTGGATCAAAACCAATAAATGGTATGACTGATTCTTATTTCGTCATAAAATAAGTGTTATTTTCATCTGAGTTAGCAAAATCCATTCCAGACAGTGTGTCCAACAAAGTAAGAAATTTTCATAATTAATTAACTTAAACGCTTTACAATAAAAAATTTTGAGGATTTGTAAATCATTCAATTGATTAAGGGTATTCTCAAATCCAAAAAAGCAACTTTCTGACATAAGTTTTAATTTATTTTTGTTCGAAAATGCATGAAACTAGCTGGTGTTGTTGTTCAGAAACTATGTAATTGTGCAGTTTTTTCCATTTTTGCAAACGCAATAGATCTTTCAGAAAATAATGTCAAAGTGGGCGTTTTGAACCGAATTTCCGCGCGAAGGAAGAAAGAGACTCAAGAGCGGGCGAAAAGCGTGTTTGTCACGTGATCAAAATTCCTTATAACTCAATAGGTAATTGATTGATCAAAAAATGGAAAAAACAGTTCAATTCCAAATAGCTTCCATGGCCAGGCTTTCCAATTTTATACCTTTCCGTTAAAAAATGAATTTGTAAATGTGTCAAAACGTTTTGCACTTGTTGAGCAGAGCAGTTAAGAACAGCCTTAAAGGCCTTCAATTTGTTACACAATCACTCTACCAAGGAGCCAATCATAAAAAAAAAAAAAAAAAAAAAAATGCAAAGGCATGAACTCCTATCCCTTGAATTTGTTACTGCGTAATTTAGGTTATTGATAATTAAATTCATACAGTCGGACCTCTATTTAACGAAGTCGCTAAATCCCGAAAAAAAGTTTGTTATGTGGAAAACTCGTTAAATAGAGATGAACCTTTTTAAATAATTTAAGCTACGCAAAACAGATTTTTAATTCATAAACACTAAACATTATTAAAAAAATTAACTAATCACCCTTTTTTTGTAAATCATATTTATTTTTTTTTATTATTATTTTTTATTGTACCAATCAAAAAGAAATCTGAAAGGACAACAAGAATTTAAAAAAAAGTTTGTCCAGAAATAGACTGTATTTTCAGTTTTAAGAAAATATTTACATTAAAATTAATGAATTTTAATGACATTATCGTATTTATTATAACAAGTAATTTTAAGCATTGTATTACTACATGCGTCCTTAAATTTATTACTGAAACTTATTTACTACAAAACAACCTTTTTGAATGTGAAAGGAGGATATTGAAAGTTTGCATTTCCCGGATGCAATGCAAAGAATGACAGGGATTTTACTGCTCTCGTTGAGTTAGGCATCTGGTAAAACTAATTCAAGTTTATTGAGCATTATAAAATGTGTAAAACAAAGAATAAGTTTGAAGTGTCCGGAAATAAATGCCCGGGAATGAAGTGTCCGGAAGGGAGAAAAAAAATTATATCAGAAGAAAAAGTAAAGAGTTCGTTAAATAGAGAATACACTTCGCTATTTGGAGGTTATTTTACGAAGAAATTCGCAAAATGTTGTTGGTTCCGAGGAAAAGTTCGCAAAATAGAGAAATTCGCAAAACAGAGATTCGTTAAATAGAGGTCCGACTGTATTTTAAGGGTTTTAGTAATTTTAGATCCGTTATTTGTGAACTTACATTACCAGCCCCCTAAAGTATCAATTTCAGAAAAATGGCTCCATCTGTCATCTATGGTGTCTTTTTGTTTGCGCAAAGTCAATGAATTCGTATTCACCGTGTTATTTTACCTTCGAGTGTGATGAGGTTAAAATGTAGTTAGAAAACGTGTCAGAAAGTTTCACGTTGTTGAGCAGGGAATTTGAGAGCAGTGTTGCCAGATTGGGGATATTTTTGTCCCCAGATTGTTGATTGTCCCCGCTTTTTTGAAATAGAAATATTTGATCTATTTAAAAATAGATTAAAAATGCTGAAAAATAGGCGAATTATACTATTTTAAAAAAGTGGTGACAGTCAAATAATCTGAATTAAAAAAGTCCCCAGTATGGCAACACTGTTTGAGAGTCACCTTAAAGGCTTAACTGTAAATATGTTATTAACTAATAATAAAAAGTAATAATGTGGAAAGAAATAATTATTCAATAAGAGTTTAATTCCTTATAAAGATTCAATAAAAACAAAATACAACAAGAAAAAATTTCATTAATTCAAAAATACAGCGATTTCTACATGTCAAAACTAGTAAACACTATCAACTCTTTTTTTCAAATTTCTTTCAATTTCGATTAATTCACCATTTTATGCTTAATAATTTTTAAAATAAGTTAATTCCAACAAAATAGATAATTCTAGCAAAAGTAATAATCTAAAAATCTCTTTTAAACAGTGTTCTTGTGATATTTTTCTGATCTTTTGAGAAAAGTTTAAGATATTTAGCCATGAAAAATAAAACATCTGAAAAAATGCGAAAAAGAACAGAGAATTTGAAGGAAAGGGGGGGATTCTTCACACAAAATAAGTGAAATTGTCATTATAAAAGTAAATGTTGTCCCAAGCGTTGAGAGGTTGGGCTTCTCAGAAAATTGGGTTTTCCATCACAACAAGGATCATGCATGGAAAATAATGAAGACAATGTTATTGCACCGGAAGTCTAAGCCTTTGGATTATACATGGACAATAATGAAGAAAATGTTATTCCATCGAACGCCTAAGACTTTGGATCATGCGTGGAAAATAATGAAGAAAATGTTATTGCATCGAGCGCCTAAGCCTTTGGATCGTGTATGGGAAATAAAGAAGAAAATGTTATTGCATGGAACGTCTAAGCCATTGGATCATGCATGAGAAATAATGAAGAAAATGTTATTACATCGAACGCATAAGCCTTTAGATCATACATGGGAAATAGTGAAGAAAATGTTATTACATCGAACGCTTAAACTTTTGGATCATGCATGGGAAATAATGAAGAAAATGTTATTATATCGAACGCCTACACCTTTGGATCATGCATGACAGTCCCCACATTGACATATCTTGAGAAAAAATTACGTCAGAGAACTACTTCAAATGAAAAAGAGTTGAAGAAAACTGCAATGGAAAAATGTGATAAGCATTCATAATTTGTGTTATCCACTTTTTCTGTATTTCTTTCCTTTTAGTTACAATGTTCTTGTCTCTTGCTAAAATCTCTTGCTAAAAAACTACTTAATAACTGCATTATTATTTTGGATTATACGTCAATAAAATTTTTATAAAACTTTCCAAAAAAATGGGTGTTTACTTTATTTTTAACGGTCACTGCAACTTACAAATAACTATATCATTAACTAAAATTATAGATGTGCCCTGCATAAGAAGTGTACACGAATTGCATGAATCTAATTCTACTGAAATCCATAAAATTTCAGCCCCACCAGTGGCTGAGAGGTTCTTCTCTCGAAACTATTAGACGGGAAGTGCTGGGTTCGATCCCAATCGCGCCCGTCGGCCTAATCGTTCGGAGTTTTCGTGGTTTTCTTCGAGCCATGGATTTCCATGCGTTAATACGGGTTAGGTTCCCTTAGAAAGACCCCCACTAAGGGCACTCCCCCTCGGGCCTATATCCCTAGTGTAGATAATCGGCCGTCACGAAATCAACCAACCATAAAATTTCAATATAATATAGGGCAAAACATTTTTTAAAAACTTAAACGCTTGGTATAAAATAATTAAAATTCATTTTCATGAAAAAGGTGGCCATCTCATTTGAAATACACAAATTTATTTGTTTTAATAAAATCTCGTATAAAATCTGGAAAATATGGCATACTTATGTAATTAAAACCATATTGTAAAGGAATTATTAACCATGATGAAACAGTTTCTAAATCTAGTATATATTTTTTTCTAGATATTTACTGATGAAATTACATACGGTAAATAACTGAGAATAAAATTTTTAAATGTAAGGTAAATTATCTTTCAAAGGTATCACAACATTGCAAAATCGTATCAATAAAATAAATTTTTAGTTTAATAATATTTGAAAGCGATATAAACACCACTTGCAGTTAAAAAAAAAAAAAAATAATAATAATATCTTATATGGAACTGATTCTTTGTAACGTCTTTTTGGTTATTGAAACTATATTTAAAAAAAATCTAAACATAACATATGAAAGTGTCAGTCTAAAAATCTTAAGCATAAAAAGCAAAAAAATAATTTTTATTCTAAAAATCTTTATGAAAGTAGGCGCTGCATTAGGAACTATTAATTGTGTTTTATTTTAAATAATGCGAGTTTAGTTTTTTTTTCCGTAATTCATTCATAATAATCCGTATAAGTTCTGAAAACGCATGCATAATAAAAGCACTGGAGCTCAAAAGTAAATATCAAATTAAAATCCAAATAAATCGTTTATAAAATGCAAAATTTACTGTACTGCAAAAAAAAGGAAAAGAAATATATATCTTAAATTTCATTGTTGCATATAAACACGATATAATAATAATAATAATAATAGTAATAATAAATTTAGAAAATTAGGAAAGGGTTCATAAGAAATGCATTAAACATAACACACGCACACATGCATATATATATACAGGGTGTCCCAGGATTATTGGACAAACTTTAAGGGGAGGTAGGGGACATCACAAGGATTCAGATTTGCATAGCAACCCATAGTCAGAAACGTTTTTCTGGCGCGGTAGTGACGACACAAAACACAAGAAAGAAAGAACACGGACAGGGAGAGAAAACATGTTTGTTATTATTAGTGCTGCAAAAAGGCCGAGACAATGCTGAAAAGTGCAGAGGAACTTGTACGCATCATGGCAGCTGCTGGGGAAGTTCGGGACACTCCCGGTATTTTCGAGAACATTACATCTTCCATGCGCCGGATAGGCGCTTCCATACATTACGGCCCGGGGGCGTAATTTCAAACACCTACTTTGATGACGATCGTTATCTCTTTAATGTTCTTTTCTCTTAGTTTTTTGCTGTACTAAGGATAATAAAAATGTTTTCTCCTCTTATTCCTGTACTGTCTTTCTTGTGTTTTGTGTCGTCACTACCGCGCCAGGAAAGCGCTTCCGACCCTGGGTTGCTATGCAAATCTGAATCCTTGTGACATCCCCTACCTCCCCTTAAAGTTTGTCCCAATAATCCGGGGACACCCTGTATATATATATATATATATATATATATATATATATATATATACAAAACATTTCAAATATTTATGAATTTCTACATATTTATCTTTATTTATTTATTCTTTTTATGCATTCACCTTCCTGCTATAATATTGACCTTTCGCCAATTTTAAATGTTATAATTTTTTAATACTTCATTTATAAGTGATTGGATCTAGTTTAAAAAAAAAAAAAATCATTAGTGGTTAGTTGATTTAATAATTGTTGATCCAAATTTAATATGTATAATGTTTGTATCATGTCTTGATACTCAATTTTTTTATAATAAGTTTATATATAAAGTTTTATTTTATACTGATGATGAATTGTAATATTCTATAACGGTTATATATAGTATATATAACCATTATAAACCATAAAAAATGATCAGATCGTCTACAAAAGTGAATACACAAATTATAAATGAAGTTTTTGCAAATTAAAAATGAAGTTTTTGCAAATTAAAAATGAAGTTTTTGCAAATTAAAAATGAAGTTTTATCCTTTAGGGGGAAAAAAATCTGCATCTATATCAGGGTTGGCAAAAACCCGGGTTTTTGTGGGTTTTACTGGGTTTTTGTGGGTTTTCGTTATTTTCTGTATGTACTTGTATATTTATATAATATGTGTGTACTCATTTAAAGACATTTATTAAGTTACATTTTTTAATTACATTTGATCTATTTATTACTAATTAATATTATTTATAATATTAGTTAATAAATTCATTCTAATCTGATATTAGTATTAACTTAATACTAATATCAGAGTAAATTTATTAACTGATTTTATAAAATAATATCAATAATATTAATATTAATTATTATTAATAATATTGCTGTTATAATTAACTTAATATTATTAAGTGATAAAAGTAAGTTCTTATCTTATCACTTTTAAATACATTTTAGTTGTCATAAAGAATAATTAATTTTTATTTTTGTAGTAACTATAGTAATTAAAGTTGCTATAATAATTAGTAACTATAAGAATTAAACTAGCTGGCTTCGCCCGCTAGCGAACCCCTCCTTTTATTTGGGCCTCTAATAATATGAAATCTCGAAACGAACGAACCTCGAACAGGGTCCCCGCTGCCTACGGCACCATATAGCAGGCGTACTGTGCACGCATTGCACGGCCCCTCCTGTAAAAAGAATCTAATGGTCAGTATTCTCGTGACGTTACAGTGGGAATCACGTGGTGTAAAAATAGTGGCTAGCGCGTTTGTTTCGTTATTGCGACATTTGATGCAGCATTAATACAGATAAATGCATGCGTAAAATACTGCAGATTTATTCTGTAGGAATTATTTTCGATAAATACTTATATACATACTAATTAAAATCCATATATACTAATTAATTAAAATTAAAAATTTTTATTTTATAAATAAAATGAAAAATGTGCATGCAAGTGCTTTAAAATACAGAAAAGAATTAATGTATAACTCATATCTGTCCCTGAAAAAGTTTAAAACTTCTTATGAAAATGAAATACATATAAGCATAAATTTTCTAACCACAATGCTTTTCAATGGCGCGGTTATGAATGTTATTCCCAAGCAGACGAATTTTTGTAGCCTCGAACCAAAAGGGAGAATATGGTTCATATATACGTAAATCTCGAACCTAGTACCCGCTGCCTATGGCGGCACCGTGTAGCAGGCGTGCTGAGGGGAAAGGCTTAATTCAACGGAAGAGGAAGAAGCTGAAGCATGGATAATGCAGTATCATTCAGAGTGGTTAACTGAAATTATTGGCATTTAAAATTAAAGCAGACTGTTTTCCTAAATCACTTTTCTCAGAAAATATTGTGTCACAATTTTCAGCTTCAAAATGGGGGAAAATTCTTAAAGAAAAAGTACAGAAAAAGAAAAACAAGTTAGATTCTGATTTTTGTAGTTTTTTCCAATCTCTGCATTCTGTTCCATCTAGCTCTGCTTCCATCGAGAGGAATTTCTCTACATTTGGATTCATATGAGGCTAAATTGCGAAACAGACTAGGCTCAGAACAGTGTGAAAAACTAGTAAAGATTTATAAATATTACCATAAAAATCAAAATGAATGTGATTTTAATTGGTAAACTATAAAAAAGATTAATTATAATTATTTTAAATATATTACATTGTGTACATTATATGAAATATATTTAACAAAAATAATAATAAAAAATAAATATTCTGAAATAAACTACCTGATTACCACAAATACGACTGATTTTTATTTATTTATTTTTATGTAATTTTGATAAAAGAAACCTCCTAGGTTTTGGGCTTAAAAGGTAAACTTGTATTTTGTGTTTCTAAAAACTATAGGGGGGATTTGCAAACTCAGAAATGATTTTTAGCAAAAACCCAGGTGGGCTTTTGTCGGTGGATCCGCCCAGAAAAACCCACCCGGGTTTTTCTGGGATGGGTCCACTTTGCCAAACCTGATTTATATGCATGATGGGGATAGAAGAGAACTCACGTCAAATTTGTGAATTGTAGCTCAAAACACATTAGAAGCATCCAGTTTTGTTAAATGCATGTTTTGCAGTGTAATATGTGATGTTTGGTAATCGCATAAATCGTTTCAATAATTATTTTTGTTTGTTTTCATTATTTCACCATTCTTTAATTTTTTTTTTTTTTTAATACAGTAATATTTTTAGAATTTTCAATTAGATAGGAAAAAAAAAAAAAAAAAAAGCTTAAAACCAAAAAATTTCAGGCATCCTTATTTAAATTTCAAACGTTCCTTATTTAGTTTAATTATTTATTAACGTTCCTTATTTAGTTTAATTATTTATTAACGTTCCTTATTTAGTTTATTTTCGAAATTTTTATTATTAGTATAATTGATTACACATTTTGCTTATTGGAAATGGGAATAATTTACTACTATTAGTCCGAAATTTAACAATTTTAAACGAAATGATTTTTAATTACGCTTATTAACGATGTAAACTTAATATTAAGCCTCCCTAATAGAACCATCTTAATAAAATACGCGAATAAACTTTGCATTTTGGGGGCGCTTAAACTTAAAATCGCTCTTATCAAACGAAAATATGTGTTTTACGTTTTCATTAATTATCGCTAAGGCAATAGATTATATATTTATTATCCCCCCTGTATCGCACATTTCTCTGTGAAGTTAGAGCATATTAGAAATATAAATTAAAATACATTAAAATATGTGAAAATAGAATCAAATCTCATAAAATGTATTTAAATATACTAAAAATTTTAAGAAGTGACCATAGTCATCATCAATGATCTGCAGTAACCAGCCAAGCAGTTAGAAATATGGCGTTCATCTCAATGCTTTATTTGCATAAGGTTTTTTTTTTCAATTTGGACTATGACGATATACGATTATAAACATTTCGAAATGTAGAAATATGTGTAAAAACACAGACGTAGAGTAAAAATTCAATTATCGAAATGGGAAATTCAATATGTTATAAGGATTTATTTTACTCCCCATTTTTTCCCCCTTTACATTTTGAAATGTGGAAATATGTGTAAAACGCATATTACTTTTTTTAGTATGTTGGATTTCCCATTTTGATAATTGAATTTTTATCCTTCATGAGAGTGTAAAATATTACTTAGATTGTTGCAAATGTTGTTGCAATATGTCCACAATCTATATACCTTTTGTTTATATTACATCTTTTAATAAAAATATGAAAATCTTAATTGAAAATTTACTTCGATCAAGATATTCACATTCAAAGTTAACAAATCAATTGGAAATTTCGATTACAATCCAATAATTTTTTAGTCGATTTCATAGAAAATGAATAAAAATGGAACAATATGTTTCCCAGAGAACACTGGCCTCAATTTTGTGTTATTTTATATTTGATCAAAAATGATACCAGGAAAAATGTGTGTAACTTTTTATTTTAAGTTCCAGTTTATTTCACAATGCATCATTTCAAGATAATTTTATTCCTATACTTGAGTAGAACGAGGACGAAGAAGCCGCAACATTTAATCACTTTTGCAAACTAATCGCAAAACTCAAGGTAAAATATAGACCAAAAATTGAGTAATATACGGCAACTGGTGGTCATTCGCCAAAATTTGGGAAGAACTTTTCGTTTTGGCACAAGAAATGAAGATCTGATGAGCCCCGAAAAAATAAAGTTGTTTTACCATGTTTTTTTTTTTTCTTCTTTGGTGAAAAAAGGGGGGCATTTTAACTCAGAGAAGAGGGAGAAACTCAAAATTTTTTAAGTAGATCAAGTGGGATATCGTTTTTTATGCATGTTTTAATTATGAGTCGAATGACACCATCGACAAGTCGATACGATCATTTGCTACAAAGTTCCGGCATATTTTATGAATACACAGTCAAAAATTATACTTTTGTGAAGGTAAGCAACAGCACAGTAGCAACTGATTTGGGAACGAAAATTTGGGAAGAACTTCACTTCGTTTTGGTACTAGAAATGAAGATCCGATGAGTCCTCAAAAAATAAAATGGTTTTATCGTTTTTTTTTTTTTTATTTTTAGTACGTCAAGTAGGATATCGTTTGTTATCGATCTTTTAATTCTGAATCGAATGATGCTGTTCGCAAGTCAATACGATCATTTTCTACAAAGTTCCGGCAGGTTTTATGAATACAAAATCGAAAATTATACTTTAGTGCAGGTAAAATAGGTTTTTACAACAACAATTGATGGTCATTCACAAACATTTGGGAAGAACTTCGTTTTTGTATTAGAAATGAAGATCCGGTGAGTCCCCACAAAAATAAATTTGTTTTACTATGCTTAGGTGTAATAGAATTATGCTCCCTCATAAAGTGTAATTTTGGACTTTGTATTTAAAAAACCTGCGGTAACTTTGTGATAAATAGTAGTATCGACTTGCGGATAGTATTATTCGATTCAGAATTAAAAGATACATATTAAACGATAGCCCACTTGGCGTATTTAAGAAAAGTTGAGTTGTACCGCCTTTGATTAAAATGCTTCCCTTTTGCACCCCCCTCCCCTAAAAAAACAAAACAAAAACAAAACAACTTTATTTAAAAAAAAAAAAAATGTAATGAATGGTCATCAGTTGTCTCTGAAAAACCCTATTTTACCTATGTACTAATAATAAAATATGAGAAAATAAGTAAAAGTTAAACAGTTTAAAATAATAGAGTGATCACTGATCAGCCTTATATTCAAAATTTTACCCTGTTAAATTAGCAACGTCATATTGAATTATACTACTTAGATCTTGACGTTTTTTTTTCATAATTTTTTAACTTCTGAATTTACCGATAAGAAAAAAAATTGCTATAAATCCAATAAAAGGAATCAGGTTAATTTAACGTAAATTTTAAAATGAAACTTTTAATTGGCAAGTCTTATAAGGTACCTTTGTTTATTTTAATAGTTAAAGACAGTAGTAATTTAACAAGTTTCCCCCTACTTTTCTGTTTCAATTGCGATCTATAATCTTATCAATTATTCGCACATTTATGATAACGTTCTTTTATTTATTTTTATATATTTTTAAATTATGAAAGATATTTAATTCAAAAATAGTTCGACGCTGTGAGCATTTTTGACTAACAGTGTTATGTTAACGAGAGATAACTGAATATCTTCGCCTTTTCAAACTGTAGTTTCGATATTTTGAACATTTTAATCAGACTGTTCAACCATTTGGAAATTGGAAATATTTTGCTACTATCATTCCGAAATATAACAATTTTAACCATACGCTTATGGCTGTTCTTAACTGCTCTGCTCAACAAGCGCATAACGTTTTGACACATTTACAAATTCATTTTTTAACGGAAAGATATAAAATTGAAAAGCCTGGCCATGGAAGCGATTTGGAATTGAGCTGTTTTTTCCATGTTTTGATAAATCAATTACCTATTGAGTTATAAGGAATTTTGATCACGTGACAAACACGTTTTTCGCCTGCTCTCGAGTCTCTTTCTTCTTTTGCACGGAAATTCGGTTCAAAACGTCCAGATTGACACTATTTTCTAAAAGATCTATTGTGTTTGCAAAAAAAATAAAATAAAATAAAATAAAATAAAATAAATAAAAAATGAAAAAACAGCTGAATTACATAGTTTCTGAACAACAACACCAGCTAGTTATGCATTTTCGAACAAAAATAAATTAAAACTTAGAAAGTTTTCCTTTTGGATTTGAGAACACCCTTAACCCCTTAATTCTCGCTCCCTGATATTCACGGGCTGTGTCTTTTATTTATATTATTCTTTTTTGTTTGATTTCCACCAGTTTTATAAAATAGTGTAATTGGCTTCATTATGGTATCATTTTACCTCCCATTAAATAAGGTGGATATTTCTTTTTCAAAAAATTGGTGCCAATAAACAATTTGAATTTTTAAACCGTAATTTAATGCGACCGTTAAGGGGTTAATAAAGATGCAAACTTAGTATTATGTCTCCCTCATGCAACATCTTAACAAAATGCCTGAATAAAATCAGAACCTAAATAAAATCTGTGCTTACGTTTTCATTAATTATTTTAATAACTAAATCGAAACTAAAGTGCCAACTCTCTAAGCTTTATCTCTCTCTCTTTAAAATTATAATTAAAATTGTTTTATTTTCAAAAGCTAAAAGAATTTATATTTTATCTGCTGCTGCGGAAAAGCATCCATCAGATAGAACAACCATAGAACAATTTGTAAGAAGTATAAATATAGTATTTCGGTTGTAATGCGAGCTTGATTAATTTCTATAATGTAATTATGATTTGCCTTATGAAACTTTTGAGGATGTATAAAAAATTTTGCACAATGATGAATGTTTTTTTTTTTTTTTTTTTTTTTTTAAAGAGACAATATTGAGAGTCGACAATTCAGTTACTTAATTAATGAAGACGTAAGAAGAAATTTTCATTTGCTAAGATTAAGTTGACATTATCCGACGAAAAACAAGCGAAGTTTAGATTTTTTTGCGTATTTTTTTTTTTATTCAGGTATTTTATTTAGATGTTTTATGTAACAGTTAAAATAATAAGTTTTATATCGTTGATAAGCCTAATTAAACATCACTTTGGCTAAAACTGTTTTGTGAAACTTGCAGCTTCACGTTTCATACAAAATTTTTTACAACTTGTCTATTTTTTAACATGCTTAATAAGCGTAGAATTTGTTTTTGTTTTTTTAGCTTTTGGTGCATGGGCGACGACAAGAGAGTGGGTAGAATGTTAGAGTCATGGTCCTCCCTGGATTTTGAAATTTTAACTAAATATTTTTTGGCAATTTTGAAAATAATAATAAAATTTATTATTCCTAACTGACAAAATAAATAAGTACTGAGAAGAATTGTGATTGAGGATAGATGTATTTTCATTTATAAAGCATGTAACATTAAACCACTGCCAAAAAAATATTTTTCCTCCATGGATTTCGTTTTGCCAGGGACCATATTTTGGTCTAACATCGTCAACCGATTCCAAGCCTTGATGATAAAAATGGACACTAGATGGCACTGTATGCTCGATTTTCTTATTCCTAGGATATTTCACTATTTTGATCTGATCCGTGTAGCCTACGGGAGTATCATCGTAGGTCGTAGGCTACTGCTACGTCTGATCCGATACCTTCATTACAAAAAGACCTATAGATGCGCGGCAGCAGAGGTAAAGAGAATCTGCGGGCCCCGTTCGTTATTGAACAAGCGCAAAACGTTTTGTCACATTTACAAATTTATTTTTTAACGGAAATATATAAAATTGGAAAGCCTGGCCATGGAAGCGATTTGGAATTGAACTGTTTTTGCCATGTTTTGATAAATCAATTACCTATTGAGTTATAAATGATTTTGATCACGTGACAAACACGTTTTTCGCCTGCTCTAGAGTGCTCTTTCTTCCTTCGCGTGGAAATTCGGTTCAAAACGTCCGCTTTGACACTATTTTATGAAAGATTATTGCGTTTGCAAATAAATGGAAAAAACAGCTCAATTACATAGTTTCTGAACAACGACACCAGCTAGTTTCATGTATTTTCGAACAAAAATAAATTAAAACTTATGTCAGAAAGTTGCCTTTTCGGATTTGAGAACATCCTTAAGTATGGTATTAAAAAATAAAGTTTCTGAATAATTATACTTTTTAAAAAGCCATACATATTTGCTAAAAATTTAAACGTCATTATAGTATTAGAAAAATATAGAGAATAATTAGTGTCCAAATGTGAAAACCCCTTCGGCCAGTGCCTGATTTACGGCAGGGCATTCGGGGCACAGGTCCAGGGCCCTTGATTTTCAGGGGCCCCCAGATGCTGCTGGAGGCTTTCAATCATTGTCCAAAATCTGATGTAGTTTTAACATCTGATGGAATTTTACATTCCATTCTACACTGTTAAAAATTTGCAGCATTCTGGCAGGTCATTTGACCGTTTTTTCCGAAAACGGTTACACAACCGTAATTTTAACACTATTCTGACCATATTATTGGCCATTTTATGGTCAGAATATAGTTAAATTATCGTTATTAAACCGTTTTTTCTAAAAACGGTCGAATGACCTGCCAGAATGTTGCAAAAGTTTTAACAGTGTACATTCTATTGTGCTTTTATAAATTGCATATTTGTCTGAAACATCCGTATTTAATTACTTTATTATAGTGAATATTTTCTTTCATCTTTATAACTTAAAAAATATATTGTATTTTTAATTCTTATTTAATCCTGTTCCTATTCTCATCGGATTATTTGGGAGATAGTGAGTGTAGCTCGTATAGGCAGCAGAGCCCCTAATATTTTAAATAATTGTAGCTTCGTATTGCGTAAAATTTATTATTAGTTGTTGCATACTTTATCATTTCAGATATACTAGCATAGGAAATGAATAAGTCCACCCCAATAGGATGGACTAGCACAATAAAAGATAATCAGCTCCGTATAATATATTATAAAACGTCTACCCATTTAAACTTCATAATTATGAAGTAATTATTTAAAGTAAATTAATGATTACCAAATTTAATCTTTAATGGATATTTTAAAGTAATTATTAAAGTCAGTAGTGGTTATCTTAGTAAGTACCGTTTTCATTTTTTTTTTTTTTTACACAAGCCCCCGTTACGCATTGTTGAAAGGGGGCCGGGCCCCCAAATTCGTAAATAGATCCCTGCCTTCGGTCCTACGTCCATTTCTATTTAATCAGGAATCCTCTAAAGTATCGGAACCCTTCATTTTTCCAGATTAACAACTCATAGCTATATTTTAACAAGCGTAAAATCTACTATTCTTTAAAAAGAATAAATTTTAATGTTTAAGTGTAGAATAATGGCGATTTAAAAATGTATGCATTTTTTGCAAAAACATTGGGTCAGGCCTAATTTAACTGACTTTTGAATGGACCAGGCCACGCTGAGAGAATGATTTTCATACGGGCTGGGTCAAAATTAGGACTGAAAATTTTGGGCCGTGAAGACTAGGAATGAAACCAGTCCCGGTTCTGTACAGAAAAAATGAGTTAGGCCTGGCCCGGCCCAAGCCTTCAGAAAAAAGTATGGCCCGGGCCCGGCAAGAGTGGAGACCAAGCCCGGCTCGGCCCGAGTGCCGTGAATGAAAATAGGCCCGAACCCGGCCCGTGCAGATCTCTATAACTGCGCCATTGCTGCTATTTATTAGTTAGATGGAACTGTTTATTTTAATTGCTTTGTCTTAGTGCTGCCCAATTATATTCGCATGCACGACTTGCAGGGGCAGGAATCATACGGTTCCTACTTTTGAACAAAAAATTTTTCGAATAAAAATTTCACCTTTTTTAATCTGAGAATTTCTGTTATTAAATAAGACGAAGATTACTAATAAGAAATAGTGGTACTCAAGAATATAGGATCTGTGAGAAGCGTGCAAGTTGTGCATGTGAATATTATTACATAGCGCTAAGACAAAGGAATTAAAATAAATAGAACCATCTACTGAAACTGTACTACTACAGGTAACGCTGTGAAATCCGCATACTTAGGGACCGGGGGTTTTGCGGATTATAGATTTTCGCAGATCATCCCTTTGTTTACATTTTATTCTTTAAAGTTTGACTATAAATTAGGAACAATTACACAAAAACTACAATAGAAAAGGGAAAATAATGTAAAATTGGTTTAATATATTCAATAACTAAATTAATTTAAAGAAAAAATAATTTATATACAATACAAATTTTATTGATTATTTAGTTTTTTAAACATTGGAATGGAAAAAAAAAATAATACAACACTGGTTTAATATATTCAATAACTAAGTTAATTTAAACAAAAATTAAACTACATATACAATACAAATTTTACTGATTATTCATTTTTTAAACATTGATATAACAAATTGGTAATTAAGTTTTGGTTTGTTGTCGATATTTTTTTTCTGTAATCTATGAACATCCTTTTAATGCTTGCTCCGAGGTAAAATTTTGTAGCTCAAAAAAATGTAAATATTTATATCCCATTTATATTTAAATATTTATTCTTGCATTTGAAATGCTTTCAGCATGATATTGTGATATTTTATTTTCATATGATAAACAGTGATTAAACAAACATGTGATAAACATTCTTGTAACAAACAAATATTGATGACTATTTAAAATAAAAATCTCTATTTCAATTTGGTTGTCACTTTTGCTTAGCTCAAATTATTATTTTTTAATGCAGGATACAAAATATATTGATTTTCTTAAACCACAATTTATTTCATTGGAAAATTGATAATTCATGAAAAAACACATCTGACTTCATCTATAATATGAGCTTAAATGTTAACAGCGATTTTCACTATTTACATTCCAACATGTAGTGCGGATAATAGATGTTTGCGGATTATGCATTTGGGGATTTCACAGAGTTGACTTACTTCAATTTTTTACACTCATGTCCAAAAATTAAGGGTAAGTGACCGGACATTTACAATTTTACACGTTTTGTCGAATATCTACTGAAATTCTTGACGAATTCTTATTGAACTTCTAAGATGTAAAGAACATGTTCGGCTTCATATTTCTCAATGAAGATTTAGACGGAAAGACAATTAGGTGGCTAATAAATTTAATAATATAATAATGTTTGCGGTCACCTACGTAACAGAAAATGCTGAAAATGGTCTATCACTGTGTTAAAACACTATTTTGGTTCTGTTAAACGTTTGTAAGCATTTGTGTAAGCATAAAACTCATAATCGTGAAGATGTTAGCGTGTCTATGAGAAAAAATCAGAAGTTTTTGTTTATAGAATACAGAGTTTTCAACCAAATGTAACACAACTTTTAGAAAACATGACAAGGAACAGTAGAAACAGTATACTTCAATTAAAACATGAATATATTGAATATATTTGATGAGATATGGGCATTTGTAATGAAGTAATTTTTTAACTGCGTATGCGTGGAAGATTCCAAAAATTTTATTTCCTAATTTGGTAGTCAGATTTTTAGGGCAACTTATATAAAAAGTCAGTCAAATATCGCGAAAATTCAGAAAGATAGGGGCGATATCGTGAGTTGCTTTCTAAAAATAGCTTTATAATAAGGAATTTTCCACAATTTTTCAATCAGCTCACTGTATCTTTAAATTAGGATTTAATTCGGAAGCACCTTGTGAGATTTAAAAAACCTTTTAAAAACTTTTTTGGGCTCAAACCCAAAATGGCTACTTTCTGACACACACACACACACACACACATACACACACACACACACACACACACACATATATATATATATATATATATATTTTTTTTTGGCAGTGCATCAGATTGGCAGGTGCTCTTATTAAGAGACAATGTAATCGAACTGGTTTTTATTGTCCTTTTTAGTAAAGACAGCAGATTTTGCAAAAAATGCTGTCAAAATTAGCGTTTAGAACCGAATTTCCGGACGCGGCAACGGAGGAAAAGAAGAAAAAAAGAAACCTGCTTTTCTGACACAGTAATCGCTTGTAACTCAAGAATCAAGATGCAATTAATTGATCCAAAAAAAAAAAAAAAAAAAAAAAAAAAAAAAAAAAAAAAAAAGAAAAAAAAACAGTTCGATTACAATTCATTTAAATTTTTAGGCCTGTAAGTATCATGTTTTTACGATTAAAAATGAGACAGAAAATGTGTCAGAAAGTTTGGTGTTGTTGAGCGGAAAAAATGTTTTTTTTTTTTCTTTCTTTAGAACCGTCTTAAGAAGGAGGCTGACCTTATTATAAACATGCACTTCTAAAAGCTAATATTCATCTTTCTTTTCTTCTTTCGTTACTCTACTTTACAGTATTAAAATTAAACTTTAAGATAAAAATTGTTATCCTATTAAATTTGAAATCATAAAGAAACTAGTGTAAACAGTTTTTGTATCTTCTTGCAGGCAACGTTTGCTATAGCGTGCTGTTTCACAGTTCCTTCGGATGAAAAGCTCTAGCGTGTCAAAAGGATAAAGATTCGGATTATTGTATACTCACGCACTGCAATTCAGAAATCCCATAAAATTTTACAAGATTTAAAAGAAATACATAATATTAAAAATTAATTAGATTTCTTTTTAACGAGAATGACACAGTCGTTTTGGCATCCCTCATGAGGTTCTGGTACTGTCTTTACAATGAATCAGCATTACATGTCTAATGCAATTTCATCTCGGATTCAGCGTGATAGGGATAACAAGTGCGTGCATTAAAAGTGATTTTTCGTTTTTAAAATGTCTGCATAGTTTTAAAGTTTAGCACGTTTTTTTTCTCGGAATTTATTTTAGAATGTATTTTTGATCTTAAGTCTAAGTATGTGCAACAAGTTATGGGAAAATTTAAAATATGAGGACGTGAGTTTCAAATCTCCGCCTTATGCAGGAAATCAAATTTTGGGAAATCGTAAAAAAACTCCGACTGCGTCCATTGGATTTCATTGTAACCGAAGATTTTACAATGCCAGAAATACACGATAAAACTAGTTTTTTTGCGGACTGTAATGTTTTTTCGATGCAGGTTCACCAATAGAATAGATTGATAGAAAAAACTTGATTTTTTAAATTTTGGATAAGGCGAGTTTTGAAACTCACGTTTTCATATTATATATGGGGCATTGTCACAATCTTTTGACTTTCGGGAATAAAAATCTGGTGAAATTAAATTTTCTAAAAGAACATTTTAATCAGAGAGACGAATGTCTTAATGATTCAAAATAAAGAAAAAATGGTCAGCAGCGAAAAATATTTTATTTAACTGAGGTTTAAGTTAAACTTGCGAGTTTAATTTTCCTTACCATTTTACCACTATAATTTTATATTTTCTTCTAAATTTTTACTTATAATGAATTTGCATAGTACCCACAGGACATTCAAATAAGAAATAATAACAAAGTTGTAATTTTAGTACAAAATTTTGGTGTAACATTGTCTTAAAGGGTGTTAAAGAAGGGACGGTAAGGTAAAAAAAGGGGACGGTACAGGAAAAAAAAATCCCTGCCGGCCCGGCCTACAGGCGGAGGTAGATTTCGAAGTTAAGTATACTAATTTCACAAACAAAAACCAAATCATGATTAGAGATAAACCCACTTTAACAATTTTATCTGGCCGCTTTTGACGAGTTTTTATTTCATTTTTATATAATAACTGGTTTCATCAGAATCATGTTAGGGCGGTATTAAAAAAAATTACTTTTCCATGCTCAACAACTCGAAATTTTCTGGCATAACTCCAGATTCATTTTTAATAGGAAAAACATGAAACTTGTTGACGTGATTTTTGAAGAGATTTATAAGCGACCTGTGTTTTTAATTTTTGTTCAATTAATTAAAACTTGATACATAAACAATTATAATCTCAGTAAGACAATATTTTTCGTTTCTAACACAATCGCTTCGGGAAATTCCGTTCAAAATGCCCACTTTGACATCATTTTTTGAAATATATTCTGCCTCTGTCAAAAAATCGATCATTACGATACATTATATAGTTTCTGAATAAGCGAATCTACCAATTGGATGCGTTTGAGAGCAAAAATGAATTTAAAAATGAGTCAGAAAATAAGCAGTTTGGATTTGAACACTCCCTTAATACGATGATTTTTCCAACACAATCCGCTTCGGGAAATTCGGTTCAAAAGGCCCACTTTGACAGCATGTTTTAAAATATATTCTGCCTCTATCAAAAAATCGACCATTACGGTACATTATATAGTTTCTGAGTAAGAAAAGGTACCAATTGGAAGCCTTTGAGAGTAAAAATGAATTGTAAAATGAGTCAGAAAATAAGCAGTTTGGATTTGAATACACCCTTACTAAGATGATTTTTTTCTTCAACCGCTATGTACTTTTAATTTGTTTTTGCTGTAAGAATTGGTCCTATCCAAAACTTGTCTATATAGATGTTGTAGACAATATTAAGAAGATATATGATAAATTCATGGGGATTTTATATCTTGTGAATTGACGGAGTTATGGAAATTTTTCTTCTTCAACCCCCCTTTTTTTGTTTTCGTTTTTAATTTTTTTTGCGGTACGAATTGGTCCTATCAAAAACTTATGAATATAAAAGTTCTAGATAATATTAAGGAGATTCATGATAAAATTAATTGGATTTGACATCTTGAGAATTGACGAAGTTATGATTTTTTTTCTCCCAAAACCCCTATTTTTTGCGCTCCTTTAGCCCATTTTTAACTTTATCAAAAATCTGTGATACTTAAATTTTTGGCCCTATTTTTAAAAGTAATAAAAACTTTAAACTGATTTGATATGTACAAAATTTAAGAAGTTATGGGGTTTTTTCGGTTTTCACAAAACCCCTCCCTATTTCCATCCGGTTGATCCGATTTTGCCCATTAACGAACTCGGCCGAGATTTTATGCCCCTTGATTTTATGTATCAGTTTGGAAGAGATTGGTGCAGAATTGTGGGAGTTATCGTGTACAGAAGAAAGTGATATATATAGATAAATACATACATACATATATATAACCATTAATTAAACATAGCCTACCACCATCAAAAACCGTAATATTATGAATTAAAGCTGTAAGTATAAAAAATTTTCTTTAATTTATTATAAGAAATATTATGGAAGAAAAATAAGAAAGTGGATACCGACAAATAATGGAAATGCTTATATATTATATACATATATATATATATAAAGTTTTTTACTGAGGGTGGTTTTGGGCTCTAGGGGTCATGTTCGGTATAGATCTGCAAAAATTTTTCAGAAATTCCAACATAGGAACGACGCCAATAGGTAGTATTTCATACGAAATCTACCTAAAAGGGACGAAATGGGAAAAAAAGGTACGGTAAGGATGTAACTCTAAGGAAAATTACCCACTTATTTTAGGCAAATCATGTTAAGACTAAGTGGTAGCCACAATGTTCATTGATTTTTAGAAACAGTTATTTACATTGGATTAAATAATAATAAAATAATAATAATTTACTTCGAAAAGTGCAGGAATAAACCTTGGGGATGGTAAGACTACCAATAAAGCCACGATGCTTGAAATTGATATTTAAATGCTGATTTAAATTCTGCAGTAAATTTCCTGTCAAAGAATTTTAGGCATTCTTTCTCTAGCATACTTCTGCATGAGAAAAAACTTGAAAAAAATTCGGTGGTTGCATCTGAGGTAATTTTCTGTATAATTTTAGAAGAGGGATTGTAAGGAATCTAAAACCCAGGGACATAGTTTAAAAAATAATAACAACTCTAAAAATGTATGCAGGTTAATTTTTTGCTACATATTTATATAAAACAATAGTTTCAGTTTCGGAAAAAAATTACATCGAATTATTTCTATTGAAACAATTTTATACAGACAGCTCCACACTTAAAAATCAGCATCAGGAACACGGGACTGTATAGGAGTTTTCCTGGTATTTGGACCCCCAACATCGTCCAGAACTTATTTATCTCGTTAATATTGTTATGCAATCATGCAATTGGATGTTCTCAGTATATGAAATAAAAAAACCCCACAAGAATATGTACAAAAATAAAAATTATTATTCAGGGACATAAAAGTCAAAAGATTGTGAGAATGCCCCATATATACTGCGTAACCGACGAATTTACATAAAAATAAAGTAAAGATGTAACGAAATTTTCAAATGTCTTATGTAAAGTAATATAGGTAATATAGACTTTTAACAATAACATCACTAGCGTCTTTTTACTATTTTGTCACTGGTATATTGTCGCCTCAGAGCAACAGTAAGACATCTAGTAATAATCGAAAATGAGATGTCTGACTTACTGCAATGAAAAAATGTGTCTGCGTCTCGTGGAACAGTAGGGAATAAAACACATCTGAGATATAGTATTAAACATAACTTTGTGTTTCAGAAGGTGTGCCACTAGATGCAAACACAGTTTCTCATAGCAGTAAGTCAGACATCTGGTTTTTTATTATTACTAGATGTCCTACTGTTGCTCTGAAGCGACGATATCTTTGGTTGTAAAAAAGAATAATAATAGTAATAATAATAATGCATGTTAAAATTTAATGCTACTGATATAACGTTTAAGGTTAGATATCGCCTTCTAGAGTAGGTAAATCTATCTTTGCCAATAATGGTTTTCTTTCAGATCTTACAGTTTCAGATTACAGATGAAAAAGTTTCAGCCTGAACTCGGGTGAAAAACGGGCTCTAAGATTTCGAAAAGTTTTAGACTAGGAAAGTTTAATGCCAGTCTTCGGGCTCGGGCTCAAAGCAAAAATGTTATTTATTCACAGATTGAAAAAATGATTAAAAAAAAAAAAAATTGCTATTTGAGAAACAAAAATGTCGTTTAAGTTTCTTAAAGTGGCTTACAGTCCTTTAAGGTACGGTGCTGGAAAAAATTATAAAGCCGATAGAAAAATTTACAAAAGTCAAAAAGTAATGGAATTGTTGATAACGCAAATTCTATTTTCATTTTCATGATCAACATCGCAATAATACGTATAAACATTGTTTAGAAAAACGGAATTGGGAACATAAATTATGCTAATTTCTTAAAACCAATGAAAAACAACTTGGAAAAAATTATAAAGCCAATGGTTCTAGCCTTATCTGGCATAATGCCAGGCTTGAGAAAGCAGATCTCCAGGAAAGTTTAGGTAAATGTAAATGTGTTACGCGCATTCATTTTGTATTTAGTGTGTTTAATACGATGACAAGAAGAAAAAAGTTATCCGATTGTGAACAAATTAAAATATTAACTTTAAATGAAGCTGGAATGTCTGGTTCTAATATTGCAAGAAAAATAGGAAAGTCCAAGGCTGCAGCAAACAGTTTTCTCAGAAATCCCGAAGATTACGGCAGTAAGAAGCGTACAGGAAGACCGAAACCCTTAACTGTAAGGCAATCAAGACAAATCCGGAAGCTAGCTTGCGGACAAAAAATGTCGTCTGCCTAAATTCAAGAACAGTTACAAATACCATGTGCAAGCAGAACGGTAAGAAATGTTTTAAGTAACAATCCCATTGTTCAATTTAAAAAATTTAAAGGAAAACCACCTCTTTCTAAGAACCACAAAAAAGCTCGCTTAGACTTTGCACAAAAACATTTAACCGAAGGCACAAATTAGAGAGATGTTGTCTTTTCCGATGAAAAGAAACTTAATTTCGATGGAACCGACTGCTATAAATTCGTTTGACATAATTTACGACAGGAACCTCATATTTTTCCAAAGCGTCAATTTGGAGGTGGCTCGGCAATGGTTTGGGCTGTATTTGCTGCCTGTGGAACCACTCCAATTGTTTTCATGCATAACAAAATGAATTCAGTTATGTATCAAGATATGTTAGGAGGTAATTTATTACCCATTGCTCCTCTTATAACTTCAGGAGACTGAACATTTCAGCAGAACAATGCTTCCGTTCATGTTTCGAAGTTAACTAAATCTTGACTGGAAACTAATCAGGTGAAATGCCTTTAATGTCCAGCTCGTAGCCCCGATCTGAATGTAAAAGAAAATCTTTGGGGAATTTTAATCCGTAATGGTTACAAAAATGGGCGACAATTCAATTCAAAGTTAGATTTGCGGAATGCTATTAAAAACTGCTGGAACAATATTGATGCAAGTACTTTATGTGGTCTGATAGATTCAATGAGCAAGAGACTTGTCAAAGTCATCGAAAAAAAGGATCTCACATTGATTATTGATGAAATACATGTATCGACTTTATAATTATTTCCAACTTTCTTTGTACAGAAAATTTTCTTAAGTCTATTAACCTTTCATTAATGTAGTTATTAAAGAATTTATTTTTTTCTTTACTTCCTTGTAGCATATAATATATATGTATGAAATTTCGTAAATGTTCCATCATTTGTTTTTTAATTACATCGTATTTTCAAGTGGCTTTATAATTTTTTCCACCACTGTATATATACCTGCATAAAAATGGGCTTTTTGGGAAAATTTTTCGATTTTTTTTTTAATTCTTTCATTTGAAAGAGCAATCATTTATGATTCCTAAATCTGTTTTCATTTTTTCCCTACGATTACTAAAAGAAGAGTAGTGGTAATTTAATGAATAGGAAGTAATGCGTCAAATACGGAAACTGAGCGTAGAAAGGCAAGGAGAAATGTAAACAATGTTTCTCTGCATGATTTTCTTACTTTTTTACATAAACACACTAATAAAGCTTAATAGACACTTCTAGATTAAGTGCTTAGATAAGAAATCTTTAAATGCGATTTCTGGAAAATCAATTTTTCCGTTATTTTCACGTTCGATCAACTCCATTACAAAAAATGTTTTAAACATATTTCAAAATTTTGCCAAAATGCTTTCCATATTACTCATCTCACTATGTTCTCAACTAGAATCTAAGCTCTATGTAATAATGTTATTATTTTATACATTATATGGCCAATGATGATTGGTCAATCGGGATTTTAGACGTTGTTAAATATCTAGAAAAATGTATGAGGAATTATCCGGAAACTCCAGGTGTGTAAACAACATAGTATAGGTCATATATTTCCGTGAAATTTTTTTCCCGAAATCTCATAGGGGACCGTCAACAAATTGAAAAAGAACGAATATCTTTTGGATAACTCTGGTAAAAACTAAAGTAGCAAAAGCGTTCAAACTGTAGAACATGATTAAGAGACTTATTGTAATAAACTGTGTTTATTTTTATGAGGATAGCATGTATACTAGTAGAGAAATTAAGGTTTTTATAAAAACAGTTCCAAATTTTGCCAAGTTTTTTGCTTATAATTTGCAGAGTTCTTAATATAAAAAAAATGTTCTTTGCAGAAAATATGACAAACAACATTGTACACAATACCCTGTAATCAGAATTAAAAATAATAAAAATTGGATGAAAAATGAGCAGAATTACTAAAAAATGCTTCACTGCACATCCGCGAATGCCATCAAAATATAATGTGCATAATGTAATTAGCTAAGTGTACAGAGCAACTTTTGTGTGAAAGTCTCAAAGATATAGCTTGAAAATTCTGAAAATTATCGTCGATAGAATAAGCTCGAAATCCGTTGTTCCCAAAAGGAAGCAAAAAAATGAGGAGCTGTATCCAAATATCTGTTGATTAGTGCCAAGATAGCGTACACAATATTGCACGTACTACTATATTTGGATACAACCCCTCAGCTTTTTGCTTGCTTTTGTACCTGTACAGAAGTCACGGTTCCAATGTCAAATGATCTGATACCTTGAGATAAAGTTGAACAAAATATCTTTTTTTACCTTTTGTATCTTTACCAAATTAAAATTACATTTCATATTTTATGTGTTTTTTTCATTTGTGCGAGTACGCCGAAAATCAAATCAATTTAGAGGGGTAACCTATTCTGTTCGATGGGGATGTCCTTCTGAGCTTTATATAGAAACTATTAATTAATATCTTTGAAATTTTCTCCTATATGGTTATGCTTTAAGATGCCGCTGAATGTATAAACTAAGGAAAAAAAATAAATTTTTTATAAAATTAAAGAGAAAAAAATATATTGAAGACTAGAGAACAGGAATTTTGCTTTTTCAGAATTTAGTGTCGGCCCCGATAGGGTAAAGTGCCCATATTTCGTCCCCTCTTCTAATTTCGTCCCAATTATCTTCACCGCTTCTGCGAAAGTGGCACCACTTATGACACAAAACACAGAGGACGGAAGGTAAAAGGGGTCAGGATTGAAAGTTTCGTTCGCCAAGACACATACATAAATTAAAGACGACGAATTTCCTATTTTTAGAAGGCCTGAGTTCTTATTACGTCGTTAGTAGAGCGTTAATTACTCTACTGTAAGTATTTATTTCTTATTCATTACATGTATTTTACGTTGGTAAGATGCTGACAGTAGCATACAGTGAGTTTTAGGACGCTCAGTTCATCTTACGAGAACTGAAGCTCCGTCACATTGGGAAGTAGCGTGGTCCCAATTTCGTCCTCCTTGCAGTTCTTATTTTCTTCCCGGGGACGAAATTAGGAATGCTTTTTCATGACATTTTTTTTTCAATTTTTTTTCTCGTGTTTGGATGGCTAATGTTTCGTTATGTTATTCTTCCATTGACAATTAGTACATTTCTTTGTGCCTTACTTTCATGTAAATTAAATGACTTACTCATTTAGAAATAAATTTTGATTTAGTTAAGCCTCTGCGTATTGTATTTTTTGGGGGGACGAAATTGGGACCATTTTTTTTTTTCCTTTGCATTTTTAAAATACTTTTGAAAAAACAATTTTTCGCATTGTTAAAAATTTTTTGTACGATATTTGCCTGTGTTTCTATGTGCGTGGGTAGTTAGTTTATCTAAAATCAAAATTTGGTAGATTTTCACTGAAAATTACAACTTCCAAGGGCCTAAAAGTGACTGGGGGACGATAATAGGGCACCTTACCCTATATATATATGTGTGTGTGTGTGTATAAATATAGATAGAGTCCCGATTATCCGAGTTAATCGAACTTATACTTTTGGAATGGATTATTTTCTTTTGATGGACTGATGGCTTATAGTATTATGAAATAGCCATTATAAATTAAGTGCTAGTTGAAGATGAAAGAGAAGCCGTAAAAAGTTTTCTGGTCAGAATGGGAAAAAAAAATGGCCATAATTTTTTTGAAAAAAAAATGGCCAATCAGAGTCCTAACTTTTTGCGGCTGCTCTTTCATCTTCACCTAACACTTAATTTATAATGGCCGTTTCATAATAATAGAAGCCATCAGTCCATCAGAAGAAAATAACTCGGTTAAAGCGGCAACTCGGCTAAGCGGGACTCGGATAATCGGGACTCTACTGTAGTTCTGTTTTAAGACTTAAAACACGTGATTTTCTTTTATATAAGATGACGTCATCCGCATCTGCTGAAGAATTCCTCATTTACGATCCAGTATTAAACAGCATCTAGAGTAAAGTACGCATACGACGTCACTATCGCTGAATAATACACAAATCCAAAAAAAGAGATTTCGCCATTCAAGAAACTCGACAAAAAAAAAATTCGGCTATCAAAAGATTCACTGGCCTTCATTTGTTTGTAATATTAATATAGATACTTAAAATTAAATTTAGTTTATAATAGATCCATGTTTTATCAGAAATCATTCATTTATGGGTCATTCTCTGAAAAGTGGCTGTTTTTTTTTTTTAATAAAAATTACGGCCCAATAAAATTACCTCAAAAATCTCAAAATTTAGCCTACAAGTACCTTATTGCTAGATTTATCAAAAAATAATATGAACCAAACTGTATCTCATTGTTCTTCTGATATTTTAATTTCAAAGCACTTCTATTGCTAAAATGTTCAAATAAATGATTGACACCGGAATTTAAGAACAAATTTATTTGTAAATATGAAAAATGCTATGCTTCACATGCATGTTAAATAGATAAAAGTTTATAAAAAGTCTGGTGTCATTGTGGCGCTTGGAATTAAAATTAAGTGATTTAATAAACATACCACCGCCTTTGAAAGGGTTAAAAAAGAAGAGAAATTATAATTAGAAGTCATACTGTCAATATTTTTTTTTTTTTTTTTTTTTTTTTTACTCTATGTTAATTGGAAAAATAAAGATAAAGCATTAACATTTAGAAGAGTTAATGTTTATTTGAATAAGTACAAAAATAAATAAATAAATAAATAAATAAATATTTTTAAATTCTCCCTGTAAAATAATAAAAATTAAAAATATTTTATCTTTACTTACGGCAATTAAAAGTCTTATGAGTTTTTTAATGTATATTTTATTGCATTAAATTTTCTTATTTTACTGTTTAGTACATATATAAATAGATTCATATCATTCCCTCACTATTTAAATCATTCCCTCATATTAAAATTATGAGGGAATGATTGTGAGGGAATGACGAAATGCTTCTGAAAACCATGTTATACAAAAGTGTTTAGTCTTAGGTATATTTTCAGTTACTAAATTTCTTTTTAAACACATTTCTAATAATATAACAACATAAAAAAAACATTTCATTAGTTTTTATTAAATTTATAATAGATGAGGGAATGACGCGTAATAAAAATACTTACATTGATCTAGTACTTCGAAGCCATATACTAACTATTCAAGAACGTTTTTGAGCAAACAACAAGATGGATACTTCACTTTACTTTTGTACGAACTGTCCTAGGCATATATAAAGCATGTATAGTTATGTGAGGGAATGACGACAAATGCTACATCATTAAAAAGTGCCCTAATTCATTCATTATATAAAATATGAATATAATTAAATGGCTAATCATGCATTTAAGTGTGTTTAATGTATTGAGAAAAAAATAATTATAAATATTGTACTGCAATGGCAGAGAAAGCATTTTCTTTCCTACATTTGCGAATGGGGACATAGTGAGGGAATGATATCTATATTATAAAGGACAAACATATCTGTGCGTAACGCATACGCCATTTTGCGAATGGCAACACTTTGAAATTTGAAATAAAATTTTGGTTTTGCAATTTCCTCTACTGCAAATTTTTAAACTTCTAAACATCGCACATTTTGAATTTTTACACCGTCGTATAAGGGAAAAAATACTCTTTAAAATGCAATTTGTTTGAAAGCTGTATCTCAATTTATTTTTGAGATATTAATTTTTTTGTAGTTTTTAATACCATTTTTCTTACCATGGCAACAAAAGTACCTCCTTTCTATTGAAAGTCATTGAAAGTAAACGGAAAATAGTCGAAAATAAGAGATACTGTGTCTTTTTGTTGCCATTTTCTCATAAAACTTGAAAAAAAAAGTTGAAATTAAAATATGGGCTATGTCAAGAATATTGTCTTTTATTCCGTGATAATGACGTCATATGCACACTTTTCTATAGACGAAGTTTAAGACTCGATTGTAAAAGTGGATTGCTTTAGCGGATGCAAATGACGTCATTTTATAAAAAAGCGTGTAGTATTTTAATTCTTAAACCTGAATTATGTTTTGTAGAAGTGCGTCATTTTCACAGCCCAGCTGCTTTGAAATTCTTCACAGATGAAAATGCTTCACTTTCGAAAATAATGTAATCGAAATCACACATTGATAAAACGCAATGTTTTACAGAAATTTAGAGTGTCTTTATAAAAGAGAGCTGACATGCAAATAATAGCGATTTATATTACAGAAATTGATGATTCTCGCCTGGATGGATTTGCTTCGCCGAGTTAGACAAGCAAACAAATAATTCGTGGTTTAAAATAATATCGTGTTCCTGAAGTTTTTGTCAAAACTTCTCTCGAATAATAAAATTTTAATGCTATTCCTTAAGACATTCTACTATAATTTTATCAAAGTAACATAATTTGCTTAATTTAATTTTACCTAATTTTATATAATCTATATAGTCAAAACACAAGTGTGTTTTTTAGTCATCTTTCTGCTGAATCAATTTTACTAATATTTTTTTTAAAAGCTCTTCTTTTGTAGATGTGATCGCACTATCTTTTTTTTTTTTTTTAATATCCCCACTTTTATATTTTAATTTTAAAAAGTATTTTATGAAATTTCTTCAAAATGATCAAAATTAGATAGCTTTCGTTATTGCAGACAAGAGATAAATAATGATGTTTTTTTAACATTATTCACTCTATTTTCTGATAAAAATTGAAAATTGTTGACAAAAATTTTTGTATAGTTATAATAATTGTTGGTTTAGTGGCGCAAAATCCCATTAGGAGCTGAATATTACATTAGGGGCATAATAACGGAAAACGACATACTGCTTTTGAAAACACGCATTTTTCCTCATAAATTTTCTATATTGTTTTTCCTTCTGCATGTGTACTGTTACTAAGTTTCAGACACTAGGCGAAATGCTTATTTAAGTGAAAATGAAGTCATATTTAAAAGAAAACGATCATTTTCTTAGATAAAACTAAACATTTTAACACAAATGCGTCTAAAAAACATAAATTACGGAAATTTTTTCTCTCCGGAATTGAGATTAGAATCTCTAGTAAAGAGTGCGTCTGTTCAGATAAAATATGTTGCTGACAATCGTGACTTCAAGTTTTGAGTTAAAAAGATTTTTAAATGATCAAACAAAATACTATTTAAAAAAAAAATGATGAATATGGATAGAGAAGTGCGTATGCAAATTTTGAGAAGGTGAAAATTGCTGTTTTCATTCCGGAAATCCAAGCATAATAGACTCGATAACCACATCCTAATAACTGATCTTTATTATATTTTACTGATTCAGTATCTATATTATAAAGAACAAATTTATATGTGCGTAACGCTGACGTCCTTTTGTGGATGGCAACATTGCGAATGGCAACACTTCACGATCAAATTTCGGTCTTGAAATTTTCGCTACTGCAATTTTTTAATCTTCTCACCATCGTACATTTTCAATTTTCGTCGCATATGGAAAAAAAAATATTACTTTCAAATGCAATTTGATTAAAAACTGTATTCATTGACTGATGTATTACATTTCCTAAAATAATTTTTAAGCATGATTTTTTTAAGTTTATCTTATCACTTGCCGGTTTCAATACATAATAATAATAAATATTTTGCACATAAAGCAATAAACATTGTTCAGCATTTGCTTCTGACTATTTTTGCATAACGAAATTAATACTTCCTTTATAAAGAAATAAAGGAATAATATAAAAAAAAACCCCGCCAATCTAACATATTTGTGAAAGACAAATTAACAAAATTAATACTTCTTTTATAAACAAATAAAAGAATAATATTGAAAAAACACAAATCTAACATATTTGTAATCGTGCAATTTAAATATTTAGATCACCAAATAGGATTTTTTTTTTTCAAATGGAATTTGTTTGCAAAGTTCATCTCAGTTTACTGATTGTCTACGGTTTTAAAAACAATTTTAAAGCATGAAATATATTTTAATTTATCTATATCGCGCCGAGCTCGATTATGAAAGATAAATCAGTTTCCCCTTAAAACAAAATAAAGAGTTCATCATTTTCTTACGGTTAATATCCATTTAAAAAAAAAAAACTTCCCTATGAATAAATAAATAAAATAATGTAAATAAAACACCAATTTACCAGACATGTATAAGCTCTGAAATTATCAGAATATAAAAGGATGCCATAAGTAGCAAATCTTGGCAAAAAATCTTAGAATGCGGTTAATAAGAAAATATCGCTTTTGATAAATTTCAAAAAATTATTTGATTGTATAATTTGTATTTTTCATATAAAAAATGCTTTTTTAATGTAAGTGGTCAATCTAAAAAATTTATTGCATATAAAAAAAGTTATTATTTTTCAATTTAAAAAAAAAGTTTCACCTATATTCTTTAACCCGGGAATCCCGGGTACGATCCCCTAGTTTGCATTAAAAAATACATTAAATTTATCAAATTTCAATTTCAATAAGCAAATAATTACAGTTTATATGTATAACTGATTAATATTGATAGTTTAAAGCACTTTTCCTTTTTGTAATTTTAAAAATATGTCTTCAAGACTAAAATTTATAACTGATAAAATTGCCACTTTTCAGAGAATATGACTGTTATATTTTTTCGAAATAGCACGTATTTTAAGTACATTTTTTTAGTTTTTATGGGAAAATGGCAACAAAAAGTAATAATTGCTATTTTTCTTTTACGTTCTACAGAAATAGAGTTCTTCCGTTGCCAATATTAAGCAATGGCCCTAAAAACTACAAAAAAATTAATAAAATATTTACATTAAAATCACAGACAATACATAAAACAATAAAAATTATTACATAAAAACACTAAAAATATATTAAAATTGGGACGTTTCGGATCATCACGATCCCTCCTTAGCCAATTATAAACGTTAAGTCAATACTATCAACAGTTTACGTTGATAGGTTGATACGACTTAACGTTTATAATTGGCTGAGGAGGGATCGTGATGATCCGAAACGTCCCAATTTTAATATATTTTTAGTGTTTTTATGTAATAATTTTTATTGTTTTATGTATTGTCTGTGATTTTAATGTAAATATTTTAAAGATGGAATTCAGACGTAATATTTTTGCTTATATAATTAAAAAATTAATATTTCAAAAATAAATTGAGATGCAGTTTTCAAACAAATTGCATTAAAAAGTACATTTTTTCCCCAATACGACGGTATAAAAATTGAAAATGTGCGTTATTTAGAAGTTTAAAAATTTTTCTGTAGTATTTAATCGTACAATGATATATCTGTTTTTTTTTTTTTTACGGCTGGCTTATACAACGTAACTTTTTTTTTTTTTTTTTTTTTTTTTTTGAGACGACACAAAATAAGCTGGGAGAAAGAAATAGCCTACCTGGGACTAAAAAAATGGGCCAACTAGCCCCGGTCATACCCTATTTGATATTTAAATTTATGTATGTATAAGAAGAGATTTTTAAATGAGACAATCTTGAAACAATTCTAAAATGTTATAAACAGTTTTCTACTGCGTATTTTCTGTTTAGGGCTCGGGCTCTGAAGGAAGAGCTCGAACTCATCTCTATTTCAAACTTCATTAATACATTTTCTCTACGAACATGAGAATATATCATGAAAATACTTTTGCTTTCTTTGAAATTAAAAGTCTTGCGACATATGTATACTACCAGAAAAGGACCGTATAACATAATTTCTGATTAAAAATTTTCTGTGAATTACACGTGAATACTTTTGTCGTAAAAAAAACATCGACCAGAAGCGGATTGTTGTAACACACTTCTGACCTTTTTAACCATTTGGAAAAATGGTTATTGTTCTCGTCAGGGTAGGAAATGAAAAGCATACCTGAAGGTTCTTATTGGTTTAATCCGCATTTTATTCGTTTTGTGATTGGTCTATACACTAATTGTTAGAAAAATTTGTGAGTCTAACAGTTTTTGGGGTGAATCCACACGCTCCTCACTAATTCATATACTATAAACGCAAACTGCGCGATGCCTCATCACAACAATAAAAGAATAATTAAAGGCCTTACCTTCTATGTATAGATATCCGTTTTTCAGCTCGCGGTTAGTCAGGGCGTCTAAGAATTATGGAGTATCCCGTATCATCATATATTCGTATATCTTTACTCCTTCAGGTCTCAGTGCATCAGGCTTAAAATAGGAATCATGTAACAGACGGTTTATTGTGTCTATACTCCATTGAAACTACTCATATTGTAGGAAAGGAAAAAGGAGAAGTTTAATTAGAGGTACTAAGAAAGAGATTACATTTTGTACGTCTTCACTTGTGTGAGGACGTTTTAAAAGTGAATATTACATATGTTTTTCCGCGCGTGTTACATCATTAAAATTGATAACCATATGGATGTATTTTCGGCACTTTGAGGTAATCAACCAATTATACATAATTGGATATTTATGAAAGTTACAAGGAAGTAAAGTCTGATAAAATAGTGTTCAGTGTAACAGTCAATTATAATGTTTATAAGTTTATAACGCGAACCAGAATAGAACATAAGTGCATGCGAGTCTGGTTTAAAACATATCTCACATAAGGCGAAGAAAGATGAAGAGATGCAGTTTCTGTGCATATTACATCTGTCGACTACTAAGTGTTTCTTTTTCGCTATGAACTCTAATGATGTTTTTCTGCAGTAGAAAGAGGGAGAAAATGGGTATCCAAAACTCTTGATAAGGGGATTATATGAATATATCTTCTATCAAGTTCCCCCTTAAGCCCCTAATCAAGATTGATCTGTAATTTTAATTTGTCTCTGTTCTCTTGAAATTCAGGCTTGGGTTCTGGCTTCGTCAAAATGTCTGCCAGCATAGATTTGCTCGGACAATAACGTAATTCTATGGTACCATTTTCTTTCATATACTTAATCATGTGATATTTTAGATCGATGTGTTTTGTCTTGTTGGTGTATTTTTCAGATTCTATCATTTTTATGCAGGATATGTTATCTTCATATACAATTACGGGTAGGTTTTGTGGTAAATTCAAATCTTGTAAAAGTTTTATTATCCACACAAGTTCTTGTGCAGCGTTTGCTGCGGCTACGTATTCAGCTTCTGCTGACGATTGCGCAATGCAAGTTTGGCGTTTGGTTATCCATTGTATCGGATTTTTCCCAAGAAGGAATAAATTCCCTGATGTTGATCTTCGTGTTTGCGTATCACCGGCCCAATCGGCATCGGTGTACACTTCCAAAATTGGTGTACATTCAGTGCTGATTATGAGATTTAGGTCCTTTGTGTGGTAGAGGTACCTGATCAGTCGTTTAACACCTTTCCAGTCTTTTTCCGACGGATTTTCGTTCTTTCTGCTAAGAACATTTACAGCCAGTAGTATGTCTGGCCTAGTTATAGTTGCAATGTATAATAACGCGCCTATCGCTTTACAATAATTTATGTTGTTTGGCATTGGATCTTTATCCTTTTCTGATCTTAAGAAGCCCGTTTCCATGGGTGTTCCGTAAGGTTTTGATTCCTCTAAGTTAAACCTTTTAACGATTTCCATTATTTTTGTTGTTTGGTTAAGGTTAAAGCCGTTATGTGTTTTCTTAATTTTTATCCCAAGATAATTACTAATTTCCCCCAAATCTTCAAGTGTATATTGTGTTTTTAACTTATTTATTACTTCTTCAATTTGCGCATTGTTTCCCGCTATGAGAATGTCATCTACGTACACAACTACGTAGACTATATTTTCCCCCTGTCCTTGTGTAAATAGGCAGGTGTCTGCCTTGCTTTGCATAAAATTTAGTTCTCTAAGAGATTCAGTAATTTTTGTGTACCAGGCCCGGGCTGCCTGTTTAAGCCCGTATATGGCCTTTCGGAGTTTACAGACTTTATCGGGTTCGTTTGTGTTCACGTACCCTTCCGGTTGTGACATGTATACCTCTTCTTCTAGGTCTCCGTGCAGGAACGCGGTTTTTATGTCGATGTGCCTGACACTAATGTTATGATAGGCTGCGGCAGTGAGGAAACATCTTAAGGTGGTGTGGGATACTACTGGGGCGTAAGTCTCGTCAAAGTCGACCCCGTATTTTTGTTTAAATCCCTGAGCTACTAATCTCGCCTTGTAACGCTTTACTTTCCCAGATTCATCATATTTAGCCTTGTAGGTCCATTTGGATCCAATTACTTTGGCTCCCTGTGGTGGTTTTACCAAAGACCATGTTTCATTTTTCATAAGCGAGTTTATTTCGTCGCGTGTCGCTTCAATCCAATTCATTTTTTCTTGTGGGTTTTCAATGTTTAGCATGTCGTGCCAACCTTTCGGTTCATATACCGGATCATGCCGGACTGCATAGGCAAACCTGTCCGGTGGCACGCCTCTATTATGCCTTTCAGATCTTCTCAATTGTTGTGTATGTTGAGACGCGGATGGTGTATCTGAAGAATTTTGGTTTTGTGTTAGATCAAATTCGATTACGCTTGTGTCAGTCTGTCGTGTGTGTTTGTTTGTTTCTGACATTAACTCATTCGTGTTTGAACTTTCATCAGCATTTATATTACCCATGTTATTTTCCGCGAATTTTACGGTTCTAGCTAAAATGACTCTTTCGTCACTAGTAAATATTCTGTACGCTTTCGATCGGTTGTCGTAACCTACGAAAATGCCTTTCTCTGCTTTATCATCTAATTTGCCGCGTTTTGATTTGTGGATGTATGCGTACGCAGTACAGCCGAATACTTTAAGATATCTTAAATTTGGTTTTCTGTTTAGCCAAAGCTCATATGGCGTAGTGCTAATAGATTTGGAAGGCAAGCGATTCTGCAAATGATTTGCGGTGCAGATTGCTTCTCCCCATAATTTATGTGGGAGGTTAGCTTCGCTTAACATGCTTCTAGTCATGTCTAACAGTGTCCTGTTTTTCCTCTCAGCAATGCCATTTTGACTTGGACAGTATGGTACGGTGAGCATGTGTTCGATTCCGTTACATTTAAGATAGTTTTCTAATTCATCGTTGACATATTCCCCGCCATTGTCGGATCTGATGGCGGTTGGGAATTTTCCAAACTTATTTTTCACGGTTGAGATGTATTCCCTCAATTTTTCATATGCTTCGCTCTTTTTCGACATTAAGTAGATAACACAAAATTTGGAATAGTCGTCAATGAATGTTATGAAGTACCGCTTTCCCCCTATGGTGGGTGTATTTATCGGCCCACATACGTCACTGTGGATTAATTCTAGCCTTTTCGTGGCTCTATGTGCACCCGATTTGGGAAATGGGGCGTCGTTGGTTTTGGACTTTATGCATACCTCACATTCTTTGTCGTGTCGGCAGTTGTTTATGGTAATTCCGTTCACTAGTTGTTTTTGTACAATGGTTTTAATTGTTTCGTAGCTTCTGTGGCCTAACCGCCTGTGCCACAACTCAATACATTTTGTGTTTGAACACTTATGCGTAATGTTTACATGATTGCTTTCAAATTGATTATCATTGTTTACTTGTACTTCATATAAATTGTTCTTTAATCTACCTTGAAGAATTACTTCATCGTTATGTATAATGTCGCATGTATCTTTTTCAAATTTAACTTGACATCCGTTTTTCGTTGCCCTGCTTACTGACAGCAGGTTAGTTTCGATTTCAGGCACAAACAGTACGTCACGAAGTATAATCTGCCTGTTGTTTTTTCCTGTGTGAATTACAATTTCCCCTGAGCCATATGAAATTAGTTTATTGCCATTCGCGACTGTTACGTTAGTTTCTGTGTCGCTAGTCATATTTGAAAACATTTCTTTGGAGTTGGCAATATGGCTAGAGCTTCCGCTATCGATAATAAAAGTTTGTTTATTTGCGGGTCGTTCAATTAACAACGCAACATTTTTATTTTCATTTCCTATCTGTCTTGTATCTTGCGGTTTCGCGGTTTTGGCCGGGGCATTTTCTTCAAAACATAGAGAGGTGGTGTGATTTTTATTTTTGTAAAATTTATTATTTTGTACTGGATTATTATTATTTTTCCGTTTCAGGAACCAACAATCGTTGTACGAATGGTTCTTCATTTTGCAATAGGAACAAAATTTGTTACCTCTCTTGCGGTCTGTGTTAACTAATTTTTCTCGAGCCTTGTATGCTTTAGTACTATGTTCCGAGTTTTCGGAATTTTCAACTCTACGAGTATACTCATCAAATAATTTGCTTTTAATAAAGCTGGGCGTCAATTCATCTTCATTTCTCGACTCTAACGCCGTAATCAATATGTCATATGACGGCGGTAATGAGCACAAAAAGAGTGCAGATATATGAGAGTCGGTAACATTTTCTCCGATCGCAGCTAATTTGTCGATAAGTTCCATTAATTTCGTGATGTGTGCGATTAAGTTCCCTCCTTCGTTTAGCTTTGTGCTATACAATTTTCGAAGGAGGTGCAATTTGCTTGAGAGATTGGACCGTTCGTGAATATTTTTCAAAGTGTCCCAAGTCTCTCGAGCCGTGTTTAAATGTTTGATGTTAATTATCTGCCCATCTTCAATACTGAGATTGATTAGTGCCCGTGCTTTCCCGTCTTTCTTATTCCAGTTTTCAGTCAAAGGGTCTGGAGCTTGATCGGTAATGACATCAAATAGCTCCTCTCTAATTAAAAGCATTTCTAATTTAAACCGCCAACAAGAATAGTTATTGGCGTTAAGTTTTTCAATGGCTGCACTATCTTTTGCGTAAGCCATAATTTTTCTTTCCTTTAAGTCAATTAGATACTTTTTCCTTCACCTGACTACCGGATTTATTTATCTGGCTTAATTTGCCTAAATGGATATCTATATTTGTTTAATTTACTAAATGAGACATTAAATCAGTCTCATAATCAAAATATGTTAGAAAAATTTGTGAGTCTAACAGTTTTTGGGGTGAATCCACACGCTCCTCACTAATTCATATACTATAAACGCAAACTGCGCGATGCCTCATCACAACAATAAAAGAATAATTAAAGGCCTTACCTTCTATGTATAGATATCCGTTTTTCAGCTCGCGGTTAGTCAGGGCGTCTAAGAATTATGGAGTATCCCGTATCATCATATATTCGTATATCTTTACTCCTTCAGGTCTCAGTGCATCAGGCTTAAAATAGGAATCATGTAACAGACGGTTTATTGTGTCTATACTCCATTGAAACTACTCATATTGTAGGAAAGGAAAAAGGAGAAGTTTAATTAGAGATACTAAGAAAGAGATTACATTTTGTACGTCTTCACTTGTGTGAGGACGTTTTAAAAGTGAATATTACATATGTTTTTCCGCGCGTGTTACATCATTAAAATTGATAACCATATGGATGTATTTTCGGCACTTTGAGGTAATCAACCAATTATACATAATTGGATATTTATGAAAGTTACAAGGAAGTAAAGTCTGATAAAATAGTGTTCAGTGTAACAGTCAATTATAATGTTTATAAGTTTATAACGCGAACCAGAATAGAACATAAGTGCATGCGAGTCTGGTTTAAAACATATCTCACATAAGGCGAAGAAAGATGAAGAGATGCAGTTTCTGTGCATATTACATCTGTCGACTACTAAGTGTTTCTTTTTCGCTATGAACTCTAATGATGTTTTTCTGCAGTAGAAAGAGGGAGAAAATGGGTATCCAAAACTCTTGATAAGGGGATTATATGAATATATCTTCTATCACTAATCTGTATTTCCCTTTAGTTTCAACAGAGATGGACAACAGAGTGTTGCCACTATGACAAAAAAGTAATAAAAACTACAAAAAAAATTTAATAACTCAGAAACAAATTGAGATACAACTTTCAAACAAATTGCATTTAAAAGTACATTTTTTTCTCTACACGACAATGTAAAAAGTAATATTGTGGGATGTTTAGAAGTTTAAGAATGAAATTTCATTTAAAATGTGTCATCAGATTTCTTGGAAATCTGAGGGTGATCGATCCACTACAACATCGGGTTCGGGGTTGTAGTGGTCCATCAAACCTATACTTTGAGTAAGAAGCGGAACGATGTAAAGATTTGACTGTTACAGAGATAATATTATTCTTAAAATTTATCTTTCATTAAAAAATAAATCGTGTATTAGATGAAGTAGAGGTTTTGACGTTGAAATAAATTAGATGGGTTAGAAAATCCAGAATATCAAGTTAGGATATTTTAATTAAAATTATTTATTACATCAAACGGCGAGTTCATTAAAAACACTGAGATTTACTTAATACATATTGCGGTATAAACAACATTTTTATATTTCTGCAACATGTCATTACTTTTTTTTTATGATATTCTCTGACGTATGTATCAAAACAATTGACCCTACGCCACCTTCGGCAACCAATGCACTTATTCTCCCAACCTTCCTGTCAATATTGTACAAGTTAATCACTGCAGATATAAACCATTAGGTGCCAATCTGTCTTCGCAAGAGAGGTGCGAAGTTTTTGCAACATGTCAAGAAGAAATATTTTCTCTGTAAAAGAGTTCATAATGTTAAGAGTTACTTCTATAAAAGTTTTTTCGTGAAAATGAATTGAAAAAAATTATATTAATTTATAATTATTATGTTTCATTTTCATAATTTTTTTATTGGCAAATTTTATGAATTTGTAAAAGAAAACAAGGTAGACGGCAAATAAATAAAGGTTGAGAAAATTTGATAGCGTTTTGTTGAAAATTTAATTAGTAAAGGCTTTTCAAATGAATATAAGAAAAAAAATGAAACTATAAAATTACTTTATTATGTGAATTTTGTACATTTTCTGTTATCTACAAACAAATTCATGGCAGATATACACGTGATCCACTGACTTACTAACCATATAATTCAAACCAATGTCTTTAACCCATTTATGCTGAATTTTTGTTTTCTCAAATTTGTTCGTAAAATCTCTTTAAAATGTTGCAAAATGAACTGGAAAAATACTAAAAAAAAAATTACGCTAAAATATTTTTGTATTTATTCGATAAAATGTAAACGTACTAAATATGGGAATATTCATATATGGAAAAATGCATAATTATATATTTTGTATAAATTTGTATAAATTAAGCTTTTAAATTGTATATTATATACTTAATTAATATTTTTATGGACTATTAAAAATATATATATTTATTTCTTTACAGAGGCTAATATCATTATAAGTATTATTAATAATAAATTAAGAATAATTATATTTGAGGCTAAAAAACAGTTTATTTCAAAATCACCTTGAAAAGGACTTTACATAAATAAGGCCCCCCCAAAAGTCTAATAGAAATATGCACCCATTTGCGCCTTGCGTCCTACATTTTGTACGTTACAAAATTGCATAAAAATTAGGCTTGAACATATAATTTCGCAATTTAAAAAAATACGTATTTCAAAGAAGCAATGATTATGACTTATTTATTTGGATCCGTGATACAAAAAATACAAATGAACTTACTTTTTACATTTCACTATCTTAGAAAAGGAAAAATCGATAAACACCGAAAAAAGGTAGTCATTTAAGTAAATAAATATCAATCTTATGCTGTCATCTCTCAGTAATAGATAAAGACATTTATAGACAATTACTTCATACAATTTTCATGTTGTAAAGAAAAAAACAAATTTAAAAAAAATATTAAAATTTGAAACGTCCCAAAAATGGGACGTTAGGCATAAATGAGTCAAAAAATTGACTGAATTTTAACGCTCGTTATATTGGTCTGGTAGACAAAAGACACTTTGACTAGGGTTAATATGGGGGGTTCACAACCATAGCAGACCAAGTCTATTTAAAAAAAAAAAAAAAAAAAAAAAAAAAAAAAAGAGAGAGAGAGTTCTACATCCTATTAGAAGGTGCACTTCCACAGTGAATCAAGCCTGTTTTCACATACTTCCTCCTGCATGGCATCTGTTTACAAACTTGGTTCACTATGAGTGAATAAAACAGATTTTATGCATTCTAAATGGACTATATATTTTCTTTTTTTTTCGAAATGAATTGGTCTACTACGGTTGTGAGCCCTTCATATAAAGATATAAACTCTACCACATTTTTCAGTTTTATCAAAATCGACGGATGAAATGTCTGACGCTTGCATTGTAAGTATATTATAATTCCTTGTGAAAGATAAAGAATGGTTACTTTAATTTCTTTAGTAGTATTTATCAAATGAAAAAGAGAAGACTTTTCAGTTTAAGATAGTGCTATAAAGAAATGCAAACAGCAACTCAGTCTGATAATAACTTTGTGAGGGAAGTCCATTCTTTTATAGAATAAATCAAGGAACACAATTTTATTTGTCCTCCTACTAAAAAATTACGATTTAAAATTTAAAAACGATGTATTTTAAAGAACAATTAAGAAATGGCAATTAGTTAAAAAAAAATATATATATATATTAAACTAATGTGGTATCAGTAAGACAAGATGGAAGCAGCTAACTCTCAGCGGATCAGTCTTTCAAAAAGAAATAAAGATTTTTTTTTTCTTTTTCATTTTTTCGCTTTCAGATTCCAATCTATCTTCTTCACTGCTCAGCATAGCATGCGCGTGCGCAGACATGGTCAAAGAGAAATAAAAGAGGCTCTTTAAAAAAGCAAATCTTGCATCGAATGAAGTTTTCAATTTCACCCTTCATACGTCACGGGTATTAAGCGCTCTCTCTTTGCCATTGTAACAAATTTTGCGCTCTTACGCTGCTCCACCCTCCTCTGGGATTGGGGATGAAATGATCGGATAAACCCCCCAGGTAGATCCACACCGTGGGTGGCATGTATGCCTGAGAATTTTTTCAGAAAGATGATTTCGCACAGAACACGCTCCGTTGAATTCTGGTAGCGCTTTTACGTATTAGCATATAAATTGGGAAACTTCTTTTTTATTATTTGTGTGTATAAAAGTAATGGAGTTTTTTTAATGTTTGCGCAGAAGTGTTATTTTTTTTTAATTCAAAGTGATAATGGAATGCTTAGGGGAGATATCAAGTATAATGAAGTGGCTGCTTCTGGTGGGAAAGTGGATGATATAGATGATACCTTTCCTTTTTTTTTTTTTTTTTTTTTTTTTAAATCTAGTAATTGTTAAAGGTGGTGGATGGGGAGAGGGAAGACAGAATCGGAGAGTATTAATGATTTAGAGGAAGTGATTAAAAGAAGATGGGTTTACTTTATAAATCATTTTATAAAAGTTTTTTTAGAAAATCAGCAGCAGGTTGAAAAAAAAATATCAGGAATACAGAAATGAAAAATTGCAGCATTTTAAAGGCGGTTATTCCATATCTTCAAAAGGTCTTATCATAAAATGTAGCATTACCACCAGCTTTAGACCCCCCCACCCCCCAAAAAATAAAAATAAAATAAAATAAAATAAAATAAAATTATCAGAGAATAATTTCAAATTCTTAGAAAATTTTCAAGCATATGTCATAAATCGTTTGGAGTATTTTTTTAAATGTATTTTTTAAATTGGGTTTGATTATTACTGAGATGTTTGTCCAGAAATACATAGATTTCTCTGAGGTTCTACTTCTTTTTTTAGTACTATTTGACAAAAAGGAATAAATTTTTTCTTTCACAATCATTAGATCCTAACCTCCAATTGTTCTTTCAATTACAGAAGCCTAGTTTTCAATAATCCCTTTCAGCAATGTAAAATGGCGATATTTTCGCGGGCACGAATGGAAACATACCTCATATTTTATAGGGAAACTGGCGAATTACGGAGATTCTACAGTTAGTTGCATCTCGATACAAACTCCTGCACTTTCATAAATTGATGATCAAAGCAGATCAAGTCCATAAAACATTATATATACATATAGTTATCATTACATATACGTAGTTAACATTAATAAATAGATTTAGATGTAAACGTTAATGACTTCTCTGACTTTCATTTAGAATCATAGGACACTAGCATCATTTGTAGCTCACATTTTCAACTTACACTGTAAAAACACACACTTGTTTCTTATTCTAGGAAAATATAATATAATCACGAACGATACAATAACCTTTTCCGAGTTATTCCCGATTCCGAAAAAACTTTTTTATCTTTAGAAATCTTCAAAACCTAATATAGTTTCAAGTTTGAAAGAATGATTTAAAAAATCAAAGTTTCTTTTGCAGTCACTGATTTTCGGAAGCGCTTCCGAGTAGATTTTATAGTGCATTAATCAGTTTTCTCAAACAAGAATACAGTCCTCCCCACTTAATCGGGTCACGGATAATCGAATACCCCGCTTATTCGAAAAGAATCCTCCGGAACCGAATTTATTCCTAGTGATTCTATGTTATTTTTCCCCGCTTTTACCGAATACTTTTTACGAAGGTCCCCGCTTAATCGAATAACAACTGTGTGACCGATGTTTGAAAATAGGCACGGAAAGCACGTTTCAGCTGGAATTTCCTTCCATCTTTTGTCATTTTCGGTTCCTTTACGCTGAAAACAAATTTTCAGTTCTTCTTGCAATGATTTCGGTTAGCAAGCGTATAATGGACCGGTCAAATGATTTCCCCACCATCACTTCTTGCTGTTAACCAGGCTTGAATGGCAATGCGCCGTCACTTCGAGACTCGAGATGGTAGTTGTGATATTTTGCACTCATTCGAAAAATAACTCGATATTTACTCCTTTAAAATTCCACTTAAATAAACCGCTTTATACAATTTTTTAGGGCAGTATAAGTAACTTAAATTAGAAATAACAAAGTTTTGACCAAATTCAAACGATCTGCATTAAGTATGATGTAAATCATATAAATGTATGTACTGACATTAAATTAATACCTATTTACTTTATATTAGCATTTGTATTTATTTTAGTTTATGTTATTCTATTAACGATTTATTATGCTGTTAATTAAATATACCGTAGATGGTTATTTTGGCTTTTTATTACGCATTAAATATTACAGTTATGACTCCCCGTTTAATCAAATACACCGCTTAATCTAATATTTTTCTGGAACCGCCAATATTCGTTTAAGCGGGAAGGACTGTATAGGTTTTTCAGATGCTATCAATCCTCAAGTAAACAATTTCATGTTCAACAAACATGTTTTACTGATAAACATGATAAATGAACACCATTAACATTAACCTTAAAATTAATATTACTTTGTTATTCCTGCATGTATAAATTCTGTTACACAGTTGAAAATGTTTAATTGAGAATGGATAGCATCCTAAAACCAATATTCTGGTTTGAGAAAACTAATTAACACCCTAATAAAAACCACTCGAAAAGGTTTCTGAAAATATGTGGCAGCAAAATAAACCTTGTTTTTATAAATGTTTCTTTGAATCTCGAAAATATATCGGTTTCTGAGGGTTTATAAAGATAAAAAACGTTTTCCGGAAATCATGGGTAACTCGAAAAAGGTTATTGTATGCTTTCATTGCTGTTTAAAATATATTTTCGTAGATTAAAAAAACATTTGACTTTTTTTACAGAGAGAGCTTGATAGCTTGTTACAGAAAATAACAAATTATGGTCTATAGAGTAAGATTTTTTCTAAAACTCAGTTGAATGAAAATGTAGACTTCATCTGCTTTGATTCTGAATACTTCAATCATTAAACAGATGCAAAAACTTTAAAGATCATGAAGTTGATTAATCAACATATCTGACACAACAGTTTCAATTCAATTACTGCAACTTTCCTGTCTGTTTCTATGGGTACGGTTACATTTGTTGACAGATATTACGAAATGTAATCTCCAAATGAAAGGCTATAAAATAAATCATACTCAGGAAATTACTTTTCATCTATCAACATGATTCATAAAAGCAATTACGAAAAGAAATTGTTATTCAAAACAAGGAAGTTTACGTTTATAAATAAATACTTTATATAAACATTTCATCGCATATCCAAGAAATTAAGACATTTGAACAATCAATAAACTGTTTAAGTAATTATAAATATAAATAATGTAATATTAAGATTAATGATACTAATATCCTGTTTTTGTCTTCAATAATATATGTTTTTTTTTTACACTTACTTGTATTCCAGACTCTTAAAAGGAGAGATGCGGCGATTTTATGCTGCAATTGTAACTAATTAAAATTGTGTTTCTTTCTTTAAAGTTTAAATCCACTTTTTATACAAGTCATAAAAAGAAACTTACGCTTGCTCAAAAAACAACATAGAATATTATAGTATTAGCAAAGAATGAGAATCTAAAAAGACTTGACTTTCCGGATTACATTACCCTGATGACGGATTCCAGATAAAGACAAAGACGGATATAAAACATAAATACAAGGTAAGCTAATTTTCCCTACCTATGCTTTTAATATTGAGATATGAATAAATAATAAACTATGGGGAACAACGAATTTCGCGCAAACAGTTTGTTGGATAAGTTGAAATACGTCTAACAAAATTAGGCAGTTATACTTTTAGGAACACTATTAGCTTCATTCAATATGTCGAACTTCTTTCCTCATCACCTTGCCATGTAGGGCTTCAATGCGACAAAAAATTTCAAAATTTTACGAAAATAATGAAATAATTTAATATTTAAGAAAATAATTTAAATGTTTTGGTATTTTCTCGAGGCTTGAAAACTATTCTAAGTGTTTACAAAAAACCGCATCTATGCGAGTAAAGAATGATTAATAATTGTACTAAAATTATATCAGCGGCGTAAGCATAGAGGAAGAAAGGGGTAAACGCCCGCGGCGTTAAATTTCAAAGGGCGCCAAAACATAAAACTTTGATTTATAACAGCTCATAGCTAGCCAGTAGCCATAAAGGAGGCGATATAATATTTTGAATGGCCCCGGGTACTCGCTCAAAACTCACCCTATTCCGCTGAATACCACAAAAAAGATTTCATTCTTGCATCCTGTTTTAATGCACTCTAAAAACACCAGTATGATTGTCACATGATAAAGTTGGCCAACATCTTTCGCTTTGTTTACCAGTTTCAAATGAGCACTTTGAAAATTTTAAAATACATAATCAGTTCTTAGTTTTGATCTTTTTGAGAAACGTTTACAGATTTACTTTAACTAAAAATATCCTGTAATAGTGCAAAAAACTATTTGACTTATTATATCGGTCTTTCATCAGTTGTGCATATGGAGGTAAAAAGTTTCATCACACGAAGAAATGGATAAATGGATTTCTCATCGGATACATTTTTTTTTAAATTCATCATAAATAAATATATATATTTGTTATCAGAAAATCAAATTTTAAAGGTAATTCAAAACAAAATTTTGATAAATTATCAAAAACGTAACTAGATTACATCTTTCAAACATTTGCGAATTGGTGATTTTCTTTATTGTGGTTGCATTTAGACAAAAACTAATGTATGAGCGCTTTTAACATTTTCTCTTCAAGTAATAAATCTAAAGGATTTTTGTGAGGTTTGTCCATATAGATAACGAAAAATCATTTTAAAATTTATATCTGAATTTCGTAATTTTTTTAAAACTCCTTCCCCTTAATATCGTTTATATTTGTAATGAAATGTACAATAAAATTAGTATTTTTTATCGAAAATTATTTTACTTACATTAAAAAGAAATTTTGGTTCTCAAAGTTGTAAGAGAAATGTATACTGATAAAATACTGACAGCAAAAGATTGGTCTAAAAATAAAACAAAAATATCAAGAGTTACATGTTACGCGTTATTTATAAGAGAGAAAATCTTTCAGGATTATATAATTGCGGAACAGAAACTCTCTGATAGAAATAATCGGAGGAAAAAAGAACTTTGATGCTTTTCTTTTTCATATAAGTTTTCTCTAATTAAAAAAAATTCGTTTTTTCCTCGTATATAAAGCAGGGTTATTACAGGGTTAAGCAGTATTGTTCTAAAGTAAAATATTAATATTTATTTAATTCTGATCCCATAAATGAATATGGACATCCTTGAATTCTTTAATAATACACCGAAATTTCAAAATTGTAGTCATATATTTAGAAGATTTTTTTTTTTTTTTTTTTTTTTTTTTTTTTTTTTTTTTTTGTAAAAGACATTAAAAAGCGTAAAATTTAACAAATATATACATTTCTTGCAACAAAACAAATCAAAATTAAGGAGATACGCCTAAAAAATTTCTTATTGAAAAAAAAGGGTAAAATAATAAATATTATTATTTAGAATAAAAATCTATAGTATGATTTTTCACTAAAAGATACTGATAACACTACCTACTTCTTGAATTAATATACAATAATTTCGTACCAAAAAAATCTTTTATTTTTTTCCTAGAAATTTCTCTTAATCCTTAAATGGGTAATTTTTTATTTTGTTTCGAAAAAAATTATATATGATTCTCAGAAAGGTTTATTACACAGGAAAAATAATGAAAAAAAATCAGAGATACATTTTTCATACAATACACCAACCTTTTCGTATGTTGCACATCTGCAATACAAGTAAAAACTGCTGTCGTGTGGCTGTTTTCGCTAAAATATTTAATTCCCACGATAGAATACGTTCTAGAAATTACGTAGTTCAGAGAATTTGACTTTACACCAGAAAGTTTCAATGATTAATTTCGCTTTATTTAAATACGGAATGTCAGTTATTAATTAAAACAAATATTGCTATTTTAATTTTCTGGTGTGAATTAGGTATATATGAATAATAAAAAAAATCTATTAAATTCAAAATACTGTTATTTGCATATAGGCAAAGCTACGCACTAAAGGGTTAATTTGTGATTAGTGCGCAGCAATCTTTTTTTACAGGCCGTACTTGGAAGAGTATTTGGAGATTCTTTTGCTCAATTTCTGAGATTAAGCGAAAGAGAAGGGTAATGTTATTAGTTGCGTAGCCCGATCTCTTCCAAAGGGTGATACTTCAGTTGCTATTTGCTCGAAGATATTCGACTTCCAAATGAAAAAGCAACTTTGTAAATGTGTTGAATTGTTTCCCTTTCAAATCCAACTGTTCTTTATTTTTTCTTTATTTGAAACTGAGCTTTATGTCAATATTTTATAAATAACTACTAATTGCTTGCTTTGTTCATAGTGTGTGAATATCAGTGTTGCCAATAAAAGATGAAATTTTCAACAGAAAAAAGTTAAAAAACAATTGAGCACTTTTTTTATTTCAATTTATTTCTTGACAATGTTTAGATGTATGTTTGTTTTACTATTTATGCATTTATACTTTTTCTTAATAAATCTCGGATTTATTATTAAATAAGTGTATTATGGCTGTATTAGACAAATACAAATTATACCTAGTGTAGCACATCTCCTTGTGTTACATAGTCACATTCATCCATGAATATCACAGCGTGCGATCTAATAGAACCTCAATCTTTTATCAAATAATTGTAAGTTTATCTTGCATTAATCTAAACAATTATTTATTTTAGCTAAAATTATAAATTAATACAAGACGCTAATTTTTAAAGGACATTTCTAAGTAAAATCAGTGAGCTGAGCTTGATGATTATTCGATGGAAACGGAGAATCTTTTCAAGTAACAAGGTAACATCCTTTTACTTTTTGATCCGTTTACGACCAATCCATTTCCCGTAAGCTCTTTTGGATATCATTAAATTCGTTTTTGGATTTTCAAAATTTAAATGGAAGTATTCTCATGACGTCACAGTTGGTAAGATGGCGGCGTGACCGTTTGTTTACGCTTTGGATTCACCAAGTTTTTTTTTTTTTTTTTTCGCTATTTCTCTTTGCAACGTTATTTTGTTGTCTCATTTATGAGCTCAGAAACAAAATTAATAAAAATACAAGCATATTCTTTCATTATTTAACTACTAAATAATGAAAAATTTGGTAAAAGCATGATTTCTAGAATTTAAATGAAAAAGATTCTAAATACTAAAAATTAACATTGAAATTGTGAAGTAAAAGCATTTTTAAATAAAAAATTACATAATTTATAAATAAACCTCAATTTAAACACTCTAAATTCCAATCATTTATACAGACATTGGCTAGCCTAATTTATTTTAACGTTATATTTCTAATAAATTTGATAATTGATACAAAATTAGTCTGAAATTAAATGAATATTCCACGCATTTCAATCCTTTTAGTAAGCTGAATAAAAAATAAGTTAATTCCTGAAGACTGTAATGCTTTCCAATGGAAACTGAACGATTTTCCAATGTTTTCCAAAACAGCTGTTTTTTTTATAGCCTCAAACCGGGAGGAAGAATATGGTCCAGTTTTTATTCCTTGCATTAGAAGTAACATTCGGAAAAAAAACCGCAACACATAATTCTACCATAAGGGCAGACGATTTTAGGAAATAGTAAAAATCCCACTCTGTTTTACACACACTAAAAGTATTATATTTAATTAACAAGTGTAGATTGGAAGAAAAAACATTATAAGTAAAACATTATGAGCAAAACATTATAAGTAATTATAGAACTTTATTGTAATCAAGATTGTGCTCGAAACATCGTTAATATTTAGTAATATTCCTTTCCCGTAAGTATTTCATTCTTTATTAATCAAAAAGTAAAAAATAATTGCATAGTGAAATTTCGTTCTAAATAAAATTCTTTCCATGTAATCTAACGAAATCTCAGTTTTATAAAATAGTTGTCAGTTTATTTGGCCATAATCTAAATAACTGCTTTTCGGCTAAAGCTACAAAATAATGCTAGACCCTAATGATGACAAAAGAATGTTTCCAGATAAAAAAAAAAAAAAAAAAGTTCACTAGAGCTCAATGATTATTCGATAACAGAGTTTGATTACTACATAGACGGTGAATCTTCTCAAGAAAAAAGGCGAGCATCCTTTTATTTTCGTTCTATTTAAACCATTTCACGAAAGCTCTTTAGAATATAATTTCACTTAAAAATTTAATTAGCTAACTGTGTTGCTGACAATTACCTGATATCTGCGTTGAAAAGAAAATCTATAATAATAAATATCGTAATAAAATTTTATCCGTTACTATAGCTATAAGGCCAATGTCAGTAAAAACGAAATTGTAGTACATAATTTTGCAATAAATATACAGACGATTTTGGAAAATAATAAAAATGATACTATTTTTCACATAAACTAAAATAACAATACAATATTTTATTAACGATTTCTTTATTTTGGATACATTGCATAAATTTACAGAGCTTTACTATAATCAGGATTGTTTTTGGAATCTCATTAATATTTAATAGTTTTTACACTGTTTATTACTTAAAACGTAAAAAACCAGGAAAAGCAAACAAACATAAGATGAAACTGTGTTTTAACCCTTTATCTACTGACGGTACTTATAAGTACTATTAAAATAACTTGTTATAAAATTCATTTAATACATCGATTAGTTGCATTACAGTTTAGAATGAGTTATAGATACACTACTTTACCTTTTTCCAAGAGTATTATTGGTTACACAAAACAAAAATATTTTTAAAAGGAGGATTTCTTTTGCCTTTGCATCTTTTCAGCGTCCTTGGCATTGGAAAGGGGGGGGGGGGATTTTTCAATTCAGAAATATTTCTATATCTCTATTTTAAGAACATTATATTTATACATTTCCTAATTCCAAAATACTAAGAAAAATATTTAAAATAAAAGATATGAGTGAGGTTATAAATATTGCACAAAATCCCTATAAATTTAAATTTAATGAATCCTTCCAAATCCTTCAATCCTTTTAAAATCATTCTAAAATTTATTAAACGATTATGTAAATCTTCTAATGTAGTTTAAACAATTCACGAAAAATGCTTTAAAAGATAAAATTTTCATGAATTCACAATTCAGTACATAAAGGGTTAATCGTCCAATAAAGTTCCTTTAAAAAAGTCTAATGAAAACTGAACTTCTTCAAACAACAGTTTATTCGACCATAATCTAAATAACTATGTTTTAGTTAATTTACAAACTAATACGTGAACTTAATAATGACTAAACGTTTTTAGTTAAAAGAAGTTTATTAGATCTTGATGATTATTCGATAAAAGTGTGTTGATCTTTAATTATTACTCATAAACAATTATATATCTAAATAGTTTTTGCGGTACTGTAAAAGAACATTAAATTTTACTTCGACTATTTTCCTTGAGGGAAGATATCGTGCACTTCTATAACGTATATCAGTTTCACAACGCGCACTTCAAACAATCATGAGAGTAAAGAGATTAAAGTATTTTATGTGTCCCTGTAAATGAACAATAAATGCTACGCACATCATTTTCAATAGGACACATGCTGCAGTATGTATCAGCATTGCGCATCAATTTTGTAATGTTTAAAGTATAGTATAACGAACTATTAATGCAACTTTTTCTATACTTCACAGAAAGCATGTCTTGAAATTAATCACCCAGATGTTTCGACAACTTCAAAACCCAATTATATGAGAAAAGAACTCAATTAGTGAACTATAAACACTTTAACGAACAGTGGTGAACTTTATGTTTCTTCCTTGTTTTAATGACTGTTATTGCGCAACATAGGAGTAACTTTCCGAAACAGATGTATTTGACTTTCAACAGACGATTGTATATTTTTATCTCGCGGCGTGTGTTTTTCGCCGCTTCTGTTTTATCATTCTCTAAAATGTAGTTGCTCCCATAAGACGGAGTTTCTTAGTACCCCATAACAATATATCTATATTTAACTTTAATGGGGTCCTTATTTAAGTGTAAATACACATATTAATCTAAATTATTTTTCCAGAATCCCACATGGATATAACAACGTTTACAAAAATGTTTTTTCAGAGAATAATGCTTTCAAATAAAAATATATCTTTGCGCAAAACAAATGAATAAATCAGTGCACGAGCGATTGTGACGGATCCCTTGGATACTCCACGCAGACAGTGACAAATCCCGAGCCGACGCGAAATTGATGTATAAAAGGTAAGAGAATTTTTCTTACCTCTTTAATATGTGCAGCATAAAAGCCACAAGAAGATATTTTAATTTCCATTTAGATTTTTCATGAGAGAGCGCGATTTCACTACGGAGTGCTTTTGGCTTAACACTTACACTCACACACCATAAATTCTAACAGCATGTTCTAATCCACCCCAATGACAGACAATTTCATTATGTTTAAAGTATCGCAACATTTTTAAAATGTACTTTGTCTGCAGGCTATAATATATCTGAGTTCTTTTGAGAGTCCCTACAAACGAACTATGAATGTTACACGCTTCGTTTTTAATAGGGAACGTGATATGGCAGAACTTAATAACATATCTCAATTATGTGGAAATAAAAGTATATTTACGAGAGCCAGAACTGGACAGACGGACGAAGCGGATTCATAAAAACTTTTCGATTATATAAGATAGTGATAAAAAAAGAAAAATGCTCAATAAAATGTTTTTCTAAATAATTTTTTTATACATAATCTAATGAAACCTCAATTTTATCCGACAATTGACAGTTTATTTGGCCATAATCTAAACAACTGTTTTTCGGCTAAAGTTACAAACTAATACAAGACTCTAATGATGACTAAAGAACGTTTCTAGATAAAATAAGTTCACTAGAGCTTGATGATTATTCGATGAAAGTGTTTGATTACACGAACAGAGAATCTCCTCAACAAAAAAGGGAGCATCCTTTTACTTTCGTCCCATTCAGTCCATCTCACGTAAGCTCTTGTTAAATTTGTGAATGGCACCCACGCAGTTAATTTGTACGCCACGTCTGCTGCAGCGAACTAACCTATGTGTAGTCTCCGTGTTAAGTAAACGAGACGGCTAATGGGATTAGCAGCATGGACCAATCTTTTCCAGGGGTTCACTTCAGCGGCTGTTACGCGGAAAAAATTCGATCGTTCTGGTAAAAAAGAGGACTTGGATTGTACTAAATAAGATGGCTGTGGAAGTTTTCTTTTGATAGTAGGCAGCGATAGTTTGTGTAATGTGGCGTAGGAGTGATCGATTGGCGGAGTTAGTAGATCGGAAGGAAACAGCAGTTTAGATGTACAGTGCAGCACATTTTTTTTTATGAGTTTTTCATTTATATGTTTTTTCATAACTTAGGTTACAATTTATTTTATTGCATTGTAACATTCCATTGTTTCGTTTATAGGACTCAAGTAAATTATTAATTTCGTTTATACGATTATTTCCTTGGAGAATTAATTTTGAGTTCGAAATTCATGCTAGAGTTAGGCAGACCGCACGTCGAGACGAAGACTCAAACAACATGCCGCGCGTCTTAAAAGAAGAAACAGGTTTGAAACAAAAACCTGTTTCTTCTCTTAAGACGCGCATCATGTTGCTTATGTCACCTTGATGTGCTGCTTGACTAAGAGTATGTTGTTGTGTGTTGTTTTTTAAGGTGCGATTAGACTACGTTCAGCGTCATTGGAACCTTTGATGTGGTCAGGAAGCTCTGTTACAGGTCAAAGGTCAGTGGAAGAGATCCCTGACATGTTTATCACCGCCTTTTTCTTTTGTCGAAACTCCCCTAACGTTTGTTGATGACCAGAGAATATTTGGAAGAGAAAGACCAGAGAAATAATCTGCAACTTTTGAAGCGGATTTTGAAAATGTTGTTTGAACGGATCCTTACGACCGATTATCTGCGCGAGGGATTTTGGGGGCTCCCCTCGGCCGAGGGCGTATAGACGTTCATCTGTGACGGTGGCTGTACTGAGTTCAACTCCCAATGATTCCATTGCTCACACGTAGTGTGGAGTTCCCAGCTGTATTTGTGTCGTCCGGTGGATCCTCTGTAACAAGTTTATTACTTTGTGTATGGAAGAATGTATATGAAGAAATGAATAAGAAGATGCATGTAAGAAAGGGGAGAAATTTGTGTGAAGTTTTGTATGTCTTGTAAGAATTTGTAAGTAAAATATCATTTGAGACAATAGCCATAGCAGCTAAAAGGTTTCAAAGCAACCGCATTTAAAGATCTAAATGAGGGATATAGTCTAAGGAAGCAGTGACCTCTCTGTATGTCTTTCTAGTGGAATATAAATAGTATACGGTAGAAAATCAAGGACAACTTCGAGCGGTCAGGCAGGCGACCGAGACATTGGATTAGAATTCATCGAACTTCCTATCAACTTAGCAGAATCTCTCACCCGCCCGCTGGTTCTTCATTGCTGAGCAAGAAATAATGCTCGACTAACATTTTCCACATATATATATATATATATATATATATATATATATATTAATCTACAACTGTATTGAAACTCATATAAAATAGTAGCTTCATTTGATAGAAAAGAAAACATTCTTTGAACTAAATTCTATTAATAAGGCTTTGTATCAGGAGTCAAATATATTCTTCACATCAAACATCCATAAAAGTCTTTAAAAATAAAACTTGATAACAACTAATAATATTTTAGTATTATTTATAAGATCTATATTTAAACAAGACAGAAAAAATATATTAATAAAGATGTATTTAATAAATATACGCATATCAATCTAATCACCACAAGAATCAAACAGAAAATACAGGTAAAAACATTTCGTATTTTCCAATGTTTTTAATATACACATTATGTGACTACACGAATTAAATTATCATTTTTATTTTTGCTTAAACTATTTTAATGTTAATGTAGAAAAGATCTAACCGACCAGATAAAAATGACTTCATTGAAATGTTAGAATTATGTTATGCGGCCCCTTACTATGTTTCAGCGCGATGAAAAAAAATTTTTGGTTATACGTTATTTACAAATGGATAAATGATACCCCACTGCATTAAGAAGAAATGAAACATTCCTTTAAAATATTAAGGCTAAGGGGGGAAATTGAAACGTTTATACTTGAAACATGTGCTTTTTTATATGTGCTTTGTTGCACTTATTTTTCTTCCCAGAATTTCGAGCATAAACTTTATTTAGATTTAAATTATTTCGCTCTAGCTCTGTTTTTCTAGACTTAATGTCTTCGTAATAATTTCGTCTATTGCTATAGTAATATATACATAATTTATTTCTAAAAATATAATTTTCACAAATGTGAAAGCTAAATTATTACTGATATATCTTTAATCGAAGTACATAACAAAAAATATTTACTGTATGTTATATTTTCTTAATATTCATATACATAGATTACATAAACGTGAAATGCATAAGAAAACATCAAATGAGTTATTTTATAAGCAGGTTTGTATAATGAAAATACCTACATTTCGTACGTCATACCGTATTTGTGTAAAAGAATTAAATAATAACTTTTTTGTTTAATTAAATTAAATGATTTAACAAAATAAAATTTCATTGAAAAATGCTCTTAATTGCACGAAAACAGTTACATAATCTTATTTAAATATGTTATATTTGGCCTAAAACTGTGTAGTGTTAAAGTTAATTTTAATTACACTTTTCTTTCTTTCTTCTATTATTTTGGTTATACGTTTCTTATATATAAGCGATTATAAAAAATGTAAGCGCGGGGTTTAGGTTTCAGAGTACTATGCAGTTTAGTATGAAATGTAAAATTCTGACGCTTTAATGTAGGTACCATAGAAGCGAATTTCCCTTACCTCTGCTTTCGAGGGCAAAGTAACTCTATTTAAAATTTTAAAGTTATATATTTTGGGCTTGCATAAATAAATTTACTGTTTCCACACACAGCTTTAAAGAAGGTTTGGGCCTCGCAGTATATAGCACGCAAATCTAGTAGTATGGTGGCTGGTTTATTTCGGAAATTAATCATCCCTGCAAAATAAAAAGTGTAATCTCCCATTCTTTTTTTCCCCTTTCTCTTCTTCTTTTCTATTTTTACAAGCTTTCCTCTTTTTAAGCTACCTCACATGTTACGGTACACGAAAATCTCTACAGAATGTGATACTGCACGGCAACGAAACATTATCCAATTTCTCGTACAGACCATCTCTAACTGCTCCATCAGTCTCTTTCACGGCAGAAAAAACAAAGCGTTAATATAGAAAAGAAAGTTTACAACAAAGCACGCTAAATTTTTTCACTCTCTCAACCATTAGCTGCAGCACGCGCCTCTTAAAATTTTGTAATTGGATAAGCATTTTTTCACTTGGTTTAATTAGTATTCAAATTTGTTTGCTCGTTTTTATCGCTCTTTTTTTACAGTTCGGTTGAGAGATTATTAGAAGTACAAATGAAAATGGAAACTCCTGTGTTGAAACATAAAGCTCGGCGAATAATTTGTTTTAAGATTTTTTTTTTGTGTTGCCATTTTTTATTTCAGAACTTTCGCATAAGGAACCTGAATGAGAGTTTTGTTTGTTCGAGTTTTGCTTTAATAGTCTTGCTGGTAGTTTGCGCTATAATTTAACGTAAAGTGTTGTTCATGATTTTAAGTAGTTTCATATATATTTTTTAAGTTTACAATTTTTTATTTAAATTTTCTTCTGGTAATGTGAATGTTTGAAAAGAGACCATTAAAAACAGCCACTTTGAAATTCTCGTTTTTCGAAAAGTGATTTTTATTACAATCGTGATTCCAGTTAATTTGTTGCAAAACTTTTTAGAACCAAAGTAATTGAAGATGTTTTTCACTTAAATAGCCAACTTATTTACGTTTTTCTTGTGTGAAACAAAGAAAAAAAAAGGCACTTATTTCATTTAAGTGAAAGAGTAAATTTTCTAAGCAGCATTTTGTAGATTCAAAAACCACAAATGCTAAAAAATTAATTGTACATTGTTTTTCATATCATTTTAGATTGTAAGTTTTTCTATTTAAAATTAAAGTCTATTAAAATTATATTTATTTTAATTTTTTTTTATGTTAATGAACTTTTTTTTTTAAACTAAAAGTTTTCAGCAATTTATTTTCTCTCTCTTTTTTTTTTTTTTTTTTTTTTTTTTTTTTTTTTTAAACTTTTCTTACAAAATAGTGCCTTGAACATGTAAAAACACTGAATAAAGCCCTTTCTTATTAAATTAAGAAAGGTATATATGCAGGGCAAACTATTTAATGCTATTAGTTCAAATTACGAAGAAAGAGGCAATTACTTAATCGTAATTCTTTGATATGCATGCTAATTACAAAAAAATTATTTTCATTAAATGAAATGATGCATGCATATTTCTTTCGCCTAATATGTTGGTTTGCTCTTTTTTTGGATTTTTTTTTTCCGCTTCATTATAGAACAGAACAATATCGTACACTTTTGTAACTAAAATTATGATAAACAAAATCCAATTTGAGCTTTTAAAAGTTTACTACCCTAATATGTCTACTTTAAAATTTCTTTTGAACGGAAACGTTATGATATTATGAAGCAATGAACAAAACAAAAGGATGGTAAAAATCTTGGGGCATAAGATACCTAATTTTTCTCTAATTTTAATATTTATTGACAATATTCCATATAATGTGTTCTACATTCTATTGAAAATCAAATACAGACTTACAAGGAAATGTGTAAAATTAAAAGTATGTACCAGTTTGAATATCTTACTTAACAAATTCACAAATTTAGTGCTAATAGAAAAACTCAAAAAATAGTTTAAAGGAGAATGTCATATTAACCTTGAGTATATACATAAAATAATTACTAATTTACTAAAAAAAGTGCTTAAAATTTATTAAAATCATTCCATTCCTCATATAAACTGGTCTTAAAAAAATTAAAACCATTGATATTAAAACCACATCTAAAAAGGTGTTACATTAATCCCGAAATCTTTCAATCACAAATGTGCTCATTTTCAAGGGGATATCTATATTATTAGATCAAATCTTTACTACACTAAAATCATCCCCTTGAAAATGATCACGCTTGTGATTGAAAGATATCGAGGTTAATGAGGTTAATGTAACATCTTTTTACATTTATTTTTAACATCAATAGTTTTAAGTTTTTTAAGACCAGTTTATATGTAATGGAATTGTCTTAATAAATTTTATGCACATTTTTTTTAGTAAATTAGTAATTATTTTATGTAAGTTTGGTGCATTTTTTTTTTTTTTTTTTTTTTTTTTTTTTTTTTTTTTTATGTGTGATTACTTTTAGCGTCCTACATACTCGTATATGGTATTTTTTTTTTCTGTTAACTACGCTGAAATTTAGAAAAGATCTCTAAAAATTAATGAAAATATACTAAATTAGTCGGATGTGCCAATCCCAAAACTTTCTTCTATCCCATACATATTAATACTTTAAAATTCTCTATCACAGTGTCAAAAATAAATGGCAACCTATGCCCATCATGAGAATTCTAAAGATATGAAATTCCCTGCATTAGTTCTTGAGATATGACTATCTCTAAAATCGTGTAAATCCTGTAAAATGCAGCACAGAAGCGCCACCTATTGTGTGATTTACATTAAAAACTAATCCACAACAACTTATGTCAATATCTAACTGAATCTGGTTTGATGAAAATCCATGCATTAGCTTTTGAGATAAAGCTATTGCGGTAATCGTGGAAAACGCAGCATAGCAGCGCCACCTGTTGAGCGATTTACACCAAAATATAATCAGCACCAATTCATATCAAGGTATACCTGAATCTGATGTTGGGTGAAAACTCGTGCATTAGTTCTTGAGATAAAGTTAATGCGGAAATCGTCAAAAAGACAGCATAGCAGCGCCATCTTTTGGGCGATTTACACAAAAAAGTAATCAGTAACAATTTATATTAGGGACTAACTGAATCTGAAGTTTTATTAAATTCCGTGCATTAGTTCTTGAGATAGAGCACTCACAAAATTTGTGTCACATACAGACAGACATAGACACAGATACACAGACTCACAGACAGCCATTTTATAAAAAAAGACATGTCTCTTGGGATGTCTGACCCTTAAAACATGTAAATCTATAGAAAATCGGAATTCGAAAACGTTCACGAATACGATACTTTCTTCTTGTAAAGATAGATGAAAATAAAAAGCTATAATTTTAATGTTATATTTCTTTATGTTAAATGTTTTTGCTATTAAAAAAGATTCATTAATTTTTTTTTAATCCATTTAATAATTCTTTAAAATATTTCCTTAAAGAGTTAAATCTCATCTGCTCTGATAATATTGTTTACAGTATAGAAATATTAACATCTTTAGATCCATCTTATTCTTCAATCTTTAGAAGAAGAAAGCATTGGAATCGCGAAAATTTTCTACTTCCGGTTTTCGACGGATTCACACGTTTTATAAGGTCTTAAACACATTTGACTGTTATTAGAAAATGTCTTTCCGTGAGTCTGTGTGTGTGTGTCTGTCTGTATGTGACACAAATTTTATGGGCGCTCTATCTCAAGAACTAATGCATGAAATTTAATAAAACTTCAGATTCAGTTAGACCTTGACAGAAATCAGTGCTGATTAGGTTTAGAGGTAAATCGCTCAACAAGTGGCGCTGCTATGCCATATTTTTCACGACTTCCACGATAGCTACATCTCAAGAACTAATGCGCGGAATTTCATCAAACGTCAGATTCCGTTAGTCATTGATATAATTTGGTGCTGATAACCTTTTGGTGTAAATCGGCCAGTAGCTGCCGCTGTTATGCTTCATTTTTCACTATTTCCGCAACCGTTGTCATTTAGTTTTCGTTGCAGACGATTTCATTTATATATTGAAAAGTTTTTTGATAGCCATGATAATTTTAGCATATTTTGATTTTGAAATAGTTTATTGTCAACCTTATATTCAAAGAAGCAAAGATTGGTATGTATCAATTTTCAGAAGTCTGATTATTCTTTTTTTCTAACTCAGAATGTACGACCAAATCCTCCAGTTGAAAGAATAATTATGTTTGTTATCAGGGCTTAATTTCTATCAAAAAAAAAAAAAAAAAAAAAAAAAAAAATCAGAGCTCTAATTTTCTGCAGTAATAAAAAACTTAGTTTACTCCCCTTTCCGCCCTTCGACTTGAATATTTATATTTTATACATTATTTAAGAAATGTAAAACAATTTCCTCTTGAGAGAGAAAAAATAAACATTTTGACTATGTCTATATTCCATTATACATATAATAAAATTTAATAAATGAACACAGCATAAAGATTAAAATAATGAGTGGGAAATTTTCGAAAAATCATATTCGCCGAGGATTTTCTTTTTTTATATGAATTAGCAAAGCACAAAAAGCAGGAATTGAGTGAGCAAGCAGTATTTACAAAATCTATGCTAGGTTCCAATTAATAGTTAAATACTCACTAAAAATAAAGAAGTACTGGAACTTCGTTCCTGTGAGCTTTAGTGCAAATTAAACACCGGGTGGAGCTAATTAAGTTGACAAGACTATTTTACAAACACCAACAAAAAGCTGCGAGTAAACACAACAAGGGCTCCGGAGCGCGGTATTTATGAGCTCCAGTGAATTCCGACAAATAATAATTTAAGTAATCACTGAAAGCAAAGAAGTACCGGAGCTGAGCTACTGTGAGCTCTGGTGCAAATTAACCATTGTTTGTTACACTAAAAACTTTAAATACCTAAAGCTATTTCTGTCTAACATAACGTAATATCATTGTGAAAAAAAAAAATATGTTATCCAATATTTATTGATTCCTGTTAGAAAACAATGAAAAGTTCTCTTCAAAACATCCAAATCTCTCGACTGAAAATACCAATAAGTTAATTAGTATTAACTAAACCCCACTCCTCGTCATCGCGACTGAATGAAGAAGCAATTACACATCATTTGCATCAAATATTCACATCAAAACCAGCTTCAGTCTTCACGATGGTTAGCTAATTGACTGCGAAATGTATCCGGCACTTCTCCCACCGGTGTGACAAAACACTGTTTCGTCACAGAGTGTCCTGTAACACAATTATCCTTCGCAATACACGCGTTGACACACGCTTTTCTGCAGGGCCCCAAAAGCAAAAGTATATCAGCAAATGTCCCCCGGGAATTTCATGCTAAGTGACGTTGGTCGTAACACAAATGGTTTTGATTTTGTCGATACATGCCGTCAAAAAGTGTGATCTGATTAAGGGAAGCATGGAGCTAAAATGAAATTAAAGAGTCACTTACCACAGAGGAGTCTAGGGATGGTAGAATAGAAGTAGGAGATGATTGGAGATTATTATGTGGGGATGTGTGAGAGGATGCCCCAGAGATGAAAAATATGCCTGATAGCAGATAAATCATTAGTCAGTCAAAGAGGAAAAACGACAACACTCTTTTTTTGTAAATCTTTAGGAATATTATCTCTTGAATTTAATTTAAATGCATGGAGGTGTTCAAAAGTTTGCATAAATCACCAGAAAAGGTAGGAATGTAAGAAAACCTATCAATATATATATATATATATATATATATATTACTAAATATATATTTTTTTATAAATTGAAATTATGAGATGTTTAGAAGTTAAAAAAATTAAAATAAAGGGGAAATTTATTAGTGAGGTCGTTGGCACAGTCAGTATAATGACGGCTTTCTCACGGACATGTTTTTAGTTTTATAATTTAGAGACTGTATGATATATGCTGTATGCCGAAAGCAAAACGTTTTCGGAGTCAGTCAAAGAGGAAAAACGACAACACTCTTTTTTATAAATCATTAGGAATATTATCTCTTGAATTTAATTTAAATACATGGAGGTATCTAAAAGCTTACATAAATCACCAGAAGGGGTAGGAATTTTATGTAAGAAAACCCATCAATATTATATTTTTTACAATATAAATATATATTTTTTATAAAATGAAATTATGAGATGTTTAGAAGTTAAAAAACTGCAGTAAAAGCGAAATTTATTAGTGAGGTTGTTGGCACAGTCAGTATTACGACGGCGTTTCTCACGGACATGTTTTTAGTTTTATAATTTAGAGACTGTATAATATCTGCCGTATGCCGAAAGCAAAACGTTTTCTTGCAATCTGTAACAACAATAATGTAATAATTTAAATACAATCTGTAACTAGGTAGAAAGGGATATACTAATTTCAAATGCTAAAAGGAGTAAATTAAAACTTTAAAACCAGTAAAAATACGTTTATTTAGATTGTTTAAGAGGAACCACAGAGATTGTATTTCGCAAAAATTCAATATGTAACGATGCAGCATCATTTCACTTACCAAAAATATGGCTCGAGCTACTAAATGGTTATGAAAATAAAAATAAATTAAATATCCAAGTAAAATAAAAAATAACGTGCATAATATGAAAGAAAATTGGCGTGGAAATTTGGCGTTTCATTGACACCGTGCAATTTTAGAAAAATTTTATTTATTTGTTCTGAAAATGACCCGGTGTGAGTCGAAACATGTAAACAGTTGAAATAAGCGTATTTGTTTGGCTTTAAAGTTTTAATTTACGCCTTTTAGCATTTGAAATTAGTACATTATTACAAGGTGTTAATTTGCTATATATTTAGAAAGGGATATACAGAAGAAGACCTTTAAGATGTTTGATTTAAAACTATTGAATTTTCCAAAATTAACTCTTTAAACTTAAACGAACTTCAAACTAATTTTCCATAAGCAGTAAGTTTAATCAATATTTAGATAATCTTCATTAGAGCAACAATAGGTTTTCCTTTAAGGTTTAATTAAAAAAAAAAATCCTCCTATACATTTTTACTTCCACTCTTTTAAGAAACTAAGTATAATCTGATCGCTGTGTGTAATTTGTATAATTATATATTCAAGCATAATTTAGGTAAGTGACAATTTTATTTGTATTTTTTTTTTTTTTTTTTTTTTTTTTTGTCTTTCAAAGGATCTCTTTAAAGTTCTTATGTATCTTTTGCTTAAATATGAGGAGAAAAAATAACTTTATGTTAAAAAACAATAAGTGAACGAATAAAGAAAATTTCCTTGAAAGCTATCTGCAGCCTGGATAAAAAATTTCTATATGGTATGTCTCCCGTCTCGCATTTTCTCCTACCAGACAGTCTGATAGGAAAAGTTATGTAAATCCCAAATTTTAAATCTCTTTTAAATTGTTTGATTAATCTTATTTATTTCTTAAGAGTTTAAAATGAAAAATAAAATAATTCCTACAAATGTTCATGCCGTCAAGTGTATAGTATCATTCTTTCAGAAAATATGTATTACTTAAACTAGTGCATGATATTTACAAAGAAAAGTAAAGCTCGTAAGAGATAAATATTGATTTTAAAATATTTAAATTTCGTACAAGGATAAGGAAATAACATTTCTATCTTTCACAGACTTATAGTCAATGAATTGTTTTAAAACCTAATATGAATTTTTCTAAAACTATCTTTTTTCTTCCTTCAAATGAAAAAATTTGTTATCTAAATATCAACCTTTAATATTCCCATCAGTATGATTATATAAATGCAGCAGAAAAATAATTTCTTTCCAATTTACTTAACATTCATTAAAATACGAAAATTTTATAATACAGTCGAACTCGCTTATAACGAGCCCTGATTTAACGAGAACCCGCAGTTAACGAGGAAGTCATAAATACGTGGTTGGTACAATGTTAAGTCTATGAGAGCTTAACTTGCTTTAACGAACAAACCCCGGTTATAGCGAGCAATATTTTTGTGATTTATAAAATTTCTATTGACTTTCACCTCTCCAGCTCTGATAATCGTTTCTTGAAAAAAAAAATAAATAAATAAATAAATTAACATTCCGAAGTCAACCGAAATTGAGTGCTCAAAAAAACTTCAAACTTTTTTCGAAGCCAGGTGTGCAAATGACGATGTTTTTTGGGCCACGAGTGTTCTCCGAAGAACAATAACACAAGAGTGAGACAATAGGACAGTTCAAAGCAAATTAACCAACTTTTTTTGTACTGTACAAAAATAAAAAATAAATAAAGTATGTATAATAAAGTAAGTATGCATGAATTTTTGTAATTTTTTACGAACCCTTTTTTTTTTCGAGCATCCGGTTATAACGAATAAATATCACGGTCCCTTCATGCTCGCTATAAGCGAGTTCGACTGTATTATTATTTCTTTAATTTTCCTATTGTAGTAAAAAATATAATAGAAGTTTAAATTTTAAAACAGCTTAGTAATATTTTTGAAATGTCGCATACTAATGCAATATAAGATTAGTTATGAGAATAATGAATACTGGATTCATTAATAAAATTCTGAATAAAGTTAAAAATCAAAATCGTTTATAAAATTATAAAGTCTTCGCGTGCAAATGATATGAAATTATAAACCGAATGTAAAATGTGCACAAAAATTGAATCGTTGCGATTTTAAAAGGAACAAAAATCTTTTTCAAAGACAATAAACAAAATTTAGTGTCTAGTCTTCTTCATTATATCAAAAATAATATTATTTCTATATCACAGTACAAGAAGTGAAAAATTATTCGACTGTTATCATACAGGTAATTAACCGTTTGGGTTTGATCTCAAATTTTGAAAATGCGCTTCTTAGCTGTCGATATATTTTGTCAAAAAGTTTAATCTCATTACTCTTTTAAAAGATGTGAGTTTGTAATAAAGTTAAAAGGGTTGCGTTTCAGATAGAAAATTCAATATTGATTAAGAATTAGGTCGAGCCCTAAAATGACTAATTTTTTCATTAAAAAGAATAAAAATAAATATTTTCCTAAATAATTTAAATTTTCAAATCATGAATGAAGGCAAAGATTCGATTTTTGAATTAAGCTAAGCCAATGTGCAGAATGACGTTGTTCTTGAAATAAGTTCCTCAGATGAAGGACTATTGAAGGTATCTAATTAGGATCTTGCGTCGGTTTTATAAGAAAAAGATTCGAATATAGGGGGAACCCTGAACGCCAAACTAAATTGTGTAGGTATTTAAATAGAGTCTTCATCCTTCGAAGGGCTTAAAGTGGGAGAGTTATGATTAATTATACTGATGCTATGATTTAGCGGAAAATAAAATCAATTTTATGAAATCATTTGACAAAGGTGAAAATTTGAAAAATACTGTTGGGTGCAGTAAGGAAAAAATAAAGATTGTGCAGCTCATTTTTGAAAATAAAAATGTATTTTTACCGTATATTTGTATGTAATGCGGAACGCGCCCGATCCATAACTTGCTCCGGTGCATAACGCGCTCTGGCGTAACACTCGGTGCATAACGTGCGCCTACGATTTTAGATTATATTTTTCTGTTTTTAGGTATATTCGCCATATTACGCGTACTACCTTCCTTGAAAATAAATCTTTAAAATATGTAGCATGAAAAAACACTAAAGAGAATTAAGGGGCTACTTCATTCACGCAAAAACACCCACTCGCTAATGTTAATCCTATAAGAGAATTTTTTTTAAATATATCGTTTGCATTTCCATATTTTAAGTACTTTTTTTGCATTGGATAGATAAGGTTGATTCTTATAAAAGCTGTTTTTTACTTTTTCGATTTTGTTTGCAAGGTTTTTTTTTTTTTTTTTTTTTTTTTTTTTTTTATGAGGATACTTAACTTTCGAAACCGGTCCCGAAAGTGAAAATATCGAAAAAAAAAAAAAAAAAAAAAAAAAAACTGTAAGCAAATTCGAAAAAGTAAAAAACAGCCTTTGTAGAGATTGATCTCAACTACCCAATGTAAAAAAAAAAAAAAAAAAAAAAAAAAATCATTGGAATGCATAATTCGATTAGAATAAGTGCAATTATTTATCATTGCTTTGTTAATGAAAAAAAATGCAACCCGCGCATAAACTAATATATTGGGGACAAATATAAAACATTTTCTTATTCGTTATCATCTATCTTATTACATTCTTCTATCTTTACAACAAGAAAGTATTGGATTCGAGAAAATTTTAGACTTTCGGTTTTCGACGGATTTACACGTTTTAGGGGTCAGAGATCCCGAAAAATATGTTTTTACAAAATGTCTGTCTGTGAGTCTGTGTGTCTGTATGTATGTGACACAAATTTTGTGGGCGCTCTATCTCAAGAACTAATGCATGGAATTTAATAAAAATTTATATTCAGTTAGTCCCCGATATAAATTGGTGCTGATTAGATTTTGGTGCAAATCGCTCAACATGGGGGCTGCTATGCAGCATTTTTCTCGATTTCCACAATAGCTCAATCTCCAGAAATAATGCACGGATTTTCACCAAACTTCAGATTCAGTTAGTCATTGACATGAATTGACGTTTTATACATTTTGGAGTAAATCGCTCAAAGGTGTATGCTGTGTATGCTGCATTTTTTGCGATTTCCGCAATAGCTCTATCTCAAGAACTAATGCTTGGAATTTCAACAAACTTCAGATTCAGGTATACCTTGATATGAATTAGTGCTGTTTATGTTTTGGTGTAAATCGCTCAACAGGTGGCGCTGCTATGCAGCATTTTTCACGATTTCCACAATAGCTCAATCTCTAGAACTAATGCACGGATTTTCACCAAACTTCAGATTCAGTTAGTCATTGACATGAATTGACGTTTTATACATTTTGGAGTAAATCGCTCAAAGGTGGCGTTGCTATGCTGCATTTTTTTGCGATTCCCGCAATAGCTCTATCTCAAGAACTATAATGCTTGGAATTTCAACAAACTTTAGATTCAGATATACCTTGATATGAATTAGTGCTGTTTATGTTTTGGTTCAAATCGCTCAACAGGTGGCGCTGCTGTGCTGCATTTTTCAGAATTACCACTATAGCTGTATCTCAACAACTAATGCACGAATTTTCATCAAACTTCAGATACAGGTATACCTTGATATCAATTAATGCTATTTATGTTTTGGTGTAAATAGCTCAACAGGTGGCGCTGCTATGCTACATTTTTTCAGAATTTCCGCTTTAGCTCTATCCCAATAACTAATGCACGAATTTTCATCAAACTTCAAATTCAGATATACTTTGATATGAATTGGTGGTAAATTGATGTAATTTCTTGTACTATATTTAAATGATTTAATTAACGTGATTTATATAGAAGAAAGTTTTGTGATGGCCACAACATACTAGTTTTTTAAATGCCGTCTGTGATATACAGTAGAGTACCCCATACTTACAATCCGCCACACTTGAAGATTCTTTATATCGTTGATTGATGTATGTTGCTACTACCGGTATAGATGCGTGATAGCGGACACAATGTATGTTCGAGAATCTCTTCACTAGGACAGTTCAAATAAATATTAAATGGAACATTTTATTGACAATGCACTTCAATACTTATGTGAGCACAATATTTATGTTTACAGGCAATGGCATAAGCAGATCCTGCTCTATATTATAGTAAACTTTGGAATATTATCTACCCGCTAGGTTATAATACTATAACACACTATCCCCGTCTCTCCTGGACGTACATAATAAGGCTTATTCGATACTATGACCGTACAGGACTATCCGGAATCTCGGCACATACATAGGCTTATCCTACAAGACGCTTTCCAAGAAAACGCAGCGTGCTCACAGTATGACTAACACCTTTCAACTCTAATATGGTTCTCCTCCTCTCTGCCTGCATTCCTTACTCCGCCTTCTTTCTTCAAATCTCTGGGGTCTCTGCCTCTATTTTTACGGGCAACCCCACATGTCGTTGCTGTCCCGTGACAAGTCATCAAGCAAGATTATCTTCTACTCATAAACTCTTTCTTCTACTGCATATATCTTTCCGTTGTGCCACCCATGTTCCAGTAGACAATAACCCTTATTCTGAAAATTTGCCTTCATACCTTTCACCCGTTTAAATCTCATAGGTTAGAAAATGTGTATATAACTCAAGTACGTAGGCAATAGTGCATAGATAAATATAATAAAGAAAACAAAATTAATTAAAAAGTAATTTACATTAAACATACGTCTTATTAACGTCACAAACCTGACAAGCTCGATTATATCGCTCTTCCGGATATATTGCGCTTCTTTTCGTGTCTTTTGATATAAGCAATATAACGAGGATCTACTCTTACTTATGTCTTTCGTAATATGACGTTTCCTTATTTGAAGTCCTACAGAACAGTTTGCTTCTAGGATTTAAATTTTTAAAATTAAATCACGCATTATTTTCCGTAAATAAAACCAAACTGAATCATGTAGCAAAGGAAAAAAGTTGAAAAATAATTTTATATATATTTTATATATGCAATAAATAATTAAGAAAAAAAGAATATGGAAGGTGGAAAAAAGTGTAAATTCTTTCTTTTTTTATCGAAACAGAACATCGCTCTCAGTGAATTAAATGTGCAGCGTAATTCAGCTAAGCATTCATTAATATATATAAAAAAAGAAAGTTCATAAAAGCCGACAAACTAGAGGGTCTGCCCCTCTTATCACATTTGGTGGGAAAAAGGCAGAAAGGTCGAACTCTCTGATTACACCTCAATCAGCTTAATTTAACACATAAAAAATACAGTTCAGGGGGGATACAACCACTTAACGGTGGGCGGTATCACTTTTGCGGGGCGCTTTCGGAACGGGTGAAAGAGAAAGCGAATCCTCCAGGGTCGGGGATGAAGGGGTCAGGCAGATATTATGGTCTTCTTTGTATTTGTTTCTTCCCAGTATACAGTTTACGTGGATATGTAGCTGAACTCTGTTGTAACGAGGACGACAGAACACACACCATTTGCTCGCTATAACAGAGTTCTAGCTAATAAGTTTAAGATTTCATATAACGTAAAACAAAATAAGTCTATGCACTTATAAAAAAAAAAATACACAGTGATTACTCTGAATGATTACTAGATGTAATTTTACACTACTGAATGAGACGGTTAAAATCAAATTATTAATTGCAGCTTAACATTCGCTTTAATAATTTTTTAGTTCTAAATACATTAAGTATTCTTAGAGGCTTCCCCCCCCCCCCAACTTCACATTATTTTTTTTTCTCTTGTAACTTGAAAAGAAAATATAGAAGAAGAATGCTATTACAATTTGTTTGTCTATGGAAATAAAATTGAGTCATTTAAAAGAAATGACTGGATAAATGATAATCTCTTAGAGATGCTTCGTTTTGTTGCATTAATATTATAGAACGCATACGAATTAACAAATTTTGCTTAGGAGGGGGGGGGGGGGAGGGAGAGAGAGAGAGAAATCGTAAACTTATTTTGTGAATTTCCGAAACTCTTACTTGCTATAGTTAATCAAAAGTAAGTTTTTTACAGATACCTTTCTATGCCAGCCGTATCCTTTCTTTTTGCGCGCTATAAATGAGCTCGACAGTATATTAAAGACTAAGGCACCAAAAATGTTTCCTTTTATAAATGTACCTTCGAAATAACTGAGTTCAAGAGTAAATACAGTATAAATAACAGAACAAGTAAAAGTTACATTATATCATTAAAATAGTTAATTAATGCTGTCTCGTAGTGGTAATTGAACCTCCTAATCTGGCAATATGAAATTAATTATTATTTTTTAAATTCGTATTACTCTTTACTTTCGGGCCGTTTTTACTTAAATTTTTGCTTTAAAACCGACATATTCAATGCTTCAAAATTAAAATGAAAGGAAGATTAAAAAAAAACAAAACAAAAAACAAACAAACATATATTTAACATGTCTCACCGAGTTTTGGCGATGGAATCAGCATAAAATAAAATATTCAGTTAAAGCGAGGAAAAGACAGAAAATTCTTCAAGTTTAGGAAATTTTTAGTATATTCAAGTCTATACTAAACAAGTTTGTTTTTATTTATTTGTTTGAGGGGTATTTTTATGTTTAAAGGGGGTTACGTTTACACCTTAAAACATTTTAAAATGTCGAAAATATTTTTTTGGTCTGTTATTAAAGATTCCGCGCATCATATTTCCAAAACTAAGTACCGTATTTTATGGAAGAAACGCCGCGGCGTTTACGAGTTTAAAAGTTAATTTTTTTCCAAGTGCCGCTTTTACGCCATGTGCGGCGTTTACGATTTTTTTCACATACCAACTGAGTTTCCTTAATTTAAAAATTCATAAAAATATTTAAATATTTTAAATAAAACTTCAGACATCTTAAGATATTAAAAACGAGGCATTCTAAACTGCTCAGAAAACTTTGATTAAAGTTAAGTCAATGTGACGCTGTCGACAAAAGTTAGCGTTCCGACGGATGCGGCGTTTACAACGGGTGCGGTGATTTTTAAGCTTATTCAGGCTGATTTGAGGAGTGCGGCGTTTCTTCCATAAAATACGGTACTAATATAGAAACTTAATATTTTGTATTATATTGTGTTTTATATATTTTTATAACCTCAGTTTATGCAAATGGAAAGCGGTATTCTTCAAAAGATTTGAAAGATGCCATTGAGAACGTGTCGTTTAAAATTGAACCAGAAACAATAGAGAATATCATTTTATCGATGGAAGACCGTATATTTAAAGTAATTCAGCAGAATGGATCAATAATCAAGTATTTATTTTTTTTTAACCATTTGGAAAAATGGTTATTGTTCTCTGTCAGGGTAGGAAATCAAAAACATATCTGAAGCGTTTTATTAGTTGAATCCGCATTTTATTCGTTTTCTGATTGGTCTATACACTAATCTGCGTATTTTCCCTTAACAGAGATGAATACTTCTGTTGCCACTATGACAAAAAAAAAAAAAAAAAAAAAAAATTATAACTCAGAAACAAATTGAGATACAGCTTTCAAACAAATTGTATTTAAAAGTACTTTTTTTTTCTCTATACGGCGATGTAAAAAGTAATATTGTGGGATGTTTAGAAGTTTAAGAATGAAATTTCATTTAAAATTGGTCCAGGAATATTAATGTTTAATCTATGGCGTACGTAATGTATGACCAGCTCCGTAGAAGTTTAAAAATGTACAGTACCGAAAAATGTAATCCATGGCGTACGTAATGTATGAAATTTCATTTAAAATTGGTCCAGGAATATTAAATCCATGGCGTACGTAATGCATGACCAGCTCCGTAGAAGTTTAAAAATTTACAGTACCGAAAATGGTAAAACTGAAATTTCTTTTAAAATTTGTTCATGATGGGTCCAGGAATGTTAATGTTTAATTCATGGCGTACGTATAATGTATGATCAACTCCGTGCGATTTTTTATGTCTTAAATTTTAGTCTTCGAAAAAATCATTTTCCAAATGGTCGTTGTAATTTGTTAAATTGCTTTTTTTTTTCTCTTTTTTTTTTTTAAATTCTTGTTCTACTAAAGACTAAAGAACTACTGTGCTTAAAACTTTTGACACACTCATTTTTGTTCTTTTGATAAATTCTATTATTTGAGATAAATTTTAAAGCATAAATCTGTCAAATATCTTTTTAAAACTACAATTTGTAGGTCATGTGAGAAGGAAAGTAACTTTCAGTCAATAATAAAATTTATTTTGAAATTTTTTGTCGTGCTTAAACTTTTGACACGCGCTGTAGTTGAAAAGGGTTTATGACTTCGGTTTATCGGTCCATCTGTCCGTATACTAACTCTCATAAATATAATCGGATTGCCATGTAATTGATATATGTTTTTGAGGTTCACCTTCGAGTGTTCTCAATTCAAAATAAAGTATGCAGCATTTATATATCGTTTACAGAGACGCACAAAAAAATTCTGTTACATTATGGTCTTTGGGGAAATATATTTTTTTTGGTGCATTTTAACGATGATAAGATAAATCAAACATAATGGCATTGATATGTTTTAATGAGGTGGATTGCAAAATGTTTTCTATAAATTATAGAGTGCATAGCATTTATCGTTCATTTTTAGGCACACACACACACGCACCCACCCACCCACCCACACACCCACACACCCACACCCACACACACACAAAAAAAAAAAAACCTCGGCTGCAGGACCGATTATTATCAATAATTGCTGAAAGTGCATTTTCAGCTGTGGTATGTATTTTTAAACTTAACTAATTGTTAGTGTATTGCGTGGTATGTATAAATTCTATAGATCATATATATACAGGGCTGTACGAAAGTATTCGCACACTTTACCGGATATGGAGAGCACTTGCAGAAAAGGAAATGATACTGCATTACGTATTTCTTAAATTGTTTAAATAACCAACTCATTTCATTGTATGAAAAAATAAAGTTTCTTTAAAATATTCTTTTGTTGTTGGAAAGAGTTTCATAATCATGATTTTTCATTCTTACTGCCTTTACTATCGTCTCTTCCGTTTAGATTTTAGTTATTATTATTATTATTATTATTATTATTATTATTATTATTATTATTATTATTATTATTAATTGTTAAGTTTAGGTTTTTACTCCATTTTTTAAATATCATTTAGAATTAATTAGCATAATTAACGCTTAAGAAGCATGCATACACATTTGTAATTAGGATGGAAAATTTATAAGCGCCTTCATTAGCAGGATGCCCCCCCCCCTTTTTTTTTGTAACTGTATAAGGTATCCAACATAGAGAGGTTTCACTGTGTTTGAATAGTTAAGGTTATGAAAAGTTACTAAATATGTAGAAGAAAAATTAATTACTAATATTGTAAATCAGTATTTTTATTTATTCCAAAATAATCTAAATTTTAGTGTGTAAATGAAGAAAGTCTTTGAATATTTCGTAAATTTAGGCATCATTTTTTTTCTTGATTTAGTTGTCTTGACCTCCATGATTCCCCTTGTTTCCTACACCTATTTTATTTAGTTAATATTTAGTAAATATTAGAAAAACACTTATGTTTTAAAAACCTTACACTGTGGGAAAAAAAAAAAAAGGATTAAAATACGGAAATTGTACTGGCAACCGAGACGCCAGTACTATTTCCGTGTTTTAGCGGAAATTTCTCCCCGTAAATTCCAGAAAAACGGAAATTTTTCTGGAATTTACGGGGGAAATTTTTTAGTACTGGCATCTCGATTGCCAGTATAATTTCCGTATTTTAGCCTTTAAAAAAAAAAATTTTTTTTCACAGTGTATCATTGTAAAAGCATATGACGTGGGATTTAAAATATCGCCTTATCCAAAATTTAAAAAAATCGAGTTTACTCTATCAATCTATTCCATTGGTGAACCTGCATCGAAAAAACAGTACAGTAAAAAAAAAAAAAAAAATAAATAAAAATAAATAAATAAAACTAGCTTTATCGTGTATTTCTGGCATTGTAAAATCTTGGTTCACGATGAAAAACAAGGACGCAGGCAGAGTCTTTTCGCAATTTCCCAAAATTTGAATTTCTGGATAAGGCGAGTTTTGAAACTTACGTTCTCGTATATTGAAGGATACATGGGTATGACGAAAAGGTAATTTGTTACAAGATTGAAGCAACGTAAAGCTGACATAAAATATAATAGACAAAGCACAGTCCTTACGAAGTTCTGTTCTATAGAAGTCCGATTAAAGCTATTGATTATGACAACGCAAAGATCACATTTGGCCATGCACCTATCCGCATAAAAGTTTAATTACGGAATTCATGGACATTGAATTGAGGAATGATGAGGTATGTAACGAAGGTTTTTCTTATGGCATTCATAAATTGTGGTTGGACTATCTGAGGCGGAATTTAACTCAAAGTTGAAGAAGTTTGAAATGTATTTAAAACTCTCTGTGAATGTTTTCTCTTTAAATGGAGACCTCACACGAGTCTATAGCTTTATTAGTTCCTGAGTTATGCCAAAATATGTTCAAAGCATTTTGCCTAAGGTATTTCCATGTTAAAATTTTATTTTGCTAATATTTAAATTTCTACTCTTCAAATCATCTGCAATCATATTTCTGTATTATTTTCTATCCAATGTTATCTTTAAAATAAATTTTGGTGCGTCTGCATGGTGTGTATTAGCGGTTACTGAATTTATTAATTTTACACCTTCCTAAGCCTTTTCTTATGTAGCCATTACTTTAAAAATCGCAGTGACATCGCCTGTTGATTGGCTCATACTTCTTAATTACCATCAAGACTACCTTAATAGTATTTTTTTTGGTGTAATTATTACTCTAAAGTACCCTTTTTAATTATTTATTTATGTATACAATATTTTTATAAGCATTTAATGCGGCAGCATTTGTAATGTTTACATCGATTTTTACATTTCTGATAGATTTATTATGTGTTATGTACTGGAATTCAAAAGCATTTATAGTAAACATTCCTATTAATAGCTGCTTTTATTTATTATTTATGCTTTTCTTGTCTAATGAAGTTTTCTTCTGCCTCATAGTGTGTACATCATAAATTTTAAAAAAGAATATAGTTCGAACATCCTTCCATTCATTGATTCCCCCATACATTTAATACAGCGAATTACTTGTGTTCATTTATTTATTTTAAAATGTTTTGACTGATAAAACTCATTAAATCCGGTCATTCTAATTAAAGGATTTCCCTTTGCTATAATTTTAGTGTTTCCAAGTATTTTAGAAATATCCCATTTGCCATACTGAAAATAGTCAACATATAATCTTTTTTAATTTTCAACATCAATGATTCAAAAATCAAAACCACAGCTTCACGATTTGATTGTTTGAACGGAAATTGACGTCACTATGTAGACGTTGAAGCAGAAAAAAATTTGTTGATGTCAACAAATCTTACTTAATGATTTAGAAAAAGGATCTCGCCTTATCTCTAGTCACTTTGTTAAATTTTAATGATTATTTTTAGCTTCTTAAATTCATGTAATCATGTACCGTTAACGTAACTGTAAGAATGCGGTAAAAATATACAGGTATATTTCAGTTGAAATAATTATATAATATTGATTTTTTGATTATTTTTAGTAAAAAAGTAATTTGAAATTAAAAATGAATACAAAGTAAAGAGGTAGAATTTTATAAAATATTTATTTGCATATAGCTAGATTTTGCACTTAAAACTGACACGTACATTTATCGAATCATAATACAGGGTTGGACTTTTTCCAGAAGGAGGGCCTGATTAAAGCATGGGCAGACCCCCCCCCCCCCCCAACGATTTTACGTGCTCCAAATTCGATATGGATTTTTTTTTAAAGCTTATATTTTAAATGTGTTTCAACATTGTATTGATTATAATCAGCATTTTGAACTTTAAAAGTAGAATTAGATTTAAAAACTAAATAAAAAACTAAATACGGTAATAACTCTCAATCGCGGCCACCTCGCGAATTGAACGCGTTTTGGAACGTTGAATTTGCCTGCTATTCGATTGTGTTCGCTTTTATGAGGTAAAAAAAATGTATTTATCTTGAAAAAGGTCAGTGTTCGCTGAAAAAATTGTCCTATGAAAGTTTTGTTGTAAAATCTCCATAACGGACACTCCTACATAGAGGACACAACTATTTAAGAAGCACATTTTTTATTAACAACATGCACATATTTTATATTTTTTTACCTCAGAAAAACAGGCATCTCCGAATGGCGAACATAAATTCCACGGTTCTAAGGTGCCTACTATTGAGAGGTTTTACTGTATTGCTTAAAAATATTTTAATTTTTAATCTTATTCTACTCTATAAATTCAAAATATTGATTATAATCAGTACAATGTCGAAAAAGATTTCAATTATCAGCTTTATGAAAATTGCATACCATATTTTGGAGCCCCTAAAATCAGGCTGTGTGTGGGGCGGGGGGGGGGGGGGGGGGGGGGAAAGAGGGGGGCAGAATAATGGCCATATATTTTTCCAGGATCAACGTGGTCAAACATGGCTACGTATAATGCTTTAAAAAAATTAGTGCGATTCAGACATTTGAAGTGTCTAAAATTCAGACGCAAAAAGTGTCTGAAAAAATTCAGACATTTTAAAATGTCTGAAAATTGAACACTCCGTTTCAGACACTTAAGTGTCTGAATTTAAGACATTTCGATTTACAATGAAGTCATTAATGACATTTATAATCTAATTTTTCCCAGTTTTTCTTCTCTATGGTTGGATGGTTGCGTGTAGTTATAGAGATATTTTGGAATAATGCTGTTTCGAGACGTGCTCAACAAAGTATGTTTATTTTTTGACTTTTACGGTCTTATTAGTTTCTTTCTCTCATTTACTGGAATATGACCCTGATGAAGGCCACAGGGTGGTCAAAACTTGTTGTTTTTTAAACTTTTAAAATTTTTATTTAATGATTTTAAAGTGTTTTTATGTACTATACGTCTTTAAGTAAAAATTTTTAATTTATTGTGTGATTTTACGTTCTCATATTTATGGCAGAAATACAGATATTTTATCAGATATTTTCACGGAAACAAAATTAACAAATAATGAGCCGAAAAGCAAACGAAAGTTAAAATTTAAAATTAGCAAATGTTTCCCATGTTAATAGTTGTGTTCATTTTTGACGTGTAATACTAATTTAGTCAGTAATAATTTATTTTAACAAGGTTTTTATTGCATTATAAAATACTGTAAGCAAGTTCGTCTGTGCATAAGCTGTCCATTTTGAAAGTAAGGTGTATTTTCTTTGGCGAATTAAAATATATAAATTAATAAATGAATAATTTTATGCTTTCTTTCTTTTTTTTTTTTTTTTTTTTTTTTTTTTTTTTTGTAAGCATTTTAAAGCCTTTAATCTGAAGTAAAGGACAAAACAAATTTGTATCCATTAAAAATGTGCCAACGAGTGATAACATAACTATCTATTGTGCAAACAGATAAAATATCTCGAAACTAAAAAAGAAAAAAATACACTTAGTTTACCTTCAAAATAAATAGTCTATATTTATATATTATCAAACGTAAGATAATAAAGAAGATATGACAAAGTAAAGGAAGCGATTTATATATAAAATTCTTCTCAAATTAAAAATTTTGTTTAATTTTTATAAAAACATTTTGCAAAACTCAATAATTGTTAATTTGGATAAATACTTGCTTAAAAGTTTACAAAAGATTCCAAAAGATATAGACTATTTGTTTGCCAAAAATTTAAACTTATTTAAATAGTCCTTATTTATTATTATTATTATACATATATATATTTATTATTATTATTATTATTATTATTACAAAATTATGTAGCTTTTTTAAAGTTGTCAAACCAGGTTCCAGCTAGAAATTTAATTCTCCTTTAATCTTCTAAAGAGGGGATGTTAAGGAGTCTCAGGACTCTTAAAATTGGAAAAAAAAATGAAAAACAATGACCATTTTCAACATTTAATATCCTAAAAATTGGGATGAAAGATATATGTTCTTTCATTTCATGTATTTAAAAAAATTGCAAGATGCAGAATTAGCATTTACAGGGAGCTCCAAACTGTCAGACATTTGACGAGCAGGAAATTGGTATAACAGCTTACGCACAGGATTACAAAATAAATTTTATTTTGGTGCCTTATGTATACTTCAGATTACAATAATTATCCTGAATTTGAATAAATTTGTATTTAAAGCCTTTTTATATTTTCAATACGAAGTTGTATTTAGCTAAGGCAAAATTTTGAAAATTGCAACAGTATCACCTAACACACTATTATTATTTTTTTATTTTACTTTATTATTATTATTTTAAATTTTAGGTTCAGTTTATACAGACTAACATGAAACATAAGTTTTGAAAATTTCATGAAAAAATATTCACAGATGTTTTTGAGATATCGTGCGCGTTATGCCCAAAAATTTCATTTGGAGTAAAATGACTTCAAAGTTTCGGAAACGCCGCTTCAGGTATTGAACGGGTATAACTCTAAAAGTCATAACTTCTGTTCTAATGGGAATTTTATGGAAACAATCATATCAAAATGTTCAGAAAAGATATGAGTTTAACTTCTAAAAAAAAATTGAAATTTCGAAAATTTTCAAGCTTTAAGAGTCCTGAGACCCCTTAACTATCGTTTATTTTAGTTATTTTCCCCTTCAGATTAGAGTCATCCAAGATTCCGGTTGTATCCAATCCGAAACCGAAATAGCTACTTAAAGTCAACCCGAAACCCGACTCGAACCCGATATACTGCAACCTGAACGTGAAATAATCAAATCCGTATTTCGAAGTGAAAAAAAAAAATGCATATTTTAATTAAATTATGAAAAAATAGTCTTTAATTATATCTCTAATATCAATTTATCTTTTTTATATAAAAATGAACGCCATATACATTCATTAATATTCAAATATATATAGTTTTTTCATATGAAAAACGTTCATAACTTTCTTTGGAAAAATCGGGTCAACCAGAATCCCACCAAAAGAATCAAAACCCTCTGAAATCTAACCCGAACCCAAAACATTTAAAATCAACCCGACCTGAACCCGACTCGCAACGAAAAAAATTAGCGTCATGGGTCAAGTCGGTATTCAGGTAAAATCGGGCTAGCCGACCTGATGCAGAATTCTACTTCACAGATTCATTTATTTATTTATTTATTTTGTAAAATAATCGCTTCTATTGTTATTTTTTTAATTCGTACTTTATTTAAAAAAATATAAAAACCAAACTTTTCTGAAGTAGTAACTTTGTTTTCCTTATTAAGGGATGGTGTTTATTATTGGGCCGGTTTACAGATTTAATAATATGCGAATAAATGAATTTACTTCCCAATTATAATAAGACAACTGACAGAAACCAACGTTTTCTTGCTGTTATTCTTGTTGGTTATTTGGTTGCGTTTACTGAAGCATGTCAAATTTGACAACACACCCCGCCCCTCTGTCTAAAAGAAAAAAAATATTTAGCTTAAATATGTCTGTTTGGTAAATCTTCAGCACCATTAGAATAATGATTATTTTAATTATTTTGAGCCATTATTATCGATGTCATACAGGTTGGTTCAAACTGTTTTATTCAGCTCTAAGAATGAATTGCGGTCAAAATAATTGAATAAAAGTAAAAAAAATTCGCGTGAATCGTTTAATTATCATTTGGATTTTGAAGAAGTGGACCACACGGAAACAACAAAGGGACTATTTGTTATTTGTTCAGGAGTTTGGAAAGATGGTTTTCCGTTGCGATTGAGGATTCGACGACAGGTTTCGACGCCACTTATGCTGTTTCACTTCGCACTTATCGATAAGACTTTTGTCGATTGTAAAAGCCGGGTGTCTTATCGGTGATGGTAAAAAGTCGGCGCCCGTCACCATGTCGCGGGAAACCCGGAGGGTCTCGCGTCGGAAAATCTGGTAGTTGTGAAATGGTGTTTGTTGTGTATTACTAAAGTTTACTTCCGATTGATGCTTGAAAAAGAAAAAGACAAGGGAAAGAAATGGTCCATTAATGTTTAATGCACCAGGTTTAGTTTACAGATAGAACTATTATTTTTTTACGATAATGCTTCTCCTTTAATGAATATTTTTTATGGGTTTTATTGCTAAATAAATGGTGGAGACATTCTTTTTCTTCATGTCTTTTTCGTTTTTTATGTATGTTAACATTTGGTGGGATTTAGGGTGTTATTAGTTATTTATTCACTTATTTATATGTATACATACATATACAAGGAACGAGGAATTGCGATAGAGGTAGAGATTTATAATAGTAAAGAACAACTTTAAACTCATATGTATATACAGTGAAACCTCCCTGTGCGACCACCTCTATTAAGCGATCACTTCCCTGAACGACCATTTTTTCATCGAACAAAATTTGTTCCCATTAGGCTCAATACTCATTTTACCTCCCTTCAGAGACCATCCCAGTTGAACTCCCTCCATGAGCGACCAATTTTTTTTAAAGAAAATGAAACAAATTCCATTTTTTCCTGGTCGCTTGAAGAAGGTTTTAATAGAAAAATAATTCCGGAGAGCGCATTATTCATCAAACTTCTAAACTAAGTTTAGAATTTTCCTTTTATTCCGGTAACTTTTAAGTGTTTAAATCCCTTTGTGCCTTTTTAGGCAATGAATTTAACTCTGATGACAAATTAAGAATAACGGTCAATAAACTACCCTGCCTTATTCTGTCAAGAAACTCTCAAATAAATGAAAAAATTAATGAAATCGTCATTATTTGCTCCCATCCAAAAAAAAAAAAAAAAAAAAAAAAAAAAAAAAAAAAAAAAAAAAAAATTGCATTTATTTACTGAACTTCGAAAGTTATAAAAGATAAAACCGTAAAATCAAGGCAAACGTCAATGTATTCATTTTATTTTTAAAACTCTGTAGTAATTAACTTATGTAATTAACTTTTGTTTTGATACTTAAATTTTCATATTTTTTCCTCATGTGAAAAATAAATTTTAGTAACATTAATTGTTACCCTTTTTCAACAATTAAAATCTAGATTTAAACATGACCTTCATTAAAAAACCACCTCTCGGAACGACCAATTTTTATTGGAACGGAACGAGGTCGCATTAGAGAGGTTTTACTGTATATATATATATATATATATATATATATTAGGTAGGAAAACTATAAAAACATAGAGTCAAATTTAAAAACATAAAACATATAATAAGATTTCATTTCATTTCATAGGTTTCTCTCGCCCCCCCCCCCCCCTTCCATTTAAGGTATTTCTTAGTTTTTTAAGCACCGGCTATTTTTTTTTTATTCATTTGAAAAATAAAATAACAACAACATCGGAAGGACGATAATGCACTTCTAGGCACTTATATGGAAAGTATCTGGCTTCTTTGAAAAATAAAAATAAAAATCAGTAATTCATATGGGATGTGAAATTAATTACGTGCATTGATTAATTGACAATGAAGGAAAGCATAAAATGTCTCTGAAACATTAATCTTTTTCTGGAATTTATCAAGAAATTTGCCAATCTGTATGCCCTTTTTATTTATTAAAAAAAAGATTAAATTTTAGTTATGTCTGTATTCCTTTTCTGTTCCTGCTCTTATAGACTTCAATGTCCCTTTCAATAATATAACAAGAGGAACAAAAATAAAACGATGTACAAATATTATTTTAAACATTTACTGCTTCACAGAAATTGTCGCATAGCTACTGTGAGTGTAGGCCCTTAAAGGTTAAATTGTGTTTAACATACAGGAAAATGATTAATTTTAATTAATTAGGGTAATTTTTGTTGTTATTTTCGTAGAAGTTATCAGTCCTATATTTTATCACTTTAATAATTGATAGGTAGATTTAAACATACCGCATACCTTTCTAATTAATTGCTGTATTGATAAATAATTGTATACATTAATTGCAGGTTGGATGGTTATAAAGCATATTAATTATATGCATATTAAAGTAATTAATTTTAACTAAGTTTATTTTATACAAACATGACAATTTTTTTCTAACCCACGTAGATTTCAATTAATCTCCTATTTAGAAAAGAAAAAATAATGTACAGGAAGTGCTGAAGTAAATATTTCAGACAGTTGCTAATAGATGGCGCTAAAGTACCGAGCTTTCTCATATGGCGGAGTAAAGAAATTCTGAAAAATAGGTGAATCTCAAAGATGCCTTGATCGTGCGACTGTATCAATTGATGCGTCGCAATTCAGAGGTTTAAGGGTGTATTCGAAAAAATGTTTTTCCGCCCTCAACAGCTCGAAATTTTCTGAGACATTTTCAGACTCATATTTAAACGTAAAAACATGAAACTTGCTGGGGGTGATTTTTGAAGACATGTTTAACATGCCGTGTGATTTCATTTTTAGCTCAATTAATTAGAATTTCATTTTTAAACAATTATTTTCTCAGTATGACCATTTTTTTCATTCCCAGATCGCCCGCTTCGGAAAATTCGGTTCAAAACGCCAACTTTGACAGCGTTTAATACAGTATTTTCTGCATTTATCAAAAAATCGAGAAGCACGGCACATTATGTAGTTTCTAAATAAGAGAATTTCCCAGTTTGATGCGTTTGAGAGCAAAAATGGATTTAAAAATGAATCAGAAAATAAGCAGTTTAGATCGGGTTGGGTTGGGTTGGGTTGATTTTTGACGGCCAATTATCTACACGAGGGATATAGGCCCCGGGGGAGTGCCCTCCGTGGGGGTCTTTCTAAGGAAACCTAATCCGTATTAACGCATGGAAGATCCACGGCTCGAAGAAAACCACGAAAACTCCGAACGATTAGGCCGACGGGCGCGATTGGGATCGAACCCAGCACCTCCCGTCTACCAGCTTCGAGAGCAGAACCTCTCGGCCACTGGTGGGGCTCAGTTTAGATCGGAATACACCCTTAACTGAATCATAAAAATAATAGTAATAAACAATTAATACGATATACAGTTTTACAATTTAATTTAATTCATTAACAATGAATCAATAACAAAGTTCTTTAAATAATATGGATTACATGTCAATCGTGATATCGATAAACGATAATATATAATAATTTGTTGTTTTCAAATTTGGTTGTTACTATGAATAAAGGTTTTTATCATTCATACGATCTGTCTCTGCTATGCCTGATTATATCGTTTTTGTATCCAGAGGAATTTTCCTTACTTCGATAAATTGGTGATACCTTTCAGGGCCAGGGGATAAAAATCATGAGAAGATAAATAAAAAAGAAAAGTGCCCAGCTAAACTGATGGCATTGAGCTCACAGGCTATTCACACTAATTGTATATTATACACTTATTTTAAAGAATAATGCCTCTCAAAAAAATAAGTGAAGGGGAATTAGCCCCCGTTTCCCCCTTTATACTTAACCAGTGAACCTCCAAATCTAATCAGGGAAGCCCCTTATCATAATAAACCGGTATACCAAATTTGGAGCAAATCGAATAATCCTGCAAAAAGAACATTTATCTAAATTGAGGGGGTGGACTAGCCCCCCTATATCTTTAATCAATGAATCGCCAAAACGAATCAGGGAAGCTCCTTAACATAATAAACCGGTATACCAAATTTGGAGCAAAGCGAATAATTCTGCATGAAAAACCCGTTTATATAAATTAAGGGGGGTGGCCTAGCCCCCCTTCCCCCTTTATCTTTAACCAATAAACCCCCAAAACTAATCAAGGAAGTTCCTTAACATAATAAACCGGTATACCAACTTCGGAGCAAATCGAATCATTCTGCATGAAAAACCCATTTATCTGAATTAAAAGGGGTGGACTAGCCCCCTTTCCCCTCCTTTATTCTTAACTAATGAACCCCCAAAACTAATCAGGGAAGTTCCTTAACATAATAAACCGGTATGCTAAATTCGGAGCAAATCGAATCATTCTGCATGAAAAACCCGATTATCTGAATCAAGGAGGTGGACTAGCCCCCCTTTTCCCCCTTTATTCTTAACCAATGAACCCCCAAAATTAATCAGGGAAGTTCCTTAACATAATAAACCGGTATACCAAATTCGGAGCAATTCGAATCATTCTGCATGAAATACCCATTTATCTGGATTAAAAGGGGTGCACTAGCCCCCTTTCCCCCCTTGATTCTTAACTAATGAACCTCCAAAAATAATCAGGGATGTTCCTTAACATAATAAACCGGTATACCAAATTCGGAGCAAATCGAATGATTCTGCATGAAAAATCCATTTTTCTGAATTAAGGGGGGGGGGGGTGAACTAACCCCGTTTTCCCCCCTTTATCCTTAACAACTAATGAACCCCCAAAACTAATCAGGGAAGTTCCTTAACATAATAAACCGGTATACTAAATTCGGAGAAAATCGAATCATTCTGCAGGAAAAACCCGATTATCTGAATTAAGGAGGTGGACTAGCCCCCCTTTTCCCTCTTTATTCTTAACCAATGAAACTCCAAAATTAATCAGGGAAGTTCCTTAACATAATAAACCGGTATACCAAATTCGGAGCAATTCGAATCATTCTGCATGAAATACCCATTTATCTGGATTAAAAGGGGTGCACTAGCCCCCTTTCCCCCCTTTATTCTTAACTAATGAACCTCCAAAACTAATCAGGGATGTTCCCTAACATAATAAACCGGTATACCAAATTCGGAGCAAATCGAATGATTCTGCATGAAAAATCCATTTTTCTGAATTAAGGGGGGGGGGGTAAACTAACCCCGTTTTCCCCCCTTTATCCTTAACCAATGAACTCCCAAAACTAATCAGGGATGTTCCTTAACATAATAAACCGGTATACCAAATTCGGAGCAAATTAAATGATTCTGCATGAAAAACCCATTTTTCTGAATTAAGGGGGGGGGGACTAACCCCCCTTTCCCCCCTTTATCCTTAACCAATGAACCCCCAAAACTAATCAGGGATGTTCCTTAACATAATAAACCTGTATACCAAATTCGGAGCAAATCGAATGATTCTGCATGAAAAACCCCTTTTTCTGAATTAAGGTGGGGTGGACTAACCCCGTTTTTCCCCCTTTATCCTTAACCAATGAACCCCCAAAACTAATCAGGGATGTTCCTTAACATAACAAACCGGTATACCAAATTCGGAGCAAATCGAATGATTCTGCATGAAAAACCATTTTTCTGAATTAAGGGGGGGGGGGGTGGACTAACCCCGTTTTCCCCCTTTATCCTTAACCAATGAACCCCCAAAACTAATCAGGGATGTTCCTTAACATTATAAACCGGTATACCAAATTCGGAGCAAATCGAATGATTCTGCATGAAAAACCCATTTTTCTGAATTGAGGTGGGGTGGACTAACCCCGTTTCCCCCCCTTTATCCTTAACCAATGAACTCCCAAAACTAATCAGGGATGTTCCTTAACATAATAAACCGGTATACCAAATTCGGAGCAAATTAAATGATTCTGCATGAAATACCTATTTTTCTGAATTAAGGGGGGGGGGACTAACTCCCCTTTTCCCCCTTTATCCTTAACCAATGAACACCCAAAACTAATCAGGGATGTTCCTTAACATAATAAACCGATATACCAAATTCGAAGCAAATCGAATGATTCTGCATGAAAAACCCATTTTTCTGAATTAAGGGGGGGGGGGTGGACTAACCCCGTTTTTCCCCCTTTATCCTTAACCAATGAACCCCCAAAATTAATCAGGGATGTTCCTTAACATAATAAACCGGTATACCAAATTCGGAGCAAATTGAATGATTCTGCATGAAAAACCCATTTTTCTGAATTAAGGGGGGGGGGACTAACCCCGTTTTTCCCCCTTTATCCTTAACCAATGAACTCCCAAAACTAATCAGGGATGTTCCTTAACATAATAAACCGGTATACCAAATTCGGAGCAAATTAAATGAATCTGCATGAAAAACCCACTTTTCTGAATAAAGGGGGGGGGGTGGACTAACCCCGTTTTTCCCCCTTTATCCTTAACCAATGAACTCCCAAAACTAATCAGGGATGTTCCTTAACATAATAAACCGGTATACCAAATTCGGAGCAAATTAAATGAATCTGCATGAAAAACCCACTTTTCTGAATTAAGGGGGGGGACTAACCCCCCTTTTCCCCCTTTATCCTTAACCAATGAATCCCCAAATCTAATCAGGGATGTTCCTTAACATAATAAACCGGTATACCAAATTCGGAGCAAATCGAATAATTCTGCATGAAAAACCCATTTTTCTGAATTAAGGAGGGGGGGGGGGGACTAACCCCGTTTTTCCCCCTTTATCCTTAACCAATGAACCCCCAAAACTAATCAGGGATGTTTCTTAACATAATAAACCGGTATACCTAATTCGGAGCGAATCGAATGATTCTGCATGAAAAACCCATTTTTCTGAATTAAGGGGGGAGGACTAACCCCGTTTTTCCCCCTTTATCCTTAACCAATGAACTCCCAAAACTAATCAGGGAAGCGCCTTATCACAATGAACCTAGGAAAAAATTTTGAAGCAAATCGGATGTTTCTATCAAGAGTTATCGCGTTACGTACATACGTACGTACATACATACATGCATACATACAGAACGGGCGGGCACATTAGCTCTCAGGCTTTGATAGCCTGTGAGCTAAAAAGGAGTGGGTAGGCGAAGGAGAATTATGAAAAACATTACCCACTACTATTTTAAATCAAGAAATTTTTTTAATGGAAACACATTTAGTTGTATTAAAATACCCATTAATAGTGAAAAAAAAAATGTCGTCATTCATTGTAAATGTGTATTCTTTTCCAAAATACATATGACAGCAACGCTTCCCACTTTCACTTCTGAAAAATTGAGGGCTGCATCCTTTCCAAGGAAAGGATGAAGCTCCGAAATCACGGAGCTGCAAGTTTCTGAAATAGATAGATGTGGTCATACGGTAATTTTTTCGCGGTAGAAAGCGGGATTAGCAAAGAATTGAAAACTTCTTCATAGCATCTCAAGTTTAAGGCTGTTCTCAAATGCTCTGCTCGACAAGCGCAAAACGTTTTGACACATTTACAAATTCATTTTTTAACGGAGAGATATAAAATTGGAAGGCCTGACTATGGAAGCGATGTGGAATCGAACTGTGTTTTTCATTTTTTGATCTACAAATTACCTATTGAGTTATAAGCGATTTTGATCACGTGACAAACACGATTTTAGCCCTTTCTTGAGTGGTTATTCTTCTTTTGCGCGGAAATTCGGTTCAAAAGGCCCACGACACTACTTTCTGAAAGATCTATTGCGTTTGCAAAAAAAAACCAAACAAACAATAAAAACAGTTCGATTACATAGTCTCTGAACAACACCTGCTAGTTTCATGCATTTCCGAACAAAAATAAATTAAAACTTATGTCATAAAGTTGCCCTTATGGATTTGAGAACAGCCTTAAGAATTGCCGATTTTTTCTCATCAAAGGCACTGAGAAGAATGGTATCATCCGGACACTATCCAGAGGGAGTGGGTGGACTGATGGGGTTACAAGCCTTGCCCCCCAAATAATGTTCTTAACCTAATCATGGGCACAATTTTGTTGATTTTTATAATCTCAAGTTATGTCGTCCCTGCTTACTGCCTTTTATGACACAAATTCCTTTATAATCCACTAGTTATTATAGAAAAATTTTAATTCACTCTTCTAAAAAGTAAAAAAAAAAAAAAAAAAAAAAAAGAAATTAGAACCATCATTCTGCAAGAAATTTTGAAAAAAAAAAATTCGATTCCCTTTACTTACAGACTCGAGGCGGCCATGTGATAACCATTCCTATGACTAACACATCTGCCGGTCAGGAGTCAGACCCTGTGCCGTATGAGATAAATGATCTTGTTTTTGGGGTTGAACCTGCAGTAAATCCGACCTCCAGCTTTCGGAAAAACGATAAAGTAAATGGAGATTCAATATCGGAATTTATTTTGGGTATAGAGCCAATAGCAAAATTTATTATTGTCTAAAATTTGATATAAAAATAAATAATAATAAAAAATCTTACAACGTATTTTTTGAATAAAAGTGAACTGAAACTGGCTTAATTGAACTAAATGAAATACATACAGATAGGTCAGAAGTAAATTTTTAACATAGAAAGTAAAATTTTTAAAAATCAGAAAATGTGAAAGTAAAATAAATTTCCCACAATTTTCGAAAATGTTGAACTATGTGTCGATTTTAGATATGTAGAATTCTATATAAGCAAAACATCTAAACTTTTCAGAGAGGTACATTTTAATACTCAGGAGGTATGTGTGTGTGTGTGTGGGAGGGGGGGGGGGTTGTTTCCGGGCCGCTCCTTGAATTCCTCACTGGACAAAAATAATTTAACAAAGCATTATTCACTAATTTTAATTGCTAAAAGAAGTAAATTGAAACTTTAAAAACAGTAAAAATATGTTTATTCAACTATTTACATGTTTCGACTCTGCCGGGTCATTTTCAAAACAAATCCTTCTATATATAAAAAAAGTTTTGATTTGGTAATGGACCAATGAAAATCTGCGTAGATATTCCGGGTAGATCGGCATCCAATTTGAATGCTTAAGCATGGCCTTTCAGCGTTATTATTAAAAAAAAACTGTTGCATACAAAAACATGAAAATCGGTCACGCTGATGCAGACAGTTTTCAAATCGAAGAATTATTTTAAGAGATATTTAATGCTAAACTTGGACAAAATCGTTCCACTAAAAAAGTTTTATTGGAGCAAAAACTATACATGATAATTTAATCATTTTTAGTTCATTTTATACGTTATAAGTTCCCGGTGTGCAGATTGTATTTATTTTACTTATTTGACTCATTTTTCGAGGTTTTATTTCAATTTTAAATTCAAATTTTCAGCATTTCGAGAGATATTTTTTACAAATTTTAGAAAATGTTATTAATTTAAACTGTTGCCAGTTGTATAAACAGCGCAAACAATAATGTTTACTTCAAATTATTAAATTTATTTACACGTGACTATTACAAACAGAAAAAAAGCTTTAAAATTAGAATTAAATGATTACATGTTAAAAGCAGGAAAATTACGTCATAAAAACCATAGGTACAGATGTCATATACGTCATATACATATTGGCGCAATTTTTTTCCGACGCCAATTTGGCGAAAACAACAATAGTATAAACAACAACATCCGGGTTACCATATCAAGCAAAATAACTACACTTTAGCACCAGTTAAGTACCCGTTGCGTATATGAAATTGGCGTCAGAAAAAAATTGCGCCAATGACATCTCTATCGAACCATATTTACACAAAATCTTAAAGTAAGAGAAACAAAATCTTAAAATAAAAAAAATCATTATTATGCCTTAAAACTTGTAATTTGAGGAAATTACCTAATATTTAAAATGGCAAAAAATATAGCAAAACAATTTAAATTGAAAAATATATTTGCACGGGATATTTTGAGATAATCTTTTCAACTATTATCGTGAATTCGAAGACAGCGCAAATAATATTTCCTTCTATCAACAAAAGTATTTTCACGTGAATATTAATAAGAGAAATAAAACTTAGGTGTAAATTACGTCAGATTTGAAACGATACATTTAAAATGAATTATTTAAAAGAACTATCTTATAGCGCTGTTAAAAAATACCGGAAAACAATGACACTGTTTACTTAATTCATTTTACATTAGCTTATTTTCAAATGTTTAGCTATTTTTTTTAATTAAATACGAAAACAGCTATTGTATCTCTTAACAGCAGCAGATTTGGCCTTAAAAATCCCCAATTCAAGGAAAATGAATGGAAACCCACAGAGAGATCGCTACTGTTTTTTTTTTTTAGTTCAATATTTTAAAAGCCGATCAAATTAGTGTACTTTTTGGATTTTGGTGTGCCTGAACGGGGGTAGGCGAGCGTAGCTCGTAGGGGGCAGAGCTCCCTAGTAAATAAAAATCTAAAACTGAAAATATCTCGCGTAGATTCGAAATATGTAAACAATTGAATAAACCTATTTTTACTGTTTTTAAAGATTTAATTTACGGCTTTTAGTAATTAAAATTAGTATATTATTTACAAGGTGTTAATTTGTTATATATTTACAAAAGCATTATTCAGTTGAGTACAAATACTTCAAAAGATTTCTGCTGACTTTGTTGTTGATTGGCCTCACTATTAGAGGTACTAAGCACAGATATATGAAAATGCGGAAGCGCCTCGTACTAAAACTCAATTAAAATTTCGCAAAAAGCAAGAATAGTTATAGCTATTGATAATGATAGTCTTGTCCATGAAAAATAACCTTTATTTTGTGTTTTCTTAACAGTAGTGAATTCGATCTGATTGTTTTTTGGGAGGAAAAAATGCGTAATGCAAGTATAGGAAAGCTTGAGAGAGAAAAAGGATGCGAGCTAAAATTCAAATTCAGTGAAATTTTCTGATTATAGGTAACCAGTCTAGATAAAAGCAAGAAATCAGATCTTGGTTTAGTGGAACGGTAACCATAGGCCTAAAGAAGTGAATGAACTTGCTAATGATAATTTCTTTATAGAATTGCACTTTGTTTCCAATGCAAGATTCCCAGCGTCATGGAATGTCAGGGAAAATCTGGAAAGTCAGAGAATTTCAAAGTAGTCAGGGGAAATCTGGAAAGTCAGGGAATTTCAAAGTAGTCTGGGAAAGTCAGGGAGATTTCAAAATATATAGAGAAGGTCAGGTAATTTACAAATATTTTCTAAAAAGTCATGGAAAAGTCTTGGACAAAAAATAAAAAATGATCCGAAATTCAGCAGATAGTCTCGGGAGAAAATCACAAAATTCATCAATCGAAAAAAAAAAATAAATAAATAAATAAAAAAAAATCGAGAAATTTGAAGAAAATAGCTAATTTTGGCAAAGGATTGCGAAAATAAGTAGCAAATTTCGTTGTATGCCGGTTTGGTCAGAGACTATTTTGAGATTTGATCAGGGAATTTGCCAGTCATGTTCTACAGGGAACCAGAGCCCGATCAAGCTGAAGTTGGGCCCAGGGTCTGTTAAAAATTTGAGCCCTCCCTACCTCCCCATTCCTGGCGACACTTTCAGAAAAAAAAAATAGTAGTTTTATTTGATGAGTTGACAAAGTTGTTTGAGTGAAAGTTTCAAGTTTACAAAAAAAAAAAAAAAAAAAAAAAAAATAACTTACAAAAATAATTAAGAAAATGAATTACTGTCCATTTTCTCAAATAAGCATTTGTATAATTCACAAACATCTATGATTCACAGTTTATGTTGCAGAATAAATGAGGCCGTCTTTTTCAAAACTCGCCTTATCGAAAATCATAAAAATTGTGTTTTCCCTAACAGTCTAGTAATCATTTTAAACTATAATTCTGACATTGTAAAATACTCGTTTATATTGAAACCAATGGACACAGTATACAGTTTTTGGCATTTTCCCCAAATTTGATTTTCTGGATACGGCAAGTTTTGAAAATTATAACTACTCAAATTGAAAAGGACTTTTACAGAAAAATTAAATATGGAGGTTTTTTATTACAGTAAAACTTTGTTTTTACGTCAGGGACCAAAATATAAAAGGCAAACAGTATAAAAACTTAAATTGTGAGAAAATACACACAAATTTGGGGGCCCAGGCCCAGGCCGAGGCCTCGGAGGCCCGTGCATTATTCAGGCCCTGCTGGGAGCCCTGCAATGGAATGCCTTCCCCATGGTCCGCAGTGATTTCTCTCATCGTCTCTTCAAGTAAACATCAGGTAATCGACTATTCTTAGCATATGAAATATTACCGAAAATATGTGAAACATTCGGTAACGAAAAAGCAGATTAGGGCGCTAGTTTGAATTTTAATCTTATATGCATTCAATTTTTTTTTCTTTTTCACATTGTTTTGCCTTCACGTGTCGATCTGTCATGAAATATCAAGATAACATTTTCTTTCTTCCCTATTGCCTTATATAGACGGGAATTACTCGATAAACTCCAGAAGGAAAAAAATCCCGAAGAATGTTAAAATGTCCAATTAAATCTCGCATTCACATTTCATCAACGATAAGATTTATTGCTACTAACGTATAACATCTTTTTACATTCAAGGACCCAGATAACATAGTCATCTCGACGCCGTAGTCCAGCTAGCTGAAGCCTTTAGGTCCGTCAAAACAAGTAGACAAAGCTAGGCTATAGAGTTAAATTCTCGGAAATACTTATCCTCTATCTCTTCCAGGATATAAATAAACGAATAATAAACAATAAGTGATTATGTTTTGCCTTTCTTGAAGAATATAGTGTTGACGACCCTCTTAAACTATCGTCCGGTATTCGGACGCCATTAGATGAACGTTTACTGACCATCACTCATCGTCAAATAAATACGCTGCAATTTTTTTTATTGTTGTTATTTACTTTGCTACTTGTGTGTGGAAAGGATAGATATCTGGATCAATTATAAGACGTTATCGCTTCCCATCCGTGTTAGAAATTGACTTGAAAGAGATAGCGCAATTTGTTCTCCACTTATGATAAGGGGACAGGGGCAACACTTGATACGATGCCAATGAGGCGGGAACAATTCACGCCAATATATGAGAAAAAGACATCTGCAAGAATCAAGATCTTATTACTTCAGTCTGAACGGTTATCTCCCAATGAGCCGCTATACGATAAAAAAAAATTGCAGCTTCTTGTCGATGGAAAACATCCTTTTAATTTGGTATTTATTTTTAGATAATGTGATAACGAATTCGTGGAAATTGACGTCTGGTGGACTGTTTTTGTTAATTTTAGATAACCTAAATGAATATCACTTTTATTTTTTTATTTTTGTTGGCGCCATTTAGAATAACAGTTTTCTTAAAGTAATTATCAGTAGGCTATCAATATTAAATTGAATCTGTGATGAAGTACAGAGATGTGAAAATGCTCGCGCGTATCGCATCTTTTCAAACTTCATTTATCTTTTCTCGCTTTGCAATTACTGACACTTATTATAATTCTTTTAAAGATCTTTCCTGAAATAAGTCTAAGCTTTCATCAAATAATCCACAACTGTTAACTCATATCTTACCACGCATAAAGAAAACAATAATTTCGCGAAAGATTGCTACTACAGAAAGATAAGACAACAAACAAAAACATAAAATTTAAAAACATACCAACGTTTTATTGGTTTCTTTTACACAAATTGTCCTTTGTGTAGGAGAATGGTACAACCCACTACAAATTATGCTCAGCTGTTTTGTACCGTAATTTACGAAGGGAACGCGGTCGGCATTCACAATATTAAGTCTATAACGAAAAAATAAATATCTTACGCACTTGTAAGCAGGGTTGCCACTGCCAGTTTGGCCTTCTTTTCATCATCATCATCTTCAGTATGGGTTAGGCTAAATCAGCCTGTTCCGGTTCCGGCTCCATTGTGATAGAAGATATATTCATATAATCCCCTTATCAAGAGTTTTGGATACCCATTTTCTCCCTCTTTCTACTGCAGAAAAACATCATTAGAGTTCATAGCGAAAAAGAAACACTTAGTAGTCGACAGATGTAATATGCACAGAAACTGCATCTCTTCATCTTTCTTCACCTTATGTGAGATATGTTTTAAACCAGACTCGCAAGCACTTATGTTCTATTCTGGTTCGCGTTATAAACTTATAAACATTATAATTGACTGTTACACTGAACACTATTTTATCAGACTTTACTTCCTTGTAACTTTCATAAATATCCAATTATGTATAATTGGTTGATTACCTCAAAGTGCCGAAAATACATCCATATGGTTATCAATTTTAATGATGTAACACGCGCGGAAAAACATATGTAATATTCACCTTTAAAACGTCCTCACACAAGTGAAGACGTACAAAATGTAATCTCTTTCTTAGTATCTCTAATTAAACTTCTCCTTTTTCCTTTCCTACAATATGAGTAGTTTCAATGGAGTACAGACACAATAAACCGTCTGTTACATGATTCCTATTTTAAGCCTGATGCACTGAGACCTGAAGGAGTAAAGATATACGAATATATGATGATACGGGATACTCCATAATTCTTAGACGCCCTGACTAACCGCGAGCTGAAAAACGGATATCTATACATAGAAGGTAAGGCCTTTAATTATTCTTTTATTGTTGTGATGAGGCATCGCGCAGTTTGCGTTTATAGTATATGAATTAGTGAGGAGCGTGTGGATTCACCCCAAAAACTGTTAGCCTCACAAATTTTTCTAACATATTTTGATTATGAGACTGATTTAATGTCTCATTTAGTAAATTAAACAAATATAGATATCCATTTAGGCAAATTAAGCCAGATAAATAAATCCGGTAGTCAGGTGAAGGAAAAAGTATCTAATTGACTTAAAGGAAAGAAAAATTATGGCTTACGCAAAAGATAGTGCAGCCATTGAAAAACTTAACGCCAATAACTATTCTTGTTGGCGGTTTAAATTAGAAATGCTTTTAATTAGAGAGGAGCTATTTGATGTCATTACCGATCAAGCTCCAGACCCTTTGACTGAAAATTGGAATAAGAAAGACAGGAAAGCACGGGCACTAATCAATCTCAGTATTGAAGATGGGCAGATAATTAACATCAAACATTTAAACACGGCTCGAGAGACTTGGGACACTTTGAAAAATATTCACGAACGGTCCAATCTCTCAAGCAAATTGCACCTCCTTCGAAAATTGTATAGCACAAAGCTAAACGAAGGAGGGAACTTAATCGCACACATCACGAAATTAATGGAACTTATCGACAAATTAGCTGCGATCGGAGAAAATGTTACCGACTCTCATATATCTGCACTCTTTTTGTGCTCATTACCGCCGTCATATGACACATTGATTACGGCGTTAGAGTCGAGAAATGAAGATGAATTGACGCCCAGCTTTATTAAAAGCAAATTATTTGATGAGTATACTCGTAGAGTTGAAAATTCCGAAAACTCGGAACATAGTACTAAAGCATACAAGGCTCGAGAAAAATTAGTTAACACAGACCGCAAGAGAGGTAACAAATTTTGTTCCTATTGCAAAATGAAGAACCATTCGTACAACGATTGTTGGTTCCTGAAACGGAAAAATAATAATAATCCAGTACAAAATAATAAATTTTACAAAAATAAAAATCACACCACCTCTCTATGTTTTGAAGAAAATGCCCCGGCCAAAACCGCGAAACCGCAAGATACAAGACAGATAGGAAATGAAAATAAAAATGTTGCGTTGTTAATTGAACGACCCGCAAATAAACAAACTTTTATTATCGATAGCGGAAGCTCTAGCCATATTGCCAACTCCAAAGAAATGTTTTCAAATATGACTAGCGACACAGAAACTAACGTGACAGTCGCGAATGGCAATAAACTAATTTCATATGGCGCAGGGGAAATTGTAATTCACACAGGAAAAAACAACAGGCAGATTATACTTCGTGACGTACTGTTTGTGCCTGAAATCGAAACTAACCTGCTGTCAGTAAGCAGGGCAACGAAAAACGGATGTCAAGTTAAATTTGAAAAAGATACATGCGACATTATACATAACGATGAAGTAATTCTTCAAGGTAGATTAAAGAACAATTTATATGAAGTACAAGTAAACAATGATAATCAATTTGAAAGCAATCATGTAAACATTACGCATAAGTGTTCAAACACAAAATGTATTGAGTTGTGGCACAGGCGGTTAGGCCACAGAAGCTACGAAACAATTAAAACCATTGTACAAAAACAACTAGTGAACGGAATTACCATAAACAACTGCCGACACGACAAAGAATGTGAGGTATGCATAAAGTCCAAAACCAACGACGCCCCATTTCCCAAATCGGGTGCACATAGAGCCACGAAAAGGCTAGAATTAATCCACAGTGACGTATGTGGGCCGATAAATACACCCACCATAGGGGGAAAGCGGTACTTCATAACATTCATTGACGACTATTCCAAATTTTGTGTTATCTACTTAATGTCGAAAAAGAGCGAAGCATATGAAAAATTGAGGGAATACATCTCAACCGTCAAAAATAAGTTTGGAAAATTCCCAACCGCAATCAGATCCGACAATGGCGGGGAATATGTCAACGATGAATTAGAAAACTATCTTAAATGTAACGGAATCGAACACCAGCTCACCGTACCATACTGTCCAAGTCAAAATGGCATTGCTGAGAGGAAAAACAGGACACTGTTAGACATGACTAGAAGCATGTTAAGCGAAGCTAACCTCCCACATAAATTATGGGGAGAAGCAATCTGCACCGCAAATCATTTGCAGAATCGCTTGCCTTCCAAATCTATTAGCACTACGCCATATGAGCTTTGGCTAAACAGAAAACCAAATTTAAGATATCTTAAAGTATTCGGCTGTACTGCGTACGCATACATCCACAAATCAAAACGCGGCAAATTAGATAATAAAGCAGAGAAAGGCATTTTCGTAGGTTACGACAACCGATCGAAAGCGTACAGAATATTTACTAGTGACGAAAGAGTCATTTTAGCTAGAACCGTAAAATTCGCGGAAAATAACATGGGTAATATAAATGCTGATGAAAGTTCAAACACGAATGAGTTAATGTCAGAAACAAACAAACACACACGACAGACTGACACAAGCGTAATCGAATTTGATCTAACACAAAACCAAAATTCTTCAGATACACCATCCGCGTCTCAACATACACAACAATTGAGAAGATCTGAAAGGCATAATAGAGGCGTGCCACCGGACAGGTTTGCCTATGCAGTCCGGCATGATCCGGTATATGAACCGAAAGGTTGGCACGACATGCTAAACATTGAAAACCCACAAGAAAAAATGAATTGGATTGAAGCGACACGCGACGAAATGAACTCGCTTATGAAAAATGAAACATGGTCTTTGGTAAAACCACCACAGGGAGCCAAAGTAATTGGATCCAAATGGACCTACAAGGCTAAATATGATGAATCTGGGAAAGTAAAGCGTTACAAGGCGAGATTAGTAGCTCAGGGATTTAAACAAAAATACGGGGTCGACTTTGACGAGACTTACGCCCCAGTAGTATCCCACACCACCTTAAGATGTTTCCTCACTGCCGCAGCCTATCATAACATTAGTGTCAGGCACATCGACATAAAAACCGCGTTCCTGCACGGAGACCTACAAGAAGAGGTATACATGTCACAACCGGAAGGGTACGTGAACACAAACGAACCCGATAAAGTCTGTAAACTCCGAAAGGCCATATACGGGCTTAAACAGGCAGCCCGGGCCTGGTACACAAAAATTACTGAATCTCTTAGAGAACTAAATTTTATGCAAAGCAAGGCAGACACCTGCCTATTTACACAAGGACAGGGGGAAAATATAGTCTACGTAGTTGTGTACGTAGATGACATTCTCATAGCGGGAAACAATGCGCAAATTGAAGAAGTAATAAATAAGTTAAAAACACAATATACACTTGAAGATTTGGGGGAAATTAGTAATTATCTTGGGATAAAAATTAAGAAAACACATAACGGCTTTAACCTTAACCAAACAACAAAAATAATGGAAATCGTTAAAAGGTTTAACTTAGAGGAATCAAAACCTTACGGAACACCCATGGAAACGGGCTTCTTAAGATCAGAAAAGGATAAAGATCCAATGCCAAACAACATAAACTATTGTAAAGCGATAGGCGCGTTATTATACATTGCAACTATAACTAGGCCAGACATACTACTGGCTGTAAATGTTCTTAGCAGAAAGAACGAAAATCCGTCGGAAAAAGACTGGAAAGGTGTTAAACGACTGATCAGGTACCTCTACCACACAAAGGACCTAAATCTCATAATCAGCACTGAATGTACACCAATTTTGGAAGTGTACACCGATGCCGATTGGGCCAGTGATACGCAAACACGAAGATCAACATCAGGGAATTTATTCCTTCTTGGGAAAAATCCGATACTATGGATAACCAAACGCCAAACTTGCATTGCGCAATCGTCAGCAGAAGCTGAATACGTAGCCGCAGCAAACGCTGCACAAGAACTTGTGTGGATAATAAAACTTTTACAAGATTTGAATTTACCACAAAACCTACCCGTAATTGTATATGAAGATAACATATCCTGCATAAAAATGATAGAATCTGAAAAATACACCAACAAGACAAAACACATCGATCTAAAATATCACATGATTAAGTATATGAAAGAAAATGGTACCATAGAATTACGTTATTGTCCGAGCAAATCTATGCTGGCAGACACTTTGACGAAGCCAGAACCCAAGCCTGAATTTCAAGAGAACAGAGACAAATTAAAATTACAGATCAATCTTGATTAGGGGCTTAAGGGGGAACTTGATAGAAGATATATTCATATAATCCCCTTATCAAGAGTTTTGGATACCCATTTTCTCCCTCTTTCTACTGCAGAAAAACATCATTAGAGTTCATAGCGAAAAAGAAACACTTAGTAGTCGACAGATGTAATATGCACAGAAACTGCATCTCTTCATCTTTCTTCGCCTTATGTGAGATATGTTTTAAACCAGACTCGCAAGCACTTATGTTCTATTCTGGTTCGCGTTATAAACTTATAAACATTATAATTGACTGTTACACTGAACACTATTTTATCAGACTTTACTTCCTTGTAACTTTCATAAATATCCAATTATGTATAATTGGTTGATTACCTCAAAGTGCCGAAAATACATCCATATGGTTATCAATTTTAATGATGTAACACGCGCGGAAAAACATATGTAATATTCACTTTTAAAACGTCCTCACACAAGTGAAGACGTACAAAATGTAATCTCTTTCTTAGTATCTCTAATTAAACTTCTCCTTTTTCCTTTCCTACAATATGAGTAGTTTCAATGGAGTACAGACACAATAAACCGTCTGTTACATGATTCCTATTTTAAGCCTGATGCACTGAGACCTGAAGGAGTAAAGATATACGAATATATGATGATACGGGATACTCCATAATTCTTAGACGCCCTGACTAACCGCGAGCTGAAAAACGGATATCTATACATAGAAGGTAAGGCCTTTAATTATTCTTTTATTGTTGTGATGAGGCATCGCGCAGTTTGCGTTTATAGTATATGAATTAGTGAGGAGCGTGTGGATTCACCCCAAAAACTGTTAGCCTCACAAATTTTTCTAACACATTGATCAATCCATCGGAGCGTAGGTCTACCTCGGTCACGGTAAACCCTGGGTCTGTAATTCAGAAGCTTTTTTTGGCAATCAGTCATTACTCATACGCTCATGCCTTCTTTTTAGTTTAAAAATTTCAAATTCATATCGAGAATTCAGAAAGAAAAAAATTTACTTTAGGCAATCACAAAATGTCTGTCATTAAATAAAGAAAATAATACTATACAGATTTTCTGGTATGATGCGAAATTTCGGAATAAAAAAAAAAGGCCAAACTGGCAACCCCGCTTATAAGGATGTGCTTAATAACGGTAAAAATCGCAAGCACTACACCCGGATACTTTAAAATGGTGTGAAAAAATTTACTTGACCCATGAAACCGTGTAAGTTTTAAAAATTCGTGAAAAGGAGGATTAAACGGTGTTGAAATAAACTTTCTTCTACTTTAGGAAGATCTGAAATGAAGAGAACCTTTAAGAATGTCGTACAGTTGGTTTGGTATGGTAATTTCTAAAACTACGAGCCGTAAATGTTGAGCCACGATCCGGCGATACATGCGAAGAGAAAAATTTTAAACTCAATTCTTAGGTGGGCAGTCCTGTTAGGTAGGCTCCTGTCCCCGTCAGGTGAATCGCTCGCGAGCCAGTGCTAATCCTATGAGGAGGTTATTTTCTAATATCTGGTTTGCATTTCAAAAAATTTAAATATTTTTTTTTTTTCTTCTTTTCATTGGATAGCTGAGGTGCGTGTCTACATCGCGCCTTTTTTACTTTTTCGATTTTGTTTGCAGATATTTTTTATAATGACACTTTTTCACTTTCGGAATCGGTTTCGAAACTGAAACTAACTTTATAAAAAATATCTGCAAACAAAATCGAAAAAGTAAAAAAGGGGAGCGATGTAGAGATGCACCTCAGCTATCCAATTAAAAAAAAAATAATAATAAAATGTTCAAATGCAAACGAGATATTAGCAAACAACCTCCCCATAGGATTAGCATTAGCTCGCGAAGTCCGAAATTGCAATTTTTAGAGGAAAGTAAAAAAACTATGTACGCCTGTTTTTGGTTTAACTGGCTGTTTTGGTTACTATCAGTGCATTTAATTGTGAAATGTGTTTTGTTAGTGTGAACTGTGAACAGGGCCCGATTAACCTCTGGAACTATTGGGAAACATAGTGTTATTTCGGAGACATATTTTATTCGAGTAGAGTTTCTTAAATTCAACATACCCGGTAACCCATCAATGTTACAGATATTATTCAAATTGATACAAATATTATGTTATTGAATTTTCACGATTTTGATTGGTTGGACGATGATACTGCCTGATAAACTGATGACTTTGGTTGGTTGGACAAACTAAGGAATTGTGATCATGTAGTTGAAACTGATATATTGTATGAAAAAATAATTTGTTATGAAAGGTATTTTCATGAAACACTTTACAACTAGTCGTATGTGGCAATCCCAAACCTTTCTTCTATCTCATACATGTTAATATGTTAAAATTCAATATCTCAGTGCCAAAATTAAATGGCTATCTATGCCCATCATGAGGGTTCTAAAGGTATGTAATTTCGTGCATTAGTTCTTGAAATATGACTATCGCTAAAATCGTGTAAATACTACAAAATACAGCATAACAGCGCCACCTATTGGGCGATTAACACCAAAACCTAATCAGCAACAACTTGCGTCAACGTCTAAATGAATCCTGAATTAGAAGAAAATTCGTGGATTAGTTCTTGAGATAGAGCTATTGCTGAAATCGTGAAAAATGCAGCACAGCAGCGTCACCTGTAGTGTGATTTGCACCAAAACATAATCAACACCAATATTTATTAAAGTATACCTGAAGCTTAAGTTTGAAGAAAATTCGTGCTTTAGTTATTGAGATAGAGCTATTGTAGGAATCGGGAGAAATGCCTTATAGCTCAGCCACCTGTTGGGCGATTTACACTAAATTGTAAACAGCATCAACTCATGTTAAGGTCTAATTGAAGCTCAATTTTTATAAAAATCCCTGCGTTAATTCTTGAGATAGAGTTATTGGGGAAATCGTAAAAAATGCAGCCTATTAGCGCTACCTGTTGGACGATTTGCACCAAAAACTAATTAGTACCAATTAATATCAGGGACTAACTGAATATACATTTTTATTAAATGCCGTGCATTAGTTCTTGAGATAGATTACCTACAAAATTTATGTCACATGCATCACACAGATGGACAGACAGTCAGACATTTTTGTATGAACATGTTTTTCGAGATCTCTGACTGCTAAAACGTGTAAATCTGTCGAAAACCGGAAGTCGAAAATTTTCATGAATCCAATACTTTCTTCTGCTAAAGATTGAAGAAAGTAAAAATATACATAAATGAGGAAGAGAAAGAGGAGAAATTGGAATTTTGGAATGGAATTAATTCAATATAAAATTTGGAACCTCCTTTTTTTTTTTTTTTTTTTTTTTTTTTTTTTTTTTTTTTTTTTTCAATTTCGGACAATTTTCTATGACTAAGATTTACTCTGGAAATTCCCTGAACCGTACGAATACTGTACAACAACGTTTGGTAAAAATTTTATAAGATCATTGCATATTGGCATTCTCATCAAAATATAAGTAAAATGCACATTTACATGAGAATGTTTTGAGTTTTTACTAAAATTTCAAAGTTTCATAATAAATAGTAACTTTTTTTTTTTTTTTGCACGGCGTATATATACCTGAAACTCTCTACATTTGAATTTTTGCATGATGTATATATACGTCAAACTCGCCGAACAGGTTAAAAATAATATAATAATAAAATAAAACTGGATAATTTTAAATATTTGAATAAATTATTATATTTTAATTGATTAATTATAATATAATATTTTATTCAAACTGAGCGAGAAAAGCAGCTACGTGAAATTACAGATATGAAAAAAAAAAAAAAAAAATTAGGAATATTCAGAATAATTTGTAAAGGTGTCAGAATGTCTTCTTGTAATACTCGAAGAGAAATTAGAATTTTGAAATGGAATTAATTCAAAAACTTGGAGCCTCATGTTTTTTTTTTCAATTTCGGAACCGTTCAAAATTTTCTATGACTAAGATTTACTCTGAAAATTCCCTGACCCGTACGAATACTGTACAACAATGTTTGATAAAAATTTTATAAGATTATTGCATATCGCAATTATCATCAAAATGTAAGTAAAATGCACATTTACATGAGAATGTTTTGAGTTTTTACAAAATTTTCAAAGTTTCGTATAGTAAATAGTAATTTTTTTCCGCACGGCGTATATATACGTCAAACTCGCTACATTTGAATTTTTGCATGACGTATATATACGTCAAACTCGCCTAACAGGTTAATAATAATATAATAATAAAATAAAACTGGACAATTTTAAATATTTGAATAAATTATTATATTTTAATTGATTAATTATAATATAATATTTTATTCAAACTGAGAGAGAAATAGCAGCTACGTGAAATTACAGATATGAAAAAAAAAAAAAAAAAAAAAAAAATTAGAAATATTCAGAATAATTTGTAAAGGTGTCAGAACGTCTTCTTCTAATACTCGAAGAGATATTAGAATTTTGGAATGGAATTAATTCAATATAAAACTTGGAGCCTCCTGTTTTTTTTTCAATTTCGGAACCGTTCAAAATTTTCTATGACTAAGATTTACTCTGGAAATTACCTGACCCGTACGAATACTGTACAACAATGTTTGATAAAAATTTTATAAGATTATTGCATATCGCAATTATCATCAAAATGTAAGTAAAATGCACATTTACATGAGAATGTTTTGAGTTTTTACAAAATTTTCAAAGTTTCGTATATAGTCCAGGGGAAATGTACAAAAAAAGGGGGGTTACCTTACAAAAAATCGGGTAGAAGATTTTTTTTTCTGAATTGTTTATAATGATGCCAACATGGAAAAACCAAGTTTTCCAACAACATTTCTTAAAGCTAAATTTTCTGTGGCCGAAAAACAACAAAATTTGGGACTTATTTCGATTTTTTTTAAATATCTCAATAGCCGTTGCAGTAGCATAATTTTTGTCAGTCACAATATTAAAGAGGACAAAATTCTCTACAACTTTCATATTTACAATTTTTTTATGCACCCAATAGCAAGCGCAGTACGCCATTTCAAATATAAGACAATTTTTTCAATTTTCTTAAAAACCGTGAAAAACGTAGTTCTCCCCTGATTATTCATATGTTTCCCACGGATTTAATCATGTATGTCAACTTCTATATATTGGGTAGCAGTAAATTATGTGTTTGAGGGCCAAAACTAGCCTTTCGGAAGGGGGGGGGGGCAAAATTCATGCATGTTTTGCCCCACTCCTCGTTAATTATTTTAATAAATCTCTAACAGCCAGATTTTGAAAATTTTAAGTGTGTAATCATTAAATACGTAATCAGATTTTTGAAATATGGATTCATTAAAACCTTGAAAACCGAACCGAAATATGTTCCGCTTTAAACAGGTTTCCATCTTAGGAGGTATAACTGGTCATATTCTTTCTCTTAAAAATATATAATTTTTTCTTTAAGGACCGGATTCCGTATATGAAGATTTTATTTTCAAAAATTTTATGATAGTTGTAATATTGAGGCGTTTAATGTCATAGTTATATGAATTATGAGACTAAATTAGTCATACAAAGACATCGTTAGATATCGACCTCGGTATCATATGAAAAAAAAAATAAATATTAAAATTCAAGCGAGAATTCTGAAAAGAATACTTTTGTAGGTTTAACATGAGCGTGCAAATGTTTTCGCGTGAGACTTTACTACTCACGCGAAGAAACTGGAATGTTAAGGTTAAACCTATGGAAGCGTTCCTTTTACAATTTCTCGTTTGCAATTTAATAGTTTTAAATGACTTTTTTTTCTTTTTTCTTTTGAGGGGCTTAGAAGTGTTGACGTTGAATTCCAACCGTATTAGTGTTTACTTTTTCTATTTTGATTACAGTTTTTATTATTTTTTATTCTTGGTCAGTTTTCCGGCTGCGAGACTTTTTTATCCAAATTTCATATATATATATATCAGGGTCAAAACTAGAGGGGACAGAGGGAGCATGTTCCCCGGGCGCCAGAATGGGAGGCGAAGGGGCGTCAAATAAAGATTTTTTTGTCGTTTGATACCAAAAAATATATAGTATGAAATTTGGCTAAAATTGTCTCACAGCCTGAAAATCCAAAATGCAAATTGAACCAAATGCTTTAAAACTGGATAACAGAATCCTGTTTTAAATGAAAAAAATTGCATGTTAATCCAAAAGAAAATTTAAAACAAATGCATTAAAATAGGATAACGGAATCCTGTCTTAAATGAAAAAAGTACAGAAAGAATACTAGCAATTGCAACTGCTGAGAGGGAAACCTGTATAAAGCGGAATATTTTGGGTTCCCTTTTAAAGGTTTTAATGAATCAATATTAGACAAAGCTGGTTACGCAGTTCAGCATTACGTATTTCACGATTACATTTAAATTTTAAAATAATTCGGCTATTAGAAATTAGTAAAATTCTTTTTGTAAATTTCTTTATAATATATTCTTTTGAAACGGGATGCTAATGATACTACAACAGTGTCATCAAAGAGAAAAAAATATTGTTAAATAGCCTGTAAAAAATTATTATTATTAAAATATATTTTTTCATTTAGTTAATTAAGTCATATTGCGTACCTTACTTTATTATTGTGTAGGAAAAGTGGAGTTGAATGCGACAGTAAAATCAATGGCAAAATAAAAATGTTTATATGGTCTGCAATCATAAGTAAATTGGTATTTCATTTGATAAATGCTATCACTGAGATCATTAAACAGACACAGTTTCAAACCAGTGCATAATACAGAAAATTAGAATATTCCACAAAGTGTATTTTTCAACAATCGAAGTAGAGGTCTGCACGGGCCGGAATTTCCAGGCCCGGGCCCGGCCCGGCCCGAAGGAAAGCTATTTTGGCCCGGCCCGGCCCGGTGTAAAAATTGAAAGTTCGGCCCGAGCCCGGCCCGGCCCGTTTACATTTTTACCGTTCTCGGCCCGGCCCGGCCCGGCCCGGCCCGGCCCGGCCCGTACAAAAATCAGTGAAAACAGGCCCGGCCCGGCCCGACTCAATTTCAACAAAAAATTCCGTTTTTTCTCGATATACAATTAAGATTCTTTTAATGAATAATGCATGCATATTTATGGGAACATTTTACAGTATATTTTAAATTACTATGTGTTCGCAAAATAGAAAACACACAATAGTAAACATTAACGATTACTTACAGTGTTTTAGTCAACGTCTCTACAGACGTTTCAAAATTTAAATAAGGGTTCATTAAAAGATTATTGTAGTTTAGAATAAAGTGTTAAAAAACATGATAACTTTTGAAGCTTATAATAAAAAGTAGATTTGTGAAAATATTTCTGCCATTTTTAAGCCTTTTCTCAAATCCAAAGGAGCTACATTTTGATACATTTATGAATTCATTTCTTTTCGGAAACGCATGAGATTGGCAGGTATTCTTATTCAGAAACCATGTAAATGCCGTTTTTTTCTTAGATAAAAGTAATATATCTTTCAGAAAATACAGCCAAAGTTAGCGTTTTGAATCGAATTTCCGGAAGCGATATCACAGGAAAGGAGAAAAACGTACAGTCACGTGACAAGAGTCTCTGTTATCTCTGTACGTAATTTATGAAAAATGGAAACGCTATTCGATTCCAAATGCCTTCAACACTTAGACCTGTCAATTTTATGCCTTTATAGTTAAAAATGAGTCAGAAAATGTGTCTGAAAGTTTCGCATTGTTGAGCAGTAAATATGAGAACCACCTTAAGGTACATTTCCAAAGATACTGTTAACAGAAGTTCATTATTGCTATTAATACTTTTACAAAACATAATGCCTGTCCTACACATCCTGAGAACGATTAAGACCAGTTCCGTCCCGGCACAAGTCTGCCGATAAAATTAAACCCGGGATCAGGCATCATGTAACTGTACGATGCCGATCTTTACGATGGACATGTTACATTTCTGTAGTGATGTTGTTAAACTCGCATCGGCTCGTAACGCACATTTATACTTCTCGAAAAAGTCATATTCATTGGAAATGGCCTCGTATTTTATCTGCTACTCTCAAATTCTTATATCGGGCCGATAGGCCCGATTAATTTTTTTTATCGGCCCGGCCCGGCCCTGCAGGCCCGTTCAATTTTTTTGCCGGTCCGGCCCGGCCCGGCCCGTTGAAAAAATTGCCCTAATTCTGCCGGCCCGGCCCGGCCCGTTTGAAAATTCTCCTCCATTCCGCCGGCCCGGCCCGGCCCGCGGGCCGGGCCGGGTACGGGCCTCGGGCCAAGCCCGGGCCCGTGCAGACCTCTAAATCGAAGTAAGTTTTCCTGTTTAAGTTTTAAAGCAATTAATAGATAATCTTAAAGTTTTATATATTTTTGCATGCTAAAGTGATATAATCTCTTGTTCTATTTATTGATATAAGTAGGAAAAAACTGACAGTATTTATTAAAACTAATCTTTTAAATATTTTTATACTGATCTCAAATATGTTATTGACAAAATTTTTAAATATTACAGGACATAAATATATAACATCAGTTAGTGAAATAACCTGTTGTCATTTTTATTGTAGCTATTTTATAAGGTAAAAGCATTTCTTACATAAAATATATTTATTTTCTGAGTGCCTCCCCTCCCCCATTTTATATGGAAGTATAATCCAATGTTTACTATCTTTAAAAAATAAAGCATTAAAATATATGTTATCAATAATTGGTAAATAAAATATACCATTGTATGTTAAGTGTGTAGTATGTGGAATAAAGTATGTTTTTCGCAAATTTTCATACCTATCCCATTGTTTCCTGAAAAAATATGCATGCATTATAAAAATTATTACAATTACAAAATTATTAAAATTAAACAAAAATTCTTTCTTAATTGCAACTATAGTGCCAATAAGTTATTAAATACTAAAGTATTGTTTTAAACAATGATTTGAAATTATCATTATACACACTTAAAATTACTGTCGATACGAAAATTGTTTTATTCATCTACACACTATCCTATTTTTAAAATTATATAATTTTATTGAATATAAATTGTATGTTGTGATGAAAATAAAGACGTGGGTGTGCAAATAATATTTAATTTACTGCTACCAATTTTTAGAAGTTGACATACGTGATTAAATTCGTGGGAAACATATGAATAACCGGGGGAGAACTACGTTTTCACGGTTTTTAAGAAAATTGAAAAAATTGTCTTATTTTTGAAGCGGCGTATTGCGCTTGCTGTTGAGTGTATAAAAATGTTGTGAATATGAAAGTTGTAGAAAATTTTGTCCTCTTTAATATTGTAATTGACAAAAATCATACTACGGCAACAGGTATAGAGATATTTAAAAAAAATAAAAAAAGTCCCAAAATTTTGTTGTTTTTTGGCCACAGAAAATTTAGCCTTAAGAAACTTTGTTGGAAAACTTGGTTTTTCCATGTTGGCATCATTATGAACAAGTCAGAAAAAAAAAATCTTCTACCCGATTTTTTGCAAGGTAAAATGTACATTTCCCCTGGACTAATAGTAAATAGTAATTTTTTTCCGCACGGCGTATATATACGTCAAACTCGCTACATTTGAATTTTTGCATGACGTATATATACGTCAAACTCGCCTAACAGGTTAATAATAATATAATAATAAAATAAAACTGGGCAATTTTAAATATTTGAATAAATTATTATATTTTAAGTGATTAATTATAATATAATATTTTATTCAAACTGAGAGAGAAATAGCGGCTACGTGAAATTACAGGTATGAAAAAAAAATATTAGGAATATTCAAAATAATTTGTAAATGTGTCAGAACGTCTTCTTGTAATACTCACTTTCTGAAGATATGAAAAGGAGGATAACATGTCAGTTAGTCAGAAAGAAATTGTAAAAACAAAAAAAGTTAATTTTACAGGAAATAATTGTCAGCTTGGATGACAGAAAAAAACCTCTTTATTTTACGGCCCAAATTTGGTTTAAATAAAATAAAATTTATAATTAATACAGTTTTTTTTCCCCGTCAAGTAAACAGATTTTTAAAGAAATCCTGGCTGACAGTTTTTTTTTTTTTTTTTTTTTTTTTGTCCGTATAGTTAAAAATTGTCTTAACAGCGAGATTAAACACTATAAAAATTGCGTTTACTTTTAAGTTTTATTAAAGTTTCTATTTTTTTTCAAAGAGTGTTGATTTTTAAAAGGGATGAAACATATAATTTTGTCTTCCGAGTTCTTTATCTGTCAATGAAAGGTTCAATCAGATTCTGATAAGATTTTCCCTGTTATTTTAACACAATTGTAATTACAATATTAGGCCGGCTAAAGTAACTTATGAAACTAAAGCAAGAGAAGGTGTAAACGACGGTTTCATGTATTTTTCAACATTTATCCCCCAGGTGCTAATTCAAGGAAAGCCGGTCGTATAAACTAGCAGTGTAATTATCTCAATTAACAGATTATAGCCTTTGAGAGGAGACGTTCTTTTTCTTGTTACTTTCTTAGGCGACACACGTTTAGCATATAAATAGATAGACATGCGCCGAGAAAAGGGGAATTGACCAAACTAAAATTGTAAAAAATTCAAAGGGATAAAAAACAAAGGTTTCGTCTTTGCTTGGGATAGACTTTGAGTTATTATTACACATAAGAATGCATATTAATAATAATGTGCGTAAAAACAGCATTTTTGGTAAATACCTGACACTTTAAAACCACAGAAAAAAAGACAAAATGAATGTAGGATACAGCTATACACTGTCAGAAAAATTTGCCTATATATACTAAATAATTCCTCATTTTTAGGGTTCATCTGGCAAAACCCTATTCGTCTCACCCTCCTGTCTGGCCGTCCGTCACAGTGCCCGTTCTCAGAAACTATATATGTTGGAGACTTGAAATTTTGCATACTTATAGCTGAACACGTCACATCAAACGACAAATCATAAAATTTTGAAAAAGTCTTATATTTACCCCTCTGGGCTCTAACTTGTCTATTTTAAGCTTTTTTTTTTTTTTACTGACCCCCTAATTAAGTTGAAGATTTCAAATTTTGCAGAATTATAGCTAAACACTTGCGATCACACGACAAATCATAAAAATTTCAAAAAGTCTTATATTTACCCTCCAGGTTCCAACTTCTGTAGTTTTAGTAATTTTTCTAACCTCCACTCTTTTCACCCGGGATGCACTTTTCTAACTTTTGCTGAGACTCCTTTGACCACTCTTTCATATTATATACCATAGCCGCACATATTTTAGTTCCAATTTTTGCCTCCAGGGGGCACCTACCTATCTCGGGTGCTATTGGCCCGATTCCCTCGACTAATATATCTACGGATAGGTTGTAAAACGGAGTTTCGTTCGGATAGAGGTTTGTTTAGAATAGAGTGCGCCCCCTGGTTGCAAAATGTGGAACTAACAGATTTTGAAAAAGGATAAAGTGTTTTGAAAGGAAAATTAAACGAAACCCTCTATGCGATCTGTGATCACACTTACCCACTTGTTTAATAATTAATTTTCGTACTTCTAGAAAACATGTTTTATCCGTAAACTCTTCCCGAAAGTCTAAAAAAGAGGGAACAATTCCGTTCATGCGTATTGGCGCTATTAATACTAAAATCCGAATTTATTTAAAAAATGAAAAACTAAAAATTCTATAAATTAAGATTCCTAATTTAATTAGAAATGAAAAACAAAAAAACAAACTCAAAGAAACGTTTTCGAATTTAAAAATAAATAACAATTTCCGCATTCATTTAAAGGTATTCACAATTTTATTTTTTAAAGTTATTAAAAAAATATTCACATTTAAAATATATATTCTATACACACATTTAAAATACATATATTAATCAAAATATTAAATGAAAAAAAAAATCGATTTTACTTTGAAAAAATATTTTCGAATATATATATATATATGTTACATCTAGCCATCTACTTAAAAATATTTATATTTCATATTTTTATCCTATATATTAATACTAAAGTATTAAAATCCCAGCCACAATCTTATTAAATACGAAATCTTCCCGAAACTAACTTCAAAACTCAAAGCTTTTTAAAGAAATTAATCAAGCCATACCCATATGAAGCAAACATATTTACTTCAAACTGTTTCACTTACTCAACAATTGTAGGCGAGTGGTCAAAGTACTCGGGTCGTAACACTAAGGTAGCTGGTTCGACTCTGAGGTCAGTGGCTTTTACTTTATCTCCACTCATTTCAATTGACGTATATTTTATATCCTGTAGCAGGAGAAAAAAGAAACGGATATTCTTCAATTAACGGGAAAGTCTCGGTAATACAACTGCCAGGAAAAATTCCGTGAAATGAAGAAAGCGTTTCTGAGAATGTATTTAAAGGATCTGTTTTCGAATTAATATGAAATATGTATATTTAATAAAACTTTTTGCAATTATTAACCATTAAACCAAATAAAAAATCGGCTATAAATAAATAAAACAATTATTATACTATAAAATTGTATATCCTACATTCTGTATTTCAAATAGTGCAAGAATAAAATACGCAGGAGGAAAAATTCACAAACAGAATTTCACAGATGCATAGAAAGAAGAAGAAAAAATGCAATGGCTAAAAATCACAAATTTTCAAATGTTGGATTCAATAGTAAGCATTACAAAAGTGAATAAAGCAGCAATTGACCACTAAAAATGAAGAAATAGATGGTTGAGAAATATATAAATGCACCATAGATGCGCAGACAGAATTAGAGGAACAACATCAATCGAGAGTCATATGTGTGCGAGCACATATTTAGGTATTACCTTTTTATAATATATATATATATATATATATATAATATATATATATATATATATATATATATATATGGAGTACACGTAGAACATGTTCCCATTGCACGTATTTAAGAATAACATCTTTTTTTCCCAGAGAAAACAACTAATTTTGAATAAAAATATTTCCTAAACTGTAAAAGATATAGCTTAAAATTACATTGTACATATAATCCAACGTATGCGTTTAAGATGTGAATGTAGATATTTGTTTTGCTTGCTTATTTAATAGGTAATAATGCATTAGTCTCAAAAGTTTCTTTTTCTTTAGGGGTGGGAGGATAGATTTAACTTTATTTACTGCTATAATAGTTTCATAATGTACATGATGATAACAATACGCATTTAAATATATGCGCATATGGTAACAATAATGTTAACAAAATTTTACTTTATTTGATTGACTATCACAAATTTTTGTTATCACAAAGCTGCATTTTTTTTTTATCGACTTTAAATTAAAAATTATTTTAAACAGATTCTAAGTCAATATACTGCATTTCAAAATACAGATTAAGCCTTCCGATACTAACAGAATTACTAACAGAATTTATTAAAGTAAAATACAAGCAGATTTAATTCCATTATAAATTACGAACGTTTAGCATGACCACTTAAGGCTGCTCCGTCACTTAGCTTCCGAATTCCTCTCGGTAATGTTAAGTCTATGGGAGTTAGATGCATTCTTATACTTAAAATATATCTCCTCGGGATATTGATATATTTTTTTCTATTTTCTGTGTGCTCTTCTTAAGGCTGTTCTCAACTGCTCTGCTCAAAAAGCGCAAAACGTTTTGACACATTTACAAATTCCTTTTTTAACGGAAAGATATAAAATTGGAAGGCCTAACCAATGGAAGCGAACTGTGTTTTCCATTTTTGAATCAATAAACTACCTACTGAGTTATAAGCGATTTTGATCACGTGACACGGTATTTTTCTCCCCTTAACTGACTGGACTTTCATCTTTTGTTCGGACGTTCAATTTAAAATGCAATTTTGACAGTATTTTCTGAAAGATCTGTTGCGTTTGCAAGAAAACGGAAAAAACAGTTCGATGACATAGTTTCTGAATAACAACACCTTCTTGTTTCATGCGTTTCCGAACAAAAATGAATTAAAACTTATGTCAGAAAGTTGACCCTTTGGATTTGAGAACACCCTTAAAGGATGTCTCTTTTTTCCTTAGTTGTCAAACTATTTCTAAAATCTATGCTTAATTTAATATTTTATGTATAAAAAGCGGACGAACTAGGAGTAATATTTTAACACTTTCATATAAAATTTAGCATAGATTTTAGAAACATTCTGAGAACTAAGAAAAAAAAAGAGACATCTTTTAAGAAGAGTACTCAGAAAAAAAAGTTAAAAATATTAATTTCCCGAGGAGATATTTTAAATATAAGAATGCATAAAATGCCCATAGACGTAACATTGCCGAGGGGAATTAGGAAGTTGAGTGACGAGCAGCCTTAAGGATGTTCTAAAAAAAAAAAAAAAAAAAAAAAAAAAAAAGAACAGCACTCCTCTGAACAAAACCAATCATTCTAACACTGGAGTAAACGTGAAAGCATTAAACTTGTAGACATTGCTATTCAAGAGACTTAGACTCGAATAGAATATTTTGTTTTCTATAAATGTACTACATCTTGAGTTATAATGAAATGCTGTCCATGACAATATTTTCCGGACTGCTGTATTTTCAAAATAGGTCCAAGACGCCATGGCGTCTTGGACCTATTTTGAAGACGTCATGGCGTCTTGGAGTTCCATTTTCTGAGAAAAAGAAACTTAAAGCACCGTATTTCTCGCAAATGCCATTTGGTCACTACGTTGTAAAGTTAAATATTTTTTTATTCCTAAACTTTAAAATTTCCACCTTTTGTATATTTTACCCCATAAGAGTTCTGATAACAGAAGTCAAATAATGTTTCTAAATATGCTGCTTAGATAAATTAAGTATTATTCTTTGATTATTCTAATCAAAGAATTTCTTTTTAGTTTTTTTGTAACATTACATTCCCCAACACTGAAGGGTCTGCGTCTAGCTTAATACTTTGATTAAACGTCTATAAATTTAAACAAAGTCCCCGAATAGTAATGCAGTCATAATGACTAAAATACGAGCTTCTGGGGTTAACAGAAAGGCATAACATTAAAGTATCGGCCACAGCATCTTTTACAGCAAAGAATAGCATAAGGAGCCAAAAGGGCGAACTTACCACATTAAAACTACTCGTAATTACCTGAGCTGGGTCGTGAATGCCTTTAACGGTGTGTTATATACGTGTAGAATGCTCGGGCTTTTATCCGATGTAAGAAGACTTTTATGACGATATTAGGAGCTTAAAGTCTTTTGTCCACACAGATGAAAGTGCATCCGTTAACAAGAGATAAACTTGTTAAACAATGCACATCTTGTAAGTACTAATTACCAGTTTTAGGCGGATCTTTTTCGTAGTCTTTACAGAAAAAGAAGAAAAAAAAATCTTTTAAAATCCTCGGTTAGAATAAAGATTAAGGCTAGGTAATGACGGAATTAAAAGTATATTTTCTTTCCTGGAACTGCTGTTATGAGATTTCTCTGGTTTTTTTAGAGGTTATGGATAAAGTTTCAAAGTCACTAAACTCATAAACTTTATCTAACAATGTTTCAACCTTATGATGAGTTTTTAAAATATATTTAATTTGGGTCTAATATAATATAACGAATTTAAACTTTTCAGTCTGAAAAAAAAACACCACTTTTTTATCTATAAAAAACTGTTACATTACATAAAAATTATACTAATAATTCAAAAATATCTTTGAAATAAGGTGAATTTTATTTCTGAAATTTAATTTCTTACATATATGGAAAAATAAAAACCGGTTTCAATTTTCCTTATTACTTTAAACAAAAAATTATCTAGACTTTTTTGTGATATACACATATACATATAATAGGGCAAATAAATGAAAGCTATGCTCATGTATAGTCACCAAAAAAGAGGAAATTAATTAATTTTATTTTATTGCTCAAAATTTATAAACCTAAAGTAGTTTTAAAGCAAAATTGGATCTTAGGATATGCAGTATCCCAGCGTATACAAAATTACATTAATAATTTCATTATAATTTTATTCGTTTTGTAATTAATTAATTTTTTTAAATGGAGTTCTCCCACAATCAAAGACGTGTGATTATATAAGAAATATCTGATTATGTAAGCAATACTTTTTCAATGACACTTAATTGAATCTGGCCTTGATGTCGATAAAGAATAAATCTAAAAGTAAAATATATATCTGAAATAATAATTAGTAGGATCATATTATTTTTCTGTAATTTCATTTTATACCACTACATGATACTAATTGAGATTAATGCAGTTAGAACATTTCAGCGAAATTCATTAACTACTTGTTAGCTATTATTTTGTTTATAACATCTTTAAACTTCAGCTCTGACAGTTAAAAACTAGCCGGATGTGGCAATCCCAAAACTTTCTTCTAACTTTCTTCTTCACGTTAACACTTCAAAATTCGCTACCAGAGTGCCAAAAATAAATGGCAATCTAATGTCCATCATAAGGATTCTAAAGATATGAAATTCCGTGCATTAGTTCTTGAGATACGAATATCATCACTAAAATGGTGTAAAGCATACAAACTGCAGCATAGCAGCGCCACCCTATTGGGGGATTTATACTAAAATGTAATCATTAACAACTTATGTCAACGTCTGAGTCTGAAGTTTGATGAAAATCCGTGCTTTAGTTTTTGAGACAGAGCTATTGCGAAAATCGTGAAAAGTCCATCATAGCAGTGCCGCCTACTGTGCGATTAACACCAAAACCTTATCAGCAACAACTTGTAAAAACGTCTAACCGAATCTGAAGTTAGATGAAAATTCGTTCATTAGTTCTTGAGATATAGCAATTGCGGAAATCGGGAAAAATGCAGCATAGCAGCGTCTCCTGTCGGGCGATTTATACCAAAGCATAATCAGCAACAATATTTATCAAGGCAATCCTGAATATGAAGTTTGAAGAAAATTCTTGCATTAGTTATTGAGATAGAACTATTGCGGAAATCGTGAAAAAATGGAGTAGAGCAGCGCCACTTGTTGGGCGATTTACACCAAAACGTAAAAAGCACCAATTCGTATCAAGGACTAACGGAATCTAAGTTTGATTACATTCCACGCATTAGTTCTTGAGATACAGCTATTGAGGAAATCGTGAAAAATGCAGCATAGCAGCGCCAGCTGTTGGGCGATTCGCACCAAAAAATAATCAGCACCAATTTATATCAAGGACTAACTGAATATACTGAATATAAATTTTTATTAAATTCCGTGCATTAGTTCTTGAGATAGAGCGCCCACAATATTCGTGTCACATACAGACAGACACTTTGTAAAAACATGTTTTTCGGGATCTCTGACCCATAAAACATATAAATCCGTTGAAAACCGGAAGTCGAAAATTTGCACGAATCCAATACTTTCTTCTTGTAAAGATAGAAAAAAATAACTAGTTTTTTTAACTACGTATATCTGGAAAGAAATTAATCTAAATGTTCACCACACTTTCCAGATTTCCTCAGTTCAGTAAAAAGTGCGCAAACATTATTTTAATTGTGCTTTCATTGCATAAAGTAACCTTTACCTTTTGATTACATTAATACCTTATTAGTTCAGGAGCATTAAATATGAGTCTGATTAGTAGTCGTTAGACCACTTCACATGCAAAATAAAACAACAAGTACTGACACCTGGTGATAAAGCATGATTAGCTGAACAGCAGGAAGAACAATATAAAATTGAATTTGGGTGATGGTACATCCAGATAAAAGATGCTTAGGTTAAAAGAATTAATGAACTTCTGGACACCTTTATCTCTTTATACTTATTTCGCAAGAGTCTTAAGTAATAAATCTTATTTTATTGAGTGCTTTAAGGTAGTGATTTAAATAAACACCCACTGAAAAATGCGATTGGTGAAAAACGAATTATTCAAAGAGTTTTGTTATTTTGTGTCAAACGAATTTGAAGATTTCAAAATATAAGAATAAAATAACAAGTTCTCGAAAAATTACTTTTTTAAAAGCCAAATATTTAACTAAAATTTTGAAATGGTTCTGTGTGCGCTTATAATATATCTATAGCAAAAATTACTTGAAGACAACGAAAGTGAAATAAATGTAAAAAAAAAAGGGGGGTTTCTTTGGATTAAGTCAGAGAATGTTTAGGCCAACTATAACAAATGTAAAATAAAGTTGAAAAATTTTTGGTCATAAGTTTATTCCTTCTTTTTCTTGTCTTTTTCACTCTCTCTCTCTCTCTCTCTTTTTTTTTTGTGTGTGTGTGTGTGTGTGTGTGTGTGCATGTGTCTGTGTGGGGGGGAAGCATGACAGGCGGGAAGATAATGCGCAATAATCCTAACTATACCCTATAAATAAAATAATCGCGATATTTTAGATTTTGTCCCCGATGAGGGAAAGCAATAAATGTCCGTATCTAAAAAACTCCTTCCGGCCTGCACCGAGAGGAAAAAGTAACTTTAATTTCCTTATTTTTAAAAATTCAGCTTATTTTATTAAACCACACGAAGCCAAAATTAGTTGAATCCGATTATAGAAGATTCAGTACCAGTTTTCGCCAATACTGAATGTGAATGAGAATTTCGTCAAATTAGTCAGCTATATCCAAGTTGGCTTCATTCAGAGAAATTTATGTTGTCACCAAATTTAGCGATATCTGGAAGTTTCCGCCATTTTAAAACGACATGTCGGATGAAGTTAACCAATGAAATTTGTCGAGAAATTGGCAAGTCCTGTACACACGCTCAGTCACATTGTAATCTTTCATTATATACAAATGCTGCCGCATGACAAAAATCAGAGGTTTCAAAATGCCAGTCATTCAAGAAATTCAAACTGCTATATCTCATCCATTTTTACTTTCTTCTATCTTTACAAGAAGAAAGTATTGGTTTCATGAAAATTTTCGAATTCCAGTTTTCGACGGATTTACACGTTTTATGGGTCAGAGATTCCAAAAAACATGTTTTTACAAAATGTCAGTCTGTCTGTCTGTCCGTCCGTCTGTCTGTCTGTCTGTATGTGACACAAATTTTGTGGGCGCTCTATCTCAAAAACTAATGCACGGAATTTAATAAAAATTTATATTCAGGTAGTCCCTGATATAGGTTGGTGCTGATTAGTTTTTGGTGTAAATCGCCCTGCAGGTGGCGGTGCTATGCTGCATTTTTCACGATTTCCGCAATAGCTGTATCTGAAGAACTAATGCATGAAATGTAATCAAACTTAGATTCAGTTAGTCCTTGATACGAATTGGTGCTTTTTACGTTTTAGCAGGTTTTCCGCAAAAGCTCTATCTCAAGAACTAATGCACGGATTTTTATAAAACTTCAGATTCCGTTAGTCCTTGACATGAATGGATGCTGTTTACGTTTTGGTGTAAATCGCCCAACAGGTGGCGCTGCTATGCTGCATTTTGCAGGATTTACACTATTTTCGCAGTAGCTCTTTCTCAAGAACTAATGCACACATTTTCCATCAAACTTCGGATTTAGTTAGTCCTTCATATGAAATGATGCTGACTACGTGTTGGTGTAAATCGCCCAATAGGTGGTGCGGCTGTGCTGCATTTTGAACTGTTTCCTCAATAGCTCTATAGCTATATTTACATTTCTAGTTTTTTTTAGCTCTTTTTGAAATTAAAAATTATTATTATTATTTTTTTAAATGGTCGCCATTTTGAAAGAAGATGACGGATGAAGCTAACGAACTCAGTCGAGACTTTGGTATATCCTGTTGCCCTGTATACATGTTCAGTCCCATCGAAATATGTTTATAAATACGATAGTTTCCGCATGACAAAAATAATATATTTATGTAATATATATATATAACCGTTATATAATATTACAATTCATTATCTTTTTCTTTTTTTTTTATTATTAAAAAATAAAAATTAATAAATTCAGTATCAATACATTACACTGACATTATACATAATAAAGCAGGATCAACTATTTTTAATTTAACGAATCATTAATGAATTGTTTCGACTACAATGAACCAATATCCTAATCACCAATATATGAAGTATTAAAAAATTAAAGCTTTCAAAATTGGCGAACGTAAAATCATCAGGAAGGCAAAATCATTTAAATAACCAGTAAATAATTAAATATATGTAGGGAATCATAAATTTTTTGAAATATATTGTAAAACAAATTGTAACTAAAGCAATTTAACCGATGACATAAGACCTGAAATAATAAATCAGTCAGCATCAACAAATCCTTTGGACGAAATGTATGTTCTCAAAATTAAAAAAACATTATAATATAAAAAAGAAAAACCACAAATGATCTCAAAACAAGAAAAGAACCACGAAAAAGGAAGAAAAAAATTTGATCATTAGTAAAATGTGGTTAATTTCTGAGTAAGAAATAATAAACTGTTAGCTTAAAACTTTATCTCTTACATTGCCCAATTAACCACTCCATAAAAAAATGAAAGAAACAAATAATTAATCAATGTAAGACCTGTACAGAACAACATCATGCACAACATAAACAAAAATGGAACATGTGAGTTAAAAGCTTACTCAGCAATAGAATTTTTAACACCATATCTAAATCGCAATCATGTATCCCGTAAATCACAGCAAAAATCCCGCCTAATTAATGGGCCACAGTTAAAAGCGAATCCATACCACTTGAAATCATCATACCAAGTAAATAATGATATAAATATAATAATTATAAATTATCGTAATTAATCTAAACATTATAAATTATTTTATATGAAAATTGAAGGATCGTAGAATAAATTCATTACAAAATAGGACAGAAGAAGTAGAGATATTAAACAAGATAAGTAATATAAGATGACAACAAGATTTTAATAGAACGGAATGTAAATAATTATATAATGCTGTCATCTACCGATGATACAACAAGTTATAAGTTTCTTTCCATTTTCGCTTTCTAAACTAATATTAAGTAGAAATATAAAGTGCTGCCATCTGTCCGAGATTATTGAAATTAATTATGTAGAATGATTTCAATTTTGCATACTACAGATCCACATTTGTACTTATTTAAAAAAAAAAAAAAGAAAAAAAAAAGCACAACATTTATAATTCTAAATCTGCTCATCAGAATATCGATAATAATAATTTAGGATCTATAATGTAATGTTTTTATAACTATTTTCAAGTTATAATTCAGAAAAAATTAAGTAAATTAATAATAATATTAAATAAATAATAATAAATATAATAATATAAAAGTATGATACTAACATACTCTTAATAAATTTAATTATATATATTTTTAAATGTATATAATGTATACATACACACACACACACACACACACACACACACATATATATATATATATATATATATATAATTAAAATAAAATCAAACACACATATATATAAGTCAACATTTGAACGGAGGGTAGTTTTGGGGACCTGGGGGTCATAATTGGTGAAGATATACCAAAATTTTCCGAAATTGGTTACGCAGCTTTTTACTTTTTGTAATGAAAGCTACCTAAAATGAAACAGCTCAGCATTATACTCTCCAATAAAAATGCATTTATTGCAGAATCAAATGTTCTGAATCAATAAAAAAACTTTTTTTTTTTCTTTTTTAAGTTTCAAAATTGATATCAACAGTACCACAAACAGTTCAAAAATGTAATTTACTGCTAAGATTCAACTGGATTTCTGACATTCTACATTCAATCAAAAAGAATAAATACTAAGAGAATAAAATGGAAGACCTTTTTTTTTAAAATTTAAGCGACATATAAAAGATAGTTTTTTGAAGAAGCCTCGGAAATTAGATGATAAAAAAGAAAATGCTAAGGTAGAAGCGAACTTGATAAAACTTATATTGATAAGAGAGTCTTTGATTCTTTCAAGATATACAAAATAATTATTAAAAGATCTCAGAATCGAAGAATTTTTTTTTTAATGCGGGGTATAGCCAAAATTTAAATAAATTCTAACATAACTAAAAATAAAATCTCAATTTAGAAAAAAAAAAGAAGCTACATTAACCTTTAACTAATGTTACCGGTCTCACAGACCGGTGCTTTTTTCAATTTTCATGGTTTAACTTGCAAATTTCAGTTTATCTACAAACACTACTGAAATTTTGTTTCGTTTGGAACTTTAGTACTAACACCAGAGACTTTTGTATAGGTGAATTTTAATTATAACACTCCTGTACAAAAAGTTTATCCTATGAGTTAATCTCGTCTTTTATTCATCTTTCGATGGAGCGGTCTCACAGACCGTTTCACACTAGTTATGTGACAATTTCTGTGACATCAGTTAAATGTTAAGATAATTATTGTAAGATACTGTTCAAAATTGGAAGAATTTCTAAAATAAATAAATGACATTTAACCGAATTTTAGAAACTGTATATTGATAATATAAATGTAGAAAAAAAAATATGCTTTCATTAAAATTTTCTAAAATGTAGGGGGAAAAATATTTTTTAAATGCACTACCAAATTTGGTAATATTTCGCCAAGTTGCCCCAAATTTGGCGCTATTGTGGTAAGCCTCCCATTAGTACTTTTTAACCTCACTGTTGAAGTTGATACTGATTTCCCCATAGGAAATCAAACTATAATCGAGTAACCATTAAGTTTAAGTAGCGTTAACCTTAGTAGTGTTAGTTTAACCTTAATCAGTGTTTTTGCGATGCCTTTCGAAAACGGAAGGCGCTTGGTGGCAGGCCCGCTTTTGCCCCTTTTAGGGGTTGAATTTTGAAAAATTCCTAAACATGTGTTTACTAATTTTAGTTATACTATAGGTATGTCAATTTTCAAGATTTTATTTCCATTGGTTTATGAGATATAGATATTTTTTTTTTAATTTTAAATTTGCCTTCTTTTGCCCCCTTAGGGATAAAATTTTTAAAAATCAATGGCCAATTCATATGTTGTCCTCAAGAATAAATGTATATTCCGGATTTCAAAGCTCTATGTTAAGGCACCTGTCCCTGCAGGCCAAGCTAACACTCACGAGCTAATGCTAAACTTATGGGGAGGTTATTTTCTAATATCTTGTTTGCAGTTCGACCTTTTTAAATATATATATATATATATATATATTGCATTGAACAGGTGAGATCCATCGGTGCATCGCTTCTGTTTTACGTTTTCGATTTTGGTTGCAGATATTTTTTATAAAGTTATTTTCACTTTCGAAACCGTTTCCGAAAATGAAAGTGTGATTCTAAAAAATATCTGCAACCAAAATAAAAAAAAGGTAAAAAAAAGAACGATGTAGAGATGGAACTCAGCTATCCAATTAAAAAAAATATTTAAAAATGTCGAAATGCAAACGAGATATTAGAAATTAACCTCTCCATAGGTTTAGCTTTAGCTGTCGAGTGTGTTCGGCTGCAGGGACAGGAGCCTAAAAAGGAATAGGATGAAAAATGAGTAACAAGATTTGATTGCCACATACAAACAGGATTGTAAGTTAAAAGAAAACATGTAATAAGAGAGAATCTTCGATTTTTAAAGATAGCTCATTTTTTAATGTATAATTATTTAAGGTAATTATTAAGTAGCCTTTTCAAAATACTCCCGGCTGAAAGAATTATTAATGAGCTTAGTAAATTGTAATAGTAATAGCAGAATTCCCAAATAATATAATAAAGTATTATTAACTCAACACATTGTACCACCGCAGCAAATCGAGTTACGAAGATGAAAGTTTGTTTCTACTGCTAATGGTTAGTCATTTGTAAAAATGCTGCTGAGCTCTTAGACAATTTCGTTCTCGTCTTCTGGGAAATTGGATAGCAAACTTATTTCGATTCCATCAATGTTCCTTCACATGGTCAAATCAGCAATTGTTGATGCGCTGAAGACAGCTACTGAATTGTAATGTAACGGTGGGTCATATGGGGCCATAGGAGACTGCAGGACAAAATGCAGGGAGGAGCAAGATTTTGAAATATATATGCCTGTATATATACCAAGCCATTTTTTTCTGCCAGAAAAACAGTGTTTTCTTTTTTTCGTAAATTCCTTGTTTTATTTTGCCTTAATTTTTAATTATTTTGAGAATAAATTAATTATTTAATTTATAAATGTTGTTATTTTTTGAAAATATGAGAGAATATTTCTGCTAGAGAGAAAACAAAAATCTAGAATCTCTTAACATGCATATATTTTTAATTAAAACTTTTTTAAGACTGCTAATAAAAACATTCACCAGATATACCTGTCAAAACGAAACCTGCTTTAAATAGAATCCTGCATATGCATAATATTCGGACGCGTATATCATCACCAACCGTTTCCAATCCTCTTCTGGATGTAGATCTCCCCAAAAGTTTTTATTGTTTTTTGTTTAGTGATTTTGTTATGCAATAAATTCCAGCCACTTTTCTGATTCCGTCGCTCCATCTTACCTGAGACCGTCTTCGTGATCGTTTTACATCTCTGAGATACCACTTTTATAGGGTGTTTATACACCTTCTATTGTCTTTTTTTTTTTTTTTTTTTTTTTTTTTTTTGCAGTGTGACCAGCCCATTTTTATTTTAACAGTTTAATTCAGTTAATTGTTGATGCGCTGAAGAGGGCTTCTGCATAATAATGTGACAATGGTTCACATAGGCGTTTAGGTCCCACAGAACAAAATCCAGGGAGAAGCAAGATTTTGAAATAGATAAGCTTGTAATGTAAACCATTACCAAGCCACATTATCGTTATTTTTTTTTCCAAATTAATGAGATAAAATTTCTGCCACAACTAAAAAGAGGAATATATATCTATATACATATGCAAATACAGTAGAGAGCCGATTATCGGAACTCCAATTATCCGAACAGCCTATTTCTCTCAAAAATTTTTTTTTTTAAATGATGATGAGATTGTGAATGAGATTTAAGATGAAAAAGAAATTGAAGAAATGAAAATGAATGCTCTCAAAATGACCAGGTCCATCACATAACGAAGCCTTTGAATGTTTGGAAGAAGCTATGAAATGGCTCGATCAGCAGAACTCTGATCCTATTTAACATTCAACTAACGTATTTAAGAAGAATACGAGATATGGCAGCATTGGAAAAATATCTTAAAAAAAAAAAAAAAAAAAACCTCTCTGTAGGAAAAATTGGCTTTTCAAGGACAAACGCCCTCTTTTCATTTTCCCTTCGTTACCATAGTTACTAACCTAAGATAAGAGCCGAGGAGTGACCAACGAAAAGGGGTAATGAAAAGAGGACATTATTCCTTAAAAAGCCAATTTTTCCTATAGGGAGTATAGATGAAGGAAGAAACAATCGAAAGCTTTTTTGCTTAAATTATAATCTCTGGAGTTCAGAAAATGATAAAAAGAGAAAAAGGAAATTTTAAATCATAAAAAAGTAAAAAAAAAAAATAATAAAATAAAATAAATAAATAAACACGTTAGCACTGATTGGTGCTGCCAGTCTTAAGCCTGGATAAGGTGTGAAGGTTTTAGTATAGCCAGGAACATCCCTTAAATTGTCTGTCCCTTTATCCGAACTTTTGCTTATCCGAACTAGGGTCGGTCCCGACTTGTTCGGGTAATCGGCACTCTACTCTACTGTATATACAGTAAGAGCACACATAGCGCTTCTTTCAGATAAAAAGGAGGAGTAGGAAAGAAGTGAGCCAGAAAAGTGTGCGTGTGTGTGGAGGCGGTGGTGACGGGGAGGGGGGAATGGGTTGTTAGAGAAAGTCGAATAATAGCACGTTTCTCTTTTATTCCTAAGAGAAAGAGAAGAAAAATTTCACTAAATCTGTATAAAATAAATATAATTGAGATATTTCCTTTCGTTGTGAAGAAGCATGGTTATTATTATTATTATTATTTTTTTTTTTTTTTTGAGTCAATAATTTATTACTTTTACACCCCCTCTGCGCAACTTTTACCGAAATTTGTTCTCGTAGACGAAGCTTCTATACAACTGCTTCTCCAAATATATAAAAGAACAGAAAAAAATAAAAAATAATAATGTGGCCTTCAAAGGAATGATGAAATAGGCGGAGCCTGAATGAAAGACATCAAATCTAAAATGTCTACAACCTTTTAAAGAACCAGATATTTTTCCCCTTTGCTCGAACTTCCCACATCACCATCTGTCAAGGAGACAGAACCTATTGGACAAAGTATTAAACAGCCATATATATGATAGTCACGGATGTCACGTGACAAGACGTTACAGATGACCAAAGGAATTGTACCATTTGAATTATTTAAATTTTCATTTTACGGAGTGCCTAACATGGAACTGAATGCAGTTTAGAAATGTCAGAATAGGGAAAAGTATTTATATTCTACTTGCAGAAATCATAAAGGAAAGATTTATGCCACTTCAATGGAAAAGCGAATGTAACAGACGCTAGAATTACTTTATGACAAAGGTTTTCATGTACGTTCGCACACTTTCTGAAAGGTTCAAAAGATTTGATTTTTCATATATATCTGAATGGAATAAATAATTATTATTTGGATAATATTTCTTATTCTGTGCCAGTGTTACTGTCCCCCACCCCCTAAAATGTGAATCAAAAGGTTTGGGAGGGGGGAAATGAAAATAAAAATTCATGTTTTTCAGGCTTATTAAAAAAATGTAGCATATAAATAAATAATTCAAAACTTTTACTTCTACATAAATATATATGAAACTAAAATAACAAAGAAAAGCTAAATATTTTTTTTAGTTTTTATTTAACTTTTAAAGACACGACGGCGCACTGAATGCGCCACTCAATAATAAAAAAAAGTTTAGAATTCTAAAATAATTGTGTGATTAATATTTGCGCTTCCCAAAGTCCCTTTAATGTTCAACCAATTTTGAAAGTTAAATTCGCATTTTTTCTGCTCTGTTTCATTATTTTTATTGGTAAGTCACCACTAGTTTATGGAATATTCCTTCCGTGTATTTGTGTATATACTCGATTTACTTTAAACTTATTTTTTATAAATGTGATGTCTATTAGTTTATACTATATCATCAGACATCACTATTCTTCTTTAGATGTTTGCGCATGGGAGTACGCCACCCGCGTGTCTTCATATTTATACAAATCTTCTGTGTTATATTAATTTTAATCAATATTTTTTTACAATTTAATATTTATTAGTTTTATACTATTACTGGATATTGTATATTAAACAAGGATATCATTAAAACTTGTTATTTAGGCTTTAAAAACCGACGGCGCATAAAGTGCGTCGCCATTGTTTTTATGTTATAGTACAAAATGCTCGTGACTTTTTTAAAGGTTAATAGCAGATTGTCTGAAAATGTATATAGAGAAGTTTAGAATCATGGCATTTGGAGCTTAGCATCGACATCGATTGTCAAAGACGTTTAACCCTAGGATACTAGACGCTTGTAATTATCACGATTATCGTATTTTAACGTTAACACTATACTTAACTATATCTAGTATTCTAGGGTTAAAAAAATAATTTCAAAACGAAATACCGCGAATCATGGGAGCCTAAACTCAAGATATGCAAAAACTAAATCTTGGCCAAATCTATATAGATATTCATTATTTTTTTATTTTTTGAAAATTTTTTAGAAAATTTCACGCTGTTTTAAGGGTTTTCTCAAATCCAAAGGGTCAACTTTCTGACATAAGTTTTAATTCCTTTTTGTTTGGAAATGCATGAAACTAGAAGGTGTTGTTATTCAGAAACTATGTCATCGAATTGTTTTTTCCGTTTTCTTGTAATCGCATCAGATCTTTCAGAAAATACTGTCAAAGTTGGCATTTTGAGATGAACTTCCGAACAAAAGAAGAAAATCCAGTCAGTAAGGGTAGAAAAATACCGTGTCAAGTGATCAAAATCGCTTATAACTTAATAGGTAATTGATTTATCCAAAAATGGAAAACATAATTCGATTTCAAATCGCTTCCATGGCTAGGCTTTCCAGTTTTATATCTTTTCGTTAAAAAATGAATTTGTAAGTGTGTCAAAACGTTTTGCGCTTGTTGAGCAGAGCAGTTGAGAACAGCCTTAATTAGTTATTGAAAATTTCAGAATTTAAAATTACTGTCTTAAAAGATGTACAGCCAGAAGTGTGAAAAGGGTCGAGTGAATGGATCCCAGGCCTGGACACTTTTTCACTCTGTTGGGTGGTCGCCTTTTAAGAAAACAAAATTTTCCAAAGATTATCTATATAGATTTATTCAATTTCGTCGATGCCGAATTCTCTTTCGTTTCGTGTTTGCCACAGAGTTGGGGGCTCACGAAAAATATTCCATTGTGCTCTGCGGTTGCAGCCTTGCGAACAGATAAGAGTGAGAAGTGCAAGGCTTGGTGTCGTCCAGGTAGCTCAGTGGTAGAGCATTGGCGCGTAATGTCAATGACCCTAGATCCATCCCCAGGCTTAGGCACTTTTCCTATCTGTTGGTTGATAGTAATACTAGGTAATGGTTCTAGGTTGCCACGGTGATTACGTCGTATTTTAGATGGAGTCATATTACTTCCGTGTTACTGAATTTAATATAAAGAATCGTAAAATATTTTGTATTAATGTATTTTTGCATAAGAGTGCAATAGCTATTGCACCAAGATCTGAATATTTATAAAACTAGTTATAGTACGAACCAAACGTTTTGCCACGTTTGACTTACAATTTCCGACTTGTTGCTATCCTAGCAATAGATAAAATTAATTACTTTTCAATAAAACACTGTGCATGCTTCTACCTTACAATATAAGCATCCCATGTTTAGCAAATATAATCTATCGTCATCAATATCTTTGCGCAGTTAAAGCATTTCATGTATATCGCAAACGTAAATCCTATCCCGGAATATCCAATATAATGCAAAGGAATTCATTTAGCAAGCGATCAGTCAAACCTATAAAACCTGAAAGCTCAAATAAGTTGCAAACTGGCAAACACGTGGATTTCGCTCATCTTTCAGAGGTTAGCTATGTAAACTGCAAACTGTCCAATATGCAGATACGATGATTGAAGACCGAGAATGGTGTTTCGAGTTAGTATAAATTGTTGTCCTGTGAAACTGAGAGCTTAGCAAATCTGTAGATTTTCTGCGTTGTTATTTATAACATTAAGGCTAATGTTTCCGCCATTTTTGAATAAGTTTTAAGAACATCAATTTTAAAACTGCCAGTTAGGCATGAACGTTATTTTATTTTGTTAATTTCTGATGCAAAATTTTAGATTATAATCTGACAAAGAATTGTGGTGTTCTTTTTCAAGAAAGATAACTAATACATAAAATAAACAACATTCTTTAAAGAAGAATAAGAATATTAAAACTTTGTATATTGGTGAATTATTTCTCTGGGAATTTTAATGTTATTTGAACCAAGTAACTTTTTTGGTATGATTTATGCTGCCAAACCGAAATTAAGCCTCGAATAATATACTAAATGTTTTCCAAAAATATTGTGAAGATTTTTTATAAGTTATTCACTTTATATTTTACACTGAATGTCACTAATCTCTTGTCTAATAATACTGGACATCACACTTTTTAGAAATGAGTTATCTCTTTAGATCGGTTCGATATATCGCCTGGAATTTAATGATAATAGAATGATAAACAAACTTTAATAAACATCTTAATAAAACGTATTCAAAGAGAATTAATCACCAAATGAAAAATTGAAGATAATCATGTTCATAAATTGTCATTACCTGCCAACATAGAAGAAAATAGTGTGAACTTATCGCGGACACCAGGTATTACATCCAAGTTGTACAACACATAATGACTGATAAATGTATGGGTAATCGTTGAACGATGAATCGTAATAAATGTATGGGCCCATCTGTTGAACGATGGGCTTTCCTCCCATAAATAAACTATCTTAAAAGTCTAAAAACTTAATGACATTTACTAGCATATCATATCAAAAATTTATTTCTATTCATTTTTTAATATGTAATTCATACAGAATGGAACTTAACGTTCCGCTCCGCATATATATTTTTATAACCAAGTTTAAAGTTTTTTTTTTCTCAACAAGATTAAGTGTGTGCGAAATCAATGTGGATTAATGTGTTATTCAGTGGTGTAGTCGTAAAAAAAAAAAAGAGGGTATACGCTATAGGCACGCTAAAGTGATGAACGTCATGCCTAAGGTATGCGCTATAGCTTTATTTGAGAAACAGAGGGTATACGGTGCTTTTTTTTAAAAAAATCCAGAAGGTATACGCAGTATACCCGCGTATACCCTCCACTACACCCCTGGTGTTATTTATTGACAGATTAACTAACTGAGCACCTTCAATAATTTAGTTTTGATGCATCAGCAGATGACTACCAGACGTCGAAGATTGAAAAAGGTAAGCCATTTACTTGCCTATCTATTTGTATAAATAAATAAAAAATAAGTGAGGCTTGAGTGAACTTACGTAATTGAAGTTGTTTGTAGTTAACTAATCTACAAACAACACTATGGTTAAAGGTTAATCCTTCTTATCTGTCTTTGGATAAATATGAAAATACTTTAAATGAAGAAGACACTTTAAACAATATTTATACAGAACTACAAATATAAAATGTGCAGATTAATTATGTTTCCAGAGAACAAGCCGATTACCCATACTTTTATTAGGTGTTTCTTTATTAAATAAAATATACCTTTTAACGAAATATGACACAATCAGTAACGGGAATGACGGAAAAAGAAAACAAAGTTAAACGAAAAATATTGCGGTAAACGAAATTCTTATTTTAGAATAAATTTTAAACTCCGTTCACGGGTAATGGGGGGGAATTGAATGAGTTTATATCTAAAGCAGTGGTTCCCAACCTCCCAACCAAGCCCCACCGAAGCATCTGTGAAATCGCGATTGCCCCCCCTCCCCCCTCTCTCTCTCTTCTCTATTGTAATATATATACCTCTTACTATTTAAAAAGTGAACTCTATTCGCCTGGAAGAAGCCTGACAGTGCCTTAACAATTATTCATTTCACATTTTTTAACTTATCAAACAGATGAATTATCTGTCACAAATGTGTTTTTAACATAATTCTATAAATGAGGCGATACATCTTTACTTTTATGTCAAAAAGAGTTGTGTTGTGCATTTCCAACTTAGCTGAATGTTTGAGTAAATTATACGGTTCGCATTATTATCTTCGCAAAGTGCTTGAAGAGACTCTCATATTTATGATTAAAATTGATAACACTGACACATTTTATAATTCTTAGTAACTCATTAAAAGTTGGTGATTTTTTTTCTTCTATGGATAATTAAATACTAAGAAGCATTTGAAGATGCTGACCTTTTTCAATTTTAAGTTGTCATTACTCCTCATGAAAACACATTCATCTTTTTTTTTTTTTTCGATTATCGTTAATTGACTGCCATGTATTATCGAATTTTAAATTTTAAATTATAAATGTTTTACCGTGTAGGAGGGCCTGTACTACAGCCATAAATATTTACTAATTTTCCCTTTTTAATGCTATTTAAGAGTTATAAATTTTATGAAGTTGTTAGTACCACATTTAGGTATTCCAAATATATTTTATGTTAAATATGTTCAAGACAGCAAAATTTAATATGCCCTTAAGTAATTTAAGTAAATGTTTTTCAGCGTCACATACAGCAAAGCAAACAGAAATACAAGCTCCTTTAATAAATAATTGAAAAAGTTAAGAAAAATTGTAAAATAGAATATTAACCAGAAAAATTATAAAATTTAAATTAAAAAAATTTTAATGATTATGAAATATAATTATTCTGGTGTTTGTTTTATTTTAAACTTTTGAGACGGAACTGTTTTAAAATTCAAGATTTTTTTTTATTATTGCTATTTTAATTTTGCATGTATTACTTCTATTTTTAGTCTAAAAGATTAATTTTCCAAAAAATCTGACAGCAATTGAGTGCATTACAAATTTGAAATTGTCCCCCGATGGGGCGTACGCCCCACGTTGGGAACCACTGATCTAAAGCATAAATGAGATAACATTCACATATTACAAAATATGGGGATTAATTGGGACCTTAATTTAAAAAAGTCCTTCCGGCCAGTGCCGGGAGGAAGAGGTAGCTTTCATATTCCTTATTTTAAAAAAGCCAACTTATATTATTCAAACACACGAAGCTCAATTAAGTGGAAACCGAATGTAGGAGATTCAATACTAATTTTTATCAATACTAAATCATTATGAATGAGAATTTCGTGAAATTAGTCAGCTTTATCCAAGCTGCTTTTATTTAAAGTAACTTACATTTGGTTGCCAAATTCGGCGATTTCTTAAAGTGCCTGCCATTTTAAGACAAGATGGTGGATGAGGCTAACCAGTGAACTTGGTCGAGACCTTAGTAATTGCTGTGAACATGCTCACTCACATCGGAATCGGTTGATATATACGAGTGCTGTCGCAGACAAAAAATCAGATTTTTCAAAATGTCACCCACGTTAGAAATTTAAACTGCTATATCTGAGCCATTTTTTAAGATAAAGACAAACAAAAAAAGCTCCTGAATCCTTATATCAAGGTACTTAAGAAAGAAACCTTTTTCAATTTCTAATTTTTTGCACCTCACTTTAAATATAATTTTTTTTAATTTAATGGCGGCCATTTTGAAACAAGATGGCTGATGAAGCTGGCCAGCGAACTTGGTCGAGATATTGATGTATACTATCCACATGCCTTCTTTCATCGAAATAGGCGAATACGTGTGGTATCGCGTGACAAATACAAGATCGTTTCAAAATGTTAGCCATACTAGAAATTCAAAGTGCTATAATTCAACCACTTTTTAAGATATAAACAAAAGAACAAATTTTCAGAAACAAAAACTGCTCCAGAATCTTTGTATCAAGGCCAAACACATAAAGAAAATCTTTTTCATTTTCCAATTTTTTAATACCTCCTTTTAAATTTTAAATTACATTTTTTTAAAATGGCAACCCTTTTGAAACAAGATGGCGAATGAAGCTGGCCAACGAACTCGGCCGAGACATTGGTATGTACTATGTACAGACCAAATTACATTCAAATCGGTTCATAAATACGCCTGTTATCGCGTGAAAAAAATCAGGTCGTTTTAAAATGTCAGTCACAATAGAAATTCAAAATGTTATAACTCAGCCATTTTTTTAGATATAGACGAAACAAAACCTGTTCCGAAATCTTTGTATTAAGGTCAAACACATACGAAAAAAATATTTTTCATTTTTCAATTTTTTGGTATCTCATTTTAAATTTAAATTTTTTAATTTTTTTAAATAGCCGCCATTTTGAAACAAGATGGCGGATGAAGCTGGCCAACGAACTCGGCTGAGTTATTTGTATGTACTATGTACACACCAAGGTACATCCAAATCGGTTCATAAATACGCCTGTTATGACATGACAAAAATCAGGACGTTTCAAAATGTCAGCCACGCTAGAAATTCAAAATGCTATAACTCAGCCATTTTTTAAGATATAGACAAAACAAAAACTGCTCCCGAATCTTTTTATCAAGGTCAAACACATAAGAAAAAAATATTTTTTCAATTTGCAATTTTTTGGTACCACATTTCAAATTAAAATTTTTCTTAAAATTTTAAATGGCCGCCATTTTTAAACAAAATGACGGATAAAGCTGGCCAACGAACTCGATCGAGACATTGGTCTGTACTATGTATAAACGAAGTTACATCCAAATCGGTTCATAAATACGCCTTTTATCGCGTGACAAATTTCAGGACGTTTCAAAATGTCAGCTTCGCTAGAAATTCCAAATGCTATAACTCAGCCATTTTTTAAGATATAGACGAAACAAAAACTGCTACGGAGTCTTTGTATAAACGTCAAACACATAAGAAAAAAATATTTTCACATTTTGAATTTTTTGGTACCACATTTCAAATTTTAAATTTTTTAAAAAATTTTAAATGGTCGCCATTTTGAAACAAAATGGCGGATGAAGCTGGCCAACGAACTCGGTCGAGACATTGGTATGTACTATGTACACACCGAATTACATCCAAATCGGTTCATAAATACGAGAGTTACAGTGTGACATAGATCAGATATATATATATATATATATATATATTGATATATATATATATATATCAATTTTGAACGGAGGGTGGTTTCGGGGTCTGGGGGTCATGATCGATGAAAATATAGCAAAATTTTTTGAAATCGCTTTCCTCCGAACGGCTGCAATAGGTAGCTTTTTGTAAAGAAAGCTACCTAAAATATAAATGAAAAAAAAAAAAAAAAAAGACTGAAAGAAAAAAAGACCCACGTAAATAAGCATAATATAAATAATTTCCCACGGTTTATTTCTTATTATTTTTAATTATTATGCAGCTATGTACTAAACTACACATTTAAATCGATTTTTCCTTTGCTTTTGGATAACTATAAATTCATCAATACGACATGTGTGATCAAAACCTATTCAGTTAATCATAATGATATGGTAAATAGTTTTAGATAAAGCAGTGGAAATCTATACTAGAGCATCCTAGTATATCGCAGATGTTAGTGGATCTTTTCGTACGCAGTGCGATTAAATTAAGTTTATGCAAATAAATAATAATTTAATTAAATATAATCATTTTATACGTATTTAAAATCTGGATGTAAAGCTCTACTTTTCTAAATAGTTCATTAAGCTGTGTGTGTGTGGGGGGAGGGGGGATAAAGAATAATTTCTTTGATAAAAAAATTTTCCATGAATAAATTTTATTTTATTTTATTTTATTTTATTTTTTAAAGATATTTTAGGTCATTTTTTAAACGTACCAATATTTTCAACTATTTACAACTCTAAAAATAATAACATTTCTAGCAAAAATTTTAAGCTTTATTGTTATCAGTACAAAAAAGAAAAAAAATGTCAATGTGAAACCAAATGAATTAAATGTATCATGTAATCATAAAGAGTATTTTTAATGAATTTTTCTATTCTTTTAATAGGGTCCTTCCTCATTGCTATTTATAAACGAAAAAGAAAACTATACACATGTGAAAGCATTAAAATATTAAAATCCAATTTTAAACATAAAATATAAATGAATTTTCCGTTTAAAATGTATTCTTTCTGTTAATATCCAATTCTGAATCATTCCATCCCCTGGTATGTTTACTTGGACGAACTCATATTAGGTAAAATATTTTAGGTAGTAAATTCCAAATATTTTTAAGATTATAAGTGAAGCTAAATGCAATCTGCTGATGTCTGCGGTTTTCTGGAACCGGGGTTCACTCGGAGAGCACTTGCGGTAAGAAGCCTGGATATAAATCAAAAGCTATTAAACTAATTATTTTCAAGTTTACGCCCAGTTGACATATTCGCTCCCTTTTATAAAAAATTAGAATTCTCTATCAAAATTGTTGAACAAGCTGGAAGAGCGCAGATTCAGTTTTTCTTGGGTCCACGATGTATAATCTAAAATAAAATATTCGCTATCGGTACATTCTCATGATAGATCGAACTTTTATACGTACAGTTGATGTAACTGTGGTACAGTAATAATAAAATAGTTCGGTCTACAATTAGATCCAGTGTCTGATCATTTCTATCCGTTCCAGCATCTGATAATTTCTATCCTTAAGGGTGTATTCGAAAAAATATTTTTCCACCCTCAACAGCTCGAAATTTTCTGAGAAATTTTCAGACTCATTTTTAAAAGTAAAAACATGAAACTTGCTGGGGTGATTTCTAAAGACATGTTTAACATGCAGTGTGATTTCATTTTCAGCTCAATTAATTAGAATTTGATTTTTAAACAATTATTTTCTCAGTATGACCATTTTTTTTCATTCCCAGATCGCCCGCTTCGGAAAATTCGGTTCAAAACGCCAACTTTGACAGCGTTTTTTACAGTATTTTCTGCATTTATCAAAAAATTAAGAAGCACGGCACATTATATAGTTTCTAAATAAGAGAATTTCCCAGTTTGATCCGTTTGAGAGCGAAAATGAATTTAAAAATGAATCAGAAAATAAGCAGTTTGGATCGGAATACCCCCTTAAATTTCTTACACACACAGAGTTGCCAATTTGTCCACATTTGTCTCCGGCATTTTTTTAATACCAGTATTATAGAACGGAGGATATTGTTTTATTTAATCGGAGCATTTTGCGATTTAAAAGAACAAAATTTTCTCTGAGAAAATACTGGTTTGCAAAAAGCCGGAGACTTGGCAACTCTGCAAATATAGAGGAAGTTCGGGTATTATGGCTTGGTCGGCCAAGATGGAATAATTAAATATCTGACACATACGATCTTGCAGTCAAGCGTAAATCTGCCATACTACTTTCTACTACTCCCACGAGGCACTGTGCTCAGTCTGTTTGGATACCTTTTGCTAAATCGACGAGGTGAAATAAAATCTTATTCTCAATTTTTTCAGTTTTTTTGCAGGAAAATTTGATAAATTTCTATTAATTATAAAATCTCATTGTCAGTGATGTTAACTAAGTTCAGTATAAAGTTGAACAGTTATTGTTTTGTTAGTCAGTTTTCTTCTATGCTATTTTGTTGACGAGTGAAGAAGTTATGTTTTTCAAGATGGTGTGTTTCGGGTAATATGGAATATCAGCTAGACAACTCTTTCAAGACGAATCTAAAAATTGAAATATTTTTCAAAGAATTTGATGATTTATAGATGATTTTCTAAGGTTCACTCATTAAATAATTTTGGTTATTCTTTTACATCTTGCTTTTTCAGCATGCCTTATAACCCTATTCCATATTACCCGCCTAGTTGTCATTACTCGAAAAGTGTAACTTTGAAAAAAAAAAAAAAAAAAAAAAAAAACTAAATATTAATATATTTTTTAAATTCTTTTTAAAGGCATTAAATATGTGTTAAGAAATAGTCCAGGTTTGTTTACTAACTTTTAATGTATCTAATTTTATCTCCGTTGATTTACAAAAAAAAAAAAAAAAAAAAAAAAAAAAAAAAAAAAAAAAAAAATATTGCTAATGGTATTCCATAATACCCGAACTTCCCTTATATGTAATATTAAAACGAAGAAGAAGAGAAGAAACAAACTAGAATCCATGCATTCATATGCAAGGTTTCTAAACATGACATTTTTACTAATTAAAATATATGTATATATTCTTTTTCTATACTATACTTAAGTCGGTTCTCACAAATATATTCCGCCGCTGAACGACGCGAAACTTTCTGACTCATTTTTAAACGTAAAAGCATAACACCTGCATACTAGGAAAAAAAAAAAAAAAGGTTCTCAAAATTGACTAAAAAGTACTCAATTTTGAATACGTCACACGATCAAAATAGCTCCGATCCAAATATATTCAAAATTTAGAAACACGTGTACTCATTTTTGATTCCTTCGATCTGTTCCAATATGAACCGATATGTATCCCCCCCCCCCTGAACCCCCCGTTTACTACAGATTAAAGTAAAAATGTACTGACATTTATTTCCCGCTCAAAATTATCAACAAGAAACATTTAATTGATTAATTATTAAGAAAAAATAGAAAATTATTAGGAAGATACCCAAATCAAATATTTTTATGACAAGAGCATTGTTTTCAAGCCGTTTTAAGTTGTTTTAAAATACTGTGCATAATTTAATATTCGCAATAATGAATACCTTTTATGCCACCATCAATGAAATAAACCATTATAAAGTATGTAATTGTCGTTTCGTTTGGGTTTGATAACATGTGATGCTTCAAAATTGAGAAAGCATAGGTTCATTTTTGATCCAAGCATACTCAAATCGGTAATGAGTACATCGGTTTACTCATTTCTCAGTACTTCATTTTTTTCAGTGCAAGCATGGTTATTGAAGGGATTTTTACACGAACTATTTTTTCACTTGTGAGTAAATGGATTACATCTTGAGTTATAAATAATTATTGTTTGATGACGGCAGATTTTTCTTTTCCCTTTCTATCACGTTAGTATATTAGATTCAAAATCCCAACTTTGTCAGTATTTTCTGAAAGATATTCTGCCTTTACCGGAAAATGGGAAATTGTTCGATTGCGAAGTTTCTGTATAGGAGCATCTGCCAATTCCTTGCGGTTGCGAACAAAAATGAATTAAATGATGTGTCAGAATGTAGACAAAGTTAGATAGCCTTTTGTTTAATCAAATATTTGCTATATATATATATGTATATATAGTTATAGTTATAGTTATAACGAAGATTAATCCATGTTAATCTTTTTCTGACATATCGTGTTAATGTATAAAAATATGATACTTCACAGTACTACTTATATACAATCATTGAATTTTGCATTTATTTTTCCTTTTCCGGGTTGATACACTGCTTAAAAATCAATTAACGATGTATCTGAAACAAGAAACACATAAATAACGACAAAATCCCTTTGTTTCAGGAAAATCTTACGTATTAATTTAATGAGGAAAACGTTTTACAACATTTTAATCACTGTAAGTCATGAAACCTGTGGACTTGTTGATTATTTGCCACTATGACATAAATTCTGGAAATTTCCAGCAGGATGAAAAAATGTATTAACTTAACAAGATTCTTTGTTGATTTAGTTCTAAAAGGGAATTAAAACCTTTTTCTAAATGGGAAACATAAAGGAATATAAGGAATAATTTTTTTGTGGTTGTGTTACTTTGTTGTTGCAAAATCGCTGTCACTTTGTTCCATTCAGAAACTTTTCGATGGGATATAATTAACATAACATACGACCTGTTAACCGTTAAGAAAATCGATACATTAATTATCTCATACGTTATTTAAGGGAGAAATTAGGTTTTGATGTGATATTCAATCTAAAATTTGTGCATTTTATACAATTTTTTAAAAATTATTATTTGGATAATATGGTTTGTTAGATATTCTGATCAAATTTGTATTTCTTCATTTTTAATTATTAGCAGAGCGACAATAGAGTGCTACCAGAACAGATGGAAAGACGTGCTTATAGTGCCGGAAAACACTGAAAAATCATAACTTTTTTTAAATTTTAGGTATTAAAACTATGTTATTTTTAGTCGTAAAAGAATGGAACTTTATAAAATGAATTTCTTAGAAGTTGCAAGAGATTTTCTTAAATGTAAGTTATAAGGAAAAGGACCGTACAAAAAATTAAATTTCGTAATTTACTATGTATGCAAAATTAGTAAAATAAATGGCCATATCTAAAATTTTATATTGATAACGATCTATATATTTTTTTGTAATTGGGGATTATGTTTATATCATCGGTTGTTTAAGACATAATCGACTTAACATCTATTTTAAATCACCCATTAAACACGAGAAAAACATTCCCCAATTATTCATGAAATGTGTATACTTATCGATATTTCGGATTTCTTGTTATAGTTAATGAATAATTAGTAAACTCAGCTATGATATAAACTCAGGAAATTTCCAACAGGAAGAAAAAACGCATATGTATGTGTAATAAGTTTAAAATGTATTTTTTATGTATGTAAATACATGTAAAATTTACATATAAAATTTCTATATGCATACAATAATGCATATAATATATATATATATAATTTCAGTTTTTGTTGAACATTACCGACCACCAACAAAAACTGATATTATGAATAAAATGACATTATATATATATATATATATATATATATATGACCATTAAAAATCAATACAAATTACCATCAAACATAAAAAATAAATAAAATGAGCAGAAAAAGAAAAATGGATATTTGTAGAACTTAGACAGAATCTTCAGGTCCCCAATGCCCTAAGTTCCACAAATAAAGTGTGTGGTTTCATCTTCATATTAGCCATAAAAAAACTAAAGAATATGATTTTGGAACTACCACACACAGAAAACTGGGAAATAAACCATTGAATACCAATTAAGTTCAAAATGAAACAAGATTAAAAAGGATAGAGAAAATAATTACCAAATTAAAATCCATACTGCCATAGCATTAGGTATAAGTAATACACTCATTATGCATTTTATTCTCATTTAAGATAGTATACTATCAGAAATTAATATGATATTGTCCTGAGTAGGCTAAAAATTAAATACAAGTTAATCGTTAACTTTATTAAATATTAATGAATATGAATAAATTTAATGTGAATTGATAAATAGATAAATATAACTACACCATTATACATATAAAAGTATCGAATCAACATCCATTATAAAATGTGCATTAGCAACGAAGTTATATATCGAATGCCCCTACCCCTTTTTTATTACAATTAACCATTGCGTATTATTCAGACAACGCCACCCTCCTCCGTACTCTAACATCTACCCACCCAACCGTCCTATAATAATTTTTTATTAGTATTTTACAATTTTTAATTTTTTAGAATTATTTTCTTATTTTATATATATTTTTTTGTAATTTTATTTACGCACGTGTTAATTTGTTTTTTAAGATCATTTATGTATTAATTATATATTAAAGAATATATGAATTTTTTTGGAAAACCATGATTTAATGCATCATAAATTAGTTTGTTAATATTATTGTTAATTAGATGAAAAGAACATAAACACTTTATTCTATATAAATAATTAAGGATTATATTACGATATACAGAATTATGAAGACAAGATTTAAAATTAGTAAATGTATTAGCTTTGAACTTAAATTCTTTACGTTTATAATATAGATCAGTTATTGTTTTGTTTTCTTTTATTGTAATTTTAAGATCTAAAAAGTTAATTGTATTATTAGATAGGAGGTTTTCCGTTATTTTTAAATTAGTAGGATAATCTACTGGAAATTGAGAAATATTAGTTTGATCAGTGGCAATTAAAATTATGTCATAAATATAACGATATAAATGTAGATTACTATTAGTAAAAGTAAGTTCATGGTGATATAAGTATAAGTCTGATAATAAACTGGATGTACATCCACCTTGTGGTATACCGACATTCTGTAAATATAATATGTTAACTTGCAAAATATAATTATTATATATATATATATATGTATAATTTCTGCTGTTTTTTACTGTGTTTTTGGAATCTATGTTAAGTGCGTTGGGGGAAACTGTATTTTTTGTCAATTTGTTAATCTCATTTTATTCATATTTTCACAGTTTTTGTTGGGGGTCGGTAATGTTTATTTAATGGTTATATATATACATATAATTCTTCAGAGAGTTTTATTCCCGTTTCGTCGAAAATAAAATAAAACTGAAACTGGATTTGGTTTTATCCATAAAACGTGTTTCGGCCGGACACTAGTAATAATTTTAAGTAACTTAAAAAATGTTTAGTTATATACTAGATGTGAAATTTTAAAGATTTTTCAAATTGGTTGCCTAAAATAGCAGGCTAACTCACAACACTACAATTTCCAATCGCTATTTCATTATTAATGTCCTTCTAACTAGTCTTGGTCGACCAAGTTTTCTAGAAGTACTTTCTTATTATGCAGAAATATTTTAATCTTAGAAATTATAATTTGTTTAAGAATAAAACATTTTTATTCAAACAATATAATTCCTGTGATTATTATTATAAAATAACACCAAAAATAGAACAAATATTTTTTGAATGAAAAAAGTATGTTCATTATCATCTACGGTATTGGCTAAAAGTATGGAGCACTCTCATATTTTTAAAGGAGTTAGATTCTCGTTTTCTTTATCTATAGGCATTTTTTAATGAATGTTTTCCTGAAGTGTGTCTATCTACAAAGATTACTTTTGCGATAAAAAGTTTTTCAAAAACATTGAGATTTTTTTTAATTTAAATTTTTAAACTTTTGATTTAATTTTTAATATAACTCATGAGCCACATTCTCGATTTCATTACTTTTTTCACTATTGTGTGGAGAAAATTTTTCCTATTTATTTGCCTTCAGTATTTATAAAAATATTACTTGCATAATTTATAATAAATTTAAAAGTAACTAGCAAAAGCCATGCTTTGTTTGGATTCGCGAAGCATTATTCTTTTCGACCAGCAAGTGTTACTTTTTCTCGGCATTTTTTTTCTCTTTAATAATAGAACTAATACATCCCATAAATTGTTTTAAAACGGCAAACATATTAAAATTAATACCAATAGTAATTACTTCTTAATAGTAAATGTGTTTCATTTGGTTAAATTTTTCACCTTCGAATTCGAATAATACTTTATATAACGAATTTAACGATTAATTTTATTTGTTTAGAATTCTTTTGTCGCCACTTTGCAAAGAAAAAAAAAATAATGATATATATATTTTTTTAAATGCGTAAATATCGTCTGCGTAAATGACTTCACATAATAAGAATAAATTGTGTATTTGAATTCTTAACATTGAAAAATACTTTTATAATTGAATGTAAATAATTGAATTTTTACAAATAAGAAAATAATATTGTCAGAATCTACAGATCATATTTTATTTCTATCAAGTTCAAAAATATTTCTTTCCTTAATTAAATTTAAAAAACAGTTTTTGAGATATTTTGGAGGAATAATCAAAATATATTTTATTTATTTAATTAATCATCACTTTATCTATAATTACTGACTCCGTGATTTATTTTTTCTTCTGAAAATATATACGCGTTTCATTTTTTATTTGCAAAAATGCGTTCGTAATAGAAAAACATGCACAATAAATTAATTAAAATAATAATTTTTTAAGGTTATTCTGTTAAAAAAAATATTGTACAAATCTACCGATCATAATTTATTTTTATGTTTAATTTCAAGTCAAAATACTGATTAGTTTTTTTTGTAAAGTGTACGACAAAATGTAATTTGTGTAACCTAGTAGAGGATTCCTTTCGCTCATCCTAATAAAAAGAGTGTTTTTGAGAGTGTTTTATATTTTGAAGAATATACATATATTAACAAATTTTCACATGAAATTAAAAATTCTGAAGACAATTTAATAGACGGCTACAAATGTATAACTGCATACATACACGAATTCCTTTTAAAATAAGTACATTTTGTAAAAAAAGAGACATTAAACGAACAACTCAACTTTTAGTTAAACCATTAGCTTTAAAAATCGAGTTTCTTTTTTTTTTTTAATTACTAAACTAGTTTGTTCTTCTGGGAGTTTCCCTATTGTGTTTTGCAAGTTTATTGATAATCATGGAAATTAGAATAATTCGTGCAGGAAATGTTAAAATATAAATAACACAGGTTTGCAAAAAAATATTTTTTTTTCAGCCTGCATGGGATATTTTTGCTTAATTATATGTTTTTTAGGGTGCTGAATCCAAAAATGATCTCGATTTTCCTTCATCACGTACAGAATTGTTGCAAAACATGAGGAGTTTACATTAGAAAAGCACAACTGCAGTGAAAAAAAAAGGGATGCACCGAATAGTGATTTGGGCCGAATACCGAATACCGAATATTCGACCTACAGGCGAATCAAATACCGAATATTCGGCTAGCCGAATAGTAACTGCTAGGCCGAATACCGAATATTCTGCCGAATACGAAATATTCGGCTTGTTGAATACTTTTATATTTCAAAGTTTAAATGCATTAAAATGTTAAACTTTAAAACAATTTTACATAATTTTTGAAACAGAAACTCTTATTCTAATAAACAAGAGCTTTTTTCAAGTAAACTTTATGCTGAAAAAAATTTGCTTTGAGTTATTTAAGAAGAGGATAGTTATAAAACTTTTTTAATTAATAAAATTTTAAATTTCATGGCTTCTTCTGAGAATTAAAACAAATGAATAAAATTTTCTTAAATTCTAAAACACACATTTTAAAATCAAAGAGACATTGTGAAAAAATTAGAAGAAAAATTGTAGAGGATCATATATTATTTGTTTGTCAGGAAGAGACTAAAGTAAAAGTAAATAAATAACATAATCTATTCAAATTTTATAGGGTGGCAAGAAGAATAGCTGTTCTACTCCCTTTGATTAAGCAATGAAGTTTTTAAATGCATCCTAGATTGGTGTCTGGAGTGGGCAATCATTTTCAGAGATTGTAAACATTGTTCTTAAAATCTTAGCAAGAAACAGATTATTTACTGGACAATGTTCAGGAACTTGCATTTGTACATAATTCCTGTGAAAATCCACGTGATTGGTTCATTTTCTTAAATAATACTTAACAAACAGCAAATAAATAATGTAAAAACATTATGTTTTATTTAAATATGATTATGTTTCTAATTATTCTGAATATCTTTATAAGTTGACTATTAAACGTAGAAGTTGTATAGGTTTATAAACATATGTTTTAAAAGTTTCTTTTAAATATTCGGTTCGGCCGAATATTTCGATATTCGGTAACATGACCGAATAGGCCGAATACCGAATAGATACCGAATATTCAGTGCATCCCTAATTCGAAGTAACAATGTTAAAAATTATACTACAAGTTCCAAATTATACTGTTCCCCTTGCTTACACGTTTATGTCTCTGTGTAACGGTTTTTGTTCGTTCCTCAAATTCTTGGCATTTTCTATTTGTATTTTTCTTGAGTATCAAGAAAAATTACTCTTAGAAATATGAAAAGATGCTCTTAGAAATATGAAATTAATATATGGAATCATTTTTGGATATGGTTTTTTACTCAAGTATAGGATACCAAATTTCAGGGTAAGAAGAGAAATTTTACGCTTAATTAAACTAAAAACACGAGTTTCCCAAGAAAACTCGACGTGATGGAATGTTTTAAAATATTTTTCTCGGTTTCAGTGAGTAAAAACCTATAAGAAATAGTCAGTAAATCTTATGCAGTTTTTTTGGTTGCAAACCTGTGATAATTCGGTCTTCAGCAGCGAAAATAATAAACAATCGTTTTATGTCAGAGAAAAAAATTAAACAAATGAATTATTTTTTTTCAAATTTATATGTAGTTTTAAAATTATTGTAATTTTTAACATGATTAATAAAAATAAATCATTGCTGCAGTAATGTTAGTGTAGCAGAGATTCGAGGCAAATCCGAAAAAGAAACTAGTCGTTGGAGGCCACCGTAATATTTACCCATCATGGATATGCATAATATAAAATATACAGTCGAACCCCGATTTAACGAATCGTTCGGGACTAGCAACTTTGTTCGTTAAATCGAGATTATTCGTTAAAGCAGGATAATCAAAGGAATATTTTTATGCAACAGAACAAGTAAAAAAAAAAAAAAATGGCAATAAATAAGAACAATGCTAATTTAGCTTGATAATGATGTTAAACATTTGTTGCTTTAAGAAAATACTCTGTATAAAAATTGATTCTATTTATTATGTACTACTATAAATCAAAAGCATTGTAATTAAGAAAAAACATCTCATTTATTCAAATTTTATCAATAAATTATAAGACATCTTTTTCAGATGTTTCTTTGCTTTGTTTCGATTTTGTATTCCGAACTTCTTTATCGATTTTTTTCTGAAGCTGTGAAAACAGTGTCATCAACATCATGAGCCATCAACTATTGTTTCAAAGTATCCAAACTTCTAAATACTTTTTTTAACGTTATATGCTTCATCTCTATTTCATCTTCTTCATCCGATCCACTACTATGGATATTAATAACCTCGGTGTAATGTGCATTTTCGCATGTAGATATTTCTGCATCACAAGATACTAATTTAGAAAATTAACTATCAGGCATCAGGCACATTGAAAATTTATGATAAATATTAGAAAATGTCTCCAATTTTTCATTTTTTTTATATCGAAAATTATTCATTAAATCGGGATTATAAATTCGTTAAATCGGAGTATTTTTGTTCCATTTTCGTCGGGACCATAAAAAAAATTCGTTAAATCGAGAACTTCGTTAAATCGGGGCTCGACTGCAGTATAACTGTAATTACATTAAGTAATTACATTATTCGTCATAAACTTTAAATGCTCTATTACTGAATTGCGTAAAAGAAACATTCTTATCATCATTATTCGTCATAAACTTTAAATGCTCTATTACTGAATTGCGTAAAAGAAACATTCTTATCATCATTATTCGTCATAAACTTTAAATGCTCTATTACTGAATTGCGTAAAAGAAACATTCTTATAACTCCAAAAATGATGATTATATTAACTAACAGTTTACTGCGTCGGATTAAGCGTCTCATTTCCAATTAAAATATATATTTGAACTGAAATTTGAATGAAATGGTGTCATAAAAAATCAAAGAGTGTAGAAAATATGACTACAAATATCTCAGCAGCTAATTATCCCATATACTTCATTCTTTATGCAAAATTTACGTTTTTTTTATTGTCTTTTATATTCACTCCTTAAAATGAACAATTTCGAAAATTTTTATATATATTATCAGAACCAATATTTGAAGAGTTCGAAAAAAGTAGTTCCGGATAATGGAGGTTGTTGAAATTCAATAGGCTTCTTCTCATTATTACATAATATGTACATACCAAATTTCAAGTCTCTCTCTCAATTTGTTTGGGAGATAGAGCGTTTACAGAACACACACAGACAGACGGACGACAATTTCTTTTTTCTAAAATATGTTTTTCGGGATCTCCAGTGTCTGAAACGTGTAAATACGTCAATTTTTTTTTTCGATTTTTAAAACGATTAAAAAACTTACCCTATACTACGTATGATGGGTAAGTAAAAAGCAGAGATTTATGTATTGAGATTTATTTATTTTTTTTTTTTACAGCAGAGATTTATGTTAGTAAACTCTTTCCAGAATACCGTCAATCGGGGCTACTTTGGACCACTCTTTCCTGGTTCCACCCACATTTCCATTATTAAAAAATATTATATGTGAATTTTCAACGTCGAAATGGAGTTGTAAACAATTAACATGAAACAATGAAGTAAACTGTATGGTTTTAAAGAGGAAATTTTTTATTTATTTATCTTTTTCTCTATTATTCTATTTTTAAAGTTTTGGATCAAAGTAGCCCCTGCTGGGGGCTTCTTTTGTCCATTCACTTCGCTTCATATAAAATGAATGCATTCCATAATGATTATTGAAACCCCCTTGCAATAGCATTTTCTAATAAATTAACACTGCAAACTTGATAAACAAATGTTTTATTTAAAACTTTATACGCAATAAACCAATTGTAAATATTAAAGAAACGAGAGACAGTTTTCGTCATGTTATTATCAGCAACTGGAACAAAAACAATTAATATAACATTTTGCTACTATAACATTTGAAAAACATGTTACTTAAAACATGTTTTAAGAGATTTGGTTGTATAAAAAGTAATTGGGGCTATTTTCGGACCAAAAAAGGCCTGGCATAAAGTAGCCCCGAAATAATAGTTTTCATGTTAGCTTTATGAAAACGTAAATTTTTTTTGTCAAAATAAAACGTTAACGGAAAAACTATGATCACACATGGATTACAGGTTACTAAAGGTAATATTATGACACTTGCCTTATTTGTAGCTCTTATCCAGATTATTGCACTATAGACGGTGTGGAGAGTTAAAATTTACACACGAAAACAGTTGTTTACAACACTGGAGTGTTGTCACTAAAAAAATTAAATTACCTCCACACTATAAAAATACCCTATAGTAGGGTATAAAATATTTTTCAAGGGCAAAAACTCCAAATTATCTTGTATTGTTTGTTCAATACAAAGAATAAAAACTTTTTTTTATGGGATGGACCAAAGTAACCCCACCCCGCAAGGACCAAAGTAGCCCCGGTTGACGGTACTTTAACAAAACTTTGCTGTTTAATAAAGTGAAAGATGAAGAAAACACATAACGCATTTGAATACCCAATTTCTACGATTACCATCAATAGTCGAGAAAATATCCGAATTTTTTGTGCATTCCTGTACAGAATCTATAGATTTGTATGCATACTTATACATAGTATGCTAAAAGTTAGTTCAATTTAACGCATAGCAAAGTTGAATATTCCCATTCAGCCATTTCTGTCAATAAACGTAAATGTACTTAATATATTTTGTGCAGCCTTATATATGATCTATAGAATTGTTTTGTGCATTCCTGTACAGAATATATACTATATATTCTGTACAGGAATGCACAAAAAAATTCTATAGATCATATATAAGGCTGCACAAAATATATTAAGTACATTTACGTTTATTGACAGAAATGGCTGAATGGGAATATTCAACTTTGCTTTGCGTTAAATTGAACTAACTTTTAGCATACTATGTATAAGTATGCATACAAATATATAGATTCTATATATTTGTATGCATACTTATACATAGTATGCTAAAAGTTAGTTCAATTTAACGCAAAGCAAAGTTGAATATTCCCATTCAGCCATTTCTGTCAATAAACGTAAATGTATACTTCATATATATTTTGTGCAGCCTTATATATGATCTATAGAATTTTTTTGTGCATTCCTGTACAGAACCTATAGATCTGTATGCTTACTGATACATAGTATGCTAAAAGTTAGTTCAATTTAACGCATAGCAAAGTTGCATATTCCCATTCAGCCATTTCTGTCAATAAACGTAAATGTACTTAATATATTTTGTGCAGCCTTGCATATGATCTATAGAATTTATACGCACGAAGTACTATTCAAAAAATTAGTTACGTTTAAAAACTCGTACCGCAACTGAAAACGGACTTTCAGCAAATATTGTTCATAGACAGTACACTGTAAAAAAAATCTATAAAGTTACTAAACTTTTTCTGGGAAACTGGGATTCCTAGAACTTTTTATGTAACGGCAACAACAAAAATTCATGTAACAGGTACGTTTTTGCACTGAAAATCAAAAAATCTGTAAGGTTACTAGGAATTTTTTAGGAAACTGGGATGCCTAGAACTTTTGATGTAACTGCGACGAGGGTTACAGGTAAAATTTTAGTAAGATTACTGTAATTTTAGCAGATTCATTTGTAAAGCTATAGATTTCTGTAGCTTTACAAGAACTAGTTTTGTAGGGTTACAGCTTTTTTTGTGAAGTTCCAGATGAAAGATTAGTAAGTATGTAACTTTACATCTGTAGAACTACAGATTTTTTTTTTTTTTTTTTTTTTATACAGTGTACTGTAGGCAAATTCTTTTATGTGTCCCTGTAAAGGAACGATAAATGATATGCACGCCATATTCTACAGTAAGCACCTTGTAGTACACCTCAGAGATATATATAAATTTCAATTTATTTAAAATAATGTAATATCATTAATAAACACCGCAAACTATTTTCCCCCATAGACCGTAATGTAGAGGAATTCTTTTGAGTGCCCCTGTAAACGAACCGTAAATGCTACACACTTTATTTTCAATACCGAACATGCCATACTAAACTCCAATAACATACATCATGGCAATCTGATTATATTTATGCGAGTTAGAGCACGGATAGACGATAGACATACAAACAGTCAAACCGAATTCACAAACACTTTTCAACTATATGTTGGAAAGTGTTAAAAGGGTCTTTGCCCTTAGATAAACGCAACTGCTCTGCTCAACAAGCGCAAAACGTTTTGACACATTTACAAATTCATTTTTTAACGGAAAGATATAAAATTGGAAAGCCTGACCATGGAAGCGATTTGGAATCGAACTGTGTTTTCTATTTTTTGATCAATAAATTACCTATTGAGTTATAACCGATTTTGATCACGTGACACTGTATTTTTCTCTCCTTACAGACTGGATTTTCTTCTTTTGTTCGGAAGTTCACTTCAAAATGTCAACTTTGATAGTATTTTCTGAAAGATCTGTTGCGTTTACAAGAAAACGAAAAAAAACCGTTCGATGACATAGTTTCTGAATAACAACATCTTCTAGTTTCATGCGTTTCCGAACAAAAATGAATTAAAACTTATGTCAGAAAGTTGACCCTTTGGATTTGAGAACACCCTTAAAAACACGAAATTTACTGGATTCGAGTGGGTACATTTTTCCACAAATTGTTAATAGAGTTTTTCGTCCTATTTAATAGCAGAAAAATATTACAAACTCTGCGATGACACGAGGCGATTGCAAATTCTGAGATTTAAATATTAAATTTATAATCGGAAATAGTGATGCCCGGCCACCTTGGATCTAACTAAGGAGTGCATCACGCACTTTGGAAATTTGACTCTTTAGCTTAAATACCCGATTTTTTTTTTCAATGTAAAAACATTTTCTTTATTATTTTCTTTGTTGACTACTATGTTCTTCACTATTTTCTGCAAGAATTATATTACTATTCATTATTATCTCTTAACTTACATAACAGAGCAATGAAACTTCAAGAAAACGAAAATAGTTTAGTACTATATATATATTTTTTCTTTTAAGTAAATGGTTTAGGGTAATTTAAAAATAAATTGCCTGCTTAACCCATTAAAGACTGAAGTTGTGTTTTTGCAACATTATGTTTGTGATTTTTTTTATACTAAATAATATGAATGACTATTTTTTTCAACAAATTTATTATCACTTATTGTATATATGACTTTTATTTTCAAGAAAAAAAAATGTTAATTGATCGAGTTTAAAAAAATAGAGATATGAATGAAATAGTACGGAATGTTTGGAAAATTTTTTATGAATAAATTTAGGATTGCGTTCATAGATGCACTTAAGGGTGTTCTTAACTGCTCTGCTCAACAAGCGCAAAACGTTTTGACACATTTACTAATTCATTTTTTAACGGAAAGATATAAAATTGGAAAGCCTGACCATGGAAGCAATTTGGAATCGAACTGTGTTTTCCATTTTTGCATCAATAAATTACCTATTGAGTTATAAGCGATTTTGATCACGTGATAAACACGTTTTTCAACCTTTCTTTCAGCTTATTCTTCTGTCGCGCGGAAATTCGGTTCAAATCGCCCACTTTGACCCCATTTTCTGAAAAATCTATTGCGTTTGCAAAGAAGAAAAAAAAAAAAAAAGGAAAAAACAGCTTGATGACATAGCTTCTGAACAACAACACTTGCTTGTTTCATGCATTTCCGAACAAAAATAAATTAAAACTTAATGTCACAAAGTTCCCCTTTTGGATTTGAGAAGAATGAAATAAAATTCAGCAATTCAAGATATGGATATTGCAGCTAACTATGTGTAGTAAATGTAATGTACCGCTACATAGTAAATGCTTTTAAACTTTACAAATGACAAAAATCTAATTGATTTGTACTGATGTTGCGTTTTTGCAACGTTATCATATTCTCACATTTAAAAAAAATAAACAAAAAAGAAATCTGATATCGTCCTTTTTGTTCTCTTAATTAGTCATTAATAAGTGTAAAATAAAATTTCATTTTATTTATGTTAAGTATAGGAATGTGAGGTCCTTAATGGGTTAATGTCCCAATCTTTGAATCTATATTTCGCGTTAAAAATGCAATATTTTGGTATTGTTAAAACATATGTCAGCATATTACTTTATAGCTAATAAAACGGATTTATTAAAATATTTATGCATTTTGATATATTTCAGTTGTCAGAAGTGTATGTGGGACAAATCAAAAATATCTAGTTTAACAAAGTCCTTTTCAAAAATATCTAATTCGACAAAGTACATTTCAAAGTTTTTAACAATTGTATTTGAATGAAAAATATGGTAATACATTACAATTTATAAAAATGTATTTTTTCTAATATACATTGGTGTCCAAAATTAAGGACCAGTCACAAAATGCTAATTTTTAAGTAAGCGAATACTCAAAAGGAAATAATATAATTCAAATAATTAGTATCCCTACAGCACAGCTAGTCCATATAGCATCTCACTCATGTCACACATGGTCACAAATGTCACAGTCACTACTGTGAAACAAATAATAGGAAATTCCACATATCTCATTATGAGTCTCAAATGATCGCTATATGTGACTCCACTGAGACGTCAATGTGACTGCTGCTTTGTGACGAGTCACCAGATGACATTACAATGTAGTTACATTGTGACTCTCATGTGACTGTCATTTTTAGTCTAAAATTCAAAGTCATCATGAACGTTGCATTATGATAAGTCACCAAATAATTTCACATTACAGTTACATGGTGACTTTTCACCAAAGATCACAATGGTGACTTCACAGTAGTCTCTCTGTCACCTGAAAGTCATCATGTGATTTTAATGTGACATTATTTGGTAACTTATCACAATGCAGCGCTCTCGATGACTTTGAAATTGAATCTGCAGTGACAGTCACATGAGAGTCACAATGTAACTATATTGTAAAGTCACATGGTGACTCGTCACAAAGCAGCAGTCACAGTGACGACTCAGTGGAGTCACATGTAGTGATCATTTGAGACTCATAATGAGATGAATGGAATTTCCTATTTTTTTGCTTCACCGAAGTGACTGTTACACTTGTGACCATGTGTGACATGAATGAGATGTTATATGGACTAGCTGTGCTGTAGAGATAGTAATTATTCGAATTATAATATTTCCTTTTGAGTATTCGCGTACTTGAAAATTAGCATTTTGTAATTGGTCCTTAATTTTGGACACCAGTGTATTTACCGGGTGTCCCAAAAAGGACTGACTGATTTTAAAATTCAATAACTTGCAAACGGTGACAGATATTTAAAAAATTCTTGCAGGAAGGTTATGCATAAGGTCAAAAGTTTTTTTACAGTGATTTTCAATTTTAGTTCGAATTACAAACAATAGATGGCGCTGCGATCAATAGACGCTGAATTCAGGCTCGATTTTTGGTACTTCGTGGCCCGGATAATACATTTCCATCTCCTTTTTCAGCATGGAACAAGAAAAAGGACCAGAAATCGAGCCTGTATTTAGCGACTATTGCTTACAGCGCCATCTATTGTTTGTAATTCGAACTAAAATTAAAAATCACTGTAATAAAACTTTTGACCTTATGCATAACCCTCCTGCAAGAATTTTTTAAATATCTGTCACCGTTTGCAAGTTATTGAATTTTAAAATCAGTCAGTCCTTTTTGGGACACCCGGTATATACAAGTTTAAAATACACTTGTCAATTTTAACATTTGTCTGCTCTACATCTCATGAGTATTACATAGTTATTTCACATAGGCTTTGATATTTACATAGTTGACAACAAAGCTAGAGGGAGCTATATAGTGTTCCTTTTTTTAGCGTGAACAAAAATCTATAGAAAACTACCAGTGTATTTTTTATTTATTGAAAAATTCACATAAAGCTGGTAAATATTTCTATTTTCTATCATGAGTGTTACGTTTCAGATTACCTTTTAAAAGCAATATTAATCAAATTCATCATTTGTCAAACATTTTTTTTTTTTAATTTAAGAATAAAACTTATAAATAATCATTTTCGTACTGGCTCTGTTAAACTACAAGAAATCAATAATATATCCCTTTTTACATTAACACCAAACTGAATTTTCGTGTGTTTTCAGTCTTAAAGTAGCAGTTCATTTAAAAATCATCCTTTAATTAAAATTTGAGTTGTTCGACTGATTTATGTGTTACAAACTGTAATAACTTCAGAAAGAAATTCATAATTGTATTTATTTAAACATTTGTATCCAATTAAGACATGTAAAAAAATATCGAAGTACTCAATACTTTTGATGAAGCTTGTATACCTGATGATAATATGCCAACGTTTATCTTAAATTTAATCAACCGTACTTTATGAATATATACATACAGCACATGCCTACAATCACAGGCAAATTTAGCTTTCATATGGCCAGATGATTTGTCAAAGTAGACGGGAGTTCCATGCATTTCCCACCAACCAGTGCACCTCAAAATTACAAATATGCGGTCAGTTTGTGAATTTCCAGTCCTTATATTTCCCTGTCATCATTATTCTATGCAAATAGCTGCGATTTTGCATACGAATCATTTGTGGATGTGTCAAGAGGGAGTATTTGGTTCATTTGCATGGTCGTTTTGAAATTGAAATTTTCGGGGAATCTTTATTGTTAGAGTGCTGAGGTTATATTCTCATCAAATTTATAAAATAATGATGTATGTTTGGCTTTCCTCTGAACAAAATTTACGAAATTATTTGAAATTCGTTCATTCAAAAATTTAAATTGCTAGCTTTATTATCAAGGAAGGCAGGGATTGTAAAATGCACGAAATAAAATTAATGAAAGGTCACTTTTGATGAAAGGATGTTGATCTTTTGGAATGTGTGTTAATTTTAAATGAAATACGTTGTTATGATTTCGGTTAACATATATCTTAAAAATGAAGCATTTTTGGCAATTTAGAAACAGTGATCAACTGTTCAATTGATTTTCTGCTTAATAAAAGCGATTTTAATATCTGACGACGCCTTTTGAAAAAAGTGCAAAGAACTTAAAACAGATTAGCCATTTTTATTTTCATTTACATGGACAACGTAAAAGAAAAATAGAAAAACTGACAGCATTGTTAAAAAATATAAATATACTTACGTAATTATAAATGATGTATTTTGTGTTTTAAAGATCTTTAATTTTGTTTACTATGAATAGCGCTTTAGATATGACATACATAATGAAATGCATTACTGTGATTTAATTGTACAGCGAGACTTCAATTATCCAGAAATTGGGTTCTAAATGATATCCAGAACGATATACAGAAATTCGGATAACTGGGACAATGATAGAAAAAACAAACACACATTATATTGTGAAATATTTCTTTTTTCAAAAATCGTTTTTCTTTAAATCTTTTAAACGATCTTTAATTCTGTTTGTTATTAGATTAGCATTATAAATCTGACAAACATGATGAAACGTATTACTATAATTTAATTTCACTGCGAAACTCCAATTATCTGGACTCATCTGCTCTGAAAGATACCCAAAAGCCAAAACGATATGCAGAAATCCGGATAAATGGGTCATTCATGGGAAAACCTTATGTTGTGAAATATATATACATATTTTAAATCGCTCGTGTTTAAATCTTTTAAATTATTTTTATTTGCTATTATACTAACGTTTTACCAATGACAGATGAAATGTGTTACTGTGACTTTAATTGTACGACGAAACTCCATCAAGGCTAGTGTGCTCTAACAGGGAGACGGCAAGGGTGGGGTATCCAAATCAAAGCAAGGTTTTGTGTGTAAATAGTACTCAGTAAGAGAACTCAAATGACCAAATCGTAGCGCGCACTACTCAGTAGTTATTTAGAAAAAAAAAATTAAGTTTGAATTTTTTCCCCTTTTATTACTATATGATAATTTGTTATGATTAATTCAGTTAGACACTTCTAACTTGTGTGAAGTTCTTGCAGAGTTTTATTAAACACATGAATAATAATACGTATAAATTCTTGGATAAAATTTTGTTACATATAATAAATGAGTATAAAATATTAGAGTAAAATTCATGTCGGTGGGCGTGGCGTCCCATTCTTGTCTACCCTTGAATTTTTACAATCTTATACTATAATGCGAGCAAAAATTGTGTGTGTGTGTGTATGTAAATTTTACCTTGAAAGCGGCTGTAACGATTTTGATTAAATTTTACAGCTTACCGTTTTCGGTTACGAAAAGACCATTGGGATCGGTCACGTGTTCGAGAAAATTCAATTAGTGGGTCATTATGGGTCATAATGGGTCAGGGTCAAGCTAATTATATCTAAAGAACGGCTCAATCGATTTTGACTAAATATTGTATCCAACCATTTTCGGGTACGAGAAGACTATTGGGCTAGGTCATATGTTCGAGAAATTTCGTTTTGTGGGTCATTTTTGGGTCACTGTGGGTAAAGCTATTTTTATCTAAAAAACGGCTCTAACGATTTTTACTAAACTCTATATTCTGCAGTTTTGGATTACGAGAAGACCATTGGGTTAAGTCACGTGTTCGAGAAAATTCGATTAGTGGGCCATTTTTGGGTCACCGTGGGTCAAGCAAAGTTTATCTAGATAACGGCTCTAATGATTTTGAAGAAATTTTATAATCTATCGTTTTCGGGCACGAAAAGACCATTGGGATGGGTCACGTGCTCGAGAAAATTTGATTAGTGGGTCATTATGGGTCATTATGAGTCAGGGTCAAGCTAATTATATCTAAAAAATGGCTCAAGACATTTTCACAAAATTTTGAAATACACCGTTTTGGGGCATGAGATGAACATTGGGCTAAGCCAGAAAATTCGAGAAAATTCGATTAGTGGGTCAGAATGGGTCAGGGTCAAGCTAATTGAATGTGAAAAAACGGCTCAAGACATTTTCATAAAATTTTGTAATATTCCGTTTCTGGGCATTAGGAGTAAGTCACATGTTCGAGGAAATTCAATTAGTGGGTCATTTTGGGTCACAATGGGTCAGGGTCAAACTAATTGAATCTAAACCAAACTTTGTATTAAACCGTTTCTGGGCATGAGAAGAGAATTTGGCTAAGTCAAATGTTCGAGAAAATTCGATAAGTGGATCATTTTGGGTCACAATGGGTCAGGTTCAAGCTAATTGTGTCTAAAAAACGGCTTAAACGATCTTGTCTAAATTTTGTATTCTTTCGTTTTCGGGCTCGAGAAGACCATTGGGTTAGGTCGCATGTTCAAGAAAATTCGATTAGTGGGTCATTTTGGGTCACAGTGTGTCTGGGTCAAGCTAATTGTATTTAAAAAGTGGTACAAAACATTTTGGCAAAATTTTGTATAATACCGTTTCCGGGCATGATAAGACCATTGTGCAGGGTCGCATTCGCATGTTCAAGAAAATTCAATCAGTGGGTCATTTTGGGTCCTAATGGATCAAGATCAAGCTAACTGTATCTAAAAAACGGCTCAAACGATTTTAACAAAACTTTGTATTACACCGTTTCTGGACAAGATAAAATTATTGGGCTGGGGCGCATGCTCAAGAAAATTCGATTTGTGGGTCATTTTGGGTTACAATGGGTCAGGGTCAAGCTAACTGTATCTAAAAAACGGCTCAAACGATTTCGACAAAACCTTGTATTACCACCGTTTCTGGACAAGATAAAACTATTGGGCTGGGGCGCATGCTCAAGAAAATTCTATTAGTTGGTCCTTTTGATGATAATAGGTCGTGGTCAAGCTAACTGTAACTCAAAAAGGTTTAAACGATTTTGACAATTTTTTTTATTATACGTTTTCACAGTACAAAAAGACCATTGGAATAGGTCACATGTTCTATAAATTTCGGTTAGTGGGTCATTTTTGAATCAACGTGGGTCAAGCTTATTTTATCTAGAAAACGACTATCGATTTTCACTAAATTTTATATTTCATCGTTTTCAGGCTCGAGAAGAGCATTGTGTTAGGTCGCATGTTCGAAAAAATTAGATTAGTAGGTGATTTTGTATCACTTATGGCTCAGGTTCAAGTTAATTGCATCTAAAACAGCAAGAATGATTCAGTGGGAATAATATATCGAGATAAAACACAAAGCTAATTTTGACCGAGCGTAGCTCGGTCATTCCTGCTAGTTATTTCTGATGGTAAAAAAAAAAAAAAAAAAAAAAAAAAAAAAAAAAAAAATTGGGCTTACTAGTGGATTCAGAAGGTTCAAAGAATTTTTTAAGCCAACAATGAAAAAAAAAATCAAGTTTTTTCAAAAAATGTCACTCATGTCTCCCCTTAACCCTTTAACTCTTTCAGGGGTACGTAAATATAATATTGTTACTTAAATATAATATTGAAATCATCGATTCACACCAGGATTTAAGAACAAATTTATTTGAAAATAAGTAAATGATTTTCTTCGTGTATAATTGTAAAAGCAAACTTTCATTCCAAAATTGCGGTGCCATTGTGGCATTTTGGATTTGAAATTAGGTGGGATATGTTATATCCCACCGCCCTTCAACGGGTTAAAGGGCGGAGGCTACACGGTATAGCCATCTAATATTAATTCCAAAACTGACAAATGGTATCAAGAATATTTTAATAAAACTTTGCTTTTGTAATGAAAAGGCAAAACAGCAAGTTTTTATTTTCTAAGAAATTCGTTTGAAAATTCTGGTGTCATCAATTATTTCACCATTTTACGAACAGTGTTCTCCTGCCCCTGAAAGGGTGTGTTTTGTGTGTGAACACACTAAAAAAAAATAAAGTTAATTTTTTTCTCTCAATAACTACTAAGTAGTGCGCGCTACAGCTTGGTCATACGAGTTCTCTTACTCAGTACTGATCACATAACCTTACATTGATTTGAATACCCCACACCCTTGCCGTCTCCTTGTAAGTGAAATATCCAGAACGCTAAGCAGAAATCCAGATAACATGATTGAAAAACAAACAAACAAATAACAACAAAAAACATGTTGTGAAATATTTTTTTTTCTAAAATCGCTTGTGTTTAAATCTTTTAAATGATTTTTATTTTTGTTTGTTTTTATACTAGTGCTTTACATATGACAAACAGTGTGAAATGTATTACTTACTGTGACTTAATTGTACAACGAAACTCCGTCCAGACTAATGTGTTCTTTGTAATATCCAGAACGCTAAGCAGAAATCCTGATAACATCATAGAAAAACAAAAAAATATCAAAAACAAATATATTGTGATTCTTTTTTCTAAAATCGTTTGTGTTTAAAAATCTTTTAAATGATTTTTATTTTTGTTTGCTATTATACTAGTGTTTTACACATGACACTCAGAGAGAAATGTATTACTGTGACTTAATTGTAATACAACGAAACTCCATCCCGACAAATCTGTTCTAAATGATATCCAGAACCAGAACAATAAGCAGAAATCCTGATAACCGGATCAATCAGGGAAAAACAAACAAACATGTTGTGAAACATTTTTTTTTTTCTAAAGTCGTTTTTGTTTAGTAAAAATTTAGATCTAATGTGTAAGATTATTTTTACTGCAAACAATGAAATAAAATACTGTACCGAATTTACATAGATTTAGATATATATGTTAGTTAAACATGTCCAACTAAATTACTTATTTTGCTGTAGACCGAAGTTACTTAAACTTCCTACTTTCTCTGACATGTACAGTTGCAATTTTTATAGTACCAATGAATTTTTAGGAGTTTCTTAAAACATGAAAATAAAGATATAAAATTAATCTCTGGAATTGGTAAAAAACTGGCTTAGAATTATTCAAATACAGACTTCGAAAATTTCAATTAACCCATTAACCGCCAAAACTATAAGGTAAAAATTTTCAACTTTTTAGCTGAACGTTGTTTTCCACCACAAACTCTGAAAGATAATTTTTGCTTTATATGATCTTAAAACTTTGTCTTTAAGTAAGGCCAATTTTTTAATTTAAAAATTGTGGTGGAAATGTAAATAACTCAAATATGTGCATTTATTTTGACCGTTGCGTGAACGCAACACCAACGGTTGATAGGTTACAGAAACTTTTTAACATTTGATTAAGTTGGCATTTCAAGATAATAATATTTAATGAATGAATACTCTCAAATAGCCTTTTGCCAGTTTTTTCCCCTTTAAATGTCATTTTTTCCTGATATCGATCCGAATTTTCGGCTATCTGGATGAGTAGAGTTCGAATAATTAGAGTTTAACGTATTAAAAAAAATCTCACATAGAAAATCAAATCTTTAAGGTAATTGCAAAATAATCAACGGGAAATTGAAATTAATTAACATATCGTATATAACATCATATATCTTATTTCCAGAAAATAACAATATAACTTCTTTACCTTAAAATAAGATACAATCAGTGACAAAAAGTTTTTCTGATCCCCAAAATTCTTTTGTTGACTATATAAAATATCAATTCTGAAGATGAAAAAAAATCCCGAAAATGCTTTGGTCCCTCTGTTCTATACTGCCATAAAATATACTCATTGAAAAATACCGCTCTATTGTTTGTTTTTATTATTTTTATTGAAGTAATATACATAGCAACTTCATTGTTAACGTCAATGTTAGAAAAACCAAGATCAAGGGCAATTACCTAACTTGAGCAAAGTAGGTTTCTATTAAATATTGTTTCCACTGTCAAATCTTCACTCAAAAGCGCAAATTTAAATGCATTTTGTCTAAACCACGCGTATCATGTCACAATGAATATAAAACGTACATTTCAAAAGAAATAACGCATAAAAATGCCTCTTTTCTCACAAAAGGAGAAAATAGCTCTTTGTCATATAAAAAATGAATAGATTTTTTAAACAAAAAGCGACAGCATAATATACCCAGTTTTCACTCGTACGATAGTTTAGGATAATTTAATGTTTTTACCACGCGCAGACGATAAATTTTAAAAACACGATGAGTGTTCGGTGCCCGCTTTTGTCGGAAAATTCAATGGATCATTTTCTAAGAAACCCTAAATTAGGAAAGTGTTAGTTCTATTGACACTAAACAGCTTCCGAGAAAGTCGTGTGACAGTTTATGATTCTAAAACTGTTAAACGGAAATTTCTTTTCTTTGTTTAAATTAGAAAATAGCTATAAACAATAGACAACTAAACTTCACTTCAAAAAAATTAGACTTTTAAATGTAGCATTTAGTCGCGATTCTTCGACATGGGACTTTAAACCTAATACTTTAAGCAAATTTATGAGAACATATACATCAAGAGTTCTTTTTTTTTTTTTTTTTTCACGTGTCTCTCAAAAGAAAAAAGTATATATACACACATCCTTTATAAAAAAAATACTTGTAAAATATAACTAAATATATTAATCGAAATGCAGATTTCTGAAAAACTTTTGCTTTATACCGAACAATTTAAGAATGCATGAATCAATCCATAAACTAAAAATTATCTATTAGACTTTTAAATGTAACATTTAGACCAATGTCAGACGGGCGTCTTTTCTGCTGCTTTTTTGCTTAAGTATTATCCATTCACAATGCTATAGCATTGTGAATGGATAATACTTAAGCAAAAAAGCAGCAAAAAAGACGCCCGTCTGACATTGGTCTTAGTCACAATTCTACATGGACACTTTACACATCATACTTTAAGAAGGTTTATGAGAAAATATAATCGAGATTTTTCTTACTTTCTTTTCTCTAGTCTTTCTCGAAAGAAGAAAAAAAAAATCCATGCATGTATATTTTATAAATAAAAGTATAGGTAAAATATATCTAAATATGTTCATTGAAATGCAGATTTCTGAAAAGAAAATGGATTTATACCGAACAATTAATTAAGCATGAATCAACGCATAAACTACTAATCCTATACGAAAATATCAACAGTTATTGTTTACGGAAAATATTACTATTTCATTTGAAAATCTGAAAGTTAGGAGACCGGGAACTATGGAGTAAACAGGAATAATTAGGTATAAAGTAAAACGCTCAAATATCGCACCTTCTTTCTCAAGAAAAATTATATTTTTAAAAAATTAAGATAGATCTAAAAATTACACAAAAAATCAGTTTAAGCTGCTCTGCTCCTTACCAACAAATGCAAGTATACGGAGCCTAGGCAAATTCATAGTTACTCTTTTCTGTAAGTCAGCAGAAACGAAAATCAAATTTTTCGATTTTTGAAAACGCGTTTATATGCATAGATTCTAGAAGCGATGTATAATTTTATTTAATTTTTAGGATTTATGGCTCATTCAGTGGTAACTTACGTTACATTTACAGTAATTTACTCCACTAATTTTAGTAATATAACAAGAAAAAAAAATGTTCAAAAATGTAAATTTGACACGATTTATTCACTAAACTTATATTCAAAGCTCACTTTAGATGAAAATTACCGAATTTTTGTGTTATATCTTGAACTTTGGCAGTTGTATTTATTATGGTAACTGAGATATCGAAAACGGAACGTAAGTTATTTGAGCCATAAAAAATATATTCATTCTCATTTTTTAGGTAATTTTCATCAAAATACAGCTTTGGATAGGTTTAATTAACAAATGATGTCAACTTTACACGTGGATATTTTTTCGTGTTATATTACTAAAATTACTACAGTAAATCGCTCTAAATGTAACGTAAGTTACCACTGGAATGACCTCTATATGAAATCAATTGTTTTCATTATGATGTCTAATAAAAACAAGCAAACTAACGGAATTCACACATTTTTAACACATTCCATCATCATAGTTAAAAAGTGTTTATGAATTTGGTTTGTCTGTCTACCAGTTAGTCCTCTAACGCGCATTAAATATACTCGGATTGCCATGTAATTGATATACAGGGTGTCTACAAATTAGTTGGGCAATTTCGTAAGTTAAGAACTTCCGAAATATTAAATGAAATTAACTAAGTTGAAAGTCAGACTAGTAGTAATATTATTAGATGTAAATTTCCAACTGGGCGAAAAATGTCCGGAGCAGGATTCGAACCAGGGATCTCCTGGCTGAAGCCGCCAGAGCTCTACCATCTGAGCTATCCCGGACGCTCAGATGCTATAATCATTAAGGTTAGCTGGGTGAAAAAGTTCCACCAGATTCGTCCGGGATAGCTCAGATGGTAGAACACTGGCGGCTTCAGCCAGGAGATCCCTGGTTAGAATCCTGGTCCGGACATTTTTCGCCCAGTTGGAAATTTACATCTAATATGATTTATTTACCAATTAGAATAATTGTGTTTAAATTAATCTAGTGCAGTAGAAATATTGCCGAAGTTTATTCATAGATGGCATTAGGTGTCATAACTGACGCTATCGATTAGCGAACGGAAGTGTTATTCACTGGCCACCGCGATCACAAGATCTTGCCGCTTGATTTCGATGCATGGGGTTTTGCAAAGGATCAAGTGTACAAGCCGCCCCTTCCTGCATCCATTCCTGAAATAAAATCAAGAATCTACACTACAATTAATTGGATCGACGGAAACATGGTGATAAATCTGGGCCAAGAAATGATTTACCGAAGAGACATTTGCAGCGTCACGAAAGGGAGTCGCATCGAACATTTGTGATAATGGTAAACTTGAACTATTTTTGTATCTTACAATAATATGTACTTTAATTTTTTTTTCTTGTCAATTCCATTGAATAAATCATTCTTTTTGTTAACTAATTTGTAGACACCCTGTATGTTATTGAGGTTTACCATGGTGTGTTTGGTATTTGAAACGGAGCGTGTAACATTTAGTGCTCGTTTACAGGGAAACGTTGTGTGTCCCTCTAAATGAATGATGAATACCATGCACATTATATTCTATACAGTAACCACCTTGTAGTGCCCCTCATTGATATATATCATATTCAATATGTTTGAAATAGTCATAATCGTCAAAATATCGTGAACAAATCGTCAAAATCATCGTCAAAATATAACTGCAAATGGTTTTTACCCATTGACTGTAATGAATTCTTTCGATTGTCCCTGTAAACGAACTATAAATGCTACACAGTTCATTTTCAATACCGAACATGCCATACTAAAACCAAATACATCAATTTCATGGCAATATGATTATATTTTTGCGAGTTAGAGCACGGACAGACGCTAGGCAGACAGACAAACAGACAAACCTAATTCATAAATACTTTTCAACTATGCTGGAAAGTGCTAAAAGTGGCTTTGCCTTTATTTAAATGAGTTTTACCCTTAAAAACATCACTGTACAAAAAAAAATCTGTAATTCTTGCAGAAATTTTTTTTTCTGTAAAAAAAGTTGGATTTTGTAATTTTTATAGAAAAATCTTTATTTTTCACAGAAAAGCACTGTTTTAATGAAAAATTACACATATTATCTGTATTTAAACGGTTTTCCACTGGCGACAAAATTGTCAGTTTTTTCCTGTCAATTTAAGAGTTTTTTTTTTTTTTTTTTTTTTTTTTTTTTTTTTTTTTTTTTTTGTGATGAAATTTACGGGATTCGAGTGGGTATATTTTTTCAATTTTTTGACAGACTCCTTGGACCTACTAAGGAGTGAATCACGCACTTTGGAAATTTGACCATTCAGTTTAAATATACCCCTGGCGTTACATTTTTTTTCCAGTGTAAAAACATTTTCTTTATTATTTTCTTTGCTGAGTTCTATGTTCTTCACGATTTGGCATATAAAGTTATAAATAATCACTTTCTTACTAGGTGTTAAACTACAAGAAATCAGTAATATATCCCTTTTTTACATTAATACTTAAACTCATTACATTAACATCGTCAAAATATACTGCAAACGAGTGTCCCTAAAAACGAACTACAAATGCTACACAGTTCATTTTCACTGCCGAATGTGTCATATAGTAATTCTCGCTAACATACATCATAGTTGCATGGTAATTCAAGTATATTTACGCGTGTTAGAGTTGACGGCAGACAGACAAACCGAATTTATAAACACTTTTCAGCTATGTTGGAAAGTGTTAAAAATAGATTCTAGGGAAAAATAAAGTAAATAAATTCAAACTAGAAAACAGGAATTCTGTTTTTTCAGAATTTAGTGTCGCCTCCGATGAAAAAAAAATATATGTATATGTAAATAGTACAAAACATATTTAAATTTTAAGACTTAAAGCACACACCTTTATTTTATGTAAGATTAAGTCATTCGCATTCGCTTAAGAATTCCACATTTACGATCCACTCTTAAACATTTACAGTAAAGCATGGATAGGATGTCACTATCGCAAAGTAATACACAAATGCAGCAAAAAGATGCCGCCATTAAAGAAACTCGACAAAAAAAGACTATCTAATGATTCATAGGCATTCATTTGTTTGTAACATTCATATAGACGATTTCAGTCGTGACGTCAGTCATGACGGTTTGGTTGGAAACTGACTCCAAGCAAACGGTTGCTATGTTGTGTTTTCTATTTTGTTTGTGTGTTGCAGCTATATCTTATATCTATATCTCACATCTAAGTGTTTTAATACTTGATATGTACTAGTAACATTTTCCACGATTTATATTTAAAAAGAAATGACGCATAGCAATCCTTTGTTTGGAGTCAGTTTCCAACCAAAACGTCAGGACTGACGTCACACTGAAAGCGTCTACAGATACTTAAAATTAAATGTAGTTTATAATAGCTCCATGTTTTAACAGAAATTACTCGTTTATATTTTTTCAAAATAGCACGTATTTTAATTACATTTTCCTTGGGTTATTATGAGAAAATGGCAACAAAAAGATATAATTGCTATTTTTCAACTATTTTGCCTTTACTTTCTATATAAATGGAGTGCTTGAGTTGCCAAAATTAAACAAATGGTGCTAAAAACTACAAAAAAATTTATATTTCAAAAATAAATGGCGATACAGTTTTCAAATAGATTGCATTTAAAAGTACTTTTTTTTCCCCAATACGACGGTATAAAAATATAAAATGTGCGATGCTTAGAAATTAAAAAAATTGCCATAGAGCAATTTAATCGGACAATAATACATCTGCTTTGTTTATTGCTGGCTTCTGTAAGGTAACGTTATTTTTTGGAGACAAAATAAGCTGAGAGAAAGAAATAGCATACCGTACCTGGGGCTAATAAATGTTATGTAAAAATTTATTTGAATTTATTTACTTTATTTTTCCCTAGAACATATTTTTAACACTTTCCAACATAGCTGAAAAGTGTTTATGAATTCGGCAAAAATTTTGCAAAAATTTCTTTTATAAAAAAAAAAAAAAAAAAAAAAAGTTAAGTTCAATACTTTTGAAGCATGACAAACTTCAAATGTGCACATGTTGAAAAATCTGCGGTAATCACGTTTTCGTCGAAATGATACGATCTTTTCGAATTGTTTTCAGGATATTTATGTAAATATTTTACTATTTGATTAACAGGTAATACCGCAAAGTAAAAAAAAAAAAAAGGGCGGAACAAAGTTAAATTATGGAAATCATATGTAAATTTTATTTCTATAAATAGTTTTATAATTGTTTAAACTCTTTAAATAAGCATTATTCGTTCTACCGCAGAAAATGATGTGGCATGACATGACAAGTGAACGCTTTATGACTGATGAAAGATAAACTTTTATTTTACCAAGCAAAAACAAAAATAATAAAAATCTCGTACGACGAATACTATGTTTAAGATGCCTGCCTACCTTCGGAAGGGATTTTTTTAAATATTTAAAAAATTGCCTACTGATGTGCTTTATATTATAGAATATAGTTAAGAATTGTGAATAAGATGTAAAAATATGTATATTTTTTATATACACTAAAACCTCCCTAAAGCGACCACGTTCCGTTCCCAATAAAAATTGATCGCTCCGAGAGGTGGTCGCTTAATAAGGTCATTTTTAAATCTAAATTTTAATTGTTGGAAAAAGGTAACAATTAATGCTACTAAAATTTATTTTTCAAATTAGGAAAAAATATGAAAATTTCAGTATCAAAACGAAAGTTAATTACATAAGTTAATTAGTGCAGGGTTTAAAAAATAAATATATTGACGTTTGCTGTGATTCTACCGTTTTATCTTCTATAACTTTTATTTCCAAGTCCTTCCGAAGTTCAGTAAATAAATGCAATTTTTTTTTGGACAGGAACAAATAATGACGATTTCATTAATTTATCTATTTCTTTGAGAGTTTCCTGACAGAATAAGGCAGGGGAGTTTATTGACCGTCATCCTTACTTTGCCATCAGAGTTAAATTCATTGCCTAAAAAGGCACAAAGGGGTTTAAACACTTAAAAGTTACCGGAATAAATAAAAATTCTAAACTTAGTTTAGAAGTTTGATGAATAACACGCTCTCAGGAATTATTGTTCTAATAAATCCTTCTTCAAGCGACCAGGAAGAAACGGAATTTGTTTCATTTTCTTCAATGAAATGGGTCGCTCATGGAGGGAGTTCAACTGGGTGGTCTCTGAATGGAGGTAAAATTAGTATTGAGCCTACGGGAATAAATTTCGTTCCATGAAAAAATGGTCGTTCAGGGAGGTGGTCGAATAGGCAGGTTTCACTGTATTTTGATTTTAAAGCTCAAAACATACATAAAAATTGCTATAAAATGGCAATTTTGTAAAATATCAAAACTCAAATTTAAATGAAGATATTTTTATTCTGTAAAATTTATTATGATTAATGAAACTTTCTTGAGGTACTGAACTATTTTTATAACTATAACTGTATTATTAATAAAAATATAGAAGTTAACGTCTTTGCACACAGAAAAATCAAGAAAATATATGACAATTCATAACTTGTATCCACTAAAATATAAAAAAATAATTAACTGTAATCATAATAGAGGCACATTACCTAAATAGACTCCTTTAGAGTATTTTTGCAAAGTTTCATAATGCTACAATTATTGTTTTTTGAGTTATGATGTTTTGTGATAAAGCAAAATGTTAAAAATCTCATTTTGAGAAAAAGTAGAAAATGTAATTAAAACCAAATTTTACCTATTAAATGTAAAATCTAATTTAAAACAGCTCCTGATTTATAAAGTTCACCATCTATGTTATTTACATTAGTTATTCTTTTTTTTTTCTTGATGGTTTTTTAAAAAATTCCTTGTTTATGTGCAAATACTTACGATCACTTCGGTATGGAAGGCTTAGTTTAACAAACTTGCAACTGACTAATATTAAAATGCGTGTAACTGAAGTTCTAAAGCAAGATAGAAACAAAATTCAAACTGATATAGAAAGCTAAAATGTCAAGTTTTAATATTAAGGGTCCTGTCCTTGCCGGCGAAGACACTCAAGCTAATGCTAATCCTATGGGGGGGATTTTTCTAATATCTCGTTTGCATTTCGACATTTTTAAATAATTTTTTTTGCATTGGATAGCCGAGGTCCGTCTCTACAGCGCACCTTGGTTACTTTTTCGATTTTGGTTGCAGATATTTTTTAGAATGACACTTTCATTTTCAGAATTTCATTTTCAGAACCGGTTTTGAAAATTAAAGTAACTTTATTAAAAATATCTGCGACCAAAATCAAAAAAGTAACCAAGGTGCGCTGTAGAGACGGACCTCGGCTTTCCAATGCAAAAAAAAAAAAAAAAAAAAAAAAAAAAAAAATGTCGAAATGCAAACGAGATATTAGAAAAATCCCTCTCCATAGGATTAGCATTAGCTCGTGAGTGTCTTCGCCGGCAGGGACAGGACCCTTAAACTAAATATAGAAGATCTGATTTTTGACAAAAAATTGCATTTTAAAGGTAGGCAGGCACCTTAAAAACTTTTACTACTCATTTCCTTCTCATATACAGTCGGCCCCAATTAATCGGGTGATGGATAATTGCATTGGCTTATATGCATAGAATGCCGTGGAACAGAAACGTACTCCATAAGGCTAATCGTTTTATCGCATAACAATCCCCGGTTAATTGCATAAATATCCCCAATCTACTAGTAGTAATCCGTATTTTATGAATTTCTGTTACAGTGATGAATGGGAAAAAGGGAAAAACTTTTTTCTTTTTTGTAACAATGGTTTGTTATATTTACAATCGATGAGCAGAAATCATCGTGAAAGATGACTTGTCTTAATTCTGGAAACTTATGAGAGCGTTGAATTTGGACAATTGGGTTTTTCTTTTAAAGCTTGTCGTACCTACACTGACTCAAGACGCTGGGGATACTTTTTGAAAAATTCTGGAATCGGGGGGGGGGGGGGGGGGGGGGAATAGAATCGAGACTTTCAAGAGAATAAAAGACCAATATTTATCACTGGAAGTGGAGAAATGCAATGTCGAGATATGAAAAAAAAAAAAAAAAAAAAAAAAAAAAAAAAAAGAAAAAAAAGAGAGAGATAAATTGGCAACTAATTGAAAAATAAAAAGAATTTATGCAGCAACTTTTATTTTCAAAGGTATGATTTAAAAGCAAAAATTTATTTAACTTTCATTTTAATTTTCACATAAATTATAGTGAAGAATTTAACCATGTACCGTAAATAGTGTTATAATACCTTATACGTTATTTCATATATTGTTATATATAGAGTAATAATAAATTATTTATTAAAGTTATTAATACAGTAGTTTTTAATTTATTAGGTAAATAATTATTGTCCATTAATATTTATCACATCTGTGCTGTATAATCAAATGATAACGTATACTGATAACATTAATTGCTGTCCTCGCTTAAATGCATACCCCGCTTAAATGCATACAATTCAGTGGAACCAAAACCAACTGTATGCAATTAAGCGGGGCCGACTGACTACTGTACGGTTAGAAGAAAAGTGAAGTTAAATGACAAAACAAAAAACGAAAAAAATTAAGATAAATAACAAAACAAATTAACAAAAGAAATAGTCAGAACCGCGAAGGAAAAGCCATATGATTTGAGGGGGGGGGGGGGGGTAATGCAAATTTTATTCCTATAAATTTAATAGTCACGCCTGAATAAAGCTAAAATGGGGTAGAGGGGTTTAAATTTTTAGGTTAATTGCAATTTAGGTTGTTTAGATAAAAACAATAATGCAATCATTTAAAAATACTACATACATCATGAAAATTATATCAAAAGAATCTCACGATTTCACGTCTCTCAATCTGAATGTTCACTTATTTTGTAATGAAATTTTCACGTCTAATAAAATTTCAAAAATCATAATTGAATCATCTTTTTAAGATGCACCAGTGCTTTTTTTCTTTCCTTTTTTTAAATATATATATATATATATATATATATATATATATATATATATAAAATGTATCTTTAAGTAATATATTTCTTTTTTGATATGAGAAATCATATATATTAATGTTTCGGATGTTGACATTTTCTTTTCCATTCTTGTATAAAATAGAAAGCGATGAATGGGGAATCATAGAAAATGTTTTGAACAAGATTTGGCACAATATACTCAGATTTCATTAAAGCGCGTTATTTTATTGGAAATCGCAGATATTTAAAAATTAATGAAAAAACGTATCAGCAAATAATTTTAAAGTTCGCAGTGGCTAAATCTCGAACAAGCCCGTTGTGTATCCGGGGCTTAAACTCTAACTCTAATTTCTTAAAACTCTAATACAAGCTATGTTGTTATTTGTTAATCTTTGATTATCTTACAAAAATAAATAAATAAATAAATAAAAATAAAAAATAAAATAAAATAAAAGAGTTTTTTCAGTCTAAACTACATTAATTTTGTCAATGACTTTTTTTTTTTTTGTAAGTACTAATTGTCAAGTAATCATTAATATTCTTATTCCGTATTATATGAATCGCTGGCATATAATATGAAAAATATTGTTTTATATATTTATTTTTATAAACATATATGACATGCTCCTTTAAAAAAAATTTAACTGTTGGGTAATGTTGGTTAAGAAATATCGTCTTTTTTGTAGAAATTAAGTCAGACCGATTTAGAGCTGATTTCATTGATCTTTGCACGACTCAGTCCTGAAAATTTTGCCCCGTTGAGATCTATAGACACAATTCATATAATATCAAGTGAGTATTAAGGGGATCCGGGACACAAAAATCTTCAAATTTTGCGAAAACATTTTATTTCATAAAAACTTTCTCTGTTTTTTCCTGCTTAAAATGATATTTAAATGATGTTTCTATCTGAATTAGAAAAAAAAAAAAAAATTTTTTTTTCGTTTTGGTTTGTTTTCAGCATCCAGCTTTCATGCAATGGCTGTCACGGAAACTTCTTGTAAAAATGCGTTTTTCTTCGTGATAGGTTTTTTTCACCATTTCTCATATTTAAATTCTTATAACTCGAGAACTGTTAAAGATACAGGGTTCAAACTTGGAACATATCTTTTTCAATTCTTTTACTTTAATTTTGTTTCACCATATTTGAAAAAAATATTTACTTTTGAAAATATGATTTCTTTTAAAAAAGTTGCACCACTTTTTTTAAGATTTTTCGTTAAATATTTTTTTTTTTTTTTTTTTTTTTTTTTTTTTAGTTAATATTTTTGAAAATGCTGAATCAAAATTAAAACTTACATATTTGTTTTTATTTAAATGAAAAAAAAATTTAATTCTATAAATAATATTTCGAGTTATAACGATTTTAAATTATCCCACTTTTTTAATAAATTTTAAATTTAAATTAAAAAAAAATTCTGAGAAGTTTTATCATGTGATTTTGTTTACAAATGATAAGGTTAACCATCACAAAAAAATTCAGAATTTTAACTCAATAAATAAAAATTATTTTAAAATGTGTCCCATGAGAAATATTTCTGCATAAACATACTCCTTTAAAAGAATTTTAATTATAGGGCAATGTTGGTTAAGAAATATCGTTTTTTTCTTTTTGTAGAAATTAAGTCAGACCGATTTAGAGCTGATTTCATTGATCTTTGCACGACTAAGTCCTGAAAATTTTGCCCCGAAATCTATAGACACAATTCATATAATGTCAAGTAAGTAGTAAACGAAAGAAATTATATGAAATTTTTTTGCATAAACATATATGCCATGCTCTTTTAAAAGAATTTTAATCGTAGGGTAATGTTGGTTAAGAAATGCCGTCTTTTTTTGTAGAAATTTAGACCGATTTAGAGCTGATTTCATTGATCTTTTGCACGACTCAGTCCTGAAAATTTTGCCCCGTTGAGTTCTATAGACACAATTCATATAACATCAAGTGATTAGTTAACGAAAGAAATTATGAGAAAATTTTTTGCATAAACATACATTCCATGCTCCTTTAAAAGAATTTTAATTGTAGGGTAATGTTGGTAAATAAATATTGTCTTTTTTGTAGAAATTAAGAGGTTAAGAAATAATGGTTAAGAAATATCGTTTTTTTTTTTTTTTTTTTTTTTTAGAAACTAAGTCAGATTGATTACAGCTGATTTCATTGATCTTTGCACGACTCAGTCCTGAAAATTTTGCCCCGAGATCTATAGACACAATTCATATAATGTCAAATGAGTTGTAAACGAAAGAAATTGTAAATTTTTTGCATAAACATATATGCCATGCTCCTTTAAAAGAATTTTAATCGTAGGGTAATGTTGGTTAAGAAATATCGCCTTTTTCGTAGAAATTAAGTCAGACCGATTTAGAGCTGATTTCACTGATCTTTGTACGACTCAGTCCTGAAAATTTTGCCCCGTTGAGATCTATAGACACAATTCATATAATATCAAGTGAGTATTAAACGAAAGAAATTATGAGAAATTTTTTTGAGTAAACATATATCCCATGCTCCTTTAAAAGAATTTTATTGTAGGGTAATGTTGCTTAAAAAATATCGTCTTTTTTCGTAGAAATTAAGTCAGAGGTCGTTTAGACTTGATTTCATTGATCTTTGCACCATAGAGTAACCGATTATATTTATATTATATTTGACCGATTATATTATATTTGTACGACTCATAAGGAGAGGGCCAACCATGGTAATCACAGATTTTGATTATTTTAATATATGTTGTAGGGTAGAGACCCCTTAGTCTCAGGATCAAGGGATTTTATACAACGCTCCTTAGTTCTTGAGAAACAGGGGGGGGGGGTCTAATATTATAATACAACTTAAATACTTACTTTGTAATGATAGAAATATGTTAATCGTAGCTCAGTTGGTACGGCGTTTGCTCGTGATTTCGTGGGCTCAGGTTCGATACCGGAACGCGCTAAATTCGTTTTTCTGATTTTTTTGTTTTATAAATATATTTGTAATTAAATTTAAGAATCTCAATTAAAAATTTTAATATCCTACATTAATTTTAATGTTAACATATTTAACTTTGAATTTAGATTTTTTTATTTTTAAACCAATATTTCTCCTCATTTAAAGAGATTAAAAAAAAAAAAAATGGATCTATTATTGAATAATAAAAATTCTAAAATCGTTACAAAAGCTGTTGTGGCGCCATCTAGTTATGATAAAATAAAACATATTCAAATAAAATAAAAATAAAAGTAGTAAGAAGATAAAGGAGAAAGTAAAATATTTCAAAGCGCAAGCATGCACATTACAAATTTATAAACCTTTAATATGCAAAAAATAAGTTGTAATTTAATTCTGATGCTAATTTTTAATATAATAATGCTTGTTATTTTAAAAACACAGTAATATTTTCATCGTATTGACTTCCCTTGTTAAGGCATAAATGGTATATGAAAATACATAAATGACGTTTCTTTAAAATCACGAATTGACACAGTTGTTCAATATCATTGCATCGATAAAGAATATATGATATACATTTAAAAAAAAATTAACAGTCTTATTATGTTTTATACAACTATTTAGTTACACGTAAAAAAATAAAAAAAATAAAAGTTAAATGATCTACAATATTAAAATTTTAATGGAAATTATTAAATTATAGTTACAACTACATTTATAAAACAAAAAAATGGGAAAAACAAATGTAGCGCTTTCCGGTATCGAACCCGAGCCCGCTAATCAACGAGCAAAAGCCGTACCAACCGAGCTACGGCCAACGTTGTTTGCCGGTTAAAAAGTAATATTTAAGTTGTGCTGTAATATTGGACCCCTGTTTCTCAAGAATTAAGGAGCGTTGTATAAAATCTATTGAACCTGAGACCAAGGGGTCTCTACCCTACAACATACATTAAAATAATAAAAATCTATGTTTACCAAGGTTGGCCCTCTTCTTGTCAGTCCTGCTAATTTCGCCCCGTTGAGATCTATAGACACAATTCGTATATTATCAAGTAAGTAATTCAGATATTCTGATATATGCTTAGGATATTTTGTAAAAATGTATAGGCTTGAATATCCCAGCAAATGAAAAAAATAATAATAATAAAGATTACATTTTTAAGCTGTAAAAGTGTAATAAACTTCAATTTTCCACAATTTAGTTTTCCCTTATATATCTTTATATCTTAATTTGAAGAATCAGTATAAAAAACAATCATACATCTGTCAATCATATGGTTAATTTAGTGTTAGGCTATTTTAAAATTATAGATTATAAATGATCGTTAGATTTTTAGTTTTGAGCCTTAAAATCTTCCAGACTTGGCTTGCACATTTATCAGTTAACTACAGTTGGATTTCAAAGTTATCATTAGTTATTTCACAGTTATACTAGGGGATCCAATCCGGGTTTCTCAGTTTACAGAACATAGGTGAAAATATTTTTACATTTAATGTATTTTTTAGATTGCCCACTAACTACATGAAAAAGCGTTTTTATATCAAAAACATCAATAATGCATTAATTTTTTTTTATTTTTATTAAAAGGGATACTTTCATATTAGCTGCATGCTAGGAATCAATTGCCAAAGACTTATATGTTTACTTACCAAATACATCACCTAGCCTCTTTGATTTCGATAATTTCAGTGGTTTAAGGGTGTAATTCGATTACATGTCTGTTAAATTTGTGCTTTATTTCTATCATTTTACTTATTAAATTAATGAAGTTTTAATTTCATTAAGGAATATTAATGAAATTCTGAACTATTTATATCGTTTTATGTGTAAACGGGTTAGTCTTTCGTAATCGCGCTGCACGCAATAGAGATAGATTTATAGGAAATTCATGCTTGAAAATAATTTAAAAGCCATTTTTAAAAAATCAGTAAATTGAGATACAGTCTTCAAACGAATTGCATTTTAAAGTATATTTCCCCTCTATTCAACGATGTAAAATCAAAATTGTGTAAGGCTTAGAATTTAAAAAAATTGCAAAAATATATATATATATATATATATATATATATATATATATATATATTATTTAGGTTGTTGTCCCCGCCATCGCCAATATGGTTTCAGTGTTACTTACGGACATATTTTTGATATGGTTTTGTTTTTACAATGGCAGAATGGATAGTGCACAGAAAGGTTTTTTTTCAACGCGATTTTTTTTTAAAAAGAGAGATTTACATAAATATTTTTTTGCATATTCTAATTTGAATAACATGAATTAAATATAGAAATATAACGCAATATTACTGTGGCATCATCGATTTTATGCTTGGATTTGAATAAATTAGTGAAGTAAAAGTTTTATCTCCATAATTGTGGTATTGTAAGAATGACCCTTATTCATATTCTCACCATGTAAGGCAATCATTATCAATTATCGAATAATATTCCTTATAACAAATGCTTGTAGAATTGATTGAAATCAATCTAAAAGTGATTAAATCAGATACTTTTCATTCTTCTGCTGATTTTACGTCTCTTCCTTCGAACCTTCACGTATTCTTCAATCGTCCAATATCAGTCTATCAAACTGTGTGCCTTCGATCGATACAAGACAATGACCAAAGCCCTAATTCATCATCTGAAGAACTGCTGAAACATTGGGTGTAACAATGCCCACATTGGTGGCACCTTTATCGGACGGTGCTGAAACAAAAGAGTGGCGGTGGTATATAATTAGTACCTGAGGCAGGATGCAAGGCCGATTAATAGGAATTCACAACACTTTTGTCAGATAATGCCGCATCGAATTAAGTTACGCCCAATCAGGTAGCACTTACGTGAACAAAATTACCTCCCAATTTTATGAACCTGTGGTGCTTCTTTAGATGTATGAGGAAGGCTAGTGAGGCATGGAATATACATCATCTTCTGACATGTAAGAAAAATTCCAGAGTAGATAGATATATTGGAGAAAAATCGAGATAATTTTGTTTATTAAAAAAATGTGCTGGTAATTTAAATGGCACTTCAAAACATGAGTTTCATCCTGATGGGGATTTTTGAACTTTATTATATATGTTTTCAAATATTAACATCCAAAGAAGCAAAAATGTAACATGAAGATACCTGATTTTGCGATTAACATAATATGAATGCCGCGGAATTCCTAATGCTGATAATTATTAGACTGACACTTTACGTGATCCAAAATTCAACGTTAAGTAACTGCTTGTTTGTGATAAGTAAAAGTAAATATAAATCCAGGTTCGAAAACGTCCTTGATAACTTTTTATGAAGATGATAAGAGGCAATTACAATTATAGTAAAATTCAAATGGTTTTATTTTTTTAAGATAAAGGTTATTAACCCTTTCAGGGACAAGGTAGTTCTGTTCCAAAAATGTTCATATAATTCATTCACACCGCAATTTAGGAACAAATTTATTTGACAATAATCAAAAGCTTTTCTTCACGTATGTTACGAGATCGAAATTGTACTAAAAAATTACTGGTGCCACTTGGCAATTTGGGCATTAAAATTAAGCGTTTGCAGACTGCAAACGGCGCCCCTGAAAGTGCTAAGCAAATGAATACTATTGGAGGTAAATGTCAGCAACATCAGAGAGGGTCTCAAACGGGATGAGTTGTTACTTAGACCAGAACCAGAGAGCGAATGTACGAGTATTCCCACTAAAGTGATGAACAGTTTGTTCTTCAACTACGATGCATGCCAAACTGGAAAACATTCTGATCTATAATAAACCTAACTGATAACTCATTTAACGTAAATTTTGAATAGTAATCCAGCCAAGCAATTTATTAACTGGCGTAACTGAAATTAACGTACAGATCAAGGATGCCAAGCGAATGGCGGGAAAATCCATAAAAACGAACATATGGAGAGCCACAAATTATAAAACGAATAGGAAGTACCATATAAGACAAATAATTGGCAGTAATATGAATGCATGCGTCTTTTATCTTAAACAGAGTGAATTATTAAGAGTGAATTAGTCACTTGTATTGATAATAAATATGAGTATTAATGAGCGTTTAGATTACTACATTTGGATTATTAAGGGAGGGAAGGCAAATTATGAAAGTTTTTCTTTTTATTTATTCATATTAGCGGCCAGAAAAATAAGCAGTTGCATAGTTGATAGAAAAGTTGATTTGTTTTTTATTTTTATTTATTTTATCAACCTTGAATTACATATAAAACCTTGATATTAACCTTGATATTAATTTATGAATATCTGGTAAGCTTTAAAATAATGATATCTATTAACTGCAAAAGAGAGTAAGAGATTAAAGATATTTCTTTAAAAGCGAATGAAGTTTTAATTAAATGTACTTGTAAAACGAGAATTTTTACTTTTAAATGGAAAATATTTAATGATATAGATTATTTGTTAATTATATCATAACAATTATATATTTATCTAGCGATAATATTATATAAAAAGATTATGTGCTGAATATGTTTCCAGGTACCACGTTGGCGTTTAGTTAAATAGCCTGTTAAATATTAAACAAACATTTTTCCAAAAGCATAGAATAAAAGATTAACAATTTCGGAATATTTTGTTTCAAAATTGGCATTTTCTTAGCAGGATTTATATTTAATTTCGCCTGATCAGCTTTTGAATAGAAAAAGGAATATCAAGCAACGTTTAAATATTAAAAAATCTTTTTGCTTACAGCTTACTTGCTCTTAGCTTAATTCTGTATTGAATTTGATGTCTTATTTCTTAAAACTAAAACTATACTACGCTAATATGAATTTAGACCTTAGGAAATAAATGCAGACAGACATTTAATGGGCGTAGCTGCAGACAATAAAACCATATTGTAGAAAATAATGATAAAACATGATAAAAAGTATCATTTCATTTACAGTGATAACGGGTTTCGGTTCACTACATCAAACGCACTGGTAAAAGCTACCTGTTATTATATAATCTTTAAATGTATATTTATTTAAATACGCATGCGACACATTTCAAAAACTCCACCCTGATTTATTTTACACGGGAGTTAACATTTTCATATTATTCTTTCCTTTTAGAAATATTTCTAAAGGCATTCGAAATATGCTACATTTTTTAAATGCTTGCAGCAGAAACTTGATCTATCATTTTTCATCAGTGCCAAGAATTAGTTAAAGGATTTAAAAATTTGGACGTTTAATAAATAATGTCCATCGGACAATCGGTACAGTGAAAGGAAATTTATAAATATACGGAATGTTATTAATCGAATATTGCGTTTTATTCGGTGAATATGTATGAAATGCAAACATTACAATTCCTACCACAAAAATTATTGAAAACAGCATAATACAATCAACAGAATACAAATATCGCTGAGACTCAAAGAGCAGTATTTCATTGTGGTACTGTTTTTATATTTTATATGTATCTTTTGTCGACAAAAAATGACGAAGTCACTTCAAAATTTTCGGAAATCTCTGGATAACTCAGCTTTTATATACATTATATAAGTCTTCTCAAATTTTTTAAACTTTTAGTCTCTCGGATTTGCTAGAAATAAATGTTCGTTAAATTCGCCTAGTCAGTAAGAAAATCGTAAACGTCAACCTGATCACAGCACAGTAATGGGCCTGTTTTTTTTTTTTTTCATCTTAACTCGACTTACTTACGAAGACGTTTCACCGAAATTCCGCAATCGCGAAATACAATGTTAGCCTATGGGAAAACTTAGAAGCGGTATTGCTCATTGCCTAATCTGATTATAAAAATACGGATTTTATCATCGGAATAGTGTTGCCAGTAGGCTACTTTTTTGATATAGTAAAATGCCCCTTGCTTTCGCCTTAATTAATGTGTCATTAAATACGGCTAATTTTACCATTTCAAAAAAGTGGTGCCAATCAAGAAATCTGAATTAAAAAAAAGTAGCCCACTGGCAACACTGCATCAGAAAGTAATCGCCAGTTGCCAACGATGTGCGTTTTTAAAAATTGTCTCCATAATTTAAAGTATTTTTAAAAAGATGATAAACTTTCACCAAGAGAAAATTTCAAAGCTTATAGGATTTTTTTAAATAATTAAAATTTAAGCAAACAGGTTAAAAAAAGGCCCTTCGTTGAAATTCCACGTCTACTTTCTGACGGAGAAAAACGTATTTTAATAATTATATTAGGCAATGAGTCATGAGGTTTGAAAGTTTTCTCGTAAGTTAACATGGATTTCGAGATTAGGAAGTTTCAGTGAAGCGACCGGTTAAGCAATTTTTGTCCATAGTTGGAGCCCTTTTAATAGTAATACCTATCTTATAATAATAAAGCAACGTATAAACTATCATTTCAACAAGCAGAAGTAGGCTATATCCAGGCTTACTTCCATCATTATCAGATAAAGAAAAAAGAAAAAATATCAAATAGAAGATAAAATACCCTAGCAAAAGATTAGTTTTTCCGTATTTTATTATTAAAATAATAATAATAATAATAATAATAAAATAAAAGATGTAATATTGTAAAATCCTTACCTCCCAGTCTTCGTTATAATCATTTCTGTTCCAAGACTATGAAATTTTTCCCAGAGATCTTTCGTTTCTAAGTGAGCCTCTATTGATTGTAATTCATCACAGTTACATTTGCCCAAAATTGGCGGCATTTTTTCATGTTTCTTCTCTTTCCTTTTCTCTTTTCGATGATTTTCTAGACTGTCTAGACTGTCCTTGCTAGACAAATCAAAATTGTCCTCTGATAGTTTTGTGGCCCTTTCGTCATCTGGTAAGGGCCCAGTGTCTGTATCTGAAGGAGTTAAGTCTGGTGAAGTGGCGCATCTAGCACCCCCAGGAGAAAGTAAAGAAACAGGGCTTACAGAATTACGTGATGTCCTCTCCACCATTTTTGCTGCAAGGAAGAAAAAAAAAACGAATGTTTATTTAATACTTTATAATAATTTAAAAAGACACAAACTTCATATTAAATATTGTCTTTTCATATTAGGCAGCAGAAGATATTTGGTGCTTTAAATACCTTCGAAATATAAATCTTACCCTTTAAATAATCGATGAATTGTTGCCTTGGTTCATTAAGCTTAACCTCAGGACTCTGTAATATTAGAAGCCTACAAACTATTCTGCAATTGTATCACAAATCTTCAGATTTTTTTTTTTTTTTTTTTAACTATTGGCGATGAAAAATGGGAATTTTTGTAGTATTTTCAATTTTTAATCACCTTTACTATAGCATTGAAGTCTTTAGGCGATATCTTGATATCTTGGCGAGTTTTGGCGTACTTATATAACATGTAAATCGGCGAAACTGTTGTAAAAGTATTATATAATACTGTTAATTTAAAATTAAGAGCAGAAATATATATTATTTTTAAATATACTCTTTTAATAAACATACAAGAAATTTTTGGGGTGAATCCGATATTTTCATACCTGTATGTGAAAATACAATCAAATATAGAGGGAAAAGAGATACACAAAAGAATGCTATGAAGAAGGCCAAAGTAATATGAATCAAACCCTGTCTATACAGATTTTTCATTTTATTATAATGATGATGCAAAATTAAACATCTAAGATATATTTCAAAGTACGGAATATGCTTTTGAAAAAAAAAAAAAAAGTAAAAGTGGCATATTTGTTGATTTTAGCCACTCTATGTAATAAATTATTCTTATTTTTTTAATTTAAAGTTTTATTTTTGTTCTGGAAATAAACAAATACTAATAATTGTTTAAATTGTTTATGTAAGAAAGTTGCAGTCTGTATAGTTTTCATATGCAACAGAGCATAAAGCCGTGTCTTAAACAAAGAGGAGCCTTTCCTTTAAAATACAAAAGAAAAAGAAGTTTTATTTGCCATGGCACTTGATAATTCATAACAAATTTCGTGCACTTTGCAAGAACAATTTTAAAAGCAATTGGATGGTTTCAAATTATTGAAAGTAATTCCTATGATTTAAAAAAAAAATATTTAATTCAAGAATTTAAAATTGAAGACGTGTGTGTTTAAAATGAAATGACACTTAGATATCCATGTGGAAATCCAGCTCATGAAATTTCTTTTTTCATACAGTGATAATTTATTAAAGAATTTTTAAAGAAATTTATTTTAAATTTCGAAGAGCTTGAGAATCCTCGTCTTTACAGATATACAAATACTACTATTTAGAGATTAGAAAGGAAATACCTTAGAAATTAGAACGATTTCTTTAACTAATTCTTTAATAGAAAGAATTCTTTTTCAGGGTGTCCCAAAAACATTGTTTTTATTCCTTAAATACTGATCGTAGACACATATTATAAATTGCAAAGTTATGTAAAAAAAAAAGTACAGAATTTTATGAAATCGATTCAAATTTTCAGGAGATTAAATTAGATAAAATGCAAACTTTTAATTTTTATGCGGCCCCGTACAAAAAGATTCCTAATGAGTAAAATGTGCCCTGTACACTACTAATACGGTCATGCACAAAATTTCAGAATTTTATCGTAAAGAGGCGCAGAGATATATTTAAACAAAGTTGGTGAGGTATAATAATAAATTAAAATGTAAATGTTTTCAATTCAATGTTAAACATTATTTTTTTTTTTTTTCGCAATTTGTGCACGACCTTGAAACGCGATCATTCGACATGATTTCCCCCCTTTGCCAAGTCATATCCAGGCATCGAAAGATGGTTTAACTCTGCATTTATGTATTTTAATATCTCTGCGATTTTTTATGATAAATGCTGAAACTTTGTACATGAACAAGCGTCATGGAGCATATTTTACTCATTGGGAACTTTTTTGTACGGGGGCTGTATAAAAATATAAATTTTGTATTTATTCAAATTTAATTCTCTGAATATTTTAATCGATTTCATAAAATTCTGTACCTTTTTTACTTAACTTTTTAATTTATAATATATGTGTATGATCAATATTGAAGGATTAAAAGCCGAGGTCAGTGTTTTTTAGGACACCATGTATAGTCACAGATGTCCAATCTTGGATTTAAAGTTAGAGGTCTGAACTCATATATTTGGTACTGGTATCACCATATCTGAATTTCAGCCATAAATGTAAGGTCATTCATTGTAACATAATCGATGAATTGTGGGATTTGAAGCAAATGTGGAGGTTATAAGCTCATGCATAGTGGGGTTGCTTTCACACATTCATCGTGGCTCATTACGCATTGATTTCGGCAGAATATTGATCAATATTTTGAAAGTTGCCGTGATAGTGTTAGGTTATTAATTCAAATTATTAGTGCTAGTACAATACATTACTTATCTGTCCTTTTTTTTTCACAATTTTCATAAATGTAACGAGTTATCTTCTGCAATGTTGTTAATTTCCCCCCTTTTTTTATTTAATCACTGACTATACGATGACTATACGATGATTGAATCACTGGCATTATACGATATGAACAAATAACAAGTCGGAAATTGTATGTCAAACATGGCAAATGAGGTGCGTTATAAATATTCCAATCTTGGTGCAATAGCAGTTGCACTCTTATGCAAAAATGCATGCATACCAAATTTATTACGATTATATATATTAAATTCAGAAATACGGAAATAATATGACTCCATCTTAAATAGAATGGAATCACCATGACAACCTAGAGGGATATCATTGAATTAGTTACGTATAATAGGATTTAATCAGGGGCGTAGCTACCGTGGAGCAGTTGGAGCAGACTGCTCCAGGCGCACGAATCCTAAGGGCGCAAAATTAGAAAAAGCGAAATAAAGCTGTCTTAAAATATTTGTATTTTTTTTTTTTCATTATTAATCAGACATTATAGATGAATCTTGTTACAATCAGCGTATTCCTATGATATTTTACCTTGTGTTTAATCTCAACTATTTAGATTTAAAATATGTTTTCATACACAGTTGAAAGAAATGACTTCTATTCAGGAAGTTTTAATTTTAATTCATACCACCATATTACCATTTCTATTAAAAATGTTTTAGAAATTTATCATGATGATTACTGTGCGGAAATAATGGTAGCCAAAGAATTCACCGCTGAGAAACCTATATGTACGATGTAACAGTAGTAATTTACGATAATTATTTTACGATTTGGAAAAAATAGCCTGACAAGTTGAAGAAAATTATTAACCATTTTACAGACGAAATCCAAGAAAACGAAAATTTTGAAGGGTTTTTTTTTTTGTTTGTTTTGTGGAAACTAAACATGCATTAATACAGATTACAAAACAATAATAAGAGCTGGATTTAAACATACTCCACATCAGTTCACGGCGACAAAATTTAGATGGGAGGGGGGGGGGGGGATGCGGGTGAGGGGAAGCAGCAACTTAAATTTTGTGAGTATTGTTTTTGAGATTTTGAAAATATTGCAAATGTTGCAGAAACGATAAGCTTCAAAAAGAGAGAAAAAGTTAAGTACCCAATTCAGTGTTCCTTACCCTTAGGGCCTGATTATAGCCTATGCAAAATTACACCACTTTTTGGTAATAGTATTTTTCCGCATTAAACCTTATTTAATCGCATAATTTTAGGATTAAATAAGGCTGACTGGCCCGCCGGGCAACCGACCTGCAGGTCTGTGCGCCCTAAACCAGATAAAGCTGCTCCCTCCCTTAGGTGAAGCTAATAGTTTTAAAATTTGCTATAGCAAATTTACATATGAAACGCATTACATATGAAAAGTCTTAAATTATTTAATAATTTTATTTTAAAAAAATCACTTTTTTGAATCATTTTTTATTAATGATTTTTATTTCTGTTTGCAAGGCAGAAAAATTGATTTTTTTCCTTGAAAGTTTCTTTGCTTCAGAGGACCATTTAAATCTTTTAAAACCTAATGTGTATGTTCTGTAATTTTCTTTGTGACCAATAGCGACATGGTCTGCCCCAAGAATTCTGAGCCTGTCTGGTACCAAACAGCGCGGCCTCTCTTTAAATATATATTACGTATTTTATTTTATTTAGTTTTTTGTAAAATCATTTATCAAGTATTTTTTTGAAATGTGTAGGCTTCGTGTATTCGTACAATGCTGTGATTGTAATTCCCCCTATATATATGTGTATTATATTGATTTTTGCGCTTGATGTGCAAAAGTATTTATAAAGAATATTTTCGGCGAAGAAAATGTAATTCAAACATTCTTTTTTGTTAAAAATTACATTTTAATATGAAAACGGAACTGTTTCAATATTGTCTATAAATGTGATAATCAAAACGGCGGTCAGCTATTTTGTATATACAGGACTGTTTAAATTTTAAATCGATTTTTCACGCAGTCATCGAGCTCGTATTTCAGACAAAATCGTGTTAAAGATATATGACAAGATTTTCCCCTTCGTTGACTGTTTTTTCTACTTTCGTCGGCAAATTCCGTTAAACGCCATCTTTGACAATGTTTTCAGTAAGATCTATTATGTTTACAAAAAATCCCGAAAACGTCTTTCGATTACAAAGTTTCTGAATAACAACACATGCCAGTTCTTGAGCAAAAATTAATTAAAATGAATGTCATAAAATTGCCCCTTTGGATTTAAGAACAGCCTTAAGAAATAAAATCATAAAAATTTCAGGTTCATTTAAGAATATTATCACGGGCCCGGGCAACACCGGGTAGGTCAGCTAGTCTATACTAATAAAAGGGAGTTTCGCTCTGTGTGTGGTGGCTAGTGAAATATATTACACGTAGAAGTCTGAAAATTTGGATGAAGGTAGTCCAAAGACAGGTCCTGATACACCTGGAGCTCAGATTTTTAATTTTTTATGACCGGCGTCCCCTTAGCACCTTTCAGTTTGTATGCCCTGAATTGCTCAGAACTTGCCCCTTTTTATCCGATCTTCTTTGTTTTGGGGGCCCTTTCCCATTTAATTATTCTCCGTTTCTACATTCCAGTTAAGACATTGGACACCTTGAAATTTTTCTGCGCCATGCATTTTCCATACCCTAATATTGTCAACCAATCAATGCATAACTTTAAAATTGAGACTTGGACTCCTCTCCCTGGGCCAGCACCCTCATATTTTTATTGGGCACTTAGTGCCCTTTTTTAAGAATCTCCCCCATTTTTTTTTTCGCGCTTCTTTAAGATTTTATTCGAATGAATAATAAATACCCTATGCTTAATTTCGACTTATTGAGATCTAAAGCGCTAAGTACTAGAACCTTTTAACATGTTTCCATCTTAGGGCCCTGCTCTCAACTATCAGTTGGCCCCTTTTGGATCACCTATTATATCTCCCTTAAAAATGGTCTGATTCAATAACTTTTTTTTGTAACAACATGATAGGAAATCCAGCTCCTACGCGAACAACATAAAAATTTTTAAGACTTCAGCTACCACCAAATTTTAAAATTAATCGCCTTTTTGGGGCCCTTGCCCAGCTACATTCCAGTTGAGACCCTGGACCCCTGGGGCTTGGTACAAGGCCACTTTAAGTTTTTGTGCCCTAAATTGTTAATAAATCGCCCCTTTTAATCCGTCCTTCGTTTTTGGGACTCTTTTTCCATTTGGCTTTTTTTTTCGTTTCTACATTTCAGTTCAGACACTAGCCCCCTAGGGTAACTTTTTGTTCGCCATGCATTTTTCACCCACTAATTCTGTTACATTCTCATTGCATAACTTCAAAATTGAGTTTTGGTCTTCTCTCCATGGGGGTCTTCTCCCGTTTCTCTCTTTATCGGTGTTCTAGAGCTCTTTTTCAAAGCATTTCTTTGAAATTTTTTTCTAATGATTAATACTTATACCTATACTCTATACTTAATTTCGACTAATTGAAAATCTAAAGCGCTAAGTACTAGGACCTTTTATCGTGTTTTCATCTTAGGCCTTGCTCTCAATTATCAATAAGCTTCTTTTGGTCCCCTATAAAAATGGTCCGATTCACTAGGATTTTTTCCCTAACTATTTCTTAGGGGCCCCAGCTACTACATGAATAACAAAAAAATTACTCACACTTCAGCTACCACCAATTTTGAATATTAATCGCCTTCTTGGGGTCCTTGGTGCAGTTTCATTAAAAATTATCTGATAGTATTGCAATTTTCTTTAGCATAGTTCTAGGGTCCTCTGGCTACTTTGGAAACCACTAAAAAATTTCTTTTACTCCAGCTACCACTTTTTTCGAATATTAATCTTCTTTTACGGCATCAACTTACGTTTACTCACTACAGCCGTGAATTAAAATTCGCGCTACTGTTAAAGGTAAGTGGTTAACTTTAGAGGGATGGGATTTCCTCCGTAAATTAAATATCACGGTAATGCTAAAGGTAATTCGTTAAATTTACAGGGGGTGGGGGCAACAAGCACCTTCCACTGCTTCGGGGTGCATCTTTCCTCGAATTCTAGGGGGCCGATTTCAACGGGAATTGGTTAATTCAACCTAGATTACGATTCAGCTCTGTATTATGAAAATTTGTCTTAGACTTCATTTACTAACATTTTCGAACATTAATGGTGCATTCTTTTCTCGGGTTCAATATGTCCGATTTCAACGGTAAATGGATAATTAAGCTTAGCTTACTATTCAGCTACTTTCTGCATTGTGAAAGTTTATCTTAGACTTCTGTTACCACCATTTTCGAACATTAACAGCGCATTTTTTTCTCGGCTGTTATGGGCTCTATTTCAACGGAAATTGGTCCATTCAACTTAGCTTACGATTGTTTTAAAGATTATAGTTCCACCGCTAGGATTCGCATTCTTATCTCGGGTTCTATAGGCTCGATTACTACAGGGTTTACTCATTCAATTTTCGATTGTCTCCGTCGCGTAAGGAACACTCCTGGCATACACTGCCTTTGGTAGCGGGGACCCAGGCCACAATTTCATTCTGAAAGAGGTTTGTCGGGAACACACTAGACGCTGCCGAAGGCAGTGGGCCACCCCTAAAACCATGTTCATTTGAATTACTTATGAATATATAAAATCATACAAACTTGATTTTTGTTTACGTTATTATAACGGGCCGGGCAACGCCGGGCGGGTCATCTAGTTACACGCACACACACACACACACACACACACACATATATATATATATGTGTGTGTGTGTGTGTAACTTCCAAACAAAATTACGCAGAATTTTTTTGAGAGACAAGAGGGCGCACAAACTTTGCTTGCTCCAGGGCGCAGAATATGTAGCTACGCCACTGGATTTAATAGAATGAAGAAAACTTTTATTAATATCTTTTTAAGTTTTTATTCGATTTTCATAAAATTTGAAATGACTCGACAAAATTCTGCAACGATTATATATATTAAATTTAAATTCATTCGGTTGGGTAGTTTTTGCACTGTTATATGCAAACAGAAAGACTGATAAACCAGGCGACTACTATAGGTGCTACGTACTTATATAATTACGAACGCACCTAAAAATTGCAATGTAATTAATTATAATAATGTAATTAATTTATAGATTATAATAATTTTTTTAACTTTCCATAGAATCTATTTTTCCAATCCTATTTTTTTTTGTTCTTACACGTTTTATATTTTTAGTTTTCATTTGTTTATTATCAACAGACTACCATAATTAAACACTGAAAGCTCAAAAACAACATTGATACGTTGAATTGAAAAATGAACATATTGTATGATATTGCATTTTAAATACTACTGCAATATTTTTTCTTTTTATTGTAAAAATGTTTCCTTGTATATATCGACAAAATTGGATGAAATAACGTATCTTTACTATGAATCAACCTACAAGCTCCTCTGACGATTCTGTTGGTTATTCATAGTTTCTTATTTTACATACTGGCTTCCTATTGTTCATATCTAGTTCATCTTTAGAATTTTACCAATTTGTTCATATATTTGTAATTTCAATTTTATTATATATATATATTCATATGGATATTATGTATTTACGGATTTTATGACACATCTCAATTTAAGTTTAATACTATTGATGATCCAGTTACATATCTATTTATTTTAATATAATTTTGCTTAATACTATTTAATATTAATATTTATTTATTTCGATTTTCCTAGCAGATTTATTAGGTCAGGTAGCAGGTCGTATTGTGTGCATTGGCTGCAATGAAATAAATAAGCTACTTATATTTTAATAAATTGATAATACATATTTTATGGTTAAATTTCATTATGGATAATTATATTTATGATTTTTATAGTACATCTCAATTTAAGTTTAATACTATAGATGATTTAGTTACATATCTATTTATTTAATATGTGTGTGCTTAATACTATTTATTATTATTATTTATTTATTACTAGCAGCCCCGCCAGGCTTTGTAACTAATAACCGTAAACAAAACTTAAGTTTGTATGATTTTATATCTTTGGAAATTCTTTTAAATGAACCTAATTTCGGACGCCCCATTGCCTTCCGCAGCGTCTAATGTGGTCCCATCAAATTTCTTTCCGAACGAACCTGTAATCTAGATCCCCACAACCTATGGCAACATTTACCGGAAGTGCCCGCACGTGCTGGAGACTATCGAAAACCAAGTTGAGTGAGCCACACCTAGTAGAAATCAAGCCCGCAGAATCAAAAAAAAAAAAAGAGTGCACTATTAATATTAGAAAATGTTGGTAACTAAAGTCTGAGATAAAATTTCATAATACAGAAAGTAGCTGAATTGTAATCTAAGATGAAGGAAGCAAATCCCGTTGAAATTGGGCCCTTGAACCCGAGGAAAGAACTCACGACCAAGCGGTGGAAGATGCCTCCTCACCTTGTAAATTTCATGAATTACTGTTAGCATTAACACGATATTTAATAAACAGATGAAATCCCTTATCTAAAGTTACCTTTAAAGTAACGCGATTTTTAATTTACGGCGAGTAGACGTATGTTGATGCTGAAACAGGAGATTAATGTTCGAAAAAAGTGGTAGCTCAGGTATAAAGAAAGACCGGGCCCTGGGGTCCAGGGTCTTAACTGTAATGTAGTTGGGTATAAGAAAAATTTTTAGGGGTTTTAACCCTAGAACTACCGGAAATTTTACTCAAGTTTTATAAAAACATTCTACACCAGAATTTTTACTTAAAACTATTTAATTTGTTTATTTAACTTATTATTGTCTGATTTATACATTTAGTTTGTTTTGAAGAAATTTCTGGTTTGAATAAATATTTTGAATGTACATGTCGGGTCCAATGGACCCGTCTGGTAGACGGAAGGTTAAAGTAGCTGGAAGACGCTAAACTATGTTAAAGAAAATTGCAATAGAATAGGGCAATTTTTAAAGAAGCTGCAACGTAGGGCCCAAAGACGATTAATATTCAAAATTGGTAGTAGCTGAAGTCTGCAATTTTTTTTTTTGTCGTTCATGTAGTAGCTGGAAAACCTAAGAAGTTGTTAGCAAAAAAAAGTTCGTAAATCGGACCATTTTTAAAGGAGCTATAACAGGGAGCTCAAAAGGGCCCAACTGATAGTTGAGAGCAGGGCCCTAACATGAAAACATATTTAAATGTTTTAGTACTTAGCGTTTCAGATCTTCAATTAGTCAAAATTAATCATAGGGTACGAAATAATCATTAGAATAATATTTTAAAGAAATGCGCAAAAATGGGATAATTGCTTAAAAAGGGGGCCCAAGAGCCCCAATAAAAATATGAGGGTGTTGGTCTAGGAGGAAGAGTCCAAGACTGAATATTAAAATGATGCAATGAGAAAGTGAGAAAATTAGGGTGTAAAAAATGCATAGCACACAGAAAGTTCAAGGAGCCCTACAGGACCCTAAGGTTCCCCAGGAATTTAACTGGAATATAGAAACTGGAGAATAACTAAATGGAAAAATGGTTCAAAAAATGAAGATCGGATTAAGTGGGGGCAATTTATTAATAATTTATGGTGCAAAAGCTTCAAGGGGCCTTGTACCGGGCCTCAAGGGGGAAGGGACTTAAATAGCATGCAGTTTGGTATAATACACTTTTTAGTAGTTTTTAATGTATTCTGAGGAACTATGGTAAAGAAAATTGCAAGGAATTCGGATAATTTTTAAAGAAGATGCACCAAGGGCCCCAAGAAGACGATTTATATTCAAAACTGGTGGTAGTTGAAGTCTGAAATATTTTTTTTGTCGTTCATGTAATAGCTGGAGAACCTAAGATGTTGTTAGAAAAAAAAAAAAGCTAGTGAATCGGACTATTTTTAAGGGAGTTATAATAGGGGCCTCGAAAGGGGCCAACAGATAGTTTAGAACAGGGTCTTAACATGAAAACATGTTACAACGTTTTAGTACTTAGCGTTTTAGAACTTCAATTAGTCGAGATTAAGCATAGGGTATGAATTAATCATTAGAATATAACTGAAAAGAAATGTGTAAAAAATTGGAGAAATGCTTAAAAAAGGGCCCTAGGGGTCCAATAAAAATATATGAGTGTTGGTTTAAGGAGAAGAGTTCAAGACTCAACTTTAAAATTACGCACTGCGAAGGTGAGAAAATTAGGGTGTGAAAAACGCATGGCACACCAAAAATTTAAGGGTCCCTACGGGACCCTAGACGGGCCTATGGCCTTAAATGGAATGTAAAAACGGGAGCATAACTAAATAGAGAAATTATCCCAAAAATGAAGATCGGATAAAAATGAAGCAATTTATTAACAATTTAGGGTACTAAAACTTCAAGAGGCCCTGTATCGGGCTCCTTGCAAGGGTACCAGGGTCTTAACTGAAACGTAGTGATGGAATAGAAACTCAATGGAGACTTCACCCCAAAAACGAAGAAGATCGGATAGAAAAGAGGCATGCCATTAACAATTTAGTGCACTAAAACTTCAAGGGGCTTTGTACTGGGCCCCTTGACAGGGTTCCAGTATCTTAACTGAAATGTTGAAATGAGGTAGAAACTGAAAGGAGAATTCACCCCAAAAACGAAGAAGATCGGATAGAAAAGAGGCATGTTATTAACAATTTAGTGACTAAAACTTCAAGGGACCCTATCCTGGGCCTCTTGCAAGGGTGCCAGGGTCTTAACTGAAATGTAGAAATGGGGCAGAAACTGAAAGGAGAATTCACCCCAAAAACGAAGAAGATCGGATAGAAAAGAGGCATGTTATTAAAAATTTAGTGCACTAAAACTTAAAGGGGCCCCAGGGGCCCTTAAAAAAAATTAAAAATCCGAGCCTCAGGTGCATCAGGACCTGTCTTGGACTAATCACACCTGAATTTTCAGACTTCTACGTGCGGTAGTTTTTGCTAGCCCTCGCACACACACAGACAAATTTGTTCTTTTATTATAGTCCAGGCAGTAGGAAATTTTACCTAGCAAAATTAATGGTAGTTCTGAAAATCGGCTTTCTTTATGTTTTTTGGGTCGCTGAATCCAAATTTTTAACTTCCCACCAAAATTTCTCCCGGCACCCACCCCCCACAAATTTTGGTAAAATGCCCCCCCCCCCCCCCCCAAAAAAAAAGGTTTTTATTAAGAAAATCAATATTTTTATTATTTTAGGGGAAAAGTATCTAGAAATTCAGAAAGTAGACAAAATTTGCAAGAAATTATATATATGACACTATGACTTAGGATGAAGGGGAAGGGGGGATCTGCCTCGGAACATGCGCGCGGTGCTGCATGGACTAAGTTGCGCAATTCCACTTAACCACTCACACGTTTATATTCGCCCTCCCATATCTCCTCCGAACTTTCCTTATAAGGGTTACTTTAATTTTTTTAGGTCACTGAATCCGAATTTTTAACTTACCCCCAAAAGTTCCCCCCCAAACCCCCCAAAACAGTTGTTGTTAACTTAAATTTTTTATTGTTTTAGGGGAAAAGCATTACGAAAGTCATAAATTAGACAAAATTTGCAACAAATAGGATATATGACATTATGACTTAGGATAAACGGGGAGAGAGTTGGCTTCCTCGGAACATTCCCCGCGCGCTTTTCGCAAAAACCAAATTTTTTCAAAAAATCAATTTTTTGGGGGGTTGCCGGGTGAAGTTTTGGTGGAAAGTTACAAATTCGGTTTCAGCGACCCAAAAACATAAAGTGAGTCGAAATCCAGAACTAGTATTAATTTTGCCAGTTAAAATCCCCTATTGCCTGGACTTCATAACTTAGTGCACGTAGCGCCGCAGTGCATGTTCAGAGGCAGCCCTCCCCCTCCCCGTTCATCCTACATCATAATGTCATATATCCTATTTGTTGCAAATTTTGTCTAGTTTCTGAATTTTGTAATACTTTTCCCCTAAAACAATAAGAAATTTAAGTTAAAAGCAACTATTTGGGGGGGGGGGAATTTTGGGGGGAAGTTAAAAATTCGGATTCAGCGACCCAAAAAACTTAAAGTAAACCTTATAGAGAAAGTTCGGAGGGGAGATGGGAGGGAGAATGTAAACGTGTGAGTGGTTAAGTGGAATTGCGCAACTTAGTTCACGCAGCACCGCGGGTATGTTCCGAGGCAGATCCCCCCTTCCCCTTCATCCTAAGTCATAATGTCATATATCTAATTTGTTTAAAATTTTGTCTACTTTCTGAATTTCTAGATACTTTTCCCCTAAAACAATAAAAAATTGATTTTTTTAATAAAAACCTTTTTTGGGGGGCATTTTTCCAAAATTTTGGGGGGGGTGGGGGTTGCAGGGGGAAATTTTGGTGGGAAGTTAAAAATTCGTATTCAGCGACCCAAAAAACATATAGTAAGTCTTTTTCCAGAACTACCATGAATTTTGCTAGGTAGAGCCCCTATACGGTCTCTATTGCCTGGACTATTAGTATAGATGATTTTTCTAGTAGATTTATTAGGTAAGGTTTCAGGTAATATTGTGTGAAAATTATTATAAAAAATAATTTCAAATGAGGTATGTCACCAAAAAAAGAGTTTTTTGGGGTATTGGGATTGTACTAAATAAATTGGAAGCCCTTGGATTGGATCACTCTAGTTTTATTTTTCATTAATAGGTGACAGCACCACCGTATTTTGTTTTTAATATTACTTCATAGATGGCAGGATCAAAGTATTTCGTAATGCAGTCACGACTTAATAATTACTCTATATTTTTAATAAAAAGTACATTTTTTATCACTAGATGGCAGTTCTGGCAAATATTTTAGCTTTAATATTGTAATTAAATGATTTTGAATGTTATTTAATTTAGTTATATTAACTTTATAAGTGTTAAATGGTTTTTTAAATTATATTATGGTATTTTTTACCCCTCTCTCTTTTTATTGATTAAATTTAATACTCAAGGTGTCTATGTCTTTTTTATCTGCAACCGATGTCTATAATATATGTTTAAAAATAGAATTACTTAACGGTTAAATCAACCTTATCCATAGCTGCAATATTTGAACATATGCAAATGGGAATTCGGGTTGAAAACGTGTGTAATTTTATAGGGTAAGCTGAATTTAATTACTTTTTATCATATATATAATATTAAATGTAGTAACAGAATAATAAAAAATATATATTTTAATAATTAATTAACTTATTTTTTATATAATTCATTTCAAGGCGTTTCTTGATATTCAGTGCTCATTTTTCTTTTATTATTTTGGTTCATCAGTCGTTCGGGCTTAGAGAGAATTGATTATTCAGCTTATAGCTTAATTCTGTACAGAAAACGACTGTTTTGCTTATATATGCAAATTCTGTGCCATAGAAGATGTAATTTACAATACAAACATTCTTTTGTATCCATAATCGTGTTTTTTTTTTTCATTTTTAACTTTTATAAGGTATTTCATTGGCCTATACATTTTAACTAGTATTTGGTTTCTGGTGTGTTTAATATTGATTTCATAATTATTGGTCGATTTCATTTGTTTCAATGGTATAATTGTACAGAAAGCTTATATAAATGAATATTACTAATTATAAATTTGGATGAAATTATTAAAAATAATAATTTTAAACGAGGTAGATTACTAAAAAATTAGTTTATTTTGTTTATTTATTTATTAATTTAATTTTTGTATTTTTGTATTTTTTTAAAATTTGAAATTGTACTAAATAAATGGTATCTAAGGAAATAGATCATACTATATAAAATTTACATTCATTGATGGAGCATAAGAGAATTTTATTTTAAAATTACATAATAGATCGCAGCATCAAAGATCTCTGTAATCCAGTTATGAATTTAACATTGCTATATACTTTAAATAATAATTTTTTTATCACTAGATGGCAGTAATAGCAACAATTTTAGCTATGATAATGTAAACTAAGTGATTTAAAATAGTATTAATTTAGTTATACTAACTTTAAAAGTGTTAAATGGTAATTTAAATTTTACTGTTGTAATGATATTCTATTTTTAATAATTAAATGTAATAATTAAAGTACTTTATCTAGTTTCCCTGCAACCGATGGACATAATATTTGTTTTAACTTAGCTGTGAAATTAACCTTATTCAAATAGCGGCAATATTAGAACATGTGTATTAGGAAATAGGATTAAAATCTTGTACCATTATATAGGGTAAGCTAAATACTATTACATTATATCATTTACATATAATAATAAAAATTATTTAATTATTTATTTTTTATATATTTCATTTCAAGGCCTTTCATAAAATTCAGTGTTCATTTTTCTTCTATTAATCTGGTTATGTAGTCTTTAGGGCATAGAGAGAATAAATTATTCAGCTTATAGCTTTATTCTCTACAGAAAACGACTGTTTTGCTTATATATGTGAATTCTGTGCCCTTGATAACGTAATTTACTATATAAGCATTTCATTTTTTTTTTCTGTATCTATAATCGGGATTGTTTTTTTCTCCCTTTTTAATCCTCATAAGGTAGTACGTTGGACTGTACATTTTAAATAATAGTATTTGCTTTATGTGGTGTTTGTGATTTCATAATTATTGGTCATTTTCATTACTTTTCAATGGTATTTTTTACAGAAAGTTTATATATATATATATATATATATATATGGTATTAAAGGCTGAATATTGGCAATATTGTAAAATTGAAATTAAACAATTTAAAACTGTTTTTTAGTATTTTAAATAATGTAATTATTTTCTATTTATATTATATTAATTGATTTTATCACGGTATTTCAAAATGAATTAACTGAATCAATAGTTTTAATTTCTGTGTTAACTTAACTGTTTTATTCACCTTAACCTGATCATTCTTGGATACCATGTGCAGGAGGATATTTTGAAAATCAACTGGGTTTTTATTCGGTATGTGGTGTAATATTTCTATTTTTTATGCTATAAATTAAATATTTAAAGGGTTGTATTGTTTTTTCCATCTCATGCCATTTGATAATATTCTGTTTTCATCTTGAAACTATTCTTTTGATCATATTGTTTGTTTGGGTACAGGAGAAAATTTTTTTTCAGCTTTTAGCTTTTTTCTCACAGAAAACAACCGATTTGCTTATATCATTGAATTCTGTACTCTTGAAAACGTAATTCAATATATAAGTTTTTCAATTTTTTTCGGTATCCATATTCTTCTTTTTTCATCCATATTAATTCTTTTAATTATGTATAAGGCACTTATTTTATACATACAGTTAGTTCTATATTATAGGTTTGTGGTATCCATTTTTATTGTCATTTCACAATATAGCGGTTTTTGATGATGGTCGGTAATGTTTAATTAATGGTTATATATATATATATATATATATATATATATATATATATATATATATATTATTATGATGCAGTACTTATTTAGAAAAAAGATCTAAATAATATTTTTACATTGAAATATTAAATAATAAATTTATGTCTATGATAATATATTTGATTCAGCATAAGAAAAGTCATAACTGAGTTTTAATACGAATAATGATTATTCTGCGATAATTATGCATTATTTTCGAAAACATCATGAAAATTAGTTTAAAATAATCACAGATAAAAACTATTATGATATGATTATAATGAATATGTTTTATGTCAAACTATTCCAGTAACTTATTCAGATTTCATCTTTACCCAGTAATTGAAAAGCGAAAATTTCATTACTCTATTAATTGACTATATTATTGTCAATATTCCTTTTTTTTTCATATACATGCGTCAGTTAAAAATGTTGTAGTATTTTCTGCTAATTATGTTTCACGTTTTCATGCACTTTAGCATATTTTCCGGCTAATTTAAGGGCAGTTGGAAACCACTATATCTACCGTTTTAAATTAATATTACCTTTTCACAGAAAATACCAAAGAAAGCCACTTGAATTTTTTATATACATAATATGAATAATACAGTAGAGTCCCGATTATCCGAGTTAATATGGACTAAGCTCACCTCGGATAAGCAAAAAACTTGGATAAACCGGATTTACACAAATCGTCACCAACTAAGGAGATAAATTTTCACTTAATTCATTAATTTTTATGGTACTAGTAACATTTCTTTGATGTACATTTCCGTAACTTTTAAAAGAAACGGAGAATGAAGTTGTTTATTTGAAAAAGCCCTTGATAGTTTTTTTTTTTTTTTTTTTTTTTTTTTTTTTTTTTTTTTTTTTACCTGCAGTTTTTTTCTTTTTTTGCTGCAGCATTACGCTACTGCATTGCTACCAATTTCTAAGATTTTTTCTTACCACTAAAACTTAGCAGTAAATTTTGCGTAATTTAATCGCCGAAATCTAACAATTGTCAACCATTAAATATTTCAAAAACTTGTATTAAATTTTAGAGGTAATAAAACCGTACAAATTAGCAGCTATCTGATTCTATTAGTGTCAGAAAAATTGCAGGTGTAGCCTCTTCTTTCTTTTCAAAGTATTGATTGGTTTTTTTCCTTTGGAATGGATCATTTTCTTCTGATGGACTGGTGGATTCCACTATTGTTAAATAGCCATTATAAATGAAGTGTTAGGTGAAGAGGAAAGAGCAGTCTTAAAAAGTTAGAACTCTGATTTTCTGGTCAGAATGGGAAAAAAATGGCGAAAAAGTTATAGCCATTTTTATTCCCATTCTCACCTGAAAATCAGAGTTCTAACTTTGTACGGCTTCTCTTTCATTTTCACCTAACACTTCACTTATAATGGCTGTTTCATGATAATGGAAGACATCAGATCATTAGAAGAAAATAACTCGGTTAAAGCGGGAACTCGCTTAAGCGAGACTCTGATAATCGGGACTCTACTGTACCTAATAAAGTGAAGTCAACTTTATAAACAGATATTCTTTAGTTATTTTTTTTTTAAATCTGGGATAAAAACCACTTTTAAATAACAAAAAACTTCTATTTTTCTAAAGAAAAAAATTTTTTTTAATAAAAATTTTGTACAAATGTTTTTAACAAAAGTTCACTTCGGATTGATCAGAGATATGTGTGAAATATTCTGGAAAGATTGCAAACAGTAATATGTAGCAGTTTCTATAAAATGGTACATCGAAGTTCAAAAAGTAACATTTTGAGAAAATTGAGTTTAAAATATACGTATGTAATGTTCAAGTATGATGTTAACAAACTGAATTACTTAAATGTTTTTAACTTCTTGTTGTCGTAGAAACAAAAGTAATATACCTTTTGAAAGGGGGAAAATAAAGGATAATATATATATATATATATATATATATATATAAAGACTTTTCTCACGAATTTGACTTCCAACTGCCCTTAAATTGTATCCCCATTTATTTTAATTAAACTTAGCACTTTTTTACAGAATTTTTACATTGAATTCTTGAGTATTTTTTAGATGGGTAAACTGGGCGAAGAATAAAAGTATTTACTTTTCCTTAATAACACTGTAGTACTCAAAGACGTTTTCTTGCTTATTTTCATTAAACATGAAATGTCTATAAGTTCATTGCACTTATTTATGAAACCTTTTAGACGAATTCCGCGAACAATGCAAACAATTACTTTCATAAATAGTAATTAGGATTAAAAATGTCTCGCGGAAGAAACGCCCCCGAAATATTTTAACATCTCTATTTTGAAAGAATAATCTCCGTGGTAGATTTGTATTGCAAATTGTTGTATGAATATACCTCGAAGATTTTTGTTGAAGATAGTGGGGTCAAAATTTTTTGGTGCCATTCATCCCGCGATAAACATTTAAGCCTATAATCATATAATACAAATGTATTCTGAAAAGTCAGCGGTATAGACAGTATCTTCGCAGGCAGGAGTTTTAAGGTATTATTACGCATAAAATAAACATTTACATTATTTTACCGGTTCATAAAGAAGCTTTAGTAAGTTCCTGATATGTAAAAATCGATATAATGAACATGTCTATCAGCCAAAGTAAATTTAGCTTTCAACTGTTTCAAGGTTTCATAAAATAAATCGATTTTTTAAATTTCAGAATACAATAAACAGAATGATAATGAGGGGTAGCAGTAATATACATGCTTTTCTGGCATTGTTTTACAGCCTCTTTCATTAATTTTGCTCTGGTATTTTGATTTCTTGAAACAGTTGCATGCAAAATATTTTTGGCTGTTTATACTTTTATTTGGATTGCTTTATACACATCATGTATTCATTATAGAATAAAGAGTTTGGTATACATCCTATCAGTTTTTAAGTTCTCTGGACGCATGACACAACCCTGTATGTCCCAAATTATGAATTCATGAAAATTTAATCTTATAAAGCATTCTTCGTGAATTTTTAAAACTACATTAGAAGATTTACAAAATCAGTTAATAAATTTTAGAAGGATTTTGTGCAATATTTATAACTTCACTCAATTTTTTTTATTTAAAAAAATTTTGTAAGTATTTTATAGAATTACGAAATGTACAACTATAATGCTCGTACAATATAGGAATAATTCCGAACTAAAACTTTTCACGCACAATCTTTCAACGTCAAGAAAGCTGAAAAGATGCAAATGAAAAAGAAATCATCCTTTTAAAAATATTTTTGTTTTGTTCAACCAATAATGCTTTTTGGAATAAGATAAAGTAAAATATCTGTAACTCATTTTAAATTGTATTACTAAAATGAATTTCATAACCAGTTAATTTAATGGGACTTTAAAGTACCATCGGGGGATAAAGGGTTAAGTGGCTGTACTTCACTCACGCTAAAACATCCGCTCGCTAATGTTAATCTTGTGGAAGAAAAATTTAAAAATATCTCGTTCGCATTTCAATATTTTAAAATTTTTATTTTTGTACGAAAAGTAAAAATACCCTGATTAAAAAAAAAAAAAAAAAAAAAAAAAAAGGAAAAAAAAAAGCTGCATTTGAAAAGATCAACCTCAGCTATACAACGCTGGGGGGGGGGGGGGGGACGAAATGCTCATGAGATCATTTCTAAAATTTCCAGGATTGCACTAACACTCTAAAGTGTAAACTGAGATCCCTAGGTGGTCAACCCTGCACCCCTCCTCCAGTTCACGTACGCTCCGATGCGAATTATTTATAAGCTCCTGAAAGTTCCGACTAATATTTAAATATTCACTGAAAATAAAGAAGTACCGGAACTGGGCTCCGGTGCAAATTAAGCCTGTCTCGATCTCGAAGAGGTTTTAACTCCTAAATAACCTTCTTGTTGCAGCAATGGGAAATAATTTTTTTTATTTATGATTTTTCTCTTGCAATAAATTTATGAAAAGAATCGATTGTTTAAGTACTTTAATTTCATAAAAACTATCATTACTTAACATTCAAACAGAAAACACCAAGTTCGCGATTATTAAAAATAGTATCATTTATTTACAAAGTTTCTGTTTGTATCCATCACATACATTAATTGAATACATTGCAAATTTATCTGCAGGCGAAAGCAGTTCTAATTCATTCATAGCCAAAACCTTTTAAACTGTTATGAGCTATTTTTATTTTTAAGATTTCGTAATGAACACAAAAGCGGCAGGAGCTTCTGCATTAATTACACTGTAAACATTTTAACTTTATGAGCCTGATTTTGAAGATATTTTCAAGAGAAAAAAATTTGCTTGGGATCAATTTTCGATGTAACTTATTTCAATTACCTTCACCGAAACATATTGGTCTTTCAATTTTGTCGGCTTTCTTGTTTCAAAGTAAATATTTTATAGCCAAAGAAGATTCATTTATATTCATAAGACCAAACTGAAGAAGCGTAAACATTTTCAACGATAAATTTAGAATCATTAAATCTTACGGGAGAAGATTTTTAAAAAAGTCATTTTTAGTTCATTATCAATGGTTGCTTTAATCTGGTCTGCCAGAGACTCGTCTCTCGCCAATTTTACGAGAGCCGTAAAAAATTGGCGGCAGATTTTATAAACGCTGTATTTGACCAATTTGAGTTTTGAAGTACAATACAAAAATATTTATGTTATATAATAATAATAGTAAATCTTTAAAATTATTAACCATTTGGAAAAATGGTTATTGTCCGCGTCAGGGTAGAAAATCAAAAACATATCTGAAGCTTTTTATTAATTGAATCTGCATTTTATTCGTTTTCTGATTGGTCTATACAGTAATCTGTATTTTCCCTTTACTTTCAACAGAGATGGATACCTTATGTTGCCACTATGACAAAAAAGTAATAAAAACTACAAAAAAAAAATAATAATTCAGAAACAAATTGAAATACAGCTTTCAAACAAATTGCATTTAAAAGTACATTTTTTTCTCTATACGACGGTGTAAAAAGTAATATTGTGGAATGTTTAGAGGTTTAAGAATGAGATTTCATTTAAAATTGGTCCAGGAATGTTAATGTTTAATCCATGGCGTACGTAATGTATGATCAGCTCCGTAGAAGTTTAAAAATTTACAGTACCGAAAAATGTAATCCATGGCGTACGTAATGTATGATCAACTCCGTGCGATTTTTTATGTCTTAAATTTTAGTCTTTGAAAAAATCGTCGTTGTAATTTGTTAAATTGCATTTTTATTTATCTTTTTAAAGAAATATTTCTGAGATAATTTTGTTTAAAATATTACTAGAAATAAAATTTGCATTAAAAGGCTTTCTTTAAATATGTTTTTGGGAGGTACAGAATGACCCCAAAAGGACTCTAGAATTTCAAAATTAAATAATAATAATTATTATTAAAGAGATAAAATGAGTAAAATGTATTCAAAATTAAGGAAGACAGGAAATAAATAAATGACGTGAAATTGGCAGCTTTTATAAATGCGTGGGCTGCAATCAACGTCATCCAAGCGTTGATTGTCAAAGCTAAGATCATTCCTTTGCTAAAAATGAATATAGTTTACTTTCTCTTTCTGTTATCAGTATTTGTTTATATTGTTTAAAATAAATAAGCAGCCGAAAAAAGTATAAAATATCCCAAATGATTAATTTGTGTATTAATGTATGCAATTACTAATTTCATTAGTTAAATTTTAAACAATAAATATCTGTCAACAAGTTTTCTATTATTTTTTTTTTATTTAAATCAAATATTTAATTATTTATTTCCATAAAATTGCTAAGTAAGCGGAAAAAGGCCCAAATTTTAAAGTCCCCTGTGTAAATTAGCAACCTTTTTGTTTACTCCGTCTCTCATTTAACTTTGAATGAACTGTAGTAGGTTTATAAGGCAGCTTGTAAATTTTGTATACAAAAAATTAAAAAAAAAAATTGTAAAAATGTTAGTATAATGATGCTAAGTCTGTTCATCTTGCAAGTATTTAAAACTAATATCAAAGCTTCGAAACGTAATCTGATTAAGGGAGTTCAGTGCCATCTATTGGGTAAATTTTGAATTATTTATAAAAAAAAAATTTTACACAAAATTTACGAACTACATTACTATTATTATCTGTTCGCAAATAACGTATTTCATTTTTATATTTATTGTAGAAAATAAACTATTGAATTTTAAAATTCGCTACTTTTTTTTTCTTTTTACGACATACAGAATATTTTGCCCCAATATCTTTGAAAATGCTTTAAGAATTTCTTTTCTTTTCTCTTTTTTAAAAATAGAATTTGTAATATGTTTACAGCATTAGACTAAAAGATCTATTGGGTTTTTAATCCCCAATGTCTCTTCAATTAAATAATCCGTCATCTTAATTTTTATTATTATTGAATATGTATGAAGGATACCAATTGTTACTTCTATTTATATGAATATCTTTAGCAGAAATAACGTGATTACAAATTGAAGCATAATTTCAATTATAAATTTTGTCTGAGTTGAACAAATTATAAAAAGAAGTAAATAATAGTCTATGCATTATTTAACACGACTTGTTTCATGTAGGGGAATTTCGGATATTATGAAATATTATTTTCATTTGAGGCAATACCACAGCCCGATATTGTTTAAAACCCGGAAACCGAATACAATTACAAACTTCAGTTATCTGTATCCGTGATTTGTTATTTGTAGACGAGAATTATTTTACCTATTTTCATCACATGCAAACAATTAGTAATAATAATAAACTTTTTTAAAGGGTATTATGAGATAATTGGATAATATGGAGTAAGAGGTTAAAAAGGAAGAGAAAGAGCAAAATTCGGAAGAAAACAGATTTACTGGCTCTGTCAGTGAATATAGACCAGTTCATCTGCACAAATAACTAATATATAAGGATCTGATGCCCCATGCTATTAAAAAAGAAAAAAAAAACTGTTTATTGGGATGATTCGCGAACTAGAAAACAACGATAAACTGTTGCTATCTGGGTGAGCATGCCCTTATAATTAGTTTCAATATAAAAATATTTATTACAATTCATCAGACATACAAGTAAAATCACATAAATACATTTAATACAATTAAAAAGCAAACGTTTCGAGCTAAATTTTAGCCCCTCATCAGTGCAACAAAACATTCAAATGACAGAAAACTATATATCATGTTTACAGTTAAAAATTATTAGCAGTTAAAATTAAATAAAGTATAATTTTTTTTTAAACAATGCTGAGTATTCAGGAGGAAGTGCACATGATTCATTTATCGGCGACGTTTGCTTACGAGTGAACACACCTTCCAGAAAAACTCTACTTTTAATATTATTGCAACCAGATCTGATAACTTTCATATTTGCGAAGTCTGGGATATGGTCGGTATCTAAAGAATGCTGTACAATTTTTGACTGTAGGTTTCCAGATTTGTAAGCACGTTTATGCTCGGCTAGGCGAATGGCGCAAGTGCGACCAGTTTCGCCAATCTCTTGATCAATCAATGGGCATCTCTTGAAAACATAATCACATAATTATTTTTAACTCGTATATCAGACGTTAAACAATGATTATTTATTTTAATAAAAATATTCTTTCCGAAAATGAATAAAAAATATTGAAAACATTTCTCCTGAAATTCCTCAAACTACGTGATCTGATGCTGGCCGATGAACCATATATTCTGAGGATTCTGCAATAGTTTCTCATTCAGTTGATATCATCTTAAATAGTTTATGATATTGCTGCTTGGTGGCAGCGCGTTACCAAAGAGAAACTTTAGTATTCTGTCTATAATACCCAACTATTCCATAATACCCGAAGTTCTAATATTTAGTTTCCATACGAAACTTTTCAAAAATTTTTAAACCGGTCATGCTTACCGTCACTACTTTTAGTTTGTAATTAATGCCATAAACAAATAATATTTTATGAAAATTGGTATGATTGTCGGTTTCATCAATAAACTTTTGGTTTTAAACCATATTATGAGTTTTATTTTTAAATATTGCAATATTTTTTGGAAAGAAAAGTACTGGGTAAAAGTTTTTATAAGGATTTGAATGTCCTGAGCGATAGATAATTTTGTTGCGTGTCTTTAAATTTCAGATTTTCTAAACGGCTAAAAATGCTAAACGCCAGAAATCAGCGATAAAAGCTTCTTCGGAATATCTTATCTTATGCAAAAAGAAATAAAATAGAGAGGAAGAAAACGAACTAGTGGCACTTCACTTTAATTAATCTTAATCGTTGAAATTTTACATAATTTTCTCATCAATTAGGGCATCACCACGCAGACAGCATAAATTATGCCTGAAAGCATTTGTGGCTGATTCCTTCTTTCTATTAATTTAAGTCATTGTTCTTTCTTTTCACTTGGGGGCATCTCTTGAAAAGTATCCTGCAACGACATGAAAAATGTTGAAAAAATTAAGAAATACTCTCTCTCTCACACGCGTTAGTAATTACAAAGCTTGTATACGTGACCTACGAATATGTCATATGATTTGCGGAAAGCACAAAGGAAAACAGGCGCCGCACTTATTGGTTGCTCTTGTAATGAGTGCGGCTTTCCTTTGATAAGTATAACAATTAAGATTTCAGGGGGTCCTTATTTTACATGTCCGAGCTAACAATGGCCTTTCAAAACGTCTTTGTTTTGTGTATTTGCTGTCTTTTTTAAAATAATATGTTATGGGATTTTAAATACACCGAAAGTCTGTTATGAAAAAAAAAAAAAAAAAAAAAAAAAAAAAAAACTTTTTATTTTGTTTCCTTATGTAACTGCGATGAGTGAGAGAAAATATGGTAAGAGTGTCAGACTTTAGGAAGTCTTGAGCATGACACGTTAACAAGACATAATTAACTGACTTGTTTAGTATTACAGTTCTTATAGTTCAAACATGAATATTGTATTGAAAGGATATTCTTAGATTATGGATTATTGTCTAACTATCATATACAAGGAAAACCTTCTACACTGTTAAAAATTTTGCAGCATTCTGGCAGGCCATTCGACCGTGTTTTGAAAAAACGGTTTCATAACCATAATTTAACTATATTCTAGCCATAAAAGGGCCAATAGTATGGTCAGAATAGTGTTAAATTCACGGTTGTGTGACTGTTTTTGGAAAAAACGGTCAAATGCCAGAATGCTGCAAATTTTTAACAGTGCAAGTTGGATATTCTCATACATGGGCGCCGATAAAACGAAATCCATCAGAGGCAATATTTTTGAATAGAAGTGCGTGAAGTCCACATTATAGGACCCCTTTTTTTAAATGAAGAATATAAACTTGAATATAAGCTAAACGAAAAATTATTTATCAAATCCCCGTACAAGACATTTTCTAAATATATCCATGTAAAAGGATATACCAGAAATGTAACATATAAGTCATAATTAAAAATACAAAAGGAAGCGTCTACAGGTATTTTTAAAAAAGTAGAACTGAAATAACAGTTCTTCTTTTTTTTCGTGTGTGTTTGCGAGGAGGAAGGGAGGAGCTTTACCCCTGAATCACCCTCCTCCTCATTTAAGATAATTTTAAAACACATGAACGTAAACGGAAAACAGAACATAATTATTGTAATTTTTTTAAATTTATTTATTTATAAAATTATTTGAGAAACAGAAAATTTATATTCCGGCGTATGACGCGTACGTAAATTTCCGACTATATCTTTTTATTTCTGAATCATTCCCCGTATTACGTACACCGACTTTTTTGTCTAGAAATCTACATATAAATAATACGAATATAAGCATAAAGAAGAAATTGAGCAAAAGCGAAATGAGAGCGTACGATACATACCAAAATCTAAGTTCATACTCTTATCTTTTCTAAATTTATATACCTGATGTATAACTGCAGAATTTTAATGTATTTTCTTGTGTCGGAATTGCGTTATACGACGAAATATAAGGTGATTAAATTTTCAAATATAGGGAAGGGCAATGAACCTTCACATCGCCCCTTCCAGTTCCCATGCTTTCATAAGAACCATTTTTTTTTTTTTTTTTTCTGGAAACAGAACGCAAATACTGTATCCATAGAATTAAATTATACCCAGCCTCTAAGTTGGTCACCTCTCTAAATGGGATGTTTGACACTGCACTAAATTTGATATTTATCTCTTATGTAAAAGAAAAGAAAACAAGAAATTTTACTACGCTATTCAAGGAACGTTACAATTTGTACCACTTGGAAATAATTACAAATGTCGTATCTAAAAATCAATGCTTATAGTATCAAAAAATTCACCCCACGATATTTTAGAAAACGTCATCCTTTTTTCTGGTTGAAAGATTTTCAGTTCAAATCGCCCGAACTTGAAGCTTTAAATTCCATATCTTACCTAAAATCAAATACTTTTATCAAAAATACGGATATTTCATGAGACATCCTACCTATTAAAAATACTGAAAAGAAATTTCTAACCCTTTTCACTTCATACAACATTGAAGAAAGGATTTTAAAAGACTAGAGAACAGGAATTCTGCTTTTTCAGAATTTAGTGTCGCCCCCGGCATTTCCATTACTTCATTTTCTTCTGATGGACTGATGGCTACTATTATTATGAAACAGCCATTATAAATGAAGCGTTAGGTGAAGATGAAAGAACAGCCGTAAAAAGTTAGAACTCTGATTTTCTAGTCAGAATGGGGGGGGGGGGAAATTGGCCATAATTTTTTGAAAATTATGCACAAATTATGGCCATCCCCCCCCCCACACACACACACACATTCTGACCAGAAAATCAGAGTTCTAACTTTTTACGGCTGCTCTTTCATCTTCACCTAACGCTTCATTTATAATGACAGATTTCATAATAATAGAAGCCACCAGTCCATCAGAAGAAATTAACTCGGTTAAGCAGGACTCTACTGCAGTAGAAAACATATTTTAATTTTAAGACTTAAAGCACACGTTTTATTTTATGTAAAATGATGTCATTCGCATCCGCTTAAGAATTTCCACATTTACTATCTACTCTTAAACATCTACAGTAAAGCATGCACAGCATGTCACTATCGCGAAATAATGCACAAATGCAGCAAAAAGATGCCGTAATTCAAGAAGATCGACAAAAAAAAAAAAAAAAAAAAAAAAAAAAAAAAAAAAAAAAAAACGGCTATCTAATGATTTATAGATACTTAAAATTAAATATAGTTTATAATACTTCCATTGTTTTAACAGAAATCATTCGTTTATATATATATATATATTTTCAAAATAGTACGTATTTTAATTACATTTTCTTTCGGTTGTTATGAGAAAATGGCAACAAAAATATATAACTACTATTTTAGAACTACTTTTCCTTTAGTTTCAACAGAAATGGAGTACTTCCGTTGCCAATATTAAGCAAATGGCTCTAAAAACTACAAAAAAAAAAAAATTAATACTTCAAAAATAAATGGAGATACAGTTTTCAAACAAAATGCATTTAAAAGAACTTTTTTTTCCAATACGACACTATAAAAATCGAAAATGTGCGATGCTTAGAAGTTTAAAAAATTGCTATAGAGCATTTAATCGTACTGCTTTGTTTTACGGCTGGCTTCTGTAAGGTAACGTTATTTTTTGGGAATACACAAAATAAACTGGGAGAAAGAAATAGCATACCGTACCGGGGGCTAAAAAGTATTTTAAAGAAAGTTTCGTACACTATTGCCCGTCTGTGGCATTTTCTCCAACCATACATGCGCTTTTTAGTGTTTACAAAGACTTTAGACTGTTTCTGATTTCGATTCTGAGAAATCGAGTTCAAGTTCTGTTCAAATCTGGGCCACACGCTGGACAAGTGTTAATCAAATCCGTGACGAGTTAAGCTTTCACTAACTCGCAGATAGCAAATGGAACATCTAACACTTTTCAACAGTGCTATGCAATAATTTTGAAGGATGCGGCAAAAGAGTTGTCGTTATAAGGGCCTAATCACTCATTATCGAGATAAAAGAGTCGCGTTCGATTCTCGGAAAAGATATTTAAGATGCTTGTGTTTTGACTTTAATCAAAATGTTTGTAGATTGTTAGAAAATTCTAAGAAGTGTTTGAAATTTTTATAAAGGTATAAATGCATGTGAAAAACGAGTTCTAATATCGAAATATTTTATTAAAAATATGCCAAAAGAGGGATATTTTTAATGTAAAATATTAAAATGGGCTATTTTGTATTTATTTGAATTAAACAATTTAATATTACGAGGATTTTTCCTGTAAATTTATCTAGATAAATGATTGTTGTATTAATTTATCTTAAATAATTATCTCTTTAGAAAATTTTATAAAATAAAAGAATATTAAAAATTTTAATAATTAACCAATGAATCCCAAAATTTGTGTTTGTAGATCTGCCTAGTTAAAAAAAAAAAAAAAAAAAAAAAAAAAAAAAAAAAGCTTTTATTAAGCCATTAGGCATACATTGAAAAAACTTCATCTGTTAATGTCGTAAAGCAACTTATTTTTTCTTATATATCTGTAATCGAAATAGAGTCATTCTGGCATTCCTTGACCATTTGAAATTTTAAATTTTAAACAAGGAATTTTCTTCAGTAAATCTATAATAGTAATAAAATCACTTTAACTATTAATAACTGATTTCCTTAAGCCTTTGAATCTTTTAGGAGAAATGTGTTTACTTTATCGATAAAATGAGAAAATTAATGATGAATTAACCACTATTTTTCTATTGAACTGTGCGAATTTTTACTTGCTCGTCAATATATACAGACAGGCTTCTGTCCCTGCATGCGAAGACGCTCGACAGCTAACGCTAAACCTATGGGGAAGTTATTTTCTAATATCTCGTTTGCATTTCGATATTTGTAAATTATTATTATTATTATTATTATTATTATTATTATTTTGCATTGGATAGCTGAGGTCTATCTCTACATCGCTCTTTTTTTACTTTTTCGATTTTGGCTGCAGATATTTTTTAGAATAACACTTTCATTTTCCGGACCGGTTTCCCATTCTGACCAGAAAATCAGAGTTCTAACTTTTTATGGCATCTTTACCTAACACTTCATTTATAATGGATGTTTTATAATAATAGAAGCCATTAGTCCATCAGAAGAAAATAACTCGGTTAAAGCGGAAACTCGGTTAAGCGGGACTTGGATAATCGAGATTCTACTGTAGTTTAGTTTTAAGACTTAAAACACGCGATTTTATTTTATATAAAATTACATCATATTCATCCGCTGAAGAATTCCTCATTTGCGATCCAGTATTAAACAACATCTACAGTAAAATACGCATAGGACGTCACTATCTCTGAATAATACACAAATCAAAGAAAAAGAGATTTCGTCATTCAAAAAACTCGGCTTTTTCATGATTCCCATGCCTTCATTTGTTTGTGATATTAATATAGATACTTAAAATTAAATTTAGTTTATAATAGCTCCGTGTTTTATCAGAAATCGTTCATTTATATTTTTTCAAAATAGCACGTATTTTAAGTACACTTTTTTTCAGTTTTTATGGGAAAATGGCAACAAAAAAGTATAATTGCTATTTTTTCTTTACTTTCTACAGAAATGGAGTACATGAGTTGACAAAATTAAACAAATGTCGCTAAAACCTACAAAAAAAAAAAATGAATATATCAAAATTAAATGGAGATGCAGTTTTCAAAAAAATTGCATTAAAAAGTACTTTTCCCCCCAATACGACGGTATAAAAATCGAAAATGTGCTATGCTTAGAAATTTAAAGAATGGTAGTAGAGTATTTAACAGTGCAATGATACACCTGCTTTGTTTTACGGCTGTCTTAAATAACGTGACGTTATTTTTTGGAGATGACACAAAATAAGCTGGGAGAAAGAAATAGGATACCGGGGGCTAATAATCAATTTTCACGTTATATGAGAATACTATAGGGAACATTTCCAAATGTCAGTTCTGGATTTTGATGAGAGTGGTATCATTCAAACGATCCTCATTCTTGATTCATGAGGATCAAGACGTGTATAGGAACTATACTCCCAAATCTAATAGTTTACGAGATATGGGCCTTTTTCTCTTTCGGAAGAAGAAAAATGGAGAACGAAAAACCACCATGATATTCCCTCAAAAGCTATCGAAGGCTGGAATTTTGTCTTATAACTAATCATAATGGTGTTTTTCTATGCAAAAGTGTTGCAAACACAAGTGTTTCAACACCAGGCACAAATGGTGAAGGAATTATTGTTTGACAGTCAGCGCTTTTTGCAATTTTCCCCTACGAATATTTCGTGGACCATTGGATTCGGGAGTATAATTTCTATACATTTCCTGATTTTCACGTAATATGAGACTACTATGGGGAACATTTCCAAATGTCAACTCTGAATTTTGATAAGAGTGGTATCATTCAAACGATCCTCATTCTTGATTCATGAGGATCAAGACGTGTATAGGAACTATACTCCCAAATCTAATAGTTTACGAGATATGAGGCCTTTTCTCTTTCGGAAGAAGAAAAATAGAGAACGGGAAACCACCATGATATTCCCTCAAAAGCTATCGAAGGCTGGAATTTTGTCTTATAACTAATCATAATAATGTTTTTCTATGCAAAAGTGCAAACACAAGTGTTACAACACCAGGCACAAACGATGAATGAATTATTATTTGACAGTCAGCGCTTTTTACTATTTTCCCCTACGAATATTTCGTGAACCATTGGATTCGGGAGTATAGTTTCTATACATTTCCTGATTCTAGTGACAAGACAAGAGCTTTCGAATGATACCACTCTCATCAAAATCCAGAACTGACAGTGGGAGTTGGGGATATTCCCTAGATTACGATATACGATTGTTTTTCGATTCATTCATTGATTTTTTTTTCCGTTTAGGAGATTTGTCCGTTTAGCCTCATAATAGACATGCAAATGAGGGATAATTTAACATTTGGCATACAGAAAGATCTTATACTTCCAATGCATAATTTTGTTATTTTAATTTTTAATCTCGGAATGCATTTTTGGCCATTGGTAATATCATTGCTGCTGTCAGCGCCACATATACGTCTAGTGATACAACCATGAAAATATTTTTGCCTTTAATTTTTCCCCCCATCATCTGTAAAGCACTATACAAAAAATTGTATGAATCGATCGCTTACAACTGCCTGTTGAAGAAGCTAAGTGTCATCAATATGTTTATATAACCTTCCTGTATTTAAAATTTTATTCCGATACAGTGTTTTTTAAATTCATTTTATTTAAATTACTATTTCTAGAGTGATAATAATGAGCAATATTTCACATGTGCTTAAAACCCCTATAATACTTTGTTTAATTCATTTTATTTAAATTCTTATTTCTAGAGTGATAATAATAAGCAATATTTCCCATGTGTTTAAACCCCTATAATACTTTGTTTAATTATGAGTCATTTTAACCCCCATCTTAAAAAAAAATAAATAGGTGTAGTTAACATGACGATATTAAAGTTTGATAAATGAAACCTTCCAAAACATACGCTATTCGTTTCTTCTTATAATAATAAAATTAGCACTCACGAACTTTAATAATTCTTATGATTAACGTATTTCAATTAAGAAAAGTGCCCTCAGAACGTAGAAAATGAGCGAAGAGAGGGGAAAAAATATGATGCACTTTGCTAAAACGAAAGGGGTAGTAATTGCAGCCTCTATTGATTGAGTCAAAAGTATAATCTAGAAAAGAGGAAAAAAGATATTAGTTCAATGTTGAATGACATTGAAACCAAGCTTAATTGATTTTTCGGCGCAGTAACGAATTTCTCAAATGCCCCGTAATTATTCTTTTAATTTTCTCTTTTAATATTAAACGAGTAATGTTTTTAACAGCTAAACGTGGCAATTAGAATTTTATTTTCTTAACGACCTTGCTAGAAGTATGATTCTTTTCAGTTAGGAATTTTAAAAGATTTACAATTTATGTGCTGTTCGAAAAACAGCATGGTCGAGAATGGATTAAAATGTGTGTGATATTTAAATGTTTATGATAAAAGTTTGCCACGCAGAATGATTCGAAATAAAAATTGGCTAAAAAACTATTTCAGGATTATTTGTAGTATGTAATAGAGATTTCAAATTAAAATACTATTGATATATATATATATGTCTAAGATAATGATAAGTTGCCGAGATTGGTAGTTAATTAACACGTAACCAAAACTTGCTTTTCGTGAATAAAGCCAGTTTGCCAAATATGTAGTAAACATAGTTGTTATTTTTCTGCAGCTGTGTTATTAATATATTCATAATGTTACTGAAGTGTAAAAAATAAATAATAAGTGTAAAATTGAAATAATACATATTTGAATTTATAATACTTTATTTTCTAAACTAACACATTTTTCTATATTATTATTAAAATCTTTAAATTTACTTTGTGTTTTTATCGTTTTGTCGGCGATTTGTAAATCAACTGAAAACATTAAAACATAACATTTGTCTGATCTGCACATTTCATTTACGTACCGTAAATACGCACCGAGCAGTAAAACATACTTGTTAAAATATCCTATTATGAATATGCACCTTTCATACGCTTTTCAAATATCGAAAATTAAAATTAAAATTATAAAATTAAAATGTCATGTTTTCATATTTTATGTGTTCGTCAGAGAGCTGGGATAGAAATTTTTTTCTAGCTTTGTTGCATTTTTAATTTATAAAATTTTAATCTTTGTCCACTTTGATACATAAATAAAATCTGTAAATTAATGTCATTGTCAGATATGATTCGCATCGCACGTTATATTTAAATGAACCAAACTTAGAACCTGCAATTTTGAGCTTGTGCGGTCCAAATGATGGATCCGTTTAAGGCTTTTCCGGATTTTATTCTCAGTAGCTCCCATCCCTCCCTCCCCCTCTACCTAGCCCTTCAGTTAATTATTTTCTGCGAATTTATTTATTCATTCTTATGATGGTCACGAAAATACGTTTGTTAAATGTGCCAGAATGAATGAGTTCTTTTAGTTACTTTAATCAGTTTCATTTCGATAGTGGATCCTAAATACATTTCAATGTTTTAATATAACTCGATTTTGAGAGATATGTTCATTGGACATGATTAAACTCGAGGTAACATGTTGGATGAACTCAAAATAACAACAAGGTACCTCAGTGGCGGTCAAAAGTTTCCGGCCAGTTAGTTTCTTTGATTTCTTTGACAGAACGTTTCAGCGAAGAAGAAGCACAATTGCTCTAAAAGTTAGGAATAAGCAAATTACCCCTGACCACGTGATCATTTTGATTGGATACTGAAGATACTTGATACAAAGGGGAGGTATTCGAAATTCGCGTGTGCAAAAATTTCCGGCCATTCGTCATCCGTTAGTTTTTGCTATCGGTAAAGTGTTTTTTTTTGGCAGTGTTTGTTAATTAATCAACGTGAATAACGTAACTGAGATTCAAAAATGAAAAGTTGAACAATTTATTGTTCCTAAACGAGTGATTTGTTTGTCCCTAAAGGCATCATCCCCTCGTGAGATTGCGGCAAAGTTGTCGATCGGAAATTTTGCTGTGAACGTTATTAAAAGAAAAAAAAAAATTAAAGATGGTCATGACCTTTGAACTTGCCACGGTCCGGGGGACTCCGGAAAACGACTATTCTTGTGTACAGAATTATCAGGAGAAAAGCAGTTGATGACCCGCATAAAAACGACGCTGCAATTCCTCGCGATTTATGGTATTAAAATATTACTGAAATAAGTTGGTCTACCGTGTCAAAGCGATTACATGATGTAGGACTTTATGGAACAGTCGGTATTAAAAAACCTCTCATAAATAATAAAAAAAAAATCAGAGGGCCTGACTGGCGTTTGCCAAGGAATACAAAGACTGGTCAAGTGAAAACTGGAAAAAAGTACTATTTTCAGATGAATTGGCGTTCAATCATTTTGGGTGTGATAACTAACACTACAACCGACGACCTAAAATCAAAAGATAAGATTCGAGATATGTTATTCCTACAATAAAGCATGGCGGAGGACACGTTATGCTGTGGGGAGCATTTTATGGAAAATGTGCCTGTCCGTTATTTGAAATCCCCGGCAAGATGAATATTGCAATGTATAAGGATATCTAGCAAGACCATTTGTTAACTTATTGGAGGAAAAATTGTGTTCGCAACTATTTTTTTCATCATGATAACGACCAAAAGCATACATGTAAGATCGTCAAGCAGTGGCCTTCGCACTAAAAAATTCTGCTTTTGAAATGGACAGCCCAATCACCCGATCTGAATCCAATAGAAAATCTTTGAAACTAACTTGAAAACGTGTGTGGAATTATAAATGTTCCAATTCAGCAGCATTTTCACAAAAATTGTAAGAACCATGGAAAAAACTTAACATTGACGATCTACAACCGTTCACTGAATCAATGCCACGTTGCTGCGCCACAGTATTGCTAAATGTATGAAAACAAAATACTAATTGTAAATGATGTTGAACAATGTTATTTTGTGTTGAAACACCATTTTTTTTCCAAACTTGCCAAGGTGGCCGGAAACTTTTGAGAACATGCGTTTTCTTTTGTAATTAATTTTGCCAATTAAATTTATTAATATTTATTTTTTATTCCATAAAAAACTATTATGTCAATAAAGTGCATAAGTATCACTTTGAGATTTCTCTTCATATGGGTATACTTACAAATTAGCCAAAAATTTCATGCTGGCCGGAAACTTTTGACCGCCACTGTATATTCAACAAAAGATAAAACTAGTGATTGATAAATTCGAGATCTTTTAATAATCAAAACCTTAGTTTTCGAGAACTTTTCAGAATCAAATGATTTATTCTAATTCCTTTAACTCGAGGCCATTAGTATTGAGAACTACTCCGAACTTCCAACTGAATGAGTGACGATATTTCGTCTCTATCACTCATGAATTCCATGTATTATTAAATACAAATTTACTTAATTTTATTTATGATGGAGGAAAAGGTGTAAAAACGGGCATAGGTGTAAGCATGGGCACCCCTCCCAAAGTGGCCATTGGAGGTGCTGAAGACTGACGGCCAGGATTTTACATAATGCCACTTGTTGATATAGGATTGGAGAGCAGTTGGAACCATTTTTTCAAATAGTGTGAATGCAGCGTGAGTTATTGTGCGAATTGGTGTTTGTTTGGGACTGCAAACTTTTGACAGGTATCTGAAATCGTTTTCTTTTCATGTCCTTACAGTTAGTTTAAAATATTTTCAGAGTGATATCGAGAAAGCGAAGATCCTAAGCTACTTTTAGAAGCACGCCTTTAGTCCTGCATGTCTTTAGGTTACATGTGAAAGTGGCCATCTTTCTTAGTAGGGGTTGGTGTAAATATGGGCACCCTTTCTTGGTGTAAATATGGGACCCCTCTTTTTCGAATTATCTTTCTTAGTAGGTGTTGGTGTAAATATGGGCACCCTTTCTTGGTGTAAATATGGGCCCTCTCTTTTTCGAATTATCTTGATATACAAGTACGTTAAACTCTAACTATACTAATTGACGAGACTGCTGAAATAGCGAAATGTTCCCCGGGAACATTAAATGTAGTTTCTTCGGTCGACATATCTCCTGCTCCCAACATGAAGAAGAGACTACGCGTGGACGCAAAGCGGCAAGAATCAGTGTCTTCACTGGATCACCATTCAAGGATCAGTTGATCAAGTCGCTTGACAAAAGTGCTCTCAAGAAGACATCCTTGAGTTCTCCCGGAATAAGAGACCGGTCAGAGGGCAGGGGGGGGGGGAGACCAAAGGCCTTCAAAAAATAAATCGACCCACGAAACGATCCTTAGACTCATCATTGACCCTCCCCCTTGTGGACAGTGATGAGGATATGAACCTTGATATCAACGATGGGACTAAACCAGTCTCGAGTGATGCAACTTGCATCTTTTGTGATGGAAAGCTCTGTGAAGACACTCGTAGAGAACTGTGGGTTAAATGTGCTAAGTGCCAAATGTAGGCACACTTAGATTGCGCCGGGCTGTAAGAGCCAGTTATGTTTTCGATTTCTGAAAATAATTTTTTTTCTGTAGAAAATAAATTCTCTACCATTTTGTATAGTCCAGGCAATAGAGACCGTATAGGGGCTCTACCTAGCAAAATTCATGGTAGTTCTGGAAAAAGGCTTACTATATGTTTTTTGGGTCGCTGAATCCGAATTTTTAACTTCCCACCAAAATTTCCCCCGGCAACACCCCAAATTTCGGTAAAATTCCCCCCAAAAAGGTTTTTATTAAAAAACTCAATTTTTTATTGTTTTAGGGAAAAAGTATCTAGAAATTCAGAAAGTAGACAAAATTTGCAACAAATGAGATACACGACATTATGACTTAGGATGAAGAGGTAGGGGGGATCTGCCTCGGAATATGCGCACGGTGCTGCGTGAACGAAGTTGTGCAATTCCACTTAACTACTCACACGTTTACATCCGCCCTCCCATCTCCCCTTCGAACTTTCTCTATAAGGTTTACTTTAAGTTTTTTGGGTCGCCCCCTTGGGTCTTCCCCCTAAAATCCTCCCCGAACCCCCTCCTAAATAGTTGTATTTAACTTAAATTTCTTATTGTTTTAAGGGAAAAGCATTACAAAATTCAGAAACTAGACGAAAATTGCAACAAATAGGATATATGACATTATGACGTAGGATGAACGGGGAGGGGGAGGGCTGCCTCTGAACATGCACTGCGGCTCTGCGTGCACTAAGTTATGAAGTCCAGGCAATAGGGGATTTTACCTGGCAAAATTAATACTAGTTCTGGATTTCGACTCACTTTATGGTTTTTCGGTCGCTGAATCCGAATTTGTAACTTCCCACCAAAATTTCACCCGGCAACCCCCCCCAAAAATTGATTTTTTGAAAAAATTTGGTTTTTGAGAAAAGCGCACGGGGAATGTTCCGAGGCAGCTCCCTCTCTCCCCGTTTATCCTACGTCATATATCCAATTTGTTGCAAATTTTGTCTAGTTTCTGACTTTCGTAATGCTTTTCTCCTAAAACAATAAGAAATTTAAGTTAAAAACAACTATTTGGGGGGGGGGATTTTGGGATAAGTTAAAAATTCGGATTCAGCGACACAAAAAACTTAAAGTAAACCTTATAGAGAAAGTTCGGAGGGGATATGGGAGAGCGAATGTAAACGTGTGAGTGGTTAAGTGAAATTGCGCAACTTAGTCCACGCAGCACCGCGGCACATGTTCCGAGGCAGATCACCCCTTCCCATTCATCCTAAGTCATAATGTCATACATCTAATTTGTTGCAAATTTTGTCTACTTTCTGAATTTATAGATACTTTTTTTCCTAAAACAATAAAAAAAATTGATTTTTTTAATAAAAAGGGGGGCATTTTACCAAAATTTGGGTGGGTTGTCGGGGGAAATTTTGGTGGGAAGTTACAAATTCGGATTTAGCGACGCAAAAAACATAAAGTAAGCCTATTTCCAGAACTACCACTAATTTTGCTAGGTAAAATTCCCTATTGCCTGGACTAGTATTGTTTTATCATGTTTTAAAACATTTTAAACTAGTTTTTGTGACCTTTTTTGGAGAGGGCCCATATTTGCACCCCAATTTTTCTGATGCTTTTTTCAAAGCTTTTTGTAAATCGTCGTTTTTGAATTGAAACACTTGATATAAATCATTGTTTTGCATCCTGTCATTTAGTTAACTTGTTATAATTGTCGATGAAGTTCAAAATTCTAAAATTTTTTTAAATGAAATTCACTTTACGACAAAAACAAAAGAGGGTGCCTATATTTACACCTTTTCCTCTAAACGCTTTCTCAAATTTAACTCAATCAAACAAAAAGAAAAATTGTGTTTAGCTCAGCTAGGTTCATAACTCACGTGTAAAAATGAAACAAATTTAAATAGCGCCGATCATTCTAGTACCAGCAAGTTTATAGAGAAGTAATAGATCGATCAGTCTACTATTAATACTCGAATAGTCTATTATTTACTGTCCTTTCAAACATCTTACGAAATCATAGAAAACTTGAGCTGTGAGAACTAAAAACAGTTGAAAATTACAATTTTTGTGGCGAACATGAATGCCAGGTGATTTGCATCCGAATACTCTTATCTGACAAGTAAAGCTACTATAGTCTGTGGCGGCGAATTTCGATTTTTATAGCTCATTCGATTCGTCTCGTCGACTGAGTGATTTGCTACCTCGCATATCGGCTATTGAGCTTAATAATGACAGGGGGCCGGGTCAAATTTCAAAATTTACGTTCATTGAAAACCAGTTGCCGTCAAAGAAATAAGTAAGATTTAAATTTATTTATGGTTCTTACACTAACATGCATTGACGATAGTCAATTTTTGACACATTGTTCTTCCGAAGAAAGAAGTGAGTCAAAAAAAAATATTTCTCACAGTGCGCACAACGAGCAAAGGCTTCTTCAGCTGACTCAACGACGCATTCAAAACAGTTCTGCTTTCTTTCTTGAATTTTAACCCTTTCGACTCGCCCGTCCTTTACACAAATTTTATTCGGTTGACACCACTTTTTTAAAAGAAGTTTCCTTCAAGTACACAATTTCAAAAATGCTCTAATTAAATAAGGCAAATTTTATTTTCCTTTACTACTGTCAAAAACAATTTTTTCAAAGAAAGATGATGTCTAGTCAGACTGGACATACGAGTGTAACGAGTTAAAACAATAGTCTGTGCAGGGTTGCCAGTTTGACCCCCAATTGTAATCCGAATTTTCATATTCATACCGTAAATTTCGAAAGAATTTTTACTTTAAATGATCGCTAAACGTATCTTATTAAATAAAGAATAAAATACTACTCTTTATTTCTCGTACGAATTCGAAATTTCAGAATAAATATGGAAGCCAAATTGGCGACCCTGGTCTGTAGGGTTGACGTAGTTTTCGTCTTTATTTTCTTATAATAACAGCAATAATGCAACTTTATAGTAGTTATTGGCAATGTAAGGCACTGTAAAAACAATTAGTAAACTTAAATCGCACTTATTTCTTTGAAAGAATCTGTTTTTCAATGAACTAAATTTTGAACTTTGACCCGGCCCCCTGTCTATATAAAAACTCAATAATCGATATGCGAGGTATAAAATTACTAAGCTCGATGAGAGGAATCGAATGAGCTATAAAAACCGATATTCGTCGCCACATACTATAGTACCTTTACTTGTGAGATCGAGACTACTTGAGAACGTGGCTGAATTGAGATCTTAGATAGTTTGCATTCGAATATACTGTCATTACTAGACAGAACTGTTTATCATTTTCTAGCTTAATATCTTATTATCTCTTATGATAATTTTTAGTTAAATCGCTTAGAAAGAAAGAAAACAAATCTGAATACGTAATCTGGCAGTAAATAATATCGTTAATCAAAATTTCAAGATTTGTGACAGAAAGATAAAGCAACCATTTGCCTCTTATTTTTTTCCTCTTTTAGTATTTATCTCTGATTACAAAAATATTTAAATGTTTACGAAAAAAAAATTATATTTATTTTTAAGATTGATTTCCTTTCTTAAATACGAATGGGTGAATATTTCTGATAAATAAGTATTTTGTGTTCTCAAACACGGTTAAAGTATCTATTTAATGTCAAGGTTTTAAAATCTTTTCATGCCTCTTTTTAATGTTTTGCATGTTTTGTAAAGAAATGTGTTTAATGCTTTTATTTATTTAAACTTGTCAATAATATGCTCATGTTTTACCTAAACACATCGTCCTTTCCTTCTTTTCTCCCTTCACAGCTTTGACAAGAACCTAGAAAAATTGATTCTAAGCTAACTCATAACACAATACAGAACATCAACTCTGGATTCACATCTTGACACTATTTTTTTCCCACTTAAATATTATCCGCAAAACAGTCTTTCTTCCGAAAGCATCCACAAAACATTTTTTTCTTTTTTTTTTCGAGAATGAAAAAGGTATTAAAAAAGAAAGAAATACGCCAAAAAGGCAACTGACAAAATTCTTGCAGCATTTATTTCCGCCAAGGAGTTTTTGACAAGCAAGGCGTAATGCCAGTTGTAAAATAACATTATAAGTCGAGACTACTAATACACGAGATGGACATGTACTTGTTAAAGAAGCAACTTGTCTGTCTGTCAGGATGAAAAGTGTGTTGGAAGAGAGAAAGTAACAAATTTGACATCCCTCGACGCAATAGTGTTCAGAGGGGGCTTCTCTCTCTGCCAATCTAATTTATTGTTATTGTTGTGTCACCTCTGCACTGGCCACACAAAGACAGTAACTCCGAGTTTTGGATCCATGGGCAGGTTTGCATACCGCAGAAGTTCTGAATACGGATAATCTTCGATTTAAAAGATTACGTTATTCTTAAAGTAAAAAATAAACAAACTTAACACACTTTTGAAGGTATTACTTTTCAAATCCCTTATTTCGAATTCTGTATTATTTTGAAATGTGCATGTAGAAAACTTTATAAAAAATGAAGGACTTATGCTAAAACTGTGAGCGAATCCTAAAAAAAAATTAAAAAAAAAAACAAAAGTGTAAAAAAAAAAAAAAATTATTGTTTTTTTGACAAATGTTTCATTATATTGCAAAAAATTATATTCCCAGATTTTAAACCCAAAATATCCGGTTTTTTCTCAGATTTATTCCCAAAAGACCCAGTTTTCTCTAAGATTTATTCCCAAAAGACCCGATTTATACCCGAAAGAACCCATTTATTCCCAAAAAACCCAGTTTATTAAAAAAGGTTTATTTCCGGATTTAAACTTTATTTTTTCAGTTTTTGTTAATCTAATTATAATGTAAGGAATCAGCACAAGACCATGTGTAGCTTTTCTTCATTGAAAGTTATGTTGTCAGAAATACTATATAAATGCTTAATTAAAAACCTTGTATATCTAAACTCAGGAAAGACCAATCTAATTTCTTGTTACTGCTATGTCACCTCACTGGCCTCGTAAAGACTCCGAGTTTTCGATCCAAGGGCCGGTTTGCACACCGCAGAAGTTCTCAATTCGGATAATCTTCGATTTAAAATACAACGGTATTTTTTAAATAATAATAATAAAAAAAAGCAATTTAACGAATTACAACGACCATTTGGAAAATGATTTTTTCGAAGACTAAAATTTAAGACATAAAAAATCGCACAGAATTGATCATACATTACGTACGCCATGAATTAAACATTAATAGTGTTATTACACGTAAAAATTGTAAGCGACAAAAATCGCCTGCGACTCGTCAGATTTTCTGAAACTTACGTATTATCCACCTGAAACTTACGTATTATCCAAGCATTTCATTGGCTGTTAAGCAAAAGGTTTTTCCATCGTAGAAATCTGACGACCAATTTTAAATGAAATTTCATTCTTAAACTTCTAAACATCCCACAATATTACTTTTTACACCGTCGTACAGAGAAAAAAATGTACTTTTAAATACAATTTGTTTGAAAGCTGTATCTCAATTTGTTTCTGAGGTTTTTTTTTTTTTTTTTTTTTTTTTTTTTTTTTTTTTTTTTTGTAGTTTTTATTACTTTTTTGTCACAGTGGCAACAGAAGTATCCATCTCTGTTGAAAGTAAAGGTTAGTGTATAGACCAATCAGAAAACGAATAAAATGCGGATTAAACCAATAAAACGCTTCAGATATGCTTTTGATTTCCTACTCTGACAAGGACAATAACCATTTTCCCAAATGGTTAAAAAAAAAAAAAAACTTAACCCTCTTTTGAAGGTATTATTTTTCAAATCCCTTATTTCAAATTCTGATTTATTTTGAAAGGTGCAGCTAGAAAACTTTGTAAAACGTGAAGAATTTATACTAAAACTGTGAGGGAATCGTATAAAAATAGTGTAATAATACTTGAGAGCCTTGATACGGGAATATACTCCGTCCAAAAACCTCAAAAGTCTTAGTGTTTTTTATAAACGTTTTACTATAATTAGAGTTGAAAAAATTAGTTGATTCTCACGTTTAAATCCAAAATCTCCGATTTTTTGTCAGATTTATTCTCAAAAGACGCGGTTTGCTCCCAAAACACACAGTTTATTATTATTATTATTATTATTTTAACTTGGTTTATTCTCGGGCTCAAACTGGGTTTTTTCCAATTGTTGCAACACGTAATTATAATGCAAAGAATCAATTTAGGCCAGATGTAGATTTTCTTCAATGAAAGTTTTATTAATTGTAAGAAATACTATATAAATATTTAATTAAAATCCCTGTAATTTCTTGTTATGCCACTTCTGCGCTGACCGCACAAAGATAGTGACTCCCAGTTTTGGATGTGCAAGCATATTTAAACTTTGAAAAATTCCTGAAGATCGATAATTTTCGATTTAAATGATAAACCTATTCTTAAAGTAAAATAATCAAACTTAACACTCTTTTGAAGGTATTGCTTCTCGAATCCTTTACTCCGAATTGTAAGTTATTTTTAAATGTACATCTAGAAAACTTTGTAAAACGTGAAGGATTTATACTAAAACTGTAAGATAATTGTATAAAAATAGGGTAATATATGATTGATTGGTTGGTTGTGTTTATGACGGCCAATTATCAACACGAGGGATATAGGACCTAAGGGGGGGGGGGGAGTGCCCTTCGTGGGGGTCTTTCTAAGGGAACCTAACCCATATTAACACTTGGAAATCCAAGGTTAGAAGAAAACCACGAAAACTTCGAACGATTAGGTCGACGGGCGCGATTGGGTTCGAACCCAACACTTCCCATCTACCAGCTTCGAGAGCAGAACCTCTCGGTCACTGGTGGGGCCGGGTAATATTTGAATACTTTGATATGGGAATATACTCCGTACAAAAATGTCCTAAATTTTAGCGTATTTTATAAACGTTTCATTATAATGTAAAGAAGCAATAAAGGCAAGATGTAACTTTTCTTTAGTGGAAGTGATATTAATATTGTAAGAAATACTATATTAATGATTAATTTAAAATGCTGTATGCCTATAGATAAAACTGTCTGGAGCAATAAGTTACTTTTTAGGTGAAAAAAAAAACTTTTATTTAATGCTGAAACAAATTTACGTAAATGTTTGACAAATTTGAAGCATGACACATTTAATAAGAGCTGTTAATTGCAGCATTTTATTACAATTCATTCATAACATGCAAATGCAATTTTAATCACAGAGTTGTGCAGTAAATTTTCTACATTGCACTAATAGTTTACAGTGAGTAGCAAGAATAACTAAAGCTGAACGTTCATTCGTAATTTATAAAACTAAAATGTTCATCTTCATTTTTTTTAAATATTTGAACTGAATACAGTAATAAAATAAATAAATAATTTATCCACAGTTTTTTTTTCTCCAGAACTACCGCGCACAATTAGCTTATGTTTTTTTTCATTTAAAAAACATTTATGTATTACATAACACCATGCAACTTCTTGCTTGCAATAGTAAAAGTGTGCATAAAGAAAAAAGAGTAAAATAATTAGAAGCATAAAACAAGATGTTGAAATGATTATAAAACTAATGACTGTATTAATTATAATCTTATAAATCTTAACTCTCTCACAATGTACGTAGCCTATTATATATTAAATACACCGGTCTCGTGCGGGGAAGTCCGATGTATCAGTAAGAACATATATTGGGTAAAGCAATTTAATAGCAGTAATTAAAATAAGGATGTTAACTTACGTAATGAAATTGGAATAAGTTAACTGAAAGATAATCTGTATCCGTCAGAATTAATGTAAATAACTGCAATAAAGAACATCCGGATTCTTTTTCCTGTGAATCGTATTGAATAGTCGAAATGATATTCAAATCAGTGAATAATTAAGCATCTAAAGTTAATAAACTTACCCAATATATATATTATTATTACGTACACGGAGGATTTATAGTTGCAATTCATTGTGCAACGGCGACTTTCATCCAAAATGCACTGCGTATAGTGGTAATTAATATACTTTTAAAAATTATGCTAGCGTAGCTTTTGTAACTTATAGGATGAATATAAATTTTGAAATATTTTGTTTGCAAATGTCTTAATTCTACAAGAATAACATAAATGTGTTTAGCTTTGACATTCCAGTTGTAGATGTTTTATGCATTTCCCTTTGTGACTCATGCCTTCAGAATTTCTCATTAAAAATTTCAGTGAGAATTACAGATGCTATTACTATACTGAGGTAAGCTTATTAAACATTATTGAACAGAAGTATTTTAAATGAAGAGTATTGACTAATTTTTAAAGAAAGCTGTGGTTAAATAGAGTTCCGTTAAATATTGCTTAATAAGATAAAAACAATTAACAATAGCGATTAAAGAAATGAAACAGAACCATCTTAGAATAAATGTAGCACTTCAAGACATTATTTGACAGGGTAGAAATACAAACAAAGAATATTTTTGGTTGAAACAATTTTATAAAATGTTTCACCGTCATCTTGTGTAAGCAGTTTCCGAGAAATAATTACCGAACCTGTGTTTATAAATCTGGAGACTCCGTATAAAATGACACATATTACCAGTTTATCGAGAATAATTATTTTTCTTTAGAATAGAAATGCGGATAGAGATTCTGGCATCCCTATTAAACGTTTATCTTAATCCTTTATGTACTGAATTATGAATTCATGAAATTTTATCGTCTAAAGCATTTTTCGTGAATAGTTTAAACCACATTAGAAGATTTACATAATCATTTAATAAATTTTAGAAGGTTTTTAGAAGGATTGTAGGATTTAGAAGGATTCATTAAATTTGTATTTATATACGGATTTTGTGTAATATTTATAACCCCACTCCAATCTTTAATTTTAAATATTTTTCTTAGTATTTTGTAAAATTAGGAAATGTAAAAATATAATGTTCTGACAATAGAAATATAGAAATATTTCCGAATTGAACAAAATCCCCCCCCCCCCCCCTCCCAGCACCAAGAAAGCTGAAAAGATGCAAAGGCAGAAGAATCTATCCTTTTAAAAATATTTTTGTATCTGTAACCCATAATGCTTTTGGAACAAGATAAAGTAATGCATCTATAACTCATTCTAGACTGTATTATAGCTAATCGATATATTAAATGAATTTTATAACAAGTTATTTCAATGGCACTTATAAGTATCGTTAGTAGATAAAGAACTTCATTGCTTTGCTCGAATTTCTCAAAACCTATTTACGCACAAGATTTAAATCTGTCCATGAGTCAACTCCCTTGTAAATGCTTTTATTAAGCTTACTGGTCTGTTTTCCACTCACTGCTGCATTCTACTTCTCCAAATCTCTTTTTCAAATCTTAATCATCCATTAACATTTGCATATTTCTCAAAATATACATTCTTCCTCATCAGACACAATTACTTCAGAAAATTAAAATGTTTCAGAAGGTTACAGAATTCTGCATTTTGCAACTCTCATTTTGCAAATCTTTTTTATTTTATTTTTTATAAACATCCATTTCAAGAAATATTGGTATAATAGAAGCAAAATCACTACATTGCTCATCATGGGTTATTAGGGCACTAATACCTTTTCTTTAATGATGCATTAATTTAATCTGAACAACAAAGTTCTGAGTCTTTACAATAACTGCAGAAACGTAGAAAATAGCATATTTTCCTGTTTAAGGCTGTTCTCAAATACAAACTATTTTCTGATGCATTTTAAATTCATTCTTTTTGGCGAACGTATTGAATTGACAGGTGCATTCGTTAAAAAACTATGTAATCGAACTGTTTTTTCCCCTTTTTTTCTTTTTGGTAATAAAGATTTTTCAGAAATTGTTGTCAAAGTTGGCATTTTGAATCGAATTGTGAGACGCGACTATGTCTTCTTAAACTGACGAGACAGATAGTCAATCTATTAATTAATAATGTCTCAAGAAAACTCAACGCAATTTCAATCTGAACATCAGAATCAAGTGCAGGCCGGATCCAATCAAATGCCTTTTCAAGGATCCTATAGCTACAACAATGAAGAAATTAATGAATATTATCTGCTAAACAGTACAAAAAGTAAATATTTAAGGTAACAATAATTCACAATTATACCTCCGAAAAAATGAAAATGTTTTTAAATATACCAATAAAATACATTGCATAACATAAACACAATCACTAGGTTTTATGTGATCATACTGACGAGCGGGACACTCAATCTGTTCATTAATGATGCCTCAAGAGAATCCAAACTCAATTTCAATTTGAGCAACAGAATAAAGTGTATCCCTAACTCTTTTCAAGAATCCCTTAGCTACAACATTGTAAAGAGGCCGTTTCACTGAAACTTCCCGATCGTGAAATCCCATATTAACCTATGGAAAAAATTAAAAGCGTGATTACTTATTAACCTATAATAATTATCTAAATATAGTTTTCACCATCAGAAAGTAGACGTCATATGACGACGATATGCGTTTTTAAAAATTTTCTCCTTCAATTTTAAATGTTTAAAGTATCTATATAAACTTTAATATTTCCACTTGATGAAATTTTATAGTCTTCTAACAAATACTTAAAATTTACGGAGACAATTTTAAAAAATGCATATCTTTGGCATCTGACCTCTATTTTCTGATGGTGAAAACAGCATTTAGATCATTACACTGTAAAAAAATTACTGCCAGTTTTCCGGTAGGAATCGGAAAAATAGTTGCCCTTATCGCGCCGGAATAATTTCCGACCCAGCTCGGAATAAAATCCGTAAAAATAAGGAAATAGTCAGTAAAACGGTATTTTACGGATTTTATTCCGAGCTGGGTTGGAAATTATTCCGGTACGATAAGGGCAACTATTTTTCCGATTCCTACCGGAAAACTGGCATTATTTTTTTTACAGTGTATATTAGGTGATGAGCAATCGTGCTTCTAAATTTTCCTATAGGTTAACAGGGGATTCCAAGATCGGGGGAGTTTTAGAAAAGCGGCCTCTTAACGATGCACAAAGTAAATATTTAAGCTGAACATGAAAAATAATAATTCACAATTACATCTTCGAAAATACGTAAATTTGTTTAAATATTCCGATAAAATATATTGCATAATACAAACATAATCAGTCGCTTTTATGTGATAATCACTGGCGAGAGGGACACTCAATCTGTTCATTAATGATGCCTCAAGAGAACACAAGTGCGATTTCAATCTGAATCCTGAGTGAGGAGGAGGGCCCTTTGCAGGGGTCGGAATCACACGATAGTTGCTATAGCGTAGAAAATAGTGCGTGGGGTACATTTCGAGTCTGACAACAAGGCAATATCTCTTGTATCGTGATTGCTCTTGACACTTCTACATTTGCCAACCTCCCCAATAAAGCCTGTCCAGCCCCTCTCATACCCGTTTTCCCCCCCATTTTTTTTTATTCTCCATCTGGTATTTCATAGTCTTTTTATCATGTTGTAGGAGTTGTGGATGTAATTCCTGCATTTTAATATTTTCTTGTTATCTTTTACTCAGGCAAATGGGAAAAATGGTGTCATTGCACATTGATAAATCGTGTTAAAAATAAGGTACAATAACGTAAAATGATTCTATCAACATGAATTAAGAAAATTACTGCATTTTTTCCAACTTTCTTAATATCGAGGTTTACCTATACATTTGTATAGCACGATCTACATCGAAAAATTATTTTTATAAGGAAAAAGAAAAATACTCAGAATTAAGCTAAGCATTTTTTTAAAATCAACAAATCGATGTTAGTCAGACATTAGTTATATTTAAGTAAAATGTTGGAGCAATATCATGCGATGTTCCCACAGGATATAAAACGAATATAATTAAAAAATTCTACAAATGCAGTCTATTAATCTTTTCCGATTGGTTGCTAAATGATTTGTAAATGTTATGACATTTATAATTTAATAATATTGGAGTGCTACAATTTGTTTACATCTTACAAAATCCAATTTTTCTTAGAACTGTATTTTATAAGATGTAAACATTAAGAAAGCAACATTATTAAATAAAAAATATTGATAAAATTCATTAAATAATTTCATCATGAATTGAATTTTGAAAGGTTTCTGTTAATTTGGTGTTTTTGGACGTTTCTACTGTTGTTTTTTCTTTATTTTTTTTTCTTAAAATAAAGAACATTTAAAACAGACCATAATCTAATAAAATCTGTAATTTTCGATCGATATAACTGATACTACTAAATTGAATAATGTCAAAATTTGTTTAACTATTATTATCTAAATTGGGAATTTAAAGATTTTAATTTTTCCCTAGAAAAAAAGAATTTACTCCTTAAGATACTTAACAGTTCTTTTTTTTTATCTGAAATAGAAAAATTAATCTTAGGGCTCAAACAATCAACAAAACTTTTATTTTTAGACGAATTTAATTGAGATAATACAAAAGAAAACTTTGCATAATTATTTCTTTAAAATTTTCTTACAACATAGTATTCAAGAAATATACTTAAATTTTGTTTTAAAGGAAGAAAAGCCCCTTAAAATGTGTTTCAAACAATATTTTCAAATAATTTTCCAAGAGATCATAATAAAATCCTGTTTAATGTTTGCCCAGGAGGCAACAGTCATCAGATAATTTTATAGCAGATTTTTCGGGCAAATAAAGTACTTTATGTTTTCATGGATGGATACTAACAAAAGGGTTTAATTTACTTCGAAATGTTCGCAGCTGCAAATATGGACTGACTCAATGTTTGAAAACGGATTAAACGCCTATTCCAGAAAAGTGAGTTCCTCATTATTATATATAGTTATGTGTTTAATCAGGTAAGCTTTGGCAATTATGAGAAAGATCGCTTTAGTGCAAGGGGAATTTATTTTACATGAAATGCTATGTATGTTTTCGTACTTTTCAAGAGCGCAGTAGTTATAAAACGAAATGGTTTTACGTATTATTTGGCAATTAGTTACCCCCCCCCCCCCCATAGAAACGATCTACTTTAATATTTTTCGTTTTAAAAGTAATGAAGGACGTAGATCAGCCGTACTCAACCTGCGGCCAGCGGCCGTATGTGGCCCGACGATCTTTTATGGGCGGCCCGTAATCCATATTTATAAAATGTATTTAGAAGTGCATAAAAGGTATATAAGACTTTCATTGTTTTTTTTTTTTTGTATGGATATTTTCATGAGAAGACAAAATCTGCCTTGTTATTTATAATTAATTTATAATTGTATTAAAACATCTTAAATGCCGTTTTTTAGCCAAAAATTATTTTTAAACATAGTTCTTATTGTGCTATGGTTGTGTGTATATATGTCTTAATCTTCAACTCTAGTCAAGTATTATTTAAAATAATTAAATTTGCGCTGTATTTTCCTACATAAAAGAAAAAAAAAAAAAAAGCTGCAATGAGAAAAAACCCGATTTATTAAAGAAAATCTCTGTTTTTTCTAACTTTGGAAATTCTATATAGTTATATAATTATATTTTATATTTATTATATAGTTATATTAGGGCCATTAAATTGTCGACTTCCATGATTCTCAAGAAAATTTACTGTTTGGTTGTTCTGGAGCACACATTTAATATATCCAGCATCTTTAAATATTCTGCCAATTGTCCATTGAAAGATTAAAGCATTAAATTTGCATTTTTAACCTTTGCAATAAATTTACGGCTGTTTTCTGGACAAAAATCTGCAAATTTATCAGACGATGTCAATCCATTAGCGTAAAATGTGTTCTTCAGTTGTGATTACCCCTTAAATAAATAATTTAAAACTTTTCAACACACGATTACCTGTTCTCAAAGTAGCTTCTTTTTTTCTTCTCTCAGATAAGCCCAATAACGATTTTGCTTAGAAATAAAAGTGTGTTACAAATTTTCATTTTCATAAAATTTTAAGTGTAATTTTACCTGTATAACAGAAATCCTATTTTCACGAAAATAAAATCATTGTACTCTGTCATTAAATTTGCTTATTTATTTTGTTTCAATATTAAAGACAAAGTGGTAACTACAATATTTATTTAAATTTTAAAATTTTTGTATGAAAAGAATTTTTACCAATTTTTTTGCTCCCTGTTATACTTTTTTGAGTTTTTTGAAATGATGTATTTCATTTTTTTTTTCAACTGATGAAGAGCATAGATTATATAACGAAAGTGTATTTTAAAAAGTAAAAATGAAGTAATCCAACATTTATTATTCATGAATGAAAAAAATGATGAAATGTTTTGAACAATGCTTGACTATTGGATTTTTTAACTGATAAAAAACATAAACAATATAATGAAAATGCATTGTAACACTAAAATAACAGAATAAACATGATAAGTTAACTCGAAGTTCCTTATTCCTGAAGAAAAATTGGAATTAAAATTATATTGAATATTGTACAAATTGATAAAAACTATGAATGATTCGAGTTCGTCTTTTTTTTTTTCTTATAAACTTTTTAAGGGGTAAAAACAGATACTTAGATAGAAATTTTTATATTACTTTAAAAAGTGGATTTTGTGATAGTCATAATTCTTGTAAGGGACCGTGTAAAAAACTGAAATATTCCTCTAACGCGAGAAAAGTGACAGAACTTTTAAAAAAATATATTTTGCGTATTATTACACTAATAGGTCTGAATTAAATGGGCCTTGGAACAGGTAATGTGTTATAAGTGTAGTTACACAGAAAACCGCGCGATTATGCTATATATCAATTTGCCTGCGGAAAAGAGAGCATATTCTGTGTGAGAATGAATTTATCCAATCTTTCCAATTTCTTCTACATTTTGATTGTTAAGGGTTCTATGCTTTATTTGCACTCTCTAAGATGCATGCAAAGCTAGGTTCTATAGTTTTATGTCAATATGGTTGAAAAATAAATAAATAAATAAAAATGCAAATCTTCTTTATCCTCTCCCGTGAAATGCAATAGTTTTGAGATGCGTTACTTTTCTCGCTAATGCTTCATTGCTTTCCAATAACGTTACATTTTTGTAAACTCAAATGGTACTTTATTTAGCAGGATAATGGCATATTTTGAATTCTAACGAAAATAATTATGGACTAGGCAAACATGACTAATTTTAAGTAAACTAACATCTTCGCTTGTTATTGTTAAAACCATAAATTGTTTAATTTTACAGTATGAATGTTGATATAAGGGGAAAAAAATCTTTAAAAATAAATAAACAGTTTATTTTGTATTTATATTATTTATCATTGACCAGATTATTGTTTATATAATTTTTTTTTCCTTGCTAAAAGTTTCAATTATTTTAAGTAATTTATGATAAATTCTTTAGGCATTCTCAACGGTATCGGTATTAATCCATTCTTCTCAAATGATTAATTCTTAATGAGCATACTTGCGAATTTATTTTGAATTCGAGAAAATAAAATGCTTCAGTGAAACATTCAAACCTTAACTTCTCCGAGAAAGTATAAATATGGATCAACCAGGCATGGAAACAAGAAGTAGTAAAAAAGAAAATTTAAAAATGAAAACTAAAACTAAACACGAGTAAAAGCAATACAGGCATCCCTCCATTAAGTATTATGCGGCTTACGTAAATTCGCAGTTACGTAATAAATCTCGAAAATTACAGTTATGAACACAATAGCGCGTTTGATATGCATTTACATACTTTTGATAATTATTTTATAAATAAAATATGCAGATAAAAACCAGAACCATAATATAGTTTTATATATTAGTGAGAGTTATATTTTTATTGGGATATACAATCAAATCTTTAACAAAAGAAACTCAAATCTAATTAAAATAAGACGAAAAATCTGGGGTTCAACAGTAACAATTATAATAGCTGAATTCAAACCAGAACGAAAGGTAATTTTAATGTTTCGATGGCGAGGAACGAGTGTTTTTTCCCCCTCTAGCTTCACCTGTTCGTTTAATGTAAGTTGAAAATTGTTTGAATCAATTCATCAATGTTAAATTTATAAATCCCGCATTCCATAAGAGTTTTTTTTTTTTTAATATTTATAAATAAGTCACTGTACTAAATTCTAAGTCGTTAAAAATTACTGTTGAATTCTATTATCGTTCTTATCGTTAATATTTGTATATATATAATAAATATTGCAGTTTCTTACGAAATGTTACCTCATCATTTCAGAAATTTGACTTACGTAAAATTCAAGTTACGTAAATGTTTGCGGAACGCATTACTTACGCAAGTCGGCGGATGCCTGTACTTATATTTTTAATTGGTGCATCATAAAACAGGAAAGAAGAAAAGAAAGAAAGAAGAATGCAAAGCATAATCCCCCCCCCCCCCCACACACACACAAAGCTCTTTCAGGAATCTGTAAGATTTGTTTTATCAAAGTAAGTCAATAATTTATTAAGATGAAAACGAACGTAAAAGGTTTTTAACCCTTTAATGTATGATTTTTTATTTTGTTCGGAAAAAATCAGTTTTTATTTTTACCCGACTGCTAAGAAAGGTTATGTGTTTCACGCGTATCTGGGTAAGTGGATTTCTTTATACCCTCGAAACATCCCAACGGGTGGATGGATTTTAATGAATGAGGTCTCTATCAATTCGTCTTAACCGTCCGATGGTTATACGCTAGATTTTGTTTTTATAAACTGAAAATGGCGGCCGTAAAATACAAAATGGCGGTAGAGACGAAAAAAATTTTTACGCACCCTATTGGGTGGCATATCATTGGATAGATATTTCAAATTGAAGACTATGTTTCATTGACTATTTTACAGTCAGAAGCTCCGTTTAAATATTACACAACTTGGAAGTTGTGTAGGTAGGATCTCTAGCTTTACTGCAACTCTAACCTTCATAGACATATTATATAGGCCTCATTAAAACAGTGTTTATAGATAGGAACTAATAATTAAACACAACTTAAAAGTCATCAATAAAAGTAAATTAAAAAAATAATAAAATAGGCAAGTAATATAAAAAATAGTTTTACATTGATGAGAAATAATTAATTAGTTCGCTTTTTACGCAGTGGTGGTTTTTGATTTTCTAAATTTAACTTTTACTTGTTAATTATTTACTAGAAAAATAATGAAAAAAAATTATTGATGTTTCTGTTGGACATAATGTCACTTCTGAGTTACATTACAAAAATTGCTCAAAAAAGGATATAGTTACTTTAAAGTGTTTACACTGCACAATAACAACTATTCAACGATATAATAATTTTTATAATGCTTTTAATAGTTTGCAGAATTAATAATGACTACCTTATAAAAATAGAGAAAAACGTCAGTCGAGCACTTTGCAAGCGGTATCAACAAAAGATGTTATAACCTCCCCGTGATAACAAATCAGAACAAAAACAGACAACACGACCTTACTTGCATGTTATCACACGTTCGTAACACGTATTATAGTTCACCAAAAGACCAATAGAAAGCGCCAAATGGCAAAAAAGGGTCATGTAACTCTTGAGTTACATCTATGCATCTATGGTTTAAGGCTGTTCTTAACTGCTCTGTTCACCAAGCGTAAAACGTTTTTACACATTTACAAATTAATTTTTTAACGGAAAGATATAAAATTGGAAAGCCTGACCATGGAAGCCATTTGGAATCGAACTGTTTTTTCCATTTTTTGATCAATCCATTACTTATTGAGTTAGAAGCGTTTTGGATCACGTGACAAACCCGTTTTTCGCCCGCTCTTGAGTGCTTTTTCTTCCTTCGCGAGGAAATTCGGTTCAAAATGCCTACTTTGACCCTCTTTTCTGAAAGATCTATTGCGTTTGCAAAAAAAAAAATGGAAAAAACAGCTCGATGACATAGTTTCTGAGCAACAACATCAGCTAGTTTCATGCATTTTCGAACAAAAATAAATTAAAAGTTATGTCAGGAAGTTGCCCTTTTGATTTGAGAACACCCTTAAATAAGAAGAAGGATAATTTTAATCGATACATAATTTATGTATTGTGTTTATCTATTTAAGAAATTTTTATGAATAACTCTTGAATGATTAAAAATAAATACTATCACAGCCATAGTTAGATGCGATGCAGTTTTAGACAAGCGATGGAAACAATGTACCAGAATGCTTTAAAAAAAAAAAAAAAAAAAAAAAAAAGTTTCAGGCCTAAATTTTGTCTTTATTTCTGAATCAAATTTCTTGACTTTAATTTTGAATGAATTAATGGTTAATTAAAAAATATAATTATAGATTTCCCATCACTTTTATATTAACATAATTAATCATCCATTAAAATTCTTATGAAATTCTAACTCATATATCAATATATTATGGGTTATGAAAAAACAACGACTCTAAATGATGATATAATCCTTTATTTACATCTTCCTTAAGTCAACAGCTGCGTGATTAATAATATGCTAATTTTTACCTAAAGCTAACTCTTGTTTTATTTTTATTTTTCGTTTCTGACACATTTTCGTTCTATTTTTAAAAATGAGCTTTATACTATCTGCTACTTTTAATGAATTAAATTTTCATAACTAACTCGAGAATGGATAAAAATAAATGTATAAGTGATTATATAGATATGATACATTTTAAAACAAGTGACAGAAACAATATACCAAAACGTTCTTTTATTTGAAGAAACATTTTGCTATCAGTCAAGCTTCAATTTTGTGAACATTTCTGGTTCAAATTCTCTGACTTTGAATATTAATTAATTAATTATTAATAAAATAACATTAGATATAGATTTTCAATCACCTTTATATCAACATAATTAATATACCATTAAAATTCTTATGAAATTCTACCTCGGATCAGGAAAATATCATCGGTTGTGCAAAAACAGCCACTCTAAATGATGATATAATCATTCATTTATATCTTGTTAAGTCAACATCTGCGTGAATAATAATATGCTAATTTTTACCTAAAAGTAACTCCTGTTTGTTTTTTTTCGGTTTTGCATTTTCATTCCATTTAAAAAAATGACTTTAATAATATCTGCCACGTCACTTGCATTAAATGCGTTACTTATAGTTTAAAAATCTTCTAAAAGTTTTATAATGCAAACAGAAATTTAATTCTTTAAGTAAGTGTTTTTAATGATTTATATGAAAACAAAAATAATAAGAAATTTCATATTTATTTTAATATAAATTTGTACTTTTATTTCTGGTAATATTACAAAATAATTTTAGAATTTGAAAGGAAAGTATTTGTTTTTTAAATCTTTTAAGACATTTGATTTTTTGATAATGTAGATAAACTCTTTCACAAAGAAACAATTCTTTTTTTTTCTCCCAAAAAGAATCCGCGAAAAAATTAGAGGATCATCACTCAATTACTATGTATCGTTACTATAATCGTTTCACTATGTATTTTATCTTTATTACTATCGTTTATTAACCTTTTTAGGTGCGTTCGTAATTATACAAATACGTATCACCAATAGTCGTCGTTCAGTCGGTCTGTCTGTCCGTCTGTTCGCATATAACAGAGCAAAAACTACTCGACCGAATGGTCTGAAATTTTAAATATATAATTTTTGCAAAATTTTGTTTTGTCATTTCAAATTTTATGAAAATCAGATGTATGGTTTAATTACAGGGACAGTCAAAAGTTTTCCGTTACATTACGGCCAATGGGAATAAATTATTGCAAGTGCATTTTAATTATGTTACAGCCTTCCGAATGGTCTGAAATTTGAAATATATAATTGTTGCAAAATTTTGTCGAGTCATTTCAAATTTTATGAAAATTGGATGCATAGTTTATTTACAGGGACAGTCAAAAGTTTTCCTTTACATGACGCCAATGGGAAAAAAAAGTGCATTTTAATGATGTTACAGCCTTTCGAACAGAATGAAATGGATCTGCACTTATTGAAGTGCACTAAAATATACATTCAGTACAATATGCGGCTCAAAAAATAATTATAAGTTTGACGTGCAATTTCCAACTTGTTTTATACGGAAAGGTAAAACATTATCAATAGCTAAAAATGATCTCAATGTATAAGTTTGAAAATTTAAATGACAATAAAACGACTGACATTCTTCTAAAAATTCAGCCATAGGTATAAGTTAAAACTGAAACTTTTGTTGCCAGCAATTTTTTAACTGTTATTTATTTATTTTGTTTTTATTTAGAGTTTATTTAAATTTTACACATTATGGAGGAATTTTATTTAAGTGACGGACTTTAATACAATTAATTTTTTTCAACTTATTTATAATATTTCATAATTGCAGTATTTTAATTCTTTTTCTTACTTTCTTTTACCTTTTTTTATGACGCGCTAGAAAAAAAAAAGAAAAAAGTTTTAATCTATATTTTCTTTTGTCTTTGATTATTCCTTTTTAGAAGTACTTTATAGTCACTTCAGATATGAAGTTAGATTATTTTTCTGAGGTTAAATCATCAAAACAACGATGCTTTCGACAGGATTCACATTCTTAACGTGACAAGCCAGAGTCAATGTGATCGCTCAAATTTCATAAACTACCTTTGAGTAATAATAATAATAATAATAATAATAATAATAATAATAATAATACAGTAGAACCCGGCTAATCCGAAATTCCGGTTAATCCGAACCGATTTTATTTGCGCAAATTATTTTCGAAAGTTTTATTTTCGAAAACTACTAGACTTGAAGCATGCCGTATTATGAAATTTTTTCGGATTGCAGGATGAATGTCGGAGAAAACGTGTAGAAGTTAGAATTAATCAAAAATGGCAGTAAAGCATGTTTTTTATTCTTTAAGCAGCTTTAATTAAAAAAAAAAAAACTCAATAATGTAAAAGTACAATATATGCACACGAATATAAAATGAAAACGTGCACTGTAGGCCAACTCGTAGAAGCCACACCTTAAAAAAATATCGAATATCAGTTTGTTTGCCAGTCACTATAAAATTATTTTCTAAAATGCAAAAAGTATTTAATTGAGGTGATAAAAATTTATTCTTCCTTTCAACAGTTTGATTTCGCAAAAAAATATCTACAGAAATATTTTTTTCTTCCCCCTCGTCGACATGGTGACTGAGCTATTTATAAATTCGAGATTTTGAACCATTTGTAATAGGTTCTTACGTAATTCCTCTTTCTGAAGTTCCATTGGATTATTAGAAATATCAGGAGTGATTAAACAAGAAATATTATTTTTTTCCGAAAGTCGCGCCGGATTATCCAACACAGCATGCCGGACCTTAGGATGCCGGATTAGAGGATTTTTACTGTACTACTGTGTACTTATATGTTATATTTTTTTAGCACGTATCTTCTTCTTTTCTATTTTTATGGGAATTTCAGGCAATTCGAATTTTTTGTGATCCGAACACGCACCGGTCCCAATTAAGTTCGGATCAGCGGGGTCCTACTATAATAATAAATGAAACAAATTTTGGATTTTGCGACAAGTACCCTCATTTGCAGTTTAATAAAAACAAGAATGTATCATGCATAATATATAATTGTATTAAAATACAACATGTTATGATTAGATTTTTAAATATCCTGTTTTCACTATTTTGGTGAAAAGCATAGAATGATTAGTGAGGAGTTCTAACCGAATGTGTTTATGATCCATAAATTGGAAGTTTTTTTTTTTTTTTACTGTGTGCTTTTCTTGAAAACAGCAAGGGTGAAAACGGAAATCAAACGGCATCCAAGGGAAAAGCAACTAGGCATGCTGTTTTCCACTGGGTAATTGTCTGGTGTTTAGTTAATAAAATTTTAGCAGTTTTATCGTCATATTTAGGCAACTCTTTTTCTGGGAACAGCCATATTGACCCTTAACATCCCTTGTTATTCTTGCCAAAAGAAATCTGCCAAACATACTGAGCCGGCTAGTTTAGGAAAATAATTGGATATATGCACGAATTTTCTCTCATCTTTAGTGATTCAAAACAATTTAAATTGTACCTTTTCCTAAAATACTTTCACACAGTTTTCAGAAAAAAAAATTAAAAATCATAAGCAGCAGGGTACAAAACAAATAGAAATAAAATTTTACTGGCTTTCTCTATAATTTTCGACGCTGCCTGAACTGATTTTATGACTTGATTCGTCGGAGAACTTTACGAAAAAAAAAAAAAGGGATTCCATGAAACTCCGCCTTTGGGAAGACAAAATCGATTAGAGCGAAGAAAATATATTGATTATTTTAGGTCAAGAAAACAAAACCTGTTAGGGAGTGTTTTCTTTTTCCTTTTTTCTGTATTTGTCTTGAGCAATAGTTTTGCCAACGGTTGACAGCGTTAACGAGTTGATGAGTCGATGATTTTTGGAAGTGGCGTGCATCCAGATCATTTGGGGGTTTCTGACCTTTTCCAAGACTTTTAACATGAACAACTGCTCGAAATTAAAACGGTTTTGAAGTCAGTGAAGGAGAATATTGGATTGTTGAACTTCTTGACATTTTAAAGTGGGTTTTGAGCTGCGAGAAAATAAGTAGTCGGGTGGTTTACTGCGAATAAAATAGCGAAAGACGATTTATTGATAATGCCTTTATCTTATCAATCTGGATTTAAAAAATGGCTTTAATTATTTTGTAGATAATCATTTGACTTCGTGATAACATACTAGGTATGGTTTACACATTTTTTTTTTTTTAATTTCTCCTTGTAAAAAAAAAAAAAAAAAAGGAATAAGTATCTATATTATACAGGGCAAACCTCACTGTTAAAAATGTTGCAGCATTCTGGCAGGTCATTCGACCGTTTTTTGAAAAAACGGTTTCATAACCATATTTTAACTATATTCTGACCATAAAATGGCCAATAATATGGTCAAAATAGTGTTAAAATTACGGCTGTGTAACCGTTTTTGGAAAAAACGGTCAAATGACCTGCTGGAATGCTGCAAATTTTTAACAGTGCTGTCCCTGCGTAACGCTGACGTCATTTTGACGGTGGTTTTGAATACAGACGATTAAATATAAGACTGTATTGAAAATTTTGAATGCTCCCCATTTCCACGCTCTTGGGTCGATTTTGCCCATTTGCAATCCCCGCCCAGATATTAGCCATCTCAAAATTTTTGGCGAGTTTGAAGACGATCCGTGCATAATTGCGATTTTTATCGTTTGGATAAAATTTAGTACATACATATAAATACATACGTATACTTTTTAGGTGGAGTGATTTTGGGTTCCTGTGGTCATATAATGAAAAGTTATGAAGGAATTTTTCAAAAGTCGCACCATGGTAACGGCTGCAATAGATAGTATTTCTTATGAAATCTACCTAAAAGTGTAATATCGATGTCGAGGCAAATGGAAAATGTTGCACACTAAGATCCGGTGTTTAACTCTAGATTTATATACATTTTAATATCTGGCTTTTATATACAAAATTTACATCGCGAATTCACATACACGGAAAAAAAAAATAAGACCTAAAACGCGTAGAAAAATACCCGAATTGGGTAGAAAGGTTCTTAGGTATGAGGTTACCCAATTTGGGTCCATATGCCTGATTTGGTTACCACTGTGCATCCACTCTGGGCACTGTTAAATACCCATTTTGGGCTTTAAAAAGAAATAATAATAATATATATATTTTTTAAATCCCAAAATGTGTACTATTTAACAGTGCCCAGAATGAATGCACATAGGTAACCAAAACAGGCATATAGGACCAAATTGGGTAACCTCATACCTAAGAATCTTTCTACCCAATTCGGGTATCTTTCTATCCGTTTTAGGTCTTATGTTTTCTGTGTATAATACGACTTTCAACAGCATCACATAACAGACATAACAATTTATTATGATTTATTTCCGAATTAGAATACTTCTGTTGAGATTAATCAAGTGTTGCCCTTTTATTTAAAAAAATTAACACAAAAAATTTAAAGTTTAAACATTGTATTAGATGGCATCTTACAAAACTTCACTAATTATCTTTTTAACACAAAACTATTTAAAAACAGCATAGAATTTCGACATTTTAAAAAATTGCAACTTTTCATAACAATCTTTAGGCTTTTGCCATTTATATGAGTTGTAATTTTCCAATTGAGTGAAAATGTGTCCATGCCAGGATTTCAAACAGGGACCCTTTGCTTAAGGCTGTTCTCAACTGCTCTGCTGAAGCGCAAAACGTTTTGACACATTTATAAAATTCCTTTTTTAACGGAAAGGTATAAATTGGAAGGCCTGACTATGGAAGCGATTTGGAATGGAACTGTGTTTTTCATTTTTTTGATAAATAAATTACGTATTGAGTTATAAGCGATTTTGATCACGCGACAAAGACGTTTCAGCCATCCTTGAGTGATTACTCTTCTTTCGCGCAGAAATTCGGTTCAAAACGCTCACTTTGGCACTATTTTCTGAAATATCTGTTGCGTTTGAAAAAACAAAACAAACGGAAAACACAGTTCGATTACATAGTTTCTGAACAACAACACCTGCTAGTTTCACGCATTTCCTAACAAAAATGAATTAAAACTTATGTCATAAAGTTGTCCTTTTGGATTTGAGAACAGCCTTAAGCTGTTAATACTCTGCTAACTGAGCTATCAGTTGAAAAAATTACAGCTCATATGATTTATTTACCAATTAGGATAATTCTGTAAGATTAATCAAATGTAGCCATTTAGTTTTAAAAAAAATAACATAGAAAGTTTAAAGTTTAAACGTTGTGTTATAGGCCTGGACACATTTTCACTCAGTTGGAAAATTACAACTCATATGATTTATTTACCAATTAGAATAATTCTGTTCAGATTAATCAAGTGTTGCCATTTAGTTAAAAAAATTAACATAAAAAGTTTAAAGTTTAAGCATTGTGTTTTAGGTGACATGTTACAAAACTTCACCAATTATCTTTTTAAGAAAGTTAAACTAATTTCAATCTAAAGTAGAATAGTTTTGATAGGAAACTAGAGTTTTTCGGATCAAACCCGAGAACCATCTCTGATGCGTTAAAATGCCGTCCTTATATATATATGTATATACATATTATTAATATTAATATTTAATAAATCATTTAAGCATTTTTCTTATAATGTTATTAATTTATTAAAATATTTTTAATTATCACTTATATATCTCTAGAAAGTATATGCTTTAAAGCATAATCCAATAATAGTTATAAATATTTAATTAATTACATACGTTACTTTTTATTACAAAATAATTTATTTTAATAATAAACTCAACAGATGGCAGCAGTATCTGTAATTCCTTGGACAAAGGGGAATTCATTTTTAAATGTACTATAGAAGAAGCTGGTCCAATATTTTGCAGTTTGTACCTGACGATGCTGTGCATTACTACTTCATGGTTCATTATCCTTTAAAAAACTTTTTTGGCAACAGTTGCATTTAATATTACCCTTGTTTTTATTAGACCTAATTGGTTACAGAGGATCTCAATGTGGTAATATTTTTTTTTTCCAATCCATTTACAGCCGTACTTATTTTTTCATATAACTGTTTTTTTATTTATTTTTTGGTTTTATTGTGTGTTGGTAGCCCTAAATTCGTATTATTTATCTTTTTTATGGCTAACACGAAGATTAAACCACGCACTTTATTTGTGGTACCTAGGTATTTGGGGCCTCAGGATTCTACCCCGGTTCTACAAATTTCCATTTTATTCCTTTAATTCTTTTTTTTTTTTTTTTTTACTATGTTTCTTTGTGGTAGTTTGTAAATGCTTTTAATGGTTATGTATATATACACATTCACATTAGTTGTTGATAATTTATATTGGTTTATAATGGCTATATATATACATATTATATATATATATATATATATTTAAAGATAATATACAAGATACCTTTAATAAGAATTAATGTTTCAATATATATATATATATTTATTAAAAAAAAAAAGCAGTTTTTTTTACCATTTTTTTTTAAACCATTGTCAGAAATTAACTTTATAGTTTTAGTGAATTACCTCTATGGTTACATGCTTTTTATCATAAACATAATCAGAATCCTTCAAAATACCGCGCTTATTGATGTAAAAGCCATTATAAATTCCTCGTAAAAAACGGAAGTGATTATTGTAGTATATATAAAAGGAAAAATTATAATTGGATGGTCGTACACCAGTTCTCAAAGCCTATAAAGTAAAGGATTCTACTGGATTTACGAATAAATATATTGTTTCGTTGCCAGATCCAATTAATAGCACTTTTCATTTACTAAAGAATTCAAACGATGCGTTTTTAAGAATCGGGCACTTGCACGCAATTCCAGTTATTGACGCGGAAATTTTGAACTACAATCATCATTGTTCATTCACGACTGTTTGATTATTTTCAAATAAAACGAAACTGAATAATGAGCTCTTTAAACTTATGTTAACGAGTAACAAGTTCAATTGGCAAAAATCATGTGAAATCGTCTTAGTTTGTTCAGTACGTTATTCGAAACCAACGAAAATCTTTTGTTAAAGATTATTCGTTTTTATTTTTATTCATTTAAGCGAATAATTTTATTAACAAGTATGAATAAATAAATAAATAAATATATATTAATACAAGATTTATTAACAAGTGGACGTGTAAAATAATTAACTTACATAAATTTGACAGTGAACCAATTTAAAGTTAACCATCATAAAATATGCTATCAGAAGCTCCAAATTTCAATTTTCATGTGAAATTTTTAGTTCATTCAGATATAGTCTTTTATTGTTTATTTATCTTGGAATAAGCTAATTATACATGATCCCAAAACAAATAAATAAAAACTACGATTTATCTTTAAAGTTGAAAAGAATTTAAGATAAATTATATTTTAAATGTAATCCAACTTATGAAAACTTGCCATTGCTTCACTTTTAGTTAAATAAGAAGATTTTTAACTTCAAACTATGGTAATTTTAAACGCAAATTCAATTGAATAAATTTTAGTAAAGTAATTTTCAAAGAACACACTGGAATCTTATACACGGAGTTTTATCACTTTTTCTTCTACCGTAGCTACACTTTTCAAAAATGTATACCATCTTCAAATACTATACCTATCCAAAGTCAGGATAGACAAATTATGTCATAAAATGATCAGAGATTTTCATAATGTATTTTTAGTTACTAGATTTTCTCTTTATATACATATATGTATATCTGTCTAAATTTATTTTACAATTCATAAAAAAACTATTTTTTTTTTTTTTTTTTCTGATGAACTTACAAGATTCATAATTATTTTCACAACACTTAACGTTGTACAACATACTTTTTTCGCCGATTCAGCAGAGTGAGAAGTTCACTAATAAAACTCCATAACACCTCCACACTCTCTCTTTTTTCGACAAGAATGTAATTTTCATAAAAAGAAAATTGTGAAGTACTAAGCATAGCTGAATTATATGCAATTATGAAAGACAAAAAAGATAATAAATAAATATATAAATAAATAAAAAATAAATAAATAAATCTTAGATTGTTGATTGTTTAAAATTGTTACTATTCAACCACTTTAATGTTTATTGAAACATTTTGAAGCATCATAATTCTATGATGACGAAATTAGAACGATACAAATTAAAACCAAAGTGTAAAAGGCAGAATTTTCAGCCAAAAGAAATAAAAAAACGAAAATTATATATTTATGAACACGAGAAGCAAAAAATTTTAGGACATGAAGTATTTTCCTAAGGTAAATTTTATGTTTTATTTTATTGCTAATTCATTACGAAGTAATAAATGGCTCTTCCGACTATTAGGTATTGATGCATAAGCTGATAGCTTTTGTCTTTTATTATTACCATTAAATTTAATAGAAAATTTTACTTATTTAATAGCAGATTTTAGTGATTAAACAAGGCATGATGTTCTGCTAAATTTTATTGGTAAGGAAAAAAGTGTAAAACTTGGCAGCTATGTGGAGGCACGTGTATTTCAATTTTTGCCATCGAAATTTTTTAAATTACTCCACGCATATTAATTATATTTATAGATTTCGTATGCGTTTTAAATAATATATTAAGTTTATTATTTATAAAACACAACATATAGGGCTTTTTCTTTTATATTTCTAGAGCTGAAACTTTGTAATTTTGATCTGGATAATGAATTAGCACTCCATGTTAATCCATTCATTTTTATTTTCCACTGAAGAAAAAAAGTTCGATTAATTTGATTATATACTTTTCCTGATTTTGCTATTATCTTTCTTTTGCTTTCATTGACTATCAGCTTCTTTCAACGCATGAAAGCAATATTGTTTTTCAAAGAAAAAAAAGGTAAGATTGTTTATATGTTTTAGTTTGTTACGGATTTCATGGAAACATTTGCAAATTTTATGAGTTTCTTTCACGAACTATTCAAAATACCTTATTATAATACGAGGCATGTGCGATATTTCTTTGTTCATTTTTAATACAATGAATGCACTTATTTGTGTCAGTCATTAGCAATAGCTATGTTTTTATTAATAATCTGTCTATAAAGGATGCATAAAAAGAATCTATTGTGTGGCCATTAATTAAGTTTGAGATAAAATAAATAGGATTTACAAGGGAGTTCTTTTACGGTGCTGCAATAATATGCAGCTAATGATACTGAGCTATGCTTTCAGAAGTTTGTGAAAAGTTTGCTGCTGAATTTCTCTTTTAGAATAATGATTTATTATTCGCATTTAAAGAACCAAATACTTTTGTTAACAAAACTCAAAAGAATGCTAATGGTTTGTTTATTACATCAGGTTTTACACAATTCATAGGCGTCTCAAAACTTATAGTACACTCGAAAATTGGGAGGAGTGAAAAGTTCAGTCTATTGACAGGCATTTTCACTCTTTTTGAAGTGAATTTTATAAAAATTCACTCCTTAAAGAGTGGAATTTTCCACTCCCTTCAAATGAGCGAAATACACTGGTTTCCAAAAATTAAGGAAAAACAACAAAAGTAGCCATTACTCAAAATGTTACAAGTAGATTTTAATAAAACTGATCCACAATGTACAACACATACTAAGGTATAAAATAACACTAAAAGAAATTACCAGACGATTGTGGTGTTTCAGAAATTAACACAATTATAAAATAAACAAAATAAAGGTGTTAGTTTGGTATAGGAAAAGTGTCTTTAATATGGAGTATGATCACTCCTAGAAGGAACACAGCACATACTGCGATGTGTGATACCGTCAATAATGCGATCGATAAGTTCGCTGGGAAGTGCGAGCCATTGCTCTTGTAAAGCAGTTGTAAGCGTGGCATGGGCCTGAAGAGGGAGATTTAAAGCAGTGACACATTTTCTTAAAGCATCCCAAACATGCTCGATAGAATTCAAGCCCAGAGATCGCACTGCCCATACCATGCTCTGAATTGTTTGGTGCTGAAGATAATCTTCTACGATGTGAGCCCTGTGTGGTCTAGCGTTATCGTCCTGTAACAGGAAATTATTACCTATTGCACCGGCGTAAGGGCGCACATAAGCATCAAGAATGTCATCTCTATAGACGTAAGCATTCACAGTTCCACGTCGAAAACCATGGAGGCCTGTTCGTCTGCCCAAAGAGATACCATCCCAAACACAGACACTGCCTACTCCATACGAAACTCTTTTACGAATGTTTGTTGGATAACAGCGTGTTCCCTGTTATCTCTAAATCAAACAATGTCTACTATCGCTTTGGAGGCTAAACTAAAACTCATCTGAGAGCATCAAGAGAGCACGCCTCCATTGATCGGCCGTCCAGTGGACATGTTGACGTGCCCCCTAAACGTTCCCCCCGGTGACATGAGGTGAGCAGCACACAAATGGCTGGTCGCCTCGCATAAAGACCACCTTCAGGAAGCATTCTACGTACAGTAGACGTTGATACTAACCTTCCCGTGGCTACAGCAAGAGAGGCTCTAAGATGAGAGGGGTTGCTGTTCTATTCTTTCATACACATAACGGCAAATATCGGTCATCGGTGCTTGTCGTAGCTCTTGCCCGTCCTTGGCTAAACCTTCTGGAGGCCGAAACTGTGGTTTGAAATTGTTTCCAAAGTCTATGAGCAGCAGAAGGACTCAGATTTAGCCATCTGGCTACCTTTGTCTGACTTTGGCCTACATCCAATCTTCCAATAGCTCTATATCGCAGTTATGCGGACAAATGATACCTCGAGGTCATTCTAATGAATTGGCTATCTCAGTTTTCTTATCTCATAATCGCAGCGACACCAGCAGCCGTACTTTCTCTAGCATGCATTTTTATGCTCCGCACAGATGACGTAATCCGATTGCAGCGCCACTAATTTGCATTTTTTAATTTTAATCAGCATCATTTAGTTAACAACATATCCAAATTTCATACGGATAGGTTTATTTTTGAACGAGTTATCGCTCTTTTTGTGATTTTTCCTTAATTTTTGGAAACCAGTGTATTTCACTCCATTGTCAAGAGTGAAATATGTCACTCCGTTGCCGAGAGTGAAACATCTGACGAGGGTGAAAAACTGGCATTATACACTTAAAAAAATTATTTCCGTTCAACTTTGAACCAATATATGGTGTAAAATAATGAAATGCACTAAAATATGTCACTTCTTAATTTTCAAAAACTCCATTTCATAACGCAACCGTGGAAATTACTCTGATTTCATACTAAAATGCACTCCTTTTCAGGAGTGAATAGTCACTCACTCCTCTGAAAGAGTGACTAGTCACCCTTGCTTAGAGTGAACATTCACTCTAAGAAGGAGTGAGTATGTTGTATGTATTGGTATCACTCATCAGCCAATCAGAACAGCAAGTCTACAACGGTTTTTTAAGATAAGAGAAAGATGTCCTCCATTTTAAGATTAAAATATACGGATATATCTTAAAGAGATAAAAACTACTTTTTACATTAAAAATGTTTTTTCAAACAATAAGAACAGTACATGTGTAGTCATTTCTTTTATTTTTCTATTTCCTTCTTTTTTCTATTTCCTAGATGAAATTTTTATAAAACATACGAAATCTATTTAGCTCATATTCACAAAATACAATATATACGCGAATAAAAAATTTAAATTAAATATGCCTCATCATGTCGTTCCATAAATACGCTTTGTATTAGTATCCGTTTTTCAGCAATAGTGAAAGAAAATTCGAAATCATGGTTAAGTTAAGGAATATGTTTAAAGGAAAAATATATACATATTCCAGCGACTATAAAATTCTACACTCCATGTTCATATTTAATAAAACAATAACAAATTACAACACATAAAAAAAAAAAAAGTTACACGTTCTTATTACTTAGATTAAGCTTAGAACTTATTTTTTAAAAAATGTTAGTTGGTGAGCATTGTTTTTTAAGTGGAAAATTTAAAATTATTTTAGAAGAATAGGACTCTGCAAGATTAGATTTAAATTAAATAGCAATGAATACTGAGATCTAAATGTTTAAAATTTGAATTACACATCTAAAAAAAAGAACATAATTAACGTACATCACGAGAATTATTAAAATACTAAATACAACTTAATGAGTACCTGAAAAGAAAAAATAATATTAACTTAGGATTTCGGTTAATTACGTGTCCTTATGGGCATTTTAAAACTATTATATACTTATAAGGCATGCTATGAAAGCAAACAAAAGGGATAAGATTGGAATAAAATATTTTAGTTTATTTCTGCCAGTAATATAATTTAATTCATATGTAACTTTAATTGAGTTTTTCCTTAAAAGTTCAATTAGTGTTACAAGTTATGAATTAAATAAATATTGTAATAAAGTATTTTATTCCAATCTTTACCACGCTTGTATCTATTTTCATTGCATGCTCTAAAAGACGTGATTCTTTTAAAATGCCCATAAAAGCAACGTATAAAAAGAATTCACTCCATAAAAAATGAACATTCACTCCTATGAAAGAGCGACTATTCACTCCTACAAGGAGTGAAAAAACGCACTCCACTCCGTTAACAAGAGTAAATAGTCACTCCTCCGAAAGGGTGATTATTTAACCCTGTTTAGAGTGAATATTATCTTCACAGGAGTGAGTATTCACTCTTTCAGAGAGCCAACAAATCCACTTTCGCTCAGAAGGAATAGTCACTCTAAAGAGGTTGAACATATTTTGACTTTGCGATAGAGTGACTATTCACTCCTTTTTATTTAGAGTGTATTCCACCTTCCCTGTGTTTTGAAGGTTCATAGGAAGTTTTGAAGCCTACACAATTCATAAGCGTCAGAATATTTTTAGTACTCTACCTTCCCCGAGTTTTGAATGCTCATGTGAAGTTTTGAGGCCTACACAATTCATAGGCGCCACAATACTTTTAGTTCGCCACCTACACTGTGTTTTGAATGCTCATGTAAAGTTTTGAAGCCGACCTTAATTAAAAATTTTAAATAAAAACAGAAAATTGAGGTTAATCAAATTTATTTTTCTTTAAAAGACATTTTAATTCAAAATACAGGTATGTATTTCAATTTCTCCAACGATTATTGATTTTTTTTTCTAACATTTATTAGCAAAATTTTTCCAGTTTTGAAAGAGGAATCTTCATAATATACAGACTACACTAATACTCTTTTATTACAGTTTGAATATTCTTTTGTAAACTCTAAATTCAATTAAATTCTATATGTTAAATTATTTGCGGAATTCGATGCTCTTTTTCGTGAAATTCTTATCTGGAAATTTTACTTTTTGGTCATTGACTCTTTGTTTCTAATTACTTAATGTATATATTTTTTTCTTTTTCTTTAGTTTTTTTTATATCATATAACCTATTTATTTCTTTATACTAATTTTCCCTTTTTTTTAATAAAAATAATTAAAAAAAATGTCCATTTTTGATAACGGCTACAATTGTGTTCCATTTACTTTTTATTTCTGAGTTAGTTTAAAAGATTGTGAAGGTGATAATAGAAGTTGACTGGTACGAACTAAAAGAGACATTATTTTGGAAGAACCTAGTAGTACTTCAGTTACATACACACACACACAAAAAAAACCCTTTCTGGTTACAGTTGAAAAATAACATAAAATCCCTTCAATTTTAAATCTAAACTATCAAAGTCTACATCTATCATAAGGTTTGTTTATTACCAATTTGTTGCTTTTAAACTCTAAAAAATAATACTGATCGGAAATTACCCCGGGTGTTGGAGTAACATTCAATATAGTTCCCCAATTTTATTTATTTTGACAATATTGAAGCTAACATACTTATTTACAACTTTAAAGTGTCTGTAACCCAATTTACAAAAAGATAAAAAAAAAAAAACAAACAAACAAACAACAACAACAAAAAAAAAAAAAAAAAAAAAAAAAAAAAAAAAAAAACGAAAGAAACCATAGAAAAGAAAAAAAGAAAAGAAAAGAAAGGCTTTTCTGTAAAGAGGAGGAAGATCTTTGTAGATGTGTACCTTTTTTTTTAAAAAAAAAAAACCTACCTTTGTTTAAGTAATTTCGTTTAAACTTAAGTTTACAGATTAAAGAGCGTCACCCCCCCCCCCCTTTTAAAGGAACTAGATTATATTTAAGGAAAAACTTGATTTAATCATTAAAAAGTAAAGTAATTGAAAATTTAATGCTTTATATTTAAAATAAAATAAAAATCACTTTTTTGAAAAAATAAATAAATGAATGAGGTGATCAAGAAAAACCCCAGATGTGAAGTGGTTAGGAATTATACTGGATTGCCTTTAACTATAATAATTAATATTCAAAACGATTATCACATATACCCCAAGAATTTAATGTATGACTGATTAGTAATAATGGGATATGAAAATAGTCAAAATGTTAAATGTGTATAATTTACTTACATTCTAGTATATATATATATATATATATATATATAACCATTAATTAAACATAACCTACCACCATCAAAAACCGTAATATTATGAATTAAAGCTGTAAGTATAAAAAAAGTGCCAAATAATTTATTATAAGAATTATTATGGAAGAAAAAATAAGAAAGTGGACACCGACAAATAATGGAAAAGCTTATATATTGAATTACGTTTTCAAGGGCACAGAATTCCATGATATAAGCAATATGGTTGTTTTCTGTGAGAAATATATATATATATAAACTTTTATATGGATACAAGAATAAAAATAAATTTGTTATTGTGGCTTACGGTAATACATTTTTGTATTAAGAATAGTCTAATGAATCTTTAATTTCTTATCTGTTCCAGGTTCGATAAAGTTTGGACAGTTGTAGCATTAAGGTAAGTTTATAAAAGATAAAAAAAAAAAAAAAAAAAAGAAACCTTTATCGCTGTGTGTTCAGCAATATAAAATATTTCTAAAGGTGTTATTATTATTATTATTATTATTATTATCATTATTATTATTATTATTATTATTATTATCTTATCCAGCAACCATGGAAATTCTAAAGTTAACTTTATTCTCAATGAAGCGCAGCCAAACTTTCTAATTTTTTGTTATCATTAAAGTCATAACTTTGTGAAAAAAAAAAAAAAAAAAAAAAAAAAAAAAAAAAAAAAACGAATCTCTAAAAGTTTTTTTCTGAAGCGAAGAACAATGTGTTGGCATGTGGATTCATGCTTTGTTAGAGTCGTGACTGTTCGGATTCGGTTTGTCTTCTTTTCAGCTAGTTTCTCAACGCGTGAAATTGTATTTTCTTAAGGGGGAAAAAATGTATATACTAGAAAACAGGAATTCTGCTTTTTCAGAATTTAGTGTCGCCTCCGATGACAAAAAAAAATATATGTATATAAATATAGATACAGTAGAGTTCCGATTATCCGAGTTAATCGAACTTATACCTTTGGAATGGATCATTTTCTTCTGATAGACTGGTGGCTTCCATTATTATGAAAGAACTGAAGTGTTAGGTGAAGATGAAAGAGCAGTCGTAAAGAGTTAGAACTCTGATTTTCTGGCCAGAATGGAAAAGAAAAATAGCCATAATTTAAAAAAAAAAAAAAAAAAAAAAAAAAATGGTCTTCATTTATAATGGCTGTTTCATAATAATGGAAGCCACCAGTTCATCAGAAGAAAATAACTCGGTTAAGCCGGATTCTACTGCAGTACAAAACATATTTCAATTTTAAGACTTAAAGCACGCGTTTTATTTTATGTAAAATGACGTCATTCGCATCCGCTTAAGAATTCCACATTTACGATCGACTCAACATCTACAGTAAAGCATACATAATACGCTAAATAATGCACAAATTCAGCAAAAAGATGCCGTCATTCAAGAAAATCATCAAAAAAAAAGAAAAAAAAAAGGCTATCTAATGATTCATAGGTATACTTAAAAATAAACATAGTTTATAATAGCTCCATTGTTTTAACAGAAATCATTCGTTTCTATTTTTTTTCAAAATAGCACGTATTTTAATTGCATTTTCTTTCGGTTGTTATGAGAAAATGGCAACAAAAATATATAATTACTATTTTAGAACTATTTTTCCTTTACTTTCTACAGAAATGGAGTACTTATGTTGCCAATATTAAGCAAATGGTTCTAAAAGCTACAGAAAAATTAATATTTCAAAAACAAATGGAGATACAGTTTTCAAACAAAATGCATTTAAAAGAACTTTTTTTTTCAATATGACGGTATAAAAATCGAAAATGTGCGATGCTTGGAAGTTTAAAAAATTGCTATAGAGTATTTAATCGTACTGCTTTGTTTTAAGCCTGGCTTCTCTAAGGTAATGTTATTTTTTGGAATACACAAAATAAGCTGGGAGAAAGAAATAGCATACCGCACCGGGGGCTAATAAGCCCATAAACGAGGGAAAATTTGTTTAGTTCTTTTTTAACCCTTTGAAATATTTCTGAAGCATTTCATTTGTTATACAATTTTTCTTTGACTTTTCGAAAATTGCATAGACTGCCAGTAAATAGTAAACGTTAATTGTGACAATTATTTGACGCCCTCAGACAAAAATTATATGCATTTTCAAATTTCTTATAACTCTACTCAACAATACGAGCTTCTTGATACATTCACAAATTAATTTTTGCACATACGAGTAAATGCACAAAATATGAGGATATTATTTGTTTATGTGTCGAAAAGCCTTTTTTATTTTTCCTTAAGTGGGATTATATGTTTATTTGTAATCGATTGCTCCTTTATGATAAGAATTTCCAGACTTTGGTATCCCGAAAATGCATCTGAAACGTCAATTTTGACAATATTTTCCGGGAGATGCTGCCTTTATAGGGAAATATTAAACTTTCCAAGTTTCGATTTCCAAATTTCTGAAAAAGGATAGAAGTAAATTTTATGCGTTTACTATTGAAAATGCCATTAAGAATGTGTTAGAAAGTAGCCAGTTTGGATTTGAGAAAAAGCTCTTAAACTCACTAACATATAGGCATTTGCTTGTATTTAAATTTTTTAGGTAGATTTCGTAAGAAATACTACCTATTTCAGTCGTTACCATGATGCGACTTTTGAAAAATTCCTTCATAACGTTTCATTATAGGACTCCAGGAACCCAAAACCACCCCACCTAAAAAGCTTATATATATATATATATATATATATATATATATATATATGTATATATGTATGTACTAAATTTTGTCCGCACGATAAAAGTCGCAATTATGCACGGATCGTCTTCAAACTCGCCAACAACTTTGAGATGGCTAATATCTCGGCGGGGATTGAAAATGAGCAAATTCGGCCCAAGGGAATGGAAACGGGGAGGGTTAAAAATGTTGAATACCGTCTTAACAAGATTCTGATAAAATCGGCTCTTACACAAGAATGACAGGAAAAAATAAATATTTTTCGTTATAGCAGTTACCAACAATAAAAAAAAATCCCTGCTGGCTTGGCCTACAGGCAGAGGTAGATTTCGAAGTTAAGTAATAAATTTACCAACAAAACTTAAATCAAGATTAGAGATAAACCCAGTTTCTTCACTAAGAATGAGCTCTAGGGAGCTAAACTTTTTGTGAAATTTATAATATACACGAATGCACACACGCGTGTATATGGAATAGGTTTAAAAATGGATACAGAAAATTCAGAGAACCTTAAAGTGTTAAAATATGTTAATATTTCCATAGTCGTGTTTTTTTATTTTTTAATCATGTTTTAATACGTTTCTTCAAACTCACATGACGTTACATATTCACCTGCTGAGGTCCATTATATTTCCAATATGACGCAATACAGTACATATTTTTTTAATTCGTCAAACTATTTATTTTATTTTAAGTTTTCATGCAGAAATCTTGCTCTAGAAAACTTATGACGTAATATTCAATTTATTTTCAATTTGTCAAACTATTTATTTGATTTTTCACGTGAAAATATTGCAATAGAAAAGTAATTATTGTGGTGAGAATTTTATTGCTTTTTTTAATTGTTGGCAACTGCTATAACGAAAAATGTTTATTTTTTCCTGTAATTGTTGTGTAAGAGCTGGTTTTATTAGAATCATGTTAAGATGGTATTCAAAATTTTGAACCCTCCCCATTTCCACCAACTTGGGCCGATTTCGCCCATTTTCAATCCTCGCCGAAATATAGCCATCTCAAAGTTGTTGGCGAGTTTGAAGACGATCCGTGCATAATTACGACTTTTATCGTGCGGACAAAATTTAGTATATATATATATAAACTTTTTAGGCGGGGGTGGTTTTGGGTTCCTGGGGTCATATAATGAAAAGTTATGAAGGAATTTTTCAAAAGTCGCACCATGGTAACGACTGCAATAGGTAGTATTTCTTACGAAATCTACCTAAAAACTATAAAATTATCACCACAACAATTGCTTTTCTATTGCAAGATTTTCACGTGAAAAAAAAAAATTAAATAAATAGTTTGACGAATTGAAAACAAATTGAATATTAGGTCATAAGTTTTCTAGAGCAGGATTTCCGCATGAAAACTCAAAATGAAATAAATAGTTTGACGAATTAAAAAAATATATATATTGCGTCATATTGGAAATATAATGGACCTCAGCAGGTGAATATGTAACGTCACGTGAGTTTGAAAAAACGTATTAAAACAAGATAAAAACCCGACTATTGAAATATTTTAACACTTTAAGGTTCTCTGAATTTGCTTTAGCTATTTTTAAACCTATTCCATATACATGCGTGCGTGTATTCGGGTATATTAGAATTTTCACAAAATGTTTAGCTCCCTAGAGCTCATTCTTAGTGAAGGAACTGGCTTTATCTCTAATCTTGATTTAAGTTTTGTTGGTGAATTTAGTACTTAACTTCGAAATCTACCTCCGCCTGTAGGCCCGAGCCGGCAGGGATTTTTTAAACTTCTTTGTAGTGTATGTGTGCATTTTAATTAATTTAATTTATTTATTACTATTCTTTTGATCAAGAGCAGCCCGTGTAACTTAAAGTAAACTATGTTACTTAAGTAATAAAATATTTCCATATCACTTATAGAAATTTTAAAGGTTCACTAAACTGTTACAATGCATTATCGGTTACGAATATAATTGTGTGGAGAAATTATCTATTCCTATTTACCAATTAATATAAAGTTGCATGTCAATTTCTTGCGTAACTAACCGTTATTTTAAAGGTTAATATTTAGCCAAAATTATTATAATATGAATTCTGTGTGTTTAAGAATAAAAATTATATCGTATTTAATTTGAAATTATTATTTTTCTTTATTGCGTCGATGTCGTTTCTATTTTTAAATTTCCTTAATTTTGATGTTTAATGACAAACGATGAAAAGTAAAACTTACAGTTGCGCCAGTTTTTCACTATTACCTTTTAAAAACTTTTAAATGTATAAATATAATATGGTGTACTGCAAGCAAAAATGACACTATCTAAGTAATACACGATGACAAGTTGATTTTAGAATTAGATTATATAATTATTTTAGTAAGAGCATACATAAAAAGAGAATTATTAAGAGTTTTTTATGATTTACTTTAGAACGAATTCGAAGAAATATTTGTACTAAATATCTCTTTCACATTTTTTAAAATATTAGATATCTTATCAATACGAAATAAATTGATATTTGATTTATGGAAATTAATTTTATACAAAAAACTTAAGATATAAATTTAATTTTTTACCCAAGATTATTAAGATTTTTTATATCTTTACTTAAAGTTACTAATATTTTTCTCCCTTATCTGTTGCTCAGAAAAAGGATAAAACGTCTTTCAACTGTTTAATTAGTTTCATTATATACTATAAAATTTGTAATTTTTCCTAAAAAAATTATATTACACTTTTATATTCTTTATAATATTATATAAGTTTATAATCTTTATAATAAAATATTTTTGATAAAAAAATAAAATAAAATTTAATCTAATTAGCAATTATAAACTAATATCAATTATTGCGAAAATGAAGTCTTTCGAAGAAGGCTTATGTCTTTCTGATAATTTTCTGAGAATGTCCAAACTTCTCCTTCTCCTATAGCTGGATTTTTTCTTGTGGATGTGGAGTTGGAGGAGGGGAAGGTAGCTGTAAAATTATTCTTTTAAAATCATTTATAAACAAATAATATTCATAAATTACAGCCTTCTAAAATACAAAAGTAACAATATATCTTCCATTGCTTTGGAATTTCAATAGTATATTTTTGAATTAACATTTCTATTATACGTTTCAATTGAAAGGACAACTACCCACACATAGGCACTTATTTATTAATGTCTTTTTTATATCTCTTATTTTTATGCAGCCATGTGTTGATATGAAAAATATATTGATGAACTCCAAGAATAATGGAGTATTAAAAAAAAAAGAAAGAAAGGCATAAAATTGGTCAAAGATGATTTCTTTTCACGTTTTTTACACACTGATTTAAATCAAAATTGAAAGAAACTAGAAATGACAATCGCGTTATCTTAGATAAAAGCTTGCGAAGATACCTGCTGTGAAAGGTACACTGCTATCAGGATCTGGACACTTCTGTTTGCAAAGACGCGTACCTTTTGGGTCTGTTGAAGAGATAACAACTACTTATTTATTCTAATCGCGCCATTTCTATATGTGCTATTCCATTTCGTAGCTATGTCTGAGAGTTAAGTAACTTGTTTCAACAATCATACCTCTCATCATTCCTGTTAGAAAGGAGAATTAATTCCACTAATTGGTATTCTGTAGGAACAAATTTCGGCCCATAAATTTGCAGGGGTTAAAAAAGTGAAGATATGTGTCTTTAGTAGAAATTTTGTCAGAACTTCATGCTACAAATACGCTTTTATTCGATACTTGTTTTGTTCTGTCTAATAGTAGCGCAGTATCTTATCAAACTCCAAAAAGGATTCTGACATCCACAGAAACATATTACGAAAAATAGAAGTGGTTTTTACTGTTATTACGAATCCTTTGTTTTAGATGTTATGTAAAAAAAAAACAAACCCGGTTAAGATATTCAGTTTTGTTTTGCATTGTGCACAACAATAAAAATAATTAATTTTAAGTGGTACTTCGTAGGAACTGATTTGTGCTCATAAATTGGAGGGGTGAAAAAAGGTGAAGGTGCTTAGTAGAAATTTTGTCAGAACTTGATGCTACAAATATGCTTTTATTCGATACTTGTTTTGTTCTGTCTAATAGTAGCGCAGTATCTTATCAAACTCCAAAATGGATTCTGACATCCACAGAAACATATTACGAAAAATAGAAGTGGTTTTTACTGTTATTACTAATTCTTTGTTTTAGTTATCATGTAAAACAAAATAAAATCTCTACAAGACGGTTAGGATATTCAGTTTCGTTTTGCATTGTACAACTCTAAAAATAATCAATTCTTCTAAGTGCTATTTTGCAGGAATCGATTTCTGCTCATAAATTTGAAGGTGTTAAAAAAGTGAAGATATGTATATTTTAGCAGGACTTTCGTCAAAACCCGGTGCTAAAAATACGCTTTTATTTTACCATTGATTTGCTCTATATTAGCAGCCCAGTACCTTATCAAACCACCAAACAGATTCTGACATCCGTAGAAACACAAAACACAATTGTACGAAACAGAAATACTTTATACAGATATCAACAATTCTTTGTTTCAGGTGTTACATGAAAAAAAAAGATAAAGTAAATTTCGTATGAAAGTTAGAATATTGTGTTTTTTTCTCTTTGAGTTTGAAAGATTATTGTAAAACCTTAAAGAGAGCTAGTTCTATACTAATTGGTATTCGATAGTAAATAATTTCTGCTTATGAATTTTCAAATGCTAAAAAAGTGAAGATATATGTATTTAGATAGACTTTTGTCAGAACGCGGTACTAAAAACATTTTTTTTTTTTTTTTAATCTTTGTTTCGTTTTATCTAACAGCATAGCAAACCGCAGAAAGTACTCTAACATCCACAGAAACACAATTCTAAAAATGGAATTGGGTACTTTTATTATGAATTCTTTGCTTCAGATCTTTAAATAAAAGGAAATTAAATCTCTAGAAAACTGTCAGAATATTCAATTTTGTATAGAGTTTGAAGGATCATTTTAAAATTATGAAAATAGTTAATTATTCTATTAACTGATTTTCCGTAAGAACGAAACTCATAAATTTGCAGAATATAAAAAATGAAGCTAAGCGTCTTTAGGAGGATTTTTGTGCTAAAAATGCTCTTTTACCCGACTCTTGTTTTAAGACATATCAAAGGAAAATTTTATAATAGATTATTTTTTTTATTTTTTTTTTTACCAAAACTGTACCAATGTCATTTTCTAGATATCTTTCTTTAACATATATACATTTTCTTTAACATGCTTGTAGGTTTTATTATTATTATTATTATTGCATAATTAAAAGAACTTGAACGTGTATGAATCATACTGCGCAAAATTTCTTCATTTGATGAAAATCTTGTTCCTTCATATCCAGATACATATTAGTCACAATGCAAATTTTCAAACACAAAAATAAACACATGTTACAACACTTTTTGTCACCAAATTAATACACACAGTAATTTGTTGTGAATTAGAAAACTTCATATATAAAATACCTTTTGTGTTGTGATTGTGTTCTTAATATGTTGCAAAAGTGTTGCTATCTAGAAATGTGTTCTAAAAATAGTTTTGTTAATTGTGTTGAAATCGTGTTGTAAATAGTGTTGATGAAAATATTTTCTTACAATAGTGTTGTGCTGCATAACACTTTGTCACTAAATTAACAACACATTGTAAACACCACACAATTTAGAACACCATAAAACAACACATGTAAAACACTTTCTACATGGTGCCTTTAAAATAACACATACACACACTTAAAACATGCTATTTATTAAACATTTACAACACAATTTTAAAAATGAATGTTTTGAAAACCCATTTTCGCCTCTTGTAATTTTTAACAACACTTTTTGCACAATCTTTTTATTTGGCACGACACATTCGCAACACATTCACAACACAATCGGAAATGATTTTAGTTAGAAGTGTTAATTATTACGTTCAGTTAGTGTTGCAAAAGTGTTTCACGAATTTGCAGTGCAGAAGATAACAAGTTCGGGCTATAAAGAATGTGATCGAGTGATTTACAGCGAATTTTTAGTTTCTTTACATCTATTGTCTAAAGCATCGTAATGGTTTAAGAATTAGATACTGGGTTTTAAAACTATAACTAAGAAAGATAAAGTTGGTGTAAGGAAATCGAGAAAAAAAAATATTTTTAAAAAGGGAATATGAACAATTCTTAAACTAAAAGATCGTAAATGCCAATCTCTTTTTCCCCTCTGTCTCTCTCAATATTACCTGCTATTTTTCCATTCCTTTTTTCCTCCTATGAAGTCAAAATTTTATTATTACTATTATTTTTTTACTGTATTTCACCGTTGGAGTTCAGAAAGGATTTTTAGTAAATACATTTATAAAAAGACACAACAACAACAACAACAACAATATATAAATAATCAAATAAAAAAGTCAAATACAGTAAAATATACGAAGGGTATTTTGCTCTCCATGTTTGATATTTGCTTTATATTTTAAAAATCTTAGAAGTAGAATATATCGGCAAAATTATACGAGGCAGAAAAAGAAGTAAAAATAAAAATGAAAGAAAAAAGAATCTTTATTCGTAAAAGAAGAGTAGAAATAAAACACGACATTATAGGACAGACGACTAGAAAAGGGAACAATCTGATTGTGGGTGGATTGATTCCCCCTGGGGATGGTCGACACTTCTAAAGTGAATTGTCTGCTTGATCGTCGCTTCGGAGCACTTGATCGATTGTTCAATTTGTTAGAGAACACGATGGTGTCTAAAAGCCAAAGGAATAAAACAAGAAAGAGGAAACAAAAAAAGAAATTGTACTGATTTAGGTTTAACTGTTAAATCCATGATGATATACTTCAGGATTATACATCTAAATTGCTTTTCGTGAAGAATTAGACCAGCAGTAAAAACCATTTTATGGCTTTCTTTCTGATGATAAATTTGTAATTCAAATTTGTATTTACAAATTGAAATAAACATTTGCTTTTATGAACTATAGTAAAATATTTACATTTTCTGGCGAAGCTATGTTTTCAAATTGTTTCTATGGACTAAAATCAAATATGTTATTTATTTATTTATTTATTTAAGTGTGACAATGGTACATAATATATTAATTTATACGAGGTGAAACCCGTCGAATCTCGACGAAAGAAAATGTCTTAAAAGGAACCGTTAAATTGATTCGTAATAAACATACAAAATTAATTATAATAAAAGATTAACCTTACATTGGTTATTCTAACTCTTAAAACAAATATTATTTTAAATCAAAGCTACCAAAATATTATTTCCACAAACTTCAATTATTCAAATTATTCAAAAATTAAAATGATGAAGTCCTCAACTGAGGTTCTTATGCTGGATATTACGCGGTGAAAAATCAACAAAAATGATTTCACTTTGACACAATCATAGAATTCTTTCCCGATGAAATCTAAACAATCGTCATTTTCACCATCTCAAAACTTACATAGGAACCTCTCATATCCGTATTCACCATTTAAAAAATAATTTAACATGCATCAGATTATTAATAAATACTAGCCGCCCTTAGCGACTAGTTTGGTTTCCCTTAAAATTTCTGTTTCGGAAAGCATGCTATGTGTATCATGTGTGCAGTGTGTATCATGTTACTTTTATTCATAAATTTACTTGGGCTCCCTTAGATATAATTAATATAATCTCTTAAGCTAATATTAGTTTTTGTTGCATTAAAATATCTCAATTTGTTGATTTTCTGTAAACAAGTAAACCCTATTGGTTTACAATGGAAGTCTATATATAATATTAGAGATATCGCCACGTTGGCGACAAACTTGGCGGTATTTGGCGACAGAACAGCCCCCCCCCCCTCCCCCCTATGGTAGGCAACCCCCATTATAGATATGGTGATGCATTAAATGCTGTTCAATAACCAATGAGATGCGTTTCATTTGGCGTTGCCATTAAACACTTAGCAAATAATCACGATTTCTGTGCCACATACGATAGCGTGATATATATATATAGATATTTCCAAACTTTAACTCACGTTTGTCAACTAAAATTTTGCTTTTGAAAAGGTAAACTATACCGTTTAATAAAATAAAATGATCGTTTTCTTTTAAATATGACGTAATTTTTATTCACTGAAACATTTCGTTTAGCGTCTCAAACTCAGCAAAAGCGGAATGAAAAAATATTGAAATTTTACATCTTTATGAGGTAAAATGCGTGATTTTTAAAGCGTTACGTCATTTTCTGTTCAAAAATTTTAAATTTATTTTTAATTCTAATGAGAAAATGGCATCAACAATGATATAATGAATGAAGATTAATAAACCGCATTATTTCTCTTTTCTTTTCAACAATGAAAGTAATCCGATTGCCACCATTTTGAAGAAATTTCATAGAAAGCTTTTAAAATTAAATAAAAAATATAAAAATGGGACTAATTTAAAAAATATATATAGGTTACACAATATGCTTTTCTTCAAGCTAGCTGCAAATTTCCTGTAAACGAATTTACTGAATTATACTTATTATATGATAATATGAAAATTCAACATATGAACAACGATAGCATAAACAAATATATTGCTTTATCATCATTTATCTTCTTTCATCTATAAATGAAGATAGCGTTTATAAATAATGACACAAAAAATGATCAGTTTCATTTTGAGATTCTACTCAGAAATAACAGAATATTTTCAAGTTTGATCCATAGATTTATTTGTGAACGTTACTGAAGTTAATTTACATAGTATATATGTACCTTTTGCAGATGAATCGCAAGGTATAAGAAAACTTTTAAGTTAGACGAATAAATTTATAACTTTTAAGTTTTTTAGGCTTTAAAAATTACTCAAATTCATTTATATATTCGTATATAATAACCAAACGTTTAGAAGCTGAAACACAAGAGATGCTTTATTTTTCAAAATTCACATTTTTCTACATACTGAAACCAAAACGTTATGTATATTGAAGCCATAATTTTTAACATTTGACTTGCAAGGGACAAATAAAGAAATGTAAAAAACAGTTATTTTACGAAGAAATGTATTGCGTTTAGCTTTCGATGCATAAAAATGAATGTATAAACAAATCTTCCCAAGTGTCAGGTACATTTTTTAAAATTTACCATTTTGCATGAAAGTTTGAGATTTCTAAAAAAAGTATTTTTATTTACTTATTTTTTTCATTTTGAAGAAAATTGGGAGACATAACATAAAGGAGTCTTCAAAATAATTTCAAACAATTTCAAACTCAGTATGCGAGAATGCTAACGTGAAATTTAAAACTTACTGGCATTGCAAAAATGCATAATATTTTCACAGAGGTTCCCTGCTTTTTACAATTAAACGATTTAAAACACAAATCTGAATTTTTTCCTTGTTCTAAAAGCTAAAAATTTAAACTTCATAGTTTTACAATAATCCTCCAAAACTGGCTATAGACGGTTCAACATTATTTTACATTGTTTTACATAATATGTCAAACAAACAATTCAGTTTAAGTATAAAAAAGTACTTCTATTTCTTGTTAATGTACTTATTATTGCGAATGTTAGAATACTTTTTGTAGTTTGGTAAGACACCACGACATTGCATTTAAAACAAACAAGAGTTGAACAAATGTTTATTTTTAACACGTTAGTTCGGATGAAAATCGTGCTACAAATAAATATCTTCATTTTTTTAACACCTGAAAATTTATGAGCAGAAATTTACTCCTATTACTATAATTACCATACTGGCATACCAATTACTTGAATTAACTCTCTTTAGCGTTTTATAATATTCTTTCGATCCCATAGCAAAACTGAATATTCTAACTATTCTGTAGAAATTTTACTTTAAAAACTGAAACAAAGAATTCATAAACAAAATATTAGAGTAGATCAAATATAAACTTTTTTTTTTTTTAATTAGTAGAAATATTTTATATTTGTTATCATGGCGAAATTGCATTATGGAGTACAAATTTTTGATAGTATTTACAACTCTGATTGTTATAAGGAGTTATAAAAATCATAACAGAAACATTTTGATCTATCATTGGTTTTTCTTCTCAAAATTGTGCGATGTACCTATTTCTTTACATTACGCACACACACATTATATATATATATATATCGTAATTAGAGATTTATTATATTTGATTGAGGAATTATTTGCTATTGAGCTGTTAAGCGATGAGGTATTTGTATTGCAGCCATTGGTTTTTAGTTTCGATCATGTTCCATGTTATTTAGATCTTTGGTGTTCATGGCATGATTTATAGGCTTCAATATTCCAGAGTATTTTGGCTCCGCAGATCTTCTCATTTCGTTGCTTTTGAGACTTTGTGGGAAAGAATAACTCGAAGTTTGTAGCCATCCATTTCTAGGCTAAAGAGTAGAAACGGAATAGAATTTGATTTTTAAATAAGTAAAGTTAACGCAAGTATCCAAGCTGTTAATAGATTAAGTTGTTTATAAAATACTAATGTCGTATCATGATATATGAAATTTTTTCTTTAACAGATTAATTAAATTATTAAAAATTAAATTATTCAGTTTGTCTCTATAACTTGATAAGTTGAGGTTTCTTCTAAACATTCCCAAATGTGAAAGGAACAAAAGTTAAAAAAATAAAAGAAAGAGAAAGAATAATTTAAAGCAATAGATAACTGGAAATTTTATTTATTTTAATCTGTAAATTAAGGCACTTTCTTTCAAGATTTAAAGTTCTGCTATAAATTTCCTCCTCTAAACAAAGTTAGAAATCGTAAATTAAAAATTTTGCTCAAAGAGAAACAACAATACGAACGATAAATAAATAAACGAATAAATAAGTAAAAATAAATGTTACAATGTATTTTATATAATCTTGCGATTTTAATTCTTAATTCAAATTTTGAATGAAAATTTTGAAAATTAAATTCACAAAATATTAAGTAATAAGCATGAACGATTTTAACTAAATGCTATGAAAAATGTGTTTTACTTTAAATTTTATAAGGGAAAAACTATTTTTTTTCTTCAATAAACAATAGTAATTGGATCATGTATAATCATTTTAATACTTATAATTAAAATTAATGGTGAAATCCCCCTATTAGTGCAATAACTGATGAACTCAGAAGTAATTTACTATTATTTTACCTTTATTCGGGATTCTAAATGAATTAAATAAACATTTATAGAACATTCACCTCTGTTTTTCTTCCAATTCTTAAACTATTTATGAATTTTATCAATAAAACATTCATATTTTCATTAAAATAAATTAAATGAATATATTTTCCTATATATTTGAATCTGAAAGTTCAGAAGTTTACTGATGGCATTACATGCAAATAAACTAAAAACTTCTCGTAAAGTCAATAACTTCAGAGATAATTAAGATTGATGAATTGTTATTATAACTACTTGTTTGAGATATAAATTCCTCAATGCTATTGTCTAGCACTTAGACAACATAATGTAGACATCTAAAAGTTTCTTTAATTTTTGTGACATTCGAACTTCGATATCATCAAAGAGATAATCTAGATATATGATAAGCAACAGACGTTATAGTGAATAGATGATAAAGAAATTTGATGCATTGCATCTGTAATTTTGAGTCCAATTACAAGTTGTCAAATATTGACAAATGTATATTTCAACCATAAAAGTCTTCAGAATAATGTGATAAAGCTTTAACTTATGAAATGAATAGACAAAAATCACTTAAAAAGATTAAATAACGGATATCAATGAAACTTTTTTTAATAAAGGTACAGCAACTACTACTACTTTCGATGAAACTATATCATCTAATAATACAGACAGAAAGAACTTACGTAAATTCCGAAAATAAGCCCCATCCGAACGTAAGGCCCCTCCCCAATTTTCAACAAATTTCATTTTTCGAAAAAATTCCGTTTATAAGCCTCCTACCAAAAATCTTTGGTTGGAATGTATTTTCATTCACCCCTTGGAGACGAAATTATTTTACAGTGTCGATAAGTGTCCCAAGGTTAGTTTGTTTGTTCTCATGCTCCCTAGAGCGTCCGTTTCACGTTTTTAAAAGGGCGCCGACCATTGTTTTTTTTTTTTTTTTTTTTTTTACGTGCTGATGCAATCTGCCCTTTTTAGGCGTAGAAAATGCACTCTGGCCCTTTTCCATGTTTTTTTTTTTTTTTTTTTTTCAAACTATTTTAGCTTTTTTTCTTTCTTTCTTCTTCTTCTTCTTCTTCTTCTTTTTTTTAAATAACGTGACATTACTCTCTTTAATAAAAAGTAAAAATTAAATTTAAAAAAATCATTCCCTTCCCCATTTTTACCAATATTTAATGTTGTCAAAAAGGGGGGGGGGGCTTATTTTCGGAATTTTACGGTAGTTACACGATGAGCTAAAGACATATGAGGATTATAAAATTTATGATTTATCTGGCTTTATCAGTGGAATAATTATAGTTATTAATATTTATAGATACTTTTCATGCTTTAACATTGAGAGAAATATTAAAATAATAACATTAATAACTGAATATAATATATATATATATATATATGAAGTATAAATTTAATATTTGCTTGAACCGCATAAAATCTTGCTAACTAGTTAAAAACTTCAGGAATAATCAAGAGTGATGAATTATTATTATAACTAGTTTGAGTTTTAATTTTCTTAATCCTATTGTCTAAGTGTCCTGTCAGTGTGATAGCATCTAAAAGTGTGGTTTTTTTTTCTGACATTCAAGCTCTGACATGATCAAATAGATAGTCTGGGTATGATAAGCAACAGAGAATATAGTGGGTGGTTGTTAGAGAAACTTTGTGCATTGCATTTGTAATTTTGAGTCTAATAATAAATTTTGTCAATGGAATAAGGCAGATAGCCGTATATTTTCGCCCCGGTGATTTCATAAAAAAATATAAATGGTATCGTTAAAATCAGTAAACATTTTTTTTAAGTTGAGCATGTAATCTTCAGTTCTGTTTAAGTTTTAAATCTGAAAAAAAAAAAAGAAAAAAAAAGTGTAAGTTGTAAAAATAGCCTTTAAACGCGTTTGCCCCCCCCCCTTTTTTTTTCTTTTTTGAACATTTTGACGTTTTTTTCGAACTTTTATTACATATTTCAGTTAGAGGGACTCGATGAACAAGAATAACACTGATAAACAAAAATTGACTTTTATTTTTTTCTTGAATTTAAACTTAATATTCCAATTGTATACACTCTCGAGAAAATAAAAAGAATATTAGAAATTTTTACTTATAAAAACTTTTCAAAATAACAGACATTACATTACATTACAAGATAAGAACACTAAAAACAATATAAAAGGACGTTTCGGATTCATTCTGAATCCCTCATCAGCTAATTCCTAACGTAAAAGTCATATTAGATTTTAAAGTTCAACAAGTAGAAAAACATTACATCAAGTTGCCAAAAAATTATAGCTAAAGCAAAACTGAATATTCTATTGGTAGAGATGCAGCCTCGTTAATTGCTAAATCAGCGGTTCTCGTATGTACCAAGCTTCCAAAAATATACGACTTGCATAAATGATGCAGCCTGATCTAATTATATACGCATTCTCAAAACTCGGAAAATGATCAGTTTTCATGGCGTGGTCAACAATTTTAGAATTTAAATTTTTATTTCTAAAAGCATGTTTATGCTCCTCAAGTCTTGTTTCAAGTGTACGGCTGGTTTCACCTATGTAGACTGCATTACACTGTTTGCACGGAATTCCATAAATAACATCTTTAAACTGTGAGATTGGATATCGATGCTTAAAATTGCTTAAAGGATGCTTAAGTGGTTTCTGTGGGGTGAAGGACGTGTGAATGCAAAGTGGTTTCAAAAAATGCGCAATCTTCTCTGAAATACCTTTGTAATACGGAATGCTTGCGAATTTATTAACTTTCATACGTTGGAAGGGTGGAGGAGTATCCATGTGTGCACGAAGAAGTTCCATAAAAATGTTGACAATTTTTACTTGGTTCTTCTTCTTATTTTTTTTTTATTTTTTTAACGAAGGATATGTATTTATAGATTATTACGATATATCACAATTCATAAATGTTAAATTTACCAGCAGTATACTTGTACACTGTTTATACACATTTTCCACATATTCTACACCTATTTTACGCAGCTGAACACAATTTGAGTGTATTAATTTGAGTACATTAGTAAGTATTTTTGCGCTTCTATTTATGTTCCTTATGTTCTCTTAATGAACCAACAGCAATCGGCAAGCATTGCTGCATTCCATTGCGATCGATAACGAGACTCCATAGTAGAAATTTGTTGGTGAAATTGTCCACTATGCTCGTCGCTAATTGCTCCCATATTATCTGGGGAAAAGTCAATGTGAGGGTGCAAGAAATTAAGATTTAATGACATGTGACAATTTAGCTTTTTAAAATTGTTTACTATATTTTGAACTATACACTTGTAATTTGTAGCTTTGTTATTCCCTAAGAAATTATGCACAACGTCCTTGAATGAAAGCTATCAAAATTCAGATTCAGGTATACCTTGATAAATTTAGGAGCTGATTATGTTTTGGTGTAAATCGCCAAACAGGTGGCGCTGCTATGCTGAGTTTTTCATGATTTCCGCAATAGCTCTATCTCAAGAAAAAATGCACGGATATTCATCAAACTTCAGATTCAGTTAGACGTTGACGCAAGTTGTTCCTGATAAGGTTTTGGTGTTAATCGCCCAATAGATGGCGCTGCTGTGCGCATTTTCTCGATTTTCGCAACAGCTCTATCCTAAAAACTAATGCACGGATTGATTCATCAAACTTCGGATTCAGTCAGAAGTTAACACAAATTGTTGCTTATTAGGATTTAGTGTAATTCCCCGAACAGGTCGCGCTACTATGCTGCCTTTTACAGGATTTACACTATTTTAGCAATAGTCATATCTCAAGAACTTATGCACGGAATTTCATATCTTTAGAATCCTCATGATGGGCACAGATTGCCATTTAATGCTGGCACTCTGATAGTGAATTTTGTAGTATTAACATGCATGGGGATAGAAGAAAGTTTTGGGATTGGCACATCCGACTAGTTTTTTCGTCTGCTGTATTTGTTATTTAAAAATTTCCTAACTTTCTACTGCAACACGCTGAAATACACCCACCCCTTCCCGACCATTTGAATGTTTAAAACTTGCATTTGCAAAAATGAAACCCTTTAATATGTAGGTCCTTACTTTTTTTTTTATTTAGGCTCTTGAAAGTCCTTAAAGTCCTTGATTTTTATATAAAGAAATGCGTGCGAACCCTCTATTATTCTACCTGTATATATATATATATATATATATATATATATTTCTGCTTTCTCCTTCCCGTGTAAAAAGTATACAAAGTTAAAATAGTCCTTCATATGAATCGGTGCTGATTATGTTTTGGTGTAAATCGTCCAACAGGTGGCGCTGCTGTGCTGCATTTTTCACATGGACGAAACACTTCTTATTGGCACCTAGATGTATTATAAGATATTTGTTCCCTTTTTAAGTCATTAGACTGTAGAAACAAAGTACTTTAAAAGGCAATAAAATAACATAAGATATATATTTAAACACAGATATCTCTGAAACGGAAACCAACTTCATGTTTCCTAAATTCCGAAGGGTATGATTACTTAAATCTTTTAAAATTTTCCAAGAAAAAATTCCTTGTTTATCAGTGTAATTTACCATGAAATTACATGTGTGCTATTTTGGTCCATCGAGTTACCCAAACTGATAAAATAAAAACTGATGTTGGAAAAAAAAAAGCCGAAAAGAGTATGTTCACCTTTAAAAGGCTATTTTATACAACTTATTTTAGTTTTTCAGATTTAAAAACTTATATAGACCTAAAGATTATATGTTCAGTTATAAAAAAATAATGTTTATTTATTTTAATGATGACATTTTAAAAAAAATAAAATCATTGTTCGAAAATATATGGTTTATCTATACCCTTCTTTTTTGACAAAGATATTTTTGAAACATAAAAATTTTCTGAATAATGTGATAAAGAATGAATAATTCGGAAATATGTGATAAATTAGACAAAAAATTTTCAAAAAGAATAAATAGTGAAAATGACCAATAAAACTGTTCTGAATAGGGTACAAACTATTTATTTGATGATATATTATCTAATAATACATATAGATAAAAACGGTATTTACTTGAGTAATTTACGCCCCTGGCGTATTTTTTGCAATCCCACTTTCGAAGAAATTTTTGGTAAAAAACAGAAATTTACGTGTTTTTCGCATAATGAAGAAATATATATAACGCATAACGAGAAAATTTTATGTTATGAATCGGATATTTCAATTTGATTTCTAGAAGAAAAATTTCGGCCCCCTCAGCTGCTGCAAAACTAATATTCAGGGACTATTATAGTGCGATACTGTAAAGCCAGTGATACAATGGTAGTACTTATTTGTTTACATTCGTAATATTTAAGAAAACCAACGGAAATTAAGGAAATTGTTATATTCATTACAGACTGCAGAAAAAAATAGTAACAGGACAGTTGGAGAGGAATTCTGAGGCAATGAAGTGTTTATTGGGTATTAGGCCGAACAAAAATTATGTCCTAGACTATTGAATATCTGCATCAAACTGCTCAGTCATTTAACCGTTTTCATAGAAAATAGTTCCATAATTTATCTGTATTCAAACCAATAAGAACACGTTATAACATGATCAAGTAACTATTATCTATAAAAACGGTTAAATGATTGGACCAGTGTGTTGTGAATATACAACAATGTAAGAAAAGAAAATTAAATGTATATCAATAATGCAGGATTTCGAATCTGATAAAAATATTTTAAAATAAATGTGTTTGGACTCTCTCTCTCTCAAAAAAATAAAAATAAAATAAAATAAATAAATAAATAAATAACTTAAAAAAATAAATAAAGTGCTAAAATTATTCTTTATTTTTAAGACTAAGTGTTAGTTTATAAGTTATTAGTTAATTTTTATAAATTACATCCTGGTGTTTGCTAGCCAGCGTAAAATATTTTATTTTCCATATTTTACAGTAAAATTCTACTGACATTTTTTTCTCCATGTTCAAGAACTATCTCCGGCGTTTTGAAATTCTTCTATGTTTCACTCAACATCAATTATTTATGGGCCATTCCATGAAAAAATGGACAAAATATCCTACCCGTGATACTTACATAAATACCTATAATATCTATTAACTTATAAGTTGTTAAATTATAAACTATACATTAAAGATAACAAAAACTGCTCAGTCATTTAACCGTTTTCATAGAAAATAGTTCCATAATTTATCTGTATTCAAACCAATAAGAACACGTTATAACATGATCAAGTAGCTATTATCTATAAAAACGGTTAAATGATTGGACCAGTGTGTTGTGAATATACAACAATGTAAGAAAAAAAAATTAAATGTATATCAATAATGCAGGGTTTCGAATCTGATAAAAATATTTTAAAATAAATGTGTTTGGACTCTCTCTCTCTCTCTCAAAAAAAAAAAAATAAATAAATAAATAAAATAAATAAATAAATAAATAAAATAAAAAAAAAATTAAAAAAAAATAATAACTTAAAAAAATAAATAAAGTGCTAAAATTATTCTTTATTTTTAAGACTAAGTGTTAGTTTATAAGTTATTAGTTAGTTTTATAAATTACATCCTGGTGTTTGTTAGCCAGCGTAAAATATTTTATTTTCCATATTTTACAGTAAAATTCTACTGACATTTTTTTCTCCATGTTCAAGAACTATCTCCGGCGTTTTGAAACTCTTCTATGTTTCACTCAACATCAATTATTTATGGGCCATTCCATGAAAAATAGACAAAATGTCCTACCCGTGATACTTACATAAATACCTATAATATCTATTAACTTATAAGTTGTTAAATTATAAACTATACATTAAAGATAACAAAAACTGCTCAGTCATTTAACCGTTTTCATAGAAAATAGTTCCATAATTTATCTGTATTCAAACCAATAAGAACACGTTATAACATGATCAAGTAGCTATTATCTATAAAAACGGTTAAATGATTGGACCAGTGTGTTGTGAATATACAACAATGTAAGAAAAAAAAATTAAATGTATATCAATAATGCAGGGTTTCGAATCTGATAAAAATATTTTAAAATAAATGTGTTTGGACTCTCTCTCTCTCTCTCAAAAAAAAAAAAAAAAATAAATAAATAAAATAAATAAATAAATAAATAAAATAAAAAAAAAATTAAAAAAAAATAATAACTTAAAAAAATAAATAAAGTGCTAAAATTATTCTTTATTTTTAAGACTAAGTGTTAGTTTATAAGTTATTAGTTAGTTTTATAAATTACATCCTGGTGTTTGTTAGCCAGCGTAAAATATTTTATTTTCCATATTTTACAGTAAAATTCTACTGACATTTTTTTCTCCATGTTCAAGAACTATCTCCGGCGTTTTGAAACTCTTCTATGTTTCACTCAACATCAATTATTTATGGGCCATTCCATGAAAAATAGACAAAATGTCCTACCCGTGATACTTACATAAATACCTATAATATCTATTAACTTATAAGTTGTTAAATTATAAACTATACATTAAAGATAACAAAAACTGCTCAGTCATTTAACCGTTTTCATAGAAAATAGTTCCATAATTTATCTGTATTCAAACCAATAAGAACACGTTATAACATGATCAAGTAGCTATTATCTATAAAAACGGTTAAATGATTGGACCAGTGTGTTGTGAATATACAACAATGTAAGAAAAAAAAATTAAATGTATATCAATAATGCAGGGTTTCGAATCTGATAAAAATATTTTAAAATAAATGTGTTTGGACTCTCTCTCTCTCTCTCAAAAAAAAAAAAATAAATAAATAAATAAAATAAATAAATAAATAAATAAAATAAAAAAAAAATTAAAAAAAAATAATAACTTAAAAAAATAAATAAAGTGCTAAAATTATTCTTTATTTTTAAGACTAAGTGTTAGTTTATAAGTTATTAGTTAGTTTTATAAATTACATCCTGGTGTTTGTTAGCCAGCGTAAAATATTTTATTTTCCATATTTTACAGTAAAATTCTACTGACATTTTTTTCTCCATGTTCAAGAACTATCTCCGGCGTTTTGAAACTCTTCTATGTTTCACTCAACATCAATTATTTATGGGCCATTCCATGAAAAATAGACAAAATGTCCTACCCGTGATACTTACATAAATACCTATAATATCTATTAACTTATAAGTTGTTAAATTATAAACTATACATTAAAGATAACAAAAACTGCTCAGTCATTTAACCGTTTTCATAGAAAATAGTTCCATAATTTATCTGTATTCAAACCAATAAGAACACTTTATAACATGATCAAGTAGCTATTATCTATAAAAACGGTTAAATGATTGGACCAGTGTGTTGTGAATATACAACAATGTAAGAAAAGAAAATTAAATGTATATCAATAATGCAGGGTTTCGAATCTGATAAAAATATTTTAAAATAAATGTGTTTGGACTCTCTCTCTCTCTCTCTCAAAAAATAAATAAATAAATAAATAAAATAAAATAAAATAAAATAAAATAAAATAAAATAAAATAAATAAATAACTTAAAAAATAAATAAAGTGCTAAAATTATTCTTTATTTTTAAGACTAAGTGTTAGTTTATAAGTTATTAGTTAGTTTTATAAATTACATCCTGGTGTTTGCTAGCCAGCGTAAAATATTTTATTTTCCATATTTTACAGTAAAATTCTACTGACATTTTTTTCTCCCTGTTCAAGAACTATCTCCGGCGTTTTGAAACTCTTCTATGTTTCACTCAACATCAATTATTTATGGGCCATTCCATGAAAAATGGACAAAATGTCCTACCCGTGATACTTACATAAATACCTATAATATCTATTAACTTATAAGTTGTTAAATTATAAACTATACATTAAAGATAACAAAAACTGCTCAGTCATTTAACCGTTTTCATAGAAAATAGTTCCATAATTTATCTGTATTCAAACCAATAAGAACACGTTATAACATGATCAAGTAGCTATTATCTATAAAAACGGTTAAATGATTGGACCAGTGTGTTGTGAATATACAACAATGTAAGAAAAGAAAATTAAATGTATATCAATAATGCAGGGTTTCGAATCTGATAAAAATATTTTAAAATAAATGTGTTTGGACTCTCTCTCTCTCTCTCTCTCAAAAAATAAATAAATAAATAAAATAAAATAAAATAAAATAAAATAAATAAATAACTTAAAAAATAAATAAAGTGCTAAAATTATTCTTTATTTTTAAGACTAAGTGTTAGTTTATAAGTTATTAGTTAGTTTTATAAATTACATCCTGGTGTTTGCTAGCCAGCGTAAAATATTTTATTTTCCATATTTTACAGTAAAATTCTACTGACATTTTTTTCTCCATGTTCAAGAACTATCTCCGGCGTTTTGAAACTCTTCTATGTTTCACTCAACATCAATTATTTATGGGCCATTCCATGAAAAATGGACAAAATGTCCTACCCGTGATACTTACATAAATACCTATAATATCTATTAACTTATAAGTTGTTAAATTATAAACTATACATTAAAGATAACAAAAACTGCTCAGTCATTTAACCGTTTTCATAGAAAATAGTTCCATAATTTATCTGTATTCAAACCAATAAGAACACGTTATAACATGATCAAGTAGCTATTATCTATAAAAACGGTTAAATGATTGGACCAGTGTGTTGTGAATATACAACAATGTAAGAAAAGAAAATTAAATGTATATCAATAATGCAGGGTTTCGAATCTGATAAAAATATTTTTAAATAAATGTGTTTGGACTCTCTCTCTCTCTCTCAAAAAATAAATAAATAAATAAATAAAATAAAATAAAATAAAATAAAATAAAATAAAATAAAATAAATAAATAACTTAAAAAATAAATAAAGTGCTAAAATTATTCTTTATTTTTAAGACTAAGTGTTAGTTTATAAGTTATTAGTTAGTTTTATAAATTACATCCTGGTGTTTGCTAGCCAGCGTAAAATATTTTATTTTCCATATTTTACAGTAAAATTCTACTGACATTTTTTTCTCCATGTTCAAGAACTATCTCCGGCGTTTTGAAACTCTTCTATGTTTCACTCAACATCAATTATTTATAGGCCATTCCATGAAAAATGCACAAAATGTCCTACCCGTGATACTTACATAAATACCTATAATATCTATTAACTTATAAGTTGTTAAATTATAAACTATACATTAAAGATAACATAAGTCCTAGCTTTTCACATCAGCATAGTTCTTTTAATTTCAGCATACAATAGCACTGTTAAAACATCAGTAATAGGTAGAAAAGCTATCCCACACGTGATATGGAATGGATCTCTATAGGTTTAAAAATCTCCCATTTTTATCCTGACCTAAAGTAAGCTGTTTGTTTTTAATAGGTTTAAAAATCTCCACATTTTAAACCCCAGACCAAAGTTTAGACTGCCCCAGATTCATAGAAAAACCCTAGATTTTCGTATTCATATAGTTGCTTTAATTTGAGGATATAATAGCATCGTTAAAAAAAGCAGTTATATATATGTAGAAAAGCTGTCATACACGTGACATGGAGTGCTCCAAATACATTAAAATGTTATACTCTTATCGACAGGCATTTGTCTTTTTTTATTATTGAGGAGATTGAATTATGTCAAAAAAATTCACGTTATTTTTGCACTGCCTATTTTATGAATAAGCGAATTTGGGAAAAAAGGGCAAAAAATACCCAAGTATATAAATTAGTAACACGATGACACTAAAGTTATATGGAGAAGACATATGGAGAGAAATGGCATATGGAGGCTAATATAACTTATCGATCTCTAACAAAGAAATAATCATTATAAAATACTTTTCGTGCTTTCACGTTTTGAGATAAATATTAAGAAAATAATTAATGCGATACTTTTTCTTACTTTATTATTTGCTTGAAATTTTATATAAAATATTGCATAATTCAATAACGTCAGAAATAATTCAGATTTATGAATTGTTTTCATAATTACTAGATTGAGGTTTAAATTTATTAAGGCTGTTCTAAAATCCAAACTGGCCACTTTCTGGCACATTTTTTGACACATTTTGACACGCAGGAGATTAAGTGGTTGTTAAACATACTAAGAGATCTTGAATTGCCCCAACAGCTACCGATAGCTGTTTATGAAGATAACTTATCCGCTATAAAATTAACGAGAAAGGAAAAAAGCACAGACAAGAACGAAACACATCGACGTCAAGTTTCATCACATAAAACACTTAAGCGAAAGCGGCGTGATCAAGATCAACTATTGCCCTTCAAAACAAATGCTTGGTGACATTGTTACAAAGGCAAGTCCTAAGACTCAGTTCGAAAAATTGAGAAAAGAGCTACACTATCACCATCGTCGGTTTATTCCAAAAACTAGGAGTGTTGGAATCCTCGCATATCCAATCAATTTTTTGCGAATAAACTTTGCTCTATTTTATATGTTTGTGAAATATGTCTAGTTAAGTGTGCAACTATTTACATCGTGTTTTCATGTGAACTATATAATAGTGTGACTTATATTATTCAAGTACTTTGCAGCGGAACGAGTTTAAATACCAAAATACGAACAATAGTATCATCAATTGTCAATAGTGGGCAGCATCAAAACTCAGTTCGTCCTCTGATATAGATCGCAGTAGAAAACTCAGTTAGTTACACCCCACCATATGGCAGCATTACACAGAGCTAAAATTGGACAATTCTCTATGTCTTGAACTTATAAAAATCTTGCTGATTCTGCAACTCTGCTTTGTTTCTACAATTAAAAAACTCTATGAACACTTTCACATGCCCCAAGGATTTAGTTGCTGGCAAAACGTTCATCAAGCAGGACCTTAGCTGATGAAAAATCTGGCTCTTTTTGTCTATTAAAGCGTCAAACGCTTCGTATAAGACTGAGCCAGTATATATTCAAAACCAGCACAAAACAGTTGTAAACAGCTTTTATATGTTTTATATTTAAATTTATCTAATCTGTATTTATATATCTTTTTACATTTAGCCAAGAAAAATAGTGAATAAAAGCTAGTGTACAACAAAAGCTCTCGACTTGTCATCGTCTTCATGACTGTGGAAAAGAATTAGTTTCTTTTCCCATCATCAACTAAATAAAATTAATTTACAGGTATAAGGAACAGGAGAGTATGAAAGGAAATCGACGGCAACCGCACTTATTCAATTATCACAGGTAGGAGAACTTTATTTATTTCAATTATAATATATGAATGAAGCATATTATGAACTAGGTCAGATCTTTTTTGCCAATGGCAGATAAATAACTCATGTTTTTTCTCCCCTCAGTTTTTCCAAGAATTAAAAATCACTTCAATAACCATGCCTGCGAATTTAATGCTTTTAGAAAATGTGTCAAAAAGTTTCGAGTTGTTGAGATGGGGAAAATATCCTTTTCCCTTAAAACCCGCCTTAATTCTATTGTTTAGCAGTTTGTAACATGATGTAGTCATCTATAAGTTTCTTTTAATTTATCTGGTTTTCAAGATTTGATATCTTTAAAGAGATAGGCTACAAATGATAAATAAAAAAAGTTATAGTGAATATAGTTCTTAGACAAAAAAAAAAAAAAAAAAGATATATTGAATTTCCAATTTTTAGTCTAAAATTACAAGTTATCAAATGCTGACAAAGGTGTTTTTGAAGCACAAAAGTCTTCTTAATAATGCTCTCTCTCTCTCTCTCTCTCTCTCAACAACTTGAAACTTTCTGACACATTAACGGTCACATTTTTAAACGTGACCTACTTGCAGGCACTATTAAAGTGCTTTTGCAATCGAATAACTTTATCATTTTTCGATAAATGAATTACATCTTCTTGACTGATAAGAGATTGTCGTCTCATGACGAAAATCACACTACCCAGATGCAGCAGCGTTGACATACTTAAACGACAGCATATTTTAAATAATGTTTTACTTTATTGAAAGATGGAAAAAAATATTCGATTACATAGTTTCTGAATAAGAGCACCTGTTAACTTCATGCGTTTACGAACAAAAATGTGTCAGATTGTAGCCTGTTTGTATTTCAGAGCAGCCTTAAATGTATTTTAGATAAAATACCCCCCCCCCCCCCTTCGGATTAAATAAATTGTTGCATTAAATAAGCATTTTTGAGCAGCATAACAGATGTTTTATTTGGTAAATATATATTATCCAACAGCATATACAAAAAGGGCTTAGCTAGATGAGAAGGCTAACACAGGTAGAAGGCTTATTACGTTGCATAATTTATCATTCTTTTAAATGAGATAATTATAGTTATTGATACGTAAAGAATATATTTTAGGTTTTTACGTGTTATAATAAATATTAATAAAATACTCAATTCATTATAGTATAATGTACTGCTTTTTCTAATTAATTACTTACTATGCGGCGGAAAAAAAAAAACCACTTAAACATTGTGATTATTTCGCGTTCCACTTATTTTACATTTCTTTGACAAAACTGCATCACATTTTTAATAAATTAAAGTCATAACGAAAGAAAAAAATCGTATTGTTGCTTTACTATTGTAAAAATACTTGCCCCATTTATCTCTTAAAACGCAAAATTAATATTGTCCCAGAAGATAAGTTCTTTATACGATGGATTAGGAAGATTGTTTTTATTTTTGAAAATAATATGGCATATTTAAACAAGGTATTAAAATAATAACCATAACCATAAAATAATACCATATGAATAAAATAATAGCTCCTTAAAACCGATAAAAATTTAGACGAATGGCACGACGACAATGATTTTATTATTCAAATTAATAGGATAACATTAGGAGATTAATCGTTTTACTGATTTTGATAAGATAATACAATGTCCATTCATTACTTTTCTGACCTGAAATATATCAGTATTTCTTAAGCACAGGTAAATTTTTGGTATGCTTTACAAGAGACTAAGGCGCAACTCTAGAACGTATATCACCTTGTTTCGTTATGTCTCTCTGAGTCAATATCAACCGAAGAAATTCGAGGTATTTTACATTAAATTATTTTACATACATAGGTATTTTACATACCTATATCACTTCTTTGGTTTCGCCTTAAACTGAAAATTAATTCATTTTGAGTTAAAATAAAGAAAGACATTTCTAGTTATATTTGTCTGGTAGTTAAGTTCTATATTAAGGCTGTTTTCAACTGCTCAGCTCAACAAGCGCAAAATGTTTTGACACATTTACAAAATCATTTTTTAACGGAAAGATATAAAATTAGAAAGCCTGGCCATGGAAGCTATTTGGAATCAAACTCTGTTTCTCATTTTTTGATCAATAAATTACCTATGGAGTTATAAGCAATTTTGATCACGTGACAAAAATGTTTTTCATCCTTTCTTGAGTAGTTTTTCTACTTTCGTCCGGAAATTCGGTTCAAAACGTCCACTTTGACACTATTTTCTGGAAGATCTATTGCGTTTGCAAAAAAAAAAGAAAGAAAAAACTGAAAAACAGCTTGATTACATAGTTTCTGGACAACAACACCTGCTAATTTAATGCATTACCGACCAAAAATAAACTAAAACTTATGTCATAAAGTTGCCCTTTTGGATTTGAGAACAGTCTTAATTTTATGTGGAGATATTAAAATCTTACTCAAAGCTCGTCAGCTTTTAAAACATAAAATATTAAATTAAGCCTATATTTTAGGTATATTTTGAGAACTAAGAAATAAATAATATCCTTTTAAGAAGAGTACAAAGAAAAAAGGAGTGAAAAATATTAATTTACCGAGGAGATATTTTAAATATATACTACGCCCATAGACTTAACATTAGGGAGGGAAATTCGGAAATTGAGTGACTATTCAACGTAAAAGGACCGTGGACCTTTACTTGAGCAAAAATCGACCCAAAAATAGAAAATTGTTTTCTTCATATTATTATTCTCCACTTTGTTTTGAGCCATTTGCGAAAAACCGCATGCAAATGTGTTTATTTTTCGCAAAGTTAGAAACGTTTGAGTTTTGTACAGAAATTATTTTTCGGCCTTTTAATATACTTTAATAGGGGTGCTCCGCCCCCCTGCTCGCTACACTCACCAACCCCCCGCGTAATCGATTCGCGATTCTATTCGGTATCGCGAAGCAATTTCTACTTTCTAGCCAACCCCAGATGTAGTTGTTTCGCGTTTCCATTCTGGAAAGTTTCGCGATCCGTTATTTTCTATGCATTCAATATTTAGATTCCACTTGGTAAAAATGCGCTCCTCCCCAACTCCTGACAATTTTATTTACTTATCTCCTAGCATATTATCATTAGAGTTTACAGAGTTCCATAATTATAAGAATTATTAAATATACAATTATATACACAGTGTTACGATTATTGTAAATATTTAGTGTTTGTGCGTAAAAATAATGTAAATAGTTCAATTAAGCTCTATTCAAAAGCTACTATTAGTTTTTGTTGCATTGAAATATCTTAATTTACTGATTTTCTGCAAGCAATATTGGATTTCAATGGGAGTTTATCAAAATTTGGCGAAATACTGGAAATAGCGCCATGTTGGCTTCACTTTTCGCGACTAATTTTGGTCGCCAAATTTGGCGATATATCGCCGAGTTGGCGACAAACTTGGTGGCGTTTGGCGACAGAGAAGTCCCCTCCTTGGTAAACACCTTAGTGTCAGAAAGGTCTGACCCATCAGATGCGTTTCGCGGTATCTACGCAAATTTGCGTTGGTCCATTTCCAAATCACTTTTTTTATATATACTAGGGGATAGTACCCGGGCTTCCCGGGTTAAAGAATATAGGTGATTTTTTTTTTTTTAAATTGAAAACTAATAATTTTTTTTATATGCAATAATTTTTTTAGATTGCCCACTTACGTTAAAAAAGCATTTTTCATATGGAAAATACGAATTATTCAATTAAATAAATTTTTGAAATTTATCAAAACTATATTTTCTTATTAGACGCATGCTAAGAGTTATTTGACCAAGATTTTGCTACTTATGGCATCCTTTTATATTCTGATAATTTCAGAGCTTATACATGTCTGTTAAATTGGTATTTTATTTATATTATTTTATTTATGTATTCATAGGGAAGTTTTTTTTAAATGAACATTTGACGTAAGAAAATGGTGAACTCTTTATTTTGTTTTAAGGGCAAACGGATTAATCTTTCGTAATCGAGCTCCTCGCGATATAGATAAATTAAAAAAATATTTCATGCTTTAAAACTGTTTTCAAAACCATAGACAATCAGTAAACTGAGATGAACTTTGCAAACAAATTCCATCTGAAAAAAAAAAAAAAAAATCCTATTTGGTGATCTAAAAATTTTAACTGTACGATTACAAATATGTTAGATTTGTGTTTTTACAATATTATTCTTTTATTTGTTTATAAAAGAAGTATTAATTTCGTTAATTTGTCTTTCACAAATATGTTAGATTGGCGGGTTTTTAATATTATTCTTTTATTTGTTTATAAAGGAAGTATTAATTTCGTTATGCAAAAATAATCAGAAACAAATGCTTAAAAATGTTTGTTATTATTATGTATTGAAACTGGCACGTGATAAGATAAAAAAAAAAAAAATCATGTTTAAAAAATATTTTAGAAAATATAATACATCAGTCAATTAAGATACAGTTTTTAAACAAATTGAATTTGAAAGTAAATTTTTTCCCTATGCGAGGAAAATTGAAAATGTACGATGGTCAGAAGATTAAAAAATTGCAGTAGCGAAAATTTCAAGACCGAAATTTGATCGTGAAGTGTTTCCATTCGCAAAATGACGTCAGCGTTACGCACAGATACGTTTGTCCTTTATAATATAGATACTTAATTAGTAAAATATAATAAAGATCAGTTATTAGGACGTGGTTATCAATTGAGGCTCTTATGCTTGGTATTCCGGAATGAAAAACAGCAATTTTCACCTTCTCAAAATTTGCATATGCACTTCTGATATCCATATTCATCATTTAAAAAAAAATTGTATTTTGTTTGATCATTTAAAAACCCTTTTAACTTAAAACTTGAAGTCACGATTGTCAGCAACATCTTTTATGTAAACAGACGCACTCTTTACTTGAGATTCTAATCTCAATTCCGGAGAGTAAAAATTTCCGTGATTTATGTTTTTTAGACGCATTTGTGTTAAAATGTTTAGTTTTATCTAAGAAAATGATCGTTTCTTTTAAATATGACTTCATTTCCACTTAAATAAGCATTTCGCCTAGTGCCTGAAACTTAGTACACATGCAGAAGGAAAAACAACATAAAAAATTTATGAGGAAAAATGCGTGTTTTCAAAAGCAACATGTCATTTTCCGTTATTATGCCCCTAATATAACATTCTGCTCCTAATGGGATTTTGCCACACTAAACCCTATACAACAATTTTTATCATCAATTTTGAATTTTTATCAGAAAATGGCATGAATAAAGATAAAAATACCTCATTATTTCTCTCCTGTCTGCAATAATAAAAGCTTTCTAATTCTCACCATTTTGAAGAAATTTCATAAAATGCTTTTAAAATTAAAATATAAAAGTGGGGATATATATATATATATATATATATATATATATATATATATATATATATATATAAACATAGTGCGATAACATCTACAAATGGAGAGCTTTCAGCTTAAAAAAAATATTAGTAAAATTGGTTCAGCAGAAAGATTAGGGCAGATGACTAAAAAGCACATACTTGTGTTTTAAATATATAGATTATATAAAATTAGGTAAAATTAAATTAAGCAAATTATGTTATTTTGATAAAATCATAGTAGAATGTCCTAAAGCATAGCATTGAAATTTTATTATTCGAGAGAATTTTGAGCAAAAACTTCAGGAACATGATATTATTTTAAATCACGAATAATTTGTTTGCTTGTCTAACTCGGCGAAGCAAATCCATCCAGGCGAGAATCATCAATTTCTGTAATATAAATCGCTATTATTTGCATGTCACCTCTCTTCTATAAAGACACTCTAAATTTTTGTAAAACATTGCGTTTTATCAGTGTGTGATTTCGATTACATTATTTTCAAAAGTGAACCACTTTCACCTGGGAAGAATTACAAACCAGCTAGGCTGTGAAAATGACGCACTTCTACAAAACATAATTCAGGTTTAAGAATTAAAATACACGATTTTTTTATAAATGACGTCATTTGCATCCGCTAAAGCAATTCACTTTTACAATCCACTCTTAAACTTCATCTATAGAAAAGTATGCATATGAAGTCATTATCACGGAATAACAGACAATATTCTTGACATAGCCCCTATTTTAATTTCAACTTTTTTTTTCAGGTTTTATGAGAAAATGGCAAAAGATACAGTATCTCCTATTTTCGACTATTTTCCGTTTACTTTCAATGACTTTCAATAGAAATGGGGTACTTTTGTTGCCGCGATAAGAAAAATGGTATTAAAAACTACAAAAAAATTAATATCTCAAAAATAAATTGAGATACAGCTTTCAAACAAATTGTATTTAAAAGAGCAAATTTTTCCTTATACGTCGGTGTAAAAATTTTAAATGTGCGATGTTTAAAAGTTTAAAAATTTGCAGTAGAGAAAATTGCAAAACCAAAATTTTATTTCAAATTTCAAAGTGTTGCCATTCGCAAAATGACGTATGCGTTACGCACAGATATGTTTGTCCTTTATAATATAGATATAGAAGGAAATATGTTTTTCTCAAAAGTGATTTTTCATTGTTTTTAGATATTTTAAATGGTGCATACGTCTTGGTTTTTGATCAAAATTTGTGAAATTAATAAAAAGGAATCCTGATATTGCTTACAAAGAAATTGTGTATCCATTTTAAAATTAGACTTCATTAAGATAATTAAATTTTTTTTTTAATTTATTAAGAGACAAAATTATGATGAAAATCCATATGGAATTCAGAAAAAAATCTCTAAAAAATTAACTATTCAGGGGATTGAAAAATCGATACACAGATTGAGTTGTAATAGAGTTTTAAGTTATTAAAATGCAAAATAGAGGAAATATCGCAAAAATTAAGACGCATGGAGCATTTTAAAATTTCGTTTTGAAAATTAATTTTTTGTTGATAATTAGTATAATTATAATAAAATTGGAAATTTCATTTAAAGTGTTTTATATATACTTATGATGAAATATATATATTTTCACAAAATTTCATATCTATGTGATGAAAATTAAAAAAACAAATTTTTAACGTCCACCGTTCGCTTAAGGCCGTTCTCAAATCCAAACAGGCTAACTTTCTAAAACTCTAATGCATTTTTATGCGCAAACGTATCAAATTGGAAGGTTCTCTTAATCAGAAATTGTGTAATTGAACTGTATTTTTTCCGTTTTTCTGTAAAGGCAAACGATTTTTCAGAAAATACTGTCAAAGTTCGGGTTTTGAACAAAATTTCCGGGCGCAAGCGTAATGTAAAATCTACAAGTTGTAAAATCTACATATAAATTTAACAAGTTGCTAAAATCTTAAGAAGGTTTGATTTTAATGTTATTTTTTCTCCTGTTAATAAAATCTCTTTTTCAAATCGCAAACACCTCATTGATCGTCTAGATAATTGAGGTATTTACCAAATATCTTGCCAGTGTGGTCTTTCTTATATTGGCCAGACTAAACGCGCTCTTAGATTTCGTTTAAAAGAGCATGAAGGTTATGTTAAAAATGAGGAGCTTAAACTTTCTTCTATTGCTCAACATTGTTGGTCTTTTCAACATAGGTTCAATATTTCCTTCTGCCATAATTATCCAAAAATGTTCTTCTAACCTTGATCTTGATTTTTGGTAAGCTTACCACATCATTAAAAACTCTCACTCTTTAGTCAATGACTTATCTAGTACTCCTGATTTTCCAAGTATTTGGAAAGCATTAATTTAATTTCCCCCTCCTTTGGTTTTTTTCCGTCGTTATCAGGTAGATGTCGCTATTTATCCACTCAGTTGTTTCATGCTGCTTCTCTCTCATTGGTTGTTTTTGGCGCATTCGCTACCCGTATCGGGTATATAAGCCGGTATATATCTCTGTCTTTTGCCCAGCCTTGCTTTTTCTAGCACGCTGTGCCTTGCTCTATCTTGCATTGAAGAAGAATCTTGCTAGTAGATTCGAAACAGCTGTTTGCAGCTTTTTACGTATTATTTGTGCGTTTTTAAACGTTGTTTTTCTGCTCTTTAATAATCGTTTATCATTCAAGATGTAATTTATTTATCCGAAAAGGAAAAAAAAAAATTCCATTACAAATCACTTCAATAATTATGATTGCAAGTATAATGCTTTTATATTTAAAAATGAGCCAGAAAGTTTCACGTTTTTGAACGGGGAAAAATATTTTTTTAGAGAATCACCTTAAGGCACCAGCATTTTTTTAATGTAAAAAATTATATGATAATGTTAATATCGTATAGTGCATTAAAATATTTTTTTTTGCCTTAGATATTCTGTACCTTTCATGAAAAAAAAGAAGTTAACATTTTTTATTTATTTTCTTTTTTATTTCTTTCACTTAACCCCTACGGGTCTTTTTTTTTTTTTTTTTTTTTTTTTTTTAAGGAGAAATTATCTTTAGGTTTCAAAATATTTTTTAGTTATCCAAGTGACAAAAGTTAGCATTCCTCGAATTGAACGAATATGTCATTTAGTGAAATGTAACGAACATTGTTATTTCGAAATTTTTTTTTAATATGTTTGGAAAATGTTGGGATTACGACAGGATTAGACATACATAAAAATATTTTTCAGTATTTTTAATTTTGTTATTATAAATTATTGGTTCGAACAAAGTAGACACTATTTTAAATGTAAATAACGAAACACTTGTTTGAAATAAAAATATCACCAGCGTTGTAAATAGATTTAAGCTAACTTTTTTCTTTTGTTTTTTGTTCTATTACCAAATGCTGAAAGATAAATAAAGTGATTATGCAATACTCTCGAAAATACGCACACCTTGAGACCAAGGACTTTGCGGGTTTCTGAATTTCGCAAATTTCAGATTATTACTTTGTTTACATTTTAAAATCTTATCAGAATAGTTATTTTCATGAAATAACTACGTTATATATACATAATACGTGTAAATAAAATCAATATATCTAATGAAGATATAATTTATTAAAAACTATCTATTTAATGAAGGATTTTGATAATTATAATAATTATTACAAGTTATAAGTTAAATTTGTTAAACATACGATCAATAGAGAATTAAGAATCAACAAGAGTATTAGTTTTACTAGCCGCCCTTGGCGACCAGTTTGGTCGCCTTTAAATCTATGCTAAGCATTGCATCGTATTACTTTTATTCATAATTTAATTTACTTGCTCAATCCTTCGCCAAATCGGAACATTCTGATACAGAAATCATGAACTCGGTATTTTTATGTTAGCTGAGTGCAGGTGATAAATCGCCAAACATTGTACCCGTCGTATTTTTTCTTATTTCATTAATTTCATTTAAAATATAATACTTTCACTCATTTTATTTAAAATAGGGGAGCTAGGGGATGGCTGGGACATTCTCAATATTTCAGGCAATAATTTTTTTTTTTTTAAATTGCTTCCTAACCCCATATACCTCTACCACAGTGTGCTTCAGAACTAAAAGTAGGACCACATTGCTGTTTTCATTTTCCTTCAAAGTTGCATTTTCTGAAATCTCTGCTTAAAAGTAAGTTTTTTTTACATTTGAAGATGTGAAATATCTTATACAATATAAAAAATTAAGCTGTGTTGTAGTTATATATTTTAAGGTTCAATATCAATAATTAAAATGAATGAATAGTAACCATTGTGATAAAATAATTTTTGAGGTAAAATGGCTGAGTGAGAAGGGATATTATGCATCATGGGGATGATTGGGACATTTCAAATGGGGATGAATGGGACATTCTCACTCCTCCCTAGAGATGTTGAAAATTTTATTTATTAATTAAATAGTATTATATAGGATGATAAATCAATAATTTACGTCAATTAATAGTACTAAATAGTATTATATGAGTTGTTATTGTTTAAAATTTCTGAGTGTTACTTATTGTTTTGTAATAATTATTAATGGATTATCAAAAAATTGGTACTAAAACTTAATCAAAATAGATAAAATTGATAAAAATAGTATATGTGTATTGATCAAATGGGGTAAATTATATTGAATTTTGAAATGTTGCACAAATAAATTCCCACCCCTAACATATTGGGTCAGTCGGAAAGTCGGGTAGTGTTGGGAAAATCAATTCGTACCGGAAAATTCAATCATTTAATTATTAGACATTGATTCCGATATCTAATGTCTAATAATTATCGGGCAGAATTTTCCGGTACGAATTGATTTTTCCAACACGACATGACTTTCCGATCGACACAATAATTTCCGTTCTGCATGTTTCTACGATACATTTAATTAATATTAATTAATAAGTTATGATTGAAAATTATTAGCTATGCTATATTTAAAAGACATTTTGCACTTTCATTTCAAATCTAAAATGCCTCATAAGTGGAAAAAAAGAACAGGTTGATAGCCGAAGTCCGCATTAAAAGTTAAAACTGCAATAAAAGAAGTTATTGAAAAAAAAAAAAAACATATCGATTCGTGCTGTAAAATCATATATTACAAATATAATTTTCATATAAGGTTATAATTATAAATTTTAATTTGGTAAAATTGAATACAGGGAGGAAAATCTTTGTGTCCCATCCATCCCTATTAGTGTCCCATTCATCCCTGCTGTGGGGATGATTGGGACAGGGAGGAACGTTTTTTTGATTTCATAATATTTTTATGAATAAATCATAATCTAGAAAATAAATATTGTTCATGTATGTTGGCAAATACCTAATGTATGAAATGGGATATATAATATTGATAGTAACTTAAATAAAAAAATATAAAAAAGTGTTTTTGTGAAAATGTCCCATTCATCCCCCACCTCCCCTACTTAACTTTAATTTAATCGGAAATACTTAAAATTTATGATTCTCAATTTTCTCTTATTTCTTTAAAAAAAAAAGGGGGGGGGGGATAAATAATACCATAAACTATGACATTTAATTTCAACATCAAAGTTTTGTTGTAATTTACCTCGCGAAAAATTGTTTAAGACAGTCGCATGAGTTGGACTATTAAAATACTGATGATATGATGGCGATGGAACAATATTTGGCGATTTATCACCTGCGCCCGGCTAACATTAAATTACCAAATTGGCTGTTTGGCATACAAAAAGTGAAGCAGTCAACCCGGAATTGTTGACAGTCACATGACTTAGGCTATTATTATAGAGATGTTTTGAAATCTTTTCTTAAAACTTGCTAACAATCAGCAGTTATTCAGTCATAAACGTGTATTATTAAAAAATTCGAATATTTATCTTCACGAAGAAATTTCTCATTAAAATTCCCTCTGATTTCATATCTGTGAGTGCTCCAAAGGCTGCATTATACCACTCAATAAAGCGCCAACTTTTTAAAAATATTGGGTGGGCTAAGACATTTTTAAGTAAAATAACACATATTTTTTCCCCTTAGTGTGTATGTGTGTGGAGAGACAGAGAGGGGAAGAACGAATGACTATAACGATAATTCGAAATTAAATTATTGTTTTTTCTAAGCAATTTTTTTAATTATTACAATCTAATTATAATTTTATAAATAATTTTATTAAATTCTATTCTTATAAGTTCTTTTTTATAAATAGATTAATATTTAGTTTAAATAACGTTGGAATTGCTAACTATTGAAAGTGAAAAACTAAATGTTAAGAAAAGCATACATTTTAGTCTCTTAAGTGCTTTATCAATTCAAGGCATCAAAGTAGATGGCAAAATATACAGAAAAATTGTTTTCGTGAGAAATTTAACTATACATCCGCTGAAGGGGTTTTCAGTGTTCCTGTAAGTCTAATGGATGTCCCTACTATTTTTCAAACAAAACTGTGTTGAGAACGTTAATAAATAATATACGTTATAATACGTTAATAATGGAACCAAATTTCATTTCAGCGATTAAATAATTAAAAAAAATAAATTACGAATTAAATCAATTGAAATTGGGTGGGCGGAGAGATCAAATGATTGGGTGGGCTCGGGTCCCCTGGGCGCGTATAACTTGGCGCCACTGATATCACTTATAATTTTTTCATATTTAACTATACATCCACTGAAGGGGTTTTCAGTGCTCCTGTAAGTCTAATGGATGTCCCTACTATTTTTCAAACAAAACTATTTTGAGTACGTTAATAAATAATATACGTTATAATGCGTTAATAATAGAACCAAATTTCTTTTCAGCGATTAAATAATTTAAAAAAAATAAATTACGAATTAAATCAATTGAAATTGGGTGGGCGGAGAGATCAAATTATTGGGTGGGCTCGGGCCCTATGGGCACATATAAGTTGGCGCCACTGATACCACTTATAACTTTTTTATATTTAACTATACATCCGCTGAAGGGGTTTTCAGTGCTCCTGTAAGTCTAATGGATGTCCCTACTATTTTTCAAACAAAACTATTTTGAGAACGTTAATAAATAATATAACGTTATAATATGTTAATAATAGAACCAAATTTCATTTCAGCGATTAAATAATTAAAAAAATAATAAATTACGAATTAAATCAATTGAAATTGGGTGGGCGGAGAGATCAAATTATTGGGTGGGCTCAGGCCCTATGGGCACATATAAGTTGGCGCCACTGATACCACTTATAACTTTTTTATATTTAACTATACATCCGCTGAAGGGGTTTTCAGTGCTCCTCTAAGTCTAATGGATATCCCTACTATTTTTCAAACAAAACTATTTTGAGAACGTTAATAAATAATATAACGTTATAATACGTTAATTATAGAACCAAATTTCATTTCAGCGATTAAATAATTAAAAAATAAATTACGAATTAAATCAATTGAAATTGGGTGGGCGGAGAGATCAAATGATTGGGTGGGCTCGGACCCCATGGGCACATATAAGTTGGCGCCACTGATACCACTTATAACTTTTTCATATGCGAGATTCTGAATAACTATTGCTTCATCAGTACAAATTACTTAACTTAGAATTCATCGATCAAAACATCCTCATCTTGTTTTTTTTTTTTTTTCTATATCTTAGCTGAAAATTTCCTTGTTTACAAACCAAATAATGTGTGGATTTTAGGCGTTTGCAAATTTCAGAGTAGTTAATATTTTAGAGTTTACTCTACTAAATGTATCGACATATACTACCACACGAAAATTATAACTTGAATAAGAGAAAATAATATCAATATATTGACATGTACTATCATTACTCGATGCAGGTAATATGAATTTACCCACATGAAAGCATTTATTGCCATAAAAACCCCAAGAGGAAAATTTATCATATCGAACAAATTTTATAGGTGTAATTCAAAGAATTACACTAACTTATACAGACATATAAAACCAAAATATCTTATGAAGTGACAAACCAAATCCATTCTAAGAGTATCTAAATATACAATGAAGTGAATTTAGAAGTTATGAATACTTCGAATACAATGCTTCTTAGAATTTATAGCAAAAGTTTTCTCGGTCGACAATGGTATTATGCAATCCTTTCCGAAATCTTATTGCTATTTCAATGCATATATGACTGCAATGTAAGTCATCTGAAAAGGTTATTCAATTGACTGTTTATGAGAACAGTGTTTAAATTGATTATTCCTTTATTTTACTTCCCTGTATAGAAATTAGAAAATCTATTTAAATCGATGTTTTATATTAACTATAATGTAACGTTAAATAGAGGACAAAAAGGCAAAAATATTGCGAGATTTATCCATTAATTAGAAGGAAAATTAAAGGACCAACCAATGTTGTAAAGGTATTTAAGCGAACTTTTTTTGTTGATATGGTTTTTTATTTTATTACTGCTGGAGTAGAAACTCGATTCGTCTTTCATAAGATCATCAGATTTTTTCTCTTTTTTTTTTTTTTGGGGGGGGGGGGGGATGGAAATGTAATCTTATACTACATTTAAAATTATCATATATATATTTTAAATTTCTTATTCTGAGCAAGAAGTCATATTTACAATGTAAATTAATTGAAAATTTCTAAAATTAAATGTCGTATGTTGCAAGTTACGTGATTTTGATGTTATTATATTAGAATACTTTTATAAGAAAATGAAGATATACGGGCTACAAAATTTAATTGGATGAGAGAAAAAATTGGTTCTGTAGTGTGCGTTGTTACGGTTTTGATAAAATCAATTAATCTTAGTATACACTCTGTGCTTATATGCAGATTCCATGCTCAGAACTCCATGTTATATCACATTCCGGTTATCTAAATTTTAAATAAATTCAGAATATTTTATTTCATAGGGATCAATAATATTGAAATCTTTCAAATTTTTAACAATAATTTTCGTAAATGTGAAAGTAAGTCACATGGATATTCAGAAAAATCTTACTGTAATGTGTTTCTTTTTTTTTATCCTAAGGTAAAATATTTTTATAGTAAGAAATTTAAACATTTTTATTTATTAAAAAGTTTTTACGGTGCTTTTTTCTTTGAATCTTCTTAGCTCACCCAGCTAAAACTTATTTCATTAACATTCCTTAGCATTATAAAATGAAAGCAATTTTCATTCAGATAAAAAGTTTGGGACCCTTATCAAAAATAAGCTACTTATGCACTCGCCACTACGCTTCCACTATGCCACTTCTACAAATAACTGTCTTCTATTTCATAATCCATTGAAGCTGTCGATTGTTCTTTCAAAAATGCTGCTTATAAATCAAAATCACTCAATTATAATTCATAATAGTAATTGTTTTCTCTATAGTAAATTCAATGATTCTAAAGTCTAATAATAATCTTTTACCTTCAAAACTTTTTTCGGAGGTGTCTTTATACAAACAACAATGACATTTAGGAAGAAGGGGAATGGAGGTAGGGGGTAAGAGAAATCAAACTTCACGCCAAAATTACAAATAGACAATTCATAACTTACACGAAAATATTTTTTCCGTCAGAATATAATTATATAATACGAAAAATTGTTTAAAAATGCACAACTTTTTTTTTTTTTTTTTTTAAGAAATATGCAATTGCGAATAGAAATCATTCAGACTACAAAAAGAAACGGCACTGTCTTCCAAATTTCTTAATTTAGTTTCCTGCATTTTCAAGGCTAATAGGATTGCTGTCAAACGAATATTAACAATGCAAAGTCTTTCGAATATATGAGTAAATTATTTGACTGTATATTTGTACATATAATATTAAGCGAATAAATACACATGCTAAAAGTGCTCATTTTTAACATGTATCTGCTTAGTAATACATAAGTGATTTTCTTATGTAATTTTATATAATATTAATCAAGAATTTTTTCTAAATCGAAGATAATTTTTTGAAAACAAAAACTTTGGTAACGCTGAACTCAAAAATACATTCCTTTTAATTTTAGGTATTATATTTTCAAAGATATTGTTGAAAATGTAGCGCAAAAATATGTTCCCCCCATCTAATTCCGAATCTACTGAAACTAGAATTATGAAAAAAATAGAGGTAGTAGACGTTAATATAAACATTGCCGGAAAATTATAGCGATTACCCTAGGTCACATAGTTTTTGAGTAATTAGCATTTTTTTGTTATACACAAATTTCGATTTACGGGCATTCAGAAAAATTGTTGAGCATCGCTGAATATACCTATCGTTGCAGAAGAATAAAAGCATTGTTGATAATGATTTTCGAAAAAAAAAAATCATCAGTAATTAGCCGAGATATTAACCCTTAAAGGTACGGTCAGTTTGGACATACACAAGGACAGGGGCGGCGTACTCTATGCCTAGTTAACAACTTTTAATGATACATATGCGTAATGTGATGTCCAGTAACAGTATAAAAGCAATAAACGTCAAATTGTTAAAAACATACTAATTTAAGGGGTCTCGGGACTCTAAAAAGGGGAAAAAATTAAAAAAAGACCTTTTTCAACATTTAATGTCTTAAAATGTATATGATTTTAAAACACAATTTTAATTGGGATGAAAGATATAAGTATGTTCTTTCGTTTCATGTATTTAAAAAATTGCAAGATACAGAATTAGTATTTATAGGGGGCTAGAAACTGTTAGACATTTGTCGAACAAAAAATTGGCATAACAGTTTACGCGCAGGATTACAAAATAAATATTGCAACTAGCAGGAAAATTTTGGTGCTTACTTATACTTCAGATTGTAATAATTTCCCTGAACTTAAATAAATTTGTATTTAAAGCATTTTTATATTTTTAATGCAATGTTGCATTTAGCTAATACAAAATTTTGAAAATTTCAACAGTAAAATCACCTAAAAAAATATTTTTTTGAACAATAAAAAGGAAATTTTAGGTTCAGTTTATACAGACTAACATGAAATATATGTTTTGAAAATTTCATGGAAAAATATTCAGAGGTTTTTGAGGTATCCTGCGCGTTATGCCCCAAAAACGCCATTTGGAAAATAATGACTTTAAAGTTTCGGAAATACCGCTTCAGGTATTGAGCGGGTATAATTCTAAAAGCCAAAACTTCTGTTCTAACTGGAATTTCAAGGAAACAATTATATCAAAATATTCAGAAAAGATAGGAGTTTAACATCTAAAAAAATTAAAATTTCTTAAATTTTGAAGCTTTAAGAGTCCTGCGACCACTTAATCCTTTCCGGCACGGAGTATATTCTATTTATAAACTTATGAAATAATGAACTGACACCAGAATTTATAAACGAATTTATTAGAAAATGCGAACTTACTTATTTTAACGTACATGATAAAACGAAAATTTTAATTAAATATTCTTGGTGCCGTTTGTCTGTTTTGGAATTAAAATTAGGTGTCCGTTTTTTAAGGGCATCGCCCTCGAACGATTTAATTGGAATGAATCGTATAAATACTGTGGGATTCGCGATAGTTTGCATTGATTGTATTTCTCAATATACCTCGAGTGACTTTAAAAGTTAATTAAACACCTATCTGGAAAAACGCGGCACAGACGAAGGCGGCGTTGCAACTTTGAGACCTCAGTTTGAAGCGCGCTTAGCACAATGCCAAATTTAAACTTTGAACAAAGGTTTTGTTTTAGCTACACTGTAGAAATAAAGGTTATTACTACGCTGAATTTAGTTTCATGTAATGCCAAATGAAGTTTAACTATGCACTGCTTTTATTGTCAGTACCGAATTAAGTTCATAATAAACAGATTAGGATAATATTAAAAAAAGAGTTATACGAATAGCTATATTTGATATTATTTAGGTTCCACATCTCTTTGAACTTTCATGGTATACCCGATTACACTTTTCTAATATATACAGTTATACCCAACCCTACGTTGTACAGTTTTTTACAAAGTCTTCGAATTCTTTTAGCAATTTTTTTTAATACAATTACAAATTCATATATTTATTCTACGGAATCCTCTGTACGCGAGTAATGCTCGAACTTGACCGTTTATTGAGAAAAACTTTTAGTTTATAAATTATTTTCTTATTTTGTTAGACTCGAGTAATTACAAAGTTACGGAGAAATTTATTTAAAGTTTATCTTGCATAGACGTTATTGACTAAGATAAAATCGTATTTTTCAATATTAAATTGCTCAAATTAAAATTCCTTTGAAATAAGAGAGGATTAGAAGGCTATATTGATTAGCAAAGTTAAGGATAACAGATTAGAAAGATTTCGATAACCCTACTAAAACCTTTTATTTAAAATTAAATATTTATTATACAAAATATATTCAAAGATTGATATTTTAAAAGAAAACTTACTTTGAAAAATACAAGTAAAGAGTTAAAAGAAAGAGAATATATATATTTTTAAAGTATAAAGTTACTGAAAGATATTAGTTTAAAAGTATCTTTATATTACACACACAAAACACACTCACATACATTCTTATTTTCTGTTTTGCGTTCTTCTTTTCATTATTAATAAGGAATATGTTACAAGCATTCTTCCTTAATCATAAAAATAAGATCTGGAAATAAAATACTTTACGTTGATTTCTCCGAAGAAAATGAGTAAATTGTGTTTAATAAATAATGATTTCTTCAAAATTTAATTTCATGTAATATCCCATTTTCTTTCATTTAACTCAGCATTTAATTAAAGTTTATAGTGCTTTAAATATTGTTTATAACAAAAAATAATTACTTACAGTTTATAAAAACGCGATTTTATTGATGATTGTTTTTAAGGTTTTTCATATTTTCGATTTGAAATAATTATATTCTTCCATTATTCAACTATAAAAATCTGAAGTATTAATTCTAAAAGTTTTTTTTTATAATCATTATGAACTTAGTTAGATTCGAAGTATAGTATTTATTAAACTTGATGTGTAATTTGTTTTTTTTTTCTTTTTTAAATGAAATTTCGTACTTTTCACAAATGTTATTTAATAGGGCATTACATTCTTGGTCTCGAGGAAATTAAATTAGAATCGATATAAGAAAACATATTAGATAACACAGAATTTTATAGTTTTGTCTGTTTTGTATGAAAGAGGAATTACATTGTCTGTTTCAAACAGTATAATAACCGAAGTCAAGTTATAATAATATAAGCCATAATAACATAATATTGCATGAATATAATGACCAGTTAAAATAACAGTTTCAAAAGTAAATTAACCTGGCGATAAGATTTTTTCCCTTTGATAAAGGATATAACTTTATATTTTCGAATTATTTTAAGTACATCTTTTAAAAATATTTTCACGTTCAAACAGTGCTTGTTAATAAATAAATAAATAATAATAAAAAATTATGACATGACAATTTTTGTTAACGTATTCATAAAATAAAAAAATATAATAAATGTGTGTTTTATAAACGAGAAACGCATCGGAAACTATCTAAAATAAATGATATAAATACAATATATAAAAAGTTTAATTAATGAAGTTAATATTTTCCCAAAAAGCTAGATAAAGTCAGTCCAACTTTTACACTGTAAAAAAAATCTGCAATACAACAGTGTAAAGTTCCAGATATCTGTATGGTTATTAAAATGTTATCTGTTACACTGTACAAAAAAAGATGTAAATCTACAAAAGCAGTTTTTGTAAAGCTACAGAAACCTGTAAGCTTTACAACAGAATCAACTAAAAGTGCAGTAATCTTACTAAAAGTTTATTTATAACCCGGGTTGCAGCTACATAAAAAGTTCTAAGGCATCCCAGTTTCATAAAAAATTCTTATTAACCTTACATATTTTTTGATTTACGCTGCAAAAGTGTATCTGTTACATGGATTTTTGTTGTTGCCATTACATAAAAAGTTCCAGGAATCTCAGTTTCCTATAGAAAAATTTTAGTAACTTTTCAGATTTTTTTTTTCTTTACAGTGTAAGGAAAGTTAAGTGATGTTTTAATTTTAATTTAATTCCTTTATCTTTCCGCTTCTTGGAATATAAGCTGTTTATATTTTCATTAAAATATGTGATATAAAATAATAAAGACGAAAAATTAATGTTTTCTTTTTTAAAACGAGAACACAAACTATAATAAATGGCTAACATATCCCCCTCTAAGTATAATTGATTGCTTCTGCCTCATATTTCTTGATCTCGCTTGATTTGCAGGTCACATTTTCGAAAGCAGCGGAAATTGTTTTTTTTTGTTAGGTTTTGGTATCAATAGATGAAGAAGTTTATTGCAGAAATACTGGTATAGCTGCTTTAGTTTTTTTTTTTTTCTTATATTCAATTACTAATGGAAATGCTTTTTGCGGAAATATTTATATGATTTTTACTATTTAGATGAGAAGTGTTGTAATGTTTTCATTTTCATTAAGAATTTGTATTAGGTTTGTTATTTGCATCTCCATTTTATTTTCAATATAAATAATAATAATAATAATAGAAAAATCAACTGATAAGAATGTGCTGTTGTTAATGGGGATAATTTTTGAGGAAATGTATGGTTGTTATAATATGTAAATGAAAAGGCAAATTTGTATTTTTTCTGTTTTATTAAGGGTCTACTTCTCTCCCACTTAACACCCGTTCGCTAATGTTAATACCATGAAAGAAATTTTTAAAGATAGCTCGCTTGTATTTCAATATTTTTAAATGACTTTTTCTGCATTGAGTAGCTGAGATCAATCTGTACAAAGGCAGTTTTTTGCTTTTTCGATTTCCTTTGTAGTTTTTTTTTTTTTTTTTTTTTTTTTTTTTTTTTTTTAATGAGAATACTTTTATTTTCGAAAACGGTTCCGAAAGTTAAAATATGCTAATAAAGAAAAACCTGTAAACAAAATCGAAAAAGTAAAAAACGGTCTTTGTTTGGATCGGTCTCGGTTAGCCAATGCAAAATAAGTAAATAAATAAATAAAAATCGTTTAAAATATGGAAATGCAAACGAGATATTAAAGATATTTTCTTTAGGATTAACATAAGCGAACGGGTGCTTTCGCGCAAGTGAAGTAGCCTCTTAACCATTTATACTGATTTATATATCTCTCTGTCTGTTTCTTTTTTTTTTCCTATATCGATTTTTAAAAATAATATATAATTAAACGATGGATAGATATATGCTGTAAAATTTTATATGCTCCCTCTTTATCCTCTCAAAACATATCATTTATTTTCAAATTGAAAATTATGGACAAATTTAAATAACAAATATTAAGATTGCTTGATTGTATGAAGAAACTCCGTGTAAAAATACACACATTAAATTACCTATTAAGGTTGTTTAATTGAAGATTAATTAAGGGTAATTAATTGAAGAAATATTGGAAGCTGCTTTCAATGAAGAAAATTTCTTACATTCAGTTACTAATCGAAATGTCCTACGATGGACTAATGGAAATGCCCTGTTTATATGGTTATTAATATATAAATGAGAACTGTTGTATGTTTTCAGTTTCATTAAGGATTTGTATAGCTTTGTTATTCGTATCTCAGTTTCTTTTTTTCACTATAAATAAAAATAAAATCAGTTGATAAGAATGTGCTGTTATTAACGGGAATATTTTTTGAGGAAATGTATGGTTCTTAATATGTGAATGAAAGTGAAAATTTTTATTTTTTCTGTTTTATTAGCCATTTATACTGATTTGTGTACCTCTTTGTCTCTTTCTTTTCTTGCTATATCGACTTAAAAAAAATTCTAATCGATGGATATGCTATAAATATTTCCATGCTCTCTCTTTATCATCTTAAAACATATAATTTATTTTCTAATTGAAAATTATGGACAAATTTAAATAACAAATATTAAGATTGCTTGATTGTATGAAGAAACTCCGTGTAAAAATACACATATTAAATTATCTATTAAGGTTGTTTAATTGAAGATTAATTAAGGGTAATTAATTGAAGATGCACTGATAAATAGATATGCACTTATGAAGTGTACTAAAATATACATTCAGTACAATATGCAGTTAAAAAATTATTTATAAAACTGGTTATAGTACAAACGCACCTCATTTGCCCCGTTTGACGTGCAATTTTCAAATTGTTAAAATATCTCAAAACGAAATCAATGTTTTCAACTTCTTTGTTCTATATACTCTTCTTAAAGTATATCTCTTATTTTTTTAGTTGATATAATTTTATTAAATATATTTAAAATTTTATTTGAAATGTTAAAATCTTGCTCACAGCTTGTCAGCTTCGCTAAGGTATGACACATAAATTATTAAGTTAAGCATAGTATTAAGATACATTTTTCCGACTAAAAAAGAAGTGACATCTTTTAAGAAGAATATACAGAAATAAAAAGTTAAAAATTTTAATTTCCTAATGAAAAATTTAAAAAAATGAATGTGCAACGTTGGAGAAGCAAATACATGTTTAATTTTGTTAAAATTCGAATGAAAATTATTCAGTATTTGCAACCTCTGGTGAAAATTCCTGTTTCGTCAAGATTCTCTTTACATATTTTAAGGGGGAAAATAAGAGAAAAAAAAAGCAAAAGCAAATATTAAGAGCTTCGTATTTTCTAAAAAATATCTTTCTGCGTTAGGATAAAATTGAAATGGTTTTCTTTTGAATTATCTTTTCTTTTAAAACTGATCTGATTATATTTAAAACTATTATTGAGCATAAAACAATAACATAGGAGTTTTTTCTTTATTGATTTCGCTAATTTAAAAAGAAAAGCTTTATTTACGAATTTAGGAGAACTTTTACGATGAAACTTAATAGCAGTCTGTGGGAAAATCTTAATTTGTAAAACTTTTAAAAGAATTTAATTCGTACAGCCAAACTTTGTTAACGTGGAACGCGCCTAATATGAATTTCCTTCCAACATCAATTGTTTTTAAAATTCCTGTCAAACCGAATACAAAGATTTAGCTACTGAAAAATGAAATAGTGTTTAAGTGAAAAATGAATTAATTCCAACAGAGATTCATGTTAGCAAGTTTCAACTGTATTCATCCTACCTCAAATGAAAACCACCCAGAACTTGCTATATATTAGATTATGCTTACCAAGCCACCTTTTATTTCTTCACTTTATGAGAAATGTGGAGAATTTCATTAAAATTGATATGAGTAGGTTTAATTATGAATTTCATTTTCTTTTTTGTTTTTAATTAAATAATAAAGAAAATATTTCATAAAGAATACATTCATATTCGTTCTTATGTCTGATTAATAGCGGTAATAAAAAATATATTTAAAATATATGATTCGAAAAAAAAAAAAAAAACTTTATGGCAAAACAAACTCTGTGTCTTTATAAAATTTAAATTATATGAAAACAAATAAATATTCGTTCTACAAGATATCCCCTGAGTTTTTTTTCCCCTTAAGCAGTTTAAGTAAAAATAAATGTTAATAAAATTTTAGTACAATGTTTTAAATAATTTACTGTAATGTTTTAAACAAATATGTTTCAAAAATTATATTATTATTACTTGAAACGAAGGTCTTTGACAATAAATTCTTATGTTATAATTTCTTTTAAAGAACTGGAATACATTTAGGGAAAATATATTGCTGTTTTTCCATTTTGCAGGGATTTTCCTTTATGTCAAATCTGTTCTAATTTTCTATTGCATTCCATTTTCGTCTTAATATTTTTTTTTCTTTTCGATTACAGTGTATCAATTTATCTAAAATAAAAATTCATTTTAGATATATTTTATCCTTAAAAGCCATATGATATATCTTTCGATATATTTTTAAAAGATATATAGCATCAATGATTTTTAACATCTGAAAAGGAAAAGTTTTGATTTCTCGGCTGACAATGATTTTGGCAACGATTCTCTATTAACTGTTACAAAAATCAATAAAAAATGGAATTTTTTATGTTTTCTGTACAAAAATGTTTTCTTTTCGATGATTTACTTATTTTTCTCGTTTTTCATAAATATGATTTATTACATGCAGCCCTATTTTGTGCTTAAATACATTGGGCACAGTTGATAGTGGACACCCTGTATATTGCATAGATTTATTTCTCGTTATCATCATACTAATTTTTTTTTCATGCGTCATTAACTGTACAGGGTGCTTCAAAATTCAACGTACAAAATTTAAAAGATGGTAGAGCATACTGCAACAAACATTGTTTGTATAGGAAACTAATATCACAATCCTTTTATTCAATTCAAAATACAGCATGTCAGACTCCAATCCGAACTTTTTTGTTTGTTTGCAATTTTAACAATAATTAAGGGAAGGTTACTTTTAATTCCTCTTTAACATTTTTTATCAGAATCAGAAAATAAAAATAAGATTAGTCTATGGCCTTTACATTTCGTTTCTCTGCTACAAATAGAGCATGGAAAGTAAAGCCCATTACAGATGAAAAGAAAACATTTGATTTATTTGGCGGAAAATACATTTGGTAGAGATTTCGTATTTATGAAGATATATATTGTTTGTTAGATACTTATTTGTCTCTATTTTTTGCAAATTTAATATAAGTGGCGAAGTTTTTAAAGATGCATGACTGATGTTTAAATTGGAAAGTAATAGTTATTTTCAAAAGTTTTGTTTACTTTTGTGATAAAAATTATTATTAAATTTTCTGCGGATTTTTATTTTTTATTTTTTAATATATATGACACATTAGCTTAGCTATTTAGGAATTATTTGAAACACTTGAACGATAAAGTATAAAGAAAATGATATGCTGCTTATAATACTTATTTTTTTTTTTTTTTCGAACTTTAAAACATTTTAGCATGTAAAGTTTAAACAGAAAAATGCCTTTTATAAAACATGTCTTTCCATACTATTTTTTAAATAGATTCGAGTTGACAAAATATGCAGGGACATTATTATCTTATGATTTTAGGTATGATGTTTAAAAACAATGGTATTTTTAAAAAGTTTACAAGCAATAAATACGATTTTAGGAAACCTTGGCGACCTAATTCTTAATGTCTTACATCTATAAAAAGTCAATCGTAGATAAAAATATTCCATAATTTTATTTCGAATTTATCAGCATTATACTTCAACTTTAAATTTTGCTTGTTTTAATATTAAAGTAGTATATAGATTAATTTTAACACAATTATTCTAATTGGTAAATAGAAATAGCCCAGTTGGCAGAGCATTACTGGCAGCTTCAGCCGAGAGATCCCTGGTTCGAAACCTGTGCTGGACATCTTTCACCCAGTTGGAAAATTACAACTCATTAAAGTATACTATAGATTTATAACAAAATATTACTTTTAAAATAACATTTCTCATGAAAATTTTCATGCATTTGGATGACTTATTACATAATTTATAAGAGGTATAAAATGTTTTTCATGGGGGGGAGGGGGGGGGATATGACTGTAAGTAATGCCTCCATTAAAAATATTTCTTCCACGAAAATTACCGTTGACATAATTGTGTTAACAGTATATTGAAGTAAATATGTTTGTATAAAAATTAAATTTATATAAAATACTACGCGTTGCTAATTTAAGTTTCATTCCTACTATTAAAAATCATTATTTATTTATTGTATAATATAATGTTGACTTGTACCTAAAACAACTATCATGTAGAAAAAAAGAAGTTTTCTTTGGAATCAGCAACTAATCGGTTACATTTCATAAAAGCAATTTTTTTAAAAATTATATTTCTTCAATATCAATCATAATAATCAATTAATAATAATATTCTACAAAGTATTTTATGCATCATATGAGTCAGAACTAGTAGGCCTAATCAAATAATTCCTACTTGAAATACCTTTTTATCCAACAGTGCAAAACCAGCTATTAAATGTTTATCCCATAAAATAGAATAACAAAATTATATATAATTTTTTGTATTATCTTTTCATTTATTTTTACTCATGTAGTTTCGTTTGAATTACATATATTAGTTTCCTTTGCGAATTATGCAAACACAATACATATTCTCTTTAATTACTATGAGCATTTAAATTTAATGAAAAACTTAAAATTAAAGACATTTTTGGAATAAAAATAGTTTCTTTTTTATCGTCAAATGTTACTATAGCTTGAGGATATAAAAAAACACTAAAATAATTTTATCCCCATTAGTTGTGCATCTAGAAATAGATATGCAAGCATGACTTACTTAAAGGTGATATTGACAAAGATTCTCGTCCCAGAGGAGTATCTCTCTCAGATTCCTCAGAACTTTCTTCTACAGCTGAATTAGACATGAGAGCTTCGATAGAAAAGTCTTTGGCCCGGCTAGACATGGCCATAGGAAAGGAGTGATGATGCAGAATATCAATGCCGTTGGACCTTGGGCCCGCGGCGGCGTCCATTGGGAGATGGGCCGGTACTGGGACGACCATAAGACCTGACTCTCGGCGTTAGGCTTAGGTACGTCGCGGTGTAAAGAGTAATAACTCGCCGGTAGATTAAGTCACACTGACGGTCCAGGATCACTAGTGAACATGTGATAATTAACACATCAGGGAAGTGAGTTGCTTTATGAAACTGGAGGATTTTATATGTAAACAAAAGTTCTTTACTTAGTGATTAGAAAATAAGTTCAATCATATTATATGACAATCTTAACATGACAGTTATTATTTTATTTTATTATTTTAATGTTTTTAACTAAAAATTTTTTAGGAAGAGAAGGTACAGAATATTTTTCTCTACAGATCATGGTTTCTGCCCAGTTAGAGCTTTATTTGTACAGTAGAGGAATCCTTTAAAATCAGGGTTTGTTTATATGACTTAATTCGTATTTAGTTAAAAGTCACACCTCTCTTGGGTTGTCATGTTTCAGAAGTTGATGTGACATATACAGGTGCCTGTCAAAAGAACGCACGGTAGGCTCGAAACTGAAACCACTCTGTGTGTCTCTTCTCACAACTTGTTACACACATCACTCTTCAAGGAGGTGTGGGGGTTGACTTCAGTCACATGGACACTCATAGCGCCACCTTCCACGTTTAGTCACACCCAAAAACGCTGAAGCTGCCGACAAAAGTAAACAAAGCGACGACGTTGTAAAGGGGGGTCGTAACAAACCTCGTCTTCCAATCAGGAGCCGGTGCGGAAAAGAAAGATAAAGCTGGAGAATATAGAGAAAGAGGCAGAGAGAAAAAAAAATACGACAGGAATAGTGCTCCGAGAGAGATGAGAATACCGGCTGAATTGTGGCGCCACCTATGACTTTGGAGAGTTTGGGATTTGAAGAGAGGGCAAAGAGTTTTAATCACGGGATATTTAGGTGAGATGTTTGAAGAGAGAAGCGGGAAGTAAATTTAACACTCGGATGAAAAAAAAGGGAATTTTTAACTTGGGGGGGGGAGAGAAAGTTGGTTAGAAAATTAACTTTTTCACTAATTACTGAATATAAAAAGCAGAGGTATTTAATTTGGTGATTGTTGAATAAAGTTAAAATATCATTTTTATTCGATAAGAATTTAATTTCTGCTCATCGATTTCCATACTTTATTAATATTCTTATTGGGAATATGATTAAGATTTTACATTAAATAAGAATAAAAAATAATCTTCGAGCTTCTATTTCAAATGATGGAATTGAAATTTTTATTAATTTGTAGTATTAATTTATAGAATCGTACTATCAAATTTAGGAATGAGCAATTAATTATTTGAGACGATGTCTTTTACAAACTTATTTAAGAAAAAGGTTTCGTATGTAATTATACAAATGTCAACTTCGTTTTTACAATGTCTATTATATTTTAATATTATCTTTTTTCGAAATTGGACAAAATCTAAATATCACTTTCTTTTTCCTCTTTCTGTCTAGTCTTAAGGGTATTCTCAAATCCAAAAGGGCAACTTTCTGACATAAGTTTTAATTTATTTTTGTTCGAAAATGCATGCAATTAGCTGGTGTTGTTGTTCAGAAACTATTTAATCGAGCTGTTTTTTCCATTTTTTTGCAAACGCAATAGATCTTTCAGAAAATAGTGTCAAAGTAGACGTTTTGAACCGAGTTTCCACGCGAACGGAGAATAAGCACTCAAGAGCGGGCGAAGAACGGGGTTGTCACGTGATCAAAAACACTAGTCAAAGGGCAATTGATTGATCAAAAAATGGAAAAAACCGTTCAATTCCAAATCGCTTCCATTGCCAGGCTTTTCAGTTTTATATCTTTCCGTTAAAAAATGAATTTGTAAATGTGTCAAAACGTTTTGCGTTTGTTGAGCAGAGCAGTTAAGAACAGCCTTAACTGGACTGAAATGGACATTCTTTTAGATTAGAAAATTTTATATCATACAGGAAGTGCATTATAAAATTCTTTTGAAAAAATATTTATAAGGCTCTTTTTTTCTTAAGTTTGTCTCCTTACTCTTTTTTTTCTTAGATATCCCTTTCCTTTCTGTAATTAAAATTCTTTTAATGAGATTAATTTTGTTCTAATAGAAGGAAGCTGTTATCAATTTAAAAGTGCTATATAAAATACAATGTTTTTTTTTTATTTAATGTTAATTTTCAACTTGTTTTGCGTGGTATTTTGTATAATGAATATTGTGTTGACAGCTACTTTATCATGTCAATTTCGAGAGTACATATCACATAAAGGCTGTTCTCAAATCCAAACTGGCTACTTTCTGACACATTTTTAAATTCACTTTTGTTCGCAAGGGTATAAAATTTACAGTTTATCTTATTAAGAAACTATGTGATCGAACTGTTCTATTTTTTGTTGTTGTTGTTTGTTTTTCGGTGAAGGCAGGAGATTTTTCAAAAAAGGGTGTTAAAACTGTAGTTTTGAACCAAATTTCCGAATGCGACAGCACAGGAAAGGAAAAAACTGCCGTCCTGAGACAACAATCGCTTGCCACTCAAGATCTAATTCATTTAACGGAAAATGAAAAAAACTGTTCGGTTTCAAATCACTTAATCTGTCCTGAAAGTATCAAGATTTTATGTTAAAAAATGGGTCAGAAAATGTGTCAGACAGGTTCGCGTTGTTGAGTAAGGAAAAATATTTTTGAGAATTATTTTAATATACATAATTGCAAACTTTACTATTAAAAAATAAACGGTCAAGTACAAATATTACTCGTGCTCAAAGGTTTCCGAACAATAAATAAATGAATTATTAACTGTATTATTAAAAAAATCGCTGCTAAAAGAATAATAAGACTTTGTAAAAAACTATACAACGTAGGGTTGGATATAGCTGTATATACTGGAAAAGTATGTCTGGGTATACCATAAAAGCTCAAAGAGATATGAAGCCTAAATAATATTAAATATTGCTACTCTGTATATATATATATATATATATATTTCATTACTTTAAAATGCAAAAACACCATAACTCAGAAAAGAAGGTGTATATATATATATATATATATATATATATATATATATATATATTATGATGAACTTAATTCGGTACTGACAATAAAAGTAGTGCATATTTAAACTTAATTTGGCAGTTTATAAAACTAAATCTGGCGTAGTAATAATCTTTTCTTTTTACAGTGTAGCTAAAACAAAACCCTTGTTCAAAGTTTAAACTTGTCATTGTGCTAAGTGTGCGCTTCGAAAGGAGATCGCAAAGTTGCAAAGTCGTCTTGGTTCGTGCCGCGTTCTCCCAGATAGATTTTTAATTAACTTTTAAAGACACGGGAGGCGTATTGAGAGATCCACTCAATGCAAACTAGTTGCTGATGGATTTATAACCATCTCAGATATCATTAACTGATTTCAAAACAGGAAACAATTCAAGAATACAAACATTTGAACACGTAAATAAATACATTAAGTAATAATAAATCATTCCGTAATAAACAAACTTTTCTATTTTAGCTAAATTATCCTACTCAAGTTATACAATTACAAATAAATAATGATATTAATAAGTGAAATATGTTTGTGAAATTTGTTTATATATCAACCCACGCATGCTGCAGCTGTCTGACGTCAATATCATCGTCATCAAAGAACTCTGACTCAAAAAAACTCTTTTTTTATTATTAAGTTAATTGTTGTGTAAATCCCGTTAAGTAATCATGTAATGAAAAATTTACTGCTGCAAAAAGGCAGCATAATTTAAATGAATATGTAAATTGTTAACTGAAAATGTAAAGTTAGTTTTACTAATATAATTTCTTAAACCAAAGAAAAGGTGTCAAGAGTGGAATCATTTATAAATAAGATAAAATATTAAACATCCACTTTTCTATTTGTACACTATAGGATTTTGTGCAATATGGATAACTCGTGCCCACCGCATTTAAAATGTGTGTCAAGCTGCGATATGAGGATTGCTGCTGGTGAAGAAAGATAAAGGTAAGAAATTACCTATATTATTATTATATTTAAATGTATTTTCATGGCCAGAAACAAAATAATATTTATTTATTTATCTAAGTATTAGCGCGCGTAACTTACTGTACAGAGCAGAGGCGGCTTTTTTGCCAACAGTTGCGAATCCCATACTAATTATGTGATTAATTCTAATTAAATCAGTCTGTTTTTAATAATTTCACATTTATTGCTTTTATACTGCTACTGGGTATTGCATTATGCAAATACATTATCAAAAGTTGTTATCTAGGCTTTAAGGCTGTTCTTAACTGCTCTGCTCAACAAGCGCAAAACGTTTTGACACATTTACAAATTCATTTTTTAACGGAAAGGTATAAAATTGGAAAGCCTGGCCATTTAAGCAATTTGGCATTGAACGGTTTTTTCCATTTTTTGACAAGTCAATTACCTATTGAGTTATAAGGAATTTTGATCACATGACAAACACGTTTTTCGCCCGCTCTTGAGTCTCTTTCTTACTTCGCGCGGAAATTCGGTTCAAAACGCCCACGTTGACATTATTTTCTGAAAAATCTATTGCGTTTGCAAAAAAAATGGAAAAAACAGCTCAATTACATAGTTTCTGAACAACAACACCAGTTAGTTTCACGCATTTTCGAAGAAAAATAAATTAAAAAGTTATGTCAGAAAGTTTCCCTTTTGGATTTGAGAACACCCTTAAAAGCCGTTGGTACATAGAGTACACCGCCCCTGTCATTATGTATGTCCAAACCGTCCATGTCTTTAAGGGTTAATATCTCGGTTAATTACTGGCGATTTTTTTCGAAAATCATTATTAATAATGCTTTTATACTTCTGCTACGATAGGTACCTCCAGAATTCCTTAACACTTTTGCTGAATGCCCGCAAATCGAAATTTGTTTGTGATGGGAAAATGCGCTTTTCTGAAAAACTATTCGACCTAGGGTAATCGCTATAATTTTCCTGCAAGCTTTAAATTAACGTCTACTACACTGTTAAAATTTTTTCTGTGAAATTACAGAGAATCTACGGGTAATCAATTATCTTAAGTCTTATGTAAAATTACAGAGATTATAGGAAAACAGCTTTTAAATTAACGTCTACTACACTGTTAAAATTTTTTCTGTGAAATTACAGAGAATCTACGGGTAATCAATTATTTTAAGTCTTATGTAAAATTACAGAGATTATAGGAAAACAGAGATTTTGTTAAATTACAGAGAAGTTATACAGTAAATTTACAGTAGACTCTGTAAATTAACATCGTTAAAAATACACAAGACTCTGTAAATTTATTTTTAATGATAATAATTTAATTTGGTTTTCAAAATTTGCGAATCACTCAGTTTTTAGTGAGCTTCAAAGATGAATTTTTCGAGTAAATTTGAACTGCTTTCACAACTTTAATATTTACACAACTTGATTCTAGCCTTAGAGGAGGAATTGAATGTACTATATACATATAATGTTACTAATTATGTTATTATGTTATACTATATAATGTTATATTAGAAGTCTATGATTCATAGCCGTCCTTGTGCGATCAATCTCACTTTGTAACACTTAATTTTTCCGAATTCGTCATATTTCGCTTTAAAAGTCCATTTCGACCCAATTACTCTTGCTCCTTGTGGGGGATCAACTAAAGACCAGGTTTCATTTTCATTAAGGGAATTCATTTCCTCTTCTGTCGCTTTTATCCAGTTCTGTTTTTCCATAGGATTTTCTATACTCATCATATCTTCCCAACTGTTAGGTACATATATTGGATCGTGCCGGACTGCATAAGCAAACCTGTCCGGCGGCACACCTCTGTTGGTTCTTTCTGATCTTCTCACTTGTGGAATTTGTTGTTGTGACGCGGGTGGTGGACTTAGTTCATTTTGTGTTGGTGTCAGATCTATTTCCATTTCCTTCGTGTCTTTCTGTTGTGTTTGTTTGTTTGTTTCCGCGATTAATTCTCTTCTATCTAGATTTTCGTTAGTATCTGGATTATTTTTATTTTCTATAAATTTTACGCTTCTGGCCAATATTACTCTTCCGTCACTTGTATAGATTCTGTACGCATTAGAGCGACTGTCGTATCCGACAAAAGTACCTTTTTCTGCTCTATTGTCTAATTTTCCTCTCTTTGATCTGTGTATGTAGGCGTATGCAGTACAGCCAAAAACTTTGAGATATTTCAAATTTGGTTTTCTATTCATCCATAATTCATAGGTGTGGTGCTTACCGATTTTGAAGGTAGTCGGTTCTGTAAGTGGTTCGTAGTGCATATGGCTTACCCCCATAATTTGTGAGGGAGATTTGCTTCATTTAGCATACTTCTAAACATATCTAGTAGCGACCTATTATTACACTCTGCGACACCGTTTTGGCTTGGATTAAATGGTACGGTGAGCTGATGATGAATCCCATTTTCTTTTAGATATTTTTCGATTTCGTTACCCGTATATTCACCACCGTTGTCCGATCTTATCGCAGTAGGCATTTTTCCAAATTTGTTTTTCACCATTGAGATGTATTCTTTCAATTTCTCTGAAACCTCGCTTTTATTACCATTAGCAACTGTGACGTTTGTTTCAGTGTTATTTGCAATTTTAGTAAAGAATTCTTTTGAGTTAACTATGTGGCTAGAACTGAAACTGTCCACTATAAAAGTGCCTTTATTTTCGGACTCTTCGGTTAGTAAAGCAACACTGTTGTTTTAATTTACTGTGTTTTTTCCTTCTTCAGGTTCCGCGTTTTTACGTAAATTATTTTCTTCATAAACTAGTGATGTTGAATTGTTCTTGTTTTTATAGTGTCTGTTGGTGTGACTGTTGTTGTTTTTTGTGTTAGAAAACAGCAGTCTTTATTCGAGTGATTTTTCATTTTACAGTGTGAACAGCACTTATTGTTGCCTCTTTTCTGTTCTGAATTATTAAATTTACCTTCTGCTTTGTAAGCTTTATTGCTGTTTTCGGAATTTTCAGAATTATCTATTCTGCGAGTATATTCATCTGTAAGCTTGCTTTTCATAAATTGAACAGTTAACTCAGCTTCATCTCTGGCCTCCAGGGCAGTAACTAGAGTATCGTAGGACGGTGGTAACGAGCACAGAGCAATGCTGAAATGTGCGAGTCAGTTATGTGTTAGCCTATGGCTGACAGTTTGCCCACTATCTCTAAAATTTTTGTTATGTGGGCTGTCATATTGCCACCTTCAATTAACTTTGTACTGTACAATTTTCGCAGCAAGTACAGCTTACTAGAGAGATTAGATCTCTCATGGATTTGTTTCAGTGCGTCCCATGTTTCCCTAGCTGAATTTAAATTTTTGACATGCACTATTTGACTATCGTCAATGGACAAATTTATTAAAGCTCGTTCCACGTTGCATAGTTTACGAGTAAAAGGGCTGTGACAGACAGACAGACACAGGAGTGATCTTATAATGGTTCCGTTTTTACTTTTTAAGTACGGAACCCTAAAAATGGTTTTTAGGTGCCTTTTATAGTATTTTATTTCAAACCCATAGTTTAAATATTATTCCAAGAAATTTGAGATGTGACTGATGAGGAGTCTTAATTAGTTTAACGGGTGTATTAATATAAAAATTATTGTAATGAAATTTGGGAGAAAATCATAATTTTTATTTATTTTTCAATATTATATTTTTTTCATAATTATTACTGAAGCTTTAGCTTTGTATAATATCGGGAATATAAAAATAACTTTTATCATTGATCGCATAGGAAATCAAACAACCAAGCTTTCATTAATGTATCTTTTTACTTTCTTCTATCTTGACAAGAAGAAAGTATTGGTTTCATGAAAATTTTCGAATTCCAGTTTTCGACGGATTTATACGTTTTAGGGGTCAGAGATTCCAAAAAACATATTTTTACAAAATGTCTGTCTGTGAGTCTGTCTGTCTGTCCGTCTGTCTGTATGTGACAAAAATTTTGTGGGCGCTCTATCTCAAGAACTAATGCACGGAATTTAATAAAAAATTATATTCAGGTAGTCCCTGATTCCCTGATATAGATTGGTGCTGATTAGTTTTTGGTGTAAATCGACTTGCAGGTGGCGCTGCTATGTAGCATTTTTCAGGATTTCCGCAAAAGCTCTATCTCAAGAACTAATGCACGGATTTTTATAAAACTTCAGATTCCGTTAATCCTTGATATGAATTGGTGCTGGTAACGTTTTGGTGCAAATCGCCCAACAGATGGCGCTGCTATGCTGCATTTTGAAGCATTTACACGATTTTCGTAATAGCTCAATCTCAAGAAATAATGCACGGATTTTCATCAAACTTCAGATTCAGTTAGTGCTTGACATGAATTGACGTTTTGCCGCTTGTGGTGTAAATCGCTCAACAGGTGGCGCTGCTATGCTGCATTTTTGAGATTTCCACAAATGCTCTATCTCAAGAACTAATACTTGGGTTTTCAACAAACTTCAGATTCAGGTATACCTGGATATGAATTAGTGCTGTTTATGTTTTGGTGTAAATCGCTCAACAGGTGGCGGTGCTATGCAGCATTTTTCACGATTTCCACAATAGCTCAATGTCCAGAACTAATGCACGGATTTTCATCAAACTTCAGATTCAGTTAGTCCTTGACATGAAATGATGTTTTGTACCTTTTCGTGTAAATCGCTCAACAGGTGGCGCTGCTGTGCATCATTTTTTGTGATTTCGACAATAGCTCTAGCTCCAGAACTAATGCACCGATTTTCATCAAACTTCAGATTCCGGTATACCTTAATATGAATTAGTGCTGTTTGTGTTTTGGTGCAAATCGCTCAACAGGTGGCGCTGCTATGCTGAATTTTTCAGAATTTCCCCTACACCTCTATCTCAATAACTAATGCACGAATTTTCATCAAACTTCGAATTCAGGTATACTTTGATATGAATGGGTTCTAAATTGATGTAATTTCTTATACTATTTAAATGATTTAATTGATATGATTTATATAGAAGAAAGTTTTGTGACGGCCACAACATACCAGTTTTATTTTAGATTACAATAATTTTGTGACTGAAAAACTTAAATTCCTTTACTTTGTTTAAAAAAACACGAGAAATTTAATCACGTGTTTGGATAATAAAAAGACTCTCTCTTAATTAAATCTTCAAATTAAATACTACAACCAATTTTGTAAATACTTTCATTATCCATTCTTTCATATTACTCATTGTTAAATAGAAACATTGGTAAACAAGTCATTTTATTAAAGGGTTGCACTTGGCCATAAAGTTCGAAAAATTGATTTTTTGTTTTAAAATTTTATAAACTAAAGAGGGACTATTCTATGGTAGAATATATTATTCTGTCTAAAAAGAAAGTATCATGCTTATGAATTTTAATACAAGACTTTAAACTTGTTTTTTCTTAAAAGTGTATTTTTCAAATAGATGGTCACGATTTCTCTAGTACTACGGTATCAATTTACTTTTCATTTGTGAGTTTTTTCCTTATATTATTATGAAGTGCTTGAACTAAGGATATTATGTTCTTTAATCACAAAGAACAGAGAAGGGAGCAACTACTTAGGAAGGACCCTAAAGCTACTTTTACAGCAACAGCAGTATGTATATGTTGAGAATCCCAGTTTAAAAATATGTAACAGCACTAGAAACATTTCAGCAATAAAGGTAATATATTCATATTAATGTGGATGGCTTTGTATGAAAACTATAAATGATCCGAGCATTATATTCATTTCTAATTTTGTGAGTCTTTCCTTATATAATTATGAAGTGCTTGAACTTCTTTAATCACAAAGAACTGAGAAGAGAGCAACTACAGGACCCCGTTTGTAAGGCAGGGCATTCATAATTCACAACACCTGAAAAACTTTTTTTTACAGCAGCAGTTGTATATATGCAGAGAAGCTCAGTTTAAAAATATGTAACATCACCAAAAGCCTTTTAGCAATAAAGGATATATTCATATTAATGTGGATGGATTTGTATAAAAACTATAAATGATCCGAGCATTATATTCACTTCTAATTTTGTTAGTCTTTCCTTATAAAATATATGAAGTGCTTAAGACTGTTCTTAACTGCTCTGCTCAACAAGCGCAAAACATTTTGACACATTTACAAATTCATTTTTTAAAGGAAAGATATAAAATTGGAAAGCCTGGCCATGGAAGCGATTTGGAATGGAACTGTTTTTTCCATTTTTTGATCGATCCATTACCCACTGAGTTATAAGCATTTTGGATCACGTGACAAACCTGTTTTTCGCCCGCTCTTGAGTGCTTTTTCTTCCTTCGCGTGGAAATTCGGTTTAAAACGCATACTTTGTCTCTCTTTTCTGAAAGATCTATTGCATTTGCAAGAAAACGGAAAAAATAGCTCGATGACATAGTTTCTGAACAACAAAACCTTCTACACTGTAAAAAAAATCACAGTAATTTTACAGCAAAAAATGCTGGCAATATGGGTGCCAGCAAATTTTGCCGTAAATATACAGCAATTTTGTTTTTTTGATTTTACAGCACTCTTGTAGATTTTCAGCATTTTTTGCTGTTAATTTTACAGCAGTTTTGTTTTTTAGATTTTACAGCACTTTCGTAGATTTTCAGCATTTTTTGCTGTTAATTTAACAAATTTTGTATTTTAGATTTTACAGTAGTTTTGTAATCTCTCAGCATTTTTTGCTGTTAATTTAACAAATTTTGTTTTTTAGATTTTACAGTAGTTTTGTAAACTTTCAGCATTTTTTGCTGTTAATTTAACAAATTTTGTTTTTTAGATATTACGGTAGTTTTGTAAACTCTCAGCATTTTTTGCTGTTAATTTAACAAATTTTGTTTTTTAGATTTTACGGTAGTTTTGTAAACTGCCAGCATTTTTTGCTGTTAATTTAACAAATTTTGTTTTTTAGATTTTACGGTACTTTTGTAGATTTTTAGCATTTTTTGCTATTCAACATAAAATTCTTTTTTGATTGTACAGAAATTTGTAGATTCTCAGTACTTTTTACTATTAATTCATCACCAGCTTTATTTTTTAGGTTTTACATAATTTTTTGCTGTTAATTTACTACAGCAATTTTTTTTTAAACAGCACATTCGTAAATTTTGCACGAAGGCTGTGATATTTTACACCTTTATTTTCAACAACTTTGTAACAAGCAGCATACAGACATACCATGAAGAATGTACAAAATACTTGAATAACATCATTATTTTCTAAATATATTTTTTCCCGATATAATATCGGAATTTCTGTAATTGAATAAGAAAAATTCCCATATGGTAATTGTGACATACAAAACTTCACAGCCTTTAAATGATATGGCAAGCAAAATTGTATTTACTTATTATCATGGCCCCATTAAATCATTGGTCAAATTGGACAGTGGGACTAGAGCTCATAAATTTTAGAAAAACAAATCTTTAAAATACGCACTCTGAACTGTTGGCATTTAAAAAAAAAAAAAAAAAAAAAAAAAAAACTATAAGGAGCTTTAAGTCTCCCATCCTGTCAGGCGAAGACACTTACTGAACCTACGGATTTCCATTTGATAGCTGATGTTGATCCCTACATCTGTTTCTCACCCCCCCCCCCCCCCAAAAAAAAAAAAAAAAAACTTGTTTTACTTTTTCGATTTGGATTGTAGTTTTTTTTTAGATGACACACTTATTTTCGAAACTGGTTCTGAAAGTTTAAGTAACTTCACAGAAAAATACCTGTAATCAAAAAAGTAAAAAAAAGGGCAGATGTGGGAATCGACATCAACTATAAAAAATAAAATAAAATATCAAAATGCAAATGAGATTATAACATTTCCAAAAGGTTTAGCATTATCTTGAAAGTGTCTTTGCTGATGGGACAGGAGCCTTAATGAATTATGCCTTGGGCTTCTTTAGATTTATGGGGCCCTTTTTAGACTAGCTTTAAGATTTAAAAATCTATAAACCAGGGATGTCTACCCCCCAAAAAGCTCCGATGGATTCTTTCCAAATATTCCACTGACAAGTAGGTTTTAATGTTTTTTTAATGGCAAGTTTTCTGTTAGTTGGGCAACACCAATTGCCAAACACCATATATCAAATATTTAATTACTGTATTATACTAAACTACCAGCTGTTACAGTAATTTCATTACTTATATCACCAACTGCCAAATGAAGCAATACTTGGCGAAATATCATTGGCACCCAGCTAACAGAAGAGTACCCCTTTTTATCAAATACAGTAAAGTAAAACCTGCAAAAATTGAACATTTTCATAACAGAAAAATAGTCTCTACAATAAAGTAGTACAATTATACCTCTTTGAAGTGGAATTTCTGACCAGTCCATTTAGCTATTCCATTTTTATAAGTTTTACTCCATTCTACTTTTTCTCTTTAATTCAAAACATTTTTCTACTTTATTTTCTAATCTAGTTTCATATGCAGTTTCTAATATATGAAGCTGATTAAATTTCTGATAAGAAGTACAATGTGAAACAGATTTCTTTTCATCTGAAACATAATTTGTTTTAAAATTAAATAGTTATGCTATTCAGTAAACTTTTTTTTTGTAAATAAATTTAATTTGAATAAGATTTTTTCGAGGAATAGAGGCAGTTTTAATTAAAAAAAATTATCACATTTTAAAGTTGAATGGATACTATATTCCTCATTCATAATTTATCTAAGATACATAAAACGATCATGGATTTATGAAGCTTTTGCTTGTCAGTTTGCTATATATATAATAAGTATAATTGTAGACATGTATACATAAGTTTAGTAATAAAATTTAAGTTTAGTAATAAAATTATCTTGGAGCTGAACTTTAAAAAAGAACAAGGTACTTTCAATTTTTCTATTAACAGTGAATCCTCATACAATAAAATCTTGATAATGAAACAGTTGTGTATTTAATAAGCTTTGTTTCCATTAAAAGTTTATTGAAATATGAAAAAGTTACATTAAATCTTGAAAAATGAAAATGATTTATTAAATTCATCCAAAGACTTGTATTGTTCGAGCATAGTTAAATAATAATAATAATGGTTGGTTGGCACTGCTAGTGCTATCACTGTTATTGGTTGAAAAAAAAAAAAAATATGTTGAACATAGTAAAATTGACATCAATTTGTTTTAGATAAAACATGCCACATCAGGGTCATAGGAATATTCTTTTTTGAATGTATGCTTATACCCTGTTCAGATCGGATATTTAAGATATCTTAGATCGCCAAAATCTCTGGGGGAGATCCATAAACTATCTCAGCGAGTAATTTTTCTTCAGTTAGATACAGGGACTACCACTCACTCTGGCTCCAGTTTAACTGACTGGCTGTTGGTTTTATTTTATGCATACTTTGCATTTGTTCAAATCTCAGACACAGTGACATTCACAGATGTCGTAGATGAGTTTTGAGATGTGAACAGGCATTCAATTACAAGACAGTACAGCCTTAAAAAAAAAAGGAAGTCTAAGATATCTTAAACATCCAATCTGAGCAATGTACAATATGTGTGAGACATACCAAAATTAAGATCATAAGGCCCATTGATATGTATTATGTTCTTGGATTTATTTCGTTGCAAGAAAACAATTTGCACACTGCAAATAGAGGCGTCTTAAATTCAGACACATATGTGACTGAAAAAGAAATTCAGACACTTAAACGTCTGAATATGAAATTTCAGACATCATAAGTGTCTAAATTTAAGGCACATAGGTGTCTTACTGTGATCATGGTATAAATGAACTAAGAAAAATGTCTGAATAATGATCATGTGTCTGAAATTAAGACATGTAGAAATTCAGACACTTATATGTCTGAATGTAATACAATTGTATCATACTATATGTATGATGAAACGCTGATTGTATATGAAGACCCCAGAGGCCAAGGGATACAAGTGACAAACTTTAGATTTGGAGTAAAATGAATTTAAATATGAACATCAATAGTATGTGTCTGACTTAAAATATGAAACTGTTCCTAATTTCATAGCGGTCTTTGAACTCTTATTTCAATAACTGTGGAAGAAAAGTGGAGTACAATATATTTTTTAAATTTTAAGTAGAGATTAAGGAGGTTAAGTAATTTATAGAGCTTTAGTAGTTGACCTCTAGAAGGCAACAGATAATTAGAAAATCTCTTATATTTTGCGCTTTAGTTTGGCGAACTAGGCAAGGGACTCCAGGCACATCTGTCCAACGTTTCCCCTCCATACATTTTTTTTTTCTGAGAGCAATCATAAAACAAATAGCAATATTTCCAGGTAGCCTGTGTACTTATCTCAGTTTTTTCAATTTTGTGACTTATACCCCTTCGCTTCTGGTGTCCTAATATGCAATTGTATCGCAATATATCTGGCAGCACCATCAGAAAATGTTTTCGAATGGATGAAATGCATTGCGATTTACTAAATTTGGTATTAGTGTAAAAAATAAGCAGCTTGATTTGACCATGAGGACGTCTGCCAAAATTGTAAATGCCCGTTTACTAACTTTCGAACTAAATTATGTTTGGTGCAAAAGTACAAGCTAAAGAAACTTTTCACAAAATATAAAGTTTCTCAAAAACTACTTCCTCTCATCTGTATATGTAAAGGCCGCTCCCTAAATACAAAGAGATATGATTGCTCTCAGAAAAAAAAATGTATGGAGGGGAAAGGTTGAACAGATGTGCCTGAAGTCGCCTGCCTAGTTTGCCTAACTAAAATGCAAAATATAAACATGAAATAAGTTAAACTAAGAATCTTTTGTCAGAACACATCGTACAAGAATTTTTATATAAAAGAAATATAAAAAAAATTAAGAAGTAAGAAGTATTAAATATTCAAAAATAAATTTCTAACAACATTTTTCAAAATGCAGAACATGTCTTTCCTTCTGGTGGGGGGTATTGCCCTTATGAACACCCCTTATCTTCCAATTTAAGATAAATTAAAATATATGAACGTCAAAAGGAAATAATTAAAAAAATATTTCTATTAGTGGTTTAGGAAGGGAGGGGGGGAGGTGTTTCTCTTACAAAAATTTATTAGTTCCTTTTTGTCTTAGTCTTTAATTATGTAATAATTTGGAAGAATAAATTTTATTATTATTTTTAAATATAAAGACAATTTAATTCAGTAAATTTCAAAATACAGGGAAGGGAAATGGCCTGCAACCGCCCTCCTGTCTGTGATTATTCATAATAAATGTATTATTTAGAAGCGTTACGACGATTTTTTAAATTTATCATATGTTTTTCACCCTCTGCCTGAAAGTATAAAAACTGTAATAATTATATTCAGATAATTTATAAGTGTAAGCATTACGAAAAATGCCAAATAAAGAAAGTAAAATGCTTCTGATTTCTTCTTATACAACGTTCCATTTCCCGCTAATAAAAAAGTTTTAATGAACTTATCATACTGTAAACCGTATGCTGACGTAATGACTGACGTAATGCTGACTCTTTTTCCCCTTTGTCAGCCGAATTCGAGTTCAAGAGTCCAATGTCGCTTTCAAATGTAAACGTTTTTCAACAGTTCATATCTTTAACCGATCCTATTTTTTACTGTGAAAAGTTTTGTCATTATAATTCTACTGTGGCTGCGTCATTTCTAGAAGTGTTATATTTAGAAGTTTCTTGCATTTTGGATTTCTGCGTCAATCATATGTGTTTCAGATTTTTATATTCTAACGGAAAAGAAACACTTGAAAATTACATCCAAGAATTCTACAAAGAGCGCGCAACAGAGATAGTGTTACTTTTTATTACTTTTCATCGATAACATAAGGTTATTCATCTCGTCAGAACTTTGTGAATAAGAACTAGCCCCAGTCTTACAAACTAGTCCCACGGGTTGTGTTTTAAGAATGGAAAATTTTCATTATTTTAACACGACTAGTAGGATATATGAAGGGGTTTCTTTTAAAAAGCTGCAAGTATTTTGTTACTCATTCACTATGACAGTTATTTTAAATCAAGGCAAGGATATCGATAACAGTAAGTGGTTTTGATATTTTGTTTATAGTACCACATAAAATATTGCATGAAATATAAGTAAGGTTTGAATCTGTTTGCGAAAAAACAGCTAATTCTAGAAATATATATTCTTACATTCATGTAATTATGCATGTTACTGTAACTTAAAAATCCTTAAAGATATACATATATATTTCATTTGAAATCAATTTTAATATTGATTCTTAATTATTTTTAGCAAAAAATAAATTTGAAATTTAAAAAGCTAGGTTATATACATTTACTTTCATAACTAGTTTTGATTAAAATTGTGGTTTTTATCATTTTATTTATCATCACTTACATGAAATATTAAAACAAAATGACAATTAGATATTAAAATGTATGTTTAAGACGAAAGAAGTTTAAAAATTTGAAGTAATTTTTTCTGCATGTTATTTAAAATAGAATATTTATTTATTTTTTATTTATTATTAAATAAATAGCTCTTGAGATTCTCATCTGATGAATAAAAAACTTGTCTATGTAGCAATATAAATTTAAAAGAAGAATTTAATTTTTAAATGACATTAATTTTCTTTTTTTTCTGAAGGGGCGGGGGAAATTTTTGTGCAATTTTGTAACGCTGATATTTTAAATCTCTTTCGACATTGCTCTGTTTATAATGAGTATTTCGAACTTTTAGAACAGGATAAGATTAGAAACAAAAAATATATATTTATCCGAATACCGTAAAGGACCTGCCTTCAATAGTGGACACTATGGGACTGTGGAATTTGTTCGATAATCACTGGTCGGTAAAAAAATTAAAATTTTTCTCCCTGCAAACTAAATATGTAAAGTGTCTAAATATGTTATTGAAAATGCTCCAGCACGTACCATTTTTTCCGAGAAACAGTTTTATAATAATAACAAACATGGAAGGATTATTATATTAATTTGCAATGCTAGATAAAATTGAAATCATGAAAGAGACGTTTTGACTGTCTTAGATATCAAAGTGACAAAATATAGCATGGAAATTTTATTTGTTGATACTTGTGTAAAGCATTTTTTTATCCCCCCCTCCCTTTTTACATGTCCCAATTTACTATTTGCTATCCACTAGTATATTTTCATTCCTTATGCCACTGTAAATCTGGTAATCGTATTTATACATTTATTTGCAGGTAATTTACCTATTATTATCTATATTTTATGGTTTAAAAATTTTTCAGTCATGTTTTAGCAAGATATAAAATATCTTAATTTTAAATTTAAAAGCAAAACTCTCCTACCAAAAAAATGGTACGTGATACAGTAATTTCGTTACCATATTTTTATTTAGAAGATTAAAATCTATAAGAATCAACTATTATTTTTTACAGAGAGGATTTTGGTGCCGACCAATGAATCAGACATGTCTGTTTTTTTTTAGGTAAAAATAAACAAATGTGCATGCGTTTTGCTTTTAAAAAGTTTTTGTTAAATAGAGCTGTCCGGTATTAGGGAATGTCCATTAGTCTCCATAACGAACACTTCCGAATACCGGACATCTCTGTTTAGCAAACATAATGCAGGGTTGGATTTTTTGCAGAAGAAGGATTTGATTGAAGCATGGGCGAACTGGGCAGTGTCCCCTACGCCCTCCCTACAATTTTAGGGGCCCAGAATTAGATATGCAATTATTGTAAAGTTTATATTTTAAATTTTTTCGATAGTGGGCCGATTATAATAAAAATCTTGAACATTTAAGGCCGAGTAAGATTAAAAACTAAAAAAAAAAAAAATCTAAATACAGTAAAACCTCTCAATCACATGCACCTCGGCAACGAATGGTGGATAAATTCCCTTGAAACCCCTATTGAGAGGTTTTATTTCATTTATATATATTTTTTTGTAGTTTTTAATCGTATTCTACTCTAGAAGTTCAAAATACTGATTATGATGTACATTGTTGAAAAATATTTAAATTATCAGCTTTAAGAAAATTGCATACCAACTTTCAGAGCCCCTAAAATCGCAGTGTATGAGGGTGGAGGGGGCAGGACCATGGCCAAAAATTTTTCTAGGATTCAACGTGGTCAAACATGGCTGCGTATAATGCTTAAAAAAATGGTTGCAATTAAGACGTTTGAAGTGTCTGAAATTCAGACGTTTGAAGTGTCTGAAAAAATTCAGACATTTTAAAATGTCTGAAAATTGAACACTCCGTTTCAGACACTTAAGTGTCTGAATTTCAGACATTTCAATTTGCAGTGCATTAAAAATATGTCTGAAAGATAATTGGAATTAAATAATAATAATAAAAAAAAACACATGAAAATTGAAATTGAAAAAGTTTAATTTTTACAAGATTACAAGTACATCAAATACAACTCATAATCCAGTTATATAATTTAACAGGGACACTTGTGACACACTTGTACAATATTCAATCTGCTACACAATTCTTTTGTTGCTTGTTTCCTCTGTTGAGATTAAAATCCATTATGCATCTGAAAAAAAGAAAAAAAAAGGGTAAGATTCCTAGATACATATCGTATATTCTTAAAGATTTAGTATTACTTTTGGGATATAATGAATATTTGGTCTTTCGACTGTGTTCTTCAGTTATCTAACACTGAACAGTAATTGCCCAAATATTGTTGGATATTTATTTATAGCCAATAAATTCAGGATAATATATTTTCTTTATTTTTTTTATGCAATGATTTTCTCAACTGCAAATTGGATGCATTTATGAAGCAATTTTAATTCTTAAATGGAAAAAAAAAAAAAAAAAAAAAACTATTCTGATTTAGACACACAAGAAATGATGTGATTGTATGAGAAAAATTCAAACTGCTCAGTAGGGTGTAAAAAAATGATTTTTTTTTGTTTTTTAAATAAAAGAAAAAATCAGATTTTTTAAAATTTAAAACAGATTTTTATGATTTTTTTCCTAGCATTCAAATACTGAATAGCTACTAAGAGTTTTAGGTTTCCAAAACAATCAAAAGTCTAATTGCTAACATAATCCACATTTTTACACTTTAATTAATAGAATTATAATTATTAGTTAATAATTACAGAAATTACAATAAATAGATGCAAATTAGTAGTTTCAGTCATTAGTAGCATACAATGTTATAAACATTAATATTTTGTAATACTTATGTAAAACTAATTTAATACTAGAGATATTTACATTTATTAAAATTATTAACTGTGAGTAATATTAAATTGTTAACACTACTTAAGATTAAAAATTATTAAACTCTGCAATTATGAACATACTACCTTTCTATGCTTTAATTACTAAATGATAATAATTCAGTATTCATCCTAGAAAGAAAAGGGGGTAGGATGCAAGTTCCAAAAAAGGACAATATTTCATGTGGAAATATATCAGTAATGTGTTCTGTTAGTAATTATATAAATAAAAAAGTATATAGTTTCTTAGTATGATAAATAAAGTGTTATAAATTTTAATAATTTTATGAATTACAAATTAAAAAATACAATTGAATAACAACATGTTTTAACTTTTTTCTAAAGAAATAATGTTCTATCACTTTTGTAAGATCTTGGGCACATAGATTTAGAAATACTGTGGATTTTGGAATTATTTTTACAAGAAATCTCTGTCTACTACAGGTGAATTTCATTATTTTTTTAAGAGGCAGGAGGGTCCATTTTGCCAATTTCAAAAGGGGCAGTTGTGGCGTCTTACATAATTGGCCTAGGGAGAATAGTAAGTACCATACATACTCTCATATAAGTCGAGGAATTTCTGACAAGTAAATTTGGGAGGTCGACTTATACGCGAGTCAATTAAAACATAAAACTTCAAAATTCTGACTTTTTATGTGTATGAATAATAAAATATTACAGAAAATACAAATAATAATAATTTATCATTAAAAATTTTTTCAATGATTTATTTTTATTTACTTACTACTTTTTCGCATAGGCAAGTGAAATATTTGGTTTGATTTTGCGCAAAATTGAAGTAAAAAGTTAAGGGGTTGACTTATATGCAGGTTTTTGATTTTTTGCAGAATTTGCATTCGAAAGTTAGGGGGTCGACTTATATGAGAGTCGGCCTATATGCAAGTATATACGGTAATTACAAAGTTGCAAATAATTTCATTAGTTACCCATTCATACACACATACGGAGTAAATATAAGGAATAGCCAGTTATATATGAAATCCTCAAAACATTAAACAGCATAGCATTATTAGCACTCAGTGGGGATTCTCAGCATTCAGTTTGAAATAGCTTTACCTTCAAATAGCCTTTTTAATCCGTAACAATTTTCATTTGGTGTACATGAGTTCAAAAGTAAAAAAACATTAATTCAACTTTTACCGAAGAAGCTCTTGCTGTGCTTAACATTTTATACCAATTGGTTCTTTTTCTCTTATACATTGTTTTACAAGAAACGTTCAGATGATGTCATTCTTTCATTCTTCTTTAGCTCCAGTATTTGCTATAAATTATTGCAAAAGTTCTGAATTTATGTGTTTCTGAAATTATATAATACTTGAGCAATAATAAGCAATCGATAATAAGTAATTAATAAGCAATCGATATTCTGATAACTTATAAAAATGATATATGTAAAAAGTTCTTCTGCTACTAAGCTGTTATGTAACTTATTCCAGATATGTCCATACGGACAGATTAAAATCGTGGAATGAACAATGATGAAAGAGAAATTAGGAAGGGTATAACATTTGAGGAAATTTTAGTTTATGTAAGTGCATAAATTAAAGAGAACAATATAAAAAAAAAATCTCCAAATAAAACTTGTTGAATGCACCCTATTAAGGTGACGTCAGATGCCAGAATGATGATCTGTTATTCCAGTTACTGCACCTGCAGAATACCAGTATGCGCAGGCGCAAACAGCGCTAGCAGACAACTTTACCCTTGACCCAGGTTGAGTGCAAACATTTTAACTGAAAATTTGCACACTTAGGGAATTTTCTCGCATACAGAACAACATTTTGAATTTAGATTACAATATATTAAGTATATGCTGCAGCATTAAAGAATTTTTTTGCAGTATTTTTAACAAACAAGCATTAATAACTCACACTCCATAGACTGCTATGCTAAACACCGCCAGCAGACGAATTTTAGCCTCGACCTCAGGTCGTGTGCATAAGGTCCATTAGAATTTTGAAAAGCTAGTTGCTATTTAAAATAGTGCACATTCATGCATATGTTATTCATAATACTGTTTTAATAGATAGAAATGATGTTTTTATTAAATGACTATGTGTGATTTTAAATAAACTTTTATGAGAAAGAAAATAAGACTTGTATTAGTCCTTTTTAATTATATAAAGCAGTAAGGGGGGGAAAAAAAGGTTAAGGTCAGTGCAAACCAGACAAAGCAATTGGTATGACCTTTTATTCCAATATTAATGTCTTCATTAATTGAAAAATTGGGTTATGTAGATTTCTACTTCAATCAGGGTTGCAAAAAAGCCGGCTAAAATTAAAAAAGGCCAGGCCGGTGGCTTTTATTGGTTTTAACCGGCTATTTTTTGGCCAAAATTGGCCATAATTGGCTTTTATACAATGAAGCATTGTAATTATAAACTACACATTTTAAAGTGTTTTTAATTAGTTTTAATGACATTTAATTGATTTAGAGTTTAATAAGTAACCCAATTTCTCAATAATGAGGACATTAATACTGGAATAAAACTTAGATGTTTTGCTAGTGATTTGAAGTCAGAATTGCAAATATGTCAGCTAAATTTTAAAAGGGCCATACCAACTGCCAATTTTTTCATTTTTACTGCTTTATAAAATTAAAGAGGACAATTATTTAGTTACATATTTTATTACTTAATTTTAAGAGCTATTAATATACAAGTCTTATTCTATTTCTAGTAAACATTTAAAATTATACATAGTCATTAATAAAAACACCATTTCTCACTATTAAAAACATTGCAAACAGCATATGCATGAATATGCTTAACAACAAGCTTTTCAAAATTTTATTTACAGAAATTTTTCTTCTTGTTTAAATGCTCTATTTTTTATACACTTATGTACCACTCTCCTCAAATATTATATCCTTTCTAATTTCTCTTTTAACATTTATAACTTAATCTCTCCATATGGACACACAAGAATGTTTCCATTTTGATGTGCCACATTTTGTCATTAATTAATCTTTAAAATGTGTAGTGTATGTGGAGCTATGTAATATAGAATTTCAAAATACCAGTTTGGAGCCTAACTTATATTATTTTCAATGTTTAAATATATATATATATATATATATATATATATATATATATATATATATATATATATTTTCCCAGACATAATGCCTTCACATTTTGGACTTACTTATTTGACAAATAAGTAATACAAATCTACAATTTTTTTAGTAGAAAATATTTATAAGTGTATTAAAAATTAATTGATCCAAATTTAAAACAAATTAACTGTAAACCAACTTTAAAAAATAAAAGCCGGCTATTTTAAAGTGGTTAAAACCAAAAAAAGCTGGCCCGCTTTTTTTTTTTTTTTTTTTTTGCCTGGCTAAAAGCCGACAACCCTGACCTCAATTAAATGCCTTTAAAACTAATTAAAAAACACATAAAAATGTTCCATTTATAATTAAAATGCTTCACTGTATAAAAGCCAATTTTGGCCAAAAAAGCAGTTTAAAACCAATAAAAGCCACCGGCGTGGCTTTTTTTAAATTTTAGCTGTCTTTTTTGCAACCCTGCAATGATACTTTATCGCCTTAGTGGCGGATTAACTGAGATATGATTTCCCCTCCCCCCCGCTACTCTTTCTTTTTATTTTCCCCCTGTTAGAGTTGGTCCTATCAAAATCCTGTCAATATAAAACTGTACATAATATTAAGAAGATTTATAATAAATTTACGCAAACTTGATATTTTGTGAATTGACGAAGTTATGAAATTTATTTCTTCTCAAATTCCTGGGGTTTTTTTTTTCCCGCTGCTTGAGGCAATTTTTAATGACATAAAAAATCTGCCATACATAAATTTTTGGTCATTTTCCTAGAAGTAATAACTTTAACCTGATTCGATACGTATCACAATTAAGAAGTTATAGGATTTTTTTTTCTGTTTTCACAAAAATTCTCCTTATTTCCACCTCCTTGGTTTGATTTTGCCCATTAGCAAACTTAATAGAGATTTTCTGCATCAATTTGGAAGAGATTTGTTCAGAATAAATTTAAACTTCCTTCATAAAAAAAAACATGAGTTCAGCCATATTATCGAGAAATACATATTAAAAATAAAATACATATAGAATGATATAAATTTAAAAAATAATAATAATTTTGCCCATACATCTGAACTGAAAATTTCATTGTTTACATCTGTGATGATGTGCGGGATTTTAAAGTTGCGGATTTGAAGGAGTCTACTGAATTGAGATTAAAAATGTTTATAATTAATTATATCAAGATGACTATAATAAGGATTCAAAATATTGATAAGTGCACTCAGGTTTATGTGCATTTGAATTTTCGTTGTTTGTGTCTGATTAAAAGAAAATAAAAAAAATAGGAAAGGGGGGGGAGGGGAGGGCAGTTTATAGGGTGGTGGATAATTGGAAGTTCACTGTATTTCTTACGAAATCTACCTAAAAAGGCTGCACTAAAAAGTTCCCAGTGGGGACTATATAGAATAATAAAAAGATATAAAAAAAATATATACAATTATTTTTTTCTTAGCAATTCATTCAAAACTTCACTGTAATAAAATTGTTAATTTAAAAGTTATTTTGGGATTTGGCAAAAAGTTGAGTTTAAAAAAGAAATGTTTAACCATTTTATTTTAAAAAGTTATCAAAATTCCACCATACAATGTGTATTTATTATAAAACAATTTTTGAAATAATTATTACAACTATTATATACATACCAGAAACTAGAATGCGTGATGCACAAGGCAAATTTATATTTCACTGTAGACTCAGTTGGTACATTGCAACCTAAAATAAATATAAAATTATAATATAATAATCATTAAATTTATTCATAATAAAATATTCTACTTTTCGTTGTTTAATATAATACTTCTAGTTAAACTTTCATAAACTATTACTTCAAACATGGTTAAAACTTTTAAAGATAATTTAAAATGTATTGATATTGAACTCTACTAAACATGTTATTTTTAAAAAGTATATACACAATGTTATGAGTCGAACCACTGTGAACAACCCCTTCACATAAAACTATAGGTACTAGACTAATTATAGAAACAAGAATCCACCTGCATCGTTTACGGTAATAACCCCCCCCCCCCCCCACTTTTTCTTTTAAATGTGGTTTGTGTTTGGACATTCGATTTTGATGTTGGAAGGAGGTAACTGAAAAGAATCAGTGGAGTAATGACAACCATTGTGCTCACTCCAGCAAAATAGGACAATCAGGCAAGAATTTAATTTAAACAGGGTACACTATTCTGAAAAAGAACACCCATGGTCTATTCAAAAAACATATTTTGAACTGGTTTATTTAAAGTCCCCTGTTATAACATACAATTTTGTGATATTTTATATTGAACGATTGGTAAATTTAGCAATATATTCCTGCAACCAATCGATAAATTTCATATTTTCTCGTGACCAATCTGTGAATTTTTGTGTGTGTCCCTGTTACAGACACAATTGGCAACAGAATAAGTTTCCATATTTTCCCCACAACTTATTGGCAAAACTCTCAGGCTTTTTTTTTTTTATGCAACTGCTGGACAAATTTTCTAATATTTTTTTTCACACAACTGACCGATTTTGATATTTTCCCACAACCAAATGAATAAATTTACAATTTTTTTTTCCTGCGATTGACTGACAAGTCACGCGATTTTCTCTTGTGACCGATTATCAAAGTTTGTACTATTTTTAGTGACCAATTGGCAAATCTTGCGACTGATTGACAAAATTAGATATTTTTCCCATTTTCCAAGCATTGGAAACTATAATGAAGGCTTAGAATAAAGAAAATTATTAATTTAATAATAAATAATTGCATAAAATAAAAATTTAATTTAAAAACCAGAATTGAGCTTTTTGGAATATCATAAAACTAAGGTGCTTTCTTTTCCTGCTTTTTTTCATTAGAAATATTGTATCAGCCCCCCGAAACAGAATATGCTTAAAAGTGTGACGTATGTCATAGAACAACGGACTTCTCAGCAGAACATTTAAAATTCTCATTTTCAAGAAAATTCACCATTCAATCAAAGGAAAAATTGTGAAATTGGTCACTCAATGGCGCGGGAAAAAAAAAAAAAAATCAAAATTATTTAATCATTTATTTAAAAAGATTGCGAAATTCATCAATTGGTTGCAAGAAAAACTCGAGCAATTCGTCAGTCAATCAAGGAGAACAAATCATGAAATTCTTCAGCCTGTTGTGTAAAAACATACAAAATTCAATGAACAGTACACAGAAAAAAAATCTTCAATTTTGGCCAATTGGTCATAGTTAATAAAACCACGAAACTCATCAGTGCATTGCTGGAAGAAACTGCAATGATTTTCTCTAATCGGTCACGAGAAAAAGTCAAAATTTCTTACAGTACAAGGAAAATATCACGAAATTTGCAAATTGGCCGCAGTTAAAAAATGGAAAACATCAGTGGATTCTCGGAGGAAACAGCGAAATTTGTCGATCAGTAGTGGAAAAAAAAAACTCATGATTTCCCCCAATCGGTAACAAAAAAAAATTGTCAATTGGTACAAGAAAAATATTGCGAAATTTAAAAATCGGTCATAGGTTTAAAAAAATGTGAAATTCACCAGTGAATTGTCAGAAAAAATCAGCAATTTGTTGATCAGTCGTGGAAAAAACCCAGAGATTTAGTCAATTGGTTGCAAAAAAGCAACAAAGTTTTCAACAAAGAAAGAAAATATTGCAAAATTCACTGATCTGTCGCAGGTAGAACGTGAAATTGGTCCGTCACAGAAAAAAGCCTGATTTTTATCAATCGTTCGCAAGAAAAGACAGAAAAAATTTGCCAATCAGTAGAAACATATCGCAGATTATGCCAAACGGTTGTTTGTAAAAATACATGAAATTCACCGATTAAGTAGCAGGAAAAATGCACGATTTTTTCCAATTGGTTGCAAGAATCTGCAAAATTTGCTTATTGGTACAAGGAAAATTTCACAAAATTCCCCAATCGGTCAAGAGAAAAAACGCGAAATTTGTTAGTAGAAAGTTGGAAAAAAAATCTGAAATTCGTCGATCAGCCGCGGAAAAAACTTACAATTTTTGTCAATCGGATGCAAAAAAAAACGACAAAGTTCCTTATAAGGTTTACTTTAAGTTTTTTGGCTCGCTGAATCCGAATTTTTAACTTACCCCCAAAATTCCCCCCCCCCCCGAAATAGTTGTTATTAACTTAAATTTCTTATTATTTTAGGGGGAAAGCAATATGAAATTCAGAAACTAGACAAAATTTGCAACAAATAGGATATATGATATTACGGCGTAGGATAAACGGGGAGATAGGGGGCTGCCTCGGAAGTTGCACCGCGCGCTTTTCTCAAAAACCAAATTTTTTGGGGGGTTGCCGGGTGAAATTTTGGTGGGAAGTTACAAATTCGGATTCAGCGACTCCAAAAACAAAGTGAGTCGAAATCCAGAACTAGTATTAATTTTTCCAGGTAAATCCTCTATTGCCTGACTTCATAACTTAGTGCATGTAGCGCCGCAGTGCATGTTCAGAGACAGCCCTCCCCGTTCATCCTACGTCATAATATCATATATCCTATTTGTTGAAAATTTTATCTAGTTTTTTAATTTCGTAATGTTTTTCCCCTAAAACAGTAAGAAATTTAAGTTAAAAACAATTATTTGGGGGATTTTTTGGGGGGGGGAAGTTAAAAATTCGGATTCAGCGACCCAAAAAACTTAAAGTAAACCTTATAGAGAAAGTTCGGAGGGGAGATGAAAGGGCGAATGTAAACACATGGGTGGTTAAGTGGAATTGCGCAACTTAGTTCACGCAGCACCGCACACATGTTCCGAGGCAGATCCCCCTCATCCTAAGTCATATATCTAATTTGTTGCAAATTGTCTACTTTCTGAATTTCTAGATACTTTTTCTCTAAAACAATAAAAATGATTTTTTTAATAAAAACCTTTTTTTGGGGGGCATTTTACCAAAATTTGGGGGGGGGGGAGGGGTTGCCGGGGGAAATTTTGGTGGGAAGTTATAAATTCGGATTCAGTGACACAAAAAACATATAGTAAGCCTTTTTCGAGAACTACCATGAACTTTGCTAGGTAGAGCCCCTATACGGTCTCTATTGTCTGGACTATTAGCGGATCGTTGGGAAAAAAAATTGGAAATTCGTCAATCCAATCAGCCGAAAGAAAAAAAGAGAAAAAATTTGCCAATCGGCAAAAAGAAAATATAACTAAATTTGCCTACCAATCACGTGTAAAAAAACTAAAATTGTCAGAAGATGGTAAAATAAATAAATAAAAAATCGCTAAATTCTTCGATTAGTTGCGGAAAAAAATCCGTGATTTTTTCCAATTGGTCGCAGAAAAAAGCTAGAACAATCACCAATGAGTCGTTGGTAAAAAAAAAAAAAAAAAAAAAAAAAAAAAACACTAAATTCGTGGATTAGTCGTGTGAAAAAAAAAAACTGATTTTTGCCAATCAGTCTAAGAAAAATATCGCAAAATTCACCTATCGGTTGCAGTTAAAAAACACTAAATTTGTCAGTGAATTGTGGAAAATCTCAAATTTCTTCTATCATGTTGCGAATAAGAAATTCGCAAAATTCAACAATCAAGTTCGAGAAAAAACACTAAATTCGGCAGTTAACAGAGGGGAAAACATGAAATATTATGATAATTGTAAATCGATCGTTGGACAAAAATGCAAAATTCATCATTCGGTCAGGATAAAAGTGCAAAATTTGCTAGTAGTTTTTTCGTGTGTGTATGTCAGCGTTTTACAAAATGCCTTTTGCGCTTAATGGTAGTTCTGGAAATCGGCTTACTTTATGTTTTTTGAGTTGCTGAATCCGAATTTGTAACTTCCCACCAAAATTTCCCCTGGCAACCCCACTAAATTTTGGTAAAATGCTTCCCCAAAAGAGGTTTTTATTCATAAAATCATTTTTTTTATTCTTTTAGGAAAAGTATATAGAAATTCAGAAAACAGACAAAATTTGCAACAAATAAGATATATGACATTAAGACGTAGGATGAATGGGGAGGGGACCTGCTTCGGAACTGCATGGACTAAGTTGCGCAATTTCACTTAACCACTCACATCATTTACGTTCGCTGTCCCGTCTCCCCTCTGAACTTTCCTTTATAAGGTTTACTTAAGTTTTTTGGGCGCTGAATCCAAATTTTTAACTTCCCACCAAAATGCCCCCCCCCCAAAAAAAAAGTTTTAAAAGTATCTAGGAAATCAGAAAGTAAGCAAAGTTTGCAATAAATAGGATACATGACATTATGATGTAGGATGAACGGGGAGTGAGGGAGTTGCCTCGGAACATGCACCGCGGCACTGTTCTCAAAAACAAGATTTTTTCAAAAAAATTTCATATTGACCAAAATTATATATTAAATGATAAAAAAATTAAAAGAACCTTAAAATTTTCAACCAAATATTAACTGTAAGTTTCAATGTTTAGATCTGCAATGATGAGCAGATTCTAGATGTTTGCAAATTTTAAGATTTGCCAGATTTGAGGGAATCTGCTGTAAAATCAAATTTTAATAAAATGAAAGAAATATTTAAATTCTAAAAAAGGAAAAAAGGGTTTTTAATAATTTGCATTAACTTATTAAATTATGAACAAATGGCAGTTTACAACAACAAAAATATTTTTAAACCGATTTTTAATTCGACAAAAAATAAGCTTTATCAAATGCAAATTTAACAATAAAAGAGTATCGCAGAATTATAGGATATAATGCCAATAATACAAAAGTGTGACATCACATTTGAACACTAGCATGTGACGTTCTTACTACATATTCTATTCTTATGTATTTTGTAGATAAGCCAATTTAGTTTTCCTAAACAAGGATATTAATTTAACGAAATAATAATTTAACTAAGTAATTAACTGTAAAATAAAGTAAACATAGGAAAATGTCTATTTAACATAGTAAGAAATATTTTGGTTTGTAATTACTGCTTTTAAAAAATATAGGTACTTTTCCATTATATGGATACCACTGTCACCAAGCATAATAGTTGGCGCAAAACGAATATCACGTGAATTGAAACATTTGAAAAATAAAAGAAAAAACATTGTCGATAGTAAAGTGAGCATTTTAAAAATATAACATTTGAAAATTACAGACATTTACGAACTGTTTTATTAAATCACAAATATATACTGAAAATAAGTGAACAAATAACTTTTATGCAATAAAGTAATAAAATAAAACTCAAACTGCTGGCATAAAATTACAAATATCTTTTAGCACTGTACTAAACATTTATTGGCACATTAGCATACTTTTTGGCATGGTGTCTGTATAACCGAAAAATATCAAAATATAAAAGTATCTTATTGACTGGAGCCTGTTATTACTAAAAGAATCCCTGACAGGTTCTGAAATTTTATTACTCATTTTACACATAAAATAAAACAAATTTGGAATCAAAACTTAATGGTTATTTTCTGTTGTTTATATCAGCGTTGTTGTAAAATTGCCTTTGGATCAAAAAGAATTTTCAGAAAATTTCAGGCTCATAAGAATTTTGTAGTTTCATTTTCAAATTTTAATGAAAATGACTTTATTTTACTTGTTTTTAATAACTTTACCTTATTTGCAATTGTTCCTGTATCTTAATCTAATATTTAAAAAATATAATTTTTCTGTTTTGTTTGATGTTACAGCTTGCAAATTTGCATTATTATGTTATTTTGGGGGTAAAGGGGAAATAAAAAGGAATTGAATTAATAAAAAATAAATTTATATATTATTTCAATAATACTTAATGAACGTATACAATTTTTTTTTTCTTAATTGTATTTGAAACTATGTTCGAAAAAAAATTCTGAGGCATGTAAAAATGTTTCGGGAATGTTCAAAATTTTCAGGCGGACTGGACTTTTCGCTAAAGAGAAAAAAAATGAAAAATGCAAAAGTGATCCACTGTAGTCTCCTATATTTTTTTTAATCATTTTCTTAATTATCCTTCTCGGTTGATGGATAAAAATGTTTACAATGTCAGCTGAATCTGATCTACTGAAAAGTAAGGGGTTGTACATATATAACATTATCACTTTAAAGAGAGGGAGGGAGGGTCTGGCACTTGATATTGTAACATATCTCTGGGAGGGGGAGGAGGGATGGTTTGTTTTTTGATATCGCTATCATTTTTCATCCAACCAAACTTACAAGTGCAAGAGAACAATATTGCTTTTGAATGCATTATGTAACAATATAGAATATACTGTTATTAAAATACTTTTAAATAGTAACTAACTGATTTAGATGTTATAGGATAAAAATTTATTTCATGTATTGATATTTTATTGACTTCCTGAATCCGTAAAGTATGCGATGAATAAATACATATTCATATGTGTACATCTCTGAAAGTGTATAAAAAGAAAGAAAAAGAATATAAAAATAAAATAATATTTAGGCATTGATAAAAGATATCATCTGGTGGGAGGGTTGGCGAATGATAATGTATCTATGATATCATAAAGGGAGGGGGTGTGTGTCCCGTCCTAATATAAGCAAAATGTTGGTAATGTTATATATGCATAGCCACGGGTGGGGAATTTCTAGAAAATTTTACCAGCCAAGCATTTATTTTAACAGCTAGTAAGATATAACTATTATCAACTGTACGATACGACAAAATCACACAAATAATTACTATTACTACAATGCATTTTCATAATTTTTTCTAAAAATTAAGAAATATATACAACAGAAGAAAGCCTAATATAAAATAGAACTTAGTACCATGTTTCCATTGCAATAATTTGGAAAGTTACAATATCTAGGTTTTAAAAAAAATGTTTTTGGTATATCTTTACAGCCTACAATTATTTAAAAACTACCTAAAATTTCACTCGCCCAATCAGAAAATCCACTCGCCACTGGCGAGGAAAAGGATTTCCCCAACCCTGTGCATAGCCCCTAACTAGAGATCTGCAGGAGTCTTGCCAAGGTCTGAGCTCGACCTATTTTCATTCACGGCACTCGGGCCAGGCCCAGTGATTACTCTTTAGGGGCTGGGGCGGGTCTTACTTTTCTCCATAAGGATCGGCCCCCATGCCTATTTTTTTCGTACAGACCCAGGACTGGTTTCATCATTTCTAGTCTTTACGTACCAAAAATTTTCAGTTCGGGTTTTGACCTGGCCCGTATAAAAACCATTGTCAGGGCATGGCCTGGTCCATTCAAAAGTCAGTAAAATTAAACCTGGCCTAAAAATCTTTGCAAAAAATGCATACCAGGGATATGTTTAGGAAAATTTTAGGTCCTTTAAAGGACCCTTCACAAAATAATTTATCTTAAAACAGGACCCTTCACAAAATTATTTATCCCCAAACAGGACCCTTCACAAAACATTTTATCCTGAAACAGGACCCTTCACAAAACATTTTATCCCGAAACAGGACCCTTCACAAAATTATTTGTCTCTTAAATAGACCTTTCACAGAATTTTTTTCACTTTCAAATTGAACTTTTCACAAATTTAGTCATTTAAAAATAAAATCTGACCTGTAAGTAAGCAGCTGAACTCACCAAAGAGCATATTACTTAGCTTTTTATACATGAAGGAATGGACATGAATTCATCGATAATTTAAAATTCACAAAATTATGACTAGAATTTTCACAAAAATAAGAAAAACTTCACAATTTCACAAAAACAGGACCCTGTGAGAAAAGTCTGGACAGACCCCTGCATACATTTTTAAATTGCAATTACTCAACAATTGAACATTAAAATTTATTATTTTTAAAGACTAGTAGATTTGTACACTTATTAAAATATAGTAATCTGTGAGAAATATAACTTAGCTATAAATGGAAATATGTTCCTGAGACATGTGTAAAGCTTTCTGAACTGCCAATTTAACAAAATTTGGACTAAACAAAATGCAGCAGAAAAGTTAATTAAAGAATTAAAAGAACAAGGTGTAACAAAGACAGACAAAATGTGTCGCTCAGTGCCTCAAACATGTTACTAAAAATGTTTTTTTGAGTGAGAAACTTTGATCAATACTTAATAAATCTAAAATTAAAAGAAAATTATTCAAATTTCTATATTAGTCAGGATTTTAGCCCTTTTTATGAATTATGACCACTTTACTCCACCTGGCCACTTTACCCCACCTGACCCTAGAGCAGTTTGTTCTTTGAACCCAACTGTTTACTGATACTGTTTAAATTAAAATAAGAATTTTTTCAATTTTCTACATAAATTAACTGTAATTATTAACTTTAAATTATTTTCAAATGAAGTTATACTACTTATATATCCAACAATGTCTGTTTTATCAATAAATATGCATGTAGGGTGAACTTCCAGTAATTGACCACATGCCAGTAATTGACCAAAAACACATTTATGTGTTAAAAACAAGAATCAATGTGTTGATAAAGTATTTTTGAATGCTGAATAAAAATATCTAACATCCAATGAATTGCATAGGAAAAAATTACTTTTGCTATCTATATTCTGATTGAATGTAAAAAATTAAAGAAAATGCACCTTCTAACAATATAAAAAATGAATACATTCTGTAATAGTAGTGTTGTTTTGTGAGTTGTTTTATTAATCTTGCAGCATCAAGTTTAATTTAGTTCCATTGGTTCATCAAATGAGGTGTGTAGTTCATTTTTGTTTGCTTTAAGTTAATCATTATGCATTTAATATCAAATTCATAAATTAAATGACGTTAAGGGGGGTGGTCAACTACTAGATGTGTGAATGTTGAAAGCATTCAGTAATTGACCAAAGTGGTCAACTACTGATTTTTTGCTTGTTTGCATCCATTCCTTTTGATACTTAAAAAAATACATAGATTTCTATTTTGAAAGCAATATTCACCAATTTTTTATTTAAAAAATGAGTTCTTTCAGTAGTTGACCAGGGTGGTTAATGACTAAATATGCTTGGTCAATTACTGATCAAGCAGGCACACATTTGTTATGTTAAGAGGGTCATAACACATTTATATAATAATAATGCAAGAAAAGTGTAATTAAAATGTAAAGATAACAAAATTAGTATAGTGAGGCTCTAAATATCATTAGGGTTTGTCACACAAATCTTATAAAAAAAGTTTTACCACCATCAGCTCCAAACATAGTTTGTGATAAGATTTCTATTACAATTGTTGTGAAAGTATGCTGTTAAAATTGCTATATAAAATGTTTTTTATGCTAATTTTATCCATGACAAAGTTCAACCCTAATTAACTGCAGTTGTATAATAATAAAACATAATAACAATACAGAATTTACATTAACATTACAGTAAGTTTTGAGGGACAAAAGTAGAGTGTTGATTGCCAAGTGCTTCAGCAATGTATGCATAACTGTAGCACAAATAGGACTACAACTAAAAAAAAAAAAACTTTTCACTAAACAAAAATGGCATTTAGAATATTTAAACATAATTTAAAATTAATTATAAATAACATGAAAGATTTTGTCATCCCACAAAAATATAAAGCAATAGGGAAAATCTTAAATATATTTTATGCATATATCAATTTTATAGATCAATGATTATGTATCTCGGGACACAAGTAAAAGATTACTGGGCCATATGTGGCCTGCAGGTTGAGCATGGCTGCTTTAAAGCATGACTAAATTATTGGGAAAATAAAGAAGAGAAACAGAAGAAGTATGGCAAGTTGTTAAAAAATTAAAGAAAACAAAAAGGTGAAAAAGCAGCAATAAAGACTTCTATGTTTAAGCAAAGTCTGATAAATGATTGGGTGTGAAAGGCATGTGAAGAAATCTGGATCGAAGAAGATATGATAGGAATTAAAGAAATCTGGTATGAGCCCTATCATACTAAAATGTGCGTCCACGAGACACAGGCAACAATTTGCATTGGATGACAGAGTGACAAAGAAGTTGACTTCATGTGTGTCAGTTGTTTAGGTGAAACAGATGAGGATTAAGTTTCATTTTTGTGTTAACTTTAATAATTAATGGATTTTTTTTATAAATAAATTTCGAAGTAGTAACTATTCTTTTCTTGTCTATATTTACATATAAATATCATGTTTTACCACTAATTTCAATCTTACAAAACATTGTGGAAATTCACTAATATGTTTTCTGTTCAGAAACAGTTTTAATTTTTTTTACAAAAAATCTCTTGACTAGTTTTTTAAAAGCATGATGTGCACTCTATATAGCACTCTATATAGAATGTACATCTATGTTTTCCATACAGAGTTGCTGACTAGCCAAGTTCAGTGATGAATTTCCTTTACTTTTCTAGGTTTTCCATGCCAATAAAAACAATTGGTACTTTTCGGTTAGCTAGGTGGCAACAATTTTTCAGGTGTCGAGATTGTGTGATGTTACATACCAAAAACCTTAATAATTGCCAAGGCGAGTAAAAGAGGATAAGCAAAAAAAAAAAAATCTATAAGAGGTTCGAACAGTCCTTATAAAGAGCACAGCTACATATTTTGCTGCTACTGCAATTTAAAAATCCTTGGCTTTATGATTGAAATTCATTTTCTAAAAAATTTCTCAGAAATTTCAAATTCGTCAGTTTTTTTTTTTTTTTTTTTAGAAATTTGAAATTTCCCCGATTTTTTTCTGGCTGTCCAGAAGGTTAGACATCCAGTTTCTGTAGAATAAAACTTGGCAAACTTCCCTATTTTTTTCATATGATTAATTTTAAGAAGGTTTATCAGTTCAACTTCAGAGTGATCAATTACTGACACAGTGGTGGTCATTTTCTAACATTAAGTGGTCAATTACTGGCAAAATCTCACTTGGCAACTATTATATTTAATAAAATAAAATTGCAAAAAAGTAGACAAAAAATGTTTATTTATTATTGATCCTTATAAGTCATTGTTGCTTTAAAAAAAATGTTTCAAGAAATATCTCCTTAAATTTAGCACAGAAAAAAAAAATGTGAAGAAACTTTTACTAAATGGTCAATTACTGGGTAGTTCACCCTATATGTAATAAGAAAAGAAATGATTAAAAAAAAAAACCCTGCTTCAATACATGGAATGTGGTTAAACAATATACAATATTATTAATAACTGAAACGCTTACATACAACAAATAGAGATTTCTTAAAAAAAATAAATATTGCAGGCTATGGCACTTCTATAAAAATTCGTATTATAAACATGAAAAAAAAAAGATAAGAATTTTTGGCCGCGGACGAGCCGAACTTTTAATTTTTGTATCGGGGCGGGTCCGGGCTTTCAAATTTCGGCCCGTGCACCCCCTACCCCTAGCTATGCATTGCAACACTTTTCTTTTAATATTATGGTGTTGCCGTTAAAATATGTAATTGTCATTTTAATTAAATAGCTCAAATCAGTAAAGCATTATAATAATACATATGAATGTCAATAAATTAAAAAAAAATCTTATATTATTATCTTTATAGGATTTTTTAATAATACAGAAATCCTTTTTGCCGAGCACGTTTCGCTCACATGTGACTACCGAAAAAAGTTGCATATGTTTGTTTCACATGATCAATTTTAAAAAGGATAAAATATTTATTTAAGTGACACCAGAAGAGAAAATAGAGCCAGCACTTACCTTTTCGTCTTTAGCAGATTCATAGGTAGTATACTTGCATCTTCACGGAATATGGGAATATGGCTGCCTGAGCCTGAGCCCAAAGCGGTTCCTGACTCTGCATGTTCTGTTTCTTTCGTCTTCGTCTCAGCAGAGGAGTGGACATCGTTCAACGTTCAACGACGCAAGCGCAGAGACCGAGAAACCTTCCAGTAAAACCAGTAAAACTTTTTTTTTTTTTTTTTTGCTTTTTCAAAAGAGCGTGTTGGGGGAGGGGGGGGGGGGAATTCAGTAATGATACTGAAAATTGATATCTTTTCGACTTGATTCTTGTCTAGGATGCTTATTTTTGAAATCGAAATGTTTATAATAATCTGTGAATCTTTCGCGATTCGGCCAGTAGAGGGCGCTTTGAAAAAAACAGCAAAAAAGGCTGTGAAGTGTGTTTTTTAGTTTTCGGGAAATAATAACGGTGTTTTTTGCTGTAATTTTCACCGTTATTTTTTACTGTGTAGTTTCATGCGTTTCCGGGCAAAAATGAATTAAAACTTATGTCAGAAAGTTGACCCTTTGGATTTGAGAACAGCCTTAAGAGAGAATTTACTAGGATCCCGTTTGTAGGCAGGGCATTCATAATTCACAAAACCTGGAAAACTACTTTTACAGCAAGAGTAGTATATATGCAGAGAAGCTCAGTTTAAAAATATGTAACGTCACAATCCTTTTAACAATAAAAGTATATTCAAATTAATAGGGATGACTTTGCATAACAACTGTAAATGACTGTAAATGAAATGTATTTTATTCACTTCTAATTTTGTCCGTTTTTTCCTTATATATAACTATGAAGTGCTTGAACGAAGGATATTAAGCCCTTTAATCATAAGGAACAGAGAAGAGAGCACCTATCTAGGACCCCGTTTGTAGGAAGGTCATTCATAATTCACAACACCTGGTAAACTACTTTTACAGCAACAGTTGTATATATGCAGAGAATCTCAGTTTAAAAATATGTAACATCACTAAAAGCCTTTTAGCAATAAAGGAAGTATATTCATATTAATGTGGATGGATTTGTATGAAAACTATAAATGATAACAGCATTATATTCGCTTCTAATTTTGTCCGTTTTTTCCTCATAAGTAGTGTGATTATGAGAGTTATACGGCGTGTATGTTGTGGGTGGTGGAATGTGGTGTAGTGTGGTGTGATGTGGTGATCGGTGGTGGCGCGCTGATAAGTGTTGGTGGTGGAGGAAACGCATTTCGATGGTGAAGATAAGAGGTAGGCGTGCTAGAGTAGGCTGTTGGGAATTGATAAGGAGTTGTATTTATTTTGGAAAAGGAATGAATTAGCGAGACGTTGAAAATATTTGGGAGATAGTCTAATAGTACGAGGGTATTTTATTTATTTTATTTTGAGGTGTTAGAAATTTATCGAGGAAATATTTTTTTTGCAAAGTTTATTTAGGGGAGATAGAATTATTTTTCGAATTTTATTTTCAGGTGTTAGAAAATTTATTTTTCTTTTTCGAAGTTAATTTATTTTACGAATTTTATTTTTCGAATTTTATTTTGAGGAGATAGAAAATTTTTTCGAATTTTATTTTCAGATGTTAGAAAATTTATTTTTCTTTTTCGAAGTTAATTTATTTTACGAATTTTATTTTCGAATTTCATTTTTAAGTGTTAGAATTATTTTTTGAATTTTATTTTGAGGAAATAGAAAATTTTTTCGAATTTAATTTTATTTTCATGTGTTAGAAAATTTTTCGAATTTTATTTTCTTGTACTAAATGAGAAGCATATTTATTTATTTAGCAGGTGATAGGTGCTGCCATCTTTTGTTTGAAATGTAAATTAGCGGATAATGTGAGACTTGTTGCTATTATTCTGAAAAATAGCATGAGGTTTGAACTCGGTAAAATGGAATCACAACTCAATGATTGTTCGAGTGACTTAAGCATTGAGCTATGATTCCATACCTTCGCAAGCATATTTTAAACAAGTGAATGTTATATGAGATAATTAGTGTTGCCACTCAATAAAGTGAAATGTAGTAAACGAATTTCAGCACATCAAGTAAAAGTTATTGCATTCTAATATTAAATTAGCACACTATTTCGCAGAACCAATCAACATTAAGTCTTTTTGACATCCGCGCCCTCTATGATTCTATAAATTGGGAATTCGCGATACAAAGTCATTCAGTATTTTACTGTCATTGAGTGAGATTGGTGATTTTTACTTGAGTGACTGAACATTAAATTTATTATGCCTAGTAATCAAGTGATGACTTCCAACTCAGTAGCGAAGGAAACCTTTGCAATTAAAGAAGAAGTTTTGCCTGCTCAAGATGATCTTGTTTTGAAACTCGAAGAGACGCCTCCTTCATCAGGAATGGTCTTCATGTGTCCTACATGCGGAAAATCCTTTTCTAGGAAAAATATTTTCACTCGACATGTAAACTCTCACCTTAAAAAGCCTTTAAACTGCCATCTGTGTGATAATACATTTATTAGAAAGGGAGATTTACTGCGACATATCAAAACTCATCCGAAGATGCATCAATGCATCAATGCCGTGTTCCTAAGATTTTCTGAATTATTTAAACATGAAAAGAGTCATAAGCCTACTAGACCAAGGAAGAAACCTCTTCAATGCAAACAATGCAGTGAAATTATTCACCGCATGTGTGATTTTTTACATCTTGCAAGTACTTTGCGTAGGGATTCTGCATAAACTTGTGACGTCATTTATTTCATTACTTTTAAAATATTGTGATTGGTTTAAATATGTTAACTGTATCCGGCACTGTTTTTTAACTTATAAATAGGAATGTTTGTTTGCCACGCATTCAGTTGACTATTGAGATTTCATCATTCAATGTTTACTAGTTGAATTGTATGAAAATAACGAGTGAATTCATTATGTTGAAAAGATCATTCGAAGAAATTGTTCCCTCTTAAAAATATCAACGTTTAGAAGAATCTACCCAAGCGAGAATGGAATTTTCTGCCGTAGCTGCTAATTGCGTGTCACTATCATGTGATATTATCTCTAATCCTAAAGAACTGCCTCAAGATTCTGCATCACAGATGAAACAACCTCTTTTCCGGGTTGCTGCTGTAACTCAAATTCTGCTGGAGAGTTTTTGAATACATTTTTTAATGACTTGGACTTTCAAAACTTGGAAACCTACATTGGCAAAGCAGTCGATGAAGCAACTCCTCATACTAGTGATGCAATTCAATGCATAACCCCACCCGCAAATGACATTCCTCCATATAAATATAAAAAATCTCGCAATCCGATTGTCTTTGAGAAAGAACTAAGCGGTAGTATTTTCTTAACTTTAAAATATCATAATAGACAATATTTTGTGTTTATTCGAGAAGTTAAACGCAATGTATTTACCAGTGAAGAAATTCCTTCTAAAAGAAAAATTTATATGAATGTTAAGTGTTGGTATGAATTTCAGTATAAAATTTTCGCATTCAACTTGAAATATAAAAGTTCTTCTTTCATTGCGAACAACAGTGTTATAGTTTTGAACGATAATTCTGCGATGTACATTAAAAATTTAAAGATTTTTTCTCGAATTGAATAGTTTTCAACTAGAAAATTTAAAAGAAAAAGCCTATGACTTAAATAAGGTGTCGATTCATCACATGTATTCAATTCATATACCAATCTTAATCAAGCAGAAATGTAGACTGGTTCCAAAATCATTGCAAAACGAACTTGACTTGTTAGCGAAACTGTATTCTTGTATTGAGGATAATATAGCGACTGTTATTAAATGAATTTATGAATGTACAGGATGTATTTTTATGCAATCCTCTCAAAGCCTTCACCCTTGTTTCACGTTTAATAATCGGGAAAAATTTCAACAGTTAGGGGATATGATTCTTATGCTTGCCAATTTTCATTTTATTGTACATATCTTTCTAAACATAGTTGATTGTATAAACGAGAGGTTTTTCTCTCATATTGATGTAGGCACTATTCGAAATATATTGTTTAAGTCGTTGAAATAAAAAAAGTTTTTTTGTGTGTTAACTCTGTCTGTTTTATTTCATATGTTGTGTGTTTATTTTTAAACGAAACTTAAACGGGATGAGATTATCTTTTTAGAGTTATAAGATTATTTAATGAAAGATAAACATGAAATTTTATAAACAAATATTTAAGATTGAAGTGTATTTTTGAATCACCTACTAAAATATAATACATTTGAAAAACGAATACTAATTACATAGAAATAAAATTGTCAATTCAACTTACCTGAAACGACGTGCTTCAAAGACATTTTCCTTCACTTGATTGAGCTAACATGATCCTTTATCTGTTAAACAGGAGGTGACGTGTTATCACATGACTTCCTTTTATCGTGTGAGTGATGGATATCGCAAATCACGTGATTCACTACCAGTGACGTCAGTAGTTGATAAGATCGCCTATATAAGCGAAGTGCACACCTTTCTTATCAGTGTCTTTTCGAGTGTTGCCTGTTGCTCGCTTGCTTGAATGTGCCTGTCTAAACTTGTTGGATCCTGTCTGAACTTGTTCGAACGTGTTTGTTCCTGTCCGAACGTGTTTTGCTGCTGTGACTTCTCTTGCCACTTAAGATGTCTTCAGTTATTTTTAATGAGAACGGACTTAATGTTCACTACATTAGCGACTTTATTGAAAAAAGTCATGCAGATCGCTACGTTGCTGAACTTCGAAATCTTCCTTTCTACACGCATAATTTCATCTTCGAGGAAAAACCGTTAGACCTAGACGACAGATGCTTGCCTTTGGAGATCCAAACACCAGTTTTGCTTTTAGTGGAACTTCTATTCCTGCTAACCCTTGGACGCCACTTATGCTCGAATTACGTGATAAAGTGGAGAAAAAAACAGCCTGTACATTTAACTATGCACTTTTGAATTTATATGTCGATGGAACGAACTATATCAGACAGCACAAGGACAATGAAAGTGGTTTAGATGCATCTTTTCCTATTTCAGCGCTCAGTTTTGGTGGAAAAATGACTATAGAGTTTAAAAGACCAGACACTCCTTCGACATGTATAGAATTAATCCATGGTTCACTCTACTCCATGATGGGTCGAACAAATGAATTATTCACACATGGTATTGCTGCAGATCCTAGTAATGGAGAAATGCGAATAAGTCTCACCTTTCGCTATTTATTACCTACTCCTGTGAGTTTCAAAAAGCCAAGACTGAATTTAGACTTGTTTTCACTTTCACCTATACGAGAGGAAACCCAAGACTCTGGTTTGCATTCCCAATCGAATCGTGTCTCCCCTTTAAACAGACCGGGACCTCTGATGAGTGAGGACGAAATGCCTTCTAACGATTGGATGACTAGAATGAATCAAGATATGGATACTATTGCCCCACTTCTTAAACAGTGGGAATTGTCAGCTACTAATCGAATTATTGTGAGTTGGGATCTGAAATCGAATACCTTTCTCGAGCTTGTATTAGAAAAGAACTTTTCACTTAAATTGCACATACGTAATTTCAAAGAATATAAAGATGGTGTTTCCAACGAAAGAAGGTGTAGTTATGAGCCCTTTATCCTTCGCACATTTTAGAAAACAGATTAAAAAATGCAACTTCCAATCTATAGATACTACATTTGTTTCCAATAATCAAATGATATTTAGTTTTCTAGACACGGAAACGAGTTCAATGCAGCAAATATTTTTTTCTGCAATGAAAGGGTTTTACTTTAAGCCACACGGCATTAAACTTTTTAATGATAAAATTTTCAGACTTTTAGAACACATTTCAAACATTAGTCAAATGCTTGTCAAAATCTATGTTTCTTTTACAACTTCCTGCATTAATCATGACAAAGTCCTTTCATGTGAATTTCATTTAACTGCAGAAAAGGCGAAAGAAATTTTTTTAAATTGTGTTTTTGAGGAATTAAAATCTTGTACTAATGCGGTATTCGAATGTGTTGGCTGTGAAATAGACGCTGGAGGACAAACAGATCATGATTGCATGATGTTATCAACACTTGATAAATTTTTAAGACTTCGAGAATCAGTATTTATAAATGCAAATATTTTTAACATTGTGAAAAAAAATGGATCTGAGATGTACTTGTTTCTATGACTTTACTTTCTTTCAAACATTTTCATCTGTTGAATATTATGAAACGCTATTTGAAGAATTTTTATTAAATGAGAAATTGTGATGTAATTCTTTTTACAAACCCTTGTAATAAATGCTTAATAAAATTTTTGTTTAAACTATTATATTTTCTCTGTGTTTATTTATTTCACTTAAACCTTGATTTTCTGTTTTTTTAATGCATGATAAATTTAAAGTTCTTTTAATTTTTCAGAGGAATTTTGCGTAAAATATATAATATCTTAATATTTACATTTTATATTAAAAAATAAATTTAATGAAAAAGAATCCTTTAAACTCTATAATTAAAACCTATTTATAAAATGAGTAATAACAAACGACTTGAAAATAATTGCAGTGATTTAGGAATGGAGCCGAAATGTCTGGCTTATTACTTTAACACGTGAAATCAATTATTATGTATTTACAAACCCATTTGCAAGCATATGGAACGCTAATAGATTTAAACTCACATCAATTAAATCTTATCACAACCAGATGTTTAGGGTGGAATATATCATGGGCGTACTCAAGGGGGGGGGCTGATGGAACTACAGCCCCCCCCCGAAATTTTCGAAAGTGATATGAAAAAGTGCTAATTTTTCGTCTTTCTTTTTTGGAAAAAATTTTAATTTTTTTCAATCATACAGCGGACTAGTCATTCTTATTAGTCCCATATTAGCCCACATTGACAACAAAGAAGAGAAAGAGGACAGATGGGGGTACAGCCACCCCCCCTTCTCCCGAAATAGTCGAAAAATTAAATGAAAAAGTAATTTTTCCTTACTTTTTAAAGATAAATCTGTAATTTTTCCTTCTATCATATAGCAAAATAGGCATTCTCGTTAACACCATATTAGTCAACATTGACATCACAGCATACCCAAAGATGGGGAGGGGGCAGATGGATTTTCAGCCCCTCCTCTCAAAATGGCCAAAAATGAAATGATAAAATAGTGCTGAATTTTTTCTGTCTGTTTGAGATAAATTTGCATTTTCTCCCCTATCATTCAAACAGACTAACCGCTCCCTTCGCTGTAGTTCCATATTAGTGTACAGTGACACTACATTATACCCAAAAATGTAGAAGGGGGCTAATGGGGTTACAGCCCTCTCCCCAAAAAGTCGAACATGAAATGAAAAAGTGCTGATATTTTCCTTTTTGTTGGAGATAAATTTGTATTTTCCCCTATCATTCCACAGACTAGCCGCTCTCTTCTCTTTAGTTCCATACTAGTGCACAGTGGTACCACATTATACCAAAGAGGTGAAAGGGGCTAATGAGGTGCCCCCTTCCTAAATAGTTGAAAATGAAATGAAAAAAGGCTGATTTTTTTCTTCTTGTTTGAGATAAACTTGTAATTTTTCTTCTGCCATACAGCGAAATAGCCATTCTCGTTAACCCCATATTAGTCCACATTGACATCACAGCATACCGAAAGAAGGGAAGGTGGCTAATGGGCTTACAGCCCCCTCCTCCCGAAATAGTCGAAAAAAAATATTGCCATTTTTTTTCTTTCTCTTTGAGATAAATTGTTATTTTTCCCCTCCTATCATTCAACCGACTAGCCACATTCTTCTGTTTGGTTCCATATTAGTGCACAGTGATACCACCTTATTATATCCAAAGAAGTAGAAAGGGGTGATGGGTTACAGACTTCTCCCAAAATAATCGAAAATGAAATGAAAAAAATGCTGATTTTTTTTCTTTTTGTTTGAGATAAATTTGTAATGAAATTCTTTTCTGCAATACAACAAACTAGACTTTCTGGCTAGTCTCATATCAGCGCACAGTTATATCACAGTATACTAACGAAAGGAAGGGGGCTGATGGGGTTATAGGCCCCCTTTTGAAGTAATCAAAAATGAAATTAAAAAAACTCCTGTTTATTTTTCTTTCTTTTGAGAGAAAATTTAATTTTTTTTCTGTGATGCAGCTATTCTGGTTAGTCCCATACATTAGTGCACAGTGATGCCCCAGCACAGCATACACCCAAAGAAGTCGATGGCGTCGGGGTTATGAGGTTACAGCTCCATTCCACCTCCGAAGAGATCGCAGTGAAATGAAAAAAGGGCTGATATTCCTTCTTTTTCAGATAAATTTGTTTTATTTTCTGGCATGCCACGAATTTGTTTTTTCGTTAATCCAATATCCTCCTCAATCCTGCGACCAAATTTACTTGAAACCGCAAAATCAATTTTCAAATGACTGAAAAATAGCTCCATCCCTGTTTTACTGGATAAATGAAAACGTATATTTTCAGTTCAAGAGACCTACAAGTGAATTCGACAAATCTAAAAGTAGTTTAATTTAACGAGTCTTTTAATTTCTCTCACAGTCGGCGGGCACTAAGATTGTCAATGTGGAGTTAATGCACAGTAACACCACAGCTAATCTCAAGTCGATTTCGGCTAAATCGGAAATCCGGTGCGGAAGAGTTGACTGTAAAAGTAGCTTATTAACTTTCACTTTTCAGTCGCATATCCATGCCAAAAAGTTGTGTTTTTTCCACGGTTTTTTTGACGAAATTTGCGTTTTCTCCGCGGTCCCTTGAAGAAATTTGCGTTTTTCAGCGGCTTTTTGCCGAAATTCGCGTTTTTTTTTTACGAACTCCTTCGTCGAAATTTGCGTTTTTTCTGCGGATCTGTGACAAACTTCCCGTTTTTTTTTTCGTGATCCTGTCGAAATTTGTGTTTTTTTTCCGAGGCTTTTTGACGAAATTTGCATTTTTCGGTGGGTTTTTGGTAAAATTAGAGTTTTTTTCGCGGATTTTTGCCAAAATTCGCGTTTTTTTTTTTTTTTTACAAAATTTTTCGTCAAATTTGAGTTTTTTCCGCGGCTTTTTGAGAAAATTCGCGTTTTTTTCTCGTCTTTTTGATGAAACTTCCGTTTTTTCTGCGGCTCTTTGACGAAATTTGCGTTTTCATTGACGAAAGTAGCGTTTTTTCGCGGCTGTTTGACGAAATTCGCCTTTTCCCCCAGTCTTTTGACGTAATTCATCTTTTTCTGTGGCCCTTCTTTGTGACCCTGCTTTTGCTCTTTTTTGCGATCCTTTAATGAAATTCGCGTTTTTTCCGCTTCCCCTTGGCGGAATGCGTGTTTTTTTAGCAACCTTTGTCGAAATTTGCCTTTTTTTATCCGGCCCTTTGACGAAATTCACGTTTTTTCTGAAGTCATTTGCCGAAATTCGCGGTTTATTATGCAATCCTTCGTCGAAATTTGCGTTTTTTTCGCGGATTTTTGACAAATTTCGCATTTTTTCCTAGTTTTTTTGGTGAAATTTGCATTTTCCTGCGGCCTTTTGACGAAATTCACGTTTTCCCATGTCCCTTTGACGAAATTCGCGTTTTTTGCGATCCTTTACGAAATTAGCTTTTTTTTCGCAGTTCTTTGACGGAATGCGTGTTTTAAGTGTTTTTTTTTTCTAAATTCACGTTTTTTCCGCGACCTTTGATGAAATTTGCTTTTTTACGCGGCTTTTTGACTAAATTCGCTTTTTTCCGCAGCCTTTTGACGAAATTCACGTTTTTCTGTGGCCCTTCTTTGTGATCCTCCTTTCTCTTCTTTTTGCGATCCATTAACGTAATTTGCGTTTTTTCCACCTCCCTTTGACAGAATGCGTGTTTTTTTAGAGATCCTTTGTCGAAATTTGCGTTTTTTTCTGCGGCCCTTTGACGAAATTTGCGTTTTTTTCTGTGGCCATTTGCCGAAATTAACTTTTTTTTTTAATTCAATCCTTCGTCGAATTTTTTTTCTACGGCTTTTGACGAAATTTGCGTTTTTCTCTCGTATTTTTGATGAAATTTGCGTTTTTTGCGGCCTTTTGACGAAATTCAGATTTTTCCGTGTCCCTTTGACGAAATTCGCGATTTTTCCGCTTCCCTTTGATGGAATGCGTGTTTTTTTAGCGATAATTTGACGAAATTTGCGTTTTTTTGCGGCTCTTTGACGAAATTCGCGTTCTTTCTGTGGTCATTTGACGAAATTCGCGCTTTTTCTGTGGCCATTTGACGAATTTAGCGTTTTTCGCAATCCTTTGTCTAAATTTGCGTTTTTCCGTGGCTTTTTGACGAAAGTAGCGTTTTTTCTCATCTTTTTGATGAAATTTGCGTTTTTCTGCGCCCTTTTGACGAAATTAATGTTTTTCTGCGCCCTTTTGACGAAATTAATGTTTTTCCATGTCCCTTTGACGAAATCAGCTTTTTTTTTTAGATCATTTACGAAATTAGCTTTTTCGCAGCCCTTTGATGGAACACGTGTTTTTAGCGATATTTTTTCGAAATTCGCATTTTTTCCGCAAACTTTTGATGAAATTCGTATTTTTTCTTAGGCCTTATGACGAAATTCGGGTTTTTTCTGTGCTCATTTGACGAAATTAGCGTTTCCTCGGAGATCATTTGACGATATTCGCATTTACTCCGCGAGCATTTGACGTAATTCGCGTTTTCTCTGCTATCATTTGACAGAATTTGACTTCTTTTCGCGATCTTTTGACAAACTTCGCATTTTGTGCGTGGCCCTATGACGAAATTGATTTTTTTCGGCGACCATTTGTCAAAAATCGCGATTTTTTTTGTCCAAATCGTCGGACTGATGACCGAATATTTCAACTTTTCGGAAAATGCGGAACAAAGTCACCCCTGCCCCTTCCCTTTCCCCTCTCTGAGAACGGCCTTATTGGCAAAAATGATTTCTGTTTATAACACAATTCAACGTATTTCGTAAGATTTAGAACATTATGGAAATTTAAGTCAGCCCCCCCCCCCCGAAATAAAATCCTGGGTACGCCACTGGGATATATCGTTATGCTAGTTAACAAACAGATTACGCTCAAAGAGACTTCGGCACTTATCAAGCTCCAGCATGTCTGGCTATACATCTGCTTCTCGGTGTATGCTGATTTTCAACGCATCACACTGTCTGAAAGATAATAAGTGACTTCCTGATTTTCACGGCGAATTTTCTAAATATTGGAAGCGTCATGAAGTCAGATGATGATGATGTCACGATTATCTGCGCTTTTCATTGGATTAGAAGATAACCATTCAGCGATAGCGCAATTCTAGGAAGTATTTAAATTTATAAAATGGCAACGCTAAAATTGAAATTATTTCTATTTTAAATTTTGGCAACAGGTTTTCAGAAAAATGTAATAAATTGACCGACGCGAGTTATTTACTCTCATTCCGTTTGTGAATTTTGTGCCTTGCTTAAGCTCTTTTTTTATTTCTGTGAGATCATAGCTGTGAGAAATTTGAAGATGATGAATTCAAGACCTGAAAGAAATCCCTACTTTAACATTAAAAGAGCAAGTAAGCAATTTCGATTTATTTTTAAATTATTTTATTGTGTTTTATTTTATAAATATTTAAAAGTTTATTTTACAAATTAAATTTGAAATTTTTCTTTGAAATAATGGCGCGAGAAATTTCACTGTTCTCATTAAAAGGATTCTTTGAAAAATATATCAAGTGAGCTTAATATAAGAATTTTAGTTAATGATTGTCATTTAATTTCGTGATTAATCATATGCATTCATTTATCAAGTAATATTATTCAACGAGAAATCTGTTTTAAAGATTTACACAACTCTGAAATATTCACTTTGCTTTGAAATTGATTATTAAATAGAATCGCTAACTTTATTTTGTTGAAATATTATAATTATTATTCCAGAAAATCTGAAATATTCTATTTGTTTTAAATTTCAAATATTATTATTATTCCAAGTATGATTTTCAAGTTGATTTTCGTGTATGATTATTCAGTGAGAAATCTGTTTTAAATATTTACCCAACTCTGAAATATTCACTTTGCTTTGAAATGGATTATTAAACAGAATCGCTAACTTTATTTTATTGAAGAATTATTATTATTCCAAAATCTGAAATATTCTCCTTGACTTGTTTAAATTAAAGTTGCTTTGCATGCTGAATTTTTTTTCTGAACTCTGAAAAATTCTCTTTGTTTAATCTCCAAGTTGAAATATAATGTGCGTTGAATTTCTGAAATCATTTCTCAAATATTTGCTCTTCTTTCGAAAAATCCTTTGACATTTTCAATGCATACTCATTCAAAGGATTGTTACGTGAGTAAAATCGCTAACTTCATTTTGCTAAAGAATTATTATTATTCCAAAATCTGAAAAATTCTATTTGTTTTAAATTTCAAGTATTATTATTATTATTCCAAGTTTGATTTTCAAGTAATATTATTCAATGAGAAATCTGTGTTAAATATTTACCCAATTCTGAAATATTCACTTTGCTTTGAAATAGATTATTAAACAGAATCGCTAACTTTATTTTGTTGAAATATTATTATTATTATTCCAAAATCTGAAAAATTCTATTTATTTTAAATTTCAAGTATTATCATTATTCCAAGTTTGATTTTCAAGTAATATTATTCAATGAGAAATCTGTTTTAAATATTTACCCAGCTCTGAAATATTCACTTTGCTTTGAAATAGATTATTAAACAGAATCGCTAACTTTATTTTGTTGAAATATTATTATTGTTATTATTCCAAAATCTGAAATATTCTCCTTGACTTGTTTAAATTAAAGTTGCTTTGCATAATTTTTTTCCCCGCAACTCTGAAAAATTCTCTATGTTTAAACTCCAAGTTGGCTTATACTGCATGCTAATTTTCTAAACTTGTTTCTCAAATAAGTACCTTTCTTTCGAAAAATCCTTTGACATTTTCAATGCATATTCATTCAAACATTTGTTACGTGAGTAAAATCGCTAATTTCATTTTGTTGAAATATTATTATTATTATTACAAGTTTGATTTTCAAGTTGATTTTCATGTATTATTATTCAGTGAGAAATCACTTTTAAATATTTACCCAACGCATTTACTCTTCTTTCAAAATTCCTTGCTAATCTAAATGCATACTCATTCAAACATTTGTTACGTGAGTAAAATCGTTAATTTCATTTTGTTGAAATATTATTCCAAGTTTGATTTTCAAGTCGATTTTCATGCATTATTATTCAGTGAGAAATCAGTTTTAAATATTTACCCAGCGCATTTGCCCTTCTTTCAAAATTCCTTGCTAATCTAAATGCATACTCATTCAAACATTTGTTACATGAGTAAAATCGCTAATTTCATCTTGTTGAAATATTATTCCAAGTTTTATTTTCAAGTCAATTTTCATGCATTATTATTCAGTGAGAAATCAATTTTAAATATTTACCCAGCGCATTTGCTCTTCTTTCAAAATTCCTTGCTAATCTAAATGCATACTCATTCATACATTTGTTACATGAGTAAAATCGGTAATTTCATTTTGTTGAAGTATTATTATTAGTATCCCATGTTTGAAAAATTCTATTTGATTTAAATTTCAAGTATTATTATTATTATTCCAAGTTTGATTTTCAAGTTGATTTTCATGTATTATTATTCAGTGAGAAATCAGTTTTATAATATATTTTCCAAGTCTGAAAAACTCTCTATGTTTAAACTCCAAGTTGGATTAATCTGCATGCTAATTTTCTGAACTTGTTTTTTAAATAAGTACCTTTCTTTCAAAATTCTTTGACATTTTCAATGGATATTCAATAAACCTTTCAGTGTAGTTCAATGAATTTTCTTTTTTTTCTTCAGTGGGATAACATGCCCTCTTCTGATATTAATAATTTACGGCAATCTGTAGAAAAAGCCAATGCAATCGTTTTTCCCGAAGGAGAATTGGATAAGGTATGTTTTAAAAAATTATCACATATATGCAAATTGGAATTGTTTAGTTGAATTTTTAAATTAAAAAATCTTTCTTTTTTAGTGGGATATGGTCCATCTCAACTCAAGGACTTCCTGGACTCCGTTGAGAAGAGACTGCCCAGTATCCATTTTTCTAAGGTTTGTAATCTGTCTTTATTGATTTTTTTTTTAATGTTTGATGTGTATGTTTTCTGAGTTTTGATAAAAAATGTTTGTTTCATTTTAGGATAAACACCAATGCAGTGTTTTAGTCCAGGCAATAGAGACCGTATAGGGGCTCTACCTAGCAAAATTCATGGTAGTTCTGGAAAAAGGCTTACTATATGTTTTCTGGGTCGCTGAATTCGAATTTTTAACTTCCCACCAAAATTTCCCCCGGCAACCCCCCAAAATTTTGGTAAAATGCCCCTCAAAAAAGGTTTTTATTAAAAAAATCATTTTTTTTATTGTTTTAGGGGAAACGTATATAGAAATTCAGAAAGTAGACAAAGTTTGCAACAAATTAGATATATGACATGATGACTTAAGATGAAGGGGAAGGGGGGATCTGCCTCGGAACATGCGCGCGGTGCTGCGTGAACTAAGTTGCGCAATTCCTCTTAACCATTCACATGTTTACATTCACCTTCCCATCTCCCCTCCGAACTTCCTCTATAAGGTTTACTTTAACTTTTTTGGGTCGCTGAATTCGAGTTTTTAATTTCCCCTCAAAAATTTTCCCCCCGAACCCCCCTCTCCCCAAATAGTTGTTTTTAACTTAAATTTCTTATTGTTTTAGGGGAAAAGAATTACGAAATTCAGAAACTAGACAAAATTTGCAACAAATAGGATATATGACATTATGACGTAGAATGAACGGAGAGGGGGAGGGCTGCCTCTGAACATGCACTGCGGCGCTACGCGCACTAAGTTATGAAGTCCAGGCAATAGGGGATTTTACCTGGCAAAATTAATACTAGTTCTGGATTTCGACTCACTTTATGTTTTTGGGGTCGCTGAATCCAAATTTGTAACTTCCCACCAAAATTTCACCCGGCAAACCCCCCAAAAATTTATTTTTTGAGAAAATTTGGTTTTTGAGAAAAGAGCGCCGGGAATGTTCCGAGGCAGCCCCCTCTCTCCCCGTTTATCCTACGTCATAATTTCATATATCTATTTATTGCAAATTTTGTCTAGTTTCTGAATTTCGTAATGCTTTTCCCCTAAAACAATAAGAAATTTAAGTTAATAACAACTATTTTGGGCGGTTTTCGGGGGGGGGGGAATTTTGGGGGTAAGTTAAAAATCCGGATTCAGCGACCCAAAAAACTTACAGTAAACCTTATAAGGAATGTTCGGAGGGGAGATGGGAGGGCGAATGTAAACGTGTGAGTGGTTAAGTGGAATTGCGCAACTTAGTTCACGCAGCACCGCGCCCATGTTCCAAGGCAGATCCCCCCTTCCCTTTCATTCTAAGTCATAATGTTCTAATTTGTATCATAAGTATCATCATTTTGTATCATCATTTGTAAGTCCTAATGTATCTAATTTGTTGCAAATTTTGTCTACTTTCTGAATTTCTAGACACTTTTCCCCTAAAACAATAAAAAAATTGATTTTTTTAATAAAAGCTTTTTTTTTGGGGGGGGGGGGGCTTTTTACCAAAATTTGGGGGAGTTGCCGGGGGAAATTTTGGTGGGAAGTTACAAATTCGGATTCAGCGACCCTAAAAACATAAAGTAAGCCGATTTCCAGAGCTACCATTAATTTTGCTAGGTAAAATTCCCCATTGCCTGGGCTATTTGTGCGAAATCTTTTTCTCGTCGGGATGCTCTTATCAGACTTGAACTCATTCATAAAGAGATTGCACCTTCGTTGGAGTGTGGCATCTGCCACAAAACTTACTCCAGAAAGGAGGCTCTAAAGCGACATCTCCTAACGCACCGAGGAGACAGAAAACCTGAGATCATTTCTGCTGACAAATCTGCTGCCCCTTCGAATGCTTTTGAGCCGCTTGCTGGAGCTTCATTTCAAAATGCTGTTGCCCCGTCTAATGATATTGATATTGCCCGTCCTGGCCCGTCTAGTGTGATGGATGTCGCCCGTCCTGGCCCATCTAATGCGAATGATGATGACACCCGTCCTGGACCTTTGAAAGAATTTGAATCTGTTGTTGCATCTAAAGCCTTTGAGTCTTCAAAGAAAAACCAGGTAGGTGTTTCTTTCTTTAAAAAGTGCATATTATGTTTTTGTTGGGTGGATTTGTAAAAGGGGAATTTAAAAAACAAACTGAAGCGAATTTTTAGATGGAAATTTTTTTAAAAAGGGGGTTTTAAAACAAACTAAAACGAATTTTAAAATGTTAAAATTTATTCAAACGAATGTTTAATTAAAACAAAATTCTTAAATGGGCCCTTTTTATCTTTTACAGATTTGTTCAACATGTCACAAGGCCTTTCCTCGAAAAGATGCTTTGACACGTCACATGAAAACTCACACTAGGCCAACCATTTTACATCCACGCGATGAGTGCTTGGAATTTTTTCCAACAGAAGCAATTTACTCGCACATAAACGTACTGCACATACACTGAAACGTAAAAACACCTTAAATAATGCACCCCCCCCCCCCCGCGAAAAGATCACGCAGCTCTAATTGCTTCAATGCATTAAATGATTCCTTATCCCTCATCAATTTCGAAGCGAATTAAACCAATGAACTCGATTTAAATGTATTTTTTAATGATAATCGAACGCACATTCAAGAACTGCAATTCCAACTCAGCACCAAAGAAGCAATAAAATGGTATACTATCGTGCATGTTAATCTTAGCCGCACCACTCATTTGGGGGAATTAGAAATTATAACATCACATTTTCGATCGTTTTTCCAAATCGAAATGGATGATTCAACCCTGAAAGAACATATTGAAGAAGCCTATGCCAAGATGATAAAATCCTTTGAGAAGTTTACCCAACAAGGGTCAGGATGGGTATTGGAATGCATCCATTATTTGGAATTGATTGCAGTCCAATACTATCCCCTTGCAGCAAGCTTATATATTTCCACTCCTGAGAAATTGAAGAATAAATATACAATCTTAAATATTTTGAATACAGGCAACAAATGCTTGGTCTGGTCTCTGCTAGCTCAGGAACATAAAATTGACGGACAACATAATCCAAATCGAGTCTCCAACTATGAAGCTTATGAAGATGAAATAAAATTAGGCAAAGTTCAATGCACAGTACCTCTCAATAAAATCAGCAAGATAGAAGAATTAAATAACATGCGTATCAATGTCTTTGGCTATGAAAATGAAGTCTTTCCACTGCACATATCGGAACGGGATGATGAAGAATGTTATAACTTATTATTGATTTCGAATGAAAATAATCATCATTACTGCCTCATACGTAATTTTTCAAGACTCATGGGTGATCGTACATGTCATCAACATGCTTCATTTTATTGATATCGGTGTTTACATCGATTTTCCTCAAAATATGTATTAGAAAAGCATTCTGAATAGTGCAAAAATTTTAGCCCACAACGGAATCAAATGCCACGCCCTGAAGACAGCATCATGCAATTTTCAAAGCCACACTATCAGCATCCCGTTCCCTATATTATTTATGCAGACTTCGAATCCATCTTGGTCCCCATGGCAGCAAAAACAATTGTTTCAGATATGGAAGAAGAAAATACTGAACTTCAGAAAAAATCCTTCTCGAACACAATTAATTCTCATCAAGCATGTGGATTTGCCTATGTTGTTGTGGGACCGGATGGAGAATGCTATAAAAAATTAAGTACTATAGAGGGGAAAATACAGTGGAAGAATTTTTTAATGAAATTATACAAGTCAAAGACAAGCTAGCAGAGATATTAACTCATACTGTACCCATTCAAATGACAGCACAAGACGAAGAAGACTTAAAAAATGCCACAGAATGCTATTTATGCCACCAATCATTCAATATGGATAAAATAAAAGATCACGATCATCTAAATGGACAATACCGAGGGGCACTTCATTCTTCATGTAATTTACAATTTCGTCTTCGAAAAATGATTCCAGTCGTATTTCATAATTTGAAGAACCATGAAGCTCACTTAATAATGCAGGGTCTCGGTAATATTAAAGATCATCAAATTCATGTAATTGCCAATAATATGGAGAAATATATATCCTTTTCTCTTTCTAAACAATATAATAAATCTCGCATTTAACTTCAATTCATCGACAGCTTCCAATTCATGTCTATGTCTCTCGAAAAACTGGTGGCCAATTTACGACTGGCAGACTTCAAAATTTTCAAATCTAATATGAATAACATTGATTTGCTGCTGCGTAAAGGTGTGTACTCTTACCAATATTTCGATTCATTATCTAAATTTGGTTAAACATCATTGCCCCACGTGAAGCCTTTTTCAGCGATTTGACGCAGGAGAATATTACTGAAGCTGATTATGCACATGCCCAGGCTGTTTGGGACATGTTCCATCTTCAAACACTGGGGGACTATCACAACTTATATGCAAAATGTGATGTTCTCCAGTTATCGGACGTGTTCCAGAATTTTCGCAAACTATGTGCGCAGTTTTATGGATTAGACTGCGCACATTTTGTTAGAGCTCCCAGCCTTGCATGGCAAGCATCATTAAAAATGAGCGAGCAACCCCTCGAATTGCTCACAGATGCGAATATTCATCTCATGATTGAACGTTGGATTCGAGGGGGAATCTCTATGATTAGCCATCGCTAGGCATGTGGCAATAACGAAGCAGCGCCCAACCCAGACCCTAACAAAGAAACCTCATATATTTAGATCTTGATGCTAATAATTTGTATGGCCATTCAATGTCTGAACCCCTACCGTACGGCGAATTTGAATGGATCACCTATGAAGTGGATGCCAATTGGATACAATCATTGGCGGATTATGGCGAAGATGGCTACATTTTCGAGCTGGACTTGGGCTATCCACCTCATTTACATGACCTCCATAATGATTACCCACTCGCCGCAGAAAAAATTAAAATAAAAAAGAAATGCTGTCTCCATTCACTCAAAAATTAATTAAGAAAAAATTGCCGTACGTTGCTACAGAGAAGTTGGTGCCAAATCTGAATGATAAAAAGAATTATATTGTATATTCTAGAAATTTGAAATACTATTTGAGCCTGGGGATGATATTGCAACATGTTCATAAAATCATGAAATTTAAACAGAGGGCGTGGCTTAAACCGTACATCGAGTTTAATACTGAGAAAAGGAAGCATGCAACTTCTCCTTTCCAAAAGTACCTCTTCAAATTGATGAATAACTCGGTGTACGGAAAATCAATGGAATCCGTTAGACGGCTAGTGGACATCCCATTGGTGAATAAAGATAAAAAAATTAAAAAAACTTGTGTCAGCACCAACTTTTCAGTCAGTAAAAGTCTTCGATGAAAATTTAGTAGGGGTTCAAAGAATGAAGCAAATAGTCACCCTCGACAAGCCCCTGTATGCCGGCTTTGTCATTTTGGAACTGAGCAAACTTCAGATGTATAAATTTCATTATGGTTTTGTGAAACATACATATGGAGATAAAGCAAAGCTCCTCTTCACTGACACTGATTCATTGACCTATCATATAGAGACCCCCGATTTTTATGTAGATATGAAAAAACATCACAAATTATTTGATACCTCCGATTAACCCCAGGCTCATCCCCTCTATAGCACGGAAAATAAAAAGAAAATTGGCTGCTTCAAAGATGAGTTAAAGTCAGTGCCGGCATACTAATTTGTGGGGCTGCGAGCCAAAATGTACTCGCTTCTTTCAGGAGAGGGTGAAAAGAAGAGAGCCAAGGGGGTCTCTAAATGTGTAGTATCTAATAAAATAAAACATGAGAATTATAAAAATGTGCTTTTCGAATCAAATATTACGAGGGAAATCCAATACAGAATTCAAAGTGAGGGTCATAAATTATATACCATCGAACAAAATAAAGTGGCATTATCTCCCCTCGATGATAAAAGATGTGTTCTAGATGACGGGATACACACCTATACTCATGGGCACTGCAAAATAAAAAATCATCAAAATAATCAACAATAATTAATCTTCTTTTCTTCTTTTGTTGTGATACTTTATCCAAAGGCATCGGGTGGTTGGTGGGAAATTCTTCTTCTTCAAGAAATCATGGAAAATTCTTCATTTTTTCTCCAAGAAACCAAGGACTTTCCTCTTTTTTTCCAGAAAACCAAGGAGGACTTTAATTGTTCTTCCAAGCATGTCTTCATCACATCAAGAACTGTTATCATTCAAATAGTTTCCTTCAAGATATCGTCGTCATTCTTTTAAATAGTTGTCTTCGAAAATTTCTTTCAAATATACAACATCATTTAAAGTATAAAGGCTTCACGAAAAAGGGGGCAATGAGTATAATCTTCTTCTTCTTTTGTAGTGATACTTTATCCAAAGGTATCGGGTGGTTGGTGGGAAATTCTTTTTCTTCAAGATATCATGGGCAGTCATAATTCTTCCCTGAAATCCAGGACATTCATCGTTCTTCCATGAAATCCAGGACATTCATCATTTTTCCAATAAACCAAGGAGATTCGTCGTTCTTCCATGAAATCCAGGACATTCATCGTTCTTTCATGAAATCCAGGAGATTCATCGTTCTTCCATGAAATCCAGAACATTCATTCTCCTAATAAATCATCATTCACTCTTTTAATAAAATTCTTGTTGCAAAAGGGGGGGGGGGGGTGCATTGAAAGATGTTTAAATAAAGCTTCTTCTACTATACTTCAAAGGTGCAAAAGTCTTCCATTATTTTTCAGGAAGTGAAATTCAAATCTTCTTCAATAATTTTTCATAAAGTGAAAAACAAATTCTTCTATAATTTTTCATGAACTGATTTCTTCAAAGGTGCAAAAGGAGCTTTCTGCAAACGAAATTCTTATTCTAAAATATTTCATTTCTTCAAAGGTGCAAACATTTTCTTCTAATGGGAATTTCATGAAAGGTGCAAACATTTCTCAATGCAAAAACTTTGCTCAAAGTGAAATCAAATTTTTCATGAACTTTTGAACAAGAACTTTTCTCAAGTATTGCAAAAACTTTGCTCAAATGATACATATTGTTAATGAAAGAACTAAAATTCTACAGTGTGTGCGGTGCGTGTGCTAAATTTCAAAACTGGGGAGCCATGAGAAAACATGGCGGGTGGTCGGAGGGCCCAGTTTAACATCCAAACTAAAATTTTTCACTAAATGCATCTAAACTCATCCTGAAATGCCTTGCTTAAAAACACCATGCCTTCTCAAGACTGCCTCTCCTTGCTGAATTTGTCCTGCCTAGCTGAGAATACCTCTTCTTGCTGAAATCGTATTGTTGTGCTGAGATAGACCTTGCTGAAAATATCTAGTAAAGCAGTATGTTTTGCAGAATAAGGTAACTCACATTTTGAGTTTTCGTTAATAAAACATTTGATAAAGTTTCATGAAAATAACCTCTATTTTTCTTTTAGGAAAATTAAATTTCGCCCATGAATTCCTGAGATGAGGAAGAAAAGCAGTATGTTTGCAGAACAAGGTAACTAACATTTTAAGTTTTCGTTTATAAAACATTTGATAAAGTTTCATGAAAATATTAAAAATCGATTTTTTTTTTTTTTTTTTTTTTTTTTTTTAGGAAAATTAAATTTCGCCCATGAATTCCTGAGATGAGGAAGAAAAGCAGTATGTGTTGCAAAACAAGGTAACTCACATTTTAAGATTTTCGTTTATAAACTTTTGATAAAGTTTCATGAAAATATTCAAACTCTATTTTTCTTTTAGGAAAAATTAGGTTTCCCCTATGAAATCATCATATCTAGTCTCAGAAAAATCAGTAGATCTTGCAAAACAAGGTAACTAACCTAAACTTCCTTTTCAGATACATGTACAATTGAGTGAAAATACTAAATCTATCTGTTTGTTCTCTTTGCAGGTAGTTTGCAGAAAAGAAGAAAATCAGAGACAAAAATTTGGATGCAGAGCAGGTGAGTAGGGGAAAAAGGACAGTTCAGCGCCATAAGGCGGATTGCGGATTGGGAGGATTGAGGAGGAGGGAGGAATCCACCTTGTGGATGGAGGAGGAGGGTGGAATCCACCTGTTGGGAGACTTATCCTATAGTAGGAGGGGTTAAATGTTGGAGGGGGGCTTAATTTTTGAGGGGGCTTAATTTTTTTTTTAAATCGACTTAGAGTAGAGATGGAAATATCATACTATAACATAGGTCTTTTCGAGAGGAAGTATGAAGACACTAAATTTTTCGATGGGCTTAATTTTTGAGGGGGGGCTTATATTTAGGGGGGCTTAATATTTTTTTTTGAATTGATTTAGTATTAGAATGGAAATATCATACTATAACATAGTGAGTTAGGTGTTTTCGAAAGGGAGTTTGAGGGGTCTAAATATTTTAGTGGGGCTTATTTTTAGGGGGCTTAATTTTTTTTTCTTCAAATTGACATAGAGTAAAAATGGAAATATCATACTATAACATAGAGATGTAGGTATTTTCGAAAAGGAGTTTGAGGAGCCTAAATTTTTTAGAGGGGCTTATTTTTTAGGGGGGCTTATTTTTAGGGGGGCTTAATTTTTTTTTTTTTTTTTTTTTTTTTTTTTTCCTGAATTGTCTTAGAATTTGAATGAAGATAAAAATGTCATATGTTTTCTGAAAAAAATTTTTGATGCTGCCATCTGTATGCGGTAGTGCGAATTTATTATTGAAAATAGTATTTTATTTTTGAAAAGTTTTGAGGAAGGTTTGAACCTGCAAAATAGTCTCTTGGCTCGATGATATGTTGAAGACTTAACTAATCGAGCCAAGAAACTATGTCTATATGTTTATATTTTAGATGTTTCAAAACAAAAAATTGTATTCCCCCTTCTGTATGCGCAAAGAGAGGTTGGTTTCTCAAGATAACTCATTAATACCTATTTTAACTGCTCACTCTGCGAATTCCTTTAATGTATATGATTTTTATTTTTAGTTTAACTGATTTTATCGATTTTGTGTACGATAGTTTAATTATTTTACGCACAAATGTATGATCATTTTAGAAAGCCGTGGTTTCGAACCTGCGAACTTAGATTCAAATTTCATTTTTTGTAACCGATAAGCTATCCACTATTCAAACCGCGCCCCAATATTTTCTAAGTTACTTTTAAACACTCTCTATATATTTTTTAAATACCTACCTCTTCCTCTTTCTTATACTAGGGAAGTTATTACAATTTATGTTTAAATAGAAGAAATAATTAATTTTTTATATTTCTTTAGTAAGCAAGTCATTTTTGTAGATCGATTAGAAGGCTACCAAACGATTTGAATTAAACATTGTTTTTACCAGTATTAATCCACCTAAGTTTAGAATTGTACTTTTTCTTGTGAACCATATCCTATTCATTGAATCGTCTGAAATAGACTTCCTAAACCCCATTATCAACGTTTCTCACCATCTTTCAGATTTTCTATTTATCAATTATTATAATTTCAATCAACTCATAGTTTGTTATTGCAATAGATAATTATTTGAGGATTCTACACTAGTTCTAATGAATTTTAAAACTACTACTTCAATTCAACTCATTCTTTTATACAGTTTAATAAATTTAGTATGAATTGGTTTGTCATATATTTCACTGAAATAATAAAATTAATGTGTAAAACCTTAGAATGACGAATTCAAAAACGTAACAATTATACTTTTTTGTGAACCATATGTTTCATCTGCTATTTCAAATCGACTTTATACATCACACTTCCAGCAGATGCTTACTGACTTATACAAACATTCAACAAGTAATCAGCTTTTCAACACAAAATAACTAATATGTAAATAAGGATAACTATTGGTTTTAGGAGAGATTATCACACTTAGACACAAATTTCAACTATTCAAAAAAGTTTGGTAAATCTTTACTTCCGTTTATAAGCATGATTAATCTTATCAGCAGATATCAACTGTCTTTGTTATACATTTGATAAGCGAATACTATCTTAGGAAAATGTTATCTAATTCGTTTTAATTGTCTTTTTCGTGGGAAATGTAACTGCTTACTTCATTCTACAATTATTTACTCGGATTTTTCGAAGAGATTTCAAACATAAACTTATCGACTGTCTTTCTTAATCATGTAATAGGTGAATGGAATCTTTTTATCAGGAAATAGTAATTATTTCAAAAGTTAAAATGATTTTTGGAGATATTTTAATAGTTTTTAACAAATTCTACTTTCAGAAAAGATAGCATTTTTTTGGATTGTAACACAACCTTTTAATATACTACGTGAATTGAAATATTTTATTTTCTGCATTTAAGTGACCAAAACTTTCAATTTTAATACATATATTTTAGTTTTATAATTTGTTTTTATTTAGAAGGGATTTTCGTGAATTCTTATCTTTTAACCAGAAATGACGAAATCGATAATTTATCATTATTTTCACATTCATCATAGTAAAACTATTTTAATTTTTAGCATTTTAATAAACAGAAAAAAAATGATTGTTTATTACCAAAGCACTACTTATTAGAATTTTTTCCTATAAATTACTTTTTGAAGGTTTTTTAAAAACCCATTAATCGATTACACTAAAGGCGATTTTTTTGAAGAAACATTGTTTGATTTGCTAAAAGTTAGGAATAATTTAAAATCAATTAGAATAATTTCATGTAAGTTAAAGAATAATAACTTATGTTTTTTACACAAATAAGTTTTTTTTAATCGAAAATTACTTTTCTGAAATACAGCACTCCTTATTTTTACCATACTTGATACTTTTAAAAGAGATATATTTATTTAGAAATTTGTTTAACTGTTCTTAGAATCGACCAACTTTTGCTTCTGAAACACAAATAACATTTAGAGAGAGAGAAAAATTTGTGAATAAGCATAAACTGAAATTCGGAAAAATCCTAGTCAGGTTTAAAACTTCCTTGTTGAATATCATGAAACACAATATTAAAATATTTTATCATAAAAAATGTTAATTTTTTAACTCTACTTTCATAATTCGTTACACTTTTTAAAATTGTTCAATTTTATTTTATTTTATTTTATTTTATTTTTTGGATTTGAATAATTTCTCAATAATAACATTTCAGAAGAAAGAATTTTTTGAAATAAGGTATACTCAAGTTTTTTAAACAATAATTCATAATCATTAAAATTTTATCACATAATATTTTAGATTATTTTAAAACTGTACTTACATAATTCACGAACTTGCTGAAACTCTAACCCTTTGATCCAACTTCTTAATTTAAAATGAAAATTTTCTAAGTTCTTATCAGCTAGTTTCCCCTTAATCACGTGATATCCCGAGTGACCACGCGTTTTCCTATATAGTTTCGTTATAAGTGATTTCACTTGCGTTATCGCACCAGTGATTAGTGATTTCACAGTGATCTTTTCACGGAGGTTTCTCTTTCCGATTAGGAAAGTTTTATCTTGATAATGTGATAAGGGTTAGTATAAATGTACGTCAACTCGACCAAGTGAATGTATCATTCTTTTTCGCTTAGTTACTTCGCCTTGTCTTCTCGATTCACCCCTCGTTTTACTACCTTTAAAAAATGTCTTTTTTTAACAACAGTGAAAATGAAAAGGATGTTTATTGTTTAGGGGAAAGACCAGAATGTGCATCTTTAGAAGAGGAATGGTTCACCCGAACGTTTCACGAATTGGATGCATATATCCCTTTTTGTGAGTGTATTGGTGAGGAAACACTCGTTGAAGTGATCATGATGCCGAAGAACAGCGAATTAAAAGTTTATATTCGAAAATATAAAGAGGATGTGGATACCGGTGAATTTTTTCCTACTTTAGAAGGTGTCAGTTTTTCCTCTGCAGCATTTGACTTTCTTCAAAAGAATATGAAAAACTTTCATTTTTCATCAGAGAAAGACACTTTTGTAGTCAATAATGAAGTTTTAATAGTTTTTGTAGATGACCGATCATGCCTACTTCAACAATTAATTAAGACGGATGAGATTGAATATTCACTTAAACCGAACTCTCTTCAGCTAACCAAAGAACAATTTAAAAATCTTGAAAAAATATGTACTGAGGTTAATGATGTCTTGATTACAACCATCCTTACAAAGGTTATCCCCATTGAAGTGATGACTCATCTTAATGACTGTCGACATTCTCACTTAAGTTTGATTAAAGCCAAAGAATTTTTCATTTCGTGTTTTACACGGGTATTACAACAATCTGTGGTTCGTGAATTTCATTGCACTTCCTGTGTTCAAGGAGTTTCAACTGTTAGTCCTCACATATGTTTGCAATTGAACCTACGTCAGAAATTCGATTTTTGTAGTGACAGTGCATTGCTAAAATTTAATATACAAAAATTTCTTTTATACTTGTCAGAAAAGTGTTCATGTGAGTATACTCATTCTTTCTTTGCATCAATGAATTTAGATATGTATTTAGATTTTTTGGTTAATGTTTTCGTCATGTAATACAATGCAATTCTTATAAAATTCCATTCAAAGCTTTGAATCGTTTTATGTGTTATTTTAATTCAAGCTTTTTTAATGAATTCAAATTCATTTTCAAAATATTTTATCGTTGTTTGAAGATTTTGTTTATTAAGAAAAATTGTAATTTTTGAATAAATACTTTGTTTATTTATTTTTAACTTTTCTCTGTTTTATTTAATCACCTACTCTTTTTTTCAGCTTTTTCAATTTTTAGTGGGGAGAAAGTAATTGTTTCATTTTGAGGGAGGAACTTAGAAATGATTTGAGTGTTTTTAAAAACATGATCTTTTACAGATTTTCAAATTAATCAAGAATGAGTTTATTCTTTTATCATGTTGAATCATATAATTTGTTTAATTGCTTTCACTTTGCTTGGTTTTTAAGTCATTTAAAAAAAATAACATTTTTTGTTTTAGATATGAAATTTAAATTAAGTTTATTTTTGTGAAATCATAATTTTTACTGTTAAGTCTTATTATTCAAAAATCATAAAGAAAAAAAAAATCACAAGTTTTATTTTTTGAAGTATATTATCCTCGCACCAGTATTATACATTTTTAAACTTTGATAATTATGTAAAAGCAGTGGTATAATGTTGTTTTTTTGTTTTTTTGTTTGTTTTCAACAAAGTCTGATTTATAATAACATAAAAAAGCTTATCTCATGGAATATTTTTGAAAACAATGTAGCACTAGATTTTTTTTTCTTGATAATAAGTTTTAAAATTTGTTTTTATCAAATGAGTCATAAGATGTATGCTTACAACTAGCATGAATTTTCTGAAAAAATATTTTAATTTAATTTGAGATATAAAACTTCCTGATTTGTTTCTTTTAACACGATATTTGTGTTAAATTTTAATAATTTCATCATGCTAACTAAAAAATTTTAGAATTATTCTCACTTCAACTTAAACGAGTATCAATTAGAGAAATTTCAAGAAAAAGTACATTACTTGAATAAGAAACCTCTTAAGCATGTATGTAACACATATACTCAATCGTTTATCAATTTGATCAACTAAAAGAAACGTTATTGACACTTATACATTTCGATTTTGTTATTTGATCGTTTTTTAACGAAGGTTATTGTGGTAGTGAAGTAGATAGTGAAGAGATTGTTTTTAATAATAATTACCTTTTGAACTTTTAATATAGAGTTCGAATTTAATTTGTTTATGTATAACTTAAGAAATCCTCAATTCTTTAGCAATTCAAAATATATAACATAAGTATAAAAATAATAATAATAAAAAAAGTTATAAAAATTAAAATCATAATGATAAAAACAATTTATTTTAAAAGTTTTCAAAATTAGAAAAAAAAAAAATGTTTGTAAATAAAAAAAGTTTTCAAACTTAAAAAAAAAAAAGTTTGTAAATAAAAAAAAAAAGTTTGTAAATAAAAAAAGTTTTCAAAATTAAAAAAAAAAAGTTTGTAAATAAAAAAAGTTTTCAAAATTATAAAAAAAAAGTTTGTAAATAAAAAAAAGGTTTCAAAATTTAAAAAAAAGTTTATAAATAAAAAAAAATTTTCAAAATTTAAAAAAAAAAAATTTCAAAATTAAAAGTTTTCAAAATTAAAAAAAAAAGTTTGTAAATAAAAAAAAGTTTTCAAAATTTAAAAAAAAAAGTTTATAAAAAAAAAAAAAATTTCAAAATTAAAAAAAAAAAGTTTGTAAATTTAAAAAAAGTTTTCAAAATTAAAAAAAAAAAATAGTTTCTAAATAATAAAAGTTCTCAAAATTTAAAAAAAAAGTTTTCAAAATTAAAAAGTTTATAAATAAAAAAAATTTATAAAAAAAAATTACAAAATTAAAACTTTGAAAAAAAGTTTTCAAAATTAAGTTATCAAAATTAAAAATAAAAAATAAAAAACTTAATAAATTATGTTATCAAAACTCAGTTTACTTATCTGTATATCTGTGTATGTGACTTTCAAAATTAAAAAAGTTATCAAAAAGTTGAATTAGATTGCAAATTCAAGTATACAATCAATAATATATCAGTCAGTCATAGCAATTAATCGTTCAATCAATTAACCAATCAATGATATCAATTAATCAATAAATCAAACCAATCAATCAATCATATTAATCAACCAAACAATAATATCAATTAGTCATATCGATCAATAAATCAAACCAATCAATCATATTAATCAACCAAACAATAATATCAATTAATCATATCGATCAATAAATCATATTAATCATATCAAGCAATCATATCAAGCTGTCATATCAATCAATCATATCAATCAATCAACCAATCATTCATATCAGTCAATCATATCAATCAATCAATCATTCATATCAATCAATAAATCATATTAATCATATCAAGCAATCATATCAAGCGGTCATATCAATCAATCATATCAATCAATCAACCAATCATTCATATCAGTCAATCATATCAATCAATCAATCATTCATATCAATCAATGATTCATATTAATCATATCAATCGATCAATCAAGATACCGAATACAAGTATTCATACAAATAAATCACATCAATTGCAGTTCAAGTTTGTATAATAACATTATAAGAAAGTTTTGAATTAATACAATGATTAACTACCAACATTTTGTAACAGCACTTTTACAAAAGCAATGTATGAATAGATATTTTAGTTATAAAAAATATTTAAAATGCTTTTGAAAGTTAAAATTATTTTCCAAAAATGTTAAAAACATTACAAGCTGCTAAAACCTACAATTTAACAAGAATGAGTTGTCCTATATTTCCTTTGTATTTGCATGTCTTATATTTCCTTTCTATTTGTATTTGAGTATATGTATACGGATTCCTCCTTTTAATTATGTTTTGTAGTATACACTTAAAATATATATAGTATATATAAAACATTAAATTAAAATATTCTTTAGTTATTAAAAAGTTTAAAAAATCGGCAATTTTTTTAATATTATAAGATAACAAAAATTATTTTGTAATTTATTAAAAGTGAATTTACCTATCACTATATATGCGTTTCATAAGATAAATCTTCTTTATGTTAACATCCTACCCACATTTTATTTTATAGTTATACACATCGAAACGAAAAAAAAAAAAATAAATAAACAATCTATTATTAAATTCTTCAATTTAAAATTTTAATACATACATACTTAAACATTTATATAAATATAATGAACTCACCATGTTTGAACTCAGAAAAGAGATGATGAGCTTATCACGTAGTAGATTGTGACGTAATCAATTAGATATCACGTGCCTTCTTCGTGCCTTTTGATTGTCTTATCTACAATGAGATTGTATTATCAATCACGTGATCTAACTGATATGAGTCTATACCAAGACACTAGCCATTTTCACTTTAGTCATCGAATATGTAGGTCGTATTTTTTTTTTTGAAAGTCTTTTATTTTATGGAATCTTCAGCAACATGACATCAGATATTTGCAAATAAAATCCTGTTAAAATCTTTCTCGCAATTGTGAACAAAGATTAATTTTCATATTGTTTAAGTATAATCATTGATTATTTAACTGGATAATAATATTTTTTAGAAGTAACTTAAATTTCTTATAAAAACGGAAGTATTTATTGCATCATTCATAGAATTCAAGTTTGAATATTAACCAAGTTTTTTAAACTTTTATAATTTATACTAGTATTTAGTATATACTAGTACTTAGTAAAAACTAGTATATATTCTAGTATAAAGAGTTTATAAAAGTTTAAAAAACTTGGTTAATATTCAAACTTGAATTCTATGAATGATGCAATAAATACTTCCGTTTTTATAAGAAATTTAAGTTACTTCTAAAAAGTATTATTATCCAGTTAAATAATCAATGATTATACTTAAACAATATGAAAATTAATCTTTGTTCACAATTGCGAGAAAGATTTTAACAGGATTTTATTTGCAAATATCTGATGTCATGTTGCTGAAGATTCCATAAAATAAAAGACTTTCAAAAAAAAAATATACGACCTACATATTCGATGACTAAAGTGAAAATGGCTAGTGTCTTGGTATAGACTCATATCAGTTAGATCACGTGATTGATAATACAATCTCATTGTAGATAAGACAATCAAAAGGCACGAAGAAGGCACGTGATATCTAATTGATTACGTCACAATCTACTACGTGATAAGCTCATCATCTCTTTTCTGAGTTCAAACATGGTGAGTTCATTATATTTATATAAATGTTTAAGTATGTATGTATTAAAATTTTAAATTGAAGAATTTAATAATAGATTGTTTATTTATTTTTTTTTTTTTCGTTTCGATGTGTATAACTATAAAATAAAATGTGGGTAGGATGTTAACATAAAGAAGATTTATCTTATGAAACGCATATATAGTGATAGGTAAATTCACTTTTAATAAATTACAAAATAATTTTTGTTATCTTATAATATTAAAAAAATTGCCGATTTTTTAAACTTTTTAATAACTAAAGAATATTTTAATTTAATGTTTTATATATACTATATATATTTTAAGTGTATACTACAAAACATAATTAAAAGGAGGAATCCGTATACATATACTCAAATACAAATAGAAAGGAAATATAAGACATGCAAATACAAAGGAAATATAGGACAACTCATTCTTGTTAAATTGTAGGTTTTAGCAGCTTGTAATGTTTTTAACATTTTTGGAAAATAATTTTAACTTTCAAAAGCATTTTAAATATTTTTTATAACTAAAATATCTATTCATACATTGCTTTTGTAAAAGTGCTGTTACAAAATGTTGGTAGTTAATCATTGTATTAATTCAAAACTTTCTTATAATGTTATTATACAAACTTGTAATACTTGAACTGCAATTGATGTGATTTATTTGTATGAATACTTGTATTCGGTATCTTGATTGATCGATTGATATGATTAATATGAATCATTGATTGATATGAATGATTGATTGATTGATATGATTGACTGATATGAATGATTGGTTGATTGATTGATATGATTGATTGATATGACCGCTTGATATGATTGCTTGATATGATTAATATGATTTATTGATTGATATGAATGATTGATTGATTGATATGATTGACTGATATGAATGATTGGTTGATTGATTGATATGATTGATTGATATGACAGCTTGATATGATTGCTTGATATGATTAATATGATTTATTGATCGATATGATTAATTGATATTATTGTTTGGTTGATTAATATGATTGATTGGTTTGATTTATTGATCGATATGACTAATTGATATTATTGTTTGGTTGATTAATATGATTGATTGATTGGTTTGATTTATTGATTAATTGATATCATTGATTGGTTAATTGATTGAACGATTAATTGCTATGACTGACTGATATATTATTGATTGTATACTTGAATTTGCAATCTAATTCAACTTTTTGATAACTTTTTTAATTTTGAAAGTCACATACACAGATATACAGATAAGTAAACTGAGTTTTGATAACATAATTTATTAATTTTTTTATTTTTTATTTTTAATTTTGATAACTTAATTTTGAAAACTTTTTTTCAAAGTTTTAATTTTGTAATTTTTTTTTATAAATTTTTTTTATTTATAAACTTTTTAATTTTGAAAACTTTTTTTTTAAATTTTGAGAACTTTTATTATTTAGAAACTATTTTTTTTTTTTAATTTTGAAAACTTTTTTTAAATTTACAAACTTTTTTTTTTTAATTTTGAAATTTTTTTTTTTTTATTTATAAACTTTTTTTTTTAAATTTTGAAAACTTTTTTTATTTACAAACTTTTTTTTTTTAATTTTGAAAACTTTTAATTTTGAAATTTTTTTTTTTTAAATTTTGAAAATTTTTTTTTATTTATAAACTTTTTTTTAAATTTTGAAACCTTTTTTTTTATTTACAAACTTTTTTTTATAATTTTGAAAACTTTTTTTATTTACAAACTTTTTTTTTTTAATTTTGAAAACTTTTTTTATTTACAAACTTTTTTTTTTTATTTACAAACTTTTTTTTTTTTTAAGTTTGAAAACTTTTTTTATTTACAAACATTTTTTTTTTTTCTAATTTTGAAAACTTTTAAAATAAATTGTTTTTATCATTATGATTTTAATTTTTATAACTTTTTTTATTATTATTATTTTTATACTTATGTTATATATTTTGAATTGCTAAAGAATTGAGGATTTCTTAAGTTATACATAAACAAATTAAATTCGAACTCTATATTAAAAGTTCAAAAGGTAATTATTATTAAAAACAATCTCTTCACTATCTACTTCACTACCACAATAACCTTCGTTAAAAAACGATCAAATAACAAAATCGAAATGTATAAGTGTCAATAACGTTTCTTTTAGTTGATCAAATTGATAAACGATTGAGTATATGTGTTACATACATGCTTAAGAGGTTTCTTATTCAAGTAATGTACTTTTTCTTGAAATTTCTCTAATTGATACTCGTTTAAGTTGAAGTGAGAATAATTCTAAAATTTTTTAGTTAGCATGATGAAATTATTAAAATTTAACACAAATATCGTGTTAAAAGAAACAAATCAGGAAGTTTTATATCTCAAATTAAATTAAAATATTTTTTTCAGAAAATTCATGCTAGTTGTAAGCATACATCTTATGACTCATTTGATAAAAACAAATTTTAAAACTTATTATCAAGAAAAAAAAATCTAGTGCTACATTGTTTTCAAAAATATTCCATGAGATAAGCTTTTTTATGTTATTATAAATCAGACTTTGTTGAAAACAAACAAAAAAACAAAAAAACAACATTATACCACTGCTTTTACATAATTATCAAAGTTTAAAAATGTATAATACTGGTGCGAGGATAATATACTTCAAAAAATAAAACTTGTGATTTTTTTTTTCTTTATGATTTTTGAATAATAAGACTTAACAGTAAAAATTATGATTTCACAAAAATAAACTTAATTTAAATTTCATATCTAAAACAAAAAATGTTATTTTTTTTAAATGACTTAAAAACCAAGCAAAGTGAAAGCAATTAAACAAATTATATGATTCAACATGATAAAAGAATAAACTCATTCTTGATTAATTTGAAAATCTGTAAAAGATCATGTTTTTAAAAACACTCAAATCATTTCTAAGTTCCTCCCTCAAAATGAAACAATTACTTTCTCCCCACTAAAAATTGAAAAAGCTGAAAAAAAGAGTAGGTGATTAAATAAAACAGAGAAAAGTTAAAAATAAATAAACAAAGTATTTATTCAAAAATTACAATTTTTCTTAATAAACAAAATCTTCAAACAACGATAAAATATTTTGAAAATGAATTTGAATTCATTAAAAAAGCTTGAATTAAAATAACACATAAAACGATTCAAAGCTTTGAATGGAATTTTATAAGAATTGCATTGTATTACATGACGAAAACATTAACCAAAAAATCTAAATACATATCTAAATTCATTGATGCAAAGAAAGAATGAGTATACTCACATGAACACTTTTCTGACAAGTATAAAAGAAATTTTTGTATATTAAATTTTAGCAATGCACTGTCACTACAAAAATCGAATTTCTGACGTAGGTTCAATTGCAAACATATGTGAGGACTAACAGTTGAAACTCCTTGAACACAGGAAGTGCAATGAAATTCACGAACCACAGATTGTTGTAATACCCGTGTAAAACACGAAATGAAAAATTCTTTGGCTTTAATCAAACTTAAGTGAGAATGTCGACAGTCATTAAGATGAGTCATCACTTCAATGGGGATAACCTTTGTAAGGATGGTTGTAATCAAGACATCATTAACCTCAGTACATATTTTTTCAAGATTTTTAAATTGTTCTTTGGTTAGCTGAAGAGAGTTCGGTTTAAGTGAATATTCAATCTCATCCGTCTTAATTAATTGTTGAAGTAGGCATGATCGGTCATCTACAAAAACTATTAAAACTTCATTATTGACTACAAAAGTGTCTTTCTCTGATGAAAAATGAAAGTTTTTCATATTCTTTTGAAGAAAGTCAAATGCTGCAGAGGAAAAACTGACACCTTCTAAAGTAGGAAAAAATTCACCGGTATCCACATCCTCTTTATATTTTCGAATATAAACTTTTAATTCGCTGTTCTTCGGCATCATGATCACTTCAACGAGTGTTTCCTCACCAATACACTCACAAAAAGGGATATATGCATCCAATTCGTGAAACGTTCGGGTGAACCATTCCTCTTCTAAAGATGCACATTCTGGTCTTTCCCCTAAACAATAAACATCCTTTTCATTTTCACTGTTGTTAAAAAAAGACATTTTTTAAAGGTAGTAAAACGAGGGGTGAATCGAGAAGACAAGGCGAAGTAACTAAGCGAAAAAGAATGATACATTCACTTGGTCGAGTTGACGTACATTTATACTAACCCTTATCACATTATCAAGATAAAACTTTCCTAATCGGAAAGAGAAACCTCCGTGAAAAGATCACTGTGAAATCACTAATCACTGGTGCGATAACGCAAGTGAAATCACTTATAACGAAACTATATAGGAAAACGCGTGGTCACTCGGGATATCACGTGATTAAGGGGAAACTAGCTGATAAGAACTTAGAAAATTTTCATTTTAAATTAAGAAGTTGGATCAAAGGGTTAGAGTTTCAGCAAGTTCGTGAATTATGTAAGTACAGTTTTAAAATAATCTAAAATATTATGTGATAAAATTTTAATGATTATGAATTATTGTTTAAAAAACTTGAGTATACCTTATTTCAAAAAATTCTTTCTTCTGAAATGTTATTATTGAGAAATTATTCAAATCCAAAAAATAAAATAAAATAAAATAAAATAAAATTGAACAATTTTAAAAAGTGTAACGAATTATGAAAGTAGAGTTAAAAAATTAACATTTTTTATGATAAAATATTTTAATATTGTGTTTCATGATATTCAACAAGGAAGTTTTAAACCTGACTAGGATTTTTCCGAATTTCAGTTTATGCTTATTCACAAATTTTTCTCTCTCTCTAAATGTTATTTGTGTTTCAGAAGCAAAAGTTGGTCGATTCTAAGAACAGTTAAACAAATTTCTAAATAAATATATCTCTTTTAAAAGTATCAAGTATGGTAAAAATAAGGAGTGCTGTATTTCAGAAAAGTAATTTTCGATTAAAAAAAACTTATTTGTGTAAAAAACATAAGTTATTATTCTTTAACTTACATGAAATTATTCTAATTGATTTTAAATTATTCCTAACTTTTAGCAAATCAAACAATGTTTCTTCAAAAAAATCGCCTTTAGTGTAATCGATTAATGGGTTTTTAAAAAACCTTCAAAAAGTAATTTATAGGAAAAAATTCTAATAAGTAGTGCTTTGGTAATAAACAATCATTTTTTTTCTGTTTATTAAAATGCTAAAAATTAAAATAGTTTTACTATGATGAATGTGAAAATAATGATAAATTATCGATTTCGTCATTTCTGGTTAAAAGATAAGAATTCACGAAAATCCCTTCTAAATAAAAACAAATTATAAAACTAAAATATATGTATTAAAATTGAAAGTTTTGGTCACTTAAATGCAGAAAATAAAATATTTCAATTCACGTAGTATATTAAAAGGTTGTGTTACAATCCAAAAAAATGCTATCTTTTCTGAAAGTAGAATTTGTTAAAAACTATTAAAATATCTCCAAAAATCATTTTAACTTTTGAAATAATTACTATTTCCTGATAAAAAGATTCCATTCACCTATTACATGATTAAGAAAGACAGTCGATAAGTTTATGTTTGAAATCTCTTCGAAAAATCCGAGTAAATAATTGTAGAATGAAGTAAGCAGTTACATTTCCCACGAAAAAGACAATTAAAACGAATTAGATAACATTTTCCTAAGATAGTATTCGCTTATCAAATGTATAATAAAGACAGTTGATATCTGCTGATAAGATTAATCATGCTTATAAACGGAAGTAAAGATTTACCAAACTTTTTTGAATAGTTGAAATTTGTGTCTAAGTGTGATAATCTCTCCTAAAACCAATAGTTATCCTTATTTACATATTAGTTATTTTGTGTTGAAAAGCTGATTACTTGTTGAATGTTTGTATAAGTCAGTAAGCATCTGCTGGAAGTGTGATGTATAAAGTCGATTTGAAATAGCAGATGAAACATATGGTTCACAAAAAAGTATAATTGTTACGTTTTTGAATTCGTCATTCTAAGGTTTTACACATTAATTTTATTATTTCAGTGAAATATATGACAAACCAATTCATACTAAATTTATTAAACTGTATAAAAGAATGAGTTGAATTGAAGTAGTAGTTTTAAAATTCATTAGAACTAGTGTAGAATCCTCAAATAATTATCTATTGCAATAACAAACTATGAGTTGATTGAAATTATAATAATTGATAAATAGAAAATCTGAAAGATGGTGAGAAACGTTGATAATGGGGTTTAGGAAGTCTATTTCAGACGATTCAATGAATAGGATATGGTTCACAAGAAAAAGTACAATTCTAAACTTAGGTGGATTAATACTGGTAAAAACAATGTTTAATTCAAATCGTTTGGTAGCCTTCTAATCGATCTACAAAAATGACTTGCTTACTAAAGAAATATAAAAAATTAATTATTTCTTCTATTTAAACATAAATTGTAATAACTTCCCTAGTATAAGAAAGAGGAAGAGGTAGGTATTTAAAAAATATATAGAGAGTGTTTAAAAGTAACTTAGAAAATATTGGGGCGCGGTTTGAATAGTGGATAGCTTATCGGTTACGAAAAATGAAATTTGAATCTAAGTTCGCAGGTTCGAAACCACGGCTTTCTAAAATGATCATACATTTGTGCGTAAAATAATTAAACTATCGTACACAAAATCGATAAAATCAGTTAAACTAAAAATAAAAATCATATACATTAAAGGAATTCGCAGAGTGAGCAGTTAAAATAGGTATTAATGAGTTATCTTGAGAAACCAACCTCTCTTTGCGCATACAGAAGGGGGAATACAATTTTTTGTTTTGAAACATCTAAAATATAAACATATAGACATAGTTTCTTGGCTCGATTAGTTAAGTCTTCAACATATCATCGAGCCAAGAGACTATTTTGCAGGTTCAAACCTTCCTCAAAACTTTTCAAAAATAAAATACTATTTTCAATAATAAATTCGCACTACCGCATACAGATGGCAGCATCAAAAATTTTTTTCAGAAAACATATGACATTTTTATCTTCATTCAAATTCTAAGACAATTCAGGAAAAAAAAAAAATTAAGCCCCCCTAAAAATAAGCCCCCCTAAAAAATAAGCCCCTCTAAAAAATTTAGGCTCCTCAAACTCCTTTTCGAAAATACCTACATCTCTATGTTATAGTATGATATTTCCATTTTTACTCTATGTCAATTTGAAGAAAAAAAAATTAAGCCCCCTAAAAATAAGCCCCACTAAAATATTTAGACCCCTCAAACTCCCTTTCGAAAACACCTAACTCACTATGTTATAGTATGATATTTCCATTCTAATACTAAATCAATTCAAAAAAAATATTAAGCCCCCCTAAATATAAGCCCCCCCTCAAAAATTAAGCCCATCGAAAAATTTAGTGTCTTCATACTTCCTCTCGAAAAGACCTATGTTATAGTATGATATTTCCATCTCTACTCTAAGTCGATTTAAAAAAAAATTAAGCCCCCTCAAAAATTAAGCCCCCCTCCAACATTTAACCCCTCCTACTATAGGATAAGTCTCCCAACAGGTGGATTCCACCCTCCTCTTCCATCCACAAGGTGGATTCCTCCCTCCTCCTCAATCCTCCCAATCCGCAATCCGCCTTATGGCGCTGAACTGTCCTTTTTCCCCTACTCAGGTGTTAAAAAGAAAAAAAAATTGGGGCGTTTTGAATATTTTTCAAAGCGGGTTGGTCATGGTGAGTCCACAATTAAAAAAATAATAATTTTTTTCAAAAAGAATTCGGAAAATATTTTTACATGAGTTAAAAATAATTCTATCACCTAAAAATTTAATTCTCTAATATTTTCTAACGAGTTAAAATTAAAAGTAAATTTTCTAACGAGTCAAAATTAAAAATATTCCCTCAAATATTTTCTAAGACTTGAAAGTAAAATTCGAAAAAATTTTCTATCTCCGCTAAGTAAAGTTCCGTTAAAATAAAATTCGAAAAATAGTTTCTAACATCTGAAAATAAAATTCACAAAATAAAATTTCTAACTAGTCAAAATTAAAAATATTCCCTCAAATATTTTCTAAGACTTGAAAGTAAAATTCGTAAAATAAAAATAAAGTTCCGTTAAAATAAAATTTACTTCGCAAAAATTTTCAATCTCCCCTAAATAAATTTAGTTGGCAAAAATTTTCTAACATCTCAAAATAAAATTTGAAAATAAAATTCGTAACATAATAAGTTCTTTCAAATAATTTCTAAAAATAAAATTCGAAAAATAACTCTAACACCTAAAAATAAAATTCGAAAAATAATTCTAAATCCGCTAAATAAAATTCGTAAAATAAAAATAAAGTTCCGTTAAAATAAAATTCGTAAAATAAATTTTCTAACACCTCAAAATAAACATTCACTTCGAAAAATAAATTCGTAAAATAAAGTTCCGTTAAAATAAAATTCGTAAAATAAATAAAATACCCTCGTACTATAATACGATCTCTCCCAAATATTTTCAAAGTCTCGCTAATTCATTCATTTCCCGAAATAAATACCCTCGTACTATAATACAACTCCTTATCAGTTTCCCAATAGCCTACTCTCCCTCTTATCTTCTCCACCGAAATGCGTTTCCTCCACCACCAACTCTTATCAGTGCGCCACTCCACGGCCCTCCACTTCACTCCACAGACCTCCACATCCTCCACCCCAGGTCCACAGGTGCCGTCAAACCGGCATAATCACACTACTCTCATATAACTATGAAGTGCTTGAATGAGAGGCTCCTATCCCCGTCAGGCGAAGCGCTCGCGAGCTAAGGCTAAACCTATGGGGAGGTTATTCGCTAATATCTCGTTTGCAATTTCGACATTTTCAAATATTTTTTTTTTCATTGGATAGCTGAGGTTCATCTTTACATCGCCCCTTTTCGCTTTTTCGATTTTGGTTGCAGATATTTTTTATAAAGTTACTTTCACTTTCGAAACCGGTTCTAAAAATAAAAGTGTTGTTATAAAAAATATCTGCAACCAAAATCGAAAAAGTAAGAAAAGTGCCATGTAGAGATGCACCTCAGCTAATCCGATGGAAAAAATATGTATATATAGAAAAAAAAAAGCAATTTATCAAATTACAACGACCATTTGAAAAACGATTTTTTTTAAGACTAAAATTTAAGACATAAAAAATCGCACGGAGTTGATCATACATTACGTACGCCATGAATTAAGCATTAATAGTGAATTAAGCAAAAATATCGCCTGCGACCGGTCAGATTTCATGAAACTTAAGTATTATCCACCTGAAACTTACGTAAATATCCAAGCATTTCATTGGCTGTTCGGGAAAAGGCTTTTCCATCGTCAAATTTCCAAGAAATCTGACGGCCAATTTTAAATGAAATTTCATTCTTAAACTTCTAAACATCCGACAATATTACTTTTTACACCGTCGGATAGAGAAAAAAAATGTACTTTTAAATGCAGTTTGTTTGAAAGCTGTATCTCAATTTGTTTCTGAGTTATTAATTTTTTTGTAGTTTTTATTACTTTTTTGTCATAGTGGCAACAGAAAGTATCCATCGTTGTTGAAATTGAAGGGAAATACAGATTACTGTATAGACCAATCAGAAAACGAATAAATTGCAGATTAAACCAATGAAAACCTTCAGATAAGCTTTTGATTTCCCAGCCTGACAAGAACAATAACCATTTTTCCAAATGGTTAATAAATAAATAAAAATGTCGAAATGCAAACGATATATTAGCAAATAACCTCTCCATATAGGTTTAGCCTTAGCTTGCGAGCGATTCGCCTGACTTGGAGAGCCTTATGCTCTTTAATCACAAAAAACAGAGAAGACAGCACCTACCAAGGAAGGATCCCGTTTATATGCAAGCATTCATAATTCACAATACCTGAAAAACTACTTTTATAGCAACAGTAGTAATGTACGTGGTTTAAAAACATGTAACATCAAATAAAGGAATTATATTAATATTAATGTGGATGGCTTTGTGTAAAAACTATAAATAATGCGAGCAATATATTGCATAATAAAATTTGTTGCATTTGAGAATGAGGGATGAAAGAAGTACAAAGAAGACACCGGGTGTCCTAAAAAGGACTGACTGATTTTAAAATTCAATAGCTTGAAAACGGTGACAGATATTTGAAAATTCTTGCAAGATGGTTATGCATAAGGTCAAAAGTTTTTTTACAGTGATTTTCGATTTTAGTTCGAATTACAAACAATAGATGGCGCTGCGAGCAATAGACGCTAAATTCAGGCTCGATTTTCGGTACTTCGGGACCCACTCAATACATTTAACCTCCTATTTCCTCATGGAAGAAGACAAAGGGCAAAAATTCGAGCCTGTATTAAGCGCCTATTGCTTACAGCGCCATCTATGGTTTGTAATTCGAACTAAAATCGAAAATCACAGTAAAAAAACTTTTGACCTTATGCATAACCCTCCTGCAAGAATTTTTTAAATATCTGTCACCGTTTGCAAGTTATTGAATTTTAAAATCAATCAGTCCTTTTTAGGACACCCGGTATGTAATAGTAAATTAATAGGGAAAAGAAATATTGGTAGACCCAGGAAGAGATGGATAGAAGAGGTAGAGAAAGATCTAGTGCAAAACCAAATTATAAATTATAAATTAAAGGCCAGAGATCGGAAAGTCTGGAGAGGTATATTGAGGGAGGTCAAAATCCTACATGGATTGTAGTACCGTTGTCTATGTATGTGTTACATCAATATACATCCTTCTATTATTTTGACGAGAAGTTTATTCGACTATTACATATATATTCATTGAATACCGTTGCAGGAGAAATAATAATAAATCCTTCGGGATAAGCGACCTTTATAATTTTTTTTTTTATATTTTATCACTAGTAACTTTGAAAAGAAATTCTTGTCTAATTTAATAGCAGAAATTCTGTGATTAAATGAGGCGAAATGTCTCATTCAAAATTCCTGGTAGGAAGAATTCTGAGCGATAGATACGTCACGTATGCCCGACGCTCTTTGCGAAGGGCATAAAGATTTTACAATGGAATACTGATTAAGATACCATACATTTTTTTTTTTTAACAACAGTTTAATTCATTAAATAACAACTATTGAAATTAATTAATGATAATTATAAAACTGAAAAGGAGAATTCAAAATGCCAAGGTTTCAAAAAATTTCTCTGATAAATATTTGTGATTTTTGTGCTTACAAACATTTTGTAAGATCGATTTTACTTTTATGCCTGTAAAATTTGAAGCGACTTAAATACTGTAAAAATAAATAAATAATAATAATAAAAATAAATAAATAAATCTCTCAAATTGACAGAAAAAAACTGTCAATTTTGGCGCCAGTGGAAAGCCGTTTAATTTAGAGAAAATATCTGTAATTTTTCATTAAAAAATTTTTTTCCTGTAAAAAATATAGATTTATTCTGCAAAAATTACAAAGTCACATTTTTTACAGAGAAAAACTGCTTTCCTGTAAAACAGTTTTTTTTTTCTGTAAAAATTACAAATTTTTTTAATTTTTTTTTTTATTTTAACAGTGATGATTTCGTGACCTAGAAATCGTTATTTATTTCCCTTTGTTAAGTTTTTATAACTGTTGAGTGTATTTTCTCCCCCTGGGTAACGTCGCTGTAAAAGTTTACTTATTTTTTAAATTTTAAATAGAATTTATATGAAAAAAGAATTAAGAATACAATTTTCATTTCTTTACATTAGGGTGGTAACATGTATAAGACGTCAAAATATGTATAGGTAACAATAAGATTTCTATTTAACTTCTGCTATAATATTCTTAAACAAGATTCCATCCATGAAAGATATTAAAATCCTTACAAATTTATTTTATTTTACTGTATTTTTAATCTTTTTCTAAATGGGTTTTCTCAAATTGTTATTTTTCCCCACTGAAGCGATTCTTTCTTACATTTCTTCATTATAATGGTTGGTAACCATTATAATGCTATTTAAAATACCATTTTTTTAAAACTTTTTCATAACTTTTTTGTACATTTTTTTAAACATTTTGCAATTTTTTTGTGATTTTTTTATTATTTTTTTATGTTGTAAATTTTTTTTTCCACATTTGTAAAAATTTTTTTTTGTAAATTTTTTTTTCCACTTTTGAACGAAAAAATTTTTGTAAAAATATTTTTTTCAGTTTTGAAAAAAAAAAAAAATCTAGTTGCAATTTTTTTTTCACTTTTCTAAAAATCACATTTGGGGGAAAAAAAAAAAAAAAAAAAACTTATGTTGTAATTGTTTTTTTTTTTTTTTTTTCCATTTCGGAATTTTTTCTTTTTACTTTTGAAAATTTCTTATTTTGTGAATATATCTAGAAAACTTTGAAATTATTTTGTAAACTTGTATATTTTTCATTCATCTGTTAATTTTTGTCTCTTCTTATGAAATTTTTTAAGATGAGAAAGCGTTTTTTCGTTTAAAATGTTAGGAGATATATTTCAAGAATGAAATGGACTGTAGAAAAATAAACACGTTGATATGTATACATAAAAAAATATTTATTATGACCATGTACACTGTGAATAATATTTACATTCATGTTAGTTGGAAGAATCATGGATAACAAACATTTCTTTACATGCAGTGTTTATGACTTTCAAATTTTAATTTTGGGATAATTGCAGTAAATCTTATGCAATTAGATTTGGTACATAGTCTAAATCTCTTCCTTGATTGTTAAATTCTTCAAACGTCTGATTATTTGTTGAATATCTTCGCAAAGTTTACATACAACTGGTGATACACTATATGATGTAGTAGGCATTTCAGATTCATGTTTTCTTGAAAACGGTTTTTGGCAATCATCGCCAGTATAGGCTTTTTCATCTGTATGGATCTGTATACGTTCTTTTAAATTCCATTTACTTAAAAATTGTTTGTAGCAAATAGAACATACACATCTGCAAGATAAATAAATGTAAACAATTAGAATTTTCTTCATCGATATAGATAAAAAACACTTGTTAAAGTATAAACAACAAAATATTTGATTTTAAATTTACTCTAATTACGTTTCATATATGAATTATAGTATTTCATATATAAGTACTCACATATTTATTATTCTGAAACTCTTCATGTGCTAAGGGTGAATCATTCAGATCATTCATTTCTGATAAAGAGGACTGCTGCTGTTTTGATTCATCTTGTTGCAACATCTGTACAATAAAAGAAATATATTTATATACTTCGGAAAGGTTTAATACATAAATAATAATTTATTCATTGTTTATTTTTATTATTATATTGCAATGATATACTAAAACTTACTTTATTCACTAACAAAAAATCGATTCCCCACTTTAATTAAAATCTGGAAATTTATGAGAGTTGTGCACTAAAGTTACCTTCTGCCTTAAGTCTAACAGTTGAAATGAGAAATGCTGCGCTGATTTTCGAAAATTTATATTATTCTCAAACGTTTTGATCACGTGACAACTCACGCATGCGTACAAATCAGTAGTATAATAAATGTTATCAAGAAATTCTGTTATAGCAAACCATAGATTATTATATTCTGCGAAGAGATAGTGGTAATGACATTTAAGGTAGGAGTTAAACTTGCAATTTTTAAAAGCTTTTTTTTTTAAATTAAATTTTCAATAACTTGTATTTTTTTTCTTACTTTTGTAAATTTTATTTTGCTAATTTGCATATTTTTCATTCATCAGTTGAAGTTTTATATGTAATAGATGGAATTTTATGCAATAGTTAATTATTTTAATTGATTATTAGTATTTTCCTTCTGTGATACTTTTCGTGTATGAGGTTATTTAATATATATATATATTACATTTTTTTTACTTATTCATATGGTAGTAATATTTCTGAGGAGTACATATCTAATAATTATTAGAAAAGTGTGAAGTGTAAATTGTTCTGTGATGTTAAAAGCGTTGTAGTAAAAATTCATATAGTTTGGCTTTGAAATAGGTTATTTGAAATATGAAATGTTAAAATTAAAGATTGCATTCATGTATGCTATGCATCATTAGAACTATAAACGTAGTATTAATATTTTAAGCAACTTGATGGATGAAAATTCAGAAATCGTCGATGTGTAAGATGAAACATATGATAATTTGGTTAATAATATGGATAGAATAACTCAAACTAGTCATGTATACTATGTATCATTAAACTATAAAGACAGTATTTATGTTTTACGCAACTTGATGGATGATAATTCGGAAATCTTCGAAATGCAAGGTGAAACATAAGACAATTTGATTAATAATATGAGCAGAATAACCTAGACTAGTCCGAATTTCACTGAATCATAAAGTATAGAATATGATTAAATAATGTTTTGTGTGTAAAGATTAAGTTCGAATGTGATAAATTATGGAAATTGGTTTGTAAACTGTTATTTTTATGTGTACAATCACGAAAATATGTTTTTTAAATGTGAAATTTCCAGTTATTGATAAGATTATTTTTTTGTTTAATTATAAATATTTCTTGAGGTGTATGTCATCAAAGTGTTAAAATCTTACAAATTCGATGTAAATTTGTTAAAATTATGTAATGTTAAAATATATAGGAGCAATAATCGAGTTTGATGTAGATAAGTATCGCTGTAAAGGTCAATTCGTTGTTGAATTTCAAGAAATTGTGTTAAAACACAGTTTTCTATAAGGAGTTGGTGTAATTTCAGTTCTTGGAAAATTAATTCAAAAGTAGTTATCTGCTATTTTTTAAAAGGTAATAGTGAAAAGATCTAATTAATAATTGCTCTTACGTGTGAAAATTTCAAATAGTTTGGTTTGAAATATAGACTATTTGAAATATGAAATGTTTGAAAATTAAAGTTTGTGTTCATGTATACCCTGTATCATTAGAAAACTTTAAAGACAGCATTCATATTTGAAACAACTTGATGTGTGATCGTTCTGTGATTTAATAATTTTCTGATAAATGAAAAAAAAACAGTTTTTAAAATTATGTAATGGTAAAATATATAGGAGCAAGAATCGAGTTTGATGTAGATAAGTATTGCAATAATTCAAAAATCTTCGATGCCCTTGTAGCGCAATTGGATAGCGCATATGGCTGTTAACCATGGGGTTGGCGGTTCGAATCCGTCCAAGGGCGAATTATTTTTTTTTTTTTATTTTTTTTTTTTACTTAGTAAGATTGGGGGTTTCAAGAATTCATTTGTTTTTCATTTTGAGGGAAAGTTATGCACTAAGTAATTATTTAATAACTTTTTTTTATTATGTTTAAGTTTTAATGTGCTGCTAATTCGTCTCGTTTCACCCAATGCTATAAAATTATAGGATGTGCTCTTGTTTTTTAACTCATAGGATTGGTTTAAAAAGTGAAAATCGGTGAATTTCGTTAAATCTGAAAGTACTGGATTTGATTAAATAATGATTTGTGTATAAAAATTAAGCTTGAATGTAGAAAAATTTAGTTAAATGTAATAAAAATAAGAATATTAGTTTGTAAACTCGTATTTTTATGCACATTCATGAAAATATTTTTAAAATGTGAAATTTTCAGTTATTGATTAGATTAAAATTAATTTATTTTGTTTAGTAATGAGTATTTGTTGAAGTGTGTCTCGTTGAAAGTTTAAAATTCTACATAGGTAGCATCTAAAAGGATGACAAAATCTCAAACTAGTGTAAAAGTTAATCAAATTCATTTAAATTTCTTTTTTATCATTAAAAAATAATATTTTCCTTAGTTATTTGTTCAATTATTAAAATTCATTAAGGTAATGGTTTTTCAAAAACTGAAATAAATGTTTAAATTTCCCTTTTAAGTTGAAATCCTCGTATCTTTCCTCTTTTATGCTGATATTCTGATCTTTTTCCTTAAAAATTGATCTTTTCCATTGTTTTACTTAATTATTAATATTCATTAAGATGGTGTTCATTCAAAATTCAGATATATGTTCAAAATCTCGAATGTGTCAATGATCAAATGAACTCATAAAACAATTTTATTCATTTCCAGTTCTCAACTAGTGTAAAAGTTAATCAAATTCGTTTAAATTTGTCTTTTTTCATTAAAATATAATATTTTCCTTTGTTTTTTTTCAATTGTTAAAATTCATTAAGGTTATGGTTGTTCAAAACTAAAATAAATGTTTATATCTTTCATGTAACAGTTGTAAAGAATTCAGTCTCTTTTTACCTAAAAATTGATACTTTTTCTTGAATGGAAACATTTTCTGTTATGCTTTGTAGTTCACCATGTGCAGTAAACACGAACTAAAAATTAGTTCGAATATGACGTCAGAGAAGGTTTGTGATCCCTTCCCAAGTTTGAAGAATGCTAGGGGTAGCGTGCAGTGAATGCGATCTGGAATTATTATCTTATTACTAGCCCTATCGAAAAAATTCTGTTGAATCTGCTAAAATTAAGGAAATTAGATTGAATATATCTTGGGGTATCGTCATCTAACGAATTATATATTACATAACTAACGTCTAAAAAGCACGATAAAATCTCAAAGTAGTGTAAAGTTAACCGAGTTCGTTTAAATGCGTTTTTTCATTAAAAAAGCAATATTTTCCATTGTTCCGCTTAATTATTACTAATCATTAAGGTAATGATTGTTCAAAACTGAAAGATATAAGTTTATATCTTTCATTTAACAGTTGAAAAGAAGCATTAAAATTGATATTTTTCTTGGATGTCAATATTTTCTGATATGCTTTTGTGACGTCAAAACTCTGTTGTTGCGGTTCCCCAAGTTTAGGGAATGTGAGCGGTTGACGATAGTGAATAGGGGTTGAAATTATTTTTTCTTATACCAGACTTGTTGAAAATATTCTGTTGAATCTTCTAAAAATTAAGGAAATTAGCTTGTAAACTCTTATTTTTATATGTACAATCATGGAAAAAAAAAAAAAAAAAAAAAAAAAAAAAAAAAATATATATATATATATATATATTTAATGATAAATTTCCAGTTATTGATTAAGCTGAAAATTGAATTTATTTTGATTAATTAATATATGTCTTAGGACGTAGTTGTCTAAGGTTTTAAATCTTACATAACTAGTGTTTAAATATCTGTTAAAATCCCAGCTAAAAATGAACTGCAGTGAAACTTTAAAAAAAATGTAGTTGGAAGACTGCTGTGATTTGGCACAAATCCCTGCAGTGTTTTTGAAGTCGACATAACTATAAATTAACCGCAGTAAATGTGTAGTTGATAACTACACACTCACCGCAGTAAATTTATAGTTATGTCGACTTCAAAAGAACTGAAGGGATTTGTGCCAAATCACCGCAGTCTCCGAACTACATTTTTTTTGCAGTTTGACTGTAGCCTTTTAAAAATTTATTAGAAAATATGAGGAGAAATGCCGGATGTGCATAACATAAATAAGTCGTATTAGGCCTTTCCAACAAAATGCCACATGATGGGTGACTCCAAAATTTAGAAAAAGTGCCCCGTTGGGGGGGGCAAAGTGGGGGGAGGGAAGACGGATGTGCATAACATGAATAAGTGGTATTAGGCCTTTCCAACAATATGTTACATGATGGGTGACTGCAAAATTTAGAAAAGTGCCCTCCTTGGGGGGGGGGGCAAAAAGTGGGGTGAGGGAAGTTGGATGTGCATAACATGAATAAGTGGTATTAGGCCTTTCCAACAATATGTCACATGATGGGTGACTGCAAAATTTAGAAAAGTGCCCCCCTTGGGGGGGAAGTGTGGGGAGGAAAGCCAAATGTGCATAACTTGAATAAGTAGCCATTGGCCTTTCCAGCAATGGGTCACACGAGGGGTGTCGGCAAAATTTAGAAAAGTGCCCCCTCAGGGGGGAGCAAAGTGGGGGGGGAGAACCAGATGTGCATAACATGAATAAGTGGTATTAGTCCTTTCCAACAATATGTCACATGATGGGTGACTGCAAACTTTAGAAAAGTGCCCCCCTTGCGGGGGGGGCGGTAAAGTCAGGTGAGGGAAGCCAGATGTGCATAACATGAATAAGTGGTATTAGGCCTTTCCAACAATATGTCACATGATGGGTGACTTCAAAATTTAGAAATGTGCCCCCCTTGGGGGGGGGCAAAGTCAGGTGAGGGAATCCGGATGTGCATAACATGAATAAGTGGTATTAGGCCTTTCCAACAATATGTCACATGATGGGTGACTTCAAAATTTAGAAATGTGCCCCCCTTGGGGGGGGGGGGGCAAAGTCAGGTGAGGGAATCCGGATGTGCATAACATGAATAAGTGGTATTAGACCTTTCCAACAATATGTCACATAATGGGTGACTGCAAAATTTAGAAAAGTGCCCCCCTTGGGGGGGGGGCAAAGTCAGGTGAGGGAAGCCAGATGTGCATAACATAAATAAGTGGTATTAGGCCTTTCCAACAATATGTCACATGATGGGTGACTTCAAAATTTAGAAATGTGCCCCCCTTGAGGGGGGCAAGTGGGGGAGGGAAGCTGGATGTGCATAACATGAATAAGTGGCATTAGGCCTTTCCAACAATATGTCACATGATGGGTGACTGCAAAATTTAGAAAAGTGCCCCCCCTTGGAGGGGGCAAAGTGTGGGGAGGAAAGCCAAATGTGCAGAACTTAATAAGTAGTCATTGGCCTTTCCAGCGATATGTCACACGAGGGGTGTCAGCAAAATTTAGAAAAGTGCCCCCTCAGGGGGGAGCAAAGTGGGGGGGAGAAACCAGATGTGCATAACATGAATAAATGGTATTAGGCCTTTCCTACAATATGTCACATGATGGGTGACTGCAAAATTTAGAAAAGTGCCCCCTGGGGGGGGGGAAACCGGATGTGCACAACATGAATAAGTGCTCACAGGCCTTTCCAACAATATGTTACAAGGCATGTTGGCAAAATTTAGAAAAGTTCCCCCTTGGAGGGGGGGGGGGCAAAGCGGGTGAGGAAAGCCGGATGTGCATAACATAAATAAGTGGTGATGGGCCTTTCTAACAAGTTACATGAGGGATGTCGGTAAAATTTTGAAAAGTGGGGGTTGCACCACCTGGAATACACCCTCACTTCTCTATGAAATTTTTATATATTATAAATGACATTTATCGGAGGGCTCTGTAAAAAAATCCAACCTAAAAGGATGAAAATATTAAAAAAGTTCAAAAAGTAAGAGAAATAATGAAATTCTTCGATCGGACGTGGTGAAAATCTGCGAAATTCATCCATCGACAATATGAAAAAAATCGCACGAGTTTTGCAAATCGATCGCAAGGAAGCTCCCGCACATTTCCCCGATCAGTAGAAATAAAATATTGCAAAACTCGAGAATTGGTAGCGTGAAAAAAATTGCAAAAATCATTACTCACTCAATGAAAAGATTTATGAAATTCCCCAGTCCATTATTGAAAAGCCCCACCAGTGGCCGAGAGGTTCTGCTCTCGAAGCTGGTAGGACGGGAGGTGCTGTGTTCGATCCCAATAGCGCCCGTCGGCCTAATCTTTTACAGTTTTCTTCGGACCTTGGTTTTCCAAGCATAAATACGTGTTAAGTTCCCTTAGAAAGACCACCCACGGAGGGCACTCCCCCCCCCCCCCCCGTTAGGGCCTATATCCCTCGTGCTGATAACTAGCCATCATAAACACAACCAACAACCATTATTGAGAAAAAAACCAGAACAATATTTCAGTCGGCTGCTTTAAAATATTGTGAAACTTGTCAACCTGTTGCAGAAATCAATCGTGAAATTCATCAATCGAGACAAAACTCACAAGATTCTTCAGTTGGTGGCAGGAAAAAATGTGAAATTTGTCGACCGATTGCAGCTGAAAAACTGCTAAATAAGTCACATTAACTGATAATTGAAAAATAGTTATTGAATATTAATATTTAAAAAAAGGAATGCATAATAACATTAAATGGGGGAAAAATCGCAAAATTCAATCTGTTACAGGAAAACATTGCAAAATTTTATTGATAAAAAATAGAGCTGTACTGAGTACTCGGTAAATACTGAGTATTCGGCATACTCGGCCAATTTGCCGAGTACTCGGTACTCGGTGAAATTTTGGCCGAGTACTCGGCCAATACCGAGTAGTTGTAAGAATTTCAAACTGATCAGTAAAAAGTTATTCGAATATCAATGTATAATATATGTAATAATTCATAAAACTATTTACTCAGTATTTAACAATATGTGTACAAAATATAAAAAAAGTTAAGCAAAAACCCCTCATAAAATAATTCAAGATTAAAATTTAGTTTCACACATACAAATAAAAGTAAGTTTTTCTTATTACACAACTACTCGGTTTTCGGTACTCGGTCGAGTAGTCAGTGGCCGAGTACTCGGTACTCGGCCAAAGTACTACTCGGTACACCACTAATAAAAAAGGAGTCTAAGAAAACCAATTCAAATTATTTTTTGTGAACAAGGTACACAAATGCAAGAAAAAAATTTAGGGGCCAATGGGCAGTCTCTCACCACTAAATTTTATTTGTTATTTTTTGTCTAATATTTCACCTAAATATTTTGTAAGAATTTAAGTGAAGAGAACTAATAAAATTTAGTGGTGAAAAACTGCCTGCTGGCGCCTAAATTTTTACACTTCTGTTCTGCGAGTGCCCTTTTTTAAAAATTCGCACACAGCAGTCCTTTTTTCTAGAATCATCACTATCCTAGTGTTGATTCTAGATAAAAAGGGCCACTGGGCGGAAATGTTTAAAAAACAGCACACTTGTACCTTGTCGCTTGCAGAGAAAATCTGAAAAAGTGGTCTGAAAGTCTAAATTCATTCATCGACCATATGATAAAAATCCCACGAGTTTCACAAATCAGTATCAAGAAAAAACTAAATTTTACCAGTGCGTAGAAATATAATATTGCAAAATTTGTCAATCAGTTGCATGAAAAAAAACTGAAAATAGTCATTAAGTCGTCAGAAAATTTGGTGAAATTTGCCACTTGATTGTTGGACAAAAAAGAGAAATTCTTTAGTCGGGGATTTTGATCAAAAATTTACCTTAACACTTTGGCTGCCGCCGATTTTTCAAAATCTGTTCCCAGGCACCGAATGCGTGAGGTAGAGATCTGCACGGGCAGTCCCGTGGCCCCAGAGTTGATTTCAGGGGGTGGCCCGGGGGGGGTGGGCTCTCATTGCTTTGGAAGGAATGCTCCCCCCCCGGACCACCCCCTGAAATCAACTCTGGGGCCACAAGTCTGCCCATGCAGACCTCTTAAGTCACGCATTCGGTGCCTGGGAACAGATTTTGAAAAATGGGCGGCAGCCAAAGTGTTAACGTAAATTTAAGGATATTGTCATTGGTTTAACATTAGCTTGTGAATATTGTAACATGACAGTGTACTAAGCTCATTCAATGTCCTCTTATGCAAAAAAAAAAAAAAATATTTAAAATAATTAAGGATATTTTCAGTGGTTTAACATTAGCTTGTGTGTATTGTAACATGACGGTATACTAAGCTCACACAAATCAGTATCAAGAAAAAACTAAATTTTACCAGTGGGTAGAAATATAATATTGCAAAATTTGTCAATCAGTTGCATGAAAAAAAACTGAAAATAGTCATTAAGTCGTCAGAAAATTTGATGAAATTTGCCACTTGATTGTTGGACAAAAAAGAGAAATTCTTTAGTCGGGGATTTTGATCAAAAATTTACCTTAACACTTTGGCTGCCGCCGATTTTTCAAAATCTGTTCCCAGGCACCGAATGCGTGAGGTAGAGATCTGCACGGGCAGTCCCGTGGCCCCAGAGTTGATTTCAGGGGGGGGGGGGGCTCTCATTGCTTTGGAAGGAATGCCCCCCCCCCACCCCCCCGGGAAATCAACTCTGGGGCCACAAGTCTGCCCATGCAGACCTCTTAAGTCACGCATTCGGTGCCTGGGAACAGATTTTGAAAAATGGGCGGCAGCCAAAGTGTTAACGTAAATTTAAGGATATTGTCATTGGTTTAACATTAGCTTGTGAATATTGTAACATGACAGTGTACTAAGCTCATTCAATGTCCTCTTATGCAAAAAAAAAAAAAAAAAAAAAAAAAAAAAAAAAAAAAATTAAAATAATTAAGGATATTTTCAGTGGTTTAACATTAGCTTGTGTGTATTGTAACATGACGGTATACTAAGCTCACACAAATCAGTATCAAGAAAAAACTAAATTTTACCAGTGGGTAGAAATATAATATTGCAAAATTTGTCAATCAGTTGCATGAAAAAAAACTGAAAATAGTCATTAAGTCATCAGAAAAATTTGTGAAATTTGCCAGTTGATTGTTGGACAAAAAAGAGAAATCCTTTAGTTGTGGATTTTGATCAAAAATTCACCTTAACACTTTGGCTGCCGCCCATTTTTCAAAATCTGTTCCCAGGCACCGAATGCGTGACTTAGAGATCTGCACGCCCCAGAGTTGATTTCAGGGGGTGGCCCGGGGGGGGGGAGCTCTCATTGCTCTGGAAGGAATGTCCCCCCCCCCGGACCACCCCCTGAAATCAACTCTGGGGCCAGGGGTCTGCCCGTGCAGATCTCTAAGTCACGCATTCGATGCCTGTGAACAGATTTTGAAAAATGGGCGGCAGCCAAAGTGTTAACGTAAATTTAAGGATATTGTCATTTGTTTAACATTAGCTTGTGAGTATTGTAACATGACAGTGTACTAAGCTCATTCAATGTCCTCCTATGCAAAAAAAAAAAACATTTAAAATAATTAAGGATATTTTCAGTGGTTTAACATTAGCTTGTGTGTATTGTAACATGACGGTGTACTAAGCTCATTCAATATCCTTCTTAATAAATGAAAAAATCATTTAAAAAATTTAAACGCATATGAAAACTCTGTCATGTGGAAAAAAAAATAATTCTTCGATCGCTTGCAGGGAAAATCTGAAAAAGTGCTCTGAAAGTCTAAATTCATTCATCGACCATATGATAAAAATCCCACGAGTTTCACAAATCAGTATCAAGAAAAAACTAAATTTTAACAGTGGGTAGAATAGAAATATAATATTTCAAAATACTGCCTTTATTATTTGATTCTGAGAAGTGTCATAATTGACGAAAAAAACTAATTTGGCCCTATTACCATTCAGAAGTGTAAATTTTCTTTTTACAATAACACAATTCATATGACAGTAAAAAAAGATTGCTTCATTTAAAAAATTTAATATTTTACATAATTAGTGAGTACGTACTCATTAAATAAAAATTATTATTAACTCTATGTTATGTTATTAACACAATGTGTCAAACCGCTTTGTATTACATAAAACTGTTTCATTCCTAAAAAGAAAGTTACTTACCTGTGAAATGTTATGCACTTATTGTAGGTATCCTAGACAGGCATCAAGTTATAATTTGAAGTTCATTATTGATTTTTTGTGTAACTGAACATCAAAACATACTTTAATACAAAGCACAGATAAGTATCTGTGTAAGATATTTAAAAATTCTGAAACTCCTAATCTAAAAGAACATACTGATTGAAGCAAGTGTAAATCTGAAATAAAACATTGTTAATTACTATAAATAGATAAGTGCACTAAATCAAGTAAAATCGAACTATCTGGATTGTCAGAAACAAAATTTTATCAAATGTTTTGGATGACATTTAAATTTAATTAATTCTGTTAATATGAAATGGACCTAATTTTTTTTTTTTTTTTCGCATGCATTAACCGTTAATAGTACAATCTCATCTGGATTTGAAATACTAACGATGATTGTACAAAAATTGCGACGGTTTATAAATCGTTATCACTTTATTCAAATTAACTCAATCGTGTGGATCTGAAATTAATTTCTTTCGATTGAGAATGTAAAAATACCCATACAGCCACTTTATTTCAATAAACAGTGGTGATATTTTTCGCCAAACTGCAAAATAAATGATCTTCTTTCAGCAAATCAACGTGGTACTCCGCGCCGATTTTCATAAACAAGCCGGCGCGGCATTTCCGTGAGTTGAGGTGTTTCTTTAATGCTTCTCCTGCAGTTGCAACGAAACCATGGGGTTAGACATTCAGCTGTAAGGGGTTGAAAAATAAATCATATGTCCAAATGAGAAATTTAAATAAAATAAAGGAAGAAAATTATACTATTCTTTTGTTGTTCTTCTTTGTTTTTATGAGGTAAAAGTGGAAAACTGGAAGTTATATGTATGTCCGATATGGAAGAAAGACAATTTATGCAATATGCAATGAGTAAACCCACTTGTATTTCTAATTTCTAATCATGGGCGACATATAAAAGAATGGTTGGGCCACTGTCCCTCTCGATTTTGAAATTTATCTAATTAAATTTCCTTTTTCTTCGATTTTGAAAAACATAGTAAATTTTTTTCGAGTAATTTAAAATAAAAGAGGAACTAAAAACTAGTTATGAAGATAGTGGGGCAGTGAGCAAGGAAGACCTATTGCCCCTCCCTTGATTTTAAAATTTAATTAATAAGAATTTCTTTTCTTCTGTTTTCAAAAACATTATGTAAATATTTTGAGTAACTTAAAATGAAAATAAATAAGAAATTTTCAGTTAAGGGGTGGTGGTGGTGGTGTGTGTGTGTGTGTGTGGGGGGGGGGGGTGAGACTCATTGCCCCTCCCTGGATTTTGAAATTTAATTAGCAATTTTTTTCTCCAATTTACAAAAACGTAGTAAAATTTATTCTTTTCGAATAACTTAAAATAAAGGAACTAAGAACTTTCTGTTAGAGGAAGGGGGCATATGTGAGTCATTGCCCCTCCCTCGATTTTAAATTGTAACTATTTTTTTCTCTGATTTTTGAAAAACATAGTGAAATTTGATCTTTTCTCTTATCTTAAAATAAAAGAATAACTAAGAATTTTCTCTTAGGGGAACGAAGTTAGAAGAGAGCTATTGCCCCTCCCTAAATTTAAAAATTTAATTAATTAAATATTCTTTTTCTTTTGTTTTCAAAAACATAGTAAAGTTTATACTTTTCGAGTAACTTAGAATAGAAAAATGAGAAATTTTACATTAAGAGGGAGGGAGGGGGGGGGGGGGGGTTGAGAGGTTCATTGCCCTCCCCTCCCTGGATTTTAAAATGTAACCAATAAAAATTTATTTTTTTCCACTTTTGAAAAGTAGTAAAATTTATTCTTTTCGACTAACTAAAAATAAAGAAACTAAGAATTTCCTGTTAGGGGAAGGGGCATAGCTGAGCGATTGCCCCTCCCTTGAATTTAAATGTTAACTATTTTCTTCGCTTTTGAAAAACATACTGAATTTTTTTTAATTATCTTAGAATAAAAGATGAATTAAGAATTTTCAGTTAGGGATAGGGTAGGGGGTAGGAGAAACCTATTGCCCCTCCCTGGATTTCAAAAGTTAATTAATTAAAATTTCCTTTTCTTCTATTTCAAAAACATAGTAAAATGTATACTTTTCGAAACTTACAATAAAAAAATGGAGAAATTTCTCATTTCCCGCCCCCCCCCCTTGCTTTTGAAATTTAATTAAAATATTTTTCTCCGATTTTGAAAAAAAAAAAAAAAAAAGCAAAATTTATTCGTTTAGAGTAAGTTAAAAAAAAACTAAGAATTTTCCGTAGTGGGCAGGGGCACAGGTGGGTTGATGCCACTGCCCCTCCCTCGATTTTGAAATTTAACTAATTTTTTTTCTCTGATTTTGAAAATCATAATGAAATTTAATTTTTTTTTATCTTAGCTTAAAATGAAAGAGGAACTAAAAATTTTGCGTTAGGTAGGAATGTGACTTTCAATTAAGTCCTTAAAAGTCTTGGAAAAAGTATGAATTATCATTAGTATTTAAAAAGTCCTTCCGGCCAGTGCCGGGAGGAAGAGGTAGCTTTTAAACTCCTTATTTTAAAAAAGCCAACTTATATTATTCAAACACACGAAGCTCAATTTAGTGGAAACCGAATATAGGAGATTCAATACTAATTTTTATCAATACTAAATTATTATAAATGAGAATTTAGCGAAATTAGTCAGCTTTATCCCAGCTGCTTTTATTTAAAATAACTTATATTTGGCTGAGATGTTGATGTATACTATCCACATGCCTTCTTACATGGAAATAGGCGAATGCGTGTGTTATCGCGTGACAAATATAAAATCGTTTCAAAATGTTAGTCATACTAGAAATTCAAAGTGCTATAATTAAACCATTTTTTAAGATATAAACAAAAGAACAAATTTTCAGAAACAAAATCTGCTCCGGAATCTTTGTATCAAGGCCAAACACATAAAAAATCTTTTTCATTTTCCAATTTTTTAATACCTAATTTTAAATTTTAAATTTAATTTTTTTTAAATGGCAACCCTTTTGAAACAAGATGGCGTATGAAGCTGGCCAACGAACTCGGTCGAGATATTTGTATGTACTATGTACACACCAAGGTACATCCAAATAGGTTCATAAATACGCCTGTTATCACGTGACAAATATCAGGACGTTTCAAAATGTCAGCCACGCTAGAAATTCAAAATGTTATAACTCAGCCATTTTTTAAGATATAGACGAAACAAAAACTGCTCCCGAATCTTTGTATCAAGGTCAAATACATAGGAAAGAAATATTTTTTCAATTTTCAATTTTTTGGTACCACATTTCAAATTTAAATTTTTCTTAAAAATTTAAATGGCTGCCATTTTTAAACAAGATGGCGGATGAAGCTGGCCAACGAACTCGATCGAGACATTGGTATGTACTATGTATAAACGAAGTTACATCCAAATCGGTTCATAAATACGCCTTTTATCGCGTGACAAATTTCAGGACATTTCAAAATGTCAGCCACGCTAGAAATTCAAAATGCTATAACTCAGCCATTTTTTAAGATATAGACGAAACAAAAACTGCTCCGGAATCTTTGTATAAAGGTCAAATACATAAGAAAAAAATATTTTTCCATTTTCAATTCTTTGGTACCACATTTCAAATTTAAAATGTTTAAAAAAAATTTAAATGGCCGCCATTTTGAAACAAAATGGCGGATGAAGCTGACCAACGAACTCGGTCGAGACATTGGTAGGTACTATGTACATACCGAATTACATCTAAATCGGTTCATAAATTCGAGAGTTACAGTATGACAAAGGTCAGATATATATATATATATATATATGGATATATATATATATACATATATATATATATCAACTTTTGAACGGAGGGTGGTTTCGGGGTCTGGGGGTCATGATCGATGAAAATATACCAAAATTTTTTGAAATCGCTTTCCTCCGAACGGCTGCAATAGGTAGCTTTTTGTAATGAAAGCTACCTAAAAGTGTGTTTCATAACATGCAACTCTCACAAAATTAAAACAATTTTAAACACTTTAGAAAATTCGGGAAATATCACACAATCATACGGCATTGTGTCTTGCAAAAGAATCTTACAGTAACTGCTGTTATACTGTAGTTACTATTATAATAATCATACTTACAAAATTAAGACCTGTAAAGTTCTTCAGAAACTGCAGTCAGACTGCAGATACATCACCGAAAATTTTTGTGAATTAATTGCTATAAAATCACTTGAAATTCACTGCCGTTTTACTGTAGACATAAAGTCTTACTATTTTTTTAAATTTTGGGTTGAAAAAATACTTGTCAATAACTGGAAAATAACTGAAGTGTTTTTACTGTTGATATTGCACTACAAAAAAAACTACAGTTGACCGAAGAAAAACTTGAAAAATACCTCACTTCTGTAAAAAAACTACAGTTCATTTTTAGCTAGGATCTCAAACTAGTATAAAAGTTAATAAAATTCATCTTTTTATTCCATATTAACTTTTGCTGTTTGTTCAGTTAATCAAAATTAATTAAGGTGAGGGTTGTTCTCAAACTGAAATGTATGTTTAAATTTCCATTTTAAGACGATATTCTCATTTTATGGTTGGAAAAATAAATAAATAAATAAATAAATCTGCTTTTTCCATTAAAATATATATTTTTTTGTTATTTTGCATAATTAATAATACTCATTAAGGTAAAGATTGTTCAAAATTCAAATATATGTTTAACTTTCTCAATTTAAGTTGATATTCTGATCTTGTAGTTGAAAATAATCTACAGAAATCGGCTTTTTCCTTTAAAATTGTTATTTTTCATTGTTTTGCTTAATTAATAATGCTCATTAAGGTAAAGATTCTTCAAAATTCAAATGTACGCGTTTAACTTTCCCCATTTAAGAGTATATTCTGATCTTGTACTTGAAAAAATTCAGCTTTTTTCATTAAAAATTGATATTTTTCATTGTTTTGCTTAATTAATAATGCTCATTAAGATGTTAATCATCCAAAATTCAAATATATGTTTAACTTTCTCCATTTAAGTTGATATTCTGATCTTGCAGTTGAAAGAAAATCTACAGAAATCAGCTTTTTTCATTTAAAATTGTTATTTTCCATTATTTTGCTTAATTAATAATACTCATTAAGGTAAAGGTTGTTCAAAATTCATATGTAAATTTAATCTTCATCTTATAGTATGATAATCTAGTCGATCTAACGTTCAACTCTCATGTTATAGCAGAAAAATACTCTAAAAACGCCATTTTTCCCGCTAGGGGGCGGTGTCGGAGGGGATGCGGTGTCGCAGGGGGTGGGGGACCGGAGGGGGTGTCGCAGGCGGTGTGGGACCGGAGGGGGTGTTGGAGGAGGGACCGCAGGGGGACGGTCCCCCCCGTCCCCCCTGCGGCTGTCTCAGAACTCTTATTTTCCTACTACTTTCATACTTAAAATTCATGTATTCGAAAGTAATAGAAGAATATTTCTAGATTCGGTTGCCATGTTCAAAAAATATCAGATATAAAGTCTTGATGTCTTTTCTTGATTTTATTAACACAACGTAAATACGGCAATTAAAATATTTAACAATTAAATAAGACTATTATGACAAATTCCAGGGGAGCATACCAAGAATAGCTTCATTTTTGAGATAGAAAAGGTGTTTCCAAAGCAAGAAGGAAAAACAAGTGACTGATTTTTAAAAAAAGGTGTAACTCAACACTTTTTGTAAAGTATGTATGGCAGTCTTTCTTGTTTACTGTTCTTTATTTTAGTGATTTAGACGTAAAGCAAATGTTTCTGCCGTGCATATGTACGTATTTTAAACGTTTTATTATGTTTTTTGTTCACTAAAACATTGTATTATTGTTGAATTTTCTTTTTTTTCCGTGCTTGCACCCCATTTTCAGTCTTTTTCGGGTTATCCGCGGTAACCTTGCCACCCAATTCCGCGGATAATCGGGGTTGTACTGTACATCACATGCGGGATTAAATTCTTTTCAGTTTAGATCCAAGTTCATTTTTGCTTGCGAATGATAAAAGGCTTACGGAGTTATTGATGGTCAGTGATTAGCAATCAGATATAATTTATTGTATATCGAATTTAAAGGGATTATTAAACAAAATTTTTCTATTTTTAGCCATCTGGACGTTAATACCTGGAAAATGAAAATGGATTAGAGAATGCATTCTCAAAAGAATCCGTCAACTAAACTAATTTTGTTGTTAATTATATTTCGTCAATACACGAAAATTTCCGCTTTGATTTGGCCATTTTCCAGGGAAATACTGAGAACTCTCCAATTTAACGTAAAAATTACCAGGAATACACCGATCTAAAAGCTGTATTTTTGTCAAATCACAAGAGTGTTTCGGAAATTAACAGATGAATGAAAAATATACAAGTTTACAAAATAATTTCAAAGTTTTCTAGATATATTCACAAAATAAGAAATTTTCAAAAGTAAAAAGAAAAAATTCCCAAATGTAAAAAAAAAAAAAAAAAAAAAAAAAATTACAAGTTTTTTTTTTTTTTTTTTTTTTTTTTTTTTTTTCCCCAAATGTGATTTTTAGAAAAGTGAAAAAAAAAATTGCAACTAGATTTTTTTTTTTTTCAAAACTGAAAAAAATATTTTTACAAAAAATTTTTCTTCAAAAGTGGAAACAAAAATTTACAAAAAAATTTTTTTTTTACAAATGTGAAAAAAAAAATTTACAACATAAAAAAAATAATAAAAAAATTAAAAAAAAATTTTTTAAAAAAATTGCAAAATGTTTAAAAAAATGTACAAAAAAGTTATGAAAAAGTTTTAAAAAAAATGGTATTTTAAATAGCATTATAATGGTTACCAACCATTATAATGAAGAAATGTAAGAAAGAATCGCTTCAGTGGGGAAAAATAACAATTTGAGAAAACCCATTTAGAAAAAGATTAAAAATACAGTAAAATAAAATAAATTTGTAAGGATTTTAATATCTTTCATGGATGGAATCTTGTTTAAGAATATTATAGCAGAAGTTAAATAGAAATCTTATTGTTACCTATACATATTTTGACGTCTTGTACATGTTACCACCCTAATGTAAAGAAATGAAAATTGTATTCTTAATTCTTTTTTCATATAAATTCTATTTAAAATTTAAAAAATAAGTAAACTTTTACAGCGACGTTACCCAGGGGGAAAAATACACTCAACAGTTATAAAAACTTAACAAAGGGAAATAAATAAGATTTCTAGGTCACGAAATCATCACTGTTAAAATTTAAAAAAAATTTAAAAAAATCTGTAATTTTTACAGAAAAAAAAACTGTTTTACAGGAAAGCAGTTTTTCTCTGTAAAAAATGTGACTTTGTAATTTTTGCAGAATAAATCTATATTTTTTACAGGAAAAAAAATTTTTAATGAAAAATTACAGATATTTTCTCTAAATTAAACGGCTTTCCACTGGCGCCAAAATTGACAGTTTTTTTCTGTCAATTTGAGAGATTTATTTATTTATTTTTATTATTATTATTTATTTTTTTTACAATGTTTAAGTCGCTTCAAATTTTACATGCATAAAAGTAAAATCGATCGTACAAAATGTTTGTAACCACAAAAATCACAAATATTTATCAGAGAAATTTTTTGAAACCTTGGCATTTTGAATTCTCCTTTTCAGTTTTATAATTATCATTAATTAATTTCAATAGTTGTTATTTAATGAATTAAACTGTTGTTTTAAAAAAAAATGTATGGTATCTTAATCAGTATTCCATTGTAAAATCTTTATGCCCTTCGCAAAGAACGTCGGGCATACGTGACGTATCTATCGCTCAGAATTCTTCCTACCAGGAAGTTTGAATGAGACATTTCGCCTCATTTAATCACAGAATTTCTGCTATTAAATTATTTTTTAATCTACACGTTTCTAACACAGGTAAATTTTTTGCTTTGCTCTGAATTTATTTTTGTATACATTAATAAAATGTTTATATACGATTGAAGTAAATTCTTAAAAGGGATTTGTAACGCATCAAAAAATCGTATATTTTCATTTTTTAAATTAAATGAAAACCTCCTGAAACATTTTAAGGCGATTCTCAAAGGCACTGCTCAACAAGCGCGAAACTTTCTGACACATTTACACTACAAAACATGGGTTATCAAAATTGAGTAAAAAGTACTCAATTTTAAATACGTCACATACTCAAAATAGCTCCGATCCAAATGTACTCAAAATTGAGAAATACATGTACTCATTTTTCATTCCATAGTTGTGTTCAGATATGAGCCGATAATGGGACATTCTCACAATCTTTTGACTTTCGGGAATAAACATCTGGTGAAATTAAATTTGCTAAAATAACATTTTAATCTGATAGACGGATGCCTTAATGATTCGAAATAAAGAAAAAAGGGTCAGCAGCGAAAATTTTTTTATTTAACTGAGATTTAAGTTGAACTTGCGAGTTTAATTTTCCTTACCATTTTACAACTAAAACCTTTTGTTTTCTTCTAAATTTTTACTTATAATGAATTTGCATAGTACCCACAGGACATTCAGATAAGAAATAATAAAAATGTAGTATTTTAAGTACAAAATTTTGGTGTAACATTGTCTTAAAGGGGTGTTAAAGAAGGGACGGTAAGGTAAAAAAAGGGGACGGTATAGGAAAAAAGGGACGAAATGGGAAAAAAGGGACGGTAAGGATGGAACAGTAAGAAAAATTACCACCTATTTTATAAAATAACATGATTTGCCTATAGGCAAATCATGTTAAGACTAAGTGGTAGCCACAATGTTTATTGATTTTTAGAAACAGTTATTTACATTCGATTAAATGAAAAAATAAAAAATTAGTTTACCTCGTAAAGTGCAGGAATAAACCTTGGGGACGGTAATACCAATAAAGCCACGATCTTGAAATTGATATTTAAATGCTGATTTAAATTCTGCAGTAAATTTCGGGTCAAAGAATTTTAGACATTCTTTCTCTAGCATACTTCTGCATGAGAAAAAACTTGAAAAAAATTCTGTGGCTGCATCTGAAGTGATTTTCTGTATAAGTTTAGCAAAAGGAGGATAAAAATCCCAGGGACAGAGTTCAAAAAATAATATCAACCGTAAAAATGCATGCAGGTTAATTTTTTGCTACATATTTATATAAAACAATTGTCCCAGTTTTGGAAAAAAATTACATCGAATTACTTTTATTGAAACAATTTTATACAGGCAGCTCTAAACTTAAAAATCAGCGTCAGGGACACGGGACGGTATATTCGTTTTCCTGGTATTTGCACCCCCAACATCGTCCAAAACTTATTTATCACATTAATATAGTTATGCAAGCATGCAATGAGATGTTCCCCAGTATATGAAATAAAAAAAACACAAAAAATGTTCTAAAATAAAAATTATTATTCAGGGACATAAAAGTCAAAAGATTATGACAATGCCCCATATACCGCCCCCTGCTCTTACAAATTACGGTAAAAATATGCTGACATTTATTTTCCGCTGAAAATTATTAACAAAAAACGTTTAATTGATTATTCATTAAGAAAAATACCCAAATTATTATCAAGATACCCAAATCGAATGAATATTTTTATGACAAGATCATCATTTGCAAGCACTTTTAAATTATTTAAAAATACAGTGCATAATTTAATATTTTCATTAATAAACATATTTTATGCCGCCATGAATGAAATAAACTATTAAAGAGTACAAAATTATCGCTTTGTTTGGGTTTGATAATATGTGATGTTTCAAAATTGAGAAAGCATAGTTTCATTTTTTGTCCAAATATATTCAATTCGATATGAGTGCATCGATTTATTCATTTTTGGGTGCTACATTTTTTTCAGTGTACTAACTCATTTTTAAACCTAAAGCACAAAACTGGGCAGGGCTGAATATTGAAGCAATTTTCAATCGAAATAAGTTTTCCGTTTTTTCATAAATAAATTACTTATAGAATTATAAGCAATTTTGATCACGTGGCAACTGGTTTTTCTTCTCTCTCTGGCTGATTTTTCTCCTTCCGTCCGGAAATTCGGTTCAAAATGTCAACTTTGACGGTACTTTCTGAGAGATCTTTTACTTTTGCCAAAAAATAGAAAACGTCTTTCGATTACGTAGTTTCTGAATAACAGCATATGCCAATTTCGCATGTTTCTGAACAAAAATGAATTAATATTTGTGTCATAAAGTTGCTCCTATGTACTTAAGAACAGCATTAATTAAATAAAATTGTGTTTCGGCAATTTTATGTTTGACAATATCTGCATTAAGAATAAGGCTAATGTCAGACGAACGTCTATTTGCACGCTTTTTTCTTTCAACATGAAAAAGAAACCATTGTTAGCGAAGGCGTTTCTTTTTTACGTTGAAACAGAAAGCATGCAAATAGACGTTGGTCTGACATTAGCCTAAACCTATTTCTATACATTTTCTTTTAATTCAAAAACTTTAATAAGAAAAAAAGTAATACTATTATTTTAATTGAGCGCAAGCTTTCTTTATAATTATTTTTGAAATCTCTTGAAAATTTCAAACGTCATAAACGTAACAATTTTCAATAGATTGAATTAAAATATTTTACGTAAATAACTAATATTAAAATTTCGAAGTAAATGTAAAGAAATTGAATATTACTATGATTGTTTTTTATATTTCTCGGCATGATATTTTGCATTTTAAAAATACTTTTATGATTTAAGCTAAATTTGCAGATAATTAATTTATAATTTATGAAATCCTTTTATTCAGTGGTTTGCGAAGCAGTTCTATAATCTGTATACCGAGGTAAAAGCGTTTAAAATTTCTGCATTAAGTAACCGTTAGTTATAAAAACATTTGAATGACTAGGCAATTTTCTACCAGTGTATCATTAATTTTATATAAAAAAGTCCGGAAGGAAAATGTTTTTAGTTTGACATAAAAGATGAAAATTCAAAATTTTTACGCTTTAAAACTTATTCCTTAATTTTATTCACTGTAAAAAAACCGGACTAAAGTACGGAAACTGTACTGGCAATCGAGACGCCATTACTATTTCCGTATTTTAACGGGAATTTTCCGCCGTAAATTCCGGAAAATTGATTGAGAATTTACGGGGGAAATTTCCGTTAAAATACGGAAATCGTACTGGCGTCTCGATTGCTAGTTCAATTTTTGTATTTTAGTTCGTTTTTTTTTTTTTTTTTTTTTTTTTTTTTTTTTACAGTGTAATATATGTTTTTTCTCCGAAAATTTCAAATGGAAAATATATTTTTGAGTAAATAAATTTTATTCTTGTTGAGGCGCTTTAAATTATTGATCCTTCCTCTTTTTATTCTTAAAAGAAATCTCATGCAAAAAGGATGAGAATAATTTTTGTGAAGGTCTGATAACATAAAATAGGATTGAATGACATTTTTCTTACTTAAAATAATTTAAATTTTATCTAAAAATAATCGCAAATGTTGCTTAAGAGTTAGTTGCGCATCCCTTTTAAAATTTGTGCGAGAGTTTTATTAACAATATCATATCTCAAATATTAAATACTCATGCGAAAAATGCTTTTAGTTATACTCGTTTCGGCTCTTCGTTTTATTTATTTATTATTATTGCTATTTTTTTATGGATAATCTTTTGAAAAACGTTTTTTCAACATCAATTTTTATGCAGTGAATTCTTTTTTTTATGGTATTTTAAAACAATCACGTTTTTTAGAGCATGCAATGAAAATAAATACAGGCGTGGTAAAGACTGGAATAAAATACTTTATTGGCAATATTTATTTAATTCATTATTTGTAACATTAATTGAACTTTTATGGTAAAACTCAATTAAAGTTACATGTGGATTAAATTAGATTACTGACAGAAAAAAAATAAAATATTTTATTACAATCTTATCCCTTGTGTATCAGGGCCCGACTAATGCAGGGGCATGCGGGGCAGCTGCCCCGGGCCCCCCGATGTGAATGGGCCCTTCCAAGGGCAGATATAAATTTTAGTTAAAGGAGAGCCAAATGATAAAAAATATCCAAAAGTGAACAGATTCTAATTTAAAGTGTTTTTCATTTTGTGATATTTAATTTCTTCCTTACTGATTTCATACATTTTTTTTAAATACATAATTTTATTTAAAATATTGCAGTAATATCATACATCTACTATCTGTTGCTTTCTGTTTTCATATTATGAAACTTTATACCAAAGTACTTTAAGGCATCATGGGGAATGCAGTAACAACATAACAAGTATTGAAATTTGTTGCTATTATTATTAAATGCATGCCACCACTTGCATCTCTATACGATGGAATCACCCAAATGCATGTTGATTGAATACAAAGATTAAGTTAAATAGAAAAGTATTAACACAAACAACCAATAATGCCAGGGAGAACTGTATTTATATTTTAACGGCTCACATTTATCCTTATATTCCTATAACCAAAAAAAAAAAAAAAAAAGTATGCTATAGTTTCTTAAAGTTATCTTTCTTGTACTATACTGTATACAGATGTGAATAGTACTTGGTATGAAATTTAAGTCTACATACAATAGGTATGAAGTTTAGTTTTAGTCATTTCAACATAATTCACAAAAACTTTCAAAAGATCGAAGGGGCCCCCCGAATAAGGTTTGCCCCTCCCCCCCCCCCCCCACTGTCTAAGTCGGGCCCTGCTTGTGTTTGCTTTCATTGTACGCCCTATATAAATATGATAATTTTAAAACGCCCAATTTTAAAATAAAGTTTTATTATAATGTATATAAGTTTATTTGTTATAAAGTATATAAGTTTTGAATCTTATCTTTTTACCGCACTTTTTAGTAAAATATCGCTATTTTGGAGTTCCATTCTTCTAAAATATTTTTAATTTTTCCACTTAAAAACCAATGCTTATCAACTGACATCTTTTTCTTTAATAAGTTCTAAGCTTGATTTAAATATTAAGAATGTGTAAGATTTCTTTTTATGTGTTGTGATCTGTTATTGTTTTATTAAATATGAACATCATTATTGACTAGTATTGACAGTATTGATTTGATTAATTTATTTGATTTATTGATTAGTATTGACATTAGTATGAACATTTTGTATTTTATAATTGTACTTATAGAACAACAACAAACTACGATAGATGAATTAAATGCATTACTAGATTAAATTAAATGCAGAATTAAATGCATTACAATTTCTCAAAAATATTTCCATATGCTATAAGAAATTCCTATTATTTTATAAATTTGATAAATATTAAATCTGAAAACATTGGTATGAAGGTTTAAGATTTTAAATAATAATTTAAAATATTATTAGTTATAAAAAAATCTTTCAAAAATTTCACTACTGTAATATGTAAGTAGATATGAAAAGGGGGTTCTATGTCAGCGGCACGGCGGCACGACCTTGAATGACCCCTGCATGGGGTACGAAGATCATGCGGCGTACTCTTGGAGGCGGGGTCAAGGTGATGCGGCGGTGAAGGTGATGCGTCATCTTATAGTATGAGGGGTTATTTTGAGTTTAATTATTTTACTAATGATAATTAATTTTAATTGGGGGACTTTAACTTTTTTCGGGGTAATTTTTGAAGATTGAATTTTTGGGAGATTGATTTTTTTTTCTTACCGTACTACAGTACTTAGGGATAATTTTACATTTGAAAAATACATTAACGATAATTAATTAAGAAATTTTAATTGGGGGACTTTAACTTTTTTCGGGGTAATTTTTGAAGATTGAATTTTTGGGAGATTGATTTTTTTTTCTTACCGTACTACAGTACTTAGGGATAATTTTACATTTGAAAAATACATTAACGATAATTAATTAAGAAATTTTAATTGGGGGACTTTAACTTTTTTCAGGGTAATTTTTGAAGATTGAAATTTTTAGAGATTCATTTTTTTTTTCTCACCGTACTACAGTACTTAGGGATAATTTTACATTTGAAAAATACATTAACGATAATTAATTAAGAAATTTTAATTGGGGGGGCTTAAACTTTTTTGGAGTAATTTTTTGAAATTTTTGGGACATTGATTTTTTTTTTTTTTTTTTGTCGTACGAGGGGTTTTTTGAGTTTGATATTTTTTCATTAATGATAATTAATTAAGAAATTTTAATTGGGGGACTTTAACTTTTTTGGGAGTATTTTTGAAGATAGAATTTTTCGGGGAAATTGATTATTCTTTTCGTCGTACTCCAGTACGAGGGGTTATTTGTACTTTTAAAAAATTAATTAAGAATTTTTAATTGGGAGACTTTAATTTTTGGGAGTAATTTTTGAGATAGATTTTTTTTTCCGACATTTATTTTTTAGCACACTTGAGTTTTCGGTGTTTTTACTGGCAACGATTTTTAATTTGGGAACTTTCAAATATTTTTTTCGCGATTTTCCTTTAGCAATCGAATTTTAAACATTCATTAAAAATTTTAATTGGGAGACTTTATCTTTTAACGCAAATTTTTAGATAAAAATGGAATTTTAAACATAAATTGGATGAGGGGACTTTACGCGATTCAATTTAGTGACGTATGCGCTAGAATATTGGGTATTAATTGAAATTTTGAATGATTGTGAATTTTTGTTATTTAGTGTTAGAATTTTTGTCTGCAAATTTTTAAATAGTACTGCCCCCACCCGTGGCTGAGAGGTTATGCTCACGAAGCTAATAGACGTGAAGTGTGGGGTTCGATCTACATTGTGCCCGTCGGCCTAATCGTTCGCAGTTTTGTTTGAGCTAAAGATTTGCATGCGTAAATTCGGGTTAGGTTTCCTTAGAAAGACCCACACGAAGGGCACTCCCTCCCTTTATCCATAGTGAAGATAATCGCCCGTCAAAATTATCCCACCTTTTAAATAGTGTTAATAAACTTGAGAATTTTTTTTTCTGAATACGTGTTAGATGAGTGAATATTTTTTCTCGGTTTTAGACAAAAATAGAAATTGGTAAGATATTTTGAAGGATATTAGTTTTCGATTTGTTATGCAATTTTTAGGCATGTATTGCTTAATTTATATGAAAATATATTTTGAAAAAAAAAAAAAAAAAAAAAAAAAAAAAACATGAAATGCCATTCATAAAGATATTAGGAAATGTATACCCCTACCCTTAAATGAATATCTATATATTTGTAAAATATGGGGTTACCTATTCAATGGTTCGTTTGAATTTGTCACTTCAAATTTTATTAACGCATGTTTTTTATTTTTTAAACAGTGCCATTATAAATTATCTAGATCTATTTTTCAAAACTAGAAAATCGATTTTTAAACATATATAATTTTTGAATGTTTCTATTAAAATACTTTGAATTTTTAATAAGATTTTGGGAAAAAACGCATTTTTTACAAATTTTCGCTAATATTACGCTTTTTAGAATAAAACTATTAAATACATAAATTTACCAAAAATTTAACACACTTACTTAAATTGACTTTCAGAGCCTAAAAAAACGCGTGTTTCTGTAGGAAAATGTCTACTATACTGAACCGTGGTCATCGTGCGTTATCTTTGGGAACACTTAGAAGTGAATCACTTTATCTAGATAAGGGGTTTTCCTTTTTATCGTGATAGGATATTAGATTTTAATTTCGATTGACTAATGGTGGGGTACAAATTAAGATTTTCAAATAATTAATTTAAGATTTTTATTATCTCACTGATTGCGAAATTAATGAATGAATAATTAATATTACGTCACACAAAACGAATTTTTTGAATAATTAAGATTTAATATTGCGTCACAATTTTTAAATGATTTTATTAATATAAAATTTTTATCCAATTGGGGGTCATTTTTTCTTATAGATTTATTTTAAATAAAATTGCAATATTCATTTAGTAATACTATATTAACAATTTAATGCATGTGCGACATTTCTTTTGGATAAAATTAAAACTATTTTCTACTGAGACCTTTAAAAACGGATACTTTTTTAACTGATTCATTAACCGCGAGAATACTTCAAACATGTCCCTGATGAGCCATCACGAATAACACTCGAAAACATGAAAGTTTTAATAAATATATTGAGGTTTCTGAAAAGTAACACTTATTGAAATTTATTTAATATTTGAAATAAACATTACGCGCAGTGACCGTCACGCATGCATTTTAAAATATAGATCTAGTTCAAATTTTACTAAGTTTCGTAATGGAGGTAACGTTATACCCTAACCAATCATACTATTTAGTCAGGGATTGCTATTTTGGAATTATATAAATTAGTTACAAAACTTCTCATTTTTTAATAACTACACTAATCATAAGTCTTGTTTAATCAAATAAATATAATTTTTATCGTTTTTGTTACTTAACAAGATATAAATACCTTATACATATAGCGAAACAGCACCGAAAACTGGCGATATGAAGCAATTAAAATAATAAAACTTTGTAAAAATCGCCATAAAATTAAAACAAAACACAGGACGCGTTTCGAGCTAAAAACATAACAGCTCGTCATCAGCTAAGCATACACGTGTATGCTTAGCTGATGACGAGCTGTTGTGTTATTAGCTCGAAACGCGTCCTGTGTTTTGTTTTAATTTTATGGTGATTTTTACAAAGTTTTATTATTTTAATTACCTTATACATATGCTATATTGATTCTGGTTTAGTTTAGTGCATATAAATTTTAACTAATATTTTTCTTTTAGTAGATATAACAATATTCGCCAACATATATATATATATATTTAACTTTATTCAAATTTCGCACAAACCTTTAAATAATTTTGGAAAAAATATTTCATTTTTAGAAGATTAACCATAATATTAATTTTAAACCTCTTAATTCTTTTTTAATTGAGGTAGTACGATAGAAAATTAATATATTCGACACAATAAAGAAATTACTAATTCATATTAACAATGATTTTAAGCATTATGTTAAAATTCGAGATTTTTCATTTACAAATAATTTGAAAAATAAAACATTTAAAAGTAAATTGACTTACTTGTATTAATTTTCCATCTAAATCCAAAAGGCTTTCAAACAGAAACAACACACCACATACAGTTTTGTGTCACTATATGAAATGAATTAGGATTTTTCACCCCAATCTCTTATCTCTGGGGTAATTCCTAGAACTGACTGATGCGATTCGCACAATATTACATCGTAATTTGAATCTAAGAACAGTGTTAATGAATTTAATATGATGCGTTATTAATAAGGGATTAAATATAATGTGTAATTAATAAGGGATTTAGTTAATTTGTTTCGTTATTAATTAAAACCTGAATATAATTATGTCTTTTTAAGTCTTATTTAATAGAATAGGAATACTTTTAAAATTTTCAGGAGGTTTTTTTCAGAAACACTTTTTAAGAATACTTTTCTTAATGAATGTGTAATTAAAATTTTTTAAATTAATTAATTAATACGTAATTAAATTTTCAAAATAAAAATAAATATAAAATAGAAGAGAAATTCTTTTCAAATTTATTAAGCAAAATACAAGTTATTATTAGGTAATATTTCAAATTGCTGCAATTTTTAAACATGTTGAGTTATCACTGAGAACTTAATATCGAGGTATTTGAATAGTAATGCTAATCAGAATTTGAAAAAAAAGAAAAATAGTAAAAATAATTTTGATATTAACTAACTTGCATAACTTGCTACAAACATGACTTTCTTTTGAACACACTAGAATGGGATTGAACTTTTAAAGACATATTTATCTCACATATTTAAAATAAAGACTTGTGCTAAATTTTCAACGAAAATATTTCTCATTTTAAAGTTAACTTCTTTCATTGAAAAAGTTCTATACTTGGAAATTTCACATACAAATTTTTCTCACATGGAAAAAGACTTAAGTAATTGTATTAGAATAAAAACTTATCATATGAAAATTTTACTTGTGTAAATTGTATTTAAAAAAAAACTTATCATATTAAAATTTTTTATAAGTTAATTATTATTATTAAATCTATGTCTCCCACCACTCACTTTTTTCATAAATAAATATTTATCACTTTTTAATGGAAACAAGGATGGTAGGTAAACCTTTCGTTTTATATTTTAAAATTAATATGAGCCTTTTTTTTTTCAGTGCGACTCCTTCAAATTTAAAACCCTTTGAAAGCTTTTTTAGGGATAACATAAAAAAAAAATCGAAGTCTCCCATTTCACCAATAAAGGATTTGTACTAAATACACTACAGACATTCTTGTTTTAATATGATTTGAAAAATTTTAATTCAAGTTCTTTTGAAAACTTTACTTATTTCATAGGGAGAAAAAAAAACATGTATTTATAAATTTTTAGTTTCACATATTACACACTAAATAAAATATATATTAAGATAAAACATTTGCAAACTTATTTATAAAAAGGAAAGACATAACCTTATTTCACTTTTTCGTTAAGCATATTTTTAATTCACAAGCAGGCTTCACACATATTACTTAGCACACAAGTTACTTCAGCGAAAAATCCCTTCTCCTTATCTAAATGATTCATAGGGATTCATACCTACCTCATGAATACGTTATACAAACGATGTATTAGTTTAATGAATATAAATTTTAACTGAATCCTTTAAACTTTATTTGATAACATTCGATCATTTTTATATTTCAAAACGAAGAAAAATTATTGAATATCACCTAACAGGCATATACTTTTACACTAACATGTTATAAAAACACTTCTCAATATTCAAATTTTATGATATTTCGACATCTCTCGCCAAGCTTTTTAAGAATGAAAGACTATTTCGTTAGAATATTTAGCTTTTTGTATACAATTTTAGCAATAAATACATAATGCACTCAACTTTACTTTGTCATTAAACATTAAATTAATCCATCGCATAGCAATTCAAACTTAGGATTTTTTTATTTAGGGTAGATAAGTATACGTGTATATATATATATATATATATATATATATATATGTGCATATATGTGTGTCTGTGTGCATTTGTTAATGGTGGAAAAATTTAAAAGGTATACACATTGAAAGTTAATAAAATTATTTAAAAAAATTTATAAAAATATTTCAAGAGAGTATTAAACATTTTAAGACAGTATTAAAGATTTGAACAACTGATAAAAATGCTTTGAAAAACATTTAAAATTATTTAAAATGTTTCTTTCATATTTTAAAGTAAACAAATTTTAATACATAGCTATGTACATACAGGCATTTGAGCTATATACATACATGCATTTTACCTATGTTAACAGAACAAATGTTTTATATATTTCGATGCTATTTCCAAGTTAGTTAATTTATACTTTTTGAATATCCATATACATATATTTGTAAATTTTAATGTTTTCTCTTAAAACTGACTAGTTATTTATCCTAGCATTATCCTAGTTATTTATCCTACATTTATTAACACAAAAAAACCAACTGCTTTTCAAACGACTGTGTGATTATCAAAACAACCCAAATCCTTTTATCTGCACATACGCAAACATTTTAATAAACTAGAGCCCACATTTTCAATCGAATAATACAATGACTAATCAAATAGGTTATATCCTAACTTAAATTATACCTTTTATGTGATATTGCTAAACATGCTACTACAATGTCTAATCAAATAGGTTATGTCCTAACTTGAATGATACCTTTTTTGTGACATTGCTAAACAAACTTCTAACTTGTAAAAATAGCATGATAACTTGTTTTCACTAGACAAACTTAATAATTTTCGTAGGTTTTATAAAATAATCGACATGTTTGGTTATCTCTCATCATAGTTTTCTAAAATATATCCAAAAAAGTTTGCTACTATTAAAAAACATGCTTTTAATTCAGATAGTTTTCACTCTTATTATTTAAAAACATATAACACAAAATATTTTTATTAAATAATCACTATTTTTCACAAGTTTGCAATATTTATATGCTAACTAGGGTTAGTAGTATTCAGACTTGAAAATATCTTTATAGATTAAACATGAAAATTTATATGTCTGACAATCCTTTGACTATTTTTAGTTAAAGTTCGTGTCATGAAATATAACCGCAAAGCTTAAAATTATACTTTGCAGTTTTCTAACTATTAGAAATTAATGTTTTAAAATTCAATAAAATTTGAAAAATTATTAAATACTATTACATTTTAATTTTTAAATTCATTTTTATATAAAAACACACAAAATAATAATACTTATCTAATATGGCAGCTAGCAGTCTTAAGCGCAACCTTCTCTTTCAAAAACTAAAAACGAAATGAATAATTCTAAGTCCTTATCAGCTAATCTTATCAACTGATTAGATCTAGTCACGTGATATATGACATCACTTATCACTAATGACGTAGGGGTTATCACGTGATCGGGAATCCCCATCACGTGGTATATGATATCACTAGTGACGTTATCATATACCACGTGACTAGATCTAATCAGTTGATAAGATTAGCTGATAAGGACTTAGAATTATTCATTTCGTTTTTAGTTTTTGAAAGAGAATGTTGCGCTTAAGACTGCTAGCTGCCATATTAGATAAGTATTATTATTTTGTGTGTTTTTATATAAAAATGAATTTAAAAATTAAAATGTAATAGTATTTAATAATTTTTCAAATTTTAATGAATTTTAAAATATTAATTTTTAATAGTTAGAAAACTGCAAAGTATAATTTTAAGCTTTGCGGTTATATTTCATGACACGAACTTTAACTAAAAATAGTCAAAGGATTGTCAGGCATATAAATTTTCATGTTTAATCTATAAAGATATTTTCAAGTCTGAATACTACTAACCCTAGTTAGCATATAAATGTTGCAAACTTGTGAAAAATAGTGATTATTTAATAAAAATATTTTGTGTTATATGTTTTTAAATAATAAGAGTGAAAACTATCTGAATTAAAAGCATGTTTTTTAATAGTAGCAAACTTTTTTGGATATATTTTAGAAAACTATGATGAGAGATAACCAAACATGTCGATTATTTTATAAAACCTACGAAAATTATTAAGTTTGTCTAGTGAAAACAAGTTATCATGCTATTTTTACAAGTTAGAAGTTTGTTTAGCAATGTCACAAAAAAGGTATCATTCAAGTTAGGACATAACCTATTTGATTAGACATTGTAGTAGCATGTTTAGCAAATATCACATAAAAGGTATAATTTAAGTTAGGATATAACCTATTTGATTAGTCATTGTTTTATTCGATTGAAAATGTGGGCTCTAGTTTATTAAAATGTTTGCGTATGTGCAGATAAAAGGATTTGGGTTGTTTTGATAATCACACAGTCGTTTGAAAAGTAGTTGGTTTTTTTGTGTTAATAAATGTAGGATAAATAACTAGGATAATAATAGGATAAATAACTAGTCAGTTTTAAGAGAAAACATTAAAATTTACAAATATATGTATATGCATATTCAAAAAGTATAAATTGACTAACTTGGAAATAGCATCGAAGTATATAAAACATTTGTTCTGTTAACATAGGTCAAATGCATGTATGTATATAGCTCAAATGCCTGAATGTACATAGCTATGTATTAAAATTTGTTTACTTTAAAATATGAAAGAAACATTTTAAATAATTTTAAATGTTTTTCAAAGCATTTTTATCAGTTGTTCAAATCTTTAATACTGTCTTAAAATGTTTAATACTCTCTTGAAATATTTTTATAAATTTTTTTAAATAATTTTATTAACTTTCAATGTGTATACCTTTTAAATTTCCCCCCCATTAACAAATGCACACAGACACACATATATGCACATGTATAGATATATATATATATATACACGTATACTTATCTACCCTAAATAAAAAAAATCCTAAGTTTGAATTGCTATGCGATGGATTAATTTAATGTTTAATGACAAAGTAAAGTTGAGTGCAATATGTATTTATTGCTAAAATTGTATACAAAAAGCTAAATATTCTAACGAAATAGTCTTTCATTCTTAAAAAGCTTGGCGAGAGATGTCGAAATATCATAAAATTTGAATATTGAGAAGTGTTTTTATAACATGTTAGTGTAAAAGTATATGCTTGTTAGGTGATATTCAATAATTTTTCTTCGTTTTGAAATATAAAAATGATCGAATGTTATCAAATAAAGTTTAAAGGATTCAGTTAAAATTTATATTCATTAAACTAATACATCGTTTGTATAACGTATTCATGAGGGAGGTATGAATCCCTATAAATCATTTAGATAAGGAAAAGGGATTTTTCGCTGAAGTAACTTGTGTGCTAAGTAATATGTGTGAAGCCTGCTTGTGAATTAAAAATATGCTTAACGAAAAAGTGAAATAAGGTTATGTCTTTCCTTTTTATAAATAAGTTTGCAAATGTTTTATCTTAATATATATTTTATTTAGTGTGTAATATGTGAAACTAAAAATTTATAAATGCATGTTTTTTTTTTCTCCCTATGAAATAAGTAAAGTTTTCAAAAGAACTTGAATTAAAATTTTTCAAATCATGTTAAAACAAGAATGTCTGTAGTGTATTTAGTACAAATCCTTTATTGGTGAAATGGGAGACTTCGATTTTTTTTTTTATGTTATCCCTATAAAAGCTTTCAAAGGGTTTTAAATTTGAAGGAGTCGCACTGAAAAAAAAAGGCTCATATTAATTTTAAAATATAAAACGAAAGGTTTACCTACCATCCTTGTTTCCATTAAAAAGTGATAAATATTTATTTATAAAAAAAGTGAGTGGTGGGAGACATAGATTTAATAATAATAATTAACTTATAAAAAATTTTAATATGATAAGTTTTTTTTAAAAATACAATTTACACAAGTAAAATTTTCATATGATAAGTTTTTGTTCTAATACAATTACTTAAGTCTTTTTCCATGTGAGAAAAATTTGTATGTGAAATTTCCAAGTATAGAACTTTTTCAATGAAAGAAGTTAACTTTAAAATGAGAAATATTTTCGTTGAAAATTTAGCACAAGTCTTTATTTTAAATATGTGAGATAAATATGTCTTTAAAAGTTCAATCTCATTCTAGTGTGTTCAAAAGAAAGTCATGTTTGTAGCAAGTTATGCAAGTTAGTTAATATCAAAATTATTTTTACTATTTTTCTTTTTTTTCAAATTGTGATTAGCATTACTATTCAAATACCTCGATATTAAGTTCTCAGTGATAACTCAACATGTTTAAAAATTGCAGCAATTTGAAATATTACCTAATAATAACTTGTATTTTGCTTAATAAATTTGAAAAGAATTTCTCTTCTATTTTATATTTATTTTTATTTTGAAAATTTAATTACGTATTAATTAATTAATTTAAAAAATGTTAATTACACATTCATTAAGAAAAGTATTCTTAAAAAGTGTTTCTGAAAAAAACCTCCTGAAAATTTTAAAAGTATTCCTATTCTATTAAATAAGACTTAAAAAGACATAATTATATTCAGGTTTTAATTAATAACGAAACAAATTAACTAAATCCCTTATTAATTACACATTATATTTAATCCCTTATTAATAACGCATCATATTAAATTCATTAACACTGTTCTTAGATTCAAATTACGATGTAATATTGTGCGAATCGCATCAGTCAGTTCTAGGAATTACCCCAGAGATAAGAGATTGGGGTGAAAAATCCTAATTCATTTCATATAGTGACACAAAACTGTATGTGGTGTGTTGTTTCTGTTTGAAAGCCTTTTGGATTTAGATGGAAAATTAATACAAGTAAGTCAATTTACTTTTAAATGTTTTATTTTTCAAATTATTTGTAAATGAAAAATCTCGAATTTTAACATAATGCTTAAAATCATTGTTAATATGAATTAGTAATTTCTTTATTGTGTCGAATATATTAATTTTCTATCGTACTACCTCAATTAAAAAAGAATTAAGAGGTTTAAAATTAATATTATGGTTAATCTTCTAAAAATGAAATATTTTTTCCAAAATTATTTAAAGGTTTGTGCGAAATTTGAATAATGTTAAATATATATATATATGTTGGCGAATATTGTTATATCCACTAAAAGAAAAATATTAGTTAAAATTTATATGCACTAAACTAAACCAGAATCAATATAGCATATGTATAAGGTAATTAAAATAATAAAACTTTGTAAAAATCACCATAAAATTAAAACAAAACACAGGACGCGTTTCGAGCTAATAACACAACAGCTCGTCATCAGCTAAGCATACACGTGTATGCTTAGCTGATGACGAGCTGTTATGTTTTTAGCTCGAAACGCGTCCTGTGTTTTGTTTTAATTTTATGGTGATTTTTACAAAGTTTTATTATTTTAATTGCTTCATATCGCCAGTTTTCGGTGCTGTTTCGCTATATGTATAAGGTATTTATATCTTGTTAAGTAACAAAAACGATAAAAATTATATTTATTTGATTAAACAAGACTTATGATTAGTGTAGTTATAAAAAAATGAGAAGTTTTGTAACTAATTTATATAATTCCAAAATAGCAATCCCTGACTAAATAGTATGATTGGTTAGGGTATAACGTGACCTCCATTACGAAACTTAGTAAAATTTGAACTAGATCTATATTTTAAAATGGATGCGTGACGGTCACTGCGCGTAATGTTTATTTCAAATATTAAATAAATTTCAATAAGTGTTACTTTTCAGAAACCTCAATATATTTATTAAAACTTTCATGTTCTCGAGTGTTATTCGTGATGACCCATCAAGGACATGTTTGAAGTATTCTCGCGGTTAATGAATCAGTTAAAAAAGTATCCGTTTTTAAAGGTCTCATTAGAAAATAGTTTTAATTTTATCCAAAAGAAATGTCGCACATGCATTAAATTGTTAATATAGTATTACTAAATGAATATTCCAATTTTATTTAAAATAAATCTATAAGAAAAAATGACCCCCAATTGGATAAAAATTTTATATTAATAAAATCATTTAAAAATTGTGACGCAATATTAAATCTTAATTATTCAAAAAATTCGTTTTGTGTGACGTAATATTAATTATTCATTCATTAAATTCGCAATCAGTGAGATAATAAAAATCTTAAATTAATTATTTGAAAATCTTAATTTCTACCCCACCATTAGTCAATCGAAATTAAAATCTAATATCCTATCACGATAAAAAGGAAAACCCCTTATCTAGATAAAGTGATTCACTTCTAAGTGTTCCCAAAGATAACGCACGATGACCACGGTTCAGTATAGTAGACATTTTCCTACAGAAACACGCGTTTTTTTAGGCTCTGAAAGTCATTTTAAGTAAGTGTGGTGAATTTTTGGTAAATTTATGTATTTAATAGTTTTATTCTAAAAAGCGTAATATTAGCGAAAATTTGTAAAAAATGCGTTTTTTCCCAAAATCTTATTAAAAATTCAAAGTATTTTAATAGAAACATTCAAAAATTATATATGTTTAAAAATCGATTTTCTAGTTTTGAAAAATAGATCTAGATAATTTATAATGGCACTGTTTAAAAAATAAAAAACATGCGTTAATAAAATTTGAAGGGACAAATTCAAACGAACCATTGAATAGGTAACCCCATATTTTACAAATATATAGATATTCATTTAGGAGTAGGGGTATACGTTTCCCAATATCTTTATGAATGGCATTTCATGTTTTTTTTTTTTTTTTTTTTTTTTTTTTCAAAATATATTTTCATATAAATTAAGCAATACATGCCTAAAAATTGCATAACAAATCGAAAACTAATATCCTTCAAAACATCTTACCAATTTCTATTTTTGTCTAAAACCGAGAAAAAATATTCACTCATCTAACACGTATTCAGAAAAAAAAATTCTCAAGTTTATTAACACTATTTAAAAGGTGGGATAATTTTGACGGGCGATTATCTACACTATGGATAAAGGGAGGGAGTGCCCTTCGTGTGGGTCTTTCTAAGGAAACCTAACCCGAATTTACGCATGCAAATCTTTAGCTCAAAGAAAACTCCGAACGATTAGGCAGACGGGCACAATGTAGATCGAACTCCACACTTCACGTCTATTAGCTTCGTGAGCATAACCTCTCAGCCACGGGTGGGGGCAGTACTATTTAAAAATTTGCAGACAAAAATTCTAACACTAAATAACAAAAATTCACAATCATTCAAAATTTTAATTAATACCCAATATTCTAGGGCATACGTCACTAAATTGAGTCGCGTAAAGTCCCCTCATCCAATTTATGTTTAAAATTCCATTTTTATCTAAAAATTTGCGTTAAAAGATAAAGTCTCCCAATTAAAATTTTTAATGAATGTTTAAAATTCGATTGCTAAAAGAAAATCGCGAAAACAATATTTGAAAGTTCCCAAATTAAAAATCGTTGCCAGTAAAAACACCGAAAACTCAAGTGTGCTAAAAAATAAATGTCAAAAAAAAAAATCTATCTCAAAAATTACTCCCAAAAATTAAAGTCTCCCAATTAAAAATTCTTAATTAATTTTTTAAAAGTACAAATAACCCCTCGTACTGGAGTACGACGAAAAGAATAATCAATTTCCCCGAAAAATTCTATCTTCAAAAATACTCCCAAAAAAGTTAAAGTCCCCCAATTAAAATTTCTTAATTAATTATCATTAATGAAAAAATATCAAACTCAAAAAACCCCTCGTACGACGAAAAAAAAAAAAAAAAAAAAAAAAAAATCAATGTCCCAAAAATTTCAAAAAATTACTCCAAAAAAGTTTAAGCCCCCCCCAATTAAAATTTCTTAATTAATTATCGTTAATGTATTTTTCAAATGTAAAATTATCCCTAAGTACTGTAGTACGGTGAGAAAAAAAAAATGAATCTCTAAAAATTTCAATCTTCAAAAATTACCCTGAATAAAGTTAAAGTCCCCCAATTAAAATTAATTATCATTAGTAAAAAAAAAAAAAAAAACTTAAAATTACCCCTCATACTGTAGTACGGTAAGGAAAAAAAAAATCAATCTCCCAAAAATTCAATCTTCAAAAATTACCCCGAAAAAAGTTAAAGTCCCCCAATTAAAATTAATTATCATTAGTAAAATAATTAAACTCAAAATAACCCCTCATACTGTAGTACGGTAAGAAAAAAAAAATCATTCTCCCAAAAATTCAATCTTCAAAAATTACCCCGAAAAAAGTTAAAGTCCCCCAATTAAAATTAATTATCATTAGTAAAATAATTAAACTCAAAATAACCCCTCATACTATAAGATGACGCATCACCTTCACCGCCGCATCACCTTGACCCCGCCTCCAAGAGTACGCCGCATGACCTTCATACCCCATGCAGAGGACACGCAGAGGTCATTCAAGGTCGTTCAAGGTCGTGCCGCTGACATAGAACCCCCTTTTCATATCTACTTATGTAAAAAGACATTTTCCCAGTATAATGCTAATTTCTAATCTGAAACCGTTTCTTAATACCATATTTAACTCCAAAATAATAATGACGATAAATACTGTAAGTGTTAGTAATCAGAAAACAATACGAGAAAAAAAAAAAAAAAAAAAAAAAAAAAATTCCAAATCACTCTTTTCCGAACGATGGCAGATTAAGACATCTTACATCACTGTAACGAATAGGAAAATATCGCTTCTGAAAACAATACCAGGTCAGTCTTTTTCTACATAACATAAAACTTTTTAACTCATGATCATAATATACAAAACAACAGGAATTAAAGATTAAAATTAAATAACACTTAGCTTGACGTACCATAAATAATCACTTTTATAATATCCGTGTGTATTTTAATTCTAAAATGGCGGTCGTCTTTCTCTTATTTTTAAAAAAGCGTTATAGACGCTATTTCCAAGGTTACGCATAATTTCCAAGGTTACATTATAAAATGGAGTTTTTGAAAATTAAGAAGTGACATATTTTGGTGCTTTTCATTATTTTAATCCATATACACTGGTTTCCAAAAATTAAGGAAAATTCACAAAAAGAGGGATAACCCGTTCAAAAATTAACCTATCCGTATGAAATTTAGATATGTTGTTAACTAAGAGATGCTGATTAAAATTACAAAATGCAAATTAGTGGCGCTGCAATCGGTTTGCGTCATCTGTGCAAAGCATAAAAATGCATGCTAGAGAGTACGGCTGCTGGTGTCGCTGTGATTATGAGATAAGAAAACTGAGATAGCCAATTCATTAGTATAACCTTGAGGTATCATTTGTCTGCATAACTGCGATATAGAGCTATTGGAAGAATGGATATAAGCCAAAGTCTCTCTCTCTGTCATCTCTGTCAGCCAAAGTCAGACAGAGATGGCCAGATGGCTAAATGTAAAGACTCCTGTTGCTCATAGGCGTTGGCAATAGTTTCAAACCACTGGTTCGGCCTCCAAAAGGTTCAGCGAAGGACGAGCAAGGGCTACGACAAGCACCAGTGACCGATATTTGCGGTTATGTGTACGAAGGCATAGAACAGTAATCCCCTCTCATCTTAAATCCGTCCTTTCTGCAGCTACTGGAAGGTTGGTATCAACGTCTACTGTGCGTAGAGAGTTTCATGAAGGTGGTCTTCACGCGATGCGACCAGATATTTTTGTGCCATTCATTTCATGTCTCCGGAGGGAACGTTTAAGGTAAGCACGTCAACATGTCGACTGGACGGCTGATCAATGGAGGCGTGTTCTCGTCACAAATGAGTTCCAGTTTAGCTTCCAAAGCGATAGTAGGCATTATTTGATTTGGAGAGAACAGGGAATACGCTATCATCCATCAAACATTCGTAAAAGAGATTGGTATGGAGGAGGCAGTGTCTGTGTTTGGGATGGTATCTCTTTGGGCGGGCGTATAGACCTCCATGTCTTTCCACGTGGAACTGTGAATGCTCACGTCTATAGAGATGACATTCTTGATGCTTATGTGCACCCTTATGCCGGTGCAATAGGTAATGATTTCCTGTCACAGGACAATAACGCTAGACCGCACAGGGTTCACATCGTAGAAGATTAACTTCAGCACCAAACAATTCAGTGCGTGCAATGGCCAGCGCGATCACTGGACTTGAATCCCATCGAGCATCATTTGGATGCTTTAGGAAGATGTGTCTCTGCCCTCAATCATCGTCCTCAGACCCTTGCCACGCTTACATCTGCTTTACAAGAGCAATTGCTCGCACTTCCACAAGCGAACGTATCGATCGCATAATTAACAGTATCACACTTCGCTGTATGTACTATATTACATCTAGGGGTGATGATACTCCATATTAAAGGTATTTTTCCTATACCACACTGAGACATTTATTTTGTTTATTTTATAATTGTATTAATTTCTGAAACACCACAATCGCCTGGTAATTTCTTTTAATATTATTTTATACCTTACTATGTGTTGTAAATTATGTCTTAGTTTTATTAAAATCTACTTGCAACATTTTGAGTAATCGCTACTTTTGTTGTTTTTCCTTAATTTTTGGAAACCAGTGTATATAGGTTCAAAGTTGATCGGAAAATTTTAAAGTGCATAATGCCAGTCTTTCATTTTCCTCAGCGGAGTGAGGTATTTCACTCTCGACAACGGAGTGACATATTTCACTCCCGAAAATGGAGTGAAATATATCACTCCTTTCTAGGGAGCGCAAAATTCCACTTTTTAAGGAGTGCATTTTTATAAAATTCACTCCAAAAGGAGTGAAAATTCCTGTCATCTTTCAAAGATTGAACTTTTCACTCCACCCAATTTTAGAGTGCAATACAATATTGAAAGGTGTCTTTTCTTACAGAAAGTTACATCAAAAGATTTAAAATATCCATCTTAATTTAAAAATTTTAATGTTTATTTAACATTATAATTTCGTGTTGCCAAATTCCAGTAGATTTTGAGAACAACTCTTTACATAGAAAAAGATTTACTTTATTAATAAAATATAAATAAAATATTACCAGCTTTGCAGTTTCAAATCAGCAACTACATATATACAGTGAAACTTCCCTGTGCGACCACCCCCATTAAGCGACCGCTTCCCTGAACGACCATTTTAAGTTATTACCATATGCTCAATACTAATTTTACCTCTTTTCAGAGACCACGTCAATTGAACTCCCTCCATGTGCGACCAATTTCTTTGAAAAAAGTGAAACAAATTCCTTTTTTTCTGGTCGCTTGAAGAAGGTTTTATTAGAAAAATAATTCCGGAGAGCGCATTATTCATCCAATTTTTATTTATTCCGGTAACTTTTAAGTGTTTAAACCTTTTTGTGACTTTTTAGGCAATGAATTTAACTCTGATGACAAAGTAAGATGACGGTCAATAAACTCCCCTGACCTATTCTCTCAGAAAAACTCAAAAAAAGGGGGAGTAAATTAATGAAATCGTCATAATTTGTTCCCGTCCAAAAAAAATTTACATTATTTACTTAACTTCGAAAGGACTTGGAAAAAAAAATTATAGAAGATAAAACTGTAAAATCAAAGCAAACGTCAATGTATTCATTTTTTAAACTCTGGAGTAATTAATTTATGTAATTAACTTTTGTTTTGAAACTTAAATTTTCGTATTTTTTCCTAATGTGAAAAATAAATTTTAATAACATTGTTACCCTTTTTCAACAATTAAAATATAAATTTAACCATGACCTCCATTAAGGGACCACCTCTCGGAGCGACCAATTTTTATTGGAACAGAACTTGGTCACTTTAGGGGAGTTTTACTGTAATTTAAAATCTTCAAAATGAAATCGTTCGCAAAAATAAAATTATCATATTGTGATATCGTACCTTCGCCACAAATTTTCGACGGGGGAAGCAACAGGCATTTCCGTGGAGGACAATAGTCTTTTGTGTAAAGGCATGCAGGGGAAATACCAGGCATACTTCTGCCCTTGAGATCTGCTCAACAGGGTATTTCCATTTTTCCAAGAAATAGGGAGGACTGGACAATGTGTGGGAACTCATCCCTAAAGTGAAAGTAAAAAGAGGCTCAGGCAGAAGCTAGTGTGGAGGCTGGATAGTAGACTAGGGGAACACTGATGAAGTGAGGTTGTTTTTTACCAACGGAAGGGATGCGAGTAAAAATCGTTTTACTCAGGTTGGCTATGAGAAGTATAGAACTGTTAATAAAAAGTGAGAGTGTCTACCTATGAATGGTAAAGTTTGTTATTACATTTTTCAAATCTATTTTAGTTGTTCTAATAAAGGACTTTGGTAAGAAATATGTATTATTTTTCAACGATCATCTCACAAGAGCTTAGTGAGCCAAAAAGCTCTGGCCCACTACATCACAGCTATAGTATTATAAATGGTGGCAGCTTACGGATTAATTAGGTCTAGCATAAATTAGACTGGACCCACGTGAACTTGATGTACAGAAGGAAACTGTGTTAGAAACAAGGACAGTCGGTGATGAAATCTTGTGTTTGACGAGAAAGATTTTCTAGTGTATTCGGTGAGGAACGGTGAAATCTGGAGTGTCGAATATGTTAGCTGGTATGTAACAAGGACTAAGGATCCGACGATATAGAAAATTTCTTCAGTAAACGTCCAGTGCAGTGGATAGAAGACTATTCATTCGATCGTCCTTAGGAATCCATGGAGACAGCTTGTGTGTAAATTTCCCGTCGGGCAATTTTTATAACAATAGTAAAAAATCATGATGAATGAAAAGGTAGGGGGGGGGGTATATTTATGTGCATATTTGAAACGAGTCCGTTGGTAAACAACGTACTCACAAGAATCTCATTATCCAAAGGCACTGTTGCGCTATTTATGATCAACATCAGAATCGTTTAAAATATGAATTATTTTACCATAAAACTTACTTTATTTTAAATTTGCTTATTTTATTACCTTATTTTACTTAACTGTTGTACTTAAAGGTTGTTTACTGTCTGTTCTTAACTGCTCTGCTCAAAAAGCGCAAAATGTTTTGACACATTTACAAATTAATTTTTTAACGGAAAGGTATAAAATTGGAAAGCCTGACCATAGAAGCGATTTGGAATCGAACAGTGTTTTCCCTTTTTTGATCAATCAGTTACCTATTGAGTTATAAACGATTTTAATCACGTGACAAACATGTTTTTCACCCATTCTTGACCGGTTATTCGATTTTCGCGCGGAAATTCGGTTCAAAATGCTCACTTTGACACTATTTTCCGGAAGATCTATTGCGTTTGCAAAAAAAACCGGCAAAAACAGCTCGATGACATCGTTTCTGAACAACACCTGCTAGATTCATGCATTTCCGAATAAAAATAAATTAAAATCTATGTCACATAGTTGCCCTTTTGGACTTGAGAACAGCCTTGAATCTAGATTAAAAAAATCTAGCAAAAAAAAGAAAAAAAAAATTCCTCCAAAGTACAAAATATGGTTCTTCTTTCTCTTATCATTATTTTATCTTTAAATCAAGTGCACATTATACAAAATGGGCAATTTTTATAATTAATGGCTGTATCCTTTAAAAGAGAAAATATTTACTCCGCAAATTCTTACATTATTTTGACAAATTCATCAAATTTTGATTTAAATTCTCTTGTTCGTAGGGTGGGAAGTACTAAAAAAATTTCCATTAAAATTATTTTTTGCCAACTTTATTGTAAAATTTTGTGACTTAATTTCAATATTGGAGTCCATTCATATTGATGGAATAACCTTTTTAAATTAACCGATTGAACTTAAGCTTCAAATTAATTTTTAATATTGAAATTAATAGGTTGTATGGGATTTCGAGTGTATGTAAAACACTCTCAAAAATACTTTCTAAATTTCATGGAAATTGTACACTGTAGAAGAAAACGGACTAAAATACGGAAATACTATTGGCAATCGAGACGCCAGTACTATTTCCGTATTTTAACGGAGGTTTTTTCCCCGTAAATGCTAAAAAACGAAAATTTTTCTGTAATTTACCGGGAAAAAGTTCCGTTACAATACGGAAATAGAATTGGCGTCTCGATTGCCAGTAGTATTACCATATTTTAGTCCGTTTTTTTTCTTTTTTACAGTGTACGGGCAGCAGTGCTACCGGCATATTTCCGTTATTTGAAGAATTTTCATTTCTTTATTCTCCATTACAGGAGATAAAATATACGTCAATTGAAGAAAGTGGGGATAAAATAAAAATGTCCAACATTGGAATCGATTCAGATAACATTACTGTTATGAGTGAGAGATTTATCTAATATCTCAGTTTCATTTCGACATTTTTAAAGGATTTTCTTTGCATTGGATAGCCGAGATCCGTCTCTACATCGCACCTTTTTTACTTTTCGATTTTGGTCGCAGATATTTTTTATAAAGTTACTTTCACTTTCAAAACCGGTTCTGTAAATGAAAGTGTCATTCTAAAAAATATCTGCAACCAAAATGAAAAGGTAAAAAAGGTGCCACCTAAAGACGGATCTTGGCTATCCGATGCAAAATAATTATTTAAAAATGGCGAAATGCAAACGAGATATTAGAAAAATCCCTCCTCATAGGATTAGCATTAACTCGTGAGTGCCTTCGCCAAGCGCAAAACGTTTTGATACATTTACAAATTCATTTTTTAGCAGAAAGATATAAAATTGGAAAGCCTGGCCATGGAAGTGATATGGAATTGAACTGTTTTTTCCAATTTTTGATCAATAAATTACCTATTGAGTTATAAGCGATTTTGATCACGTGAGTAATACGATTTTCGCCCTTCACGGACTGGTTTTTCTGCTTTCTTCGGGAACATCGGTTCAAAACATAAACTTTGACACTAATTTCTGAAAGATCTGTTGCGTTTGCAAAAAAACCGGAAAAAAATAGCTCGATTAAGGGTGTTCTTAAATCCAAAAGGGCAACTTTCTGACATAAGTTTAAATTTATTTTTGTTCGAGAATGCATGAAACTAGCTGGTGTTGTTGTTCAGAAACTATTTAATCGAGCTGTTTTTTCCATTTTTTTTGTAAATGCAATAGATATTTCAGAAAATAATGTCAAAGTAGACGTTTTGAACCGAATTTCCGCGCGAAAGTAGAATATTTACTCAAGAGCGGGCGAAAAACGTGTTTGTCACGTGATCAAAATCGCTTATAATTCAATAGGTAATTGATTGATCAAAAAATGGAAAAAACGGTTCAATTCCAAATCGCTTCTATGGCCAGGCTTTCCAATGTTATATCTTTCCGTTAAAAAATGAATTTGTAAATGTGTCAAAACATTTTGCGCTTGTTGAGCAGTGCAGTTAAGAACAGCCCTAAACAACATCTGCAGTAAAATATGCATAGGAAGCAGGGTTTGCAAAAACCCGGGTTTTTTTTTAAAAACCCAACCCACATGGGTTTTTTCGGGTTTTTTCATGAAAAACCCAATTTTCCCCGGGGAAAATCGGGTTTTTTCAAAAGTACAATATATGCGATTACGTTATTGTATACTATATTATTTATATATTATATATACAATACATAAAAAAATATATTGTTCCCTTATATGCAATATAATTGTAATGCTATTTTACAAGTTATAAATTGTATAAATTATATGAATTTAAATCAATTAAGTGTCAGTGTTTCTCACAAATTAGTTTTAAATATAATAGAAGATATAAAGTTGTTAATTTGCTTTGTTACTAGCAGCACCACCTTTTGGGCAATATACACCAAAAACTAATCAGCATCAGTTTACATCGAGGTCTAACTGAATCTAAAGTTTTGTGAAATTCTATGCATTAGTTCTTGAGATAGAGCAAGAGAGAGCACCCACAAAATTTTTGTCACATACAGACAGATGTTTTCTAAAACTCATCAAATCATCTTCAGGAGCTTTTTAAAATGTATAAATCCGTCATAAACTGGAAGTCGAAATTTTTCACAAATTAAATACCTTCTTCTTGTAAAGATAGAAGAAAGTAAAAATACATATATTTGATTTTCATGAATATAATTCATTTAGATTTTTTATATAAAGACATTCTTATGATATGCCTTTACGTATAATTATGTACTATGTATGTTGCCTACTATGTTCTATGTTAGTTAAGTATTTCAGTGTGCTAAAATACATTTTTATTTTACCTCGGTTGTTTATCTAATGGCTTTTATACATTTTTTTTTTTTTTTCAAAATTAACTGAAATGACTTAAATTCATTAAATGTATATGTTGTTTAAAATTTTAAATATTTCTGAAAATTGAAAAAACCCACATTATGGGTTTTTCAGCGGGCTTTTTCAAGTGGGCCCATTCTGAAAAAACCCAGTGGGTTTTTTCGAACTGGGCCCAGCTTTGCGAACCCTGATAGAAAGTGACTATCGCTGAATAATACACAAATCCAAAAAGAGGGATTTCGTCATTCAAGAAACTGAACAAAAAAAATTGGCTATCTCCTGATTCATATGCCTTCATTTGTTTGTAATATTAATATAGATACTTAAAATTAAATTTAGTTTATAATAGCTCCATGTTTTATGAGAAATTATTCATTTATATTTTTTCAAAATAGCACGTATTTTAATTACATTTTTTTTAAAAGTTTTTATGAGAAAAGGGGAACAAAAAGATATAATTGCTATTTTTCAACTATTTCCCCTTTACTTTCTACATAAATGGAGTAATTTAGTTGCCAAAATTAAACAAATGGTGCTAAAAACCACAAAAAATTGATGTCTCAAAAATAAATGGTGATGCAGTTTTCAAACAAATTGCATTTAAAAGTACTTTTTCCCCCCAATACGACGGTATAAAAATTGAAAATGTGCGATGCTTAGAAGTCTAAGAAATTGCAGTACAGATTATTCCGTACAATTATACATCTGCTTTGTTTTATGGCTGACTCATACAACGTAATGTTATTTTTTGGAGACGACACATTAATAGGTGGGAGAAAGAAATAACATACCGAGGGCTAATAAATAAATAAATAAAACTTCATTTTCTGTTATTTACTGTTAATTTATCTTGATTTCATATGAATTTTAAATTTTGTTTAAATAAAAGTATATTAGACGCTATTTGATTTAATGTACACATAATGTAAATATAATGACAGTTTTTAGAAACAACTTGCATTACATCTTTTCATCTAGAGAAAGTAACCAAATTAAAAAAAATAAAATAAAATAAAAAAATAATTCTTCGAACTATTCATTTGTATGTTATTCAAATATATTGAAATATCTCGAACCATTATATTTAGCACAATGAAGAAAAACTAAATAATTCACTCATTTACTCTTTTTTTTTTTATTATTATTGAATGAAGTAATATGAGAAAAGCTTGTTTGATTTGCATGAAAATGCCACTTTCAGAAATTTATTATTCAAAAAATAAAATCCTTTTCAGGATAATTAAGTGCATACACATAATTGTTAGGAATTATGCACAATTTTCTGCACAAAATGGGACATCCAGCTAAAGATTTATTGCTAAGCATTATAAATTCATCACCCTCTTTTCTAACAAATATTTACACACACCCTAGCTAAGTGCGATCTGAATCATTTATATTCCCTCAGCCGCCTGAAAATTAGCTTCCTAGCAGGACACAGAAATAGAGTTGACAGTCATTTTTTCTCTACTTTCTGACAGCGCCATATTGTCGCACCATCGGCTGCTGCTTCTATTGGTTGCATTTCTCCATGTGATCTTCGACGAGACGTCGGAAAGAGGCGGAGTTTCACTGCGGTCATTTGGACCTCCCATTGGATACAATGTGACGAAACAAAAAGCGACCTGGCGAGTTTTAGAGACTCTTTAAAAATAATATATATATAAAAAAAAGTTGATATGAGAAGTCGAAAATTGGGGCCGGACGTCATAAGCATTAATCAGATGCATAGGAGGACCTTTGTTTGGATCAACATTATAATAAAGATTCCCCCCCCCCCCCTCAAGGGATATCTAAGTGTCAAGATTTTCCTCCTTTCTAATCACAGCCATGTAGCAAAGTGAATGAACTGCTGCAGACTTGTGACCTTTTTCCCAGGTGGTCCTTTGGATCGAGTACTTTATCGATAAGATATTCAAATGGCTAATAGATTCGAAAAAGAGTGATGAGTTGAGTAGTTTTTGTAAGAAAGAAGAAGGTAAATTTAGTAAGATCTAGGGAAGAGGAAGTTACTTAAAAACAACAACAACAAGCCAACAATAGTAAATAATAACTATCAAATTTTCCATTTCTGTTTTTTTTTTTTTTTTTTTACCTCGTGTTTCTCATCGCTTTTGAGAAGATTTGTTCATTTCTTTTCAAAAACTTCAAAAGAAATACACACACACACAGATTTTTATAGCATCAGGGCTATGAGAAGGGGTAAGCGATAGGTACGCTAGCGCCGGAGGCCAGAATTTAGATAGACCCGAAATTACAAAAGAATTTTTTAAAGAATTTTTTAGAAATTACTTGTGAGAAAAATATTTACCATTTCGCTTCTCTGAGAGCTTGTAAAATTCTTCTGAAATAGCTTATATTACGTTTTTATGTCATATGATATACCTTTCTGCTTTTATGAATGTAATTGATATTCTGTTCATTCATCTCAAATTCTCAGTTATGTTTTGAAAGAAAAAAGATGTCACTCCAATGATCTGTGAAACAATTCACCAAAAGCCAAAAGCGGAAAAAACTGAAATACTGTTGGAAGAATACTTTCATGTGAGTGTGTGTGTAGGGGTAGAAGAGAGCGAAAACATTATTGTTTTATCTAAGCTCTGCCCTTGCTTCATACGGTATTGTATAACAGTTACAGAAATAAGGACAAAAGTATAATCTACTTGCGCTGGACCCCATGAATCCTAATGTCATTATACAGACTTAAGACTAGTGTTGACAGGTTTACTCTGAAAAAAAAAAAGAAAAGAAAACAAAAAAAGCGGGACAGGGGCTTCAAAATTAGGGCATAAACTTTAATAAATTTGATGTAAACGAAATCCTGTCTTAAAGATAAACAATTCGTGGTTCCTACGGAAGGAACCTTACATAATTATACCTGACAAGACGAAAACCTGTCAAAAACGGAAATAATCTCCAGTAACTAGATTCCGTCTTTATAGGTTTCGTTATGCTAAATAAACACAGTAATCTCATGCAGTAAAATCTGTGAAAGTGAAATCGGCAAAGGCCGAAAGCGTAAAAAGATTCCGTTTTAGAGATGTTTCCGATTGAGCAGTTGAAATTGTATTGTATAATTGTTACACTGTTATTGTAAAATCTGAGTTGCTTATGAAATTAAATGCAGACTAAAATTTATAAAATAATTCCACGCAAAAGTGGAATATATGAGTGTAAAAAAATAATAATCTTAAATCAATACACATCATACGGTATTTGAAAACTCAACACACCAATAAAAATTTTAGAATTTATCAATGAGAAAATAAGAGCCAGCTGGATTTCAATCACGACAAATAAATAAATAAATAAAACGTCGCAATTTTGTTTCGAAATTAAAATTACAAGTCGTGGAATAAATCTCCAAAGCAACACATGACGTAGTAACAATCCATTTTCAGCAATTGCTGTTTATATATACGATAATACATGAAAATTCTTTTGTGCAGCCTTGTATATAATCTATGGAATTTATTCCACACCAGAATACACTAAAAATTAAATAAGTTTTAAAATCTATACCAAATTCCCAGTAATTATTTATTACTAGGGGATCTAACCCGGACCTCTCGGGTTACAGAATATAAGGCAAAACCCACTGTTAAAAAATTTTCTGTGAAATTACGGAGAATCTATGGGTAATCCATTATCTTAAGTGTTATGGAAAATTACAGAGATTAGAAAAACCGAGATTCTGTTAAATGACAGAGAAGGTATTCGGTAAATTTACAATAGACTCTGTAAATTAACATCGTCAAAAATATACAAGACTCTGTAAATTTATTTTTCATGATAATAATTTAATTTTGTTTTCAAAAGTAGTAAATCGCTCTATCTTACGCGAGCTTGAAATAATTTGAATTTTTAGAGAAATTTGAACTGCTGTATCATTTAATTTTTGCACACTTTGTTTCTAGCCGTCCTGGGGTTTAAACCCGAGACTATTGACAGTGGAAGAACACCATACTGACTAAGCTACAGGAGCTGTTGCTATTGAGTACAAAGTGTGTCTTTTATGATTCAGCAAGGAAAAATCTATTGTGTTTTTCAAAGATTTCGCTTCAAATATATTCGTTAGAAAATTCGTAAACGGTTTATTTTAAACCGATGCATAATATTTTTATGTATTGTTATTATTACCTATTATTTTTTTAATCATTTTTTTAATTTTAACTAGTTTCAGTAATAAATAAAAAACTTTAATTGATTTTTTTTAATAAAAAAATTTGAATCTAATTCACTTTTTACAACAATAAAGTTTTAGAGAATTTTTCGAAATTGTCGCATACTATTTATTTTTTAATGCGCTAATATTTTTTAAAAGAATTTTTTAGTAAGAAATAAGAGAAAAATAAACAGAAAAAAATATAATTTATTATTTAAAAGTGATTTTTTGCGTTTTCATTATTTTATGTAATATGTTTTTAGAAGATTAATATATTTTTTTATAACACATTTACCGATGAAATAATAATAATAATAATAATAATAATAATATTAATAGCATAATAATAATAATAACAGCTTTGAAATAATACTACGCAATTTACTTTTAATATTACCAAGTGCATATGGTGAAGGAAACAACTGCAAAGTTGCCGTTAAAAATCCGCACTAACTCCGAGGAGATGATTTTCCCCTTTCTAAATTATTCTAAGTTAAAAAAAAAAAAAAATTAACACTAAATTTTCTTCTTTAATATTTCTAATAAAGTTGCAGAAGAATTTTAAAAGTGTGTATTTTAAATTACAAGTTTTGACAAAGATAAAAATATCTTTAAATAAAGACATGGAAATCCCTACAGGGAATTATAATATAAGATAAGGGGTTTGTAAAATTATGACCGAGAAACTCAATCGAATGCATTTAACCCAGACATAGTGTAGTTTTACAGAGAGTCTCATTTTTAGGTGCGTTCGTAATTATATAAATACGAAGCACCTATAGTCGTCGTTCAGTCCGCCCGTCTGTCTGTCTGTCCGTCCGCATATAACAGAGCAAAAACTATCCAACCGAATGGTCTGAAATTTTAAATAATTAATTGTTGCAAAATTTTGTCGAATGATTTCAAATTTTATGAAAATCGTATATATAGTTTAATGACAGGGATAGTCAAAAGTCTTCCGTTACATTACGGCCAATGGGAAAAAATTATTGCAAGTGCATTTTAATGATGTTACAGCCTTCCGAATGGTCTGAAATTTTAAATACATAATTGTTGCAAAATTTTGTCGAGTAATTTCAAATTTTATGAAAATCGTATATATAGTTTAATGACAGGGACAGTCAAAAGTTTTCCGTTACATTACGGCCAATGAGAAAAAATTATTGCACGTGCATTTTAACGATGTTACAGCCTCTCGAACAGAATGAAATTGATATGCACTTATGAAGTGCACTAAAATATACATTCAGTGCAACATACGGTGAAAAAAATATTGATTAAACTAGTTGTAGTACGAACGCACCACATTTGCCACGTTTGACGAGCAATTTCCAACTTGTTTTTTCTGTGTTTTTACAGAAATTTTTAACATTTTTCTATCAACATTATTAATTTTTTTTTTTTTTTTTTTCAAGAGAAAAGAAATAAATACATTATTGAAATACGAGTAGTGTGTACATGATATGTTTACAAAGTTGTCTTTGAAAATGCATTTATAAAGTCCACAATTGGTAATTTTAAATCGGCATTTCTTCATTTTTATATTCATAGAAAATTGAAAGGATTTACTTTTTAGAAATTCTAGCTGAACTTTCAAGGGAAAACGCCAGGCCATGTTGAATAAAAATATTCCCCTCCCTATATGCAATCTCACTTGACACTTTTTGTTATAAAACAATTTAGGTTAAAAAAATGTGCAAATAAGAACAACTTTCTGTACAAAATGTTGAAAAATTAACAGCAATAATAATAATGATAATAATAAATTACTAATTATAAGCGATTATATATTAAGAGGGCAATTGCCGTTGTTATATTTGTTTATTTAATTATTTTTTGACAAAAATATTTCATGTGTGCTCATTTATTTTTATTCAAAATTGTGAAATTGCGTCTTTTTTTTTTAAACTACCCCACCAACAGCACCAAAAAGCATTTTTATTTGAAAAGTGTCAATTTTGCATTCAAATAAAATTTTGAAATTTATTAAAAGCAATACTTTCATATGAGTTAATAGCAAAAGAAATCGCCAAAGATTTCGTTACTTGCAGCAGTCCGTTTTTATTCTGATCATGACTGTTAAATTTCTTTTTTATTATTTCTATTATTTTACTTTACTGATGAAGTTTTAACTTCGTTATTGAATATCAGCCGTAAACAAATGCTGAACTATTTATAGTTAACCTGAGTGTAAACGAATTTATCTTTCATAATTGTCTGCATGCAATAAAGATAGATTAAAAAAAAATCACGCTTGAAAATTAATTAAAAACGATAAAAAATGAGTAAATTGCTGTACAATTTTCAAACAAATTGCAATGTAGTTTTGAAACAAATTGCATTTGTAAGTACATTTTTTTTTCTCCGTTCGACGGTAATAAAAATTGAAAATGTGCCATGTTTAGAAGTTTAAAATATTCCAGTAAAAGGGGGAAAGGTAAAAGGGGATTTCCGAAGCGTAGCTCCAAGCGAAATTTAATCGTCTGCTGTTGATAACACTAAAATGACGCCAGCGTTACGGACGGACGCTTCTGTCTTTTATAATATAGACAGCCAGTCGTGTAATCGAATTCTTTAGTGCAAAGTCTCTGTAAATGAATCGTAAATTCTAAATGTTTTTATTATGCAAACTTGAGCATATGGATATTATTTGGTATTTAAATGTCTTATGTATAATTATTTAATTTAAATTGAGATAAACATGTGTTACATATATACTTCTATAAATTTAAGTCAAGTTACTCGTAATAAGGTAGCAGGAGGGAAAGTGAAAAGAAAAAAAGGAAGAAAAAGAAGTAAAACGTAAATTTAAATGATTTTGGATTTTTAGAAAGTTTCTTACTAATATTTTTCTCAAATACGACAGTGTGCGAATTTCTGAATATTCTCTCTAAGTCCACTAATCCCCGGAAGATATCTGAACTTTCGATAGGTCACAATCTATCCTATAGACTCCACAGCTGTGACAGAAGCCCTTAGCCGAGATGTCCTTCGGAAACTAGATGAGCGATCGCTGGTCAGTAATCAATTTCAGTGCCAGGACAGGCTGTTAAAGCACTCTTAATTCGCAAGTCGCTAAGTTATTCCTGTGATCAGCCGACTTTAACTTTGAAACATATGGTCCCCGGAAGCGTGGGAAAATAGGGTGTAGCCCACCTGAAATCACACGAGCGAGTCAGAAATAGTGAGAACAGGGATTGGCTGAACCCCCGACGCCCAAGAGAGACAATTTTAGAACTTAGAAGGAAGTCCTTAATTAGTAGTCAGTTAATGACATGAAGGCAAGATAGCAAGTTAGACTTGCAGGTTTTCGTCGAGTTTTTTACGGAGAAATAGATTCTCCGGGTTTCATTAATCCTCTCACCCTGAGAGCAGCGAGCAAACCGGGTCTGCGGTCCACACGTTCTTTTGTGAACAACTAGCCTCCTGACAAACAAAAGGTACTGCGGTTAGACCGAGAGTACGGTGCATTTCATTTACAACGGGAGATTAGATCTCCCAGCCGAGACGACATTTTCACCGTAGATCATCGAGGATCGAATAGACTAAGTGGTCTGATTGAACAGTCTCCTAACGAACAATATTTGAACTCTGTTTTAAGGCTGCCACCTTCAACCTAATACTTTCTCAAATTTGTACGCAAACAATTATTGTTGCGTAGGAGTATTCAAGAACAACTCAAATCACGAGAATTTTTTATTGTTGTAACGGAGCCGATGTTGTAAGGTGGTGTGGTAGCGGGCAACTTTAACGGCCTGGTCTTATCAATATCGAAAAAATATTTTATTGCATTTCAAACAATTAAATAATATTCCTTGATTAAATAATTCATAATTACAACGTTTTTCATATAAGGGTTCGAGTCCAGCTGTCAATAATATATTTATAGAATCAAGTCCAGTCCTCGAATAATAGATCACTTTCAGTGTAGTCAGTCTCTTATTTATTCAATGTCCACTATTTTCGAAGATAGAGTTCGCGATGCTCGACAGGAATGTCGCACTTTTGTAGGTGTTTAACCGAGATTTAGGAACCTCCGATCTTCAACTCCGTGATGGAGATATCTTAACAGCCACACCTGGCTTTCGCTTTTCTGTGTTTCGGAGTATGTCCCGAAGCCGTCGACCCGTGAGAGATTTCCACTCTGCACGGCCAGAAACACCTTGAAGTCTCAACTTCAACAGAAGGGAAAAATTAAGCTCCCGAGAATGTTCTTGCATCCTCTTTTATCAGTTTCGTTTTTCCGTCCAGGACCAAAGCCACTCCCATTAGCCACTCACCATCCGTGGCCCATGATCTCATAGACCAGCCCTTTCTCTATAGGCTGCAATCAGGAACCTTCGCGTCCGGTTTCATCTCTGGTTTCACTTTCTACTTCCCCACGGGAACGAGATCCTCGTGAACATCAAAAGAACATTTCTCTCGCTAGATAAAAGAGTTCCTTTCACCCTAATGTCATCTGCGAAGATTGATGGAAATTGAAGTATTTGTTTCATCTCTAGCGACATTTTCTAGGACTCTGAAGAAATTTGGAGACTAGGTGAAAATACATTAGCTTCCCTATGCTGGCTTTTGCCTTGTAAATTGAGAGTTCCAATGTGAGATATCGTCGAATTCTCACAACACCCCTCCCTCAAATCATATTTCGGCTACCAGACGTAATATGCTGTAAGGGAAGTGGTTAGCTCATACATTTCGAGTGGCCCATATTTAATTATATCAATTCCTAAAAAAAACCTTTTCCTGCATTTTACACTTAGCTTGCAAATGCTGGACACATTTGGTTACGAAATTTCCCTTTAACAGACAAAACACATTTATATTTTACACGGTTACATTTACACATAATAAAATGAATATTAATATATACATATATTTAAGTTGAGTTTGACTCACGCAATCCTCTACTAAATCCTTAACTGCTAAAACATGTCACTTGAAAGTTTATCTCTGAATTTAGCATAGTGTTTGGGCCGCGAAACTTTACGTGTCAAAATGTTTCTATTCTCCACGCTTTTTTCATTAGGTTTCGGTATGTTTACTCTATTGACTTGAGACTTTTCGCGTCTACTCGAGACGTTCGAGAACAGATTAGTTGCGGAACTTTTATAACCGATTCTCCCTCCATTCATTCTTCTCGTACCCCTTTCATACGACTTATGTCTGGTGGAACCTAATCCTGAGTCTCCTGACACTGAGTTTCCTTTTAACGCATCTTTATCGCGCCTAGATTTCCCGTTGTTCCTGGTCTGCACAATTCTTACCGGCTTATCTCTTTGATCGCCCGTTAAAGCTATACCTATACTGGAGTGTTGGACTTCTCGAAATCCCCACAATTACAACGTGTCTTCTTTATTTTTGACCTTGTTACAGCTTCTCTTAACAAGTCGTCCGCATCTTGTTCTCTTTTAAGCCTTTCTCTCCCAACCTTGCTTAATCCAGCGCTTAAATTCCCCTCTCGATCGGGTAACAAAAAGTCCCCTCCGTCTACTTTAAAATTCCCATTCATCTTCCTTAACCAATGTTCATTCTCGCTAGATTTTCCTCCCGTATTCACGTCAATCATTTTTGACCGGGTTTTTTTCTTTTTCGACTCGTTCCCTTGCGTCGGATCGGACCGCTGTTGTTTCAGTTTCGGATTGGCATCACTTACGGTTTTTCCGGCGTCTAAAGTCTCAGCCTTTCCCTTCTTAATTTTATCGATTAATTTTTGAGTTTCGTTTCCTAATATATAATACGACAAGTCTGATTTATTCTCTGCTACTATGGCCCTCGTTTTTATATTCCCCACTCCTTCAATTTCTAAGACAACGTGGGCGGTCGGTAAACGAAGCGTATTGTTCGTCCACGGTTGCCTAACCCGTACAGCACCACCGTCTAACTGATTGGGCTTAATTAATTGACTAGGGGTCACATCAAAGCTAGTTCCGGAATCTCTTAACGTCGTGCATTCCTTTCCGTTAATTAGAGCACGGCTAAGATATGGTTTGAAACTTTCCTCAAAATTCGTACCTACGCAAATGTGATGAACGCTAGTAATAGGTTCTAAGTTCCTTTTGTTTTCCGGACAGTTGGCTTTTAAATGCCCAATTTTGGAGCAAATAAACCACTTATTCAATTTTTATGTTCGAAGATCCTTTCTCTTTCGTTTTCCGTGTTATTCTCTCTCCAATTCGTTTTGGTTTCCGAATGCCAATCTCTCATTTCGTCTTCATTTTCCGTTTTTTCCATTCTCCTATCTCGCGAATTTCCTTCAAATTTTGGTTTCGTATTGAACGATTTTTTGACACTCCTTTTATCGCCTCATATTCGTCTAGTGCCGTAGCGAGCACCAAGGGGTCTTTATATTTCGCCCACGAATCAATAAAATGTTCTTTTAATTCGACCGGCGCGCGTCCTTTGATCTGATCAGTGATCAACAAGTCTTTTAATTCAGAAAATTGCGTGATCCCCAAACCGTTAATCCATCCTTCAAGAAAACTATTCAATTCGAATATGAGATCTCTCCACGGCTTTCCTGGATTACGTGTATGTTTATTCAATTTTTGATGGTACGCTTCCGCACTCAGCCTGTACCGGGCTAATAAAAGCGATTTAACATGTTCGAAATTGTCAATTTTTTGAGCTGGTTCGCGTAAGATTAATTCTGCAATTTCCACCGGCAATAATGCTAACAAGTGTGTGACGTATTCATCTTGCTCTATTCCGGACCTATTCGCCTGTCGCTCGAACAAATTCAGGAATAATGTTATGTCGGATCGTTCAGGATCAAAACGATGCATAATAGTTTTAAGAGGTAATTTAACGGATCTTTCGGAAACGCTGCTTACCGTAGAATTTCGCCTTTCTGAACTCTGCGTTAATTTTAGCTGTTCTAAAGTAAACGCCCTTTCCTTATCTTTCTCTCTCTCTTCCCCAACTCTCTCTTCTCTCTCTCTCTTTCCTCTCTCTCTTTTTTCCCCCTCTCTTTCTCTTTTTCTGCCGCGATGCGTGCTTCCCTATCCTTTACGATGTACCCTGCCTGTACTAACGTCAGTTCCTCGTCGTATTTTTCTGCTGCTTCAATTTTTTCGATTATCATTGCCATATTGTCTTGTTCATCTATTTCCACCCCTAAAACTTCCGCGAGATTCTGTTGAAGAAATTTGGAGGCTAGGTGAAAATACATTAGCTACCCTATGCTGGCTTTTGCCTTGTAAATTGAGAGTTCCAATGTGAGATATCGTCGAATTCTCACATTGTCATTTCAAATTAATAAATTTCATTTTTATTCTTCATCAATCGAGCTATAATCTGAATTACTCCCCTCCGAAACAAGCCTTAACCCGCTCGCTACCACGTTTCCGAAGTTCGCACAACAGAAAAAATGAATGGATACGATATGGAAAATTAATTAATAAAGGAACTTACATTTTTTGCAATGTTTGTAAGTCATCGCTTGTTTGCTCCATCCAAATGCAAAAATAATAATTTTAATAATGTTTGTAATAATAATAATTTTCAATTATGTTTATGATAATAATAATTTTTAATAATGTTTATAATAATATTAATTTTCAATAATGTTTATAATAACAATAATTTTCAGCAATGTTTATAAGAATATTCATTTTCAATAATACTTTTAATAAAAGAAAAAAATTTAAGTTTCATTTTGTAACGAGAGAAAGATGTGCAGGAAACAATAATATTAATTATTATTATTATTATTATTTTGACATTTTAAGAAATATATTAATACAACTTGGAATATATTCTCACGGATTGTTGACATAGATATTTTTATTTCCTTGAAAAATATAAGGAAATAATATAATTATCTGTGGTTTAATTTGTTTTCGAAGAATGTTTATTCAATAGATATAAAAAATACAGGGTATATCCAAAAATGAAATGACTGATTTTGAAAATCAATAACTTGCAAATGGTGTGATTGCTGTTTAAAAAAAAAAAAAAAAAAAAAACTTGCAGGAGATTTATCTAAGATGTCAGGGTTTTTTTTTTAACTGCGATTTTCGGTTTTAGTTCGACATGGCAGTATAGATGGCGCTGTCAGCAATAGGCGCTTAAGCGAGGCTCGATTTTTTCATAGCCTCAGCATTGATGCGGAGGAAGGAGGTTAAATATATGAAGTGAATACCTAAGAATAAGTTTTCATTGGTGACTGACTCTCACTTCCTATATTTAACACTTTTCTTTCGTATCAATAGAGAGGCCAAAAAATCGGCCTCGATTTAGTGCCTATTGCTTGCAGCGCCATCTATAGCTGCTATTTTGAAATGAGATCGGGAGTAACAGTAAAAAAACTCCTGACATCTTACATAACCCTCCTGCAATAATTTTTTAAATAGCTGCCACCATTTGCAAGTTATTGAATTTTAAAATCAGTCAGTCCATTTTAAGACACCCGGTATGAATTTTATCGCAACTAAAATTATACAATAATATTTTTTAAATGAAATCTTTTATCTAAGGTAGATGTCATTTTTCATATAGGTTGTGCATCAACCATCTTTTGAACCATTTCAAGAGTCCGACCATCCGAAAACAGCTCATATGCTTTAATATTACGTGTTATGATTTAAGATGTACTTCAGAATTTTATAGGTCTTCATCATTATTAGTCTGGTGCAAACGTATGAATTTCTAGGATCAGCTTCGAGATTAAATTATACTAACAAAAGTATTTATTCTACAGTTGATTCCGGCGTTGATGAGTCTAAACGCCTTCTTACTGCAAATATAAAAAAATATAACTGCTATAAAAAAATATTTACCCCAGCTAATATGCATTTCTTTCAATTGGTAAAGTGATCCAGCCAGGTCTCAAAAGACCTTTTATATGTGAACAGTTCAGCCGGCTCAACAGTTTTATAAGATCACAAATGAATTTGTGCCTATTTTGCAATGAACAAATTTCTGCACAGTTTGTTATATTATTTTGAAGTATGATTAACTCGATGATTCACAACTTACAGATTTGAAAAAATTGTGCAACACCGACTGTTTAGGAAAAATGAATTGTTTATGAGAAAGAAGTGATTCCGTTCACTACAAATGAATGGATTTGTTGTCAAATTATCACAAACGTGCATTATTATTATTATTATTATTATTGTTGTTGTTGTTGTTGTTATTGCACGTACTTTAATAAATAATTAAACATGCACGAACTTTTAATAACATAATTAAATATTGCATAGATTAGTCTCTCATAGACTGTCGTTGCATTTTTAAAAATACTGGAAAGAGTGGAGGAAGGGGAAATTATTTGTTAAGGGAAAAGGAAAATGTAAGTATACTTTTCTAGCACTATCATATTTTAACAATATTTTCAAATTCATATTTGTTATTTGATCACGCGTTCAATAAATCACTTTGATGAAAGTGATTTATTCACTTTCCCCCGATTTCACTTTTTACGTGAAGCCCCCATCCCTCACACCCCCACAATAAATAAATAAATAAAATTTGTACTGGTATTTCGATTGCATGTACAATTTCTGCAGTTACATAGTTTTTTTCTTTGTTTTTCCCCAGTGTGGCAAACTTGTGTAATCCTTAAAAATGCAATTCTAATTACTCAAAAATGCAGACGATGACTATCAAAAATTTTTAGGACCGATGATTCTCAAACTATTAAGATATACCCACTAAGCATAGCACATTTAGAAAGAAAAATATTCTGGTATCTATCGTCATTCATTCATTCATGGGTGTCCTAGTTTCATCGTTAAAGATAGAAGAACCTGCCAGAAAAAAAAGCCAGATTTAAGCAGTATTTCGAGAATTTCGAATAAAATTAAAATGTTGCCAGTCAATCTTCTTCATCTAGCAATGCCTGGCACATTGCAACTGGAATATGATGGATGAATGTGATGCCAACTGTTTTATTTGTCGATGGGTATTATATAAAGCTTCAGATTTTTGGTAGGAAAGACAGATTACTCATGCTTGATTGTAAGTGGAGTAGAAGGAAACTAAAATATATTGATCTGAACAAGACAGCTGTTCGAAATAATACTGTTTCCAAACCAGTCGTAGGAAAACTTAGTGATACCTGCAGTTTTTTTTTTCTTTTTTACACTATTGAAAGGTCACATGATAAATTGAATTTATGAAAATTTACCTTAGAAAGCAAACACAGTATAAATAAGAATAGAAATTATTTAAATTATTATTACAGTTAAACTATTATTTATCACATAGTTCTTCTTAAAAAATTCGTAACGTAGAAATTTCGTAAAATGAATTTCGTAAATTGAAATTCAATCATATCTTATCCAAAGTACAAAATTTGCACACCGTTCTTAGATTTTTTAGGTGCGTTCGTAATTATATAAATACGTGCACCTATAGTCGCCGTCTGGTCCGTCCGTCTGTCTGTTTAGGGGGTATTCCGATCTAAACTGCTTATTTTCTGATTCATTTTTAAATCCATTTTTGCTCTCAAACGCATCAAACTGGGAAATTCTCTTATTTAGAAACTACATAATGTGCCGTGCTTCTCGATTTTTTGATAAATGCAGAAAATACTGTATTAAACGCTGTCAAAGTTGGCGTTTTGAACCGAATTTTCCGAAGCGGGCGATCTGGGAATGAAAAAAATGGTCATACTGAGAAAATAATTGTTTAAAAATGAAATTCTAATTAATTGAGCTGAAAATGAAATCACACGGCATGTTAAACATGTCTTCAAAAATCATCCCCAGCAAGTTTAATGTTTTTACGTTTAAATATGAGTCTGAAAATGTCTCAGAAAATTTCGAGCTGTTGAGGGCGGAAAAACATTTTCTCGAATACACCCTTAATACATAGAATCGTTGCAGAATTTTGTCGAGTCATTTCAAATTTTAGGAAAATTGAATCAAAACGTAACAAGTTGGAAATTGCACGTCAAACATGGCAAACGAAGTGCGTTCGTACTATAACTAGTTTTATAAATATTTTTTGCACTGGATATTGTACTGAATGTATATTTTAGTGCACTTCATAAGTGCATATCAATTTCATTCTGTTCGAAAGGCTGTAACATCATTAAAATGCGCTTGAAATAACTTTTTCTCATTGGCCATAATGTAAAGGAAAAATTTTGACTGTCCCTGTCATTAAACTATACATCCGATTGTCATAAAATCTGAAATGACGCGAAAAAATTTTGCAACAATTATATATTTAAAATTTCAGACCATTCGGTTGAGTAGTTTTTGCTCTATTACATACGGACGGACGGACAGGCAGATAGACAGACGGACCGAGCGACGTCTATAGGTGCTACATAACTACATAATTATGAAGTCACCTAAAAAGATATTAATAAAAGTTTTCTTCTTTATATTAAATCTTATCATACGTAATTAATTCCATGATATCCCATCATAGATGGTTCTAGCTTATCATGGTGATTACGTCCTATTTAACATGGAGTCTTATTATTTCCGTATTATTGAATTTAATGTATAGAATAGTAACAAATTTTGTATTCATGCATTTTTGCATAACAGTGCAACAGCTAATGCATCAAGATCTGAATATTTGTAAAACTAGTTATAGTACGAACGCACCTCATTTGCCACGTTTGACGTACAATTTCCGACTTGTTCTTTCAACTATTGTATTTTAAAGTGATAATTTTTGCTAATTTCTACATTATTTATGTATACTATTTATTATTATTATTAAGGATACTCGGTTACGATTTATTTTACGAAAAAGGACGAAAATGTCAATGTTCTGACCTTTTGATTAAAATAAATTTATACATCCATAGTACATTTCCAAGAGGTGCCATAAAGATCAGACAAATATAAAAGTATGCGAAAAAAGCTTTTTATTGCAGCCATTTCCCATTAAAAGATTTAGAGTTGCAATCTTTAAAGTCATTTTTCTCAGATTATGTTTGTTTTTTCAAAATGTCAGTCTGCTCAAAGTAAGAAAACTTCTACTTTTATTTTTCAATTAACTAGTTATTTTTTATGAATGACCTTTGAGATGCATTCATAAAAATAAGGATGTGTTTTTCAGTAATGTAAGTATTTATTTATTTATTTTTTTTTTTTTACATTTTTACATATATCCTGACATTTTAAGTTTTTTTTTTGTTAAACTAACTTTTTGGAAATCTGGTCCTCACACTCATAGAGTATACCGGTAAAAAAAAAAAAAAAAAAAGGGTGCAAAACCAAAATGTTTCGAAAAGTTCAAAATTTCGAGAGAAGTGTTGTTTACAATTTTCTTAAAATTCGTTTATTTTTTATTTTATTTTATTCATTATTATTTTTTTTACAACAATAATTCCATTTCTTTTAATTCGTAATAATCTTACTTTAAAATTCCATTTTTCTAAATTTACAGCATCATCAAGAATTACGGTAATCTATATTTTTTGTCTTTGAAAACAATTTTAAAAAACTGAATTTTGTTCATAAAATTGTTCACATTTTTGGAAATACTCCTTAAGAATTGCAACTGACAACAAATAATTTTGAAAGGCTTTAATAAGTTTTCTTTTAGGTGATGTATTCAGGATAGACCCGATGCTCCTATTGTTTAATTATTTTAAGTGACAGCACTGAGGAATAATAATAAAAAAAAGGTCAAAGATTACTTTTTTTGTGATTGATCATGGAAAAATTTTGATTTTTAAATATTATAATTTTTTTACCAGCAACTGGGTTCCAATTGTAACAAAGTGCTTACATTTCCTTATTTTGCTTTGCATTTTTAAGAATTTTTACAAGTACTCTTCACAGGTTCATATTTTCCTTTCAGAGTAGAATGCATTTTTCAAATAATAAAATTTGCTTCTGATAGTTTAACTGATCCAGTGGTGTTAAAACTGCTTACTTGATATTTCCTTTAATGCAAGTAGATTTTGGAAGAAAAAAAAATACTTTTTTCAGCAGATGATAAATTTGGCATTGTTTAAAATCTAAACATAGTTTCATTTGCAGTATCTGTAATAATATCTGGTAGTATCGAAAGACTAGAAATACATTTAAATATTTAAATCAATAATTAAAATTACTTTTCAACTTTAATCTCAATTTAAATTAAATAATTGCTAAGTGAAACCTATTTTATAGCCTGAAAATTTTTAATAGAGATTTTCATTTAGTTTCTGATGAGATGAAATGCATTTTTTTTTAAAGGTTTTTTGTTACTTAATTTTTCTGTCTGTTTTATCTGGTTTCAAAGTCTTGTAAATTTTCAAATTGTTTGGTTTGTAAAAATTTGTTTTATCAAGCTATTTACTATAATTAAATTGTATATTTTCTTATAATTTACTGGCCTTCAGAATTGTGATTTCAATTTAGACAGCTGAAAAAAATATCTTTTCCATTAAAAATTAAGGTTTTAATGCTGGGTTATATAATTTTCCAGAATCCGTGATATATCTTGTGGATTTTTTTTTTTTTTAATAGAGCAAAAAGGGACCCAAATTGGGTTGTAGGATTGCTGGGTACAGCAATGTTCCGAATTGGAAAGTGTCTTTTTGTAACTCAAAATGGGTATAAAACACATCCATTTTAAGTTTATTGCAGATCCTAAATTGGAGTGCACAGTTTCCATTAAAGGGTGAAATTTTAACCCTTTTTGGGTATACTCTGGATTCTAAGTTAGGTTTCTTACAGAATCGAAATTGGAGATGTAAAAAATGGGTACCTATCCAAAATGGGTTAATCTTGTACCCATTTTGGATAAACTCTGAATTCCAATTTGGGTTCTGCTATAAACCTAAAATATACATTTTTTAAAGCCATTTTGGGTTGCAAACAGACACTTTCCAATTTAACATTGCTGTACTCAGCGATCTTACAACTCAATTTGGGTCATTTTTTGTTCTATTTTAGAATTTTTTTTTACAGTGCGGTAGGCGGGTCAGCACAGACAATCACCTCATCGAATTCACGGCTGAAATTCCAGAACTAGTTAAAACTCGATTCGTATATTAAAACGCAACTGTCTCCCAAGTCATATCTTGGTAGAAAACACCCGAAAACTCGATTTCAGCGGTTGACTCGTAGGTTTACCATTGTGTTTTCCTGCACCCAAAGAAATGAAACATGGAAGACTGGGAGCTGGAAAACACTATGGTAAACCTACGAGTCAACCGCTAAAATCAGGTTTTCAGGTGTTTTCCACCAAGATATGACTTGGGAGACCGGTTGTGTTTTAATATGCGAATCAAATTTCAACTAATTCTGGAATTTCAGCCGTGAACTCGATGAGGTGATTGTCTGTGCTGCCGCTTTCCGGTCTAAGAGGATTCTTTCTTCCAATTTCTCTCTCCAGTGTTAAACCTAATGAGAATGGAATACTTTCGTATTTGTAAAATTCCTCGTCAGAAAATTAACATTTTTTTTTATATACTCTTCTTGAGCGATGAGTTTTTCTTTTTTAGTTGACAAAATATCTTAAAAACATATGCTTAATTTTATATTTTATGTATCTTAGCGAAGCTGATCAGTTGCCAGGAATTATTTATATTACTGAAAGCATATGACTAACTCTAGACAGGTGAGCGCTGGAAACCCCATAGTATGTTTAGAAAAATGACGCATTATGATCCGAAACGGCGAAACTCAGAAATGGTACGGCGAATCCAGAAAACTACACGCTGGCGAAGCGTTATGATCAGTAGATCTATAAAAATCACTTTATTTTTCTTTATGATCCATATTTCAAGTTCGGAACTACATTTCAGAAGCGATTTATTTACTCAGATTAAAACAATATCTGAAATGATGGCTTAATAAAGCATTATCTTTTTTCAATTGTTATCAAATTTTAAATCCAATATAATTCAGTCAAAATAATCGATGTGATCTCTGCGTTCCATCCCATCCCTGACATTGTAAAAAGAGCCCGTATTCCCAAAAGTAATTTCATGGAAGACAGTGAAATACACGTTTATAACTTCCCTATTCCGATAGTTCCCCGGAACGAGATACACATGAATTCCTGAGATACTCGTTCGATCGTTGAGAGGGGAGGAAGTGGCGAATTATAACACATCAGAAGAGCGTCGAACTTATAGATAGTAAAATGATGCCCGTTTTATTTCCCGTTCTCAAGAATTGTTGTTTCTGCGTTTAACACATACCTAGAAAACACAAAACAATTGACTGAATCACACACATGGGTAGGCAAGTGAACTTCAAAACAGAATCTTAATTGATCTTTAACATAACAAAATGAAACGTAATAACTAACTGTAGTTTTTATATTGCTGACCAAATGTATAAAATGACAGCAGCACGATCTTAAAGCAAAATAAGCATTCCATTTTGTACTGATAGATTTATACAAGGGTAACACATAAATGTTTTAGACCGCAACAAAAGATATGTGCTACAGACATTTTTATTGATCATATATGTGAAGTTGAACTGTTTTGTGTCCGCAGATATTAATTTGTGGCTACAACTGCGATTTAGTTATCGTGGAATAAATTTTGAAAGAAAGGAAAACGAAGTTGCCGCGAGAACCTGATTGCACTTTAATTTTAAATAATTTTTACGCTGACCTAAATTCAGAAGAATGTCTTCAATGACTACAATTAGAATGCAAATGGAATTTCATCTCATGTCACACATTCATATGATTGATAGAATTTCTTAGAGGGCTAAATTCTAACCTGGGTGAAAAACACAAGAAACAGCTTTTTTAATTGTAGCCCCAGAAAATGTGTCGCTCATACGAAAAAGGTTAGGTAAAACGATGGAAGTCGCTGTTACCATCAAAATTATACAAAAGAAACTTAACATCGAATCAGGAGCGTTGCATAAAATTATTCAGAAATAACTCGAAAAGCATATGAAATAATTATTTTGTCGCTGTGTCTCTATAATTAAACCCACTCGAATATGACGTCCTATTAATAAGACAGGTATTTTCATTGTCTATTATTTGAAGCGTTCTGGAGAACAAGGTACATAGCCACACTTTCATAAAAATCTATCTGCACACTGTTAAAAAAAAATTCTGTGAAGTTACAGAGAATCTACGGGTAATCCAATATCTTAAGTCTTATGTAAAATTACAGAGATTAGGAAAATAGAGAATCTATTAAATAACAGAGAAGTTATACGGTAAATTTACAGTAGACTCTGTAAATTAGCATCGTTAAAAATGCATGACTTTGTAAATTTATTTTTAAGATAATAATTTAATTTAGTTTTCAAAATTAGTGAATCACTCAATTTTTAGTGAGCTTCAAAGGAGTTGAATTTTTCGAGTAAATTTGAGCTACTGCATCATTTAATATTTACGCAATTTGTTTCTAGTCTGCCTTACTGACTGAGCTATAGGAGCTGTTGTCATTGAGTACAAATTATGTCTTTTATGATTCAGCGGGGAAAAATCTATTGTACTTGTGCTTTTCAAAGATTTCGCTTCAGATATATTCGTTAGAAAATTCGTAAAAGGTTTATTTTATTTTAATCCAATACATAATACCTATTATATTTTTTAATCAATTTTAATTTTTTAACAAGTTTAAGTAATTAAAAAAATGAATCTAATTGATTTTTTACAACAATTATGTTTTAGAGAATTTTTCGAAATTGTCGCACACTATTTATTTTTTAATGTGCTAATACTTTTTAAAAGAATTTTTTAGTAAGAAATACGAGAAAAATAAACAGAATAAATGTAATTTATTATTTAAAAGTGATTTTTTACGTTTCATTGTTTTATTCATTTTGTATAATATGTTACTAGAAGATTAATATATTTTTTATGACTCGTCAATGAAATAATAATAATAATAGCATTGTAATAATAATAACAGCTTTTAAATAATACTACGCAATTTACTTTTAATATTGCCAAGCTTCTGATATATGGTGAAGGGAACAACTGCAAAGTGATTGTCGATAAAAGTCCCCACTAACTCCAAGAAGATGATTTATCTCTTTCTAAATTATTCTAAGTTTAAAAAAAAAACGATTTTTAACTAAATTTTCTTCTTTGAAATTGCTAGTAAAATTGAAAAAGGATTTTAAAAGTGTGTATTTTGAATTACAAGTTTTAACAAAGATAAAAATATATTTAAATAAAGACATGGAAATCCTTACAGGGAATTAGATATAAGATAAGGGAAATGTCTGTAAAATGGTGATCGAGAAACTCCATCGAATGCATTTAACCGAGAACTACTGTAAATTTACAGAGAGTCTCGCTTTTTTTTCTATGTTTTTACAGAAATTTTTAACAGTGTATGAGAACATTACAGTGCAGACTAAAAAACTGCATCGTCTTCGAAAAAATGGAAAAGTGTACAAATAATGTGTTTTACGTTGGTGTTTGGTGTAAAGACGATACTGTTACATTAGATTAATCTTGTAGTTTTAATTTGTCATACAAATTAGTTTCCCGAAATGCATAATTATGCTGAATAAGTTCTAAAAGAGAAAGATGCAATATTTTATAAAAACACGGTATAAAGTACATAACTGCAAATGCAGTAGTTAATAATAAATTTAACATAACTGAGTCAAGTTACTTGCATGTTGATGTGGTTATACGTAAAATGATCACTTTAATACATTTTAGATTCTCCGCGAGAGGCGATGACAACCTTGCAGGGATCCAGCATGGAAGAAATCAACTTCTGGATATAAATTGTGCCGATTTCATGGTACCAGACCATAATAATGCTTTTCGTGTTAGTTTAATCTTGGTAGCCTGTTTCTTTTAAGCAATTTTAGCACTCATTGTAAGCCAAAAATTTTGAATTGGATTAAGATCAGAACTATTCTCAGGCCAATCCATAGCTATAATACCATAATTTTTTTCGGGTAGGACTGCACCTAAAATGGTAAAATAGGTGGAAAATTACTTTATTAATTTATGTTATGTTGTGAAGATAAAAATTTGCAAATGACGTAATAAAATCATCTAAGAATAAATTATATTCTACTTAACAATTTCGCCGTATGACAGAGTACTAAGTCTTGTTCAAAAATGCACTTTCCTGCAGTTTAAAATTATTTTAAGTACACTGCAAATGAAAATGTCTGAAATTCAGACATTTAAGTGTCTGAAACGCAGTGTTCAATTTTCAGACGTTTTAAAATGTCTTAAAATTTTCAGACACTTCTTGCGTCTGAATTTTAGACACTTAAGTGTCTGAAACAAGAGTGTTCAATTTTAAGACGTTTTAAAGTGTCTTAAATTTTTCAGACACTTCTTACGTCTGAATTTCAGACATTTCAACTGTCTTAATTGCGGCCATCTTTGAGCCTTTTTTTTTTTTTTCTAGCCAATATGAAGCCATCTTTGACCACTTTTCTTTCTAAGCCATATACGCAGCCATGTTTGACCACATTGAATCATTTTTTATAAATGGGAATAATTTGTTACCATACAGCAGAGTTGATTGCAGCGTGGGAAAACTGGGATGCTTCTCTGCTCGCTAATTTTAGGGTACCCCAAATTGGGTATGAAATTTTCATAAAGCTGATATTTTAAATCAGTTTTGACCTTATGAGGATTGTAATCAGTATTTTGTAGTTTTAGAATAGGATAATATATATATATATATATTTTCACCTAAATATGTATTTATGTGTTATCATATATGCCCTACGGCATCAAAAAAGTTTATTACTTTTAGTGAGAACTTCAAATTACTGCTAGTCCAAAGACCTAGTATTCATCCACCCCCTCCCCCCATTGCCTACATATACTGTTACAAAAAAAAATTAAGCCTATTCTATGCCGTCAAATACATATTTGGATAAATATATCCTTTTCTTTAGCCTAATCATGTTCTAAAAGTGCAAAATATTTATTAAAATAAGTGTAAGATCAAACCAAATTTAAAATATCAGCTTTATGGAAATTTCGTACCAAATTTAGGGGCCCGTACAGCTAAAGGCCCATAGAAACAGCCCAGTTTGCCCATGCTGCAATCAGCTCTGCTTTATGGTAACAAATTACTCCCATTTATAAAAAATGATTCACTTCTTCAGAAAGAATCCCATCCCTGCTATGTTGTGCAATTTTTTTCCCATTTAAATAAGATATTCCCAGTAAATTAGTTTAAGCATTTTTATTTCTGTGTTAAATAAAATCTAACACTGGATTCCCACAAATTTACAGTATATGAGTATTATATTGTAATATTTATTAATCAATATTTATTATTAACCAATATTATGAATTTCTAGAGTAGAATAAGGTTAAAAACAAAATATATTTGTCTTAATACAGTAAAACCTGTCAATAGCGGGTACCTCGGAACCGTGGAATTTGTCCGACATTCGGAGGTGTCTACTTTTCTGAGGTATAAGTGTATAAAAATTTTGCATATTTTCAATAAAAAAATGTGTTTCCTAAATAGTGGCGTCCTTTATTTAGGAGTGTCCGCTATGGAGATTTTACTGCAAAGCCTTCATACGAACAGTTGTCTTTAGCGAACACTCACCTTTATCAATATACAGTAAAACATCCCTAAAGCGACCACTTCCGTTCCAATAAAAATTGGTCGCTCCGAAAGGTGGTCTCTTAATGGAGGTCATATTAAAATCTAGATTTTAATTGTTGAAAAAATGTAACAATTAATGTTACTAAAATTATATTTTTGAAATTAAGAAAACATATGAAAATTTAAGTATCAAAACAAAAGTTAATTACATAAGTTAATTAATGCAGAGTTTAAAAAATGAATACATTGACGTTTGCTTTGCTTTTATGGTTTTATCTACTATAAATTTTATTTCCAAGTCCTTTCGAAATTCAGTAAATAAATTCTTTTTTTTGGGGGGGTGTCTGGAACAAATTAAGACTATTTCATTACTTTATCTGTTCCTTTGAGCGTTTCCTGAAAGAATAGGGCAGGGGAGTTTATTGACCGTCATCCTTAATTTGTCATCAGAGTTAAATTGATTGCCTAAAAAGGAACAAAGCGGTTTAAACACTTAAAAGTTACCGGAATAAATAAAAATTCTAAACTTAGTTTAGAAGTTTGATAAATAATGCGCTCTCCGGAATTATTATTCTAATAAAACCTTTTTCATGCGACCCGGAAAAAACGGAATTTGTTTCATTTTCTTCAAAGAAATGGGTCGCTCATGGAGGGAGTTCAACTGGGGTGGTCTCTGAATAGAGGTAAAATTAGTATTGAGCCTATGGGAACAAATTTCGTTCCATGAAAAAAATGGTCGTTCAGGGAGGTGGTCGCACAGGGAGGTTTCACTGTATGTAGACAACCTCATAAAAGCTAACACAATCGAATAGCAGACAGATTCAGCGTTCTGAAGGTGCCCGCGATTAAGAGTTTTTACTGTATTTAAAATTTTTTGTACTTAACTTTTAATCTTATTCTACTTTTTAAGCTCAAAATACTGATTATAACCAACATACAATGTCCAAACATATTTAACGTATAAGCTTTAAAAAAATTGCATATCGAATTTGGGGCAGCAAAAATCGTAGGTGATGGTGGTGGGGGCGGAGGTGGGGGACATGCCAAAGTTTACCCGTGCTTTAATCAAGTCCTTCTAGAAAAATCCCAACTCTGCATTGTGATTCGGTAAATATAGAATAATTCATCTTTACGTGCAAAATCTAGTAATGCTCAAGTAAATATAGTATAAAGTTCTATCTTTTTACTGATATTCATTTTAAATTTCAGATTTCTTTTTTACTAAAAATAATCAAAAAATCAATATTATAATTGATTTCAAATGAAATATAGCTGTATATATTTACCGTATTTTGACAATTATGTTAACAGCACATAATTACATGAATTTAAGAATCTACAAATAATCATGACTAATACAGAGATAAGGCGAGAACATTTTCTAAATCGTTAAATAAGATTTATTGGCGACGCCAACAAAATTTTCTCCGTTTCTACTACGTCTACAGATTTCAGACGATTTCTGATGAGTCTTCAAATTGTGGTGTGAATCACCGGGCTTGAAAATGAAAACATCTGAAGTTGACTACTTTCAGTATAGCAAATAGAATAGTTCTAAAATGCTCGGAAACAACAAAAGTATATAGCAGAAGGAAAAAACCGATTCCATGACCGGATTTAATGCGTTTTATCAGTCAAAACAGTTTAAAATAAATAAATGAACACAAGTAATTCGCTGTATGTATGCGGGAATTAATGATATGGGTAAATGGAAGGATTTTCGAACTAGATTCTTTTAAATAACTTAAAATTTATCGCGGTATATAAAATATGACACGCAAGAAAACGTCATCAGACATGAAAAGGATACATAATAAATAAAAGCATACATAATAAATAAAAATTAAATAAGGATGTTTACTATAAAGAGTTGGGAATTTCAGTACATATCACATATTAAACCTATGGGAAATGTAAAACCGATGTGAACGTTACAAATGCTGTCGCATTAAATGCTTATAAAAATATTGTATTCATAAATAAAACCCATATAAAAGGTACTCCGGTGTAATAATTACTCTAAAAAAACACTGTTAAGATAGTTTTGATGGTAGTTAAGAAATTATGAGCCAATCAACAGGTGCTGTCACTGCTATTTTTAAAGTAATGGCGTGCGAGTATACAGAGAAAAAAGGCTTAGGATGGTGTATCTCAGTAGATTCAGTAACCACTAATGCACCATGCAGACACGCCAAAACTTATTTTAAGGATAACATTGGATGGAAAATAATGCAGAAACATGATTGCAGATGATTTGAATAGTAGATATTTAAATTTTAGCAAAATAAAATTTTAACATGGAAATACCATAGGCAAAATGTTTTGAACATATTTTGGCATAACTTAGGAACTAATAAAGCTATAGACTCGTGTGAGGTCTCAATTTAAAGATAAAACATTTACAAAGAGTTTTAAATACATAGTTAAGACCCCACTTACCTGGGAAAAGGTCTGATTATTCCAAACGCACATTCGCCCAGAGGACGTCCAGATTGGAGGCTACGTTAGTATCCGTTAGATAGGCAGACTTTGATATTTAAAAAATAAAATCCCCTTCCACATCCGGCTAGCTCTGTTAAAAGAATGGAAAATTTCCATCCTGAAAACATAGCCCGCCAGACAACAGTTCTCTTTACCTGCTTTGACGAGACGAGGAACACTATATTATTGTTATTGCTTGACACCTTTCATTAATAAGGAATATCACTATGTCGATACGGATTAAATCCTGGAACTTCACATTCCGCAAAAACCGAATCAAGTCAAAATAAATTATTAGTTAAAATGTACGCGTAGATAAAACAAACGCTCAATTTGAATTACAAACGAACATCCAATTCGAACGAAAGGCATCTAAAACGCATGCGCAACTAGAGTGCCCCCTGGTGGTTAATGCGGAACGGAGTTACAAAGTGTCTTAAAACTAGACACTTGCAGATTTTTTAGACACATTTCTCAGTTCGTTTACACCATGATCATAGTAAGACACTTATATGTTTTAAATTTAGACATCTATCATGACTGAATTTTCAGATTCAGATACTTAAGTGTCTTAAATTCCTTTTCAGTCACATATATGTCTTAATTTAAGATGCCTCTATTTGCAGTGTAATTGATTTCAAACACTCCTTTAAGATGCCAGTAAAAACTGGTTTTAAGTAATAATTTTAGTCATCCCATCCTTTTGCTGGATATGCTTTTCCAGATCATTTGGCTCACTAAGAAATTCACAGTCGGCGAAATGCAGTCTTAATGATGTGTTTCACTTTTTTGTCTCCTAAAATACCGCTTACTGTCCGTTCTATGGAGGTCGAGTTCAGATTCTCCCGAAACAATTACTGAATCCCACTGAGCACTTGTTCATAACACATGTTTTTGAAACCCCAAAAAAGCGCTTCTGCATATTATTTTTGTAAGTAAAGGCTTTTTTGTGTTTCGATATCCCTTTAAGATCCAGCTCGCACGATCGTATGCGGGTTAGACATTCATTTAAATTTTTTCTTCTGAGTCGTATCTAACAGTCGTACGTAATAAAAACCTGAATCGAACGATCGTTCCAGTTTACAGAAAGAGTAAAGTATCATTTTTTTATCAACACATAGCGATTGTAGTACATGTTTTACTTTCAGCCGGCATGACTAGCTTTGTTTACAAGTACAAGGGATACAAATAATCGGGACTTAAAGGGATAAGCTTGCAGACTACAATACATAAACCGTCGTTGGACAGTTCTTTGTACTTATATTAACACTACAGGCATTTTAAAATTAAACTTTTAAATCAAGAGTACTTGAATGACGATTAAGGGGACATATTTGGCTCAAGTATAGATTTTAGGTGTTGTAGTGACTTTCTTTTGCACTGTGAAAAAAAAAAAAAAAAAAAAAAAAAAAAAAAAAACGGACTAAAATACAGAAATACTACTGGCAATCTAGACGCCAGTACTATTTCCGTATTTTAATGGAACTTTTTCCCGGTAAATTACAGAAAAATTTCCGTTAAATTAAAAAAAACTGAAAATTTTCTGTAATTTACCGGGAAAAAGTTCCGTTAAAATACGGAAATAATACTGGCGTCTAGATTGCCAGTAGTATGCCCGTATTTTAGTCCGTTTTTTTTTTTTTTTTTTTTTTTTACAGTGTGGCCTGATCAGTCTATTCTCTCGAAATCACCAGCTTCAAGCTTCAATTTAATCACTCTAGCAAATGTAGACTGATGGTATTTTATTATTTTGTTGATCACATTTGTGAAAAACCCTTCTTTACTTAAAGCAACAGCCATACTTTTTCTCGGAGTGTCAATTCAAAGTATAGAACCATGCTTTCATAACATAAAAAATCACGACAAATGGACCGTCTCTCATTTTGTCACCACCATTTATGAAAACTGGTTGATGGATTTCTTCGTAATTGTTGTATGAGGAAATAGTGACATGCAATGATAGTATACATTGCTTTGAAGCATCTAAATTAATTTTAGGGGAACAAAACAGTGCGTTAAAATAGCAAAAAGAGTATTTTTCTAGGTGATGCAATTTTTTTGTCCGCCACTGTATGTCTCAATAGTCTCTTGATCTCTCAAAAAGTATTACTAAAAAAGAACGAGAGACTACACTGTTTTGCCTCAATGTTTTTGTTCTATTTTCCATCAGCAAAGGCACAAGCCACACAAAATCCACAATGGCGAACAAACAAGAGATGTCATGTAAACGAATAGTGTTTAAAAGTGATAATAGTGAAAGTCAAAATGACTTTGATTCAGACGATAGTATTAAAAAAACAGAGATTATTCTCCAATGGATTGTAGTTCTAATTCTTCATCAGAATATTGATAAGTAATTAACATTGTGGCTTACAAGCTTTTTGCTGTATTTTTAGTGTGGCATGAGACCTTTATTACTCATCACAATAATTTTTATATTTTAGCATGCTTTTTATTAATTTCGGTGACATACACAGATATTCAAATAGTGAAGTAACATCTCACTATTGGTTCACCATAAATATGCCTTAGTTTGCGTTTGGAAAGTTATTTCAATTCCCATTGTGGCTTAATCCCTTTTTGATTTCAAACTTGTCGTTGAAAGTTTGCATTGGTTACTTTTTTGGCATGTGTCCTTTTTGCTTAAAAAAAATTGTTTATTTTCAAGAAAGTTAACGTTAGAAAACGAAGAAAAAACTGTTTTATCAGTAAGCATCTTGAACAGTAAATTTAATAGCAAAAAAGTTGCCAATTTTAGAAAACAGCTTCAATATACACCTCATATCAGACAAAACTTCTAGTTAGCTATTTTTTAGGCATCTGAGGAGCAGAATGTTTTAGAAACTGTAGACCAGAATGATAAGAATGTGTAAATGAAATTGGTAGCTTAAATTTTGAAGTCGATTAATAGAAAAAAAAATTGTTTAAAGATTTTACTGATTTATGAATATAAACTTGTTGATAATAACTGATAGTGAATCATATAACTTGTAATAAACTGTGCCTTAAAAAATGTACAGGTGAATTTGAACGAATAAGGTTATAAGCCACTTTTTTTTTTTTTTTTTTATAAACATTCGTTAATAAATTTGTTACAAAAAATATTTTTATTTTTTTATAACGATATGATGCGCAATTGCCTGCTACACAATTATTCTACGAAATCATCCATCAAACAACCAATACCTCATTTCAGGATTTCACCAAAACCTTTAACACAGTTTTTCGCGCAACAAGCCAAATGTAGATTATGTATACCTTTTCCCAAGAACGCTTCATTTTGGCTTAACAATATCCAATGACATCCTCTAATAAAGTCATTTTTTAAAAATGTTACTGCTCAAGCTACATTTTGAAATTTTCTTAAGGTGTCAGTTACTGGGGAGCTCACCTATGTCAAAAAGAGAAAAAGTGGGGATTAGAGGATTTGTAAAAACAAACAAACAATTGAACAAAATAAAAAAAATAACTGATCCAAAATACACGAAGGACCAGATCAAAAATTAGTAAAATCAGGGTGTTGACGTGTTTCATAGAAAAATGCTTGAAAAAACTCTCTTTTGGATTATGAAACTTAAGTGCGGACCCATCAATACATTGATACGTACATATTTCCATGCTTCTGACACAAACGAAATGTATGATAGTCACACGGAAAAAAAGATTTAGTTAATATAGCCCCAGCTAAAATGTTTGGTTGGACTGACCAAATGTTGGTTCGACTGATCAAATGATTTTGTTCATTCAATAAAATTTTATTGAACTAGCAAAAGGATTTTGTCAGTACAACAAAAAATATTTGGTGGGGGCAAAATTTGGTTGGCACAACTATTTTTTGGTTATTTTAACAAAATCGTTCTTTCCGTGCATAAAGTCAATCGCAAACAACAATATTCCAATAAGTTTTTGGCAAGTCTTGGATGATGCTGGAAACGTATCAAAACCGTTTGTTTGTGAAGGCTTTTTGGGTACTTAAATATAGTCACAAGCGTGTCAAAAGTATTTGATTCCTTTTATTAAGAAGCATTATGAAAATTAAGTAATATTTTTTTGGTCAGGTCTTCTTCACATTATGCAAAATCCGTAACTGGTCATACGACACCTAAAAACGTGGAATTCATAGAAAAATATAAAATTGCGCCAATGTTCCTCAGTCTAAAGGGATAGAAAAATTCTGGGTTTTGCGTAAAAAGGAATAAAGCAACCTTAAACACTTAAACTTTAAAGTTCCTAAACACTTAATATATTTCGAAGAATACGGAAAATAATAGGCTTTAAAGAAGTATGTGGTGATGGATCGTGCTAGTAATTTTTCTCTCAATAGCTTATAATGGAATAGAGGATTCAAGTAAAGTTTAAATACAACTTTGTAATGGATTATTTGTAAAATGCATGGTATTTTATTTTATAAAAATAAGTCGCTTTGATTTGCAGAAGCAATTGTTTTAGAAAGATTACTTATTGTTCAAACCTTATAACTTTAAAGTAAACAGAATATCTCTCTCAGCGATTGTATCGTAAAAAATAAAGGATTAAAGATTTTAAACTCGACCTCTTCATTTCTAAACTAAATATGGAGACTCTTTGACGAGAACCAGTTTTTGGAGAAAAAAAAAAAAAAAAAAACGAAAGAACCATTCGGCTCTTTCGTTCTGCTTCCAAACTACCTAAATAAAAAAAAAGAAAAAAACAAACAAAAATAATTCTCTTTTTTGCAGAATTTAAAATGAAATTTATATAAATATACATATTAAAATTATTTAAACAGTGTACACTATGACGCAAAAGTTTAGACAATGACGTCATTCAGCTTTAAAATGTAGAATTATGACGTCAGAATTACAATAAAAAAGAAAAGTGCCCAGCTGAACTGATGGCATTGAGCTCACAGGCTAGTCACACTAATTGTATATTATACACTTATTTTAAAGAATAATGCCCCTCAAAAAAATAAGTTAAGGGGAATTAGCCCCGTTTCCCCCTTTATACTTAACCAGTGAACCTCCAAATCTCATCAGGGAAGCCCCTTATCATAATAAACCAGTATACCAAATTTGGAGCAAATCGAATAATCCTGCAAAAAAACATTTATCTAAATTAAGGGGGTGGACTAGCCCCCCTTTATCTTTAACCAATGAATCGCCAAAACGAATCAGGGAAACTCCTTAACATAATAAACCGGTATACCAAATTTGGAGCAAAGCGAATAATTATGCATGAAAAACCCGTTTATATAAATTAAGGGGGTAGTCTAGCCCCCCTTCCCCCTTTATCTTTAACCAATAAACCCCCAAAACTAATCAAGGAAGTTCCTTATCATAATAAACCGGTATACCAAATTCGGAGCAAATCGAATCCTTCTGCAAGAAAAACCCAATTATCTGAATTAAGGAGGTGGACTAGCCCCCCTTTTCCCCTTTATTCTTAACCAATGAATCGCCAAAACGAATCAGGGAAACTCCTTAATATAATAAACCGGTATACCAAATTTGGAGCAAAGCGAATAATTATGCATGAAAAACCCGTTTATATAAATTAAGGGGGTAGCCTAGCCCCCTTCCCCCTTTATCTTTAACCAATAAACCCCCAAAACTAATCAAGGAAGTTCCTTAACATAATAAACCGGTATACCAACTTCGGAACAAATCGAATCATTCTGCATGAAAAACCCATTTATCTGAATTAAAAGGGGTGGACTAGCCCCCTTCCCCCCCCTTTATTCTTAACTAGTGAACCCCCAAAACTAATCAGGGAAATTCCTTAACATAATAAACCGGTATACCAAATTCGGAGCAAATCGAATCATTCTGCATGAAAAACCCATTTATCTGAATTAAAAGGGGTGGACTAGCCCCCTTCCCCCCCCCCTTTATTCTTAACTAGTGAACCCCCAAAACTAATCAGGGAAGTTCCTTAACATAATAAACCGGTATACCAAATTCGGAGCAAATCGAATCATTCTGCATGAAAAACACATTTATCTCAATTAAGAGGGGCGGGCTAACCTCCCTTTTCCCCCTTTACCCTTAACCAATGAACCCCCAAATCTAATCATGGAAGTTCCTTAACATAATAAACCGGTATACCAAATTCGGAGCAAATCGAATCATTCTGCATGAAAAACCCATTTATCTGAATTAAGGGGGGGTGGACTAACCCCGTTTTTCCACCTTTATCCTTAACCAATGAACTCCCAAAACTAATCAGGGAAGTTCCTTAACATAATAAACCGGTATACCAAATTCGGAGCAAATCGAATGATTCTGCATGAAAAACCCATTTTTCTGAATTAAGGGGTGTGGGGGGTGGACTAACCCCATTTTTCCCCCTTTATCCTTAACCAATGAACCCCCAAAACTAATCATCGATGTTCCTTAACGTAATATACCGGTACACCAAATTCGGAGGAAATCGAATGATTCTGCATGAAAAACCCATTTATCTGAATTAAGGGGGGTGACTAACCCCGTTTCCCCCCCTTTATCCTTAACCAATGAACTCCCAAAACTAATCAGGGAAGTTCCTTAACATAATAAACCGGTATACCAAATTCGGAGCAAATCGAATCATTCTGCATGAAAAACACATTTATCTCAATTAAGAGGGGCGTGCTAACCTCCCTTTTCCCCCTTTACCCTTAACCAATGAACCCCCAAATCTAATCATGGAAGTTCCTTAACATAATAAACCGGTATACCAAATTCGGAGCAAATCGAATCATTCTGCATGAAAAACACATTTACCTGAATTAAGGGGGGTGGACTAACCCCGTTTTTCCCCCTTTATCCTTATCCAATGATCTCCCAAAACTGATCAGGGAAGTTCCTTAACATAATAAACCGGTATACCAAATTCGGAGCAAATCGAATGATTCTGCATGAAAAACCCATTTATCTGAATTAAGGGTGTGGACTAACCCCCCTTTTCCCCCTTTATCCTTAACCAATGAACCCCCAAAATTTATCAGGGATGTTCCTTAACATAATAAACCGGTATACCAAATTCGGAGCAAATCGAATGATTCTGCATGAAAAACCCATTTATCTGAATTAAGGGTGTGGACTAACCCCCCTTTTCCCCCTTTATCCTTAACCAATGAACCCCCAAAATTTATCAGGGATGTTCCTTAACATAATAAACCGGTATACCAAATTCGGAGCAAATCGAATGATTCTGCATGAAAAACCCATTTTTCTGAATTAAGGGGGTGTGGACTAACCCCGTTTTTCCCCCTTTATCCTTAACCAATGAACCTCCAAAACTAATCATGGATGTTCCTTAACATAATAAACCGGTATACCAAATTCGGAGCAAATCGAATGATTCTGCATGAAAAACCTATTTTTCTGAATTAAGGGGGGTGACTAACCCCGTTTTTCCCCCTTTATCCTTAACCAATGAACTCCCAAAACTAATCAGGGAAGCGTCTTATCACAATGAACCTAGGAAAAAATTTTGAAGCAAATCGGATGTTTCTATCAAGAGTTATCGCGTTACGTACATACGTACGTACATACATACATACATACATACATACATACAGAACGGGCGGGCACATTAGCTCTCAGGCTTTGATAGCCTGTGAGCTAAAAACCTGTAAATATATTCAAAAACTGATTTAAAATGCTATGTACAAAAGACAGTCGTTTTATTTGCTATAATACTAATTTTTTTCATAAAAATTCAAATGTGCTTGTCGCAAAAGTTTAGACACTATTCTAAATTTCTTTGAATATTCGCTGGCATATGCAAATTTAGAATCGATGATGTCACAAATTTGGAGTACTTAAGTTCTGCAAACGATTGCGCTTCATAGTTGACATGCCGAGAGCTAAAGAAATTCAAGTGAATGAGGTTTCAAGGATTTGGCAGTTGAAAGGTGAAGGGAAGAGCGTTTCTGAAATTTCTGCTATTATTAATAGGCCAAAAAAATCTATTTATCGAGTTTTATCGAGTGGTTCCGAATATAAAGCAAAATGTCGGTCTGGGAGGCCACGTGTGACAAATGTACGAGAGGATCGCCTGATACAAAGACTAGCGAGTACTCAACAAATGAGCGTACGTGGAGTTCAAAGCTCATCGGGACTCTCTGTATCAAAGGATACGATTCGTAGACGAATTTCGGAAAAAGGAACAATCGTTTATAGCAAAGTGCAGAAGAAACCAGCTCTGAAACCATATCATAAGTTACAAAGACTTATGTGGGCTCGAAAGCATATGTCATATGGAGAGAAATGGCAGTCAGTCATATTTAGCGATGAAAAAAAGTGGAATCTGGATGGTCCAGATGGTTGTTTATCGTATTGGCATGACTTGCGGAAGGAACCTCGACTTTTTTTAGTCGCAGACAAGGAGGGGGCTCGGTGATGGTTTGGGCAGCCTTTTGCTATAATGGACAAGTATCTCTGACCTTCACCAGTGGTCGTCAAACTTCACAGAATTATACACAGACATTAGAAGAAAACCTACTGCCATTTGCTGAGCTTCTAGGGGGTCCTCAATGGGAATTTCAGCAAGACAATGCTTCAATTCACACTGCAAAACATTCAAAATCTTGGTTTAATTCCCATAATATAAGAGTTCTCGACTGGCCAGCATGTAGCCCAGATCTTAACCCTATAGAAAACCTTTGGAGCATCATGTGTCGCAAAGTTTATAGCAACGCTAGACAATAATCTTCTGAAAAGGAACTTAAGACATCTATTGAGAATGCATGGTACGATATCGATCCACAAACTATGCAAGATTTAGTTTCTTCCATGCAATCTCGTGTATATGACGTAATACATAAGCATGGATGCGCAACCAGGTTTTAAAAATTGTTTATTTCGATTTTATTTAATTTGTGTCTAAACTTTTGAGACAGCAGTTTATTTTTGTTACCATTTAATTTATTGCAATATGCACAATTCCACTTTTCTTTGTTATAAATATTGTTTATATGTACAGCACATTAATTTCAAGCAGTGATTTGAAAATTGAATAAATATTTTTCAAAGTATATAAGAATTTCTTCATTGTCTAAACTTTTGCGTCATAGTGTATAAACCAAAACCTACTGTTAAATAATGAAAACTTATATGATGCCAAAATGAGGAGAGACTAAGAATTTTAAGGGGTTAAAAAGTACAGATAAATAGTTTAAGAGTAGTTGAAAATCAAAGAAAAAGAATTGTTTATATCCAGAGCGAGATCTAAATAATTTCTAAACGGACAACGAACTTCAAAAATCTTTTTATGATGGTTTAAAAATAATGGAGAGAATTATTTTTTGTTTATTTCTCAGAGAAATAAAATGCAAGTCCTGAATTAGAGATAATCGCAAAATCCCAGAAAATAATACTGCACCCTGTAAGATTTTTTCCAAGTAAATTCTAAAAACAAAACAAGCAAAACAGAAAAGAAAAAACACAGGCGATAAAAATATAAACTCTTCCTCTTCTTAACACGAGTTCTGATATTGCTCCCCAATGTGATAATTGGACATATTTCTATTTATAGAAGCACAATTCTTGAAATTACCATCTTTTACTCATGGTTGACGATGGCGAGACAAACGGTTTCGTGGACCGTTGACTTAAACAATGGAATGAAAACATTTCGTTGATAGAAAATGACGATGTCGTGAAGTTGTCGCATTTACCTCCAGCTCCGTAACCCTCCCCTCCTCTTTCCTAAAAATGAACATATTCAAGAGAAATATTCTACAAATCATATTGTTAGAGATGACGACTGTAGCACGTGTTTCGGGTCAACAGGAAATGAATTGTCTTATGGAATGGAAAAAAATATTTGTTATGTGAAATTTGTTCGTAATGTAATAAAATAAAGTTTGATTTGTTAACGCAGACAAAAATTGCAATTAAGAATATGGTAATTTCTGCTATCTTGATTACATCATGTTTCATGCATGTTTTTTGTATATGTTGCCGGCCAAACCGGATTTTAGGCCAAACTAGATTGGCCTAGGCCAAACTAGTTTATCCTAATGCGCATCGGATAAACTAGTTTTTCCTAGGCCAAACTAGTTTATCCTAAGGCCCATAGGATAAACTAGTTTTTCCTAGGCCAAACTAGTTTATCCTAAGGCCCATAGGATAAACTAGTTTTTCCTAGGCCAAACTAGTTTGGCCTAACGCTCATAGGATAAACTAGTTTAGCCTGCTAATCATTAGTCCGAACTAGTTTATCCTAGGCCAATTCAATTTGGCGTGATTTTATTCATCCCAAAGACCGCAACGGCACCAACTTTCTAGTTTATCCTGAGCCGATCTAGTTTATCGTAGGCCAATGCAATTTGACGTGCTTTTATTGATCCCAACTACCGCTCCGGCGCCAACCTTGTGCAAAGTAGTATTGCCGTCACCCCCCGTATAATAAAATTTATTTGATGAGGAGTGGGATACTGTCCTCCTATCTTCCCCATTTCACCACCGCCGGTAGTTACAAAATATGTTCCATATGACAAATTGTGTGCTGGAGTACCAAAGAATGGTGTTAGAGGTTATCATAAAATTTAGGACAGGAAGAATTTACACATTTTTTTTCACTTAAATATCACTTGGCTTTGAATTATTAAATAAATGTATCATTAAGAATATCAGAAGTACATTTGACATTCTTTCAGAAATCTGGAATTTTCAAAAATCCGGCGAAGTCCCGGCACCAGTTTGGCCTAAAATACATATATTTTTAAGCTACCATTATTTCACAATTAAAATTCTCTTTAAAGAATAGTATATATATATATATATTTATACGATCGGGATACAGTACTGTGAAACCTGTTAGAAGAATCTGTGTATGACGAAATTCTGTATTAAACGTGATTTTTTTTTTAATCGGTGCAAATTGGATACAATAATCCGTTTGAAAAAAACATAATACATTTGCTAGAGACGATGGGCCTGCTAAAAAAGGAACTTAACTATAACGAAGTTTTTTTCTCTCCTATGTGATTCCGACTTTGAAGGTTTTTCTACATAATTTTTTTCAGATTTTCAAGTCTCCAAGCCGTGTAAAAAAATTAGTTTTAAGTATTCAGATATTTACATACAAATAGATATTCATTAAAACATCAATATAGTTTACAAGAGAATCATTAATATCCTTAATACACATTCTGTGACTTGGAGATTTAAAAATTTTTAAAATCCTATACAATAAAATCATCTAAGACGGAAGTGTACAGGGAAGAAGAAAATCCGTTATAGGCAGGGTCCCTTATTAGAAGGTTCATCGTCTGTTGTAAATGCATTATATTATTTTTACAAGTAACTAATATCCTCATTTTACAGAGATCAACATATTTGTTTTGTTAAACACGGGATTCCGTCATAGGCTGGTTATTTTTTCTCAGGTTTTATCGTACTTTAAATGTATTACCTAAAAATGCATCTACTCATGTTAAAGCTAGTAGGATGTACCAATTCCAAAACTTTTTTCTATCTCAAACATGTTAATACTTCAAATTTCGTTATCACAGTGAAAAATTAAATGGCAATCTATGCTCATCATCAGGATTCTAAAGATATGAAATTCTGTTCATTAGTTCTTGAGATATGAGTATCGCTGAAATCGTGTAAATCCAGTAATGTGCAGCATAGCAGTCTGTGGAATAATTTACACCAAAACCTAACCAGAAACAACTTATGTTAACGTCTAGTTAAATCTGAAGTTTGGTGAAAATCCGTGTATTAGTTTTTGAGATACAGATGCTGCGAAAATCGTAAAAAATCCAGCCCAGCAACGTCATCTGTTGAGCGATTTACACCAAAACATAATCAGCCACAATATTAATCAAGGTATACTTGAATCTGAAATTTTATGAAAATCCGTGCATTAGTCCTTGAAATAGAGCTATTGAGTAAATCGTGAAAAATACAGAACAGCAGCGCCACCTATTAGGCTATTTACATCAACACCTAATCAACATCAATTCATATCAAGGACTAACTGAATATGAACTTTGTTGAAAATCTGTGCATTATTTCTTGAGATAGAGCTATTGCAGAAATCGTGTAAATCCTGCAAAATGCAGCATAGCAGCACCACCTGTTGGGCGATATGCACCAAAACGTAAATATCATAAATTCATATAAAGAACTAACTGAATCTGAAGTTTCATGAAAATCCGTGCTTTAGCTCTCAAGATAGAGCTATTGCGTAAATCTTCAAAAATGCAGCATAGCAGCGCCACCTGTTGGGCGATATACACCAAAAAGTAATCAGCACCAATTTATATCAGGGACTACCTGAATACAAATTTTTATTAAATTAGGTGGATTAGTTCTTGCGATAGACCGCCCACAAAATTTGTGTCACATACATACAGACAGACATTTTGTAAAAACATGTTTTTGGGAATCTCTGACCCCTAAAAAGTGTAAATCTGTCGAAAATTTTCACGAATCCAATACTTTAATCTTGTAAAGATAGAAGAAAGTAAAAAAAACAAATAAATAAATTTTAATTGTGAAATAATAGCGATTTAAAAAAACATGCATAAAAAAAAATGTTTGGACGTGCCAAATGTTACTGATATTTTTACTGAACAGATCTGAGATGGGTCCAAATGATTTTCGTATGAGCTGGGTTGGAAATTGGACTTAACATTTCTGCCCGTGCAGACATCAAGAAGAATGTAGTCCAGTCCCGACTTAAGCCGGAAAAAAAAAAAATGAGCCCTTGTCCATCTCGGTCCGAACCTCTCAAAAAAAGTAATCCCAAACCAAGCCCGGACCGAGTGTCGGGAAGGAAAATTTGGCGGACCAGTAGAGACCTTTACATCGAATAACCAAAGACTAGCTTACAAAATTTTGTAAATTTGGTCGCTAAACTTCTATTATATTTAAAAATAATAATTAAAAATACGAGTTTTTAGTGGACTTCCATAGATGTGTTTGAGTTGAGCGGATTCGTTTGAATAATTTTGAATTTGAGCTTGAACTTGACTCATTTTTAGGAAATTGAATTTGAGTTTGAATTAGTTCGGTTCGGTTCTTTTTTTTCTTTTTTACTTTCTTCTATCTTCAATAGAAGAAAGTATTGTAACCGAAATTTTTTTCGACTTCCGGTTTTCGACGGATTTGCATGTTTTAGGGGTCAGAGATTCCAAAAAACATGTTTATAGAAAATGTCTGTCTGTCTGTGTGTCCGTCTGTCCGTCTGTCCGTCTGTCTGTCGCCATTGTACCATCAAAAAGCGTATGAAGTTATGTATAGAATTAAACCAAAATTTTATTATAAGTTTTTGGTTATGGCAAGCAGGTCCTCCCGGAATTTGGAAAAAATTCGCCGGTAGGGGGCGCTGATATAACAATTTTTGTGCGATTTTGAATATTGTAACATCCAAAAGTGAATGGAGTTATGCATAGAATTGAACCAAATTTTTAGTTTAAGTTTTTGGATATGACAAGCAGGTCCTCCCTGAATTTGGAAAAAATTCGCCGGTAGGGGGCGCTGTAAATGCGTTTTTTGTGCGATTTTGAATATTGTACCACCGAAAAGTGTATGAAGTTATGCATAGAATTGAACCAAATTTTTATTTTAAGTTTTTGGCTATGGCAAGCAGGTCCTCCCTGAATTTGGAAAAAAATTCGCCGGTAGGGGGCGCTGTAATAGCGATTTTTGTGCGATTTTGAATATTGTACCGTCCAAAAGTGTATGAAGTTATGCATAGAATTAAACCAAATTTTTATTTTAAGTTTTTGGATATGGCAAGCAGGTCCTCCATGAATTTCTAAAAAATTCGCCGTTAGGGGGCGCTGTAATAGCGATTTTTGTGCGATTTTGAATATTGCATCATCGAAAAGTGTATGAAGTTATGCATAGAATTGAACCAAAAAAAAAATTTTAAGTTCTTGGCTATGGCAAGGAGGTCCTCCCTTAATTTGTAAAAAAATCGCTCGTAGAGGGCGCTGTAATAGCGATTTTTGTACAATTTTTGTGCCATTTTGAATATTGTACCGCCGAAAAGTGTATGAAGTTATGCATAGAATTAAAACAAATTTTATGTGTTTATTTTTGGTCATGTCACGAAGGTCCTCCCTGAATTTGGAAAAATTCTGCCGGAAGGGGGCACTATAATTGCGATGTCTGTACCATTTTCATTATTGTACCATCGAAAAGTGTCTGAAGTTATCCATATAATTGAACCAAATTTTTTGTGCATGTTTCTGGCTATGGCAAACAAGTCCTCCCTGAACTTGAAAAAATTCCGAAAGAAGGGGGCGCTATAATTCCGATCTCTGTGCCATTTTCATTATTGTACCATCGAACAGCGTATAAAATTATGCATACAATTGAACCAAAATGTTTGTGCTTGTTTTTGGCTTTGGCCAACAGGTTCTCCTTGAATTTGGAAATATTGCGCGGTAAAGGGGCTCCGTGCTAGCGATTTTTGTATACATTTCTTGATTTTTCGTAGTTCTATTGTGCATCGGCGGCTCATGCAGCGGCGGGAACTCGCTTCCTGCTAAGCCGGCTATTCGCAAACAGCTGATAACGACAGAATAAGGAAAAATTAATAATTTTAACAAATATCATGATATAGATTAACTCGTTTTTAGTCCGTTTAATTGACTTGAGCAGAAATTTAAGATGAAAATCAAAGTTGGTATTGCATTGAACTAATAATATTGAAGTATTATCATGTGTAACTAGTTTTTGAAATATTAAGATGTATAAGATAGAAGAAAGTTTTGGGATTGGCACATCCAACTAGTTTCATTTTGTGGCATCAATATAAGAATGTAAAATTGAATTGGCGTAGGATAAACTAGATTGGCCTAGGATAAACTAGAAGGTTGGCGCGGAAGCGGTTTTTGGGATCAATAAAAGCACGCCAAATTGAACTGGCCTAGAATAAACTAGTTCAGACCAATGAATAGCAGGCTAAACTAGTTTATCCTATGAGCGTTAGGCCAAACTAGTTTGGCCTAGGAAAAACTAGTTTATCCGATGCGCGTTAGGATAAACTAGTTTGACCTAAAATCGGGTTTGGCCGGTAACATATACATGTTTCCTAAGTTTCACAATTCTCTGAAGTGCAGTCATTTCTAACCAATGTGGCTTTGTTGTTTTTAACTTTAAACTTAAAAGTATGGCTATTGCTTTCTACTGATTGCGATAAAAAATTACTTAGACTTTTGAATTGAATGAGTGGTTTACCAGCACAATATACATAGTTACTGAAATTAAACTTCCTCGAGTAAGAAGGTGTATGGGTCACAATGAAGGAAGGTCCAATAGTTCTTTGCGCTCTAAAATTTTGGAAATGACTTAGTTTAAGTCTTTCTTGATTATTAACTACTTGGGGACGAGCGACCCGTATACGTGACGCGAAAGGTGCTCAGAATCCGTGATTATTCTCACCAGTAACTTTTTATTGTAAATTTTGCCTTATTTAATCCGAACATTTTCCCGATTCAATTAGGCAAAATTTTCTGTTTTGAAAAACCGGCGATAAAAGATTAAAAATTCAGTAAAAGACGCTCGTTCCGAAGGGGTCACTTACTATTTCGAAATTAATTTACACTTTTAACTTAACCTTTGCATCTCTTTAAATACTTAATCGACAGCTATGACATATATTAAGTTAGTTTATTTAGTCTATTTGTTTCAAAACTTCTTTTGAACTCTGGTTAATTATAATCTAAATTATTTTTCTATAATCCCTTAAACCCTGCCTCTCCCAATTCTCGTGCAAGTAGCTACACCCTCCTACATTTTTTCTGCTTAGAAATTGGTCAGACTTTGAATTCTAGTAATAATGTTTGATGTATTTTTCTGCTAAATGCTTTGGCCACGTTCATTCTTATGCTTTACTCTAATATGTTAAATGATTATGTAACTGACTTTCTTAATTTTTTTGATTTCTTGTTAAATTTTGAAGCATTGTTTTGTAAACACCTTTCTTCTGTACATGCTATAGTTACTCCTAGTATTTTTTTTTTTTTAATGGGCGGACAGATTTATTTTCGTCCATTCCCTCCCCCCATATCTACTCCCTTTAAATTGTAATTACTTTTTCTTTTTATATTATTTTATTTTGTTTTACCTTTCTCCCCCATTTTAAATGAGTTTATGTCAGCTATTTTCGGGAGTCTTGGCTTATGGTTTTTGCTGTTAATTTCCTATATGATACATTTTCACTCTTTCATTTATTGAGATGGGTTTCTTGGAATTTGCCGACTGATTTGATTTTCTTCCTGATATCATTTTATAGTCATTTGATATTGTATATAGTCTTCTTAATGATATATATTCTGCTTACTTGTCATCCGTACATTTATATTATATTTGATAAATTTAGTTTTTAACCTCAACAACTACCTTATTTTTTATACTAATTTGTTTAATATAGAAATTGAGTATATTCATTCCTCTACAAACGACTGATTTTAGTACATCAGACTTTGAATAGACAGCTGAAATGGAGAAAATAAGTACTTCGCCCATAAAGGAACTGAAGGCCAAACCAGGCAAGGAAAACAAGTTAAAATGCTTTGATTTAGTTAATTTTCCTACAGCAAAGGAATACTCTTGGCTTATAATTGATGATGCCATTCATACTCTTAAACATGTCTGTTGAAGCAATAGATATATACCCAAAGCGGTCGTTAGAAAGCTGTAGAGATTTGAGCTATATCACTGTACTACCCACAGAAAAACCCTTAATGATGGCACAGACTCGCCATATAGGAGGAACTAATGTATTTCTATAACAGAGCAAAAATACAGCAAAGTCTGCTAAGCCGGACGGCAAGATAAAATAAACTGTTCAATCACCATCTGTCTGAGACATTTGACAGTTGGTGACAGTTTGCTAATGCAAAGGAACAACCGGAACTCTCTTGATCTATAACGTGGGAAAAGAGCTCACATATTTTCTCACAGGAACAGATGATCGCAGAATCCTTGTGCAAAAAAGAGGAGGATTTTAGGCAACCATTCAGGAGAGAGCCGAGAGGATCCTTGATAGGTTCTTGAATGGAATAGACAGTGAGTGGCTGAGAAACTCACTATTGTTTTTAAAAGGAGATAATTGAGATATATAGCAGAGGAGGATGGAGAAGTTGGTTAGAAATTTGCTGGACTCGAGAGAGTGACTTTCAGGGGTGAACCTGAATGAGGAGAAAAGTTCTCTCCGGAGAAAGTGAAAGCCGAAACGGCTTGGAGTTACGGTTCCCAGGACCGGGGAAAGATACGAGGTAACGGCGGCGACAGGCACCGGGTGCCATAGAAGTGGAGAGATTTTATCTCTAAAATAAGACAATTGTCTACTGAATATTGCTGAAGGGATCTTTATCACTAAAATAGGACAAATAGTCTACTGATTATAAATTGGACGCAAAGAGACACTATTCCTTGAACCGCAAAATTCGCAGGTAGAAAATATCGATGTTTACTATTGCCTTAAGGACTTAAGCGACAAGCTGCCACCTTCTCACTAACTCTATTTGACTTTTGCATAAACATCTGTTCAACAGAATAATATTGTTGTGTTTTACATAGCAACTTCTATTTAATCAAGAAAGCCTTTTATTTTGTTTTAGTAAAATAAAAGTCATTTTGTCTTATTCTAAAAGAATACTGGTTGTTATGCCTTCGAAGTAAAAACCCTCGATCACCGCTACCGCCTTCTTAGGACTTCACACAAAGCTTAGTGCCAGCCAAATTAAGCTAGTACAGCTCAAAGAAATCGACGTTTCAACCCAGAGTAGATTGTCGTCTCTGGAGCTGGAGCTTGACAATCTCAACTCACAACAACAAATACATCAAGTTTTCTCTTTACAGATCACCTTATTTAAAAATGTTTAATAACGCCAATTCAGTGATGGCGCGGTATCTTACAAACAAAGATAGATAATTTAATCAATGTGTGGACCGCCTTTTCAAATGCATTGTAGACCAACACAAATCACCTGTTACAGATAGATAACATTCGACATTCAATTAAAGGCACGTCTTTTCAAGCTTCAAAAATAGTAGATGCAATAAACAATAGTAATGATGCAATAAGCAATAGTAATGACCATCATCACACGGACGTCAGTTATTCGCCCACGCCTTCAAATAATCTGTGTCATTCTTCCCAATATCAAAAATATATTTTCTAAAATGTTTCATTTTCATTATCCTTAAACAATATTAAAGCTACCATCATTAAGAGTTTCCTCTTCAATCCAGATTATTTCCGAATTCATTGGTCTCACTCCTCCAAATTTTTAGATCGCAATAATTGCCTAATTCTCATTTCCTGCCATACTGTGATACCTCGGTTTTCGTCTGTAATCCGTTCGAAAACAATCGGCGAACTCCGAAACCGACGAAAACAGGAGCAATTATTTCCATATGAATCTATATAAATACAGTTAATTCGTTCTAACCACTTCAAAATACGTATCAAAAACACATTTTATAGAGAATAATTATAGCGTTTAATACCAAAAACAATAAAAAATTAATATAGTTTTCTTGGCGCATGCTATCAAGGCACTATATCTAAGGTCACTTCCCTTTTTGGTCTTTTGGCAGTAGGAATAGTTTTAAAGTCAGAGGACCTATGTCGCTCAAAAAAGCTGCCCAAACTGGTCTGTTTTTGTCGCCTCTTTTAGAATTGCTTAAAATATGGCAAGACATTATCATTAAAGAAGTTGCAGATACGGCTTGCCGCAGCTTTGTCTAGTTGATTTTTATTCACAAGTCCCTGTACTTTACTCCACATAGAGATGTCCTTAATCTCTGAAGAAGGCATACTCTCCACTTTTCCTTCCTCCTTATCTGAAGCAACTTCTTCGTCTGTCGTCTGTTGCACTTCTAGGTGAAGGTCTTGCAGCTCTTCAGTTATGAGTTCTTCACTGTGTTCATCCACCAACTCTTCCACATCCTCACCAATCACCTCCAAACCCATGGACTTCCCGAAATCAGCAATTGACTGCACCACGTGTGTAGAGTCATCAGATGAAGAATCAAAAACCCTTCGAAATCTTTTACATGCACACATCCTGGCCATAATTTCTTCCGGACATAATTTATCAACTTGGATGTTACTCACTGTCAAGTCTTATCTGTGAGGTTAATGTAGTTGAGAATGTTGAAATATATTTTTCAGAACTCGAATAATTCTGTATCTGATATCACCTCAAAGCACCTTTGAAACATTGCTCTTGAGTACAGTTTCTTGAAATTTGAAGTGACATTCTAGTCAATGGGCTGGATGTGTGGTGTGGTATTAGGCGGCCTTCACCGTGATAAAATTCAACTTCTACAACAATGTGTCTTCCAAATCTGGAGGATGTGCAGGAGAATTGTCCATTACCAGTAGGCACTTAAGGGGAAACTGATTATATTGGAGGTATTTTTCACACTCGGGCCAAGCCTTCCATTCATCCATTCATGAAAACTGGCCTCGTGAACCATGCTTTCTTGTTTTCCCTCCACATCACACACATTTTACTTTTAATCACATTGTTTCTGTTAAAGACTTTAGGAGTTTCTGAATGGTACACCGGTAAAGGCTTCACTTTACAATCACCAATATCATTAATACACAAGAAAAGAGTTAGCCTATATTTCATAGGCTTAAGTCCTGGCAGTGCTTGTTCCTCCCGTGTAATGAACATCCTTTTTGGCATTTTCTTCCAAAAGAGGCCAATTTCATCAAGCTTGAAGACTTTTTGGGGGATGAATCTATCAGCCTCTACGTAATCTTTGAATTTGGACAGAATTTTTTAGGCCCCAGAGTTGTCCGAACTCGCACATTCGCCATACCTAATAACACTGTGTATGCCAGTGCTCCTCTTGAATTTTTCGAACCTGCTTCTGCTGGTCTTAAAATCACTAAGACTAGCACTCGTCTCAAGTATTTTTTGAATGAGATCGTAATATCCTGGTCTGTCTTATTCACATATGATAGCCTCCGAAACAGAATCGCCATCTAACTGTTTTTGATTGATCCAAATTACTAACTGTTCGAAATCTTCAGTTGTTTGAGATCTCTTTTGTTAGCACATTCCCGCCTTTCGCTACATTAGCCTCCTTTTTTTATTTACTTTTTGTCACAGTGGAACCTATCGTGGATGGAGATTTCCCGTATATGCGGCCCATTTCAGCAATTTTAATGCTGCTCTCGTATTTTTGAATAATTTCCTTTTCAAGTCAATTGTGTTCATGGCCTTATTCTTTGAAGGGCAGCTGGTTCTGGAAACTTGCTTTAGGCCCCTCACGGAGCACTCGCAATCAATAAAAAGAAGCACAAAAGTACACAGGAAATAGACGAAATTACTTATCAAGACTCAAGGTGACGCATACATGACAAGAAACAACGTCACGTTGAGCAGAAAAATGCGGGAGTCACCCCTTTGTTTATGGGAAATGAAGCGAAGTCACGTGGGTACGCCGACGAAAGCCGAGTCAACGAAAACCAAAATATTACTGTATTTTAAAGATGCTTAGATGTTCTGGAGGGTCTTAATTTAGGTCCTACCCAATATAGGGTTAGACCCCCACACGAGAATATGCAGGTTTACAACTGCCAGCAGCTTGGCCACCTGGCGAAAACCTGCCTAAATAATGCTCGCTAGGTCAAATGTGTCCTAGAGTATACGGACAAGGACTGTTCAAAAACTGCTTCGTGCATCAACTATATTACCTATAAGAAGTTCCAAAAGATTGTCTTTGACTGTTCACATAAATCCTCGAATTCATTAGCCCTTTCTTTAGACAAGCCTACTCGAAGGGAAGATCTTGCCTGAATATTGACTTTCAGCTTTCAAATAATCAAAATTTCGATCAGCATCGCGGCTCGGATTTTCAAGGTCACTCATCTTATGAACAATTTGCTTAACTACCTCTACCATGGCTCTCTGGGTTGTACCATCCTCTTGATTATACCATGGATGGTCCATGTGCGAGAATTGATAGTCAATATTTACGTATATCCTTCAGCGTATCATTCTTTAACAGCGTTGTTTTTCTGCAGTGAGTGTGTATCTTCTGTCGGCGCTTTCTGTGTGAATGCCTGCTATCAATCTAAATTGCCTAGTTGTCATTACTCGTCGTATTCAACTACAGTAGAACCCCGCTAATCCGAACTAATTAACACCTGTGCCTGTTCGGATTTACAAAAAATTCGGATTACCCGAAATTCTGATAAAAATAGAAAAGAAAAGGGTGTTTTCTAAAAGAAAATGTAAGTTATTAGTACTACAGTAAACATCCTCTAAACCGGCATGCTGGATAATCCGACTTTGAGGGAAAAAAGTATTGCTTGTTTAATCACTCTTTATGTTTATAATAATTTAATGGATCTTCAGAATAAGAAATTACGTAACAACTCATTACAAACGGTACAAAATCGCGAATCTATAAATAGCTCAGCCACTACTTCAACGAGGGGGGGGGAGAAAAAACATTTCTGTAGATAATTTGCGAAATCAAGCTGTATAAAAGAAAAAATTATTTTTATCGTCTGACTTAAATGCTTTTTGCATTTTAAAAAATAATTTTATAGTGACTGGCAAACAAACTTATATTCGAGATTTTTTTAATGTCGCTTCTGCGAGCAGGTCTACTGTGAATGTCATTTTATATTCGTGTACATGTGTTGTACTTTTACGCTATTGAATATATTTTTTTATTCAAGTTTTTTAAAGAATAAAAAACATGTTTTATTGCCATTTTTTGTTTAATTCTAACTTGTACATATTTTCCCGAACATTTATCCAGTAATCCGGATAATTTCGTAGTAAAAAGTGTAAAAAGTACTTTTTTGCTTTTAGTACAATAATTCAATATTTTCAGTTAATCTCTTAAGTATAATTTTCGAAAATAAAATCGGTTTGGATTAAACAGAAGTTCGGATTATCGGAGATCGGATTAGCGGTGTTCTACTGTATTTAAGTGCTTATTTGTAATTTTTGTGCTAATCAGTTCTTGTGTTGTCAGCAATTATTCTTCTGCGTTTCGGACTTTTACTACTGAAATTCGTTTGAATTTTCTGCTTTAAATTGAACGTTGTCCATTGTCACGTTGTTGATAGCACTCTTGTACATAATTTTCTTTAATACGCTACCTTTCGCTCTGATTACATTCCACTGTCTTCCTTTCGGTGGTCTAGTTCTTGAAGAATTATAGTTTGTAATACCAATCTTAGAATTTAAATAAATGTCTGGGGTCGTACGTGATCAAGAGGCATCGGCGAGCGCCTCCCCCTGAGACTAAGCTGAGTCTTGCTTAACCCTCTAGTGCATGATTTTTTATTTTTCCTTTAAAAAATATATATTTGATTCCTTAATGGGCATACATTAAAGGAAAAATACTGAAAAAATTATCACTCTTATAATTTCGTATTTTGAATTTTTTTAAATGGTTGCCAAATGGCAACACCATGCTTTTTAAGCGTATTCTAAGCATATTCTACAATATTTCTCTGGTCTTTTTGTATTAATTGTCGGGTGGCATTTTCAAGCACGGGGTTCTGTTTTTTCTTATTAATCCAAGGCACGAAATTACTTTTGATTTAAAAGTGCCATTAGGCTCACTGATGTTTAATAGTTATCAAAATACAGTTCATGATTTACAGGTTCAATAACTGGATGAGTTAATAATTGTAAGTAAAGTCACATGACAATATTTAAATTATTTTTTTCATAAGATAAACTCTTGGACAATAGACATTTTTTTCCTGACTCCATGTATTTATTTTTTTTTGGTTCAGACGAAAAACGTGAAATGTTCGACGATAATATTGATGTGGTGATTATGGTTTTTGAGAGGTGTATTCGTAGTTGCTGTAATGTGATTGTCTAAATAAATGTTTTGTGTGTTTTTTAAAGAAGTTATGTTTATAGTAAAATAATTATCATTATTTTAACTAAAATGTTAGAAAATAAATAACAATTTGGTAGCAGAGCGTGGTTTTAAAGCGAATTTTATATTTTGAGTGTACAAGTAAGAAGAGTAAATAAATATGAATTGTATGAACTAGGCCTAATACAAGTTAAGAATTTGTTCCATTGGACTAACCGCCAATAGAAAAAATTTAAGAGGTAAGAATTTTATATGCATTTAAAAATAGTTTGGAAGATAAAGTATTTTAATTATGTGTGAATCCAATATGTTTGGAATTCCTAGAATAGAGCCGTTAGCAAGTAAAAATTATACATTATGGACTATGCGAGTTGAAGCTTTGATTAAATCAAAACATTTATTTGATGTTATCGAAAATGATGAACCGGTAAAAAATGAAGGGGATCCCGATAGTTTGAAAGCGCATAAAACATGGTTAGAAAAGAATGATGAAGTTTACGGTATAATTATATTGACGTTGTCCGCAGAACAAATGATGGCTGTTAGAGGGATTAAAAAAGCTAAGGATTTATGGCAATTACTGAAAAAGCGTTATGCGGGAATTGAAAATCAGAGAAGAATTCAGTTAAAAATTAATCTTGCGAGAATAGAGAAAAACGAAAGAGAAACAATAGAAGAATATTTGATAAGAGCTCAAGGGATAGCTAATGAAATATTAGAATTGGGTACAGAAATTGATGAATGCGAATTAATAGGATTTATTATAGAAGGGCTCCCAAAGAAATATAGCGAAGTAACAACTGCGATATCATCAAACCCAAATATAACTTATGAGGTAATGCGAGAAACTTTGTTGAGATATGAAAGAAAATATGATAAATTTCGAGAAAACGAGTCTAAAGCATTTAGGGCTAATGAAAAGAAAAAGGTTTTATGTTTTGCTTGCGGAAAGCCAAATCAAATAGCGTGGAATTGTTATAGTAAATCGAATATGACACAGTCGCGAAATGATAGGGGGTATTCACCTAAGAAAAATTTTCAAAATTATTATAGTAATAAAGTTCAAGATGTAAGAGAATACTCACGCAATAATAAGAATTATAATAAGAATAATAATGTTTCAAACAAGAAGGCAAAAGAATATACATGTTTTACAACTGAACATGCATTGCAGTCAAATGAATTCAATAGAAATGAGTGAAAAGAATCTGAAAATAATAGGGAAATAACCTGGATGTTAGATTCAGCTTGCACTTCGCATATGACGCATAAAGAAGATATTGTTGTAAAAAGAAAACCTGAAGATGTAGAAATTGCAACTGCTGACAGCGAGCGATCAATACAAGCGAAATATTGTGGAAATGTTCATGTTACGTCTTACGATAAGAAAAGTGGCGAAACAAAAATAAAACTTACAGAAGTTCTTTGCGTACCTAATTTAAGAGAAAATTTAATGTCAGTTCCAAGTTTAGTCAGAAAAGGAAAATATGTGATATTTGATAATGAAGGAGCAGCCATTTATGAAAAGAATACGGGCGAATTAATAGCTAAAGGAACATTCGAAGATAATACATTTAAAATAAACTTAGCTGTACGAGAAACAGATGAAGACAGAAATGAATCTTGTTTACAGACAAATGAATCAAAGAAAGAATTATGGCATAGAAGACTTGGGCATATAAATTATGTATACTTACAAAGAATGTCGAGAGAAAATCTTGTAAGGGGATTAGAAAAGATGAATGGTGAAGAAACAAAATGTGAAATATGTATTCAAGGGAAATTAACAAGAACACCATTTAATCATGTGATAGAAAGAACAACACGCATTTTAGAAAGATTACATGTTGATTTATGTGGACCAATGAAAATACACTCATTGGGAGGGAGTAAGTACATGCTAATGGTAGTAGATGAATATAGTAGAAGATATTTTGTAGATTTTTTACGAAGTAAAGATGAAGCAAAAGAAAGAATTATAAATATAATAGAGAGAAGAGAAAATGAAACCGGCAAGAAAGTAAAAGCGGTTAGGTCAGATAATGGTGGTGAATTTACTAATGAAGAGCTCGTGAATTATTACAAAAGGAAGGGCATACAGAATGAAAGAACCACAATTCATAGTCCACAAAGTAACGGGATTGCAGAAAGGGCTAATCGGACTGTTATTAATACTGCAAGAACATTGCTGATAGAAGCAAAACTACCTTTATCCTTTTGGGCCGAAGCAGTATCAACAGCTGCTTATATACATAATGTTACTCCAACAGCTACGAGAAAGAAAACGCCATTAGAATTATGGTCAAATAATAAACCAACAGTAAAGCATATGAGAGTATTTGGATGTAAAGCTTTTTATCGCAACGATGATATCAATAAAAAGAAATTTGATGTAAGAGCAAAACCAGCAGTGTTTATCGGATATTCAAGAGATCGGCGAGCATACAGATTGTATGATTTAAAAGAAAAGAGAATACGTGAAAGCAGAGATGTAGTATTTATAGAAGAAAAAATGGGATATGAAGATATAGCTAACAAGGAAGAAATGACTGATGAATTTGAATACATCAACATTGCCAATAATAAAAATGTAATAGATGAACAAGAAGATAATAATTCCGATGAAAATGAAGAAGAGTTAAATCAGAAAAAGGAAGCAATTGCGTTGTCAGATGATTTGAATGATTCTGCGACAGAAGAATCTGAAGTAAATCATATAATTGATGAAAACAAGGAACAGCAAGAAAAAGAAACTAATGAAAATAAGTTGTTTGAAGAACCTAGAAGATCATCACGAATTAGGAAACCCAATCCAAAGTATTTAGCGAATCTAGTGCACGAGGAAGTTCCAAAGAATTACAAAGATGTATTAAATTCTAGAGATAAGGATAAATGGATAGAAGCAATCAAAAAGGAATTACACTCATTAGAAGAACACAAAACGTGGAAAATCGTTGACAAACCAAAAGATGTGAAGGCACTGAGAAGCAAATGGATTTTTACTGTAAAAGAAGACGGTGAAGATGTAAAATATAAAGCAAGATTAGTAGCCGACGGATCAAGACTTAAATTTGGAACAAATTATCAAGAATCGTATAGTTCTGTAATGAAAACTGAATCATTTAGAACTTTATTGGCAGTCGCAGCGATGAAAGGTTACAAAACTAGATTTTTCGACGTAGAAACAGCATATCTGAATGCAGATCTAGAAACTGCAATTTATATGAATCCGCCTGAAGGTCTACAAATTGAAGGAGGGAAAATATTATTGGTAACAGGAAATTTATATGGGTTGCCAGAAGCAGGAAGATGCTGGTATGAAAAATTAGTTAATATATTTGATAAAATTGGGTTACAGCCCTGCAAAGCAGATCCATGTGTGTTATTTAATAAAAATGATAATAAATTTATTGCAGTTGGAATATATGTCGATGATGGAATAATCGTTAGTGAATCCGAAGAATTAATAAATAAATTGATACAAAAATTGAATAAAGAAGCAAAAATTAAAGAGCTGAAGAAAAACATTAAATTCCTTGGTATTGATATTGAAGAAAATAATGGAGAATTTTTGCTAGGGCAAGCTAAATATGCAGAAAAAATCTTAGAAAGATTTGATATGGAAAATTGTAAAAGTGTGAAAACCCCTGGTGTTTCTGGAATAAAATTAGATGAATATGAAAATGAAAATAAAATTGATGAAACACTATATCTAGAAATGCTTGGAAGTATAGGATATCTAGTAAGAGGAACAAGGCCAGATTTAGCTTTCACTTTAAGTAATTTGTCTCAATATGCAAAAGATCCTAGAGAAATTCATTTACAGGCAGTGAAGAGAGTTTTGCGGTACATTCAAGGCACTAAAAACTACAAACTTCGAATTAAAAATAAAAAGGGCCAATTATCACTTTGTTCTGATGCTAGCTGGTGTACTACACGGGATTCAAAATCATTTGGTGGATATATCGTAAAGATAGGAGAATCACTGATTGAATGGAAAAGTAATAAACAGAAACTGGTTGCGCTTTCTACAACTTCTGAACAATCTGAACTTTTAAGTTTATGTGATGCTGTTTGTGAAGGAAAATGGTTAATGGGTCTCTTGGAAGAGTTAAGCCAGGAAGAAATGGTCAAGAGTCCAATAGAAATCAGTACTGATAGTCAATCTGTAATTGATTGGATTAAAAACCCAAGAGTGAATAATCGCAACAAACATATAGGTAGAAAATATCATTTTGTAAAAGATGAAAGAGCGAAAGGAGAAATTGAAACAAAATATGTAAATTCGTCTGAACTGGAAGCAGATATAATGACTAAGAATTTGAGTTATGATGTCATGAAAAAACATATTACAAGTCTCGGAATTACTGAGGATTATTGACATGCGAAAGGAGGGATTTGTAAGTAAAGTCACATGACAATATTTAAATTATTTTTTTCATAAGATAAACTCTTGGACAATAGACATTTTTTTCCTGACTCCATGTATTTATTTTTTTTGGTTCAGACGAAAAACGTGAAATGTTCGACGATAATATTGATGTGGTGATTATGGTTTTTGAGAGGTGTATTCGTAGTTGCTGTAATGTGATTGTCTAAATAAATGTTTTGTGTGTTTTTTAAAGAAGTTATGTTTATAGTAAAATAATTATCATTATTTTAACTAAAATGTTAGAAAATAAATAACAATAATAACCTCCAAGTCATGCTCACTTGGCAAACTGGTTGTATTTTTTTTCGCGATAAATATTAAAATTGTACGTAAATCTTGATACTCCTGCGAAAAATAACAATTTAAAACCATATTTATGCAAGTTTTTTTTTTTTTTTTTTGGGGGGGGGGGGGGGTATGTGATATACTAATTCATGTGTTGACGATCCTTTGTCGCACTTATTTGCTCATAAACACAGATATATTATTCCGTGGGAATGGATAAGAATTTTCAACCATGGTACCGACTATTGGTCTCGAATAACTTATCTTCCCCATTAGACAATGTATTATCGTTCAGATGGGAAAATTGACGTACACTTTCAAATGCATTCAAGATCGTAGTGCGACTACCTGGTGGTACACCAATTACAGGGTTCCCAAACAATCTTATTGTTTTAAAGTTTGCCACGCTACTCAAGATACAAATTTTTAGATACTTTTTTATATCTGTTGAGCATATGTTGAATGGCTTTTGAATATGTTTTAGAACACTATACAGTCTTGTTTGTTCAGAGACATTCTCGAAAAGTACTGGATGAAAAAATACAAAAAATATTTATAAGGTTTTTCTCTCTATTCTAAAAAAAAGTAACTACCGCTGTCACCGCCGCCGCCGCCGCCGCCGGTTTTGAATTTTTTGTCACCGGAGGTCTTTCTTCGTTAATATTAAGAAAAATAATGCATACAAAAATATGAAAATCGGTGGTTTTATACAGAAATGTTTGATAAACACGCTGATGCAGACAGTTTTCAAATCGAAGAATTATTTTAAGAGATATTTAATGCTAAAGTTGGACAAAATCGTTCCACTAAAAAAGTTTTATAGCAGCAAAAACTATACATGGCAGTGTAAACATTTTTAGATCATTTTATGCGTTAGAATTTGCCGGAGTGCAGATTGCATTAATTTTTTTATTTTGGCTCATTTTTTTAGGTTTTATTTCTATTTTAAATTCAAATTTTCAGCATTTCTAGAGATATTTTTTACAGATTTCAGAAAATTGCACTAATTTAAACTGTTGCCAACTGTATAAAAAGTGCAAGCAATAATGTTTGCTTCAAATTGAAAATTTATTTACACGTGACTATTATAAGCAGGAAAAAAACTTTCAAATTAGAATTAAATAATTACATATAAAAAGTAGGAACTTATTAAAAATTACGTCATAAAAAGTATACGCGTGAATTTTAAAAGAGAAAGAATATTGTAAAATAATAAATTTATTAACATGCGTTAGAAGTCTTAGGAGAAATTACGTCATATTTACGTCACATTATAGCTATTACATAAAATGAACACAAAATAAAATTGCAAAAATGTTTAAATTTAGAAATTGCGCTAGACATTTATTTAATATTTTGAGAGGATATTTTGAACTATTTTTGTTAGGAAAGCGCAAATAATGTTTCATTGCTAACAAAAGTACTTTCACGTGATTATTTAAAAGAGAAAGAATAGCTTGGTAAAAATTACGTCAGATTAAAAACGATTAATTTAAAATGTCTCATTTAAAAGAACTTTCTTTTCACTTTGTTAAAAAATACCAGAAGACAAAGACTATGTTTACTGAATTCCTTTTATATTAGCTTATTTTGAAATGTTGTTACACGTGTCTACGTCATCAAGTTATTTTTATTTCGTCGTTTTATTTGTATTTTTATTAATTTTGTACGAATTTATTTGTTCTTTCGTTATTTAAAATAAAAATTATGTCAATTTGTATAATTTGGCGAGTGGTTTGGCGATTTATATAATTTGGCGAAATTGGTCGACGAGATAATCAAGTAGTACCGCAGCGGATTTGGCGTTAAAATTCCCCAATCAAAGAGAAATGAATAGAAATTCGTTTATAGGGAGATCGCCACTGTTTTTTAAATTATAATTCACTCTTTCGAAATCTTTTTAAAGACGATCAAATTAGCGTGCATTTAGAGCCTGCGGTGTCTGGACGGGGGTTGGCGAGCGTAGCTCGTAGGGGGCCGAGCCCCCTAGTTTAATGATAAAAAACTTTCAAGCAGAGAAAAATGTCCAATAACCTTTATCCAAGAAGGATCTAGCTGAAGAGTTTGAAGCTTTCACTACGTTTACCTGACTGTTTTTGTATTGATGTAGATGAATTATTCACTATCCCAACGTTTGCATTACCGTTCTAGTAAATTTCATTAGCTGATTTTGCTTGTAAGTCACAATCAGTCTCATCATAAGTGTCTGAATCGTTTTTGATCAGAAGGTTTGGATCAAAAGGTGGATCGTCATCGCTGTCATTGTCAGAAATGCCGCTTTCACTTGACAGTACAATCCATATTTCTTCTGTTAATAATTTTTTTTTGTGTCTTTGTTTTAAAATATATGTTGAAGATGACGAGCTTTTATCAGAACAAATTTTTTGATGAAAAAAAAGACAAAAAGTAAGATGAAACAATCAAGAAACTCATTGAAGAGAATACTAAAAATGTAAATAAAAGCGGAACTCAATTCATGGTGTTGCCAAATAGCAACAAACGTATATTCGCATTCATACAATATTTGTTCCAAAAAACTTTACTGAAAATTATTTAAAATAACTTTTAAAAGCATATTCTTTATTAAAAAGTTTTTTTTCAAATGAAATTTAGCATTTTAAATATTTTTTATTTGTGTTAGAAATCCATTTATGGCTAGGAAAATGGAAGGCTTCAAAAGTTGCTTTTTATTTGTAACTGATAAACAACTATTATCACCTATGGTATTTTTAATGAAATAAACCTAAATATAGGGTCAAAATGAATACGTAAAGCATAAAGTTATCAAGAGACAACGGTAAATAAGCGATAAGGAGAGAAAATTTAATTTGTTGCCAACTGGCAACAGTATGCACTAGAGGGTTAAACGAGCCGCAAAGTTGTTAGGGAATCTCCGGGAGAGACAAATTGGGTCTATACCTGGGAATAGCCCTCTGGTTATCATATCTCCATTAGGCAGCCAATCAGTACAAGAGAACACTTGAAATTCATTGATTCACAATGTTGACTTTAAAAGACAAAGCTGTATTAGTTAAGAGAATGCCGAGAATTTCATGCTACGAAAATATCGAGAGCGCTGCTACTGCGATTAGAGCATTCAACGGCTGAATATCTTACAGCTAGAGATAACAGCGACCAACACGAAATTATAGGCAAATCAGAAAGGTTAGAATATATTTAATTAGATGGAACACGGAATCCAATAGATTCTGCACACGTGAAAGTTGTAGCTACGGTTGTTTTGGAAATAGTTAGCCAATCTGCTTACAATGTTGTGAGTATGCTAGTTATTTATTGCGTCGTTGATACGTCCTATTTCTCCGGTTTGCAGAGGATATGACGAATAAGCGGTTATTGTTAAATCTATTGTCCATGTTTATTTATTTGTTATTATCCTCTCATCTTTATTCTCGTGATACCTTTTATATATGATGTAACGTGAATCAGAAATTGTATTGTTTGTTATTGTTTGAATATTTTTATAGAAGAAGGTAAAAAGCTTTACCGGTAAATAAATTATTTTTGTTTTGAGAAGTTAATTGACTTCTTTATGTACATTTTAAGTTCATAAATACATAATTGGCGTCCGCATTATATTCTGAAAGCTGGGTTGTTAAAATAACATCCTTTTTGAACGCTTTAATTAACATTGTGACGTCCGGCGCGACAGGACGTTTTACAATATTTATTTGATGCAAAATGTTTCAAGCCGTTAAAAATTTTAAAAAGGTCGACTTAAAGTTCGTGGTAGAAGAGCTTGGGGAAACAATCCCGCAAGATTATACGATTGGGACACTAAAGGAAATTATTTTGAATAGTAATGAATATAAACAGGATCCCGCTTTTGTACAAGAAATTTTATCCAATGCTGTTGCTGAGAGAAAGGAAAAAGAAAACGAGGCTAAGAAGTTAGAAAAGGAGAAGTCGGATCAAGAATTAAAAAAGCTAGAATTAATGGAGAAGTCGGATCAAGAATTAAAAAAGCTAGAATTAAAGGAGAAGTCGGAAGTAGAGTTAAAAAAGTTGGAATTAAATCATCAATTAGAATTAGCAAAGATTCAGTCACAGGGACAAATGCAATGCGAGTACATTTCAAATGATTACGAAACTAATCATTCTAAAAAGAAATTTACGTTGCCCAAGTTGGAATTTCGCCAATTTGATGGTGATTTAAAGGAATGGTTGCCATTTTGGAGCCAGTTTGAACAGATTCACAATGATCAAGATATTGCGCCAGAAAATAAATTCCAGTATTTGATCCAAGCAACTATCACTGGATCTAGAGCGCGAGAAGTTGTTGATAGTTTTCCGCCAACTGGCGCTAACTATGCCAAAGCTATAGAGAGTCTTAAGGCTCGTTTCGGTAGGGAAGATCTTTTGGTTGAAGTGTATGTGCGAGAATTATTAAAATTAATTATATCTGTGCAATCAAAAGGAAAATTTTCTATTACATCATTGTATGATAAACTTGAGTTGTATTTACGAGCTCTTGAGACGTTAGGTGTCACAACGGATAAATGTGCTTCAATATTATATCCAATGGTAGAATCTTGTTTTACTGCTGAATTTTTGAAAGCGTGGAATCGAACACATACGAATTCGGTTAGTTCTGATGCAAAAGAGCGCCTAGATAATTTAATGGCGTTTCTCAAATCTGAAGTTGAAGGAGATGAAAGAATTAATTTGGCAGTGACAGGTTTTGGTTTAGCGAGAAAAGATGACGCGATCTTTAGAAAAAACAAAAGTCACAACGATGGTACTAAATATTTACCAACTGCTGCTGCTTTATTAACAACTTCTTCAAGACCAGATTTAAGGAAAAATTGCGTTTTTTGCAAAGGAAGACATTTGAGTTCAGAATGCTTTTCGGCACGGAAGATGAGTTTTAATGAAAAGCAGAATATATTGAAGGACAAAAGATGTTGTTTTTTATGTTTGGCAACAGGTCACACAACGAAGCAATGTAGAGCTATCTTGAAGTGTTTCTTTTGTGATAAAAGACATGCGTCTGTGATGTGTCAAACGCTCGATAAGAATAAGCTGAATGAAAAGAAAGAGGAAGACACAGAAAAGTCGCCTGGAAAAGAAGTAAATATGGCCAATTTCAATAGAAATCCTAAAGTGTTCCTTCAGACGATAAAGGCAAAAATATTTTCCAAAAACAAAAAGAAAGATGTTAGACTAATTTTGGACTCAGGTTCTCAGAGATCGTATATTTTAAAACATTTAGCCGAAGAAATGAAGTATTTACCTCTTCGAGAAGAAAAAGTTTCTCATTCCCTTTTTGGCGGAGTCATAACAAAGGATTATAATCATCATTACTACAAGGTAAGATTAAGCGATTTGAAAGAAAATTTTAAATGTAATTTTGAGGTTTTGGATCAAAACATTATATGTGAAAATGTTATGCCAGTAGGAAAAGGATCCTGGTTTAAAGAATTATCGGAAAAAGGCATCACTTTGACGGATGTTGGTGAAACTCCAGAATCTATTCAAATATTGATTGGAGCTGATGTAATGGGAAAATTACTGACAGGTCGTAGAGAAATACTCTCGTCGGGATTAGTAGCACTGGAAACATTTTTAGGTTGGACCTTAATGGGAAAAGTGCCTCAAGATAATGCGTCTAAAGAAAATTTAGCTTTGTCAGTTACGTCTATGTTTGTAAAGGAAGCAGAGATTGCTGATTTATGGAAATTGGATTTGCTTGGAATAAATGATCCGATTGAAAAACAATCTAAAATGGAGATTGATCGTCAGGTTAAAGAGCATTTTTTACAGACAGTAAAAATGAATGACGATAATCGTTATGAAGTTTCTTTGCCATGGTCAGAAGATACACCACCTTTACCTGATAATTTGAGTTTAGCCAAGAAAAGATTGAGTAACGTTACAAACAAGTTGCTTTCCGATAACATTTATCAAAGGTATGAAAAAGTACTTTTAGGGTGGCTTGATGATCAAATTATAGAGGAAATTCCACAGGCTGAAATGAACCTTTATGGAAATTATTTACCTCATCAACCAGTAATAAAAGAGAGCAGTACAACTCCCATTCGTCCAGTGTTTGACGCATCAGCTAGAATGCAGAACCATCCATCTTTGAATCAATGTTTGCATTGTGGGCCAAACCTTATTGAATTAATTCCTGACATTCTCTTACGATTTAGAAAAAATAAATTTGGTGTTGTAGCTGATATCAAGAAAGCATTTTTACAAATAGCTATTCGTAAAGAAGATCGGTACTATTTGCGTTTCTTGTGGTGGAGTAATCCAGAAGAAAGAAATATTAGAATGTTTCGACATACTAGAGTGGTGTTTGGAGTCAAAAGCTCTCCTTTTCTTCTCGGTTCCGTCATAGAATATCACATTAAAAACGATGAAGAATACGACCCCAATCTTAAACAGCAATTGCTGAGAAGCTTTTATGTTGACAATGTCGTTGCTAGTGTCCACACACAGGAAGAATTGGAAAGGTTTATAACTAATTCTAAATCTCTTATGGCTAAAGGTGGATTTGAGTTGAGAGGATGGGAACAGACAGAAGAAAGAAACAATATCGAAAATAGCGAAGAAACTGCTGTACTGGGATTACAATGGAACAGACTTCTAGACGTTTTAAAAGTTAACGTAAGCTGGACGAAAGATATAAATATAGAAAAAATAACAAAAAGAATCATGCTATCAGTTGCACATAAAGTTTTTGATCCAATTGGTTTTACTGCTCCAGTTATGATATGTCCCAAGATGATGTTACAGAAAACATGGAAAGAAGGAATCACGTGGGATGAAGAAGTTACTAGTGATATAAAAAATGAATTTATTGAATGGTTTCATGAATTAAATTGTTTACAAGAAATTCAGATTCCTAGATATATTCAGTTCACCCCAGATAATTTAAAAGGTTGTACTCTTCACACATTTTGTGATGCAAGTCAGTATGCGTATGCTGCTGTTATATTTTTGAGGATAGCAACTAAAGATCGTGTAGAGTTATTCCTTCTTGCAGCGAAATCCCGCATAGGTCCTTTAAAATGTGGAACTATACCTAGAATGGAACTTTTAGCTGCTTTGATTGGTGCTAGATTGGCTAAATCAGTAACTGACGCTATGGGCTGGGAAGATATAGAAAGATATTTTTGGAGCGATTCCACAACAGTGCTTGCATGGATATCCAGGAAAGAAAACTGGTCTGTTTTTGTTAGAAACAGAGTTCAAGAAATAAAAAAATTGACTGATCCTGTTTTATGGAAACATATACCTGGTGAAATGAATCCAGCAGATCTGCCATCTAGAGGATGTAAAGCAAGACATCTGGTATCTCTCAAATGGTGGGAGGGTCCATCTTGGCTTAAAGATTCTAAAGAATATTATAAATATATGGATTTCAAGTGCCAAGACATAAACGAAGAAGAAATTGAAAAAGAAAAATTGAAGTCTACAAAATTACTGGTAAATGTTGATGAAAGTCCAGAGAAAAGCTGGTACTACCAGTATTTTTCCAGTTATGAGAAAATCGTACGTCTTGTTGGTTGGATACATCGTTTCAGATATAATTCTTCTAATCCAAAGGAACAGATCAAAGGAGAATTTATGAATCTTGAATTTAAGAGAGCAGAAACGAAGATAATTTGGATGATACAAAAGGAATGTTTTTCCCATGAAAGTGAGGGGAGATTGAAAACTCTGGAGACGTTTAAGGATGTACAAGACATAATACGTGTAAAGACTAAGATTACGTATAGACAAGACAATATGAATTTCCTCACACCTATGGTTGTTCCTTCAAATCATGAAGTTGTCAAACGATTAATTTTACATTACCACCGCAAAAATTGTCATGCAGGTCCTCAGATTCTTCTGAATTTGCTTAGAGAAAAATACTGGATTTTGAATGGAAGAAGAACTGTGAGCTCTGTTCTATCAAAATGTACCATTTGTAAAAGATTTAATTCGAAGAATTTAGAATCTTCTCCAGTTTCTCTGCCAGAAAATCGAGTGAAAGATGCAGCTGTATTTCAAATTATCGGCATTGATTTGGCTGGCCCTTTGTTTCTTAAAAATAAACAGAAGAGTTGGGTTATCTTATTTACATGTGCCATCTACAGAGCTGTGCATTTGGAGCTTGTGACTTCAGCTTCTACAGAGTCATTTTTAATGGCTTTGCGAAGATTTGTATCTCGTAGAGGAAGATGTTCTGTTATATATTGCGACAACGGTTCCAATTTTGTTGGTGCATCCAATTTCTTAAAAAGATTGAACTGGAATCGCATACAGAAGTATGGAGCAATAAATTCTTTCAAATGGAAATTCAACCCTCCGACTGCTGCTTGGTGGGGCGGATGGTGGGAGAGGCTCATCAGATTGATGAAAGATCTATTAAAAAGAGTCTTAGGAAAAGCCTGTTTGAACTATGAAGAGATGATAACTGTATTAGCTGACTGCGAAAGTATTATAAATTCGCGACCACTAACTTACATGTCTGAGAAAGAGTCCATCAAACCCATATCACCGGACATGTTTCTGAAAGATATTCATGAATGTGGTTTACCAGACGTTGATGCGGTTGAGGAAGGTTCTCTCTCTAGAAGACTTAAATATAGGCAAGAACTGCAAAAAGAGCTCAGAAATCGATTTAGATTAGAATATTTGGGTCTCCTTATCCAACGACCAAATGGGAGAAGATTGCAACGTTCAATTGCTGTAGGAGATATAGTCTTGGTGGGAGCAGATAACAAGAAAAGAATCAATTGGCCCTTAGGACGGGTTACAGAGCTCATTCGGGGCAAAGACGGAAAAGTTCGTCTTTTGAAGTTACAAACGTCTCATTCGCAGATGATTCGGCCTATTCAAAGAATTTACCCTCTGGAAGTGTCATCAGTGGATTTTACTGAAAACAATTTTCCTAAACCAACTTTGAAGGAAAATCAGGTTGAGCCTGCAAAACACGAATCGCAAATTAAAAAGACGAGATCTGGTAGAATGATAAAGGTTCCAGAAAGACTCGATTTATGATGTTTATGTAAATGTTGTATTTATTTAATGTGAAGTTTTGATTATAATATATAATCAAAAGGTGGGAGGATGTTAAATCTATTGTCCATGTTTATTTATTTGTTATTATCCTCTCATCTTTATTCTCGTGATACCTTTTATATATGATGTAACGTGAATCAGAAATTGTATTGTTTGTTATTGTTTGAATATTTTTATAGAAGAAGGTAAAAAGCTTTACCGGTAAATAAATTATTTTTGTTTTGAGAAGTTAATTGACTTCTTTATGTACATTTTAAGTTCATAAATACATAATTGGCGTCCGCATTATATTCTGAAAGCTGGGTTGTTAAAATAACATCCTTTTTGAACGCTTTAATTAACAGTTATACTCCTTAGAAAACCCATATTTTTACAACAAAGTGACGGAGACGCTAATTTCGGGAAACTTCCGGACTGGAGTTTCTCGCGGGAATGACAGTCTAGGCTGCTTAGCCAGGGAACATTTGGGGGCATGAGGCTTACTTTCATCTGAATGGACAAGTCAATAAGCATAACTGCTATATTTAAGCAACAGAATACCAAACACACTCAGAATAAATGAAGTGTCCTTGCAAACTGAAAAAATGCTAGTATGGCGCGGTTTTATAAGAATATTCGTAAATGGGCCTTATTTTTTGGAAGAGGTGATTCCAGAAGAGTTTAAAAAATGTTACATCACTGAACCAACATTTTGAGAATGTTTGTAAACCTAAAATTGTAGCAATACCATCGTATCGTGAACACTATACTTATGTAGGACGATGCGCGTCTCCCCATATTCACCGAGGCGTTCAATTCCAAACTTTTATCGAAGCATTTGCGATCAGTTACTGTTTTTAACAACTTGCTGTCTTATTCATTGGATTTTACTCTGTGTGACTTCTTGCTATAGAGATTTGTAACGATTTCATCTCACTTGATCTGTATAAAGCGAGTTACTAGCTTAGAGTAACTGGCTTGGCCTTTTGCTCGATGCTAACGTTCTCGCCTCCTGATCATGAGATCCCTGGTTCAAATCCCATCGTGCCAATTCATGCTCTCCTCATTGGCGACTCGGACAAACACTCAACCTTCAACAACTTTCAACAACAATCATCTCATCTCATAACCAACAGATGGCAGCACTAAAAATATCATCCCCAGCAAGCAAAGCCTGTGAAACGCTCACAGCACATAAATATGTCATACTGCGCATCACACATGCGTACGACAGCATCACTCACGAGTGCATATCACTCGTCAGACATCAAAAAGATGTCTTTCTCACTGGGGATGGAGTGTGTAGCGATCTCATCTCACATGATCAGTATAAAGCGAGTTACTAGCTTGGTAACTGGCTTGGCCTTTTGCTAGACGCTAACGTTCTAGCCTCCTGATCATGAGATCCCTGGTTCGTATCCCAGCGACGCCAATTCACTCTCGCCTCAAATTCATAAAAGATCAGGTCTATTGTAAGAAACTGGAAACTCTATCACATATGAAAGATAGCTTTCATTGTTATGTTAAAAAAATGTGTGCTATTTTTATATAAAAACAATATTCATTCTATATATAGGAATTACTTCGACCAGCTTGCAAGAATACACTATTACCAATAAAATATACTGTAGAAAAACACATGCAATACAGTATATAGAACATCTATGGAATGCTAGGAGCTGCAGCATCCCCTATCGATGATTTTGTAATGCTCACACTTTCAGTGAATCTCGAGCTTTGTTTCTCTAAATTTTTTGCCATTATGACTTTTATAGTGACTTAGAGAGCTTTCCCTATGAGTTTGAAAATTTAATTTTAATACCCTTAAATAATGAATTTCAGTGATATTTCTCACAATACAGCAAGAATGATAAAATAGTCAACTTTATTCCGATAACAGAAAAGTGAGAAAAATTAATAAGCGATATTGTATACTGATTTTTTGCATATTGTCGTCTGATTTGCTCCAGATATTTTCAGTGCTGAACTTCAATAATTCGTTCACATAACCATTATTTGATTTTCTTTGCCTATCTCACTTAGAAAGTAGGCCCGGAAAATGTTGGTTTTACAAAAAAAGTGCTGGAGGAAATAAAGAAAAACAATTAGATGTCACACCTGTATGTTTATGGAATGGAGTGTTGGAAATGGCTTTCAAACAAAGCAGAAATACACATTCCTGTTCTTTTTAATTTTTATTTTAACGGAACGCGTACACTGCTTATAAGTTTGTGTATGGATGTTTTCATGTACAAAAAGCCCTTCCGGTTTGTACCGGTAGAAAAAAAACCTTGCTTTTAAGAATTCAGCTAATTTTACTCAAACACACGAAGATAAAATACATGGAACCCGATTATAAAAGATTCCCAGTTTTCGTCAATATTCCATTTGGACGGGAATTAAAAATTGTCAGCAATCATCCACTTGGTTTCATTTATTTCTACCAGGGCCGAAACTAAGGAGGGGGGCAGAGGGGGCATGTGCCCCTGGCGCTAGAACAAAGGGGCGCCAAATGCAGATTATACCTTTGAAAAGGATAATTTTCTTCTGATGGACTGATGGTTTCTATTATTATGAAACAGCCATTATAAATGAAGTGTTAGGTGAAGATGAAAGAGCAGTCGTAAAAAGTTAGAACTCTGATTTTCTGGTCCGAATGGGAAAAAAAATGGTCATAATTTCTTTTGAAAAAAAAATTATGGCCATTTTTTTTCCCCATTCGGACCAGAAAATCAGAGTTCTAACTTTTTACGACTGCTCTTTCCTCTTCACCTAACACTTCATTTATAATGGCTGTTTCATAATAATGGAAGCCATCAGTCCATCAGAAGAAAATAACTCGGTGAAAGCGGAAACTCGGTTAGGCGGGACTCTACTGAATATGTCATTTAAAAAATGATCTTTAGAATATTTTTGTTGATGTTCAGAGGGACCTCCCCCTTTGATCCGCCACTGTAGATTACGTAGTTCAGTATTACATATTTTAAATTTTAAAATAAGTCGTCTATTATAAAATTAGTAAAATTCACTTTGTAAATATACTTTGTGGAAGAGGGGGGGGGGGGCACCAAAATCCATGTTTGCCCCGGGTGCAAAAAGGCTAGTTTCGGCCCTGATTTCTACCTATTTTTGTCGCGAAATTTGGCGATATTTGGCCAATTACCCTCAAATTTGGCTATAATTTGATGCTGGTGGATATAATATAATTATACAGTTTTATGTATATGAGAGCTATAACAATGGACAATGGTTACGACAATTCAAGAAATTTTGTGAGAAATCACGTTAATAAGACTCGTAAATTAAATCTGTTTATGAAGGAATATTTTATTTTTAATTTGTTGTTTTGTTTCAAAATGTCAAACACTCTAGAATTTCAAACTGTTATCTCCCAGCTATTTTATAACATAGAGGCAAAAGAAAAAAATGCTCCGATATCCTTGTAAAACATTTAAAGGGAAAAACTTTTTAGATTTAAGTTTTATTTATTTATTTATTTATTTTTAATTTTGAATTTTCGAGTGCCGCCATTTAAAAACAAGATGGCGGATGAAAATGCTCAACGAACTCGATCGAAACCTTGGTAAGTCCTCTCCAAATGCTCAATCACCTCCATATAGGTTCATAAATACGAGTTCTATAGCATGATGAAAATTATATGTGTACATATATATACATATATCAATATTTGAACGCAAATTAGTTTCGAGGTCTTTGCGTCATAATCGATGAAAATATGCCTAATTTTTCCAAAATTGCTTTCATTCGGACAGTTAATAGGTAACGTCTTACTTTTTATAATAGAAGCTACCCAAAAAGGACTTCAAGATCAGTTTTATTAATTTTTAGGATTATGTTAGGAGATATTACAATTTTTTTTTCTTTTTTTTTTTCTTTTTTTTTTTTTTTTTTTTTTTTTTTAATAAAAAAAATGGCAGGTTCTTCCTGTTTTCTAAATATTTGCATTAAACTTCAAATTTGATTAAAATTGAGTTTTATCATTGTTTTAAAAGTAATATAAAGATACTTTTGAAGCGATATTTTCCCTCAAAGCATTATAAAATGAGCAATTTGTATAAAACGACTATATAATGTTTAGATATATTTTATTGATTTTTGTGGTAAGTCTTTTGAGTTTTACAAATTAATTATTTTAAAACATTTACTTGTACACAACTCTCAGCATTTCTTCAAAAAAAAAAAAAAAAAGGTTAATATTTAAAATTTTAGATAACTTCTATTCACCACCGTGTCTCATAGTTGGAAAATCACGAATAATAATAATAATGAAAGAATAATTGAAATCATAACCTATGTTTTCTTAAATGTCAATATGTCTGAAAAATGTAAGTCAATAAAGTGTTTTTTTTTTTTTCTAATTACAACCGTTCGTATACGAATGCATGTGATTACTTTTTTACTTCTCTGAAATAGAATGAAAAACGTTTAAAAAATTATAGGCTATGTTGTTATTTAATTCAACAACATATTTTGAAATTTACAGTAATTCGAGCACTTTATTAAGAGCATTAATTGATCTAGTTTCAGACAGACAGGAGGACAAATAGACAAACATAGATAAATCAGAGTCAATAAGACCTTTCATATGCATTTGAAATCGTTAAAAAAGATACATTTTTAATCATTGAAGTTTTATATTTAGGGGCGTAAGAAATGGAGAGACTCAGAAGGCCCCTCCTTTTCAAAGCCTCGACATTGACATGAATTTTTTAAGCCACAATAGCTGTTCCAAAACCTATTATTTTCTATTTTCAGTGTTTGACAATTCATATATCAAAAGACAATTCTGTATTTAAAGAAGCACTGTAAATATTGATTACATTTCTAATGTGTGAACCTTCCGAGAAGGGCAGATCTGCAAGACGCATTTCTATTTGGAACAGATTTTATTCAATATTTTAAACTTTCAATCCATAGTTTAATTTCTTTCGTTAGTATTACTAAGTTAATTCCGGAGGTTCATCTCTTGCGAATTGCGAAAGTAAAATACGATTACACACAAAAGAAAAAAAAAATACTCCAGAATTTTTTTTTTTGTGTGTGTGTGTGTTTATACATTGTAAAAAAAGTCTGTAATTTTACAGAAAGAAACTGTTTAAAAGGAAAACAGTTTTTTTCAGTAAAAAACTAACTTTTGTAATTTTTATAGAAAAAATCTATATTTTTTACAGAAAAAACATGTTTTTATGAAAAATTAGATATTTTCTGTAAATGAAACAGTTTTCCACTGGCGCCAAAATTAACAGTTTTTTCCTGTCAATTTGAGGGATTTTTTTTTTTACAGTGTACTTTCTATTATATGAGACGGGCTGTTCACTCACCCACGCTGCATTCCCGTTTCCTCATTAATCTGATAATCGTCATTCAATGAAATTCAGTATCTTAAACTTTATTTAAGATAATTAAAATATAAATTTTATCAATCAATTCGAACTTTTTTTTTTTTTTTTTTTTTTTTTTTTTTTTTTTTTTTTGTTAAAATGAGGTATAATGTTTTCGAAACCGCCGCCGTCGTCCGAAGGGTTAAACGGCCCATCCCGTCCGGATCCGCTGGTCGGTGTCTTAAACTTATTGAATTTGGCTCTTATTATTATTATTATTTTTTTTTTTCTGTTGGAAGCTTCCATGATCGGGTCCACTACCGTCATTCAGGTACCTACATTTCCGGCCGGTAACTGAAAGAGGTGGCCTCTGATTCCGTTTCCTTTTTTGCGAGATAGCGGCCGTCAGAAATTATTATTAAATAAAAAGAAAATAATAAAAAAATTGGTCGGAAATAATTATTGTTATAAATGTTTTATTAATTACTAATAATTTTAATTATTCAACTTATTAGAAAATTATTATTTGAATCCTTCTCATATTTTTTTAATTGCTACGGCACTGTTTGTATTCAGTAATTTGATGTCTTCCCTATCGGAAGTAATGATTCCTATTGTTGATATTCATTCATTAAAATTCATTGGTCGTTGATATTCATTTGATATCATATGTATCCATTAAAATCAATTTCAAACTTCCTACCTCCCAATTTTATGATCATATCAATCAAAACGGAAATTTGACGGGAAGGTCACAGACTCAAATTTGAAGTAAATTAATCTCAATTGTGGTTATAAAATGTCAGTCATCCGTGTCTCAATGTACAGTTGACTTTCATTAAACCCCTATGACATGGTAGACTTGCGTTACTGTTAAATGTTTTACATTGATTTTCATCGAAGAAAACTTACTTAAAGAACTCTGCACACAATGTGTGGTCTATTCATTTTATCATTTATTTTTCTTAATGGTTCTGTCATTATTTCTAATGATGTTTGTAGAGTGTGCAGAATACAAAGAAGATGTCGAAGAGGATGTGGGAGAAACTCAATGGATAGATTTAGGAGATAGCATTCAAATATTCGGCACTTTTATTAGTTATCAAATACATGTGATGAATGACTGATTTGATATCAATTGCTAATGAGTTTTTTATTCAAATTATTACAGGGATGCTGATTCTGATTTTTACTCATATAAACATTTTATAGTTCCACACTACAGAAATATTTATGTTTTTTTAACGAGTATAGGTTTAGTTGAATGCAATAATGTTGTGATTTATTTAATATCTGAAGATTTTATTGATTATTCCATATTTTGCATATCACGAAGATATATTCTGTTACCCAATTATGATAGTTATTTCCTTTATTTAAAATGTAATTCAATATTTTAAATTTAATATTTAAATCTTCATTTTATATTTTAAATTTCATGTATGTATAATTTCATTATGTATTTTAACTTTAATTTTGAAATTTTATTTTAATATAAAGCTGACTTATAATTTTTTTTTTTTTTTTTTTTTTTTTGCGGTAAGTGATTGAATCAAACAACATGAACCAGCATGCAGCAACTAGAATTGATACAATAATCCAAAGGAAGAAATGCCAAAATTATTATATAGTTTTTAGAAAATATGTGTACTTGCTGTTTATGAAAATTGTATTTTTACTTTCTTCTATCTTTACAAGAATAAAGTATTGGATTCGTGACAATTTTCGAATTCCAGTTTTCGACGGATTTACACGTTTTAGGGGGTCATAGATCCCGAAAAACATGTTTTTACAAAATGTCTGTCTGTGAGACTGTGACTCTGTCAGTATATATGTGACACAAATTTTGTGGGCGCTCTATCTCAAGAACTAATGAACGGAATTTAATAAAACTTTAGATTCAGTTAGTCCCTGATACAACTAGGTGCTGAGTACTTTTAGGTGTAAATCGCGCAACAGGTAGCGCTACTACCCTGCATTTTTCCCCATTTCTCCAATAGCTGTAACTCAAGAACTAACGCACGCATTTTCATCAAACTTCAGATTCAGTTAGTCAATGATATAAATTAATGCTCTTTAGTTTTTGGTGTAAATCGCCCAACAGGTGGCGCTCCTTTGCTGCATTTTTCACGATTTTCGCAATAGCTGTACCTCAAGAACTAATGCATGAATTTTCATAAAACTTCAGATTCAGTTAGTTCCTGATATAAATTGCTCCTGATTTGTTTTTTGGTGTAAATAACTCAACAAATCGCGCAGCTGTGCAGATTTTTTTATTATTTCCGCAATAGCTCTATTTCAAAAAGTAATGCATGGAATTTTTTTTTTTATCAAACTTCAGATTCAGTTAGAAGTTGACATAAGTTGTTGCTGATTAGATTTTGGCATAAATCACCTAACCGGTGGCGCTGCCATGCTGCATTTTTCAGGAAGTATTAACATGTGTGAAATAGAAGACAGTTTTGGGATTACCACACCCGACTAGTTTTTTTATGAAAAGCTTTTTTCATATTTATAACACAAATTACGAAATGGGGATTATTAAAAGTATAATTCGATAGCAGCGCAAATATATGAAACAGGTGGTGATATTTTAATATTTAAAATATGGTCAAATAGTGCCATTCAGAATAATCATAACCTTATATTATGCTGTTAAACATCACAATTTTTTAAAAAACACTTTTCAGAATTTCTCTGTAATATCTGATCATTATACTTTTTTTAGGTGAGTCCTTATATTTTCTCAAGTAAATGCGATCTGCAAAAATTATCGTCATGTTAGACATTTTTTTAAAAATCAGTGCATTGTACTTGCGTGATAGTTATGCAAGATTTTATAAATTAGCTTCATATGACGTGGGTTTGAAAGTATTGTTTAGATCATTTAGGCGTCTAAAAATCATTCATGATCAAAATTTTGTGATTAATTTTAATATATGTCGCTTGCGCAAATAACGTTTTTTGTTCAGATTGTCTATTTTCCTAAACAAGAACGAAAAATCATGCATCAAGCATAGATTACAAAATATGTTCCAACGCATTCAGAATACTGTAAGAAAGCTTCACACCGTTTAATAAAGTGAAAGATAATGTCTAAATAAACAATTTGGAAACGCATAACGCATCTGAAACCCAATTTCAGCGATTACCACCAGTAGTCAGAAAATTATCCGAATTCTTCTGCGCGATCCTGTATATGATCTACTCTCTTAAAAAAATTCAGCGATTTTAACTCCGACTGAGTGTATTTTCACTCCTTTCCAGTATTGAAAATGCACTTATCCTATAGGAGTGAATTTCATCCATCTTGCGGAGTGGTTTTTTTTCCTTCCTTTTTGATAAGCTGTTTTCGCTCTTTTTTTTCGACTAAATTAATAGGCAAAACGAGTGACTGCACTCGACTTATTGACAAGTCATTTTTAAACCCCTTTTTTTGTCAAATTTAATAGGCAAAATAAATTATTTTCCTCTTATTTTCAAATTTTTTTTTGTTTGTTTTTTAACATATATAACTCCCCAGTTTGCAAAATGTATTACTTTTAAAACTCCATTTTGTTTTATTTAAATCTAGATGCAGAAGAAATTTTGTTTTTCATTTCCGAAAGATAAATTAAATAATAATAATAATAAAGATATGTTCGCGCCATAACAAGACAAGATTTTCTACCTTGTCAATATCCTGAAGTGCGCTTTTTTTACTTTATCTTTCTCATTATGATTTTTCTCTTTTTAATATTTTCACATTGTATATATAATTTTAACGTTATTAGTTTTCATCCGGGAATGTCGATTTCTTTAATTATTTCTGATATTATTATATCTTATTAATATATTTTGCTCATGACACAGATAAATAATTATGGACTATAGAATTCATGTGTTACATAACTGCAGACTTTTGTTTAGTTAAACTTTTGAATATGAACAGAGCGAAGTATAACACAAAAATAAAAATTCACAAAATCATAATTTAAAAAAAAAGGTCAAGCTAGTTGTGTCATAAAATAAACTGATAATATTTTTCACTAATCTATTATTTTCTGATACTTTTTTTAAATTATCTTTTACATTTCGTACTATTTACATAATACTGTGACAATTAAAATAATAATATTTAAAGTGTAGATGTGTACAACTATCTAAATGAACACAATTTATTAAATACTTGTACTTACTGAAACATAAAAAAAAAAAAAAAAAAAAAAGAACATATATTATAAGTTAATAATAATTTAATAATTTTTATAATCATGGGTTGTGTTCCGAAAATATTTTTGAGTGTCACGAACAAATTAGTATATTAATAATCAATAATATAAGCACAAAATGATATATGTTTAATAATGTAAATACCAATTAGCGTAATTTTACACAATTTGAATACGAGAAAACTACATATCTAAGTGCATTTTATTGATTATAAAAATTATGGAACAGATGCATTAAAAAAAAAAAAAAAAAAAAGAAAAAAAAAGAAAAAAAAAAGTAATTTAAGAAGTTCATGTTTCCGGTTTAAAAGTATTAACGTTAAATAACGCAAAAAATCATATGTACAATGTGAAAATACAACAAGGAATGGTGAAGGAATTACAAGAAAGATGAAGTAAAACAACGTACTTTACCTTAGAATTTTCAGTATTAGTAAATTCCTAGGATCGCCGGTAGCCATCTTGGTTTTAGCTGGGAAACAAAAACGAAATTTATCCAATTCTTTGTGATGATTGCCCCACCCCCCTGCTTTCGTAGGCATAATCCATCTATCTTATTCTATGCCATTTTTAAATCAATCAAATTATAATTGTAATATTGTTTTTATCATGTAGGTAACGCTAAGCTTTGAAGCTTGAAACAAACAAGCGACTCCCTTTTGAAGACGGTTCTCCCTCTGCAAAACTATATATCGCGTTAAAGGATTTCAACCAATAGGGAAGCTTCTTAAACCGCTCTTTTAGAGATATTTTTCTGTTCCGGTCTGAAATGAGCAGTCCTGGGGATGCTACTCTTAAAAGGATGATTTGGTAAACCAGTTTTTTGTGGAAAATGTCTCTTTTTGATAAAACAGATACTCAGAAAGTACAAAAACACGCGTAAAACTTTTCGTTCTTTTGTTGAGTTAATAATTCGTTCTTTTGAATTAAGAGTGTATAGATTTTAATGTATACTACATACTATATACACTGAGGAAAAAAAAAAATACACCGCCTTCACCTGGAATGAATAGGTAGTCATCTTCTGAATCCCTAAACTAGAAATATACCGATTATAGGATTATAGAGAAATATAGGATTTCCGAACAATGCGAATAGGGTAAACAACGAAGATGAATAGACGAAATGATCTAGAATTTTCTAATCTCTTGTTTTCTAGGTGACGAAACGATAATGAACTGTTTCAGTAGCGAGAAATATTCGCTTGATTTCTGGAATGGTTTCATAAACTAAAATTATAGCTACTAAAACTAACCTCTTGTGTTCACATCTATTTGCAGAGATTTTTAAATGATTTTGACCACAAGAATATTAGGAAAACGCTCTTGAATTCTAGTAGGAGACTCTAAATCTCTGTAGCAAAGAGAACTAGAATTTATAGGGATGGCATGGAACTATTTTTTTCAAGAGCCACAATTTAGATTCTTAGATGCCAGAACCATATTTTTTCCTCAGTGAATGATAAAAGTTAGTTCAGTTAGAAAATGCATAGCACAGTTGGAAAATTCTCCTTCAGCTATTTCCGCCAATAAACTACAATGTACTCGAGTTCTTTTATGCACCCTGATCTGCAGAATTTATGTATATCAAAGTAATACGCAAAAAAAAAATTAATAAAATTTAAAAGCGTGTTCCAAAACGGAAACCATATATTCTCAGCCATTATTGTTCATAGGCCGTACTGTATCAGAATGCTTTTGCGTGTCCCTGAAAAGGACAGTTGAATGATATGTACACCCATATTGCAGGGATATTGCAGGGATGGCGAATCTATGGCACGCGTGTCACTTTTGGCACTACATTTCTTATGGTTCTAAATCAATATAAAGTGAGATCACACAAAATCGCGACTGTTCTTTTCTAAATTCGGTTAAATGGAAATTGAAAAAGTAATTGCCGCATATTATATTACAATCTAATTAATTTTGGTCTCAAAATTTTTTCAAACAAAGATGATATTTCAAAACTATCGGCAATAATTGGTTATTAGACATTACTAAATTCCGATGGTAAAGTTACGGCAACTTTGGAATTTATTTCAGAGCTATTCAAAGAAACTGACGTTTGTCATTTTAATAGTTTTTCTGCCTATTCGAATCACTGTTTTCACAAATGAATAGTATCAAAACCCAAACCGAAAGCCCGTATCACATAAATCCGGTTCAGTTTGTATTAAAATTAATTTGATATTAAGATGCAACAACAGACATCAAATAAAATGGCATTGTTATTTTTTTCTATTTCTGAAATATATTTGTTTCCATAATTATTATAGTGTGTAATACCAACATGTATGTTCCTCACATTTTTTAAATCATAATAGAAAATTTTAAGTTATTTTAAGCCATTATTTTTTCACCTACTAAATTTGTTTTTTACTTGGCACATTATATGGTCACGTAAAATATTTTTTGATCAAATTTGGCACGCAGCAACAAAAAGATTTGCCAACCCTGCCTTATTGTATAGCAGGCATCTTGTAGTGCATCTCGGCGAGATGCATCAATTTAAATACGTTTGAAGTAGCATAACATCATTAAAATACACCGCAAACGAATTTTCCCCACAGACCATAATGTTACAGAATTCTTTTGAATATTCCATAAACGAAGTATAAATGCTTCACACTTCATTTTTTAATACCTAACATACTATAGTAAACCTCACTAACATATATCAATTGCATGGCAATCCGTGTATATTTATACGAGTTATAGCAAGAACAGACAGATAAACCGAATTCATAAACACTTGGCGTTAAAGAATTCATATTTTGTCCTTTGATATCCCCATTGAATTTTAATTAACGGAAAAATAACACATGCCTCCGCTCAATCAATTGTCGTCATGTCATACGTTATTGGTTATATTTGTGTATATGCAGTTCCGCCAATACTCGATGACTTCGAGAAAATATAATTGTATCATTATGCTCTTTACTGTAGAACTAGCAATGTAAAAAAAAATATTGTTTCGTCTCCAAAGGTCGGCTGAGGCGGCTGCCTTGCCGTGGGCTTGCTCTGAGACGTTCTACACGGATCTTGGTGTCGCAAGCTAAAATAAAATATTCTTTGATCTCCAATAGCTTTGTAATTAATCCACGACCACGGCACAACTCCATCTTTTTGTATTCGATTGTAAATATTTTCTGTCATCAAAAATCGTACGTGGAAAAGAAACCACGTCATAAATATAATATATACAATTTAATTACACAATAATATAATTCTACGAGTAGGTATCCAAATTTGGAATAATGAAATGCATTTGTTTTTCTTGTTTGTGAATTTTACAATTACATGACTAATCCGAGGCTGCACATAACCCTGGATTGAAAGCAAAAATAAACTGCTTATAAACATTGTTAATTTTTTAGAAATTATTTAAAAGACAATATTCTGACAGGAGAAAAGCCTTCAGAATTTCTGTTTGATCATTTTGAACTCGTATCCGAAATTCTAGGATCTAAAACGAGTTCAAACTCTAATTCATGGCATATTTTTTATGATGAATTAGAATATAATTTTTGTTATGCTATTTTATTACGACTAACTTGAAAAACATTACACTGCAAATAGAAGCGTCTTAAATTTAGATACATATGTGACTGAAAAAGAATTTTAGTCACTTAAGTGTCTTAATCTGAAAATTCAGACATTATACATGTCTTAATTTAAGATACATAAGTGTCTTACTATGACCATGGTGTAAATGAACTGAGAATAATGTCTAAAATATCCGTAAACGTCTTATTTTAAGACACTTCATTGCTTTAAACGTGTCTTAATTTAAGACGTTTTGATTCTTTCGACGCAATAACCACCAGGGAGCACTCGCACTCCCAGTTGCGCATGCGTTTTAGATGTCTTCCTTCGAAGTGATATACGTTGTAATTCAAACGAAGGTTGTTTTTATGTACGCATGTATTTTAATTCGTTTTTTGCGAAATGTGAAGTACTGTGATTTTAATTCGTATTAACTTGGATTATTTATTTACTGAATACATGCATCTGACGTGTGTGCTCGACATCAAATGTCTCTTAGAAGCTGTCGTCGATATAAGGGTGGGATAGACACAGAACAGAAGTGGACGACGGTTGAAGATTCACCCGGAAATTCTACAAAGCGTGTAAGATGGGCTTAGTGTTAACTCGTATAAATTTATATCAATAATATTGTGTTATTCATCTTCGTCCTGTCGAAACTGGCAAAAAAAAAAAGAAACTTTTGTCTGGCAGGTCCTGTTTTGAGGATGAAACATCTCATTCTTTAAATATGGCTAGTCGGATGTATTATGGGATTACCTTTTAAACTGGTGCAAGTCTTTCTCCCTCACTGTGGTTGTGGTAGTTTTTAAAATTTGAAATCGAGGAATTTTTCTTACCTCTTGCAAACAGCGATTTAAGTAAGTGTTATAATTTCTTTATAGTACTAAAATTAGTGTCTTTTATGATTTTATTTATTGTACTAAACAAAATCTTACATGAAATTTAATTAGTTTTGAATCTTTTTGCAAAAAAAAAAAAAAAAAAAAAAAAAAAAAAACACTAATTCTAGAAGTATATATTTTTTAATTTATGACGTTGTCTTTTATTACAAATTATGTATTATTTATTCTCATCTTTTTTCTCAAATTTAAAGTAATAACATCACTAAAAAACAGACATATTTAAAAGTTAAGTTCATTCCCTTGTTTTGTTTTGTTTTCATTATGGCAGTTCTTAGTTTCAATGACTAATGCTTATCTCATACTAAACGACCACAAGGAAATAGAAAAAAAAAAAACTTTGAAAGATCTCCTAAAGCTTTTTTACTTCCTAGCTAGAGATTACAATCCCGGATTGAGATCCCGGGACCCCGCTTTAATTTTAATCCCGAAAATCCCGGGATTTTTACTGGAAAATTCCGGGATTTTCGGGATTGCCTTTTTTTTCAATTGAATAATATTCAGCTGAAATTAAAAAATATATTTATAAACTTTCGCTTTTGGAAAAAAAAATCAATTGATTTTTATGAAATTTATATATAATTGAAAATTAATATTTATCTCAAGTATTTCTTAGATATATTTCTAAAGCTATTAAATCCTTCAATGTGGAAATCTTTTCACTTGGAAACATAGAAGTAAGCCAGTCAAGAAAAAGAAAATCATTTGTTTATTTCAATTTCGCTGCGTGTGTGGATTCGAAGGTCATTTTCCAATTAGACTTTACTGATAAGCATCGCAAGTGTGTATCATAGTGATATCATGAGCTAACTTTTTTTTGGCTTTATTTTGCTTTAAAGATGTCTTGTTTAGTAGCTCATAGGAATGATAACAATAAGCCCATGTGGCAATATAAATTTTTAAAAAATCTAATTTTTAAATGATAAGGATTTTCATTTTTTTTTCGGGAGGGGTGGGGGGTTGTATGCAATTTTCGTAAAGCTGATACCTTAAATCTTGCACTGATTATAATGAAAGTTTTGAACATTTAGAGTAGGACAAGATTAAAAAACGCAAAATATAAATAAGCAAAATACCGAAGTAATTTTTTTCTCAATATTAACCCTTTGCACTCGAGGGCTCCGGAGCGGAGCCATTTAAAATTTGTCTTCAAACTCGAGGTCTCCGCTACGGAGACAATGCAAATAATTTTGTGATACCATGTAATCTTGGCTTTTCTAGACAGGTATCACAAAATTATTTGCATTGTCTCCGTAGCGGAGCCCTCGAGTTTGAAGACAAATTTTAAATGGCTCCGCTCCGGAGCCCCCGAGTGCAAAGGGATAAAGTACAATATTTATTTATTTATTCATAGTTAAATAGCTGTTGTGATTATCATTTGATATATATGTAAAATTGCCTATGTGGCAATATAAATTTTAAAAAAATCTATTTTTAAATTATATGAAGTAGAGTAGGACAAGATTATAAGAAATATATATATTTATCCACATACTTTAAAAGCCCTCAATAGCCCTTTCCGTTGAATTTGTCCGATAATCGGAGATGTCTGCTTTTGTGAGGTAAAAATATACAAATATGTATGCCATGCGGATTAAAAAGTATTTGCTAAATAGATGTTTCAGAATAGCTATTCGGGAATGTCCATTAACCTCCACAACGGATACTCCCGAATACCGGACATCTCAATTTAGATAACAATAATGCAGGGTTGCATTTTTTGGAAAAGAACTTCTTGATTAAAGAATGGGCATACTGGGCCGTGCCCCCCCCCCCCCCCCCCCGCCCCCTACGATTTCAGTGCCCACAAATTTGATGTGCAATATTTGTAAAGCTTATATTTTAAATCTGTTTCGAAATTGTATTGATTATAATCAATATTTTGAACTTTTAAAGTAAAATAAGATTAAAAATAAAACAAATTTTAAAAATCTAATATTTAAATAAATATTTTTTGTTTTAATCTTGTTCTACTCCTGAAGTTCAAAATATTGATTATAATCAGTAAAATGTTGTAAAAGATTTAAATTATCAGCTTAACAAAAAATGCGTACCAAAATTGGGAGCACCAAAAAAATCAGGTTGTAGGGGGGGGAGGGGGGGGGGGCAGGACCCCAGCCAAATATTTTCCCAGGATTCAACGTGGTCAAACATGGCCATGTATGATGCTTACAAAAAAAAATGGATGCTATTAAGACGTTTGAAGTGTCTGAAATTCAGACACAAATAGTGTCTTAAAAAATTCAGACATTTTAAAATGTCTGAAAACTGAACACTCCGTTTCAGACACTTAAGTGTCTGAATTTCAGACATTTTAATTTACAGTGTAAATAGTGTTTAATAATACTTGAAAAAAAAATCAAATTCTAATATTTGATTTTGACAGAAATAGAAAAGATAAACGTCATTTATTTAATGGAATAAGAATATCAATAAATTAAAACATGCATACATCTAATAACAAGCACCTGTGTAAAACAAAAATAAAATAAGATTTAAAAGAATAAAGGATTATAAAAGGATTGTAGAACAAAGAACAAATTTTTTTAACTCATCCGGTGTTCAAAGTGTAATAAAATCAATAAACACCAAGGAATAAATAGAGACATCATGAAAACTTCCTAAACTATGTCTTGATCTGACGAATAATAAGCAATATCTACTCATGCTTGAAACAGGCGTGTTTTTATTTCAATAAAAGTTCAATGCGATTGCGATTTTATTCTAATATTTAAGAGTTAAACTTCACGACATGGAAGACCTTCAACTTGAAAATCATAGAAGCAAAACGATTTCCTTATGTGGTGGCGTAATTGATTAGCCATTCTCTTTTATTTGTCGCGTTATATAGAACGATTTTTGACGGTCATCTTCCTGAAGTAACGACATCGACCTCTGCATATTTTGTTTGAACAATACCTTCCTCTATAGGCCATGCATTATTTATGTGTACATTGGCCGTATACAGGACCATTACTGTGACTACAAAAGTGGAAATTTAATAGGTTCCAAAAACATAAAATATCATCAGACGTATTTATGTGTTTAGAAGAAATTCTGATGTTATAAGCGACTGTCGCAATCTAATTAACAAAATAACTGAGTATTACATGACGATTGTATGATTAAATTATGTTTAGCTAGGCTTACATTTTAAAAATCTCGTTTAAAATTATAAGAGCCTATTGCCACTATAAAGTTTATTTAATACTGCACAACATTAAGTTTTCTCTCTATCTCACTCTCTTTTATTTTGTGGGAAAGTGGGATAGGATTAAAGGTGGCGTATGAATGAATACCTGTAAACTGGGTCCAATTTAGTAAACTGGAGACCGAAAGCACAGTTATTCTTGGGGGAACCTGGGAAACTTGTGTTGCGCATTCTATTTACTATATAAGTTTTATGACATCCCTTAAGAATACAACACTGCAAATAAGGGCGTCTTAAATTCAGACACATATGTGACTGAAAAAGTAATTCAAACACTTAAGTGTCTGAATATGGAATTTCAGACATCATAGGTGTCTGAAATTAAGACACTTAAGTGTCTTACTATATGATCATGGTATAAACACTGTAAACTGAAATGTCTGAAATTCAGACACATAAGTGTCTGAAACTGGAGTGTTCAATTTTCAGACATTTTAAAGTGTCTTATTTTTTAAGACAGGTGTATGCGTCTGAATTTAAGATATTTCAAACGTCTGAATCGCATCCATTTTTGACCAATCTGGAAGTTCGGTAATAGGCAGTCAATTTTTCACTTTTTTTTGTAAGCTTTATACAGTATAAAAAAATCCGTTAAAATATGGAAATTATACTGGCAATTTACGTATTTTAATGCAAATTTTCTTTCTTAAATTCCAGAAAATTTTCCATTTTTTGCATATTTCTGTATTTAAAATTTTCCATTTAAAAGGTAAAATATACTCTTTCAAGGACAAATCCATATATTTCGCAATCAGCATTTTCTAAACCCATGTATATTAGACATGATTTATTTATTTATATTCAAACCAGTGCATTGGTTGCATTCAAACCAGTGCATTGGGGGGGGGGGAGCTAAGAAGGCTGAATCCCCTCCCAGACTAGACTAGATATTGTTATTTTTTTAATTATGAAAGAATATTATTATTATTTTTAGTACGTTTAAAAATAGGAATTTTTGAAAAGATATTAATTTTGTCACACAATTTTTTTTCTCTTTTATAAATTTTATAATGAAATTCGAAATTATAGCATGTTTGAAATTTACTTAATTATGAATTAAAGACACAGTGTAACCTCTTGTTCACTTTAACCTTCATAATATTTTGCTAATTTAATAATAAAACTTTAAATTGTTTGATTGCAAACACACTTTAAAATTATCCAAATACAGAAACACACCAAAAAAAATCGCAAAAATTAAGATATATTTTAGCACAGTATTTCATTATTTAACATCTTAAAAGCATTCAGAATTACACCCACTAAAACTTTTCAGAGCTGCCTCTGGCTGGTTACGACTTATCAGTGTTGAATTCAGGGGGTGGCCCGGGGGAGAGAAATTTCCCTCGGAGCAAAGAGATGTCCCTCCGGAAAATTTGAGATTTTGTGTTTTCAATGGTCAAAAAGTGCAATCCCCCCCCCCCCCCCCCAGGACCTGATCTGGCATGTCCCATCAAATCAAATGAGAGAAAGACCGGTCCAGATCTGAGCACATATACTCCTCTAAAATATGCCTCTTTAAATCGCAATCCTGGATAGAAAATGTCAAGTTTAATTACGAAAATTTCCCAAGAGAAAAATGACTTGAATACACCAAATTCAGTAGCGCCATCTAGTTTGAGTCGAACGTATTATTATTAGTGGAACATATTCTTATTAGAACGTGTTTTTGAAAAGTCGAACGTATTTTTTTTTTTTTTTTTTTTTTTGATTTATGGAATATTTCTGAAAATTCTTACTATGTAACTTTTTAGCTAATGATTCAGTATCGATCTACTCCAGGTATGATTTCACCGTGATTTCAGGATTTCACCGTGGGAAAATTAGTTTCATCAAAAAATTTTACGCTGTATTTTGATCGAGGGAAAAAAGGAAGACAAAAAATTTGTCCGTAAACCAATGATTTTTATTATTTTTGCAGAAAAATTATACATAATATTTATAACTGAGAAATTTTGTTCAGAATATTTAGCATATAGGAGGAAGTAATGAGTCCAATTTCAAAAATGTTACCATATCATTCACTGATCAAACGAAAAAAAAAAGAAGAAATAATCAAAGAAAACAGAACACTATATTCCTTCACACACTTTCATATACACATACCTTCGCATTAAAATTAAACACAGGCTTTTGGCAATAAGAAATGCATTTATTTTTGAATGAAAAATTGATTTTATTTTTAAAGGTTGCCCCCCCCCCCCACACACACACAACTGAAACGGGACAAGACCGAATTAAATATGTATATATATAATATATATATATACATACGCACTGTTAAAACATTTTAAATATTTTAATATTTCAAAAATAACGTGTCTTCTGATAAACAACAATATTTGTGTTCTGAAAATTACTTCGATAGAAGTAAAAAAATTTTCTACTGGTTCTACATCGCATGAAATTAAAAAGCAAAATATTCAAAATTCTAGAGAGAAGATGTGTGAAATCTTTCAAAATTATAAGCAGATTGACAAAATATTTACAGTTTCCGTAAAATAAATTGGGAGTCACAAATAACTAACAATATTTGAACTTTCCAGCTGTGGAGGCGTGGCCGAGACGGATTATCGCATAGTCTACGGACCATAAGATCGTGAGTTCGTATCCCGCGATGGGTAAGTGTAATATTGCTGATGTTGTAAAATGAATTAGATGAGTGAATCATGTAAAATCTCTGAGTCCTACTGAAATGTGGGTGAAATGTCCCTTCCTTGAGAGCATAATTTTTATTTTTTAAATATAGAAATTTCAAAAAAAAAAATTAATTATTTCTGGTAATTGAAGAAAATTTCCACTAAAATATGTAAATTGTACTGGCGTTTTGATTGGCGGTACAGTTTTTATATTTTAAAGGATTTTTTTTTTTCTGTGTATTAAGGCTTACCGAAAAAAAGGTGGAAAAATGCTTTTGCAGAGAAATTAAAGGTGGTCAAACATGGATGCAATTCAGACGTTTGAAGTGTCTTAAATTTAGACACATACAAGCGTCTTAAAAATTTAGACACTTTAAAATGTCTGAAAATTGAACACTCCGTTTCAGACACTTATGTGTCTGAATTTCAGACATTTCAGTTTACAGTGAAGTGTGTATACTATTTATGTTAAAACATCAATTACTATATGAGAAAACATATCATACATATTTATGACAAATCATGGTCTATTCGGCCACAAATTCGGCCGACTACCGTCATCCACCGTGTTCTAGACCTCTACACTTGTAATAAATCGAACTGATTTACTGATTTATCAGAGAAACCCTTTAAAATATACAGAAATTGACTGGATAGGAAATCCCATGTATTTGAGAAAAGTCCTGCTTTCTACCGAGAAGATAAAATAAAAGTGATCGATCCAAATTCATCATCGCCAGTGACACTTCACCAACAGGGAGTTGAATAGAAAGCTGGACTTGTATTTCTTTTATACGCCGCAAAACGAAAGTAGAGGAAAAGTTCTCATGCACTAGATTGAAAGTGAAACTAAGGTCCCCGAGGAAAGGCGGATCAGAAGCAGCGTATTAAATAAAAGCTTAAAGATGACATCACTAGCCAAAGGCTCTTAGTGGCTAAGAAAGTTCTATTGTTTTGAATCAAGGGATCGAGAAATGAGATCCTTGATGAGAAAAGTTAGTTAAGTTTGACTTCTCATCCTGAGTAGGACAGGTAGTTTAACCTGGTTGAGAGAGGCTATCTCTCGGTGCTACGAAAAAATTATCTCGGAGGTATTCCGAGAAAAGCTTTATCTTTTCCGGACCACAGGAAAGAAGTAGGACGAGGCCGGCTTTCAAAGTCGTGCGTTTCTCCAGGCATAGGAGAAAGAAACATTATTAGCCAGTATTGACAATAGGCAGAGATATTATTTATCTGCGGACTATTTATTTAACTGGTTTGGACTTACTACAAATCCCTGCAGTTGTCGAAAATCGTATTCGACCCCAGCATAAATTATTCTTAAATTGTTGTAAATAGGCAGAATTTAATCAAGAATTAATCCTTTGTTATGCATTTAATAAAACATTTTTCTTTATTAATTTTGTCAACGCCTTCGAAGACACACTCAGGCTACCACGTCTTTATTCAACGTCCTACACACGGTTAAAAATTTGCAGCAAACCTGTTCAGTCATTCGACAGTTTTTATAGAAAACCGCTACATATTCTGAGCATAATATGAGCAATAATAGGGTCCGAACAGAGTTAAATTACATTTATGTAATCGTTTTCTATAAAAACGGTCAAATGGCTGGACAGTTTGTTGCAAATTTTTAACAGTGTACATTATATCAGAGACTGTTCAGTAGCATTATCGCATCATACCAGGAAGCCAATACAAGTTATAGGTTCTCAATAATTTTACAGACCAGGCCACATTGAAAAGATACAGTGTATGGCAATAATAGAGGTAAATCAATGTATTTTCTAAAACTTAGCTCCATGTGTCAGGTTTTCGGATTGAGATCATTAACTGTTTGTTGAGCTGTATTAGCGTAAAACGAGGAATTGTATAGGAACAGAATACCCACCCCATAACTACATTTCTAGACTTCGAACAAGTAACTGTTATACACAAATGCTCTAATGAGACAAAATTGCAAAGACTGACCAGTAGCAATACTGTTAGCAGTTGCTTTTTTACCAGCGAAGCTTTTATAGCCATAAACCGATTAGGCCGCATAATCGGTTGCGTAAAAAAAATCGAGAATTTCGTCAAATGATTGCGCAAAAAAATTGCAAATTTTGTCAATCGGTTGCGGAAAAAAGTCTCGAATTTCGATAAGCGATCAAAGGAAAATGTCGCGAATTTCGTCCAAAAATCGCGGAAACAAATAGCTAATTTTGCCAGTTGATCACGGGAAAATATGAGAAATTTTGTGAATCGGTCGCGGACAAAAACGGAAATATCGTCAAATAGCCGTAGGAAAAAATTGTAAATTTCATGAAACGAGTCGCATCGGGTCAGATAAGTCGATTTTTCCACAAGTCGGGCGTCTTCATTTATTTTTTCATATCTACGTTTCTGATAATCTTAGTTTTAACTTATAATTTTACTTGAATAATAATACTTAAAAGTATAGTCCTGTAGCTTTTTCAGGTGGGCAGAGTTAAGTACGGTTTTGCAATATATTTTAGACGAATTTGTTTACCAAACTTATTTTTTAGCATTGATATGCTGTTTTCTTCAATACCCTTTTTCATGTGATGTTTTTTCCTTTCTCCTCCGTGCCACACCCTCCCCGGTGCCATTTTTTTTTCGTGCTGCACTTTTTTCTAGAATAAACTCTAAATCTATGCTGAACATGTTTGTTCTAACCTGTGTCTTTTATATTTAAGGGAGTTCACCAGTTTTACAGTATCTTTAAATACAAAATTTTTTAAACCTTTATTTTATGTTTGCTGCAGAATCATTCCACCGCTTTTATAGAAAACGATTAATTGGCCATACTATCGAGTATTCTCATTGGTCATAATACTTATATTCTATAAAAGCGGTGGAGTGACTATGCAGCTAAAACTGCAGATTTTTAACAGTGTAGTTTTCTTCAGATTTATTCGATTTATTAAATGTAGAAAGTTGAATTTAGAGGCCCACTTAATTTTCTTTAATTATAATAAATTATTTATCAATAAAAATATAGGTAAGTAAAATTTCACTCACCTGTGATTTTCCTTCATGGGGATGTCAGCACAGTTTTGCTTCATAGACTTTAGATTCAATGCTGAAAGAGATTGTGATTTTATTTATAAATCGTGTATTGTGAATCTGCAGTGAAGACACATCTGATTAAATAAAATCTTCTTTAATACTTGAACATTTCCATTAAGTGAAAGATCTAGGTTAAATATTGAAAACTGAAAAGATATTAAAAATATTACTTGATTTATATGGAGGGATAGTGCTAATTCTTTTGCTTCTATCCTTAAGGGTGTATTCCAATCCAAACTGCTTATTTTCTGATTCATTTTTTAATTCATTTTTGCTCTCAAACGCATTAAACTGAGAAATTCTCTTATTTAGAAACTACATAATGTGCCGTGCTTCTCTATTTTTTGGTAAATGCGGAAAATATTGTAAAAAATATTTGTTAAAGTTGGCGGTTTGAACCGAATTTTCCGAAGCGGGAGATCTGGGAGTGAAAAAAAATGATCATACTGAGAAAATAATTTTTAAAACTCAAATTCTAATTAATTGAGTGAAAAATGAAATCACATGGCTTATACATCTTATACATCTCTTCAAAAATCACCTTAGCGAGTTTCATGTTTTTACTTTTAAAAATGAGTCTGAAAATGTCTCAGAAAATTTCGAGCTGTTGAGGGTGGAAAAATATTTTTTCGAATACACCCTTAACAGAAAACTCCACACATACTGAGGAAAGGGTGTGTAAAAAGTACATGTACTACAAAAATGTCTAACTCATCAATTTCTCTTCGCGCAGTAGAATAGTTCTTCAGTTATTTTTCAAAGTTCAAAGTGAAGTTCTATTATAATTTTCCTTTCTCGTTGATTTGTGGTGTCACCCTGCGACACTCAGGCACGTTAGTTCTCGTTTTAAAGATCGAACATATTATTTCGTTTTTTTCCAGTACGATTTAAACCTACTCTTCAGTAATTATTCTTTACAGTCTGATTATTATATTCCATAATCCATTTTTGATATTAATGAATAACAATTTTATTTATGATGCGAAAATATTCACCATTTATTAAAAAATAAATTTTTATGCAAAAATGTTCATCATTTATTAAAATAATTAATTTTAATACAATTGTTGCACGCAAAAATACACGGACTAAAACTAAATTTTAGGTTCAGTTTTGAGTTTTCGTTAATATAGATAAATTGATATAAATCTAACCCTGCTGTTTTGTAAAATATGTGATGTAAATTTTATTTGCTGTGAATGTATTTTTAAATGTTATATTTTCCATAAATTAATTACACATTTTTCTCCATTAAAACATTTTCCTTACATTCTAAAACCTTTAGGTCTAGGTTTATATCTAATGTTATTTACATTAATAAAAACTCAAAACTGAAACTAATGATTAGTTTTTCTGGCTGTAAGATTGCGTGCAATAATTATATTTAAATTTATTTTTTTTTAACACTAGAATCGCCACAGCGGTCATTTTGACCGGTAAAATATGAAAATATTTCGATTCCAACCAGAATTTTTTTTCTAAAATATATTAAATGTATACCACAGGGGAAATAAGTTAAATAAATAAGTTAAATATTTTCAAAGAAAATTTCTGGTGTAAAATAGTTTTATAACACCTGCGTAAAATTTCCGGCGGTTCTAGTGTTAATAAATGTTGAATATTTTCCCATTAATAAATAAATAGTTTATTGATTGATATTAAAGTTGATCTTAGAATATAATAATTAGTTTGAAAAGAATAATTTCTGAAGAGTAAGTTTACATCGAATAAATCTGAAGAAAACAATGATACATAAAAAAAAGAAAAAGAAAAGAAAAAAAGAAAGGAAAAAGAAAAGAAAAAAAAAGAAAGGTTAACATATATATTTGACCAAGTATTTTAAAAAAAATATTTTTTTCTTAAAAATTTATGGTTTAGCTTCATAAAAAGAAGAAAAGATATAAAATTGAAAAGCTTACCAAAATTTTGTTATTTTCAAATTTACAGGTTGTCTCATATATATGAGGGAAATGGCCAAATCCACTTCTATGACATTATTATTATTATTATTATTTTCTTCGTATTGAAACTCCTTTCAAATGAAATGGCAAGAAACAATTCAGAGTCCAATATCATACTTTTTTGCAAAATGTTTTTTTTTTTTTTTTTTTTTTTTTTTTGTACAATTATGTAGTTGACAACGACGTTGTCTTCAGTTCTCTCAAAATTGCATATTTTGAAAATTTATCATAAATAATTTTTTTTCAATTAAAAATTAAACATAAAGCCCGCGTAATGAATGATTTTTTTCACAGTAATGTAATACGGAAAAAAAGAGCACAAATATTTCACGAGTATGAACTAGAAATGTATGCTGCCCTATATACAGGACGATGGTCAAAAATGGGTTTTAAAAAATATTATAGTTAATATTGTAATATATCAAGAATATTAATCCCCAAATGAAGGTAATAATAATTATTGCAATAAAGCTCTTTCATGCAGCTTTCATTCAGCTCTTCCACAATTAATCAAGAAAATCAATCACGTTTGACAGACGAATCAGGAAGTAAGACGTTTATTTATCTCTTTTCTGTGTAATCACTGTTAATTGTTTCAAGGATCTCAAGAGTTCATAAAATTCACTAATACTCAATAGTGAATTTTATGAGCTCTTCAACATTTTCTTATTAATAACTTTTATATTAAATATAATAAATTTCCCTAAATTGTTTCCTACTTACTGTTTTAAATATACAATATGTTATGTGTATATTACGTTTTTAGTTGCTGTTCTGATAATTCTCAATAACAGACATATAGCTTTATCACTGCTATTGTTTAATAGAAATTTAATAAATATTTTTTTCTTTCTTAAAGTTCTAATGCAAGAAAATGAAGTTGCACATAATAAACATTTACACACAATTAAATATTTTTAAACACGATACAGATTAAGAAATATGCTTTTTAGTGTAAGCTGATCGCCACCAGATATAGAGAAGATACATTAAACCGGGTCTTATTGAATATCTAGAAAAAGGTAAGCAATTTTAACTTACCTATATTATTACTGTCATACATATGACAATGTAATTGAGAGAGAATGTTCTCATGCCATTAATATTAATTATTAAATATTAAAGATTGCTAATAGTTAAAGGTACCATAAAACTGATGAACTCCTTTAAAATAAAACAATTTTTGAGCATAGTTAAAAAATTTCTTTCATTACAGTTTTCTTAATGTTCTTTAAAAAAATTATTTTATTGCATAAAAAAACCCCCTAAACGAATATACATTTACAGTTCTTCTAAAATTCATTTTGATTATTTTTTTTCTTTTCAGAGATCGAAAACAGAAGCCAATACATTAGAATACATTAGAAGTATTATAAAATTGCTCACCTGACCATCTTAAAACATCATCCATCCATTTATCTAACATTAAATAGATCCCTGCAGGTGCCAGGAAAAATTTTTAAGAGGTACTTTTTTTGCGCACCTGTACATTAATAGTTTAATGATTCGGTTGTCAGTTTTGATGGAAGAACCTATCAGTGTAACATGGGTGTTCCTGCTATTAAATCAAGTTTATTATTCCACTTACACCATGAATTGGTTGAGATTTTAACTTACTCTATTTCCTATAGCACTGATTATTAAAGATGAACCTAATATACATTATCATTATGATAAAATTAAACGACATTTAATTTTAGTAAACTTATTGTTTTTAAACTTTTAATGGAAATAATTCACATTCTTTTTTTTTTTTTTTTTTTTTTTTTTGTTATTTATTTAAAAAACAGTATTCAAAATTTTATCGACACATTAATATCTAACAGCGGTGTAGCGCTGGTCTTATTCTTATGTTTGGAAATGTTGGAAATATTTTTGGATTTTTTTTTTTTTTTTCGGAAACTCATTGTATAAAAAAAAAAAATTTGTTTCATCCAATTTACATGCAGCAATTTTATATCAGTTTTTATGCTATGGTGTTTTATTTCTTTAGATTCAGTGCGCAGAATTTTTATTGGCCGACATTAAGGAGTTTAATTAAAATTTTCTAATATATATATACATATATATAATAAATTTGAAATCACAAATATATGAAGAAATGATAAAGTTTTAAAGATGATCCAGAAATGAACATATGAAACCAGTATGCAATATAAGAAACTATGAATGACTCACAGAATCATCAGAGGAGCTTGTGAGTTCATTCATAGAGGATGCGTTATTTCATCCAATTTTGTCGGCATTAAGCCTAAAATGACAAAATTTAGCTCCTAATATCGCAAACATTACAAAAAACAGATAATAAAAAGCCAAGAGATCCAAAGAAAGATACACCTCACACAGGACATTAAAAATTATAAAATTAAAAAAAATTATAAAATTAAAAAATAAAAAAATAATAAAAGGGCAATTGATTAATTTAACGTTTTAAAGACAAAAAATTGTAATATAAAAAAATGAGAATATAAATAACATTTAAAAAGATGAGGAATATTTGAGATAGTAAAATTTAGCCTTGTATTATGTAAATAAATTTGAAAATTTAAAAAGCAATGAGGAACATTGAGACAGAAAAATATATCCTTAAATGATGATGCAATATGTGGAAATATATTGTGTGAAATGCATGATACCCCGTATTTTATTTATTTATTTATTTATTTATTTTTTAAATTATATGTCCATACAATATATAAGCATATATACATACATTTATACATGCTCACACACATAAAAACATACAAAGTTTTAATCTTTTTTTAGCATTCCCGACCTCAACCCTCCATAATGGTATTTTTATTTTTCTTGTGTTTTTTATGTTTTTAGTGTATAATGTATGGAAAAACATACACATACACCAAACTTTTTTTTTAAAGAATATATATACATATGTATATATTATATATATATACACATATATATACATATAATTTTTTGTGCATGATTTTTATAATTTTTTCAGCATTCCACATCCCACCCTCCATAATAGTGTTTTCGATTTTATGGTTTTTTTTTTTTTTTCTTATAAACATATTAAATGCCTATACTTGTAAGAAGTAGAAAAAAATTAATATTAAGATTTGAGCCATGCAGATATAAAAGAGATGGGATAATTATAAGACAATGCTTTAATTGCTTAAATTGCAGTGCTTTAATTTAAAAAAAATAGGCTGTAAGAATTGGGAGGAACATAGACGTTTGATACGAAGACAATGATTAAGCAGAATATTTCTATATACTGAAATATGCAAGCAGGAATTAAAGTTCGTAAAATTAATTACATTAAATGAAAATTCATTGCGTTTATCATAAATGTTGAATGTTAGGGTGTTATTCGGGAGAATATTAATTTTAACATCCATAAAATTGATACTAGAATTATTTGAAAAGGTAGTACTAAGTTCTAGATTAGAAGGGTACTTTACAGGAAGGGAGATAGAATTATTATCTGTAACAGAAAGAATGATTATATCATCTATGTATCTGTAGAGCAATAAATTATTATTAATAAATTTACGTTCATAAGAGTAAAGATATAAATCAGATAACATGCTTGATGAAGCAGCTCCTTGAGGGATGCCCTGTATTTGAATAAAAAAAAGCATTGTCTTGGAAAATAAAATTATGAAATAGTAGAAAGTTAGTCAAAGATGTGAAGTAGTCAGTATCAATGTTATCAGGTAAATTTAATAAAGGGAAATATTCTAGAAATAATGAATTGATATTAGAATGCAGGTCTTTTAGAATGATATTATTAAATAGGTCTTTGAAATCTAAAGTAATAATATTATTGACATTTGTTAATGGCTTTATTTTATCCACCAATTCAAAACTGTTTTTAATGCAGTGAGTGTTGTCTGTTTTAACTGATAACCCATAAATTTGTGTAAGAATATTTAAAAAGAGTGTATTAGCACGAGTATTATATGTATTACATCCTACAGTGACAGTGCGGAATTTAAGAGGATTTTTGTGAAATTTTGGAATCTTGACTACATAAGGATAATTGAGGTTGTTACTTTTAATGCCTAAAAATTTGTGATAGCTTAATATATGATTATTATTTTCCTTTAAAGTAGCATGATGAAGTTTGAAAATATTATTAGAAGTGACTGCTTTAGTTAGGAGGTGATGATAGTAATATTTGCATATGATAGCATAGTTGTTAGCAGCCTTGTCTACATATGTAATAATGAAATTATTTTGAAGTTCTGCAATATGTGGTTTAAGGGTGGAGAAAGAAACTGAATTTTTGGCAATATGTAGTTTTAATAATTGTTGTTTCAAAAGAAAGATGACATGATGCTTCCAATCTACAAAATATTCAGTAGGTTTATTATAGTTGATAGCAATTTTGTAAATGAAGAAGTCTAAATCATATGTGAATTGTTTAATGATGGACTGTATATTAGACTGTGAGGGAATACGATATTTAGTGCCATGACTCATCAAAGATCTTAAATGAATATTATTGACAATGTCTAAATTACCAGTTATAACATGTCCATGATGGGCATTAATATATGTATTTATATGGGGATCATTGCATTTACATGTAAAAGTATCAGTGTGTGTGAAATTTTTTGAAAACTTATTATAATTGAAAATAACGACCTAAACTAATAATAGGATATTTAAAAGAGCTTTTTAGATTAACACTTTGAAGTGGGAATTTACATTGCTCGTTGTGAAATAATTGATTAAGTTTAATTTTATTAAAAACAGGATTGGTAAAGGTAACGATTAACCCTAGAACTACCGGAAATTTTACTCAAGTTTTATAAAAACATTCTACACCAGAATTTTTACTTAAAACTATTTAATTTGTTTATTTAACTTATTATTGTCTGATTTATACATTTAGTTTGTTTTGAAGAAATTTCTGGTTTGAATAAATATTTTGAATGTACATGTCGGGTCCAATGGACCCGTCTGGTAGACGGAAGGTTAAATGTGAATTACTTTAATTTAATTTTTGTGGTTTTTTGTTAATATTGACATTAAGAGCTGTTAGCCTATAATGGAGTAAATCAAAAAAGGTATCACTAAAATGAGAATTGAATGTATTTGATGTAAAAACTTTGTGATATTGATTAATATGATATTTAGGAATTGCAAATATGAATTTACGAAGAGACATCCAGTTGTAATTACTACTGAAAGAAGATTGTAGGCGTATTAATGATTTTTTAATATGAGTATTAGTTAATTTAGATGATGAATGTTTAGTAGAAGATTTTCCTCTTTGTGTGCGTGTGGTTTGCTTATATAATTTATGATTAAGAGAAAGATAGAGAGACTGATAATTAATTGTACTTGATGACGTAGAATATACGACATGAGGTTTATTGTTTGAGAGTTGATTTAGTCCATATGGATAAAGTGTGTTATAATGTTTGATATAAGCAGATTCCAGAAAAAGACGTTCATGGAATTTATTTTGTATATTAAGGATATGAATAGTGATATTACTAAATTTGTGTTTTTTTAAAGTGCCTATACTCAACATTGCAGTTTAAAGGATTGCGAGAGCATTTATAATTACTGATGGCAGATCGATGTCCGTTGATACGTTTATGAATTGGGCCACCAGTTTGACCAATATATTGCATGTTACAAAAATTACATTTAATACGGTAAATAACATTAAAAGCTTTACAAAAATTAATATGGGAAGTGTTCTGAACAATTTGTGATGGATCAGCATGAGGGCAGGTCAAGCAGCGAGAAGATGAGCATTTGCTAAATTGTAAATGTGGTGAGGGAGAAGAAAATAGGTAGCTGGATGACGATCCATGGTCAAGCCTATAATTAACCATGTACCGGGCATTACGCTGAGAGTTATCAAAGCCCAATTTGCCAGTCGCTAAAAATTTACTGAGAATTGCCATGAGGAATAAGGAGACATAATATTAAACATGTAATGAATATGATAAAAAAAGTAATAAAAATAATTGAGAAAGATATAATCTAGAATATATATATAAAATAAGAATAGTTACAAGAAGTAATAATGTGTCTTAAATTTTTATTTTGTTTTTATTTTAATATTTTTATTAGTTTTTGTAAAGTTTTTAATTTTTTTTTTTTTTTTTTTTTTTTTTTAACAGTTAAAATAGATTTATATTCATTTGAAATAATATGAACTGTTGAAAATATCATTAAAATAACGAATTAAAAACATAATGAAGAAAGTAATTAATTAAAAAAGAAAATAACTGGTATAACATAAAAATCATGTACCAGAACAAAATTATAAATAATAATTATGTTGCTAGCCTGAAAACTAGATTAAATGTAAAATAATATACAAAACTACCTCACCAAAATCTACAGATTAGGAAAATGATACTAAAAATATAAAGACAAAGGCAAAATGGTATAACATAATAATAATAATTGACCGCCCTAAAAAAACCACAGGAAAAAATCACAAACCTTGTCATATATAATGAAAAATTAAGAAATAATATAAAATAATAAATGTTGAGTATAAAATATATGGCAAGACTGTGGTGAAAAGTGATGAAATAACAAGTACATGTAAGCAAGAAAAACGTAAATAAAAGGCTAAATTTTAAATAAACAATAGGTTGAGGAAAAAAAAAAAAAAAAAAAAAAAAGGAAGAAGAAGAGTGATAATAATTTTAGATGGGAGGGACAACAAACAAACATTTAAATATAGTGAACTGAAAGATTAATGCTAAAGTAAATACATTTGGATTTCAAGTGATTGAGATAGCAATAATGGTACATAATCTACAAGATGAAAACAAATTGAAGACTAATGGAGATAATACATGAAAAATGCGCTATTGCAGCTATGAATACATGTATTAAGAGAATTAAAATGAACAAAGTGAAATTGAACAGCTAAAACCAAGCTATAATAATTACCAAGCTAGAATTACCTATTACTTGATAAAGAGTGTACCATTAGAAATGCCAGAATAAGATTATAAGATTATATATATATATATATATATATATATACAGGGCTTAATCTCTAACAAAAAAAAAAAAAATACCGGAGACCTAATATTCTGAGGTACCGGTACAACAACTGTACCCCCCCCCCCCCCCACAGTCACTTCAAACTGCATATTTATATTTCGTACATTATTTGCAAAATTTAAAGCATTTTTTTTTTCCCTTACCAAAATAAAAATTTTAAATGTATTTATCAGCATATACTTAGCTGTCAACTATTCCACTTTTTAGTTATCCCCCCTTCTGAATAGTAATTTTTGCCTAATTTTAAAGTTAATTAATTGCAGAATTCTGCGATTCAATATGAAGGATTATGATTAGGAAATAGTGTTAACACAAAAAGGGATAGTTCGCAGCTATGCATTTTTAAGAAAAAATGAATGAAATTTACAGAAATTAATATTTATATGACGAAGAATGGAACAATGTTTTACAATTTCCTATAAAAGGTGCATATCTTAAACTATAATCGATACTTTCCGCATAACAGTCTTTTGTGGTGAATCTCTAAAAATCAGATTAAATAAAAAATTTGACACCGTTATCGGAAAGAATCCATGCTTTTATAGAAAAAGGGGAAACACGCTCGATTGCTTTCTATCAGAATAACAATACATGACAATTATATCTACTTGCAAATGAAAGTGACTTAGTAAATGTGCAGAGCAGAGCCTTAGCATGTGTACCGTACATGATACAAAATAAATAGAAAAATCACTAGCGTGATTTTTATACTCGTACGAAATAGAAGACCAAAAAAACCTCAAGCTGATACTCGTTGGCTAAAACAGAAAATATTCTTTTCAGGTTAGATATCTAAAAAAAAAAAAAAAAAAAAAAAAAAAAAAAAAAAAAAAAAAAAAGAAAGAAAGAAAGAAAGAAAAAACAGCCAATAAAAAATTATCCCTCTGTCACAAAAGAAAATCGAACTGAAAGCAAATTCATTGTTCAGTCTCTTGAGTGGCGCTATATTAACACGTCGTCGGCGACATAAATTTGAAATAGAAAAACACGATTTCTTTTTACCCTTCATTCTGATCAAAATAGCATTAAAATGATTTGAAATAGAATATAATACGTAATTTTAAAGGAGGAAAAGTGTTTTTTTTTCTATGCATGAATAAATAAAATTTTTATTGTAATACAGATTGAACTTGAGTCAGTCCAAACCCAAAAACTGATATAAAAATTGAGTCCGCTTTATCTCCATGTCCAACGTGTGCGACACATTACATCACATATAAGTGTTTTGGTAAAAAAGAATGGAAAAGCTTGGAGATGGAAAGGAAAGAAAAAGGTAATTTAGGCTTCAGTTTTTCGGAAATGCTATTGCACTGGGCTCCGGAGCCCTGTATTTATGAGCTCCGAAGAATTTCGAACAATATTTAATATTTGGGCGATTTCGTGCAGAGTGTCACACATGTAACGCAGGCTTTAATTTGCATTTATTCAATTATTTATTAAATTTTAATGTTAATTCTGATTTTAAGTGGTATGGTAAATAAGTTATTACCATATTTTTAAATTTAAATGTGTGGCAATAAAACTTACAGAAGTATATAATTTAATTTCGTTACTCAAAATGTGCTTTTTTCCGAAGCAGGAAAAAAGCACATTTTGAGTAATGAAATTAAATGATATACTTCTGTGAGTTTTATTGCCAGACATTTAAATTAGGCCCCGGGGGAGGAGCTCGGGAGGTGCACAGCATGAATAAGTGGTCACAGGCCTTTCCAACAATATGCCACATGTGGGGGTCAGCAAAAGTTAGAAAAACTCCCCCTTTGGGTCTACTTTAGCGTCTCCTAGAATACATCCTCCCCTCTCTCTTTGTGTAATACCGGTTGCACAAATGTGTTAGTGTGCACACTGACTATATAGAAAAGGACTAATACAATGTAGCAATTTCATAAATTTCACTCAATTATTTCTAGGTGAGGACAAAAACTTATTGATACACTCTCGTACTTTAGCACGCTCTGCGATTTTTACAATAGAAAAATTAGCTCCACTGTAACTAATTACGATGCGGACATCAAAATTTAAGGCAAACGCTGTTTTCCTTAAATTTTGTGTTTCAAATAACATTTCGTGTGCCGAATCACAGAAAATATTCCAGAAGACCTAGGGTGAAACCTGCATGTCAAAAACGAATGGTATAAAATTTCAAAGACGGCTGAGAAGTGCTAGTTGATTTGCCTCAATCTGTTTGATCGACCTTTAACGTCTATGACCAAGTAGCTGGTGCTCAAAAATAGTCATATGAGTGAAACACCGGCTAGAATCCTGCATTCTCGCGGTTTAAAAGAATGATTCCTTGATCAAAGAACCACGATACTCACGACCCCATTATCGGAAACGTCACAGTGTTACGTTACACAATACCCCACCTTGTCTTTTTTTTTCTCCAACAACCATTATGAGAAATATATTAAAACAACAATAATGGCAAATTTAAGAAATATAAAACAATTTAAACTGTTCCAGCATGTGCACTTTAGCACTTAATTCATAGAAAATTAAAAGTAACATAATATTAATTAAAATATTTTTAGGGGAAAATAACAAGGTGCTATGTATGAAACACATTATGCAGATTGCTACGGTACGCCACTGATTTAAAGCTTATTCTCCGTTCAGTGACGTAAGACTTACGAATTCCATTGGTATTCAAGTACGTATGCTTGAAATATAAGTATACTTGAATTACACGTTTAGCCGATATACGCTTACAAGTATCTGGATACGTTTAAACGTACACAGTTTTAAAGCATACGTATCTCATACCGATTTATACGTATATGGAGCATTCTCACAATCTTTTGACTTTTGGAGAAAAAAATCTGGCGAAATTAAACTTGCTAAAATAACATTTTAATCTGATAGACGAATGCCTTAATGATTCAAAATAAAGAAAAAATGGTCCGCAGCGAAAATTTTTTTATTTAACTGAGGTTTAGGTTAAACTTGCGAGTTTAATTTTCCTTACCATTTTACCCCTATAACTTTTTGTTTTCTTCTAAATTTTAACTTATAATGAATTTGCATAGTACCTACAGGACATTCAAATAAGAAATAATACAAATGTAGTACTTTTAATACAGAATTTTTGTATAACATTGTCTTAAAGGGGTGTTAAAGAAGGGACGGTAAGGTAAAAAAAGGGACGAAATGGTAAAAAAAGAGACGGTAAGGATGGACCGGTAAGGAAAATTACCACCTATTTTTAGGAAAATCATGTTAAGACTAAGTGATAGCTACATGTTCATTGATTTTTCGAAACAGTTGTTAACATTGGATTAAATTAAATTTTTTTTTAAATTTACCTCGAAAAGTGCTGGAATAAACCTTGGGGACGGCAAGACTACCAATAAAGCCACGGTGCTTGAAATTGATATTTAAATGCTGATTTATATTCTTCAGTAAATTTCCTGTCAAAGAATTTTAGATATTATTTCTCTAGCATACTTCTGCATGAGCAAAAACTTGAAAAAAATTCTGTCGCTGCATCTGAAGTGATTTTCTGTATAAGTTTGGCAAAAGGGACGGTAAGGAATCTAAAACCCAGGGACAGAGTTTAAAAAATAATAACAACCCTAAAAATGTGTGCAGGTTAATTTTTAGCTACATATTTATATAAAACACACTGCAAATAGAGGCGTCTTAAATTCAGACACATATGTGACTGAAAAAGTAATTAAGACACTTAAGTGTCTGAATATGAAATTTCAAACATCATAGGTGTCTGAAATTAAGACACTTAAGTGTCTTACTATATGATCATGGCATAAACACTGCAAACTGAAATGTCTGAAATTCAGACATTTAAGTGTCTTAAAACGGAGTGTTCAATTTTCAAACATTTTAAGTGTCTTAATTTTTAAGACGCGTGTATGCATCTGAATTTAAGACATTTCAAACGTCCGAATCGCAGACATGTTTGATCAACAGCCGTTTTTTTTTTTAAAGCATTATTGCACTTTAAAAAAATATCTGTTAAAATATGGAAATTATGCTGCTACTGTACGTATTTTTAGGTAAATCTTCTTCCGTAAATTCCAGAAATTCTCCCCCGCCCCCTTTAATTATTTATTTATTTATTTATTTGTATATTTCGTATTTACAATTTTCCCTTAAAAAAAATAAAATAAAATCAATCTTTCAAGGAAAAATTCACATATTTCAGCTACCATCCGAAGTCACATATATTACATGATGTATTTATTTAAATCAAACCACAACCGAAATTAGAGGGAGGGCAGAGGTGGCGTCTGCCCCGGGCGCTATAATGAAAAGCGAAGAGGGCGCAACATGAACATTTTGGTTGTTGTTTGCTACAAAAAATGCCATTAACTATCTTCTATTAGATAGATAATGTTTTATACAGGGTCGAATCTAAGGAGGGGGGGGGGCAGAGGAGGCATGTGCACCGGGCGCCAGAACGAAGGAGCGCCAAATGAAGATTTTGTTTGTTGATTTTTCTCACGTCTATGTTTAGCACGGTATTGTTGAATTCATCCTGTCTGGGATATGCCAAAACATAGCAGAATCTAAGGATGATATGGCATGAAGATACTGTATAAGGCGGAATTTTTTTCGATTCCATTTTCAAGATTTCATTGAACCAATATTTGACAAAATAGATTACATAGATATTAGATTATAAATATTAGATATTTTATGATTACATATTTTAAATTTTAAAATAAGTCGGCTATTAGAAAATTAGTAAAATCCTCTTTGGAAATATATTTTGCGGAAGAGTGGGGGGGCACAAAAATCCATGTTTGCCCTGAGTGCAAAAAAGGATAGTTTCGGCCGTGATTTTATAGTTAAGATGATAATGTTTTATTTGTCGATAACAGAATCCTGTCTTAAACGAAAAATTAATATATTTATATACAAAGCTGATTAACCTTTTCCGGCATGGTGTCCTTAAAAAAGGACACCTAATTTTAATTCCAAAACTGACAAACGGCACCAAGAATGTTTAACTAAAATTTTCCTATTATAATGTACATGAAAATAAGCAATTTGGTATTTTCTAATAAATTCGTTTATAAATTGCGGTGTCAGTCCATTATTTCATCAGTTTATAAACAGAATTGCTCCGCGCCGGTAAGGGTTAAGTAGTTCTGTATTAAGTATTTTTATTTCATATTTTACATTTTAAAATAAATTGGATTTTAGAAGCTTTGCGAAATTATTTTCGTAAGATTGCTTATCGTTTCTTATGAGACAATTTCATAGATAAGGAGTAGCGCCATCTGGCGTGTATATATTTTTTTTTAATTGAGAAAAGCAATTGAAATGCAAAAATATATTTATTAAGGGTGTATTCATTCAAATCCAAACTGCTTATTTTCGGATTCATTTTTAAATTCATTTTGAATTGACGATATACATTTTGCCTCAATACAAGGGCTGAAATTCTCCAAACTTAGGCTATACAGTACATTGCAGGGTTGTCCAGTGTAAAATAGTTTACGAAATTGGTAAAACAAAGCGAATTTACTTTGTAAACAAAATAAAATTCGCAAATAACCAAGTTAAGTATTCGCGAATGTTGAAATATTCTTCGAGAAATGTATTATTTCGAGAATAATCAAAACTCGCGAATGTTAAGGGATTGCTGAATATATACACATTGTTAAAACATTTTAAATATATTAATATTTAAAAAATAACGTTTCTCTGTATAAAACAATAATATTTGTGTTCTAAAAAATTCTCCGTGAGTAGAAGAAAAAGAAAAGCGTTGTTCTTAGTGATGTAGTCGTAAAAAAATTAGAGAGTATACGCTCTATGCAGAAGGTATACCCTAGAGAGTGAATGATACAGCTTTTTTGAGAAACACTGGGTATACGGTGCTCCTTTAAGATAATTCCAGAAGGTATACGGTGTATACCACCGTCAGATTCAAAATTCAGATTCCAAAATTCCCGAAAGAAAATTTGTAAAACGTTGAAAGTTATACTAGATTGGGGAAAAAAAATTACCACTACCATAAAATACATTTCGTGTACTTGACAAATAGCAATATTTGAAACATTCTCTCGTGAAGGCGTGGCCGAATCGGTATGTCAATTGTCACAGTCCTTGTAAGCAAGAGATCCCGGGTTCAAATCCAGCGGGGGGTAAGTGTTGCATCGTTATAGTAATGTGAATTAAATAAATAAATCCTGTAGAATACACATGACCTTCGATTGAATGAAGAGTGATCATCCATTGAAAGCTTACATTTTATTTTTTAAAATATAGAAATTTCCAAAAAAATTGAAAATTTTCTGGAATTTACGGATGATAATTTCCATTAAAATACGTAAATTGCACTGGCGTTTCGATTGACGGTACTGATGGATTTATAACCCTCTCAGATACGAATAAATTGATTTCGAAACAGGAAACCAAATCAATAATCTTCAAGGACAAAAACATTTTGATATTTAAATAAATAGATCAAGTAAGAATCAATCATTGTGAAATCAACAAACTTTTTCTATATTTGCTAAATTATGCTATTCAAATGAACAATAACATTCATAAATAAAATACGTTTATAGATTATCCTACGCATGAAGCAAGAGTCCGACGTCACCATCATCATCATCAAAAAGAACTCAAAAATGACTCATAAACATTTTTATTATTAATTTAGTTGTTGTGTAAATTGCAATAAGAAAGCACGTAATGTTTAAAACTGTTGCTGCAAAAAGCACACTGTAAATTAAAATGTCTGAAATTCAAACACTTAAGTGTCTGAAACGGAGTGTTCAGTTTTCAGACATTTTAAAATGTCTGAATTTTTTCAGACACTTTTGGTGTCTGAATTTCAGACACTTCAAACGTCTTAATAGCATCCATTTTTTTTTTGTAAGCATCATACGTAGCCATGTTTGACCACGTTGAATCCTGGAAAAATATTTGGCTGGGGTCCTGCCCCCCCCCCCCCCGACCTACAACCTGATTTTTCTGGTGCTCCCAATTTTGGTACGCAATTTTTGTTAAGCTTATAATTTAAATCTTTTACGACATTTTACTGATTATAAGCAATATTTTGAACTTTAGGAGTAGAACAAGATTAAAACAAAAAATATTTATCTAAATATTAGATTTTTAAAATTTGTTTTATTTTTAATCTTATTTTACTTTAAAATTTCAAAATATTGATTATAATCAATACAATTTCGAAACAGATTTAAAATATAAGCTTTACAAATATTGCACATCAAATTTGTGGACACTAAAATCGTAGAAGGGCGGGTCACGGCCCAGTATGCCCATTCTTTAATCAAGAAGTTCTTTTGCAAAAAATGCAACCTTGCATTATTGTTATCTCAATTGAGATGTCCGGTATTCGGGAGTATCCGTTGTGGAGGTTAATGGACATTCCCGAATAGCTATTCTGAAACATCTATTTAGCGAATACTTTTTTAATCCGCATGGCATATATATTTGTATATTTTTACCTCACAAAAGCAGACATCTCCGATTATCGGACAAATTCAGCGGCAAGGGCTATTGAGGGCTTTTAAAGTACATGGATAAATATATATATTTCTTATAACCTTGTCCTACTCTACTTCATATAGTTTAAAAATAGATTTTTTAAAAATTTATATTGCCACATAGGCAATTTTACATATATATCAGATGATAATCACAACAGCTATTTAACTATGGATAAATAAATAAGTATTCTACTTTACCCTTTGCACTCGAGGGCTCCGGAGCGGAGTCATTTAAAATTTGTCTTCAAACTCGAGGTCTCCGCTACGGAGACAATGCAAATAATTTTGTGATACCATGTAATCTTGGCTTTTCTAGACAGGTATCACAAAATTATTTTCATTGTCTCCGTAGCGGAGCCCTCGAGTTTGAAGACAAATTTTAAATGGCTCCGCTCCGGAGTCCTCGAGTGCAAAGGGTTAATATTGAGAAAAAAATTACTTCGGTATTTTGTTTATTTATATTTTGTGTTTTTTAATCTTTTCCTACTCTAAAAGTTCAAAACTTTCATTATAATCAGTGCAAGATTTAAGGTATCAACTTTACGAAAATTTCATACAAAATCCCCCCCCCCTCCCCGAAAAAAATAAAAATCCTTATCATTTAAAAATTAGATTTTTTAAAAATTTATATTGCGACATGGGCTTATTGTTATCATTCCTATGAGCTACTAAACAAGACATCTTTAAAGCAAAATAAAGCCAAAAAAAAAAAAAAAGTTAGCACATCATATCACTATGATACAAACTTGCGATGCTTATCAGTAAAGTCTAACTGGAAAATGACCTTCGAATCCACACATGCAGCGAAATCTAAATAAACAAATGATTTCCTTTTTCCTGACTGGCTTACTTCTATGTTTCCAAATCAAAAGTTTTCACACATTAAAAGATTTAATAGCTTTAGAAATATATCTAAGAAATACTTGAGATAAACATTCATTTTCAATTATATATAAATTTCATGAAAATCAATTGATTTTTTTTTCCAAAAGCGAAAGTTTATAAATATATTTTTTAATTTCAGCTGAATATTGTTCAAAGGAAAAAAAAAGGCAATCCCGAAAATCCCGGAATTTTTACTGGAAAATTCCGGGATTTTCGGAGTTAAAATTAAAGCGATATCCCGGGATCTCAATCCGGGATTGTAATCCCTAGCTAGGAAGTAAGAAAACTTTAGGAGATCTTTCAAAGTTTGTTTTTTTTCTATTTCCTTGTGGTCGAGTATGAGATAAGCATTAGCCATTGAAATTGAAATTAAGAACTGCCATATTGAAAACAAAACAAAACAAGATAATGAACTTAACTTTTAAATATGTCTGTTTTTTAGTGATGTTATTACTTTAAATTTGAGAAAAAATATGAGAATAAATAATACATAATTTGTAATAAAAGACAACGTCATAAATTTAAAAATATATACTTCTAGAATTAGTGTTTTTTTTTGCAAAAAGATTCAAAACTAATTAAATTTCATGTAAGATTCTGTTTAGTACAATAAATAAAATCATAAAAGACACTAATTTTAGTACTATAAAGAAATTATAACACTTACTTCAATCGCTGTTTGCAAGAGGTAAGAAATATTCCTCGATTTGAAATTTTAAAAACTACCACAACCACAGTGAGGGAGAAAGACTTTCATCAGTTTAAAAGTTAATCTCATAATACATCCGACTAGCCATATTTAAAGAATGAGATGTTTCATCCTCAAAACAGGACCCGCCAGACAAAAGTTTCTTTTTTTTTTGCCAGCTTCGACAGGACGAAGATGAATAACACAATATTATTGATATAAATTGATACGAGTTAACACTAAGCCCATTGCACACGCTTTGTAGAATTTCCGGGTGTAATCTTCAACCGTCGTCTACTTCTGTTCTGTGTCTATCCCGCCCTTGTATCGACGACAGCTTCTAAGAGACATTTGATGTCGAGCACACACGTCAGATGTATGTATTCAATAAATAAATAATCCAAGTTAATACGAATTAAAATCGCAGAACTTCACATTTCGCAAAAAACGAATTAAAATACACGCGTACATAAAAACAAACTTTGTTTGAATTACAACGTATACCACTTCAAACGAAGACATCTAAAACGCATGCGCAACTGGGAGTGCTAGTGCCCCCTGGTGGTTATTGCGTCGGAAGAATCAAAACGTCTTAAATTAAGACACGTTTAAAGCAATGAAATGTCTTAAAATAAGACGTTTGCGGATATTTTATACATTATTCTCAGTTCGTTTACACCATGGTCATAGTAAGACACTTATGTATCTTAAATTAAGACATCTATAATGTCTGAATTTTCAGATTAAGACACTTAAGTGTCTAAAATTCTTTTTCAGTCACATATGTGTCTAAATTTAAGACGCTTCTATTTGCAGTTCAGCAGAATTTATAACTTACGTAAGTAAAAGAATAACTTAAATCTATAAGATATAATGTTTTAAATATAATTTTTCTATAAGCAAAGAAACCAAGTCTCAGGAGTGGATTTAATTAAGGAAAAAAAAAACATATATATTAACCACAATTTCTTATTTTAATACTATAGTGCAGAAAAAAATCTTTAAGAATTCAGTGCAAAAGGATACGCCGTACTGGATTTAAATTCGTGCCAAGCTGTGAACCGAGGAATGCTGTTGAAGAAAGATAAAGGTAAGAAATTATCTATATTATTATATTCAATTGTTTTATCATAAATTGGCCAGAATCATATTTATTTATTTATCTAAATATTAGCGCGCAATTACTACTGCATACACAAGAGGTGGCTTCTTTTGCCAACAGGTACAATTTCCAGATTTAAAAGGATATTTTTTTCAATGTATAAAGCTTAGAGAAAAAAAAGAAAAAGAAAAAAAAGGGGGTGTGTGTGTGAAAAAGTGGCCTATTGCCGAGAAATGAAAGGTGGTCAAACATGGATGCGAGTCAGACGTTTGAAGTGTCTTAAATTCAGATGCATACAAGCGACTGAAAAATTAAGACATTTTAAAATGTCTGGAAATTGAACACTTCGTGTAAGACTGATTTCGTGATTTCGTGTATGTCTGAATTTCAAACATTTCAGTTTACAGTGTAATAGTTCCAGTTTCAGAAAAAAATTACATCGAATTATTTTTATTGAAACAATTTTATCCAGACAGCTCCAAACTTCAAAATCAGCATCAGGGACACGGGACGATAGATGAGTTTTCCATGTGTTTGGATCCCCAACATCGTCCAAAACTTATTTATCTCGTTAATATTGTTGTGCAATCATGCAATGGGATGTTCCCAAGTATATGAAATAAAAAAACACAAAAAAGTGTATTAAATAAAAAATTATTAGTCAGGGACATGAAAGTTAAAAGATTGTGAGAATGCCCCATATGCGTATATCGGTTAAGGTATTTCTGAAATACGTATCGCGTCGGGTTCGGAAGCATTATATAGTAATGATTGAAGTAAACCGCAGAATAACAATACGACGGCAAAATACATGGAACAAAATTAGTCCATAATAATTAAGAAAAATATTTTTGTAATGTGATAAAAATTGTCAGTTATTTTATAGGGGAGAAAAAAGAACTAATTCCCAAGCAGTCTTCTCAGTTATTTTATAGGAAAAAGAACTATTTTCCAAGCAGTCTTGTCAGTTATTTTATAGGAAAAAGAACTAATTTCCTAGCAGTCTTATACAGCGATGCCTAGGCGAATAAAAATAATTCATTCTGAAATCACATTCGTTAAATGAAATCTTTGTTAACAGAAAAGTGGTTTCGGTTACAATTAAAGCGGTTGTAATATGTATAAATTATCCTCGCTTAATAACGCAAAACTTTCTGACACATTTTCCGACTCATTTTTAAACATAAAAGGATAAAAACTTGCTTATACTTCCAGGCATGATTATTGAAGGGATTTTTAATGTAGCATATTTTTTTCTTTCAATTAATAGTTAAATGAAATAGTTTTGCAATTCAATAAAGATATTCAATCACTTTACAGAGGGAATAAAGAACAGTGATGCCTGGGTGAGTGAAGATGATTCGTTCCGGAATCTCGTTCGGTAGGATGGTTTCGATTTCAATCAAAATGTAACGCGGGTGCGTAATGTTAACGCGTTCATCCAATAAAACATTTGTAAATACACATTCAATAAAATATATCTATTATCGTTATTCAAATCAGAAAAACAACAGAGCAAAAAATATTCGTTAGCAGAGTCACTCGTTAGCCAGAGTATTACCGTAATATTGTTTTTTAACTTTTCCACCTAGGTACAAGCCCATTTTTTAGTGCGCAGTTAGTATATCATTATTTTCAGGAGAGGGGAATTTTCAGATAATCTTACCAGCCAGCAAGTTACGTTACAACATATAGTTGAAAATTGTTATGACAAATTTATACAACTGCAAAAATAATTCATTGCTGCAATGCATTTTTATACTAACATTTCCTTATTTTTTTTCCACATTTCTTATTATTTTCAAAAAATATATATTTAATGTAGAATAGAAATTGGTGTCATGTTTAAATCGTGGCAATTACGAGAGTTGTAAAATATAGCTAACAAAATGAAAATGTAAAATTTTTGGTATAGTTTCTATAATCTATAATTTTTAAGGCTGCTTAAAAATTCTATCGCCCTGTCAGAAAATTCACTCGCCGATGTCGAGTAGAATGATCTAATTCTCCAACACTGATTACTGTGTTATGATTATTACGTTAAATGTTCCCACATATTCTGAAATCGCAATTTCTTAACAGATTTCTGAACTACAATAAATTTTTGGAAATTTTATGACTTATGAATTTCTTCAGCAAAACCATAACGCTCATAAAACAATGTTCCTTAGAATGTCTTCACTATCTTATCATTAACTTCACATTCCATTCGGAAACGAAATTTACCTCGGGCGCCAATTACGAAAACGTTACCCTCGAACGAGACAAAAACAATTACCTGTTGGCCATCCATCAGCTCTAAGAAGGCTAAAAAGGTAAATTTAACAATGCCATTAAAAGTGTGTGACATCCTGGTTCCATTTGGATTGCATTACTGACTGACAACGAAACACATTTCCTACTCCTGGTGCCCCTTGGATAACGCTGAAAGGTAATGATAAAGAAGACAGTTAAGTTTTGAAATTACATGATAGCACACTTTACTGTGACTTTGGGAGGTTTATGGACTCATCCGAAAAAAGAAGAAATTCTTGGGGCCATCCCTCCCCCACCCCCAAGACGCAATATGTAAAATCATTCAACTTTCTATTTAATCAAGCATACAAGTGTATGTTTTTGTTTTAATCAATCATACAAATGTACAGTCGTGGAAAAAGAAATAAACACCCCTTATTAATTCTGCAAAAAATTATCGTAGAAGAAAGTTACTGGTATCACACGATTGGTAATAAAGTCTATTTTTAAGTGAAGTATATAAAATTTGCTTAGGGGCCATCTACATATTAAAACGAACCATAAATTTTTTCTTCTTCTTCTTCTTTTTTTTTTCAGCAGTACACAATTCTGACAGCATAAATGAACTCTACACCCTTTCATTATCCTAAAAACAAATTTTTATGAAATTCGTACGATAAGTTTCCGAGAAATTAATTATTTTAAAACGAGCGTATTTTAGGGGCTGTATCCAAATTGAAGTTCCGTACTCGATTGTTGACCGTGACAGTCACTTTCTTGATCAAGGCATCTTAATCCCCACTCAAGCAGTCATTCAAGACTGTTAATTACATGATAGAGTAAGAAATTTCAAAATTTCTAGTCACTTCTATTATAGACATGGCCCCTTAAACCACCATGAAAACTACTTGGAAGAAAAATGTGAAATTTTGGATTTCCATAAAGCAGGACTTAGTAAATCTAAATCCATCGAAAAAATTGTAGATTGCAATTCATAATTTTTTCGAATATTAATTTCATAATAAATAATTCATATCATAAAATTATAAAAATTGCAAATTCAACGTATTTATGTTTGGGTATTTTAGTATTATTGATACACAAAAAATTAGCACAATAGGAGTATAATTTCAGGAGATATTAATAAAAACATGAAAATATAATTTAACATTAGAAGCACTAAATTTTGATTGTTTATAATTCAAAACCTTATTATTCAAATGACTTGAAATTTGGTGTCTAGGCATAGTTTGAACCGAAGATTTGAAATATCTTGTTAAAATTGGGTACTGCCATTAAAAAAAACTGAAGTTTTGACTCGTTTTAATATGTAGATGGCCCCCTAAGCAAATTTTATATGCATCATTTAAAAGAAGACTTTATTTCCAATCGTTCGGTACCAGCAACTTTCTTCTACGATAATTTGTTGGGGAGTTAGTAGGGGGTGTTTACTTTTTTCCCCACGACTGTATGTTTTTGTTATTTAACCCATTCGACCCTGGCTCTTTCATCGAGTATTATTTTATCTTAACAATATTTTTTTGTTAATATCAGCATGTAATAGTGATAGTACATGTCTGTACATTTATTATGACTTCATTTATGTTCCTAGCATTTAGTAATAAAAGTTTCCTTAATAATCATTAAACCGTTGACGTTTTTTTTTTTTAATTTCAAACATATATTTCAGTTTTTAAATTTAAACTTAAGGACTACTGTTCCGTATTAATAATTTGGGATAAAACATAAATAATATCACAGGGTGTCTACTAAATAATGTAACACTCCAAAAAATACGAATTAATTTTAATCGTTTGGTAAAACAATTTATTTCTCTATTTTAGCTTTTGGAAATCTTCTACTAGTGCAGACGAATTTTGTTACAAAGCAAATATTTAAAATTATTTTAAAGAGGAAAGCCAGAAGAATGCTGATTAAACAGCTCTTTGATCGCAGATTTTCCGCAAATAAAATCTTTAAGCAATTAAAATGCCTTGGTTTTAATGGAACCTTTATATATAGAACTATAAATCGATTACTGGATACTAATTGCTATGTAAAGATCCATCTAGGTCTGGTCGTCCACGCTCACTTCGCACAACAGAGCGCATCAAAAGAATTCGTGAAAAGGTGTGAAGAAATCCACAACGTTCTGCAAATAAAATGGCTGCAGAAGAGAACGTGAGTCGCAGAACTATGCAAGTTATTATAAATGAAGATCTAGGTTATTGTCTTTATCGCAAAAGAAAAATTCAAGGTTTGACTGCTGCACAAAGAAAGAAAAGATTACAAAGAAGGAAGAAATGATGAAGCTGCATGGTAAGAAAAGTGTTGACAGAATAATATTTTCTGATGGGAAGCTATTTTGCACTGAATAGTGTTATAATGCTAAAAATGATGTCGTATATTCAGCAACCTTCGAGGATATACCTGAAACCTTCCGAACTGTTAAACGCTTTCAGAACAAAAATACTGTTATGGTTTGGGCTGCAGCGTCAAATAATGGAAAATTCCTTCAAGTTCATCGATAAAGGGATAAAAATCAATGCGAATATTACAAATAGGACATATTGGCTACACATTTATTGCCACATGCTGACAGGTTGTATCCCAAAAAGAACTGTATATTTCAGCAAGATTCTGCATCTTCGCACCGAGCTAAATCAACACAGGCTTGGCTCCCTGTCAATTGTCCGAACTTTATCATCCAAGAAGATTGGCCACCTTCTTCACCGGATCTAAATCCTTTAGATTATTGTGTCTGGGAGATTTTAGAGGCAAAAGTAAATAGCAACAAACACAGAAGTTTGGACTCTTTCAAAGCTTCCACATTGCGCGAATGGTATACCGATTACCTCTTAAAATAATTCGTGCCACATAAGAGATTATCTTTGGTAATCGATAAGGATGGCGGTCAATTCGAGTAAAGTTATTTCCCGGTAAACTTTTATCTCTGATATTCATCATATTAGTGTATTTGTCATTCTATTTAATATTTGTAAAATAAAATGAATGGATATTTGTAATAGTATTTAGTAGCCACCCTGTAGTAAGTTTTTATATCTGTTTAATCTTCTTGTAATGCGACATTTTCCAAACGTCTTCAATAATTCCTCCTTAGCCTAATGTCATATTAAAAGTAAGCAAAATAAGTATATTCGTAAGTTTCAGTAAATAACACATTAGTTAAATTTCAGTAAACCTTAACTTCTGCGATTTGGATAGTTATTTTTAATTTTATTAGCGTAAAAGTAATTTTTACCCAAAATTGAAAAAAATTCAGCACCGGAAGGGTTAAATTATCGTGTTTCTGACAGCACATAAGTTTAACCTGCAAGTTTTATCACCTTCCTTGATATTATTACTGATGTTTGCTACTGTGAATTTTGCGCACACACACGCACACATAAGAAAAGAGAAAGAAAAATGAAGTGAAAAAAGTTTATTTAGATTCAAGTTGAATTTATTACCTAGAAATAGAAAATCAAACGGCAAAGAAAAAAAAAAAAAAAAAAAAAAAAACCTGTAGTTAAATGCTACGATTTTTGTTGTTGTTTTTAAGTTGCTTAGTATTAAATAATTAAAACTTTTATAAAACGCTTAAAAAAAAAAAATTAAATTTGCGACGGGGGATATATGAGTTTTGAGTTTAGAAATGTTTGATAACGATAGACATATAAAAGGGGCTCCTTTCGAAGTTGAAAATAAAAATTACTTGTATTTTTTTATTAATTTTTTTATTGTTTACTAGCAAAACTTGAGGCTTTGCTCGTGTAAATTTTGAAATATGTCGGGAAATTATACTGCTACAGATAGTTAAAAAACTACTAATTAAGGCGCATTTTGAGTAAACTTTATGTACTGTATTAGGCGAACACGGGACTTAAATTAATAAGATTTCAAATTAACTCGAAATAAATGGTAATTTATAATGTATTTTGAAAGTTTTCCGCACTTTTCATTTTACACTTGAAATTTGAAATTTTCTAGGAGCAGTTCTTAGCGAGCGTTTACATCTTAAAAGTAACCGCCATGCCAAAATCCAAGGTTCTAATGCATATTTCTGCAACGAGTAATATTGCAGAAATTGCAATTTTAGATCGCTTTTTGTTCCTACAATCTTTAAAGTTTCTAAATTTTTAAAACTGTTCTGTGGATTTACGTCTCTAAACTAACAGCCATGTCAAAATTTTAAGTTTCTCTATCCGTAACAATTTCTGATAAAATCTAGTTTAGAAGGTTTTCAGGAGATTTCCCGCTTATTTGCTGTTTTGGATTTCGAACTGCTTTTTACAAACCGATCTTAGCGAGCACTTAAATCTTAAAAATAATGACCATGCTAAATTTCAAGGTTCTAGTCCTGCAGCCGCATCAGAAAAATAACAATTTCAGAATGTTTTTTGCTTCTGCACCTTTTTAAATTTCGAATTTTTTAAAAATTTCCGTGCAAGTATTTATGTCTTAAAAGTAACAGACATGTGAAATTTTAAGTTTCTATCCCTAACTATTCTAAATGAATCGCAATTTAGCGCGTTTTTAGAACGTTTTCCGCTCATTTCATCTTTTAAAATTTCGGTTCTTTTAGGAATCGTTCTTAACAAATATTCACATCTTAAAAGTTATCACCACACCAAATTTCGAATTTCTATGTCAACAATATCACAGAAATCGCAATTTTAGATTTTTTTTGCGCCTACATCCCCTTAGAGGTTGCTATACCGACAAAAAACATACTCTATGTTGGAACAGAGAGGGTCATTTGCCTACCACAATTCGACCATACTTGAGAAAACTTTTCATTTAAATGATAAAAGTAGTAAAAATTAAATTTAAAAAATCAAAAAACCCGACTGCGTAAAAAGCGAACTAATTAATTATTTCTCGTCAATGTGAAACTATTTTGTATATTACTTACCTACTTTTTTTATTTACTTGCATTGATGTCTTTTAAGTTGTGTTTAATTATTAGTTCCTATCTATAAACAATGTTTTGATGAGGTCTATAGATGTCTATGAAGGTTAGAGTTGCAGTAAAGCTGGAGAACCTACCTACACAACTTCGATGTTGTGGAACATTTAAACGGACTTCTGACTGTAAAATATTCAATGAAACATCGTCTTCATTTTGAAAGACCTATCCAATGATATGCCACTCAATAGGGTGCATAAAAAAGTTTTTTTCGTCTCTACCGCCATTTTGTATTTGACGGCCGCCATTTTGAATTTATAAAAACAGAACCTAGCCTATAACCATCGGACGGTTAAGATGAATCGATAGAGACATCATTCATTAAAATCCATCCAGCCGTTGGAATGTTTCGAGGGTATAAAGAAACCCACATACCCAGATACGCATGAAACACATAACCCTTCCTTTCAGTCTTGTAAAAAGATCGTTTTCGGAAAGAACATTTGCACACATTATTTCACTTAAATAATTATTGTTAATTTATTTATTTATTTATTTATTTATTTTTCAGATACACGAATCCAATTTATTAATACCGTAGAACCTCTTTTATCCGAAACTCTTTTAACCGAAACTCTCGGTTAACCGAAATCCAATTTTAAAGGTTTTTTTTTTTTTTTTTACTATCACATTCCTTGTGTGCAAAAACTATTTTGAAAGCTTTTTTTAAACTATCAGATTCCTTGTATGCAAGCGGTCCTTTCCGAACTACGAGTACATATAAATATTTTCTATCCCCTTCCTTAGAATTCCTTTGGATTTAACTTGAGCTCCCGTAAGCTGCGGAGTGGAACGAAAAAAATGAACAAATTAGCAATTCTGAAGCTTTTGAATGTTTTGCAAAGGTTTGACATGACTGGAGCAGCAGAAAGGCTGTGATACTAGTGAACTAATAATATTAAAAAACTCCGTGACTCTCTTCAAAGCAAAGGCAATCGAAACTGCGACAAACAAAACATTTTTTCAAACCCTTGTGATCTTACTTAATTTCAAAATTAAAATTCAGGTAATTTATTCTTGTTTCTATTTTGCTATTGCTTTATTTTTATTAGGCACTTATTACCGTAATAAGAAATATTGCATATATTTCTCCTTAATCTTAAAATTAAAGCTTTCTCGATTATCCGAAAATTTCGATTTTCCGAAAGAGGTTCGGACCCAATTACTTCGGATAATTGAGGTTCTACTGTACTAAATTAAGACTAAAATTACGAAGTTCTGTGCGTTTGATCAAGATCAAGTTAGGAAAGCAGTTATAATTCAAGCGTGTCTGAAAGTTAAGGAAATTATTCAATTGGTATCTGATTATACAATAGAAAATTATGTTTCTGTAATATCAATAATTAATTATTGTATTTGTAGTACTTCTGTAACGCCCATAAATAAATTATATTTCTGTAATGTCAGAAATAAATTATTGTACTGTAGTGTGAAGTTATACTAATTTTTTCACTTGCGGTACATATTATTTATTCAGCTTTCAAAGAATTTTTGTTGTATATTGATTGTCAATAATGGCTGTATGATATATTTTGAAAGAACTAGTATCGATAAGACTGTTAAAGTGGCTTGTAACTTTCTTTTATTAAAGACTAGCAGCCTAACGCCCGCTACGCTGGTCAGTTTTTCTAAAGAAACCATGAATCAAACTAAATATATCTGTGAATTTGATCATGCGTTTTAAAGCAATATGGACATTTACCTGGATGCCCAATCTAATTGGTGAAAACAATATGAACGTTATTACGCTAATATATCTTTTGAGCCATACATTTGAGCCAGTTTAGGCTGTTAAGGGCCAACTTCTTTCGTTGATCATTTAGTGTAGTATTCGGTGAAGAACGATAGAATGATATGTATTATTCTTAAAAGGGTTCATGAAAAATTATCAATGCAAATCGCATCACAATCTGTTAATTGAACATACTGAAAAGGCTAATAGTTCATAATTTGGTTCGCCTGCTTCTAAAACATTCAGCCTTAATTCTATAATCAAGCAACCTGATGACCAAACAACACCAAGTGAATGATATGTGCTTTATACTAAAACATTCACTGAAAAATTAACTAACCGGACAAGTTCCATCGAAATCCACTTAGCAGGATCTTTTAAACTGGAAAATGTACCGAAACATTTCATAAAAATAATCTAATTAGCACTTTAAATCCCGTGAAAATTCATTCAGCGGAACCTTAAAAAAAGCCAATCGTTCGAAATCGGGTTAATCTGATTTAGATCTTTACCCATAATTATTTAATTAAGCAATGTAGAACAGTATATTTTATACTAACATATTTTCTGTAAATTATCTAACTAACAATGTAAGCCTCATCAAAATCAATTCAGTAGAAGTAACTTTAAAAGCGGCCGGAATGAAATTTCTCTTTGCATTTTACATATAATGAGATAATTAAATATAGCTATCATAATCGCGTTAACCTGATTATATAGAACTCTCAGGGATGTAGTGGTAGGTATACATCGCATCATTTCTGGATTTTTAAAGAAACTCTGCACAACGTCCATAACTATAGCATTCTAGTACACATCCTTTGTCTGTAGCGTATTATCCTCCAATTTTCTTTACTATACCACAGAGAACTTTTTCTGCATAGCTTCGTAACTAACAAGTTTTGAAAGATATGATAAATGTTGAAAAAATCCCTGAAATATTATCTAACTAACTGGTCAACTGTCATTAAAATCCGTTCAGTAAAACTTGAAATCTTTCCTAATCGAGTTCACCTAATTTTAGAACTCCCGTAACTATTACTAAGCAACTTGGAATGATGGTTTTTAGATTAAACTATTTATAAACCAAATTTACTATCTAATAGTGTAAGTTCTGCAAAATTATGTTCAGTAGAATCTGAGTTATAATCAATCGGAATGAAATAGAATTTACGCTTTACATATAGTAGTAGAAGTCGGTTTCTCCAAGCGAAACTTTAATTAAACGAAATATATCGGTGTATTTGATCATGTGTTTCATAGCAATAAATACATTTATCCCCAATGATCATACGCATTGCTGAAAACAATATGAACGCCATTACGGTTTTATATCTTCTAATGTTTCAGACAAAATTTGGACTGTTATGAAGCAAATATTTTTGTTGATTATTTATAATTCAATATAAAAAAGAACGGAAGAACGATATGTAGCATATTAAAATCATCCCTGAAAATTAAAAAATGCAAATCTCATCAAAATCAGTTCATCAAAATCCGCCTTCTAATAAGACTAATTTTTCATAATCGGGTTAACCAGATAATAAAACATTCAGCTATAATTTTATAGCAAAGCAATGTAGAACAATATGTGTTTTATACTAAAATCTTTCCTGAAAAAATATCTAACAACAGTGCTAATTAACTCAGTAGAACCTTTTAAAAAGGCTAATATTTCAAAATAGGGTTTACTGATTAAATAACTTTCGCACATAATTCTATAACTGAGCAACGTAGAATAATATGTGCTATATATGAAACACTTTCTTGAAAATTTATCTAACAATGCAAATCTTCTCAAAATCCATTGAAAAGTACTCAAGTTATAAGCGGTCGGACCGAAATTGCCCTTTTTATTTTATATTTGAAGTTGAAAGTTAAATATATCTTTCATAATCAAGTTAACGTGATTGTAGAATTTTTAGAAATGTAGCATAGACTATAATACGCCGTAGACCTTCTGGTGTTTTTTAAAAACTCTGCACTCCATAGCTATAACATATATATTCTCTAATATATGCCATGCCTGTAGATTTTATCCTACTTTTTTTTCAACTACACCACTGAGAACTTTCCTCATAGTTCCATAACTAAAAATGTAGAATGACATTACAAATATTGCAACAATACCTAATATTACCTAACTGTGCAACTCCAATCAAAATATGTTCAGTAGAACTTTAAATAAAAGGTAATCTTTCATATTCGGGTTCACCTAGTTTTGGAACTTTCTCTTGTAATCTAATTTTCTGCAAACTGATTTGTTGCCAAGTTTGTGCTTCAGAAAAATAATAACCCAGAAGAAAACTTCGCTACAGAGAAGTACCATCCATGCAAGAAGTACCAACCATCCACAAAAAATAATCTAACTAACAGTGTAAGTCCCATCAAAATACATCCAGCAAAACTCAAATCATAAACGGGTGGAAGGAAAAGCAAATTTGCATTTTATATAATTACAGTAGATGTATCTTTCATAATTGCGTTCACCTTTCTGTATAGCTTTTCCAATAGCTCTATAACTAAAACTAAGCAACGTGGAACACTGTGTGTATACATAAAAACCGTTCCAAACACATTACCTAACTAATAGTGGCATATCCTATCAAAATATTATAAAGAATAGGAATAAAATGCAAATTTCCGTTTTAAGTATGTAGTAGATGATGATGATATGATTTTCCGTAATAGAATTCATCATGAAGTTTTCGCTTCATACATAAACGATGCTTTCAACATTGTAATTAATACACCGATTGAAGAAGCATCCGATTACGGAAGATTAACCAGAAATTCCATGAACAACTACACAAAGAAAGGTGAATATATGGCTTTTGTGATACTATTATGTTAGCCGGGCGCAAGTAATAAATCAACAAAGATTGTTTCCATATCTTATTCTTATTTTATTATTTTCATTCAAAATAAGAACATTTCACTCATTTCATTTATAATACATGCTTTACACTAATGTCATTGAAAAAGATGAAAAGTAAAACAATAGGAAATAATGCCATAACATAAAACAAAGAATTGTTTTCAATTTACATACGCGAAATGTAACTACTGCTATTGGCAATTTTTAAAATGCTATGGCGATATTTATATACGGATAGGGCTGACATAAAAGTACACATTTTTTCTTCTCATACAGGAGCAAGTGATAAATCGCGATGTATTATTTCAATTCCAATTTCTTCCATTAAAAAAAGTAATACGCATTATTCGAACCATGAGATAGATCGCCAAAAATGGTTGACAATTGCCAATCTTGTTTATCGTTTGCCAATTACGTTCAAAAAAGTAATTTTACATTCTTAAATACATAACCTTGTTAAAAATGGCAAATTGTTTTAAGTAAAAAATAAATAAAATATATAACATAAAACTGCATACTATAAACTGTAATAAATAAAAATTATAATAATAAAATTAATTTAAAACTATACTAAATAAACTATCGAATGGACAAAAAATAAGGTTTGCTATAATTAATGTAATTGCCATGTTTGGCGCAGTTGTATCTGACATGGCCCAGATGTAAGTACCACAAAACTTTTTAAAATCGTATAAACATTGCTTTCATTTTTTAAATATTTTCGTTTTATAATGTTAATTTCTAAGTGGATCGCTTCCCTGTATTTTAAATAAATTCAATATATATTTTTCGTTTTTTCAAGGCGTTTGTATTTATTTATTTTTTTCAAACTCATATAGCCGGTTCAATTCTTTAACCAAAAGATTTAACAAAAAGATTTAATTTGAATTTCTTCCGTTGCTACAGTAACGAATATGAATGGATTATCACTTATAATGTTAGGTATTTCGAGGTTTTGGCTCCAAAGACATCGCCAAATTAGAAATATATGAAATATCTCGTGAACTATTGGGCTTAAAAGAATTTAGTTAGTACTATTCGATTCAGCATACAAAAATACACCAAAATATGTTATCAGTTGAAAAATAGCTATAAAATCAGATTTTTAAGGAATTTTTTAAAAGTTCGTTCGATTTTTTACCCCCTTTAGGGGTGGAATTTTAGAAAATCCTTTCTTAGCGGCACTCTATGTCATGAGAAGAATTTTTACCCCAAATTTCAAGACTTTAGGGTCAGTAGTTTGGGCTGCGCGTTGATTAATACAAAATTCAGACTTTCTTTTATATATATAGATTAATATGGGAAATGGCTTTGATACTGCCTGAAGTAGTTCTCCTTCTCGTTTTAGATTTTGAATATTAAACGTAGAATGTAAATTTCGTGTAAAATTTGTGTATTAGTATTAAAAATTTTGACGTTTATTTCTGTTTCAATAAGGGTAGTAAAATTCTCGAAACAAAAGACTTGTTTTCCTATATTATAGTTTCAGTTGTACGTTAGCACAATTGCATTGTATGAAATTTGTAACTTTCAAAGGAAAACACTTATAGTAACGACGCAAGGTTTTTTAGCCCCCAGTACGGTATGCTATTTCTTTCTCCCAGCTTATTTTGTGTCGTCTTCAAAAAATAACGTTACTTTGTATAAGCCAGTCGTAAAACAAAAGCCGATGTTTCATTGTGCGATTAAATACTCTACAGCATTTTTAAAAACTTCTAAGCATCACATATTTTCAATGTTTGTACCATCGTATTGAGAAAAAAAGTACTTTTTAATGCAATTTGTTTGAAAACTGCATCTCCATTTATTTTTGAAATATTAATTTTTTTTGTAGTTTTAGCGACATTTGTTTCATTTTGGCAACTCAAGTACTCCATTTTTGTAGAAAGTAAAGAAAAAATAGTTGAAAAATAGCAATTATATCTTCTTGTTGCCCCATAAAAACTGAAAAAAATGTAATGAAAATACGTGCTATTTTGAGAAAAATATAAATGAATGATTTATGATGAAACATGGAGCTATTATAAACTATATTTAATTTTAAGTATCTATATTAATGCAAATGACGTCATTTTTCATAAAATAAAAGCGCGTGCTTTAAGTCTTAAAATTGAAATATGTTTTGCACTACCGTAGAGTCCCGATCATCAGAGTCCCGCGTAACTAAGTTATTTTCTTCTGATGGACTGGTGGTTTCTATTATTGTGAAACAGCCATTATAAATGAAGCGTTAGGGGAAGATGAAAGAGCAGTCGTAAAAAGTTAGAACTCTGATTTTCTGGTCAGAATAAGAAAAAAATGGACATAATTTTTTTTTTTTTTTTTCAGGTGATAAATCGTCAAATATTTCTCCCGTAGCATTTTTTTTTTTTTTTTTTTTTTTTTTTTGTATTTCATTATTATTTTATTTAATACAAAACTTTCATTTAAAACTGAAACATTTAAAATTAATGTCTTTCACTTCTTTCTTTTTTTTTAAACGAAACGAAAAGAAAAATATTAGGCACAGATGTCTATACGCACCGGGGTACCTAATTAATGCCAAAATGGCGTTATTTTGCCTGAGATAGTAACCCGGCCATTGTTGCTTATTTATTAATAAATGTTTATTTACATTTATTTTCTTTTATTTAAAAAAAATGTTATAAATTGTTTTGTTCTATAGTTATTAATTAAACTTTTTTTATTTATTGTTATTTCATTTCAAAAATAACGAGGGTGCTCGGACCCCTACGAACTACGCTCGCCAACCCCGTTCAGACACCGCAGTTTCTAAAAGCACGCTAATTTTATCGGCTTTAAAAAGATTTTGAAAGATTGAATTATAATTTAAAAAACAGTGGCGATCTCCCTATAAACGGGTTTTTATTCATTTCTCTTTGATTGGGGAATTTTAAGGAAAAATCAGCTGCTGTTAAAAGATACTATGGCTGTTTTCCATTCTGATTAAATAAAACCAGTTAAACATTTCAAAATAAGCTAATATAAAATGAATTAAGTAAACAGAGTCTTTGTATCCCGGTATTTTTTTAACAAAGCGAAAAGAAAGTTCTTTTAAATAAGACATTTTAAGCGGGCTCTCATGTCAAGCACACAGGTCGTATGTTTGTTGTTCAATAAATAAATAAATAAAAGAAAGACATTTTAAATATATTGTTTTTAATCTTAAGCAATTTTCACCAAACTTTTATTTATCTTTTTAATATTCACTTGAAAATACTTTTGTTAGAAATGAAATATTATTTGCGCTGTCCCAACAAAAATAGTTGAAAAATTCATCTCGAAATATCAAATAAATGTCTCGCGCAATTGTTAAATTTAAACTGTTTTGCAATATTATTTTTTGTTCATTTTACGTAATAAGTGTAATGTGACGTAAATGTGACGTAATTTCTCCTATTTAAGACTTCTAACGCATGTTAATGAATTTAATATTTTACAATACCGTTTCTCTGTTAAAATTCACGTGTAAATATAGTTTTCATGAAGTAATTTTCAATAAGTTCCTGCTTTTTATATGTAATTATTTAATTCTAATTTGAAATATTTTTTCTTCTGTTTATAATAGTCTCGTGTAAATAAATTTTTAATTTGAAGCAAACATTATTGTTTGCGCAGTTTATACAGTTGGCAACAGGTTTAATTAGTACAATTTTCTAAAATCTCACTATTTAAAAAAAAAAAAAGTAACTTACGCTGTCACCGCCGCCGCCGGTTTTGATTTTTTTGTGACCGGAGGTCTTTCTCCGTTAATATCAAGAAAATATTGCATAAAATAATATGAAAATCGGCGGTATTATAGAGAAATGTTTAATAAACACGCTGATGTAGAGAGTTTTCAAATAAATTAATTATTTTAAGAGATATTTAAAGGTAAAGTTGGACAAAATCGTTCCATTAAAAAAGTTTTATAGGAGCAAAAACTATACAAGGGAATTAATTCATTTTTAGATCATTTTATACGTTTGAATTTTCCGGTGTGCAGACTAAATTTACTTTTTTAATTTGACGCATTTTTTGAGGTTTCTTTCTATTTTAAATTCAAATTTTCAGTATTTCTAGAGATATTTTTTACTTATTTTAGAAAATGGTATTAATTTAAACTGTTGCCAACTGTATAAAAAGCGCAAACAATAATGTTTGCTTCAAATTAAAAATTTATTTACACGTGACTATTATAAACAGAAAAAATCATTTGGAATTAGAATTAAATAATTATGTACAAAAAGCAGGAACTTATTAAAAATTACGTCATAAAAAGTATACACTTGAATTTTAAAAGAGAAAGGATATTGTAAAATAATAAATTCATTAACATGCGTTAGAAGCCTTAAATAGGAGAAATTACGTCACATTACAGTTATTACATAAAATGAACACAAAATATTGCAAAACGGTTTAAATTTAGAAATTGCGCTAGACATTTATCTGATATTTTGAGAGGATCTTTTCAACTACTTTTGTTAGGAAAGCACAAATAATATTTTATTTCTAACAAATGTATTTTCACGTGAATATTTAAAAGAGAAGGAACAGTTTGGTCAAAATTACGTCAGATTAAAAACGATTAATTTAAAATGTCTCATTTAAAAGAACTTTCTTTTCGCTTTGTTAAAAAATACTAGGGGACAAAGACTGTTTACTTAATTCCTTTTATATTAGCTTATTTTAAAATGTTGTTACACGTGTCTGTGTCATCGAGTTATTTTTATTTCGATGTTTTATATGTCTTTCAAATTAGAATTAAATAATTACGTATGATAAGCAAGTACTTATTGAAAATTACTTCATAAAAAATATATTTACACGTGAATTTTAACATGCGTTAGAAGTCTTAAATAGGAGAAATTACGTCACATTTACGTCACATTACACTCTAAATAAAAAGGAGTGACTATTCACTCCGGAGGAGTGAATAGTCACTCAGAGTCAAAATATGCCCAACCTCTTTAGAGTGACTATTCACTCGGAGAAAAAGTGAAAATTTTGACTCTCTGAAAGAGTGAATAGTCACTCCTGGGAAGTGAATATTCACTCTAAACAGGAGTGGATAATCACTTTTTCGGAGGAGTGACTATTCACTCTTGCTAAAGGAGTGAGGTTTTTCACCCCTGGTAGAAGTGAATAGTCACTCTTTCATAGGAGTGAATGTTCATTTGTTATGTAGTCGATTCTTTTTTTTTTTTTTTTTGCTTTTATGGTCATTTTAAAAGAATCACATTTTTTACAGCTTGTAATGAAAATAGATACAAGCGTGGTAAAGATTGGAATACAATACTTTATTAGCAATATTTATTTAATTCATAGTTTGTAACACTAATTGAACTTTTAAGGAAAAATTCAGTTAAAGTTACATACGAATTTAAATTAGATTACTGATAGAAATAAACTAAAATATTTTATTCCATTCTTATCCTTTGTGCTTGCTTTTATTGCATGCCCTATAAAGATATTACTTTTAAAGTTTTATTAATAACTTTTTGTGGATGCTATATGTTTAACAATGTTTGATTTGATTTTAATTTTAATTTTAAATAAAAAATCGTACATTTTCCTTAAATTATTGCTATTTTTGCAAAGTCCTATTGTTCTAAAATATTTTTAATTTTTCCATTTAAAAAACAATGCTTATAAACTCACATCTTTTTAAAATAAGTTCTAAGCATGATTTAAATTAAGAATGTATATATAATATATATACATTCTTAATTATATATATATTATATATATATTATATATATATTATATATATATATTATCCGCTGTCTCTTACTTTTGTTTTATTTAATATGAATATGGTGTCTAAATTTTAAGTTCTCTGGAATATGTATATATTTTTCTTTTAAACATATTCCTTAACTTAATCATGATTTCTAATTTTCGTCCGTTATTGCTGAAAAATGGAAGCCATATTTAATTAAAATTTTTTATTCGCGTAGATATTGTATTTTGTGAATATGAGAAAAATAGATTTTATATGTTTTATAGGAAAAGATTGACCTCGGAAATCAAAACAAGTTGGAAATTGCTCGTCAAACGCGGCAAATGAGGTGCGTTCGTACTATAACTAATTTTATAAATATTTTTTGCACCGCATATTGTACTGAATGTATATTTTAGTGAACTTTATAAGTGCATATCAATTTCGTTCTGTTCGAAAGATTGTAACATCATTAAAATGCACTTGAAATATATTTTTTCCATTGGTCGTAATGTAACGGAAAACTTTTGACTGTCCCTGTAATTAAACTATACATCCAATTTTCATAAAATTTTAAATGACGCGACAGAATTATGCAACAATTATATATTTTAAATTTCAAACGATTCGGTTGGTTAGTTTTTGCGCTGTTGCATGCGGGCAGACGGACAGGTAGACGGACAGGTAGACGGACAGACGGATTGAACGACGACTATAGGTGCTACGTTATTTATATAGCTACGAACGCACCTAAAAATCGACTTTTACTTTTTATATCATTAAATAGTTTAAACTTTTGTCATTCCAACGACGTGTCACACATGTTTAAATATAAAAAAAAATAAGTGTTGAAGTTATTCACTCTTTCTAAGAGTACTTCACAGATTAATGGCAATTTAATCTTAATTGGACTTTTTCTCAAAGCTTGAATTTTTCCTTTTATTTTCCTTTTAGGTGCGTTCGTAATTGAAATAAATACGTAGCACCTATTCGTCGTTCAGTCCATCTGTCCCAGTGTTGATTTCAGGGGTGGCCCGGGGGGACATCCCCCCCGGAGCAATGAGCTTTCTCCCCGGAAGATTTGAGATTTTGTGTTTTCAATAGTCAAAAAGTGCAATCCCCCCCCCTCCGGAACTCTATAATGCCCCCACCTCCCCCGAGCCACAGAAATTCCTCCCGGAGAAAAGTGTCTGAATTCAACACGGCGTCAGCATATAACAGATCAAAAACTACCCAACCGAATGGTCTGAAATTTTAAATATATAATTATTTGCAAAATTTTGTCGAGTCATTTCAAATTTCATGAAAATCGGATGTATAGTTTAATTACAGAGATATTCAAAAGTTTTCCGTTACATTACGGCCAATGGGATAAATTATTGCAAGTGCATTTTAATAACGTTACAACCTTCCGAATGATCTGAAATTTTAAATATATAATTGTTGCAAAATTTTGTAGACTCATTTCAAATTTCAGGAAAATCGGATGCATAGTTTAATTACAGGGACAGTCAAAGTTTTCTGTTACATGGACGGACAATGGGGGGGGGGGATATTTCAAGTGCATTTTAATGATGTTACAGCCTTTCAGAACAGAATGAAATGGATATGCACTTATGTATTTGCACTAAAATATACATTCATTACAATATGCGGGCAAAAAATACTTCTAAAACTAGTTATAGTACGAACGCACCTTTTTGCTACATTTGACGAGCAATTTCCAATTTGTTTCAATATCTATTAAACTTAAGAACTCAGATTTTTTTTTTAATACTTATATTATGTTATATTGTATACTTTAAACACAGGGATTTAATGATTTGTTGAGGATTTTATTTTAGCAGTGAAATCTTACCAAAAATGCTAATTTAAAAATGACTTTCAATAAATAATTAATAATTAGTTTTGAGTTTCACTTAGAAGAAAATGGTCTGTTAAGATACGTAAAGCATGTTATTCGAATTACTCTAAAAATCTAGACCTCTATCTTTCAACATTTCTGAGAAAAATGTACATAAAGTTGGTGAATTTAACTGGCGGAGATACGGCTTTCCCGGTCCCCTTAAACAATTACATTTCAGACCGCTACATGAAGAAATCTCACAATCACTTTAGAACGAAAATGATCTGTTAAAATACTGTAAAGCATGTTATTCAAACTACTCTAATAAATCTAGACCTCTATCTTTCACCATTTCTGAGAAAAAAAGTACATAAAGTTGGTGCATTTAACATGGCGGAGATACGGCTTTCCCGGTCCCCTTAAAACAATTACATTTCAGACCGCGACATGAAGAAACTTCACAATCACTTTTGAATACTCAACGATCAATCTTTTCCTATACAACATACAACTATTTAGCTCATATTATTAACATTCCACATATCTACACGGATAAATGCTTAAAATTAAATAAGACTTACTTTTATTTTATGTATTCCATAAAGAATAATATCCTAATCTGTTAATCTTAAAATGGCGGGCGAAAAAGTGATCATTTTTCTTATCTTGTAAGGATGTCGTCGCCTTGCTGTTCTCATTGGTTAATAAGCAATGCATACGTAAGTCACACTTTTAGGAGTGAGACATTTCACTCCTTTCTAGAGAGTGGAAAATTCCATTCTTTAAGGAGTGTATTTTTAAAAAATTCACTCCAAAAAGGGGTAAAAATGCCTGTCACTCTTTCAAATAGTGAACTTTTCACTCCTCCCAATTTTAGAGTGTACAATTATTACGTAAACTGAACAAAAAGTAATATTGCAAAATAGTTTAAATTTAAAAATTGCGAGAGACATTAATTTGATATTTTGAAATTATATTAATAAGATATATATTAATTTTATTGGATGCGTTTAGACTGCTTTCGAGCGACTATTTAGTAATTTAATAAAGATAAAAAAGATTACAAGCTGAAAATGAAGTGTCATCAACAAAAAACTAGTTGGATGTGCCAATCCCAAAACTTTCTTCTATCTTATGCATCTTAATATTTCAAAAACTAGTTACACATGTTAATACTTCAATATTATTAGTTCATTACTATACCAACTTTGATTTTCATCTTAAATTTCTGCTTCAGTCAATTAAATGAACTAAAAACGAATTAATCTATATCTTGATATTTGTTAAAATTAATAGTTTTCCCTTATTCTGTTGTTATCAGATGTTTTTGAATAGCCGGCTTAGCAGGAAGTAGAGGTCTGCATGGGCCCGGGCTTGGCCCGAGGCCCGTACCCGGCCCGGCGGAATGAAGGCGAATTTCAAAACGGGCCGGGCCGGGCCGGCAGAATTAGGACAATTTTTTCAACGGGCCGGGCCGACAGACAAAATAAATGGGCCGGGCCGGCAAAAAAATTTATCGGGCCTGTCGGCCCGATATAAGAATTTAAGCGAAGCAGATAAAATACAAGCCATTTTCAATGAATATGATTTTCTCGAAAAGTATAAATGTGCGTCACGAGCCGATGCAAGTTTAACAACATCAGTACAGAAATGTAACATATCCATCGTAGAGATCGGCATCGTACAGTTACAAGATGTCTGATTCCGAGTTTAATTTTTTTTTTCAGCTGACTCGTGCCGGGACAGAACTGGTCTTAATCGATCTCAGGATGTCTGGAACAGTCATTGTGTTTTGTAGTATTAATAGTGATAATGAACTTCTCTTAACAGTATCTTTGGAAAAATACCTTAAGGTGGTTCTCATATTCACTGCTCAACAATGCGAAGCTCTCAGACACATTTTCTGACAAAATTTTTAACTATAAAGGCATAAAACTGACAAGCCTGCCTATTGAAGGCATTTGGAAACGAATAGCTTTTTCCATATTTGATAAATTACTTACAGAGATAACAGAGATTCCTGTCACGTGACTGTACGTTTTTCTCCTTTCCTGTGCTATCGCTTCCGGAAATTCGATTCAAAACGCTAACTTTGACAGTATTTTCAGAAAGATATATTGCTTTTATCTATGAAAAAACGACATTTACATAGCTTCTGAATAAGAATACCTGCTATTCTTACGCGTTTCCGAAAAGAAAAGAATTCATAAATGTGTCGAAATATAGCTCCTTTGGATTTGAGAAAAACCTTAAAAATGAGAGAAATATTTTCACAAATATACTTTTTATTATACAGCTTCAAAGTTATCATGTTTTTAATCCTTTATTCTGAACTACATTAATCTTTTAATGAATCCTTATTTCCATTTTGAAATATCTGTAGACACGATGACTAAAATACTGTAAGTAATCGTTAATGTTTACTATTGTGTGTTTTCTGTTTTGAGAACATCATAGTAATGTAAAATATACTGTAAAATGTTCCCATAAATATGTATGTAGTATTCATTAAAAGAATTTTAATTGTATATTGAGAAAAAACGGATTTTTTTTTGTAGAAATTGTGTCGGGCCGGGCCTGCTTTTATTGATTTTTGTACGGGCCGGGCCGAGAACTGTAAAAAAGCAAACGGGCTGGGCCGGGCTCGGTCCGAACTTTCAATTTTTATACCGGGCCGGGGCCTGGAAATTCCGGCCCGTGCAGACCTCTAGCAGGAAGTGAGTTCCCGCCTTTGCACGAGCCGCCGATGGACAATAGAACTACGAAAAATAAAGAAAAGTATACAAAAATCGCCATCACAGAGCCCCATTACCGCGCGATATTTCCAAATTCAAGGGGGACCTGTTGGCCAAAGCCAAAAACATGCACAAAAATTTTGGTTCAATTGCATGCATAATTTTATACAATTTTCGATTGTACAATAAAGAAAATGGTACAGACATCGTAATTATAGCGCACCCTTCCAGCGGAATTTTTCCAAATTCAGGGAGGACCTTCATGCCATGAACAAAAAGAAACACAAAAAATTTGGCTCAATTCTCTGCATAACTTGATACACTTTTCGATGGTATAATATTCAAAATGGCACAAAAATCGCTATTACAGCGCCCCCTACCCACAAATTTTTTACAAATTAAGGAAGGACCTGCTTGCCATAGCCAAGAACTTAAAATAAAAATTTGGTTCAATTCTATGCATAACTTCATACACTTTTCGATTGTACAATATGCAAAATCACTATTACAGCGCCCCCTAGTGGCAATTTTTTTTCAAATTCAGGGAGGTGCTGCTTGTCATATCCATAAACTTAAAATAAAAATTTGGCTCAATTCTATGCATAACTTCATACACTTTTGGATGGTACAATATTCAAAATCGCTGTTACAGCGCCCCCTACCGGCCAATGTTTTCCAAATTCAGGGAGGATCTGCCTGCCAAAGCCAAAAACTTAAAATAAAAATTTGGTTCAATTCTATGCATAACTTCATACACTTTTGGATAGTACAATATTCAAAATCGCACAAAAATCGCTGTGACAGCGCCCCCTACCGGCGAATTTTTTCCAAATTCAGGGAGGACCTACCTGCCATATCCAAAAACTTAAAATAAAAATGTTTTTCAATTCTATGCATAACTTCATATACTTTTGGATGATAAAATATTCAAAATCGCACAAAAATCGGTATTACAGCGCCCCCTACCGGCACATTTTTTCCAAATTCATTGAGGACCTACCTGCCATATCCAAAAACTTAAAATAAAAATTTGGTTCAATTCTATGCATAACTTCATATACTTTTGGATGGTACAATATTCAAAATCGCACAAAAATCGCTGTTACAGCGCCCTTTACCGGCGTATTTTTTCCAAATTCATTGAGGACCTACCTGCCATATCCAAAAACTTAAAATAAAAAATTGGTTCAATTCTATGCATAACTTCATATAATTTTGGATGGTACAATATTCAAAATCGCACAAAAATCGCTGTTACAGCACCCCCTATCGGCGAATTTTTTCCAAATTCAGGGAGGACCTACCTGCCATATCCAAAAACTTAACATAAAAATTTGGTTGAATTCTATGCATAACTTCATATACTTTTGGATGGTACAATATTCAAAATCGCACAAAAATCGCTATTACAGCGCCCCCTACCGGCGAATTTTTCCAAATTCAGGGAGGATCTGCTTGCCATAGCCAAAAACTTAACATAAAAATTTGGTTCAATTTTATGCATAACTTCTTACACTTTTTGATGGTACAATGGCGAAAGACACACGGACAGACGGACACACGGACACACGGATACACGGACAGACAGACATTTTCTATAAACATGTTTTTTGGGATCTCTGACCCCTAATACATGTAAATCCGTCGAAAACCGGAAGTCGAAAAAAATTTCGATTACAATACTTTCTTCTATTGAAGATAGAAGAAAGTAATATGGTTTGAAAGAAACAAATTTGTGAAGCAGAAAATAAAGAAATTGTTTAAATGGTTTAGTTAAGATTCATTAACCTTCTGTGTCGTTTCCGTCAAAGGAAGGCTTTGGTATTTGTAAAATATATTTGCATTTTGATGATTTGCTTATTTTGAAGCATATATATTTTATGTATTAGGTTATTTTGAAATGTTTAACTGATGTTATCTAATCAAAGACTGATTTTCATCTGATTTTTCCTTAAAATTCCCCAATCAAAGAAAAATGAATAGAAACCCGTTTATAGGGAGATCACCACTGTTTTTAAAATTATAATTCAATCATCCAAAATCTTTTTAAAGCCGATCAAATTAGCGTGCTTTTAATGACTACGGTGTCTGAACGTGGGTTGGCGAGCGTAGCTCGTAAGGGGCCGAGCCCCCTAGTAAGTAAAAAATATCTCTCGAAATGCTGAAAATTTGAATTTAAAATAGAAATAAAAGCTCAAAAAATGAGTGAAATTTAAAAAATAAATGCATTTTGCACACCGGGAAATTATAACGTATAAAATGATCTAAAAATGATTAACTTCCGATGTATAGTTTTTGCTACTATAAAACTTTTTTAATGGAACGACTTTGTCCAACTTTAGCATTAAATATCTCTTAAAATAATTTTTCGATTTGAAAACTGTCTTCATCAGCGTGTTTATCAAACATTTCTCTATAATACCGCCGATTCTCATATTTTTGTATGCAATATTTTTCTTAATATTAACGGAGAAAGACCTCCGGTCACAAAAAATTCAAAACCGGCGGCGGCGACGGTGACAGCGTAGGTTACTTTTTTTAGAATAGAGAGATACTACCTATTACAGTCGTTACCATGGTGCGACCTTTTAAAAATTCCTTCATAACTTTTCATTATATGACCCCGGGAACCCCAAACCATCCCCACCAAAAAAGTTTATATATATATGTATGTATGTATGTATCTCCCTATTCTAAAAAAAAGCAACTACCACTGTCACCGCCGCCGCCGGTTTTGAATTTTTTGTGACCGGAGGTCTTTCTTTGTTAATATTAAGAAAAATAATGCATACAAAAATATGAAAATCGGTAGTGTTATACAGAAATGTTTGATAAACACGCTGATGTAGACAGTTTTCAAATCGAAGAATTATTTTAAGAGATATTTAATGCTAAAATTGGACAAAATCGTTCCACTAAAAAAGTTTTATAGGAGCAAAAACTATTCATGGGAATTTAATCATTTTTAGATCATTTTTGTACGTTTGAAGTTCCCGGTGTGCAGGCTGTATTTCTTTTTTTTAAATTTGACTCATTTTTTTGAGGTTTTATTCCTATTTTAAATTCAAATTTTCAGCATTTCTAGAGATATTTTTCACATACTAGGGGACTCAGCCTTCTACGAGCTACGCTCGCCCACCCCCGTTCAGACACCGCAGTCTCTAAAAGCACGCTAATTTGATTGGCTTTAAAAATATTTTGAAAGATTGAATTATAATTTAAACTAGTTGGATGTGCCAATCCCAAAACTTTCTTCTATCTTACACATCTTAATATTTCAAAACCTAGTTACACATGTTAATACTTCAATATTATTAGTTCAATACTATACCAACTTTGATTTTCATCTTAAATTTCTGCTCAAGTCAATTAAACGGACTAAAAACGAGTTAATCTATATCATGATATTTGTTAAAATTATTAATTTTTCCTTATTCTGTTGTTATCAGCTGTTTGCGAATAGCCGGCTTAGCAGGAAGCGAGTTCCCGCCGCTGCATGAGCCGCCGATGCACAATAGAACTACGAAAAATCATAAAAGTATACAAAAATCGCTAACACGGAGCCCTTTTACCGCGCAATATTTCCAAATTCAAGGAGGACCTGTTGGCCAAAGCCAAAAACAAGCACAAACGTTTTGGTTCAATTGTATGCATAATTTTATACGCTGTTCGATGGTACAATAATGAAAATGGCACAGAGATCGGAATTATAGCGAACCCTTCTTTTGGAATTTTTTCAAGTTCAGGGAGGACTTGTTTGCCATAGCCAGAAACATACACAAAAAATTTGGTTCAATTATATGGATAACTTCATACACTTTTCGATGGTACAATAATGAAAATTGTACAGAGATCGCAATTATAGTGCCCCCTACCGGCAGAATTTTTCCAAATTCAGGAAGAACCTTCGTGACATGACCAAAAATAAACACATAAAATTTGGTTCAATTCTATGCATAACTTCATACCCTTTTCGACGCTACAATATTCAAAATGGCACAAAAATTGTACAAAAATCGCTATTACAGCGCCCTCTACGAGCGATTTTTTTACAAATTAAGGGAGGACCTCCTTGCCATAGCCAAGAACTTATTTTTTTTTTTTTGTGGTTCAATTCTATGCATAACTTCATACACTTTTCGATGGTGCAATATTCAAAATCGCACAAAAATCGCTATTACAGCGCCCCCTAACGGCGAATTTTTTGCAAATTCAGGGAGGACCTGCTTGCCATATCCAAAAACTTAAAATAAAAATTTGGTTTAATTCTATGCATAACTTCATACACTTTTGGACGGTACAATATTCAAAATCGCACAAAAATCGCTATTACAGTGCCCCTACCGGCGAATTTTTTCCAAATTCCGGGAGAACCTGCTTGCCATAGCCAAAAACTTATAATAAAATTTTGGTTTAATTCTATACATAACTTGATACACTTTTTGATGGTACAATGGCGACAGACAGACGGACAGACGGACAGACGGACATTTTCTATAAACATGTTTTTTGGAATCTCTGACCCCTAAAACATGCAAATCCGTCGAAAACCGGAAGTCGAAAAAATTTCGATTACAATACTTTCTTCTATTGAAGATAGAAGAAAGTAAAAACAGTGGCGATCTCCCTATAAATGGGTTTCTATTCATTTTTCTTCGATTGGAGAATTTTGAGGAAAAATCAGCTGCTGTTAAAAGATACAATGGCTGTTTCGTCTTTGATTAAATAAAATCAGTTAAACATTTCAAAATAAGCCAATATAATAAGCAAATCTGCATCAAAATGCAAATATATTTTACAAATACCAATGCCTTCTTTTGACGGAAACGACACAGAAGGTTAACGAATCTTAACTAAACCATTTAAGCAATTTCTTTATTTTCTGCTTCACAGATTTTTCTCTTTCAAATCATATTTTTTGTTGATGACACTTCATTTTCAGCTTGTAATCTTTTTTATTTTTATTACATTACTAAATAATCGCTCGAAAGCAGTCTAAATAAGTTCAATAAAATTAATATTAATCTTATTAATATGATCTCAAAATATCAAATTAATGTCTCGAACAATTTTTAAATTTAAACTGTTTTGCAATATTACTTTTTGTTCATTTTACGTAATAAGTGTAATGTGACGTAATTTTTCCTATTTAAGACTTCTAACGCATGTTCATGAATTTATTATTTTACAATATCCTTATAAAATTCACGTGTAAATGTAGTTTTTATGAAGTAATTTTCAATAAGTTCCTGCTTTTCACACGTAATTATTTAATTCTAATTTGAAAGTTTTTTTCTGTTAATAATAGTCACGTGTAAATAAATTTTTAATTTGAAGCAAACATTATTATTTGCGCTGTTTATACAGTTGGCAACAGTTTAAATTAATACCATTTCCTAAAATAAGCAAAAAATATCTCTCGAAATGCCGAAAATTTGATTTTAAAATAGAAATAAAATCTCAAAAAATGAGTCAAATTAAAAAACTGAATGCTGTCTGCACACCGGGAAATTCTAACCTATAAAATGATCTAAAAATGAATTAATTCCCATGTATAGTTTTTGCTGCTATAAAACTTTTTTAATGGAACGATTTTGTCCAACTTTAGCATTAAATATCTCTTAAAATAATTATTCGATTTTAAAACTGCCTGCATCAGCGTGTTTATCAAACATTTCTCTATAATACTGCCGATTTTCATATTTTTGTATGCAGTATTTTTCTTAATATTAACGAAGAAAACCCCCCGGTCACAAAAAATTCAAAACCGGCGGCGGCGGTGACAGCGTAAGTTACTCTTTTTTTAGAATAGAGAGATAATAGAAAATAATTTAAAAATACACATGCAACTGGTATTCGAAAACGAGGTTTTCGCCAAATTGTCGTAAAAAAATCACGCGAAATCCGGTGTGTAACATTTAATTTAAACTTCAAAGCAATGTTTTAATGGTATATCCCTTAATTATCCCGTCGACCAAATTCGCCAAATTATATAAATCGCTAAACTACTAGCTAAATTACACAAGTTGACCAAATTTTTATTTTAAATAACGAAAGAACAAATAAATTAGTATAACATTAATAAAAATACAAATAAAGCGTCGAAATAAAAATCACTTGATGGCGTAAACACGTGTAACTTCCTTAAAGTCAAGTGAATGTGACATTTACGATGAACCATTATTGGCATTTAATCTTATAGTTTGACGATAGATTTTTGGTCGATGGGATAACCAAGTACCGTTTACCAGGTACCGAGTACCGTTTTAATTTACCACTCGAAAAATTAAAAAAAAAAAATGCTAACTGGCGAGTTAAAAAAAAGCAATTGGCGAGATTTGCACCCGGCTAACATAAAAGTACCAAGAATTCTTTGCAATCATGGGAACTTTTATGTAGTTTTATTCGAAAAAATAGTTTTGATTCTTTAATCCAAATGGAAACCTTTCTTATGAAAAGCGAAGAGATCAGCCCGTAATTACTTATGGCAGTTACATGACTTGGACTATTATAATATAAGTGAAATGATGGCGATAGAATAATATTTGGTGACTTATCACCTGTGGCACGGCTAACATTAAAGTCCCAAAATGGCCGCCTGGAATATAAAAAGCAAAGGGATCCGCCCGGAGCTGTTGATGATAGTCACATGACTTAGGCTACTATTATAGAGATTGTTTTCAATTCTAAAAACAGCGCAAAGAATAATATTTCCCTACGATTAAAAATTTATTTACACTTGACTATTAAAAACAGAAAAAAAAACTTAAATATTGAAAATTATGTCTTGAAAATTGTATTTACACGTGAATATTAAAAAAGAAAGGAAACTTCAAAATAATAAATACATTAATATGCGTTTAACCCTTTCAGGAGCAAGGTACTTCTATTCGTAAGATGTTGAAATCAGTGAATGACACCAGAATTTATAAACAAATTTCGAAATACGAAAATGCTTTTGTTCACTTACTTAATAAAAGGAAAATTTTCATTCCAATATTCTGGTGCCAATGTGGCATTTAAGAATTAAAACTAAGTGGTCCAAAAATGAACCTCTGCCCTAGAAGGGGTTAAAGCAGTAAATTGTAGTAATTGTAGTAAATTTTATTATGTCAATCGTTTTATAACGCTGTTAAAAAATACCGGAAGGCAAAGACTGTTTACTTAATTCATTTTATTTTACCTTATTTTCAAATGTTTAACTGATCTTCTTTAAGGCTGTTCTTAACTGCTCTGCCCAACAAGCGCAAAACGTTTTGTCATATTTAAAAATTCATTTTTTAACGGAAAGATATAAAACTGTAAAGCCTGGCCATGGAAGCGAATTCGAATTGAACTGTTTTTTCCATTCTTTGATCCATCAATTACCTATTGAGTTAGAAGCGTTTTGGATCACGTGACAAACACGTTTTCGCCCACTCTTGAGTGCTTATTCTCCGTTCGCGCGGAAACTCGGTTCAAAACGTCCACTTTGACTCTCTTTTCTGAAAGATCTATTGCGTTTGCAAACAAAATGGAAAAAACAGCTCTATGACATAGTTTCTGAATAACAACATCAGCTAGTTTCATGTATTTTAGAACAAAAATAAATTAAAACTTATGTCAGAAAGTTGCAGTTTTGGATTTGAGCCCCCTTAAGCAAATACGAATACAACCATTGGATGTCTAAACAGCAACTGATTCGATTTTAAATTTCCACAATCAATGGGAATTGAATGGAAACACGTTTACAGGGAGTTCGCTGCAGGTTTTTTCATTATAATTCAACCTTCTCTAATCTTTTTAAAACCGATCAGATTAGCATGCTTTTAGATTCTTCGGTGTCTGAACGGGGGTTGGCGAGCATAGCTTGTAGGGTAAGAGTCCCATAGTACATTATAAAAACTACTCGAAAAGGTTTCTGAAAATCAATGTCAAAAAAGAAACTTTGTTTTGTTCTTGAAATCTCGAAAATATATTAGTTTCTGAGGTTCCTAATAATGTTTCCGTAATTGTGTATAACTCGGAAAAGGTTATTGCATATTTTCGTTAATGGTTTATTATATTATCGTAAATTATGCAGTATCTGGCTTTTTTCTCAGTGTGTTTAATATTATTATATTTTCAGAAATATCTTTGTTAATTTATGTATATTCATATCATGATTCATCTTTTTTTTAAATAATTTATTTTAAACAATCTCATTCGTTTACTAATAAGAAAAGAAGAATTTTTTAAAAGAGTAATCTTGAGGCATTTTTAATATAATGCTATACATAAAGATGAAAAAATGAGGAAAATGAGTAATCAGTTCTAGTACTTTTTTAAGTCATCATTATTCATCTCTTAAATAATTGCTTTTTTATAATACTATTTGCAAGCAGTTAAAACATTAAGATGACATACTATATTTAAAAACAGAAAAGATAAATTAGACTGTTGTAAAAAGCATTTTAAACTGAAAATTTCATAATTCATTGTCATGGGAACTTTGCTTATGTTTCGTTGCTTCTTCTAAACTCTTTTAGGGAGAAAAAAAAAGTAGTAGTTGAAAGTAAAAATTTTTCTTAAGGAAATCACTGTTTATTTTGCAAAGTGTTTGAAAAGTCGTTCATCATCTTCAATATCTTTTCAAAAGAAATTAATTATCTTTTTGGAGCTACTTCACTTAACATGTCATGCTATTATTTTTTCAATGAGTGTGTAAATTATTATCATAAAATATATTTACTTTTATTTTGGGATATTCGATAAAGTAAAAATGCGAGAATTGAGTTGTTTATTTTCTTTAAATTATTCTATTATAGAAAGTTGTTCTTCAGTGAGAATTAAACACCTGCAATGCCTAAGTGATGGCGAAAAAAAAAGTATCCTTCTAATTAACTTTAGCGCCCATTATAAAAATGTTGTGTTAATCATAAAACATAACTTTTAAGATTAAGGCAGTTAAAAGAAGTTTATAGAATTACATATTCTTGAGCAATAAATAAAAATAGAAGCCTAAGTTTGATAAGCTGTCAGAACACTCATTTTTTTTCTATTCCCGAACAATTTCATTTAAATTTTATCTAGCATATTTTATTAAAATTTATGAATGATTCTGTCATTTAAAGTTAATTTTCTTTAAAAAATATAATTTTGTACAAAAATTGATGGATTTCACACAAGTATTTTCAGTAATTTTGTTAATGAAAACTATCATCTATTGTAAAAGAATGCTTTTAGAGTTGATATTATGATTTTAAAATTTCTTTCCTGCAATAGATTAAAATTTGAAGAAATTTATTTCATATTAATTGAGTTCGGTTTATCATTTATTCCATTTCGCTTTTTAATTAAAAAATACCTGTGTTGATCTTATAGTATTGTTGGCGAAAGGCGAATGTACTCAATTACGTTAAAAAATTTGCTATAAATCATATTAAAATTCAAAGCTTTTAACAAAGTGAATATAACTTTTTCTTGTAAACGAAACAGTTGCTTGAGGAATAATGTAATACGTTGTCCTTTTCACATTTTAGGTAATTTTTCACATTTAATTTTCACTATAAATTATTTCTTTTATACATTGCCAGAGAAAAATTACTGATACGCTCATGAATTTTTAATTATAGAGAGCTAAATAGCTAAAAATAATATCCTTGTTGAAAAATGTGTGCATAGCACACGCACACACACACACAAAAAGAAAAAAAAATAGCATTACAAGTAATGAACTATTTGCATTCAACAATATGACCAGGCCAGGGCTACTACTGAAAACTATTTGGTACTTTTCGGTTAGCCGGGCGCCAGTATTATATATACATATTTATATACATACATATATGTAAATATACATATATATACATATATACATATTGCATATATACACACATATATATGTGCAAATATATATGTATATATACATACATTTATGTATACATATATATGTATATAACACTGGCGCCCGGCTAACCGAAAAGTACCAACTATTTTTTTGTACTATTCGTACTATGTTTTCACTGCAACAACTGCAAGAGAAATCTACCAAAAAAAAAATATTTTTTGGAAGCATAGTGATATGAATTGGGTTTAAAAAATATATATTTGCTAGTACTTGCTATGTATTGGTGATTCTTATAAAACGTGAAAATTGCTAGTACTTGCTACGTATTGCTGATTCTTATAAAAGTTGAAAATTGCATCTATTTGATATATTTTTTTCCTTTTGATTGATATATTGGATGAAAAATTTACATAAATTAATGTGTCTACATGAAAAAACACATATATAGCCATACAATATTACTTTTATTTACAGGGAAAGTATGAAATTATCATTTTAAAAGTAAGGAAACTTTTTCCTGGCAAGCAAGTCACATATCATAGTTGGTAACATTTAAAATATTACGCAATATTATTTTTTTTTCTCTCAAGGCTGTTCTCAAATCCAAGCTGGCTACTCTATGACGCATTTTTAAGTGCTTTGGCAATTATATAAATACATAAGCACCTATAGTCATCGTTCGGTCCATCTGTCTGTCTGTCTGTCCGCATATAACAGAGCAAAAACTACCCAAACGAATGGTCTGAAATTTTAAATATATAATTGTTGCAAAATTTTATCCAGTCATTTCATATTTTATGAAAATCGGATGTATAGTTTAATTACAGGGACAGTCAAAAATTTACCTTTACATTACGGCCAGGAAAAAAAAATTTTTTTTTCAAGTGCATTTTAATGATGTTACAGCCTTTCGAAATTGATATGCACTTATGAAGTGCCCTAAAATATACATTCAGTATACAATATGCGGTGCAAACAATATTTATAAAACTAGTTATAGTACGAATGCACCTTATTTGCCCCGTTTGACGTGAATTTCGAACTTGTTTAACTCATAAAGGCATATATAAATATTATACAGACATACAAACAATAAATCCAACTGGAGTGAAAAATTAGCCAGAGCCAGGAATCGAACCCGGGACCACAGTATACAAGACTGCTGCTCTAACTACTGAGCTACATTACCACTGTTTAACTCATTTTTGTTCAAGAACATATAAAACTGGTAGGTGATCTTATTTAAAAAAAAAAAACAAAACATGAAGATTTTCATTTTTCAGTAAAGGCAGAAGATTTTTCAAAAAATGCTGTCAATAGTGGCGTTTTGAACCGAATTTTCTGACGCGACACAGAGGGAAAGGGAAAACAACTGATGCCATGTTGTAATAATTGCTTATCACTAATGATGCTGCCACTAGGATAGTTTAATGAACGAGAATAGTTGAAAACACGTTTTAAAGAAGCAGCATTTAGATGTTATTTCAATTCTTAATTACTTCAATTGAAAATTACAGATGTTTAGACTTTTATGATGTCATTTATTATAGTAGGAATTATACAAGTTTTAATTCAATAATCTATTGTTATGCACAGAATTTTATTTTTGATTATATATGATTGAAATATGATTTAATCCAGTTCGAAAAGTATTAGTCCTCTTCATTATGACCTATACATGGTATACAGGAGTTTCCGTGTTAAAATACACTTTCATTGTGTAAATGATATAGTTATAGCTCGGATGAATGAAACTAGTGCTGCAGTTCGCAGCCATGTCCAACTAATAAGAGTGAATTATGTCAGCCAGGCATCGTCCAGATAGCTTAACAGGTAAAGCATTGGCACGGCATGCCAAGCATCCAGGTTCGATTCCTGGTCTGGAAATTTTTCGCTCTGTTGGAATAAATTATTTCCCTCAACATTTTATTTCTCTTTTAAAATTCTAAGCAACTTTTCATCAGTTGTTGCGATCTACATTTTTTTTTTTTTTTCCGTATAAGAAATACCTCCTGAAGTCTGGATAACTATGATATGACTCAGGTATACAATCTCCATGGCGACTAAATAATTCTTAACCAACACTTTCAGAATGATTTCGGTAAGAAAATTCCGGCCATAGGTATGAGTTGATAGGTTACAGTCTGCGAGGAACTAATCTTTGTGACTGGGTGTTCCGGAGGTGCCGAATATTACTTTTATCTTTGGCGTCACCACGTTGTCTCTGTAGATAGAACACTGACCATTAGTGAGTGCAACATGAATTTACACTATTTCCATGGGAAGTGCTCAGGCGGATTTCCGGAATGATAATGCTTATCGAAAGGAATCAGAACAAGAAAGTGAAGTCCACGTTCTCTGCTGCTTAGACCCCTATTCGCTACTTTCTGACACAATCAATAAATCATTTTACCATTAAATATGTAAAAATTATTGCTTTTCTTACACTATTATTCATATAACAATAAATCGCACAACGTCAAACATTTTCCATGAACGTGAAAATGTTTACTTCAGCAACTTAAAAACTACTTTTTACTCATATAGAATCTTAAAACCTAAAATTTATGAATTATGACATACATTAATTTTTACATAAAACGAGCCTCAATCGACGAAAACATATGAATTATGCAAGTTTTCAGCTCATTTGAATCATTAGTTTTTGAGATATAGATAAATTTTGCTTTTCAACTGTCTGAAGGGGTAATCTTCTGTTATAAAAGCATCCCACAAAAGAGAAAATCGTAGGAAGCAATTGGAATTGTTTTAAAAGAGTTTTCTTTCATATAAAATGTATTTATTTTATATTTAGAGGTATTGTATATGTTTTTCGGTAGCTAACTGCATGTTTCATGTACTTTTAAAATTTTGATCTTAATTTTATTTATCGAAATTTATGGATTAAGCCCTAACACATTTTCTTTTATAAATCTGTAAAGATTTAAGAAATTATCTAGAAACTGTATCTTTTTCCTGGCTGCTTTGATCCTTAGAACTCAAATAAGGTGTCAAAAATGGGAATTATACTATCTGAAAAAGGAAAGTTGGGGAAATTTTTAATATGGAGACGATTCTTATTTCAAAACTTATATTCATATTCAGAAATTAGACTCAATTTTCAGGCGAAAGAAGCCGCAGGCAATTTTTTGAGACAATTTGGTGATGAAAAAGATTATAGTGGGATACTTTGTTTTCCTGCCCCTTCCCCCCAAGACTATAAGACCCTGCCAAGAGTATAAAAGAGTGCTATAAATATTGCGTACATATGTACATAAAAGAACCCTATAAATATTGATTCTATAGCTAAAGTTTAAATTGGCAGATTAGGGCTTCAGCGTCAGCTCTGCAAGTGGCCTTTTCATTTTTAACTCATTTTTAAAAATATTTAAAACTCCCAAAGCAGTTTCATTTTTATTTCTTTCGTATTAGTATTAAAAAGCCGTTTCAGGATCAGGAGATACAACTCTTGCGGCTTTCCATATGAAATAACGATTACACTCACAGATGCTCCTGACTGTTATTTTTCAGTGAAAGTAATTTAGACTGTAATTTATTTCATTCATTATACTATGGTGATTGGGGTCTCCACACCCCTCACACTTTGTTGTTGCAGTTTAATAACTACAACTCTCTAGCATTCAGTATCTCAAATATTTTATCTAAAATCGTTAAAATATTGGTTTCTTGATAAGGGCCTTAATATAAATATATATAGGGTGGTTCAGAACTATATGTCAAAAATGTAAAGGCAGGTAAAGGGGACCTAAATAAGCAGATTTCGTACAGGAATGTGGGTGTAGAAATGCAGCGTTGAGGCAGTAGAGGACGCTGTTGAGTTCAGTGGATAAAAGCACTTCGCTGGCTTCAATAGTCATTCTTCGCACAGATTTCGAGAAACATATGTTGTTACACGAATTCGGAGCTTGCTGACATGCATGTCATGTATAGAGCTGCGCAAGGAAATGCAACAGCTGCTCAGAGGATGTACATGGAACGATTCCCGGGTAGGAATCTGCTGGGTCGCTGAACATTTGAGCGTTTTCATGGGGAGTTGTGCGCGAGAAGGTCGTTTTATGCTTCGAGGTGTGATACGGGCACTGGAAGATATCGCAGAATTCTTGTTGTGAAAGAAACAGTATTACGTATGGTAGAGGATAGTCCTTCAACAGGCTAGAGCAGGAATGGCGAACCTATGGCACGCGTGCCATAAGTGGCACGTTGCAGATTATTTTTGACACGACATAGATTTAAGTTTTACATCAAAATATAGTACAATTTCACAAAATGCATTAATTAATATAGATGTTGTCTGTGTCATTTGAATCCGAGTAGTTCGGTTGGTTGTGATTGTCACACAGATTGAAGAAATTGAAATATAACTTAATTTATCCGAATCTAGCTTAATATTGGCTCAGAAAAGTTTGAGAATTAGAAGATTATCGCTAAACAAAAATTAAAAGTGTAATAAGCAAAAATGCTGATTTTAAAATTATAACAACTTGGAATTCAATTCCAGACACTAAAAGCAATAGTTTCTGGCGCTTGCTATTTTGACAGTTTTTCTGCAAGACATTCTTTATTCTTTTCGTAAAAAAAAAAAAAAAAAAAAAAAAAAAAAAAAAAAAATTCTACTGAAAACGTCTTGTCAAGTGAGTGCTATTAAACTTGCATTCTATCAAAAATAACTAAGTACAAAGCGGATATAAATTATTTGGCATTTAAGATGAGACAACAGAAATAATATTTTTAAAATAAATTTCTACAGTATAACATCAAATATCACCTGTATTTTTTTAATGCTAAAAACAAAATTTTAAGTAGTTTTGATTCATTATTATTTGATCCATTAAATTTTCTTTATTGTTAACACGTCATGATCACATAAAGTATATTTTTGTGAAAATTTGGCATGTGGACGTGAAAAGGTTCGCCATCCCTGGGCTAGGGAGCTATTAGACGTGCAGTGTGTGTGAGCCATTTCCTTGTGCGGCCCCATACATAAAAGGCATGTCGGCAAGCTCCGTATTGGTGCAATGATGCATGTTGTTCGAAATCTCCTCGCGCACAACTCCTAATGAAGACGCTCAAATGTTCGGGGATCCGGCAGAATCCTGCCCGGGAATCGTTCAATCTAAAGTCTTTGAGTAGCCAATCCATTTCCTTGCGCAATCCCATACATGAATTTCAATGTCGTCAAGCTCTGCATTGGTGTAATAATACATGTTGCTCGAAATCCGTGCGGGGAAGGACGATTCAAGTCAGCGAAGCGCTTTCATCCGCCGAATTCAACAGCGCCCTCTACTGCGACAACGCTCCATTTCCGCACCCACATTCCTATACGAAATGTGCTTATTTAGGTCGCCTCTTCCTGCCTTTTCATTTATGACACATAGTTCGGAACCACCCGGTATATAGAATTTTGTAAATTTTTGTAGAAAATTTCCCACGCCTTGAATTTAGTACATTTCACACTTATTAGTTGTTTAAAACGAACATTATTCCATCGTGTGCTGCGGTTACAGCCTTGCCAGCAGATAAGTGTGCGAAGTACTAGTCTTGGCATCGTCCAGGTAGCTTAGTGGCAAAGCATTGGCAAGTCATAGTCAATGACCCTAGGTCGATTCCAGGCTTGGAGGCTTTTTCATTCTGTTGAATCTACGCCTTTTAAGCATTTAAAAAAAATTGAAAAGGACCTTAATTATTACGTTGACTGATTAATTGTTCTTATAATTTTTTGTAAATTATTGCTATAAAACTATTTAGTCCATTTGTTTGAAAATTACTACTTGAATCCCACCCCTAATTTTTGAATTGTTGTGTCACTTCTCCGACATACATAATACTCCCACTTGCGGATGATTAAAAAGTAATTCAGTAAATTGCTCTGAAAAATCTATGAGCTGGACCACCTTCTGTATCAGTTCCACATTCCGCTGGTGCAAAACAATAATTCTGCACTTTGTCATCAGTGTTAAATCTCTATTACCTCCCATAGCGAAGTAATGCTGCCGACTACAAGATGTCTGCTCTGCGGCGTAAATGCGTGATCTTCTACGATAGTGAGCAAATGGAGAGTGCAGTTGAGGCGCCCGTCGTAAGCTTGCAATATCAGTGAGACGGCGTCTTGATTACTAACATCAGTAGTATACAAAAACTAAGATTTTGTGTAAAAAGAAAAAAAGAACTAGTTGTTTAAATCTAGATATTTTAAAACAGTTCATTATTCACCATATTAGAATGAAGGATGTTGTATAGTAACTATACGGCTTTGTTCGCAACGAAAACCTTCATACAAATACTTTACGAAATTGAATATAGCGAGTTTTTAATTAATAAATAACGTTTCACCGTATAAGGGGCTCAGAAACCTTGATTATTCTCACCAGTTATTTTTAATTGTAAACTTTGCCTTATTTAATCTGAGCCTTTCCTAGATTCAATTATATAAAGGTTTTTTCTTTAAAAAACCGGTGGTAGAAGATTAAAAATTCGGTAAAGGATGCTGCTCGCGAAGGGGTTAAAATTAAAACCTAAAAAAATACACATTAAAGTCTATTAAAATTAGAATATTCGAAATTTTGATGAGTTATACGTCCTCGCAACATTCAAATAGATTGCTTCACATTAAATTTATAAATAAATTAACACTAACATGCAAGCAAATGCGCATGCACGCACGAGTGTACACTCACACACAGGGTAATTATAATCAAAGAACAGTTGTTTCGAGGTTTGTAATCTGGAACCGTTTGGGTATATAGCTTAACCAAACTTGTCAGATATACGACTTAGCTCAGGGAAACTCGATTGGCGTAGAAAAGATGTTACAAAAATAATTAATAAGGGTCGTTACTCATCAGTGTTCTGATGAAATAACGACCTGAGTGTTCTGAAATGAATCTGCATATAAAATAGATGAAACGCTTTGCTATTCGACGGCCATTACAACCTGGGATTTGAAAACCTCGCACACATTTAACGAAATAAAAGTGAGTAAAATATGCAAATCTGAAGCTCTTTATTGCAGCAATCACTATAAATTGAATACTACTGTGCTATTCGCGAGTGATAAAATAGAATAAATCAGGGGGAGGGGGGAGGGTCCGTGTGTCACCCCATATATTGCATATTCTTTCGAAATCGCCTGTAGATCTGGTTTTACAGCAACAGCAGTCTTTTAGCAGAGAAACCGCTTTTTAGGTTCCTTTGTAATTATATAAATACGTAGCACCTATAATCTTCGTAGGATCCGTCCGACTGTCCGTATATAACAGCACAAAAACTACCCAACCGAATGGTTTGAAATTTCATATATAAAATCATTGCAGAATTTTGTCGAGTTATAAAAATCGAATCAAAATTTAAAAAGATATTAATAAAAGTTTTCTTCTTTCTATTAAATCCCATGATACGTAATTAATTCAATGATATCATATGATAGGTACTGATGGTAGGTTGCCATGGTGATTAGTACATCCCATTTAAGATAGAGTCCTATTATTTCCGTATTGCTGAACGTATAGAATCGTAATAAATTTTGCATTTCATGCATTTTTTCATAAAAGTGCAACAGCTATTGCACCAAGATCTGAATATTTAAAAAAATATAGTTATAGTACGAAAGCACCTCTCATTTGCCACGTTTGACGTATAATTTCCGACTTTCTAACATAAATTAGCACTTATACAAAACTCTTATATAATTTATGTTGGGTGTGCCGATATATATATATTTTCTTTTAAGGTGCGTTCGTAATTATATAAATACGTAGAACCTATAGTCGTCATTCAGTCCGTCTGTCTGTCCGTCCTCATATAACAGCGCAAAAACTACCCAACTGAATCGTTTGAAATTTAAAATATATAATTGTTGCATAATTTTGTAGAGTCATCTCAAATTTTATGAAAATCGGATGTATAGTTTAATTACAGGGACAGTCAAAAGTTTTCCGTTACATTACGGCCAATGGGAAAAAAATATTTCAAGTGCATTTTAATGACGTTGCAGCCTTCCGAATGGTCTGAAGTTTTAAATATATAATTTTTGCAAAATTTTGTCGAATCATTTCAAATTTTATGAAAATCGGATGTATAATTTAATTACAGGGACAGTCAAAAGTTTTCCGTTACATTACGGCCAATGGGAAAAGTGCATTTTAATGATGCCTTTGAAAAATGAAAAATGCCCCAAAAATGAATGCCTTTCGAACAGAATGAAATTGATATGCACTTATTGAAGTGCACTAAAATATACATTTAGTACAATATGCTGAGCAAAAATTATTTATAAAGCTAGTTATAGTACAAACGCACCTCATTTATCATGTTTGATGAGTAATTTCCAACTTGTTTTTTTAAGCTAATTAAATAGTAAAACGGATATAATTTTTATGAATTTATTCCTCGGATATTTATAAAGTAAATACGGAACTTGTGAAGCGAAGAAAAATTCTAACTAGAAAACTGATTGCGCATATTTTCATAGAGCGACCGTGAATGAGAAAATGAAAATTGTAAAAAACTCAAGACTTAAAAAATTAATATGCTCCATGATTTAATTTATTATAGGCATACATTATTAAGAACAAATTCGGGAAAGAACTAAACAAACGAGATTCTAATGTTTCTGTATATAAATAACAAAATGACCTATTTAACATTACTTAATTTTATATTTGACAAATGCATAAATTTAATTTAAAATCACTTTCTTAGAATAATTGTGCAGGAATTTAACAACAAAACTATTAATTTTCAGATTTTTTTTGTTTATTTCACACAAAAAATATTTTTTATCAGTTGGAAATTAAACGTTTTAAAAGAATAGTTTATTGCAATAAAACGTGCTGTAGCTTTATAAACTGTTCATTAATTAACATAAGTGATTAATGTGTCTAATCTTGATAATAAGCTGTATTTAAAAACTTCTTTTATTATATGCAATGTTTTATAAATGTCAACGCGAATTTTAAATGATATATAAGAAATGAACTTTTCTTGCATTTATACTAAGATTTTTCCTCTTAAATGTTCTATTGTTCTTATAAAAACGTTTATGGCCTTGAAAGTGTTTGAGTTTTGATCAATTATGATGACTGGTTCTAGGTTTCAATGGTCATTCAATCCATCCTTCTGTTCCTGAATACTCATCCTGTAAGTACTCTTAGTGAAAGGGCGACAAACTTTTCACATCCGCGTACCAATTTTTGGCAAAAAAGATTTTACATCACCATGGCGTGCCAACAAATGACAAAAAAGAGGATCAAAATAATTGAATTTATGTTTATGATACCTAAAAAATGTAGAGGTAACACACATTTGAGCATTAACAAATGTAGGAATTCTAGAAAATTTTATTATTTTAATTAGAAATACGATTTCTGTTATTGCATTTGGGATGACAAATAATTAATATCAGACAGATACACAGTACGTTTAAGGGTGTATTCGAAAAAATATTTTTTCCCCCTCAACAGCTCGAAATTTTCTGAGACATTTTCAGACTCATTTTTAAAAGTAAAAACATGAAACTTGCTGGTGTGATTTCTGAAGACATGTTTAACATGCCGTGTGGTTTCATTTTCAGCTCAATTCATTAGAATTTGATTTTTAAACAATTATTTTCTCAGTATGACCATTTTTTTCATTCCCAGATCGCCCGCTACGGGAAATTCGGTTCAAAACGCTAACTTTGAGAGCGTTTTTTACAGTATTTTCTGCATTTATCAAAAAATTAAGAAGCACGGCACATTATATAGTTTCTAAATAAGAGAATTTCCCAGTTTGATGCGTTTGAGAGCAAAAATGAATTTAAAAATGAATCAGAAAATAAGCAGTTTGGATCGGAATACACCCTTAATACAATATTCAAGCTGAAATGGGGTCATTTAAGAATTGGCTTATATTTGAATTTTTCATATGATTCATTTTCGAAAATAGTGTCTATAGCAGACGTAAGTAGAGTGGTCAGAATGACAAATATCATACGAAATCGCTATAATTTCATCAATGCCATTTTCTTCTTATAATGTCTTACGATATTTCTTTTTTATTTTCTTTATATCTTCTCCTAATTTGATAAAATATTAAAACATAGATAAACTCCATATTAAAACACATTGGAATTTAATAAATTGCGTTTCAAAATCAGAAAAAAAAATTAAATAATTAGAGAATGTAAAATTGTTTAATTGCATTATATTTTGCTTTAGAACCTCAGTCAATGCCGTGCCGAGAATATTCTGTCGGGTGCCACTTATGGCATGCATGCCATGGGTTCCTCATCCGTGCCCTAAGTCACAAATAACTCACAAACGTCGAAGAGTATTAGGATCCTTAATTGATTTTTAAACGCGCTATTTAAAGATTTATTTATCACTTTCTAACAATATTGTAATTAAAAAATGTCCTTCCGGCCAGTGCCCGGGAGGAAGAGGTAGCTTTCATATTCCTTATTTTAAAAAAAGCCAACTTATATCATGCAAACACACGAAGCTCAATTAGTGGAAACCGAATATAGGAGATTCAATACTAATTTTTATCAATATAATGAATGAGAATTTCGCGAAATTAGTTAGCTTTATCCAAGCTGCTTTTCTTTAAAGTAACTTATATTTGGCTGCCAAATTCGGCGATTTCTTAAAGTGCCTGCCATTTTAAGACAACGTGGTGGATGAGGCTAACCAGCGAACTTGGTCGAGACCTTAGTAATTGCTGTGCACATGCTCACTCACATCGGAATCGGTTGATATATACGAGTGCTGTCGCATGCAAAAAATCAGATTTTTCAAAATGTCACCCACAATAGAAATTGAAACTGCTATATCTGAGGCATTTTTTAAGGTAAAGACAAACAAAAAATGCTCCTGAATCCTTATATCAAGGTCAAATACTTAAGAAAGAAACCTTTTTCAATTTCTAATTTTTTTGCACCTCACTTTAAATATATATATATATTTTAATTTAATGGCCGCCATTTTGAAACAAGATGGCTGATGAATCTGGCCAGAGAACTTGGTCGAGGCATTGATGTATACTATCCACATGCCTTCTTATATCGAAATAGGTGAATACGTGTGTTATCGCGTGACAAATACAAGATCGTTTCAAAATGTTAGTCATACTAGAAATTCAAAGTGCTATAATTTAACCATTTTTTAAGATATAAACAAAAGAACAAATTTTCAGAAACAAAAACTGCTCCGGAATCTTTGTATCAAGGCCAAACACATAAAAAAAAATCTTTTTCATTTTCCAATTTTTTAATACCTCATTTTAAATTTTAAATTTAATTTTTTTTAAATGGCAACCCTTTTGAAACAAGATGGCGAATGAAGCTGGCCAACGAACTCGGTCAAGACATTGGTATGTATTATGTACAGACCAAGTTACATCCAAGTCGGTTCATAAATACGCCTGTTATCGCGTGACAAAAATCAGGTCGTTTTAAAATGTCAGCCATAATAGAAATTCAAAATGCTATAACTCAGCCATTTCTTAAGATATAGACGAAACAAAAACTGCTCCCGAATCTTTTTATCAAGGTCAAACACATAAGAAGAAAATATTTTTTCAATTTTGAATTTTTTGGTACCGCATTTCAAATTTAAATTTTTCTTAAAAATTTAAATGGCCGCCATTTTTAAACAAAATGGCGGATGAAGCTGGCCAACGAACCCGGTCGAGACATTGATATGTACTATGTATAAACAAAGTTATATCCAAATCGGTTCATAAATACGCCTTTTATCGCGTGACAAAATTCAGGACGTTTCAAAATGTCACGCTATTCAAATTTTAAATTAAAAAAAAAAAAAATTTAAATGGCCGCCATTTTGAAACAAAATGGCGATGAAGCTGGCCAACGAACTCGGTCGAGACATTGGTATGTACTATGTACACACCGAATTATATCGAAATCGGTTCATAAATACGCCTTTATCGCGTGACAAAATTCAGGACGTTTCAAAATGTCAGCCTCGCTAGAAATTCAAAATGCTATAACTCAGCCATTTTTTAAGATATAGACAAAACAAAAACTGCTCCGTAATCTTTGTATAAAGGTGAAATACATAAGAAAAAAATATTTTTCCATTTTTAATTTTTTGGTACCACATTTCAAATTTTAATTTTTTTTTTTAATTTTAAATGGCCGCCATTTTGAAACAAAACGGCGGATGAAACTTGCCAACGAACTCGGTCGAGACATTGGTATGTACTATGTACACACCGAATTACATCGAAATCGGTTCATAATTACGAGAGTTACAGTGTGACATTAGGTCAGATATATATATATATATATATATATATATATATATATATATATCAATTTTGAACGGAGGGTGGTTTCGGGGTATGGGAGTCGTGATCGATGAAAATATACCAAAATATTTTGAAATCGCTTTCCTCCGAACGGCTGCAATAGGTAGCTTTTTGTAATGAAAGCTACCTAAAAATCATTTAACGCCCAGTGTCATTTACAGATAGTGTTGCCAGGTGTCCCGATTTTCATGGTCTCTAAAACCTGCCCCACTCTTAAAGTCCCGATTTTTCATGACGGACATTTTTTTTTTTTTTATTTCTTTTAGTGCCATGCTCTGCATCGAGTGGAACTTCCTACATACAGTAAAATCCGTGAATACAGAACCTATGTATAATGAAACATTTTTATAGTTCCTTCCAAAGGAACCTTACAAATCTACATGCATAGGCTGAAATCTGTCTGAAACGGATTTCTTTTCTTTTTTTTTTTTTTTTTTTTTTTTTTGCGGGTTTTGGCAATGCTTTTACAAGTTTAACTATACTTTGTTCAGTAAATCTTGTGTAAATGGAAACTGTTTATAACGGAATTCTATTTTAAAAGTTAAAAAAAAAATAATAATATTTGTCCCTATGATAGGAATTTTGTGCAATTATAACCTATTAAAATGGTGTTTTGTTTCATTCCCAATCGATTTCGCTTTCACAGGTTCTACTGTATATGATTATTGTGTTTATTTAGAAGGTATAATAAAACTTACTAAGATGAAATTTCAAGGAACAGGAGAAGAATTCTATTTTATACAGGGTTTCGTCTTAGCAGCTATAATTGTCTGGTATACCTACTGTAATGTGACAATGAAATTTTTAGGTTTAAGACAAAATTCCATTATAAACACGTTCTGTTTTTGAAGGATTTATCCTATTTTTATGCCCCGACTTAGGAGCCGCTGTCCCGCTTTTTATGACGCTGGACATGACAATACTACCTATAGGTGACATATTTGAAAAAGGACTTCTTTGTTTTTGTGACTATATACCGTGGTGCCTTATTGGGATCTAGAAGAGTTTACCTAATTATATTTAAAAGTCCCATATCTCTCGGATTTTTTTATATGATACTATAACATAGCAAAGTTTTATACTTCCTTTAGATAAGCAAAGACTTGAGTTGGTCTTCTTTTTTTGGGATAAAAATATCAAAAAAGCAGTTAGTCTCATATCCCCCCCCCCCACCTGCCCTATAATAACTGGCGTTGCCCGGGAATTTAAGAATGTTTGTTTAGAAAAATCAATTTCAAAATTAAATCCGTACACACTAATACTTGTCAACATATTATTTTTCCTTCAGTGCTTGAATCTTGCACAATTATGCTTTTTCTTTTTTTTGTTATTATTTACGAAAGTTTTAAAAAAATGTTGCTTTTATAGCAGTATTAAAAAAAGTATTTCCTAAGACTAAATAGATATAGATTCTTGACAAAAAAATTTAAAGATAAATAGAGAAATAAAATTTCCTGTTTTATAAATGAAAAATCATTCATGAGATCGTTTTCTCTTGTAAAAGCCATACATTAACCAATACTCGTTTTAAATATGACGTCACGTTTATTTGCTTCTTGTACTTACTTGATGCTCCTTGTATTATTAACAAATATTTGAAAATGTTCTTTTTATTTCAAGTACTACAGGGCTCTGCAAGCTTCGCTCGCCAACCCCCGTTCAGACTCTAAAAATCCGCTAACTTGATCGGCTTAAAAAAGATTACGGAAGATTGAATTATAATTAAAAAAAACAGTGACGCTATCCCTGTAAACGGGTTTCCATTTATTTCTCTTTTAATGAAGGATTTTAAGGCCAAAAAAGCTGCTGTGATTTGCTGTTTTCATGTTTGATTAAATAAGATTAGTTAAACGTCTGAAAATTAGCTAATGTAAAAGGAACTAAGTCAACAAAGTCTTTGCTTCCAGGTATTTTTTAATACAGCTATAAGAAAATGATTTTAAACCACACGTTTTAAATCTGATGTAATTTTAATTAAACTTTTCTTTTTGTAATATTCACCTGGAAATAATTCAATTGTTAGAGAGGAAATATTATTATTTGCGCTGTCTTTGGCAGCAGTAGTTAAAAAGATTATCTCGAAATATGAAATAAATCTCACGTGTACGTGTATATATATATATTTTAATTTAAACTGTTTGGCAATATTATTTGGCTATTTGAAATAGGACGTAATTCCATCCGCATTTAATGCTTTTAACACATATTAAATAATTAATTGTTTTATAGTTTTTATTTCTTTTTAAATATTTACGTGTATAAACAATTTTTATGACTTAATTTTTAATATTTTCCTGCTTTTAACACGTAATAATTTAATTATAATATCATAGGTTTTTTTCTGTTTATAATAGTCACGTGTAAATAAATTTTCAGTTTAAAGGAAATATTATTATTTGAGAAGTTTTTAAAATTTTGGCAATAATTTAAAATAATAACCTTTTCTAAAATATGTAAAAAATATCTCTAGAAATGCTGAAATTTTGAATTTAAAATGAAAATAAACCCCCAAAAATGAGTCAAATTAAAAAAATAAATGCAGTCTACCCACTGGGAACTTCTAATGTATAAAATGATCTAAAATTATTAAATTCCTATGTATAGTTTTTGCTCCTATAAAACTTTTTTAATGGAACGATTTTGATCAACTTTAACATTAAATATATCTTAAAATAATTCTTAGATTTGAGAACTGTCTGCATCAGCGCGTTCATCAAACATTTCTCTGTAATATCGTCGATTTTCATATTTTTGTATGCAGTAGGTTTCTTAATATTAACGAAGAAAGACCCCAGGCCACAAAAAATTCAAAACCGGCGGCGCCGGTGATAGCGTTAGTTACCTCTTTTTTAGAGTAGAGAGATGCCACCCTATTCATTTGTTTTTTGACCTTACCCATATTCATACGCCTTGTGTTATTGTTAAATATCTGAACATTTCCGTTATAGTACTTCCAATGTGGCGTAATATTCACTTTCTTTTGAATTCTTTTAATGACGTCATATTCACCTGCTTTCTTTACTTTCTCATATTGATACTCTTTGTATGATTATCAAAATTTTTTAAAAGTTCGTTATACTTCCAATATGACGCCATATTAATCTTCATTTTGATTCTTTTATTGACGCCATAGTCATCTGATTTCTGTATATGCTCATATTCATACACCTTGTATTATTGTCAAATGTCCGTTATACTTCCAATATGACGTAATATTCAGTTTCTTTTAAATTCTTTTAATGATGTCATATTCACTTGCTTTCTTTACTTACTCATATTGATACTCTTTGTACGATTATCAAATTTTTTAAAAAGTGCGGTATACTTCCAATAAGATGTCATATTAATCTTCCTTTTGATTCTTTTAATGACGTCATATTTATCTGATTTCTGTATATACTCATATTCATACACCTTGTATTATTGTCAAATGTAAATTATACTCCCAATATGACGTCATATTGATTTCATTCTTAATTATTGAAACTTTTTTTCATTTTCAATTTTCACGTGTAAATCTTTCAATTGAAAAAAGGAGAAGAAAAAAATTGTAAATAATTTTATTGTGTGTTTTGAATTTTTGGCAACAACTATAAAGAAAAATGGTTAAATTGTATAGAAAATGTCTGTTAGATTGTTTTTTTTTTATTAATTAAAAAAACCTATAATTAATTTTGATTCCGGATTACTTTAGTTGCCTCGGCCGTGTTTTTTTTAATACGCCTGATGTGCAAAATTTCACAATTCTCGCTTCTAAAATGTGAATTTGTACTGTAAGACAGACTGACCAAAAAAATACCCTGCATATTATTTCTGTTGTCAACAACCCTTTTTCTATGCATTTACAAAACATACAACAATGGATGAGGTATCTTTCGAAAGTTTTTTAAACAGGCACTGACGTACTGACATTTCGTTAAAACATGTTTTTGATTAAAAATTGCAGTTCATTTAAAATTAAATCAGCATTGTTTTCATAAATGAAATGGAAAGTTTTTTTCACAAATCAATCAATTTTCTCTCCAATGTTGCCACAAAAGTAAAATCCTGGATTATATCATGCTCAGCAATGATTAAGAAAAAAATAAATGGTACAGTTGGTTGTATTTATGTCGGCCAATTATCAGCATGTGGGATATGGGCCCTAGGGGGGGGGTGCCTTCCGTGGAGGTCTTTCTAAGGGAACCTAACCCGTATTAACGCTTGGAGAACCAAGGTTCGAAGAAAACCACGAAAACTCCGAACGATTAGGCCGACGGGCGCGATTGGGATCGAACCCAGCACCTCCCGTCTACCAGCTTCGAGAGCAGAACCTCTCGGCCACTGGTGGGGCATAAATGGTACAGAAAAGGTAAAATGTTGTTATCAATGCATGTGTTAATTTTACATTTATGATTAAAAAGCAAAATTGAAATTGAGATGTTTAGAAGAAAAAAGACACCATCGATTAATCGAAGCAGTGGCATTTCATGTGTACTTAAAATGTATGCTTTGTTATATTAGACAAAATTGCGTTTTACATTTATTCATACTGAAAAAAATGAAGTACTCAAAAATGAGTAAATCGATGTACTCATATCGAATTGAGTATTTTTGGATAAAAAATGAACCTATGCTTTTTCAATTTTGAAGCATCACACGTTATCAAACCCAAACAAAATGATAATTCCGTAACCCTGTAATGGTTTATTTCATTTATGACGGCATAAATGTATAGCAGCGATATGTATAGTGTGCAATATATAGCAATGTATAGTGTATAAATGTGGGGCAGTACATAAATATTCATATTTGAACACAACCGTGGAATCAAAACTGAATACATGTGTTACTCAATTTTGAGTACATTTGGATTGGAGCTATTTTGAGTATGTGACGTATTTAAAATTGAGTATTTTTACTAAATTTTGAGTACCCATTTTTTTTAGTGCAATTTATTTTTCTTTGTATCATGCTTTTCCCTAAGCGGATGACGTCATCTAATAATCTATCTTATCAAAAAACTTATCAGTTTTTACTGTAATTTTGATGGAAGAAATGAGATGATATTCTGTCTTGACTAATGTGGTTTGCAGATATTTCTATCCTTATTTTTTCTTTAGAAGTTTGAACTTGCATTCAAAAATATATTAGATACTGCTAAAAACTTGACTGCAGTGAGAAATCCTCGCGTGGATCCACTAGTTCATTTATGTGTTAGATTTAATTATTGATAAAGTTTCAATTTCGTCATAGATTATTAAGCCAGAAACAAATGCTGAACTAATTATATTGTTTAAGTGAAAAGAGGTTAATCTTTCGTAATTTGGCTGTATGTGATAGAGATAGATTTAGAAAAAAATCATGCTTATAAACTTATTTTAAAAACCATACAAGAGGGTAAATTGAGATACAGTTTTCAAACAGATTTTATTTCAATGAACATTTTTTCCCTATTTGATGGCGTAAAAATTGCACGTCTGCGTTGTTATGAAGTTTAAATAAGCGAAATATGTTTGTCAGGTATTGCCATAGTCAATATGACATCAGCATTACTGACAGATGTATTTTTTGTTTTATAATATAGATAAGCAAAATATGAGTATCCCAGTGACTGAAAGTGCTGACTATAATTTTGCAAACAAATAGCTTTCAATTGCAGTCGTTGGCTGCCAAGTTTTCTCATACAGTAAACTTTCGATTATCTGGCGCTCAATTACATCATATTTTATGATAACCGACACCGCTTGCAAACATAGGCAGATCATAGGAACATCTGTTTCAAAATCTTACCCTTCCCTGCATTTCGTTTTGCCATCACCCATACCAAATATATTTACTTTTAAATTTAATTTTGAACAATAAAAACATCATTTACGCAAAAATTAAAAAATACTTCATTTAATTCATTTTATACATTTCTTTTACCATTAATATTCGTTTTCTGCATCTTTTCCCCTGTATTACCAGAAGCAGTAATTTTCTGAGGTTTTTTTTTTTTTTTTTTTTATAAGAAGGTGTGGTTGCAAAGATCGCGATCTTTTTCGTAACAAGCGGTCGTTTAAGGTTCAATTAGAGGGCGGCATCAGCGCTGAAATGGTGAGGTTTGTGATCTGTGGTAACTTTGGCGTTAGTAATGGGGAGAAGAAACAAGGGAGAAAATGGATGCCGAAACTGAGGAAGGGGCGTATTGAGCAATTTTGGAAAGTGTCTATTAAGGTCGTTTTTGATGATCCATAAATTGATTGTCGTGTGCATGGCTTAATTGCTGTGATAAACGGCCGAAATAAGACTTTGATGTGGTTTTCAGAATTTTTAATACGCTGTAAAGTGGGGTCTTCAAACCTATCCCGCTCGAGGGCCACATCAATAAGTTCTGCGGTTCCCCAGTAAGCCAATTCAATAGTGTAGGCGAGACATATATTTGTAGTATACAGGACTAGAGTGCAAGACCAAAGGCAAGTTGTATATAGTTGCTGTGGAATTCTCGTTTTTTGATCCCTTAAAAAACATTTTATTTATTTATGTTTGCGCGTAATGATTAATTTTCCCTCGGAAATTCTATATAATTACTTTATTAAATAATAATAGTTGGGCTTGCATTATATTACAACAATCCATGTGATACCATTAAGGCTGTTCTCAACTGTTCTGCTCAGTAAGCGCAAAAGGTTTTGGCACATTTACAAATTCATTTTTTTAACGGAAAGATATAAAATTGAAAGACCTGACTATGGAAGCGATTTGGAATCGAATTGTGTTTTCCATTTTTTTATCAATAAATTACCTATTGAGTTATAAGCGATTTTGATCGGGTGACAAAGACGTTTTTCAGCCTTCCTTGAGTGGTTATTTTTCTTTCGCGCAGAAATTGGGTTCAAAACGCCCAATTTGACACTATTTTCTGAAATATCTATTGCGTTTGGCAAAAAACAGAAATCACAGTTCGATTACATAGTTTCTGAACAACACCACCTGCTAGTTTCATACATATCCGAACCGAACAAAAATAAATTAAAGCTTATGTCAAAAAGTAGCCCTTTTGGATTTGAGAACAGTTTTAACAAGAGAAAAAAAAAGCTAGCAGCACAGTATTATATTGATACACGAGAGAACATGCTACCTACCATCGGGAGCTATAATCATAAAGCGGTATTGTCCGTCTCGCAACGCTTTATTTATTTATTTATTTATTTATTACGTCACAAAAGGTGAAAGTTCACTTCTCTGGCATTTGTGTTAATGTGAAATATTGTGTGTACCGAGTGCCCCCACCCCCCTTGTCCTTTTTATCGAAATAAAGAATTTTTCCTAATACGGTGCCATGAAAGCCTTTTTTTAAATGCTACGGAAAAGTTTTGTTTCTTAGTATCAGAAATAACTCGGTGGGCAGTAAAATATTTCCGATGAGCCACCACTGGCCTATGAGACACGGGTTGAGGACTCTTGCTCTAAAGTCTCTAAAACATATCTCATAAAGTACTGTAAATATTTAATACATTATCTGAGAGGAAAAAAAAATCGATTATGAAATGCTTTTGTAAAATATGAAATGCTTTTAGATTCTCCTGATTTCAAAAATGTAAAATGAATCCTTCTTCTTCTCATAAAACTTTCTTCTTTATGCTAGATGGATATCGCTAATAACTCTACGGTGTTCAAATAAAGTTGTTAAAAAAACACCTTAACACCTTGATCCATTTCAAATTCAATTAACTGCATGGAAATCCTATCAGGCAGGATTTTTTTCACATATTTTGGGGATCCCTTTCTTCCCATTTTTCATAATGCATGATATAGTTATGGAAATTTTTAAATGTTCAGATTTGAATACATTTTTGAAAATTATTTTTAAGTTATGAACATTGTACAAGGAAAATATATTGCTCATTACCCACTGATCAACACTTCAATAAAAAGAAAAGTGCGCATTTAAACTGATGTCATTGAGCTCACAGGCTACACTCTAAATTAAAATGTCTGAAATTCAGACACTTAAGTGTCTGAAATGGAGTGTTCAATTTTCAGACATTTTAAAATGTCTGAATTTTTTCAGACACTTTTTGCGTCTGAATTTTTTCAGACACTTTTTGCGTCTGAATTTCAGACACTTCAAACGTCTGAATCACATCCATTTTTTTGTAAGCATCATACGTAGCCATGTTTGACCACGTTGAATCCTGGAAAAATATTTGGCTGTGGTCCTGCCCCTCCCCCCCCCCAGTACAGCCTGATTTTTTTGGTGCTCTCAGTTTTGGTATACAATTTTCGTTACGTTGATAATTTAAATCTTTTACGACATTGTACTGATTATAATCAATATCTTGAACTTCAGGAGTAGAACAAGATTAAAAAACAAAAAATATTTATCTAAATATTAGATTTTTTAAAATTTATTTTGTTTTTAACCTTATTTTACTTTAAAAGTTCAAAATATTGATTATAATCAGTACAATTTCGAAACAGATTTAAAATATAAGCTTTACAAATATTGCACATCAAATTTGGGGGCACTACAGTCGTAGGGGGACGGGGCACTTCCCAGTTTGCCCTTCCTTTAATCAAGAAGTACTTTTGCAAAAAACGCAACCCTGCATTATAGTTGTCTAAATTGAGATGTCCGGTATTCGGGAGTATCCGTTGTGGGGGTTAATGGACATTCTCGAATAGCGAACACCTCTATTTAACGAATACTTTTTTAATCAGCAGACATACATATTTGTATATTTTTACCTCAAAAAAGTAGACATCTCCAATTATCGGACAAATTCCGCGGTCCCGAAGTGTTCGCTATTAAGGGCTTTTAAGGTACATATATATATATATATATATATATTATAATCTTGTCCTAATCTAAAAGTTCAAAATATTTATTATACTCGGTTGAATGTGGAAAAAGATTTAAAATATCAGATGTACGAAAATTGCAAAAATCCCCCCCCCCCCAAAAAAAATGAAAATATAAAAAAATATATTGCCACATAGGCAATTTTACATATACATCACTTGATAATCACAACAGCCATTTAACTATGAATAATGAAAATAAATAAATAAATATTCTACTTTAATAACATTGGGGAAAAAATGACTTTGGTATTTTGTTAAATATATTTGCGTTTTTAAACTTGTCCTACTCTAAAAGTTCAAAACTTTCATTATAATCAGTGCAAGATTTAAGATATCAGCTTTACAAAAATTCATGCAAAATCCCCCCCCCCCCCAAAAAAAAATGAAAATACTTATTTAAAAATAATGTTTTTAAAAAATTTATACTAAAATTCCACATTATAATAAAATTCCACATGGGCAAGTTTTTATGTAGATCAGAGGGTACTCACAAAAGCTATTCAACTATCAATAAAAACAAATAAGTACATATTCTATATTAAAAACATGAGGAAAAAATAACTTATGATTTCCAAACTTCTTTCGTCTTAAATATATACAGTAACATCTGTCATTTTTGTATTTTTCGTATAAGTGCATATAAATAAAGTTACCACAATTTTAAATACGAAATCTAGTTAGAGGTTTTTACTTTTTCCCATTATAAATTTCAAATTACTTTTTTATTAAAAATAATAAAAAAATCAGTATTAGAGTTGATTGCAAATCAAATACATATGTATATTTTTACAGGCAGCTTCATATAATAGACCAGTCTCATTTACTTTATTTATCTTTTTTTAATCTGCGGTTTTATGCCAGGAAGTAAGAAAGCATTAGGTCATCTTTCAAAGTTTTTTTTTTCTTTACTTCCTTGTGGCCGTCATTTACTGCGAGATAAAAATTATCCATTGAAACTAATAACTGACATTGAATATATAATTCGTAATAAAAAAGAACGTCATAAGTTTAAAAATATATACTTCTAGAATTAGTGGGGTTTTTTGCGAACAGATTCAAAACTAATTAAATTTCATGCAGGATTTTGTTTAGTACAATAAATAAAATCATAAAATACACTAATTTTACTACTATAAAGAAACTTACTTGAGTTGCTGCAAGAGGTAAGAAATATTCCTCGATTTGAAATTTTAAAAACTACCACAACCACAGTGAGGGAGAAAGACTTTCATCAGCTTAAAAGGTAATCCCATAATACATCCGACTAGCCATATTTAAAGAATGAGATGTTTCATCCTAAAAACAGGACCCGCCAGACAAAAGTTTCTTTTTTTTGCCAGCTTCGACAGGACGAAGATGAATAACACAATATTATTGATATAAATTGATACGAGTTAACACTAAGCCCATTGCACACGCTTTGTAGAATTTCCGGGTGTAATCTTCAACCGTCGTCTACTTCTGTTCTGTGTCTATCCCGCCCTTGTATCGACGACAGCTTCTAAGAGACATTTGATGTCGAGCACACACGTCAGATGTATGTATTCAATAAATAAATACTCCAAGTTAATACGAATTAAAATCACAGTACTTCACATTTCGCAAAAAACGAATTAAAATACACGCGTACATAAAAACAAACTTTGAATTACAACGTATACCACTTCGAACGAAGACATCTAAAACGCATGCGCAACTGGGAGTGCTAGTGCCCCCTGGTGGTTATTGCGTCGGAAGAATCAAAACGTCTTAAATTAAGACACGTTTAAAGCAATGAAGTGTCTTAAAATAAGACGTTTGCGGATATTTTAGACATTATTCTCAGTTCGTTTACACCATGGTCATAGTAAGACGCTTATGTATCTTAAATTAAGACATCTATAGTGTCTTAATTTTCAGATTAAGACACTTAAGTGTCTAAAATTCTTTTTCAGTCACATATGTGTCTAAATTTAAGACGCTTCTATTTGCAGTGTATTCACACTAATTGTATGTTACACTCTAATTTCAAAGAATAATGCCCCTCGAAAAATAAATTAAAGGGGAGTTAATCCCCCCCCCCGTTTCCCTCCTTTATACTTAACCAACGAGCCTCCAAATCTAATCAGGGAAGCGCCTTATCAGAATAAACCGGTATACCAAATTTGAAGCAAATCGGTTAATTCTGCATGAAAAACCCACTTATCTAAATTAAGGGGTGGGATTAGCCTTCGTTCTCCCTTTATATTTAACCAATGAACCTCCAAATTTAATCAAGGAAGCGCCTTATCAGAATAAATTGGTATACCAAATGTGAAGCAAATCTGATAATTTTGCATGGAAAACCCATTTATCTAAATTAAGGAGGGGAGGGGATTAGCCCCGCTCCTCTCTTTATACATAACCAATGAATCCCCAAAACTAATCAGGGAAGCGCCTTAGTAGAATGAACCTAGAAACAAAATTTGAAGCTACTCAGATATTTCTATCAAGAGTTATCACGTTACCTACATACATACATACGTACATACAGAACCTGCGGCACATTAGCTCTCAGGCGTTGATAGCCTTTGAGCTAAAAAAAAAGAAGGGTTCGCAGCATGAAGGGAGTAGCTCCGCTTTTGACATTTTAAAGGTGTCCACGTTCTCTCTCTCTCTTTTTTTTTTTTCTTTCTTTCGTTAAAAATAAATTTTTCACATACAAATTGTTCCATGCACTTATTCTACGTTTGCCATCAATAATTTCCAGAAAAAACTTATTCTTAGCGATCTTTTCAACATTTTTCAACATAGTTCAAAACTATTTATGAATTCGGTTTGTATGTCCGTCTGTCTGCCGTCTGCCCGTGCTGTAACCGTCGCACACTGAGACAACACAATCAACATGTAGTACGGCTTAGGCGAAGAAATGGGTCGAAATAAAGAAGAAAGCTTTTTCAAACCTCTTTTAAACTTCCTCAACATGGTTTATTAGTGAGAAATTGCAGACTCAGGCATCGGCCGGAGTAGCTCAGTGGTTAGAGTAGCAGTCTTGTATACTGTGGTCCCGGGTTCGATTCCTGGCTCTGGCTAATTTTTCACTCCAGTTGGGTTTATTGTATTCATTGTTTGCATGTCTGTATAATATTTATATATACCTTTAATTGTTGAATGCAGGCGTTATTTATGTGTGTATGTGTGTTTTAATGTATATTGTAGTATGAGTGTTTTATTATACTCTTTTAAACCTGTTTTTTCTCTGAAGTCGAGCGATATGTTGCATGAATCGCCTTAGTGTGCGGCCTGCCTAACTAGTGTAAATATACTCAGATTGCCATAAAATTGATATATGTTATTAAAGTTTACGATGGAATATTTGGAATTGAAAATAAAGTGTGTGGCATTTACGGTTCATATACACGGACACTCAAAAGAATTCCGAAACATTACAGTTTATGAGGGAAAATCGATTACCGTGTATTTTAATGGTATTTCGCTATTTTAAACATATTTAAATTTCATATATATTACTGAGGTGTGCTACAAGACGCTTAATGTAGAATCTGGAGTGCATATAATTTATCGTTCATTTACAGGGACACACAAAAGTATTTTTGGCTACAGTACTGCTTGTGAACTATTATTGCTGGAAGTGCGTTTTCAGTTGTTTGTGGTACGCGTTTTGAAATTTTATTTTTTATTTTTTTTTTGTATATTACTTGGTGTATATAAAATCTATAGATCATATACAGGGCTGCACAAAAGATCTCAAGTACATTTCCGTTTATTGACGGAAATTGCTGGATTGGAACTTTCAGCTTTGTTGTGCGCGCTATTGAACTAACTTTTAGCATAAGGTAGGTGAGCCAAAGGTGGCCAGTGTCCCTCAAGTAGTCCACCCTCACAAAAGTAGAATTAATTTCACTTTTAATTACAAAATGGCACTTCTACATTTTAAATCATGTATCTATAGTGCACGTGACTGAATTTGAAGTAATCACATTAATTGGCCGCCAATGTATGCAGTGGTTTCACTTTTGAGGAGTAGTCGTTCTAATTTGCAGATAAGAAGATATTTTAATTTACATGTGTAAATTCTTAGAACTTTGAGTTATGATACGTTCTCTGAAAGCTTATTTCTTTGTCTTTAACCACATTTACTTCAATTCTAATAACTCTATCAGAATAATAGTTTTTCGTAGTGCAATTAGCGACCGTATGCATGATGCATGTTCCCAACACCCGGGCCACCATAAGAAACAAATATGGAAATCGATGTAGTAAGGGTAATTTTGAAAATTTCTATTTAAATATCTGAAAAAAACTTATTACCATTTATTACCACTTATTATCAGAATAATAGTTATCAGACTTCTCTAACAATTTCTACACTACTGAGAACACCAGAGATCCCCCAAAAGCGGCCAGTAGCTCGCAGAAGAAAAGCCCTGAACTACCGTGCACAAAAAGTTGTCAAAAAGCCTTTTTTCGTGTCAGAAGATAAAAAGATTAAGAAGAAAGGTACTTCTAGAAGTAAAAATAGTTTGCCAAGTATTTTTTTTTTCACATTTCAAAGGTGATTTCAATACATGGGTCACCTTTGGAACACTATGCGCCAAAGGTGACTCACGAGCTACAATTTTGCAGTTGTATTATAAAAATAATAAAATTTTACTTTACAAAGAAAAGTATACTTTATATGTGTTAGAGATATACAAAAAAAAAAAAAAAAAAAAAAAATCAGCCACGTACGCCTAACCAGAAAATTATAAAATTTCTCAAGTCAAAGCTTAACTATGGCCACCTTTGACTCAGTTACCTATACAAATCATTACACTGAAATAAATGAAGTACTCAAAAAGGAGTAAATCCATGTACTCATATCGAATTGAGTATGTTTGGATCAAAAATGAACCTAGGCTTTCTCAATTTTGAAACATCACACGTTATCAAACCCAAACAAAACGATAATAATATTTGGAAATTTTTCCAGAGAGAAACATTCGCCTTGAATACAATATTTCAAATGAAAATCAAATTTCAAATTATTTTTGCTTAAAAGGCGCAAAGACCAACTTAGTGAAAAATATTCCATGCCGGGAATCGAACCCGGGTCATCAGTATAGCGCACTGACGTTCTACCGCTAAACCACATGGAACGATACCCAGCCTGGAACTTCTCACTATTACAAGTTGGCAAGGCTACAAACGCAGCACAAGATGGAATATTTTCCGTGAGCCACCAACACGGGACAAACACAGACACTTAATTAAATCCAGCATCGATGAATCTATATTAATATTTGGAAATTTTTCCAGAGAGAAACATTCGTCTTGAATACAATATTTCAAATGAAAATCAAATTTCAAATTATTTTTGCTTAAAATGCGCAAAGACCAACTTAGTGAAAAATATTCCATGCCGGGAATCGAACCCGGGTCATCAGTATAGCGCACTGACGTTCTACCGCTAAACCACATGAAACCTCACGGAAAATATTCCATCTTGTGCTGCGTTTGTAGCCTTGCCAACTTGTAATAGTGAGAAGTTCCAGGCTGGGTATCGTTCCATGTGGTTTAGCGGTAGAACGTCAGTGCGCTATACTGATGACCCGGGTTCGATTCCCGGCATGGAATATTTTTCACTAAGTTGGTCTTTGCGCCTTTTAAGCAAAAATAATTTGAAATTTGATTTTCATTTGAAATATTGTATTCAAGGCGAATGTTTCTCTGTGGAAAAATTTCGAAATATTAATATAGATTCATCGATGCTGGATTTAATTAAGTGTCTGTGTTTGCCCCGTGTTGGTGGCTCACGGAAAATATTCCATCTTGTGCTGCGTTTGTAGCCTTGCCAACTTGTAATAGTGAGAAGTTCCAGACTGGGTATCGTTCCATGTGGTTTAGCGGTAGAACGTCAGTGCGCTATACTGATGACCCGGGTTCGATTCCCGGCATGGAATATTTTTCACTAAGTTGGTCTTTGCGCCTTTTAAGCAAAAATAATTTGAAATTTGATTTTCATTTGAAATATTGTATTCAAGGCGAATGTTTCTCTCTGGAAAAATTTCCAAATATTAATATAGATTCATCGATGCTGGATTTAATTAAGTGTCTGTGTTTGCCCCGTGTTGGTGGCTCACGGAAAATATTCCATCTTGTGCTGCGTTTGTAGCCTTGCCAACTTGTAATAGTGAGAAGTTCCAGGCTGGGTATCGTTCCATGTGGTTTAGCGGTAGAACGTCAGTGCGCTATACTGATGACCCGGGTTCGATTCCCGGCATGGAATATTTTTCACTAAGTTGGTCTTTGTGCCTTTTAAGCAAAAATAATTTGAAATTTGATTTTCATTCAAAACGATAATTTTGTACCCTGTAATGGTTTATTTCATTTATGGCGGCATAAAAAATGTTTATTAATGTGAATATCAAATTGCGCACAGTATTTAAAAATAATTTAAAAGTGCTTGCAAATAATGCTCTTGTCATAAAAATATTCGATTTAAGTATCTTGTTAATAATTTTGCTATTTTTCTTAACAAATAATTAATTAAACGTTTCTTGTTAATAACTTTGAATGAGAAATTAATGTCAATACGGTTTCACTTTAATTTGTAGGCTCAGGGATGCAGAACATAATGATTCATTTGAACACAACCATGGAATCAAAAATGAGTACACGTGTTTCTCAATTTTGAGTACATTTGGATCGGAGCTATTTTGAGTGACGTATTTAGAATTGAGTACTTTTTACTCAATTTTGAGTACCTATTTTTAAATTCCTACTATTAGTTCACACTCTCCCTATATTTATTTATTTATATATCTTGTTCAAATTTTTAATCGTTAATTAAATACTTATTATTCATCCTATCAAGTTGAAATAAGTTTTTTGAAACTTGTACTGGATGACAATTGATGTTAATACAGTTTTTCAAATATTAATTCATTAATTAAATTTTAATTAATTATAGTTTTATATGGGAGACAAAATGGCGGCCATTGGTTATTGAGCAGCATTTAATGCATCTTCATGTCTATAAGGGGGTTACCATAGGGGGGACCCTGTTCTGTCGCCAAATACCGCCAAGTTTGTCGCTAACTTGGCGATATATCGCCAAATTTGGCCACTAAAATGAGTCGCCAAAAGTGACGCCAACTTGGCGATATCTCTAATATTTCGCCAAATTCCCATAGACTTCCCTTGTTAACCTACTTGCTTACAGAAAATCAACAAATTGAGATATTTTAATGCAACAAAAACTAATATTGGCTTAAGGGATTATATTAAATTTTTCTTTGATGACCTAAGTAGGAATTGACTTTAAAAACAAAATTTTTATATTACTTGTTTTCAGTGTATACAGCGCTGCACAAAAAAACGGGTATTTTTCAACTATTAATGATAATTGCAGAAATTACGTTTTCAAATGCGTTATGCGTTTTTCTGATTTTTATTTAGACACCATCTTTCACTTTAATAAACTGTGAAGTTTTATTACAGTGTTCCGAATGTGTTGGAAGTGTTTCCTAACATATGCTAAACGCATGATTTTTCGTTCTTGTTTAAATAAGAAAGTGGACATTTCAAAAACGTCAAAGATGGAGCTACTTCCTCCTTTTTCGAAACTCTTCAAATCTTTTAATCCTTTATACTTTCTTGTTATCTCCCAATATTGACACACTAAAGGAGCAAAACGATATAAAGTCTCATTAATAGTTTTTGAGACAATTATTTTTATAACTTTCTTTTACTTTGCTCTTTCTCTTTCTTTGAAAAATACTTTTCTTTTAAAATTCCTCCGCGTTAACATTACAACCATTGAATTTTAGTATTTATTAAAATTCGATTCTGATAGAGTTTCAAAATGTTCATTAATTGTCTTAAATTTTTTTATTCTTAATTACTTAATTAATTACTAATGCTTTTTATTATCAGGAGATTGTTCATTTTTTTTAATAAAATTATTTCTGTAATTTTAGCAATATAAAATTTTATACATATGGAAAATATCAATATATCAATGTTACATTTTTTACTTCTTCAATAGAACAATAAAGTATTGTAATCGAAGTTTATTTCGACTTCCAGTTTTCGACGGATTTACATGTTTTTGGGGTCAGAGATCCCCAAAAACATGTTTATACAAAATGTCTGTCTATCCGTCTGTCCGTGTGTCGCCATTGTACCATCGAAAAGTGTATGAAGTTATGCATAGAATTGAACCAAATGTTTTGTGTATGTTTATTAACGTTGATTTATAATTTATTCATCGTTGTAAATAAAGAAATTTCAACCGAGACATAAAAGAAATAAATATTTTAAACCAATAAATTATCCGCATAAAAAAAGGAAATCTGTATGATTTTATTAGAAGATCAAAGTTTTGCATTTCCTTTTTTTTTTCTCATATATTCTATCATATTCTTCTCTTATTTTACTCATATTCCCTCACGAATGCTATCACGATTCTATTTATATTTTCAATTACTACTCATTAAGCGGCTGTCTTTACTTTGATGATTTGTTTGAAAGAAAAAGACAGGAAGCTTAAGATATCCATTCTTCCCGGGAAATCTGCTGCTTATAAGAAATCGTGAAGGACATCTGGCTTATAGAGATGACTAATTAACGCCCTTGCGGTCGGGGGTCCTTAACACCCTCCCTTTACAATTGAAACTTACACGCAATTCATGGATCTGTCGTGCACAACGCGAAACTTCAATTTTTCTCGTCTTTTGTGATTATTCGTTTGAAAGTGGGAAAAAAATATTAAAGAAAAACAGATGAAGCGTGGACTTATTTGAACGTGCAGATCACGTATTTGATTTGAGAAAGGTTCTATTTGCTAGAGACTCATATCATAGCATATGTTTGCTGCTCAAATATGCAGCGGAGTTATTAATTTCGCGCTATTCAATAGACTTCCTGCGTTGTGAAGAGTTATGAGCAAGACGCGTGAGAGTAAATGGATTGCTGTTTGGTTTTAGGCATATGTGGAGACGAGAAAAAGAGCGAAAAGTTGTTGTAGGTTACAGTCAAAGAAAATGAAATTTTTGTTGTTGCATTTCTTCATTAAGTGGAAAAACATTCCCAGTCGCTCTAGTAATAGAAACATCATGGAGGTGAAAAATGAACAGTCGAAAAAGTATTAAGATGTAGGCAAAACATTATTCAGATATGCCAACTTGAAAAATGCTTCTTTATTTCGGAGTAATTTTTATGCAAACCGCGTGCACATTTGTACAAATGGTTCAACAGTTCTCATTCAAAAGTACTAAAAGTCTTCATATGAATAAACAAGAACGAAAGATCATGCATCCAGCATAGATTATAAACATTTTCCAACATATTCAGAATACAATGATAAAATTTCACAGTTTGGTTTTAGGCATATCTGATGACGAGAAAAAGAGCGAAAAGTTGTTGTAGGTTACAATCAAAGAAAATTAAATTTTTGTTGTTGCATTTCTTCATTAAGTGGAAAAACATTCCCAGTCATTCTAGTAATAGAATCATCATGGAGGTGAAAAATGAACAGTTGAAAAACTATTAAGATGTAGGCAAAACATTATTCAGCTATGCCAACTTGAAAAATTCTTCTTTATTTCGGAGTAGATTTTATGCAAATTGCGTACACACTTGTACAAATTGTTCAACAGCTCTTATTCAAAAGTGCAAAAGTCTCCATGTGAATAAAAAAGAATGAAAGATCATGCGTCCAGCATAGATTATATAACACTTTCAGACACATTCAGAATACAGTAACAAAGGGTCCAGCCGTATAAGCATAGCAAAATGGCCCCCGCGGCCAATGTTTGAAATAACATGTGTGATAATAAGGCTCACCATAAGAATACAATATAGAGTGTTTTTAGCCTCTGACCTTGAATTGTCCTTGAGATAAGCGGGAAAGTATGCGCCGGCACTACTATTTTTCAAATACGTTTTTCTCAAAAACTACGAAAGTTAAAAAAATGAAACTAACGCCAATTATTGAAGAATATATTAGTTCACATTATACATTTTTTTGCATTTTTACACAAATTTTAACATAGAAAAATAAACAAAAATGTTTTTAAAAATGTTTTTTAATGTAGTAATTTTATAGTTACACCAACCAAAAAATTACAGAATAAAGCTCAAAGTATGTACTTTTATGAAAAAAAATTTCATTAAAATCGCTTTTTGAGTTATAAAAAAAATAATGCTAGCAACTTGCTAAAATATTCATAACTTTCCCTGTTTGCATTTGCAGAAAATACGCTACTATCAATGCATTAGTCGGATCGTGACATTTCTACTCGGGCAGGATGCGCAGTGCGCCAAAATAAGAGAATTTTTCCATACATACCGTTATAGGTTAGTTTTGTGTTTGTAAATATGTAAATATTCTGTTATCCTGCCGTACTGCGCATCCTTCTCACGTAATAATATAAAGAAGTGACAAACAAAAGGGTAACATTTGCCTACGATGACTTTCACAAAGGAGAAGGCTATGGCGCTATGGGACTGTACAGTGTACACAAATAAGGTATCACTTTAGAGGGGAGTGTGTGTGTGTGCGTGGGGGTGGGAAAGGGTTCTGGTACTTGACTTCGGAAGATATCTGTAGGGGGAGGATAGTTTATCATTCGATATCGTTATCATTTTTGATCAAACCCAAAGTTACTTTTTTGGTATCTTTTCCTTTACATCTGTTATCTTAAATTTTTTTAAGTATATTTTCTTCTTTTTATGAAAATACAAAGTTATTATTAAAACCATTGAAGGATTATAAAACATTTCATTCCAAAATATGGAATAACCCATATGGAATAATATTCTCCTGCCATATGCGTATATAATTCGTTGTTAGATAAACCAGATTCGAAATGACACTTGTTATTTTTGCTAGTAAAAGATGGGGAAGAATGTTGCCCACCTGATTTGTTTACAAGACGTTCTATTTAGCCCCGTGCAAGGGCAAAGTGCATTCAATGCATTATGTTCAATGCATTATGTAACAAAAAGCTATTATTAAAAACTTTTAAATAATATTTCTTTAAAATGTAATTTGATATAAAGTTATTTCTTATATAACAGTAACATTTCATGAAAATACTTCTGCTCATTTAAATCAGTAAAATATGCGAATAAAAAATGTACAACCATATTTGTATATCACTGCAAACGTATAAAAAGTAAAATAAGGAAAAAAATTGTAAAAATAAAAAGAATTTTTAAACACTGATAACAATGTTATTAGGGGTAGGGGATTCAAGGAATGATAATGTATGATATCGGAAGGTTGGGACGATGTCCGAAATTTCCAAAAAGTTGATAACCATATATATTTACAACCCCTATTCAGCTTCACCTGCACAATCGACTAGATCAGCGCTTCCCAACCTTTTTTCTTTTATGTTGTCCTGTCTTTTCATTTCGGAGTACCCCCCCCCCCTTTCTTACAACCCCCCCCCCCCCCCCCCTCCGTTCATCACCCTACGCTCAGTTAGATAACGAAAACATGCTTTTTTTTCATTAGTAATCTTCTTATCACAACCAATTAATAAATCGATACAAATTACATTGTCATTTCTAACATTTTTGTGAATTTATTAACCATTTTTGTGATTTCTCTCATTCCCGATATAATTTTCACGTACACCCAGGGACCGTCACGTACTCCCAGGAGTACGCGTACCCCAGGTTCGGAACCAATGGACTAGATCGGCGACTTGATATTTTTATTACGCGAGAAGGATGCTCAGTTTGCCAAAATAACAGAATGTTTACAAACACGAAACAAACCTATAGGGAAGTGGTACGTATGGAAACATTCTCTTAATTTGGCACACTGCGCATCCTGCCCGAGTAGAAATGTCACGAATCGACCAATGCATTGACAGTAGCGTATTTCTGCAAATGCAAACAGGGAAAGTTGCGTAAATTTTTAGCAAGTTGCTAGCATTATTTTTTTTATAACTCAAAAAGCGCATCTTCGATTTTAACGAATTTTTTTTTCTTAAAAGTACATACTTCAAGTTTTATTCTGTAATTTTTTGGTTGGTGTAAACATAAAATTAATACATTAATAATTTTTTTTTAAATATTTTTGTTTATTTTTCTATGTTAAAATTTGTGTAAAAATATGAAAAATATATATAATGTGAACTGATATATTCTTCAATAATTGGCGTTGGTTTCATTTTTTTAATTTTTTTTAGTTTTTGAGAAAAACGTATTTGAAAAATAATAGCGTCGGCGCATACTTCCCCGCTTATCTCAAGGACAATTCAAGGTCAGAGGCTAAAAACACTCTATTGTATTCTCATGGTGAGCCTTATTACCACACATGTTATTTCAAACATCGGCCGTGGGGACCATTTTGCTATGCTTATCCGGGTAGACTCTTTCACAGTTCATTAATGTTAAATATGATCTGTAAATAAACAATCTGAAAAACTCATAATGCATTTGAAACCCAATTTCTGTTATTACAATCAATAGTCGGAAAAATATCCGTTTTAAGAGCCACTACCCCAAAAGGGGTAAAGGAGCAAAAAAAAAAAAAAAAAAAAAAAAAAAAAAGAAAGAAAGATATAAATTGCGTTTTTTGTAATACTGCAGGGGTTAGCAACTTGAAACTAGGCATGATAGTTACTTATAAGATATAAATGATCGCTAAGAACATTTTCGAAATAATTCGAAATTTAAAAGGAGTGAAAATGCTCAAAAAATGGTGTAATTGCGATTTCTACGCAATCTCAGGCAGTACCAAACCAATTTCAAATGTGATGGTTGGAAATTGAGGGTGACAGTCCTTGCTCCAACATAGGCTCTATTTCATGTCAGTATCACTACCACCTGGGTGTTGCAGGAGCAAGAAACGTTCTAAATTGTGAATTTTTGTGATACTGCAGGGTTTAGCAACTTTAAATTTGGCTTAGTAATTACTTATAAGATGTAAATGGGCAATTTATGAAAAATTCGAAATTTAAATTGAAAATCCGCAAAAAGTGCTCTAAATTGCAATTTCTACGCAATCTCAGGAAATATAAAATCGATTTCAAAAGTAATGGTTGCAAATTGATGGTGACAGTTCCTGCTCCAAAATAGGCTATATTTTATTTTGTTTGCACTATACCATCTGAGGGTTGCAGAAGAAAAAAATGTTCTAAATCGCTTTTTTGTGATACTAAGGGGTCTAACATTTTGAAATTTGGCATATTAATAAAAGATGCAAATGCTTTCCAAGAGCCGTTGAAAGAAAATTCTAAAATTAAAAGGATGAAGTGAGGGAAAAGCGTTTTAAAAACGTCCTAAATTACGATTTTTACGCAATCTTATGAAATACCAAACTGACTTAAAAAATAATGGTTGCAAATTGGTGGTTATAGAACCTACTCAATCATAAGCTATGTCCGTGCCACTATCACCAAAGGTCTGAAGGAGCAAAAAACTTTCTAAATTGCAATTTCTGTGATAATGAAGAGGTTAGAAACTTTAAATATGGCATGACAGTTACTCATAAAATATAAATGCCCTCTAAGAACTGTAGAAAATAAATTCGAAATTTAAAAGGAGTGAAGCGAAGGAAAAGAGCGAAAAGCATCCTAAAAATGTCTTAAATTACGATTTGTTCAGGAAATAATAAACCGATTACAAAAGTAATGGTTGCGATTCAATGGTGACAGTCCCTGATCCTTCACAGGATATATTCCTACACAGGGTGTCACTACAACCTGTGGTTGGCAGGAACAACAAACGTTCTAAACAAGCCTTTAAAAACTCTCTAAATTACGTTTTCTATGGAATAAGAGGAAATACCAAACCGATTTCAAAAGTACGGCCGGCAAATTAATGGTGTCATTCTTTGTTTCAACATAGGTATGTTATGTTAGTGCCACTACCAACAGAGAAACAGTAGGCCGTTAGACAAGAAGCTTGGAATTTGACATGATGGTTAATTTTAAGATATAAATGCGTGCTAAGAACTGTTTCTAAAAAATTCAAAACTTCAAATGAATATCGGAATGAGTGTATTGAAAGAGCATAAAAGCTTCAAAATACTTTCTAAATTATCCTTTATTTAGAATTTGTTTAAGTCTCATTTCTGCTTAATGCAGTGTAATAATGCAGTTTAGTCAAACTGTGGCTTAATTAGTAATTTTTGAATTATTCCTAAAAGTATAATTTTTCCTAATAAAAATTAGGCATATGAATATCACTTGGCATATTTCAACTATTACGCGAGCAAAGCTGCGGATTTTGCTAGTATAGTTATATTTGTTTTCATTCTTTTAATAGAAGAATGCTTTGTACTAGCCTGTAGCGTATTTCCTAGCTACTCTCTTTATGAAGGTAATACAGGAACGAATAGATAGTTGCGTTTGATGAGTGAGCGTGTTGTCCAGATTCTAACACTGTACTAACGCTCCTATAATACGGGCTGACTCACGCCGCCATTTAATTGCCGGTAGGAGAAGAACGATTGGCCACGCCACGTGGGCAACAATCACTGATTGGTCTAAGTGGGAAACAAAATGCTTGACGATGTGAAAGAGCCTGTTCTGATGAATCTAGAAAAATGTTGTTGCTTTTAGAAATGAGAGACTCCGTCTTGATCGTGAAATTCAACACCTACATTTTTTGAAAGAATGTAAACGAAAAAAGGTAATTCCCAAGTTTCTTTCATTGGATAATAATTTTGTTCTTCGGAAACGGCAGAAACTGCGAGAAACTTTTAAAACTCGTTGCATAAATTCTCTTATTAGAGAAAAATATGCATATGTGGACTTTCTTTCTAGGAAAACCTTTCAATGTTACGTTCATTTTGTTCAAGTTACACACCCTTGTAAATTCGATAATCTTATGCATCTTATTTCGAGTTTAAGATTTATTCATTATTCTAAAAAATCATTTATTCATCGTAAGAAAATTTGTCAATTAATTGCGGAAAAGGAAAAAAAGATGTCGCCCTTCTCTTATTATAAGCCTATTCCGTTTGCTAATTATTCTAACAGAATCTTTTCTGATATTGAGTGCCAGGCTTTGCCACCTGGCCCAAAGTTTGTCTTCAAGAATAGTTATGATTTTAAATCTCTGGTTGCAGACTGTGGATCCTAGCTCAATTCAATTCCAGACACTGAAAGAGAGAAAACTATGGCCTATATGTTCAACTTAGCAAATAAGATTCCCCAGAAACTTGATCATTCCCAACTTAACTTATTTAGGACAGTCCAAAAGTTAAGAAAAGACAAAGAGATTGTTTTCATAAAAACGGATAAGACAAATAGAATTGTTGTGCTCAACAAATGTGACTATATTGATAAGACTAAAGCTTATATTCAAGAAATGGGCTGTGAAACTCTTAAAAAGGACTTGAATTCCTCTATATTCAGAAAAACTCAAGAACTGATAAGAAATGGAGAATGACCAGATTACATTAAACATCACATTAAATTAAATCATGGGATTACCACAAAACTTACAGGTCGTTTGAAAGATCATAAACCTGACCATCCAATCAGACCAATAGTAGCTCGTTGCTCTGGACTTGTGTATTTTATTGTAAAAGCATTGGTATATTTACTAAAAATGCTATTGCCTCTCTCTAGCTATGCTGTTAATTCTACTGCTGAATTTTTGGATAAGATTAAAACTTGTACGCTAAATAATAACACAATTTTAGCCAGCCTGGATAGTATACCATTGTACACCTCTCTTGACATGCAAGAAATTGCTCAGAGTATTGTATCCATTATCAATAATCAGAAGCAGTTCAACATTAATATGAAAACTTCCCTTATAGCTGGTTTGAATCTTATTATACAGAGCAACGTCTTCAATAAAGAATTTTATAGGCAATCCAGAGGGGCTCCGATGGGATCTCCTGTCTCTAGTTTATTTGCAGAATTTAAATTGAGACCATTAGAAAAATTTATTTTTGATACTTTTGACAAAAAACCAACATTTTGGGTACGCTACGTAGATGACATTTTTATTTTATGGGATCATGGTCGCTTGGATCTTGAAAATTTTCTCAGTTATGTTTAATAGTCTGGATCAGAATATAAAATTCACCTTAGAAATTGAGAAAAATTCTTTTTTGCCGTTCCTGGACGTACATTTACAGCACAATGGTCAGGTGTTGAACTCTACAGTTTATAGAAAACCTATGAAAGAAAATACTGTTATCCATTTCAATACTAATTTACCCTTTAATTATCGTATTAAGGAATTTAAATCATTTATACAAAGGGCCTTTTTAATATGTTCTGGCACCCAATTAAAGCAGGAGCTTAACTTTATTAAGCAAATTGCCATAGATCATGGTTTCCCCAATAAATACATTATAATATTATTCATAAGCAACACTGTCTCCCCCCTCACAGCTTGCCTAATAACCAGCAGAAACCAACATATTGTCGATTCAGGTATGTACCAGTCATTTTTGAAAAGTTAAGGAGAATGATTCGCGGATTTAACGCTCAACTTGTTGCTATTCTCCCTCCTAACCTTACTAACTTGTTAAATAGTAATTTGGCTTTTACACCTGGCAATGAGCGTGCCGGTGTTTATGAAATTCCTATTATTTTGGAAAGCGGGGCCAGAAAGTTTTACACTGGAACTACGAAAAGAAAATTTCTGGAACGTTTGAAAGAAGATAAAAGAGATATTTTGCAATATCGTCAGACAACAGCACTTGCTAGATTTTATTTCAACAACCCTCACATGTTTCTAGCTTGTAATTGGTTAAAGCGTTTTTTGACTGGATATATAACGAACCTTTTAGATTCAAGACGGTTTTGCTCTGTTTTTAGAAGGCATCACGACAACGTTTTCCTGATGAAGGTCACAGATGATGACCGAAACGTTGCGTATCTTAACTGTATTTTATTGTTTGTATAGTTTTTAGACTTTGCAACAGTTTATACACCGTTTAGTAAACTTGTGATGCTTATTTTCACGTTTATATGCTAGAAAAATGCTTTGTAGCTTGTAGCGTAAGTGCTTAGTTACTCTCTTTGTGAAGGTAATATAGGATCGAATGTATTGTTGAGTTTTGTGAGTGAGCGTGTTGTCCAGATTCTAACACTTGCACGTGAAAGAGCCTATTCTGACATTACTTTTATTTTCGCAAAGTGTGCCTGGATCTCGCCAAATCTGATTGTCGCGATTATTTAATGAAGTAATATCTTAGGTTGCTGTGTTCGACAAGTTAATATAAATATGGTAGTAGTGAGTAGCGTTGGATTTTGCCGAATCTCGTTGTCTGGTGGATCTTCAAGGCAGTTCCTGAGTTTCTGTCAAGCCTCGTGACAACAGCGGTGAGGTGCATCTTCAATTGATTTTAGACTTAGATTCTACAGCTCAGGAGTGTGCCTAAAGGTAAAATGTTACCCTTTGTTGTTTCAAATAAAGAGAAATTGGAGCCTATGGTGTTTCCTTTTATTGATATTGCAGTATTCTGCAGGTAATATTTTTTATACGGTGTTTTCAGAGTTTCAAGTCATCTGGGGCGAATTTCCCCCCTCATTTTATGTGTATTGTTAGAGTAGCTATTGTCACGTAAGTTAAGGTTTGTCTTTGGTAAATTTCATTCACTTTATTACTTAAGCGTTAAATTGATCCCCTTTAATTTAGCAGTCCTGTTCCAATGCGCATTTATATATTTTTGATTTTAAATAAATCATCGTTACAGTTAACTATTTTCGAGTTATGGCTACTTATCTAAGTTGAAGAACTCGAAGGGGCCGCCACAGACTTTGTACAGGAAAATATAGATTAAAGTAAAATAGGATTCTTATACCATACTCAGTTTTTTTTCTCTCCCATGTAAACGAATTAGTTTCATACGATAGCTCTTTACGGCTGATATGACTTCATTGGAAGCCAATACAATGGGACATTAATATCTCCTGTTTTGTACTGCTGAATTGCAACATATATCAGCCACATCATTGATTGGATAATTCTATCTTATAAAAATGTAATAATAATCATCGAAGAAATAACATAAAAATACCCAGCACAACCAATAATAGCTACTATCATTTGTCTATATTCTGAGAGGGGAGCGAAATCTAAATCATCTTCAAATAAAGAGCTCTACCATCAAACAAACCATCTATTCCATAAATAGGAAGCCCTATTAATCTATCAGGGAAGCGAAAATTACAGGTTTTTAAGGCGCAGTAGCTGTACTCTTACCGTTCCTTTTCAATTACAGATGAGTTTTTCTTTTTTATTACTTCTTTATTTCGGCGGCTACAACAGATGTCTCAGACCACGATTTCAATTGGAAAGGAGGGGTCCAAGAAGGGAAATGAATCGCACGCAGAGTGGAAAAACGTCATAAAAAATATTCGAAGAGAGCGTTTCCAAGTGAAGATGAAGCCGCAAGGTAAATAGAAAAAAAAAATGTATGTGAGGATTGTACTAATTGAGAATAATAGTTTTGTGGATAGTCGGAGAAATGGTGTTTATTTCAATCTGTTTTATCTGTGAAATGGAGAATTGGTTAATGATCGTCACTACATTTATTTATTTACTTATAGGAGTGTTTCCCCATTGTATATAGGTTTCCATAGAGAACCAAAGAATATGGGTTAATATTTTTTTTTAAATAAAATTGTGCTATCTGAGAACAAAATTTTAAAGAATAACCAGATGACAGATGTTAATTTCAACCCTGTTTTATTTGTATTTATTTATTAACTTATTACGAAGGTTGTTTTGTCAAAGTATATGGGTTTTCTTTAAGGATCAGTACACATTTTTTTATATAAGTAAATACGATTGCATTAACTGAGAATAATAGTTTTGAGGATAGTCAGGGAAATGGTCTTTAATTCTATCTATTCTGTCTTGAAATGGAGAATTGGTTAATCATCGTTCTCTATATTTATTTATTTACTTACATGAGCAGTGCTTTCCAAAAGTATCCAGGTTTCCTTGGAGAACCAAATAATATATTTTGAATACAATTGTACTGATTGAGAATAAAATTTTTAAGGATAACCAGAGGACAAATATTCATTTCAACCCGTTTTATTTGTATTTATTTAGCAACTTATTATGAAAGTTTCTTTGTCAAAATGTATATGCTTTTTTTAAAAATCAGTAATTTTTTTCAATACTAGAATGCTCTGCCCTGTGCGAGCTACGGCCAGCAACCCCGTTCAGACACCGAAGACTCTAAAAACACGCTAATTTGATCGTCTTTAAAAAGATTACGGAAGGTTGAATTATGATTAAAAAACTAGTGGCGACCTCCCTGCAAACGGGTTTCCATTCATTTCCCTTTGATTGGAGGCCGATTCATCTGCTGTTAAGAGATGCAATGGCTGTTTTCGTGTTTGGTTAAATAAGACCAGTTAAACATTTGAAAATAAGCTAATATAAAATGAATTAAGCAAACAGAGTCTTTGTCTACCGGTATTTTTTAACAACGCTATAGGAAAGTTATTTTAAATCAGACATTTTAAATATATTGTTTCAAATCTGGCGCAATTTTCATCAAAGTTTTCTTTCAATTTTAAATATTCACGTGTCACGTGAATATTAAAAATTGAAAGAATGTTGTTAGAAAGGAAATATTATTTGCGATGCCTTAGAATTGGCAACAATACTAGTTGAAAAGATCATCTAGAAAAGTGAAATAACTGTCTCGTGCAAATATATTCATTAAACTGTTTGTCAATATTATTATTTAGCCTATTTAAATATGTCTAATTTCCTCGAATTACGTCTTTTAACGCCTATTGATGAATTTATTATTTTAAAGTTTTCTTTCTCCTTTTAATATACACATGAAAATACTTTTGTTGCTAGGAAGGAAATATTTTCATTTGCGCTGCCTTAGAAATGGCAACAACAGTTTTAAAGATCATTTAGAAAAGTGAAATAAATGTCTCGTGTAAATATATTTTTAAATTTAAACTGTTTGGCCATATTATTATTTGTCCGTTTTAAATATGACGTAATTTCCTCCATTTACGCCACTGAAATTATTATTTAAAAATTTTCTTCCTCTTTTAAAATTAACGTGTAAATATAGTTTTTATGAAGTAATTGTCAATATGAAAGTGATTTCGTGAATGAGTCAAAAAGTAATTGAGGTTATGGATTTCAGAATATCTTTGACAAATAATGTTGTATTTTGACTTTCTGTAAAGCTGTAAGATTTACTGTTATTGTTACAAAGAGAGAAAATCCTTAAAAACACGGAAATTCTTTTTAGAGAGCAACAAGAACGAAAAATCATGCGTCCAGCATAGATTATAAAACATTTTCCAACACATTCAGAACACTTTAACAAAACTTTACAATTTGTTAAGGCGAAAGACGTCTAAAAAAACAATTTAGAAAATGCATAACGCACTTGAAAACTCGATTTCTGCAATTACCCTGAATATTACGAAAAATATCCGATTTTTTTTGTGCAGCCCTGCATATTATCTATATATTCACATGTATTACATATTAGTCTAAAAATTAGTTCAATTAAACATATAGCACACTTGAAATTTTCCATTCAGCAATTTCCGTCAATAAACGGAAATGAACTTGACTTTTTTGTAACCCTGTATAGGATCTATAGGATTTATGCACACCAAGTAATATACAAAAACGTAGTTAAATTTTAAAACGCGTATTACAATAGAAAACGCAGGTACTACTTAGTTATCCCGTCGACCAAAAATCTATCGCCAAACTATAAGATTAAAAGCCAATAATGGTTGATCGCAAATGTCACATCCACTTGACTTTAAGCAAGTTACACATGTTTACGTCATCAAGTGATTTTTATTTCGACGTTTTGTTTGTATTTTTATTAGTATTATACTGATTTATTTGTTGTTTAGTTATTAGGATGAGCGAAGTGAATCCTCTACTAGACTACACAAATTACATTTTGTCGTACACTTTACAAAAAAACTATTAAGTATTTTGACTTGAAATTAAACATAAAAATAAATCATAATCTGTAGATTTGCACAATATTTTTTTTTTTTTTTTTTTTTTTTTTTTTTTTACAGAATAACCTTAAAAAACTTATTATTTTAATTAATTTATTTTACATGTTTTTCTATTGCGGACGCATTTTTGTAAATAAAAAATGAAACATGTCTATTTTCAGAAGAAAAAATAAACCATGGAGTTAGTAATTATAGATAGAATAATGATTAATTAAATAGTTTCGCGATTTCTTTTCTGAAATTTTTAAAATACCCTTTTTATGAAAATTATAGCATATTTTTAATGAATTAAAATTTGTGAAAATTCAATTATTTACATTCAATTATAAAAGTATTTTTCAGTGTTAAGAATTCAAATAATTCAAATACACGATTTGTTCTTATTATGTGAAATTCATTTACGCAGACGATACTTATGCATTTTAAAAGAATTATATTATGATTTATTATTATTATTATTATTATTTATTTATATTTTTTTTGTAAAGTGGAAACAAAAGAATTGTAAACAAATAAAATTAATTGTTAAATTTCTTATATCATTTAAAAGAAATTCCGAGGAAATTCTTAGTTATTTGTCTGAATTTACATTTCTAAAATTAAAATGCGCAAAAACAAAAAATAACGTTTTTGCTTAATAAAGATGCAAAAAAAAAAAAATAATAATAAATAAATAAAAAAATATTGTTACTTTCAAATTTTTGTCTTATTAAAAAATGCTTCGCGAATCCAAACAAAGCATGGCTTTTGGTAGTTTAAAATAAAAATGATGTCAATTTGTATAATTTGGTGAGTGGTTTAGCGAAATTGGTACGGGATAACTAAGTAGTACCAAAACGCATTTCCAGCATCTATTGTTCATAAGCTGTACTCTAGTCAAATACTTAAGTGTGTGTCTGTAATTGAGCGATATATGCACAGTAGATTCTACAGTAAGCGTTTTGTATTACACATCAGTGATTTATACAAATTTAAAGACATTTAAAATAGTGTAATATCATTAAAATACGCCGCAAACGATTTTTTTCCATAGCCTGTAATGTAACGGAATTCTTCTGAATGTCCCTATAAAGGAACCGTTAATGCTTATACAGTTCATTTTAAAAACCGAAAATACCAACGTAAACATCAATGACATATCAATTTTATGTCAATCTGACTTTATTTACGTGAGTTAGAGCACGGACGGACAGGCAGAGAAACCGAATTCAACCGAAGGCTTTTAATCCATGTTTGAGAATTTGCACATATCTCTCCGCCTGTCCATTTGTAGCTGGAAGGCTTTAAATCCATGTTTGAGAATTTGCACATATCTCTCCGCCTTTCCATTTGTAGCTGGTTGGTACGAAGCACTGTGAACTTATGTTTTACACCATGATTTTTCAAAAATGTTTCAAACTCTTCAGATGTAAACTGTTTAACATTATCTGATACTAAAGAAATTGGAAAACCGTATCGTGCAAAAAGTGAAGAAAGACAAGTAATTGTATTTTCTGAAGTTGTACTATAAGGAACAATGAAAACTTCTGGTCATTTGCTATGGGCCATCAACCACTAAAAGAAGTATTTTTCCCATAACAAGACCAAAATAATCAATATGAATTCTTTGCCATGCAGCTGTAGGTCATTCCCAATGATGTGTACCAACTTTGGGAGGATTATTTTTCCAATTTACACACAAGTAGTGTAATTTCGTGCAAGATCTTCAATATCTTGGTCTATACCTGACCACCATCACTCTCAGAAATAAAACTCTCAATTTTGACGATTCAGCAATCCTCGAGCTATATTTCGTTGTTTTTGACGATCATTTCGTATCAAAATCACGTGACTTTTAACGACACGTAAACTCTCCAATATTTGACGAAGGTGTTTCTTCACTCACGGCCAGACTCAATGCATTTTAAGGAAACCGTACCTCCTCAAATCCTGCGACTTTAGCAAGCAGATAACCTGCTTGCTAAAGTCGCAGGATACAAGCAAACATAAACAAGCAAATATCTGAGATATTTCCTTGTTTATGTTATTCCTGTCATAATTTATTTAAAAAATTGCACTTTTTAGCGCTTTTCAGAAAATGCTGAAATACAGGTAGTTATTGTTTCTGCATTAGTTATTTTTTTAGCTCTTAAAGTTTTTAAGAATGTTTATTATTATTATGATTATTTTACTTTGCTCGCTATGGTTTAATTCGAAAAGAATAAATTTCCTGTGTTTTACAAAATCGTTTAAAAAGAAAATTTGGTCAATGAAGTTTTAAAGTTCAAAGATCCCTTTTTCATTTAAGAAATATATTCATATAACTATCAAATTAAATATGCATAATCCATCCCTCTCCCTTCTCTTCTGTAAACAGTAAAGTATTAAAATCTCAACCACATACTCAAATTGATAAAATCTCCCCCCCACATGCACTTTAAAATTCGTTATTTCTGAGAAACAAATTAACCAGACCATATTTTAATCATTCATCGAGCAAAGAAAATTTCCCTAATAAATTATATTAATCAAGCCATATTATAATTATTCATATTAACCATAGGAAATAATAATAATAAATTAGCCTTACTAATTAAAACTTGCAAGAATTATAACTATAACAACATCGATAAAATTACAATCAACCTTATAAAAATATAAATATACAGTAGAATCCATTACATGCATCTAAAATCCTATCCCTTCGAGGACTCAATAACGTAATAGCTAGAGCGTCCGTCTCCCACACCGGATGTCCTGAGTTCGAATCACCCCGAAGCTATTATTTTTTCTCCTGTCGATACAAGAGCTTCTAAACTCTTCAATAGGTGGCACCACCAGCCCACTGATTGCGCTTTTCAAACAAGCACTTTTGACGAAATTGTTATCCTCAAACAAGTGAAGAAAGTAATTTTCTCAATTTGACGAAATATTCGCTCGGAGCATATCCCAGGAAATGGTTTCGTCAAAAACGAAGAAAATTTCGTGAAATCTGAGAATCCATTTCTGAGAGTGATACAAAACTACGGGCTAAAGACTTGATTTTAACTATACCAAAATAACCAAAGTGTAATTCTTTTAAGATTTGGTTTCTATGAATTTCAGGCATAACTGCCCTACATCCTTTTAAAATACAACTATATTGAAGAGGGAATTCTTCTTGTTTTCCACCAAAAAGTAAATTTTTAGGAGTTTCAGAACTAGAAATGAGGTGATGAAAAATTTGACGTAAAAGGGGATCAGATTTTGTAGCTGAAGCAATAGATTTTGAAGTTAATGGTAAGATAGAGAGTCGATTAATTTGAAGAATCTCAGATTCATCAATTGCATCATTTAAATTTAATTGTTGAGGTAAATCTTCACTACACTGTAAAAAAAAAAAAAATCTTAAAACAACAGAAAAAAATCTTCGAATTCCGACAGTAAAAATTACGTAGCAGACTTCTTATGTCATTCCATCCTCATATCGCTTATTTTCATGTCAAACAACAACAAATTCTGTTTTCTTTGCCATCAGTTTTTACTGCGACAGTATAAGCTGTTAAATGACAGGAGAAACGCTTTGAAATGGAGGTCACCCCCTATGACGCCTAGAAGGTCATTTAGAATGACCAATAAGCATTCGTTATCCTACACCCCACGCTAACTAACTGCTTCTCTCCTAACTTGAATTTGAATCTTTGTTGTGTCTCTTGTGTACTGCGTTTAAAATCGCAGGACGTTCAATAAAATACGTTCTTCTAATTGAAAAAGAATAATATATAAAGAATTTTTAACAGAAAATTAAGAATCAATTTCACTATTGGAACCCGCGACACACACCTTTCACATCAGAACTGCTAAAAATGGAGTAGTTTTCTTCAATAATTAGTATTTACTGATCGAATACTAGAAAACAAACATAGCAAAGTATGTTTTCATCTTTCTTTTAAATATGTAACAATGTTTTTCCGATACATAACAATATGTATGAAAAATATTTCCTATTTGCTAAAAGTCTTAATTAAGCATTACTGTTTATTATTATTATTTTTTTTATATAATGTATGATTTACTTAAATTATTAGTATTATTTTATACTTCATTATTTAAGTACATTAGTAACTTAGTTGATCTAATTCTGTTAATAACTGGAGATATATATATATTTTTTTTATCAGTTGTTTATTTTAATTTAAATTAATAATCTTAAGTTTATGATTAGTTTATAAATCTTGAATTTTTACATAGCTGTAGAATGATTACTTATTATATTTAACTTTTTTATGACTAAGAGTTTAATTTTACTTCTAGTTTAGTACTGTATTAGTGCACTACTGTATTAGTTCTAGAGATTTTGATTGAGATTTTAAATTAATTTTGTCATCAATTGACATACGTGATTAGTTTTGGAGTGATAGTTTTAATAATAAGCACGGAGTAGCTGTGCATTAATTATTATAGTTATAGATAACTGATATTTTCGTTTAACATTAACCAGAATAATATTTATTAGATCTGACGCTGTTCGTATATTTTTATTGTTTCAATTTATCACATTTCCTACTATTTACTATGTTGTTTAAAATGGAGTGATTGATATTTTGTTTAATCGTTCTATATGTTAATTCTGAAGAAATGTTTTTTATTTTTTTTTTGTACAATCTTAGAATAAATGTGGTGATTAAGTTAAAATTTGTAAATTGTATTCACTCCATTTAATGAAATAAATTTTGAGCTACAACTGTGAGAATTATTTTGAAAATAATTACTATTTAAGCATTAACCATTCATTTTATAGAATCAGCAAGTTCAATTTTGTTTAACATTTTAATTTAAATTATATTGTAATATTTTTTCTTATTTAGTTGATTATCATTTACTATATTCGGAAAAACATTGTAAATTGTTAAGAAGGATGAAAACTCATTTTATCACTTAAGCTGAAATGAAATATTTTTTTCCATTTTTTTTTTTTTTATGGTGATGTTTATATAGATTTTAATGGCTGTTCATTTTCCTTTCTCATCTTTGCTCATAGCTGTCAACTTTTACACATTTATATATACAAAGCTTTCTATTCGAAAAAAACTATAAAAATTGGCAGGAGTACATTTACATAATTAACCAACATCACTGATTTAACCTAATTAGTTTTCAGAAATATTGCATGAATAAATATTAAAGTTCTTTTAATTGCAAATCACAGTCAATACATATATTTATTTTATTAATAAATAATTTTATGGGGGAGGGGGGAGTTACCATATATCGTATATATATATTTTTTATTATTCTGGGGGGTGGGAGTTTAAGATATCTTCTTTCACTTATTCCAGTCTTTAACGTATTTAATTCACAAATCTATATAAATTCAACTGTTTAAATATTTTATTGCGAATAAGCTATTTAAATTAATTTTGTAAAAGTTTGGAGGAGAAATTCCTATAAATATTTATTATTATTAATATAAACAATTCGATCGGTAAATAGAAATTTCCCGTGTACATAACCTATAATACGCGATTCTTCTGTTAAATAGAACCTTCCCCCCCCCCCCCTCCCTTGCCAACAGGAATCGACCTACAGATTTTGACTGTTGGGTAAAGCGTCAATTGTCAACACGAAGTGCCTGTATGACTACGTATTTCTGTCGTGTGATAACGCATTCTTTCGTTAACAGATATTTTCTTAAAACAGATTTTTTCTGGCAACTTTTTGCTGCCAGAAATTTTCTGTTGTTTTACAAAAATATTTTTAACAGTGTATGTAAAGGAAGTCGTGAAAGATCATCAACATTTCCGTGATCAGTAGTTTTTTTTTTTTTTTTTTTTATATAACGGATATCATATTGAAACGTTTGTAAATAAATTGCGATAACACAGGAATACTTTTAGAAGGAGAAAAAATAGACACTAAAGGTTTACTCTCCAGTAAATAAGGTAAACCTGTTGCCATACAAATATTAAAAAAATTTCTTCACACCAAATATAATAGCTAATGCTTCTTTATCAACTTGACTGTACCGTTTTTCTGCATTATTCAAAGTTCTGGACACAAACCCAATAGGCTTTTCAGTATTATCTGGCATTATAGGCGAAAAAACTGCAGAGATACCATAAGGAGAAGCATCAGTAGCTAAAACTAAAGGTAACTTAGGATTAAAGTGAGTAAGAACACTGTCAGAAGTCATTTCTGTTTTTATACTTTTAAATGCTTGTTCACAGTTATAAGACCAATTAAATTTAACATTCTTCTTAAGCAAATTATTTAAAGGATTTGCAATAGTAGATATGTTTGGTACAAACTTAGCACAATATGTAAATAAGCCTAGAAAAGCTTTAACCTGAGATACATTTACTGGTCTTGGAGCATTTAAAATTGCTTCAATTTTATCTTGTGTTTTATGAATACCATGTTTAGCAACTTTATAACCACGATAAGTAATTTAATCTGCCATAAAGAATGATTTTTCTTTATTTATTCTAATGTTATAATCCCTTAATCTTTCTAATACTTGCTTTAATCTTTGTAAATGAATTTGATCTATCTCACCTGTAACCCCTATACATCTATAAAAATTGTAACTCCCTCAATTCCTCTTAAAATGTGCTAAATTTTTCTTTGCCATATAGCAGAAGAACTAGCAAGACCCATGGGTAACTTAAGGAATTGGAATAATCCTTTTGGTGTATTAATTGTCAATAATTCTTGTGATTTTTCATCTACAGGTAACTGAAGATAAGCTTGATTTAAATCAATTTTTGTAAAATGTACACCACCACCTAATGTAGCTAAAATATCTTCTATTTTAGCTAAAGGATACTTTTCAACTTTCAGAAATTTATTTAATGTTACTTTTAAATCACCACATAAACGAATTTTCCCCATTAGGCTTAACCACTGGAACTATAAGAGTTGCCCACCTGCTGTTTGTAATTGGTTTAGTAATACCTGCGTCTTGTAAAGTTTGTAATTCTTCACTGACTGCTGCACGTAGTGAATAAGTAACAGTCCTAGCTTTGCAAAATATGGGTGTATCATCTTTTTCAAAAATGAAGTTCTGCCTGTAAACTTTTAATCTCCCCAGCCTTATCAGTAAATAAATCAGGAAATTCTTGTAATAAACCTTGTAATTTATCAGACTAATTTACAACTTCATTCACATATACTGATTTTAAATTATGTGGGAAAATATCAAATTCAGATACTCAATCTTTACCAAATAATAATGGAAAATTATCTTGTTTTATCAAATACAACTTTACCTTTCTAGTTTTATTTTCATAAGTAACATTTACTTCAACATAATCTACAGGTTTGAAAATTTCACCAGTTGCAGTTTTTAACTGAATATCTGGAGGAAAAATTTTATAATCAGGAAAAATTCTGCGAAATCTTTTTAACCCATTAATGCCGACTTCAAAATACTCGATCAATTTTGAAAATTTTGTTCATATTTGTTCATTTTGTGTCTATTAAGTACATCGTACATCAATTTTATTTTTCCCGTTGTATTTACTAACTTTTTTTTAATGGTAGATTTTTGTACCAACCGGCGTTTGCATAGTACGAAATCACTTTTTTAATGCAAATTTTGAATTTATTGTTTGATTTCAATAATAATAATAATAATTATAATAATAGATTCTAGATTTATATACTAGTAAAATATTACTTATACTTGTATAATAAGGGTTTTTAAAAATTAAAATTATATTTAAAAATTTAATTGCAATTCAATTTGCAAAGGGAAATTTTGTAAAATGTATAATTTACAAATTCTAAACCTTAGAAGAAAAGATTTAAAAATTGTAATTACCTTTAAAAAAAATAGTAAAATATTTTTATTAAACTGGATATTTATGCATAAGAAACGACATGATAATTTTTATGGCATTTAGGATGAAGGGGTTGATTACACTTTTCGCTCTTATAACCATTTCTTCTGCCATACTTTTTACATTGGGCATGTTTCTGCTCTGATTTGACTATCCAATGGTTTCATTCGTAAAATCTTTGTTCATTTTTAGCTTTATGCTTTATTGTCTAAGTCCATAATGAGAGACTATGGACTCATCTACACTCAGATATTCTGGGATGTCTAAATCTTTGCATGCTCTGTTGAAGTGCTCAAAAAGGGAGCGGACTTCATACAATCTATCATAGTCAATTTCATGTTATTTGCAAAATGTACTGATCTCAAAATCACATCAAAAGTATCTCTTCTCAACGATTGTGAAATTAAATTGTTGTGCATGTCAGTTGAAAGAGCCCAATAGACTCTTCTGTTCGGTAGTTTGTTATATCCAGACACTAATAAAATGCCAATGAAGGCAAGAATATTTTCCTTTGTGAGTCCAAACCGACATTTACACAGCACTAAAGAATTACGCATCTCGTTTCGCGACACGTATTTATTCATAGGCAACTTTTTTATGTGCCCTTGAATTATAAAAAATTGTTATAACGAGAGAATGAAAGTTGCACAAACGAAACACTTTGCGACAAAAGCCAGCACAAACGAATGCCGTAATACAATTTAGATTTCGTTGATTGGGTGGGTCCACCGAAATGGTCGTCCTATGTTCAAAAAGTGGAAAATTCGTTATATCGACGGAGTCAGAATGGCACAAACGAAACTTTTTACGGCACAAACCGACATTTACAAAGCACTAAATAATTACGTATTTCATTGCGTGACATGTATTTATTTACGATTTTCATAAGTGGTTTTCTATAAGTGCCCTTGAGTTATAAAAATTCGTTATAACGAGATAGAACTGAAGTGGCACAAAAGCAGCTTTTTGCGGCACAAACCAGCACAAACGTAGCATAAATGAATGAAGTAATAAAATTTTCATTTCGTTGATGGTGCGGGGCTGTCGTTTCACTGGCCCCACCCGATTTTGTTCGTTATAACGAGGGAACAGAAGTGGCACAACGAAAATTTTTGCGGGAGAAACCAGCACAAAAGAATGGTGTTGATTAATTTTCGAAATCCTTATGGGGTGGGGTCAGTGAAATGAAGGTTTATTTTTTTATTTTCTCGTCGACCTAAGGTTGAGACTATATAAGTGCCAGTTGGTACAATTGTCTCCATTAAAAGAAAAAGTGAATATACGAAACGAAACAAAAGTAAAACTAAATTTAAATAGCATAATTGTATAAAGTACACTATTACAATTGTGATTCCATTTTAAAACATTATTAAAAATTCAAAAAAATATGCGTAATTTACCTTTTTTTTTTTTTTGAAGGTAGAGGCATGCTGACTGATTTTGTATTCACTCAGTTTTTATACCTACTACTGCGCACATTTTCCACAAAAATGCGGGAATTCTATTTTTATACTTATTTGTGATTATTTAAGATGTCAAATGCATCATTGTTTGAGAGATAGTGCCATCTAGTGATTTTATTTTCCATCATATTTATCATATTTATGCACATCATATGATTATTTGCCATCTAGTGATCTTTATTTTAATTTTTTATTTAAGTGTGAACGCGAATCTGTTACATGCATTTTTTGTTGTTGTTGCAGTTGCATAAAAAGTTCTAGGCATCACAGTTTCCTAGAAAATTCTTAGTAACCTTATAGATTTTTTAAACATTTGGAAAAATGGTTATTGTCCTCGGTAAGGGTAGGAAATCAAAAACATATCTGAAGCGTTTTATTAGTTGAATCCTGCATTTATTCGAATTTATTCGTTTTCTGATTGGTCTATACAGCAATCTGTATTTTCCCTTTACTTTCAACAGAGATGTATACTTGCCACTATGACAAAAAAGTAATAAAAACTACAAAAAAAAAAAATTAATAACTCAGAAACAAATTGAGATTACAGCTTTCAAACAAATTGCAATTAAAAATGCATGTTTTTCTCTATACGACGATATAAAAAGTAATATTGTGGGATGTTTAAAAGTTTAAAAATGAAATTTCATTTAAAATTGTCCAGGAATATCAATGTTTAATCCACGGCGTACGTAATGTATGACCAGCTCCGTAGAAGTTAAAAAAATTACAGTAACCGAAAATTGTAAAACCGAAATTTCTTTTAAAATTTGTTCATGATGGGTCCAGGAATGTTAATGTTTAATCCATGGCGTACGTAAAGTATGATCAACTCCGTGCGATTTTTTATGTCTTAAATTTTAGTCTTTGAAAAAATCATTTTCCAAATGGTCGTTGTGATTTGTTTTAAAATTTATTATTTTTTTCTCTTATTAATAAACTGTTTATTTTGATCTTAAAGTCGAACTAATACGAGAGAGGGGTGGGGTCAAAACGCAGATATATATATATATATATATATATATATATATATATATGTATATATAAATTATGGATGTTTTCAAGTTTATTTCCTTTTTTTTCTTTCTTTAAACCTACGAGAAATATAAAAATAAATATATGCTATTTTTTTCAAAACATCTATGGATTTTCGGATTTTTTCACTGTGAAACGGACTCTCAGCGTGAAATTGTCTATACTATGACATTTACAACAAACCAGGGCCGCTTAAGGTTAGTTTTTAACACATTGCTGAAATCATATTCTTATTCAGATGTAACAGAACAGCATTTCGCATTTTCCTATAAAGGCAAACGATCTTCAAAAAGTGCCACCAAATCTGGAGCTTTGAACCACTTTTCGGGATGTAACAATGACCGAAGAGGTCACTGGGAAGCAATCGATTATAATAAGATTACATCATATTAACAGGAATATGCAAAGCATTGCTCGATTTCCTGGCACTTTAATAATGTACATAATAAGAATGCTCACATATTTCATACATTTATGTATAAAACATGATTTTGTGAATCTGTCAGAAAGATTAACACTATAAAAAAATCTGTAAAGTTACTGAGAATTTTCTAGGAAACTGGGATGCCTAGAAATTTTTATGTAACGGCAGCAACAAAAATATGTAACAGATATACTTTTGCACAATAAATTAAAAAATTTGTAAGTTTACTAAGAATTTTTTAGAAAACTGGAATGCCTACACTGTTTTTAAAAAAAAAGTAAATTTATGGTGTTTTACCGTGAATTGCTCCAGTAAAATTAAGGAAAATGCCACTTTTTTCCTGCTAAACGGTCAAATCCCGTAAATTTCATGTTTTACCCCCATGTTTAATCCGTTTATCTAAAGGCAAAGTCCGTTTATCTAGGAGCAAATCCGTTTTTTATGTGCCTTTGCCCAGAATCTCTGCTACAATAATTTTTTACAGTGTAGAACTTTTTATGTAACTGCAACCCGGTTTACAGATGAAATTTTAGTAAGATTACTGTAATTTTTGTAGATTCTTTTGTAAAGCTACTGATTTCTGTAGCTTTACAAAAATTAGTTTTGTAGATTTACATCTTTTTACCCGGCTGCCAAAAGGGGTTATGTGTTTCACGCGTGTCTGGGTATTTGGATTTCTTTATACCTTCGAAACATCCCAACGGCTGGATGGATTTTAATGATGAGATCTCTATTGATTCGTCTTAACCGTCCGATGTTTATAAGCCAGGTTTTGTTTTTATAAATTTAAAACGGCGGCCGTCAAATACAAAATGGCGGTAGAGACGAAAAAAAAAGTTTACGCACCCTATTGAGTGGCATATCGTTGGATACGTCTTTCAAAATGAAGACTATGTTTTATTGACTATTTTACAGTCAGAAGCTCCGTTTAAATATTACACAACCTGGAAGTTGTGTAATAGGTAGGATCTCTAGCTTTACTGCGACTCTAACCTTCATAGACATCTGTTGGCCTCAACAAAAGAGTGTTTATAGAACAACTAACAATTAAACACTACTTAAAAGTCATCAATATATGTAAATAAAAAAATAGGTAAGTAATATAAAAAATAGTTTCACATTGATGAGAAATAATTAAGTACTTCGCTTTTTACGCAGTCGGGTTTTTTGTTTTTTTAAATTTATTTTGTACAGTGTACAGATAAAATTTTAGTAAGTATACAGATTTCTGTAGTTTAACATCTGTAGAATTACATCTTTTTTTTTTTTTTTTTTTTTTTTTTTTTTTCAGTGTACGTTATTGATCGCGGGAGACAAAATGTTTGAGAGGATCTTTATTAAAATTCAAATGTAAAGTCAAAAGTATAATTGGCAGAGTTTTTAACGCTCGATAGCGTATATCAAATTATAAGAATTTAAAATAATTATTTAAAATGTAGTGGTTATTTCATAGCTTTTTCAATCAAATTATAATATTCGTTAATTATCTTAAGATTCATATAACATTTGTAAATTTCCAAGTGGGTGAAAAAAGTCTGTGCCAGGATACGAATCAAGGATGTCTTGGCTGAAGCCGCTAATGCTCTACCAACTGAGCCATCCCGGACGAATCTAGAAGACTAATTCACCCAACTAACCTTTAACGATCACAGCAGCTGGTCTTATATCTGCATCAGCTCAAGGAAAAAATCGAATGTTATATATGGTACTGCAGCAAACACTTAAGGCTCCTGTCCCTGCCGGCGAAGACACTCACGAGCTAATGCTAATCCTATGGAGAGGGATTTATCTAATATCTCGTTTGCATTTCGACATTTTTAAATAATTTTTTTTACATTGGATAGCCGAGGCCCGTCTCTACATCGCACCTTTTTTACTTTTTCGACTTTGTTCGCAGATATTTTTTATAAAGCTAGTTTCACTTCCAAAACCGGTACTGAAAATGAAAGTGTCCTTCTAAAACATATCTGCAGCCAAAATCGAAAAAGTAAAAAAATGTGCGGTGTAGTGATGGACCTCGGCTATCCAATGCAAAAAAAAAAAAAATAAAATAAAATAAAAAAAAAATAAATAAATAAAAAAAAAATAAAAAATAAATAAAAATAAAAATAAAAATGTTGAAATGCAAACGAGATATTAGAAAAATCCCTCCCCATAGGATTAGCATTAGTTCGAGAGCTCCTTCACCGGCAGGGACAGGAACCTTAAGGCTGTTCTCAACTGATCTGCTCAACAAGCGCAAAACGTTTTGACATATTTACAAATTCATTTTTTAACAAAAAGATATAAAATTGGAAGGCTTGACCATGGACGCGATTTGAAATCGAACTGTGTTTCATTTTTGGATCAATAAATTACCTATTGAGTTATAAACGATTTTGATCACGTGACACGGTACTTTTCTCCCCTTACTGACTGGATTTTCTTCTTTTGACCGGAAGTTCAGTTCAAAATGCCAACTTTGACAGTATTTTCCGAAAGATCTGTTGCGTTTACAAGAAAACGGAAAAAACACTTCGATGACACAGTTTCTGAATAACAACACCTTCTAGTTATATGCGATTCCGAACAAAAATGAATTAAAACTTATGTCAGAAAGTTGACCCTTTGGATTTGAGAACACCCTTAATGCGTAAATATATTAAACTAGATGGTACCCGTCAAGATTTGACGGTAAATAACTTGAATATTTCATTAGAATAATTCTTGAATTTTTAATGAGTTGCTTTTAAATTAATTATTGAAATTTCTATGTTGCATAAGGGATTCCTATTTCTTTAAAGCGATGGAGAGTACTGTCAGCCAAACCTATTCAATGAAGTCAAAGAATTTTAACTTTATGATTTACAACCAATTATGCTTCTTTTTACCAGAAATTTAACAAAAAATGGTAGGTAGAGCATTTATTTTTATTTACTATGGTCTCATTTTTTCGAAAAAATAACAGTTTTTATTTTTATTTATTTATTATGATTTTTTTAACTACATGACCATTAAAAGCTGCCATAAATTTTATTTTTATCAATCTTACTCTGTAACAGCCCAAATTTGAAACTTGGTGCAGTTAACGATTTATAATATATAATTTTTATTAGTTGAATTTTATTTTACATTTTTATACATTTTTTAAATATTAAACCATGGATATCAAGGTAATTTTTTTTCTTTTTTTTTTCTTTCTTTCTTTTCTTTCTTTTTTTTTTTTTTTTTTAATAGCTCTTATATAAATATTTTTCTTTCTATCCGTTTTCCTGTTTTAAGGAAAAGAAAGGCAAACTTTTCATTCTGACACACATACTCATGTATTCTTGATAATAGTAAGAAAATATAACAAAAAATGTAGATCAACTCAATTTATTTAATTGATAATTACATAAAAAATATTTTTGCTTAAATATTTTAAATAAAATTATTATTATTATTATTTTAAATATTGTTCAGCGTTAAATTTTATTTAATTATAAATAATTCAAATAATAATAATAATAATAATCATAATCATATAACTTGTCATTCTAATAAAATGTCATTATTGAAATAAATTATCGCGAAAAATATTACAGAAATCACTTTGCCGGGCGTTGGGTTCGAACCTGCTATCCACTACAAAATATCAGAGCTTTAAACTGCTGCTTTAGACAGCTCAGCCACCAGGAACTCGTTTTCTATTCCTCTAACTTGAAGAGGGTTGACGCATCTGGAGATGTCCTGGAATGGGTCTACTTAAAATTTTACCTTTGCGTTTTAATATGTATGATAATTTTATAGTTTTTGAAGGTTTTAAAACACTGAAGAAGAATAGATGTTATACAACGTAGATTAAATAAGGCAGTTGTTCTACTTATAATACGGCATCAGAATGATTAGGCGTAACATGGCCGAAATAAAATGGCTGATTTTATCGAAAGATTATCAAGATCCGGATGAGTTCACTCCGGAAGTGTTATACACTTAGCGCTATTATACATATAATATAATTAATTTTTAGCACAATTAGGCTGAGTTAGTAGAGGTATTGGCGGCTTCAGCCAAGATATCCCTGGTTAGAATTCTGGTCCGGACTATTTTCTCCCAATTGGAAATTTACAGCTGTTATAATTTATTTACCAATTAATTAATTGTGTGAAAAATTAATCAAACATCATGAGATAATAAATTATGAGAAACGTATTTGGTTGGCTTCCTGAACATGGCTACCAAGTTTGAAGTTTCTTCTTACCAGTAAAATTTAATAATAAATTTTAAAAGATTTCATTGATTAAATGTCAGAAATTTCTATTATGGACATCATAGACTGGCAACAACGAGTCTTTCCCTAAAAATACCAGATTTACCAAAACTTAGATATAGAACAAAAGGAATATCACTAACAAAATTTAATAATGCAATTAAGAAAAACATAGAAGAAAGAAACTTAAATTTCAAAGGAATAACTACACCGGAAGAGTTTGAAGAAAGATATGCATTGTTCATATCAGTGATAAAAGAAAATTGTGAAACTCACTTCAAGAAAAGGAAAAGTTCGTTCAAACCATTAATCTCGTGGTGGAATGAAAATTTGATAAAACAAAGGAACTATGTTAGAGCTCTGAGAAAAGTTACGAAAACTTCGGAAGCAATACCAGAAAACTACATAAAATTCAAAGCTGAAAGAGCGAAATACAGAAAATCGATTCAAGAAGCAAAATCTGAAGCTTGGAAAAGTTTTTGTCGAAACACAAAAGAGCCTTACGGCAAGTTGAAAAAGATTGCTTTTCAAGACTTCTATAGGGAGGTGAAAAATTACCAAAAATTATATTACATTAAATAAAACAAGCAATCTATGCCTTCAGCAAAAACAAAGCTCCTGGTCCAGATGAAATAGACCACGTAATACTCAGAAATCTATTCAAGACGCAGACAGAATTAATACAAGAAATGTACAACTCATTATTAACCCTGAATTATTTTCCTGAAGATTGGAAAGTCGGTGAAGCTGTTTTCTTTCTAAAACCAGGCAAACCAGCAAATGAAGCGGCATCTTATAGACCGATAACCCTACTTTCAGTATTTGGAAAGGTCTACGAAAAATACTTCTAAAAAGAATAAATTACTATCTGCATACAACAAATAAAACTTTTACTTCCCAGCATGGCTTCCAGGAAAATAGATCAACGGAAACAGCAATAAGAGAACTTTTCTCACAAATAAATTTACTTAAGCAAGAAGATGTATATATTTCCCTCCTGTCAATAGACTTTAAGAATACATTCGACAATTTGCCATGGGATATTACAATACAACAATTAGAAGAATTACAAATAGAAGAAGCATATGTAAACACCATAAGGTCCTATTTATCGAAGAGAGACATTTATCCAAATTGGCTACTAGAAATCCTGCATTGGCTCTCTAAGGGTTGCCCGCAGGGTTCCTGTTTAGGACATTTCCTGTGGAGAGTGTTTATACAGAAGTTAATAAATATACTAAGAAGAAGAGGATTTCGAGTGATAGCGTTTACAGACGATATATTGTTGGTGGCGTATGGAAGAACAAGACAAATACTAGAAGAGATGGCCAGGAAGGCTTTGCAAATAGTGAGTGACTGGGCAGACTTAAACCAAATGAACATCTCATATGGAAAATGCAAGGCATTAAATCTCTGAAATCCTAAATATCTAAAATGAGCTCCAATTTTTAAAATAAATAATTACAGATTGAAATCTGAAAATACGCTCCCATACCTTGGTTTAATCCTAGATAAAACACTGTCATTTTTGCCTCCCCTAAGAAATAAAAGAACAGAGCTGAATTCAATAATCAAGAATCTACTAAAATTAACATAAAAAAAGAGGAATAAATAAAAAATATCTTAAAAATCTGGTATAAAACAATCTTAGAAAAAAAGATAACGTATGGAGCAGCGGTTTGGTACGACTACCTACAGAAATATCATGGGCTTCGCTTACTGTCCTCAATACAGGCCTAGTGCCTTCATCTTGTGTCGGGCGCATATAGAAAAACGGTCACCCTTTCACTTTGTGCCTTAACAGGAATCCCTCCTTCGCATTTCAGAGTAGTTCAGATTGCTACATCGGGAAAAGTACTAAGATTGGGGACACCAGTTGAGGAATTTAGACCAGAATTCTATCAAGGCAAATCCCCAAATTCATCAGTATGTCCTTACAAAAATTACCTACACAAGGCAAATGAAAACCTCCAAATAGAAATACAAATATATACAGACGGCTCCAAAATGGAAGAAGGGACGGGGTTAGCATTCTGTGCATATGAAAACTCAATATTGTGCCATACTTTTCAAACAAAATTAAGGATAGAAAACACCGTATTTCAGGCGGAAATGCTAGCGATACCTCGAGCAGTGGATTGGATGGAAAAAAGCAAGTACGGAAGTGCAATAATATACTCAGATAGCTTCTCGAGCATACAAGCCATTGAAGACAGCACAACAAAAATAGCACTGGTCCAGAACATAATTCAATTACTACAGAATACAAATAAAAAGATAATACTAAAATGGATAAAAGGACACTCTGGAATAGCCGGAAACGAGGCAGCGGATCAAAAGGCAAAAGTAGCGATTATAAATCCTAACTTACCAGAAGTATTTCTACCTTTCCCACCATCTCATCTCAAGTGACAATTAAAATTACAAATACAACAGGAATGGCAGAGAATTTGGGACTCTGATCATAGAGGAAGGTTTACATATTCACTTCTACCTGTTGTCTCAGAGGAGACATTACTATCACACAGAAACCTCTTCTTGTTTACAACAAATCACGAGCCTTTTCCAGATTATCTGGTAAAGTTCGGAAAAGCTGACTCGGGCTACTGCGCGTGTGGAAAACGAGGAACCTCGCTGCACTATCTAACGGAATGCACACTAACATCCATATATATCACCTCAGAATCTCCAGAACGATGAGTCTCTCTTCATGGTTCAAAATAATCAGAAAACAAACAGCACTATTACAAAAAATTATAAACTGCATAACACTGATTGAAAACAATCAAGGACTTTTCCAAATGCCTCCACAGGAACTATTATATGATAAAGATGATGAGCTATGGAACTAACCGAACAAACTTTTACTTTAAAACAGTTATAGAAATAGCGTTATTGTTAAAGAGAAATTATGTGTTATACGTCTGTAAAGCACTTAGCTCGTCTAATTTACTATTGTTACCTATAGGGGAGATAGGGGCACATGTGAGCAGTTCGCATAAATATAGCTTTTTCTCATAACTAGATTAATTTCTATAAACAAAAACTACTTAATATAGTAAACAGAGCTTTCTTTTACACATGGTAATTTTTTTAAAATCCCCTGTATTCTTCTTGCATTTTTTAATAGTTTTATAAATTCAAAAAATTGTTCACATGTGCCCCATCAGCGGGGTAGTTGTGAACACACGTGGGGCACATGTGAACACAAGGAAAAAATATCCTTTAACATGCTTTTTATTCTGTTATTCATTTGGCATCGTAATCAGTATAGTTATATTGCCTTTTAAATTCACCATAAAGAAATATATATATATATATATTTCTCCAGTTTCTGGGTGATATGTTTAAGCAAAAGATTATAAAATGAAAATAAGTAGATTTGGGGGGGGGGGGGAGGCTTAGATGATTCATTAAGTATTGTTGCAATAAAATAAAAAAAAATAAAGAAATAATTTTAAAAAAGAAATTAAAACTTTTAAATTTTGCTTAAGGATTTTTGTTTGGGGGAAATTTTAGGGAGAGGGCATTTACATACTATTTATTCGAAATCTGCCGAAATACGAAAGATTCGCACTCCTGTATTTGCCTTATTTACTTGTAAATTATAGATAAAGAAGGGTTTTTTAATGATTAAAAAAATCTCGACTATAACCCCCCCCCCCAACTTATTTTGCTTTTGAAAGAGGGGGGGGGGGGTGTACAATCGGGATTTTACGGTAGTTTTCAGTTTAAAAAATTTACTTTCTTAAAATATTACTGGTATCTATCTCCATTCAAAGCATCATATGCGTAACTGTTTTTGAGATGGAAGTAAGTCAGTCATCATTGCAAGGTTAGAACAAATGTAATTGAAAAATTTTCAAAGTTGTTCAAGGTAATACTTTTGTATTAACAATGCATAAAAAATATTGTTGTAAACCGTTTAGTAAAATAATATGTAACACTTATTGCATTTTAGAAAACATTAAATTTATCTAAAGTACAATTGAACGTAAACGAGCTTGTTGCTCTTTATGTATTTGCTGAAAGATGTGTTTGTGGAAGTTTCAATACAAAATCGACTTTATGTAAGGAAAACATCTTCTATTTCACGAAAATTGTAGATAATGGAACTGACATTATTTCTCATTAAGTTAACTGAAAGAAACAGAATCACAGAATGATTATTGGGGTACTTATGAACTGTTCATATCTGCTCCAACTAGTCTGCTCACAAGTGCCCCACATTGCTGCTTCTGTTAAATTGATAAATTATTAACATTTCTCAAATTTAGAAGAAAAAGAACAGTATAAAAAATGTTTATTAGTATTCATAGTATATGTTAAAACACTCAAATTCAAATAAATGAATAAATAAATAAAGTTATTCGCTTATCAACTTGGAAGAAAGATTTTACTTTTGAGATCTAAAAATAGTGTTTTGGCTGCAGAGGACAAACAAAATGTCATAGAGCTTCAAAAAATTTTTACCACTAGGGGGCTCGGCCCCCTACGAGCTACGCTCGCCAACCCCCGTCCAGACACCGCAGGCTCTAAATGCACGCTAATTTGATCGGCTTTAAAAATATTTCGAAAGATTGAATTATAATTTAAAAAACAGTGGCGATCTCCCTATAAACGAATTTCTATTCATTTCTCTTTGATTGGGGAATTTTAACGTCAAATCCGCTGCGGTACTACTTGATTATCCCGTCGACCCATTTCGCCAAATTATATAAATCGCCAAACCACTCGCCAAATTATACAAATTAACATAATTTTTATTTTAAATAACGAAATAACAAATAAATTCGCACAACATTAATAAAAATACAAATAAAACGTCGAAATAAAAATAACTTGATGACGTAGACACGTGTAACAACATTTCAAAATCAGCTAATATAAAAGGAATTAAGTAAACAGAGTCTTTGTCTCCTGGTATTTTTTAACAAAGCGAAAAGAAAGTTCTTTTAAATGAGACATTTTAAATTAATCGTTTTTAATCTGACATAATTTTTACCAAGCTATTCTTTCTCTTTTAAATAATCGCGTGAAAGTACTTTTGTTAGCAATGAAATATTATTTGCTCTTTCCTAACAAAAATAGTTGAAAAGTATCCTCTTAAAATATTAAATAAATGTCTAGCGCAATTTCTAAATTTAAACTTTTTTGCAATATTATTTTGTGTTCATTTTATGTAATAACTATAATGTGACGTAAATATGACGTAATTTCTCCTAAGACTTCTAACGCATTTAATGAATTTATTATTTTTCAATATCCTTTCTCTTTTAAAATTCACGTGTATACTTTTTATGACGTAATTTTTAATAAGTTCCTGCTTTTTATACATAATTATTTAATTCTAATTGGAAAGTTTTTTTCCTGTTCATAATAGTCACGTGTAAATAAATTTTTAATTTGAAGCAAACATTATTGCTTGCGCTTTTTATACAGTTGGCAACAGTTTAAATTAGTACAATTTTCTGAAATCTGTAAAAAATATCTCTAGAAATGCTGAAAATTTGAATTTAAAATAGAAATAAAACCTGAAAAAATGAGTCAAAATAAAAAAATTAATGCAATCTGCACTCCGGCAAATTCTAACGCATAAAATGATCTAAAAATGATTACACTGCCATGTATAGTTTTTGCTGCTATAAAACTTTTTTAGTGGAACGATTTTGTCCAACTTTAGCATTAAATATCTCTTAAAATAATTCTTCGATTTGAAAACTGCCTGCACCAGCGTGTTTATCAAACATTTCTGTATAAAACCACTGATTTTCATATTTTTGTATGCATTATTTTTCTCAATATTAACGAAGAAAGACCTCCGGTCACAAAAAATTCAAAACCGGCGGCGGCGGCGGTGACAGCGGTAGTTACTTTTTTTTAGAATAGAGAGATATGTCTACAGGTGCTATCATTTTTAGTAATTAAAAAAAAAAAAAAAAAAAAAAAAAAAAAAAAAAAAAAAAAAAAAAACTTATAATAACTATCGAAAAATTGCGATGTTCACATGTGCCCCCATCTCCCCTACTTATTTCATTATCTCAATTACTTTTTATTACCTACCATTATTTTATTACTCTATAAATGCTCTGTAATTATTATTATTTTTTTTTTTAAATAAACATTGCTGGGTGGGGCTAGTTGAGCTCAAACCAATTGGTAGGCCTCCCCACCTGGCTGAATCTGAATCTGAATCTGAATCTGAATTTTAATGGCAATAAAAATGCATAAAAGTTGGCAGCTTTGCCTGATTGTTAAGGTTGTTCTCAAATCCAACCGGCTATAGGTCTGACAAATTTTTACTTTATTTTTATTTGAAAACGTATCAAATTGGCAAGTACTCTTATTAAGTAAAAAGATAACCTATTTTTTTCCGTTTTTCGATAAAGACTGAAGACTTTTCAGAAAACCCTGTCAAAGTTGGCGTTTTGAACCGAATTTCCGGACGCGGCAGAACATGAAAGGAAAAAAGAACTGCTGGCACAGTCGCTTACAACTCAAGAAGTAATTAATTTTTCGGAGAAAAAACAAACAAACATTTGATTACAAATCACTTTAATGTCCATTCATGCAAATGAGGGGATTTTATGTTTAAAATGAGTCAGAAAGATTCGCGTTGTTGAGCGGGGAATATTATTTTGAGAATCGCCTCAAAATTATATTATGATTTTTCCGTAAAGACATATCTGCTTAAATATAATAAATTGGACTTTTAAACATGAGATTCAAGTGTTCCTCTATTAATGCACATTGTATACTGAATCGGAAAAGGAAGAAGAAAAAAAACGAAATGTATGTATCTTTATAAACAATGTGTCGTATTTTTAATATAATGAAATATTATAGCAAAAATCAGATACAGTGACAAATGATTGGACGTGGCTGTATAATTTATGAAAGATGTTCCAGATATATAAATTTTCCAAGAATGAGAATTGTGTTGTGTAAGGCTAAAGTTTGGACACATTGTTTCTTTAGATATTGATCTTGTGCAAAATACATGGAGCTCAACATATTAATAGTATAACGAAGACACAAAAAAATAAGACTGAAATAAATGGTTTTTTAGATGTCACCGTTTTATAAATGAAGTTTAATTGACTGTTGTTTCAATATGTTTCACGCCTGAATGACTGGAAATAACAGAATAAATTCAGAGAAATTTCCTGTGGGATTTCATAATCTTATTTTTGTACAACCGCGTGTTTTTTTTTTTTTGTATTTTTTAGCCCCTGGTACGGTATGCTATTTCTTTTTCCCAGCTTATTTTGTGTCCAAAAAATAACGTTACCTTACAGAAGCCAGTAATAAACAAAGCAGATATATCATTGTACAATTAAATACTCTATAGCATTTTTAAAAATTTCTAAGCATCGCACATTTTCAATTTTTATACCGTCGTATTGGGAAAAAAAGTACTTACAATGCAATTTGCTTGAAAACTGTATCTCCATTGATTTTTGAAATATTAATTTTTTTGTAGTTTTTAGCACCATTTGTTTAATTTTGGCGACTCAAGTACTCCATTTATGAGGAAAAGAAAGGGAAAATAGCAATTATATCTTTTTATTACCCTTTTCTAATAACAACCGAAAGAAAATATAATTAAATATAATTAACTATTTTGAAAAAATATAAACGAATAACTTCTGTTAAAACATGGAGCTATTATAATCTATAATTAATTTTAAGATATCTATATTATACAAACATATATGTGCAAATATCTATATTATACAAACCAATCAACAATATACAACAATATCTATATTATACAAATCTATATTATACAAACCAATCAACAATATACAACAATATCTATATTATACAAATCTATATTATACAAATCTATATTATACAAATCTATATTATACAAACATATATGGGACAAACATATATGTGCGTAACGCATACGTCATTTTCCGAATGACAACACTTTGAAATTTGAAATAAAATTTTGCTTTTGCAATTTTCTCTACTGCTATTTTTTAAACTTCTCAACATCGCACATTTTAAATTTTCACACCGTCGTATAAGGAAAAAAATGCTCTTTTAAATTCAATTCGTTTGAAAGCTGTATCTCAATTTATTTTTGAGATATTAATTTTTTTGTAGTTTTTAATACCATTTTTCTTAACGTGGCAACAAAAGTACCCCATTTCTATTAAAAGGTGAAAATGCTTCACTTTTGAAATTAATGTAATCGAAATCATTCTAATAAAACGCAATGTTTTACAAAAATTTAGAGTCTTTATAGAAGAGAGGTGACATGCAAATAGTAACGATTTGTATTGCATAAATTGATGATTCTCGCCTGGATGGATTTGCTTCGCCGAGTTAGACAAGCAAACAATAGCAAGCAATAATTCGTGGTTTAAAATATCATGTTCCTGAAGTTCTTGTCCAAAATTCTCTCGAATAATAAAATTTTAATGCAATTCTTTAGGACATTCTACTATAATTTTATCAAAATAACATAATTTGCTTAATTTAATGGTTCCTAATTTTATGTAATCTACATTCTAAAACTGGGAGGGGTGAAAAGCTCACTCTTTGAAAGAGTGACAGGCCTTTTGACTCTTTTTGGAGTGAATATTCTAAAAATACACTCCTTAAAGAGTGGAATTTTCCACTCTCTAGAAAGGAGTGCAATATCTCACTCCGTTATCGAAAGTGAAGTTGTCACTCCCGAAAGAGTGGCTTGCATATGCATTGCTTATTAGCCAATGTGAACAGCAAAGCTACAGCGCCCTCGTAAGATAAGAAAAATGATCACATTTTCGTCTGGCCCGCCATCTTAGGATTAACAGATAAGGATATCATTAAAATTATTCTTAATGGAATACATAAAATAAAGGTAAGTCTTATTTAATTTTAACCATTTATTCGTGTAGATATGTTAAGATTATGCACTAAATAGTTGTATGCTGTATAGAAAAAGATTGATCGTTAGAGTGTTCAAAAGTGATTGCTTGTTATATTTCTTCATGTAGCGGTTTGAAATATAATTCTTTTAACAATTGAATACGCACTAGATATCTGCACGGGCCGGCTCGTGCTCGGGCCGATTTTCACTCACGGAACTTTATTCTGACGGCTCGGGCCGGGCCTAGCTTATTTTTTCTCTACAAAGCCGGGATTGGTTCATTCCGAGTCTTCACGACCCAAAATTTTCAGTGCTAATTTTGACCCAGCCCGTATGAAAATCATTGTCTCACCGTGGCCTGGTCTATTCAAAAGTCAGTAAAATTAGGTCTGGCCCAAAAATGTTTGCAAAAAAATGCATACATTTTTAAATCGTCATTATTCTACCCTTAAACATTAAAATTTATTATTTTTAAAGAACACTAGTTTTCTGCGCTTATTAAAATATAGCTAAATTAAAACATAGTAAAACGTGTGAAAAGAACCTGAATATGACGGAACCCAGTTTTAAACTCACTAACGTATTGATCCATGCATAATTAATATACTAATACATAAGAAAAGAATATATAATACATTTACACTCGCTAAGAAGGGAACTTGTCTATAACGCATTTTTTTTCTATACAATTCCATCTTACTGTATAGCATTTTCCAGATTTTTAACACTTCAAAAAAATAAAAAAATCAATGTTTTGTTGAAATTCACTCGGGCCGAGATATTAACTTTTTTCCGGGCCGGGCTCGGGCAGTTTTTTACCGGGCCGAACCAAATTTTTTTCTACTGGCCGGGCCGAATTTTTTTTCTATGAGTCGGGCCGAGTCCTTGGAAATTTCGGCCCGTGCAGACCTCTAAGCTCACAATGCTTAGCAAAAAAATAATCCCAACTTCATTAGTTCGGGAAATGTGAATTTAAAAAAATGAGTGAAAACATTTTTTTATTCCCTTTCAATGCTGTGTTTGCAAATTATAAAAATTTTACCAACGACCAAAACAAAGAAGTTTTATCTCTTTCGTTTGAAAGGGTGACTGACTCATAAGAGAAGATAGATTTTCTCAATCGTAGGAGACACGTCATTCGAAAACATTAATTAGCCGTTCTATGAGATTTTTTTTTTTTTTTGGTTTAATTTTGGTTTCGGATTATATACAGTTAAGAGTATTTATTATTGTTTCGGAGTTAAATATGATATTTGATGTTCATGATATTACGAAAAGGTTGGTACAGTGAAACCTCTTTGTGCGACCAACTCTATTAGGCGACCACCTCCCTCAACGACCATTTTTTCATGGATCGAAAATTATTCCCATAGGCTCAATACTAATTTGACCTCCATTCAGAGACCATCCCAGTTGAACCCCCTCCATGAGAGACCGATTTCTTTGAAGAAAATGAAATAAATTCTGTTTTTTCCTGGTCGCTTGAAGAAGGTTTTATTAAAAAAATAATTCCGGAGAGTGCATTATTCATCAAACTTCTAAACTAAGTTTTTTTTTTGTTTTTTTTTGTTTTTTTTGTTTTGTTTGTTTTTTTAATCCCTGTAACTTTTAAGTGTTTAAACTCCTTTGTGCCTTTTTAGGCAATGAATTTAACTCTGGTTACAAATTAAGACTGACGGTTAATAAACTCCTCTGCCCTGTTGTGTCGGAAAACTCTCAAAGAAATAGATAAAGTAATAAAATCGTCATTATTTGTTCCCGTCCACAAAAAAATGCATTTATTTACTAAACTTCGAAAGGACTTGGAAATAAAAATTATAAAATATAAAACTGTAAAATTAAAGCAAAGCTCAATGCGTTCATTTTTTAAACTCTGCAGTAATTAACTTATGTACTAAACTTTTATTTTGATACTTAAATTTTTATATTTTTAAAGAGATTAATAACTACTTTTTTGTATTAAAATGTTTTTCAAACAATAAGAACTTTTATATGCAGTCATTCACTTTATTTTTATTAAAATTCATACAGATAAAAATAAATGTAATGTGTTTATTTTTATATTTATTTTTTTTTTTATTTCCTAGGTCAATCTTTTCCTATAAAACATATCAAATCTATTTTGCTCATATTCCCAAAATACAATATCTACGGGAATAAAAAATTTAAATTAAATATGACTTACTGTGTCGTTTCATTAATAAGTATTGTTTTCAACAATAATGGGCCGAAATTAGAAATCATGTTTAAGTTAAGGAATATGTTTAAAAGACATATATATACATATTCCAGAGAACTTAAAATTTAGACTACATGATCATATTAAATAAAACAAAAGCAAATCACAGCGGAAAAAAATACACATTCTTAATATTTAAATCATACTTAGAACTCATTTTTAAAAAAATATGTAAGTTTAAAAGCATTGTTTTTAAGCGAAAAAGAAAATGAAAAATATTTTAGAACAATAGGACTTTGCAAAAATAGCAATAATTTACGGAAAAAGCACGGTAAAAAGTTAGGAATTTATATTTTAAACCAAAAATTAAAATGACATCGAACATTGTTAAACATATAATATCCAGCATTCCATAATATCCATTAAAAAGTTATTTATAAAACATTAAAATAATATTTTTATAGGGTATGCAATAAAAGCAAACACAAAGGATAAAATTGGAATAAAATATATTAGTTTATTTCTGTCAGTAATCTAAATTAAATTCATATGTAACTTTAACTGATTTTTTCCTTAAAAGTTCAATTAGTGTTACAAACTATGAATTAAATAAATATTGCTGATAAAGTATTTTATTCCAATCTTTACCACGCTTGTATCTATTTTCATTGCATGCTGTAAAAGATGTGATTCTTTTAAAATGCCCATAAAAGCAAAATAAAAAAAGAATTGACTCCATAAAAAATGAACATTCACTTCTATGAAAGAGTGACTATTCACTCCTACCAGGGGTGAAAAACCGCACTCCTTTAGCAAGAGTGAATAGTCACTCCTCCGAAAGAGTGATTATCCACCCCTGTTTAGAGTGAATATTCACTTCTCAGGAGTGACTATTCACTCTTTCAGAGAGTCAAATATTTCACTTTTGCTCAGAGTGAATAGTCACTCTAAAGAGGTTGGGCATATTTTGACTCTGCGATAGAGTGACTATTCACTCCTCTGGAGTGAATAGTCACTCTTTTTTATTTAGAGTGTATATATTTAAAACACAAGTGTGTTTTTAGTCATCGGTCCTGATCTTTCTGCTGAACCAATTTTACTAATATATATATATATATTAAACTGAAAGCTCTTCATTTGTAGATGTGCCTGCACTGTTTGTTATTTAAATATCTCCACTTTTATATTTTAATTTTAAAACTATTTTATGAAATTTCTTCAAAATTGTGGTTATAAGATACCTTTAATTATTGCAGAGAAGAGAGAAATAATGAGGTATTTTTATCTTTATTCATGCTATTTTCTGATAAAAATTCAAAATTGTCGATAAAAATTGTTGTATAGGGTTTAGTGTCTCAAATCCCATTAGGAGCAGAATATTATATTTTAGGGACATAATAACGGAAAATGTCATACTGCTTTTGAAAACACGCATTTTTCCTCATAAATTTTCTATATTGTTTTTCCTTCTGCATGTGTACTGATACTAAGTTTCAGACACGAGGCGAGATGTTTATTTAAGTGAAAATAAAGTCATAATTAAAAGAAAACGATCAATTTCTTACATAAAACTAAACATTTTAATACAAATGCGTCTAAAAAATAAATTACGGCAATTTTTACCCTCAGGAATTCAGATTAGAATCTCAAGTAAAGGGTGCGTCGGTTCACATAAAATATGTTGCTGACAATCGTGACTTAGAGTTTTGAGTTAAAATGATTTTTAAATGATCAAACAAAATACAAATCTTTAAAAAATGATGAATATGGATATGAGAAGTGCGTATGCAAATTTTGAGAAGATGAAAATTGCTGTTTTTCATTCCGGAATACCAAGCATAAGAGCCTCAATTGATAACCACATCCTAATAACTGATCTTTATTATATTTTACTGATTAAGTATCTATATTATAAAGAACAAACGTATCTGTGCGTAACGCTGACGTCACTTTGCAAATGGCAACACTTCTCGATCAAATTTCGGTCTTGAAATTTTCACTACTGCAATTTTTTAATCTTCTGACCATCGTACATTTTCAATTTTCGTCGCATAGGGAAAAAATTTACTTTCAAATGCAATTTCTTTGAAAACTGTATCTTAATTGACTGATGTATTATATTTTCTATAATAATTTTAGGCATGATTTTTTTTTAAGTTTATCTTATCACGTGCCGGTTTCAATACATAATAATAATAAACATTTTGCACATAAAGCAACAAACATTTTTCAGCCTTTGTTTCTGACTATTTTTTGCATAACAAAATTAATACTTCCTTTATAAACAAATAAAAGAATAATATAAAACAAACTACCAATCTAACATATTTGTGAAAGACAAATTAACGAAATTAATACTTCTTTTATAAACAAATAAAAGAATAATAATTTAAAAACACAAATCTAACATATTTGTAATCTTACAATTTAAATTTCTAGATCACCAAATAGTATTTTTTTTAATGGAATTTGTTTGCAAAGTTTATTTCAGTTTACTGATTGTCTATGGTCTTAAAAACAATTTTAAAGCATGAAATATTTTTTAATTTATCTATATCGCGCGGAGCTCGATTACGAAAGATTAATCCGTTTGCAATTAAAACAAAATAAAGAGTTCATCATTTTCTTACGGCTAATATCCATTTAAAAAAAAAAAACCTTCCCTATGAATAAATAAATAACATAAATAAAACACAAATTTAACAGACATGTATAAGCTCTGAAATTAACAGAATATAAAAGGATGCCATAAGTAGCAAAATCTTGGTCAAATCACTCTTAGCATGCGGCTAATAAGAAAATATCGCTTTTGATAATTTTCAAAACTTTATTTGATTGTATAATTCATATTTTCCATATGAAAAATGCTTTTTTACTGTAAGTGGGCAATCTAAAAAATTTATTGCATATAAAAAAATATTAGTTTTCAATTTAAAAAAATGTTTTCACCTATATTCTTCAACCCGGGAAGCCCGGGTACGATCCCCTAGTCTATATTAATGTTACAAACAAATGAAGGCCTATGAATCATTAGATAGCAGTTTTTTTTTGTCGAGTTTGTTTAATGACGGCAACTTTTTGCTGCATTTGTGTATTATTTTGCGATAGTGACATCCTATGCATGCTTTACTGTAGATGTTTAAGAGTGGATCGTAAATGTGGAATTCTTAAGCGGATGCGAATAACGTCATTTTACATAAAATAAAAGCGTGTGCTGTAAGTCTTTAAACTGAAATATGTTTTGTGCTATTTATATATACATATTTTTTTTTTTCCTCGGGGGCGACACTAAATTCTGAAAAAGCAAAATTCCTTTTCTAATTTTTTTTTTTTTTTTTTTTACTAACGAACTTAAAATTAACGTTTTTTATGTTTTAACACTTCAGCGCCCATAAGTAAACTTATATATATTTTTCATACCCATAGGTCGTATAGTATTGTTTTCACTAAAAAAGAGTAATAAAAAAACCCAAATTTTATCAAAAAGTACATGTTATCATGCAAGTGACGCAAAATTTCAAGATCACATCACAAAAACTAAAATTGATCAATCATTAGGAATCCTACAAATATTAATTCCACAGTTAGTTAATTTTAACGTTCGGACAAAAGAAAATATATACTATACCGTATATTTCCGTGTATAAGCCGATTATACGACGTTTCAGTGAAAAATTGTTAAAAATCGAGAGCCCATATATAAGCCGATGTTAAAATAAGTTGATGAAAAATTCAGTGAATGAAAACTTTGCATTGCACTTTTTTGTGCATGCATTGCAAATTCTGAAATACAAAAATAAACACATTTTACAACACTTTTTGTCACCAAATTAACAACACATTAATGGGTTGTGAATTTGAAAACTTCATATACAAAGTATTTTTTGTGTTGTGATTGTGTTCTTAATATGTTGCAAAAGTGTTGCTATCTAAAAATTTGTTCCAAAAATAGTGTTGTTAATCGTGTTGAAATCGTGTTGTAAATAGTGTTGATGAAAATATTTTCTTACAATAGCGTTGTGCTGCACAACACTTCGTCCCCAAATTAACAACACATTGTAAACACCACACAATTTAGAATACTATAAAACAACGCATGTAAAACACTTTAAAAACACTTTCTACACGGTGCCTTAAAAATAACACACACACACTTAAAACATACTATTTATTAAACCTTTATAACACAATTTTAAAAATGAATGTTTTGAAATGTTTTGAAAACACATTTTCTCCTCTTGTAATTTTTAATCTTATATTTATCTTTATATTATTATCTATTTACTTGCGTTATAGACACGTCTTCTCATCTACGAAATTTGAATGTGTGAAAAGTGTGAAAGGAAATTCTAGAAAAGCTGGGATTGTCTGCTAAAATGTGAGTGGTACAATAGGAAGGTATAAAGCGATACATGGAAGAGTTGCTGGGAAAAAGATAATCTTCTTTGATGGCATGTCACCGGACAAGCGGTGGACCAAGACACGTGGGGTTGTCCGTGAAAATATAGGGAGAACCCTGAGGTTTAAATGAAGAAGGCGGAGTAAGAAGGCAGAGCAGAATCAGTTTAGAGTTTTGAGATAACATAGTTAGTCGTGCTTTTTGCAAGGGGGTCTTTCTTTGCGAAGCGTGTGCAGGGCCTGATTATCACAGGGATTGGCATACGAGGCATGTGCCCCGGGTCCACATTTTCAACGAGCCCTGAAATACATTTTCTCCGCTCCCTTAAGATACAAATTAATCCAAATTTCCGCTTATACTTCTCATAAAAAAATATTTTTTACCATTACAGAAAACTAAAATATCGCCGTGTTCTTCACTGACGACAATAAAATGCAATACTAGGAAGCAGGAATTCTGCTTTTTCAGACTTTAGTGTGATGAAAAAAATGAAGAAAAAAGAGAAAAAAAATATATATATATTTATATAAATGTAGATAGTGCAAAACATATTTCAGTTTTAAGACTTAAAACACACGCTTTTATTTTATATAAAATGACGTCATCCGCATCCGCTGAAGAATTCTTCATTTACGATCCAGTCTTAAACTACACACTGCAAATAGAGGCGTCTTAAATTTAGACACATATGTGACTGAAAAAGAATTTCAGACACTTAAGTGTCTCAATCTAAAAATTAAGACATTATAGATTCTTAATTAAAGACACATAAGTATCTTATTATGATCATGGTGTAAATGCACCGAGAATAGTGTCTAAAATATCTACAAACGCCTTATTTTAAGACACTTTGTTGCTTCAAACGTGTCTTAATTTAAGACGTTTTGTTTATTCCGTTTTTCCTACGTAATAACCACCAGGTGGCACTCTCAGTTGCGCATGCGTTTTAGATGTTTTTCGTTCGATCTTGGTATAGGTTGCAATTCAAACTGAAAGTTTGTTTTTATGTACGCGTATATTTTAATTCGTTTTTTGCGGAATGTGAAGTTCTGTGATTTTAAATCGTATTCACTTAGTTTATTTATTTATTGAATACATATATCTGACTTGTGTACTTGAAACCAAATGTCTCTTATAAGCTGTCGTTGATATAAAGGCGGGATAGACACAGAAAAAGACAACACTTGAAGATTACATCAGGGAACACTACAAATTGTGTGCAGCGGAGTTAGTGTTAATTTGTATTAATTTATATGGATAATATTGTGTTATTCGTCTTCATTCTATCAAAGCTGGCACAAAAAGAAACTTTTGTCCGGCGGTTTATGTTTTGAGATGAAACATTTCATTCTTTAAATATGGCTATCAGGATATATTAAGGGATTTCCTTCTAAAATGATGCAATACTTTCTCCCTCACTGTGATAGTTTTTAAAATTTCAAATCGAGGAATTTTTCTACTTCTTGCAACAGCGATTGAAGTAAGTGTCAAAATGTTCTTTATAGTACTAAAACTAGTGTCTTTTATGATATTTTTTATAGCACTACAGGGTTCGATTCAAGGACTTTCAAGCACCTTTTACCAGAATTTTTGTAAAGCAATATTTGTCTTATTTAATGAAAATAAATTCTATCTTTAGTTATAGCGACCAGTACTTTACGAAACTTCTGGTACTAAAACATCTAAAATCCTCTGAATCCTTTGATGCTTACGAACGCTGCACTAAACAAAATCTTACACGAAATACAATTAGTTTTGAATCTATTTGAGAAAAAAAAAAAAAAAAAAAAAAAAAAACAACTAAATCTAGAAGTATACATTTTCAGACTTCTGACATTGTCTTATTACAAATCATATATTCTAAATTCTCATCTTTTTACGCAAATTTGAAGTAATAATATCTCAAAAAGAAAGGCATTTTACGTTAAATTCATTCTCTTGTTTTGCTAATTCTGATCGGCTGTTCACCGACCACAAGTTAAAGAAAAAAAAAAAAAAAGTTTTAAAAGCTTTAAAATCTTCTGATGCTTTCTTTCTTTGTCTTCTCATGATAAAAGTATATTCGTTAAGTTTTAATCAGCTATTTCTTCTTATCCCAAACCGCAGAATAAAAATAAAAGTACATGAAAATGTATGATGTTGGCATAAGACTCATGTGATGTTAATCTACGCGTAATTGTAATACTGCTGGTAAAAATATACATATATATTTGATTTGAAATCAACTCTAATATTGATTCTTTGATTATTTTTAGTAAAAAAAGTAATTTGAAATTTAAAATGGGAAAAAGTAAAAAGCTATAACTAGATTTTGCTCTTAAAATTGTTGTTTTCATAACTTTATTTATATGAACTTATACGAAAAATACAAAATTGACGATTAAATGTTAAGATATATATTTAAGACAAAAGAAGTTTCAAACTATAAATAATTCCTTCTTCATGTTATTAAATATAGAATATTTTTTTATTTTTATTGATAGATAAGTAGCTTTTGTGATTATCATCTGATCTACATAAAAACTTGCCCATATGGCAATATAATTTTTTTTTAATATAATTTTAAAATGATATGAATTTCTACTTTTTGTTTTCCGGGGAGAGAGAGAGTTTGTATGAAATTTTCATAAATCTGATATTTTAAATCTTTTTCAACATTGCATTGATGAAAGTTTTGAATTTTTAGAGTAGGACAAAATTAAAAACACAAACTATATTTAACAAAATACCGAAAAATCTCTCAATTGCTGACACTTTGGGATTGCGGAATTTGGTCGATGATCGGAGGTGTCTGCTTTTTTGTGGTAAAAATGAACAAATATGTATGGGTTTTGGATAAAGAGAGGCTTTTGCTAAGTAAAGTTGTCCGAAATTAGGGAATGTCCATTAATCTCTATAACAGACACTCCCGAATACCGGACACCTCGATTCAGCGAGCATAATGCAGAGTTGGACTTATTGCAGAAAAATGATTTGAATGAAGCTGAAGCATGGGCGGCAAAATGGACAGTGTCCCTTTCCCTCTTCCTACCATTTTAGGGGTCCCAAATTAGATGTGCAATTTTTGTAAAGCTTGTATTTTAAACTTGTTTCGACCTTGTTTTGATTATAATCAATATTTTAAACTTCTAAAGTAGAATAAAGTTAAAAACTGACTAAATAAAAAAAATCTAAATGCAGCAAAACTTCTCAATAACGAGCGCTTCTGGAACGCTGAATTTGTTTGCTATTCGAAGGTGCTCGCTTTTCTGGGGTAAAAATATATGCTTATGTTGAAAATGGTAAGTGAATAAAGTTGTCTATATGAAGGTTTTGCAGTAAAATCTCCACTGGACACTCCTAATTAGAGAACACCACTATTTAAGAAACACATTTCTCATTCACAACATGTATATGTTTTATATGTGTTTACCTCAAAAAAGCAGAAACCTCCGAATTGAGGACAAATTCTCTAGGTGTTGACTATTGAGAGTTTTTATTGTATTTAGATAAATATATTTTTGCTTTTAATCTTCTTCTACTCTAGAAGTTCAAAATATTGATTATAATGAGTACTATGTCAATAAATAAATAAATTATCAGGTTTACGAAAATTGCATACCAACTTTGGGAGCCCCTAAAATGGAGGGGTTGTACCCATGGCCAAATATTTTTCCAGGATTCAACGTGGTTAAGCATGGCTACGTACAATGCTTACAAAAAATGGCTGCGATTTAGACGCATGAAGTGTCTGAAATTCAGACGCATAAAGTATCTGAAAAAATTAAGACATTTTAAAACGTCTGAAAATTGAGCCCTCCGTTTCAGACACGGAATTGAATTTCAGACATTTCAATTTAGAGTGCATCTACAGTAAAGAATAGGACGTTACTATCGCTGAATAATACACAAATCCAAAAAAGAAATGTCGTCATTCAAAAAACTTGACAAAAAAAAAAAAAAAAATAAATAAATAAATAAATAAATAAATAAATAAATAATAATAAATAAATAAAATAAAAAAAATCCGTTGTCTAATGATTTATGTCCCTTCTTTTGTTTGTAATACTAAAAAGGATACTTAAAATTAAATTTGGTTTATAATAGCTCCATGTTTTATCAGAAATCATTCATTTATATTTTTTCAAAATAGCACGTATTTTAATTGCATTTTTTAAAAGTTGTTATGGGAAAACGGCAACAAAAAGATATAATTACTATTTTCCAACTAATTTTCTTTACTTTCTACAGAAAGAGAGTACTTGAGTTGCCAAAATTAAACAAATGGCGATAAAAACTACAAAAAAAAAAAAAAAAAATAATAATAATAATAATATTTCAAAAATAAATTGAGATGCAGTTTTCCAACAAATCGCATTTAAAAGTACGTTTTTTTTCCAATACGACGGTATAAAAATTATTGAAAATGTGCGATGCTTAGAAGTTTAAAAAATTGCAGTAGAGTATTTAACAGTTCAATGATACATCTGCTTCGCTTTACGGATGGCTTATATAACGGAACGTTATTTTTTGGAGATGACATTAAAATAGCTGGGAGAAAGAAATAACATACCGGTGGCTGATAAACTTCGAAATCCAGAGTAGAACAGATGTTACATTAAACAAGTTTCATCCCGTTCCTTAGATCTACAGTTTCACTCACTCAAAATAGCATATAGTGTATAAGATTTTACTTCCCCATAATTTTTTAATTCATTTCTACATGTGTCTATAATGTATTCTTTTTTATATATAAAGCTATGGTTTAAATTTTAAACAGTCTATAAAGCTGCTAGTCATGTTTATAATGCAATTTTCTTGAGAAAGAGGAGAAGAGGGGGGGGGGGGCGGACACAATCTGTGTCCTCTGCATTCCGGTTAGAGTTGATCAGGTCCTGAACGTGTGTGCTTGCCGCGATTTAGAATAAACCTGTGCGAGTGCGGTCGTAGTATTGGATAAGCCTTTCTATGTACGGTCAAACGAGACGGGAATAGTATTTATAGAATTATAACTTAGTGCGTATATATCATAAAGTGTAATTTAATGTACGGCAGGTTTTGCTATATACCAGCCTATAAACGAAAATGTGTTTTATTGTAAATATTTACGTGTATCACAAATAAATCTTCAATTTAATATTTATTTGAAGTGTCAAGTGAACTGATTCTCGACCTTACACCGTGTCCGGTATCACACATCTATGCCGGTGGAGACAGCATACCTGTTAAAGAATAATATATATATTATATATCTTCACGTTTGATGGATTGAAAATGGTGTTACATGTATGGGACATTCTCTCTCTCTCACACACACACAATCTTTTGACTTTCATGTCCCTGAATAATAATTTTTATTTTAATACACTTTTTTGCATTTTTTTTTAAATTTCATATACTGGGGAACATCCCATTGCATGATTGCACAACAATATTAACGAGATAAACAAGTTTTGGACTATGTTGGGATCCAAACACCTGGAAAACTCCTATACCGTCCCGTGTCCCTCATGCTGATTTTTAAGCTTGGATCTGTCTGGATAAAATTGTTTCAATAAAAATAATTCGATGTAATTTTTTTCTGAAACTGGAACTATTGTTTTATATAAATATGTAGCTAAAAATTAAACTTCACACATTTTTAGGGTTGTTATTATTTTTTAAACTCTGCCCCTAGGTTTTAGATTCCTTACCATCCCTCTTCTAAAATTATACAGAAAATCATTTCAGATGCAGCCACAGAATTTTTTTTCAAGTTTTTTCTCATGCAGACGTATGCTAGAGAAATAATGTCTAAAGTTCTTTGGCAGGAAATTTACTGTAGAATTTAAATCAGCATTTAAATATCAATTTCAAGCATCGTGGCTTTATTGGTAGTCTCACCGTCCCAAGGTTTATTCCTGCACTTTTCGAGGTAAATTAAAAAAAATTAATTTAATCCAATGTTAACAACTGTTTCTAAAAATCAATGAACATTGTGGCTACAACTTAATCTTAACATGATTTTCCTAAAAATACGTGGTAATTTTCCTTACCGTTCCATCCTTACCGCCCATTTTTTTACCATTTCGTCCCTTTTTTTCCAATACCATCCTCCTTTTTTACTTTCTTCTATCTTTACAAGAAGAAAGTATTGGATTCATGAAAATTTTCGACTTTCGGTTTTCAACGGATTTACACGTTTTAGGGGTCAGAGATTCCAAAAAACATGTTTTTACAAAATGTCTGTCTGTGACTCTGTGAGTCTGTCTGTCTGTCTGTGTGTATGTGACACAAATTTTGTGGGCGCTCTATCTCAAGAACTAATGCACGGAATTTAATAAAAATTTATATTAAGTTAGTCCCTAATACAAATTGGTGCTGATTAGTTTTTGGTGTAAATCGCTCAACAGGTGGCGCTGCTATGCTGCATTTCCCGCGATTTCTGCACTAGCTCTATCTCAAGAACTAATGCACGGATTTTCATCAAACTTCAGATTTAGTTAATCCTTGATATGAATTGGTGCTGGTAACGTTTTGGTGCAAATCGCCCAACAGATGGCGCTGCTATGCTGCATTTTGCAGCATTTACACGATTTTCGTAATAGCTCTATCTCAAGAAATAATGCACGGATTTTCATCAAACTTCAGATTCTGTTAGTGCTTGACATGAGTTGACGGTTTGCACCTTGTGGTGTAAATCGCTCAACAGGTGGCGCTGCTATGCTGCATTTTTTGTGATTTCCGCGATAGCTCTATCTCAAGAACTTATGCTCGGGTTTTCAACAAACTTCAGATTCAGGTATACCTGGATATGAATTAGTGCTGTTTATGTTTTGCTGTAAATCGCTCAACAGGTGGCGCTGCTATGCAGCGTTTTTCTCGACTTCCACAATAGCTCAATGTCCAGAACTAATGCACGGATTTTCATCAAATTTCAGATTCAGTTAGTTCTTGACATCAACTGATGTTTTGTACCTTTTGGTGTAAATCGCTCAACAGGTGGCGCTGCTGTGCTGCATTTTTTGTGATTTCCACAGTAGCTTTAGCTCCAGAACTAATACACGGATTTTCATCCAACTTCAGATTCCGGTATACGAATTAGTACTGTTTGTGTTTTGGCGATTCCGGTTTACGATTCCGGTATATGAATTAGTACTGTTTGTGTTTTGGTGCAAATCGCTCAACAGGTGGCACTGCTATGCTACATTTTTCAAAATTTCTCCTACAGCTCTATTTCAATAACTAATGCACGAATTTTCATCAAATTTCAAATTCAGGTATACTTTTATATGAATAAATTGATGTAATTTATTTTACTATTTAAATGATTGAATTGACGTGATTTATATAGAAGAAAGTTTTGTGATGGCCACAACATACTAGTTATCTTACCAACCCTTCTTTAACACCCATTTAAGACAATGTTATACAAGAATTCTGTATTAAAAGTACTACATTGTTATTATTTCTTATTTGAATGTCCTGTGGGTACTATGCAAATTCATTATAAGTAAAAATTTAGAAGAAAATAAAAAGTTATAGGGGTAAAATTGTAAGGAAAATTAAACTCGCAAGTTTAACTTAAACCTCAGTAAAATAAAAAAAATTTCGCTGCTGACCATTTTTTGAATCATTATGACATCCGTCTATCAGATTAAAATGTTATTTTAACAAGTTTAACTTCGCCAGATTTTTTCCCCCAAAAGTCAAAAGATAGTGAGAATGCCCCATATCACAATCACAATGTATCTGAGAATAACTGCTTTTTTGACATTTTTATCCCCCAAAAGGAGACCAATTCAAGTCTTTGCTTGTTTGGAGAAAGTCTAGAACTTTGGAGGGTTATAGTATCATGTCAGAAAATCCCAGAGAAATGGAACTTTTACATGGGTCTTCACTATATAGTGTCGTTATTATAAATGATATACTACATACTACATATGCTGTTGCTGAGAGAATGACACAAATAGTTGGAATCCTAGTATGCGCTCACATGCTGGTAACTGTGTTGAAAGTCTATATTTATTTCTTTTTGTGGGGATAGTTCCGATATGAATAAACTAGCAGCCTCATTCATCAGTAATAAAAATGTCGATTTATGCAATAGTTTAATGTGAGAAGATGAAAATAAAAATAGAGAGTATGATCACAATTTTTATCCTTTCCTATTTAATTGCTCCTGGTAATTATTAGTTGTAAGTTACAGAATTTATATAAATGTCACATATTATTGTATTAAATTTCATTTATTATTTAAATTTAACTCTATATAGAGAATAATATAATAGAAATAATTTTTATGATAGTTTCCACAATTTCCACAAATTTATATTTTGCATTGTTTTCAGCGTTTAAATCTTGTTTGTCTTCATTTAAAAAATGTAGTTGAATCTATAAATTACTGACACCATTCTTGTCTTATTATTATTCTGTCCATCTGCTTCCTCTAAACAACATTTTCTATCATTTTTAGAAATAGAAAAATGTTGCATACTGTTTTGCATTAGACGAGGTCACAAACTGGGGTCATAATACTTTATAACTATCCGAATGCATTACATCTCACTGAATTTGGCTAGTTTTGATCGTATGAATAGACTTTTAAATCGTTATTTAATTTCTGAAAAGTATTAAAAATCAGTGTGATTGTAGTTTTGCATTTTAATTTCTATTTTTTTAAATGTATATTTTTTCATTTATTTTTAATGTATGATGATAATTTTCGAACTCAGCAATTATTTCGCTTTTTTTTTCCCTTTCTTTCTTTCAATTTTTAATGTTAAAAAAATATGGTACGATAAAAAAAATAAAGGATAATGCATTCATGATGTTAAAGGCAACTTTGTAAAACTAAAAGGCTATTACTAGTTGTGATTGAAAATACGCACACACACAAAAAAAAAAAAAAAAAAAAAAAAAAAAATATATATATATGATGTTGTAAAATTTAATATTTACTCAAACAAATGAACTTATACGTGTAACGTATAAGTTAAAGAATCAGAGGAGAATCTATTATTAATATGCTGACAAAAAGAAATCATTAACTGAAAAGAAAAATATTAATAATTACCTAAAAATATATTTACCTATATTTTTACCTACATTTTGCAATATTTAAAGGTAGACACACCAAACTAAATAGTTCATTCAAAAGATTTTTTTTTTTTCGGAAAATCTATTTATCTTCAATTTTTTTTTCTTAATTATATTTAAATATTATAGAAACAAGACACAATAGAGAACAATACTTATTTCCAAAATTTAAAAACAATATTTATTTTTATAATAAACAACTATATAACAAAAATATAATAGAATTATTGATGAGAATTTTTTTAATACACTTTTGATGCCTTACTAATTTTTAACCAGTTGTAAATTTTTTTGCTGAATTATTACCAGATTTACATCCCTTATCTCAATATGTCCAAGGAATACATTTTTTATTACTATTTTCCAAATAGTTTACACTGAATAGTTTGAAAGTCTATTATGGGATATGCTAAAAATAGCATATTAACACTAGAAAGACCGAGAATTTTACTCAAATTTTAGAAAAATATTTCACACCAGAATTTTTATTTTAAATTATTAATTTATCCATTTAACTAGCTTTTTTCTTTGTATCCTTTAAACTAGTTTTATTAAAAAAAAAAAAAAAAAAAAAAATTCTGATTCGAACCGAGATATATTCATTTGGTAGCAATCAAAATGACTGCTCGCGGGCTTTCTAGTGTTAAGAGAGAATTCCATACTAATAGAATAAAGGTAGAATGAGATTTTTAAGTACTTCAAAAGAAAGCATAAGATAAGCATTATGATAGGATTTCATGCTGCACTGAGGTAAGAGAAAAATTTTTTGAAGCCTTGAAATCGCACTGTGCTATGTTTATGTAATTATTAGTGCTTTCGATTGATTAATTTAAATACGTTATGTATTCCTCGTAGCACAATATTTTTATACGTAAATTTTGTTTACTTCCAAACTGTTTTTTGAACAAAATGTTAAAGCACAAGAAAATATATCAAAATTGTTACAGAAAATATACAAAAAACCTAAAAAAAAAAAAAAAACTGTTTATGATTTTTGATAGAATTTCTCGAAAAATTTGGGTGTTAGATTCGATTATATATTCAAGTAATTACAGAAATATGTTTGAAAATTATGCACTATGTTGATAATAAATTATGCACTATGTTGATAATTATATCACTTCAAAATTAGTATTTGTTTTAGAAACTCTTCATTCTATCTCAGAATAATGATCAGTTTTTACACTTGAATATTTCAAGATTATTCGCATGAGAAAATAAATAAATAAATAAATGCTTGAAAATGATTCTGTCTATTTTTTTTTAATCTTTAGCGCTAAAATTTTCAAATTGTACTCTAAAAAGAATACAGAATAGTTTGATTGCTAACGCGTAAGTAAAATTTTTTTGAGGATATCGCAAGTTAAGAGAAAATAGAATTCTGATAAGATGATATTCATCTAAAATTTACACTAATTCAGTTTAATTTAGTACTAATCAGTTCAAAATTTATTTAGATGTTACAATACTACTATGTTACAATTCAAATGTTTTCTACAGAGAGAAAAGAATTTAGAAAATTGCGATTTTTTTATTTTTTATTTATTTATTTATTTTTTTTGTAGTCAATAATTTATAAAATAAATAATTATTTTAATTTTGTAAAAACATACAGACTGTTTTGGTTTTTTTTTTTTTTTTTTTTTTTTTTTTGGTCAGAAAACTTCTTTCTTCATGGTAGAAGTACTGCTTCGTATTTTATTTTTATTATTATTATTACTATTATTATTATTTTATTAAATCTTCATCACAAACAAAGAAATAAAATAATGGTAAGCATAGCTATCGATTTCTATTATGCATTGTGCTAGATGTAACTCTCTGCTTTTCCTGTTAACAGAATTTTCTAGACTCCTTTGCCTCACTGTTTCTTACACACACAAACTTACACAGTTTTCTATGTTTTAAACATTATTTACACTTACCTAATGTAAGAATAACTTACTGAAGATTTTCGTTGAAATTCGAATGAACATTTTTTTCACCCCTCATCCCGTCCTATCTTTTCATGTTAGAACAGAAGTTACTCGTTAATTAAGAGAACAAATAGAAAGTTGACAACAGTTTCCATTGAAAAAATACTGACTTAGAATCCTGGCAGATGCTTTGTTTAGAGTAAAGAGTTTGTTAACGAACTACAAAGCCGAAGATTATTTCGTTGCCAAAAAAATATATGAATAAATAATGTCTTTCAGAAAACATGCGCGGGCGTCTCAATTCTCTAAACATCCCATGTTATTATTCAGGTAAATAATTACACTTTTGTCTTCTGTTACTTATAAAGACTTCATTAAAACCGAACAACATCTGTTTCTCATACGACGTCGATTACTGGAAAAAACTAGCAATTTCGTTTCGCACACTTGCACCTTGTTTATAGGCAGGCGTGAGTCAGATTTGCATATATTTATTTTATTTAAGAAGGAAGTCGAATAGTCAAGCACACGCTTTTTTTTTTTTTTTTTGCCCCTCTTTACCCATGTGTTCCTCTGGCTCATAAACTTTACCCGTGTACCAACTAACAGGATGCGGCATGCAAGTTAAATTCGGTATATGGGACAAATCTGAAATTAACACAGGTCCCGTTTCCCATGTAAATCCTCATTCGGGGTTAAACCTATCTTGGCAAACTCTGACAACGTGATGTGTTTATTCTGTTAGTATGCTCTTGCGTAAATTTGTGGGGAAATTTCGTTAATATGTTATGTAATTTGCTTTAATTGAAGTGGTTTTTAATTTTAAATGAATATCATTTATAATAAAAGCTGATTTGAGAGCAGGTGGACTTTTAACTAACTCGGAAGTTACATTTTACTGATTATGACGTGACTTGATTTTCATAGTTGCTCAAGATTGTTAAGTCTATATAAATGCTTATATTTGGCGTAGGAAGAAATATAATTAATGTCTGATCTTTAACACAAAAAATTCTCACTTATTTCCGTGTTGACAATTTCCGGTTAATGTCATACACATTCCATCTTATTTGTTTCCATTTATGACCCAGGTGGCTTAAAAACTTCTTTGGTTTTATGTTTGCAAAGTCATCAATTTATTTTTTCACAAAACTTTTGCAGTCATAGAATAGAAATAGTCGCATAAAAATTGCATCACAGAAGTATAACCAATACTTTTTTTTTTTAAGTATACTGTAGAGTTGTCGGCAAAACAACTTTCTTTTCAGGCAGCAAAATGTCTAAGGCTGATGGTAGGTATATATATATATATATATATATATATATATATATATATATATATTTCTCATGCTCGATTAGCAATATCTAACAGTGTGGACGGCAATGATCAAAGCTATAAAAAGATGTAAAGCAAAGTATATAGTTGACATATTGACTGTTGATCTATAGCGTTAATGCCTAAACATAAATCATTAGCCATTTCTTGTCTTTATTGGCTGCATATGTTGAACAAAATCATGAAATAATGTTTCACCTCAAGTTAAATCTGTTTTAAGAAAAGTAAATTTCATACTGATATTTTAATTGGCAATGTAATAAAATATGATAATTAATTACTTTTTCTAAATCGAAACTGATTTCTATTGTATAAATTAGGCAAACAATAGTAGCTAGTTTGTCAGAGTGAGGAATTAAACAGTTTTGTTTAAAGCTTCATTTCTTTTTCAGTAAAATAACTTTAAACGCTTAATGAATATTTTTCGTTTTACAAAAATTAAGGAAAAAGCATATTGAAGTATAAATTAAATCTTTATTGTGAATTAAGTAACTTGTAACTTGAATTAGTTAAATTACTTAATTCAATTTTATAGTTTCTTTGTTAAAATAAGCTAAAATACTGAAATTTTAACATTACTAAAATCTGACTTTAAAGTGTTGAACATTTTTAGACGTAAATGTTACTTTAAAATATTAATAACGATAAATATTGATTTTGAAATATTTTACATTTTTAATAATTTAAAAAATTTATTAAAGTTTGATAACGTAATATTCCTATTAATAGAAAGATTTGTATTACCAAAATAATGTTCCAGTAAACCGACTTTTATATTTGCTCGAATTTCTGAACGCCGATGATAATGCTACAAACTGAAAACTCCAGACAGATATATAGAGAAATTTCGTGATAAAAGCTCTTTTGACTATACCGTGTCATTTTTTAGTGTGCCGTGTACTTTTTTGAATCCACAAAACCATTTCTTAGGATTCTGTGTTATTTTTTTCGAATGCAAAAAGCTGTTTTTTGAGCGTGCCGTATCATTTTTTTGAGCGCACAACGCCATTTTTTACAAATCTCGTTGTGCTGTCTTTGCAAATCACGTTGCTTCCGTGGATGATATAATAATCGCCATAGAATAGATCGCCGCTCTAGAATAAAAATTAATATTACAGATATTTTGGATTAATTTTTCCCGATCATAAAATACGCGTTTAAAAGATATACACATAGTCAAAGTCAAAGCTATTGTACTGCATTTACATTGAAAAACGTAAACTTTCCGATTATCTACGAAATTCTGTTCATGCTATTTGCCCACCTTTCTAATAATACAATGAACCGCACGACAGCATCGATTCCCAATTCATCTGAGGTTTATAGTTTTTTTTTTTTTTCAACTTTATGGTACATGATGTAATACCTACTTTTTTTTTTTTTTTTTTTTTTTTTTAACGAAACGAAGAGTATGGGACCATAAGCATGAATGAAATTCACATCGATCCGTTTTTTTCCCCCCCGGAAACATAAATTTTGTTGTGGTGACTGGGTTTTGTGGCATAACTGACAGAGACGAATTTCATGTTGGTCCCCAGAAAGATCAATTTAACGAATTATCACTTTTGAAGGGTAGTTTGAGGAGAATTTTGTAGCCTACACCACCAAATGTGAAAGAAAATGGACACACAAATTTTCGAAAGAAAATGAGTTTCTTCAAGATTGATTTTCTAGAAACTTGGATTTTATAGCTGTTTGTTAGAATTTATATTATTTTATTGAATTTTTTAAGAAAAATTTAAGAAAACAATCTTATTGGTATTTAATAATGTTATTGATATATGATTATTGATATTCCTAATTCATTTCAATAATGATTATAAAGGTTATTCCAATAGATGAAAAGATTAGGGATTTTATATGGAAAAAAAATATTTATTTATGAATTTGCATGTGTAATAGAAATAAAATGATGAAGTTCTATGATGAGTTTGCACAGTGAAAACTCTAGATTATGTTTAGAGGTGTTTAGTAGTAAATGCTTTTTATGTCTGCCACGTATTTTTTTAAGCTCACAAACATACTTTTGAAAATGCTGTGTCATTTTTCGAGCGCACAATGGCGTTTTTTTAATGGAACATTGTTGTTTACAATAGCGACATTATGCTTTTTTTTTTTTTTTTTACTACCTAGAACAAATAATAATAATACAGATATTTAAGATTATTTTTTATTTAAGATAAAATACACCACTAAAATCTACGGAAGGTCAAAGTCAAGGCTATGACACTGCCTTTATAAAAGACATAAATTTTAATATTAACCATGAAATACTGTTTATACTATTTACCCACCTTCCCAATAATACAGTGACCCACACGACAGCATTCGATTCTCGATGCAGCTGAGTTTTTGTAGTTCTTTTCTTCAACGTTATTATATACCGTAATATATTCTTTTGTTAACAAAACTCGAAATAAACGAAACGGAGAGTGTGGGACCACAAGCATGAATAAAATTCACAGCGATCAGGTTTTATGCGGAAACATAAATTTTGTTCTCGTGACCGTCGTTTTGTGACATAACGACAGGGACTAATATCACGCATATCGTCAGAAAGAACCCTTTGACGGGCTGGTATTTATATAACTTTCCTCTTATTTTTGAAGAGTAATGAATGGAGAATTTTGTAAACTGCACCACCAAGTGCGAAAGGTAGTGGAAACTCAAATAAATTTGCAAAAGAAAATGAGATTTTACAAGCTTGGTTTTGTAGAAGTTTAGGATTCTATAGCCATAGGTTGGGATGTTTTTTATTTTGTTTTATTGTTTAAGGAGATGGAGTACAAAGGCAAACTTCTTGCTAGAAAGAGCAGCTGTTGCAATATATCAAAGGATTTGATTTTTAATAAAAAATTATATTTATATGCCTACTTGTTTAATTAAACATATAATAATTTAATTTTTAAATTATATGTACCATATCTATACTAATATTATAAAGAAGTATCGTTTGTATGTTTGTTTATTTGTAGGGGTAATATCTGAAACTATCGAAGCGATTTCAAAAGTAATTGTAGTAAATTGATGATGACAGTCCATGTTCCAAGATAGGCTATATTTTATGTCGATGGTATAATCCCCAAGGAGGTGCATGAGCAAAAGAGTTCTAAAAATTTTCAGAAAGAACCCTTTGACGGTTTGGCATTTACATAAGTTTCTTCTTATTTTTGAAGAGTAATGAATAGAGAATTTTGTAAACTGCACCAACAAGTGTGAAAGGAAGTGGGGACTCAAATAAATTTACAAAAGAAAATGAGATTTTCCAAGCTTTGTCTAGTAGGAGTTTATGATTTTATAGCCACTGGTTGGGATGGTTTTTTTTATTTTGTTTTATTATTTAAGGAGATGGAGAGCAAAAACAATCTTCTTGCTAGAAAGAACAGCTGTTGTAATATATCAAAGGATTTGATTTTTAATAAAAAATTATATTTATATTCATACTTATTTAATTAAACATATAATAATTTCATTTTTAAAATTATATGTACTATAGCTATACTAATATTATAAAGAAGTAACGTTTGTGTGTTTGTTTATTTGTAGGGGGTAATCTCTGAAACTATCGAAGCGATTTCAAAAGTAATTTTAGCAAATTGATGATGACAGTCCATGTTCCAACATAGGCTATATTTTATATCGATGGCATAACCCCTAAGGGGGTGCAGGAACAAAAAAGTACTAAAATTCTTTAGAAAGAACCGTTTGACGGACTGGTACTTAAGTAACTTTCTTCTTAATTTTGAAGAGTAATGAATGCAGAATTTTATAAACTGCATCGCCAAGTGTGGAAGGAAGTAATGACTCAAATAAATTTACAAAAGGAAATGAGATTTTCCAAGCTTGTTATGTAGAAGTTTAGGATTTTATAGCCATAGGTTGGGATGTTTTTTATTTCATTTTATTGCTTAAAAAAATGGAGAGCAAAGGCAATCTTCTTGCTAGAAAGAGCAGTAGTTGCAATATATCAAAACATTTATAATGAATGAATGAATGAACAGTGTGGCCTCTTAAGTGTGATTTTTTTTTGCGGCAAAGAACCGAAAATTTATTCACGTATTAAACGGGATATTTTTGCATTAGCATTATGGGCGATGTTCAAGGGACCAGAAAAAACCCGCGTATTAAGCAGGATCGCTTATTAACCGTGCGCGTCTTAAGCGGATCCGACTGCAATGTCCCCCTATTTACTGCTTTCAACATTAGATCATTTAGTTATTATTTTAAAGTTTTATTTCTCTTTTTAATAGTTACGTTTAGATACATTTTTTAGAATTGAAATGAAATATTATTATTCGCGCTGTTTTACAATTTCACATTAACATAAAAAAAATGACGTATTTTAAATATGAAATTAATCTGTATTGAAATAATGAAATTTTAAATGAAAAAATTAAAAAGAAAATCAAAAAATTAGTCAAATTAAAAAAAAAATAATTGCGCACTATATGCCAAAAGCTTGTGAAGTACGTTCCTACAAAAGATGATTTAATTCCTATGCATAGTTTTCGCTCCTACAAAAAAATTAACGGGACTATTTTGACTGACTTCAACAATAAATAGGTTTCTTTTTATTAATATTCGTTTTAAAACTGCCTGCTTCATCGTGTTTATCGAACATACCGAAATAATGCAAAGATTAAAAAAGTGATGAACCTTCATATTATATTCAGCAGAATGTTATTGTTTGGATTTATATATTTATCAATATAAGCAGAAGTTATACTTTGAATTTATTTAGATTTATTTATTTATTTTGTACGAAATGGGCAAATTAACACATTATTAATTTTGGTCACAAGTGTCCCAATTTCCTGGATAAATGCTATTTAGTAACTTATTTTAATCCTACTTTTATAAAATCTTGTTGAGAAAACGAATCCTTCTTAAATATTTATAAATTAGTTGCTTTTTTTTTAATTTTGTAGTTTACTGAAAATATATTTTGTCTCGTTGTGATGCAATGCATTTATTATAATAAAATAATTTTCATGAAATTCAAGGTTTTACCGCATTCAGATTTCTGTATTTAAATTAAGTGTTCCGCGATTATTCAAATTTCCACAAATTATTTTAAAGATCGTTTCTCAAGAATTATTTTAAATATTAACGAAGAGAGCATAAATGTAAAGTTTGTTTTACATTATAGAATGCACATTTTTAAACTAGAAAGGAAAATCATGCGTCAAACATAGATTATGAAATACTTTCCAACACATTCAGAATACTGTAATAAAATTTCGCCTTTTAATAGTGTGAAAGTTGATGTCTAAGTAAACGATTTTCAAAACGCAAAACGCATTTAAAATCCAATTTCAGCAATTATCAGCTACGGCCGGTAAAATATCCAAATTATTTTTTGCAGCCTTGTCATTGACATTAACATAGATTGCTTTGAGGTCTATAGTAACTACGTCTTTCGCCTTGAATGATCCTTATTAAACACAGAAACAACAGCAAGCCACAAACAGTTTTATTTCTTTTTCCATTGCACATTCATATAACTGCAAATTGATATTTCACAATTACATCCATGTCTTACCCGCGGATTCGAATCCATGCCACCGGTGTGGCAGCAGTTGTTACTACTGATTACGCCATTGGGCGACTTATAGCCTTGTATATGGATCCACAGATTTGTGTATAAACATATTAATATGCAAAAATGTAATTCAGTTGCAAAAAGAAAATCACATTTGAAAATATTTCTGCAGCCATTTCCGTCAATAATCGCAAATGTATTCGAGTTATTTTGTACAGCCTTGTATATGATCTATAGAATTTATACGCAGTAAGTAATATGACAAAAAAAAAAAAAAAAAAACCTAATTAAATTTAAAAACGCTTCCCACAAATGTGTGTCAATTTCAATATATTTGAAATAATTTAACAGCATTAAAATATACTGCAATAATTTTTTTTCCATAGATATAATGTAATGGAATTCTTTTCAGTAACTCTGTAAATGAACTATAAGTGTTATTCTATGCCATTTAACATTCTAAGTCGAAAGTAAAAGCTAATTTTATTATTATAATATATATATTTTTAATTTCTTAGCTCCAACATTTATTTTATTGAATTTTTAATGTGTTTCCATGTATATATTGTATAGGAATTTAAAAAGGTTCCTGTAAAATAACTTTTGCGTTAAAAACTATGCCGAAATTTGGATGTTTTATAAAGTTGCTTTTCTGTCAATCTTCAATTATTTTAAATCTTTAAAACACCCTCTCTCTCTATTTTCTCTCCCTCCCTCCCTCCCCCCCCCCTCTCTCTTTCTCTTTTATTTTCGCGTGTGCGTGAAGGAGTATTCTTAAAATGCTAGATAACGAAAACATTTTACGCTCTTTTTTTTTTTATTCTCTATTGAATAAGGTTTCTTCTTTTCACGAATTTTGTATGAATATACCCATTTTTGTGTGAAACACGTGACCTCAATAATACTGCAAGCCACACCAGTAGACCACCACCTTATCAGATTGCCCGTATCACACCTTCAATGATTTGCGTCCACATAACACCTAGAGTGCAAGAAATCCCACTTTTTCACTCTCAGATTAACTCGGAATCTATTGTTGCATCGACACCACGGGATTCAGAGACGGACAGACAGGATTGGCGTCACCAGCAGGAGGCGAGGATTAGGTTATGACTCCCGAAGAACACACAAGACGTTGCCATTCCACTCTTGAAAAATTGTCAATCCATCATCGTATAAAAATTTTATTTTATTTTACTGCATTGTTTAGGTTCTTATGAGGTCAAGATGGTTGTAACAGCAAGAATAAGACGGAGTTAACAATGTTTGATGCATATGCTGCATAAAATAAAGATATTACTGCTCCTACAAATGTATTGGGTAGTTTGTTTCTGACACGAACTAGACAGTTTATGAACGATGAGGTATTGTAGGTTTCCTCTTGGTTAAGTCTACACATTTTAGGTGAGGTTAAAAGCTGGAATAAAGAAATAATTATTTTTTACTAAAATGTCATAAAAAAGTTCTCTTTTCTTTCATTTTCTTTTTCTGTAAAAACATTTTTAATGATTAACTTTTGTGGGCGCAACATAAATCATGTTTGCAGCTCAACATCTTTTGCAGTTTTTAACAAGTCAATCAAAATTATTTTTTCAGTAGATCTCAATCTAATATACCGTGAAAACACAGAGATACGATTGCATATAAATATATGGTTGGTAAATATATTAAAATTTTTGCTCTCATAAAATATGCAGTAACTTTATCTTTTTAATATATTTGCGAAATCTAAATTAACTTTCTTTTCTGACTCCTCATTAATCTCTAAAAGGTGTTTTTAGATAATTAGGGAAAGTAAGGTAATTAGGATTAAGGGGTAATTGTGATCAGGGCACTTCGGAGGGCATTGTTACGGATTTAAAAAAAAAAAAAAAAAATTGACCATGCTAAAATTATGAAGTCTGACTAATATTCTACATGTGTATTTTTTTTTTTTTTTTTTTTTTTTTTTTTTGAGTGAAAATGCATGGTCCTGTAGAAGTAAACGCTGTTTACCCAGAACATACAGAAAAACTTTCTCCGTCAAAGTGAGAATGTTTTAGTAAAAGGTCCTGTGTAAAAAATTACAGGAATATTGAAATATAGCTACGGATTTAAATTTAGAAAAAGGTTGTTTTTAAGAGGAAATGGTTACATTTTGCAACAGGCGAAGTATAATGTAAGTTATCTGCATGATCCTAATTACCCCAGAAGTAGCATTTTGGGGGAAAACTGGATCATAGAGTTTTGGGGTTAAGGGTAAATGGGATCGCATATTTTATTTTCTATTTAAATCAAATTGTGGTTTGGAATGCATTTTTTAATCTTTCAGTTTTCAGATCCTGTGATATACCACTTGTTTGATTTACTTTACTGTACATTTTGCGTTAGCAAAACATTTATTTTACAATTTTATTTTGCATTTTATCCAAATTTTAGCCTTGACTGCACATTTTAGGCCTAATTAGGCCTCTATATTTTTAATGTAAATGAAATTTTTCCCTACACAACATAAGCTTTGACTGAGCATTTTTCCCCGTTGCTTGCATGTCATGTTATTTTCGAAAAAAAAAAAAAATTTGATTTTTTTTTTTTTTCTTTACTTTAAAAATTAGTTTTTTAGTAATACAACAAGGATATTAATTTCCAACTGAAAATTTTACATTTTATTTTTGTAAAATACGTAAATGTTGAAAATCCATTAATTTTTTTTTTCTCCTAGCGTACTTATCTAACCAATACTGTATCTCCGAGAATAGTTGTAGTTGTAAAACTAAAAATATCTTGCTGTAAAGCCCACACCAAGATCTTTTAATACCATTTTCCCATGACTGTGTGTCTTGTAACGCATGAGAGAAAATACCACTGATCCCAGTTTTCCCATGAAATGGGTGTAATTGGGATCTAAGAGGCATTTTTTGAAAAAAAAAAACCACTTGTATCAGGTAAAATGGTACACTGGAAATGATTCTTTACACATTTCAAGAGACAACTACTCACTGAGTAAAATCATACATAACATTAGTACGTAGTCCACTTCATTCTCTGGAAATTAATTATCAAAGTTCAAATTGTCAAAAAGTGATTCCAATTACCCCTACCTCCCCTATGGTATTTCATTTAAGGTTTCTAGGCCTTGAATAAATAAATATATAATATAAAAGTAAATAATTAAATAAATTATCTCATTAAAAATTTCTGCATAAAACTACATTTTAACATTTTCAGTTTTCTTTAAGCATCTTGCAAAGAGGTTCGGTTCATGCAATTTTTCTCGCAAAAAACCTTATTTTAATAATTTGTTTTTATTTATTTCTTGACCTAAGCTAAAATAGGAGACATCTTAATGTGCATGCTTGAATTTTTCCCTCGAGTTCCAGTGAGCTAGTCATTGCCTGATTTCTGTCAAGATGAATGAACGAGTTGAGAAAAGGTACTGCATCAAATTTTGTCAATGCTTTGGTGATTCTTAAAACTAAACAATTCGTAGGATTCGTCAATGTTCCAGCTCAATCATTGTACCCGATTCAGATTTTCTTGACGAAACATGGAAATCCAGTCGTTCGCCTACCCCTCTACTCTCCAGACATGGCTCCTTGCAACATCTGGTTGTTTCCGAAATTGAAGGCGCCAATGAAAGTATCCTGTTTTGAGAGAAGATATGAGGTATACAGAACGTGACTTCGAATTTGAACACCATTCCAAAAGATGCCTTCCCCTTCCAGAAGTGCTTTCGGCAGTGGAAAGAACAGTGGGCTAAGTGTGTGGAGGCGCAAGGAGCTTTCTTTGAAGTGGATTAGGGTCCCATTCCCGTCAGGTAACTTATATATTTTTTCAGCTAAAGGTCAGATACTTTTCAGACAAGCCACGTATGCTTCATTTTATTTGAAGCATTAAAATCCTACTCACAGTTCATCAGCTTTTAAAACTTAAAATAAATTAAGCATAGATTTTAGAAATGTTTTGTCAGCTAAAAAAGAGAGAGTGTAAGAACACAGTAAAAATAAGTTTAAAATATTATTTCCCTGATGAGATATTTTTAAAATACGAATGAACATAGTTTTAATATTAATGAGGAGATTTGAGATCTCAATGACCAACAACTTAAAAGAAAGTCTTAGGTAAAATAAAGGTTAAAACTAGAGAACAGGAATTCTGCTTTTTCAGAATTTAGTGTTACCCCCGACATTTTCATTACTTCATTTTCTTCTGATGGACTGGTGGCTTCTATTATTATGAAACAGCCGTTATAAATGAAGCGTTTAGGTGAAGATGAAAGAGCAGTCGTAAAAAGTTAGAACTCTGATTTTCTGGTCAGAATGGGAAAAAAAAATGGTCAAAAAAAATTTTTTTTTTCCATTCTGACCAGAAAATCAGAGTTCTAACTTTTTTACGACTGCTCTTTCATCTTCACCTAACGCTTCATTTCAAATGGCTGTTTCATAATACTAGAAGACACCAGTCCATCAGAAGAAAATAACTCGGTTAAGCGGGACTTGGACAATCGGGACTCTACTGTAGTGCAAAACGTATTTCAATTTTAAGACTTAAAGCACACGCTTTTATTTTACGTAAAATGACGTCATTTGCATTAATATAGATACTTAAAATTAAATATAGTTTATAATAGCTCCATGTTTTATCATAAATCATTCATCTATATTTTTTTCAAAATAGCACGTATTTTCATTACATTTTTTCAGTTTTTATGGGGAAATGGCAACAAGAAGATATAATTGCTATTTTTGAACTATTTGTTCTTTACTTTCTACAGAAATGGAGTACTTGAGTTGTCAAAATGAAACAAATGTTGCTAAAAAATAATAATAATAATAATAATAATAATAATATTTCAAAAATAAATGGAGATGCAATTTTCCAACAAATTGCATTAAAAAGTACTATTTTTTCCCAATACGACGGTATAAACATTGAAAATGTGCGATGCTTAGAAGTTTAAAAAAAAGCTGTAGAGTATTTAATTGCACAATGAAACATCGGCTTTTGTTTTACTTACGGTTGGCTTAAACAAGGTAACGTTATTTATTGGAGACGACACAAAATAAGCTGGGAGAAAGAAATAGCATCCCGGGGGCTAATAAATTAAGAATAGATTTTAAAAATGTTTTGTCAGCTAAAAGAGAGAGAGAGATCCTTTAATGTAAGTACACAGTAAAAAGAAGTTAAAAATATTATTTCCCTGATGAAATATTTTTTAAATACAAATGAATATAGGGTTAATATTAATTTATTAATGAGGAGATTTGAGATCTCAATGACCAACAACTTAAAAGAAAGTCTTGGGTGAAATAAATGTTAAAACAACATAATATTACCAATGCAGCTATCGTGGCATAAGGGAAAAGTAAAATAAATCTTTCAAGAAGCATTTTTCATAATGAAACAATTTTTCCATGGGTGAATTCGCAACAAAAGGAAATTCTTCAATATCAGCCTTCTCGCGAAACTTTCCTCTTAAGACTTCCGAGACTTCCAAATGAAAAATCTGCTCAAATGGATATTTCATTCCCATGATGTATTTCGCCAGTTAAAGTTCGATTCTGAGTTATGGTTTCATTTGCATGAATCGATTTGTTTTTCTTGAAAATCAGTGGGAGCGTTTCAGACGTCAAAACAATGTGTGGGGCACTGATTGGCATACAAATATGCCGTTCAGGTTGGACAGCTTGACAGATCTGAAAAATAACAAGTATGCGTCCTCTTTCAGTGACTGGAATTTGCAGATGAAGGGTAACAAATTGTCCTCAGCTCAGAATTTGTAAATAAATTGTAATTTGTTTGTAAGTTTGAGACTCTTGAGAATATGCACGAAGCAGCTGAATTGAGAAGCTATTGGGTACACTGCATTGTGATAAATCGATAGGTGGTATGCATTGATTTCTTGGGTTAGCTGGTTTCAGATAATTTATAACAAGGAGATTCACCAATCAAAAACAAATGTAAAATTTTTAACTTATTCTTAATGTAGTGGTTTGAGAAAATTTTCAGATACTGTTCTGACTTTCCACATATTTATAAATGTTTCATATTTTATTTTTGCATTCTGACTATTAATCCACTGCGCACACTTTGACTCCAAAACAACTAAAGTAAAACAATATTAAAGAACTGGGCAGGAATTAGAGCTTAACAATTTTAAAGATTTTCAACTTTAACCCTCAGCCTACCAGACGGGCACAATGGACCTGACAGGTAGATTCAAAATGATTTTTCTCATGAAAAACAAACAAACAAACAAACGAAAAAAAAAAAAAAAAAAAAGAGGACTGAAAATTTCGTAAATAAGTGACTTTTTCTGAAATATTCTACTTTTTTTTCTAATATAGACACATATTTACAGAATTTTCTTCTTTTTTTTTTTAATCAGCAAATAATTTTGAATACACCTGTCTGGTAGACGGAGGGTTAATGCTCGGGGGTGGAGGAAGGGAGGCAATGGAAGAAAACGAAAATTTCGGGTGGATGGACGAAAATATGCCAAACCGCAGAAGTCTGTCGCCTCTTACCAATATCATCCTGCAGAATTGAAAAATACTGCAGATCCTTTTCCTGTTGCATGGATGTTGTCTCTCCTTCCCCCAAAAATATAAATTATCTCCCAAATTAAAAAAAAAAAAAAAAAAAAAAAATCTGCAAGAACTATTTCCCATTCTGTGACATTGTCGCCGTGTCGCCGCGATTCTGCCACGGCACTCTTTATCTTATTAGTTGAAAGTTTTTCTGTGAAATATTTTACTTTATCACTCAACAAAAAATCAAGTGTATTCAATTTAAATTATATTACAATACATAGATTTTTTCTTTTAACCCTTTTCAACATAGTTCAAAACTGTGTACTGTATATCAGTTCGGTTTGCCTGGCCATATATGTCCGTCTATCTGTCTGTTTGTCCGTTTGTCCGCCCTCTAACTCTCGTAAGTATACTAGGATTGCCATTTAATTGATTTATGTTAGTGAAGTTTGCTGCGGCATATTTGGTATTGAAAACATTGAAAATGAAGTGTGTAGCATTTATAGTTCGTTTACGAGGACACTCAAAAGTATTCCTTTACATTGTGATCTGTGGAGAAAAATTGTTTGTAGTGTGTTTAGTGATGTTACACTATATCAAACATATTGAAATTGATATACATCACTACTTAGATGCACTACAAGATGCTTACTATAAAATATGGTGTCATAGCATTTATCGTTCATTTACAGTGACACACAAAATAATTCAATTACAGTACTCTGTATGAGTATGAGTATTGATTGTTGGAAGTGTGTTTTTGGTTGTAGTTTGCTTTTTTAAATGTAACTAATTTTTTGCATATTATTTGGTGTGTATAAATTTTATAGATCGTATACGTGGCTCCACAAAAGCATTTGAGTTACATTTTCGCTTATTGACGGAAATTGCTGAAGGAAAATTTTCAACTGTGCTATGCGGCAGGTAAGTAAAGGAAATTTTTGCACTTTTGAATATTCTATGTAGCATATATGAAAATTTATACTTCATATACAGGACTGCACAAAAGAATTAGGACATTTTTCCGGCTATAGAGAGCAATTACTGAAATTGAGATTTCAAATGCGTTATGCGTTTACCAAATTGTTTACTTAGGCATCATCTTTCACCTTATTAAACGGTGAAGTTTTGTTACAGTATTCTGAATCTGTTGGAAAGTGTTTTATAATCCATGATTGACACATGTTTTTCTTTCTTTTTTTAAACATTTCTTTAGATTCATTCCTTTTTTGTTATTGTTTTTATTATTGCGTTATTTTTTGTTATTATCCTTATTTATTATCAGGTTTCTGACGTTAATGAGGGTGGAACTGATTAAGATTACTGCTAATTAATATTATTTTATTTTATTTATTGTATTTTGTATGTAAATCACTTTCTACGTACATGGCTTGGCGAAATGTTTTTGCTTATCTTGAAGATGAGTATGAAAAGCTCTATTCTGTAAATGACATACCAGCATTCCTTTTGTATACGAGAACGTGAAAAACAAAGAAAATAGATAAAGTGAACAAAAGGAAGTCTTTGGGAATCCCTAGTGAATGACCTGAAGGTGCGAACACTGTGAAAAAACGAAAATACTACTGGCAATCTAGATGCCAGTACGATTTCCGTTTTTTTACGGGAATTTTTACCCATAAATTACAGAAAATTTTCCGTTTTTCTGATTAAAAACGGAAATTTTTCTGTAATTTATGGGTAAAAATTCCCGCAAAAAAAACGGAAATAGTACTGGCGTCTAGATTGCCAGCAGTATTTCCGTTTTTTTTTTACAGTGAAGTGCAATGAGAGATAAAGTATTACCTGGATTGTTGATAAAACTGAAGGGGATGAGTTCGGAGTTTAACGACGCCAAATACCCAGTTTGGATGCACTATACTTAAATTGTTAAAAAATAATACAATATAAAAAGAATTCTCTTACCTTTTCTGGTAAGCAGATGAAGGATTTTCTTTCATCATTCGTCGCTGTCAGATTTGCTAAAAAGATTTGAAGTAATTTTTATTTAGTAATAAATTGTGTTGCACTGTAATGTATAAGAAAGACTATTTCTTCATGACGAAAGAGGCCGGATATGTAACACTGTTCTTATTCAAATAACACTTTCTTGGCTATATACACTATTGGCTATGGTACACTGAAAATATAAGTAAAACAAGTTAAATTACATAACTATTAATCAGCCTAATACAGGCAGGAAAGGAGTGTTTCTGAACAAAAGGTTTCGCACAGCGAATTCGTGCGAAGTTGCTTAGTTGAAACCAGCACACGAACTGAAAAGTTTTGGGGGCTGTAAAAGTTCACAGAAAGTCTAAAACAAAGCAGAAATGCAGAGTTCGCATAATTTCTTTCTTTTCTCAGGCGTACATGAGCTTGCCTAATGAAACGGAAATGGAGCGACATTATATCGGTGATGTTGCCATTTGTTGATCTTTTCGGATAACTTTTTGGCCCTCGTGTGGTGTCTCCACCTGGTAGATGCTGGAATAAGTTCTTTACTATTTTACAATTAGAATGTTAATACAGTTTAATTGAATCGCTGATTGAGTTTACTTCACATTGGATAACTATGTGGTGCATACCTCACAAGAAATGGTTGTGTCACGCGCGAGGGGGGTTTTGGCATAAAACACGCACATCCTAATAAGAATTCCATCATGGATTTTACAGGGGAGGACCCCCACGTGTTTTTTCCTTGAAGGAGAAGCCGAGAGAGGGTGTTTAGTAGTCTTGGCTGAAGTACTATGGGTAGAGGCTGGAGGTTTGAGCTGTGGATTTGCCAATGAAAGCGTTCCTAGGAAAAGATTGACGCTTGTGGAAATAAACGAATATACGAAGTGAGATACCTGAGTGGTTCTCCAATAAGCCTTGCTGATTCCGGTAAAGTGAGAAAGGAATAGCGCGTAGTTTAATAATACTACCCAGTACGTAGACATTATTTCAACGTATAACTTATTATCGGGCAGGATCTGATATATCCGAGTCTATCATTGTGTCGTCTAGTTGCAAAACCGGCCAACTCCTCAAAATTGGAAAATGTGTTTTTTCAGTTGTTTAAGTGCTAAGTGAACGTTTCTACCATCTGGAAACAATGAACCATGCCAAAGCTGGTCAGATATATTGTCCTAATGATTATAAAACTAAAGAGTTTTGGTTCCAATCTTATTTTGGCTAAGTTTGGCAAAAGTCAACTTTCCCCCAAAATTTTATTTTTTGGAGATGGCCGGTTTCGCAATTAGAAGACACAATTGTAATTTTTTTTTTTTTTTTGTAAATGATCTGTAAACAAATTATTCTTTAGTATTAACTGAATAAGTTAGTATTTAATTATTATCCTTCTCACATTATGTCCGACATCACACATATATCGGTGGTAGAAGCCTATCAATTATTTGAAGTCTTTACGAGTAGTTCCCTGGAGTTTGCATGATCATCATCATCGTATTGACAACGAAAAAGCGTAACAGATACTTTGCTTTATCCACCATAAAGTTTTTCTATTAAAACTCGTTTTGTCAAAAGCCTTGCTTACTATCTCCCTCTCTACCCTCTCACATACAGAAACACACCTTTTTTAGTCACTTATTTCAAGGCTACATTTCCTTTTTTCTGCTAATTTCAGTGTCAGTAACACATGCTTTTTTTTTCTCTTTCATTTTTTACATGTCTTTTAAATGTTTTTTCTACTGTTTAAACATCCTCTCCATAAACATGAATACCATTTGCAAATCTTTACGACCGTTCTCTTTGGACCAGTGGCTTTGGGCAGTTATAGTCCATATTAATGTTCAGATGCAGCTATGATAGAGGTGTCACTACAACGAAAACATTCATTTGTCAGCACGCAAAATATGGAGGACATTGGTGCTTTGTCGGATCTATTCATCATAAATCATGTGAAGATGCTGGAACTGGAAATACTATTTTGATTTTATTCATTTTCTTTATAATACTAGCAATAAATCTGAACGAATTCTAGGAAAGTCTGTTTAAGTTACATCCTGACGATCCTGTATCAATTATGTTAACCAAACAGCAGAATTTGTAGGTAGATTAGCGATAGAATTTTTTTTTCTATTAACTCGATGGTGTGACTAAGTATGTAGAGTATAGCAATGCTGATCACCGGAAATTTATTTGTTTTTATTTTTATTGATTTGCTTTATGTGACTAGGTTAGACTAAATATGGTTATTATAATCCATGACTGGTTTTCAAAGTCCAGTAATCATACCTTTTTTCATTTTTTCCTTTTTTCCAATACAAAAAGCCAAACTTTGAAATATCCAACAATAGATCATGTATATATAGTAATTTTCTGCATCTTTTTTCTTATCTTATTGTCTTATACATATATCACTGAATAATATTTTTCATTATCCTCTATAATAGACCGGGAGCCGGGAGCACAGACAATCACCTAATCGAGTTCATGGATGACATTCTAGGATTAGTTATATCTTGATTCGCATATTAAAACGCAATCGGTCTGCCAAGTCATATCTTGGTGGAAAACACCTGAAAACTCGATTTTAGTGGCTGGATCGTAGGTTTACCATTGTGTTTTCCTGCTCCCAGTCCTCCTTGATTTCATACCTTTTGGCGACACATTTTTTAAAATAAAAACATGAAACTTTCTGAGGAGATTTTTGAAGAGATGTATAAGAGGCCGTGTGATTTCGTTTTTCGCTCAATTAATTAGAATTTGATTTTTAAACAATTATTTTCGCAGTGTGACCATTTTTTTCATTCTCAGATCACCTGCTTCGGAAAATTCGGTTCAAAACGCCAACTTTTACAGCATTTTTTTACAATATTTTCTGCATTTATCAAAAAATCGAGAAGCACGGCACATTATATAGTTTCTAAATAAGAGAATTTCCCAGTTTGATGCGTTTGAGAGCAAAAATTAATGTAAAAATGAATCAGAAAATACGTAGTGTGGATTGGAATACATCCTTAAATGAAAATTTTGTATTTAAAATAAAATGAATGAAAGGATTATATTTGAAAAAAAAAAATGCAACGGGAAAAATGTTTGGCGATTTATCACCTGCGTCCCGCTAACGTAAAAATACCGAGTTCTTGATTTCTCTATCAGAATCTTTCGATTTGGCGAAAGATTGTTCAAGTAAATTGAGTTATAAATAAAAGCAACATGATGCATTTCTTAGCATACATTTAAGAGAAACCAAACTGGTCGCCAAATTAGTTTAAAATAATAACCTTTTCTAAAATGAAAAAAAAATGTTATGATTAAAATTTGAGTTGCCATCATTACAGAAAAGTGTTTAAAATTAGAAAAAAATTAATATCTCGAAAACTAATTCAAATATGAAATTCTAATACCAGCTTTGAAATCTGCAGATCAATATGGATCAATTCCATATTTTACGAGAAATCGCCAAATTGTTAAAAATAGTGCGACAAAACTATACACTAATACTCTTAAAACTTTACGTTGCTTCTTTAAATACTGGAATGGATTTCATTTTTTTTTTTTTTTTTGCACTTAACATATTTTTTTCGAAAAATTTATAACTTTTGTTTTTTTAAACTGTATTTTTTTGCAGATATAATATTATGTAAATATATTTTCTGTGTATTTTTATATGCTTATAACACTAATGTGTATAATGTAATGTTATGTTTTAATTTGCCATGTATAATAAATAGATAAAACATGAAATATATAAAGTTATAAAAAATATACACGTATATAACATTTACCTATATGTGTATATATTATATATATTTATATATGTATATATTTGTACGTATAATTGCCAGGAGTCTGTGCAGACTTTTTTTTCTCAGGATCTTTTTTTTGTGAAATTGTGAACAGCTTTCTACATTTGTGAAAAATCTAGTCATAATTTTGTGAATTTGAAATGATTGTTATATCCAGGTTCTTATTTATACATTTTTATTTTTAAGAAGGTATATGTATGTAAAATGCAATTTCTTCTTTATATATGTAAAAGTGATAGTCAAGATTTTACTGTTAAATAATTAAGTTTGTGAAAGGTTCAGTTTAAAGATAAAGTTTTGTTAAAGACCTATTTTTAAGACAAATGATTTTGTGAAGGGTCCTGTTTTGAGATGAAAGGTTTTGTGAAGGGTCCTGTTTTGAAATGGAAAATTTTGTGAAGGGTTCTTTAGAGGACCCAATTTCTTCCTAAACAAATCCCTGATTGCATATATAAGTATAATTTACATAAAAATACTACATATTTATATAAATATGTACTTATTATTCTAACATATCATATATATATATAACGTTTATTAAACAAATATGTCTATAAATATTTAAAAAACACGCTTTCCTTCAGTCTTGAAAAATTTGGTAATAACCTAAAACAGCCTTTTGGCGCCATTTTAGATTCCTTCGCCAATCACGCCAACTAGAACAGGATCCGGAACTTTTCCCAGTATGCGAAACTAAAACGTCAAATTACTTATATATATAAAGAGATATAGAAACATCTAGACCGACATGAATGTAAAAAAACCCATGCTCTCTGCTATGCGGCCGGTGTAAACAACCGATAGTTATACTTACTAACCGGAGTTAAAATAAATGAGTTTTTAATAAATTATACAGATTTAAAGCACAAAATCAAAAGTTTGTTGAATGCCTAATGTAAAGTTTATTTTAAACTTTGCATAACAGTGACTGGAAATTATTATTTCCATAGAAGGTTTTATTTTTTACGTCTGTATTATTTCTTAACTTACTGTGTATGCCTAGCCTCATATTGATGACATCATGTGTTCTGAGGCGTATCCAATTTTTCTTTTTAAATGTACCATCAATTTCATTGTTATCAGCATGATTCTGACCCTATTATATCACCGTGATTTTTCCACTAATTTGTATGTATTTTTTTTTCAATAATTCAAGCAACACCATGGTGTTGGTTCAAAACACGCGACAAGCAAACAAATGATAATTATCGAATCACAATTTTATAAAACTTTTCCTAGCAAAGAAAAAAAAAATACATAAAGATAAATTCATAATAGAATTTAAAGATGAATGATGACAGCGAAAATTTTGATTGTGCGTCCCAGTTTACACCAGAAGGTCGCCTTCTACAAGTCGAATATGCTACGGAGGCAACTTTAAAAGACGAAACAGCAATTGGAATGAAAGGTTCTGACGGTTTTGTTCTTGCGGTCGAAAAAAATACAACCGAATTACAGTCAGGCATCAATGAAAACCGTAGCATTTTTAGAATCGATAAACATATAGGAGTTGTTATTGCCGGATTAATGCCAGATGCTAGACGCATAGTAAATAAAGCAAGAACCATTGCAAATGATTATAGGATTGCTTACTGCTCCCCAGTTCCTTTAAATCATCTCATGCAAGACATTAGTGCATACACCCATGAAAACACTCTACATAGTAGCAGAAGGCCTTTAGCAGCGAGCTTGATCTTTGGCTCATACTTGGCAGGCGAAACCCAGCTTTACCGCATAGAACCATCGGGTGATTTTGAAGGTTATAATGGATGCGCTATTGGAAAAGCTGCTGATGCAGCTAGATCAGAGATGGAGAAAATAGATTTCCCGAATACATCAATTGCAGAGCTGGTAAAGGAAGCAGTGAAAATTATTTATATGGTGCATGATGATCAGGCTGATTTTGATCTAGAACTAAGCTGGTGCGGTGCAATAACTAATGGCATACATGTGATAGTTCCTCCCGGTATACTTGAAGAAGCTGAAGATTATGCTAAAGAACAAATCGGTGGTCCTTCTGATTCAAATAATATATAAGTATTGAAAAACAGCATTCAATACATAAAAGGCAAAATTTATCTGATACAGAAAAATAAATACAAAATGCAAAAATACAAAAATCAGAATATTTACTATTTCACTTATACTGTCTGTACTGGTAACTTGTGTTTTGAAAATTCTTTGTACGATAAAAAATGTTCTAAGAGCTAACAAAATTTCTCTATTTCTTTTCCTTTCTTGACTGGATAATACGCTTAATAACATATATTTACCTATTAAAGTTTTATTATGTATTACGTAAACAATAAAATGTAATATTAGGTTAAATTGCCATAATGGAGTTTACAGCCAAAGATGGCGTCAAACACAAGCGATGTTGCCCATAATGTTGTTTCAAATGTATGTGAGCAGTTATATAAGCATGCAAGTAAATGCACACTTCCTTATTATAGCTGCCGCCAATGATGAATCGCCTAATTAGTATATGTCGTAAGAAATCGCCGAGACGTATCGCCAAGTTATATGACGAATATAGCATTATAGTTATGGTACAGGTGTCATATTCGCCCCATATTGGCGCGATTTTTTTCTGTCGCCAATATCATATAGGCAACAGGTACTTAACTTGCGCCAAAGTGTCGTTATTTTGCTTGATGTGGTAACCCGGATTATGTTGTTTATGCTGTTGATGTTTTCGTCAAATTGGCAACCGAAAAAAATCGCGCCAATATGGGGCGAATATGACATCTGTTCCATAGTTATAATCATATAAATAATGTATATAAAAAGTTATGATGTATACCAAGCCGTGCTCGCTAAAATACGCCAATTGGCTGCAAACCTAATTATGGTAATTCCCCGTTTTGATTACAAATCAGCAATAAATTGCGCAGAACAAATCTATTAAACAAAATTACCTAATAGATATAGGCACAGTTGGTAAGAAAAAAGAGGGGAATTCCACAACTATTTTAACGGCAAATAGATGGGGAGAAAACGAAAATTGCCATTTGTTGAATTGGTTGCCATTATGTCTGCTTTAAATGTATATTAAAAAAATAAGCATAATGATCCGTCTTCATGTTAAAAATGTAAAAAACGTTTAAGTTTACAATACTGACACCTAATTTTGACATATTGAGATTATTTGGTAAATTTTACGGTACTTGCTAGATATTCCGTCGACTAAATTACTGTCGCCAAATTGTAAGATTAAACGCCAATAATGGTTGATCGTAAATGTCGCATTCACTTGACTTACACGTGTTTGCGTCATCAAGTGATTTTTATTTCGACGTTTTATTTGTATTCTTGTTAATGTTATACTAATTTTAGCTGAAGATTATGCTAAAGAAAAATCGGTGGTCCTTCTGATTCAAATAATATATAAGTATCGAAAAACAGCATTCAGTACATAAAAGGCAAAATTTATCTGGTACTTTTCGGTTAGCCGGGCGCCAGTGTTTTATATACATATTTATATACATACATATATGTAAATATACATATATATTTACATATATATATGTGTGTATATATACAATATTTGTATATGTAAATATATGTATATTTACATATATGTATGTATATAAATATGTATATAAAACACTGGCGCCCGGCTAACCGAAAAGTACCACTTATCTGATACAGAAAAATAAATACAAAATGCAAAAATACAAAAATCAGAATATTTACTATTTCACTTATACTGTCTGTACTGGTAACTTGTGTTTTGAAAATTCTTTGTACGATAAAAAATGTTCTAAGAGCTAACAAAATTTCTCTATTTCTTTTCCTTTCTTGACTGGATAATAAGCTTAATAACATATATTTACCTATTAAAGTTTTATTATGTATTACGTAAACAATAAAATGTAATATTAGGTTAAATTGCCATAATGGAGTTTACAGCCAAAGATGGCGTCAAACACAAGCGATGTTGCCCATAATGTTGTTTCAAATGTATGTGAGCATTTATATAAGCATGCAAGTAAATGCACACTTCCTTATTATAGCTGCCGCCAATGATGAATCGCCTAATTAGTATATGTCGTAAGAAATCGCCGAGACGTATCGCCAAGTTATATGACGAATATAGCATTATAGTTATAATCATATAAATAATGTATATAAAAAGTTATGATGTATACCAAGCAGTGCTCGCTAAAATACGCCAATTGGCTGCAAACCTGATTATGGTAATTCCCCGTTTTGATTACAAATCAGCAATAAATTGCATAGAACAAATCTATTAAACAAAATTACCTAATAGATATAGGCACAGTTGGTAAAAAAAAAAAAAGAGGGGAATTCCACAACTATTTTAACGGCAAATAGATGGCGAGAAAACGAAAATTGCCATTTGTTGAATTGGTTGCCATTATGTCTGCTTTAAATGTATATTAAAAAAATAAGCATAATGATCCGTCTTCATGTTAAAAATGTAAAAAACGTTTAAGTTTTCAATACTGACACCTAATTTTGACATATTGAGATTATTTGGTAAATTTTACGGTACTTGTTAGATATCCCGTCGACTAAATTACTGTCACCAAATTGTAAGATTAAAGGCCAATAATGGTTGATCGTAAATGTCGCATTCACTTGACTTACACGTGTTTGCGTCATCAAATGATTTTTATTTCGACGTTTTATTTGTATTTTTGTTAATGTTATACTAATTTACTTGTTCTTTCGTTATTTAAAATAAAAATTATGTCAATTTGTATAATTTGGCGATTTATATAATTAGGCGAAAGTGGTCGATGGGATAACTAACGAGTAGCATTATATCTGCTCAATCGGAAACCTCCTGAAAACGGATTTTTTTTTTCGATCCCTAGCGATTCCGCTTACACTCATTTTACTACATAAGAGTGTTGTGTTTGTTTAATACGTTTTAAGACTGGATTACAAAAACCAGAAAAAAATTCCGTTTTAGGCAGGTTCTCATCTTAGAAAGCATATTTATATAATATTCCCATGAATATTTGTCGTTGTAGACAGGTACCTTTTCCGGTACTTGTTAGTTATCCCGTCGACCAATTTCGCCAAATTATATAAATCGCCAAATTATACAAATTGACAAAATTTTTATTTTAAATAACGAAAGAACAAGTAAATTAGTATAACATTAACAAAAATACAAATAAAACGTCAAAATAAAAATCACTTGATGACGTAAACACGTGTAAGTCAAGTGAATGCGACATTTACGATCAACCATTATTGGCATTTAATCTTACAATTTGGCGACAGTAATTTATTCGACGGGATAACTAACACGCACTGTTATAATTAAATGGTATTGATTACGCAGGTACTATGCAATTTTTACGTTTCTTTTAGGATTCCGTTATACCCAGCTACCGTTTTCACAAGTTTTGTTAATCAAAATACATGGGTTTTACACCGTTAAAAAACAAAATAGCTAAGACCCGGTGAAATATTCCATTTTAGTAGGTAGATTTGTACGCTATTCCCATCGGTGGAAACAACAAGATGTTCCTTTATGGGCAGGTTTTGTTTTCACGGGTATTTTCTGTATTAGGTTTCACTCGATGTAGACTAACGAATAGCATGGTACTAAAAGGAATTTAGATGAATTTATGCATAAAATTGGGACATTTGGCGTCCCGCGCAGGGTTTCCCAAGGCGGGTTTTGGAGGAAGCAAAAACGGAGAACATGCGTAAATCGAGACACCTGGCAACACTAATTGCAACCTATACCAATCTGGTACTTTTATGTTAATCGGGCAAAAATCTCGCCAAAAGCATTTTTTCCCCGCCAATAGCAGATTTTATTTTTCGCAAGTGTAAATTAGAAACAATGCTGAAATAAAATACTTTGGATTACGTTATTCTTCTTCTTCTTTTTAATGAAATGAGTGAAAAACCTGGGTACTTGTTAGTTATCCCGTCAACCAAATTACCGTCGCCAAATTGTAAGATTAAATGCCAATAATAATTGATCGTAAGTGTCACATTCACTTGACAACACGTGTTTACGTCATCAAATGATTTTTATTTCGATGTTTTATTTGTATTTTTATTAATGTTATACTAATTTATTTGTTTTTCGTTATTTAAAATAAAAATTATGTCAATGTGTATAATTTGGCGAGTGGTTTGGAGATTTATATAATTTGGCGAAATTCGTCGACGGGATAACTAACAAGTACGAAAACCTGTATTTTAAATGTCTACATTTTAAATTAAAGTTATGTATTTTAAGTGAGATGAGAGAAAGGTTTATATTTTAAATTTTTCAGGGGCAAAGCACTTCCATTGCTAAAATGTTAAAATGAATGAATGGCACCGGAATTTGCGAACAAATTTAATCAAAATTAAGTAAAGGGACATTATTATTTCAGACAAATAATAAACGGAAAATTTTTGTACTACAATTCTGAAGTCATTGTGGCATTTGGGAATTAAAATTAAGTGGTTTCATAAACATACCACCGCCCTTGAATGGGATAAATGAAATTACTGCAATGCGAATGGCGGCGATTGTAACAATATTTGGCGATTTCTCACCTGCGTCCGGCTAATATAAAAGTACCGGAAAAGGGATAACAAAAATCGATTTCTAGAAGCTTTAAACATGCGAATCCAAGATTATAGTCTATTGTGTCAAGTACTTCCTGGGTTATGCTTAAAATGTTACCCGCATTACAGTCTGTTTTGAAACAATTAAAATTAGGTACTACTTAGTTATCCCGTGGACCAATTTCGCCAAATTATATAAATCGCCAAATTATACCAATTGACATAATTTTTATTGTAAATAATAAAAGAGCAAATAAATTAATACAACATTAATAAAAATACAAATAAAACGTCGAAATAAAAATCACTTGATGACGTAAACATATGTAACTTGCTTAAAGTCAAGTGAATGTGACATTTGCGATCAACCATTATTGGCTTTTAATCTTATATTTTGGCGATAGATTTTTGGTCGACGGGATAACCGAGTATGTACCAAAAAGTATTAATTAGTCAAGAACTGCTTGACCGAATGACTTCCAGTTTGGTTATCCGAAAGTAAAATTGCTACTTGTTAGTTATCCCGTCGACCAATTTCGCCAAATTATATAAATCGCCAAATTATACAAATTGACATAATTTTTATTTTAAATAAGGAAAGAACAAATAAATTTGTATAACACTAGGGGGTTCGGTCCCCTACGAGCTACGCCCGCCAACCCCCGTTCAGGCATCGCAGTTTCTAAAAGCACGCTAATTTGATCGGCTTTAAAAAGATTTTGAAAGATTGAATTATAATTTAAACAAGTATGAAAAATCATGCGTACAGCATAGATTATGAAACACTTTCCAACACTCCATGAAAACTTTAACGAAACTTCGTTACTTAGGGAAATAAGGTAAATAAGATAACTAAGTAAACATTTAAAAATCTGATTTCAGTACTTACCGCCCATAGCCAGATATGTATTCAAATTCCTTTTAACAGCCCTGTATTCGATCTGTATGTTGGTATATATACTATATAATGGGAAAATTTAGTTTAGCAAGAAAATGCATAACAGGTTGAAATTCATCTTTCAGGAATTTATACTAATAGATGGAAGCATACTTGAATACTTTTGTACAGCCCTGTAGTTTACCTAGTACCTTTATTACATGCCACTATTTAGCTAAAATTTGATTCAAACTAAAACACGCTTAAAACTACTCAAATTACATTTCCAGAAATTATCAACCATAGACGGCCATGTATCCTATTCTTTGCGTGGCCCTGTATATCATTTTATCTATATTCTACAAATATTTCTAAGTAAACTAAATTCAGTTCAGCGTAAAAATGCACAACTCCTTTAAAAACCACCTTTAAGCAATTTATGCTCATACTCAGTAACCTTTACGAATTCAGTTCTGTAGCTCTGTATATGAACTATAGCATTTATACGCACTTTATAGTATGCATAAATATAGTGAACAAGTAGGTAAGTGTGATCACAGATCGCACAGGGGGTTTCGTTTAATATTCCTTTCAAAGCACTTTATCCTTTTGGAAAATCTGTTAGTTCCACATTTCGCAACCAGGGGTGCAATCTATTCTAAACAAACCTCTATCCGAACGAACTCCGTTGTATATACTAACCGTAGATATATTAGCCGAGGGGATTGGGCCGCTAGCACCCGAGATAAGTAGTCGCCCCCTGGCGGTAAAAAGTGGAACTAAAGTATGTAAGGTTATGGTGCATAATATGAAAGAATGGTCAAAGGGGTGTCGGCAAAAGTTCGAAAAGTGCTCCCTGGGTCAAAAGGGCGGAGGTTAGAAAAATTTCTTAAAATACACAAGTTAGAGCCCGGAGGAGTAAGTAATATAAGACTTTTTGAAAATTTTATGATTTGCTGTGTGGTCTTAGGTATTCAGTTACACGTATGAAAATATTCATGTCTCCAACTTAACTAGGGCCTCTCTTAGAAAGAATTGCTTAAAATACATATGTGGTAGCTCAAACGGTTAAACGTAAGACTTTTTCAAGATTTTATGATTTGTGGCCTGGCCTCAGGTGTTCTGCTATAAGTATGCAAAATTTCAAATCTCCAATTTAATAAGGGGTTCAGTTAGAAAGAATTGCTTAAAGTACGCATGTGGGAGTCTAAAGGGTTAAATGTACGGCCTTTTTCAAAATTTTATGGTTTGTCGTTTGATGTGAGGTGTTCAGCTATAAGTATGTAAAATTTCACGCTTTAAACCTAATTAGGGGCTCATTTAGAAAGAATTGTTTAAAATACATATGTGGGAGCCCAAAGGGTTAAATATATGGCTTTTTCAAAATTTTATGATTTGTCGTGGAATGGGCCCTGTACAGACGGACAAACGGACAGACAGACAGACGAGCGAGACGAATAGGGTTTCGTCAGATGAACGAAATCCTAAAAAAGCGCATATCATAATTAAAAATGCATTTCGAGCAATCATTGCTAATATATAGTAATTCGGATATAATATAGTATCTGAAATCTTTTCAAATACACCGCAAACAAGTTCACCTATACCATTATGAACGAAATTCTTTTGTGTGGCCCTGTAAATGAACAACAACTATTCTTTGTACCGTATATTCAACAGAATGCATATTTTAGTGGACTTTATAAATGAATATCAATTTTACTATGTTTAAAAGAGTGTAACACCATTAAAAATCATTTGAAACGATTTTTTCCCATTGGCCGTAATGTAACTGAAAACTTTTGACTGTCCCTGTAAATGAACTAAACATGCAACAAACTTCACTTGAAATTGGGAACGTGCTATGGTAGAGGTCACTAACATCCAAAAATTTCAGAACGATCCGAGCATATTTACGAGAGTTAGAGCGTGGACAGACGGCCAGGCAAACTGAAGTCATAAACACTTTTCAACTTTGTTGGAAAGTCTTAAAAACAGTGGCGACCTCCCTATAAACGGGTTTCTATTCATTTCTCTTTGATTGGGGAATTATAAGGAAAAATCAGCTGCTGTTAAAAGATACTATGGCTGTTTTCCTCTTTGATTAAATAAAACCAGTTAAACATTTCAAAATAAGCTAATATAAAATGAATTAAGTAAACAGAGACTTTGTCTCCCGGTATTTTTTAACAAAGCGAAAAGAAAGTTCTTTTAAATAAGACATTTTAAGCGGGCTCTCATGTAAAGCACACAAGTCGTATGTTTGTTGTTCAATAAATAAATAAATAAATGAAAGACATTTTAAATGTATCGTTTTTAGTCTCACGCAATTTTCACCAAACTTTTATTTCTCTTTTTAATATTCACGTGAAAATACTTTTGTTAGAAATGAAATATTATTTACGCTGTCCCAACAAAAATAGTTGAAAAGTTCATCTCGAAATATCAAATAAATGTCCCGCGCAATTTTTAAATTTAAACTGTTTTGCAGTATTATTTTTTGTTCATTTTACGTAATAAGTGTAATGTGACGTAAATGTAATATAATTTCTCATATTTAAGACTTCTAACGCATGTTAATGAATTTATTATTTTACAATATTCTTTCTCTGTTAAAATTCGCGTGTAAATATAGTTTTTATGAAGTAATTTTCAATAAGTTCCTGCTTTTTATACGTAATTATTTAATTCTAATTTGAAAGTTTTTTTTTTCTGTTTGTAATAGTCACGTGTAAATAAATTTTTAATTTGAAGCAAACATTATTGTTTGCGCTGTTTATACAGTTGGCAACAGGTTAAATTAGTACAATTTTCTAAAATAAGTTAAAAAAAATCTCTCGAAATGCTGAAAATTTGAATTTAAAATAGAAATAAAAGCTCAAAAAATGAGTCAAATTTAAAAAATAAACGCATTCTGCACACAGGGAAATTATAACATATAAAATGATCTAAAAATGATTAAATTCCGATGTATAGTTTTTGCTCCCATAAAACTTTTTTAATGGAACGATTTTGTCCAACTTTGGCATTAAATATCTCTTAAAGTAAATTCTTCAATTTGAAAACTGTCTGCATCAGCGTGTTTATCAAACATTTCTCTATAATAGTACCGATTTTCATATTCTTGTATGCAACAGTTTTTTAATATTAACGAAGAAAGTCCATGCCTAAGCATTAAAATTGGATGCCGATCTGCCGGGATTATCTACGCAGATTTTCATTGGTCCATTTCCAAATCAAAACTTTTTTTTATACATAGAAGAATTAATAAAAATGCAAATAAAACGTCGAAATAAAAATCACGTGATGGCGTAAACACATGTAACTTCCTTAAAGTCAAGTGAGTGTGACATTTACGATCAATCATTATTGACATTTAATCTTACAATTTGGCGACAGTAATCTGGTCGATGGGATAACTAACAAGTACCCAGTTTCCATAGGATTTGTGTATTTTTATGTCCCGATTTAGAAGCCGCTGTCCCGCTTTTATTGTCTATCACGCTTTTTGTAAGCTGTGGACAAGTAAGTGTGTAACAATAGTTGCAATAGACCTTTTTAACACTTTCCAACAAAGTTGAAAAGTGTTTATACATTCGGTTTGTCTTTCCGTCTATCCACGCTCCAACTCCCGTAAATATATTCGAATTTTCATGGAATTGATAAAGTTATTTAGGCTCACCAAAGCATGTTTGGTATTATATATGAAGTATGTAGGATTAATAGTTCATTTACAGGGCCACTCAAAAGAATTCCATTACATTATGGTATATGAGGGGAAAATCGTTTGCAGAGTATTTTAATGACATTACGCTATCTCAAATGGATTGAAACTGATATAAATCACTGAATTTCACTACGATCACATTAGAACAGGGCCTTCATAGCATTTTTTATTCATTTACAGGGCCACACAAAATAAATCGGTTACAGTATTTTCTTTGAGTAATAATTGCGGGAGTGTACGTTTTAAAATTCGGCATACGCTGTTAAATGTAACTAATCTTTTATATGTTACTCGTTATATATGATACTCGTTATATATAAATTCTACACCTCATATACAGGGCTACACAAAAGTATTCACGTGCCATTCTCCTTATTAGAGGAAATTGCTGAAGGGGAATTTTCAACTAAAGTATATGTACTCCTTAAGTGAACTAAATTTTGGCATGCATATAGTTAATAGACACAAATCTATATATCATTAAACAAAAACATAATTTGAAGAACAACTTAAAAAAACAAAATTTATTTCCTACATTGTTTAAGCACGAGAAGAGACAGATATTAAGTTATTTCATTTAATTAGTTCTATATTTAATGTTAAATTTTTGTAACAAATTAGTTAAGCCAATTGAAGATTTAAAAAAAAAATAATAAATAAAATTCATACAATAGGATATTTAAAACAACCTAAAAACTTAGATTCCGTTCAAATTAAATTGAAATAAATCTTAGACTTCTTCCATTTTTAATTGAAAATATTTGTATTGTAGATTTAGTATTATGTTTATGAAAATTGTGCATAAAATGATAAGATGCATGCAAAATACAAAACTTCAAAAAAAAAGTCTAAGATTTTTTTCGATTTCGTTTGAACGGAATCTATTTTTTAGGGTGTTTTAAGCATCATATTGCATGAATTTTATTTTTATTTTTTATTTTTTAATCTTCAATTGGCTTACCTAATTTGTTACAAAAATTTAACATTAAATGTAGAACTAATTGAATGAAATAACTTAATATCTGTCCCTTCTCGTGCTTAAACAATGTAGGAAATAAATTTTGTTTTTTTAATTTGTTCTTCAAATTATGTTGTTGTTTAATATGTCAAGTTTTTTAATGACTACAACACTCAGACGAACGCATTTCAAAATTAATACAGAGTATCATCATCAGGCTTTGATGTATGCGGTATTGCATCACAATGTGGGATGCAGTTTACCAATGTGTAATTCAAAATGTTTCACCACTGTAGTAATGCCGGTTGCGGTAGTTTGGACAAAAACTTCCAATCTAAACGTAAAAAATCTATAATCAAAACATAAAAAATTAACTTCACTTAAATTTAAATGCCCCATTTCCAACTCAGGAACGCTATGAATGTAAATGTAAATTCTGTTGAATCCTTACTGCTAATATTTAACAATATTATAGCTGTGATACAGTAAAAAATAAAATAATAAAAGTTTTACTTGAATTTTTAAACCCTATTCTCTCCCAAAGGGTGATGTAAACACATCAGAAAATTATTACCTGAGTTTAACTTGGGGTATAAATAGTTCTCATCTCGAAAAAAAAAAAAAAAAAAAAAAAAAAAAAAAAAAAAAAAAAAAAAGAAATACATTTAAAAATTTAAGTTATGTAATACCCCACTAAGTTCGCTACCTGCGTAAAAATAGCTATCCATTAGAAACTTTTTACTAAAATATAAACTTGACCACAAAGCAAAAACGTATCCTGAAAATATCCTTTTTATTTCCACTATGACGCCATATTCACCTTTTCAACTTTTGAAAAAAAAAAAAAAAACTATTTCAATTAAAATTTTTCACGTGGGAATCTTTCTACTAAAACCAAATAAATTATTATTTCGGCTTTTGAAATTTTTGCAACAATGAAGAAAAAATGTTACATTTTCTATTAAAAATGTCCGTTGATTCTCAATGAAAAAAGTTAAATTTGGAATTGTTAAGAAAACTATTTGAATAATATACAAAAAAATTGGCCCTTGTTTCTGTCTGGGTTATAATTCACCCATATGCAAAGGTATTTTGCCATTCGCTTTGGCCCTGACGTCAGGCAAACATTTTTAAACTTTAAATTTATAATATTATTAGAATTAGTAAAGAATAAAAAATGAGTGGCATCAGGGACAAAAAGGTGGGAAGAAAAAATGAAAAAGTTATCATCTCCATGGGCTTTTCTATGTTAAATTAACATAGAGAAGTGGCACTGGAAATAAATAAGTATTGCGCTGCCGCGCAGCATAATGATAATTCAGTGCTATGGACTGCTTTTGAAGAAATTATTCTACGCTAATATGTCTATAAATGCCTTCCGTCTGTGCGATATCATCAGTGTGTGTGTGTTACGTGTATTAAAATGTCAATCACTACTTCTAACGCGAAAGAAAACCAGAGAAAAATATGCAGGTAAACCAATACAAAAGAAAAAGAAAGTGAGTGCCGCCTGTACTCGTATGATTCAACAACCTCTTCAGTGTTCACCGAGTTAATTATCGCCGTGCTTTTATTTATTTTCTTTTATTTGTGTGTCTCTATCTACTGTGATTTATAAAATCGTGCGATCTTGTGTTTATCTGAATGAAAATAGTGCTACGAAGATATTTCCTTTTTGCCTTTTCCTTACGATTTAGAAAACTCATAAAACATTTTAAAAATTGATTTCAGCAGTTACCGTCCATAGCCAATAGTACCTTTATAACACGCCACTGTTTAACTAAAATTTAATTTAAACTAAAAAACTTCAAATTACTGATATCACATTTCCAAATATTATCCATAGGTGGTTATGTATCCAATTCTTTGCGTGACCCTGTATATCATTTTATATATATTCTACAAACATTTCTTAGTAAATTACATGCAGTTCAGCGTAAAAATGCATACCTCCTTTAAAGGACCACCTTTAAGCAATTTACACTCATACTCAGTAACCTTTACGCATTCTTTTGTGTAACCCTGTATATGAACTATAGCATTTATACACACCGTATAGTATGCATAAATATAGTGAAACATAAAAGCGCATATCATAATTAAAAATGTATTTCCAGCAATCATCGCTTATGTACAGTACTTCGGACACAATATAGTACCTGAAATATTTTGTGTATCCCAGTAAATGCTATGCACTTCATATTATGAATGAAATAACTTATAGTAAACCTCAGCGATGTATATCAATTTCATTATATATGAAATAGTTTAATATAATTAAAATATGCCACAAACAAATCCTTCCCCCATATCATTATGTAACAGAATTCTTTTGTGTGGCCCTGTAAAGGAATAACAAGTATTCTTTGCACCGCACATTCTTCACAATGCTTATTTAAGTGCACTTTATAAATGCATATCAATTATTTTATGCTTGAAAGCGCGTAAAATCATTAAAAATCATTTCAAACGATTTTTTCCCTATTGACCGTAATGTAACAGAATACTTTTGACTGTCCCTGTAAATGGACTAAACATGCTACATACTTCATTTAAAATATGGATCGTGCTATGGTGGACCTTAATAACATAAAAAATTTCATAGCCGACTTTTTGTCGAGTTTCTTGAATGACGACACCTCTTTTTTTAGGATTTGTGTATTATTTAGCGATAGTGAAGTCCTATGCATACTTTACTGTAGGTGTTTTTTAAGACTGGATCGTAAATGAGGAATTATTTCTCCGAATGCGAATGACGTCATTTTATATAAAATAAAAGAGTGTGTTTTAAGTCTTAAATTTGAAATATGTTTTGTACTACAGTAGAGTGCCGATTATCCGAGTCCCGCTTAACCGAGTTATTTTCTTCTGACGGACTGATGGCTTCCATTAATATGAAACAGCTATTATAAATGACAAAAAAAAAAAAAAAAAAAAAAGAGGCCATTTTTTTCCCCATTCTGACCAGAAAATCAGACTTCTAACTTTTTACGACTGCTCTTTCATCTTCACCTAACACTTCATTTATAATAGCTGTTTCATAATAATGGAAGCTATCGGTCCATCAGAAGAAAATGATCCATTGCAAAGCTATAAGTTCGATTGAAAAAAAATCTATTAACTAATTAATGAATTAAGTGAAAATTTATACTTCATCTCCTTACGTGGTGACGATTTGTGTAAATCCGGTTTATCGAGTTTTTTGCTTATCCGATGCGAGCTTGGTGCATATTGACTTGGATAATCGGGACTCTACTGTAACTATATTCATGTACATTTTTTTTTTTTTTTTTTTTTTTTTTTTTGACTGGGGACAACATTAAATTCTGAAAAAGCAGACTTCCTGTTTTCTAGTCTGTTAGCATTTTTTAAGGCTGAAGTTCTTAAAAAACTTATATATATACTATACTACAAGTCGTCGAAAAAAAAAAGTAAATACCCCCTACTAATTCTGCAACAAATTATTGCAGAAGAAAGTTACTGGTACCAAACGATTGGAAATAAAGTCTATATTTAAATGATGCATATAAAATTTGCTTTAGGGTGTCATCTACATATTATAAAAACGAACCCAAACTTTGTTTTTTTTTTTTTTTTCAATAGCAATACCCAAGTTTGACACCATAAATTGATTCTACACCCTTCAATTAGCCTGAATCCAAATTTTCCTGAAATTCGTACGATTAGTTTTCGAGAAATTAATTATTTTAAAATGAGCCTATTTTAGGAGTTGTATCCAAATTGAAGTTCGGTACTCGATTATTGAAAAGCGACAGAAAGACAAAGTCACTCCTATTAATGCATTATTTCTTGCCAGTTGAACATCTCACTCGCTTAACATGTTTCGACTATTGCCAGCCCAAATGTTTCAATAAAATGAGTAAAATATTTTTCTTTCAAATTATGCTTTTCTACACATCATAGACGGCCCCTTAAACCGCCATTTTGACATTTTTTAATCATAATTCGAAAACTACTTGAAGGAAAATTTTGAAATTGAGAATTTGCATAAAGCAGGACATTATAAATCTAAATCTGTCAAAGAAATTGTAGGTGGCAATTCATATTTTTTTCGAATATTAATTTCATAATTCATAATTCATATTATAAAAATTCTAAAAGTACAAATTCAATATATTTATGTTTGGGTTTTTTAGTATCATAATTAAACAAAAAAATTATATTAGGATTATAATTTCAGGAGATATGAATAAAAATATGAATATGTGATTTAACACTAGAAGCTCTAAATTTTGAATATTTATAATTCAAAAACTTATCACCCAAATAACGTGAAATTTCATTCCTATGCTTAGTTTGAACCGAAGATTTTATATTGTCAAAATTGGGTGGTGCAATAGAAAAAAAAAAGTTTGGTCTAGTTTTGATTTGTGGATGACCCCCAAAGAAAATTTTATATACATGATTTAAGAAAGAAATTTTTTTGCAGTCGTTTGGTTCCTGTAAATTTTTTCTATTGTAATTAGTTGCAAAGTTAGTAGGGGATGCTTACTTTTTATTTTCCACTACTGTACGCGTATAAAATACTGTACAAGAAATTCACTCTTAAACACACTTGTTACATCAAATTCTATGAGACATTTTAAAACAGGTATCATGATTTTCTTTAGAAAAAGCGGCCTTTTGTATGATTTTAGCTAATAACTACCTTGCATCAAAAGAAACAAAATTAAACAAATTTTAACTTCATTCAGTCATTCCAAATTAGATAATCTAACAAATTATTTTAAGTAAAAAGCAATTTATAAAAGTGGAGGATTTTTTCGGTCCATTTCTGTTTAAAGTTTACCGAAAGGCGTCCTTGCGACTAGATTGTCGCTTTCCTTCTGTGTGGTCCCCATTGGCTGCAATTAAGTTAATTTCGAGAAAAGAAATAATTTTTTCGTCTATGAAGGCTCATTTGAAATGTATGAATACCATCTTTTCATATATGGTGTTTGAGAATACAATGGGCTATTACTATATGGCAATTGCTAGATTTTTATATTCGCCATTCATGAGTCTACAGGTCTTTAAGAAGTGCTTTCTATTGTGTATATTTGTGGTTTTTTCCAATTAATTTTGATAATGAGAAAGTTCAAAAATATTTTTTTCGCGTGAAATAATTTCTATAAGCACCGGACCACCTTGAAAATTTGGTACTTCAAAAGTTGAAGAAGTTTAATTTTTTTTGCTATTAATTCATCCTTTTTTGCCGCTGCTGTTCTCTATTCAAATGATCAGTGAGACTTATTTATGAAATCTTACTTCTGTATTATTAATTTTTCTTTCTAATGACTATGAAAGAACGATCTAAGAAATATCTGGCGTCACACTTAAATAAAATTTGTCGCAAAAGAAGTAGAAAAGGAACGAACTATCTCTCTATTCTAAAAAAAGGTAACTACCGCTGTCACCGCCGCCGCCGCCGGTTTTGAATTTTTTGTGACTGGAGGTCTTTCTTTGTTAATATTAAGCAAAATATAGCATACAAAAATATGAAAATCTGTGGAATTATAGAGAAATGTTTGATAAACACGCTGATGCAGATAGTTTTCAAATCGAAGAAATATTTAAAGAGATATTTAATGCTAAAGTTGGACAAAATCGGTCCTTAAAAAAGTTTTATAGGAGCAAAAACTGTACATCGGAATTTAATCATTCTTTGATCATTTTATGCGTCAGAATTTCCCGGTGTGCAGACTGTACTCAGTTTATTAATTTGACTCATTTTTTGAGGTTTTATTTCTATTTTAAATTCAAATTTTCAGCATTTCGAGAGATATTTTTTACAAAATTTGGAAATTTGTATTAATTTAAACTGTTGCCAACTGTATAAACAGCGCAAATAATAATATTTGCTTCAAATTAAAAATTTATTTTACACGTGACTATTATAAACAAGAAAATATAAAAAGCAGGAACTCATTGAGAATTATCATAAAAACCATATTACACGTGAATTTTAAAAGTGAAAGAATGTTGTAAAATAATAAATTCATTAACATGCGTTACAAGTCTTAAATAGGAGAAATTACGTCACATTTACGTCACATTACACATTACCGTAAAAATGAACAAAAAATAATATTGCAAAACAGTTTAAATTTAAAAATTGCGCGAGACATTTGTGTAATATTTTAAGATGATATTTTCAACTATTTTTATTAGGATAGCGCAAATAATATTTCATTTCTAACAAAATTATTTTCACGTGAATAGTAAAAGGAGAAAGAAAAGTTTAGTGAAAATTACGTCAGATTAAAAACGATACATTTAAAGTGTCAATTAAAAAAAACCTTTCTTTTCGCTTTGCTAAAAAATACCGGGAGGCAAAGACTCTGTTTATTTAATTCATTTTATATTAGCTTATTTTGAAATGTCAACTGATTTTATTTAATCAAAAACGGAAACAGCCATTGTATCATTTAAGAGCTTTAAAATTCCCCAATCAAAGAGAAATGAATAGAAACCAGTTTATAGGGAGATCGCCACTGTTTTTAAACTTATAATTCAATCTTCCGAAATATTTTTTAAGGTGATCAAATTAGCGTGCTTTTAGAGTCTGCGGTGTCTGAACGGGGGTTGACAAGCGTAGCTCGTAGGGGGCAGCGCCCCCTAGTATTTTGAAATAGTAATATGTAGAAGAATTCTTTGTATGATAATAAAATCTTGGTAAGATGGAATCTATGTATAGTAAATTCTGTCTAGGCGGACTCTGTGCAAGCCGGAAAACTGTCTACCGCGGAAATTTTTTCAAGTCCCGGCGAACACATAGAAAATAACATTAATTATTGTTGCATAAGCCGGAATCTGTCTAACGCGAAACGGAAATGTTTTTAATGTCCCACCAAAACCAAAATTTTGCATAAGACGGAAAAAGGATATTTTAAACATGAAAAGCATTCCGTTTATGAAATTTTAAAACTGATATATATACGTCATATACTCAATGCCGATAATTTTAATTAAATTCCGTAATAGTTTAAAAAATTAATTTAAATAACTAGAAACTGTTTAAATTTTAAGGAATTCTTGCATTTAAAAAATGAAATATTCATTTTTCCTATATAAATTTGCATGTAAAAATTATTATTATTAGAAGGATGCACATTTATGATAATAAGTATTTTCTAAAGTACAATATATTATGCTTTAAGATTGTACTCAAATTCAAAGTGATAGCTTACTGTCTCATTCCCGAAGTTATTTTGTCTCTATGTGTGTGTTTGAGTGTAAACTTCAAATTTGCAGGTACTACAGCAGTACTAAGAAATTTAATAGCATTTCTCATTTATCTGTATAGACTTTCAGAATTTCACTTTTCAACCAATTTTCGAGTCAGGACAATCAATGAAAGATTGTCATCGTCGAGCAGTTTATTACAATTCAAGATACTACCTTTTTATCGAAAACATAAAACGCTATCCGATTGACGTATGCTTCATTCAATAAATCGCGTGTTCAGAAAACTGGATCATTGCACGGGTTATTTGTTCTTCGTCGTTTTATCCTGTCTAAGGATATTAGTAAGTGCATCGTACAAGTGGTTTCAAAATCTAAACTCAATACTCCATCGCTGCAGGATAAAGTCGAAGTTACCAAATTAAAAGAAAGAAAAATATTCTGTGGGAGATCTTTGTATTAGGTTTAATTATGGTAAAACTCAAATTGCTTAAAAAGAAAGAGTTGAAAACATCCAATAGAAAGAGGAAACGTGCTGTGAAAGATGAAGACATTAATGCATTAACTTTTGAATGTTTTTCGATTGCTAGAGTGAAAATTTTGCTCACATCTAGTCTGTATTGCGAAAAAATAGGTAAAATGGATCTTAAAGCTTCCAGTGAATGGTTAACGAGTTTCCATAATCTACACAACATTGCCATGAAGCATGCTTGCTGACAGCCGAAGGATGTCTCACAGCATGAAATTCGGGAATGAAAAAGCAACTTTCATCTACTAATTGAAAGATATCAAGAGAAGGACACATATCATTGCGATGAGACTGTACTATTTTATCGTGTGTGCCAAATAAGTCCCTTGTAAAAAGATGAAGCTAATGCCGCTGATGTAAAACCTCCAAAGAGCGTGCCACTGTTTTGCTTTTTGTGAATTTGTAGGGCAGTTTATAAAAAAAGTTAGTGATTGGGAAATTGAAAACGACGCTATGTTTCAAGAATGTAAATATTGTTAAACTGCCTGTGACTTAGAGATATCAGAAAAAATAGTGGTTGTCGATTGTTTTAATGGAGGGGAGGCTGAACGAGTTCAATAAGCGAATGACTGAAGAAACTAAAAAATAAAATTTATTCCTCGATAATGCACCTTGTCATTCCGACGTCAAACAGTTGAATATAAACTTACAGTTTCTTCCGGCAGATATTACTGCAGTGACACAACCAATGGATCAATGAGTTATTAAAATGCTGAAACCTACTACAAAAGATACCTGTTGCGGTCGATTATTGCATCTTTTGATGATTGTTCTTCAGCCACCGACCTGACAAAAAAAAAAAAAAAAAAAAAAAAAAAAAAAAAAAAACCATCAGTGTTTTTGATGCTGTTAATTGGAATGCCAAACTTTGCTCAGAAATGAAAAGACTACCCTTTGTCTTAGGAAAGCAAATGAGGATGACCACGCTTCTGAAAACGTTGAAGACAGCTGTGCAATTCAAGCAGGACGGCTTGAGAAGAATTGGGTACCTCAAAATTATTCTTCTTGTTCAGAGAACTTTAAAAAAATAATACTGAAAATAACAGACTTACGCGTTAGGGCAGAATGCATGGTAAACCGAAAGAAAAACAAACATTGATAAAGGATTATTTTTTTGAAGTTTTAAACTACCATGCGAAAATAAAGTATGTAATTGTATTGATTAAATTAAATGATTTTCATTAAATTTCAGAATTAGAGCAATTCCGTATTGGTAATATTTATTTTTGTGTTCAAATAATGTGTTTCGAAATTATTATAAACAATAAATTTAATAACAATCTAATTCATTAAAAATTTCCTTTTAAAGAACATTACTAAAAGTTACGAACGTAAAAAAATATACGATTTGCGCATTTTTTTTGGAGGAGGATGAAGCTCTTTTGCATAAGCCGGAATATTGTCTACCGCAGAAATTTTTCTCAGTCCCGACCGATTCCGCCTTAGACAGAGTTTACTGTATTTAAAAAACAAGGCTATTTTTTTAGACTTTGGCCCAAGCGTTCTACTGAATCAATTTAACTAATTATTTTTTATAATGAAAGATATTTCTCTGTAGATGTGCCCGCACTTAACTATTGTTCTAAATATTCCCATTTTTATATTTTAAATTAAAATTTAAAAGTGAAATTTCTTCAAAATGCTGGCAATTGTTTTACTTCCATTGTTGCAGAGAAAAGACAAATAATGGGGTTTATTTATCCTTGTTGATGTCATTTTTCATAACAATTAAAAATAACTTTATTTTTTTTAATTTTGAAGGGTGGTTTCGGACTTTAAAAAACACACATTTTCACCCTTAAAGCTGTTATATTTCTACATTTTTTTTTTCATTCCGCTGATTCTGTGCTTGAGACATTTGGCAAAATGTTTCAATTGCTAAAAATAACGTTATATTTAAAAGAAAACAATCCTTTTCTTTGATAAAACTAAATATATTACCACGAATGTGTCAAAAAGACATAACTTTCTGGAACTTTCACTCGGCGATCCTGAGATTGATGTTAGGTTTAGATTTTACGGGAAAAATAAATTCTAGGATTGTGTCAAAGGCAAATCATTTTTGCTGATTTTTCCTTCCATAATACCAAGCATAAGAGCCTCAGTTGATAAGTATATCATAATTACTTATCTTGATTACATGTTATATTACGTATTTTATCAATAATTTGAACAGTTGAAGTTTAGGGAAACAGTATTTTGGTAAATTTAGATTAAAATAATATTTATTTCAAGAGTTAGACTAAACAATGTCAGACGGATTTTTTATTATATTATTGCACTTATTTTTTTTATTATTATAAATCAATACAACAATTCATTTTTAAACATTTTATTTCGTCGAAATTCGACGGGTTGCATCTCGTTTTTCTTTTTTCCCTTCAATTTTGTGTAATTTTATTTAAACATAATAAAGTTCGGAATTTCATAATTTTTATTATTAGTTTTTCTTTAGAATGCTTATTATTTTGAAGAATGAACTAAGAAATATATAATGCCCCGCAAAAATAAAATTTTTAACCAAAAGATGTCATAACGTGTGTAATTACACTAGAGTATTAAACGGTTCTCATACATGTGACTGCTCTAATATTTCGGAAGAGCAAAGTATCACTTGGAAGAAGGACACATCGAAATCTCTTGTAGTAAAATATGAAAGCATCTGCCATTATACATTTAGGTACTTTCAAATAGCCTAAATATTTTTAATAACCAAGTTCTATTATTCCGCGACATCTAGCAGAAGAATTACTCAAATTTCATTTAATGAGATAAGTCATTTCCTAGATGTGTCACACTTTCATCCGGTAATACATTTGAATTACACGGATTTTCAGACACCTCAACACTGGTTTACGCTGCCGCAATTTATTGCCGACAAACTCAAAAGGTCAAAACGGATGTTTTTCTCGTAGTTTCTAAAACGTCGCTCCAGTCAAGCAAATTTCGGTTCCTAAATTAGAACTTTGCGTTGCTCACTTTCTATCTAAATTATTTCGCTCCATTATGGACCCTCTAAAGGATCACACTTTCTTTATTTTCGCCTGGACTGATTTCAAAGTCTTCTTGGCTATCTGCACATCCACGTAAATGGAAAACATTTGTCGTGAATAGGACATCGCAAGTAACAGAAATTTTACCTACAGAATACTGGAGACATGTCCCATCTAAAGAGAACCCCGAAGATATCGCTTCTCGCGGTATTGATCCTTAAAATGTCTTCCAGGATGCGACTTTATGGTGGAAAGGTCCAAGTTGGCTTGTTCTAGACCCATCCAATTGGCCAAAAGATTACTCAAATGCTGAGGAATTTGATGAGCAAAGCAAAGACGAACAAAGGTCTGGGTCTGATCCAATTTTTTCATTTCACAACCGCACATCAAATGATCTATTTGATAATTGTTTCAAAATGCACTCTTCGCTTTCAAAAATTATCCGCATTTTGTCATATTGCCAAAGATCATTAAAAAATGCAGAAATGCTAACGTATCGCAAAGTTCTTCGACACCACTATCTCCACCCAATTAAGAATAATTTAATATTTAAAATTAACAAGGACATCCAACATCCAACCCAGTCCTCTGGGTTACAGAATGTATGCGGAAACCAGTTTTTCTTATTCAAAACTGTAATAGATTTATTAACACACATTGGACAATTGCACCATAAAAGATAATAAATAAACCCACAATCTTGCTCAATGGTGCACAGAATACGAACTTTAATAAACTAACCTTTAAAATCTACGTTTCGAGCTGTTTCTACAGCCGTCTTCAGGAAAATATGATGGTAAAATGACTCAAAGTTCAGAGATGAAAGCTTCCTGTACATGAGATAATTAGTCGAAACTTGACCACTGATTTCAATACAAAAATGAAGTGTTGCCATCCAGTAAAAATAAATAATTATTAATGAACTGAGATCAAATTAATCAAAAAGTCAATTTAAGATACCACGAGTGATGTTTTATAATATCATAAAGTCATAATTCTATATCTAATTACAATATTTCAGCTTAAACCTATATTATGTTGCCAAAAACTTGAATGCAAACTCAGTTGAACGTGGTTCTGTCCCTCATGTGTAGATGGCGGCACTCGTGGTTTCTTAAACCGACCTTTTGATTAATTTGATCTCAGTTCATTAATAATTATTCATTTTCACTGGATGGCAACACTTCATTTTTGTATTCAAATGAGTTATCAAGTTTCTACTGCAGTCAAACCTCGTTAACATGAACCTCAAGGGGTATGAAATTTTTGTTCATGTTATCCGTAGTTCATGCTATCAGTAACAAAAGTTCCTGATTAAAAAAAAATTGAGAAAAATATACGGGAGACTGGGGGCTAACGGGACATGGGAGCTAACGGGACAACAGGGTTTTCTCGTAAAATATAACAGTCAAAATTTATCAGAAAATGTCATTTCTAGTATTTTACAAGAACATGCATTGAACCATTTTTTTTTCATTGGCTATTTGAAAAGCAGGAAACAAGATATATTTAAGCATCAAGATGAGTTTTTTTATATTTAATAAGTATTTGTTTTGATCAACGATTAAATCAGTTTTCAATAATAATATTTTTTACAATGAAGCTTTTATACAATGTTCATTTTTAATCATATTTCGTACCAGAGATAAACAGTTAATTTACAATAAGCTTAATTGCAGTGGTAAAGGATTCATGGGCATATGCGGATTTCACATAGGGTCTAATTCGAGAAAACTTTGTTTTAGAATGGAGACTTATTTCTATTTTAATAATTAAACTATTATATTTTTTTATTCCTTAATAGAACACATGCTACATTTCATATGAAAGTTGCAATACTAAACTGTAAATTTTCCACGTGTGAAGAAAGAAACAATACATAAAAATACTCCCTTTAGGTAGCAACTTTCCCTGATACTGGTGACATGTAGCTGGCGACACGTCCAAAATTGAGAAAATTCTAATGGCAATAGTACACGTTTCCATTGTTCTAAAGAATAAACCTTTTCATGAAGCTCTAAGGTATAACCCATTGTTCCCCAGGGAAAAGGAAGCTTTCACACCTTTCTAGGAATTTTCGTTCACGTTAAGCGTCAAAATCTGTCATGGGGACATCGAGAATTGTCCATATTAAGCGAAATTTCACGTAAACCGTGTTCATCTTAAAAGGAGAAAAAACACTAGAATCCGTATTCATTTTGACGGGGACAGTGGGAACTGTTCATGTTAAAAGTAATTCACGTTAAGCGTGTTGTTCACGTTAACGAGGTTCGACTGTATTACTAATTATCTTTTGCACAGGAAGCTTTCGTCTCTGAACTTTGAGTCATTTTACCATCATATTTTCCTGAAGACGGCTGTAGAAACAGCTCGAAACGTAGATTTTAAAGGTTAGTTTATTGAAGTTCGTACTTTGTGCACCATTGAGCAAGATTGTGTGTTTATTTATTGTAATAAATTTTTTTACATTTAATATATGTTTTTTTAGATTGCCCACTAACAACACCAAAAAGAATTTTTATGAGAAAAATGTCAATTACGCATTCAAATAGCAGTTTTGAGAGTTATTGAAAACGATACTTACGTATTAGCTGCATGCAATGAGCCTTTCTGATTTTTGATACTTTCAGTGGTTTAAGCGTATAGTTCGATTACGTGTCTTAAATTTGTGTTTTATTTATATTATTTTTCATTTTACTTTTTTATTGGTGATTATACTATTTATTTATTTATGAATTTTTTTTATTGATAGAAGAAGATTTATTGATTTTATTTATTTATTGATAAATGCTAAACTATTTATATTATTTTATATGCTAACGGATCACAACTTTAGAATGTCTCCTGAACCCTTTTAAATTTCGTTTATTTTTTGTTATTTTATTTTACTTTATTCTATATTTTTGAACTGTTCTGTGCGAGTATTTACGTGTTAAAAGTAATACCCATGTCAAAATTCAAGTTTCTGTCCCAAAAAATTCAGCACACTGTAAAAAAAAAAAGAAAAAACTGTCAATTTTGGCACCAGTAGAAAACGGTTTACTTTACAAAAAAATCTGTAATCTGTTCATCAAAACATTTTTATTCTGTAAAAAATGTAGATTTTTTTCTGTAAAAATTAAGAAATCCATTTTTTTTTACTGTTTTAAAGAAAGAAAGCCCACTTTTTTGTAAAAATATGGATTTTGTCATTTTTTCAGAAAAAAACTGTTTTAATGAACAGATTACAGATATTTTCTGTAAATTAAATGGTTTTCCACTGGAGCCAAAATTGACAGGTTTTTTTCTGTTAATTTGAGATATATTGTTTAAAAATGCAAACGAGTTATCTGACGTAATCGGGCTGCCTACAATACAGATTTTGATTTAAATTCGTGATTGAATAATATTTTAAAAACCGTTAAATATCAGTAATTTGAGATACAGCTTTCAAACAAATTGCATTTGAAAGAAACAGTTTTTTTCTGTAAAAATTACAGTTTTGTTTTTGCGGTGAATCGTAAGTTAGAACGTTTTCCGAAAGTTTAGAATATTTTACCGTTTTGAATTTCGATTTTACTTTTTAGAAATCATCGTTATAGAGCATTTACATCTTATAAGTATTTACAATGCCAAATTTAAAGCAAATTGCCAAATTTGTTTTTGCGGTGAATCGTAAGTTAGAACGTTTTCCGAAAGTTTAGAATATTTTACCGTTTTGAATTTCGATTTTACTTTTTAGAAATCATCGTTATAGAGCATTTACATCTTATAAGTATTCACAATGCCAAATTTAAAGTTTCTAGTCTTTCAGTATAGCAAAAATCGTAATTTTAGAATGATTTTTGCTCTTTCACTCCTTTGGAAGCAGTGTTGGACATAAAATGTAGTCAACGTTAAAGTAGAGACTGTCATCGTCAATTTGAAACCATAACTTTTGAAATCGGTTTGATAGTTCCAGAGATAGTTCCAACAAACACACAAACAAACGTTTCTTCTTTAATATTAGAAATAAATTAATCTGTAATCAGCGACTGACTTTTAAACCGTTAAAAAGTTTTAATATGTCTTTTATTATTATTATTATTATTTTACTTAGATTCTTTTTCAGATTCATAACTCTTAAATAGATGACGTCAAATTCTTCTCACTTATTCTTTGTGTAATACCCAAGTGAAAACATCCACAGTACAATTGTATCTCTCCGTTCTTACCGGGATATCTGCAGGAGTTGCTATATAGACCCCTTGCACTGACGTCACATTGCTGTTAGCAACGACTGATACTATAGTTTCTGGAGCACACACGTGGAGCACAGAACTGCCCGTTTGACGTTAAAAGCACGTGTTATCTTTCTCTTTAATTTAGAGCTTCCTTATTTTTATTATTATAGTGCAAATAAGACTAAAAAATCAAATGGAGAGTACCATATTCGCCTTATATTTGGGCGCCATACGAAGCGATTTCAGACATGTGACGTCATGTGCAACCCGTCTATACTTTTCTCGAAACTACCTCTCAAAAAATATTCACAAGTACGACGAATTCATAATGCGTTTCCTTATGCAATTCCATTTGTCACACGTCACACCGTTGTTGGTTGACAGTTGTTGAATGTCTTCACTTCATATTCACGATGAATATGGTAATTGTTAATTTTTAAAGTTTTTAATTTATTCTTTGAATAACTACATCAGTATTATCATAATCATTAATTCTGGAAAAAAAAAAAAAAAAGCATACACTTTTCGAAGCTCATATCAGTGCTATAAAAATTTGAGATTGGCGAAAGAACTTGAAAAGTTTTAGTCAGATGCACAAAAATATGCACGATGAGTAAAACAAGAAAGAAGAAATCATGTGTCAAGCATAGATTATGAAACACTTTCCAACACATTCAGAATAATGCAACAACACTTCACCGTTTAATAATTTGAAATAGAATGTCTAAATTGAAACATTTGGAAACGCATAACACATCTGAAAACCCAATTTCAGCAATGCATATCTACGGTCATAAAATGATCCGAATTCTTTGAGCAGCCCTGTACATGTTATATATTATTTGCATCTATAAACTATATTCATGAAAATATTTAGTTCATTTAGGAAATACATACCTCAGTTGAAAATTTCCCTTTAGCAATTTTCACTAGTAATGAAAATGGTACGTGAATTCTTCTGTGCAGTCTTGTATATGAGGTATAGATTTTATACACAACTAGTAACATGCAAAAAATTACTTAAATTTTAAAGCGCATACCGAAATTGAAAATGCACTTTCAGCAATTATTGCTCAAGGACAAATGAACGATAAATGCTATGAATGTCCTATTCTATAGTAATCCTCTTGTTGTAAAATTCAGTGATTTATATCAGTTTCAATACACCTGAAATACCGTAATTGCCGTTAAAACACTGCAAACGATTTTTCCCCATTGACCATAATGTGACGGAACTCTTTTGCGTGCCCCTGTAAATGAACTATTAATGCTACGCACTTCATAGTCAATACCGAACGCCATGGTAAACATCATTAACATACATGAATTGTATGTAAATCCGAGTATATTTACGTGAGTTAGAGTGTGGAAAGACATATACAGATGGTCAGACAAACCTAATTCATAACACACTTTTTAACTACATTGAAAAGTGTAAAAAAGGAGAAAGTTTTATTTTTAACAATTATTTTTTAATAATAACTTTTTAACTAATAATAATATGTTGTCCACATCAATACTTTGAATTACTTTAAATTTTTAATACAATTTTGTTTCATAGTTCCTCTTATAAAATTGCATTCACATTTCTCGATTAATTAAATGAATGGATACTAAAGATGCTAAAAATTTAAATAATGCAATTGTGCAAGGGCAAGAAAAATAAGTCTTTTTTTCTGAACTTCAGAGCTTTCAAAACAATTTTATAACAATTTAGCTTCCTAATTGCATAATTTACAGGTTTTTAATTAAATATTACTTTTATGTATTATTTTTTATGCGGTATGCGAAATCTGTAATCAGTTACTCACTATTGAACATTTTAAAATTTTTAATGCATATATATTTTTTTTTTTTTCAGATTAGACTCTTTATTTTTCTCTTTTATAACCCTCCTCAAATAGATGATGTCAAATTCTTTTCACGCATCCTTTATATAATACCCAGACGAAAACATCCACAGCACAATTGTGTTTTTCTTTTCTTCCTTGGCATCTCCAGGCGTTGATATACTCCTCTCACAACTACCTCTGAAAAAATATACACGAATACAACGAACTCATAATGCGTCTCGCTATTCAATTCCATTTGTCACACTGTTGGAGGTTGGCAATTGTCGACTTTCTCCGGTTCATATTCACCTGGTTAGAGTCACCACTTCCAAAAGTTTTTCTTGACAACATGGCTTGACGACAAAAGGGCCCTCAACTGTTCGCATTATTCGGATGAGAGGAAGAGGCTCTGGAGTTTGGCGACACTGGATCAAAGTCAATGATCACCCTGGAGGGGTTTGAATAAAAAAAAAAAGTAGATGAGGTGTTTTGACTAGGAGTGGATTTTGAAGGATATCTCGAATTAGCCGTCTAAAATTTGGATTGGCAGTCACAAAAGGTGAGATTATGGTATTGTGTGATGTATGGCAGCAAGCCTGCGGTAGGCGAGACATAGTACCTAGTTGATGAAGTGAAAGAGTGTATGTTTTGGATTAGATTTCAGATATCTTATATCCGAAATAAAAAGATAAAAAATAACTCAGAGTCACTTAGGGGTACTGTTCAAGGAATAAAGAATGGATACACTTTTTAAAAAAGTCAATAGTCATAGTAAGAGCCCACAGCTAATGCAACATAAAAATATAACTGAAGTGTACATCAGTTTAGAAAAGTACATTCATATATTCATATATATGAAGAGCTCAAATGATAAAGGTGGTATATGACAAAAAAAATTGAGTTAATCATATGATTGAAGGTAATCGATGATCCTCTACCATCTGTTAAATTACTATTTGAAAAAAAACTAATACTCACAGAGATTATAATTGATAAAGAAAGGCATTTGACAATAAACGCAAATAAAGATTTGAACTTACAACTCATTTTGCCAAAATGATGATTGTGTCACTTGCCACTTTTATCATCTGAGCTCTTTATATATATATGCACATGCACAGAGGATGTTTTTAAATTTTTTTGTTTAAGGCTGTTCTCAACTACTCTACTCAACAAGCGCAAAACGTTTTGACACATTTACAAATTCATTTTTTAACGGAAAGATATAAAATTGAAAAGCCTGACCATGGAAGCGATTTGGAATCGAACTGTGTTTTCCATTGTTTGATCAATCAATTAACTATTGAGTTATAAGCGATTTTGATCGCATGACTCGGCATTTATCTCCCCTTACTGACTGGATTTTCTTCTTTCGTTCGGAAGTTCAGTTCAAAATGCCAACTTTGAGAGTATTTTCTGAAAGATCTATTGCGTTTACAAGAAAACGGAAAAAACAGTTTGATGACATAGTTTCTGAATAACAACTTCTAGTTTCATGCGTTTTCGAACAAAAATGAATTAAAATTTATGTCAGAAAGTTGACCTTTTGGATTTGAGAACAGCCTTAAGGGGTAGGATCAGTGATGTAGTCCCAAAAAACTCCGAGGGTATACGCTATAGGCAGAGGGTATACGCTAAAGTCATGACTAGAGTATACGCTATAGCTCTATTTAAGAAACAGAGGGTATACGGTACTTCTTAAAAAAATCCAGAAGGTATACGGCGTATACCCTCCACTACATCCCTGGGTAGGATACCTTTGAACACGTCAAAAAAGTAAAAAATTTGTCACTATGTTTCAAGCTTCAAAACTCTTGCAATAAGTCAAAAACAAAAATCAAACTTCATTTAAACATAAAGCTCATATTTAAATTTATATTTAAAAAAATATATATATACTTGTAAATTCATAAATAAATATTGAATTGATAAGTTTAAAAATATATGTAGAAATAAACCTTGCGAGCATGATAAAATCTGAAAATATATATATAAAGAGGAAATTTTGGTGAAAATAAATACATAATACCTTTATACTAAAATCAGACTATTTGTAAAAAATATTGAATAAATTAAAAAAATAGCAAAAAATTCAAAATTTTCACTTAAAAAAATATTTTTAAAGTACAAAAACAGAAAAAAAAAATCTTTTTTCTGGTTTTAAGTTGTTGAAAATACAGAAATGAATATGTGGTGAAAATTTCTTTTGATTACCATGCATAGTTTTTTAGTAACGCTGCGCGCAGTATCAAAATTCATCGTTTTCAATAAACGTAACACAAAGTTTAATTTTCCTAATGTACAGGGCAATCGTGAAGACTTTTCACTGGTGGGGGTGAGGACCTTAAATTGCCAAGTCAAAATTCTGTATTTGCCAACTACTAGTTTTATAACTTTGCCAAGTTGCCACAATTAGAAAATGTAGTATAGTTCTTATTCATAAAAAGTTTAATAATATTCCCAATTAGATTTGTAATTTTTGCAAAGTCTGTCAGAAATAGAAAATGTATTATAGTTTTTATTAAATTTTTGCACAAATTCACCAACTGAGTTTGTAAATTTGCCAAGTGTAACAGCATTCACGAACGTTTGGGGGGCGGGGGAGGCTATCCCCTGTCCTGTCCCCCCCCCTTAGCGAGGCCCCTGCCTATGTAGTCTTAATATGTAATCTTAATAAAACAGCCATAATTAGTAAACTAATGGGAATTTTCCAATGCGGTTTTTTCATATTGCTCAGAAGTGATTACGGAATCAAAATATGTATTATAAAAATATCGAAAATTTTGAATGTTTAAAGGTATCCTACCCCATTAAGGCTCCTGTCCCTGCCGGCGAAGACATTCACGAGCTAATGATAATCCTATGGGGAGGGATTTATCTAATATCTCGTTTGCATTTCGACATTTTTAAATATTTTTTTTTTTTTTTTTTGCATTGGATAGCCGAGTTCCGTCTCTAAATCGCACCTTTTTAAACTATTCGATTTTGGTCGCAGATATTTTTTATAAAGTTACTTTCACTTTCAAAACCGGTTCTGAAAATGAAAGTGTCATTCTAAAAAATATCTGCAACCAAAATCGAAACAGTAAAAAAGGTGCGATGTAGAGACGGATCTCGGCTATCCAATGCAAAAAAAAAAAAATTAAAAATGTCGAAATACAAACGAGATATTAGTTAAACCCCTCCCCATCGGATTAGCATTAGCTCGTGAGTGCCTTCAGCGGCAGGGACAGGAGCCTTAAGAACAAATCATAAATAATACTAAGCAAAAGCATAGGCACTTAGATATGTAAATGACTTCAAAATATAGTAATATGAGAAAACTTCCGAAATTACATTAATGATATGGAAATATTTTGTTTAATTAATTAATTTCATGATAAGCATATGGTCCTCAAACGTTCGTGTAATCCGGATAAGAGGAAAAGAGTGACCCTGGTGTGGTGAACCTGGATCAAATAAAAAAAATGCTAATGAGGTGTTTTGATTAGGAGTGTTTTGAAGGGTATCGTTAATTAGCCGCCTAAAATTTGGAACGGCAGTCAGAAAAGCTAAGACCATACTATTTTGTGGCTGTAAGGTAAGATTATGAGATATAGATGAAGTGTATATGCCTGCGTATAAAATTACATTCATGTATTCATCTTAAACATTCATTTGTATGTTAGGAAACATTAGCAACAATAAATCATACAAATATACGAACATTTAGATTAGTAGATGAAAAAAAAAAATAAAAGTAAGTAAATAAAAACAAAATAATAACTAAAATTGCACGGTTTATGAAACGCCATCATTCAATTTTCACGTACTCTTTCCTATTATGCACGTTATTATTATTATTATTTTTATTTATTAAATTTTTATTTGAGTAAAAAATAAAAAAATAAATAAATAACGTACATAATAGGAATGAGTAAGTGACAAATTGAAAGATGGCGTTTCATCAACCGTGTAATTATGGAATATATATATATATTTATTTATTTGTTTTGAAAGTGACTCGGGCATGGTGTCTAAACATGTAAATAGTCGAATAAACCTATTTTTACTGTTTTTAGAGTTTTAATTTACACCTTTTAGCAATTAAAATTAGTATATTATTACAAGGTGTTAGTTTGTTATATATTTGCAATTAAAATGGTTAAAGTTTTCAGGAAAGGTTGGTGTCAAATGTAAAATGGTCACTTTTTGAACTTTTTCGTTGTTATTTAAATAGTTAAGGCTGTTCTCAAATCCAAAACGGCAACTTTATGACATAAGTTTTAATTTATTTTTGTTCTGAAATGCATGAAACTAGCAGGTGTTGTTGTTCTGAAACTATATAATCGAGCTGTTTTTTCCGTTTTTATTTTATTTTATTTTATTTACTTTATTTATTTATTTTTTTTTTTTTTGCAAACGCAATAGATCTTTCAGAAAATAGTGTCAAAGCGGACGTTTTGAACCGACTTTCCTCACGAAAGAAGAATAACCAATCAAGAAAGGGTGAAAAAAGTGTTTGCCACGTCATCAAAATCGCTTATAACTCAATAGGTAATGTGTTTATCAAAAAATGGAAAACACAGTTTGATTCCAAATCGCTTCAATTGGCAGGCTTTCCAATTTTATATCTTTCCGTTAAAAAATGAATTTGTAAATGTGTCAAAACGTTTTGCGCTTGTTGAGTAGAGCATTTGTGTCAGATATTAAACAATCCAATTGTGTTTTTTACTTTCCTGTGAAATCAAACATTGTTTCAGAAAATACATTTTAAGCCGATTTTCGGCAATCTGGGAAAGGTTTCATCAGGCAGCAACAGATTAGATGCATCACATTTAGAGAAAAATACTAATTGCTATTCTACTCTTTGTAATTTCAATAGTGATACCTACAAATATCATGTATTACCGTAGGAAAAGGGGTTCTTGAATGAGTCTGAAAGTTTCGTGTTGCTGAGTGGGGAAATTTTAAAATATTGGGAATAGCCTTTTCCAAGAAAAATCTGTATTTCATAATTTTTTTTTATAAACACCTCATTTACATTTTTATGCAACACATCAAGGCTAACCAAAGTATCAAAATATAATTGACAAATTGACACATAACAAAATGAATTCCTCTACAAAGAACCTTTCTGGCTTTGAGCACTACTGCAGCATTTCTCTGTGCGAAAAGATTTTATTTACAACAAATAAAACAGAAATGTTACAAAGATCACTACTAAGGGCAATTCAACTTCTTACGCATTGATCAAAGATAAAAAGAAAAGCAAAAAGAATAAAAAATAAAACAACTTGAAAGTTAACATAAAATTCTCCTTTTTTGCCGAGTCAGGTCCCACTAGGAAACTTAAAAGTTTCAACCCCAAAATAAAGTTAGTTATTTTCATTTTTCTTCATTTTATTTTTATTTCGCTCAAAGTAGAAAAAAAAGAAAGGAAATTTCACCCACGCTGGCTACAACTATCGAATTATGTTTTGTTTTTTTCTTCTTTTTCTTGCGATACAGTGATTAATGCTTACAAGAGGCATTGAGCTACACGTAACAATCACTCGAGTACGACGTGATCACAAGGTTCTCCTGATGATGGTAGTAGCCCCTCCAGACCCCTACAGAGAGATTTCTCAATAAACCACGATGATATGATGACTTTAGAGGGTGGCATAGGTGGGTAGTCGAAGCAGGATTATAAAAAAAAAAAAAAAAAAAAAAAAAGAAAAGAAAAGAAAAATAAGTAACTTAAGACGAGTGGACCCCCCTCTAAAGAATTACTCGCAAGGATTTTGAAAAGTTTGATTGCGGTAAAGGAAAAAAATAATACAGAATAAGAAAGATGGGATTTTCTAGAAAAAAGGAAGGGGAAAATGGTTATTAGAAAAGTCGCGTACGTTTTTCCATTATGATTTTATTGCGGTATGGAATGGCGGTGAAATACTAGAAGAGTGAATTATAATGGGAAAAGGGACTTGTAAAAACATGGGTTTAAGAAAAGTAAGAAGGAAAACATAAGTAAAGAAGAAAGTCGCTTAAATATATGTAACCATCTAAATAAATCTCTGTTTCTTACTGAATATAGATCTAAATATTTTACGACTAAAGCCATTAAAGTTTAAATGCTTGAAAAAGAAAGTTGCTTAGAAATTTTTCCAAAAAATAAAAGTTATGCAAGCGATAAATATCAAATGCATTCATATATATATAAATATATTATATCTTACTTATAAGTCGCTAAATATTCAGCAGGTTAACAGAGAAATCGGTTGATCAGTTTAACAGAGAAACTAAATAAAATTCTGCTTCTTACTGAATATAAATCTAAATATTTTACGACTACAGCCATTACAGTTAAAATGCTTAAAAAAACTTATTTAGAAATTTTTCCGAAAAGTAAAAGTTATGCAAACGATAATTATAAAATATATTCATATAGATATATTTTATATCCTTATTTATAAGTTGCTAAATGTTGACCAGTTTAACAGAGAAATTAAATAAAATTCTGTTTCTTATTGAATATAGATCTAAATATTTTACGATTACATTAAATGCTTAAAAAAGAAATTTACTTAGAAATTTTTCCAAAAAATAAAAGTTATGCAAAACCATAAATATAAAATGATATATTTTATATCCTTATTTATAGGTTGTTAAATGTTGACTAGTTAAACAGAGAAATATGTTGACCAGTTTAACAGAGAAACTAAATAAAATTCTGTTTCTTATTGAATATAGACACGCAACTAAAAACATATTCATATAGATATATTTTATATCCTTCTTATAAGCTGGTAAATGTTGAAAGTTTGAAAGTCAAATCGCGAGTTTAAAAAAAGCATAATCGAACGTAATTTATTCAATCGAATATAATTTATTATGGTAGGAATTTCAGAGACCACACTTTAAATGTATGTTTTGTTAGAAATCGTTGATTTGGTTAGCCAGTGCTGTTTTTCAAATTATCATGGTGTTATTCGCCATATGGAATAAAAATTTACATTAATTGTTTTCATGTACAAAATGTGAAAATGTTGTTAACCCGTGAATTTCCCACTAGTGCGAATTCGCACCGACTGAAATTTCAAATGTTAGCGTTTTTTTAAACCACGCTTTCATTAATTTGCATTTTTTATTAATAACAAGAAATTTTGATCAAAATAAATATCAGAGTTCGATTTCTCATTAAATTTCGTATAGCAATCATGTATTAGATTTCATTATCACTATACTGCCAACAAAATTATACGTAGTTGAAGTTACGGAATCTCAAATTGCACAAGTGTCGAGAGCGCAGTTTCTGAACCAAACGGCAAAGTTTTTGGGTTAAAGAATTTTATTTTAATTGAAGATGCTTAAAGAACAAACATGTACGAAGATTAATAATTTGGCTAACACAAAATTGAAAGAAACAATAAGAAATTTAAAAAACCGATAATATTCAAACAAATGCATCAAACAAATGTTTTATTTATACTACAAATTTGTTTATACCACAAATATTAAAAAATCATACTTATAATGATAATTTTAAGAAAGAGTTAATTTTTAGTGGAAGCCCCCCCCCCCTTTTTTTTCAGTTATTACTTTAGTAGTAACTAAAGAAATATTTTATGGTATTGGCATGCTTTTTTTTTTTTAGCATTATCCTTTAAGGGTGTATTCGAAAAAATGTTTTTCCGCCCTCAACAACTCGAAATTTTCTGAGACATTTTCAGACTCATATTTAAACGTAAAACATGAAACTTGCTGGGGGTGATTTTTGAAGACATGTTTAACATGCCGTGTGATTTCATTTTCAGCTCAATTAATTAGAATTTCATTTTTAAACAATTATTTTCTCAGTATGACCATTTTTTTCATTCCCAGATCGCCCGCTTCGGAAAATTCGGTTAAAAACGCCAACTTTGACAGCGTTTAATACAGTATTTTCTGCATTTATCAAAAAATCGAGAAGCACGGCACATTATGTAGTTTCTAAATAAGAGAATTTCCTAGTTTGATGCGTTTGAGAGCAAAAATGGATTTAAAAATGAATCAGAAAATAAGCAGTTTAGATCGGAATACACCCTTAAAGCATTATCCTTTAAATTGTACTATTAAAGATGAAAATTTCATACTTTTAATGTACTTTTAAGGAGATGTTAATATTTTTAATGTAAGCTTTTTATTTTTCAGTTTTCAATTACTACAGTAACTAAGCTGTTAAAAATAAAGTTCAATGATTCACCTAGAAAATGGTGAAATCTAACTGAAATTTAGCTGCAAGGAAGATGTTGGTGCTAAGTTTCAACAGTATTGCCGTCCTTTCACAAATACCATTATATTAGTGAAATGTTAAACCATGATTCAGCTTTTTTTCTAAACCAATGTTATGGTATAAGGTTGAACTATGATTCAAGCTTTTTCTTAAGCCGATTTTATGGTGAAAGGTTCAACCATGATTCAGGCTTTTTTCTGAACAGAAATTATAGTAAAAGGTTGAACTATGTTTGAGGATTTTTTCTAATCCATTTTTATGGTGAAGGGTTGAACCATGATTCAAGGGGTTTTTAGCCAAATTTATGATGAAAGATTGAAACATGATTCTTTTTTTCTAAACTAAATTTATTGTGAAAGGTTGAACCAAAATTCAGGTTTTTCTCCTAAATATCTTTATGGGGAAAGGTTATACAGCATTTTAAAGGTTATACAGGTGCTTTTTTTCATTCTCATGTTGAGTCAAGATTTACATTTTTAATTTAACATTTTATAGTGCAGAATGAACCAAGATTAAATTTTTTCTAATATTTCTTTATAAAGAAATATTTTATGGCATTGACACGTAATTCTGATTGTAATTTATGAAGAATAGCCATTGAAGAAATAGCCATTTCAAAAATCCTTTTGTAATGAACATTTAATAAAGGTTTAATTATTTACTTATTTCAAACAACGACAAGGTCTAGCTAATACCTGAAACTTTATTAAAGAATCCTTTTTAAAACAAATAAAACTCTTTTGATAGTTTAAGATCAAACAGAACAAAGATATTCTAATGAATATCTGATAAATTTTACTAAAAGCAGCACGTTTTTAATGCTCTTTTAAAGAAATGGTAACAATTTTAATGCAAACAGTCTTTTACATTTTTTTTTTTTAATTTTTTCAAAATAACTAAAACATTACTTGGTATAGGCATGAAAGCCAGATAATCATTTATAAACAAATTCTGCCACAGTGTAATTTTAATAATTAAAGAGAAATATATATCCTCTCAAAATGTATAAAAAAAAGTTTTTTATTTATACAGACGTGCAAGCACTGCGCCCCAAATCGCTGATTTTCACCACTAAATTTTAAAAGTCTTCGCCTTATTAAATCTCAGAAATTCTGTCATTGAATAAGGTGGGGAATACTGTAAAAATTTAGTGATAGCAATCAGCCATTTGTGTTTGTGGCGCAGCGTTTGCATCCCTGTTTATATATTTTTACTTTCTTCTATCTTTACAAGAAGAAAGTATTAGATTCATGAAAATTTTCGACTTCCAGTTTTCGACGGATTTACAGGTTTCTGGGGTCAAAGATTCCAAAAAAAATGTTTTTACAAAATGTCTGTCTGTGAGTCTGTCTGTCCGTCTGTCTGTTCGTCCGTCTGTCTGTCTGTATGTGACACAAATTTTGTGGGCGCTCTGTCTCAAGAACTAATGAACGGAATTTAATAAAAATTCATATTCAGGTAGCCCATGATATAAATTGGTGCTGATTAGTTTTTGGTGTAAATCGCCCTACAGGTGGCACTGCTATGCTGCATTTTACAAGATTTCCGCAATAGCTCTATCTCAAGAACTAATGCACAGATTTTTATAAAACTTCCGATTCAGTTAGTCCTTGATATGAGTTGGTGTTGTTTACGTTTTGGTGTTAATCGCCCAACAGGTGGCGCTCCTATGCTGCATTTTGCTGGATTTACACGATTTCCGCAGTAGCTCTATCTCAAGAACTAATGCGCACATTTTCATCAAACTTCAGATTCAGTTAGTCCTTGATATGAAATGATGCAGACTACGTGTTGTGTAAATCGCCCAATAGGTAGCGCTGCTGTGCTGCATTTTGCACGAGTTTCTCAATAGCTCTATCTCAAGAACTAATGCACGAATTTTCGTCAAACTTCAGATTCAAGTATATCTTGATTAATATTGCTGCTGATTATGTGTTGGTGTAAATCGCTCAACATGTGATGCTGCTATGCTGCATTTGTCATGATTTGCCCAATAGCTTTATCTCAAGAACTACTGCACGAATTTTCCCCAAACTTCATATTCAGTTAGACGTTGGCATAAGTTTATGATGATTAGGTTCTGGTGTAAATCACCTTATAGGTGCCGCTTTTATGGTGTATTTTGCTGGATTTACACGATTTCAGCGATATTCATATCTCAAGAACCAATGTATGGAATTTCCTCCTTTTAGAATCCTCATAATGAGCATAGATTGCCATTTAATTATGGTACAAGGATAACGAATTTTGAAGTACTAACGTGTATGAGTTAGAAGAAAGTTTTGGGATTGGTACATCCGACTAGTTTTCAAAGAACGACAGCGTATGGCTAATACCCAAAATGCTGTCCAAGAAAACAAATTAAAACACATTAATAGTACTCTTTAAATTAAAGAACAAGTAATAATTAAGCCCTTCACAGACAGGGTGTTTTGCTTCAAGTATTATCATATAAATTATGCTAAAATATCAATAACTTACTTTTTGAAGCACTTTTAATGGAACGTTATTAATATTAATAATATTTTTAATTTAACCAATTTGTTTTATTTTTGATTTTGGTAGAAAAATTCTTTTCAGGCGTGATAATAAATAACTGTAGATGCAAAGAATATACAGAAGTAGATTTTATTATCATTATTATTACTTATTTTTCTCAAAAGAAAATTTACTTAGGTAAATTTCGTAAGATTATCATGCAATTCTGGTAACCGATTGACAACCAAATGCTGCTAGAATATAATTTATATACATAAAAAAATATCTATTTTTTCAGAATGATTTATAAGGGGAAAAAAAGATATATTTATTTATTTCAAACGATGACACTGTCCGGCTAAATCCCTAAATTCTTTTGAACAATGATAGTTTTAAAGGAATAAAATTCTGCTTGATGATTTAAGAACAAAAAGCACGTGAAACTCGAAGCCACACGTCTGGGTTAAAAAATTATATGAGGAGGAGCGGGAAAGGAGGAAAAAAACATATTAAAATAAAATTCGATGATTCCCCATCAAAAGAAAGCGACGTAGGGTTCAAATCCAACTATAATGCCATCATTTACTGAATTTACCTTTTGCCCAATTCTGTGAGTGCTCCTCCAGTGAGACAAGCTGGAGGGGCAAGAAAAAGGGGGAGTGAGAGAAACTTTGGTGTAACGTAAGGGGAGGGGGATGTTATTAAATTTTTCTTTTCTAAATCGCACAGCAATGGAACTAGGGCTTAGCAGCTCGGAAGCTTGGCTCGCGAGCAACCAATCAGAGTCCGTTAATAATAGTAAAGCTTCGCCAAAGTTTCGCAACGTATGATATACAGGCAGAAACGACGCTGCAGCAAAATAATTTGGAAAAGTTAATAAATCTTTAGCAATTTTCTTTTTGAAACATTTATTTTACTCAATAAGAAAAGTTAACGAAATTTTCCCTTTCTCAGATGAATAATAATAATAATAATAAATTAAAATTTATTTTTCACAAGGGGGCTAAGATAATTAAACCTTGAGAGAAAGAAAAACTTTTCCGTGAATTCCCTGTAGGAGTAAGTTTTTAGTTCGATGTTTCTTTTTACGTTCATGTTGTTTAAAACATATTTTAAGCAGCGTTTTAGGAAGACAAAAAAAAAAAAAAAAAAAAAAAAAATAATAATAATAATAATAATTACTTTCTGATTCTTTAAAAAAAATTCTGGATTTATTTTATTTTATTTATATTTTTATTGTTAGAATATTTTTGCCGCTTTTGATGAAGAAGCTAGAAAAATGAAAACTCGATCTTGGAGCCTGGAGCTGGATTTTTGTCGTTTAGCCCGTTGGCACAGCGCTTTCACTGTTTCACTGTGATTGGTTCCTCACGAACTGTGCTTCTCAGCAAGCAATGTCTTCTGCAATGGAGGCCAGAAAAAATCGGACAGATGTGGATTATGATTCGAAAGTTATTGCTAATTTAGGAGAGATTTCTATTTACTGACTGCATATAGGCGGTGTGTTGCCTCTTTTTGAATGGGGCTATAGGGGAGGATGAATATTATGGATATTGGGAATTTAGGATTTTACATTCGGAACTACTAATCATTAATAATGGATTCTTTGAAAAGGATTATTACAGTGACTCTGATTTTTGCAAAATCGTTGATATGTTCTTGATACGTCTTAGTTTAATCCGTTTTTACCAATGCCTATAATATTAAGAATGAGACGATGCTTTATTAATTACTAAAACGTTTTATTTATTTACTTATTTTGGTAGATGGAGTCTCTTGAAAGACCTGGTAGACCTCTTTGGTAGACGGTAATAATCTCTTGCGGTAAAACAACGCGTCTACCTCATCATCAATTTTTGTGCGAAACTGTAAACGACGAGTTAAACTCGCCATGAAACTAAAGTTACCTGAAATATTTTACTAGTGCAAAATTTCTGCAGTTTAAAATTTAAAATCAGTTTGGGTCCAAATGTATTATGTGTAATAACATTTTCGTTAAATACGTTTTATTCACGGGAAGAAAAGTACTTTTATCGTGCATAGTTTTTCATGATTAAATCTTATAGGAAAGGGCTAAAAATGTTTATTGTTCTTAAATATATTATTAACTTAAAATACTATGTTTTATCAGAAAATGTAATGAATGTAGTCCATATATTTCAGAGTATGTTATCATACTTTTTGATTAATGGGCATATGATTTTATGAGTTATTCGGATTTACAAAGCTATTGTATTGAATGGCATTCTGGATATATTTTACAAAATGCAATAGAATCTCGCTAATCGGAACTAATTACGGCTGTTATCTGTTCCTGATCGGATTGACAAAATTTCGGAATATCAGAAATTCCGATATGAATAGAATAAGAAGAAGAGAAGACAAATGAGAATGGAAGTTATTTATGGCACCTGGCGATCCATTAATTCATAAGCAATAGAAAAAAAAAACAAACAAACTATTTCATTAGAAACTCAGGGATGACTGTGATCCAATAGAAATTGGTGAGACAGGTAGTGTTCATGTATCGCAATCTAATGTTGAAATGGGCTAGAAATAGAACTCGATATGTAGATCATTATTCAGATACAAAGTCATCTGACAATTAACAACTGATAAAGTCAACTGACAATCTTGAAATGCAGACGTAATACTGTTTCAATAAATATTCAGAGTTGTATCCCTTCATCAGGGAAATTTAAATTTTCCCTTCTCTAATAGAATCATTAAACGTATTCATTTATCTGTTCATTAAAGTGTTTCATTACATTAACAATGTTTCGTTCCATTATTTTTCAAAGAAATACAATAATATTCATGTGCTGAGAAATAGTTTTGATTTTAATACTATATTTTTATTAATTTTCTTTTTTAATAAAAGTCGTTTAATTTTTTTTTTAAACAAATTTTGTTTTCCATTTTCGGACTAGCGCCGTTTTACTGTATATAAAAATAGTGTTTTTCATTTACCCTTCGCCCCCCCCCCCCTCTTTACTTCAAATATTTTAATAAATCTATTTTGTGAAAGAAAGATTTTTGACAAAATTGAGAATAAAAATTAAAAAGGATTTAAATGTGCTTTGAGACTGTATCTCTAGGTAAATAAACCGTTTTTTGACTGTTTATTGTTTCAGAAGTGCATAAGATAATCTGTTTTACCATTGTAACTTATATGTGCTAGATAAAGTCAACTGACTTGCAATATGTAAACAGGGTTTTATTATGACCAGGCACAGTAGGAATGTGGCAAGGTATTCCCTTAAATCGTTTGTCCGTACAAAGAAATTCGAGAGTTTAAATTTAACATGCAATAAAACCTCTGAATAGCGGACATTTTGGACTCGAAGCCGGCATTTAAAAAGCCGTCGGGCCTTTTATTCGAAGTCCGAGATACGCAATCTAGAGATCTGCATGGGCCGAGCTCGGGCCTATTTTCATTCACGGCATTCGGGCCGGGCCTGGTTTCCATTCTTTTCGGACCGGGCCATACTTTCTTCCGAAGGCTTGGGCCGGGCCGGGCTTAACTTATTTTTTTCTGTACGGAGCCGGGACTGGTTTCATTCCTAGACTTCACGGCCCAAAATTTTCAGTCCTAGTTTTTACCCAGCCCGTATGAAAATCATTGTCGCAGCGTGGCCTGGTCCATTCAAAGGTCAGTTAAATGAGGCTCAAAACTTTTTGCAAAAAATGCATACATTTTTAAATCGCCATTATTCTACACTTAAACATTAAAATTTATTATTTTTAAAGAATAGTAGATTTCTACGCTTATTTATTTTTTATACAGCTAAATTAAAATATAGTAAAACGTGTGAAAAGGAATCTGCCTATGACGGAACTCTATTTTAAACTAAAAACGTGTTCATCCATGCAAAATGAATATACTATAATATGTAATACATTTACACTTGCTAAGAAGGGAACTTGTTTGTACGCACTTTTTTTTTTCTTTTCTATGCAATTCCGTCTTAGAAGATTTTACTGTATAGCATTTTTCAGATTTTTAATACTTCAATATATGGAATATGGATTAACATCATTAATGATAACTGAAACATTTACATACAACAAATAGAGATTCATAAAAAAATAAATATCGCAGCCTGCGGCACTTCTATACAGATGAAGATTATAAACATTAAAAAAAAAAGTTAAGATAAATATTTTTTGTCAGAACTCCTCGTACGAGAAATTTTTTTAACTAAATCGACGCAAAAATCAATATTTTGTAGAAATTCACTCGGGCCGTGCAGGGCTCGGGCCGAGATTCTAACTTTTTTTCCGGGCTCGGGCCGAACTTTTAAGTTTTTTACCGGGCCGGGCCGGCCAATATTATTTTTACTACGGGTCGGGCCGGGCAGAAATTTTTTTTATGTGTCGGGCCGGGCCCGGACCTGGAAATTTCGGCCCGTGCAGACCTATAACGCAATCTTTTATTGATAGATATAAAATTTTAGACGAGCATAAAAAAAAATGTAAGATCTTCCCTATTCCTTTATATATTTTTATTGAAAGGAAAAAAGTCTGTTCTGTTATTCATAATTAGTTTTTACAAATATGTTAAAACATTTTAAATACCATTTGTGTTGTCAAAAGTTCTTTTAGGTAGCTTTCTTTACTAAAAAGCTACCTATTGCAGCCGTTCGGAGGAAAGCGATTTCAAAAAATTTTGGTATATTTTCATCGATCATGACCCCCAGACCCCGAAACCACCCTCCGTTCAAAATTGATAATCTATATATATATATATATATATATCTAACATATGTCACACTGTAAATCCCGTAATTATGAACCGATTTCGATGTAATTCGGTGTGTACATAGTACATACCAGTGTCTCGACCGAGTTCGTTGGCCAGCTTCATCCGCCATTTTGTTCCAAAATGGCGGCCATTTAAAATTTTTAAAAAAATTTAAAACTTGAAATGTGGTACCAAAAAATTAAAAATGAAAAAATATATTTTTCTTATGTATTTGACCTTTATACAAAGATTCCGGAGCAGTTTTTATTCGTCTATATCTTAAGAAATGGTTGAGTTATAGCATTTTGAATTTTTAGCGTGGCTGACATTTTGAAACGTCCTGAATTTTGTCACGCGATAAAAGGCGTATTTATGAACCGATTTGGATGTAATTCGGTGTGTACATAGTACATACCAATCTCTCGACCGAGATCGTTGGCCAGCTTCATCCGCCATTTAAAAAAATTTAAAAAATTTAAAATTTGACAAAAAATTGAAAATGGAAAAATATTTTTTTCTTATGTGTTTGACCTTTATACAAAGATTTCGGAGCAGTTTTTGTTTCGTCTATATCTTAAAAAATGGCTGAGTTATAGCATTTTGAATTTTTAGCGTCGCTGACATTTTGAAACGTCCTGAATTTTGTCACGCGATAAAAGGCGTATTTATGAACCGATTTGGATGTAATTCGGTGTGTACATAGTACATACCAATCTCTCGACCGAGATCGTTGGCCAGCTTCATCCGCCATTTTGTTTCAAAATGGCGGCCATTTAAAAAAATTTTAAAAATTTAAAATTTGACAAAAAATTGAAAATGGAAAAATATTTTTTTCTTATGTGTTTGACCTTTATACAAAGATTTCGGAGCAGTTTTTGTTTCGTCTAAAAAATGGCTGAGTTATAGCATTTTGAATTTCTAGCGTGGCTGATATTTTGAAACGTCCTGAATTTTGTCACGCGATAAAAGGCGTATTTATGAACCGATTTGGATGTAACTTCGTTTATACATAGTACATACCAATGTCTCGACCTTGTTCGTTGGCCAGCTTCACCCGCCATCTTGTTTAAAAATGGCGGCCATTTAAATTTTTAAGAAAAATTTAAATTTGAAATGTGGTATCAAAAATTGAAAATTGAAAAAATATTTTCTTCTTATGTGTTTGACCTTGATAAAAAGATTCGGGAGCAGTTTTTGTTTCGTCTATATCTTAAGAAATGGCTGAGTTATAGCATTTTGAATTTCTAGCGTGGCTGACATTTTGAAACGTCCTGATTTTTCTCACGTAATAACAGGCGTATTTATGAACCGACTTGGATGTACCTTGGTGTGTATATAGTACATACAAATATCTCGACCGAGTTCGTTGGCCAGCTTCATCCGCCATCTTGTTTCAAAATGGCGGCCATTTAAAAAAATAAAAAAATAAAAAAATTTAAATGAGATACCAAAAAATTGGAAAATGAAAAAGATTTTTTTTGTATGTGTTTGACCTTAATACAAAAATTCCGGAACAGTTTTTCTTTCGTCTATATCTAAAAAAAAAAAATGGCTGAGTAATAGCATTTTGAATTTCTCTTGTGGCTGACATTTTAAAACGACTTGATTTTTGTCACGCGATAACAGGCGTATTTATGAACCTATTTGGATGTAACTTGGTCTGTACATAGTATATACCAATGTCTCGACCGAGTTCGTTGGCCAGCTTCATTCGCCATCTTGTTTCAAAAGGGTTGCCATTTTAAAAAAAATTAAATTTAAAATTCAAAATGAGGTATTAAAAAATTGGAAAATGAAAAAGATTTTTTTATGTGTTTGGCCTTGATACAAAGATTCCGGAGCAGTTTTTGTTTCTGAAAATTTGTTCTTTTGTTGATATCTTAAAAAATGGTTGATTTATAGCACTTTGAATTTCTAGCATGGCTAACATTTTGAAACGATCTTGTATTTGTCACGCGATAACACACGTATTCGCCTATTTCGATGTAAGAAGGCATGTGGATAGTATACATCAACACTTCGACCAAGTTCGCTGGCCAGATTCATCAGCCATCTTGTTTCAAAATGGCGGTCATTAAATTAAAAAATATATATATATTTAAAGTGAGGTGCAAAAAAAATTAGAAATTGAAAAAGGTTTCTTTCTTAAGTATTTGATCTTGATATAAGGATTCAGGAGCATTTTTTGTTTGTCTTTACCTTAAAAAATGGCTCAGATATAGCAGTTTCAATTTCTATTGTGGGTGACATTTTGAAAAATCTGATTTTTTGCATGCGACAGCACTGCTAAATATTAACCGATTCCGATGTGAGTGAGCATGTGCACAGCAATTACTAAGGTCTCGACCAAGTTCGCTGCTTGGCCTCATCCACCATGTTGTCTTAAAATGACAGGCACTTTAAGAAATTGCCGAATTTGGCAGCCAAATATAAGTTACTTTAAAGAAAAGCAGCTTGGATAAAGCTGACTAATTTCGCGAAATTCTCATTCATTATATTGATAAAAATTAGTATTGAATCTCCTATATTCGGTTTCCACTAAATTGAGCTTCGTGTGTTTGCATGATATAAGTTGGCTTTTTTTTAAATAAGGATTATGAAAACTACCTCTTCCTCCCGGCACTGGCCGGAAGGACTTTTTATATGTAGTTTTATTTGTGTTACAGAGGAGTACATATTTTTTTCAATCTTTAAGACTAATCAAATAACTGTATTTAAAATGTATTATTGATTTTGCACTTTATACTTTTACATTTTACAAGATAATAAATATTATAATGAGTAAAAGTCTGATATACAGACAATCCCCTGATTTTTAATCTGCAGAATTTGGAAGTTCTGTATTATTATACACGGTGCCCACTCTCAACGGTGTCCAATGGCTAATTTCTAAACCGTTAGTCATGGACATATAGTTCCAATTACGAAAATGTTTTAAATGAGGCAAAGAAATATTTTAAAAGCGATTTGGGTCAATAAAAACAATTCTTAAAAAAATTACGAAATTTAAATTTTTATATTGTCCCCCTGCCATATAAGTTATATTTAGTAAAATGTTCCTATTACACTGACAAGTAAGACAAAAAAGTCTCGTTCATATAATACTAAAATTAACGGAGTTATGAAACTTTAAAAATGCATGACTGATACCACTTTTCAGTATATGAACACTGATGAGTTCCGCAGTGCTTTGAGGGGTCATATACTAAGTGCTTAAACTATTCGAAGAACTTATTTCATGTGTATCTGCGATTTGAAAAAAATCGTACAAGCATTCAGTTAACTTTTTTTAAGTTTCTGATTGAGTAAAATCATTATATTTTAACATATGTTTTATTTTGTAAGTATTTGAGACTCTTTCTTTCATGATTTATTTTAACAGACATCATGTTATTTTTATAAGTTTTTATTTAACTTCAACGATCGTATATATGTTTTTCCAGTTCAAAATTTGTACTCGAACTTTAACTCACTTTCAAATATCCGATCGAGATTAAATATGACATACTAACGTTAATCCGATGACAATCTAATATTATGATTTTCGGTGGTTACCATTTATACTTATTTTACAGGATAACACAACAAATTTCGGATAGATTACCGCCAAGAAGTTTAAGAGAAGTTTTAGATTAGATAACACAAGACTGCGACGGTTGTGTTTTTAACTTTTGTGTATTTTTTATCACTGAATCCGAAAATTATCTTAATTTTTAACCACCGTCAGGATTTTTCACAAATCATAAGTTGTCAAAGTTAAAAAATAACAGAAATCGGATACTATAAAATAGAGGAGGTGACTGTAATTTTTAACTTTTGATAATTGATTTTCACGCACTTTTTAGCACTGAATCTGAAAATGACCTTCATTTTTCAACCATCACGTTAGAATTTTTTTGCAAATCGCAAACGTCAAAGTTAAAATATAGCGAAAATCTGATACCATAAAACAGGTGTAAAAATTTTTTAATTTAATTTGATTTTATTTAATTCAATAATTTATTCAATTTTTTCGCTTATACTGGGATTTTTACAGCTAAACAGCTGAGGGATCCGATGAGGTGGGTGAGGATGTTCAATTTAAATTTTGAATATTTTAACTTTAAAATTTACAATTTGCGAAACATCCTGACGTGATGGTTAAAACTGTAGGTCATTTACTGATTCAGAGGTAAAAATACATAAAAATCAATTATCAAAAGTTAAAAACACAACAATGACATCTATTTTATAGTATCAAATTTTCGCTATTTTTCTATTTATTTATTTTTAATCTTTAAAATTTACGAGTTGTAAATAATCTTTACATGATGGTAAAAAATGAAGATCAATTTCGGGTTCAGCGGTACAGAATACATAAAAATCAATTATCAAAAGCTAAAACTGTTAATTTTCATCATTTTATTTAACAAAAATTTTCTTTTCTTTTCTTCTTATATGTTTATTACAAATTGTATATTTTGCATTAATATGTCAGAGTGATTGAAGATTTCAAATTTATAATGCAATGCTAATTTTATTCTCAACCCTTTTTTTTTTTTTCTTTTGACGAATTTATATTTTTACTAAATTTGTGAATGACTTAATGACTACTAATTTGCAGCAAAAAATATGTTCCAACCATAGATATAGTAAAAAGAACTAGATTAACCACTCAGTGTTATTCCCCCATTACTTCTTGATTCCGCAGAGGCTCGGTGGCAACATCCATTAGAGTGGCAGAAAAAGAGTGGAACTTGTGATACTACAGTAGCAATACATAGTGGATATCCGAGTATTGCGATGTTTTCATTCTGTTTGTTTTAATTAAATATATGCATATTATTGCTTAAAATTGTCTGGAAAGACAGGGGAATATCCTATATGAATATTTCCATCCTTATTTGTAATGTAATTTGTTAGATACTTTTAAAACTATTTAGTACAACTTCGATGTAACGTTTAGTTCATTTAGTAAAAAAATTTCTTTTCTAGTGTTTCTGTTTTTTATTAAAATGTCGAGCGCATACCAAGCCTACATATTATTATGAAAATATATATTATTGTTAAAACATATTAATCCGAAAATTATATGAAAAAAAAATTAAGATTTGCTTAAAAGAATTTTTTTTAAAGAAGAATTTAATTGCCGAAACGTCAGTGAAGGCTTACTGTGGAGACACGAAAAGTTTTGATTTCCGTTTGTCTGTCTGTCTGTCTGTTCCGCGATAACTGCCGCAAAAAGCATCCGATCGGCTTGAAATTAATTGGGCATGTTGATGAGGTACTCGGACTTAGCTGTATAGTTTTTGGTTAAATTTGGTTCATTCGTTCGGGAAATATAGAACATTTTATTTTGCTCTGTAATGCTTGTCTATGGCAAGTCAGACGATTTTCAAATTTTCATTTGTTGAAAGAAATGGCTCATATAAAAAATGGATTTAAATGGTAAATTTTGGATGCTGAAATTTTTAAATAAGATTATTAAATTATTCCAATTAGTTTGAAATTATGTCAATATATTTGCGAGATTTTTTAAATTAGGTTTATAATTTTTGGGGGAACTTTATGCATGTTTTCCAATAATATAAAGCATTTTGTTTTATCAATTTGACATAATACATATTTCATTTTTTACCTTTTCTTTCACCAGTTGTCTAGCAACGAATTTGGTCTTAATAATATTAGTATAAATGCGTCTATAATAATTCAGTAAAGCTAACGTCAAAACGAATGAATTAATGCATTTGTATTTTTGCATATAGATGAATTTTAGCCCCAGAAATAAAAATAGGCAATATTTTATTTATTTTATTCAAATATTTTGCTTAAAAATACAAAAGTTCATTATTTTCATAGAGAATAATGTGACATTTTTTCATAAAATTTATCAATGTTTCTTTAATCGTTGCCAAGAAAATCAGAACCCTGAATAATATTTTCTCTTAAACAATTTTCATTAATTACAATACATTAATTCACAATAGTCATTAATATCAAAGATTCGAAATAACAAATAGAGTATAATATAAAAATGTTAGAACTTCTAAAAATTTTAAACTTTTTTTTTTTTTTTTTTTTTTTTGTGGTTGGGGGATGTGTGTGTGTGTGTGGGAGGAAAGGTAAGGTAAGGTTAAATGTTTTAAGTTTTGCAGGTCTGGAAAAGTTTGATTATTTATTGCAATTGCAAAGAAACGAATGAGCAGAAAAAAATATTTATCGAAGATTTTAAACTACGCTCCTTTTTTTGTGTAGGGGGGAGGAGGGAAGCGGGCTGGTGAGGTAAGTTACATATTTTGCTAGAACTTAAGAATTGGGTAACAAAAATAAGAATTTTTTTAATGTTTTAAGTTTTGTGTGTAAGAAACATTTTACATAATTATTTATTTTCATTGCAAAGAAATCGATGGGCAGAAAAAAAAAATCGAAAATTAAAAAATGTGTGTGGGGTTTAGGTGGGGGGAGGGGGGTGAAAAGAAGAAAACAGAAATTTTCGAGGGGTGGGAAAGTGGATAGATGGAAGGTGGAAATCTGCAGAGGAATCTTACTCTTTACTTTAATATAAGCTGACCTCCTCCCCTGAAAAAAATTCATTTCAAAAAGGTTCATAACTTTTATTTTGGATAAAAAGACAAATACTATTGACGGAAATTAAAATCTTGGTTAAATACTGTTTTGATTCACCTCCACGTGTAAAAATATTTAAGTATAAGTGAGAAAAAAAAATGATAGTTTTTGAAAGTGAATAATCTATCTTATTCCTTTTTTTCATAAAATTTACTTAACGATAAAAATTGCTAATTTGTGGTTAAAAATCATTAATTGCCGAAACGTCAGTGAAGGCTTACTGTGGAGACACGAAAAGTTTTGGTTTCCGTTAGTCTGTCTGTCTGTTAGTCTGTCTGTCTGTTCCGCGATAACTGCCGCAAAAAGCATCCGATCGGCTTGAAATTCCCTGGGCATGTTGATGAGCTCCCCGGATTTAGCTCTATAGTTTTGGGTTAAATTTGGTTCATTCGTTCGGAATATACAGAACATTTTATTTTGTGATATAATGCTTTTCTATGAGAAGTCAGACGATTTTCAAATTTTCATTTGTTGAAAGAAATCGCTCATATGAATAATAGATTTAAATGGTAAATTTTGGATGCTGAAATTTTTAAATAAGAGTATTAAATTATTCTTATTAGTTTGCAATTTTGTCAAAACATTTGTCAGAGCTTTTAAATTAGGTGTATAACTTATGATAGAATTTTATACATGTGTTCGAATAATATAAAACATTTTATTTTATGAATTTACTTATATTTCATTTTTTCTTTTAACCGTTGCGTAGCAACAGCATCTCATCTAAAAATGTCATAAATGTGAAAGTATGTATGGTTTTTTGAAGTCAAATCAAAGCAAAAGGAATGAATTAATGAATGCCTTTGTATAGATATTTGCATATAGATTTATTTAAACGCAGAAATGAAAATAGTATTTATATACTATATAGAATAATATTTTCATTTATTTATTCAACTATTTGATTATAAATGAAAAAGTTCGTTATTTTCCTACAGAATAAACTGACATTATTCTGTTAAATTTTATAAACTTTATTCTTGCCAAAAAAAAAAAAAAAAAATGAATAACAATTTCTCCCAAAGAGTTAATTTTAATTTGTAAGATTTTCACGTGCAAAAGAAAAATGGAATAAGCAAATAATAATAAAAAAAAAGTATATATAGGACAGGAATGAATACATATAAACATTTCACACCAAATACCACCTAAAATAGTTTTTGTAGCAGTATTTTCCCAGCACTACGAAGAAAGATTCCTCGATTTACACGATTTTACTTGACCTTCCTTTTCTCATTCTTTGCGATTTCATTTTCGCAATTGCGTGCATTAATTGGCACAAAATTTTACATTTTTATGACTGAGATATATGTAAGGCCATACAAATAAGAAATTCCGTATTGTCTCCTATAAAATGTGATAAAGTGTTGGTTAATCATATATGTTTTTATTAAGAGGAGCAGAGCTGCCAAGCCTCCGGCGTTCTGGATACCAGTATTTTAATACAGAAAATGTTACTTTATTTAATTGAAACATTTGCGCGATTTAAAAGAACATTTTCTCTAACATAATAGTGATGTGCAAAAAGCTTGAGACTTGGTATGTCTGGTGGGGAGTGAAATGTTTTACTTAATGCATTTATCTCTATTTTAATGCTACGTGAACAACGTCCGTGTAACAGCTTGTAGAGTGTAAAATAAATTAAATTATTAAAATAATCCTTATTACGAAAAATGAAACAGAAAGTCCGGCTAAGGGAAATGAAATGTTAGTTAACCTTTCGTAATTTGACCTGAACATAGGTTTGCGTCAAATTTCAACGGTATTTGTAACATCACGATTTTAAATTAAATGTAGATACTATTAAAAGAAAATCACAAAAAATACTTAAAAGCGCCAAATCATGTTTATCTATTTAGCGATGATGAATTATTAACTGTTAGGTTTAGAAGCCCCCCTACTTTAGGGTGATTTTAGTAAGTTAATGCTATCGAGTACATTTTTTGATATTTAGATTAGATCTTAGATATAAATATTGCAGAATGGTAATCAAAATTATTTTTTTATAAACAAAATTTATAAAGGTATTAGATTTCTAAATTAGATGTTTCAGTTTACATTTCCAAAAGTTCTTTATCCATTAGATACAGGTATTTGTGGTTAGCAGGCAAGTAAATACTGCTGTATGGATACTAGGATAACGTAAAATGCTTGACCGAATTATTGCTTATCCTTATAAATCGCAGTGTAAAAAGAAATCTAAGATATAGGGTAATCATTAACTCAATCAGTAGAAAATTACAAATGCAAAATAAATTACACAACGGGGGGTTCAGGGGGGCAGAGCCCCCCTGAAGAAATTTGCTTTATTATATAAAAATTACTAGAATAAGTAGCTCGTGAGAATTTCAGAATATCCTTACATAACAACGTGTTTAATTTAACGCTTTTAATGTCTGAAACCATCGAAATATTTTTTTCCTTTTATAAATGTTTGTGTAATTTAAATAGTTTAAATTTTGTTTTTGTAGAAAGATTAATATTACGCAAAGTTTGATAAAAACAATGAGTTGCAGAGATGACGTTGAGGCTCTTGATCTGCAGATTTACTAGTATTATATATTTTGAAACATTTATCAAGACTTAAACTTATGTAAATGCAATTTAAGAACGTAACGCACAAGCTACTTCATTTTCTCCTTATATTGATGGATCACCGTCCATTTGCCACCCTAGTGGAGTAGCTCCACTCGCGCGCGCAGAATCAACCTTTCTCCCCGTATGCGTAATCTAGTTCTTTGTACTATATCTATGGTTCCAACTTTAAACAGTTATTACTCGGTCAATTTTAATCGTGGAATAACGGGACTTTTTCTGTCTTACTTGCCAGTGTAATAGGAAAATTTTACTAAATATAACTTATAGGACCGGGGGACCATATAAAAATTAAATTTAGTAATTAAAAAAAAATTCTTATTTTCCCAAACCGCTTTTAAAATATTTCTTTACCTCATTTAAAACATTTTTGTAATTGGAACTATATGTCTATGACTACCGGTTTAGGAATTAGTCATTGGACACCGTTGAGAGTGGACGCCCTGTATATATTACGTTTTAAATGTATTATATAGTATTTTTTATTTTTTTATTTTTTATCTTTAAAATTTACGAGTTGCAAATAATCTTTACGTGATGGTAAAAAATGAAGATCAGTTTCGGATTCAGCGGTACAGAATACATAAAAATCAATTATCAAAAGCTAAAACTGTTAATTTTCACACTCTAGACCATCCATAGACATTTTTTATTATTGTATATGTATTACTTATAGTATTGTATTATTAATTTTCTAACACAAAATGGTGAAGTATACGAACTTACCTTTGTAAAAATAAAAATTAATTATAAAATAATAAAACTTTGTATTATATGTAATAAAACTAATAAAACTTTGGCATGAAAAATTACTTTAAATAATTACTTATTAAGAATAAAGTTGAGGTTGAGAATAAAAAATATATAATTAAAATTATATGGTATTGCACTTACATAATTAATGTACTTCACAATTTTGTGTTAGAAAATTGACAATATTTATGAGAAGTATGCAATTTTCCGTTTATAATGCATTAACATTATAATGCATCAGTATCAGTATCATTTTAATTTATAATGCAATGCTAATTTTATTCATATGTAAAATAATGTATTTTACAAAAAAAAAAAAAAAAAAAAAAAAAAAAACTGGTTAAATAAATTTTTTTATGTTTCTTCGTAATACTACTTTTGTAATTTCTTCATTTCAAATACCTTTTTCTATAAATTATTACATTGTTTAAGAGGTGTTGCAACCCACCTATAACTTCGCAAACATATACAAGAAAAAAAAAAAATGTCTATGGATGGTCTAGAGTGTGAATATTTTCAGTAACAATAATATTAATGAAATAATATGTTATTTAATCAGTATCAATTGTAAATAAACGTTCATTACCACTTTAATTCATCAATTATCTGTAATCTTTTACCCTTTATATCACTGCGTTGGATATCTGCAACATACCCAAAAGTCAATGTTACTTATTTAGTCGTCTTTAAAAGACGATTTTATTTTGACTGCCTAAAAGGAACTGCTCAGACGTGGAAACTACGTCAGTAGGGCATAGATGTCTCCCCCCCCCCCCCCCCCGGATAGCTTTATTAAGGTCTTTAAAAAAAAGAAAAGAAAAGAAAAAGAGAGAGTTCAGTGAATATAAATTACTCATAGAATTATCAACAGACGGCGATACTGAGTTAATTTTTCATGCCAAAGTTTTATTTATGATTTGAGCAGTTTCGCATTGTTATCATTAAAATGATCTTCCTGAATTTTGTAAAATTAAAAAGGCTAGAGCCGTTCAAAAGTAAATTTTGCAAAGGTAAGTTCGTATACTTCACCATTTTGTGTTAGAAAATTGACAATATTTATGAGAAGTATGCAATTTTCCGTTTATTGTCGATGTAAAAAAAGTGCCTCTTAGTCAATATTTTTTTACTTTTATGCTCTAAATTAATATAATTATTTTTTGCATGCTTAAAATTATATATTCTAACATCTGAGTAAATATTTTTTTCAAATCATAGTTGTTGATGTTGAGTCTCAAAGAGTTACAATGCTTAGTTTTAAAAGTAAAAAATTAACTAATTAAAATTTATTTAGGTTTATTTTTTTATTTTTGGTTTATTATACGTAACCTTTTGTGTTTATTGGTTGAATATTTCAACAGATAGGAATATCCAAAGGAATACTAAAATATTTGAAAGAGATTTGAACAATGTCCGCAGCAGTACATTGATTTGGCCCATTGTTGCGACACCCATGCTTTTATTGTGATATAATACATTTTCCACTAGATCGCTATAAGCATTTACCTTTAAAACTAGTTTTACCGCCTAACTCAGAACTGTGTTATTTTGACAGTAAAATTCATTTCCCACAAAGGCCTGAAAATTCTAGCCGCTTACCTCAGTTTCACCAAAGTTTATTTTACATCAATATTTGCTAGCTGTTTCAGTCAGTAATTTTCAAATCAATTGAGAAATATTTGAATTTTTTTTTCTATTTTCTTTTTTACATGTATATGATTGCAAGGTAATTTATCATTTAGTCTGGCTAATCATTTTACTAAAAGACGCAAAATTTTATCCTATTTGCCAATAAAATTAGAATTCTTACTCTGTAAGAAAAATATACATGTTTTTTAATCTACGATAATACTGGGTTTGTGCAAAAATAATGCATGATTTTTCAATTCAAACTTAAAACAATATAACTTTTTTTCAAACTAAATATATTTAATCAAAGTAAGAGCCATTACAATCAATACATTTTTTTAACGAAAAACGAGCTTAGTGATTCCTGTGACGTAAAAATCAGTTGATCATCATCAACAACAGGAGGACGCCTGCAACCTCCCTTCCTTTGGCGGTCGAAATCTAATAGATGAAAATTTTAAAATCAACGCTGAACTGTGCTTACATTGACACTTCCCTCGCCCCAAACTTCATTAATGGTTCGCGCGGTTTGTGCTGCACTGCGACCGAGTTTGAACTCCTAACGATAAATGTGATGAAAATCTTCTTTTGACATCTCAGCTTCTGAAGTCAATTAATAGTCTAAAAAACAAAAATAAATAAACCAATTAATTTGCAAAGAGAGTGCTTAAAATAAGCTTTAAAATGATCTATAATACGTACTACTGTGATTAAATTCTGTATACAAAAGGCTTATAAAATAAGTCGCATTGTAAGACCATGCATTATTTTTACACCAAATTAATATAATACAACAACAAACGGAAATATACAATAAGCCTCTTCAGAGTTACCCGCGATTCGTAAAAGCGTTCGTTATCGTTAGAAACCTCAGCGTATATTTTCGTATTTTTCAGCGTAGCTCATATATTTTTGAGATTTAGAGAAGCATTTATAAAAATGACGTTTCTTTTGCTGCCACTGATTTTCAGAAGCGTTTTCAAGTAGATTTTTATGCTATAAATTAATTTTTAATTCTAATAAATTAAACATTTTCCGCTGCGTACTTGAATTTATAGGAGCAAGAGTAACAAATTAATATTAATTCTAATGCGAATATTAATGCTCTTATTTTAGCATGTTTGTTTGTAAAACATGTTTGTTTAGGATGAAATTGTTTTCTTAAGAATGGATAGCATCTGAAAAACATGTTCCGGATCGAGAAAACCAATGATTAATACGCTATAATAACAACAACTTGGAAACGTTTCTGAAAATCAGTGGCAGCAAAAGAAACTTTGTTTTTAAAAATGACTTTTTAAAAATAGGAAATATGTTGGTTTCTGAGGTTTCTAAAGATAAAGATTGCGTTTTGGAATCGTGGATAATTCGGAAGGGGTTAGGTTATTGTTTATTTTCGTTCGTAGTTATATCACACTTTCCTAAAGAAATATTTGTCGCTTTTTTTCAGTGCACTAAAGTTCGACGCATCCATGTATAACAACAACTAAGTTGCTGAATTTTCAAGTGGTTCAACTCGAATATTTAGAACGAAAAAATTAAACTTTTAAATTTATTGTTTTCACACTTATTATCTAGGTTTTTCAGAAGATTCTTCAAGGAATCATAATATATATATAATATATATAATACACTTTTTCTCAAAATAAAATACATATGGAAAAAAACTTTGCTTAATATTATCAAATGTGTTAGAAATTTACTTTTGTTCAATATGTTAAAATAAGTTAAAATATGAAAATATTTTTTTTTATTATAAAATTGGTATAATTGATATAGTGTCTTTTAGTTGACTGTATTTGGAAGTGTTTGGTTGTGGAAGTATTTGTACGTTTATGTTATGATTTATAGCACTGTGCGCATTATCTCATATTGATATTCACATACATTATTCTATACAGCAGCGGCTCTTAAATTGGGGTCCGCGGACCTTGGGTTCGCAAAGGATTATCATTCAATGTCATTTTTTTTATTATTATTTATGCAGACCCTGAGAGAAATCTTTCGTATTTCTTGCATGTTAGCGATTCCGTGTTAGCAGGTTTTACTGTATCTCTATTAGTTTATATATCATTTATTTAATATTCTAAAAAAAAAAAAAAAAAAAAAAAAAATCAGTAATCTCAGTCTTAAATCATACGGGAAATCATAATCTTAAATCATAGAGGAAATACGAAACAGGGTCCGTGATATCTAAGAGTTTAAGAACCTCTGATGGAGTAGAAAAAGCTCAAGTTATATGAAATGTATTCCATTGCTACCTGAAGAATAGATGAATTAAGTTGAAAAATGAACTAAGTGAACTTTATCTAATTTTTTAAAACGTAAATGAGTCAAAATCAAGTAAGTAGATATTATTTAATTATTTTGATTAACGAAAACTTTTCCATTACCTTATACTGTTATTAGATCCAGCTCTAAAGCAAAATTATCTAAAGGCTTTTTTTACGTTCATCAAACCACTTCCAAAAAATTTTCTCGTGCTAACGAACGCAATCCGGCCAACTGTGCGTCTGTCCCCTCAGAGAGAAACAAACATAATTTGGTGCAACGTACAACAATAACAAAATAAGCAAGTACAATGGTATTTTATGCGAAATAATAAAAAATGTCACGTCGATAAGAGATAGCTAAGAAAACAAGTTGGAAATTGCACGTCAAACTTGGTAAATGAGGTGCAGTTCGTACTATGACTAGTTTTATAAATATTTTTTGCACCGCATACTGTACGGAATGTATATTTTAGTGCGCTTCATAAGTGCATATCAATTTCATTTCGTTCGAAAGACTGTAACATCGTTAAAAATCACTTGAAATAAATTTTCCCCATTGGCCGTAATGTAACGAAAAATTTTTGACTGTTTCTGTAATTAAACTATACATCCGGTTTTCATAAAATTTGAAATGACTCGACAAAACTGTGCAACAATTATATAATTAAAATTTCAGACCATTCGGTTGGGTAATTTTTGCTCTATTATATGTGGACGGACAGACACACGGACCGGACGACGACTGTATGTGCTGCGTATTTATATAATTACGAACGCACCTAAAAATGGTTGTGGTAGATGGCAAAAACCAACTAAAATATCATTTTTTCTTTATTAATTACAAGGAAGTTTTAAAACTGGAATGTGTTGTACTTTTATTCATTTATTCATTATTTTAATTACGAAAAAACAAAAACAAAACTTTAGGGTAAAAGCAAAAATTTAAAACACCTATTGAAAAATTCATATAATATATAGATTTTATGTATAGAAGGTTATTTTATACTTTGAATATTGTAGTTAAACGTGTTGGATGATACACATTCAGCTTAAATAATCTAATAAAATCACATAGCTAGAACACAAAATGTTCCTTTATAAATATATCAATAGTTTTTGAAGATAAGTCTACTAAAACACGCTTTCATGTGGTCATTTCCTGAATGTTTTTACGACATAGATTCCTTTTCTTCCCTGATAAACTCACGGAAGAACATAATAAAATATATTGAAAACTTTTTTTTCTATGGCCAATTATAACTTCAAAAGAGTTATTGAGACGGAGGTTCAAGTTTCAAAAATTCTGAAAGGTTTTAACCAAATTGTTTTGATGGTTGTATGAGGCTTTATGTTTCCAAAAATATTACCTCATTGAAAATATTGGTAGTTTATTGAATATAGCAAAGTCACGCTTATGTACTAGGTATTATGAGTTTTAGTTTCTCAAATATTAAGCTTTTTCATTGATGCACATATTTGATTTTAGAAGTAAAATTAAAAAAAAAAATTCTTTTTTTTTTCTCCTGTGAGCTGAACTTGTTTCAGTATTATTGTTACAACTTGTTATATTGTTGTTATAACTTACATAATGTACTAGGCTACATTCACTGCATAAGCAAGTGTGGAGCATTTGTCCAAGCCCACATAATTCCCTGCACTCAAAATGAGTAATAATCACTGTAAAAAATGATCTCTCAAATTGACAGAGGAAAAACTGTCAATTTTGGCGCCAGTGAAAACCGTTTAATTTACAGAAACTAGCTGTAATTTTTCATTAAAACAGTTTTTTTTTTCTGTAAAAATTATAGATTTTGTCTGTAAAAATGACAAAATTCAGATTTTTTTACACAAAAACTGGTTTTCTATAAAACATTTTTTCTCTGTAAAAAATACAATTTTTTTCTGTAAAAATTACAGATTTTTTTTCACATTGTAGCCGTTTTAATAGCATATTTCCCTTTCTACTATCAAAATGGGATTTTGATAATATAATCTATCATTTTGCAAACAGAAATAATATAAGTTTACGACACAATGCATTCGCATGCATTGTTCTAAAAAATATCTACAATAGTGACTCTTCCTTGTTTTCTTTATTTTTTTTCTTTATTTTTTTTTAAAAAAAATATAGATTTTTTCACATTTATTAACGTCTCTCTTATCCATTTTATTTTAATCATTCTCCACATATTAATACTTTTATTGTGTATTGATATCATCGCAAAACATATAAAGTCACTAGGGAGGGGGGGAGGGGGAGACATATTGTCATTTTGTCCAGGACTCCTCGAATCAAATTAGGGCCTTGCAATATACTTCATGTAAGAGAATTTCTAATGATTTTATTGTTTTATGTTTAATTTATAAAGTACATTGAAATAATTTATTTGATAAATTCAGCATGATATAATTAATTTATAAATAAAACTTTATTATAAACTATTATAAATTTTACGTGTAACATTTTTCATACACAAGGAAAAACGCTATTTGAGAAACTTTATAACAGAAAATGTACCTGTGAAAGAAATTGAAAGCTAAATAGCACTGTTATTTCTACAACTGAAATACAAACACATAAATCAGCAAAAACTCCATAATGAACTGTAGATATTCCTGTTTTAACAATTTTAGCGAATTTACAGTACAGTTATGTAGATATGGTATTGGGTCAGTAACGTCACAGTTTGATCGCTGGAAGGATTGAAAAATCATTTATATAATCTATTGGAGAACACATATAAATTAAGTTGGCTATTTTCTATCATTTTGATATTCAAGTGATAAAAAATTTAGGGAATGTGCAGTACCATTGTGTAGATATGGTATTCGTTAAGTAACGTTAAAATTCGATCGCTGGAAGGATAGAAACATCATTTATGCAATCTATATTGGAAAACACATCTTAAAAATTAAATTGGCTATTTTCTATTATTTTCCTATTCAAGTTATACAGAATTTAGAGAATGTACAGTACAGTTTTGTAGATATGGTATTCGATCAGTAACGTTAAAGTTCAATCGCTGGAAGGATAAAAACATCATTTATACAATCTATATTGGAGGACAGACACATCATAAAATTAAGTCGGCTATTAACCATTTGGAAAAATGGTTATTGTCCTCGGTCAAGGTAGGAAATTAAAAACATATCTGAAGCGTCTTATTAGTTGAATCCGCATTTTATTAGTTTTCTGATTGGTCTATACAGTAATCTGTATTTTCCCTTTACTTTCAACAGAGATGGATTACTTCTGTTGCCACTATGACAAAAAAGTAATAAAAACTACAAAAAAAAAAAAAAAAAAAAATTAATAGAAACAAATTGAGATACAGCTTTCAAACAAATTGCATTTAAAAGTACATTTTTTTCTCTATACGATGGTGTAAAAAGTAATATTGTGGGATGTTTAGAAGTTTAAGAATGAAATTTCATTTAAAATTGGTGCAGGAATATTAATGTTTAATCCATGGCGTACGTAATGTATGACCAGCTCCCTAGAAGTTTAAAAATTTACAGTACCGAAAAATGTAATCCATGGCGTACGTAATGTATGACCAGCTTCGTAGAAGTTTAAAAATTTACAGTACCGAAAAATGTAATCCATGGCGTACGTAATGTATGATCAACTCAGTGCAATTTTTCATGACTTAAATTTTAGTCTTTGAAAAAATCATTTTCCAAATGGTCGTTGTAATGTATTAAATTGCATTTTTTTCCCGTTATTTTGATATTCAAGTTATAAAAAATCTAGAGAATGTACAGTACAGTTATGTAAATATAGTATTCGTTCAGTAATGTTAAAGTTCAATCGCTGGAAGAGATAAAACATTGTTTATGCAATCTATTGGAGAACGAGAATTTACAATTCACTCATCTCTTTAGAAAATCCACTCACAAGTGGCGAGTAAAATTACGTATTTCCCACCTTTTGTGATAATCTCTGTTCTGATAGTTTACTTAGTATGAAATTCATAGGTTGGAGGACAATTTGATAAATAATCTTGAAAAGTTGACATACGACGACATATACAAAGTGCAGATAGAGTTTTATTAAATTTGAATAAGTAACTTGAAAAGTACATGTGATTCGTTGCAAACAAATAGAAATTCCTGTGGCGTCAGTAATCGGCCTTCAGAAACTTTTGGTAATAAATTGTAAGTTAAGCATATCTCCCCGTATCACCAATATTTCATTCATACTGCCATTTCTTAAGCACTTTTTGTTTCAGCTTTTACTTTAAAATTAAAGTGGGATTTAAAAAGAAACTAGATAGTACCCGTCAAGATTTGACGGTAAATAACTTGGATGTTCCATTAGAAAAATTCTTGAATTTTGAATTAGTTGCTTTTAAATTAATTATTGAAATCGTGAGAAATTTTTATATTGCATAAGTGATTCCTATTTCTTGAAAGCGCGCTAGAGGGTGCTGTCAGTCTAACCTATTGAATGAAGTGAAAGAACTTTAAGTTTATAATTTACAACCAATTATGCATTCCTTTTATCAGAAATTTACCGAAAAATACTGGGCAGAGCATTTATTTTTACTTACTACAGTCTCACTTTTCTTGTTGAAAAAATAACAAAATAACAATATCTATTTTTATTTTTATTTTTATTTTTTTAACTACACGACCTTTAAAAGCTGCCATGCATTTTATTTATATCAGTCTCTAAAAGCCTAAATTTTAAACTTGATGCAATTAACGATTTATAATATATATTTTTTATTACTTGAATTTTATTTTACTTTTTTCTTCATTTTTTAAATATTAAACCATGATATCAATATAATTTATTTTATTGTTCTTATATGAATATTTTCCTTTCTTTCCGTTTTATTTTTTATTTATTTTTTTTTTTTTTACGGAAAAGAATAGTAAACTTTTCCTTCTGACTCACATACTTATATATTCTTGATAATGGTAAAAAAATAAACAAAAGTTGTAGATCAGCTTAATTTATTTAATTGATAATTACATGCAAAATATTTTAGGTTAAATATTTTAAATATAAAATTATTTTTTCAAAATATTTTTGAGTGTCAAATTTTATTTAATGATAAACCATTCAAATAATAATAAAATCAAAATCATATAACTTCTCCTCTAAATAAAATATGTCATTAACGAAATGAATTATCGCCAAACATCACTTTGCCGGGCGTTGGGCTCGAACCTACATTGTCTACGAAAGTTCGGAGCTTTAAACTGGTGCTCTAGACCACTCGGCTAACCAGACCTGCTTAACCTTTCCTCTAAATGGAAAATCTAGTAAATTTAACTTCACGCATGCGCAATTGCGTGAATATTTTAGTCTTATCTTACAGAATCAGGTTTACGCTTTAATATATATGATTCTAGAAATGTATCTGTTCTTTATGTTACTTCGTTAAAATTTTCTTTCACTTGTCATGGTGCGCTCTTACTTCTCATGGTTCTAAACTTGACCTTTCACTTTCGATATAAATTTCTTGTAAAATAGGATTTCCGTGTGTATAAATAATATTTTAAGCGACAAAATAAAAAAACAAACAAAATTTTGAAATGCAAAAAACTTTCTTTTACAAATATTCCTTTGTTTCACCCTTTTTCTTTCTAAATTTATCTTCTCTAATTTCGTAGTACAATTTATTAAACGCAGTTAAATTAAACTATCTAATTTACTCCTTGAAGCGTTTTTTGAAATAAAAAGTTAAATCTATTGTGTATTGTTGCTTCTTATGAAAACATACAAATTATTCGGAACGGTAATACCTTTATGTTGTGTTACTGTAACAGAAAAGTCAGAATTAGACAAAATTTATGCTCAAAATCAAAGCACGTCAAAGTGCTATTTTATGCTTAGCGTGGTTATGGAAGGATTTTTCAACTTAAATTTGACTGGATAGTTGTTATTATCGAAGAATTATTTTGTTTTAAAAAATTAACTTTTAAAATATAGTACTAATTCTATTATAATACAGTGCTCAGCAAAAGTTTAGACAATGATCTATTATGCTTCTGTACTGCGAAGTATGTAACGAATTTTTGTAACTCAACTGTTACATATTACTGGAGACTTATCCTTTATTCACAAACAATAAATTTTAAATTATACCTTTTACATAATAAATAATGACCAAAAAAACAAAATTAACATGGTAGCAAAAGTATAGACAATCTGTCTATTTGCAGAAAAATAACCATAAATTAAAATCGAACTACACCTACATTGCGTGCAATTAGTGCAAATGTGTGATTAGGAAACTAAACTGTGTGAGGAAACTAAATCCTGCATCACTTGGTAGTCTATTTCGTACCAAACACGTTCAACAGCAGTTCGACGTTCATTAACAGAGGACTATTGTCAAAAAATTGCTAAACCTTATAAAATATGATGCCACAAACGTTTTCGATTCAGTTCAGATCAGGGCTACACGCGGGCCTGTCAAGAACAGTAATATTTTGAGAGTTAAATCAACTTTTTCCTGGCATGCAACATGAATGGACGCATTATGTTACACAAATACATATTTTGGAACAGCTAAAAGTTCACCAAATGGCTGTAAATTGTTTTCCAATGTATATATGTAGTCTTATGCTGCATGGCAACCATTGGGGATCTCCAGAGATACTTGAGCATTAAAACAAAGTGAGGCCCAAATCGTTAAAGAGTCACCTCCTTGTTGACGACGAAAGAAAGCCCGATGCTGTTTACGCAAGTCATGCCAATAGTATTCCACCCTATCTGGGTCATCCAAATTCCGCTTTTTTTTTGTCTCTGAATGTCACAGTACACCACTTTGGTCCTTATGACATATCTTTGCGAGCCCATTGCATTCTTGTCAATTTGTTGTGAGATTTCAAGGCTTTTTGTTTTAGCATTTTCATGAAAACTAATTTACATTTTTTTTTATTCCTCTACGATTCGTATCCGTTGACACAGAAAGCTCTGTCTCACTTTTAATGCCAATAGTAATCATTTGTCTAGATGACAGTTTATGGGTCCTTCTACCATCTCGTTTTCTGGCCACGCGAGGCCTTCCAGATTTATGTTTTGCTTTGAAAGAGTCACCCTTAGACAGTACTTGATAGACAGACTTCTTTGGACGATTCAAAACAGCTGAAATTTCTGCAACAGTCTTCCCTTTCGATTTCAGCTTCCATTCTACAATTACTTTATCTGACTGAAAATTTCTAGCTCGCGGAATATTCACTAACCAATGCTATTGCGAGGTGCAACTAAATACTTCATACATGTGGCGTGAAAAGTTTGAAATTTGTGTTTTTCTGTGAACAGTTGCCAAAAAATTATGGAAGTGTCTGAACTTTTGCAAAAAGCAAATTTCACATTTTTCAGTTAAATTAAATAAAATCCGACATTAAAACCGTTATTTCCGTCCTAAAATGTTTAAAAGATGTTTAAAAAATAAGTACAGCCATTTGTATAGCCCAAGTGTTCGTATTTTTTATTTAAAGGTCAAATATCACCAGTGTCTAAACTTTTGCTGAGGACTGTAAGTTCAATCTGCTAATGTACATCTTAAATGAACGACGCAAACTTATTAAAAATATACGAAGGTAAAACTAATACATAAACTAAAAACACTTTTCTTAACCAAACTTTTTATGATATTTGGCCCTGTATCACTATTAATACAGTAGATTTTCGAATTTCTCAATATCAGCAACACCTTTATGCTATCTAACTGTAAGTGAAAAGTTATAAAGCTAAATTTATTCTCAAAATCAAATCATTTCAAGGTGCTATATTATGCTTTGCAGGATTATGGACGGACTTTACGAATTATTAATTTAAATTTGCCTGAATGGTTTTTCTTATCAAAAAATCATGTTCCTTTAAAAATTTAACTTTTAAAATAAAATAATTCTATCATAGTCAGTTCAAAATACTACTGTTACATATTAATTGAACGACCCAAATTCACTTAAAATGTACACAGGCAAAGCTGTTACATATACTAAAAATATTTTTCCTGACCAAACTTAGCATGCTGATTATACAGGGTGTCTCAAATTTATCTTTGCAACTTTGATCCTCCATAAAATTTAAACGAAATTAGATAACAAAAATCTGTTTATTGTATAAGGCTGTTTTCAAATCCAAAATGGCAACTTTATGATATAAGTTTTAATTTATTTTTGTTCGGAAATGAATGAAACTAGCAGGTGTTGTTTTGTTGTTCAGAAACTATGTATTCGAGCTGTTTTTTTTTTTCGTAATACATCTTTTAGAAAATAGTGTCAAAGTGGGCGTTTTGAACTGAATTTTCTCGCGAAAGAAGAATAACCACCCAACTAAGGGTGAAAAACGTCTTTGTCACGTGATCAAAATCGCTTATAACTCAATAGGTAATTTAGTCATTAAAAAATAGAAAACGTAGTTCGATTCCAAATCGCTTCCATCGTCAGGTTTTCCAATTTTATATCCTTCCATTAAAAAATGAATTTGTAAGTGCGTCGAAACTCTTTGCGGTTGTTGAGCAGATCAGTTGAGAACAGCCATAATTAATAGCAAGTTCTAAATATTTATGCGATGATAGTTGAGCTCCACATGAGCAACTTTGGCTGCACGAACAACGTCAGCCGGTCAGCGCCTTTTTTATGAAGCACACTACCGGTCTCCATAAACGTCTTTTGCTACGCGCGTATTGAGGACCTATAGATGATGGGTGATGTCCTTATTTTGTTGGGTAATTCCTTTTAAATTGCGTATCTGACTTCGTCTCTATGAACCACAGGCCATACACTGGGCCTTATCCTGTGGTGTGGCCATCCCATCACCAGTTATGGGTCTTAGTGGGTCGAACTTGAAAGCAAAAACGTTCATTTTAGTGCAAATAAAACTTCATGAGTTGTTGCTACACGCAAACAAAACCGAAGTTCGCTACCTTATTTCGTTTAGGTTTTATGGGGGATCAAAGTTCTGTAAGTGAATTTGGGACACCCTGTGTTTATCGTACATCGTTATTAATGCGCTAGATTTCCGATATTCGCATTGAAATCTACAAGACACTTTATAAAGTTCTCATCGTTCCCTCAAACGCACTAATAAGTTACTTATTACAGGTCAAATCTCTAACAATTCAGTAGTCAGATCTGCAATATTTCATTCCACTTTGATTCAATATTTATTTTCTGCCATGTATTTATTTTCTACACATCCATTCTTATATAACTGGCAATCCCTCAATTTCTTTTATTATTGATTCTCCGTAGACACCTCTGGAACACAAAAATGTATTATTAAGCCGCCATCATATTCATTCCCAATAAGAAAGAACGATTTTTCAAATTTCCACGACCACCAAAGGTGTTCCTGACACACGAAAGACGTAATTGCCCCTTCGGTACAGGCTTATTAGATATTGACGTTTTCGGCAACATCAAAGGCGCCACTTCGATGATGACAATTAATCTTGTACCGAAACAAAGGGCCCGTAATAAATAAGGATTGTCAATGCTTTACTAAGTAAGAAACTTTCTTTTTTTTTCTCATTTTCGTGCGTTTTTAGTGAAAGAGTTCAGTGTATATAATATATATTGTGAAAGGTGTCTGGTTAAACAGGAGATTAATCACTGCGTAAATTCCAGGCTTTGAAAGGAATGTCATAACAGAAATTGTTTAGAAATATTTTAGATACACTTAAAATATTTTTGGGTAAGCTATTTGTGCTAAAAGTTCGAAGCCAAAACCACCGTTAGAATTGGATTGCATAGTATCTTATGCGTTATTTAACTTTAAAGATAAAAATAAGTGTTTCAAAACTTCGAAATAACTCTAAAAAAAGATTAATTTCAGAATGAAACCTTTATGTTATGCCACCAGGTCTAACCATAAGGAGGATAACACTTTCCCAAAGACATTAAAAGACATTTTTAAACCTTTGTAATAAAATATTAGTAATTTTAGTGAAAAAGTTCAGTGTATGTATATATATATATATATATATATATTGTGAAAGGAGTCTGGTTAAACAGGAGATTAATCACTGCGTAATTCTAGGCTTTGAAAGGAATGTCATAACAAAAATTGTTTAAAAATATTTTAGATAGACTTAAAATATTTTTGGGTAAGCTATTTGTGCCAAAAGTTCACAGCCAAAACCACCTTTAGAATTCAACTGCATAGTATCTGATGCGTTATTCAACCCCAATGATAAAAATAAGTGTTTTCAAACTTCGAAATAATTCTTAAAAAAAAAAAGAAAAAAAAAAAGATTAATTTCTGAATGAAACCTTTAAGTTATGCCACCAGGTCTGGCCATAAGGAGCTACGGTGCGGGCACCCGAGTAACACTTTCACAAAGATGCAAAAAGACCTTTTTAAAGGAGTCAAAATTCTTTAAAAAGTGCATTTTCATTTTTCTTGATAATAAAATACTAAAAAATTTAAATAAAGTAAACAAAGCAACCTGCGCACATCTACGATGGTTAGCAGATATAAGAATTTTCGCACTGAGCTATTTAGTTCTGCCCTGCTCGTAACTAAAACTTTAAGTCTATTTATCTCAGAATGGATTTTTTCATAATTTGTCATGTTATTTTTTCATAATTTGTCATGTTATTTTTTCATAATTTGTCATGTTTAACCCTTTCGGGTCCATTTTTTTTTTCAATTTTGAGAAAAAAAGAAATACTTTTACGTTAATAATGTTAATAGCAGCCATCCAAATAGATTTACTGAAGTTTAACGATTATGTCATTGTCTGAAATCTAACGAATGTGAACAGTTTGAGTACTATTCAATTCATATTCATATGACAACAGGATAAGGAAGAGTCTTTAGAGACGTTTGGAAAATATCGTATTACAACAGGATTTAACAGATTGCAACTTTCTAATATTTTTTGTGTTTTATCACACATAATACGTTCAGAAAAGTAACCTATATTTTAAATTTAAAATATGAAAAAAATGTGTTTAAAATGCGTTTAAAATAAAGGAATCCCCAATAGTGCAAAGATAATTAAGAAAACTTTTATTATTATTATTATTATTATTATTATTATTACTACTACTAAATCCAAAATATAAATGAAGTCACAACAAGAAATTACGCCAGACCCTGACCCAGACCCGAACGGGTTAAAAGGATATATCTAAACTTTCTTGGAAGATATATGTATGACATTTCGTACAGAGTTTTTATGTTATGTTTTTTATAAATGATCTTCAGGATTATTAATTTTATAGGAAAATTTTGAAAACATATTCCTCGAAGTAAAAATCACTGTTAAAAATCCTGTTTTTTCGCTTTTAAATCTGTCATAAATTTTGTAAGCAATAGTTTTATAAATCCTGAAGACAAATTAACAAGAAATCTATTCTGCACAAAATAGAGAAAAAAGTAATGAAATCTGGTAAGTGGTTCATGAATTATATGAAAAATTAAATGTTTAAAATTAAAAAAATTAAAAACAAATTTCAGATTTTCCAAAAACTTTTTATCTGAAAAGTTGGCATGCAATTTTCGTAAAGCTGATATTTTATATCTTTTCCGACATCGTGCTGATTATAATCAATATTTTGAACTTCAGAAGTAGAACAAGATTAAAAACAAAAAATATTTATCCAAATACAGTAGAACTTCTCAATAACGAGCACCTGGGGACTGTGGAATTCGTCCGCCACTCGGAGGTACATGTTTTTCTGAGGTAAAATACATAAAAAAATTGTATGTTGTGAATAAAAAATGGGTTTCCTAAACAGTGGTGTCCTCTATTTAGGAGGGTCCGTTATGGAAATTTTACTGCAAAACCTTCATACGTTACTATAATTTTTTTTTAGCGAACACTCACCTTTTTCAACATATGCATATATTTTTACCTCAGAAAAAGCGAACATCTTCGACCAACAGACAAATTCAGCGTTCCCGAAGTGCTCGCGATTGAGAGGTTTTACTTTATTTAGATTTTTTTTACTTATTTAGTTTTTAAACTTATTCTACTTTGGAGGTTCACAATATTTGTTATAAACAGAACAATGTCGAAAGAAATTTAAAATATTAGCTTCACAAAAATAGCATATCTTATTAGGGGCTTCTAAAATGGTAGAGAAAGGCGAGAGGACACTGCCCAGTTTGCCCATGCTTCAATCAAATCCTTTTTCTGCAAAAAATCTAACCCTGCATTATGTTCTCTAAATAGAGGTGGCCGGTAATCTGCAGTGTCCGTTATAGAGATTAATGGGCATACCCTAATTCCGGACAATTCGATTTACCAAAAACCCTTTTTAATCCAAAACACATACATATTTGTTTATTTTTACCTCACAAAAGCAGACATACCTGATTATCGAACAAATTCTGCAATCCCAAAATGTCCGCTATTGAGAGCTTTTCCGGTATTTGATGAAATATATTTTGTGTTTCAAATTTTGTCCTACTCTAAAAGTTCAAAACATTCATTATAATCAGTGCGATATCGAAAAAGATTTAAGATATCAACTTCACGAAAAATGCATGCAAAATCCCCCTTCCCCGAACAAAAATTAAAATTTATATAATTTAAAATTTATATTTTTAAAAAAATTATAGCGCCACATGGGGAATTTTTTATATACGTCAGAGGGTAATCACAAAAGCTATTTAACTATCAACGAAAATATATAAATAAATAAATATTCTATATTAATAACATGAAGAAAAAATTACTTATAGTTTTAAACTTCTTTTGTCTAAAAAATATATCTTAACATCTAATTGTCGGGTTTTTTTTTTCTTTTTCCGTATAGGTGCATATGGGGCATTCACACAATCTTTTGACTTTTATGTCCCTGAATAATAATTTTTATTTTAATACATTTTTTTGTGTTTTCTTTTTCTTTCACATACATTGCATGATTGCATGACAATATTAACGAGATAAATAAGTTTTGGACGATGTTGGGGGTCCAAATACCAGGAAAACTCCTATACCGTCCGTCCCGTGCCCCTGATGCTATTTTTATGTTTGGAGCTGTCTGTATAAAACTGTTTCAATAAAAGTAATTCAATGTCATTTTTTTCCGAAACTGGGACAATTGTTTTATATAAATATGTAGCAAAAAATTAACCTTACACATTTTTACGGTTGATATTATTTTTTGAACTCTGTCCCTGGGTTTTTCATCCTTACCGACCTCTTACTAAACTTATACAGAAAATCCCTTCAGATGCAGCCACAGAATTTTTTTCAAGTTTTTTCTCATGCAGAAGTATGCTAGAGAAAGAATGTCTAAAATTCTTTGACAGGAAATTTACTGCAGAATTTAATCAGCATTTAAATATCAATTTCAATATCGTGGCTTTATTGGTAGTCTTACCGTCCCAAAGGTTTATTCCTGCACTTTTCGAGGTAAATAATAATAAAAAAAATTATTTAATCCAATGTTAACAACTGTTTCTAAAAATCAATGAACATTGTGGCTATCACTTAGTCTTAACATGATTTTCCTAAAAATACGTGGTAATTTTCCTTACCGTTCCATCCTTACCGCCCATTTCCCCCCCCCCCCCCCATTTCGTCCCTTTTTTCCTATACGGTCCTCTTTTTTTACCTTACCGTCCCTTCTTTAACACCCCTTTAAGACAATGTTCTACAAAAATTCTGTATTAAAAGTACTACATTGTTATTATTTCTTATTTCAATGTCAAATTATTACTATGCAAATTCATTATAAGTAAAAATTTAGAAGAAAATAAAAAGTTATAGTGGTAAAATGGTAAGGAAAATTAAACTCGCAAGTTTAACTTAAACCTCAGTTAAAAAAAAAAAAAAAATCGCTGCTGACCTTTTTTTTTTTTTTTTTTTTTTTTTTTTTTTTTTTTTTTTTTTTGAATCATTAAGGCTTTTGTCTATCAGATTAAAATGTTATTTCAGCAACTTTAATTTCACCAGATTTTTATTCCCGAAAGTCAAAAGATTGTGAGAATGCCCCATATAAATAAAGTTATGAAAACCACAGTTTTAAGCGCAAAATCTAGTTATAGCTTTTTACTAATACCCATTTTAAATTTCAAATTACTTTTTTACTAAAAATAGTCAAAAAATCAATATTAGAATTGATTTCAAAACAAACATACGGGAGATGGGAGATAAATGGGACATTTTTCACAAAAATATTTATTTTAAACCTTTTATAAAGTTATGATCAATATTATGTATCACATTTCAGGCATTAGGTGTTTGGTTGCATCTATGCGCAGTATTTAGTAAAGATTCTTATTATACAGAAAAATATTATAAAAAAAAAATAAATGTTTCTCTCTGTCCCAGTTATCCCCATAGCAGGGATGAATGGGACATTAATAAGGATGGGTGGGATGCAAAATTTTCCTCCCTATAGAAGAGATGAGGAATGAATGGGACATTTTCACAAAAAATATTTATTTTAAACATTTTTTAAAAAGTTATTGTCAATGTTATGTATTACATTTCATGCATTAGCTGTTTGATTGCATCTATGCCCAATATGTAGTAAATATTATTATACAGAAAAATATTCTGAAAAAAATTTCTCTCTGGACGAGTGGGACACTAAGAGGGATTGATGGGACACAAACATTATCCTCCCTACATTCAACGTTACCTAATTAAAATTTATAATTATAAACTTATGTGCAATAATATTTGTAACATATCTTATAATATGACCATTATATCTGTGTTGGTAATACAAGAAGAGAAAATAGTTAATTATGCACAACATATTTTAATGAATTATATAGTTAAAGTTGCATGGAAAAATACCAGTAATATACTATAAGAAGAATTGTACTGTAGTGGTGAGGTGGATACATAACAATGAGTTAATTATAAAAATTGCAATTGTAATGATGGATGACATGTTTATCTTGCACATTTCTACTTAAAGTTATATCTATGAAATTGTATGCAAACTTAATGAATGCTTTCACGCTTTCAGTTCCCTCTTGATTTTTAGGTTGTAGCAGCTTTTCCATGACATCGGACTCAGTAATATCACAAACTTCAGTGTTTTCAGTATAAAATAATCCATAGCTGCAAACTTTTTCTTTAGAACTTGAATTTTATAACACCCTTTACTTTGTAACACTCTAACAAAAAAAAAGGGTGGGAGGATTTTTTGTTTAGATTTTGTCAGAAGAAAATGATCTTTTTGAATATTATAAATATCATTTTCTAAAGACATATCTCTAGAAGAAGAATCATCTAATCAGAAGTAATCTTCTATTTTACTATATGGTTTTTTTCTATTTTCTTGATTTTTCACTTTTCAACTCTAGATTCTATTTCTGCTTTGCACTTTTGCTTTTCTTTGTATTCTGATTTTAGACGATTTTTTACAGGCGTATTTGTCAAAATGTAACTGTTTCTTGATTTTTTGCCTCTTCCAATGCTCTTTTTTTTCTTGCCCTCTACTTTTGGAAAAGGGCAAATCTGCTCACGAATTAGAAGCTGCGATGATGTAGATCTTTTATTGACAGGAAATGTAAGATTATCCTCCTCCTCCTGGTTGAGATAGACATGCAACTTCAATTATTACTTGATCATTACACCTTTCAGTTGTTGGTTCTTTTGAATGTGGTCTGCCAGTCGCACAAGCTGGTAAAAAATGAGTTTTAGTTAATGTATTACTGTTAAAAGGGAAAATTCCAGTTTTCCTAAAAGCACTGGTTATGTTTCTGGGACTAAAAGCTGACAAAAAATGCCTCCTTGGCAAAAGATGGGAGGTTGTAAATTGTAATATACTTTCCTTTATTTATCTTGTATTGATCCCAGCAAGCAAAAACTTCCATTCCAATGGCTCCAGACGATGACTTTAATGAGGAGGAAATGTTAAAAGAATAATCACGTTTCTTAGCATATCGAATTGTGCCTATACTCATCGTATGATTTCCATGTTTGTCCAACAGCGGTAGCACTTTATTTTCCATCATCACCAGGGTCGTAGGAAGGGGTTCTGAAACAATACAGTTTCAACTTGCAATGCAGACTTCGGCTGTCTATCTGCTCTTTTTTCCCACTTATGAGGCATTTTAAATCAGAAATGAAAGTGAAAAATTTCTATGAAATATAGTATAGCAAATAATTTTCGATCATAACTTATTAATATTAATTATATATCTTAGTTAACACAACTGAAATTATGTTAGGGTGTGAGAATTTTATTTAAGCAACAGTGCAAAATTGAATATAACTTCCCCCATTTGATCAATAGACATGTACCATTTTTAACAATTTATCTGTTTTGATAAAGTTTCAATAGCAATTTTTGATAAACTATTAACCTTTATTTCAATATAATAAATAATATTCAATAACTTTTAACAATAAACAACCTATATAATACTAGATAATACCTCTACTATGTTTCATTTCAATTACATTTTGAATATTTATTGTGAAGTTATATGTTCCATATATTTCTCTTTCCATTTTAATATTTTACAAGAAGCTACTGTTTGTATTCTTACAAGAACATGCTATGCGTTTTCTATGCTTACAATTTTACTAAAGAAAAAAGAAAAAAAATAGCATTTGAAATAAAGATATTTATTAAACTATATATTATTGCGTAAATGTAAAAAGAAGACTAAAAAGTTTTTCAAAGACTAAAATTTAAGACATAAAAAATCGCACGGTGTTGATCATACATTACGTACGCCATGGATTACATTTTTCGGTACTGTAAATTTTTTAATTTCTACGGAGCTGGTCATACATTACCTACGCCATGGATTAAACATTAATATTCCTGGACCAATTTTAAATGAAATTTCATTCTTAAACTTCTAAACATCCCTCAATATTACTTTTTACACCGTCGTATAGAGAAAAAAAGTACTTTTAAATACAATTTGTTTGAAAGCTGTATCTCAATTTGTTTCTGAGTTATTAATTTTTTTTTGTAGTTTTTATTACTTTTTTGTCATAGTGGCAGCAGAAGTATCCATCTCTGTTGAAAGTAAAGGGAAAATACAGATTACTGTATAGACCAATCAGAAAACGAATAAAATACGGATTCAACTAATAAAAAGCTTCAGATACGTTTTTGATTTCCTAACTTGACCGAGGACAATAACCATTTTTCCAAATGGTTAAAAAAAATCATATGGAGAATACATTTTTCGAAATTTATAAAAGAATGTATGAGATAATTAATTCTCACATAGATTTCAAATTGTAGGAATAACAAAAAAATTAATGATATGGAGAATACATTTTCCCAAATTTATATCAAGAATGTTTAAAACACATGAGATAATTAATACTCACACTCAAACATAGATGTCAAATTGTAAGAATAATAACATAAAAAAATTCACACCAGATGGATTTTTAAGGATATTAATTCCAACGTTTTTTTAGTGCCATTTTGATAGAAGGCAACACATATATAAATCTTTAAATGTAATAGCGCCTTTATTCTTCATAACTAGCAATATGCTGAAAAAAGGTTTTACAACTTACTCTTGTGGCATCGGTTGTAGTCTTTTTGGTGTATTTTTCTTTTAAGTTTTTGTAAATAAATTTCTTCATTCGTTTAGAACATAGTATTTTAGCAATCATAAAGAAATGAAAGAGATGAAAGAAACAGAAATTAATCATGCTTTTGATTTTATTGACTTGTTAATAATGTATGCCAGTTTCTTCAAACTATAAAGAGATTCGAAGAAGATAAATTGCAAAAATATTAATTTTTCAATTCTTACAAATTCCTGCCCCCTCTTGCTTAGCACACACACACACAAAACGAAAAAAAGAAAAAGAAGAAAAAAAGAGAAAAAATGCTGAGGTATTTTTTTTAATAACCATCGTGCATATTGGAAATATAAGAAAAAAAATTAGTGTTTTTTTCACTATCCCCACTTTATCTCCATCTGATAGCATTAACGTTCTGTTAAAAAGTTTTAAGAATTACTGGAACTTCATGACATATGTTTAACGAACTTTATTTCGAATGTTATCTAATTAACAACTCTTTAATTCACATTCTCACGTATAATTATCAAAACGTATTTCTCTATCCTATGTATTACATAAAACCACACGTTTTCAGCTATTACCATTTTCAGAAATTCGTGACTTGGAAAAAAGAATATACTTTTATTCCTTAATTTCTTTTTCTGTTTCTTCATTTAATGCATCAGCTATCCACAGAATTTTTAAGTACCCTTGTACCCACGCATGCTAGGAAAAAAGTTTAATAAAAAATAACCCCCGAAAAAAGAAAGTCAAAAACTTCTGAGAAGGAGGAAAAACTAAATGGGAGAACTAGGAATTAAAAATTAAACTCACGGCTAACTTAGACACCACGTAATCAAGAAAACTGCAAAAATACCTTATGAGTTTCACCCCTAACTTATTTTTTTTCTTCCTTCGCAAGAAACTGCGGCTTCAAAGGCCAATAATAAAAAGGGAAAAAGGCAAAAAAGTGGAGTTAACTGGTACGCCAGCACCGATAATAACAATAAAATAAAATAATATTAAAAAATTTCACTGCGTAAAAATCGTCACGAAAAATCATTGATGAGCAGCGGCAAGTTCATTTCTTTTCTTTCGGCGAAGTTTAGGAGAACCTCGCCTCCATCTGTAGGTCATAAAAACAATTGAAGATGGAGCTGTTAGACCGCTAGCACGGGTGTTTGCCAAATGATCCCGACCCTAAACCTTGCCTGCAAATGGGAATTTTAGGTGTTCCTTTCCTTTATATATTCATTCGTTTAATGGTATTCTATGTTCCTTAGTGTGTAATTTTCAAGTTTTATTTTTAGAGTAAGAACTCGAAGGGGAAAAAAATTAAACCTTACTCCTGTATATTTTCCTCTGTTTTTCTTTCTTTTTTTAAAGTAACGAAAAAAATAAATAAAAATAAAAATTTATTTTCAGGCTGATTTCGTTTCTTTTAAACGAATGAACAGTATAACTTCAAAAGTCCAGCATCATCCGGACCGTGACCATGCTGGATTTTTGAAAATTCCGGATTTTTGAAGGAATATCAAAAGTAGTACTATATATTCTTATTGTTGCCCTCAGCTATAATTTAATTCATTATTAAGTGATAATCATATAAGAAAAAGTGAAAAATGATATAAAAAACTTACTTTAAATGATATTTTCTATGTTACAGAAAAAAAAATCTAATAAAGAGTGAAATTATTTCTTCTCGTATGTAATTTCGGAAACATCGATGTCAATTTTGCTTGCTTCAATTTTCTTGGCCGTCCTTTAACAAGTTTTCCGTGTATTCTATACAAATGAAGAATGTCTATTCCAGAAATACAGTTTTGATTCTCTAAAGCAGGCATTAATTCTCCAGTGAAATTTAAGTATTTTTCTAATGACACCTTTTCTTCTGCTGGTTGTTTATCCTCGCCTTCTGAGCTGCTACTCGCGTTATCAGCGTTTCTATTTGGCAGAGCGTCAGCGACCTCGCTGTCCGTTAAATTGTTTATTGGTGCATTTCCGTCAATGCATAGCCAATCATCTGTATCGGTTTTTTTTTTTTTCGACATTTAATGCCTTTTCAGATTTTGCGTGTTCAGTCATCTTATAAATGGTGGTCTTTTCACGGGAAATGTGAAAACCTGATAATTCCTCCTCATCATCGATGTCGTCATTGCGGAAATTTCGTTCCGGTCATATATAGTGCATGCATTCGCCAAACTGTTTGACGTTGAAAAAATGTCAAATGATCTTTTTTTTTGCATTTTTACTTTCGATCTTGAAGTTTTTCATTCATAAACAATTTTTATTTTTCTTTTTCCATAACGTGAAAGTGTAAAAGAAAAAGAAAGAGAAAAGGTCGTTTTGATGCCAGATTTTTGAAGTTGCCGGATTTCTGAATGCCGGACTTTTGAAATCTCACTGCATATACCAGGGTGTTCCAAAATTTTACCGACAAATTAAGAGGGGGGTGATAGAAGGCGTCAAGAGCATGAAAAATTAACATAGAACATAGGATCGCAAACCATGTATTTAGTTACAAATACAGGGTGCTTCATCTTAACTCAACTTCCGTTGACGTTAATAATTTTGAGAAAAATCAAAACATTACAATGAAAAAGCAACGGTGTATACTTTATTTTATGTGAAATGTTATAACGTCATGAAAAGTTCTGGAAAAACAGGGTGCTCAAGCAATCGATAATATCGTACGAACTGGCAATCGCAGATCAAAATGTGGAGCGTCAAGTGCCTACTGCTGGCGCGCATAATGGATACTTCTACCACTTTTTTAGATACTAGGGGGCTCGGCCCCTATACGAGCTACGCTCGCCAACCCCCCGTTCAGACACCGCAGTTTCTAAAAGCACGCTAATTTGATCGGCTTTAAAAAGATTTTGAAAGATTGAATTATAATTTAAAAAACAGTGGCGATCTCCCTATAAATGGGTTTTTACTCATTTCTCTTTGATTGGGGAGTTTTAAGGAAAAATCAGCTGCTTTTAAAAGATACTATGGCTGTTTTCCTCTTTGATTAAATAAAACCAGTTAAACATTTCAAAATAAGCTAATATAAAATGAATTAAGTAAACAGAGTCTTTGTCTCCGGTATTTTTTAACAAAGCGAAAAGAAAGTTCTTTTAAATAAGATATTTTAACCGGGCTCTCATGTCAAGCGCACAAGTCGTATGTTTGTTGTTCAATAAATAAATAAATAAATAAATGAAAGACATTTTAAATGTATCGTTTTTAATCTCACGCAATTTTCACCAAACGTTTATTTCTCTTTTTAATATTCACGTGAAAATACTTTTGTTAGAAATGAAATATTATTTGCGCTGTCCCAACAAAAATAGTTGAAAAGTTCATCTCGAAATATCAAATAAATGTCTCGCGCAATTTTTAAATTTAAACTGTTTTGCAATATTATTTTTTGTTCATTTTACGTAATAAGTGTAATGTGACGTAATTTCTCCTATTTAAGACTTCTAACGCATGTTAACGAATTTGTTATTTTACAATATCCTTTCTCTATTAAAATTCACGTGTAAATATAGTTTTTACGAAGTAAATTCTTTATTTTAAATAAGTATATAATTTTTAATAAGTTCCTGCTTTTTATATGTAATTATTTCATTCTATTTTGAAAGTTTTTTTTTTGTGTGTGTGTTTATAATAGTCGTGTGTAAATAAATTTTTAATTTGAAGCAAACATTATTGTTTGCGCTGTTTATGCAGTTGGCATCAGGTTAAATGAGTACAATTTTCTGAAATAAGTGAAAAATATCTCTCGAAATGCTGAAAATTTGAATTTAAAATAGAAATAAAAGCTCAAAAAATGAGTCAAATTAAAAAAATAAATATATTCTGCACACCGGGAAATTATAACGTATAAAATGATCTAAAAATGATTAAATTCCGATGTATAGTATTTGCTCCGATAAAACTTTTTTAATGGAACGACTTTGTCCAACTTTAGCATTAAATATCTCTTAAAATAATTCTTCGATTTGAAAACTGTCTGATCAGCGTGTTTATCAAACATTTCTCTATAATACCGCAGATTTTCATATTTTTGTATGCAGTATTTTTCTTAATATTAACGGAGAAAGACCTCCCATCACAAAAAATTCAAAATAGGCGGCGGCGGCGGTGACAGCGTAAGTTACTTTTTTTTAGAATAGAGAGATTATTACATTTACAACAAAGGTCTATTAAAAGTTTTATTATAATATGCTTCAGCTTTCTGAAAGTTACTGCAGTCAACACAAATTGAATAAGGGCAGAACACCCTGTATTTTTGATTAAATACGTGGTTGGCGACCCCATGTTCCATCATAATTTTTCATCCTCTTGATTCCTCCTATCACCCCTCCTAATTTGTCGGTCGAGTTTTGGAATACCCTGTATATATATATTTAAAATTGAATATACATAATTATATTTAGTTTTTCTTTCGCATATTATTTAGTTTTAATTAGTAATAATTTATTGGTGACTTATTTTTAATGCACAAGTATATTAACTGACTGTATTAACCATATCACAATAATGTATATTCCAAACGGAAAAGTCAAAACATACATTAAAATATTTATTTGCTTAAAAGACGTTACTAAAAACACATTAAAAGTATATTAAAAACCAATATTGGCATGTTTCAACTCCTTCACTGAGTCGTCATCAGAATGTATGACAGAGTGGATTTTTTATTTCAGTTTATTAGTGGATGTAATTAACCCTTCACTGCACGATTTTTTCTATTTTTATGAAAAAAATTATTTGAACTCTATATATCGGTCTAATAATGGGAAAAATAGTAAAAAAAATTAAATTTCAAATTTTCAGGTAAAATTTGATATTTTATGGCGTGTACCTTATAGACACGATTAAGTGATTTTAAATATTGTATTGCTATATTTTATAACTAAATAAGCTTAAATTAATTAATTTTATCTGCTTAATACTCTGCAACTTTTTTTTATATTAATATTTTTAAGTATTCACTAAAAATAAAGTAAATTTTACCTTAATAGCTTGATTAAATTTTTTTTTGCTTCCGGAAAACAAATTCTAATTTTTTGTCAAATGCAGCCATCTGAACTGGACAAAATAATTGTTATTCCATTCTTTGGATTGTTCTTGATCAGTGATAGAGATCATATTGGCCAAATTCATGGTACATAATAAGAAATACCGTGTTTTTAGGTATGTGCCAGATGTGGCACGTCATGCAGAGAAGGGTTAAGACTTATTACTCTTTCTTATACTCACATTTGACTGTATTAACTCTAAACGTAGTGATTAAATATCTTAACTGTTCATTTCGTCGATTATCTGTAACAACTGTCGGATTATCTTATTAGCAACTGTTAGCAGCTTATTCCCTATTTTTATATTATATATGTATATTCACATATAAACTTGCATAAAAGTTTATTAAACTTATTTTCAAAGCTGTTTATATCACATGGCAACAAACCTTACTTTCTAAAAAAGAAAGAAAGAAAGAAAAAAAACGCTAAGTCTCTTACGGTGGAAAAGGGCCGAGATTTTAGCCATTTCGCAAATATTTATGTATGATTACTTTAAGTCAAAAATAATTTTGATTTATGGATTGATGTTCCTATTGAAGTAACGCTATTTCTACCGGTTTCAAATGACACTTTTTAAAAAATTTCGATTTATGGGGGTTTTTCATTTGTAATCCTTAGATTGAAAAAATTCAAATCATTTATAATGCATTGAAGACTTTTTTTTATGCTTATTACATAAAAAAACTACCAGCAAAATAAAAATAAATCACTTTTAAAATGTGTCGCTTGACACTGGTAGAAATACTGTTAAATTTAGGTTATTAGATGGGTGGTATGCAGGCCCCGATGCCGATCATGACTAATTGGGGCCCTGGGCAAAGATGAATCAGGGGGGGGGGGGGGGGGGGCATTCGAACCGTTGCTACATTATTGAAATAGAACTGATGGTGAGTCATATGTGTAATGCATAAACTATATTTTCGCAACTTCGATTTTAAATAGAAGAAAATTCCGTCAATTCTGAAGTTAATTAATAAAAATTCAACCTTAATTAATAAAAATACCCTTTTTTCTTAGAATAGAACAAAACTCTTTTATATAACTTTAGCAACTTGTTATATTACTTTCACATGAATGTAATAACTTCGACTAATGGAAGAGTGCCAAATACTGTAACATATAAATATGAGTTAAGTTACTTTAAGGGTGTATTCGAAAAAATATTTTTTCACCCTCAACAGCTCGAAATTTTCTGAGACATTTTCAGACTCATTTTTAAAAGTAAAAACATGAAACTTGCTGGTGTGATTTCTGAAGACATGTTTAACATGCCGTGTGGTTTCATTTTCAGCTCAATTAATTAGAATTTGATTTTTAAACAATTATTTTCTCAGTATGACCATTTTTTTCATTCCCAGATCGCCCGCTACGGAAAATTCGGTTCAAAACGCTAACTTTGACAGCGTTTTTTACAGTATTTTCTGCATTTATCAAAAAATTAAGAAGCATGGCACATTATATAGTTTCTAAATAAGAGAATTTCCCAGTTTGATGCGTTTGAGAGCAAAAATGAATTTTAAAATGAATCAGAAAATAAGCAGTTTGGATCGGAATACACCCTTAATACCTTTTTAAGTTGTACTAGACACAAATAATATTAAATAAATTACATTCTACTTCACAAGTAGGATGTGCTTTTTCAATAAATCTAAAAAAAATGACAATTTTGGGTTTGTTTTTCTTATTTAACTCAAAGTTAAAAGAAAAAACTTTGAATACGAAAGAAAATATATCTCATAACAATTAGACCTGGTTATTTTCAACCGCTAAAGTTTAGATATGATTTAAGTTCATTGCTAATACAATCTATTAAAATTAAAATATTATTTCTTATTTAATAGGGGTCGAAATTAACTTTGCAAAAGCATTGAACTCTGTGAGTTCAAAATGAAATCTGTTTTCCAGAAAGTTTAGTAGAATTTTTTACAAAATGAAATTCTGTATTTGAAAATTTTCAGAGTTAGAATTGGGAAAAAAAAAATTTTATAAATTAATATATGGATGTGGGAGCCCATAAGGTCCGGGGCCGATGGGCAAAGTCCCGATTTGCTCATGTGATGATAAAGGCCTGGTGGTATGAATAGGGATAAAATGGCCCCGACCACAAACATTGCTGGCAAATGGAAATTTTAGATGTTCCTTTCGTTTATATATTTTTTGTTTATTTTATATTTCTTTAGTATGTAATTTTCAAGTTTAATTTTAGTGTGAAAAAATAACGAAAAGAAAAGAAAAAAGTCCTTCCGGCCAGTGCCGGGAGGAAGAGGTAGCTTTCCTATTCCTTATTTTTAAAAAGCCAACTTATATTATTCAAACACACGAAGCTCAATTTAGTCGAAACCGAATATAGGAGATTCAATACTAATTTTTATCAATACTAAATCATTATGAATGAGAATTTCGCGAAATTAGTCAGCTTTATCCAAGCTGCTTTTATTTAAAATAACTTATATTTGGCTGCCAAATTCGGCGATTTCTTATAAAGTGCCTGCCATTTTAAGACAACACGGTGGATGAGGCCAACCAGTGAACTTGGTCGAGACCTTAGTAATTGCTGTGCACATGCTCACTCACATCGGAATCGGTTGATATATACGAGTGTTGTCGCAGGCAAAAAATAAGATTTTTCAAAATGTCACCCACATTAGAAATTGAAACTGCTATATCTGAGCCATTTTTTAAGATAAAGACAAACAAAAAATGCTCTTGAACCCTTATATCAAGGTCAAATACTTAAGAAAGAAACCTTTTTCAATTTCAAATTTTTTTGCACCTCACTTTAAATATAATTTTTTTTTAATTTAATGGCCGCCATTTTGAAACAAGATGGCTGATGAAGCTGGCCAACGAACTTGGTCGAGATATTGATGCATACTATCCACATGCCTTCTTCCATCGAAATAGGCGAATACGTGTGTTATCGCGTGACAAATGCAAGATCGTTTCAAAGTGTTAGCCATGCTAGAAATTCAAAGTGCTATAATTCAACTATTTTTTAAGATATAAACAAAAGGACAAATTTTCAGAAACAAAAAGTGCTCCAGAATCTTTCTATCAAGGCCAAACACATAAAAAAAATATTTTTCATTTTCCAATTTTTTAATACCTCATTTTAAATTTTAAATTTAATTTATTTTTAAATGGCAACCCTTTTGAAACAAGATGGCGAATGAAGCTGGCCAACGAACTCGGTCGAGACATTGGTATGTACTATGTACAGACCAAGTTACACCCAAATCGGTTCATAAATACGCCTGTTATCGCGTGACAAAAATCAGGTCGTTTTAAAATGTCAGCCACAATAGAAATTCAAAATGCTATAACTCAGCCATTTTTTTAGATATAGACAAAAGAAAACCTGTTCCGGAATCTTTGTGTTAAGGTCAAACACATACAAAAAAAAATCTTTTTCATTTTCCAATTTTTTTGTATCTCATTTTAAATTTTAAATTTTTTAAATTTTTTTAAATGGCCGCCATTTTGAAACAATATGGCGAATGAAGCTGGACAACGAACTCGTTCGAGATATTTGTATGTACTATGTACACACCGAGGTACATGGAAATCGGTTCATAAATACGTCTGTTATCACGTGACAAATATCAGGACGTTTCAAAATGTCAGCCACGCTAGAAATTCAAAATGCTATAACTCAGCCATTTTTTAAGATATAGACGAAACAAAAACTGCTCACGAATCTTTTTATCAAGGTCAAACACATAAGAAAAAAATATTTTTTCAATTTACAATTTTTTGGTACCATATTTCAAATTTAAATTTTTCTTAAAAATTTAAATGGCCACCATTTTAAAACAAGATGGCGGATGAAGCTGGCCAACGAACTCGGTCGAGACATTGGTACGTACTATGGATAAACTAAGTTACATCCAAATCGGTTCATAAATACTCCTTTTATCGCGTAACAAAATTCAGGACGTTTCAAAATGTCAGCCACGCTAGAAATTCAAAATGCTATAACTCAGCCATTTTTTAAGATATAGACGAAATAAAAACTGCCCCGGAGTCTTTGTATAAAGGTCAATTACATAAGAAAAAAATATTTTTCCATTTTTAATTTTTTGGTGCCACATTTCAAATTTTAAATTAAAATTTTTTTTTTTAATGGCCGCTATTTTGAAACAAAATGGCGGATGAAGCTGACCAACGAACTCGGTTGAGATATTGGTGCGTACTATGTACACACCAAATTACATCCAAATCGGTTCATAAATACGAGAGTTACAGTGTGACATAGGTCAGATATATATATATATATATATTGATATATATATATATATATATATATATATATCAATTTTGAACGGAGGGTGGTTTCGGGATCTGGGGGTCATGATCGATGAAAATATACCAAAATTTTTTGAAATCGCTTTCCTCCGAACGGCTGCAATAGGTAGCTTTTTGTAATGAAAGCTACCTAAAAGAAAGTTAACACTGCAGAGTTGTACGCATGGCTTTCTTTTTTTCATGTAATTCCTCATAGTAACTAATACAAAGGTACTAAAAGTACTAAAGTTCAAAAATATTAAACAAGCGAAAAAACGAAATAATTAAAAATATGAATTTTGGATGTATTTATTGATTTGTATTTATTAATTTGTATTTAATTATTTTGCATTCGAAAATTTGGGTGTGGATGATCAGGAATATGTTGATTATTTTTATTTGGATATTTCTATGAATATTTCTATAAGTCTATACTGTGCTCATTGAGAAAACTTGAATTTACTATTACGTAGCAAAGTATTTTAAATGTCTAGAAACAGTGAAATTAATAAAAACAGGAAACAGTTACTGTTGACTTATGGTGCCCTTAATTGGTTAATAATGTTTGCATAGATGGTTTTCCTGATGTAAAGAGGCCTTACCAGATAAATGAAATTAAAAATAAACAGTTTTTCTAAAACTTTACATTGATTTACTGGTTTACAACGAATAGGGAACAAATTTAATCATTTCAAAAATTTGCTTTAAACAAATAGTAATTTTAGGACTGTTTTAAAAGGCACAAATTAATTTAAATAAATATAAAAGAAAATAGAAATTTTAGCTAAGCCTTTGTGATATCTTATTCTTTTATATACAGATAATTTAATATTTTTTTTTCATTTTTTTTGTGATGAAATTCATACTAAATGCATAATTTTTGATATATTTATATTTATATAATGGTTATAAGAAAGAACTTAAAAATTTTTTGCTGTTTCAACTATTAAATTTCTTAACTTGTTACTTTTAATAAAATAAAGTACAAAAACAAAATTGTATCACGAAAAGGCCTTTTAGACCCTCAAAGTGCTCTGTTAAAGTGAAAATCTCTCCAAAATAGATCATAGCTTTAATTTTACGACTTTTAGTGGTACGTGATACACCAGTACCTTTTGTACTAGCCCCATACAGTGGGTAAAGTGAGAACTTGTTAATGACGAGACTGGAACAGCGATAATGGTTTACACTTCAGGGATTCTCTTCTCCCCATCTTAAAATTTGGAAAGAGGCTGTTCAAAACACTATTTACTCTCAACTACAAGTTTAATGTTTAAAGATGGTGTACACTTTCGTAATTTATATTTTACGAGGTTTTTGCTTCTTTCTCATTTCGCCAAACAAGGTGCGTTTTAAAAATATATGCCGTAAAGTGGAGGAAATTTCATCAGCCATTGCTGCCCTTATATTAAAACAGTTCAATATTTCAAAATATTATAGCAATATTAGTAAAGAGGACAGTAAAATGTATTTGTATTGTTATTCCATTATGGAATATTACAACTTTCGTAGTAGAGATTGAAACATATGTGTAAAATTCAAATAAGAGTGAATAAAATAGAAAGGACTACGAAATTATAATCTAAGAAACAGTAAGTATATTTTAATATTTTGCTTATTAGAAAATAATAATAATAATAATAATTTACTTCTAATAATCAAATCTAAATTTTTGTATAAAAGGTAATCTAAATTTGTTTTTTAACGTAAGCGGTATAGATACAGCTTTCAAATGTTTAATTGAAATATCTACATAGTAAAATAGTAATGATAAAATAATTTAATTAAATTTAAAAAATCAAAAACCCGACTGATTAAAAAGCGAATTAATCATTTCTCATCGATGTTAAACTATTTTTTATATTACTTACCTATTTTTTTTATTTACTTGTATTGATGATTTTTAAGTTGTGTTTAATTGTTAGTTCCTATTTATAAACACAGTTTTGATGATACCTATAGATGTCTATGACGATTAGAGTTGCAGTAAAGCTGGAGATCCTACCTACACAACTTCCAGGTTGTGTAATATTTAAACGGAGCTTCTGACTGTAAGATAGTCAATGAAACATCGCCTTCAATTTGAAAGACCTATCCAATGATATGCCACTCAATAGGGTGCGTAAATTTTTTTTTTCGTGTCTACCGCCATTTTGTATTTTATGGGCGCTATTTTTAATTTATAAAAACAAAACCTAGCCTATAACCATCGGACGGTCAAGAAGAATCGATAGAGATCTCATTCATTAAATTCCATTCAGTCGTTGGGATGCTTCGTGGGTATAAAGAAATCCACATACCCAGATACGCGTGAAACACATAACCCTCCTTGGCAGCCGGGTAATTACAAAAAGAAGACTTTCCAGTTATTTAACGTTATGTAAAGAAAATGGATATTACAGGGGATAGTATTGTTAACGCATGTGAAATTACATAACTGAGATTTCAATTTCATTAAAAGACTGATCTGTACGGAGATCCGTTTAAGCCAGCTTGAAGAAGGTGTAAAAATGTATTAGTTAAAGTAATTAACATATATTTTTTAGAGTAAAAAACTGTGGCTTGTGTAGAAGGAGATTGAAATAAATTATTGTAATTGCGTGTAAAAGAAGAAAAAAATATGCCAATTTTATTATTTTAATTTATAGAATAACAGTAGGTCTACTACTAACCTACTCTATTGTTTTTACTTATTTATTTATTTAATTTTTTTGTAACAATTTCTCTAATTTTAGAACAGTTTATATATTTGGTACTTGCTGGAGGATAATTGTACTGCACAAAACGCTGATATACTGTTATTGAAAACTATAAAATTAGCAGCAAAGTAAAATATAGTTGACCTGTTATTCTAACAAAATAATAACATTCAATAAAAGGAAATATTAAACTTATAAATTAAATTTTAAAAAATCAAAAAACCCGACTGCGTAAAAAGCGAACTAATTATTTCTCATCAATGTGAAACTATTTTTTATATTTCTTACCTATTTTTTTTATTTACTTGTATTGAGGACTTTTAAGTTGTGTTCAATTGTTAGTTCCTATCTATAAACACTGTTTTGATGAGGCCTATAGATGCATATGATAGATGTTGCAGTAAAGCTAGAGATCCTACCTACACAAGTTCCAGGTTGTGTAATATTTAAACGGTGCTTCTGACTGTCAAATAGTCAATGAAACATCGTCTTCATTTTGAAAGACCTATCCAATGATATGCCACTCAATAGGGTGCGTAAAAAAATGTTTTCGTCTCTACCGCCATTTTGAATTTATAAAAACAAAACCTAGCCTATAACCATCGGACGGTCAAGAAGAATCGATAGCGACCTCATTCATTAAAATCAATCCAGCCGTCGGGATGTTTCGAGGTATAAAGAAATTCACATTTCCAGATACGCGTGAAACACATAACTCTCCTTGGCAGCCGGGTAAAAAGTAGACGTAATTGAAAGTCTTATGATTGCCTTCAAATTGAATTTTGTTCTTTCTTTTTATATCATATAAACACCATAATTATAAATATCATATAATTTTCCTCTTATTTCCCCCGTAATATTTATCGCACTGTATAGTATTGAAAATTAACTAAGATCAAGTGAAGTCTTTTATTTAAAAAATGTACATTATATTTATTTGACAAGCGTTATTTAATAAACTTAACAAGAAGAAAAGTAATTTTTAAAAGTAGCTAAACAGAAAATATAACCCACCAACTTTTTTAAGATCTAAAAGAATAAATTCAAATTAGTAATGAATTAAATCAAAAGTAAAAATCAATTTATTGAATGAGATCGATATACAGTATTAAAATATAATGAAGTTTTTAAAATTATTATACGTTATACATATTTTTTTTTAATTATCATATGCTAAATCTATACATTTTAAATACTAGTAAAATATTATACCACAATTTTGTTTTCGTTTTGATTTTGACGAAACTTAAGTTCCAGTAGGGTACTACAATTACATAAAAATTGCATGTAGTACATTACATATACGGTATAATTTTATTACTGTATGACACAATATAAAATTCAAATATAAAATTGAAAATAACATTGAATTTAAACAGATAAATTGGTTTCCAAGCAAGTAATTGTCGAATACGCATACAAGACAGGGAAAAAATGTTATTTATGTATATTTCTTTTTACATATATAGTTTAACATTGAGAAGAATGTAAATGATTCAACTCACAATAAAATGGAATGTACCCCATCTTATACAAGAATTCACCCTATTAAAATTCCTTTTAACTTTAAGTATGAAAACTACCCTTTTTAGCCATTGCTATATTAAATCTCATGAACAGCAAAAACTGAACATGTACTCGACATGAATAATAAAAATAAAAGAATCTTTGCAACAAGTAAAGATTAAATTAATTTTCCTTCATCGAAAAGAAAATATATTTCTCAATTAAAAAAAAAAAAAAGTTACAATTCAACTGAATGCACAACCTTCAGTTTATTTAAAATTTCTCACAATGCATCTCTCAGAAGCTTAATTTACTCCTATAGTTTTAATATAGTCATACGTCCCATCAGATCGAAATCAAAACAAACGAAATAAGGGAAAATGCAGCGAATTTTTTACAATATTTTGCAAAATCTCTATTAAATATCTACGAGTCGAATTCGACGAATGAAAAAGTTTTAAAAACTGATTTATTGAATTTATAAAAAAAATTACAAAAAAAAATTACAATTAATAATCAATCTTATATTGGCTGACCCAACTCTTAAAAAAAAAAAAAAAATATATCATTTTTAACTAAAGTTTAATTTCAACTTTTTAAATTATTGAAAATTTAAATTTTACGTAATCAATTACTATACGTAATCAATTACATACAATTAAGATAATGAAATTATGAAATTGTTAATTGAGGCTTTGATGTGTGGTACTATGTAATGAAAAATCAACGAAAATTGCGCCACTGACACAATTATATATTTTTTTTCAACAAAATCTAAAAATAACGTCGTTTTCACCGTCGCAAAATTTACATACATACTTTTTAGATTCATATTCACTGTTTTAAAACGGCTTTAACGTGCCACAGATTATTAATAAATATAGTCTCAAACTTGATGTCATGTTTGCCAGTTGCAATTTTGCATCTGAACATTATCACTCTTGATTTGAGGCTCTAATCTGAGTGCTGGTGAAATCCAAAATTTTATGCCTCTTTAGACGCATTCGTAATAAAATATTTAGTTTTATCAAAGTAAATACTCATTTCATTTTTACTGTGATGCTATTTTCACTCACTAAATCCCTCTGAAATTAACGTCTCGATCTCAGTATCTGCAGGATGAAAAAAATATGGAAATGTAATAGCTTTATGAGTTTTTTTATCGTAATGTCATTTTCTGTTCAATATTTTTAGAAAAAATATTTTTAATTGTAATGCAAAAATGACATTCGTAATCATATGGTAATTCCTATCGTTTTATCCTTTGTGGAAAAAGAATTGCAGTTAGATTAGTGCAACGCGCAATGCAATTTCCTACTTCTACTTTCACTCGTAGAACACTCCCAGAATGCCTTGTTTTTTTTTTTTTTTTTTTTTGTAAACAGAATGCATCGAACGTTTATTTAAGATGGCATGATTTTGTTAAGATTGAAAAATGTGACTTTATTCTCGAGATATAAATATGAAAGTGGAGCATTACGTCTCCCAATATTATGATTTAAAACCGTGTAAATATGTAATATAACTGTAAATAGTATTTCTAATTCTATTAAATGTTTTTCTTAAAAGAACTTCGGCGCCAAGATTCATTAAGTTTTGATTTGTCACTGATATGCTGATTCTTCTTGTTTATTTCCACACCAGATTATTATTTTAGAATGTTTTGATATTATTAACGATTCGAATTACTTGAAGTATGATTTACAGATGTAAGAGTGATATTTAGATTTCTGATACGACCTTGACAGAGATATATTTCCTTTTTTTTTTCATGGTGCATAACGGCCGAAGGAATTCGGATGAGTGAAATATTAATGATTTAATTTTTTATATTATTGAAAGTGCGAAGATTTTTCAAGGTAAGAGTTTTTGATTTTTGATTTCATTTTTGATGTTTAAAAATGGCCGATCTTGATAAGTTTAAGAAAAACAGGACTATTTTAAGGAGTTCTGTTACAAAGTTAATAAACAGTATTGATAGTATTTTGAAAAGTGACATAATCGATATTGATTCCCTTGAAGAAACTTTTAATCAGTTGAAAATTAAAACATGTAATTTAGATGAAATAAATAATAAGATAGAACTTTTGTTCAATTTAGACGAATACGAGGCCGATATGGTCACAACTTATGAATATTCCGATAAAATATATATAACGAATTTTCGCACCGAAAAGAAACTTAAAGAAAGTAAAAGAAATATTGTTCCTTTGAGTAATAATTCAGTTAATGATTCTCTGCCCCATAATGAAAATAAATATGTGAAACTTCCCAAGCTAAATGTACAGAAATTTTACGGGGATTACACACAATTTACAAACTTTTGGAATACTTTTAAAGTTTCTATAAATGAAAATAATTCATTAACGAAAATTGAAAAGTATAATTATCTACGAAGTTACTTAGGGTCATCCGCTTTAAATGCAATATAAGGGTTAGAAGTTTCGGAATCAAATTATGACACAGCACTTAAAATACTTGAAAGTAGGTTTGGAAATAAAGATATAATTAATCATCACATGAATAAATTGTTAAATTTATCTCCTGTATTTAAGTCAAATGATATTTCAAAATTACAGAAACTTCATGACGATATTGAAATAAATGTAAGGTCTTTAACCACATTGGGACTCGAACCATAGGCTTACAGCTCCATGCTTTTAGCCGTAGTTTTGAAATTACTGCCCTCAGATTTAAATTTAGAATTTAATAGACAAAACATTAAGTCATCATATAACCCTGATATAAACAAACTACTGAATTTCTTGCAAACCGAAATTAAAAGTCGAGAATTGTCTTTTTCATTTTCAAAATCAAATAAATTAGAAATAAACAGACAGAAATTTACGAAACCTCCAAAACAAGAATTAAACTTTTCATCCGCACATGAATTAATGACTACAGTCTCAGACAAAAAAAATACAGATAAACAAAATTGCATTTTTTGTAAGAATAGCCATTTGTCAGAATTATGCAATGCATTTGATGTTGAAAAGAAGAAAAATATTTTGAAATCACAAGGTAGATGTTTTTTATGCCTGATGCCAAAATATCGAATTAGAGATTGTTTTTCTAAAATACGCTGTACGTGTGGTGGTAAACATAGCCGAGCTATTTGTAAACAACATAATTCATCTACTAATAAAAATTATCCGGATAAAAATTTGGAAGCAGCGAATGCACAAAATGAAACAAGTAACGAAATTATTTCGGCTATCTCGTGTATTGGAAAAAATAGAATTTTCTTACAGACTTGCAGTGCGAATGTAAGAAATAAAAATAAAGAACTTGTCGTTCGATTATTATTGGATACCGCTGCAATGCGAACCTTTTTAACTCGGGAAATTGCTGACAAATTACAACTTAAAGTGTTGAGAAAAGAAAAACTAAAAGTATTCACATTTGGAAGTAAAACCCCAATTCAAAAAAATTATGATGTTGTTAAGCTTAAATTGGAAAATAAGCATCTTTCGAAGTCAAGTTTAGAAATAGAAGCTTTAGTAACAGACGAAATCTCTGGTTCTGACATCCCTCCCCCAGAAGTAAATGAATTAAGAGAGGGAGCATTTTGCAGAATTTAACCCTTGATGACTCACCACAATATCAGGATCATATTTCCCTTCTCATAAGATCAGACTATTACTATAAAATAGTAACAGGTAATATAAAACAAAAATCTTGTTGCTGTTGAAACCATCTTTGGCAGGTGACACCAAGGTAAAAAAAGCGAAAACCAAACTTCATTGATTTTTAATGTAATTGTTGAAGAACATTTAATTTCTGAGTAAATTAAAAAATTTTGGGATCTTGAAACTTCAGGACTTATTAATATTAAACAAGATTCTGACCTTTCTGAAAATGAAATTATGAAACAATTTGAATCAGATATTAAATATGAAAACAAACGATATAAAATAAGATTGCCATGGAAACTGGGAAAAAGGCGTTTGGATGATAATAGAAAAATCGCAGAATCTCGACTAGTTAAATTAAATAGAAGATTTGTTAGAAACCCCCAATTATTCTTAGAATATAAGGAAGTATTGAACGATTATTTGAATCAAGGAATCATAGAATTAGTTCCTAAGTCAGAAGATAAAGGGCATGTTGAATTTTATTTATCTCACAGAGAAGTAATAACAAGTTGGAAATTGCTTTTTAAACGTGGCAAATGAGGTGCGTTCGTACTATAACTAGTTTTATAATTATTTTTTGTACCCCATATTGTACTGAATGTATATATATTTTTAATTTCATAAGTGCATAGTCTGTAACATCATTAAAATGCACTTGCAATATTTTTTCCCATTGGCCGTAATGTAACGGAAAAATTTTGACTGTCCCTGTAATTAAACTATACATCCGTTTTTCATAAAATTTCAAATGGCTTCACAAAATTTTGCAACTATTTTATATTTAAAATTTCAGACCATTCGGAAGGCTATAACATTATTAAAATGCACTTGCAATAATTTTTCCCATTGGCCGTAATATAAAGAAAAACTTTTGACTGTCCCTGTAATTAAACTATGCATCCGATTTTCATAAAATTTGAAATGGCTCGACAAAAATTTGCAACAATCATATATTTAAAATTTCAGACAATTCGGTCGGGTAGTTTTTTCTCTGTTATATGCGGACGGACAGACGGAGGGACGGACTGAACGACGACTATAGGTGCTACGTATTTATGTAATTACGAACGCACCTAAAAAGAGACCGTGTAACTAGTAAATTGAGATATTGTTTTTGATGCATCCGCTCATGATTTAAAATCCCTTTCTCTTAATAATTGTCTTCACGCAGAGCCTAATTTATACCCAGAAATTTTCGATATTTTGCTACGATTTCGATTTCATTCAGTTGCCTTTACTATTGATATGAAACAGGCATTTTTACAAATATTGGTAGATGAAGAAGACAGAGACGTTTCTCGTTTTTTGTTTTCGGAAGACCCTTTTGATGAATCCAACCTCCCACAAATATATAGGTTTACTAGAGTTTTATTTGGGGTTAATTGTAGTCCATTCTTGTTAGCGGCTACAATAAAACACCACTTAAAGAAATATATCAGAAAGTATCCAGAAACTGTAGATTTTTTGAATGAAAACATTTATGTAGATGATGTCATTGGAAGTCAATCCTCTGTCGAGCAAGCCTTGTCCACTACATCAAAGTCTATAGACATTTTCAAAGAATCTAGTATGCAGTTACATAAGTGGCATAATAATTCAAAACCCCTTAAAGAATTGTGGAAAAATAATGATGTAATTTCTAGTGATAATTTGGAAACATTTGAAACAGAAAATGTCCCTTACAAAGTTTTAGGTATGCATGGAACAGAGGATTTTTTGTATTTTGACACTCGTGAATTAGCAACATTTGCTTCTAAAAGAATTGATCCCAAGAGGTATATTTTACAAGTTTTGGGTCGAGTATTTGATCCCATTGGATTCTTAAGACCCTTCACTTTAAGAATAAAATGTTTGATGCAAAAAATCTGGTCGTTAGGTTTAGACTGGGACGATGTTATCCCAAAAGATCTAATTTCTCTTTGAAAGACTGGTGTAATGAAATTCCTCAGATATCTGAATTTTCTGTTCCTCGACATTATTTTTATGAAATTCCAGCTGAGAAGATTACCAATTTACAATTGCACTTATTTTCAGATGCATGTACAATAGCTTTTGGCACTATAGCTTATTTACGCGTAACATAGAGTAAATAAGCTATAGCAACAACCTCTGAAAAAGACATTCGAACAGTCTTCGTAGCTTCTAAAAACAGAATAGCTCCTTTAAAAACCCTCACTTTACCGAGACTGGAATTGATGGCTGCATTATGTTCTGCTAGTTTAAGCTGCAGTATTTTGATGGCGCTGCATCTGGAAATCCCATGCATTTACTGGACTGATTCTAAAATAACATATTTTTGGATTAAAGGGTCACCAGAAAAATTTAAACCCTTCGTGAGAAATCGTGTTGAACAAATTCGTAAGCTGAGTTCCCCTTCTGATTGGCATCATTGCCCAGGGGCAGACAATCCCGCAGACCTTGTCTCAAGAGGAGCAAAAGTTTCCAGGCTCATCAATGATCCGACTTGGGGCAAAGTGGCTTAGCTTCCCACCAGAATTTTGGCCAAGATCTGAAGATAAAGAAATAATTGATGAAGATGAATTAGAATACAGAAAGAAACCTAATGACATATTGTAATGCGAGTGCATGATCGAAGAGATTAAAAATCCTATTGATATAACCAAATTTAGTAGTTTGGAGAAACTAATAAGAATAACTGCTTAGGTAAAAAGATTTATATTGAAGTTAAAAAAGTCTAGTGAAGTTTGCGGCTCACTAACAGCGGAAGAATTATTAGAAGCAGGAAAATAGTGAACAGAAGCAATTTTATAAAGTAGAATTTGAGTCTCTTAGAAATGATAATTCAGTAGAGAAAAATTCACCCCTATTCAATTTTGCTCCATATGTAGATCAAGCAGAAATTATACGTTTAGGAGGAAGACTAGAATTTGATGATCTTTCTACGGAAGAAAAACATCCAATCATTCTGCCAAGACATTCCTGGTTAACGGTGTTGATTGTGCGTCAAGATTTTGTTAAGATTGAAAAATGTGACTTTATTCTCGAAATATAAATATGAAAGTGGAGCATTACGTCTCCCAATATTATGATTTAAAACCGTGTAAATATGTAATATAAGTGTAAATAGTATTTCTAATTCTATTAAATGTTTTTTTTTTTAAAGAACTTCGACGCCAAGATTCATTAAGTTTTGATTTTTTCACTGATACGCTGGTTCTTCTTGTTTATTTCCACACCAGATTATTATTTTAGAATGTTTTGATATTATTAACGATTCGAATTACTTGAAGTAGGATTTACAGATGTGAGAGTGATATTTAGATTTCTGATACGACCTTGACAGAGATATATTTCCTTTTTTTTTCACCTTCGCTCTTCAACAATGGAAGCAGCCTGATTGCCACCAATGTGAAGAAATTTCATGAGGGTCTTTTAAAATTAAAATTAAATATAAAAATGGGATTATTTAAAAAAAATAGTGAGCGTGGGCATATCTAAAATTAACTGCTTTCATTAAAAAAATAATAACAATAATAATTAACAAAATCGGTTGAGTAGAAAGCTCAGATCAGATGGCTAAAAAATAGCCTTGTCTTTTAAATATTTAGAGAAGAATTTCTCTACGAAATTAGGATGGTTTAAATTTAATTAAACCCTTTACACTTTGACGGTACTTTTAAGGTATCCGAATACCTTTAAAACGCAATTTTCGATCAAAATATCGATTTTTCATTTTTGCAATAATATTCAAATTTAATCTTTTATCTATCGAAATCTGCTTAAAGATGTCTGTATCTTAAATATAATCCGAGTTACAGCTGTTTAAAGTTATAGCTATTACAGATTTTGAATTGTGTTTAAAAGTTATTTTCAGCTTTTTCTCAAAATGAAGTTTTTCAGATTTTTACTATACGCAAAACATCCTAAAACAAAATATTATGCATGAAATGCCACGAAATTTTCTGTACTTCTTTTACAAATGTCTTTTGAGGGAATAGACTGCACTCATGATAATATATTAAATAGTTTTATATTTACACTGGTATAAATGACAAACTTAAGACAAATTTTGCGAAATTTTCATTACATTCGTACTTTAACTGCCATATCATCTGCGATAGAGATGCGATTATAATGCATATAGTCTAAGTCCTTGAACAACTTATTAATGCTTATTATGAAATTTACAAAATGTTAATACATTGTTTTATTTTTGAGTTATCACGTTTTGCAGAAATGTCAAATTTTGACTATTTTTTTCTCTTTAAAAAATATTTATGGGTCATTGCTAAAATTTTTATATATTTTTCAAAGTTTTAAAGTAAGTGTCATTATAAAAAATGGATAACAAGAGAAAATTTCAAAAAATCATTTCCGAAGGTGTGCGGATACCTTAAGCATTATTAAAGAAAAATTAATATAAAACTTATATGATTCGTCTATTTAAAAAAGTAGATTTTACTTTTCATACAAAATATTTTGATCGATCACATTTACAAGTCACAGCGAAACAGTAAACATCTTTTAAAATATTTTTGAAAAATACTGGTATATTTATTTTCTTAACCATTCGCATGGGTGTAGTTTTTCTCTCACTAGAAAAATGTTGCATGAAAAATTTATGACTACAAAAACCTTTCCATTACAGACAGGGTCACAATACATTTAATTATTTTCTTAACCATTTGCATGGGTGTAGTTTTTCTCTCACTAGAAAAATGTTGTATAAAAAATTTACGACTACAAAAACATTTCCATTACAGACAGGATCACAATACATTTAATTAGATTGGTTTTATAACATCTTCGTTACCTGAGTCCACATATGTCCACCTCTATTATTTTCGTCATAAAAATTAAACTGTTGTTGATTTTTTTTACACTTTGTCTTCACTGCTCCCTTATGTGTTGTTAATTTTGACAAAATTCAAGTTCCAACGAAGGAGTTACAATTACATAGAATTTGTATCATATACGTAGTACATTATATGCATGATAGAATCCCAAAATCCTATTAACTACGTTAAGCGTTTAAAAAAATTAAATAATGAGTAAATTTAGAAGGATAATTTAGTTTTAAAGGAAGAGATTGTTGAATACAAACATTCTTTCGAGGATTTATTTCGATTTATTTCTTTTTTTAATATTTATTCTCTTACTTGTGAAAATATATATGTCCACATTTAAATAAATTATGAATCTCATTACATAATATTTTTCCGTAGATCATCTACAATTTTAAATGTTCTCTTAATTTCATGTACGAAAGCTACTTTTTTCTTACGTACGCAATCAAATTTTATAAATAGCTAAGATTGGGCTTGTACATAGAATTTGAAGGATAGAAATAAAAGAAGCCTTACAAAAGCAACGATTGACTTAATTCGTTTCGTATAAAAGGCATACGTTCCTCCTATAGGTACCAGGTGATTCAAATGATTAAAAAATTTCAATTTACTTAAATTCTCCTTTAAAGAAAGGCGCAGTTTATTTTTAGTTACTGTTATACATTTATAAATACTTCACATACACATGTAACGCCAATAAAACTGGGCACCTTCTTGATTAAATATAACTCAGGAATGAAAGATAGATGCCGGGCAGAAGGGTAATTAGAACTATTTCGCCCCTGCCCTCCGTAATTGTCCATCGGTTGCCGTTGAAAGAGCAGAATTGGTTCCTAATCGAATTAAGCCTGGCACCTGTACTTGTTGGGCGGACAGTTAACAAGTCTTATTAGGTCTCTTTGGCCCTTTGTTGCCCACTATGGTCCATCCTTTCTTGTAGTAGCTGATTAGAGCCCATCAAAGTTGTATGAGGAGGGTGGCTGCTTGGTAAGGGGTGATGCATCAATAAAATTCGTTCAATTTTGTGCCATCAGAAAAAAGGAGCAACTTCACAGATGCTGTTTCATGGAGTTTCAAAGATGATTTTGCTGTATTGTTAATGCACGAGAAATTTATTAATTTTCCTACATTTAACTTTCCCACATGTTATTTAAGGGTATATTCGAAAAAATACTTTTTCACCTTCACAGCTCGAAATTTTCTGAGACATTTTCAGACTCATTTTTAAAAGTAAAGACATGAAACTTGCTGAGGTGATTTTTGAAGAGATGTTTAAGAGGCCGTGTGATTTCGTTTTCAGCTCCATTAATTAGAATTTGATTTTTAAACAATTATATTTTCAGTATGACCATTTTTTTTCATTCCAAGATCGCCCGCTTCGGAAAATTCGGTTCAAAACGCCAACTTTGACAGCGTTTAATACAGTATTTTCTGCATTTATCAAAAAAATCGAGAAGCACGGCACATTATGTAGTTTCTAAGTAAGAGAATTTCCCAGTTTAATGTGTTTGAGAGCAAAAATGAATTTAAAAATTTATCAGAAAATAAGTAGTTTGGATTGGAATACACCCTAAATAAAAATGTGGGGTTTAGATTTTTTTCAGATATCCTTTATCTATATCTATGCCTATTACTTGCATGCTTCCATAAATGTATTCAACAAAAACTCAATCAGGTTTAATTAAAACACGATTTAAGTAAAACAAATCTTTAAAATATAGATAAACAGTATCCAGAAAAGATATTTAAGAAGGACGTATGGACATTTGATGGCATATATTGCTTTCTATAATCAAAGTTTTAATTGTAGAAGAGTTTTTTTTTAAGACTTAAGTAATAAAAGTGATTGTAAAATTAATAAATTCGCTTAATTTAAGCTCAGAAGCATTAGTCAGAGTTCTCTTGCAACAATGACATGAAAATAAATAAAAAAGTAGCAACATGCTTAAATAGAACTATTTCCAGGTGAGTGGCGGGAGAAGTGGAATTTCCTTTTTACTTTCCTTTTCAAAAATAGACGTACCACATTACCCATGAATGTAACTACTTTCACTCAAAAAAATAAACATAATAATTTTGAGAAAAATTAAAAAAAATTATTTATTGATTTGTATTCAATATTTCGAATAATTAATTTGTGCAAAATGAATGTTTAGGATAAATCAGTTCAGAATATATAGATTATACAAAGAAATGCGTTATTCTCAAATTTCTATTCCTTCCTCCTTCATTCCACATACATCAGATTCTTAACTCTAAATTCTTGCCACAATTTTTTTCTTTCCTCATCTATATTTACCTAAGACAAATCAGTAATCCCAATGATCATTAATATAAGATTACAGTAGAAGTGATCTAAGCAGTCACTTGTCCATCTGGTGCAAGCATTCTATGTGCGAATAATTGGGATTAATTCTGTCATATAATTATTAAGACTGTCTGTAAGAAACGGCAATCTGAATGCAAAATTAAACATCTTACAGCTTGCATCTTATAATACATGCAATATACATGCAAATTTTCATACAATTTAGAACACCTACAATACGAGGATGTATCAATAAGTTTTTGCCCTCACATAGAAATAATTGAGTGAACTTTATGAAATTGCTACATTGTATTAGTGCTTTCCTATATAGTCACCGTGCACAGTAACACACTTCTGCAAACGATATTTCAAAGAGAGGGGGGGGGGGAGGATGTATTTCAGGAGGCGCGATAGTAGACCCAAAGGGGGGGGGGCATTTTTCTAGCTTTTACCGAATCCCACATGTGACATATTGTTGGAAAAGCCTATGACCACATATTCATGTTATACACTCCCGAGCCCCTCCACCAAATTTGCACCCGGGGGTGGGGGGTCATGAATGATGCCCGCAAAATTTAGAAAAGAGCCCAACGGAGGGCAAATTTGGGGGGAGGGGCTCGAGAGGTGCACAGCATGAATAAGTGGTCACAGGCCTTTCCAATAATATGTCACAACATGGCTTGTCAACAATATGGGGGCGACAAAAGTTAGAAAAAAGGCCTCCTTCGGGTCTACTAACACGCCTCCTGGAATACGTCTTCCCCCCTCTCTTTGAAATACCGGTTGCACAGATGATTACTGTGCACACTGACTATATAGAGAAAAGGACTCATAAAATGTAGCAATTTCATGTGAGGGCAAAAACTTATTGATACTCCCTCATACATGCAACAACTTACAACACATACAATGCGTACAAAGATGCTGAAAGTTATAGCAACCACTCCGTTGGAATCTTACAATTAAGAAATCATCCATATTCCGGTTCCAAATGAAAAGTAAATCAGTACACATTTAATTTGGGGAATCATCCATAATCGAAGTGTTGCATAATTTTTTATAACAATGATTTTCCAACAAACGAAAGTAATAGCTACCATGATGCTAAAATGAAAAAAATATATATTTTTTAAATATTTATAAGACAAAACCAATTAACGTGTCAAATTATGATAATAATGAATAAATTCTGGATCCAGTATATATGAACATTTATACCAAAATTGTCTTTTTCTCTGTTGTATTCTACATTCGCAGAACACCAACCTACAACTACTTTTTCACAATTTATCTCTTTCCTCACCCATATCGAAGATCAACGAGTAACCCCAACGATCCTTAATATAAAACTGCGGTAAGGGGTGATTCAAGTAGTCGCTTGTCCATCTTGTGCAAGCATCCTAAGTGCGAATAATTGGGATTAACTCGGTCAGCCCCGTAAATATTTGATGAGACTGACCGTAGGAGCGGCCACCTGAATGCTGAATTATAGAAAAGGCAGATTATCTTCCGGTAGTGTTTATGAGAGACAACGTGGAGATACTCTAATACGAAATAAGGTATTTGTTTCAGTTGATCGGGGATGTCGTGAAGAATTAACGGAATGAGTGAATGAACGCATTTCTTTACTCTGTGTCAAAGAAACTATACAGTTGCTATTGCGGAAACATTTTCATGAAAGAAAGTTATTAAGGCTGTTCTTAACTGCTCTGCTCAACAAGCGCAAAACGTTTTGACACATTTACAAATTCATTTTTTAACGGTAAGGAATAAAATTGGAAAACCTGGCCATGGAAGCGATTTGAAATTGAACTGTTTTATTATTTTTTATTTTTTTATGCATCAATTACCTATTCAGTTAAAAGCGAATTTGATCACGTGAAAAACACGTTTTTCGCCCGCTCTTGAGTGCTCTTTCTTCCTTCGCGCGGAAATTCGGTTCAATACGCCCATTTTGACACTCTTTTCTGAAAGATCTACTGCGTTTGCAAAAAAATGGGGGAAAAAAACAGCTCAGTGAAATAGTTTCTGAACAACAACACCAGCTAGTTTCATGCATTTTCGAACAAAAATAAATTAAAACTTATGTCAGAAAGTTGACCTCTTCGATTGAGAACAACAGCCTTAAAGGCTAGTTCATGGGTTTTTGTAGTGTAAGTCACATAGCTGATAACTGCTAAGCTGGTTGGCCACCGTTATTTTCTAAAAGTTTGCTTTGCCTTGTTTAACTAATGAGATATCTCGGATGAAATAATTTGCATTTTTCCGTTCTAAAATACTGATAGTCAAACATCATAGCTTGTGACTTACTCTATACAAGTACTCATGGAACTAGACTAAAGAGAAAAAATATTACTTAAATTTTCTCGTCATTTTTGTCTGTTTGTTTGTTTGTTTCTTATTTTTCTTTATTCTTAAATACTTTTTAGAACTTTATTCGTTTATTGAGGTTGATTTAAGGTCAACCATTTAATGTTAATAATTCTATCATTGTTCTGAATGATATAAAAACTTTTGTATTATTTAAAAATTAATCTAGGAATAATTTTTATTTTCTTCAAATGGAAAATCATTTTAAAACCACAAACTTAAATTATTTTAAGTTTTTTTTTCTTACTAGTCTGAATTTTCATCGTTTAGTGGTATTATGTATATTAACTCACACGTGTTCATCTTATTAAAAAGGAAATATGTATTTTAAAAAACATATTAATATTTTTGATAAAAGTAAGCCTTATCAAAATTCATATTTTTATTTGCAGTTTTGATATTAATGGTATTTAAATATAAAGTTGGTGGTTCTAAACTTACTACAAATCAAAAATATAATTATAATTTGAAACCTAATTTTTTACGTTAAATTACATATTCAAACCATTATCAATTCAGAAATTAAAACATTAAGGAAAATATTACTTAAATTTTCTCGAACTTTTTTTTCTTATTTTTCTTTTATTCTTAAAAATACTTTTTAGAATTTTGTTGGTTTATTACGGTTGATTTACGGTCAACCCTTTAATGTTTATAATTCTATTATTGTTCTGAGTGATATAGAAATTTTTGTATTATTTAAAAATTAATCTAGAAATAATTTTTATTTTCTTCAAATGAAAAATCATTTTAAAACCACAAATTTAAATTATTTTAAGTTATTTTCTTTCATTTCGTTCTGAATTTTCACCTCCTAATGGTATATGTTTATTAACTCACACCTGTTCATCTTATTAAAAAGGATATATTTTTAAAACATTTCAATATTTTTTATAAGAGTAAGTCCTTATCAAAATTAATAATTTTATTTGCAGTTTTTATATTAATAGTATTTAAATATAAAGTTGGTGTTTGTAAACTTACTTTAAATCAAAAATATAATTGTAATTTCAAATCTAATTTTTTTTTTTTTACAATTATTTGCAAATTGCATATTCAAACCATTACCAATGCGGAAATAATAATAATAATAATAAAAGCAAAGAGTTTAAATTACAAGTTGAGTTTTCATATATTCTCCTTATTTTTCAATATATATATTTCATGTTACTTCTTCACACAATATTGTTAAATAATGGACTGCACAGGATCCGTTTTGGTGAAAATGTTACAATATACAATCTTTATTTATCTTTCACATACAGACTAAATTTTCAGTTGTTGGAAAATCAGTGAGGTCAGCATACAAAAGGCATAAAACGTTTCTTGAATAACATGTACACTGTAAGAAAAGAAAAATGTTTATTAACCTTTTCATGGGCAAAATACTTCAGTTGCTAAAATGTTGAAATTATTGAATGACACCGGGTTTTACGAAACAATTTGCTTCATAATAGTAAAAGATTTTTCTTCAAATACACTATAAATGCAAAATTCTGTTTAAAATTTCTGGTGCCATTGTTACATTTGGTAATTTAAATTAAGTGAGACATATATATCCCACCACCTACGAAAGAGTTAATCTACCAAAAAGATTTACAAAAATATAACATAATCTCTTTCGAGTTACCAATGATTCCTACTTGCAGGAACCTCAGAAGCTAACAGATTTCCGACATTTAAAAAAGCATTTCGGAAACAAAAGTTTCTTTTGCTGCCTGTAATTTTCGAATCGTTCGAGTAGTTTCTCTCGTATATTAATCTGTTTTCTTAACCCGGAATATCAGATATTTTTATGCAATAAAATCTTAAATAAACTTTTTCATTATCACCAAACATGTTAAACGTGCAAACATACTAAATTATCAGTAACTGTATTTAATTACTAATTGCAATTATATATGGGACGCCCAAATGCAAGTGGCATTGCTGTAATAACTCCGCCATTTGAAGAGAAAGATGACTGTGCTTGCTCCTATAGAGTGCGCAGAGTGCTGGGAATGCATGAGATATCGTCAGATCCCGCCAGATACGTGTGTGATAGCGTGGGAAGACGTTAAAAAGCATCGTTAGCATCATGGATGCCCCCAAACGGTGTCAACGAGAGGTCGTGCAATTTTTAACAGCGGAAAATGTGAGTGCTAATTAAATCTATCGTTGAATGCAAAATGTGTATGGCACGGAGTGTATGTCACGCAGATCGGTATTCCGGTGGTGTAGAAATTTTTGTAGTGGAAGAAGCAGTACTGACGACAGGTCACGACCTGGTCAAGAGCATGTGGTCTTCTTCCACTACGAAAATCCCTACACCATCGGAATACATTTTACGTCATTCAGGTATACTATAGAATATTTGCTATTGTAAATGGAGTGTGTAGCATTTATAGTCCGTTTACAGGGACACACAAAGGAATTCCTTTACATTTTGATCTAAGGGGATAAACTGTTTTCGAAGCATTCTTTAAAGCATGTTATGTCTTCAAATGTAATGAAACTGGTGTGTATGACTGAGACGGAATAAAACATGCTTTCTTAGGAGTATAATACAGGGTGGTTCAGAACTATGTGTCAAAAATGAAAAGGAAGGTAGAGGGGACCAAAATAAGCAGATTTCGTATGGGAATGTGGGTGCAGAAATTCAGCGTTAAGGCAGTAGAGGACGCTGTGAAGTTCGGTGGATGAAAGCGCTTCGCTAGCTTGAATTGTCACTCCCTCACAGATTTCGAGCAACATGCATCGTTACACCAATGCAGAGCTTGCCGACATGCATTTTATGTATGGAGCTAAGCAAGGAAATGATTCATACTCAACGCACGTCCAACAGCTTTTGAGCTTTTTGAAGGACTATCCCCTAATGTGGGCAATACTGTTTCTTCCACTGCAGGAATTCTGCGATATCTTACAGTGCCCTTATCACGCCTCGAAGCACAAAACAATCCACTCGCACACAACTCTTAATGAAGACGCTTAAATGTTCGGGGATCCGGCAGAATCCTACCCAGGAATCGTTGAATCTAAATCCTTTGAGCAGCCAATCCATTTCCTTGAGCAATCCCATACATGAAATGCATTTCGGCAGGCTCCGCATTGGTGTAATAATACATGTTGCTCGAAATCCGTGTAGAAAATGACGATTCAAGCCAACGAAGAGTATTCACACGCCGCATTTAACAGCGCTTTCTACTGCCTCAACACTGCATTTCCGCACCCACATTCCTATTCGAAATCTGCTTATTTAGGTCCCCTGTACTTGCCTTTACATTTTTCACATATAGTTCTGAACCACCCTGGTATAAATAGAATTTATAGAAGTTCGTTCACAAAGGCCCGCAAAATTACGTCATTATATTATGATCTATGGGGGGGAAGTCGATTGCGATGTATTTTTATGGTGTTATACTACTTCAAACATAATGAAATTATAAAAGACCGCTGTGGTGTACTGCAACATAGATTATGGAGTTCGTAGTTTTATCGTTCATTTAGAGAGACACACCAAAATATCCGATTAAAGGACGGTCCGTAATATTTTTCACTTTATGAATAAATAAAAATTATTAATAATATTTTGTTTGTGTTCGAAAGTATTTCATAATGTATGCCTCATGCATGCTTTTTAGTTCTTGTGAAGTAAGCACCGATTTATGTCGTTACTGGATCTAGTGTTGACAAGAAAAAACCTCCTTTGTACACAAAACAGATCTCTTTTTTCTTTATGTACAGCGATGGCAGCGATGACCACCTCGGGAACTCAGCTTTCGCTTTAGAGTGTTAGTGCAATCCCGAGGGGTAGACCACATCCACTCCTCCCGACTCTCAACCAGAGTCTGAGAGGGAGCGTCGGGTCCCTGATCAAGCTGCTGAGATTTATTTCGGTTACTATGAGATTTACAATTACAATCACAATTGGTTACCCAATTTTTCTGGGCGAACCGAAGATTTCACATCGAAATATATGACTGTATGTAGTGATTACATGAGGATCATTTCACCTAATGTGATTGCATAATTGTTTACAATTTTCTTGGATATATATACGTCACAGTACATTTAACACACAATATTTAACATGACAATTAGAAACACATTACAACACAATATCAAACACCTACTATTTACATGACTGTGTGTAGTGATTACATGTGGATCATTTGAATGTGATTGCATAATTATTTACATTTTTCCTGGATTTACAGGGATTTCACAGTACATTAAACACACAATATTGAACATCACAATTAGAAACACATTACAACACACCTACTATTTACAATTTGCGCATACAAGAGTTTGGAGAGATGCACAAGATAAAAATTCAAAAGTGATAGAAGTTTCTGGCACCCGCTTATAACCCGTTTCTCCCACCCTAGTGATGGAGTCGGACTAGAATGGCTCTGGATTCGAAAAGATGTACTCATTTGTTTCTGTAAACCTCATGCATTGTATGATCTTGTTGAGTAGTTGTGGTTTCTCTTTTACATCCCGCCACCAACTTGCTAAATTCATACGTGTATGTTTTTTGAGATGATAATGCGATGTTAATGTACAGTATAATACATAGTGTAACGATGTTGACGGCAAGCCACAAATGCATAGTGGGGAGTCTCTTTTGTTAATTTTGTATAAGTGTTCCTGAAAGGGGCCGTGATTTGGTTTCGTATTTACAGGCTTTACGGTACAGAATTATTATCAAAATTCATAGTGCCATTTATTATTAGAATGCTCATGGTATTTAAGCCGGTGATTGTAAAGTTGATAAAAAATAAAACTCAAATTACAAGCCAAAAATGTTAGATTAAAATATTTTATATTCAAAGCATTATGAATGCATAAATGGAAATAAAAACAAACAGTTCAAATTGTCAAAGACAACTAATTTTATCAACTGTTTAATTTTTTATTTCTGGATATATTTCAACTATTTCTTTATTTACATTCTATCGTTATATTATGTGCAAAATAGGACATTTTTGGTCTATATATATCAGAGTTTTTAGGCTTTATTTTTCATCCACAGATTCAATTTTTAACTACTAAAAATTTAATTACTTAAATATATGTGTCAATGTGAATAGCTAAAAGAAAAACTTATTGCACTTAACTTGGTTTTTTGTATGTAAATATGTAATCGATTTTTAACCCACTTCTTGACAGGCTAGAATTATAAAAAATACTTTAACAGGTATTTTTCCGATGACAATAGAACATTTTAATCTTTTTACATCTTAATTACAAATTAATACATTAATTTTAGGACATTTTCCCTTTAATCCGTCACTGGTTATAAATCGCCAAATATTATCTGTACCTCTTATTATTGTATAGGAATTCAAACAACATTTGATTTAATGATGCGCCAATAATCGTATGCCAAAATAGGCCAGATGGTTGTGAAACTGCAACAATTAAACATTTTAAAAGCTAAACAGTAGTTAATAAATTATAAATAGAAAATAAAGAGTGTAATATATACACGCCTTCATCAATTAATAGTTTAATATTGATTAATTTTCACAGGCAACAGCAACGTTAACAATAAATAATGGATTACAATTTAATGAAGTAACATAATTTAAATATTTACGATCTGTGATCACCTGTGATAATAATATGATAGAAGCAGAGATTAAAACTCGACTTACAGCAGGAAATAGATGCTAATTTTCTCTTCGAAACATTCTAAAGTCATCTCTAATATCCCGAACAACTAAACTTAAAATTTATAAAACTGTTATAAAACCAATAGTAATTTATGGTAGTGAGACCTGGACCACTACACAAAAAGATGAAAAGTTACTTATTACTTGGGAAAGGAAAAGACAAATTTTTGGACCTATTAAGGAAGGCACATGGCGTATCAGGTCAAATATGGAGATTGAACAGTTATATGATGAAAAAGATATAATAAACACTATTAAAATAAGAAGAATCCAGTGGTTAGGCCATCTAATCAGAATGAGGGATGAGAGTAGAACAAAGAAGATATATAATGGTAAATAGGGAAAAGAAGCATTGGTAGACCCAGGAAGAGATGGATAGAAGAGGTAGAGAAAGATCTAGCATAAAACCAAATTATAAATTATAAATAAAAGGCCAGAGATCGGAAGGTCTGGCGAGGTATATTGAGGGAGGTCAAAATCCTGCATGGATTGTAGCGCCAATGTAGCATGTATTGATTAATTTACGATTACACGTTGAGAAAACAATTTATAAATCCTAAAAAAATAGTTTAACTAATGTTCCATTTTTCTTTCCTGTTCTTTCTCCTGTTTCTTTTCTATCTTAAAAAAAAAAACAGAGCAAAAGTTATATATTTTTTTAATAAATTCACTTGCTTGCGTTTTCTGTCAAAGTGGTAAAAAAAAGGAGTGAGATTTTCGTAATTGAGTTCGGTGCCTACGACAAATTAGTGTATTGTAAAGGGAATTTTTGGGAAAAACACATGAATTCAAAGAAAAAAAAAAAAAAAAAAAAAAAAAAAAAAAAAAAAAAAAAAAGCTCGATTTAGACGATGAGCATTGAATACTAATATACTAATGTTTATAAAAGAGTGTTTTCTAAAAAAGTATATTTATTAGCCCCCGGTATTGCTATTTCTTTCTTTCTTTCTCCCAACTTATTTTGTCTCCAATAAATAACGTTACCTTGTATAAGTCAGCCGTAAAACAAAAGCCGATGTTTCATTGCGCGATTAAATACTCTACAGCATCTTTTAAAGCTTCTAAGCATCGCACATTTTCTATGTTTATACCGTCGTATTGGGAAAAAAAAAACTTTTTAATGCAGTTTGTTTGAAAACTGCATCTCCATTTGTTTTTGAAATATTAATTTTTTTGTAGTTTTTTGTGACATTTGTTTCATTTTGGCAACTCAAGTATTCCATTTCTGTAGAAAGTAAAAAAAAAAAAAAAAAATGTTGAAAAATAGCAATTATATCTTTTTGTTGCCATTTTCTCATAAAAATTAAAAAAAATAATGTAATTAAAATACGTGCTATTTTGAGAAAAATATAATGAATTATTTATGATAAAACATGGAGCTATATAAACTATATTTAATTCTAAGTATCTATATTTATGCAAATGACGTCATTTTACATAAAATAAACGCGTGTGCTTTAAGTCTTAAAATTGAAATATGTTTTGCACTACAATAGAGTCCCGATTATCAGATTCCCGCTTAACCGAGTTATTCTCTTCTGATGAACTGGTGGCTTCTATTATTATGAAATAGCCATTATAAATGAAGCGTTAGGTGAAGATGAAAGAACAGTCGTAAAAAGTTAGAATTCTGATTTTCTGGTCAGAATCGAAAAAAAAATTATGGCCATTTTTTTTTCCCATTCTGACAAGAAAATCAGAGTTCTAACTTTTTACGTCTGTTCTTTCATCATCACCTAACGCTTCATTTATAATGGCTGTTTCATAATAATAGAAGCCACCAGTCCACCAGAAGAAAATGGAGTAATGGAAATGCCGGGGGCGACACTAAATTCTGAAAAAGCAGAATTCCTGTTCTCTAGTTTTTATATTTATTTTAAAATAAACTCACGAAAAAATATCGTAATAAACTGCAATTTTTTTCCAAGAGAGATACGACCTCCTGTCATTGTTGGTTTGGGGCAAAAGACAGCCGTTTTTAACCCTTCATTGTTCATGGGCCAGCCGTCACACAATGTGAGAGAACAAAGAAATATCAAGCATTTAAAGAACGCCTTTATTAATAAGCACCGGTTCCTTTCATTACCAGGAACTATTGTCGGCAACAAAAAAGTAGCTTTTGAACACAGAAATGGAGATTTTTAATTCGCAGGTTAATTTTATCTACTATTAAGTCATACAAGGCATCCGCTACTTGATGAAATTTATGTTCACGTGCACAGATGGAACAGAAAAAAAAATCTACCCTTTCCCCGTTTGTGTTCACTCGACGAACACAGCTCAGTGTCTGAAAAACAATAGGTTAGAAAAGGCATTGGATAAAAAATAAAGAAAAAGCCTAAAGCTGCATTTCTAACGAACTCTGCACATTACACAATTTACATACATCATATAATTTAGCGGAAGAATGAATTTTTGTACCCAGTGAGTTGAAGAGAGAAATTTCATTATTATTTCCAGGTAAAGAAGCACTTACCGAAAGAACTTAAAATGTTTCATTGTCCGATGAAAGCAAATTGATATCAAGGCAATTTTGAGGTCAACATGACGTTTTAGATGTTCCTATAACATGATTTCTCTTTTGAGAATAACAATAATGGGATTCATATGATATCACGACCGTCTGTAACAGAAATGAAATAACGATTATGTTCCAGGAGCAAGGTTGTGTTGTGTTAAACAATAATTCTTGGGTCTTTGTTCTTAAAATAAAATGAGCGCTTTGTTTTTTAGACTTAAATGAGCGCGTTTTCAAAAGATGAAATCGTGTTAGCAGAAAGTTTTTATGAAGATGAAGTAATTGAACTGGATTCAGTGAGTTGAAAATAATGTCGTAAATTTCGTTTCTCTTTGGTTGTTTTAGTCTTTGTAATTAATATATCTTGTGTAAAGATAGCTTTTGTTTCGATGTGATTAAATTAAGAAGTAAAAGTAACACAAGATAATACTTACAATGCGAAATTTCATTTTCTTAATTTACTAATGGTTTATAACTTTTACCCACAGTTCTTGGCAGTAAAACATCTTGAAAGAAAAACTGCTTTACTTCATTTTAATAAAAGCAGCTATTCTACTGCTATTACTATTAATATTACACTATTGTTAATTTATAAGACGTGCTGGGCTCTTTGAAAAATTATTTACAAAATTTTGAGGGAGGGTAATGCAGTTTTATATTTTAATTCGTTTTAAAAAGATAATTTAAATAAATTATGTAAAGGAAATAAAAATTTATATCATTAGTATTCTTTGTTAAGGATGCGTATTTACATATGGTTATGTTGAAATGAAGATTTTTTTCGTTTTTGTATTCCTCCTAAGTAAGTATATATTTTATGGTGCCCTAACAAAAACACATAAACACCTCTTCATACTTGAAATCGCTTCATTATAACTAGTTTTTCTTGGTACTATTTTGGTTTCCTCAAATATACAAGAATGAAAAAAAAAAAAAAAAAAAAAAAAAATTAATGTATTATAATTAATTTATTCAACACTTACAAAAATGGAAAACTAATGAAATAAATAGTTATATGTAGAGTACCGTTAATATTTAAAGGTTTTTCTGGCCAAATTATTCCTAATATAGTATTTAATATGTATATGTATAATGCCAGCTTGTTAGATGCTACAAAAACACGTTTCTCTCTTTTTTAAGGTCTCTTAAAGTAAGTGCAAACAAGGGTAACAGAAAAAGAATATTGAGATTAAAAATTCATATCACTGAAAGACTTTTAAAACATCCACATGATTCTTGTTTTGAAACGATTTGAAACGATAAGTTTTCTCTCTGCTTACTAAATGCGGAATTAATAGTGGTTTAAAGATATTTAAATAAGGAGTTCCTCAACTCGTAGAACTTCACATGATGGCCCAATACCAGTACCACTATAAAGTCCCAATCTTTTCCTACTGTAGATACATGGAAACTTTGTATACAGTACAACAATAACTGATGTGTGCCTCCAAAGCCATCGGAACACATCTCAGTTGCATTTGTAGATAATTCTAAACTGAAAAAACTTCGCATCAGCTTGATTATCGTCTTGACATCTGCCAAGCAGTTAAACATACACTGTAAAAAAAAATCTGTAGTTCTACAGATGTAAAGTTACATGCTTACTAAACTTTCACCTGTAACTGTACAAAAAAAGCTGCAAATCTACAAAACTAGTTTTTGTAAAGCTACAAAAATCTGTATCTTTACAAATGAATCTGCTAAAATTTCAGTAATCTTACTAAACTTTTATTTGTAACCCTGGCTGCAGTTACATGAAAAGTTCTCGGAATCCCAGTTTCCAAAAAAATTCTTAGTAACCTTACAGATTTTTTGATTTTCGGCGCAAAAGTGTGTCTGTTACATGAAATTTTGTTGTTGCCGTTACATGAAAAGTTCTAGGAATCCAAGTTTCCTAGAAAAACTTTAGTAACTTCACAGATTTTTTTTTACAGTGTAGTGGAAGGCCATGCACCTCAGTCTTATTTTGACATTTTAATTTTTTATTTAAATAAATAAGCAAATAATGAAATATAAAGCTATTTGCTGATTATTTATCATGTTCTGCTTCCCTCATAATATTATTGAACTCTATTTTGAGGTCTATCATAGTTTTTCTTTAAATTAAAAAAATAGTAATTTTAGAGCCAAGGTACAACATCCATTTTGTACCTTGGTACTTGGCATGTTGTATCATGGACCATGCATCCTTTTTTTATGAGAAATAATAAGTAAAATTGGTGAAACATTTTTATGATGTATTTAAAATAATTTTTTAAAGTATATTTAATAACAGATTTGTCATAGATACCTTTTTAAAAGTTGTTTTAAATTAATAAGAAACAGAAGGTATAATTAGAGGGCATAAGGGGAGATAATTCCAGCCACAATAAATATAAATTGCATTTTAACAGTTTTATAGCATTTTTATATATTTTTTATGTATGTTTGTTTTAACACGCTGCAAAGTCACCAAAAGACATTTGCATAAAACGTTAAGATTATTTTTCAAAAACTGATACTATATCACTAAATACATAAAGAAGTCTTCGATTTCTTTCAATAAGGCTACGTTCTGGCACAATGTTAATGATTTATTCTCAAATAATTGAAAAACATATTTTCCACAAGTATGAATTTTATGCTAAAATTATTAAAACGTTTCATGGTCACAACAATAATCTCTTCTTCACCATTGCCATCATTTATGCACATTTTTTGCACACAAGTGGTTTACATATAGAATTGAGTTTTGAATTCCTTCCATTAATGATACAAGGACAAACGTTCCTGAAATAACATTTTCATATGTTGGATTTTTAACAGAATAATATGTAATTGTGTTGTATTTTGGATCTGTTCAAGATACAACACTATTGCTACAAAACTTGGTGACCTGAAAAATACTGACTTCTTACCATTTTCTAGTTACCGTTAACATGATTTGAAACTCGTGTTCATAATGCACAATAAATACTTTTTTAAATATAACTTCGGATTTAAAACAAATAACTGTTATACTGTTAATAACGTAGAGAAAGTTGCAGCTTTACAAAAATTTCTTTTTGATGATGGAATCTTTTTTAAACAATTGTCTGCAACATGTGCTGACTATGTTAAGGGTGTTCTCAAATCCAAAAGGAAAACTTTCTGACATAAGTTTTAATTTATTTTTGTTCGAAAATGCATGAAACTAGCTGGTGTAGTTGTTCAGAAACTATGTAATTGAGCTGTTTTTCCCTTTTTTTGCAAACGCAATAGATCTTTCAGAAAATAGTGTAAAAGTAGGCATTTTGAACCGAATTTCCGTGTGAAGGAAGAAAGAGGCTCAAGAGCGGGTGAAAAACGTGTTTGTCACGTGATCAAAATTCCTTATAACTCAATAGGTAATTGATTTATTTAAAAAAAAAAAAAACGGAAAAAACAGTTCAATTCCAAATCGCTTCCATGGCCAGGATTTCCAATTTTATACCTTTCCGTTAAGGGTGTTCTCAAATCAAAAAGGGCAACTTCCTGACATAAGTTTTTATTTATTTTTGTTCGAAAATGCATTAAACTAGCTGGTGTTGTTGTTCAGAAACTATGTCATCGAGCTGTTTTTCCATTTTTTTTGCAAACGCAATAGATCTTTCAGAAAATAGTGTCGAAGTGGACGTTTTGATCCGAATTTCCGCGCGAAAGTATACAAATCACTCAAGAGCGGACGGAAAACGGGTTTGTCACGTGATCGAAAACGCTTATAACTCAATGGGTAATGGATTGGTCCAAAAATGGAAAAAACAGTTCGACTCCAAATCGCTTCCATGGCCAGGCTTTCCAGTTTTATATCTTTCCGTTAAAAAAGAAATTTGTAAATATGTCAGAACGTTTTACGCTTGTTGAGCAGAGCAGCAGCCTTAAAAAATGAATTTGTAAATATGTCAAAACGTTATGCGCTTGTTGAGCAGAGCAGTTAAAAACAGCCTTAAGGAGACAACTGTAAGTGACATCTAGTGGTATTTCTAAAAACTACATTGATTAGTTTTACGCAGATCCAATAAACAGAGGTAAAAATTGCGTAGGTCCAAGGTACATATGTTCAAGGTACAGCACTCTCTCCTACCTATGTTGAAATACGCCGAGATACGTCAGGAACAGTATTCATTTCTTCATATTTTAGCACAAGAATAGTGTGCATATATTTATATATGTTATTTATTTATCATGATATTTTTCTGATTTCCTAAGGGTTTTTTTTTTTTCGATTACTGTGTACAATTTTTAACAATCTCATTAATTTAATTATTTAAGGTTATTTTTACTTTTTCTCACTCATTTATTTTATTTTTTTAATTTTACATATTTAGGAATTTCAATTTACATGTTTCACACATTTGTCTATGAAAAATGAAATTTGCAGATATTACTTTTCTACTTTGTTTTTCATTTGCTATAAATATATTACTTCATGAATTATAATTAACTGTTCTCCAAGGATAAACTTTTCGCGATTGTCATGACCCGAGTACTGTTTTTAAACGTCAACTTTGACAAAAATTTCTAAAACATGTTTTGCCTTTACACATAATTTAAAAACGTTATTTACCAATGAAAATGACTCCTTCAATACGTCAAAAACTAGCAAGTTTTAGTTTGCGTACAACTTTATATAATTATGCATTTATTTTCTTCTGTGTTAATTTCTTTATATTAGAAAACAGTAATACTCTTTGTTGTAGAATGTCGAAATTTTTTTATGCTTCTTGCATAAAAACTTTTCAAAATAAAGACTGCTTAAAAAAAAAAAAGTGCTTGCTAAGCTGTAGTTTTTTAACCTACTTGTACTAATTACATGGATATTGAATGAACAGACATCATTGAACAATGAGGTAAGAATTCTTGAACCATTGTAAGTTGAAATCGCAAAGCACTATCGTGAAAGATTTTATTATTAAGAGTTTTATTTGTAAATGTTTTTCTAAATGAAAGTTCTTCTCGAAGTTACTACTTTGGATATGCAGGTATTTTGTTTTGAATTTAATGATAAATCAAACTATATGTGATCAGTATGTAAAAAGTACACGCTTTATGACATTAGAGAAAGATAAATTCAAGGAGCCTTGTTAAAAAACAAAAAGTACGGTCACTGTAAAAAAAAAAAAAAAAAAAAAAAACGGAAATACTACTGGCAATCTAGACGCCAGTAATATTTCCGTTTTTTTTACGGGAATTTTTACCCATAAATTACAGAAAATTTTCCGTTTTTCTGATGAAAAACGGAAATTTTTCTGTAATATATGGGTAAAAATTTCCGTAAAAAACGGAAATTGTACTGGCGTCTAGATTGCCAGTAGTATTTCTGTTTTTCAGTCCTTTTTTTACAGTGTACGTCAAACATGGAAAAGCTAGTACATTCATACTATAACTACTTTTATAAATATTTAAATATTGGTGCAATAGCTGTTGCACTCTTATGCAAAAGTTCATGAATACAAAATTTATTACGATTACATATATTAAATTCAGTAATACGGAAATAATAGGACTCCATCTTAAATAGGACGTCATCACCATGACAACATAGAATCATTACCTATCATGGGATATCATTGAATTAATTACGTATGAAAAGATTTAATAGAATTAAGAAAACTTTTATTAATATCTTTTTAAGTTTTGATTCGTTTTTTTCTAAAATTTGAAATGACTCGACAAAATTCTGCAACGATTATATTAAATTTTAAGATGGGTAGTTTTTGCGCGCTGTTATATGCGGACGGACAGACCAGACGACGACTATAGATGCTAAGTATTTATATACTTACGAACGTATCTAAAAATGATTGGTAGCCGCGGCTTTCTAGGATTGTAAGTTGAAAATGGATGCCATAATAAGAATGAAGTAATAACTACAATAATTATTACAATTAAAAAAACAAACATAGAAAAAATGTTTGAAACTCCTTCATGATTGAAATTAAAAGTTCTTTTTTATGATAAAAAAAGTTTTAAAAAGCCTTTCTTATACTTCACAGGATTTGCTTTATACAACAATAAAAGCTATTTTTTATTTTCATGTAGTACAACTTTTTTAGCACTGTTTACTTATATATTGAGTAGAATAGACCATGATTGACTCAAAATTAATGGAGGTAAACCCAGAATCCCCTTTTCAGCTTACCCGATCATATTTTTAGATTTTAGACAGTTTTATGGTTCTTTGAAAAAGTACAATAGCACGAATTTGGGAGAGGATGTCAATGCTATAAAGGAATATAGTGTAGCATTTAACAATTCATTCAATTACTTCTATAACCGAAAGAAAAAAGCTGATCACCATGATATAAACATGATATGGCATTAAATTTACCGTGCGATAATAAAGGAATATAACGGCATGTATGAGGAATATTGATTGTTAAATATATTGAAGGACCCTTTTGTAAGCTTAATGTAGTTCATAAGTCAAGTTAAGATATTGTCTAGTTATTGTAAATTGTAATACAAGAGTTTGCCATTGAATATTAGACTTATTTTACATTATCGTTTATCGCGTTTATGTAATATCGGAAGCTGGAACTTTCTTGCAATATCTTGCAAATCTTGTAGATTTACAAGATATCAATATCTATTTATTTACAAGAAGTTTTTCAAATTTGTATTACATTGTACTTAAGAATTTTTTTTTATGTAACTGTATTCCTATTTTGTTGTGACAAGTTGTTGAATAAATTGACATCTTATAACTTGATAGCTGCGTATCAGGGTTTTTTTTTTCTTTCTAGGCGAAATTTGTATTAGAAAAAACTCACAAGATTATCACTAAAAATACCTACTCACTTCAAAAGATTTCAATCGGAAATGGATCAGATTTCAAGAAAATGATATTTTTAGAACTATCAGATTATTCGAATAAATAATAAACAAAAGTTGTTTGGTAATGCCTGTATTACCTTATTTACATACTTAAGGGGATCCGGGACACATTTTAAAATAATTTTTATTTATTGAGTTAAAATTCTGAATTTTTTTGTGATATTCAACCTTATCATTTATAAACAAAATCACACGATAAAACTTCTCACAATTTAAAAAAAAATTTAAATTTAAAATTTATTAAAATGTTTGGTAATTAAAAATCGTTGTAACTCGAAATATTATTTATCAAATTTCAATTTTTTTTCATTTAAATAAACAGAAATATATAAGTTTTAATTTTGATTCAGCATTTTTAAATATATTAATTTATAAAAAAATTTAAAAATACTTAACGAAAAACTTTTAAAAAAAGTAGTGCAACTTTTATTTTAAAAATTATATTTTCAAAAGTAAATATTTTATTCAAATATGCTGAATCAAAATTAAAGTAGAACAATTGAAAAAGATATGTTACAAGTTTGAACCCTTTATCTTTAACGGTTCTCGAGTTATAAGAATTTAAATACGAGAAATGGTGAAAAACCTATCATGAAGGAAAACGCATTTTTACAAGAAGTCATTTCCATGTCAGACATTGCTTGGAAGCTAGATTTTGAAAACAAACCAAAACGAAAAAATTAATATTTTTTTGTTCTAATTTAGATAGAAACATGATTTAAATGTCCTTTTAAGCAAGAAAAATCAGAAAAAGTTTTAATGAAATAAAATGTTTTTGCGAAATTTGAAGATTTTTGTGTCCCGGACCCCTTAAACCGATTTTCATCAGGCATTACTGTATCAGAAAATGGGGCATTCATGAATGTCTGTGCTTATAATACTTGTTAAACAGTCATAATATAGTTTCTTACAAACGTTTTTAATTCAATTACTTAAAAATACATTTATTATCGTTTTATAGAAAAACGTGTTATTTCCATAGCATTTGTAAAATCCAGTATTTTTGTGTTGTTTGATAAAATTTAATCTATTTCTAAAACACAATTCTCATAGCTGCATCTGTGCTGAAAAATTCTTATAATTATCTTTTAAAATATCTTCAAAGTTCATTTTAAAAATTTGTCTTTGCACTTTAAAACTACTAAAAATTCATAAAAATCATATTCTACCTTGATTAGTTAAGACATCGGACAGCATTCTGCTCACCATTTCTTCGAAAACATTTTTTAAGAACTTTTCTTTTTCTGACATTTTTTGATACGATACCTGATAAAAATCGATATAAGTGTAAAATATTAGATTATTTTCAACATGATTAAGGTAGTTATCATTAGTTTGAATGCTGCATCTTAGTCTACTTATAAAATAAAAATTTACTTCGAGATATGGGAACCAACGATATTAAGAAAATAACGATGAACATTGGTATCCCTATTTTTTAATGTTTTAATAATTTAGGTGTTCTTTTCTCCGAGGAACATATCTATTACATCCGTTGCTCTTCCCAGAATATTTCTTTAATTTCAATGATTATATATTATTAAAACCATTGTACACTTCAAACTTAGTCATATTTTAAGTACGTAATAATTTCACGAATTTAAGTTTAAGTTTAAATGTATACCTATATCTCATATTTAAATTTCATCATTAAACTGATTTGAAACCTCTCTTCTTGCAATCGGGATACGAATTAGCTTTGGATTGTTCAATGTATGAAATATTGTAAAATTAATCGTTTGAATATCTACGTTTTTTTTAGTTATATTAAAGAATAAGTTCATAACCAACTTTTTGCACGTTATTCAATTTTATTTCGTAAATGGAAACTTTTCGTTAAGGTAACTGAATGTCCTTGAAATTTAAGGATGTTTAAAATTCGGGGACTATAGTTCCCGCAGGTTATTTAAAACACTTATTACATTTTAAGAAGATAATAATTTAGTGGGACGAGTAAATAATTAGATAAAAAAAGCTTTAAAAGTTATAAATTTTAAAATTATGATTTTTAAAAAAAGTTCCGTTATAAAGCTGTTATAAAATTTTCCCACTTTAAGTTACATGGGCTTTCTTTTTCTTTTACCGTTTCATTCTCAACCCTTTAATATTTTAATCCTAAGCGGGATTTTCAAAAGAATAAATAAAACCTTTGTTTCGTTTCAAAAGCTTTAGTTTTATGCATCAATATAAAAGTGCAAGGACAGAAAAAAAAAAAAAAAACTTAATCAAACAGCTTTACAAAAATTCATTGCTTCAAAAGTAACTGCACGAAATACTTTATCATTTTTATCAATGTTGATATAATACAATGAATAATTAAAACATAATGATAGTTACATTTAAATGGGATAAGGAATTGCAGAAACTGCTTTAGAGAAGAATAATTGATAATAAATGTGATATTGTATCATCAAAACTACACATAACATTTATTGATTATTACGCTAAAAATATTTGCTTTTATTTTGCTGTTCATCGGATAGCGTAAACATCTCAACATCCAGGTAAACAGAATTAAAAACAACCTTGTTCTGTGCCTTTTTATCTTGTTAACAAGCTTGTTAAAGTCAACATCCATTGCTCCGAATCACCTCATCTCCAGCTTGTGTGGCATTTCTTCTGGAGCAGGGAACAAACACGGAACAAACAGGGAACATAAATGTCACCGTATCTCGTACACCCCACTACGTTTGAAGATGGGATCAATTTAAATAGATCTCGGGAAGAATTTCCAGGCATTTCAATTTTCCGGTTCGTGGTCAGGGGTTGTATCAAGATGTGTAGAGAACGAAATCCCCCCCCCCCTCCCCCCAGATCATGATGATCATTACTTTCTATCTTTCTAACATTAAATCGGTCGGCGCTACGCTGTACGCAGTTTATTTTTAAATATTTGGATTTTTTTTATGATGAAAGTGATTTCACATTCATTTTTGAGCGCTGGCAAAAAGAAATCTAGGCAAGATTTTGGGATGCATGTACCGGGGACATTTTTAAACATGTCAACATAAAAACAGTAGGACAAATAAAAAATATCAAAATTAAATTTGTAACAACGTTTAACAAAATGCAGATTTAAAGCTCATATTTGTGCAATATTTGATCATCAAAGTCCTTGACATCATTGGCGTATACGTTTCTTTGGCATCAATTGACACGATCGCCTGATGAAAACCTGTTTTATGGAAATAGAATTAAATATCTGCCAAGAATATGACATCCACTGAATAACGTTTAATATTGTTATTTCTTTTATTTCATGATTACTTTTTGCATAGCTCTGTAGCACTCTCTGCTTCAATATATTAGCAGAATTTACAAAATATGACGAGTATATTACCTCAATTATAAAGCACAAACATATCGTCGTAACTGGTTCCAACGACCTGATCTATCGCTAATGTAGTAGAACTGTTTCAATTTGTACACATCCGCATAGAACAAAAAAAATTTTTTTAATAAAATTTGTTTGGAAACTAACTCAATTTAATGTTTTTATTTTATGGTTTTTAAAATAGTTTTCAAGTGTGACTTTTAAAAAGTCTGTATAAACATTGTATATTACAATAAGGTAAAGTAAAATTTGCAGTAAAAAATATGCAAATCTATAGCTGCCAAATTTCACGCTTTTATTTTACCACTAAAATTTAATAGACATCATATTTGCCTTATTTATTCGTCAAAATCTGCTATTAAATAAGGCAAAATTTATTATTAACTTCAGTGGTAAGAGAAAAGCGAAAACATTGACAGCTAAGGGCTAAATGGAAGTTGTTTTGCAAGTTGATTGCCATATCTTGGCCAAAGGTTGAAGAATTCATACCTACTTCCCTACACTGTAAAAAAAAATACGACCAGTTTTCCTGTAGGAATCGGGAAAATAGTGACCCTTATCGTACCGGAAAAATTTCCGACCCAGCTCGGAATAAAATCAGTAAAATACCGTTTTACTGACTATTTCCTTTTTTTTTTTTACGGATTTTATTCCAAGCTGGGTCGGAAAAATTTCTGGTACGATAAGGGCAACTATTTTTCCCATTCCTACAGGAAAGCTGGTCGTATTTTTTTTTTTTTTTACAGTGTAACCAAAACAAAGTAAAATGGTTCTTTAGTAAAATGAAAAAATGGCTTAATTATTTCCAGTTGGTGAAGAATCTAATAAAAATACATTAAACGTAAAGTTTATTTCACTTCTTTCTGTAGTATTCTCCTGTAACTCCGGGTAGTCCGGGTTGGATTACCCGTTTTCTTTAAAGTCTTTTTTTATAACGCGTGTCCACTGTAGCTGAGGTAACTGTCCACTGTAGCACTGTAACATTTGTAGCTGTGCTAAAACTTGAAATTTCATAGAATTAAGAGAAGTAGTTTATCGTGCACATACCATAAATTATCAAGGGAACATTTAAATTAATAAACCCATTTCACTTATTTTTCTACAAAATATTTAAATCTGTACACTGTAAAAAAAATTGCTGCCAGTTTTCCGGTAGGAAACGAAAAAATAGTTGCCCTTATAGTACCGGAATAATTTCTGACCACGCTCGGAATAAAATCCGTAAAAATAAGGAAATAGTCAGTAAAACGGTATTTTATGGATTTTAATCCGAGCTGGGTTGGAAATTATTCCGGTACGATAAGGGTAACTATTTTTCCGATTCCTACCGGAAAACTGGCATTCTTTTTTTTACAGTGCACTGTAAACTGAAATGTCTGAAATTCAGACACATAAGCGTCTTAAACGGAGTGTTCAATTTTCAGACATTTTAAAGTGTCTTAATTTTTAAGACGCTTGTATGCATCTGAATTTAAGACATTTCAAACATCTGAATCGCATCCATCTTTGACCACCTTTCATTTCTATGCAAAAACAGCCTCTTTCTTTTTCGCTTTCTTTCTCTTTTTTTTTTTTTTTTTTTTTTTTTTTTTTTTATAAGCATTATACACTTAAAAAAAATCTATTATAATATGGAAATTGTACCGCCAACCCAAAACGCCAGTACAATTTACATCAATTTACGTATTTTAATAGGAATTTTCTTCCGTTGAAAATTTTAATTTTTTTTGGAATTTTCTGTATTTAAAAAAAAAAGAAAAACAAGCTTTTATGGAAGGGCAAACTGCCATATTTAACACACTGGAGATTTCCAAAGTCCATTACATTAGATTTTACAGGATTTATTTACTCACATTGCATCAGAATATTAAACTTACCATAGACAGGATTCGAACACGGGACCTGCTGGCTTCCAGACTGTCGCTTCATCCACTCGGCCACGATTGCGTAAGTTGAAAACTCAAATATTGTTACTTATTATGCTGCACAATGAAACGGTAGTGATAGATATTTTTCCGATCCAGTTAACGTTTTACGCATTTTCCCTCCTAGAATTTTGAATATTTGTTTAATTTCATGCGTTAAAGACCAGCAAAAAGGTTTTTTCTTCTAGCGAAAAAGATTTTTTAGAACACAAATATTATTGTTTTATACAGAGGAAACTTTATTTTTGAAATATTAAGGATGTATTCTGATCTAAACTATTTATTTTCTGATTCATTTTTAAATTCCTTTTTGCTCTCAATCGCATCAAACTGAGAAATTTTCTTATTTAGAAACCACACAATGTGCCCTGCTTCTCGATTTTTTGATAAATGCACAAAATATTGTAAAAAATGCTGTCAAAGTTTCCGTTTTGAATCGAATTTTCCGAGGCGGGAGATCATGGAATAAAAAAAATGGTTATTCTGAGAAAACAATTGTTTAAAAATTAAATTCTAAATAATTGAGCGAAAAATAAAATCACACGGCCTCTTATACATCTCTTCAAAAATAACCTCAGCAAGTTTCATGTTTTTACTTTTAAAAATGAGCCTGGAAATATCTCAGAAAATTTCAAGCTGTTGAGGGTGGAAAAATATTTTTTCGAATACACCCTTAAAATATTTAAAATGTTTTAAAAGTGTATACATTATATATGCACTGTTAAAACATTTAATTCGGGACCTGTACCGTCAGGGGTGAAAAAAAAAAAACAATTTTTCATTAAAAAAATGCATTTCTTATTGCCCAAAGGCCGCGTATAATTTTAACGGGAAGGTATTGATATAGAGCTCTGTTTTCTTTCTTTTTTTTTCTTCTGATGATTGAATATATGGCAAAATTTTTGAAATTGGACAGATTAATTCCTTCCTGTGCTGTATATTCTGAGCCAAATTTCTCAGTTTTAAATATTGTGTATAAGTTTTCTGCAAAAATATTGACATTTAGTTATAAAAATCCTTATTTTACGCATATAACATACATCATTAGAAATTCAGAGTAAATTTTTTTGATTTTCAGACTTATTTTTTCACGGTGAAATCCGATTACTCCTGAACTCAATTTTTAGCTAAAAGGTTAGTGTATAAAATTTCAGAGTTATTGTAAATAATTCCAAAAAATTAAATAAGTACTTTGATTTTTTTTAATTAAATAAATAATTAAATAAATACTTAAACATAATAAATAAGATAAATAGATAATTAAATAAATACTTTAAAAGTAGACGGCGCCACATCTATATCATAAAGGTATACTAGTATGATTATTTTCAAAACCAAAGAGATTCTTTTGACGTTTGAGAAATATAGATATTTTAAGTCATTTTTGTTCTTGAACGCATGAAATTGTAGGTCATGTTATTCAGAAACTATGTGATCGAAATTAATCTTCAATTTTTGATGAATAAATTACGTATTGAATTATAAGAGATTAACAAAAATTTGAAGTTTGAATATAAATGAATAAATCATGTTTAATATCATGTCTATATGGGTTTGTCTTTGAAAGATTATATTTTACTTTTAAACGGAACCTTCTAAATACAGAAATATGCAAAAAAAAAAAAAATGGAAATTTCCCTGGAATTTATGAAAAGAAAAAATTACATTAAAATACATAAATTTGCGTCTCGACTGGCAGTACAGTTTCTATATTTTAAACGGATATTTTTTCACAGTGTTACAAGATCGAAACTAAGGGGGGGGGGGGGGGGCAGATGGAGCATGTGCCCCGTGCGGCAGACCGCACTCTCAGAAATAAAACTCTCCCTTTTGACGATTCAGAAATCCTCGAGCTGTATTTCGTCGTTTTTGACGATCATTTCGTATTAACATCACGTGACTTTTAACGAAATGTAAACCCTCAAATATTTGACGAAAGTTTTGCCTCAATCACGGTCAGACTCAATGCATTTTAAGGAAACATTTCCTCAAATCCTACGATTTTAGCAAACAGATATTTGCTTGTTTATGTTAGTCCTGTAATAATTTATTTTAAAACAGCACTTAGTGCTTTTCAGAAAATACTGAAATATAGGTAGTTATTGTTTCTTCATTAGTTATTTTTTTAGCTGTTAGAATTTTTAGGAATGCTTATTAATAATATTATTATTTTATTTATATGTTTTCGTTCGTTATGTTTTAATTCGAAAAGAATAAATTTCCTGTGTTTTTCAAAACCATTCAATAAGAAAATTAGGTCAATAAAATTTCAAACTTCTAGGATATCTTTTTTTTTTTTTTTTTAAGAAGTATATTATGTTTTCAATCAAATTAAAAATAAACATAATTGATCCCTCTCCTCTTTATAAACAGTAAAGTGTTAAAATCTTATCCTCCTACTCAAAGTGATAAAATCTCACGCAATATGCACTTCACAATTCATTATTTGTGAGCAACAAATTAACCAGACCATATTCTAATCATCCATTGATCAAAGAAAATTTGAGTTGTAAATTATTTAATCAAGCCATATTATAATTATTCATTGACACGGGAAAACCATAAAAATAAATTAGCTTTCCTTAAAACTTTCAGAAAATATAGCAGCCCGATAAAATTGCAATCTACGTTATAAAAATAAAACACGAAGTAGAATTCATTATACCAGTCTAAAAGCAGACACTTCCAAGTCCCCAGCAGCCAGGTTGGCAGAACAGCGACCTCCCATACGAAAGGTCCTGAGTTCGAATCACGCCGGGGAAAGAGAGAAGTGATTTTTTTCTTTCCCCGTGTCAATTACTGGAGCTTCCAAACTGATTGAGAGATGGCGCCACCAGCCCTCTTTTGACGAAACTATTGACGAAATTTATATCGTCAAGCAAGTGAAGAAACTAATTTCATCAATTTGACGAAATGTTCGCTCGGAGCATTTTCCAGGAAGCTATTCCGTCAAAAACAAAGAAAATTTCGTGAAATCTGAGTATTCATTTCTGAGAGTGCGAGGGGGCGCCAAATGAAGGTTTGGTTTGTCGATTTTTCGCACATTTATGTAGCACAGTATTGTTAAAATCATCCTGTCTGGGGTGTGCCAAAGCATAGAAGAATCTAAAGATGATATGATATGGCATAAAAATCTTGTATAAAGCGGAATTTTTTTCGATTCCGTTTTCAAGATTTTAATGAATCAATATTTGACAAAGCAGATTACGTAGTTCAGTATTACATATTTTATGATTACATATTCTAAATTTAAAAATAAGTAGGCTATTAGAAATTTAGTAAAATTCTCTTTGTAAGTATACTTTGCAGAGGAAACGGGGGGGGGGGGTGTAAATCTATGTTTGCCCCGGTTGCAAAAAAGGCTATTTTCAGCCCTGACAGTGTATAAAGCTTACAAAAAAAGTGAAAAAAAGGCTGCCTGTGCCTATTGCCGAACATGCAGTTTGATCAAAGATGGATGCGATTCAGACGTTTGAAATGTCTTAAATTCAGACACATACACGTGTCTTAAAAATTTAGACACTTTAAAACGTCTGAAAATAGAACACTCCATTTTAAGTCACTTATGTGTCTAAATTTCAGACGTTTCGTTTACAGTATTTATACTATGATCATAGTAAGACACTTAAGTGTCTTAATTTCAGACGCCTGTGATGTCTGAAAATTCATATTCAGACACTTAAGTGTCTGAATTACTTTTTCAGTCACATATGTGTTTGAATTTAAGACGCCTTTATTTGCAGTGTGTACTCTTGCGATTTAATCATAATTAATTCAGATATTTTCATGAGTTAAAATTTTTCTATCAGATCTATACTTTCCAAATTTGGCTTTAAGGCTGTTCTCAAATCCAAGAGGGCAACTTTATGACATAAGTTTTAATTTATTTTTGTTCGGAAATGCATGAAACTAGCACGTTCAGAAACTATGTAATTGAGCTGTGTTTTCCGTTCTTTTGCAAACGCAATGAGATCTTTCATAAAATAGTGTCAAAGCGGGCGTTTTGAAAGGAATTTCTGCGCGAAAGTAGAATAAGCACTCAGGAAAGGGCGAAAACGTGTTTGTCACGTGATCAAAACGCTTATAACTCAATAGGTAATTTATTTATCGAAAAATGGAAAACACAGTTCGATTCCAAATCGCTTCCATGGTCAGGCTTTCCAATTTTATATCTTTCCGTTAAAAAATGAATTTGTAAATGTGTCAAAACGTTTTGCGCTTGTTGAGCAAAACAGTTGAGAACAGCCTTAATCATATTTCTAACCAAATTTTTGTTCGACATAAAAAAAAAGCATATTTAACCTGGCCACTGGGTAAAGTTACTGGTCCCGGCAATGGATTAAGATAGAAATATCGCTTAAATTTAACTGTGCACATAGGCGTAGAGTTATATGGGCCCGTGAGGCTCGGGCCCCTCCAATAATTTTTTGAGATGGGCTATTTTTTTTAACGCCAACTGACATAGAAAAAAAAATCTCAGATTTTGGATTTTCACATAATTTACAAATTTTTTTAGCTTATAATGTTTTCGAATAATAATTTTTCTTTCTCTAAATTCGCTGTTTACTTTTATTTTTTGTAAAAAAGTAAAACAATTAGAAATTTTTAGCGTGGCGTATGGGAAAAAACCAAGCGCTCGCCATGGTGAGTTTTCCTTTCTTATTTGGACACTGACACACTTTCTCAGAAAAATTTCTTTTTCTGTTTCGGCGTCATAGACATAGGGCAATAAATTCACGTTTTAGACGGACAACAAATGGTGTCCGATATAATCTGATTAGAGCACAGATAAGATGGGTTGCCATTTCCCAAAACTACACAGAATTGTCGTTAGGCTTAAAAAGGTTCCTATATATGAGTTTTGAAAATCTCGGCAGGGGGGTATGGAGTTAAGTTTTGTTTCAAATGACCAATCTAGAAGAACCACTAGTGTCTCCCAAGCATAGAATATAAAGAGAGATCTAAATCATGATCTCTAAATCATGTATAAAGCTCATATTTATTAAAATTGTTCAAATCTATCAAGCGATCTCTTGCTCTGGTAACAATAAACAGTACATACTCAATTGTTCTTGTTCTTACTCGGACCTAGCAACTAGCAAGAAACCCGATATCTGGCCATTTTCTTTCATTAATATCAGGGTGGGTAGGGTCCGGGTCTACATTTTTTCTGTAAACCCAAGCCAGGCCTAACCTTTTTTTTTTTTTTTCGTGTCGTGTCGGTCTGACATTTGATTCGATTTCCATGATATTTTCAAACTTTTCTATTTTCATATAAATGTACCCATCTGTACTTGTACGCTTTTTCATGCGCAACACTGTAGTATTTATATTATAAATTTATACACTAATTAGCTGACGTGCCCGGCCCGTCAAAAAACCGGACGAAACACGAAAAAAAATAAAAAAATCGTAATCAAAAATCGCAAAAAATTAAAAAATCTCTGCACGAATTCCAAATAAACTTAAAGAGAACAAAATTTACTATTTTGGGTTAGAAGATATTATAAAGATTTCTTTTACAGATTCCTTTTACAGATTTACTTTCCTTTAGATTCCTTTTACTAATGTTAAAAAATTGTAGCGAAATTAAAAAAAAAAAAAAAAATACTCTCAAAATAGCTAAAAAGACAAAAATTGCAGAGTTCAAAATTTATTATTATGGGCTAAAAGAGTTAAACAGAATTCTTTTTACGAAAGTAGAAAAATCGCCGCGCAGCGCGAATAATCACTAACCAATGCATAAAACAATCACGAAAAATTCAAAATCGCTGTACGATTTTCGAATAAACTTTATTGAAAATATAACAAAATTTATTATATTGGGCTAAAATTTTGAAACCTTATTCCTTTTACGAATATTAAAAAATAGCAACGGAATGCTAAACGTTGCATTAAAAATCGATAAAAAATGAAAAATCGCAGAGGGAAAAAATTACTATAGTCTGTTATAAATTTGATACGAATTTCTTTTATAAAGGTAAAAAAAAAAAGAGGCGCGAAACGCTTAAAAATGCTAAAAATTGCGTTAAAAATCATTAAAAAATTTTCATAAATCGCGGAGGAGAAAATTTGGTTTAAAGTTTGGAACAAAAAACTTATTATGAATGTCAAAAACTCACTACGGAACGGAAAAAAAGCGCATTAAAAATTCAAAGATCACCGAGAACGATATTCACTGTAGTGAACCAAAACTTTTTAACTGGAATTCTTTTACGAATGTCAAAGAACCTCCATGAAATGCGAAAAATCACTAAAAGTTCAAAACTGACGGAGGAAAAGTTTTTTGCTGCTTTTTTGCTTAGGTATTATCCATTCACAATGCAATAGCATTGTGAATGGATAAAACCTAAGCAAAAAAGCAGCAAAAAAGACGCCCGTCTGACATTGGTCTTAGCCTATAAGTTTAAAACGTATTTCTTTTACCAGTGTAAAAAAAAAAGTCGTTGCGGAACGTGAAAAAACGCTGAAAATTACATTAAAAATCTATAAAAATTCAAAAGCAAAGGAAAAAAATTACTATATAGTGTTCTAAAACATTTTAACCGGATTATTCTTTCACGAATGTCAAAAACAGAGCGAAAACTAGCATTTAAAATCCGAAATTCCAAGATTTCGGAGGACTAAATTTACCGTATAAAAGTTTGAAACCGAATTCCTTTTTCTAAATTTAGGTAAAATATACCAAAAATTGAGTAAAATGCTACAACTGGCCATTCACGAAAATTTGGGGAAAATCTTGTTTTGGAATTTGAAATAAGGATCCCATGAGTTCCCAAAAAACAAAGCTGTTTTACCCAGTTTTGGGGCAGGCGAAAGGAGGGAAAATTACCTCAGAGAAGGGGGGGGGAGGGCAAATTTTTTTAAGTAAGTCAAGTGGGGTATCGTTGATTATGCATTTTTAAACTCTGAATGACATTACACCATCCGTGAGTAGATACGATCATTTTTTATAAAGTTACGGCAGGTTTTACGAATAGAAAGTCGACACTAATACTTTATGCAGGTAAAATTCTTTTTAAAGTAACAGCTGATGGCCATTCATAAAAATTTGGGATGAACATCGTTCTGGCACTAAAAATGCAGATACGATGAGTCCCCCAAAATAAAGTTGTTTTACCGGGGTGTTTTTTGTGTTGGGGGGGGGGGGCAAAATGGAGGCATTTTAATTCATGGGAGAATTCAACATTTTTTAATCAAGTGGGTTATCGTTTATTATGTATTTTTTATACATACGATACCCCACTTAATCTACTTAAAAAGGTTTGAATTTCCCCCCTCCCTGGGTTAAAAATCCCACATCCCTTTTGATCTCGAAAACATAGTGAAACAACTTTATTTTTTGGGGACTCACCGGATCTTCATTTCTAGTGCCAAAACGAAGTTCTTCCCAAATTTTCGGTGAATGGCCATCAGTTGTTAATAAAAAAAACCTATTTTACCTGTACTATTTATCATAGTAAAAAAATCGCTGCAAAACACGAAATAATTCTAAAAATCACATAAAAAATTGCAAAAGATTCAAAAATCGCTGTATGAATTACGAATACACTTTTTTGAAAAGAGAACAAATTTTGCTATATTAGGCTGAAAGATTGAAATCGGATTTATTTTAATAATTATTAAAAAATCGCAGCGAACCGTTAAAAAACGCTAAAAATCGCATAAAAAATTGAATTGAAAAAAATGTAATAAAAAAATCCAAAATCGGACTTCGAGGTCCGTAACTACATACATAGAGATACCTTCATACCACATTTTGTAGCTGTACGTGCAGCGATTTCTGCAGAACATAGACGGAACACAGACAAAATACTTTCCTTATTATTATACACTAGCTGACCCGCCTGGCGTTGCCGGGCATTGTGATAATAACCTTAAAGTAACCTAAAATTTATATGATTTTATACATTTAATTCGATTTTGTCCGAATTTAAATTTTTAAATTTAAAAAAAATCACAAAAAATATTACTTTTTAATGGTAAAAGAGCTCATATAAGAAGTCATTTTCCGTTTTTTCACGTAGGGTCGTGTCATAGTTTATTTGAAAAATAGCTCTTGCTGTCCGAACTCTTTGAATTTTTTAGCGTTTATAAATGTAACGGTTTTGCAGCCCGTGTGTAAATTTAGTGAAAAATATTCATATCTACTTTTAAAAGAAATGTGTTTTCTTCTCCCTTTTTTTTCTTGTTTACGCTTCTGGTTCTTTAAAATAACAAAGAAAAAAATAGTCTTCGTCGTCTGAACTGTCCAGAATTTTAATATGTTATAAACATAACTGCATCTGAGCACTCTATAAAATTTCATTTAAATTATGTTTATTTAGTAGCGAAAACATGAGCCGAAGCCAAGCGAAAAACACTGCTTTTTAGCTTTTTCGTTGAAATTTTCTCAGATTTTGTTTTTTAAATTACTTCTACTCGTTCGAACATTTCGAAATTCTTGTAATAGATGTCAAATCCAGTCTGCCGAAATGCTCTAAAAAGACTAACAAAATAGGGACATTTAGTTACTTTTAGCGTAGAAAAAAGTGACCTTAGGTAAGAGGATTTTTTTTAAGTAAAATTAGCATATTTTTGTGCATCGTTACCTCTAAAATTGAGCCCCGAGTAAGCGTAGGCGAAAGGGAGAAAAAGACATTTGAGAAATCACTTTTTGAAAAAACTTTTCAAAAGGTAAACAACCATATTTTTTTCGAACCGAACTGACTGCGGCGTTTCAGACGTAACTTTAAGAATATGTCATCCTTTTTTTCATATTTTAAACGCCACGGCTGATGGACATTAAAACAAAATCTGTAACCCCCCCCCCCCCCCCCCAAAAAAAAAAAAACAAACAAAAAAAAAACAAAAAAAAAATTGTATTTCGTTCTTCCTTCCTTTCCATGCGAAAAGCAGGTTCTGGTCATTCACGAGCTCGCCTCCGTCGATTTGCAAAAAAAGATTGCTTTTTTCATGAGTTTTTAATTAATATCTCGGACAATTAAAAAAAAAATCTGAAGCTTACGTGTATCAAGACCTGCCTTGGACTATTCTGATACAAATTTTCAGACCTATGCGCGCAGTAGATTTTCCTAGCCATCTTCAGTAGACACACACAAAAAGGCGTTTATTAAGTATAGATACATACATAATTATATGTAGAGTAAAACTTCTCAAAACGGAACCTGTCTATAGCAGAATCGTGCTTTAAACGGAAACTTTTGATGCTCCAGAAGGAAAGATTGCTGTACAATTTTACTTAATTAGCCAGAAACCTGTATGAAACGGAATATTGTTTTGGTCGCTTGCGAATGCTTTTACAAATGTTTTACTGTATGGATATAAGTTTAGCCTTTGTAAACGGAACCTGTCTATAACATAATTCTGTATTATGGCGAAAATTTCATGATCCCAGCAAAAAGAACCCTTTGAACTTTTACCTGCTAAAGTAGACGAAAACCTGTATAAAACGGAAATTCTTACCAGTTATTTGTAGTGTTGTCTTAGCAGTTTTTACTAAGTTTCCATTCATGATTCAGTAGATGAATTCCTTGTTGACTGAGCCCCTCCAATAACTTTGAAAACTCTACGCCTATGACTGTGCACCATAATTTACATAAAAAAGCTCCTGCAAAGTGTTTCGTTTTTTACCAGGCTTCCAGGAAGGATTATGTGTTTCATGCGTATCTGAGTATGTGGATTTCTTTATACCACCGAAACATCCCAACGGCTGGATGGATTTTAATAAATCGAATCGTCTCAACAGTCCGATGGTTATAGGATAGGTTTTGTTTTAATAAATTTAAAATGGCGGTAGAGACGAAAAAATATTTTTACGCACCCTATTGAGTGGCATATCATTGAATAGCTCTTTCAAAATGAAGACGATGTTTCATTGACTATTTTACAGTCAGAAACTCCGTTTAAATATTATACAACCTGGAAGTTGTGTAGATAGGATCTCTAGCTTTACTGCAACTCTAACCATCATAGACAGCTATAGGCCTCATCAAAACAGTGTTTATAGATAGGAACTAACAATTAAACTCAACTTAAAAGTCATCAATACAACTAAATAAAAAAATAGGTAAGTAATATAAAAAATAGTTTTACATTGATGAGAAATAATTAGGTACTTCACTTTTTACGCAGTCGGGTTTTGTGATTTTTTTAATTTAATTTCTTTTTTTTTTCTTTTGAGATGCTTATATGTTCTTTCTAATTTTTGCTAACTGATTGTCAAGATAACGTATTTCATACTCATTTTTTTTTTATTCAATTTTAATATATTCTGTTTAATTTGCATTTTAAAAAATTAAATTTTCTTACCATTTAAAAAATATGTATTTTAAAAGATGTGCAATTATTAATAAATTGATTCTTAAAAGGATTAAAATTAAATGATACAAAGATAATGTCTAATCTGTCGGCTTAAATTTTATTTCCTTTTTTAGTTCAAGACTGAAACTTATTTCGTTCTTTAAATTTAATGCAAAATTATTTTGAACCAAGTTTTATATGGAAGTGTTAAATAATAATTTCTTTCTTCGTCCTGTTTGCTTGGTTTTAATTTTTCATCCACGTAATTTAAATATGATATTTCAAATTGAAGAGTTTAAAAAGGATTATTTGAAATTGTAATGTAATTATTGTGAAGATTTTTAAAATTTCAAGCAAAAAGAGATGTTTAACTCATGATTCGTTTAACGGATATTTTAAAGGTGTGCCCAGAATTTAAAATACTGTTTCATCTTTATTTTAAATTGTACTTTAGAAGCCAGGTACATAAATTATGGCCAGTTTATTTTTTGCTGATTAATTTAAAAATAAGAATTTAAAACAAATATGCTATATAAAACTTTTGATATTGGTATTAATTTCGGGTATTTTGCATTTTATGATACATGTCTTATAGATTTCAAGTTTGATATGGTGTTTTTCTGAAAATAATTCAGTGTTTGATATTAATTTTTACTCAGACTAATTGAAGAGCTCAGATGATAAAGGTATGTGAAAAAATGAAAATAATTAAGTTGATCATAATATGAATGAAGATTATCAATGGTTATACTTACCATCTCTTAAATTATTATTAGAAAAAAAAAAAACTAATACTCACCAGATATGTTAATTGATAAAAGAGGTATTTGACAGTAAACGCAAATAGATATTTGGAACTTACAGCTCATTTTCTCAAAATGATGATTATGTCACTTACCATTTTTATCATCTGATCTCTTCAATTATTTCTAAGACTTATCCGTTTGAGCAAAAGCCTGCACTGTAAAAGAAAAAAAGGACTAAAATACGAAATACTACTGGCAATCGAGACGCCAGTACTATTTCCGTATTTTAACGGAAGTTTCCCCCCGTAAATGCAAAAAAAAAAAACCTGAAAAATTTCTGCTATTTACTGGGATAAAGTTCCGTTAAAATACGAAAATAGTACTGGCGTCTCGATTGCCAGTAGCATTTCCGTATTTTAGTCCTTTTTTTTTACAGTGCAGGGTTTTGATTGCCAGTAGTATTTCCGTATTTTAGTTCTTTTTTTTTTACATTGTAGTTTAGACAAAGTCTAGTGCGGAAGTCTAGGGCTATGTACCATCAAAGATTTTAGGAGTAGTAATTTTTTCAACTGAGTTAAAATGCGTTCAGGACGGAACTCTAATCCAGAACCTCAATTGCGAACAGATCTATAGGAAAACTTTTGGCAATTAAAGCCAAAGGTTCATAATTTTTTCAATGATGTAAATTCCCTTCCTGAAACGTTGGTAGAATGTAACAAATACAAGGGGAAAAAATTAAATATTTTTAAAGGCTGTAAACTTTGCGAGCTGAGAAAAAAGAAGGAAATTTTGAGGGAAGACGAACAATTCATTATTACATCAAAGTAACAAACATAGAAAAAAAAATGAGTTTTAAAGCTTTTAAAATGTGAGAGCTGTGTGGAAGGCTAGGGGCAAAGTGGAAGAAAAGGAAACTTTTGGAAGGAGAGATTTATTTAAATGGTTATTTATTTATTTATTTATTTCTGGTACTAAAGAATTTAGGGCGGAAAAAGTAAAAAAAATTAGTTTTAAGGATTTTTAACTGTAATTGTGTGTCATTGCTGCAGAGGTCGTGGTTATTTTTGGAGGAGGGGTATAGATGATTTGTTATTTATTGCTATAGTAAAGCAAAAAAAGCGCAGAAAAAGTTTACAAATTTAAATTTTTAAAATATTTTTGTTTTCCTCCTGTAGAGTATATAAAAAAATGGAGAAAGGAAAATTTTTGGAGATGTGTGTTTGTGTGCAAAGGGGGCGTGGGGAGGGGGGTCGATAAACTCTTTTAAAAGCAGAAATCTGCAGAAACGTAAAATATCTCTTTCCTCCGAAAGTAAAAGATTGTAAATGGCAAGCTATGATTAAGGCTGTTCTCAACTTCTCTGCTCAACAAGCGCACAACTTTTTGACGCATTTACAAATTCAATTTTTAACAGAAAGATATAAAATTGGAAAGCCTGACCATGGAAGTGATTTGGAATCGACTGTTTTTTCCATTTTTTGATCAATCAATTACCTATTGAGTTATAAGCGATTTTGATCACGTGGCTCGGCATTTTTCTCTCCTTACTGACTGGATTTTCTTCTTTCGTTTGGAAGTGCAGTTCAAAATGCCAACTTTGACAGTATTTTCTTAAAGATTACTGCGTTTACAAGAAAACGGAAAAAAACAGTTCGATGACATAGTTTTTGAATAACAATACCTTCTAGTTTCATGCGTTCCCGAACAAAAAATGAATTAAAACTTATGTCAGAAAGTTGACCCTTTGGATTTGAGAATGGCCTTAAATGCGGAAAGCATCAGCATCATCAATCGTTAACGAAAGTAGAGTAATTTTGTCTACGTGTACACAAGAAAGAAAATGTTTTTTTTTTTTTCAACGTTCGCAATTTCGATATTTCAATCGTCATATCTCTGCCAAATGAAACATTTTGTCGCGATTCGACGCAATGGCAATCGCAACTGAGAGATCCCCGCAATCGAAGTTGCTATGAATATCATTCTTTCATAAGTTGTTTGTGTTGTTTCTATTTAACCCCTATTGATTTGCCATTTTTGTTACAATATTATTGTTGGTTATGTCACAGAGAAATCGCTTGCCCATTTCATTAAGATGAAGTGCGTTTTGGTGGATAGAAATGGATTTACCCATATCCGAATCTGCTAAACAGTGTAATGTTTTGCAAAAGCAAAGACTACACGATAAGTTTCAATTCGATAATTCAGTTAGGTCTATTCCAGACTGGCCACACGTTTCAACCGCTTCTTAACTTCTTGAGACCCGAAGTTGAAATAATACTGCTAATACTTATTCATTGGTTTTGCACTAACAAAATGGCGCTATAGATCACAGACAAAAGTTTGTTTCCGAAATTGCTACTTTAGGGGGCAATTAATTTCAGTTCACAAATAGGAAGTTAAAATTAATTGGCCCCCAAAAATATCAATTTAATTATAAATAACCTAAATTCGCACAATAAAAAAAATAAAGGTCTCTAAATAAGTGAATAATCTATAAAACCTAATTTTTTATTTTATTGAAAAGTGTTTAAATTAAATAGTTATGAAAAATACTTACTTTCTTGGCTTTGCTCCCTTGAAAGCATTTTGAAAACTCACTAGGGAACGTTCCCAGGTGCAAATTGTGGATTTGGACGAGAGTGGTGTCAAAAGAAAGGTCTCGTCATGTACATTAAAAAGTCCAATGGAACTACACGTCCGAATCCAACCGTTTTCGAGATATCCTCACTTGAAGTGTGAATAAGAAAATAAGTAAATTGGCAGGCAGGCATATAAATTGTTCGCAAGTTAAAAGTTTCTTTGCATTGTTTTAATCCTCTACCAATACCTTTTCCCGAGCTACGAGCAAAATCCTTTACACCCACACATTGCCTGTTATTTCCCCTCTTTTAGACAGGCACTTCGCGTTCTACGAAGTTTTCGCGTACGGCTGCATTCGGAGAGTTTTTCCATCTGTGTTTGCTATTTCAAGCACCTTGTTTTATGCAAAGTTTTCGGCAAATGTGTGGGTGTAAAGGATTTTGTTCGTAGCTCAGGAAAAGGTATTGGTAGAGTATTAAAACAATGCAAAGAAACTTTTAACTTGCGAACAATTTATATGCCTGCCTGCCAATTTATTTATTTTCGTATTCACACTTCAAGTGAGGATATCTCGAAAACGGTTGGATTCGGACGGGTGGATTCGGACCATTGGACTTTTTAATGTACATGACGAGACTTCTCTTTTGACACCACTCTCGTCCAAATCCACAACTTGCACCTGGGAACGTTCCCTAGTCAGATGAAAATAACATTTATTTCATGAGACAATTAGGATTGGTGCTACCGTTTATTGCTTTAGTTTTAAAGCCAAAACATTCAGCTACGTAGAAGTTAAGTTAAAATGTAAAAAAATCAATCACTTTAGTTTTTATAAGGAAAAGAACCAAGGCACCTATTTGGGTACTCAGGACTGAAGAGGTTAAGATTGCTTTCTAAGTATTTCTGCCCAAAGGAAAAAGAAAAGGATTGCCATTCAGTTTGTCGAAAATCATTTATCTACCACAAGGATATAATAAATCGACTGCTACAGTTGAAATATATCTTCTTAATACAGATCGGTACCTTCAACCGGGGCGGGGCTACTTTGGGCCACTTTTCCTGGTTCCAACATTTCCATTATTAAAAAATATTATATATAATTTTTCAACGTCGAAATTCAGTTGTAAACAATTAAGATGAAACAATGAAGCAAACTGTATGGTTTTAAAGAGGCAATATTTTATTATTTTATGTTTTAGCTATCTTTTAAAGTTTTGGAACAAAGTAGCCCGGTCCATTCACTTAGTTTCATATAAATTGAATGCATTACATATGTTGGACTATTGAAACCCTCTTGCAATAGGATCTGCTAATGAATTAAGACTGCAAACTCGATAAACACATGGTTTTTTTTGTTTTTTTTTTAACATTTAAACACAATAAACCAATTGTAAATATTAAAGATACGAGAAACAGTTTTCGTCATATTATCCTCAGCAGCTGGAACAAAAACAATTAATGTAACATTTTGCTACAATAACATTTGAAAAAAGTTACTTAAAACATTTTTAAAGAGATTTGGTTGTATAAAAGGCATTTCTAAGTAACTGTGATTATTTCAGATCGAACCAGGCCTGGAACAAAAAAACCTCGAAAAACTAGTTTTCATATTAGCTTTATGAAAAGTTAAACATTTCCTGTCAAAATAAAACGTTAAAGGAAAAACTGGGATCACACATGGGTTACAGGTTACTAAAGGTAATATTTTGACACTTACATTATTTGTAGCTCTTATCCAGATTGTTTCACTGTAGAAAGTTTGGAGGGTTAAAATGTACACATGAAAACAGTTGTTTACAAACACATCTAATGTTGCCACTAACAAAAATTTAAATCATCCCAAACTATTCAAGTATCCTAGAGTAATTTATAAAATATTTTTCAAGGGCAAAAGCTCCAAATTATCTTGTCTTACTTGTTCAATACGAAGAATAAACACTTTTTTATGTGATGGACCAAAGTACGGTTGACGGAAAGCAAAAAGACTATTAGTGTGTCTCTTTTTAATAAACGACAGAGAAGTGTCCGATTACAATTAGAAAGATAATTCATCACCTAAATAACACAATAATGAATATCCACACAAACAAATCCACGTTTGCTTTGGAAAGTGTTTCACGTCATGTAATGATTTAGAGAAAAAAAAAATTCTCTATCGATTGGTATAGTAGCTGGTACTATCAATTCAATGTTATGGAAAAAAAATAGTTATAAAAGAGATGGAATCATGGTTTTGGCTGTTATGTCCTTTGTTAGTTGCACTGACCTCCGGATGTCTTCCATGCTGAATTCTGACTGCTGAAAAATATCTGGACGATATTCTCTCAACATATGTGAGACTCTACGCTAAGATTGTCAGTGATTATTTTATCCTATATATAACAATGCTCGGTCTCACAAGTCAGACTTGTTGTCAGCTATTTTAAAGCTCAAATGACACTATGTAACAAATTTTCAAAAAAATTCTGTTTCTAGTTTAATAGTATCGGTTTCTCTTTAACTAAGCAGTATTTATGTCATATTAATTAATTTATTAATTAGACACAAAAACTAGTGTTATCGTAGTTTTTAGAGGTCAACGTACCTCTTTTTTTTTTTCAAAAGCAAAACGCTATAATATTCTTATATATCTCTATATTTTTCCAGTCATAATTCCTTAAGGTTTGCACACACACACGCACAAAAAAAAAAAAAAAAAAAAAAAAAAAAGCAAATTAAATTTAGATAAGCAAAACTTAAATTCACACATATTAGAAGCTGTGAACATATTTTATCACACGTTAGAAGTTTCTTTCTAAAATATTTCGCAAAAGAGAGGTTATCAGAAACGTCATAAAATTCACGATTTCTTGCTGATTGGCTCGTCTAAAAGTAGCTGTTGGCCATTTCGTTACATTCTCACATTCCTTTTGGAAAGATCTGATCTCGCGAAACCTTGAGTGTAATCCCCAGTCATGGACTGCCACTTTCTTGGTCCATGTCCATTTCGGGCATCTTTCTTTGCTCATTTTTTTCATGACAATGTGACCGCACTGTGCACGTATATGTTCACGCACATTCACAGGATGTTCTGTCACTTTAGACCCAGCCAACCGTCAAACCCGAGTTGATTTAAGTCCAAGAGGCATTTTAGAGATGATTATCGCATGTCAGCAGGAACGAGTGTTTCCTGCAGAGCAAAGAATTTGATAGGATCGGGCAATTTTTTAGCTGGATGTTAGTGGAATTATGATGGCCATTTGATGCGGACAAAACTGCGTTAAGCACGTCAAGTCTGAACGCTTGATATCGGTTATTTATTTAATCCCAACTACTAGCCTGGAAATTTCAGTTATGGGAAGATTAACTTGCTTTTCTTCATAAAAAAAGCCTTTGATATATTGTTAATATGAATAATGAAAAACGTGCTTTAAATTTGGAAAGAAGGGAATTCGTTTTTCGGTTGAAATGTTGAGTTCTCTTTATAAAACAATAAGAATGAAAAATAAAGCCTTACACACAACTTATGAAATAATTTTTTTTACGTTATCAGAATATATTTATGAAATCTTTTTTCTTAGAAAGGACATAACGGAATAAAAAATTTTGAAAACACATAATGCTATTGAAAATCCATTTGCAGTAATTATCTCACATAGATCGCAATGTATTCTAATTCTTTTGCGCAGCCTGCACACGACCTATGGTTTTTTTTACATGTTACATATTGTACTCAAATTTAATTCAGTTTGAAAACGCATAACACAACTGAAAACGCCTTTCCTGCCGGTACCGTCCATAGATGGTAATGCATCCTTATCTTTTTGTGCAGCGACATATTTGAATATACCGTATTTGTCAGCGTATAACGCGCACTTTTGATACAAAAAATTTGATCGAAACTTACAGGTGCGCATTATATGCTGGTTATAAAAATAAAAGATAAAAAGTTAAGAAGAAAAAAGATGATGATCATTTGAACTAAGATTTTTAATTTAATTTAAAAAAAAAACACGATATCCAATTACATGAAAAGTAATAGTTATTTTATTATAGTAATGATCTTCATTTTATCTTTTGATGTGTATCTCATGAAATTTCCGTTGCAAAGAAGTAGGTTTGCGCTGAACGGCGATGTACCTAAAAAACAAAATGTATAAAATAAATAAAATCATAAGACGAAATCCAATTTTTCACCTTGATTCAACAGAAAATATATAATGTGAACTGCAAAATTTCACAGTCTTACTTAAAAGGTGACTAAAGTAATGAAAAAGATGTTATAAGTTTTAAATATACATTTTATTTAAAACTTCTTAGTACCGTATTTTATGGAAGAAACGCCGCGGCGTTTACGAGTTTAAAAGTTAATTTTTTTCCAAGTGCGGCGTTTACGATTTTTTAAAAATACCAACTGGGTTTCCTTAATTTAAAAATTCATAAAAATATTTAAAATCGGATTTAAATATTTTAAATAAGACTTCAGGCATCTTAAGATATTAAAAACGAGGCATCCTACACTACTCAAAAAACTTTGATTAAAGTTAGGTCAATGTGACGCTGTCGACTAAAGTAACGTTCCGACGGATGTGGCGTTTACAACGGGTGCGGCGATTACGATATTTTTAAGTTTATTCAGGCCAATTTGAGGAGTGCGGCGTTTCTTCCATAAAATACGGTACTTTCAAGCTAACCAAGCTCATCATCAGAGAACATTTTTACAATTTTTACAGTTCACATTATATATTTTAAGAAAAATGAAGTATGAAAGTCTAGAGTGCGTTATACACTGGAGCGTGTTACTGCCCAGAATGTACGGTAGTAATAGTATATTCACACCTCATGATAGTGTAACATGTAGTTAAGCAGATAACTCACTTTCAGGAATTCTCGTCGATAAAAGTTATGTACGTCAAATTCTTTTCGGCAGCCCTGTATATGAGGTTCAGAATTTATATTATAAAATATACTAATATTTATTTATGCTTAAAACTCATAACACAATTGAAAATATACTTTGTGCAATTTTCGCTCACAGTCGATAACCGAATTCTTTTGAGTGTTCCTGTAAGAGATCTATAACTGTTGCATAATTAATTTTGAATAAAAAGTATGCTATAATAGCATCCATCCGTTTCATACCAATCCATGTATAGCTACGAAAGTTGGAGCGTGAACAGACGGACGGACGTACAGACTAGCAGAAAGACAAACAAACTGAGGTCATAAGGTGTAATCGATTAATCACATCATTAAAATATTGTGGGTTTTTGACCCCTCCTTCCCCGTGTGTCACAGGTTGTGACGCTTTAGTGATGTTCAACCACCTGTTGTGACAAGGGTCACATTTTCAGAAATTATTAATTTAGAGCTAATGTTACACACACACAAAAAATGATTTATACGGTCTATAACTTATTGCTATAAATATTATAAAATCGTTAAAATGTTGTGTGTTTTTATATAAAGCTGTTGAAACTCACAAGAAAAAGGTAAAACTATACCATAATGATACCTGAACAAAAAATATATATTTTTTTAATGAGCATTATTATGCTGCTTGCAAATAATATCAACCTAATTGTTTTCAGATTTTCGGCTTGACATCATAACTTGTTAATCCACCTTCCTCCACTGTCACACTGTGTCACACTTTGTGGACCCGCCCACCTCTCTTGAAGTGTGACACAATCAATAAATAACCAATAACCTTTAAATACTTCTCAAATATGCTAAAAAGTGTTTAAAAGGTAAAAACTGTTTTTTCATGGTAAACAGCTAATATTTTGATTTCCAGTTGGGTTTTTTTACAGGTGTGTTCCATTTTTAACAGATCTTTTTCAAGAGAGTAGAACCTAAAAGAACATATGGTGATCCATACAAAATCGACCACAATTATTTTGTAATGAATATGAGAAAACTTTTTTATGTTAAGATAGGTTGAAACGTCATTTGAAATTCCATCAAAACCCTTATTGCACATGTGAGCAATATTGTCGAAAAGTCGATTTCAAACATTATTTCCGTACGTAACATGCTAAAGAATCTCTTGTTTCTGTTAAGGGAGAAATATCACTGCCGATTGTAAAGTTTATGTTATTTTAAATGTTATTTGAAATGTTATTTTAAATATAGTGTATAACGGTTAGCCAACCATTATACTACTATTTAAAATAACGTTTTTCCAAACTTTTTTGTAAATTTTTTCAAACACTTTTGTAATTGTTTTAATTATTTTTTTATGTTGCAATTTTTTTTTTTTTTTTTTTTTTTTTTTTTTTTTTTTTTTTACTTTTGTAAAAAAAAAAAAAAAAAACCTTTTGTAATATATATATATTATATATGTTATAAATATTATCTTAACTTTAGTAAAAGAAAAATTATGTTGTAAATTTCTTTTTTCGCTTTGTACATTTCTTTAATGTTGTATATATATATATATTTTACTTTTGTAATTTTTCTCTTTAATGTAATTTTTTTGTATTTTGCAAATATTTCTCTAAATATTTTTAGAAAACTTTGAAATTATTTTGTGAACTGTCATATTTTTTCATTTATCTATTAATTTTTGCCTGTTCTTATGAAATTTTTTTTAATTGTGAAAGCGCTGTCTCCTTTAAAATGCTAGGAGATATATTTCAAAAATTAAATAGGCATTAGAAAAATAAACACGCCGATACGTGTAGATAAAAGAATATTTATTATAACCATATAAAGAAATACATTGGGAATAATATCTACATTCATGTTAGTTATAAAAATCGCGGGTAAAAGAAATTTCTTTACAGCAGTGTTCACCCATGCCTTTCAAATGTTAATTTTGGGATATTGTGGTAACTCTTAAGCAATTAGGTTGGGTAGATAGTCTAAATCTATTCCTTGATTGTTAGACTCTTCAAACGTCTGGTTATTTTTTGAATATCGTCAGAAAGTTTACATACAACTAGTGATTACACTATATGACGTTATATGCATTTTTGATTCATGTTTTCTTGGAAACTGCTTTTGGCAATCTTCGCAAGTATAGGGTTTTTCATCTGTATATGGATCTATGGATCTGTGTATGTTTTTTTAAATTCCATTTACTTAAAAAGTATTTATCGCAAATATAAAACATCTGTAAGAGAAATAAATGTAAACAATTAGAATTCTCTTCAATGATATAGATAAAAAACACTTGTTAAAGTATAGACGATAAAATATTTGATTTTAAATTTACTTTAATTACGCTTTACATATGAATTCTAGCATTTCACATATAAGTACTCACCTATTTATTATTCTTTAATTTTACATGGTCTAAGGACGAAGCATTCAGATCATTCATTTCTGATAAACAGGTTTGCTGCTGTTTGTATTCATCTTGCTCTTGCTGTAACATCAGTACAATAAAAGAAATATATTTATATACTTAGAAAAGGTTTAATATATAAATAACAATTTATTTTTATTTTTTTATTAATGCATGTGTATTGTAATGATATACTAAAACTTATTTTATTCACTAACGATAAATGGATTCCTCACTTGAATTAAAATCTGGGAGTAAATCTGGGTTAAGGGTGTATTCCAATCCAAACTGCTTATTTTCTGATTAATTTTTAAATTCATTTTTGCTCTCAAACGCATCAAACTGGGAAATTCTCTTATTTAGGAATTATATAATGCACTGTGCTTCTCGATTTTCTGATAAATGCAGAAAATATTGTAAAAAATGCTGTCAAAGTTAGCGTTTTGAACCGAATTTTCCAAAGTGGGCGATCTGGGAATGAAAAAAAAAATGGTTATACTGAAAAAATAATTGTTTAAAAATCAAATTCTAATTAATTGAGCTAAAAATGAAATCACACGGCCTCTTAAACATATCTTCAAAAACCACCTCAGCAAGTTTCATGTTTTTACTTTTAAAAATGAGTCAGAAAATGTCTCAGAAAATTTCGAGCTGTTGAGGGTGAAAAGGTATTTTTTCGAATACACCCTTAAAGTAATCTTCCCTTACAAGTCCAACAGTGGAAATGAGAAATGATGTGCTGCTTTTCGAAAATTTATATTATTCTCAAACGTTTTGACAACGTGATAACTTACGTATACGTACAATAATACAGTAGTATAATAAATGTTGTCAAGAAATTTTGTTATGATAAACCACAGATTTTGATAGTCTGAGAAGGGATAGTGGTAATGACATTTAAGATTGGAGTTAAACTTGCAAACTTTAAAACTTTTTGAGTAAATTTTATTTTTTCAAACACTTGTAATTTTTTTTACTTTTTTAATTTTTTTATGTTGTAATTTATTTATTTTTTTACTTCTGTAATTTTTTTAAACTTTTTTGTACATTTATTTTGCTAACTTGCATGTTTTTCATTCATTTGTTGAAGTTTTATATGTAACAGATCGAATTTTATGTGATAGTTAATTATTTTAATTAGTTAATAGTATTTTTCCTTCTGTGGTACTTTATGAGGTTATTTAATATTTTATATTAAATTTTCTTTACTTATTCATATGATAGTAATATTTCTGAGGAATACATATCTGATAATTATTAGAATTATAAGCGCTAGATGCAAAAGTGTGAAGCATAAATAGTTCTGTGATGTTAATAAGTATTGTGGTAAAAATTCATATAGTTTGGTTTCGAAAATAGGTTATTTTAAATATGAAATGTTTAGTTAAAATTAAAGATTTTATTCATGTATATTTTATATAATCTAAAGCTATAAACATAATATTAATATTTTAAACATCTTAATGGATGATAATTCAGAAATCTTCGAAGTGTAAGGAGAAACATTTGACAATTTGGTTAATAATATGAACAGAATAACTCAGACTAGTTATGTTTACTATGTATATTATGTATAATCTAAAACTATAAAGATATTAGATGTGAATTTCCAACTGGGCGAAAAATTCAAACCAGGATTCAAACCAGGGATCTCCTGGCTGAAGCCGCCAGTGCTCTATCATTTGAGCTATCCCGGACGAATCTGGTGAAACTTTTTCACCCAGCTAACTTTAATGATTATAGCATCTGGTCTGAAACCTGGTTCAGCTCAACAGAATAAATCCCAGGTAATGGAACTCCAGAAATCGCTGGATACGTAATTACACTAGATTAATTTTAACACAATTATTCTAATTGGTAAATAAATCATATTAGATGTAAATTTCCAACTGGGCGAAAAATATCCGGACCAGGATTCGAACCAGGGATCTCCTTTCTGAAGCCGTCAGTGCTCTACCATCTGAGCTATCCCGGGCGAAAAAGTTCCACCAGATTCGTCCGGGATAGCTCAGATGGTCCGGGAAAGCCAGGAGATCCCTGGTTCGAATCCTGTTCCGGATATTTTTCGCCCAGTTGGAAATTTACATCTAATATGATTTATTTCCAATTAGAATAATTGTGTTAAAATTAATCTAGTGTAATTACGTGTCCAGCGACTTCTGGAGTTCCATTACCTGGGAATTACCTGTAATTTCGTGTATGAGGTTATTAAATATTATATATATATTAATTTTCTTTACTGTTTCATATGATAGTAATGTTCCAGAGGAATATATCTCATAACTATTAGAATGATAAGCAAGAGAGGAGAAAATTTGAAGCACAGATAGTTTTGTGATTTAATAATTTTCTGATAAATGGAAAAAAGAAGATGCTAAAATTATGCAATTTTAAAATATAGGGAAGACTAGGGAGGGTTGACCCACTTTTTACAAAATGATTTTTTATTTTTTAAATAATGAATGTAGAATAAAGTTTTATATATCATTTTATTTGTTATACAATCTGTTATCAAAATAAAATTGCTACATATGTGTAATATATAAGAAATTTGAAAAATGATTGGTTTTAATCATGAGAAAATAATGGGTCAAGGCTCCCCTCATATGGGAGGCTTGACCCACTATATGGGACGCTTGACCCACTTAGTTTTATATTGAACAATTTGTGAAGAGAAGTAAAATCGGTTTAATAAAAGCAAAATAACTTTATGCTACATGCTTTAATTATTATAAAAAAAAAAAAAAAGTTTTTGAAAATGTGATGCTTCAACAAACTTGCTTAGGCTTAATCGCATGTCAGAGGAGAAAAAAATTGTTTTAAACAGGATTTTGTCTGAGCAGGTATAATTGTACAACAGGGAAATGAAAGCTTAACATTTAAGACAGTATTCCGTTAGAGACAGTTTCCGTTTCCATAGGGTTTCATGCATTATAATGTCCGGATTTAGTAGCCACTGTCCCGCTTCTTTTTTGTCTCCTTGTCCTACTTTTTGTGACATTCGACCTCACAACTCTAGTTGTTACATAGTTTGGCTTCATCTCACTCTATTCATTATGTTGAAATTTGTTGACATACCGTCCTAAAGTTTTTCGATCCATGCTATGTTCTTTTGAAGCCACATGACTTATCATTAACATATTTTAACCCTTTCAGAGGCAAAGTACTTTCAGTACTAAAATGTTGAAAAAAATTACTGGCACCGGAATATACGAACAAATTTATTAGGGAATGCGAAAAAGGCTATACTTTACATACATTTTAAATTGAAAAGATTTTAGCAAAATTCTGGTGCCATTGTGGAGTTTGGGAATTAAAATAAAGTGGTTTCATAAACATACCACTGTTCCTGAAACGGTTAAGACTGCTGCTTTCGTATTTTCTAGTGTTTTCCACTGTTTCAATTTACCTACTGTAAGTAATATTTAAATGGAAAAAAGTTCCTATCAACTTTCGCATTTACATTTCATTATTTTTTTTTTTCGTGCAGTGCAAATAGCAATTTTTTACATCTTTCTTTAATCAGTTTTAAACGTTTTCTTTTCCATCACCTCATTTTCCGGTACCTTTGCAGATTAAATTTACATTCATTTTTACATATAACCATTAATCTTTCATTATGCAGAGTGTGTAATAAAAATATTTCCAAAACTCCTTAATTAAGACATTGCCGACGGGCAATTTTTATCAAATCTGAATTTTAAAACAGTAAAAGTTCCTCCCTGTTCTGAAAGTCTTTAGTAAATTGATGTTTTAGATAGGTTTCAAAGTTTATGCATCGGTAAGTATCCTTCAATGAACGAATTTAATATAAAATGTCTTACGATCTAAAAAATATGGACAACATAAATAAATTTTCTGTAAGGTAGAAGCCACACCCTTAGGTAATGATGTATTTTGAATGAAAACGAGAATTCTCGTTTCCGGACGTGAATGTGTTAAGCGAACTTTGAACATTAGGTCACCCGTCCCTCACATTCACTGGATCAAGCCTCCCCACATAGCCCTTTTCTAAAGAATAACACGTTGTTATGTTAAGCCTAACTTACTGCATAATCTTTGTGCCTGGAATGCAAGCTCGATATTTCTGCATTACTTAAAACCTACTTACTTAAATTTCTGTGATATATTTTATCTGAAAAAAGCTTACAAAATATTTCTAAAAAACACAACTTTTAGGTTGAAAACACCTCCCCAACAAACACAGAACTTGTGGGCCACTGATGGGTTCGTTAGCCTTGGCCGAAAGTGTTCGATGGCGGCCCGCTATCATTGGCCGTAACGGCTCCGTCAAAAAAGTGTCACGCCGGACACAATAAGGCCGGAAGGAAAATGGCCGCAAGTACAATAAGTTGCCCACAAACGCGCCATTAACGGTCATCTAAAACTGATATTTAGCCGCAAACTGGCCACAATTATACATTTAATGGCATTCCTGAATAAAAGCTTGCCAGAACAAAATGCATTTAGATCCTAAATTTTATCAAAATATTTAAGACTGTTCTCAAATCAAAAGGGTCAACTTTCTGACATAAGTTTTAATTCATTTTTGTTAGGATACGCATGAAACTAGAAGGTGTTCAGAAACTATGCCATCAAACTGTTTTTTCCATTTTCTTGTAAACGCCATAGATCTTTCAGAAAATACTGTCAAACTGGGCATTTTGAACTGAACTTCCGAACGAAAGAAGAAAATCCAGTCAGTAAGGGAAGAAAAATACCATGTCACGTGATCAAAATCGCTTATAACCCAATAGGTAATTGATTGATCAAAAAATCTAAAACACAGTTCGATTCCAAAGTCAGGCTTTCCAATTTTATATCTTTCCGTTAAAATATGAATTTGTAAATATGTCAAAAGGTTTTGCGCTTGTTAGAGCAGTTGAGAACAGCCTTAAAAGATAATTCCAATGGAGGCATAACTGAGCCTTATCTGCTCATCACCTTTGAACAGAACAAATTTCAAATTTGCTGTTAGTAAATGAACGTACAACAATATTCAACCTTAAATATTTTTATAGAGACATAGTCTCCTAAAAAATTTCTTTTTTATGGTTGCTTTAGTTTTTATAAATGTTGAGATTCCTAAACAGCTGCAAGAACCAAATTTACAGTTAACAAAGAAAATTCGATAACAAAGCCTTTAATGTATTTTTAAAAAATATTGAACATATGCTAGCCAAAAGAGCAATTTTTTAACTAGTTTCTTCATTTCCATTCAAATTGTTATATAACAATTATATCCGACGCTTTTATAGTACCATGTTTTACACAGAATTTCTTACCTGGATGATGTTTCTTTTAATTATCTGGAAAATAAAATACAAGACCACAGGAGTTTTATTTTTGTAAACTGAGAAAATGTTAACTTTATTGATCATTAGAATTTAAAACGATTTTTTAAGATAGATTATTTATGTAATTTGGTACTTTAAATTATAGTTGAAAATATGCCACTTCACTACAATAATTTCTTTAGTGTATAATTAATCGGGGGGGGGGGAAATAAGTGTCTATAATGTAATATGATGTTGTTGTAGTCTGTTAAGGTCTTACCCCCCCCCCCCCCCCCCCCACACACACACACAAAACCCATCCTTGACATACCTCATTTCATGAACTATAAAAGAAATTAATTTTCATCATACATTCAAAGTTTTTTTTTTTTTCAAAATTATTATGAATTGACAGAAGGCCAGTTGGCACCACTTTTATTTTTTTTTTTTTTTCATTAATCAATCTTAGAATTTATTAAAGGCAAAGAATATTTTTTCAAAATATTGGTGGCAGTTTGTGTGTTTTTTTTTTAACAATATATAACCGCCACTCATGCACTAATCGTTCATGTTTTTTTTTCCAAATGAACTAACACTTCATAATAAAAATATCTTTGTTTTTCTTACTCTATAAGGATCATTAAGTAATGAGCACTTTATATTTCATTTTTTAACAATATTACCTAGACTATCAAAAATTCAAATTGTACTATACAATATTATCCATATTAAAATTGTAATTTCAACACTCACTATAAACAAACTTTCATTTAAATCATAACAGTTTTTGAAGAGCAGTTAATATTTAATGTGTCATCTCCAAGCAATACTAATGTATAATTTGTAGCATATTAGTTTTTCAGGCCGTCAAAGTTTAAAATATATAATCTACATAAATCCAGATATTTATTGAATTAAACAAAATATATAAAAACTATTAATTATTATTTAACCCCCATTTTTGTTATGAAGCAAAGAAGGTGGTTTTCTTAGAAGGAAAAAGAGAAACGCTTTATTTCTTTTATTTCACTTTCCTAAAAACAAAATATATTAAAACACTAGAACTAGATGTCATTTTGTCACACAATTTTATTTTTCACCAAAAATGTAAAGCAAACAAAAATAATTTTTTAATTTATTTACAAGTTGATCAAATTTATTACAAATACATTACAAGTAAAATTATTCCTGTTAGAATCGTGCTATTAGTCAACAAACGTTGATAAAAGAGCTGAAAATCCACAGCCATCTTCTTAAAGAACTTTATTTCCAGATTTTCATATTTTTCTGTAAAACAAAAGAAAAAACAGAAATGAAAAATTAGTTTTGCAGAACAAAATTTAAATGTTTTTAAAAAATCATATTGAAAAATCAAATTATGGAGATACACTACTATTTATCACTTATATTTTCTACTTTCCAGTACTTGAAATAATTCGGTCTTGCAGTTCCACCACAAGGGAGAGCGTGGTTTGAAGCATAATTAACTCAATTGTTTTTGTAACTCATAAATCGTTATAATTATAAAAATTATTTGGTGATTTATTGCTTGTACCTGGCTAACAAAAAACTGCTTTTAAAATTATTAAGTTCAAAAAATATTATATTACCATTGGAAACATGCCTATGTACATTGTTTCGTTAATTTTAGTATATCAGGAAGTGAGTGAAAAATAGAATACAAAATTTCATCTTAATACAGAGATCAAGTTAAATAAAAGAGTGCAAGAAACAATAAAGCTGACACTATCTCAGAATTAAATTTTACTCTAAATACTGTTAATTTAAAAAAAATATGCTGCACTTTATGACTTTTTATGGACTTGGGGGGGGGGGGGGGGGAGGCCATTGTTGCAGAGCAAAACCAGAATAGGCAAATGATTAGGAATTATGCCTAAATATCTTTAAAGAAATGTTTAGCGAGCCATTGTCATACTAGTAAATGAACAAAGTTTTAATGATTAGTTTTGAAGACATTCAATATTAAAAACCTAGCTAATTTTGGGTATCATCTAAAAGTGAAATTGGTTGCATTATAATTCAGATTACATACACATTTTATTAATTACTTTAACACTAAATATTATTAGCATTAGAAAAATGCTAAATAAACTGCTTAAACATTATAACAAGTAGCTGAATAGTGAATAAATATTAACAGTTCTTACAAATTCAACCATTTCTTTTTCAATGACTATGTAAATTCCTGCTATAGTAACAGCTTAAAACATTTTTTCATACATTTTAATAAATTGCAATTTTAATTGTTTAAAACTAAGTTCATAACTGAAGTTTTTTACGTTTCTTTTTTAAAAAGCAATAAATAAAACAAAAACCAAACCCTATTGAATGTTAGTCCTTAACTCATTTGCAATGATGCACACATATAGAAATGCACTTCTGATGACACAGCGCAAAAGTTTTAATTTCATCTTCTCAGGGTGTCTATTCCAGCTGAGCTACAAATTTCTTTGACTTTTCCAGGTTTTCCATACCAAAAAAGAAAAAATTCCAGGTACCGAGATTTAGTGATGTTACACACAAAAAGTCTAAAAGGTTGTGAATTTGAGAAGAGAACTTTCACAATTGATTCTGAAGCACAAACTATTGATTTTTTAAAAGATTTTTTGTAAAATGTACAAATTGTCGAATACCAATATATTTACTTCATGGTTAATGATTGCTTGACATCTCTATATTTCTTACATTTTGCAGCAGGGTTGGTAAAAAAGCTGGGTTTTTTTTTTTCAAAAAAAAAAAAAAAAAAAAAAAAAAAAAAAAACTGGGTTTTTTTGGTTTAAACCGGGTTTTAAAAAAAAATATTTTCCTATTACATACACATGCATATTTATTGATAAAAATAAACATTGTTGGATATATAAGTAATATAACTTCATTTAAAAATAATTTAAATTAAATAATTACAATCAATTATGTAGAAAATTGAAATCATTTAGAATTTAAACATTTATAGTAAAAGTCTTATGTTCCATGAATAAAATGTTCTACATAGTGAAACGTTGATACCTTGGAAATCTTAATAAACTATCTTTTGATTACTAATACTATAAATAAATATATGGTGTAGTTTCATAAATATAATATACTTTCCCATGGCTATTCAAAGTAATTTCTTTGAAATATTTGCCATCTGAGATATCTGATTTTTCTGTTAGAACACTACCTGAATAATTATCTTTTATTGAAAGTAAAGCTTTTTATAAAGAATTCCCGGAATGATTTGAATTTAGCAGTAGAGTCTTTACACGTTTCAAGAAGTATTGTGTATTGACATTTGACACTTCTCCTGAGAAACTGCCAGATATATATATATATATACATATATATATATATATATAAAAGGCAACAGTTAATAAACAGAAATACCTTTTTACCAGATTTTTAGACTACTGAAAACATTGATCTTAAAATGGAAAGTATATTTATAAAAGTTGTCATCCACTAACACTTTTAAACAGCCATCAGACTTAATACTCAGGCTTTTTTTCTAAGCTATGTTATAATACATATTATTTTTTAAATGTCTCAACTAAAAATTAATAATATATCTTTTTAGGCATTTCTATGAGACTTTTTTCTATTATGTCTCAAGCAAACCTTATCTCGATTTCCCCCCATTTTTTTGTTAGATCTAAATTAGTGGATTGGATTATGCAATAGATGATTTAAATATATGTTATTGCATATTTTAGTTAAAAGTAAACATGTGCTTCGCTACCACACAATTTTTCAATGTCCTTTTATTCGACTTCATATCTTGAGTTTCTTTTTTATTCTAAGGTTGTTCTCAAATCCGAAAGGGCAACTTTATTGCATAAGTTTTATTTATTTTTGTTCGGAAATGCATTAAACTAGCAGATGCTGTTGTTCAGTAACTATGTAATAGAACTGTGCTTTCTGTGTTTTTTTTTTTTTGCAAACCAATAGATTTTTACCAGCGTGGTTTAAACCAAACAACCCTGTTTTGCAGACACACACTTTCAGCACAAGATTCCATCTATTTTGTGCAATCAATACTTTTAGCACCAGGTTCCATCTATTTTGTGCAATCAGAATTAAATTCTTTCTCACAGTAGTCACAATTAAATAGAAATTGCTCTAACATATATTGTACAAAAAAGACAGTTTTTAAAAGAAATATATCTGCTCTGAAACTAACCCTATTTAAGGATTATAAATATTCAACTATTAAGCTAACAAATGTTCAGTTCCGAAACAAACTTAAGTAAGCAGATTGAATCATCTAATCAATCCTACAAAATTACGCTTCAGTGAAGGTGGTATTGATTGAAACTATGAGTTATAAAGGACTGAAAGGTAGTAGACACAAGAAATTGAATAACAGGTTTAAATACTCTTTACAGTACTTATGAAAAACAAAGTCAGATTCTTATGGTACTGCAATTTCAAATCCTTAGTTTTAAGAAATTTTACTGAATATTTGCTGGAAATTTCAAATTTCCCTGACTTTTCCAGGTTATCCATGTGGCTAGACACCCTGTCTCCTGCACAATTACGCCTAACTCTTGTACAACATTTATTTAAAAAAAAAACTTTTTTCCACGACAAATTTTGAAATTTACATATATAAAATATTATTCTAGATATTCATCGAAAAAATGAGGCATTGTTCGGATATTTTAATATAAAAATACTTTTAAAAAAATAGAAAATGCATGTTTTTAACAAAGTTTTTTGTTCAAAATATAAGCATACGGCATTTTCCAAACCACTTTATGCACCATGTAGTCCTTTACTGCAATTTTTTATGTACCCGTTCGGTTATTTCCTAGCGAAATATGGCAATTGCCTGTAAGAAAAAGAAATTGTGAAGTTTGTCAATCAGCCGAGAGGGAAGAAAAAGTGAAATTTGTCGAGGGAGATGTGAAATCTGTTAATAGGTTGCAGGGGAAAAGAAAATGAAATTTGTCGATTACTCACAAGGAAAGAAAAAAAAAATTCCAAAATTGGTCAATTCTCAGAAAAACAGACCAAAATTCATCAAATCATTGAAGGGGGGGAAAAAAAATCACGAAATTTTTCAATTGAATGTTGGAAAAACATCGTAAATTATGTCTATCAGTAGCCAGATGAAACGGCAATCCATTCACAAAAAATAATGCAAAATCTGATAATCATGGGGAAAAAAATCTTGAGATATCAGTCAATTGCTGGGAAAAAATTTGCAAATTTAGTCACTTGGTTGTACGCGCTAACTTTGTGGGGGAAAGGGGGGGGGAAATAATGAAATCCGTCTATCAGTCGCCAGAAGATATTGTGAAATTTGTTCATTTTGGGAATATATCGCAAAATTCAGCAATCGTCCATGAAAGTATCACAGAATTCTACTGATAACAGGAAAACCAGTTCAAAGTATGTTTTTTGAACAGGACACAAAGAGTACCTTTTGAGAGCAATGTGCCCTCCCTTATTCTTTTAATTAAATTCCAGGCCAGCAACCATTTTTTTGAGTACACTAATGATTGCAAAATACTCACTAGTCTTTAATATATAAACATAAAAAAAAAAAAAAAAAAAAAAAAAAAAAAAAAAAAAAAATTACTCAGCTATAGAATTATTTTGTTAAAAGTTAAAATTTTGTTACTTAATAATGTTCACTTTCAGTAAACAAAATAAATATTTTTAATAAGCAGATTTATTCAGAAATTAAAATAAATAAAACTTGCAAAGAACCAGCAGATGTTACCTTATAACACTTATTATACAGATATACTACATAAAAAAAGAAAGTTTGTTTTAATTTTTATGGAAAAAAAAAGTATATAGACAAAGTCAAACACAGTATTGAATAATTAACATTAATCATGAGTAAAACAGAAAAATAGCTTAAAATATGAATTTCCACAATGTTATTGAAGTTAAAATATTTTTGCAAATGAAATATGTATAATAAAACTGATTATATAAAAATTATTAGGTAATGTGTAAAATTGAATGCTAACTTAAAATATATTCTTCAAAGATTTCATTGGTGAAAAAAAAATCTTTAAAATTTAAAAAATACATATTTAAATTTATAAAGAAATATTTGAAGTAAAAAGTAATGAATAAGAATGAGTATAAAAACTAAACCTGTGACTTTATGATCCATTAAGGAGGGTCTACATTGCCCATCCCTATTTACTTGACCCTGGGGCCCAAAGGGCTATACAGCATATGTCCCGGTCAAGTGGACAGACTAATGCAAAAACTTCAGTGTTTAGTTCCAAATAGCTTGGTACTCATTTTATCGGCCGCAAAGGAATGAAAACGCCAAGTTACCTTTGCATGCTGGGAGTCTAACATTCGACCAGTAGCATGCTGACTAATATGCTATTAGGTTTAATAATGGGTTAACTCAATAAAAATGTAAATATACTTTTAAAAAAATTTGTTGATGCTAAAAATGTTTTTAAAATTGCAACTTTATACATATATATATACATATAATAAAACATTAGAAATAAATGAATTATAAGAGATAAAACCGACTAATAATAATAATTCTACATATGCACTTTATTGCATGTCACAGCTTTTAGGACTCTTAAAAATATTTTTGGGTTTGGTAAATTCTAAAACAATTCTCTGTACAAAGACCCAGAATTGATTTCAGAACTTTTTGTTTACTGCCCAACAATGATTATTCTTATCAACAAATTGTATCTATATGTATGTAATTTCTGGCCTATAATCTGTGGATCAAACAATTATGTTTCTTTCCTGAAATCCCCAGTAGCAGAATTTTCGGTGTCTGTCAGCAGCAAACTAAAATTTATATGCGACCAAACAATGGTGAACCAAGCTACTACCATAAATACTTACAGTAAACCATAATATAAGCAAAAGTTGCATTTTACAAAGAAAATGCACCAAGAAACACAACTATAAAAACAAAGTAAATTTTTAGTGAACTTTTTAAACCCAATATTTATTTTTAAGCTGGTAGATTAATCTGCAAGGTCTAAAATAATCTGCAGCACTGCTGCCGTGTTGCACAGTTTCTGCTACGGGGATGAAATCTTATTTTCATAAAATGCAGTGGTGGAAAATTGGCGCAGGGGAGGAGTCTATTGACACCACTAAATTATTATAGTATTCTTCACCTTAATAAAAACTCAGAAATTCTGCCATTAGATAAGCCAAAAAATTCTACTAAAATTTAGTGGTGTCAATAGGCTCCGCCTCTGCGCCAATTTTCCACCACTGTAAAATGTAACTTAAATGAATCATGGTAAATATTTAACTCCAATTATTAAATAAAATTTATGGGTCGAAACATGATTGTTTGATCTGCGGATTACAGCTCAGAAATTACGTAATAAGAAATGATATTTAAAAAAAAAATAAACAGTTATTAAGTAAACTGAAGAGACACTACTAGTGTTGACTCTAAGCTAATTTGACAGGGTACAACAGCTGGCAGCCTTTTTTTGCTATTTTAAGCACCCGAAGACCCCTTTCAAAACTACGCACTCAATGGTCTGTACCTACTACTCTTTTTAACATATCCTTTTGGTTAATTTCCTCTCAAGATACATCATCGTCCGTAAAAAAAAATTGTGAATTTTGTCAATTGGCCAAGGTGAAATTTGCCTATTGATTGTGGAAGGAAAAAAAAAAGTTAAAATCCACCAATCGATTAAAAAAAAAAAAAGAAATTTGTCAATCAGTAAGAGCAAAAGGTAATTAAAAAAAAAAAGGGGGGGGGGAGACTCATACAGCAGTTGCATAAAAAAAAGTTTCACCAATAAGCCGCAGGGATAAATCCTGAAACTATGTTGTGAAATTTTCCAGTCGTTTGAGAAAATATCACAAAATTCCATAAGAGGGAATTCTAAGCAGATCAATTCAAAATATGTTTTTGAACAGGACAGGATTGCCCCTCCCTTTCTTTTATTAAACTAGGGGGCTCTGCCCCCAAAGAGCTACACTCGCCAACCCCCGTTTAAACACCCCAGATTCTAAAAAGACTAATTTGATCAGCTTTAAAAAAAATTGAATTACAATTTAAAAAAACAGTGGCAATCTTTCTGTGAACGGGTTTCCATTTGTTTTCCATTGATTGCAGATTTTTAAGACCAAATCATCTGCTGTTAAGAGATACGATGGCTGTTTTTGTCTGATTAAAAAAAAATAGTTAAAAATTAGAAAATAAGCTAATGTAATGTAATATGACTTTTAACGCATAATAATGAATTTATTTTAAAATTTTCTTTCTCTTTTAAAATTCAGGTGTAAATATATTCTTATGACGCAATTTTCAATATTTTCCTTCTTTTAACACGTAATCATTTAATCCTATTAATATTCACGTGAAAATACTTTTTTTGTTAGAAAGGAAGTATTTATTATCTGCACTGTCTTAGAATTTACAATACTTGAAAAGATTATTTCAAAATTTGAAATAAATGTCTCATGCAAATATATTTTTTAATTTAAACTGTTTTGCATTAATATTTGGCCATTTTAAATATGACGTAATTTCCTCCATTTATGACTTTTAACGCATAATAATGAATTTTTTATTTTAACATTTTCTTTCTCTTTTAAAATCCAAGTGTAAATATAGTTCAATGATATAATTTTCAATATTTTCCTACTTTTAGCACGTAATTATTAATTCTAATTTGAAAGTTTTTTTCTGTTTATAATAGCCATGTGTAAATAAATTTTTAATTTGAAGGAAACATTCTTTCCATGGTTTTTAAAATTGCCAACAATTTAAAATAACACTCGTTACTAAAATATGTAGAAAATTATTCTCAAAATGCTGAAAAATTGAATTAAAAATGGAAATAAAACCTCAAAAAATGAATCAAATTAAAAAAAATAAATGCAGTCTGCACATTGGGAACTTCTAATGTATAAAATGATCTAAAAATGATTCAATTTCTTATGCATGGTTTTTGCTCCTATAAATTTTTTTTAATGGAATGATTTTGACCAACTTTAACATTAAATATCTCTTAAAATAATTCTTCGGTTTGAAAACTGTCTGCATCAGTGTGTTTATGAAATATTTCTTTATAATACGACCGATTTCCATATTTTTGCATGCAGCATTTTTCTTAATATTAACGAAAAAAGACCCCGGTCACAAAAAATAACAGTGGTGACAGTGTTAGTTACTTTCTAGTAATAGAGATATTCCTGCATTGCTGCCCTTTTATTCTAGAGCTAACACTAATTACTGCACATACACACAAGAGGAAAATTCCCTAATAGATATCAGAACATCATCTTGTGAAAGATTTTAAGAAATACTTGGTAAAATTGGTAATCACAGGTAAAAAGCGGTAATATTATATATCAAACATGCAATTTAGCTTTTTCCCCCCCTTTCATATTTTTACTATAATTTCTCAATCTATCTTGGAAACACATAGAATATCCATTTAAAAAAAATAGCTTTCTGAGAAAATATAGAAAATAGCTATGCCTGCCTATGAGAAACTACACAAAACGAATGTTAAAATAAAACCTTTGAACAAAGAACTGACTGCATGTAGAGAAAAAAATATTGTAACATACATAAACATAGCTTTGTGTTTTGACAATGAAACTGAACTCGTTACTGTAACAATAATAAATATTCCACCTACATTTTAGTATTTTAATATATTTATCCTTATTTTAACCCATTTATGCCTAGCGTCCTATTTTTGGGACGCTTCAAATTTTAATGCATTTATATAATTTTCTTCTTCTTTATAACATGAAAATTGCATGAAATCATTATTTATAAATGTCTTTATCTATAACCGAGAGATGACAGCACAAGTGGATATTTATTTGCTTAAATTAAGGCTTTTTTCGGTGTTTATAGATTTTTAATTTTTCAAGACGGCGAAATGTAAAAAAGTTTATTTGTATTTTTTCTATCATGGACCCAAAATCGCAAGTTATAAACTTAGCTTGTGGACTTTTTTGAAATATGTATTTTTTTAAATTGCGAAATTAAATGTTCAAGCCTATTTTTTTATGAATTATTGTAATGTACAAAATATAGGGTTCTAGGCACAAATGAGCACACATTTTTGTTAGAAATTTAGGAGACAGTTATTTATGCAATCTCCTTTCGAAGATATTTATTTAAATAAATTGTTATTAAGTCTGCAATACAATTATTCTTATTTTATTATTAATAATAGTTATAACGTTATTAGTCTCTGCAAAGAAATAAATATATATTTTTTTTGTAATTCATTAAAATACTAATTATAGTACATAATATACAATTTAAAAACATTTTAAATATAAATATAGGCAAAATATATAATTATGCATATTATTCTACTAGAAATACTCATATTTAGTTCTTTTACATTTTATCAAATAAAAACAAAAAAAAATTAAGCTTAATTTTTTTTTTAGTATTTTTCCAGTTCATTTTGCAACATTTCAAAGTGATTTTACCAAAAAATTTAAGAAAACAAAAATTCAGGCACAAATGGGTTAAGCAACTTTAAAGTAATTTATAATTTAAGGAAAGAAAAAAGAAAGTTTGAGAGAAACTTTGGAAAAGAGTGTAAAGAATAAGTATACTAACTGTATAAGTGTAAAAAATGGTCAAAAAGTATACATTTAAATTCAGCAAACATGGTAAAGAGTTCCAAAGTTCACCAATAGCCAGGCGTGTGGAATTTCTAGTAAATCTTACCAGCCAGCAAGATGCAACATACAGTTGAAAATTGTTATGTCAAAATTTATGCGGTTGCAAAAATAATTACTGTTACTACAATGCATTTCCATTTTTCTATAAAATTAAGAAATATATACAACAGAGGAAAGTTTAATATAGGATAAAACTTAGTATCATGTTTACATTGCAGTAATTTGGAAAGTTGCAAAATATAGTTAACTAGTAAAAAAAAAAAAAAAAAAAAGTTTTTGGCATATCTCTATAGGTTGCAGTTTTCAAAGACTAACTAAAAATTCACTCATCCTGTCAGAAAATTCATTTACTGATCATTATGCGCCAGTTGCAACTAAAATGATGAATTTCTCCACCCTTGTTCGCCTACGATATAGTACAATAGTGACAGTGCATTTCCATTTTTACATGCAAAAAATTCTATTGACATTATAAATATAGAAAATTGACAAGTATATTTACCTTTGCTTGAATGCCAAAAGAGCTGAGTAAGGTGCACAACCCTCTCTGAATTGATTTAAAATCATTGCACTCCCCTAAAATTCATGAAAATAAAAGTTACAATAACATTTATTTATCATGTTCAGCTAGGAATTTTGAAAAATATAAAATTGGGCATTTATAGCCAGAGTATTATTATTTTTTTTTTCTTCAATTATTTTGGATTTGAGAAGAATTTTAAACATGCAATAAGAATAATATTCTTATTTATAATGCTATTGTATTTGCACTTATTTAGAACTTAAATAACCTAAACTTATATAAAATTTATAAGAAAATTAATACTAAGAAATGTTTTAATAGTATACTGAAATTAAGTACAATGTTTTGCATTAGATTATGGATTTCACAGGCTTTGCTTTGTATAGTCCTTAAATTGTGATACCACAATTTCCAAATAATAACCCTTGGACTACTTTAATAGATTTCAGAATTCTCACGTTAAACAACGTCTACTCAAAGAAACTAACTAGATCTATGTAACTAATACCTCAGCAGGGATCTATTTAGGAAGAGTGAGCAATAACTCATTACGTAATTTATTTCAATTTGTACCAGTTTTGGCCACCCCTACACCCGTTATGGTCATCTCTATGCACCAGTTTTGGTCATTCCGTTATCATGTAATTTAACAAATATTTTAATTGATAACAAGTAAAAATAAAGCATGCAACATCTATTTTACCACACATTTATTTGTTTGCTGCATTAAGAGAATTTTACAAATTTCTTTATGAATTGATAAAAACATTAAGTAAAATATACTTATGTTGATTTTAACTGAAAATTTCAATTAAAAAACAAAATATGTATTTGAATTTGATTCATAAAAGGGACAACAGTGCCTTATAGGACATAAAGATTAACTATTTAATCAGTTTTATAATAATTATCCATGGATTGTGGATTGTTTAGAACACTTGAATCTTCATCAAAGAGTTATATAGCAGTCCAGGCAATAGAGGCCGTATATAGGGGGTCTACCTAGCAAAATTCATGGTAGTTCTGGAAAAAGGCTTACTATATGTTTTTTGGGTCGCTGAATCCGAATTTTTAACTTTCCACCAAAATTTCTCCTGGCAAAACCCCAAATTTTGGTAAAATGCCCCAAAAAAGGTTTTTATGAAAGAAAACAATTTTTGTATTGTTTTAGGAAAAAAGTATCTAGAAATTCAGAAAGTAGATAAAAATTGCAACAAATAAGATATATGACGTAGGATGAATGGGGAGGGGAGGGATCTGCCTCGGACATGCGCCGCGGTGCTGTATGGACTAAGTTGCGCAGTTCCACTTAACAACTCACATCGTTTACATTCGCTCTCCCGTCTCTCCTCTGAACTTTCCCTATAAGGGTTACTTTAAGTTTTTTGGGTTGCTGAATCCGAATTTTTAACTTCCCCCCAAAATTCCCCCCCCCCCCACAATCCAATGCAAAACAGTTCTTTTTAAATTAATTTTTTTTATTGTTTTAGGGGAAAAGTATGTAAAAATCCAGAAAGTAAACAAAATTTGCAACAAATAGGATACATGACATTATGACGTAGGACAAACGGGAAGAGGGAGGGCTGCCTCTGAACATGCACTGCGGCGCTACGTGTACTAAGTTATGCAAATTCAGGTATTAGGGGATTTTACCTGGCAAAGTTAATGCTAGTTTTGGATTTCGACTAACTTTGTTTTTTGGGTCGCTGAATCCGAATTTGTAACTTACTACTAAAATTTCACCCGGCAACCCCCCCCCCCCAAAAAAAAAAAAAAAAAAAAATTTACTTTTTGAAAATATTTGGTTTTTGAAAACAGCTCGCGGGGAATGTTCCGAGGCAGACCCCTCCCCCCCCCCCCCCACCCATTTATCCTACGTGATAATTTCATATATCCTATTTGTCAGTGACCCGGAGCCGAACAATTTTTGATGCTCCAGCTCCAGCTCTGCTCCTAGAGAAAATACTGTGGCTCCAGCTCCGGCTCCGACTTCGCGCTTTTGAGTTGCAGATTTTAATTTGCACGTTTAATTTTTTGCTCACAAATATTTTCTACCTTCATTAAAGATCTGACAAAATGCATTTTTCTTCTCATCAAACTTGAAATGCTTGTTCAGAAAATATGACATCTTTTAGCTTTTGCTTTTAAAATAGAAAGTTTGGTGGAATTTTAAACACAAAAATCTTAAATTTTTTCTACAATTTCAAACAGCCAAAATTGCACAACTACGCATGTAAACAACAGGCGGCCATATTTGTTTTCAAATAGCGTTGTCACTTAGTTCAACTAGAAAGTAGAAGTAAAGTAGTGTTACCATGTTTTGAGCAGGTTTCCTTCTCTAATAATAATAAAAACCTAAAAAATGATATAATTAAAATACTGAATAATGATGTAATTAAAATATTTTAAGCCTAGAAATTTAAAAGACTGAAAAAAAAAAAAAGATTTAAAAGAATATTAAAAACTAAAAGAGCCCTGGAGCTGGGGAAAATTTAGAGCTCCAGCTCCAGGGAAAACACAGCTCCGGAGCGCTCCAGCTCCGGGCTCCAGCTCCCTGCTATTTGTTGCAAATTTTGTCTACTTACTGAATTTCTACATACATTTCCCCTAAAACAATAAAAAATTTAATTTAAAAACAACTATTTTGGGGGAATTGCCGGGAGGGGGGAAGGAGAATTTTGGGGGGAAGTTAAAAATTTGGGTTCAGCGATCCAAAAAACTTAAAGTAAACCTTATAGGGAAGACGGGAGGGCGAATGTAAACGATGTGAGTACATTATTAATGTATACTGCTTCTTTGCAAGTTATTTTAGGGTGTGATTTCATAACGGAATATTACCATTTCATGTCTGGTCTTCCATCTTGAAGGCTACAATTTTCTGAACACAGGGCTTGAATTTCAGGGTAGGATGGCGGGATTCAGGCTTTTAAAATCCCGCCCAAAAGAATATCATGGGCGCAAAGTTCCCGTCCAAAAAATTTCACCTTTTTCTGGAAAGTTTGCATTTTTAAACTACGATCAACTCCCGCGAATGCCTAGCAAATTTCGTGGTATTTTTGAGCGACCGATTGACATATGTTGCGAGTTTTTTACTGTGAAAGATCATTAAAATTTAAGTTTTTTTCTGTGACCGATAGATAAATTTCACTATTTTTTCCGCGATATCAGTTGACAAGTTTCACGTTATTTTCCGTGACCAATTGGTGAATTTAGAAGTGATTCTGGTCCAAATTTTCTGAAAATTATGAAAAGTCGATCATCAGTTCGAAACGCGAATTTCGTCAAAGGATCGCGGAAAACAACGTGAATTTCAGCAAAAGATCGTGGAAAAAAGCAAATTTCGTCAAAGGATTGGGAAAAAAAAAAAAAGTGAATTTCATCAAAGGATCGCGAAAAAACACAAATTTCATCAAAGGATCGCGTAAAAACGCAAATTTCATCAAAGGATCGCGTAAAAACGCAAATTTTATCAAAGGATCGCGTAAAAACGCAAATTTCATCAAAGGATCGTGTAAAAACGCAAATTTCATCAAAGGATCGTGTAAAAACGCAAATTTCATCAAAGGATCGCGTAAAAATGCAAATTTCATCAAAGGATCGTGGAAAATAACCCGAGTTTCGAAAAAAGGATCATGGAAAAAAAAACATATTTCGTCAAAGGATTGCGGAATAAACGTGAATTTAGTCAAAGTTATCCCTATAGCAGGGGCGATTCTGAGTAAGGAAAAAATTTTCTGAAATTCACAGCAAATTTTATGAAAGGTTAAGGCAGGAGGGGGAGGGGAAATCCCTCCCTGTACTAATTATGCTTTTTTTCCATTAATATATAAAATTCTAAGTTTTCTATTGCTACTCAAACAAAAACATTCAAATTTTGCAAGAAAATAAATAATATATAAATTAATTAAACGAAGCCAGCTCTTAGCCTCTTCATCAAGATTTTGACAGAAAAACTTTGAAACGTTATTTTCTGCTTCCTGATTGGTTTGATTAAAAGTGTCAACAATAACACAGTTTTATAAAACATGCAAGAGGGAATTATATATATATATATATAAAAAAAATAATTAAAGCTAAATATTTATTAGTTATTTTTTTTATGAACCAAAAACATCAAGGGGTGTCCATTACTAGCACATCTACCCTATATGTATATATAACACTGGTGACCGGCTAACCGAAAAGTACCTTTTTTTTCCCACAAAAATATTAAAGTACTATTACTAAACTAAATTTTAATTTACTAATTTTGTTATGCAATTCAATTATGTTAGTAGAACATAGCAACTTGCAAGAACAAATTTTCTATTCAAAAAACAAAACATTTTATAAGTAGTAAAGTAATATAAGTAATGACGGAAGTTAACAAACTGAACATTCACTGTTAAAGAAAAAGGGGAAGATAGAAGTATTAAAATATTCTCTTTCAAAAGCCGGGTTGCCAGCTTTTAGCCAAGCCCCAAAAATCCGGCTGGCTTTTTTTTTGGTTTTGAGTTTTGACCACTTAAAAAAAGACACTACTTTTAAAAAAGGTGGTTTACAGCTAATTCATATTAAATGTGGATTTATGGATTGGCAAGTTTCTTCCAAAATGGAAAAAACCAAAATTTTCTTCAAATTTCAAGCAAGTTTCTTCCAAAATGGAAGAAATAGGTTTTTTTCAAGCAGAAGAAACTGCTATTTTTGCCAAAATCGCACACCTGTCTAAAGCTTTTCAATGATTGGCTGCTTCGAGAAAAGAAATTTTGTCCAAACTATATAAAATCAATTAAAAGTTACCCATTTCAATTTAACTAGCATATTTTTTAAATTAATTAGATTTCTGAAACTAGTAGTAAATAGTATCTAGATCATTTACGAACAGCAGGCAGAATGAAACTAATAAAAGACAGTGCTTTTAATTTACATCAATTTTATTAAGGTAAGTAGTAGACTCGCTTAAATCTGCAACCCTAAAAAACCCACAAATACCTAAAATACACACATCATTGCAGATGTAAACAATGAAATTTTCAATTCAGATGTAGAGACAAAATTACACACTTTTTTATTTTTATATCATTCTGTACTACGTATTTTAATATGCAATTCTCGTTAATATGATTGAACTCATGCTTTTTTATGATGGAAGTATAAATTTATTTCTGAAAAAAAAAAATCAAGATATTGCTGATATCACAGGTAATTGCAATATTTTTACCAGATATATTTATGTATTAATCAAGCTTTTTCAGTTATTAAGTCTGGCTAAACCTGAAATAAAACTTCCTTGTTGCTTTGATGTGAATTAGTAGGGTACCTTTATGAGGGAAGTTTCATTCTAATAATTCAAGAAAAATGGATCTCATATATATTATGCATATTTAATTATATACTATTAATTATTTACTTGACCTCTGCTCTTAATAATTTAATCATTTTTAAAATTATCTTAATTTTTGTTGTCTTAATTTATTACTTTACTTAAATATTTTCATATTTTACTATATTGTAAGCATTCATTACTACATTCAAACTACTGCTTAAAAATGTAAACAAAGCATGACCAGAAATCTGTAAAATTCTAAAATCCGCACAACCTGTGGTTTCAATCTGTGCGGATTTGAGAGAGTCTACTGTAATACACAATAATAACTGTATTTAAAAATTTCATTAAAATCCTTATTTTTCTTGCAACCTGGTATAACAAAACAAAAGTTTTTTAGCAGTAGGATTAGGTTGCTGCAAATGGTTTCTCAACTTAGAATAGATGAATGAAAAAGATGAAAAAAATTCTTTCAAGTTTTACAGAACTTAAAAGGAGTATTTAAAAGCATTTCAACATACGTAGACATTTTTAGAAAATTAGCCTTTTAAAATCAGCATTGAGATATGCATGCTAGATGCCAGCAGAGGTGCAGAATATGTCCGATCCGGCGACCTAGGATCGGGGGAAATTTTAAACACCTGGGGAAATTTTGCAGAAACATATATACAATTGATTTCGATTTTAACAATAAATTCCATAATTTCCTGAGATAGGAAAATTTCACTATAAATAAAAAGATCCGTATGGTGAAATTCACAAAATCGATCTCAGAATAATATGTACTGTATATCGGGTGATTCTGTTCCGAATTTTCCAAAAACTTAAGGCATGCAGTTCCGAAAATTAAAAAAATCGTTCATCAATCTGAAAATTTGGGCATAAAAATACCGCGAATTTTGTCAAAGAATTATGGAAAAATGGCGAATTTTGTCATTAGATCACAAAATAACCACAAATTTCGTCATAAGATCGAAAAATAACAACAAATTTCGTCAAAAGATCGTGAAATAGTCGCAAATTTCATCAAACGATCGCAAAACAACTGAATTTCGTCAAAAGAGCATGAAACAACCGCGAATTTCGTCTAAAGCGGAGAAATGACCACGATTTTCGTCAAAACGTGGCGAAATAACAGTTAATTTCGTCAAAGGAACGCGAAAAAAAAACCCGGAAAATTCGTCAATGTTCGCAAAACGAATGCAAATTTTGTCAAAAAATCGCGAAATGAATGCAAATTTTGTGAAAAGATTGCGAACAAACCGCACATTTGGTCAAAAGATTGCGAAAGAAGAGCAAATTTCGTCAAACGATTACAAACCAACCGCGAATTTTGTCAAAGAGCGCGAAATGAACGCAAATTTCATCAAAGATCGCAAAACAACCGCATATTTCATAGAAGGGCAAAATAACCGCAAAACTCGTTAAAAGGAAGGCGAAATAAACGAACATTTCGTCAAAAGATCGCAAAACAACCGCAATTTCGTCAAAAGATCACGAAACAATCACAAATTTCGTCAAACGATTGCAAAACAACTGCGAATTTGTCAAAAGATTGCGAAAAAACCACAAATTTCGTCAAAAGGGACAAAATAACCACGATTTTCGCCAAAACATAGCGAAATAATCGCGAATTTCATCAAAAGAACGTGAAAAAAACTCTCATATTTCGTCAAAAGATCACGAAACAACCGCGTATTTCGTCAAAAGGGATGAAATAACTGCAAAACTCTTCGAGAAAAAAAAACGCAGATTTCGGCGAAAGATCGCGAAAAAACCACAAATTTTACCAAAAGATCGCGAAAAAACCACAATTTCGTCAAACGATCGCAAAACAACCATGAATTTAAACGAAAAAAGCACTAATTTCATCAAAAAGAAGGCAAAATAACTGCAAATTTCGTCAGAAGATCGCAAATTTCATCAAACGGCCGCGAAAAAAAAAACAGTGCTGGGAGTAGATCTCCCCCCCATTTTCCCCCACTCTGCTGTAACCTTTCAGAAAATTTGCTGTGAATTTCAGAATTTTTGCTTTTCACTCAGAACCACCTCTGCTATATATGTTCGTGCATAAGTTGAGAAATATTGGAACTTACGATAATACAGCATTTACCTACAACATACCGTAAAATTTTGGGGAAATTTTCATGGGGATTGGGGGAAATGTTGGGAGTAGAAACATTTTCAGCACCCCTGGATGCTAGTATAAATATGTACAAATTCAGTTATTTACTGGGCTGCACAGTAAAATAATGTATAAACAAACACTTTTAAATAACACATTTTTATATGAAAAATAAAGAATTTTACAGAATTCACATGAATGTAAGATTGTCTGCTTTTTTCATTCGCTAATCTGTTGTGCAGTTTAATTTTCAACAGTTGTTCTAGGTAAATAATGTCCCACAACATTGTTGAATGTATATTTAAAAACTCCAACTTCAAATGTAAAACTAGGAAATTTTATGTACAATTGTCATAAACATAATACAAAATCTGCAATTCAAATATTTTCAATTAAAAATGGTAGAAGTTTAAGATTTATTTCAATTTTATTTGAATGGAATCTAATTTTTTAGGGTGTTTTAAGTATCATATTGTATGAATTTTATTTTTAATTTTTAATCTTCAATTGGCTTAACTTATTTGTTACAAAATTTAACATTAAATGTAGAACTAATTGAATGAAATATCTTAATATCAGTCTCTTCTCGGGCTGAAGCAATGCAGGAAATAAAGTTTGTTTTTGTTTTTAATTTGTTCTTCGAATTATGTTTTTGTTTAATTGCTTTTGATTGTAGAAAATTAGAATGAAATTCTTAAAAGTTAAATTTCCTGAAACTGCTTGATATATTAATTGTACTAATTAGTAATACACATAGTATGGAGGAAATGAAACTGCACGTTTTCGTTTTTAAATACTAAAAAAATTATATATAATAATAAAGCTGCTCCCATTATGTACATAATTAGTTTATCATAGAAAAATAATCTAATAAAGAATAGCTTTTAATAACTCGTTTGGCTTTAATTTAAATTGTCTATTTTAAAAACATGAACTTTAGCGCATTTAAGCCTACTCATGCCGAAACTTCCTCATCGATATGTGATTGCATTGCTTTAGCTTAAATACAAATCTGTCCCGTAGAAAGATGAGAACTAATTTTAACTAACTGTAATAAACTTATTGAAATAATATATAAAAATAATCTTACCTTTTATCTTGATGATAAAGCTTTTAACTTCAGAAACATGATGTCGCCGGCGAGGGACGAGAGACAGAGCGATTCAATTCGATTCTTTCACTTGAGAAGGAATGTGTAAACAAGTTCATAAAAATCCCTAGAAGTCCCCACAAATCAAAAGTTGCACACCTTTCTAAAAAACTATCTTTTAATATAATTGAATTTTCAATATTTTTATAACTCTAAAATTTCATATATAATTTAAAAATAATTTTAAAAGCTGAAGTTTTCAATACAAAGGCGAAAACATTTTTAAATATATCTACGAAAATCCCCGCTGGGGAAAACAATGTGTCGGAAAAGGTAAACCTCGTTTCGTTTTTCCCTAGCTTCCCTAACTACTTTGGTCTTGCCGGGCCGGTAAAGGCCGGTTGTTATTTTGGATTTTTTTTTTTTTAATCTACTTTCAGGGTTTTGAAAAATGTCAAATAACTTATTTTTTGAAACTGACAACTAGTCACAGTCACACACACAGAGAAAAAAAAAAAAAAAATAGTTCGTTTGACTTTAATTTCTTATTATACAGAACATTTTGAAACAAGCATATTTGCACATAGACAACTTTAAGGGCAATGTTTACTTTTCCCTGCCCCCCCCCCCCTTCTTAAAATCCATAAGGATTTCATGGAACATTTGTGAAACCCTTTAACAATAAATCTAATCTTGTTTTTGTTTTATGCATTATAATTAGGAATTTAAGGTGTGCAGTATATATATTTTAAACATTTTGATTCTCAAAAGTCAAAACATTCTATTTTATTTATTTATTTTGTCACATTTTAGATTATAATTTTTCTTTACACAGAAAATTCTGTTTTCAGTATTGTACTTTAGACTGAAAATGTCTCAAATGATACTGAATAAAATTTTAGCAGCAATCTTTTCAGTACAAGGTTTATTTACATTTAAAAATTTATTTTTTAGAAAAAAAGTTTTAAACTAAATAAAAATGTGTAATCTATTTTACTGCTTTAAATATAAATCTCATGACGTATTTATATTTTTACTAAAACCAAGATTTAAAATAATTAAGCTTACATTAAAAGAAATAAAGAGAAAAATACATTACCTCTCTTTAATTAAATATTCGGGTTAGCCGATATTAGCCCTCTACTTTCTAGACGATGACGGACCATTACATTTTTACCGGAAACCACCCATGTACATTTTGGGGACAATTTTTGATTTTTATAAAATATTTTCAAACTAAATAAAAATATGTAATCTATTTTACTGCTTTAAATATAAATCTCACGACATATTTACATTTTTACTAAAACCCAGATTTAAAATAATTAAACTTACTTTGAAAGAAATGAAGAGAAAAATACATTTCCTCTCTTTAATCAAACATTCGGGTTAAGTGATATTAGCCCTCAACTTTCTAGACAATGACGGTACATTACATTTTTGCCCGAAACCGCCCCTTAAGAGTTGCCGGGCAAAGTAAATGCAACAGTTCTCTCAACGCCGAAACATTTGCGGTTCGGCAATAGCTGCCGCAACTAGCGGCGGGTCATTTACGGCACAACATTGTTTGGTTACAAATGGCCTTAACTCCTTTTGGCCGCGACATATACGCCTTTCGGCCATAAGTTGAGTGTTTGTTGGGTCACAATTGATTTTTTCCACACCTGTTTCGATTATCTGTATGAAACAGAGATTGTTGTTTGAGCATTCCGGTAGCTTTGGTTGACCTCTATTGATAAAACTCTGAAATTATTTTAAATATGAAAACTGATAGGTAGGTCAAGCCTCCCGTATGGTCAACCCTCCCTAGTCTCCCCTATAGGAGTAAGAATCGAGTTTGATGTAGATAAGTATTGCGGTACAACTCATTTGTTTTTGAATTTCAAGAAATTGTCTGAAAACAGTATTTTTCTATAAGGTGTTCACTGATTTTCAGTTACAGTTCTTGGAAAATTAACCCAAAAGTTGATATATATATATATCTGCTATTTTTAAATAGCAATAGTGAAATGATCTAAACAATCTTTGCTCTTATTTGGTGAAAATTTCAGGTAGTTTGGGTTGAAATATAGACTATTTGAATATGAAATGTTTAGAAAAAAAAAGTTTGTATTCATGTATACTCTGTATCATTAAAATCTGTAAAGAGAGTATTCATACTTGAAACAACTTGATGTGTAATTATTCTGTGATTTAATAATTTTCTGATAAATCGATAAAAACAGTCGTTAAAATTGTGTAATGTTAAGATTAATAATATGAACAGAATAAGTCAGACTAATCATGTATACTATGTAAATATTTAAGATAGTTTTTATATTTTAAACAACTTGGTGGTTGATAATTCAGAAATCTCTGAAGTGTAGGGTGAAACATAATGAAAATTTCATTAATAATATAAGCGGAATAACTCAGACTAACTTTAATATGTGAAATGTTTGAAGCAGTAAAAGGTGCCTTTCAGTTTCCAGCATAGAAAAGACATTTGTACTTATTGGTTGAAAAATCTCGAATGCATAAAATAATGTTATTCATTTTCAGTTTCCAACATAGAAAATAAATTTGTACTATTGGTTGTAAGATCTCAAATGTAATCACGACGTGAATAAATATAAATATGAACATTATATAAAGACACTCAAGCTTTTAAAAATAGCTAAAGTTTAACAATATAATTAATATCTCGTAACAATATATAAACAAACGTATTTAAAATTTGAAAATTTGCGTAAAAATTCATCTTTTTCTTGAAAATTGATATTTATTTTGTTTAATTAAGGATACTTATTAAGGTTTTGTTCTTAAAAACAAAAATATAAGTTTAACTCTCCTCTTAGAAGTTGATATTTCTCGTGCTATGGTTGAAAAATTCATAAGAAATCAGCTTTTTTCCTTAAAAATTTATATTTTCCATTGTTTTGCTTAATTAATAATAATCATTAAGGTGATGATTGTTCAAAAACTAAAATACAAGTTTATATCCTTTATGTTACAGTTGAAGAAATCAGTCCTTTTCCTTAAAAATTGATATTTTTTTTGAGTGGAAACATTTTCTGATATGCCTTTGTAGATTTTGACGTCAAAACTCTTTTGTTGTGATTCCCAAGTTTGAGGAATGCGAGGGGTGATGGTAGTGAATGGGAGTTATTACTTGGAATTATTTTTTCATATACTGACAAAATCGAAAAAATTCTGTTGAATCTGCTAAAAACTAAGGAAATTAGTTTGAATATATCTTGGGATGTAGTTATCTAAGGATTTAAATCTTACATAAATAGCGTCTAAAGGCAAGATAAAATATCGAAGTAGTATAAAAGTTAACAAAATCCGTCTTTTTTCATTAAAAATCCGTTATTTTTCTTTATTATTTGTCCAATTATTAAAATTTATTAAGGTAATCGTTTTCAAAAACTAAAATATGTGTATAAATTTCGCTTTTGAGATGATATTTTCATCTTATAGTTGAATAAATTTTAAAGAAATCTGTTTTTACCATTATAAATTGATATTTTTTTTATTATTTTGTTTAATTAATAATAATCATTAAGCTATTGATTATTCGAAATTCAAATAAAAATTTAATCATCGTCTTATAATTGAAAAAAAAAATACTAAATAAATCAGCTTTTTTCTTTAAAAACTGATATTTTTCATTGTTCTGCTTAATTAATAATACTCATTAAGGTGATGGCTATTCAAAACTAAAATGTTTGTTTAACTTTCCTGTTTTAAGTTGATATTCTGATATTATTGTTGAAAAAATCTAAAGAAATCTGTCTTTTTCCATAAAAATTGATATTTTCCATTGTTTTGCTTAGTTAATAATACTCATTAAGGTATTGATTATTCAAAATTCAAATAAAAATTTAATCATCGTCTTATAGTTGAAAAAAAATCTACAGAAATCAACTTTTTCCCTTAAAAATTGATGTTTTTCCATTTTTTTCTTAATTATTAAAATTTATTAAGGTAATGGTTGTTCAAGATTCAAATATAAATTCAATCTTCATCTTATAGTATGATAATCTAATCGATCTAACGCTCACTTATCGTGTTACAGTAGAAAAACTCTAAAAGCGCCATTTTTCCCGCTAGGAGGCAGTGCTGTGGTGGCGGAACTGAGGTAGAGGGGTGAGGGGGGAGGTGGGGGGGGGTCCGGCGGTGGCACCGGTCCGCTTTTTCAGGAAGGCTCACGTTTTCAACACCAGCCTTGGCGAGTTGGCGAATGCGAGAACGTTCAGCCAAGCTCTAACGCCAATCGTCGTCTTGTGTTTTGTTTTGAACCGAAATGGCGATGGACGAACAAAGCATATTTTAGAATAACAGTCCTACCTAAATTAAAGAAATATTTTCGATTATGTGTTCTAGAAAGAAATCTTCTTCGAAAGAAATTGTATTACAAACTCTTATACTCTGTTTTATCAAAGGCCTTTATTACTGATGATATAGACTAAAATTTTGATTACTTGATCCCCCTCCAAAATCTACATTTTATTCAATTGAGCATTATTAATTCAATACCTGTTAAACAAAAACTCATTTCCTTCATAAATCTAAATATTTGATTATAGTATATAAAGATGGATTTATGGGGATGATGAATTAATGCAGTTTCAGTGCATTTTGACGTATATAAGCACAGATTAAGAAAATACCTGTAAAAAAAATTACTATAATTGCTGCAATGAACTTATATAATTAATTTAATACCAAATCATTCTGCAGAAACAGTACCCAAAGTCGAGTGAAAATAGGCTAAACCAGGGGGAAAAAAACCTGTCACACCCCCAACCAGGATGTTTAAAAATTGCATTTTTAATGTGAGATGAAATTCTTAAGGGGAGGTGGGGGAGAAGGAATATTGAATGACTATCTTTTGTTACTTCAAAATAACAAATAAAATCACTAGAGAAATTTTTGAACTATGTATGATAGTGAGGGGCTGTAGATTTAAATGGTTAAATTTATGAATTAACAAATAGAAAAATAAACCAAAAAATTAAAAACTTGGAATATTTAACTTTATTTTATTTCATTTATTTATTTATTTATTTTTTATTTTTTTGGTGGGGGGGGGGGGGGAAAGAAAAACAAGCTTTTCTTTTTTTCGGGGGGGGGGGGGTGGCAGAATTGGAATAATGGGTCCCTTACTTATAGTTACTTCAAAGTAATAAATAGGACAGAAATTTTTTTTTAAATGTAAAGAATAAAAAAAAAAAAAAAAAATGAAAGCGTGTGCACAAAACGTTAATCCTGTTTTTTTTTTCTTTTTAATCTTTCATTCTATTTCTTTCCTTCTCTTTTTTTTTATGGTAAATTATTTATTTGTTATTTAAAAATCAACAGATTGAGCAAAACACAATTTTAACTAATCTTTTCTGCAACGCAACAATGAATTTTAAATGGTAAAAAAATAGTGTGCTGGAGGAGAGGATGGGGGAGGGGGGGGGGGGGGGAGAGAAAATTCGAAATGGGAGTTTGCCTCAGACGATTGATCATTATTTTATTGCCGCTTCAAGTTAATAAATAGTGCAATATGTGTGCAGAATGACGAAAAATGGAGTGTGTGTGTGTGTGTGTGTAGGGGGGGGGGGGGGGAGATTTCATCCGAGAGAATTTAGATGATTTATTCAAATATGACGACTGACTATTTTAAAATAACAAATAAAACAACTTAGAGCGAAATAATTTTTAGCTCAGAGGCTATCAAAGCCGGAGAGCTAATGTGCCCGCCCGCTCTGTATGTATGTATGTATGTATGTACGTACGTATGTACGTAACGCGATAACCCTTGATAGAAACATCCGATTTGCTTCAAAATTTTTTCCTAGGTTCATTGTGATAAGGCGCTTCCCTGATTAGTTTTGGGAGTTCATTGGTTAAGGATAAAGGGGAAAAACGGGGTTAGTCCAACCCCTTAATTCAGATAAATGGGTTTTTCATGCAGAATGATTCGATTTTCTCCGAATTTGGTATACCGGTTTATTATGTTAAGGAACTTCCCTGAATAGTTTTGGAGGTTCATTGGTTAAGGATAAAGGGGGGGTTAGTCCACCCCTTAATTCAGATAATTGGGTTTTTCATGCAGAATCATTCGATTTGCCCCGAATTTGGTATACCGGTTTATTATTTTAAGGAACTTCCCTGATTAGTTTTGGAAGTTCATTGGTTAAGGATAAAGGGGGAAAAACGGGGTTAGTCTACCCCCCTTAATTCAGATAAATGGGTTTTTCATGCAGAATCATTCGATTTGCTCCTTATTTGGTAAACCGGTTTATTATGTTAAGGAACTTCCCTGATTAGTTTTGGGGGTTCATTGGTTAAGGATAAAGGGGGAAAAAGGGGGTTAGTCCACCCCTTTTTATTCAGATAAATGGGTTTTTCATGCAGAATGATTCGATTTGCTCCGAATTTGGTATACCAGTTTATTAGGTTAAGGCGCTTCCCTGATTAGTTTTGGGAGTTCATTGGTTAAGGATAAAGGGGGAAAAACGGGTTAGTCCAACCCCTTAATTCATATAAATGGGTTTTTCATGCAGAATGATTCGATTTGCCCCGAATTTGGTATACCGGTTTATTATGTTAAGGAACTTCCCTGAATAGTTTTGGAGGTACATTGGTTAAGGATAAAGGGGGAAAAGGGGGTTAGTCCACTCCCTTAATTCAGATAATTGGGTTTTTCATGCAGAATCGTTCGATTTGCCCCGAATTTGGTATACCGGTTTATTATGTTAAGGAACTTCCCTGATTAGTTTTGGGGGTTCATTGGTTAAGGATAAAGGGGGAAAAGAGCGGTTAGTCCACCTCTTTTTATTCAGATAAATGGGTTTTTCATGCAGAATGATTCGATTTGCTCCGAATTTGGTATACCAGTTTATTATGTTAAGGAACTTCCCTGATTAGTTTTGGAGGTTCATTGGTTAAGGATAAAGGGGGAAAAGGGGGGTTAGTCCACCCCCTTAATTCAGATAATTGGGTTTTTCATGCAGAATCATTCGATTTGCCCCGAATTTGGTATACCGGTTTATTATGTTAAGGAACTTCCCTGATTAGTTTTGGGAGTTCATTGGTTAAGGATAAAGGGGGACAAACGGGGTTAGTCCACTCCCCTTAATTCAGATAAATGGGTTTTTCATGCAGAATCATTCGATTTGCTCCGTATTTGGTATACCGGTTTATTATGTTAAGGAACTTCCCTGATTAGTTTTGGGGGTTCATTGGTTAAGGATAAAAGGGGGAAAAGGGGGGTTAGTCCACCCCTTTTTATTCAAATAAATGGGTTTTTCATGCAGAATGATTCGATTAGCTCCGAATTTGGTATACCGGTTAATTAGGTTAAGGAATTTCCCTGATTAGTTTTGGGGGTTCATTGGTTAAGAATAAAGGGGGAAAAGGGGGGCTAGTCCACCCTCTTAATTCGGATAAATGGGTTTTTCATGCAGAATGATTCGATTTGCTCCGAATTTGGTATACCGGTTTATTAGGTTAAGGAACTTCCCTGATTAGTTTTGGGGGTTCATTGGTTAAGGATAAAGGGGGAAAAGGGAGGTTAGCCCGCCCCTCTTAAATTAGATAAATGGGTTTTTCATGCAGAATGATTCGATTTGCTCCGAAGTTGGTATACCGGTTTATTATGTTAAGGAACTTCCCTGATTAGTTTTGTGGGTTCATTCGTTAAGGATAAAGGGGGAAGGGTGGCTAGTCCCCCCCCACTTAATTTATATAAACAGTTTTTTCATGCAGAATTATTCGCTTTGCTCCAAATTTGGTATACCTGTTTATTATGTTAAGGAGCTTCCCTGATTCGTTTTGGAGGTTCACTGGTTAAGTATAAAGGGTGATACGGGGGCTAATTCCCCTTCACTTATTTTTTTGAGGGGCATTATTCTTTAAAATAAGAGTGTGATATACAATTAGTGTGAATAGCCTGTGAGCTCAATGCCATCAGTTTAGCTGGGCATTTTTCTTTTTTATTTAAAATGTGGCAAAAATTTTAAAATAAAAAACTGAAGAATTTTAAAGATTTTTAATTTTGTGCACTAGGGGCAGACCAATGTTTTTTTCATAAAAACTCAAATAATGATAAAGATTTAACAGCATTAAAATGTAATAGTAATTGATTTAATAGCATGCATCAACTTACAATTATTTTATCTGATTGATTTAATTGCAGGATACAGCTAAATAATTTATGATTTTCTCTTTCAATCTAATTATACTCGAATTGATTTTAGTTTCAACTTCCTATTAACGTCTAATCGCAATTAAATTAAGAACAATTAATTTTTAATGAATTATTTCAGTGAAAATATGTTTTATTAATGCAATCAACACGTCACACAATTATGCCGCTTAATTAAAAAAAAAAAAAAAAACTAAATTTAGTAGTAATGCTAATAAGAAACTAAGTTCAATTTTGTCATAAAAACATGATCAATAGAATTACATTTATTACAAAAAAATCTTTACGTCTGTTTTTATTTTTCCTGAAAAATAAAATACGTTCGCAATTTCTTCGAATATAGCGAATTAATGAAATAAATGAATATTATTGAACTGAAAAACATAACTTATGTCTGAATTATATATATTGTGCAATTAAAATTATTTTCATGCGATAAAGCTCTTCTAAGCAAAAAGCTCTCAGCAAAGGAATGGGGTTGCTTTGCTGTTCTTTACGCGTAAGATGTCAGGAACAAGAAACGTTGCGAAGCATTGAATTCATCCCCGCGCCAACCGTTACTCTGGCGATAAAGTGCTGAAAACGTGAGCCTTCTTGAAAAAGCCACAGGTCCTCCGTCCCCCCCGCCAACTGTCCCAGAACTCTTGTTTCTACACTACTCTCGTTTTTACCCGAACCCGACCGACCCGAGGTTTGGATCTGAGTGGAGTTGGTGCTATATTTTTTCGTTGCGGTGGAGAACGTGTTGACTTCTGCTTTTTGCTGTAGATTCGGGTTGACTTTTCTTGTTTCGGGTTGGGTTTTGATTATTGGGGATTTGTTTCGGAATGACCCCCTTTTTTTAGAATGTGCAAAAAAAAATTTTCAGGGGGAAAATCTATATGCAATAAAACTCCATAACGGACACTCCCGAATAGCGGATAGTTCCATTTAGTGAACCCTTTTTCAATTCCCAACACTTATACATTTGTACACTTTTACCTCTGAATAATTTACACCTCCGAATCTACACACAATTGACGCGTCTGTGTGCTCAAATACGATAGATGTGTTTTTGTGTGAATCAAAAGCGAAATGTTGGTAATATTTTTCATATTCCGAGAGAATAAATAAGAGTTCTTAACATTACCACAAAGAAAGAATAATCTATTATTACATTTCTCATATACACTTTATTTTTCATGCAGTAAATTGAATCCATACTCATCCATATTTAATTATGTATATATTTTCATCTGAAATATAGTTCTGCTCAAACTTTTTTTGGAAATCCCAACAACCCGAATTGCAAAAACCTGAATGTGACACTCAAGAATCAATTTAGAAAAAAAAATCATAGTCACCGCGATTCGAAAAAAAGAAAATCACAGACAACCTAACACGGTTCAGGATTCAACGATCTCGAAATGTCTGCTGTTCAGAGGTTTTACTGTACTTGATTATAAAAGAATATAGATATATGCATTTTTCTATAAAAAAGACGAAATTGGTATTAGAGATACAATGTAGATTGCTTTTCATAATTAATTACATTAAAAATTGAATTTCCCTTTATTTCGGGATAGGGTTGGATTCGTGTCGAGTTACTGATCGGCGAAAATTATTTTTCGGTTTGGGTCGTTGAATTTTTTTTTTTTTTTTGTGGCTTCGTGTCGGGTTTCGGGGAGACTACAAATGGTATTTTCGGTTTCGAATCGGGTTAACTCGACCCGTGCAGAACTCTAATGTGCCGCCGCGGATGCATGATTGACTATCCTGCTAGTATACGATAAGATGACAACATATGAAAATTTTGTTAAGTATTTTTACGAAGTAAAAATATTGTAAACATTCACTCATTCTTGTAGTAGTATTTTTGCATCGTAGCCAGGGATTGGGAAAAGAGGGGGATTCAGAATTTCTAGATATCACTATTTTAGAATAGCAATTTTCGCTATATTTATTGGCAGAATTTTCTGCGATTACAATGACGATGACTAATACTCGAAAATTGACACCATAGAACCCCACCCTCACTGGTAGTATTGAAGGAACTTCATAGTGTTTGCTTCACTATCTACTATTTTTACGAAGTGTTAAAAGGTGAATTGAAAGTCTGAGGATGGGGCACAGGCAAATACATAAATACATGACATGACATCCTTGTAAAAAAATAAAATGCTCACGGAACTATCGGAAAACGTAACCTTTCAAACAAACAAAATAAATAAATAAAAATTATTAAAATCACTTATACGTGAGATAACGTGAACATACACACGCACGTATATATGGTATATAAGTATATATTTTCCCTTTCGAAATAAGTAATAATCTTTTTTTCCAAATCGGTTAAGAATAAAATTTAGTACTTCCTCTACTAAAATAAAACAGAATTAACAGCCTCCCGAGAATTAACGGCTACCTCATTTTTATTTCCTTATTGCTTCCTCCACAGAGGGCGCGGCGATCTTTGTTTTATGAATACCTTTTTCTGCCTATCTTTATATTATTGTTGCGTCGAGGTGTGTTCCTTCTTTTAGCACGGCGGCAGGATTTAATAACAGACTCACTTTGTCCGCACCCAAGAATTAATGTGATTTAATTACAGCTTTTGTTATTAGCAGCATTTTTTATTAAACAGCAGTCGACCTTTGAAAAGAGCGGGCGGGTGTCATTAAAAAAAGACGCATTTTCAAGATGATTATGCTCCTTGTCTAGATACGAGTTTAGTGGTTTACTTTCTGGAGGTATAAACTTTGTATTGCGGTGATAAATGACCAGCAATTATTCAGACTTCGGAATTTAGCGCATACCGAATAGCTGAATGCGTAATTTACTAACCTGTTTTTAGATTTGTTATGCTATTTACTCGGAATACACGAGAACAAATGTTAACAATAAATAAAACTTAATTCTCATCAATAAATCATAAAATGACCCTTTTTATTTTTAAATTAAACTTTTTAAAGTTATACACACTGCAACAGTCAGGGGAATCCAGAATTTTTTTTTTCGGATTGGATTGAACTTTTAACAGGGAAATTGGCTAATTTTTGGCCCAAATTTGGTTTAAAACACCGATTTCGGAAGAGTGGGGGGATGTAGTCTTTCACCCCCCCCCCCCTGGATACGCTCCTGAAAAGGGGTAGGGGTCCAACCATTAATTATGTTGCCTTCAAAGGAGGGGGGGAGGGAGAGGAGATCTATTGCGACAGAGGAAGAGGAGGGGTAAACATGTGTGACGGCACATCTAAAATATGAAAACAATTGAGTAGACAAGCAATCAAGCAGCATAATAAAGTTCATTGAAAAAAAAAAAAAAAAAAATATATATATATATATATATATGTATTTTTATTCATGTAAATTATTTTCCCTTTTTATCCTAATTTCAGCATCTCGAAGCTGGTAGACGGGAGGTGCTGGGTTCGAGCCCAATCGCGCCCGTCGGCCTAACCGTTTCGGAGTTTTCGTGGTTTTCTTCGAAGCCTTGGATTTTCCATGTGTAAATACGGGTTAGGTTCCCTTAGAAAGACCCCCACGAAGGGCACTCCCCCTAGGGCCTATATCCCTCGAGTAGATAATCGGCCGTCAACATTCAACCCAACCCAACCCTAATTTCAGCATCTTGAAGTAAAAACATGGAAGATAGGTTTTATAATATTTATATCAGAAGGTATTTTATTTATTTTTTTATTTATTTGTGCGTGGAATTAGCTCTAAAATAATAGTTGCAGAAAACGTGACATAACAACTGGGTGTTGGGTTGTGGGAGGCGGAGAGTATCACACGAGTGTGATAACCTGTGATATAAGGAGATGGGGCAGTCAAAATCAACAAAATTTGCGTAATGTAATTAATGCGTGGCCCCCTACTCTCCGAAATCGTCACGACGTTGATTCGAAATTCGTCCTGCTATTCCCAAAAGAAAAATATTCTGTGTCGGATTTTGAGAATACATCCGAAATAGAGGAGAATTTCAATAATATGTAAATATAATTCTGCATGAGTCGGATTGCTTGCATGAGCGCTTGCATTTAGTCGGAAAACCCGATTTTGACTTCCATATGTCAGGGTTGTTTCTAATTATGTTTCTACGGTTTGGGTTGAGTCTATTTTGTTTTTCATTTTCGGGTTGGAATTTAGCTCTTGTGGATCGGATTCAGGTATATCTAATTTTTCAAACGAAACTACAGAATGATGAAAAAAAAAAACTTTGCATAGTAAAATTTCAAAAACGAAATTATTTAGGAACCATAAAAAATAAGTTTTAGACAAATATCTGTTTTAGCAGGTGCAGTTGTATATTGAATTCCTTCTGTTGGGAAAATTTCCCGCTTAATACAGGATTTCGTAAAGTTCAGGTTACTCTTTCTTAGCTGTTACCATATCTTTCTAGTCATGATGGAAGGAATACCATATAAATGCACCCACTAAAATGGAATCCTGTCTAAAACGGATTATTTCCGGTTCCGAGTGATTCCGCTTTAACAGGTTTTACTGTATATGTTTATTATTCATTATATTCAAAAATAAAATTCATATTACAGATATAATTGCAGACTACTTTTCATTAATTATATTTAAAAATAGAATTAATTTTCCAACAGTACAAATTTAGTGTGAAGTCATAACGTTTGATAATGCATTCATAATTGTAAGCGCATATTCTGATCAATATTTTAAAAAATCTAAATTAAATATCAACAACGTAATTCAAACTAAGTATGTTTCATAAAAAAAATCATTTATTCTTCATAAAAAATAAAATTCATATTGCAGAACACTGCAGACTACTTTTCTACTGCAGACTACTTTTCAATAACTGCAGACTACTTTTTATTAATTATATTTAAACTAGGAGGCTCTGCCCCCTGCAAGCTACGCTCGCCAACTCCCCGTTCAGACACCGCAGAATCTAAAAACACGGTAATCTGATCGGTTTTAAAAATATTAGAGAAGATTAAATTATACTGAAAAAAGCTGTGCAGATCTCCCTGTAAACGGGTTTCAATTCAATTCCCTTTGATTTCAAAATTTTAAGGCCGAATCAGTTGCTGTTAAGACATCCAATGGTAGTTTTCATGTTTGATTAAAGAGGATCAGTTAAACACTTGAAAAGAAATTAAATTATAAACAGAAGTTCTCTTATACGTCCATTAAAAATATTTCAAAAATATATATTCTAAAAACACACTCAAAATATATATTAAACATTTAATTGCTAAAAAGGACGTCAAACTTTAATAAAATACATTAAAAGATCTTAATAATTTGACATGTTTCGATTGAATTTACTCAATCATCATCAGAAAAACAAATAAACACAAAGATGGAAAAGGACAATAAACTATTACAAATGAAATTTAAAAATAAATAAATAAAAATCACGCGCGTAATATTTTAACATGTTTCACGTTGCCCTATTTTATTTTCAAATTATCTAACAATTCAATCCAAATATTTGGGATTTGAAATGACAAGGAATCATTGCAGACCATTGAGTTTCTGACGTAAATTTTAATAGATTCTCTAATAAAAAGTTGCAAATAAAAATCTGACCTATAAATTAATCTACTTTCATTAAACAAAATATTTATGTTTTCTATTTTATTTAGCCTAGATAATGCGGTTTTACCTTTATTAAATTTTATGTCTGCAATGTGCTCTTTACATCTCACTTGGAATTTTCTCTGAGTCATGCCAATATAATAATTTCTATAACCACCTTCTTTAAGAAAAGGAATGATATAAACACCGGAAAGGTCAAATTTATGAATAGGGTCAATTCTAGTGGTTAAAATTGATTTTAATTTAGGAGGGGGTCTAGCAATTAAATTTACATCAAACTTTTTAAGTTGAGTTTTAGCGGATTCGAAGAAATTTGGATAATAATTTATAACCACCCTTTTCATGTTATTTTCTCTGTCGGTTTTATTCTCAAAAACTGCATCGCTCCTTTTGTTAATAAACTTTTTAATTAATTTATTAACTATTTTAACATGATATCCGTTGTTAATAGCTATTGTTTTAATTTTATCTAATTCATCATTTAAATATTCAGGGGAACAAATTCTAAAAACTCTGTTAAAAAGGAATCTAAAGGTAGATAATTTATAAGAATATGGAGTGCAAGCATCAAAAGGTATAACATTTAAGTTAGTTATTGGCTTACGATATATTGAACGAATTAGTTTATTATTTTCTCTTTTTAATTCAACATCTAAAAAAGGTAATTTCTTATCGGTTTCAAGTTCAAAAGTAAATTTAATCTTATTATCTAAATCATTTAACTGTTGAATAAAAACTAACAATTTATCAACTTCTCCCTGCTAAACAATAAAAATATCATCTACATAACGTAGCCATACTAAAGGTAATAATTTAAAAGTACTGAAAATTAAAAGTACAAAATTTTATTTGTAATAGTTTATTGTCATTTTCCATCTTTGTGTTTATTTGTTTTTCTGATGATGATTGAGTAAATTCAATCGAAACATGTCAAATTATTAAGATCTTTTAATGTAGTTCATTAACGTTTGACGTCCTTTTTAGCAATTAAATGTTTAATATATATTTTGAGTGTGTTTTTAGAATATATATTTTTGAAATATTTGAAAAGAAGCTAAAATAAAATGAATTAAGTGTACAGAATCTTTGTCTCCCGGTTTTTTAAAACAATTTCTATAACAATAGCCTAAGTCATGTGACTATCATCAACAGTCCTGGACGGACCACTTCGATTTTTATATTCCAGGTGCCATTTTGGTTCTTTAATCTTACCTAGGCGCAGGCAATAAGTCGCCAAATATTATTTTATCGCCATCATTTCATCTATATTATGAAAGCCCAAGTAATGTAACTGTCATAAATAAATACGGTTTGATCCCTTCGCTTTTCATATAAAAGTTTGGAACAGATATCATATACGGCCCCATATTGGTGAAATTTTTTTTCCGACGCCAATTTGAAGAAAACATCAACAGCATAAACAACAACATACAGCTTACCGTATCAAGCAAAATAACGATATTTTGGCGCCAATTAAGTACCCGTTGCGTATATGACATTGGCGTCAGAAAAAAATCACGCCAATATGGGACGTATATGACATCTGTGCCTAATATTTTTTTATATACAAGTTATTTCTGTTTGTATGTGAAAATAGGTAAATGACTTTTTTACACAATGAATTGCATAAATGTTTAAAGAAATGCTTGGGTATATCAAACAATGGATAGGTCATTAGAAAATATGCACGAAAAGTTTACTTCTCTGGCCAAACTCATTTTCTCCACCTCGCCAAGACCCCTATACTGGAAAAGTACCAATTTCATTTAAAATACTAAACCGAAAAAGAAGAAGAAGAAATGATGTCATAATCAAAATGTTTTATTTAATCATCAGGGAATTGTTTCTAATTTGCACACGCGAAATATAAAATGCGCTATTGGTGACTGAAAAATTATGTTACAGAGATTATCGCAAAATATCAAATACTAAGTTATTCTGGATTTTTTCTTTTAAATCGAAAAAAAAATAAATAAATAAATAAATAAATAAAATCTAGATTTATTTTCCTGTTTAAATAGGTTTTATTATACTTTAATATTAGTGCGTGCATGTTTTCTTTGCCCCATGTGCTGTATTTCGGTTTTCTACGAAAACATCCAGCCAGTAAAAATTAAAAAAAAAAAAAAAAAAAAAAAAATTAAAAAATCAAATTTTTTTTCGAATAAAACTACATAAAAATTGCCATGGTCGTAAAGAATTTTTGATGCTGTTACGCTAGCTGGGTGCAAATCTCGCCAATATTTTTTCAACTCGCCAGTTAGCATTTTTTTTATTTTTCGAGTGGTAAATTAAAACATTGCTTTGAAGTTGAAATTAAATGTCATGGTTTGTTGCATTATTTAATATTTGGCCAGATGTCATAGACACAAATGGTTTGGCGTGATTTTCTTTACGAAAATTTGGCGAAAACCTCGTTTTCGAATACCAGTTACATATGTATTTTTGGTACTACTTAGTTATCGCGTCGACCAAAAATCTATCACCAAACTATAAGATTAAATGCCAATAATGATTGATCGTAAATGTCACATTCACTTGACTTTAAGCAAGTTACATGTGTTTACATCATCAAGTGATTTTTATTTCGACGTTTTATTTGTATATTTATTAATGTTATACTATGTTATTTGTTCTTTCGGTATTTAAAATAAAAATTATGTCAATTTGTATAATTTGGCGAGTGGTTTGGCGATATATATAATTTGGCAAAATTGATCATCGGAATAACTAAAAAGTACCGTGTTTTTTAATTATTTTCTATTATTTTTAAAAGAAAACAACCAAAAGAATAATTTATAATTAAAGAACAAAACAATTTTTATAATTTTAAAAAAGAAAATAAAAGTAAATAAACATTTATTGATAAATAAGCAACAATAGTCGGGTTACCATGTCATTCAAAATAATGCCATTTTGGCGCCAATTAGGTACCCCGGTGCGTATATGATATTTGTGCCTAATATTTTTCTTTTCGTTTACATTAAAAAAAGAAAGAAGTGAAAGCCATCAATTTTAAATGTTTCAGCTTTAAATGAAAGTTTTGTATTTTAAATAAAATGAATGAAAGGATTATATTTTAAATGAAATTAATGAAATACGAAAAAATGCGACAGGAAAAATGTTTGGCGATTTATCACCTGCGTCCCGCTAACATAAAAATATCGAGTTCTTGGTTTCTCTATCAGAATCTTTTGATTTGGCGAAAGATTGTTCAAGTAAATTGAATTATGAATAAAAGTAACATGATACATTTCTTAGCATACATTAAGGGAGGCCAAACTGGTCGCCGAATTAGTTTAAAATAATAACCTTTTCTAAAGTATGAAAAAAAATATTGTTATGATTAAAATTTGAGTTGCCATCATTAGAGAAAAGTATTTAAAATTAGGAAAAAAAATTAATATCTCAAAAACTAAGTCGAATTTAAAAATTCTAATGCCAGTTTTGAAATCTGCGGATCAATACGGATTTTTGGTGTTAATTTCGTCGCAAAGCATTGCATATTTTAGGAGAAATCGCCGTGAAACATAATCAGTTGTTTCCTAAATTCGTTTCATTTCAGTCGTTTCATAATATCCGTTTCATAAATTCGTTTCATTAGGATTTTATATATATAGGGTAGCTATAGCATTGATTTTCCAATAGTACAAATTTAGAGTGAAATCATAACGTTTAATAATGCATTAATAATGGCAAGCGCATATTCTGATCAATACTTAAAAAAAAAAAAATCTAAATTAAATATCCAACAATTTAATCTAAATTAAGTACGCCACAAACGCATACGCATGTTAGGCACGCATATGAGGGGAATTAAAGAAAAGAAATAACTTTTTTCATCCCCTTCTTCTTTCCTCTTTCTGTTATTTCTCTAAATTATTTTCATTTTTTTGTTTAAAAAATTAATTTTCTTCTTCAAAAAAAGCTTTTTAAAGATTATATGAAATAAAAAGATCATGTGCAGAATCGAGAGAGTTTGCACTCACGTTCGTAATGTTTTTTAGTCTAATACAAAAGCAACAATTATCTGTCTTTAAAAATAGCTTCTTTTAGCCAATACATCATTTTTCTGACAGCAAGAATGCCAGATGGTTTTCCCTTACCGCTATTCATGACAATTTTCGTAATTTATTCATGTCGAGGTCAACATAAAATATGATGAATTTCTTGACCTCTCAAAAGGAAACAAACTTTCTTAAACTGACGTTGCAATCCGAAAACGTAGGAAAAATACAAATAAAAGCATAATGGTTTTGAACTAATAATTTGCTTGAACAAAGTCAATATTTTTGCTAAATTATTACTTATTGAAAACATTCCTATTATTATTATTAGTATTACATGCGTTCGTAATTATATAAATACGTAGCACCTATAGTCTTCGCCTGGTCCTTCTGTCTGTCCGTCTGTCCGCATATAACAACTCAAAATCTGCCTAACCGGATGGTCTGAAATTTAATATATATAATCGTTGCGGATTTTTTCAAGTCATTTAAAATTTTATGAAAATCGAATCAAAACTTTAAAAAATGTTAATAGAAGTTTTCTTCATTCTGTTAAATCATACCATGCGTAATTAATTTAATGATATCCCATGATAGGTAATGATTCGAGGTTAACATTCTGATTAAGTCATATTATTTCCGCATTACTGAATTTAATATATATAATCGTAATAAATTTTGTATTCATGCATTTTTGCATAAGAGTGCAACAGCTATTGCACCAAGATCTGAATATTTATAAGACTAGTTACAGTACGAACGCACTTCATTTGCACGTTTGACGTACAATTTCCGACTCATTATTATTATTATTATTATTATTGTTATTATTTTATTATTTTACATGAGGATAAGCGATTATGTGTTTGATTATTTGTATTGCTTTTTTTTTTTTCATCTCAACAGATATCTAAACCAACATCTTAATATAGTTTTATTTTTCAAGTAATTTTTTAATAGTGTTTTCTGTATATTTGGAAAAATCAGAAAATTACTTATAATATTACTCTTTTAACCCTTAAATGCCGGTGTTGCTTTTCGGCAACATACCCAATTTAGGCTCTAAAATACTATTAGAATAATATTGAAACTATAATGCCTAATGTTGCCAATAAAATACATTCTGAAAATATTATTAAATCGATTTTCAACATCTAGATGGCAGCACTTGTGCTGTTTAAGAAATAAGATTATTTTTTCAGATTATTTTTTATTATTAGAAATAAGATATTTTTTCAGTTGTTGCTACTTGTTCTCTTTTGTTTTGTTTGGAAGCTTGCGAAATACCCTATTTTGTTCTGCAGTGAACAAGTAAAATTTATTTCTTATTATAGTTCCTAAAATTCTTGTGTGTTTAGTATTATAGAATTTTATCAAGGAAAATTATTTTTCCAATTAAACACCAGTATTGCCGATTAGTAACAAACTTTTTTTAAGCCGTAAATCATACTTAAAACAAAATATGATTTTTTTAAGTATTTTTCCCATGATTTATATAAAAAATGAAAGCTGAAAAACACTATTACAATGATTTTTGAAAAAAGGCCATTTTAAATAGGACGCAATTTCCTCCATTTACGACTTTGAACGCATGTAAATGAATTTATTTTTTAAAAATTTTCTTTCTCTTTTAAAATTCACGTGTAAATATAGTTTTTATGACGTAATTTTCAATATTTTCCTGCTTTTAATACGTAATCATTTAATTCTAATTTGAATTTTTTTCTTTTTATAAGTCACGTGTAAATAAATTTTTAATTTGAAGGAAATATTCTTTGCGCTGTTTCTGAAATTGGCAACAATGTAAAATAATACCCTTTTATAAAAAAAATGTAAAAATTATCTCTCGAAATGCTGAAAATTTGAATTTAAAATGGAAATAAATCCTCAAAAAATGAGTCAAATTAAAAAAAAATGAATGCAGTCTGCACACTGGGAATTTCTAATGTATATCCCCAGAAAAAACTATTACATTCCTGTTAGAAAGTGAATAATGATTTACCGAAATTGCAAGACATTGTGAAATAATTACAGCTGTGTTTCAAGATTGCATTTGATAGATGAAATCGTTTTTTATCTGAGTGGAAAGCAACTACCCATTTTTCCCTCTTTTCTTTTCACGTGCAGAGAGAGAGAGGAAAAAAAAAAGGAATTTCCAACATCTGGTATACATAAAAGTGTTGCACAACGAGATGCAATAAGAAGGACAAATGAACTGAAAACTTTCTTTCTTTTTTTAGTCAGTCTCTAAATATATGCCCTAAGCAAAACACGCAGTGTGTCTGCGCTCTGAAAAACCTTAAAGATATAATATGTTAATTAAATATATAACTTTGAATGTAAATTTAATTTTAACTTTCTCTATGTTCATTTAATTAAATTGTGTAGTCCTGTGATCCTGTGCACTCTTTTGTTACTGAGTGGAATATTTTCGTGCTGATTCACCTTGGATTTTTATAGCAGGTTGGATTATCTGAATTACGCGGATTCGATCAACGCTGAAAATAAAGGTAGGAGCATGCCAATTTTATCTTTCTCCTTTTTTGTGAAGATGTTAAAAGGGAAAACATTATTTTCTAAATATAATTCATGAAGAGAAGCTCAGTTATTTAACTGCCGTGATTTCACAATAAAATTATAAAAGATTATGAGACTGACTGAAGGCTGTGAACACGGCAAGTTACCACTCTCTTCTATTTAAACTATTGTGACAATAAATGAAAATAAACGAAAACTCTTGAAAGATAAGAAACTAAAATAAAAGAAACCTTTTAAAGATAAAACAATGGCCTCCGCCCTAAAAGAAACCTTTAATATCGAAAAATTAAATCCGCATTTCATGAAGAGAAGCTCAGTTATTTAACTGCCGTGATTTCACAATAAAATTATAAAAATTCCTATGTATAGTTTTTGTCCCGATAAAACTTTTTTAATGGAACGATATTGATCAACTTTAATATCAAATATCTCTTAAAATAAACCTTCGATTTAAAAACAGTCTGCATCAGCGTGTTTTTCGAAGTACCATCGATTTTCATCCCGGTCACAAAAAATTCGTAAACAGTGGCGGTGACAACATAGTTAATTTTTGAATAAAGAAATTCAGCTTCTTTTGATTTCAGTATTTTCTTCTTTTACAACTAAGTAGCAGTAGTCGTTGAGTTCATTTTAATTAACTTTTGGTTTGGATTTTAATTTTCTTGCACAAAACAAATGTAATGCAAATTAAAATAGTTTTATTAAACGAACTCGTAAATGAAAAGAACGTTTGCAAAATCTTCTTCTTCTTTTTTTTTTTTTCATTTGAATTTGATTTCATAATTTTATCTAGAAAATATGGATCGCAATACATTTGCTTGGAATATAGATGAGACAATCAGTAGAAACAGTTGATTTTTCGGTAAAATTGTTTAAACGTAAAGATTCAAAAAAGAAAAGAAAAAGAAACCTTCTGAGATAACGCTACAATGTTGTCCAGTATTAAAAACAGATGTGCAAGTTGAACCATACTGTCCCCCCTTTACAAACAGACCTGTGGAGCGCATCGGTTTCTCTCATCAATCAATGTGAAATAGGCGGAACCTATCTGGGGTGGACATGCTGCAGAATTTGCTTAAATTTTTATTAAAATTCCCAATCGGTTTCGCTGATTTTATATTCCCTAATTGGTATAAAATTGTGAAACAAAATTATCTGAAAAGTTCAAAGTTTAAGTTAGGGGGCGTTGCTTTTTAATTTTCAGAATCTTTCATAGATAACATTTTACAAAGCTTTGAATGAAAAAACACCTCCGTTTTTCACGTTCCAAAATTGTAAGTCATATCATAATCAAACAGCAACAAAAATCAAAAATTTAATCAACGGGTACCCTTCATTATGATCTCAAATATCATGTGCAAAAAGAAAAATTCAAAAATATGCAAATGCGCATGAGAAATCAGCGAAACGGTCTCTCATAGGATTAGCATTAGCTCGCGAGTGTCTTCGCTTCCAAGGACAGGAGCCTTAATTTGCCGCTAAGAAATCTGTATTTCTGAAACAATGCATAAAACTAAATTTTATCCCAAGAAATATTTATGCACTGTAATTTGATCAGTGACACTGCTTATATTTTCAGCTACAGTCAGATATTCTGAAATATGTAGCGTATGGTTCAGAGTGGTTTGGACAAAATAAACGTTCAAGGACGAATATTACTCGTCCTGTGAACTATTAACTGTATTATTAAAAAAATTGTTACTGAAAGGATAATAACATTTTGTAAAAAACTATACAACGTAGGGTTGGGTAAAGCTGTATATACTAGAAAATTATGAATGCATATACCATAAAAGTTCAAAGAGATATGAAGCCTAAAGAATATCAAATATTGCTATTCTGTGTAACTCTTTTTTAAATCTTATCCTAATCTATTTATGATGAATTTAATTCGGTACTGACAATAAAAGTAGTGCATATTTAAACTTCATTTGGCATTTCATAAAACTAAATTCAGCGTAATAATAATCTTTTCTTTTTACAGTGTATCTAAAACAAAACCCTTGTTCAAAGTTTAAAACTTGGTATTGTGCTACACGTGCTTCGAAAGGAGGTCGCAAAATCGCAACATCGCCTCGGTCCGTGCCGCATATTTTCAGATAGGTTTTTAATTAACTTTTAAAGACACGGGAGGCGTATAACGATATCCCCTCAAATGCAAACTATTCGCGAATAAAATAGTATTTATGTGATTAATTCTAATTAAGTTAGTCTGTTTTTAACAATTTGACGTTTATTGCTTTTATATTGCTACTGGGCATTGCGTAACAAAAATGTATCAATAAAAGTTGTTATCTACGCTTTAAAAGCCGATGGTTCATAGAGTACACCGGATGTACCTTTATGTATGTACAAACCGTCCATGTCTTTAAGGGTTAGGCAGCCTAAGAGAGACTGCTCAGGGCCGGCTAGGCCTGCCCCTTAGAGCTTAACGTCTCTCCCGGTATGTTCCCCGACACGTTGGGGCTCGTTAGTGAGTACAGCCCTGTCCGGCCGTATGCAGACGGACAAACACAAAATGCTCAAGGGGCGACGCTCACCCGCTAAGGGCATCTATGCACCACCGACCACAGAACCCAGAATTTATTTTAAAAAGAATAAAGTGGGATTACAAAAATTAGACGAATGCCTTCCCGCCAGGAAAACGCCTACTCGCGACAGAGGGCGGGAGTATGAGAACATTTAAAGTAAAAATAAAATAAAATAAATAATAATAATAATAATAATAAACATCACTGATCCTGGCCGCCGGGGTAGGAACCCCTCTCGCGACAAGGGGTGGCAGGAAGGGAAAAGAATGGAATGCGTGGCACAAGTAAGATGGCACGAGCAAGGGTTAATATCTTGGCTAATTACAAACGATTTTTTTCGAAAATTATTATCAACAATGCTTTTATACTTCTGCTACGAGAGGTACCATCAGCGCTCCTCAACACCTTTGCTGAATGCCTGCAAATCGAAATTTGCGTGTAATGGTAAAATATGATTTCTCAAAAACTATGTGACCTAATATAATCGCTATAATTTTCCTCTAAGGTTTAAGTTAACGTATACTACCTCGAATTTTTTCATAATTTTAGTTTGAGTAGATTCGGAAATAGATGGGAGGGAACATATTTTTGCACTATATTTTCGACGATATCTCTACAACTATAATACCTAAAATTAAAAGAAATGTGTTTTCGAGTTCAGCGTTACGAAAGCTTTCACACGATATACAAATAAAAGTCCCCCCCCCCCCCTAAAGTAGCTCAATTAGCCTCTCTTTATTTTTCCTAAATATATTTGTGAATGTTTAATATTTTGTAAATATGTGGGTCAATGTTCTTTATTACTTCCCCCAATTTGAACTTTCCACGTTCCATAGTTTGCGAGTAAAATGGCTGCGACAGACGGACACAGAAGTGATCTTATAATGGTTCCGTTTTTACTTTTCAAGTACGGAACCCTAAAAATTTTCTTTAGCATTTCACATTTCACACAAAGCAACATTAGTTTTGTTAAAATTTTATTAAAATATCTTTATTCTTGTCCAGGTTTAGCTCGGTGTACGACACGCTTTATTTTTTGACAAATAAGCGGTTTGAAACACTAGTTTCATATACAAAAATTCTTTATCTTGTGGCTCTGAATCTACCTATTTAATACACGAACTGCCTTTTGTGTGCTGGGAAAACATCTTCTTTTTCTTAAATGACCTGCCATTTATTTGTTGAGATATATCATAAATCTACATTGAAAAATGAAAACTAACTTAGTATTTGCTAAAAGTGATAAAAATATATTTACAAGGCAAATAAACACCTTTATTTATTCAGATCGATATGTTTCATCGCTCTGATGGCAACATCCTCAAGATTTACAGCGATACAAATATTTTCTCAAGATTTTTTCAATTTAAAATTTTTATCGAAAATATTTGTATTAGTATAAATCTTGTGAATGTCGCCGTCAGAGCGATGAAACCCGTCGATCTGAATAAATAAAGGTGTTTATTTGACTTATAAATGTATTTTTATCGCTTTTATTACAGTGAAACAGTTACTGCTCAAAAATGGGGAAAAAACAGAAACTAAATATTTGGCAAGCTTATAAGAAGCTGTACCGATACTAGAGACAATAGGTCTAAAAGGAATGTCAGGTTTATGGACCTTAGGTAAAGCATAAAACCTGGCACAATGCGCAATAGATGGAATAAGAGACTTCTGAAAGTTAGCAGGAATAATGGAAGAAGACTTGATGGCAGACTTAATAGAGTTAATTTCACTAGTGGAAGGGTCTTTGCGGATGTCTACATAAGGACCATCTTTAATTAATTTATGGGATTTTTCCAAATACGAAGATTTGTCGAGAAGAACAATCTGACCACCTTTGTCAGCCTTAGTAATGATTAAGTTTGGATCAGAACTCAAATTTTTCAGACATTGTTTATCTGGATTTTTAAGATTGGGCTTATAAACATTAGAATTGAAATCAACAGTATTGGCAATGAGATGCCTGATGGACTCTTTTTGAGAAGAAGATAGAGCGCTATGCTTAAAGGCCCTTTCAATACGAGCAATTAGATTAGGTAAAGAAGGAATAGCAGAGACAGAGAAATTGTTATTCAATTTGAGAGCATCGAGCTGATTGTCACTTAAAGAAACACTAGAAAGATTGACAACAACATTTTGGTTAACAACAGGCAAATTGCTGGAGTTATTAACGACAGAACTTTTACAAAGTGCATTAAATTTCTTCTTTAAAACCGAACAATGAACAGAAGAATCTGTGAGAACTCTACTCTAGGACATTCTGCCTATAAACTCAAAATCAGGTGTAGAATTAGCGAGGCTGATATGCAAAGAATATAACGATCTATATAACGAACGCGCGATCTATATGAGCAATTTTATGGCGAGTCTCTTGAATCAAAGCTCTTAAAAGAGTTAATTTAGAACGAAATAAGACCTTGTCAATTCTATTAGAAGAAAATAAATTACAACGTATAGAAATGAAATTAGGAATAACCCTCTTACGCCTACAGTCAAGTAGGAAATGTAAGTATTCCAAAAACCTGTACTTTTTTAATCGTAAATTACAAAACCTATTGATTTGAGACATTGCGGGAAAAAAAATAGAGAAAAAGAAAAAAAATCACAGAGGAATAAAAGCCCGTTAAAGCCGAATATATTAAAATAGCAATTAAAGCCTTTGTGCCGGAATATTAAAAAGCAGAGAACCAACGTATAAAATGCACAAATAATGCGTGAAAAGCAGCAAACAGCTGTTTCGAATCTACAGCAAGATTCTTCTTCAGTGCAAGATAGGGAAAAAGGAACAGCGTGCCAGATAAAGCAAGGCTGAGCAAAATGATAGACAGAGACGCGCTGCCTTATATACCCTATGCGGGTAGCGAAAGCGCCAGAAACAACCAATGAGAGAGAAGCAGTGGAAACGACTGGGTGGACAAGTAGCGACATCTACCGGAGAAGGAGAGAAAAAGAAACCAAAAAAGAAGAAATTAAATTAATGCTTTCCATATACTTGGAAAATCTGGAGTACAAGATAAGTCATTGACTAATGAGTGAGAATTTTTAATGATGTGGTAAGCTTCCCAAAAATCAAGATCAAGGTTAGAAGAACATTTTTGGATAATGGTGGCTGAGGAAAAATCGAACCTATGTTGAGAAAACCAAGAATGTTGAGCAATAGAAGAACGTTTGAGCTCCTGATTTTTAACATAACCTTCATGCTCTTTTAAACGGAATCTAAGAGCACGTTTAGTCTGGCCAATATAAGAAAGGCCACACTGGCAAGAGATTTGTTAAATACCCCAGTTATCTAGGCGATCAACGGGGTGTTTGAGGTTTGAAAAAGTGATTTTATTAACAGGAGAAAAAATAACATTAAAATCAAACCTTCTTAAGATTTTAGCAACTTGCTGACTGATTTAAGGAAAAAATGGTAACACAACTGAAGTATTAGAGTTGGAATTAGAATGCTTTTCAGAATGGACGGATTTCGTCAATTTCTTATAAATAGAATCAATAATATTAGAGGAATAACCACGATCAACAGCAATAGCTTTGAGGTAATTAAGTTCAGCACTAAGTAACTGACGAGTGGAACAAATATTGGTAGCCCGAAAAACATAAGTATTGAAAGCAGCGAATTTCTGGTTAGGGGGATGAGAAGAATTTATGTGAGGTGGGAGACTGACAGCAAAAGTTTTACGAAAGACGGTAGTCTGAAAGCCATTTTCACAACGAATAACAAAGACATCGAGGAAAGAAAGACAGTTATTGGTCTCAATTTCAGAGGTAAATTGAATGCATTGATCAATGGAATTCATAACAGAGAGAATATGATTAATATCCGAATTTATTTCAACCAGGACATAAACATCATCAACATAACGAACATTCTAACGAACGATTCTTCTCGACAAATCTTCGTATTTAAAAAAATCCCATAAATTAATTAAAGATGGTCCTTATGTAGACATCCGCAGAGACCCTTCCACTAGCGAAATTAACTCTATTAAGTCTGCCATCAAGTCTTCTTCCATTATTCCTGCTAACTTTAAGAAGTCTCTTATTCCATCTATTGCGCATTGTGCTAGGTTTTATGCTTTACCTAAGGTCCATAAGCCTAACATTCCTTTTAGACCTATTGTCTTTAGTATCGGTACAGCTTCTTATACGCTTGCCAAATATTTAGTTTCTGTTCTTTCCCCACCTTTGAGCAGTAACTGTTTCACTGTCAAGAATTCTTTTGATTTTGTTAAAAAACTTCATAATTTTAAGCCGCAGGGTCACATGATGGTTTCTTTTGATGTTAAATCATTATTTACAAACGTTCCGGTTGAGGGGGCTTTAGATTGCCTCAAGAACAGGCTTTGTGAATTCCATTTCTCTTATTTTGAAATCGAGGAACTTATCCTTCTCACTCGCGCTTGCTTGTCGCAAAATACTTTTGTTTTCAATGGTAATTTTTTCCGCATGATTGATAGTTTGGCTATGGGTAATCATCATAGTCCAATTTTATGCGATATTTATATGCACTATTTTGAGGTCAAACTTTTTGAAATTTTAAAATTTCCGTTCTATGTTCGTTATGTTGATGATGTTTATGTCCTGGTTGAAATAAATTCGGATATTAATCATATTCTCTCTATTATAAATTCCATTGATCCCTGCATTCAATTTACCTCTGAAATTGAGACCAATAACTGTCTTTCTTTCCTCGATGTCCTTGTTATTCGTTGTGAAAATGGCTTTCAGATTACCGTCTTTCATAAACCTTTTGCTGTCAGTCTCCCACCTCACAGTCATTCTTCTCATCCCCCCAGTGCCCGACTTAGACAGTGGGGGGCCCTGGGAGAAACATTATTCGGGGGGCCCCCTTCGATCTTTTGAAATTTTTCGTGAATTATGTTGAAATGACTAAAACTAAACTTCATACCTATAAATTTCATACCAAGTACTATTCACATCTGTATACAGTATAGTACAAGAAAGATAACTTAAAAAAACTATAGCATGCATTTTTTTTTTTTTTTTTTTGTTACAGGAGTATAAGGATAAATGTGAGCCGTTGAAATGTAAATACAATTCTCTCAGGCATTATTGGCTGTTTGTGTTAATACTTTTCTATTTAACTTAATCTTTGTATTCAATCAACATGCATTTGGGTGATTCATCATATAGAAAGGCAAGTAGTGACATGCATTTAATAATAATAGCAACAAATTTCAATACTTGTTATGTGTTTCTGCATTCCCCATGATACCTTAAAGTACTTTGGTACAAAGTTTCATAATACGAAAACAGAAAGCAACAGATAGCAGATGTGTGATATTACTGTAATATTTTAACTAAAATTACGTATTTAAAAAAAAAATTATGAAATCAGTAAGGAAGAAATGAAATATCACAAAAGGAAAAACACTTTAAATTAAAATCTGGTCACTTTTTGATATATTTTATCATTTGGCTCTCCTTTAACTAAAACTTATATCTGCCCTTGGGGGGCCCGGGGAAGCTGCCCCGCATGCCCCTGCCTTAGTCGGGCCCTGCATCCCCCTAACCAGAAATTCGCTGCTTTCAATACTTTTGTTTTTCGGGCTACCAATATTTGTTCCACTCCTCAGTTACTTAGTGCTGAACTTAATTACCTCAAAGCTATTGCTGTTGATCGTGGTTATTCCTCTAATAGTATTGATTCTGTTTATAAGAAATTGACGAAATCCGTCCATTCTGAAAAGCATTCTAATTCTAACTCTAATACTTCAGTTGTGTTACCATTTTTTCCTTAAATCAGTCAGCAAGTTGCTAAAATCTTAAGAAGGTTTGATTTTAATGTTACTTTTTCTCCTGTTAATAAAATCACTTTTTCGAATCTCAAACACCCCGTTGATTGCCTAGATAACTGGTATATTTACCAAATCTCTTGCCAGTGTGGCCTTTCTTATATTGTTCAGACTAAACGCGCTCTTAGATTCCGTTTAAAAGAGCATGAAGGTTATGTTAAAAATTAGGAGCTCAAACGTTCTTCTATTGCTGAACATTCTTGGTCTTCTCAACATAGGTTCGATTTTTCCTCAGCCACCATTATCCAAAAATGCTCTTCTAACCTTGATCTTGATTTTTGGGAAGCTTACCACATCATTAAAAATTCTCACTCATTAGTCAATGACTTATTTTGTACTCCAGATTTTCCAAGTATTTGGAAAGCATTAATTTAATTTCCTCTTTTTTGGTTTCTTTTTCTCTCCTTCTCCGGTAGATGTCGCTACTTGTCCACCCAGTCGTTTCCACTGCTTCTCTCTCATTGGTTGTTTCTGGCGCTTTCACTACCCGCATAGGATATATAAGGCAGCGCGTCTTTGTCTATCATTTTGCTCAGCCTTGCTTTATCTAGCACGCTGTTCCTTTCCCCCTATCTTGCACTGAAGAAGAATCTCGCTGTAGATTCGAAACAGCTATTTGCTGCTTTTCACGCATTATTCGTGCATTTTATACGTTGGTTTTCTGCTTTTTAATATTCCTGCACAAAGGCTTTAATTGCTATTTTAATAAGAGATTTTTGTTTATTTCTATTACCAGATCTACTTATGTTACTACTACTACTATATCTTTAAATGTTGTTATGTTCGGGCCACGCCTACAACAGAAATGTTTCCCAATTCTTTATTGATGTAGATGCAAATATAGAGAAAATGTTTAGCCAAGTCTCCGCATTAATCCGCAGTATAGGGATTTTCTCTGGATTCTTAGGAGAGAGATTTCCCAAGATCCTAATAGAGGAAGATCGTCTGACAACAGTCACTTATGATTCGGCATTTGCCCCTTTTCTCTGTACTAGAACTCTTCATCAGCTTGCTTTTGATGAGAAGAATGATTTTCGCTCGGCATCTGCAATTGTGTTTAAAGATTTTTATGTGGAAGATCAATAATGAAGAAAAGGTCATAGAATTAAGTAATCAATCGATTTTATTAATAAAATTAGCTTGATTTAAATTACGGTAATGGATTTATCACACTCTCAAAAAACTTTCTTCAATTCACGGAAATTCTATTGGCAGCAGTACTGCCGGCATATTTACGTGAATTGACGAATATTAGTTTTTTTTTGTTTTTTTCGCCATTACAGGAGGTAAAATATCCGTCAATTGATGAAAGTAAAAGCAGCAGATATTGGATTTCGAACCAGACATCTTAGCGTTACGAGACGAGCACGCTAGCACGGCGCTATAGCTGTACAACTGCGAAACGCTTTGAAGTAAATGTGTTCGCTTCAGATGGGTATGGCTTGATAAATTTCTTTAAAAAGCTTTTAATTTTGAATTTTATTTCGGAAAGATTTCATCTTTAATGAGATTGTGGCTGGGATTTTTATACTTCAGTATTAATATAGGATAAAAATATGAATTTTAAATATTTTTACGTAGATTGCTAAAGGTAAAATATGAATATTATATTTTTATTCGATATATATATATTTTTTGAGTAATATCGATTTTTTCCATTTAATTTTTTAATTAAAATATCTTTTAAATGTGTTCATTTAAAGTATATTTTAAATGCAAATATTTATTTGTAAACAAATTTCTAAATTCAACTTTATTTAACTTTATTCAACTTTAAAAAATAAATTGTGAGTACTTTTTAATGAATGAGAAAAGTAAATGTTATTTATTTTTAAATTCGAAAATTTTTTGACTTTTTTAATTAATTAGAAATCTTAATTTATAGAATTTTTGTTTTGTCATTTTAAAAATAAATTCGCATTTTAGTATTAATAGACCCAATACGCATGCGTCCTAAGAATGAACAAAATTTCTCCCTCTTTTTTAGACGTTCGGGAGAATTCACGGATAAAACATGTTTTCTAGGGGTACGGCAATTATTTGCTAAAAAATGAGGAATAATTTAGTGCATTTAAAATAATCAAACTTTGTAAAAAATCACCAAAAAATAAAAACAATACATAGGACGCGTTTCGAGCTAAAAATATAACAGCTCGTCATCAGCTACAGTAAACACGTGTCCGTAAGCGAACAGGGTAAAAAAAAAAAAAATTGACCTTGTCCGCTTACGGACACGTGTTTACTGTAGTTGATGACGAGCTGTTATATTTTTAGCTGGAAACGCGTCCTATGTATTGTTTTTATTTTATGGTGATTTTTTACAGAGTTTTATTATTTTAATTGCTTCATATCGCTAGTTTTCGGTGCTGTTTCGCTGTAATTTAGTGCATATTGACGAGTTTTTCTGACAGTGAACGTACCTGTAGTATTTAGGAATATTTCTGAAGAGTGTAAGTAAGATACAGATACTTTGCTCTTGAGTAATGATAGCGAGATAAAAATTTTAGGAATCCAATGGAATCCAAAATATGACTTCTTTTGTTTCACTGCTTTAGACCATGAGAACAGGAGAAGATATTCTAAAAGAGATATCCTGTCAGAAGTTGCAAGGGTTTTTTATCTATTGGGTTTTCTCTTTCCCTGTGTTATTTTTAATAGTGTTGCAAGATTTATTGAAATCTTCACTTACCTGGGACGAAGAATTTATTAAACGGTGGACATTGTCTCGAAATGACTTAAAAGTAATTTTTGAATTGAAAATTCCCGGATTTCTCTTGGCAGCAAATAATGTTAAACTTCAAAATCGTACCTTTTGTGTTGTTTCTTCGGAAGTTTGTTATGCATTAATATGCATGCGTTCCGTTTCTAAAAATGAGAAAATCCTTGTAAATCTTTTGCCATCTGAAACTAAGATAGCTTCCATTAGGAATCTGTCAATACCAAGACTTGAATTTGGCTCAGCTCTTCTTTGAGCGAATTTTCTAAAAATGGTTTTGCATCATTAAATTGAAAAGATATTGAAGTATTTGCATGGACTCATTCTAAAGTAGATTTGGGATGGCTTTCTCCAAAGACTCATTAATAGCATAATTTAGTAGCTAACCGTGTTGCGAAGATCCAAGAAGCACTTCTTAAGGCTGTTCTCAAATCGAAAAGTTCAACTTTCTGACATAAGTTTTAATTTATTTTTGCTCGAAAATGCATGAAGCTAGCTGGTGTTGTTGTTCAGAAACCATGTCATTGAGCTGTTTTTTTTTTCAATTTTTTTGCAAATGCAATAGATATTTCAGAAAAGAGTGTCAAAGTGGGCGTTTTGAACCGAATTTCCGGGCGAAGGAAGAAAGAGCATTCAAGAGCGGGTGAAAAAGTTTTGTCACGTGATCAAAATGGCTTATAACTCAATAGGTAATTGATGGAAAAAACTGGAATCAAAAAATGGAAAAAACAGTTAAATTTCAAATCGCTTCCATAGCCAGGCTTTCCAATTTTATACCTTTCCGTTAAACAATGAATTTGTAAATGTGTCAAAACGTTTTGCGCTTGTTGAGCAGAGCAGTTAAGAGCAGCCTTAATATTTCGTGAATCATGTTCAAGGGTTTCAAAATCCAACCAGCTGCGGGACAAGAAGTATGCCACCGTGGGACCTAGCGAATTCTAAACTATAGTTTTATTGTCTTCAATAGTTAAAAGAACCATTAAATGACAAATCATGTAATAAGTTATTTGAAGGCAAAGGATATCCAAGAGATTGCTTTAAATGGAGAAACAAGAAATTATGTTAAAGTGATATAATACCTTTATTTAGATTAACACTCGTTTTATCGCACAAATAGCGACATTTTCAAAATCATTCATGATAGAAATAATTTCAAACGTTCGAAGGAACTAGGAAATTATTGTAAATTGGAATATTTTGTGAAAGTGATATAAAAATATCACCCTTATAGCATTTTTTTTTTAGCTTTTTTCATTATAAGTGATTAGCATAGATATTTTTTATAGAAATTGTGTTGTAAATGTTTCTGAACTTAATGATGATCATCGGAAATTCAGATACTTCTCTAGAAATATAGACTTAGAACGAATCATCGCTTGGTGATTGAGATTTTTAGACAATGCGAGAAAGTCGCTATCGAATTGAATAAATGATTTATTCTTGATGTTAGAGCTTTTCATAGTCACAACGAAGATTGTGAAAATAGCACAATACCAGTGTTTTTGTGATGAAATATTTGCTTTAAGTTATCACAAACTTTTAATGTCGCCGGGTAAACTTTTGTACTTAAATCTATTCTTGAATCGTAATTGTATTTATTGTGTTGATGGAAAATTGAAGAACGCTCATGCTTCCCTCATCCGATAAAGGCATCATCTTTAAATTCTGTCCCTCTTCTGCTCTACATTTTAATATGCTATGGGAGGCCAACATGAAATCTGTGAAATATCACCTGCGTAGAACAATCTGATTTTCACTACTTGAAGAATTCTCTGTATCACAGTCACAAATTGAAACTTGTTTGAACTGAAGATCTTTATGCCCGACACGTGAAATAATCTAAGTTATCCACAAGTCTTGAAACCAGGTCAGTTTTTGCCTGGTGCTCCCTTGACAACTATTCCAGAATTTGGTATTTCTGAAATTCCAACTTCTAGATGTAGTCGTTGGCAATTAACACAAAGAGTATTCCACCACTTCTAGAATTGCTGGAGGAACTTGTCTCTCAACTCCAACAATGTCATAAGTGTCTGCGTTCGATAGCGAATTTAAAAGTTGGCGATTTGGAACTCATAAAATATGAACTTATTCTAGCTTTTCAATAGAAACAGGGAAAAATCATTAAAACATTCTCTGGTATTGATTGACATGCAGAGTCTGCTATTGAAGAATTTAAACGTCGAATTCATAAGCCTTGTCCTCTGCTATTTAAATAACAGTTGATTGAAAACTTATAACTCAGAATTCTTCCATTTGAACCCTTTGAAGGCTTCAAGGCAGGGGTGTATGTTAGAAATGGTTATAATCTTGTGTTAAAACTTTACTCCTGCAATTTAGTTTAGTGAAGTTTATTTTATAGATTAGAAGCGTATTTGTTTTTCTGAGCAGAGCTGTAAGCTCATGTATTTAATTACATGTATTATCGCAAAGTTCGTAAACTAAAAGAGTTTAATTAAAGTTTGATATTAGTCCCTTTTTAACACTTTCCAACAAAGTTGAAAAGTGTTTATGAATTCGGTTTGTCTGTCCGTCTGTCCAAGCTCTAACGTAAATACACTCGGATTTTCATGCAATTGAAAAATGTTAATGGTGCTTATCAGGGCTTATTCGGTATTGAAGAGGAAGTGTGTAGCATTAATAGTTCATTTACAGGGCAGTCAAAAGAATACCATTACATTATGGTATATGGGAAAAAATCGTTTCGAGAGTATTTTGACATTACGCTATTTCAAATGTATTGAAACTGTTATAAATCACTGAATTTCACTACAAGTCGATTGCGATAGAATACGGCATTCATTAGCATTTATCGTTCATTTACAGGGACACACAAAATAAATCGATAACAGTACTGTATTTGAGCAATAATTGCTGGAAGTGCGTTTGCAATTTCGGTATACGCTTTTGAATTTAACTGATTTTTTTCATGTTGCTCGTTGTATATAAATTCTATACCAAGTATACAGGGCTACACAAAAGAACTCACACACCTTTCTCCTTATTAGAGGAAATTGCTGAAGGGGTATTTTCAACTGAGGTATGTATTTCATAACTGAACTAAATTTTGGCATGCATGTAGTTTACAGATACAAATATATATATATATATATCACATACAGGGCTTCTCAAAGAATTCGGATAATTTTGTGATTGTAGATGGGAACAGCTGAAATTGGGTTTTGAAGTGTGTTATGCATTTCCATAGGGTTGAATTAGACATAATATTTTAACTTATTGAGCGGGGAAGTTTTGTTACATTATTGTAAACATGTTGGAAAGTGTTTCATAATCTATGCTTTACGCATGATTTTTTTCTTTCTTGTGTTCCAGTATTTTGTAAGTTCAAATTTGTTTAATATGAAACCAGCACTGATGCAGTATTATAGTCCAGGAGAGAGAGAAAAAAATAATTTGCGGATTTTTCTTCTTTTCTTTTTTCCTTATGCGTATGAAATAGCCACTGATTTCTGCGAAATCTAATCTCTGAATGTGTTTAGCAAAAATTATCTATGTGATATTGAAAATTAATCTTCTTCTGTTCTTTAAATGATAACAAATTCAAGAATACATTTTGTATCAGAAATAGCTAAAGTTAAATATTTAACCGGGCACGAAGAAGCTACCCTTCATTAACCCTTTATCTACTGACGGTACTTGTAAGTACCATTAAAATACCTTGTTATAAAATTCATTTAATACATCGATTAGTTGTAATGCAGTTTAGAATGAGTTATAGATACATTACTTTATCTTGTTCCAAAAGTATTATGGGTAACACACACACACAAAAAAAATATATATATTTTTAAAAGGATGATTTCTTTTGCCTTTGCATCTTTTCAGCTTTCTTGGCTTTGGGGGGGGGGGGGGATTTTTCAATTCGGAAATATTTCTATTGTAAGAACATTATATTTGTACATTTCCTAATTCTACTAAATACTAAGAAAAATATTTAAAATAAAATATTTGAGTGGAGTTATAAGTATTGCACAAAATCCCTATAAACTCAAATTTAATGAATCCTCCTAAAACCTTCAATCTTTCTGAAATCCTTCTAAAATCTATTAAATGATTATGTAAGTCTTCTAATGTCGTTTAAACAATTCACGAAAAATGCTTTAGAAGATAAAATTTTTATGAATTCATAATTCAGTACATAAAGGGTTAAGTAGTATGCCCGTTCTTCGCGCAGCGATACAAATCAAGCTTATATATATAAATAAGCAAATAGTATATATAAATTCATTCCAATGAGTCATAATTTTTTATATCTCCCTTTTAAAACTATTTTATGAAATTTGACATATGTTTAATATATAATATGCTATCCATATATGAATATCAATAAAATAATTTCTTTTAGGTACCATTTTAGTAAAATAATCATGCAGCTTAAAATATTAGCATTCAGGCACCGTTTTATTTACTTGGGCTTCTTGGGCTTATATGAATTTTTCAGGATCCCGAGAACACTTTATACGTATATATTAATTCTTTTATTAGGCATATTCTCGTGTTTCTGTCCCTCTTGGAGAGTGTGGGACCCCGAGAAACTTGCGCCGAATGCTGCTGCTGCCATCTGTCCTTGTAAGTACATTATCTTCGTTTCCAGGTGGTATGGTAAATTTATAAATTTCCGTTTAATGGTTCGCCAGGCTAAAGTTTATGGGCGCCAGATTTAACAGGTTTATTTAAATTAATTTTTATTTGAAGCTTATTATGTTTATTATTTAATTAAATAACACTTTTTGAAAGTTCCCAACGGGTATTGCATATGGTGAATCTGGGAACCAGCAAGCAGTTAATTGATTTTTCTTATTTTAAAGACAATATTTGTCAATTCAGCCCCTTAAGGGTGTATTCCCATCTAAACTGCTTATTTTCTGATTCATTTTTAAATCCATTTTTGCTCTCAAACGCATCAAACTGGGAAATTCTCTTATTTAGAAACTACATAATGTGCCGTGCTTCTCGATTTTTTGATAAATGCAGAAAATACTGTATTAAACTCTGTCAAAGTTGGCGTTTTGAACCGAATTTTCCGAAGCGGGCGATCTGGGAATTAAAAAAAATGGTCATACTGAGAAAATAATTGCTTAAAAATGAAATTCTAATTAATTGAGCTGAAAATGAAATCACACGGCATGTTAAACATGTCTTCAAAAATCACCCCCAGCAAGTTTCATGTTTTTACGTTTAAAAATGAGTCTGAAAATGTCTCAGAAAATTTCGAGCTGTTGAGGGCGGAAAAACATTTTTTCGAATACACCCTTAACCTACAATGACGGGCATAGCCCGCGTACGATGATCGAGCCAAATGTAAATTCTTCTTACCACTAAAATTTCACAATAAATATAGTTTAATTTAATCATCGAAGTTCTATGATTAAACAAGGCGAAAATCTCTATTAAATTTTAGTGGTAGCTATGGATTTGCCAAACCGTGGAGCTGTTAAAAGTAAATCGTAGGTTAAGGGGTTAAAGAAGAGCATTCTAAAATTCTTTATATCATTATGTGATCGTAATTTATCATCACATCTACAATCGCTTATTAAATATACCTTTTACTTAATAATGTACCCTGTTTAAATCTTTAAAACATTATACTTTCTCTCTGCAAAATACATATCCTACCACAATAATTGGGTATTTTTCATCATAAAAACAATTTATCCTCCCTAAAACGGCTCATCACTTTATATTGCCATAAAAAAGATCGTAAAAAAGGCCGATCCTCAAAATGAAAAAGACATCACTTTTCACTAAATTAATTGAACAAGCAAGTCGGAAAAGAATGAAAGCTTTTGATCCAATAAGCGACCATGTTTATTGTCAGATTTATCACATTCCAAGACATATAATGAAAGAAAAGGAAAAGTTTTAAAAAGGAAGATTGACCTTAGCCCATCTTGATACTAGCTTTTATGTAGCGCCTTTCACTTCGAAGTTAGTTAAAATATGATGGATGTGTAAATTTTTTTTCATTGTATTTTTAGCCGCCCACAAGCAAACATGTCTGCTGAATTCCAAGTAACTGAATCCATAGCACTAAAGATGTTAATCTGTCTTGTTTTTATAATTTGTTGGTTGATAGCCTTGATATATGAAAACTTAAAATTCTTCTCTCAGCGTAGGTGACATGCTTTGTAGTTTTAATTTTGATTTTGAAGAAGAAAGTTTTGTTTATTTATTTTATTTTATTTATATATTTATTTTTACAGCTTTTAGCTTGTGTACAAACCAGACCCACTTCCTATGCTTCTTTTACAATTTCTGCTTATTAATCTTGCGACTACAGTGAGATATTTAGCACTTAATAGCATGATAAGTGTGTACATTTTGAATGATTCACATTTCTTTCTCTTTCTTCTTTACATTTTATACTAAAAATATAAATAAATAAATAAATAAACCTATAAATCGATAGAAGAAAAGTTATTGCAACGTTGTCATAAGAAAGAGAGGGTTATAAATTCAAATGTGTTCATAGCATTAATTCCATGTTACATTCAGGAGTAGATTTCACTGACATCTATCACTAGTACTAGTGTTGAGTACTAGTGTTTATTTACAGTACTTTCTGCAGAATAACGTGTTCCAATTGGGACCATGTTCAAGGTGCTCCAATATTTCTCTCTTTATATATAGATAGATAGCCCATGAAATTTTGCAAAACAGTAAAGGTGGCAAATAGGCAGGGCTGGCGCAACGTCATGAGGGGGGGGGGGGCGAGGGGGAGGCTGGCAAAGCTGATTCTGGAGCCCAAAGTAGACTGCAATGGACTTTACCCATGTGACGCCAGCCGCGGGTAAACAAAAGAAAAATACCAATAGGCGTGTAGAACATTTTAACACTGCTTCACCTTTGTCCAATAAACAGACTTTTTCGGAGGGAAAATTCCCGCAGAGGCGTGGTTGTTGCCATTCGTGGGTAAAGTCCACACCGGACTAATAAAATTTAATTTTAACCATTTCAACGTTTGATCCGAGATATGTCGGGTGTAAAAGTACCATTTCCTTATACCTGCTGCCTATGTTGTGGTTAAATTGTACATATCATAGAATAATGTACAAGATAATAAAATATATCAAAATTACCCTTACTTCCAGAGTTAATGTACATAATCATTTTTAAGTTCTCAAAATCTTCTATTTTTTGCGATATTTTAAAGGTTATTTATTTATTTATTTGCGCTCACGGTCACTTTCAGGATCATCAAATCAATACAGTCCCCGACAGTATATCAACTTTGCCTGTAAGAAATAAAGTCCCTAAACAAAAATCGGAGACTGCTGGGGCACCGAACTTACAAATACTATACAGCAAAAGAAGCTATATTGCCATACTTAGTCAAATCAGAACGTATTTCGCTTATTCAGTCAAAAATGCAGAGTGTCTCGCTAAAAACAGAACCCGGATTTGTTTTTCAATAATTTTAAAAGTAATGAAGATACTGTAGAGGCATTGTTAGAAGAATTGTCGTACTTTGTGTAAAATGTTATGATATCAAAAGAAATACTGGGAGTTATCATTATTCACGTCCAAACAACACTGGGCGCACTTTATGTTTCGGAATGTAGCTGACTGAATGTACAATGCCACTGAGTAAATTATTCTACACTTCCCACACTTCTCTCAATGTTGTCACATTTCATAGAAAGAAAAGTACATCTGTTAAAAATACCATTACTGGAAAAATTATCAATGAAATTCCAAGTTCGAGAAGAAACACCCTGTATATTTGACTGAATAAGTGGATTCTGTACTTGGGTGTTTTCCGACTTAGATATTTCACAAAGATACTATAAAATTCAATCAGCGTAATCTTTCTCCATAAATGAGCAATATAAAACGCAGCAATAACTTTTATGTTGAATTATCTACAAATTCTAATACATTTTTCCTAAATCCTACTAAAATATGATAGTTCTTGAGAAGGAAATTAGTAACCTCAAGTTTATAATATTAATGATTTATGATCTTCAAATGAGAAAGTCAAATATGCAAAATAATTTTGAATGTATAGCCGTGATGTCTATTGAATTATGCTATATCTGATAGCTCTTGCGTAAATGATTGTAACTTAGTCAATTAGTGTCTTTCAAAGCATTACGTTACAGCATGAAAATTGTTGGACTTTGCTGAACAAAAGTCATTTTTGGAGAAAGGTAGCAAACTATTGTTTAGTTAAGAAACTTCGCTGTTTAGCTTCCTTTCACATAGAATGCATACAATTCTCCCACATATCCTAATGTTACTGAGCAGACGCTGAATCACTCAAAACTAATTTTCCTTTCAAAAGTGATTGGTGGAAATTTTTCAAATTTACCCTTGCCTTCTTCAATGCGAAAATTCATTTTGAGCTCTGAGAATATGTCTTGTGCTCACACCAGAAAATTTTGTAAAAGTGAGAGAACGGAGGGGCAGGATAATTTTCCGAATGTGTGCCTCTTGTTCGTAATTTATTCGAGCCGAATAAAGTTTTCCGTTTTCTGTACCCGATGGAATTATGCCTCCTCCGGCTCAGAGAAATGAAGTTAGCCAAGGAAACACTTTTCCATTTCACATTTGTTTGTACTTTTCTCTCTCACAGGCATCCCTGTTCTCTTATTATGGTCGCAGTGATGGGGTTTTGTTATATAGAGGGGCGCTGGTAATATTTCGCAAAAGCTGGTTTATCTAAAGGGTTCTACAATTTATGAGGTAGGCATAGAATGGAACTGGGTATTCAGATAAGCTCTTTGAAGAGATGATGTTTTATTTTCGAAGGGATCGAGGCATTTTCTTTTATGTAGATGTTATGTTATGTTATTAGAAACTTTTTCTTTTTTTTTCCATTTTGGATATTATTTCACTTTTTTAATGTTTTAAATTAAGAGAAAACTCTTTTTTTTTTTTTTTTTTTTTTTTTTTTTTTGTCTTAAAATATTATATAACAATGATCCCAACAGTAACATTTTATGATATTACTTAGTTATAGATTGACTGTATTGTACATAAGTCCTTTATATAAATTTTGGTGGAATATAAAGAGGGTGTTTTTATATATTTCACAGCAATGTGAGCTACATCTAGCCAAAAACATGTCCGTGAGTCACACTTATTTTATATATTGACCATAAAAACGACTTGACCAATAAATTTCCTTTACGGGAATTTTTGTAACTTCTTAATATAGCACAATTTCAATGTTTACATCGTCGAAAAGGAAATAAAAAATGTGATTTCAAAATAAGATATCCAGAACAACATATATAATAATAATTTGATTTTTAAATAATTTTTTTAAATTAAAACTGATTTAATAAATAGGTAGCTAGAGCTCTTTTTACAAGATTACATTACTCTTGACACAAATATTTACAAGAATATTTGGTTCATTAACAAAAAATACAGTCATAGAAACCTCACAATTTTTATAAGAACAATGTAAATAAATGTATTGTGATCCTATCTGTAACAGAGAAGTGTTTTGTAGTCGCAAATTTTTCGTATAAATTTTTTTAATAAGATAAAAGCTATACCTAGGTAAATGGTTGAGAAAAAAACCACATTAAAAATTTTTTAACTTCGACTGTTTCATTGTTCTTTCTAAATATGACTGAGCAAATTATTTCGTATGAAAAGTGCAATCTATTTTTATTAGTCGACCAGTTAAATAAATTTTACATTGAATTTTCTTTAAAGGTATTTAAAAGAACCTTCAGGTTATAAAGGGTTAAACACTAAAATATCCAGAACCACAAAGGTCGCAATAAATAGTAAAATATTTCGTGATTTACCGCTGACATGCGCCTAATGCGAAAGTATTTGGTGTAGTTGTTGGACAATAAAAAAATCTATTAAATGTAAAAATTATATTAGTTTTAAATTAAAAATTTTCATCTACGTTTTGGACAGTGGGCAGTATGTTCTTGGGTATCCCGAGTTGGATTGTCTGGCTCATATAATTGAAATACTTAAAAATTTGCTGTCTGATCTTGCTTCATTAAAATTTAAAAAGCAAATAATTACTATTTAACCCTAGAACTACCGGAAATTTTACTCAAGTTTTATAAAAACATTCTACACCAGAATTTTTACTTAAAACTATTTAATTTGTTTATTTAACTTATTATTGTCTGATTTATACATTTAGTTTGTTTTGAAGAAATTTCTGGTTTGAATAAATATTTTGAATGTACATGTCTGGTCCAATGGACCCGTCTGGTAGACGGAAGTTTAAATGTTCAATCTAACAGACCTCTTCTGAATTTTAAATCTTCATCTTTGCTTTCTTTGACAAAAAAGATTTTCATCGAATTTCTATGTTATAACGGACGCCCATAACTGCTTTTCAGAGTCTATCCTATCAATCTATCATAGTAGGTATATGCTTTGTAAGATCATAATTATTGAAAAAATGAAAGAAATAACCCGTTATATGTTTTCTATAATCAAGAATATCAGTTTAGTGGGAATTTATTATTAGTTTCCGCTTTTCAGATGAGCATGTAAAAATTTAAAAAGTAAAAAAGAAAAAGGCAAGAGAGAGGAAATGAGAGAAGCACCAATTTCATACATTTTAAAGATAGTATATTTAGGGTAGACCGTTGCATGTTGGCCATACTTCCACGTTGGCCCATCCACGATATTTTTCAAACTACCTGATCTATGGCGTTACTATCAAACCGTCTTAATATGTCTTCTTTCATCCACAACATCATCAGTAGCCACGAAGAAATCAAACGAATGACACTTCAAATTTTCACTCAGGTAAGTTTTTTTTTTTTTTTTTTTTTTTTTTTTTTACACTTATATAGATAATCTTTTATCACTTACTAAATTAACGTTTCACTTTGGTGAATACCAATCTAAAAGACCGTTATTCAGAGCTTATTTTCTATGTACTGTTTTTTTTTTTTTTTTTTTTTTTTTTTTTTTAAACAGAATATTTCGATACGATGATCAAAACTGAAATGACGATATGGGGCAAGTTAGTTCATTTAATCCGGAGCATGTTCGCCCACCTCTTCTAATGCCTTCTTTAGTCCCTCACTCGCCAGATTTTGATACAGGAAATGAAAAGGAAACTTCAGTTTCATTTTTTCTACTTAGAATATTCATCCCTACTAAAATGTCGGGCCTACTTATTGTAGCAACATACAATAATGCGCCTATTGCTTGTCGGTACTTAGTGTTGTTTGGCATTTGTGCTTCCCCATTGTCTAATCGCTGAAAGCCTGTTTCCATGGGAGTGCTATATGGCTTAGAATCTTCTAAGATAATTTTTTTGCAATTTCTATTACTTTTGCTGTTTGATTTAGATTGAATCCGTTGTCAGTTTTTCGTATTTTATCCCAAGGTAATTTGAAATTTGACCTATATCTTCAAGTGTATACTTTGATTTTAGTTTATTTATTATGTCGTTAATCTCTTCATCTTTTCCTGCAATAATTATATCGTCTACGTATACTGCCATATAAACTGTGTTTTCCCCTTTTCTTCTTACAAATAAGCAGTTATCAGTATTGCTCTGTTTAAATTTTCATTTTTTTAGTGTTTCGCTAATGTTTGAGTACCATGCTCTTGCTGCTTGTTTTAACCAATATAGAGACTTTTTAAATTTACAAAACTTGTTGGGTTCTCTACTGTTTATGTACCCTTCGGGTTGTCATACATAAACATTTTCTTCCAGTTCCCCATGTAAAAATGCCGTTTTTATATCGATTTGCCTAATATTGAGATTGTGATACGCTGCGGCAGTTACGAAGCATCTTAAAGTTGTATGGGTAACTACTGGAGCGTAAGTTTCATCAAACCCTTGTGCGACCAAGCTGGCTTTGTAACGCTTGATTTTACCGAATTCGTCATATTTCGCTTTAAAAGTCCATTTGGAGCCAATTACTCTTGCTCCTTGTGGGGGATCAACTAAGGACAAAGTTTCATTTTCATTAAGGGAATTCATTTCCTCTTCTATCGCTTTTATCCAATTCTGTTTTTCTATAGGATTTTCTATATTAATCATGTCTTCCCAACTATTAGGTACATATAGTGGATCGTACCGGACTGCATAAACCAACCTCTCCGGTGGTACACCTCTATTGGATATTTATGATCTTCTGACTTGGGGAATTTGTTGTTGTGACTCGGGCGGTGGACTTAGTTCATTTTGCGTTAGCGTCAGATCTATTTTGATTTCATTCGTGTCTTTCTGTTGTGTTTGTTTGTTTGTTTCCGCGATTAATTCTCTTCTATCTAGATTTTCATTAGTATCTGAATTACTTTTATTTTCTATAAATTTTACGCTTCTGGCCAATATTACTCTTTCGTCGCTTGTATAGATTCTGTATGCCTTTGAGTGACTGTCGTATCCGACAAAAGTGCCTTTTTCTGCTCTATTGTCTAATTTTCCTCTCTTTGATCTGTGTATGTAGGCGTATGCAGTACAGCCAAAAACTTTAAGATATTTTAAATTGGGTTTTCTATTCATTCATAATTCATAGGGTGTGGTGCTTACCGATTTTCAAGGTAACCAGTTCTAAAAGTGGTTCGCGATGCATATGGCTCCCCCCCCCATAATTTGTGTGAGAGATTTGCTTCATTTAAAATAATTCTAACCATATCTAGTAGCGACCTATTCTTCCGTTCAGCCACACCGTTTTGGCTTGGGTTAAATGGTACTCTGAGCTGATGATAAGTGCCATTTTCTCGTAGATATTTTTAAATTTCATTACCTGTATATTCACCACCGTTATCCGATCTTATGGCAGTAGGTATTTTTCCAAATTTGTTTTTCACCATTATATGTATTCTTTCAATTTCTCTGAAGCCTCACTTTTATTTGCCATTAAATAAATTACACAAAATCGCGTATAACCGTCGATAAAAGTGACGAAGTATCTTTTTCCCCCAATTGTGGGTGTGTTTATAGGATCGCATGCGTCAGAATGCACTAATTCGAGCCTTTTTGTAGCTCTATAGGCACCCGATTTAGGAAATGGGGTCTCGTTGATTTTAGGCATTATGCATACCTCACATTTTGAGTTGTGTTTGCACTTGTTCACTTTAATTCCATTAACTAACTCCTTTGATAACATCAACATCAACTTTATTGTGTCGTAATTCCTATGCCACAAATCTATGCGATTTGCATTTGAGCAGTTGTAAGTGACATTTGCATTGTGCTTGTAATTTTCATCTTTACTAACATGTATTTCGTACAGATTGTTTTTTACAATTTATTGCAATTTTTCCACATTGGTAAAAAGAATCTGGTTTACAATATATTCTAGCCCAAAATAGTAAATTTTGTTCTCTTTAAGTTTATTTTGAATTCGTTAAACGATTTTTTAATTTTTTGCGATTTTTGATAACAATTTTTTGAGGTTTTTCGTGTTTCGTACGGTTTTTTTTTTACGAACCGGGTGACGCCGGGCATGTCAGCTAATTACTGTATAAATGTGTAATATAAATACAACAGGGTTGCGCATGAAAAAGCGTATCACCTGTTTGCAGTGAATGTGTTTGTACAGATAGATACATTTTTATGAAAATAGAAAAGTTTGAAAATATCATGAAAAAAGAATCAAACGCCAGACAGACAGGACACGGGAAAAAATGAAGTTTAGGCCTGGCCCAAGTTAACAGAAAAAATGTATACCCGGTCCCTACCCAGCCTGATAATAATGAAAGAAAATGGGCAGAGATCGGGTTCCTTTCTAGTTCCGAGTCAGAACATTTGAATATATACTGTTTATTGTTACCAGATCCCAGTGAATCATCAGTTACTGCAAGAGGTCACTTGACAGCTTTGGATATTTTAATAAATATGAGATTTATGCATGATTGAGACACAAAGAACTTCTCTCTTTATATTCTATGTTTTGGAAACACTGGTTGTTCTTCTAGTTTGGTCATTTGCAACAAAACTTAACCCCTCTCCCGAATTATTCAAAACCGGTAAATTAGAACTTTTTTAGGGCTTTCATTGTAGTTTTGGGAAGCGGCAACCCATCTTATGTGTGCTCTAATCAGATCATATCGGACATCATTTATTGTCCGTCTAAAACATGAATTTATGTAAAAAAAATTCTTCCCAGAAAGTGTGTCCAGTGTTCAAAGAAGAAAGGAAAACCCACCATGGAAAGTGCTTAGTTTTTTAGGGTTCCGTACTTAAAAAGTAAAAACGGAACCATTATAAGATCACTCCTGTGTCTGTCTGTCCCAGCCCTCTTACTCGTAAACTATGCAACGTGTAAAATTCAAATAGGGGGAAGAAATAAAGACTATTGACCCACATATTTACAGATTAATAAATATTCATAAATATATTTAGGGAAAATGTACAGGGGTTAATTAAGTTACTTGAAAAAAAATCTTTTCTTTGTATATCGTGTGGGGTATCGTGTGTAAGCTTTCGTAACGCTGAAATCAAAAATATATTTCATTTAATTTTAGGTATTATATTTTCAAAGTTATGGTGGAAAACCTCGGGCAAAAATATGCCCCCCCCCCCCCCGAATATTGAATCTATTGAAACTAAAATTATGAAAAAATTAGAGGTAGTAGACATTAATTTAAACCTTGCAGGAAAATTATAGCGATTACAGTAGGTCACATAGTTTTTGGAGAAAATCGCATTTTTCCGTTACACTTAAATTTCGATTTACGGGCTTCAGCAAAAGTGTTGAGCAGGGCTGTAGGTACCTAACGTAGCAGAAGTATAAAAGCATTGTTGATCATGAATTTCGGAAAAAATCGTCGGTAATTAGCCGAGATATTAACCCTTAAAAACACGGACGGTTTGGAAATACATAATGACAGGGACGGCGTACTCTATGCTCCATCTGCTTTTAAAGCCTAGATAACAAATTTTAAGGATATATTTATGTAATGCAATGTCCAGTAGCTGTATAAAAGCAATAAACGTCAAATTGTTAAAAACAGACTAATTTAATGAGAATGAATCACATAAATACTATGGGATTTGCGACTAGTTTCCATTGAGTGGCTTTCTCAATACACCTACTATGTCTTTAAAAGTTAACTAAAAACCTATATGGAATAACAAATATACAGTATAGCTATATTTGCTATTATTTAGGTTCCATATATCTCTGAACTTTCATGATATATCCATTTGTACTTTTGTAGTATACAGGGTGCAAAGGAAAGCCCCTTTAACCTGAAAATACTTGTGAATGGAGAGAGCTACAGCTATGCAAGTGAGTTAACGGTATAGTAAAGCGACTACGTCCGATTTAATAAAAACGACGGCAGCGCCCCTTAGTGGTGAAATTTGGAAGATAGCCACTGCAAATCGAAAACGAAAAGAGATAGAGCGAAATTTCCAGTCAGAAACTTTTAGAGCATCAATTAATTAATATAATACGCTATTTGGTTTACATGGATAAGATAAATCTTCATCTGTTTACCCAAAAATGTCCGAAATCGATGCACTTCATTTTGTGTAAACATTTGAATGGAATAGTCAGAAGTATAAAAAAATACCCACAGCTTATGCTATAAATAATACTTAGCTCAATACATTTTGATAACATCACACACAAAAAAAAGACAAACTGTCTCACAGTGATAAAAAGTTAATATTCAGCATGTTCGAAAAGTTCGCCATTGCTCACGATACACGTTTGTATTCGTGAGAATAATTCTGCATGCACATTTCTCAGCATGGAACGTCTATTGCAAGCCTCTTCAATACGACGACCCTTTCAGGGCGGTGGCTAGATGGTCTAGCCATCTAATTTTAATTCCAAAACTGACAAATGGCACCAAGAATATTTTAATAAAATTTTAATTTTGTAATGAAAGTGCAAATTAGCGGGTTTTTGTTTTCTCAGAAATTTGTTTGAATATTCTGGTGTTAGTCAATTATTTCATCAGTTTACGAACAGAATTCTTTTGGGACTGAAAGGGTTATTCTAAAATTTTAAATGCATTAGAAATTAAATCTTTACAGATCATTTTCTTTACTCTCCTTTTCTTTACACTCATTACAGCACAGTACAAAATCACAATCTGCAATTGTGCACGGCTACATTTCCGGAAGGTGAATAGGCAAAGTAGAATCGTTGCTCATCGATTTCGGACTTATTTGAGTATGCAGGGACGATTTATCTTATCCGTGTGCACCAAATGTCGTTTCGTTTTAATTAATTGATGCTCTAAAACTTTCTAATTGGAAAATTTCTCTACCTGTTTTCGTTTTCGATTTGCAATGGCTGTCTTCCAAATTTCGCCAGTAGGGGTGCTGCTGTCGTTTGCATTAGGTCAAGCGTAGTCGCTTTACTGTACCGTTACCTCACTTGTATAGCTGTAGCTCTCTCCGTTCGCAAGGGATTTTCCTTTGCACCCTGTATACTATACAGCTATACCCAACCCTACGTTGTATAGTTTTTACAAAGTCTTAGTATTCTTTTAGCTAAGGTATTATTTTAATAATGCACTTACTAATTCATATATTATTGTACGGAACCCTCTGTATGCGAGTAATACTCGCACTTGACTGTTTATTCCCTTATGCCACACTAAAAATTTCCAATTGTTTTACTTGTTTACAAAGAATAAAAGTAAACAACGCATGTAGTGAAAGAAATATTATCCATCGAAAACATTATACGCTAAAAATTTTGTAAATTATATGAAAATCTAAATATAAGATTTTTTTGTACGTCAATTGGCGTAAAAAAAATATAGCCCATCTACAAAATTATTGTGGGGGCCCGAGCCCCACGGACCCATACAACTCTACGCCTATGCATAGAATACAAAATAGTTTTTATGTATTATTATTTATCGCATTGAACAACAACAACAAAAAAAACTTTAGGAAATACAACCGGCCCTACCTTATTTAGGCACATAACTAAAAATTTTAACAAGAATCATACGAATATTATGCGTTTGGCGTTCACATTTCTAGTCTGGTGTCCAAGATTTTTGAATCTATGTTTCTGCATTGTCTATTATTAAGTTTTGAATGTAGTGGTGGGCTGGAATGATCCTCGATTGCAGTCCTTGTTTACTCCATATCTTTTTTAGCAAGTCGTTCAACATCCACAGAACGCTCATTTAAATAATGCTGTTTTGCTTTTTGTTGTTAAACTATAGTTGCTTCGTTGTCTAATGCTTACGTAAGAATTTTCGTGATCCCCCTCTCCCCCTTGTCAGCAAAAATAAGCAGACGCTGAACCCCCCTCCCCCCTTACTGCTTACGTAATACCTGACCGACCCCGTAGTTTTTTATCTTACAGTGTGAGCAGTACTTATTATTACCTCTTTTTTGTTCTGAATTATTAAATTTACCTCTTGCTTTATATGCTTTTGTGCTGTTTTCGGAATTTTCAGAATTATCTATATCCTACGAGGATATTCGTCTGTAAGCTGACTTTTTTATAAAGTTTACAATTAATTCTGCTTCGTCTCTTGCCTCCAGGGCAGTGACTGATGTATCGTACAGCAGTAGTGCTGAAATGTGTGAGTCAGTTACATTTTCACCTATGGCTGAAAGTTTGTCCGCTATTTCTAAAATTTTTGTTATGTGCGCTGTCATATTGCCACCTTCAATTAACTTTGTACTGTAGAGTTTTCGCAACAAATATAGCTTACTAGGGAGGTTAGATCTCTCATGAATTTTTTCAGCGCGTACTATGTTTACCTAGCTGAATTTAAAATTTTGATATGCACTATTTGACTACCATTGATGGACAAATTTATTAAAGCTCTTGCCTTTCTATCTTTCTTGGTCCATTCATCGGTCAATGGAGTGGGAGCCTGTTCCGTAATAACTTCAATTAGCTCATCCCGAATCAACAACATTTCAACTTTGAGTCGCCAATTTGTATAGTTGTTGGCGTTCAGTTTTTCAACAGTTGTGCTGTCTTTTATAGAAGCCATAATATTGTTATAGATTTGTTGTATTTTTTCCTTCTAATAAATTACCCTTATTGGATTTTTATTTTTATCATTTAATGACGATGCCTTTATTGAGACAAATTTTTCAGTCTCATTATCAATTTGTTAGAAGTATTTCAACTTACCCAACAAAGAGTGTGTGAGCGAAATTCGTTGTTCCTCACAGTTTATTATTTGTTCATATCTCAATTATAAAAGCATAGGTAAGAGAAAATTAGCTTACCTTGTTAAACATTTGGAAAAATGGTTATTGTCCTCTGTCAGGGTAGGAAATCAAAAACATATATCTGAACCGTTTTATTGGTTGAATGCGCATTTTATTCGTTTTCTGATTGGTCTAAACAGTAATATGTATTTTCCCTTTATTTTCAACAAAGATGGATATCGCTGTTGCCACTATGGCAAAAAAATACTAAAAACTACAAAAAAAAAAAAAAAAAAATTAATAACTCAGAAACAAATTGAGATACAGCTTTCAAACAAATTGCATTTAAAAGTACTTTTTTTCTCTATACGACGGTGTAAAAAGTAATATTGTGTGGATGTTTAGAAGTTTAAGAATGAAATTTCATTTAAAATTGGTCGTCAGATTTCCAAGAAACCTGACGATAGAAAGCCTTTTCCCGAACAGCCAATGAAATGCTTGGATAATACATAAGTTTCAGGTGAATAATACGTAAGTTTCAGGAAATCTGATGAGTCGCAGGCGATTTTTGTCGCTTGCAATATTTACGTGTAATAACACTATTAATGTTTAATTCATGGCGTACGTAATGTATGATCAACTCCGTGCGATTTTTTATGTCTTACATTTTAGTCTTTGAAAAAATCATTTTCCAAATGGTCGTTGTAATTTGTTAAATTGCTTTTTTTTAATTTATGTTTTATATTCGTGGTTTATCTGGAATCCGTCATCAGGGTAATATGATCTGTAAAGTCTGGTCATTTCCCATTCTGATCCACTGTTAATGCTATTATATTCTGTGTTGTTTTTGAGCACGCGCGATTACTTTTGTGACTTGGAAAAAAATGTAGATTTGAACATTTAAAGAAAGAAACAGAATTTTAATTAGTTACACTTGCAGCATAAAATCGCCGTATCTCTCCTTTTGAGTGTCTAGAATACAAGCAAATGTAAAAAACATATATCATATATTATTGAAGACCAAAAACAGGATATTAGTATCATTAATCTTAATATTACATTGTTTATATTTATAGTTTCTTAAACAGTTTGGTTTATTGATTGTTCAAATGTCTAAATTTCTTGGATATGTGATGAAATGTTTATATAAAGTATTTATTTAGAATCGTAAACTTCTTTGTTTTGAATAACAAGTTCTTTTCATAATTGCTTTTATGAACCATGTTGACAGATGGAAGTAATTTACTGACGAGGAAGGTCTCCTTACAGGGCATACTCAGAATATGTTGAAAAAAATGCTAGTGAAACTACTCATGTTTGTAATAAGGAGTTAGTCAAATTTAACGGCGGTATTTCAGTTGAAAGTCTGTAAAAAAATAAAATACTTTCGAATATTTGGCTCGAAAATACGAAAGTGACACACGATTTGGCGAGCAGGATTTTTTTTCGCCAAAAACAAACGATTTTAATGCATCTGAAAATTGTTTATTAATTGTTTTTTAGAATGCCCGGTTTTTAATGAATTTAAACTTAATCAATGAAAGAGGTTATTATATATTTTTTATATTACATATATATGTTGCTTGTTGCTGTAGTTTTTTAATTTTATCACTGTAAAAATATTTTCTATGCTTTGCAAGTTATAGTCAGCTGACATTTGATTGCCATAATATATTTCCATATCGAAGACGAAGTCGTTTCCATAGCAATAAAATCAAATCGACAGTATTCTATCTGCTTTATTTTTGAGCTTGAAATAATTTAAATCAATTTAAATTTTATTTTAAATCGTAAAATATGATATTTAAATTTAATTATAAATACATATAAATATATACGACAAACTATAGTTAAAACAAACTAAAAATGACAAAGCTATAGTTAAAAGAAATTAAGCTTGAGCTTGAAATAATTTAAATCAATTTAAATTTTGTTTTAAATCGTAAAATATGATATTTAAATTTTATTATAAATACATATAAATATATATGTCAAACTATAGTTAAAACAAACTAAAAATGACAAAACTATAGTTAAAAGAAATTAAAAATGACAAAACTAAAGTTATTTAAATTAAACTTATATAAACAAATTCAACATAAAAAGTTTTTCCTATTTTTCCTAAGCGTACTTTTTTTTCATCGCCGACCGGTGATAAATCGCCAAATAAACGAAAATTTCGTTATTTTTTTACGGAAGCTGTATCGGGATTCCTCAAAAAAAATTTTATAAACACATATGAGAAGAACATTCTGTATTTTTTTTCAGATTTTTCTGATTATGCCCGTATGGAGACCTTCCTTGTGAGTATGATTTATTTTATAGCCTTTATTTGGAGTTTACATTTCGTAATATCTGTCAACAATTAAACACCTTAAAAACCCATGTAAGAACTCTGAACTAAAAGTATGTCTGAAATTCTTATATGGAATTTAAAAAGTTCCTTCTTGGTTTGGAATTTTTATACACTCTTCAAAACTGTTATTCAAAAATGAAGCCGATTGTCAGGTTTTTAAAGTTAATGAGACGTATGTTTAAATTAGCTATTTAATTAACTTTAATATTTTTTCATTAGATTTATCTGTGAAATATTATCTACGTAGATGAGTTATATACATTACCTACGAGATTAAAATTATTGAAATGTATGAAAGGAAATTCTAGAACAGGGGGTACCGTCTACTGGAATGCAGGTGGTACAACATAAGGTATGCAGCAATAGAAGTAAGAGGTTATGAGGAGAAGATAATCTTCTTTGATGATCTGTCACGGGACAGGAGGTTGACAAAGACACGTAAGGTTGCCCATGAAAAGAGAGAGAAAAATCCCACATACTGGAAGAAAAAGGTGGAGTGAGGGAGAGAGAACAGAATCATATTAGAGAAAAAAGTGTAGTCGTGCTGAGAGTACGGTGTGTTTTCTTTGAAGAGCGTCTCATAGGAGAAGCCTACGTGTGTGCCGAGATTTCGGATAGACCTGTGCGATCGTAGTAGGTACGTAGTAGGCCTTATGTAAGAAAGACGGGGATAGTGTGTTATAATCTAGTGCGTACATAATATTCCAAAGTGTAATTTAACATAGGGCAAGATCTGCTATATCCTGGCATATAAACGTAAAAATATTGCGTTTCACATAACTGCCGTAAATGTTGAAGTGTGTCGTAAATAAATGTTTAATTTAATATATATTTGAAGTATACTAGTGAAGTGATTATCGAACTTACATCGTGTCGTTTATCACACATCTATATACCAGTGGTGGTATCATATTAAACAACGATATAAAGAATATATAAACTATCTTCATGTATGGCGGATTAAAAGTGGAGTAATATACAGTGAAACCACCCTGTGCGATCACCTCCCTGAACGACCATTTTTTTCATGGAGCGAAATTTATTCCCATAGGCTCAATACTCATTTTATCTCCATTCAGAGACCATCCCAGAAAAAACCCTCCATGAGCGACCAATTTCTTTGAAGAAAATGAAACAATTTCTGTTTTTTCCTGGTCGCTTGAAGAAGGTTTTATTAGAAAAATTATTCCGGAGAGCGCATTATTCATCAAACTTCTAAACTAAGTTTATATATATATATATATATATTATACCAGTAACTTTTAGACATTTAAACGCCTTTGTGCCTTTTTAGGAAATGAATTTAACTCTGATGACAAATTAAGAATGACGGCCAGTAAACTCTCCTGCCCTATTCTGTCAGGAAACTAGGGATGGGCATTATTTAACGTATTAGGATAAAAAACACTGTTACTATGTTGGAACCTAATATTCCAATAATATGTTACCGAAAAAACCCTGTTAATTAAATAACATATGGTTTTAAATGACAGCGTCTTCTTCATTTGCCTTATTCAAGAATTCAATTTCATGTCTCTAAAATAGAACAACATTCACTAAAAACGTTCTCAATCGTTTCTTTTGAGACGCGCGCATCTTCACTCTCTAGTTATAGTTGACTCTGTTAGATGTGTAGTGCTAAAAAATTATTTTACATTTCATCAATCCCCAATGCATGAATAGTAACAACTTGCACCACTAATTAAACGCTTTTCCGACTTGGTGCCTGGTGCTAGGTCACCACCATCACTTTCTCAAATTCTGACTGTGCAAAGCAGAGCATAAACGAAACACTGAAACAAATAGTAGATCAGAAAAACATCTGAAAATTGTTAAGAAAAAAACTTATGCTTGACATGTTTTGTATGCATAAATCGTCTATGTATATTAATATATATATTAAATGTTTTCATTTAGCATTTCCTTAACAAAAAGCTAAGTTTGACTTTCTAAAACCCAGCACAGTTTTGTCTAACTTTTGACCTAACCAGTCTTTGTCCAACTAAAAATACACTTTCGTGCTTCTTTTTCTTGTTTTGATTCTAATTTTCAATGAGTAAATAAAAAAAAAAATTTTATGCCTATGAATTATGTTGCCAAATATATATCTCAGTTACACATCAGAAATGAGGAATAGGAATTACAATGAATTTTTTTTTAACATAGAGTTGCAAAAATTCAGGGATTTTTTTTTTTTTTTTTTTTTAAAGATAGCACAACAACACCCCTGTTCAATATTCCATACTAAAATTGAACAATTTTACATAATTTAAAAGCATCGATTTTTAAACCCCCCCCCCCCAAAAAAAAACAAAAAAACAAAAAAAAAAAAACAAAAAAAACAGCAAAATTCGAGTTTAGAATCATTAAATTTATAAAAAGTACCTTTTTGAAACGTTTAAGTAAAATTCATTTATTTATAAATTTATGCCTTAAAAATTTTAATTCTCGATTTTGGCTAGAAAGTCCATTTCAAAAATTACAAAACACTATTAGACTGCATCCAAATAAAATGCAGGAATTTATAATTTTTTTAAATAGATTACCGCGTTTAAAACGTGTACATTAGAACTTACATTGATTTCAATTGGAAACAGCAATGGAAAACTAACCGCAAATAATTCCTTAATTCATTCGGAAAATTTTTCATTACGCTATCAGTAAATCTAGTTCTTAACGTATAAAACGATCTATTATCGTTTAATAAGCATCTGAATAAATAGAGATACTAGAACACATTTGCAATTATTTATCTCTTAAAATTTTCTGCGGTCAGTATAACATTTGCTTATTTTGAAACATTTGTTACCAAAGTGTTTTAGGTTAAAAAAATACGCTAAAGGATAATTTTGTCTCAGTGGAATGAATGAAAGAGTGTTTTGCACATCGAGTAATTATTATGAGGAAGTAATGGGAAAGGATTTAATCTGTGTTGATATTTTGAATGAGAGATATTTATGGACAGTTTCTTTGAATATTTAAAAGGGTTATTACTACGTACTCATGGAGGTTTTTTTTGGGGGGGAGGGGGAGGGAGGGGGATTCTCGCACTATAAATTTCGCTTTTTGGCCAAGTATTTTCAATATTTTTGTTTTATCATTGCGTTTTATGGGAGCCGGAAAACATTTAATTTCTGTAATATTATTTCGCTGAAAAAAGAAAGAAAATAGCCTCCTATAATTTGTGAGAAAACTTAATTTTAGTAGAGTTATAATTAATTTGAAAAACATGTTTGTACGAACGAAATTTTTTGGACGAATTTCCTTTGATTAAAAGTATATAAATAATATTTTTGTGTTCTTGTGAAATTAGCTTTGAATATGCGTTGACAGATATGTCTGCTATGAAGTCGGGGATCAAATTTCTCTTTTTTAGTACTTTCCACCGTAGTTAAAAAGTGTTTATGAATTCGGTTTCTTTGTCCATCTGTCTGTCCTTGCTCTAACTCGTGTAAATATTGTCCGATTGCCATGAAATGGATATATGTTATTCTTGGGCTTTAGTATGGCTTGTTCGGTATTGAAAAGGAAGTGTGTAGCATTTTTGGTTCATTTACAGGGCCATTCAAAAGAATTCCGTTACATTACGGTATATGGGGGGGGGGGGAATCGCTTGTCATGTATTTTAATGATATTACAGTATTTAAAACACTTTTAAATTGATATACATCACTGAGGTGTATTGCAAGGTTCCTACAATACAATATGGTGTGCATAGAACTTATCGTTTATTTACAGGAACTCACAAAAGTATTTCGATATAGAAGAAAATGAGCAATAATTGAACTATTGAAGCCTACGCATAATAATTGCTGGAAGTGCGTTTTCATTTTGAAATTTAACTATTTTTTTAAATATTACTTGGTGTGTATAAATTCTAGATCATATACAAGGTCGAACAAAAGTTCTCAACAACATTCGTCTATTAGCTGAAATTGCTGAGCGGAAATTTTTAACTGTGTTATGCGTTTAACTGCACTGACATTTAGCATATTATGTAATATGCATGCATATCTGTAGATCATATACAGGGCTGCAAAAAATCGTATATTTTAACGTCTATTCATGGTAATAGCAGAAATCGTGTTTTCAAATGCATTCTGCATTTTCCAAATTGTTCATTAAGACGTCATCTTCCACCTTTGTAAATTGTGAAATTTTTTTATAGTATCTATCCTGAATGTGTTGAAAAGTGTTTCATAATCTAAGCTATATGCATTTTTTTTTTAGAAATCGTGTTTTTGAAACTGTGTTTAATATTATACAGCGTGTGTTCCTTATCGTTTACCAATAATTAATTTCTAAGCCGTTAGCTTTAGAAGCATAGCCAGTTTCAAAAATGTTTCAAATTTTGCTTTGCATCCCATAAAAATCGATTTACATTACAACAATTACTTTTTTAATAAGTAAGGAATTACAAATTTTATAGATATGCTTGCATCCTATAAATTTTATTTACAAGAAGTTTTTCCATGTTTTAACAAGTAAAACAGCAAAAATTTATTCTTGTATGATCAAAACTTACTGAGTTATGATACTTGGAATTTTATGAAGTTTCAATGTTTTAATCACCATAAATGGAAAAACATGTTTTTAGTGTCAGAAAACGCGAAAAATGCATGAAATTCAAAGTATTATAACTAGGTGAGCTTTTGTCTTGCAAAAATTAAGTTTTTAGCCACAAACTGATTCTGATTCATCTGAATATAAAACAGCATTTATAATTACGTCAAAAAATTACTTCAGACATTTTTTTTTGAAAGGCCTTCTAATTAAAACATCCGTCGACCGGATATACAGCGATTAGTTATATGTTATAAAAATAACAGGTTGTTGGAACCTGTTACCTGTACAAGTGTGGAATGATGTAACCTGTTAACCAAAAATAACGATATTTCCCATCTCTACAGGAAACTCTCAATGAAATAGATAAATTAATGAAATCGTCATTATTCGTTACCGTCCAAAGAAAAAAAAAATTGCATTTATTTACTGAACTTTGAAAGGACTTGGAAATAAAAAAAGTTATAAAAGATAAAACCGTAAAATCAAAGCAAACGTCAATGTATTCATTTTTTAAACTCTGCAGTAATTAACTTATGTAATTAACTTTTGTTTTGATACTTAAATTTTCATATGTTTTTCCTAACGTAAAAAATAAATTTTAGTAACATTAATTGTTACCTTTTTTAAATCAATTAAAATCTGGATTTAAAAATGACCTCCATTAAGAGACCACCTCTCTGAGCGACCAATTTTTATTGGAACGGAACGTGGTCGCTTTAGGGAGGTTTTACTGTATATCACACCGATATTATTAATGAACTAAAGGTAATTATGGAAGAAAGGGCAGATGAAAAATTGTACTGTTGCTAAGATAAACTTTTTATTCCGACCTGAGGTCTACGATACGTAGCTTTCGCTTTCTTTCACCTCTCATAAAAACTATGACCGTTAGAATTCTTTAAAATTGCATTTATGGCAGAGCATTATCTTATAAATAACAGAACCGATGTTGATTTACTTAAAATCCTTAAATATATTTGAAAAGTTTATTAAAAAATAGTGAGTCACATGGTGTTAGGTGCCACATGGTGTGTCTCATGGTGTCCATCCCGAGGAGCGACTTAGTTTTATAGGCTCACTGAAGTCACATATTCACTAAAAGCACATTTAAATCTCTTCTTGTGTAGCTGGAAAATAAATGTTTAGTTTATTATTTCATACCTATTTAATTTGCAATTTTTCACATATTTCTTTTGAAAGAAGTTTTAATAATTCTTGCAAATATCTCTGCAACGTGTGGAACCATATCTGCGCAAAGGATAAAAATGCATTTTGCATTTAGTGGAGTTTTTTTCTGTACGCGTATGTGCACACTTAATGTAGGAGAGACTAAGGACGGTTGACCATACGGGAGGCTTGACCCACCTATCAATTTTCATATTTAAAAGAATTTCATAGAGATAATCGAAATAGGTGTGAAAAAATCAATTGTCAGGCGTTTTCAACCTAAAAGTTGTGTTTTTTTAGAAATATTTTGTAAGCTTTTTTTAGATAAATTATATCATAGAAATTTAAGTAAGTATGTTTAAAGTAATGCAGAAATATTGAGCTTTCATTCCAGGTATAAAGATTGTACAGTAAGTTAGGCTTAACATAACAATGTGCTATTCTTTAGAAAAGATCTATGTAGGAAGGTTTGATCCAGTCAATGTGTGGGAGGGTTGACCAGATGCTCAAGGCTCCCTTAATTAAGTGGTTTTAGAAATCTTTTTATTATACACGGTGCATAATGAAAAGTTAATGGTTATATATATAAAACAATGTAAATTTATTCTGTTAAGCTACAGTAAAATGGTCTGATGGAAAAAAATGTTTAAAGCTGGCTAAAGAAAGATGTGAAAATTGCTAGAAAATGGAAAAGTTGATAGGAACTTTTTTCCATTTAAATATTACTTACAATAGGTAAATAGAAACAATGGGAAAGACTAGAAAGGATAAAAGCAGCAGTCTTAATCCTTTCAGGGGCAGCGGTATGTTTATAAAACAACTTAATTTTAATTCTGATACTTCACAATGGCACCAGAATTTTGCTAAAATATTTTCCATTTAATATGTATGTGAAATATAGCCTTTTTCTTATTTCCAAATAAATTTGTTCGTAAATTCCGGTACCAGTCATTTATTTCAATATTTTAGTACTGAAAATACTTTGCCCCTTAAAGGTTTAAATCAAGTTAATGATAAGTTAAGTGCTCATGCGGCTGCAAAAGGACATAGCATCGATCCAAAAACTTTAGGAAGGTATGTAGACAAAATTCACCAAGGTGAACACAGTGAAATGAAGCCAAACTATGTAACAACTAGAGTTGTCAGGTCGAGTGTCACAAAAATAGGACAAGGAGACAAAAAAATGCGGGACAGTGGCTCCTAAATCGGGACACAATAACATGAAACACTATGAAAACGGAACCTATCTCTAACAGAGTACTGCCTTAAATGTTAAAATTTAATTTTTCCTGCTGTACAATTATACCTGCTCAGACAAAACCCTATTTAAAACAAAATTTTTCTCCTCTGACTTGCGACTGCGTCTCAGCAGGTTTGTTTAAGCATCATATTTAAAAATATATATATATATTTTTTATAATAATTAAGGCATGTAGCATAAACTTATTTTGCTTTTTTTAAAACTGATTTTATTTCTCTTCACAAATATTGCAATATAAAACAAAGTGGGTTAAGCCTCCCGTTGGGCCAACCCTCCTATTTGTGGGGAGCCTTGACCCATTCTTTTTTCATGATTAAAATCAATCATTTTTAAAATTTCTTATATGTTACACTTATGTAGCAATTTTGTTTTGATAACTGATTGTATGACGAATAAAATGATATATAAAACTTTATTCTACGTTCAATATTTAAAAAATAAAAAATCATTTTGTAAAAAGTGGGTCAACCCTCCCAAGTCTCCCCTATACGATGGATGCGTTTGAATGCTGCTACAAATTCTGCAAAATGTATATGCTTTAGTAACGAATTTGAATGATACGAATTATACATTAAATCATATACATATTTCTAACTGTTTAAATATTATATTACTCATCCATATTTTATTGGAGTTACTTTATCTGCGGTTTATTCTGTCAAGCTGTTTCAAATAACAGACTAGACGTCATTGCCAAATGGTTGTTCCGAACGAATATTGCGTGGGATGTCATCCAGATAGCTCAATTAGATGAGCATTGTCAATTGAAGCCAAAGGTTCTAAGTTTAATTCCCAGCCAGGACACATTTTCTCTCAGGTGGAAAAATTACTACTCATATGAATTATTTACCAAAGTTCAGTGAGACCTCAACTTCCTTTCTTTAATGTTAAACCTATGGGCATGAATGCATTCGTATTTTTCTTAAATTTTCCCTCGGAAAATTAATACTTTTAACTTCTTTTTTTACGTGTACTCTTTTTAAAGGATGTCTCTCTATTTTTTAATTGACAAAATATTTCTAGAATATATGCTTAATTTAATATATTATGTGTTAAAGTCTTAGAGAAATTGACGAACAGTGAGTAAGATTTTAAAGCTTCAAATAAAATTAAGTATGTATTTTAGAAATATTTTGAGAACTAAAAAAAAAAAAAATTTTTTAAATAGAAATATTCTTAAGAAGAATACACATAAAAATGAAAAAAAGTATTAATTTATTGAGTAGATATTTTAAAAATAAGAATGTGTTCCATACACATAGGTTTAACCCGTTAGCAAGGGGAAGTTGAGAACTTACTGACCAATACCCTCAAAAATCTTTCCTAGTATCTAAGGTGAATTGTTTAACTCAAGAGAATTATTCCAATACCTAAGCAACCGGGTTTAATGGGTTAAGCAAATTGCTAATATTTTTAATACTTACTCGGTCCCCAGACATCTAAATTAGTGAATAAAGTCAAAGCATTAGGAAGATCAAGTGCATGACTGAAAATTTCGGCTTAGCACGTTTAGACGAATTGCACTTCAAAGAGTCTTCTCGTTGATATATCTGTGAGATGGGTCTTCATTTCTTCATCTCAACTTCCTAGCTAATTAGGACCAGAAAGTCTGAGGAAGAGATAGCGTGAGACTTTTCTTGGCGTCTTTGCTCCTGAGCTTCCAGTCTCCATCAGTGTGGACTTCTGGTGCAGAATGGGGTGGGGAGGTGAGATATTTTTAGATAGAGCTTGAATGCTTAATCAAGAACTAAGAAGTTTCCTCGAGAAAATATGCAAGATAGGAAGATAAGAAAGTGCTTTTGGCGTCTCTGTGAAAAATGGATGCTAAGTGAAGTTCTTAAGAGCTTCTAAAAGTAGTTTCAGTTTTCTTTTGTTGGGTGTAATTTCCAACAGTGCAGGAGTTTGTGACTTTTATATATTCTTAATCCTTATCGCGTGTGTTTAAGAAGGTGATGGAGAGAGTGAAAATGTTAATTCGTCGTGTCCGTAACAGAAATTATTCTTTCGTTCGTTCTTGTTCTGCTTGTTTTCGCAAGCGTTGTTCGTGTGAGGTCTCGATTTTGATTTTTTTTTTTAAACATCTGATTTACGAGTTTTATAACGTGGAATATTTAACTAGCCTTCAGAATTACATAATATTTAACATCTTAAAATATTTTACAGCCATTTTTAATGTTTTGAAAATGAAGAAGCGGTATAGATTTAGCGGTTCTCAAACTTTTATGCACCACGTACCTTTTGAAGAATTAATTACATGTGCAAGCCTTCTTTACTACTTGTTAGTGTCAAAGTTAAAAGAAAAATAAACGCTGAAAACAACGAATGAATGTGTAAGCAAATAAACATAACTTTTATTTAAGATATTAGGCAAGCTTTACAAGGAACAAGTTTTTTTTAACATGACGGGTACTCTTATTTACCCTTATACAGTTATTCGATAGTTGGTGTTAGTCAGAAGTGCGTATTTTTTAAATTTTCGGTCGGTTGGAGAGGGGGGGTGCACACAGTCTATCATGGAGGTTACAGAAGGCAATCGAAGAGCAGACAATCCCATTATTTTTTTTGCCGGCGGACAGTGGACCTTTCTGATATTTTCAGAGCAGACATACAGCCCCCCCCCCCCCCCCTGACCCAACGTAGTCGGTACCTATGGTACTAGTTCGCTAAGGTGGAGTAGACAGTCATCTCCAACATCTATTTTGCTTTTATATTTTGTTTTAAAACAGTTAATGATAAAAAATCTCTTTTCAATTACTCTAATTGCGGCGCTCCTTACGTTTGCTGTTGAATAATTTGTTGCGTACCCTCAAGCGGTATGTATTCCCCACTTTGAGAAACACTGGTTTAAACAATCGGTATGGCCAGCAGGGTTAAAAGAGAAAAAAAATTAGGGTACTTAGTAAAAAAAGTTTCCAAAAGACATTCCTACAGTTAAAAATATAATCATTTTTCATGAATGTTTCTATGTTATTTAATTTTACTGACATTACCTTGAAAAGATTACTGAGTATTAAAGGAAATTTTCGCCTGTTAGCAATAAATTCATTTGAAAGCTCTTTAAAATGCATTGCAGCAGTTCTAGAAAATACCGACTATTTGCCAAAATTTTTCCTATCTTTAACTAGCGGAAAGTAGACTATTGTAATGTGTGTTCTAAAACCAAAATAAGTAACTGAAAATTAATCTTCAAATAATAATCACAGAATGAAATTTCCAAATATTCTATTTTTAAATTTTGAAGATAATTATAATTTAAGGCTGTTTAAAGCAGAATTTTCTTCAAGATATTCAAACATACGAATGAATTTCAAATAGTAAATTCATAGAATGAGAAAGAAACAAAATACTCTCTTTACCATAATAAAAATTTTGAAGTTATTCCTGAATACGCCAAAAAGCAAAATTATTATAAAGTCGAAATGTTTTCCACAGAAAGAAAACATCATAAATACAACAAAGTAAAATATGCATAAAAATTTGAATTCCCCTAAAATTGCCACGACCTTATTTTCGAAACTCACACTATTTCTTACTCCAATGATCGAAAAAGTTTTCTCCATTTCTCGCTCGAAGGATATTTCTTGCACCAAATATCTTTGAAGATGGATATGTGCATTCAATGTACATATATATGGCCATCTCAGGTCTTGATTTATGTCCAGACTTAAGGAGCGAAATTTTGACAACCTCTCGGGTTCTGATATAACGTTCGTCTCCATCTCTCGACGCCATCTGTTACCAGTGTTGTTGGGGCGCCAATCTACGGGGCAATTTCGAACAAACCTGAAAAGTTTCAACTTTCCTCTAAAAATGGCCCTGGCAGCTACGAAAATGGTGAAATTCAGAAGGGAAGATATAACTAAATGAAAGATTGAAATTCTTAGGTCGAATAAAGATATGGCTTTAGCCAGACGTTACGGCTACTAAATTTGCAGATGCTTGGAGATATTTTTTTCACACATTTAGTAAATTTCAGAAGTTTCTTTAATTTTTTTCAGAAACTATAAATGGAAAAATGCATTTTTTTTTCTTTTTTTTTTTATGTTTCATTATTTTATTTTTTTACATTTAAAACTATTCAAAATTATATGCAGCTTTCCAAAATTATTTAATTATGTTTGAAAGATGCATTTTTGGTACTTGTTGTAAATAGAAAAATTATGTATTAGTAATTATTGACTAATTGGATTTACTTATTAAGATTCCTGGTCACAAGTTCTTGTTATAAGTAAATAAATATCTGTATTAAGTTTGATACGAGTTTTGAGAACAATTCATGTTAAAAGAATTTCATGCTATGTTCACAAAGTTAACGCACATGACTGTTTTTTTTAAAAAGGGGATGGGATCTGGAAACGGACGCACTGAATAGAAGCCAACTCACATTGAGATTTCTATTTATTTAGGCACTGTCAAATTTGTCTCATTACAGCTTTCTTGTACTATAATATTGGGTTAGTATTAACAAGACCTTACATATTTTAAGTTAAAATTTAGAATAATTAGTTACTACAAATAAATTAGCTATTATTATTAATGAGGATTATTGTAGAACATTCTTGCATCCATGTACTATATTAATATTTTATTTGCATTATGTAACAAAGAGTTGATCTTGGTCGTATCTACAATTAAAGAAAAAATTCGATCTCTTCAGCATCACTATAGGCGGGTTTCACTGCGTATACATTCATAGATTAAATATAGAATTTAATTAAAAAATAATGATAATGCTGCTGATGATGATGATTATGATGCAAGGGTTGCTCTACACATCTGCTCAAAAATATTTCCGTATTGTACCGTTGGTATGGACTATTTTCTCTTTACTCGTTTTTTTTTTCTTTTAAATAATCTAACATTCAAATTAAAGTAACTTTTATCACTTGCGTGAGAAAAAGTTCTACGTACGTCGAAATCATTTTGTGAATGAGTTGCATAGCTATAAAGTCATATACCATTACCTGTTCTTAGTGATGTTCGTCTTATTTGATGAAAGAAATTATGCGATTAAATAGGACACTATTAAAGGAAAATTATAAGGCTTGGCAGCTATGTAACTAATTCACGCAAACATCTCACGTGCGTGGTTCGTCTTTCTAGTGCCAGTCGTTAAGTTCTTAGTTTGCTACACGCTGCACCTGATTTCTAATCGACTGATTTCATCAAATATTTCACATTCAGGCAATGTGGACAAAGTCTCTTACGTCTCGAGTCTTTGAAAGCGTGTCATTGTCATATTATTGAATTAATTCCTTAAAACCACCCTTCTCTCTCTTTCTACCCATTACCCCTCACACTGTTTAAGGTCCAACCATAACCAATACAGTGTTTATTATTTTTCCAACTCAAGGCTATAAACGACAAAATGCCCCCACAATTTCGGATCTTCGAAGCATTATGTCCGAATATTAATAAGAACGAAAGTTTCGCACTTAAAATTTAACCTCTTCACCTCCATGACGCATGCATGATACATACGGCATAATTTTATATTTTATGGCAGATTAAAAATTCTGGAGCTGAAGGGGTTAACTATCTATATTTTACGCGTCGAACTCCTGTGTGTTTGTCTAGTGATTAAGTTGCTAGTTTCAAGTGAAAAGGTAAGCAGTTTAAATTCCTTTTAGTACTGTATGTTCGTAGTCATTAGGTTTCAACTTCAAACGGAGGTCCACGTCAGTTTAGTCATCGTGTGCAACTGATAACGATCTTAATGAATGAGATCTAAAAATGAGTCAATTTGGCTTATTTTTCCGGTAACCATTTTTAAAATTAAGCAATGTGGACAAGGTCCCTTATGTTTCGAGTCTTCAGAAATTTTTTGAAATCGTGTCATTGTTATTCTTACCTTAAAACCACCCTCTACCCTCCTCTCTCCTTCTATCCATTCCAATTCTCCACTTTGCCTCTCACGCCGTATGAGGCCCGACCATAACCGATACAGTGTTAGCCATTACACTTCCAACTCCAGGCTATGAACGACAAAATGCCCGCCGATTTGAGCATTTCCATATAAATAGGAGAGCCCGGCGCCCTATAAATCACATATTTCGTTTCCACCCCGGCCTCTTAAGGGGTCGGCCGCCCTTGTGCACATATCGGATGCAAGCTCCAGATTTATACTAAGCCAAATAGGCTTGCTAGATGGAAAAAAAGGGGGGTTATTAAATATCGATTTCTTTGAGAACTGTTCAATGCCGAGACAGTTGTTACCCTCGCAGGAGAAGACATAATTTTGAAATGTTTTTGTGTAGCAAAAGGATTGGGAATCTAAAACATTCAGAAAAAATCCTTCATGATTTTAATGCGTCGTTTATATGTTAAACACGCAAATAGTGAACTATAGCAAAGAAAATTTTATTTTAAATTTATACAACAGGCTGTATAGGTATTTTCTTAAACTAAAGAATCTTAAATATTTCACAAATCCTTTTGAAAACGGATGATAAATGCCAAATTTATATTTTAATTATTACCAAAAAATATTTTCACTTTTCTAGTTATTAAACATCGAAATCAACGTTTTGAAAAATAAAAATGTGATGCACTATTTTTTTTTTTTTTTCCATTGATAATCCACTAAAAACCAGCGGTGGTTGAATTCTGAAATTGTTGCATCAGAATGATAGAAGTGTGCCACCGATTTATTACCAAAGTTTTTTTTTTACTGATTTCTAGTTCGAGAGTGCACTATTAAAGTTGTGGTTCGAGTCATCTGCTATTATGGCGTCTTTATGTTATTATAATTTCTAAATTCAAATTCGCACATTATATTGCGTACTTTTACGATTAGAATTCTTTACAAATATGTTTAGTAATATCGAATAAGTACAAGTATGTTTAATTACGTAAAAATCTTATTAGATTCCATTTAGTGCTTGTATAGATAGTCATATTTTATGCTATTGTAAAAATTAGTAAAAAATAAAATATAAATTTAGTATAAAATAAAGATCTTAGTTTAAGAAGATGTTTTGTAATAAAATTTAACCTTCTAACGCTCATAAGTAAACTTATATATAATTTTTTTTCGAATTAATAAGTTATATTGTATCGTTTTCATTAAAAAAAGAGTAATAAAGAACAAATTTTATCAAAAGGCACATGTGGGGCTAATAATTTGGACTATTACCTATGGATGACACACAAATTTAAAATCGCGTCACATTAACAAAAAATAATCAAACAAGTGAAATCCCACAAATGTCAGTTCAACATTTAGTTCAACTCATTTTTTTACATTTAGATTTTACAGCATTTAGCTTTACTCTGGACGAAAAAAAAAAAAAAAAAAAAAACATTTGTTTTGGTCTTGAAATTTTTATCCTAAAAAAGGGAGGATAACTCAAGTTCTTCCTTGTTTGTAGGAGGTACAAAACTTTGGAAAGTTACAATATAGTGTCTACACTCTAAATAAAAAGGAGTGAATCGCAGAGTCAAAATATGCCCAACCTCTTTAGAGTGACTATTCACTCTGAGCAAAAGTGAAATTTTTGACTCTCTGAAAGAGTGAATAATCACTCCTGGGAAGTGAATATTCACTCTAAACAGGGGTGGATAATCATAGGCGTAGCGTCGGGGGGGCACGGGGGGGGCACGTGCCCCCCCAACCTTCTGTACCCCGGGCGCCAGAACAGAAAGCTTAGGGGGCGCCAAATGAAGATTTTTTTTTTATCTTTACATACAAAAATGTATAATGTATATGTATATATATCGAATTCGCATAAAAATGTCACACAGCCGGAAAATCCAAAAAGAAAACTGAACCAAAGGTATTAAAATTTACAGATTTATAAAAAGATTCATCTATAACAGAAGACTGCAAATGAATTAGAAAAAAGAGCTGTTCTACAATTCCAAATGTACCATGTTTACGCCTTCTATCATTTAAATCCCTTCCTGTGTCAGGAGAATCAATAACATTTTCCAAGGTCAGTCTCCACCCCTATCTTCTGTGTGAAACTGACCCTCACCGATAATTACCAACCGCCAACCGATTTCCCTGGGAGGGGGAGTGCAGAGGGGCCATATGCCCCGGACGCCAGAACGAAAGGCGAAGGGGGCGCCGAATGAAGATTTTGTTTGATTCTGACTTTTCTGATAAACAGATTCCAAGAAGGTAGTTCTATTTATTTTTAATCTCTCTCCCTGAGCAGCATTGAACTTTCTTTTTTCCCGCCTTGCTATGGGCGAGGTCGAGCGACTGTCCGGGACAATAAAAACAAACGAGAGAAGGAGTCAGGGCCGAAACTAAGGGGGGAGAGGGGGCATGTGCCCTGGGCGCCAGATGAAAATTTGGTTTGCCGTTTTATGCAATATACATATGTGCGTGTGAAATTTGTGTAAAAAATATTTCCTAGCCGAAAAATCAAAAAGAAAAGCTGAGTAATCTGCATTAAAATTGTCAAATAGATAAAAAGATTCGCCTGCAATATACAAGACAGCAAATGAATAATCCCATTCTTTTTTTTTTATATAATTACTTTTTTACAGGCATATCACCATATCTGAACTTAGAGATGGTGAGGTCAGGTGACTGGCTGGGACAATAAAAACTAAGCGGTCGAAAATTCACAAAATAAAAAGTAAAAACTTAATAATTTTGTTGTTGTTGTTTTGAGTCACACATAAATTTGGAAATTAGCATTAGGTTCTGGAAAGTATCTAGACATATCAATCTATAAATAAGATGAGTGGTATAAGTGATAATTACACAAAACTGGTGTAGATAGTACAGGAAAATATTTTACAATACTGGAATTCATTTTTATGCCTATAGTAAATCGTGGTTTTTTAGTTCCTAAACGATGTGACTAATATCACTATGACATTAAAGTGCCTCAATTGTAATAATTTGTAATGCTACAACAACATGTAAAATCAGGAAAAATAAAATGTGTATACAATGGAATCTTGTCTTAAATGAAAAAACTACATGGTTCCCAACAGAAAAAATACCAACAGTTATGCCTGATAAGACAGAAACCTGTATAAAGCGTAATTATTTCCGATTCCATTCGATTTTTTCCCTGGTTTTAGTAAATAAATAATTGATAAAGCTGGTTATATATTTCAATATTACGTATTTTATTGTTACGTATTTTACTGTTACGCATTTAAAATTTTAAAATAAGTCCGCTAATTGAAACTTTCGCAAATTTCTCCTTGTAAACTTACTTTACGGAGGAAGAGGGGGGCGCCAAAATCCATGTTTGCCCCGAGTGAAAAGATAGCTAGTTTCGGCCCTGGAATGAGTGCAAAAAGTTAAATACTTTAGTAAAACCATTTAAAAGAAAAAAAGAGTATAGCATTTGCAGTGGTACAGTAAAAAATCTCGCACAGGGCCCCCTGGCTAATAAAGTCGCCCTTGCCTTTATCCCTCAAAATGATTTTTTCTCTTCTTTTTGTCATTTCTAGGCGTTTTGCCACCCTAGGCGGAAATTGAAAACTACCGCTCTGTCCCTTTTGATGCAATTATTTTTTTCATTACTCTTGGTGCATTATTTTTTGCATTACTTTTGGGGCAATGTTTTTTGCAACCAACTAGATCCAGTCTTAGAGAGACGAGGCGAGCTTGGGTGACTGCCCGTGATAAGCAAAAAAGTGCGCAATGGCGCCCTTTTTTGTTTGGCACCCAGGGCGCCATGAATAGTAAAGCCGCAGCCGCTCCTGCTTTTACCTTACCAAATTACATTTCTCGTCCTTTTGAAACTTCTAGGTAGGTGACAACTGAAAAATGTCGCCCATGCCTTTTACTAAAATTACTCTTTTTACATCCAGATCCGGCCTCAAAGGGCGCGAGGTCGGGCAACTCTCAACGGCTAAAGACTAAGGGTTGAAATATATGCAAGATAGAATAGTAACTCCCTTTTTTAATGTTTTTTTAAGACTATTATAGCCCGGGCCGAAACTAGGGGGGGGGGGGTGCAGAAAGAGGATGTACCCCAGGTGCCAGAACAAAGGCGAAGGGGCGCCAAATGAAGATTTTGGTTGTCGTTTCATACAAAAATGTATAAATATATATGAAATACAAGGAAACTCGCAAGCTAATGTTAAACCTATTGTAGTGTTCTTTTCAAAATTTTCGCTTGCATTTTAATATTTTAAGTTTTTTTTTTTTTTTTTCTCTCTTAGAATAGTTTAGATTGATCTTTAGCATTGCTATACTTTTAGGTTTCGAAACCGGCACTGAAAGTGAAAGTAACTTTATAAAAATAATTTGCGACCAAAATCGAAAAAGTAAACACTAACCTGGTTAGAATTCAACCTCAGCTTTTCTAAGGAAAAAAAGTTAAAACTATTAATATGCAAGCGGGACAATTTAAAAAGAACGCTCCCATACGTTTAGCATTAGTGATCCAGTTTCTTCGCGTAACTAGTGTAGGCTCTTAACGCTCAGGCTAATGTTAATCCTATGGGAGTACTTACTGTGCAAATTATTAAAAACATTCATTAATCACTGTTTCAAAAGAATATGCGATAGTGTATTATACATGGGATTTTCAGATAAATTAATGTGAAATTTATATTCACATATTTTAGGATTGTGACTTATTGAGACTTTTACAAAAACGATAAATGGCAGTGATTTTCAATTTTTAATTTTTTTTTTAAGATGCAATTAAATTTAAACCTCTTTAGTGTGTAGCATTTCACCCACTCTCACTTCCACAAAAAACAAAAACGCTTTAGTTCTCAACCATCAATACGGTGCTGGCCAATCATTGATATTTGGTCAGTAGTTGTAAGTTGATCGGTAGAAGAAAATTTTTTCCTGCAAAGCTATATACTATTTTTATAGTGTCCAGTCACCCACGTAGTTTAATTGCAGTGAGTAACATGGTCACGCAAAGAACGTCTTTGACCTCTGAACTCGTGTTTCCCTCTTGTGCAAAGTGAGATAGTAGGAGCGTCTTTACCTACCGCCCCCCACTCATACACACACTTGGTTTGGTCTAATCTGGTCATTTGTGGGAATGTGCTTGTAGTTAAATGTTATTATTTTTTAAACTGGTCAGAAATGAATGAACGACGCAAAAACAAGCGCGATAAAAAAGGAGGATTTTTTTTATAGAAAACTCAATAAAAATAGATGTCACGGAGTACGGCATGCTGGTTTTAAATTCATGCAAGTCTGGCTTCAGAAGGACGAAAATGGAACAGAAGGTAAGAATATACAGAATTGTTTGTTTTAGTAAATTAATACGTTTTCAGAAAAAAACAAAAATCCCCACTCAAAAATGTGATTATTTTTGGCACATCATAAACTCATTTCTATTCCTATTTGCCTGAAAATTACAGATGTTTAAGTGACAGGTGCTTAAGAATCGAGTAGCGTCCTTTCTTTTCCTAACATTTTTCCTAATTCGAAGCAGCTTGATTTAAAGCGGATTACTAAATGGATCCGTCTTGTAATTGTCAGTCTTCGAATTCGAAAATCAAAAGTCCAACTTTGTTGTTATTTTATAAAAAAATCGGAGTTTTTTAGAAAAAAAAAACTTTATTCTATTTCATAAAAGCATCTCAATTGCAGGGCTGTCACTGCCTAATGACACTGAAAATAGTAGATTTAGTAGCCGCCAACGAAAAAAATAGTAGCATTTGTTCGAAAATAGTAAGCCAAAATAGTCCTATACCCATCACTTAAAAAAAAAGGAAGAAAAAATGTATCTATAACAACTGAAGGGACTTTATGAATGTTCAGATCTTATTTCACAGTTTATCAATCAATCACTGAAATCACTCAAATCACTGAATAAAGAATAGAGTAATTTCTTCAAATGAGAAAGCAAGTTATCCAGAAAATAAAACCCTAATGTTTCAGTTATGAAGTAAATAAGCTTGTTTCTTCACCAATAAAAATTATGTACAGCACCAGGAAACATAGTAGTAAAAACTTCTTGCAGATTACCCCCGATACTATTTTCCATCAGGCCTTTCACATTCAAGAGTTTCTTGAACAGAAGGAAGAAAAGTTTTATTTGAGGGGCAGGATTAGAAATAACGTGTGGGATATCGTAAATCCCACACAAAAATGGAAAATCCCGCATAATAAGAAAATTCGTTTGGATGGAATCTTTAAATTTACTTCTTTCACAGGCATATGATTCGTAAGCGATTTTTTTCTCTTTTTCGTGAAAGCCACGATTTTTTTTCTTCTGGAATTCCGCAAAATCAATTCTCAAACAGCCGCGAATTTTGCCAATCGGTAAAATCGCCCCCCTAATTGGGGAAAAAATCGCGAATTTTGCAATTCTTCACGGAAAGAATTGCAAATCTCCTCAAACAACAGTAAAAAATATCTTGAAATTTAACAAAGGTCGCGGAAACAAATGGCGATTATCGTCAGTCGGTCGCGGAAATATTATGGCAAATTTCGTCAAAAAATGGACAAAAAGTTGCGAATTTCATCTAACGATCACAAGAAAAAAAATCGCAAATTTTGTCAAATGGTCGCAGGCAAAATTACGCAAATTTGGTTCTTAAAAAAATGGAGAATTTAACCAAATGATCGCGCAAAAAATCAAGAATTTCGTAAGTCGGTCGTGAAAGGAAATCACGAATTTTGACAAACGATCTGGAAAAGAATCGGTAATTTCGTCGAAAGCTCTCTGAAACAAATAGTAACTACCATCAATCGGTCGCGGAAAATATCTGTCGCAAATTTGTCCAAGTGGCAGCGAAAAAGAAATAAATTTCGTCAATCTGTCGTACAAAAATTTGCGAAATTCGGCAAAGAATCGCGGAAAAAATCGCAAAATCTCCTTCAACGATAGTATAAAAAGATCTCAGAAAGAAAAAGGTATTTTCGTCAATCGATTAAAGGGGAAAATCGCGAATTTTGGAATTCGTCGCGGAAATGATTGCGAATCTCCTCAAACAACCGTTGAAAAGTGCGTTTGGGAAGATGACTTTACAAGCGCTTTGAAAAAAAAGATCGAATATATTCAGTAAAAATAGTCGCTTAAATCCGAAAAAAGTCGCTTGTTTTCTTGAAATGGTCGCGTTTTGGCCTAAAATAGTCGGCATAGCCGCCGGATGCTTAAAATAGTCGATTTCAGTAGCATTTTAGTAGCAAGTGCAGCCCTGCAGTTGTATGTTAAGAAAAATTGGAATTTTATGAGAAATTGAGTTGGGCCGGACCGGGCCTGATTTAATTGATTTTTCCACGGGCCGTGCATGTTTTTACTGATTTTTGTACGAGCCGGGCTTGGCCATAAACTGTGAAAATATAAACGGGCCGGGCTCGGGTGGAAGTTTTAATTTTTACGCCGAGCTGGGTCCAAGCCTTGAAATTGCGGTCCGTGCAGACCTCTAGTGTGCCTCCCCAGGGCCTTGCAAAGAGGTTGTTAAAGGAGAGGTCGGTCGCCCCGGGCGCAAAATTTATGCTGCGAACCACGGTTTTATTCATTTTTTGGCCGCCGATCATTTTCCGAGGAATTTCTTTTTTTCTCTTGATCATTTTTTTTTTTCCTGTCGCAAAATATCATGAAATCTCTAAGAAATGAGTGCAATTTTCCCTTATGTTATTTAGTTGTTCTAAATTTTTAAATTAAAATTAAACCTCTTAAAGTTCCAAAATAAACGCGAAATATTTATTCAATAGAATTTATTTATGTTTCTGCACTTTATCAATTTTATAACACCCATCACAAAGAATTTTTTTTTTTTTTAGGGGGGGGGGGCGCAAAATTGAAAATTCGCTCGGGGCGCAGTTTCACGGCCTTGATGCCCCCCCAAAATTTCTGGTCACGCTACGCCTATGTGGATAATCACTCTTTCGGAGGAGTGACTATTCACTCTTGCTAAAGGAGTGCGGTTTTTCACCCCTGGTAGGAGTGAATAGTCACTCTTTCATAGGAGCGAATGTTCATTTTTTATGTAGTCGGTTCTTTTTTTATTTTGCTTTTATGGGCATTTTAAAAAAATCACATATTTTATAGCATGCAATGAAAATAGATATTAGCGTGGTAAAGATTGGAATAAAATACTTTATCAGCAATATTTATTTAATTCATAGTTTGTAACACTAATTGAACTTTTAAGGAAAAAATCAGTTAAAGTTACATATGAATTTAATTTAGATTACTGACAGAAATAAACTAATATATTTTATTCCAATTTTATCCTTTGTGTTTGCTTTTATTGCATACCCTATGAAAATATTATTTTTAAAGTTTTATAAATAACTTTTTAATAGGTGGATATTGTATGTTTAACAATGTTTGATGTCATTTTAATTTTTGGTTTTAAATATAAAATCCTATCTTTTTACCGTACTTTTTCCATAAATTATTGCTATTTTTGCAAAGTCCTATTGTTTTAAAATATTTTTCATTTTTTTACTTAAAAACAATGCTTATAAACTTACATATTTTTTTAAAAATGAGTTTAAGTATGATTTAAATATTAAGAATGTGTATTTTTTCTCGCTGTGATTTGCTTTTGTTTTATTTAATATGATCATGTAGTCTAAATTTTAAGTTCTCTGGAATATGTATATATATATTTCTTTTAAACATATTCCTTAACTTAATCATGATTTCTAATTTTGGCCCATTATTGTTGAAAACAATACTTATTAATGAAACGACACGGTAAGTCATATTTAAATTTTTTATTCCCGTAGATATTGTATTTTGGGAATATGAGCAAAATAGATTTGATATGTTTTATAGGAAAAGATTGACCTAGGAAATAGAAAAAAAAATAAACACATTACATTTATTTGTATCTGTATGAATTTTAATAAAAATAAAGTGAATGACTGCATACGAAAAGTTCGTATTGTTTGAAAAACATTTTAATGTAAAAAAGTAGTTATTAATCTCTTAAAAAATATTCAGTCCTAAATTATGTAAGAAAATATGAACTTTTTAAAAAATATACTAAAGCTGTCTTATCGATAACTTCAAAACAGGCATAAAAAACATTTTATTTCAATGCTTAGATATCATGTTTTATTTTTTAGTGCCAAAAATTACGTGCATCAAAAACGTAGAAAATACGTTTAGATTTAAGGAAATTTAATACCTGATGCAGAATGTCTATAATTATTTTTTTTATATTACTCAGTCTCGAAATTTTAAAAACATAACCCGCAGAAAAATGTTTAGATACAATTAAAAAAATTAATATACAGTAAAACCTACCTAAAACGTCCACGTACTGTTCCAATAAAAATTGGTCTCTCCGAGAGGTGGTCTCTTAATGGAGGTCATGTTTAAATCTAGATTTGAATTGTTGAAAAATGGTAACAATGTTACTTAAATTTATTTTTCACACTAGGAAAAAATATAAAAATTTAAGTATCAGAATAAAAGTTAAATACATAAGTTAATTACTGCAGAGTTTAAAAAATGAACACATTGAGCTTTGCTTTAATTTTACAGTTTTATATTTTATAATTTTTATTTCCAAGTCCTTTCGAAGTTCAGTAAATAAATGCATTTTTTTGTAGACGGGAACAAATAATGACGATTTCATTATTTATCTATTTCTTTGAGAGTTTTCCGACACAACAGGGCAGAGGAGTTTATTAACCGTCAGTCTTAATTTGTAATCAGAGTTAAATTCATTGCCTAAAAAGGCACAAAGGGGTTTAAACACTTAAAAGTTACCGGGATAAAAAAAAAAAAAAAAAAATCTAAACTTAGTTTAGAAGTTTGATGAATAATGCACTCTCCGGAATTATTATTTTAATAAAACATTCTTCAAGCGACCAGGAAAAAACGGAATTTATTTTATTTTCTTCAAAGAAATCGGTCTCTCATGGAGGGGTTCAACTGGGATGGTCTCTGAATGGAGGTCAAATTAGTATTGAGCCTACGGGAATAAATTTCGTTTCATGAAAAAATGGTCGTTGAGGGAGGTGGTCACCTAATAGAATTGGTCGCACAGGGTGGTTTCACTGTACCAACCTTTTTGTAATATCATAAACATCAAATATCATATTTAACTCCGAAACAATAATAAATACTCTTAACTGTATATAATCCTAAATCAAAATTAAACCAAAAAAAAAAAAAAAATCTCATAGAACGGCAAATTAATGTTTTCGAATGACGTGTCTCCTATGATTGAGAAAATCTATCTTCTCTTATGAGCCAGTCACCCTTTCAAACGAAAGAGATAAAACTTCTTTGTTTTGGTCGTTGGTAAAAGTTTTATAATTTGCAAACACAGCATTGAAAGGGAATAAAAAAATATTTTCACTAATTTTTTTTTATTTCACATTTCCCGAACTAATGAAGTTTGGATTATTATTATATATATATTTTTTCTTTTGCTAAGCATTGTGCGCTTAGAGGTCTGCACAGGCCGAAATTTCCAAGGACCCGGACAGACTCATAGAAAAAAAATTCAGCCCGGCCCGTAGAAAAAAAATTGGTCCGGCCCTGTAAAAAACTTAAAAGTTCTGCCCGAGCCCGGCCCGGAAAAAAAGTTAAAATGTCGGCCCGAGTGAATTTCGACAAAACACTGATTTTTTATTTTTTTGAAGTGTTAAAAATCTGGAAAATGCTAAGTAAGATAGAATTGTATAGAAAAGAAAAAAAATGCGTTATAGACAAGTTCCCTTCTTAGCGAGTGTAAATGTATTATATATTCTTTTCTTATGTATTAGTATATTAATTATGCATGGATAAATACGTTAGTGAGTTTAAAACTGGGTTCCGTCATACGCAGGTTCTTTTCACACGTTTTACTATGTTTTAATTTAGCTATATTTTAATAAGCGCAGAAATCTAGTGTTCTTTAAAAATAATAAATTTTAATGTTTAAGGGTAGAATAATGACGATTTAAAAATGTATGCATTTTTTGCAAACATTTTTGGGCCAGACCTAATTTTACTGACCTTTGAATAGAACAGGCCACGCTGAGACAATGATTTTCATACGGGCTGGGTCAAAATTAGGACTGAAAATTTTGGGTCATGAAGACTCGGTATGAACCAGTCCCGGCTTTGTACAGAAAAAATAATCTAGGCCCGGCCCGAACCTTCAGAAAAAAGTGTGGCCCGGGACCGGCCCGAGTTCCGTGAGTGAAAATCGGCCCGAGCACGAGCCGGCCCGTGCAGATCTCTAGTGCGTATTCAATTGTTAAAAGAATTATATTTCAAACCGCTACAGGAAGAAATATAACAGACAATCACTTTTGAATACTCTAACGATCAATCTTTTTCTATACAACATACAACTATTTAGTGCATAATCTTAACATATCCACACGAATAAATGGTTAAAATTAAATAAGACTTACCTTTATTTTATGTATTCCATTAAGAATAATTTTAATGATATCCTAATCTGTTAATCCTAAGATGGCGGACCAGACGAAAATGTGATCATTTTTCTTATCTTACGAGGGCGCTGTCGCCTTGCTGTTATGATTGGCTAATAAGCAATACATACGCAAGTCACTCTTTCGGGAGTGACAACTTCACTCTCGATAACGGAGTGAAATATTGCACTCCTTTCTAGAGAGTGGGAAATTCCACTCTTTAAGGAGTGTATTTTTACAAAATTCACTCCAAAAAGAGTGAAAAGGCTTGTCACTGTTTCAAAGAGTGAGCTTTTCACTCCTCCCAGTTTTAGAGTGTAGAAGATATAGTGTGGTGAACGGCTATTTAAACAATGCTTTAAGTACTAAAGAAATGATCCGACAAATGTTGAACGATAAATGTCGATTGCAGCGACATCTGCTAGCTCTTCACTGACCGGAACGTTTTCTCAATACAATCATACAATAATTATATTTGAGATACGCGATGTCGCTGCGATCGACATTTACCGTTCAGCATCGTCGGACATTTAACGGATTAAATTTTTTAGCACTCTTTGGATAGCCGGTGGCCACATTATATCTTCTAGACGCTATAGTTATAGTATCATATCAGTAGTTTATAGTATCATGTGGTGTATTTATAATTGTAAATCTCACAGTAACCGAAATAAATCTCAGCAGCTTGATCAGGGACCCGACGCTCCCTCTCAGACTCTGGTTGAGAGTCGGGAGGAGTGGATGTGGTCTACCCCTCGGGATTGCACTAACACTCTAAAGCGAAAGCTGAGTTCCCGAGGTGGTCATCGCTGTCATCGCTGCCCAAGCACTATATCTTCTAGACGCCATACACTGTAAAAAATAGTTGGAACGTTTAGTATTCTAACAGGAACCTTTCCGATACTTTCAGATATGTAAGAGCTATTTTCGTTTTCTGAAACATCCAGAAACATTTCTGAACGGTTAGGTTTTCTTTACACGGTTCGCCCCTGTTGTCGCTAACGCATGCGCACTCCAAGTATTTGTCCATGTGCTGAAACCGGAATAGCCGAAAGTCTATGCTAACATCAACGTCAACATGTCTGTATGAGTAATGGCGGCGCGGCGTGATAACTTGTGTAGCACGTGGATTTCAATTGGGTTTTATTTAGAAAACAAAAACAATATAATAATATTTTTTACATTTTGTGGGTAATTTTTATTGTGTTTTAAAATTATACAAGAAATATAAACTTTGGATATTATGAGTGGACTGTTTTAAAGCTTCGGAAAAACATTATTTTTGAAGACGGAACAATTACAACTTTGGGTAAGTGTTTTTTTTTTTTTTTTTTTAATCATCTACAGTATTACTTTTACTTACTATTTTTATTATTAATTACTTCTTTATTAGCTTTGTTACAATACATGGAAATAAATTTATAATCTATTTTTTAATATATCATACCTTGTTTCTGTTATGTGTGCATGTAAATAAAATAATATAGTTAAACTTGATGTTAATACTGACTGCGGTACACAGTGTGCTCTTAATAAATTATTAAATGCGTTATAATTTAAAAGAAAATTTATGTATTATATTTTTATCAAACAAGCTGAAGGTTCATCGACATTTTACTTTTTTATTATTGATTGCTTTTATGTAAAAAATACAGTATTGTGGGTAAAAATTAAAAATAAACAGTAAACTATTCTTTCGATTATACGTTTTATTTTTATAAATTATTATAGTAGTTAATAAAATTGATTCATTTGTTTTGCTGCTTCCTAAAAAACTTTCAAAAATTCGAAATAGCGTTTATATGTCAGTAATAATACACAATAGAAATATCAATAATTCAATTATATGTATATTTTTAGTGTAATAATATTTTACCTTTAATTATACATTTCAGTACATTTTGGTTTTTAAATTAAGTTACGATGTGTGCATTATAAATGTATAGAATAATGTTAAACATATTCTGTTAATCTAATTAATTTTTTATATTAAATCCCTTTTCTCCTCAAATTTTAATAACAAATTTAAAAAATTTTTTTAAGTTAATTAACTTATTCAGTACTCAGGTCCAGTTATGTAACCCCCCCATGGTTTTCAATGCTTGGAAAAAATTAACTATTGCATTTTTTGCGATTTGAATTTCACTTGTTCATCTAAATGTTCTTGCTTGAAAAGAAAAAAAGCAAGTGAAATGCTTTCTTCTTATTTTACGCAACAAAATTGTGGAAAAAAAAAAAAAAAAAAAAAAAAAAAGCTATTGTTGTTATTTAACTTAAGCACTTTAATAATCTAGAGATTTTCAAATTCATTTATTGTAATCATCAGCTTGTTTTATGAAAATATAGTACACAAAATGTCTTGTTTTAAGTTATAAGGCATTTTAATTTATTAATATTATGCTACGAAAAGAATAATACGATATTGGGTCAACATTAACATCAATTGCAATTATATCTTATTTGCATGCACAAATAATAATAATAAGATGTTATGTATTAAAATGGCAAAGAAAGGCTAATAAAAAATAAAGAACTAAAATAATAAGTAAAACTAATGCTATGATTAAAAAAAGAACACTTTTCGAAAGAATTTATCGTTTCCTTTTCAATAATAATACAGTTCACTTTAATGTTACCTGTTAACCCACGTGGTTAAAAAATTATCAATGGAAGATGTTAAAACACAATAAATTTTATCTACATTATAAAAAAGGTATAACAGTATTAATTTTTTTTTTCAGAATAAAATCAAACAGACATAAAAAAAAAAAAAAAATCAAGGAACTCAGAAAAAAAAAAAAAAAAAAAAAAAAAAAAAAAAAAAAAGATTTATAAACCAACATCCATTTAAAACTGACTCCTTTATAAAATTTGATTTAATAAAACTGGCTACTTCACAAATTCATTTTTCCAAACTAAGCCCTTTTCACAAAATAATCTTAAATAAAAGTTAAAATACTAGTGCTAAATTCACCTTGAGTATATAATTAAAATTCATATAAAAAAGCACAAGTCAATATACTAAAACTACTTGCAGGTGCAATTTTTAAGATATTTCTAATATATTTTAAGTAATTTTATATTATATGTATGAACCTGCAAGTAATTTTAGTACAGTTATTTGTGCTTTTTATGAATTTTAAAATAACCCTAGACTTCAGAAATGTTTCATGTGTATTCAGAAACCTTTCTGATTCGTAATGAAAGGTTTCCTATACATTCAAAAACATTTCCTTGTCTTCAGAAAGATTTCATATATATTCAGAAACCTTTCCGATTGGGAATGAAAGGTTTCCGATATATTCAGAAACTTTTCATTACGAATCGGGAAGGTTCCGTTTTATAGCCGAAACATTTTTCTGCTCTAATCAGAAACCTTTCCGTTAGTATCGTGCACAGAGGTCTCCGTTACTTTCAGAAACGTTTCTGAAAATTTTTTACAGTGTAGTTATAGTATCATATCAGTAGTTTATAGTATCATGTGGTGTGTTTATCTGCCCACACACTATATCTTCTAGACGCTATAGTTATTAGTACCATATCAGTAATTTATAGTATCATGTGGTGTATTTATCTGCCCAACAAAACTCACGGATTTCTCCTTATATGCTTTCATGCTGTACGTTATTCTGTTATAATGTATAACTACTAATATTAATACAGCTTTTTAACATTTGTCTGTTTTCCTATGATTGTTTGAATAATAATAGGAATTTTCTGTAGTTTTTTTTTTTTTTTTTGTTTGTTTTTATTGGTTACTTTAATTTTGTGCTGTATGCCTCGATGGAAAATATTGATGAAGAAGAAAAGTCCAGAAAATATGAGTATAACAATTTAAAATGCTCTTTTAGAAAGTTATAGTCATAATTATCTTGTGATGATGCATATTAGCTACACAACTATATCAATTAACATGACAGTTGCTTCATAATCTTATGTAACAAACAATTATTACTTTAGAATGATAAAAATAATAAATAAAACACCAAATAAAAAAGGCATAAAAAGTGAACTGGAAACAATTTTAAAAAGCCCTTCTAAAGCCTATTTGTCAAGTTCCAGTTAAAAGCGCATTACACAAATAAGCTCCCTCACCCCCTTTATCAATATAAAGCCTCTTTAGAAAACAGCTGTACCTAAACTCTCCTATTACAACACACTCCCCCGCCGGATAACAAATAAGAGCCGATATTACTGAGAGGAACTGAATTTTTTAGCCATTGTGTTTTATTTGAAGGGTAGTCTATGTCTCAGCTCAGAGCATTGGGGAATCAGGATAATTTGTGGTGACTCTTATAAAAGGGGAGGTTTTGTCTCCGGAGATTTGTAGAGGGAGAGTATGGAAGTTATGGGGCAAATTGGAATGTTTGCAGTTCGGAAATAAGATTATTTAAGGTGTAGATGGTGGCTGAGTGTCAAATTATAAAGTGTGCTGTAAAATTAGTGAAGTTAAGTATGGATGATGATAACAATGAATACAAATTTTGAAAAGCAAAATAATTGTAGCATAAATGAATAGATCAAAAAGCTTTCAACCACAAATTCTTCTAAAAATACAATCACATTTAATAATTTTTCGGGTAAATTTTTGGCTAACCTTTTGTATCAGCTGAAAGAGGGCAAAATTGCTTCAACATCGATTTCGATAGCGATTATAACAATAAACGAACTATTTACTCGTAGTTCACAAAAGGTTATTCATACGATCAATTTGTTCTTCGTAAACACAATCAGAGATAGAGTTTAACAATATCATTCCCCAAGATCGATGACACAGCGAAATCTAGCAGGAAATTCATGAAATGGAATCATGGACAAGAACGTATAATAATCTACTCAATAAAAGTCATCTATAATATACCAGGTACAGAACCGAGCCCTACACGATGCATATAACTACAAGGTACTAACTTAACGGCCTATACTTCAGTCACGCGAAAAGACCCGTTCGCTAATGCTATTCCTATGGCAGAAATTTATAAAAATATCTCGGTCGCATTTCACTATTTTTAGATGATTTTTTTTTTTTTGCAGTGTCTAGCTGAGGTCGATCTGTAAAAAGGCCGTTTTTTATTTTTTCGATTTTCATTGGGGATTTTTTCCAAGAAGATGCTTTCATTTTAGGAACCGGTTCTGAAAATGAAAGTGTCCTAATTAAAAATATCTGTAAACGAAATTGAAAAAGTAGAAAACGACCTGCATACAGATCGACCTCAGCTAGCCACTGCAACAAAAATCATCTAAAAATATTGAAATGCGACCGAGATATCTTTATAAATTTCTTCCATAGGAATAGCATTAGCGAACGGGTCTTTTCGCCTGACTGAAGTAGGGCCTTAATAAGTTGTGTGAACTATTCCGCGCAATCAAAACCGGAATAACCGTTGCACAGAGGAGTATTTCTCAAAAAAGCTGGACAAAAGTCGAAAAATGAACTTCGTTGAAAACCGCAATACTTTATTTGTTTGTATAGCTTTACAGTCAGTGCTTCAGGTAAACAATATCTTAGGAATGTTCGGAAACACTCCGCAACGCGTTATCAGTCTGAACACAGCCGTCGTGCATTGCAGATTTCTCTTTTCTCAGTGCTGTGGTGAGAAGCGCATTATTTAATTGCATTTATTGTTGCATACAATGAGGATCTGACTAAAACTCTTTATGGAAAAAGAAGTGGGAGGTATGTAACTTAAATTACTGTATTTAGTTTTAGTTATAAAATAATATAATTATGAATATAGCCACATTGTTTTATCTTTAAAAATAAGTGTAATTTTTACTAGTTCTTTTAAATTCTTAGTGATTTATAAATACGTTCCGCTCTTTGTCCGGCAAAACTTCTTGTTGGAATATAAAACATAAATATTCCTTGTTATATTTATAAAATAAAATCTGGCCCCAACTTGCCCCAAAATTTTTTTACCGTTTTATAAAAAAAAAATGGTATCAGAAGATGACGATATTTTGAAAACGAAAAATCTTTATTTTTCTTTTAGAAACTTCAGTGACAGCAAAAGATCTTTCAAGAAGGTTGCTCTTTGACCTTATGCAAGATTGTTCTAGTAAGAAAACAGATGAAAAATTATGTTTCATGGAAAGTAAAGTTATAAAAATGACGAAATGTCCGGTAGATAAACAAGAATCGTTAAAACGTTCGTTAAGCCGTTTCAAATCGGATTTAAAAAAAAAAAAATAGAAGGATGCCAATAGGACAAAAAGTTGCTTTCTTAAGATAAATGAACATTGGCTTAACAGTTCCATAAGATTAGCGTAGAAGATACTAGCTGTACAATATCAAAACAAGGTCGACCAACAAAAGATTTCGCCGAATTGTGTGACAGAAGCAATTGACGAAAAACAAGAGATTTAAGAGAGCAAGTACCTCTTGATCGAATAACATATGCAGCTAGTACAAATCAACGACCTGCTGGTAATATTGATGCCTCGACACTCATAAAACATATAACTCTAATTTAACAAGAGATACCAAATACAGAAACTTATAATTTATTATAGCTTCAGCAAAAAAAAAAAAAAAAAAAAAAAAAAAAAAAAAAAAAAAAAAAAACACTATTAAGAAGCATACACCATTAGAAAGAAACCTTATCAATTTTTGTAGAAGCTGATCTAACGAGAAAGCAATGGGAAATTATTCATAGTGCAAATAAGAATATTTATTAATTATTTTCTGATTAAGAAAGCGAAGAACGATTGCTATATAAGTGAAGAGTCGATGAATGTGACAGAAACAAGAGCTGAAGTTAACCCATAGGATCTTCTTGTTCACACATCTTTAAGTTTCTGTAAATATTTAGAAGAAGTGATTCAAATAATACAGAAAAAGAAAAACACAATTTAGAACAAATATCTAAATGGGGTTGCGGTGGTTCCCAACAATCGCAATCTAAGCAGATATTTGAGAATACTTCTGATAGTGATGCAAATATATTTCAGAGTTCTCTTGTTCCTTTATGTTTAGAGGCACTGTCCAGTGGACATAAATTTGATGTTAAAAGAAATTTGAAAATTACACCGAAGAAACTGCAAAGCTTTATGTCGAATTATACGGGTGGCACCCAATGTCACCAACAGTACATAAAGTTTTAGTACATGGGGCACAGTAATTAAACATGCAATATTGCGTATAGGTCAACTTTCGGAGGAGACTGCTGAAGCTAGAAACAAATATTTCCGCCAATATAGGCAATAAGGTTTTCCCAAAAATTTTCTCGAGAGCAATGCAATAAAATTATTTTGAACAGACGTTTACTAAGTTCTAATCCTTTTATAAGTAGTTCAAGACCAAAGCCTAAGAAAAAATGAAAGCCTTTTTCTAGCAAAACAACCAGAAACACCATACGGACAACATCCAAAAGAAGAGGAAGATGAGGATGAAGACGAAACAGATGAAGATGAATCTGAATAGAATAGTAAGTTACAGAAATAACTTTTTATAAATATGTAAAAAAGAAAAAAAAAAGGGAATATTTCACTAAATATTATAAATGTTTATTCTAAACAGTTTTAAATAGTAGCTTACTTTTTAAAAAGCAAAGATTTTTTGTGAATTCGTAAAAAAAATATATATATATATATATATATATATATGTTTTTTAAAAAAATTATATATAATGACTCTAAATAGCTTTTTACAACATTTCAACTTGATATAGATCACAAAATAATTTTGTCCACATTTTTCATAAAATGCTCCTCTGTGCGTTGGTTCGAATTAGTTCTGATGCAATATACCATGTGTCTGGCTCAATCTGAAGGAATTAAGACTCGTAAAATATACCGCATAATCAGGATTATAGGAAAACAGGGACACGTTTACATTAAACGTGTCGGGTCCGAACCATATGTTTTGAAAAACCATGTCATTTGAACTAGTTAGTTTGATCGTACTTCGTACACGTGGGAGAAAAAGAGGCAAGGGATGAAAATGTCATCCACTTGAAATGTACCCGGTTAGATCCATTTCGTTTTGTGAAATAGTTCATTTGAACTATAATTCGTTCGCGAGCGCCACATATCTAGTATTTAATGTTTTTCTTTTATATTCATTCATTTAAAATTTATCTAACATGGCGGTTTCAGGGAGGCAAATTTCCTCTGACGGAAAAATAAATAAATAAATAAACAGAAAACAAATAAAAATAAAAACTGTTCTAGTTCTCCATTTTGAAGAAAAGTATAATTCAAGGTGACCATTTCAATATATTTAACATTTCGCATGCATTGCTTGCTGAAGGCGGCGAATAAATATTCAGTCATCATAATCAATAATCATAATTACACCAATCTACATAAGCACGATCCGAGTGTTGTTTTATTTGTTTGGGATTAAGACACTTTTTAGTCAAATGTAATCGCAAAACGAACGATATTGAATTTTAAACAATTTGGAATAAACTAACACATACAGTAAACGGTCAAAAAAGAACAGAGGCGATGTCAGTGGCAAAATTTTCAAAAGTATTCATTTAATTTTGCCAGTATGCGTCGGCAAGAGGAATTTATTTTCAAACAATTTTTATACGTGAGGCCAAACTTTTATCTCTTACGAGATGTAATACAGTTTTACACTTACTGATGTATCTCTTAATGATTTATAAAATCATTTTATTTATTAATTGATGCTCAAATATTATTGTACATTATTTTTTAAATTAATAAAAGAAATAAAAAGCATATTTTCGTTACAACTGGGGGTGGCCCGATTACTACTAGGGTATCTTTGGAAGATGTCGCCTTCATTTAATGGTTTCAGCCAGAAAGTTGTAAATTTGAATCTCATTGCATATGTACATGTGCATGAAAATATATTTTAAAAAAAAAGATTAAAAATGGGCTTTCATCTGTACCATATTTTTCAATATCCCAAGCACAGACGGCTAAAAAACGAATTAATATACAGAGCGTAATTAATTTGACATGTTATACAAGCTCTCATGATAACCGAATGAAGGGTTCTGTTACGAAATACTGAGTGGATTTCTTATAAAAATTCGGAATGCGGCAATAAATCAAAGGGATGTGCTTTGTTATTTTTTTGTATTGAAATATATACTATAAACTGGAAAACAATATAGCAGAAAACCTTAGATGTATTTTTTTTTAATTTCATAAACATAGTTAATTCAGTAGTCACATAGTAATCAAGCAGCCTAACTCTGCTTTTGAACCGTTTAAGGAGACAAAAATAACATAAGAAGATTATTTCAGGACATTGAACAGCGGCAAATATTTAATTAACATCGGAATCAAAGTTTATTGTATAATTAGAAATGAAAAAGATGGTTCATTCAGGTGCTAAATAGTCCTCGGGCATTGCTATAATTTGCACTGAAATGATACCAAATTATGGTAGATAGAAACATACCATTTGACAGACTGAATAACCCAGTTTCTAAAATTGTACAATTGCCAATTGATTATACCAACGCATACGTGACGGCTAGAGCAAGAGCAAGGCCATTGCCTCTCCCTGGATTTTGAAATTTAATTAACTAAATTTTATTTGCTCTGATGATTTTAAAAATATAGTATAATATTTATTCTTCAAAAGGGCTTAAAGCCAAGCTATCAAGTGACTTAAGATCAATTATTGAAATACTAAAAGAAAAAAGAACTAAAAATTTATCCTGAGGGGTCAGGGGTTTGCCCCTTTTGAAACCTTCCTAGTACTCCATTTTCGGTTGTATTTTTCCCGACTTTTTTTGCGTTTATGTGCTTTAAAATTATTCTAATCGAGAATTCACTAGTCAGAGATTTCCTGAAGAAGAAAAAAAAGCCTTTATATGGAGTTCGAACCTCAAGTGTAATTTTTAGAGGTTGAGGTTGAATTCAAGTACCTTATAGTTATTACTACTTCAACGTCACTATAGTGTCCAATATTTAAGATTTCTTCAAAGTTATGGATTCTGTAATGTCAGAAAGAAGATAAATAGAAGTCTCTCGAAACAAATTTTCGATTTTACATCTGCTGGGCATTTTCTCTCTTCTAACTCAAGGAGGGAGATTATTTCTGGGCTACTATATCTTACTTATAAGATTCTAATTAGTCATAATTAAATACGGAACTGTGCGCAGAACATTACAGTCTCTATTGAGTTTTCCAATGAAATTCCTGCATCCTTTTATCGCTTTCCATGCTGATATGATATCTGATGCAAGACCTTCATTGGAAAACTCAAAGGGAGTCTACCAATCAACCATTAAAATTATATTCTCAGGTATAGTTTTTACCAAGATATTAGTTTTTAAAATGACCATTTTAATATGCTAATCGAGTTTTACGTAATCCTGGAATTTCAGAAATGAACCCAATGAGGTGATGGTTTGTGCAGCGGCCGCCCGCACTTTTAGTAATAAAGTCTATAAATAATTTCTACACTTAAATTTTGCTTAGGAAGTCGTCTACATATCGAAATTATAACAAACTTTAAAATTTTCAATAGTAACACCTAATTTCTACTTCCTATTTGGATTCTTCGGTAAATTTTACCTTTGTAAATCAAATGGGAAATCCATTGGCCTAGTAGTTTAGAACTTAAACAGGTTTAAATTTTAAAACCTTTAATGTTACATTCATTTTCAATCGTCCCAAAACAGTTTGCAATTCGGGTAGTTTTTGAAGTATAGCTCAAAAACTACTTGGATAATAGAAGTGTAATTTTGTATTCGCATATTTGAAGCTTCAACTCGATTTCAGTTTTTAAAAAAAATCGTAGGTCACAGTTCCTATTGATTTCCGAAAAATTATTCCGTATATATGTTTTTTTAGAAATTATTTTTCAAGAGAGAAAGAAAAGTAAGTTGTATTGTAACGGTGGTATCTTTAGTTTGATATCAAGTCTGTAGGTGGCAGCATCACACAATCTGCTAAAAACCCCTAAAAAAAGCTAACGATTTTTCTGATGCATATATTCTAGTGTAAGTGCACGTTTGTGTTCGTATAGTGATGTCTTTTTAATAAATGTCAAATATGTATTTAGTTCAGTGTTACCTCACCATTGATTCCAGCATTATAACATATTTATTATGTAAATATCTCTGTATAATAAAAGTCAGTGTAACACTGGGCGGGGCGAATCCATCAATCTTACCAGTCTCTCAGGAAGAGACTCAAGGGGAAAAGGATCCGTTCTCCCTTTGGTTGACAAGAAACAAGAATCCCGCGATTGCTTCTCAAGGTTAAAAGTCCTGATAATTGAGCAGTGGTAGACAATTCTTCCTAACAAATCAGTGTAAAGCACATCGCATTACACCACCAAAATAAATCGCCAAGTGTCACTTGAGATTATTTCAAGTATTAAGTTGCAATCATATTAAATTTTCTTTGCGACATGTAAGGAATTTTAATTTATTTCTCATATAAAGTGATGGTGATATGGTATTTTTAAAAATGATATGATATTTTTAAAAATATCCTTTTTTTTTTTCCTGCAAAAAATTGATAAAACTTTCTTTTACAAAAGTAATCAATTTAAATATTTTAGCCTTATTATTTTGTAACTTATTTTTAAATTACACATTACCTATATTTTCCTTTTCTATAAACAGGTGTATGTAAATTTAAACTTGAAAAAAAAATATTCAATATTTTCACAGTAAAAAAATTAATATTTATACGAAAAGTAAAATTAATAATTTTTGATTTATGGCTTTGCATCAGGAGGACAGAAGCTTAGGGGATTAGACGGTTGGAATTCAACCCGAGATACTTATTTATTAATCAATATACATATTTAAAAAAAAATGGAAAGGAGAGGAAGGGGGGGGGGGGTAAACGATAAAATACAATTTCAAAGTGCTATTAAAAAAAATAGTATTATTTCAATAGTTGCAGCAGACTGTTTTAATTACGCACTTTTATTGCATATTTATTAAATTTTTGTTTTATTAAGAAATCTTAATTTTGTTATAGTATATTAGCCGGAAAACCTGGTTGACCCAGAAATATTATAAATGCTAATTGTGTGTTTGTTAGAACATAAACTAGCCGAACTTTGCTCATCTAAACGCTTCCATATTGTCAATTATTTTTTTATCAGTTTTTCAAATTTTAAGTGAAAAACACAATTTTTACGCACCGTCCTAGGACGGGCATTTACACTAGTTTAGAAATACAATAGTAACCTATGAATTTTTTAACTGAAATCTAGACTGGAATCTAGAATCTGACTTCTAGAAGCTTCAAATATGCAAATCCGAAATTACAGCTCATTCTGCCGAGTTATGCTTTTATTTGGGTTATGATTTAAAAACTACTCGCATTGCCAACTGTTTTGCAGCAGTTAAAAATTAATTTAACATTGAAAATTTCAAACTTTAAACTTGCGTAATTACTAAACTACTTGTCCGAATGACTTCCCGTTTGATATACGAAAGGGTTTACCGAACAATCCAAACATAATGTCGAAATTAGCTATTAGTATTGAAAATAATGTTTGTTATAATTTCTTCTGTTTAGACGACACAATAAGCTTAATTTAAAAATAGTATTGATCACTAGACGCGATTACTCGTTGATTGGTACCAGTAACTTTTTTGCAAGAAGATTTGGAATATAGTTAATAGGATGCAACCGCTTTTTTTCCGAAACTGTACATAAGAAAGTGTTAAGGCTGTTCTCAAATCCAAAAGGGCAACTTTATGACCTAAGTTTAAACTTATTTTTGGTCGGAAATGCATGAAACTAGAAGTGGTTGTTGTTCAGAAACTATGTAATCGAGCTGTTTTTTTTTTTTTTCGTTTTTTTTTTTTTGCAAACGCAATACATCTTTCAGAAAATATATTGAAAGTTGACGCTTTGAACTGAAGTTCTCGCGAAGAACGCAGAAAAACCAGTCAGCGAAGGGAGAAATGCGTCTTTGTCATGTGATGAAAATCGCTAAGGGGGGAGTAGCCGAATTTGGACCACTTCACATATTTTCAGATGTAACTCACTCAATTTTTGCAATATCTGCAAAATATTACTACACGTGGCCAGTCTATTCATCTACTTACTAAATAAATCTTTAGAACAATTTCTTTTAGAAAATTTTAAGTTTGATTTTAATTTGAAAAATTTATCAAAAGTGGTCCAAATTCAGTGACTGGTCGCCTAAGTTGGACCCCCAGTCTCCTAAATTGGACCAAACAATATTAAATTGTTTTATTGAGTAAGGAAGGTAACTAATTCAATTAAAAGCAAAGTTTGCGATTAATGAAGCAATCAAACAAAACAAGCAATGAAATATAATGAAATCAAATGTCTGAAAGTAAGAGTAATTGTTTCAAATCAAAATGTATTCGAAATATAAATGAAAGTTGTAAGTAAATAAGAATACAAATTATGGAACTAATTGCCAGTTACTTGAATATCATTTAAGAAGTAATGCAAGGCTTATACATAAATTTCTTTTGTTCATTTTTTATTCCCGCGCACACAACATGGAACCATATTTGGCAATCTGAACACTGAATCATTTCTGCTATTTTATTTTTCTTGCAAATTAGGCAAAACCAATCTTCACTGTTTTGATTTTCTTTTTAGATTCTGAAGTATTAAACTTTTTTTTACAGCAGAAGTTTGCTTTAACTTATGTCTGTAGTTCTTCCAATCCATCATTTTCTTTCCAATTGAATTATGTCTATTTTTAGAAAATTGATGTTCCGATTACTTTTGTCCTTTGAGAGCTTCTTTTTTGCTTTCTTTCTTCTTTTTTTTTTTTTTTTTTTTTTTTTTTTTTCTATTTCAAGGTTTACTTTATATGGTGAAGATGTTAACACAACTGTTTTTTTTTTTTTTTTTTTTGCTCCCTCTGTAATTTGATTCAACTGAATTTAGCAAGGGAGGTAACATTTCTAATGATTATTTGGGTTTTTGGGGTGATTTGTAGCTGTAGCCTTCTTTTAGGTCAGTTTCTACACAACTTACTCTCTCCTTTTTGTTTCCTGTATCTTTAACAGCTTTTGCAGTCACGGGGGGTTTTCTTCCAGACAGTTTATCTGCGCCGGTTTCAACATTTTTCAATTATATTAAAAAAGTGTTTAAAAATATTCCCTACTGAAAACAAAAAACATTATATATTCAAACAGTGTTGAATTCAGGGTCCCCCCTTCTGGAGCTTTGAAATAACCACTCCCCCGGAAGGTTTGAGATTTTATGCTTTTTAATGGCAAAAAAGTGTAATACCACATCTAGAACTGTAAAAAGTCTGCCCCCCTCACAGAACAGCAAATATCCTCCAGGAGGAAAATGTTTGAATTCAACTCTGTAAATCAAATACGCAGTAGGAATAAAGAATTTAAAGAAAATAAATACAAATACATACAAGACAAAAGAACTTGCAAACGCAATTTATTGTATGAACGTGTAAAAGTATTTTTATGTTCATATAGGCCTAAACTGTATAAAGAAGTTGATCCAGATATACAATATATATATATATATATATTCCAAAACTTCCATAGAGATAGTAATCCATTATAAAATATTAAAAAATAAAAATAAAAAAAATAGTGTACAAAGCATACAGCCCTCGAAATTTATTACTTACTTTTCAAATTTATGATCGTATATCTGGTCCAATTTAAGCATATCTGGTCCACCTATTCTACATATATATTGCTCAATCCCGCGAATCATTTATTTTTGCAAAATTCCACAAGATCAATATTTTGGAATTAATAAGTGCTTAAGAGAGAAAAAAAATGAGCCAGATAATAGTGAAACATCTTGTCATCTGGTGATAAAAAAACTGATAAATTTCGTCAAGTGGTCAAAGGAAAAAAAAAATCCGAAATTTGTCAGCCGGACAGGAAGGAAAATCATCGCGAATTTCTTTAATCGATTGTTCAGCGATTTCCGCGGAGTCGAAAATAAAATAGAGTTGACGATATAAACATACGACCGAGAATTTCGTCAAACGATCCATTAATAAAATCGCCTATTCTGGCCAATCATTCGGGCAGAAAATCGTGACTGTTGTCAAACAACTGCAGAAAAACTCGCGAATTTCGTCAAGAGGTCACGCAAAAAGGCGCTAATTTTATCAAACGTTCACGCGGAATAATTGCGAATTTTGTCAAAGAATTGCAGAAATTAATCGCGAATTTCGTCAACCGTTTGCTGAAAAAATATCGCGATTTCGTCAAAAGACGGGCTAAAAAATCGCAAAATTCGCCGAACAAGTGCGGAAATTAATCACGAATTTCGTGAAAAGAATGTGAAAGAATATATAGAATTTCCTCCAGCAATCGTGGGGGAAAATATCGAGAATTTAAGAAAACGATCGCGAATTTCAACAAACAACTGAGGAAAAAATCGAGCATTTCGGCAAAAGATCGAAGAAAAAAACGCGAATTTCGGCGAATAAGCGAGAAAAAAGATCGCGAATTTCGGCAATCGATCACGGAAAAATGTGAATTTCGGCAAACGATCGCGGAGAAAACTCGCGAAATTCCGCAATCGATCGCGGAATGCTATCACAAATTTTGGCAAACTATCGAAGAATAAAAATGTGAATTTCGGCAAACGATCTCGAAAAAATAAGCTAATTTCGGCAAACTATCGCAGAAAAAATCGCGAATTTCAGCAATCGATCGCGAAAAACATCACGAATTTCGGCAAACGATCGCGGAGAAAAATCACGAATCCCCGCAATGGATCGCGGAATGCAATCACGAATTTCGGCAAACTATCGAAGATTAAAAACGCGAATTTCGGCAAACAATTGCCGTAAGAAAGCTAATTTCGGCAAACAATCGCAGAAAAAAATCGCGAATTTTGGCAATCGATCACGAAAAAAACCCGCGAATTTCGGCAAGCAATCGCAGAAAAAAATCGCGAATTTCGGCAAACCGAAGAATAAAAACGCAAATATCGGCAAACGATCGCTGAAAAAGCTAATTGCGGCAAATGATCGCAGAAAAAATCGTAAATTTCGGCAATCAATCGCGGAAAAAATAGCGAATTTTTTCAAACGATCGAAAAAAAATCTGCGAATTTCGGCAAACGATGGCTGAAAAACGTGAGTTTCGACAAACGATCGTGGAAAAAACAAGAATTTCGCAAAACGATCGCGGATAAATTGCGAATTTTAGCAAACGATCGAAGAATAAAAACGTGAATTTCGGCAAACGGTCGAGAAAAAAATCGTGGATTTCAGCAAACGATCGCGGAGAAAAATCGCGAATTTCAGATCACGATCGCGGGAAAAAAACGCAAATTTCGGCAAACGATCGCGGAAAAAAGTCGCAAATTTCCGCAATCGATCTCGGAATGCAATCACGAATTTCGGCAAACTATCGAAGAATAAAAACTCGAATTTCGGCAATCGATTGCGAAAGAATCGCGAATTTCGGTAAACGATCGCGGCGAAAAATCGTGATTTCCGGACGACAATGGCTTGAAAAAAAACGCAAATTTCGGCGAACGATTGCGAAACAGATACGCGAATTTCGTCACACGATCGCGGAAAAAGTCGCAAATTTCAGCCCTACGATCGCGGAAAAAAATCGCGAATTTCGGCAATCGATTGTGAAAAAATTGCGAATTTCGGCAAACTATAGCGGAAAAAATATCACGAATTTCGGCAAACAATCGCGGAGACAAATCGTGAATTTCAACAAACAATTGCGGAAAAAATCGCGAATTTCGGCAAACGATCAAAGAAAAAAACAGCAAATTTCGGCAAACCATCGCGAATAAAAATCCCGAATTTCCGCAAACGATAGCGGAATGCAATCACGAATTTCGACAAACTATCGAAGAACTGAAACGCAAATTTCGGCAATCGATTGCGGAAAAAATCGCGAATTTCGGCAAACGATCGCAGAAAAAATATCACATATTTCGGCAAACGATCGCAGAAAAAAATCGCGATTTCCGGTTAAAGGTTGTGGGACAATATCACGAATTTTCTACAAACAGTCGCGGAATAAAAGTAGTATGCTGGGTAAATGTGTTCTGAAATTTTCCCCAAATATCGAAAAAAGTATGTCCTGAAATATCACCTAGGACCGCTACTACCCCTGCAGGGACCACATAAAATATAAAATTTCGTATTTTAATATGTATACTTGCCCTTTTAAAACAAATGCCATATCTAAAGTCTGTACTTATACTTTTTGCACTTGGAAGTATGTTTCTTTCGTCAGCGGTCTAACTTCTTGATATTTTATGCATTAATTATAGCAGCACACTCGCAATTTTAACACACATAATTTTCTTCAAATACAATCAAATCATATGTAGGATATCCCAAAACATGTAAATTTCGTTCTAGCTTTAAAGGTGGGAGTGGTTGGGGTGAGGTTGGGTGACTGACCACGATGCTAAAATGTAAGGAGTTATGATTAGAGAAATGCTTGATTAAAATTTAAAAACTTCTTTAAAATATATCATAGGTGCTGTCAAAATCTTGCCTAGGCCCCCGTAGCTACTAGTCTCCTCTGTGTAAATCTTTCTTAAACTGAAAGCCGAAAAATTTCAAGAATTCAATATTTTTCTTTTGTGAATAGAGAAGAAATTAAAAGTGGACTAGCGTTTGGACTACAATCTATATCAATTAATAATTTTCAAGAATCAATAAATGAGTGAAACAAAGAATACTGCACATCATTTCTTTTTTGCATTAAATGTTAGCTTAATGTGAAAAAAAAACTCGAAAAATAATTTTAGCACAGGGGTCCCCCTTTCCTTCTGGGCCCCTAGGCTTCAGCCTACTCAGACTAATGGGCAATCCGACTCTGAATGACTGCAAGATTCATTAATTATACTTTGAACAATGCATTTTGAGAATATGTAGTAATTAGAGGTCAGCACTTGCTCGGGCATGACTCAATGCGCGTATCCGGCCCGGCCCGCCGGCCGGCGGATTAAAAGCAATTTTTTAACAGTCCGGGCATATAAAAAAAAATAAGAGAAGTCGAGCCGATGAAAAAATTCGGCCCACTATAAAATTTAAAAGGATCAAACTAAGTCAATAAAATGTGAACAATTTTTAATGGAATGTGACTGAGACGAGTATAAGTATAAATATGCTGCACGAAACGATGCTAGATTGACATCAGTACAGAAATGTAACATGTCTAGCGTAGAGCAGCAGTTGCATCATGCACGATTATTCTCACAAGTAAATTTTTGTTGTAAATTTTGCCTTATTTAATTCGGGCATTTTTCCGATTCAATTTGGCAAAAAAATCTGTTTTGGAAAACCGGTGATAAAAGATTAAAAATTCTGTAAAAGACGCTCGTCCCATAGGGGTTAATTATTGCACGAGCAATAGATTTAGTAGAACTTGCAATCAAATGATATTATCTACCACACTTTGTCTTCAAAGAAAAAAAGTCCCGACAAACAGACTATAGTACATTCAAATAATGTGTTTATGCTAACATCAGAATTTTTTTTTTTTAGGAAAACATGTGTACTATACAAATATAAACTTCCTGTAAACTTTGCGTATTTTGTCTATTGCCAAGTATTGTGGTTATAACAAATTGTGATTTATTAGTCCGGCTTACAGAATTATTCTATTAAAATTGGTATCTTCCATCTATGTCTGACAAATAGGCATTGACTAACACCCGTTTGATAGCTAGGGTAGAAGAAACATGGTGCCATACAAAGAAATTTTTATTGATAGGCGTGTGAAGGAAGCACTCGGGATCAGAATAGATGCAGGAACTGTCAAAGATGCTCGATTCTGATAACATACATATGCGAATGTTACTGCAGTATAGAGGCAGATGGGTATGTGTTTTGCGTTTGTAAAAACGGGATTCATACTAACTAATCATATTGAAGTGTCACGTACTTGTGTACAAGATGAAAGAATTAATAATTTGTCAGTATGCATCAAAATATAGCACTAAATTTTTGTAAACAAACTTTCATATGGGATGAAGCATAACATCTGTCCAAATTGGCCGTTAAGCGCAAGGAGATGGTCACTCCCTCACATTGGTTTGTGAAGTTACTGAATTTTCTCTTTTTCTGGTTATTTTGAAAGATATATAGTAAAATTTATACTTTCTACGGGACTTAAAATAGTTAAACCCTAAGAGGTAGAGAAAATAAGATTTTTCAACCCGTGGAAGACAATTTCTTTTTCACGTGTTATTTTTGTTATTTATTCATAATTTTTTTAAAATTTTATCTTAATGTTGCGAAGGTGAGGTGAGGGTGAATTATGGGGGGTATGAATTCTCATCTTTCATTAATTTTTAACAGGCACTTACAATAAACAACATAGCAATATAAACAATAAACACTCTACTAATAACACTATCCACAAGAAGCCACTATGAATTTTCATATTTCATCAATTTTCAGAAGTTATTTTTCTAGCACAAATATTAATAACTGTTCTGGAATTAACTTCTTAAGGGAGCATTTGCTTTTTTAGGTTGAAAAAAATCGATTTTTTTTTTTTTATTTCTATTCACTATAGCCTGCAGATTATCCTAGTACAACGATTTGGCCGAATTCGAAGTCTTTTCCTAGATATTTAGTGTTTTAGCTTAACACGTCTCGTCGGTAGGCTTAACCTCTTCGGGACGGGAGCCTTTTACGAAATTTTTAATCTTTTGTCACCGTTTTTTAAAAACAGAAATTTGTGTCTTCTTGAATCGAGAAAATGCGCTGACTAAATAAGGCAAATTTTGCAGTAAAATTTTACTGGTGAGGAAAAACAAGGATTCTGAGCGCTTCATGCGGCACGTATACGTGTCGCTCGTCCCCAAGGGGTTAAGGCTCCTGTTCCTGCCTCCGAAGGCACTCACGAGCTAATGCTAATCCTATGGGGAGAGATTTTTCTAATATCTCGTTTGCATTTCGAAATTTTTAATTTTTTTTTTTTTTTTTTTTTTTTTTTTTTTGCATTGGATAGCCGAGATCCGTCTTTACATCGCACCTTTTTTACTTTTTCAATTTTGGTCGCAGATATTTTTTAGAATGACACTTTCATTTTCAGAACCGGTTTTGAAACTGAAAGTAACTTCATAAAAATATCTGCGACCAAAATCGAAAAAGTAAAAAAGGTGCGATGTAGAGACGAATCTCGGCTATCCAATGCAAAAAAAAAAATTATTTAAAAAAGTCGAAATGCAAACGAGATATTAGAAAAATCCCTCCCCATAGGATCAGCATTAGCTCTTGAGTGTCTTCGCCGGCAAAGACGGGACCCTTAAACTATTTTGGAGCACTATAAGCGCATTTTACGCACAATGAATTTTTTAAAAAACTGGTCGGGATCAGAACGCAGGAATTATTAAACCGATTTTGCTAAGTTTTTTTTAAATTAAAAATAATAAAATTTATTGGAGCTTGGACCATTTTCAGCCATTTTTATAAAAAATAAACATTTTTAGAAGCACGCCAAAGTACGAAAGAAGGAGTCAGAAAAACACCTTTTTTAAGAGGCTGCCACTTTGTTGATTTTCAACTTTTTTGGTCTCAAAGTGCTTAAAGCTCCAGATAATATTATCTACTCTCATAATCCCTAACGAAAATGGATTGCAAACGACTCTGGCGATCTATTGCATCCCGCCCGATTGGAGGTCCATGGAGCGCACGCTACGACATCCACATAAATTTTTTGATTAAAATTTTTAAATGTTCTTTAAATAATAATAAATAATCTGCAAAAACTCGAAACTAAAATCTTCATTCCTATTCCAGAAAACAAAATGCTAAAAAATACCCTTTTTTTGGGCCTTCTATTAGGCAAATCTCCCCTTAAAAGTAAAATTTCTTGCCCATGGGGTTTGAGCTCCACATTGTGAACAACGGATTTCGACAAAGCTTTTTAATAGTTCATTATATGAAACAAGTATGTTGATACGATGACAATTAATGCAGATTTCTTCCATTTAACCCATTTATGCCTACTGTCCAATTTTTGGGACGCTTCGAATTTTAATAAATTTGTATAATTTTCTTCTTCTTTGTAACATGAAATTTGTATGAAATAATTATCTATAAATGTTTTTATCTGTTATCGAAAGATGACAGCATAATATGGATATTTATTTGCTCAAAATGAAGTCCTTATTTCGGAGTTTATAGATTTTTTATTTTTCAAGATGGTGAAATGTAAAAAGTCAGTTTATTTGTGTTTTTCAACCAATTATTTGAAAAAATAAGTCACAATCTCAGCTTGTAGACTCTTTTGAAATACGTATTATTTTAAATTGTGAAATTATATGTTCAAGCCTATTCAATGCCTATTTTTCATGCATTTTTATAACGTACATATTATGGGGCACTAGGCAGGAATGGGTGCATAATTTTGTTATCCATTTAGGGGACAGTTATTTATAGAAATTCCTTTTCAAGATGATTATGAAACAAATTGTTTTTAAGCCTCAAGTACGATTATTCTGAGATTATTATTACTAATAATTGTAATGTTATTAGTCTCTGTAAAGAAATAAATATAATTTTTTAATAATTCATATAAATACTAATTCTAACATATAATATATAATTTAAAAGCTTATATTATAAAAATTTAGACAAAACATATAATTATGCATATTATACTATTACAAATATTATCACATACCCATATTTAATATTTTACATTTTATCAATTAAAAACAAAAAAAAAATTAGCGTAATTTTTTTAATACATTTCAAGTTCATTTTGCAAGATTTTAAAGTAGTTTTACCAACAAGTTTGAGAAAACAAAAATTCAGGCACAAATGGGTTAATAACTTGTCTGCTGTCTGCGCCGCAGCAAGAGTGGTGTGAATGGTGCGGCGGTACCAGAACTAAGGCGGAGAACTATATGTTATCGTGCCTGCCTATCAGTAATTGTGTCCCGTGTAAAAAATGTGAAGAAAAATTTTTGAATTCTCCATTTTGAAAAATGTTGGTCAAAACATATATTTGGATATTTAATATTTTTTATTGTTAATTTTTTATTTATTTTTATGTTAATATGTTTAAAAATTGTCTTGCCCTTGCATGGGGACATATGACAAAAAAAAAAAAAAAAAAAAAAAAAAAAAAAAGAACGGTCCAGGCTGCGAACCAATCACATCTATTCCAGAATTTTGCTCCCTTCTGGACTTTGACGCCGTTCATTCCACTAACACTAGAAATATAACATTAAATAGAAAATAAAAATGAACGAAGAAAGAAAGCAATTTTTTTTTCCAAATTTTCATTACTCCACTAACTTTTTTAAATTACGTTGATTGTCTGTATTCTTAGTTCATCTTCGCATACACATGTATTAAGAACAGAATTATGTATAAAATCAGCTATATAAAAAAATAATTAAATCCAATGCAGTATTCGATTTTCTTATTTCCATTTTTGTCTTCGCGTACTTTTATCCCATCGTTTGCATAAGTATAAGAGAGTGCTTGACTCCTGTTTTTTATTATACGTTGATCAATATAGAATGTGAGCAAAAATGTTATAACGTATACAAAAATATAATGTTATAATCAAAAAATATTTTTAAACGTGTAAAACTTTCTTTCATATCTCACGTTACTTTGTCACGCCCTTTTGCTTAATTTCTACCAAATGCTATTTCATCTTATTGAAAAATGAAAAATATATCTAGGACCGTAGAGTTGCCGTTTCGCAAGGGTAAACTTCCATCTGTAATATTTTTCCCCCGTGAACTTCTGATTAATCTCTTGGTATGGTTCTCACTCTCATAGGACGTGTTCTAAAACCTCGTAAATAGAGTTTAAAAGTGCCAAATGGTGAATCACGGAAGTTCAAATTCATCACGCTACTATGTAAGTTCCTGTAATGATTTCTAGGGGGTTCTGAAAGATCTATAAACCAATTTCTTTGTTTAGTATTTTTTCTGTGTTTCCCATGGGGAAGTAAGATTAAATTTATAGGTATTATGCACCGAAAATTTTGCAATTTAGGCATATGTTTCGTTACAGAAGCGAAATATTTAAATTTATACGTTATTTTTACTTTTCGAACACATAGGACAGTATTGTAATCATGATGTATGTATTAGTGGAGGTGAATATGATAGCTTCCAAATGCTGTTTCCAATTGGACTCCCATTAGGCGAATATGTTATAGACTGTAGCGACATCATCGCTTGCAATAACAACTTAAAAGAATAATATATGATGAGTCGCTGGCACGTAACAATTGAATTAGCCTTATGTTCTGTGCTACGGTGCCTTTCATACACTAGGTCCCAAGTGCAAACCCAGCCAAAGCCAAATCCTCGAAACCTACGTTGGTGACCCGAAAAAAGTAACACGCTATCTTCACAACAGATGACAGCACCACAACGAATTCACCCTCAATAGGGAAAGCCTCACAGCATATAGCTAAATATAGCAAGCCAATGTCTAAATAAGACGCTTTCACTAGGTGTGGAGTATGTAGTGACGTCATATCTCGCAACAACAACTTCAAAGAACAACATATGATGAGTCACTGGCACGGAACAATCGGGCTAGCCTTATGCTCTGTGCTACGGTGCTCGTCTTCTATACAGTAGGTCACTGGTTCAAACCCAGCCAACGCCAAATCCTCGAATGATACATTTGTTACCCGGGAAATGTAACGCGCAACTTTCACAACAGATGGCAGCACCACAACGAATTCACCCTCGATAGGCAAAGCCTCACAGCATATAGCTAAATATTGCAAGACAATGTCTAATTAAGACGCTTTCATTGGGGGTGGAGTGTGTAGCGACGTCATCTCTAGCAACAACAACTTCAAAGAATAATATATGATGAGTCACTGCCTCAGAACAATGGAGCTGGCCTTTTGCTCCATGGACGGTGTTCGTCTTCTCTTCTAAACAGTTAGGTCCCTAGTTCATACCTAGCCAACGTCAAAACCTCGAAACCTGCATAGACCACTGTCGCAAGAACTGTATGAATTTTCATAGAAATCGGCAGAAGGATTCGGTATTTAAATCATTTTGCAACCTATTCTAAGGGAAAATCACCAAAGAAATCTGATAGAGTATAAAATGTAAATATTGCGGCGAATGTAATCAAGCATTATTGCAGCTTTGGATGTAACATCTCCAGTTTCAAAACAAGAAGTTCAGAGTTCGAATCCAGCAGCTTTTATTGTATTAGAAATTTAACTAAAAATTTGGTCAAAGTATTTGAAATATTGGAATTTATTAAAGTGTATGCACAGTGTCATGTTTATACATGTTTGTTAAATTGGAAGTACACGGCATTTTCATTTTTTTTTTTATTTTAGTGTTATTAAATGTAAACAAAGCATAGGTGGTAATACTTTGTTTATTGAAAAAATATACAGAATATGATTTATAAATTTAATAGGTTAATTGGTTATCCCTGTTATAATTAGGCTTAATGTACATAAGACTTTAACATTTGTCAAATTCTCAATTACAGTTGTTAACACGTTAATGTTGAGGGTAAAGCAGGGCTTAATTTGTGCCGCAGCCCACCGGAGTCCAGCTCCGGTACTTGTTACAAATAGCATTTCTATTCTACTTATATAATTTATATAAAAGAATATCTATTATATATATATTTATATAAAGGAAAAATATCTATTTATATATATTTATATAAAGGAGTGTGCATATTTATCTTCATTTTTCAGATTATTAACAGGATGAAATAAAACAGGAAAATATATTTCTTATCTGTATACTCAGTAGCGCTTTATGACCCCAATCCTGTTATCTGTAGAGCCGAGAGATGTCTGCCTTTGCACGGTTGTTATACATATTTCACGATGGTTATCTAAAGTGTAAAATGAAATAATATTATTTGTAATTTGTGTTACTATAATTTTTCCACTCATGGATGGTTGAAGTGATGGCCTATTCATCCACTAATATCTTTAATGATTTCTTGACTAAAATATTATATGAACAATATAAGCACCGAGAGAATAACATTCTTCCCTGAGCCTCTTAAAACACGACATCATACAAAAAGAGCGAAAGGAGTTCTAAAAAGAATATGCAAAGGATAGTCAAAAGTCCACACATAGATGAATTCAACACAATTATAACACGTACATAGTAGAAGTAGAAAAAGGAGAGGCAAATATGCAGTCTTCTCGAAGCTAGTAAAGTGAAAGTTTAAAGTTTTGTAGTTAGATCCAAAAAAGTTTCTAGGTTTTTCAGTCAGGGGTTACACAGTTCAACAGTACTTCTATGTTTTTAGTAAATATTTAAATATTGGTCGGAATTCACCGGAGCTCATAAATACAGGGCTCCGGAACCCAGTGCAATTGCGCTTCCGAAAAACCGAGGGCTAAATTACCTTTCCCTTTCCTTCCCATCTGCAAGCTTTCGCATTCCTTTTTACCAAAACTACGTATAGGTAACGTAATGCGTCGGACAAGTATAAGGTGGAGATAAAATGGTTTATATCAGTTTCTGGACTTGGACTGATTCAAAGCTCAAACTATCTTACATTCAAAACTTTATTTATTCATGCATAGAAAAAAAAAAAAAACTTTTACTCTTTTAAAATTACATGTTGTATTCTATTTTAAATCATTTTAATGCTATTTTGATCCGAATGAAGGGAAAACAGGAATCTAGTTTTAAGGGTGTATTCCGATCCAAACTGCTTACTTTCTGATTCATTTTTAAATTCATTTTTGCTCTCAAACGCATCAAACTAAGGAATTCTCTTATTTAGAAACTACATAATGTGCCGTGCTTCTCGATTTTTTGATAAATGCGGAAAATATTATAAAAAAGGCTGTCAAAATCGGCGTTTTGAACCGAAATTTCTGGAAGCGGGAGATCTGGGGATGAAAAAGATGGTCATACTGAGAAAATAATTGTTTAAAAATCAAATTCTAATTAATTGAGCGAAAAATGAAATCACACGGCACCTTATACAACTCTTCAAAAATCACCCCAGCAAGTTTCATGTTTTTACTTTTAAAAATGAGTCTGAAAATGCCTCAGAAAATTTCGAGCTGTTGAGGGTGGAAAAATATTTTTTCGAATACACCCTTAAGTCGAATATAAAAATTACGTTAGAGATTTTTCTATTTATTGTGTATCACGAACGCTGGTTATGCTAAGGCTCTGCCATTTACGAAGTCACTTTTATTTGTTAGTAGATATAATTGTCATGCATTGCTATTTTGTTTGAAAGCAATTGAGCAGTGTTTCTCCTTTTTCTTATAAAAGCATCGAATCTTTCCGATAACGGTATGAAATTTTTAATTTAATCTGATTTTCAGGGACTCACCAAAAAAGATTGTTAATGCTTAAGGAATCGATTATAGTTTAAGATATGCACCTTTTATAGGAAACTGAAAACATTGTTCCATTCTTCAGCATATAAATATTAATTTCTGTAAATTTCATTCGATTTTTCAATTTTTCATAAAAATGCATAACTGCGAACTATCATTTTTTTTTTGTGTGTGTGTGTGTGTGTTAACACTATTTCCGCATCACGATCCTTACCATATTTAATCGCAGAATCCTGCAAATAATTATTATTAAAATTAGGCTATTCGGAAGGCGTGATAACTAAAAAGTAGAATAGTTGACAGATAAGTAAATGCTGATAAATATATTTAAAATTTTTATTTTTCTAAAGGAAAAAAAATGCTTTAAACTTTGCAAATACTGTACGAAATATAAATATGCAAATTGGGAGTGACAAGGGGGGCGGAGGTAGGAGAACGGTACAGCTGTTAGAGTACCGCAGAATATTAGGGCTCCGGTACTTTTTTTTGTTAGAAATTAAGTCCTGGGGTCCAGTAGAAGTATAATATGGAATATTGTGCATGTTATTGTTTATTGGTGTTTGTTCTGTCTTATATCAGAATTGGGCACTGTATACAATTCTTACTTGCCTGTAAAATAATGTCGGTGCGATGTTAATTTGTCAAGTATATTTTTATTGAATGTTAAGTTCATTTCAGACTGTTTCTGCCCGCAGCCGTATAAAGACGGTAATGGCCAGAGAATTTTCGATCTCAGACGGGTTTTTTTTCCAGGGCCAGTCACCTGTTTGTGGCTCACAGTTTGTCGTTTACCTATCGGAATGGATGTAAGGAAACACCTTTTTATATGCCACCCTTTTGTTTGGACGTGTCAGAAATGTATATGAATTACGGTTTTCTATAAAATTAACGCCCTTGTGACCTGTTTCGTTTCCCTAAAAATTTATGTTTGGGAAAGCATGCTAAGCATTTTATCATGTTACTTTTATTCATAATTTAATTTACTTGGACTTCCTTAAATATAATTAACATAATCCATATTAAAATATCTCAATTTGTTGATTTTCCGTAAGCAAGTAAACCCTATTGGTTTACAATGTAAGTCTATGGGAATTTGGCGAAACATTAGAAAAAGCGCCAAGTTGACGTTACTTTTGGCGACTAATTTTGGTCACCAAGTTGGCGACAAACTTGGAGGAAATTTGGCGATATAACAGCCTCCCCTCTATGGTAACCCCCCCCCCCCTTATAGATATGGAGATGCATTAAATGTTGTTCAATAACCAATGAGATGCGTTTCAGTCGGGAGTTGCCATTAAACAATTAACAAATAATCGCGATTTCTGTGCCACGTACGATAGCGTAATATATATATAGATGTTAGCCAGTCGAGTGGAGTCACTTCAGATTTTTTTTTCAAATTATGCAAAAATTAAAATAATAAATAATTGCATGTAAGTTTGTTAAAATATATTTTGTATTTGTGCATTTGTAAAATAAATCATTAAAAAAAAAACTATTATTTTCTTTGATGAACACCAGGTTCTTTATATTTTAGAATTCTTTGGAAGAATTAATCTAAATTTTCTGTTTTAACGCTAACTTGCATAAACACAATTATCGGAAAAAACAAAGTAGTTAAATATATTTACTATATATGTGTGTATTTAACAGGGGTCATATGGGTCCTGAAATTTCAAGACCAGGAAATTCTTTGGTACCAGTATTTTCTTATAGAAAATCTCTTCTTAAATGAGGTGAAATTTTATGCGTTTAAGCTAGATTTATTTTTCTATTAAAAAATATTGATATTTGTCCTGAAAAATTCCCAGAAGCATACGAGTCCTGATTTAAGTCGTATTTCAAAGCAAAGGGTCTAATTAATAAAGTGTAATTAAAAGCTGAGTTTTTTGTTTCTGTCAGGTTTTGCAAATTGTGTTTACTTAAACAAAAAATTAACATTTGTCTGCAGTTAAACATTTGTATTATAACATCTGTATACATTAAAAACCAGGGCTGCGGAGTCGGTAGAAAAAATGGACGATTCCGATTCCGACTCCGACTCCACAGCCCTGTTAAAAACTAGCAGGCTTCGCTCGCCACGTTAGTCGGTTTTACCGAACAAACCTTGAATCAGACTAAATATATAGGTGAATTTGAGCTTGTGTTTTAAAGCAATAAAGGACCATTACCCGGGATGTCCTCCAGCATTGTTGAAAATGATATAAACGCCATTGCGCTAATTTATTTTACAATGTGTCATACAAAATTAGGGCTTTTTAATCATTTGGCAAAGAACGATAGCACGAAATGCGAAGGTAAGTGTGATCACAGATCGCACAGAGGGTTTCGTTTAATATTCCTTTCAAAACACTTTATCCTTTTGCAAAATCTGTTAGTTCCACATTTCGGAACCAGCGGGCACACTCTATTCTAAACAAACCTCTATCCGAACGAAACTCCGTTTTACAAACTATCCGTAGCTATATTAGTCGAGGGTATCGGGCCCATAGTACCCGAGATAGGTAGACGACCACTGACGGTAAAAATTGGAACTAAAATATGTACGACTATGGCGCATAATATGAAAGAGCGGTCAAAGGAGTATTGGCAAAAGTTAGAAAAGTGCACCCCAGGTAAAAAGTGTGGAGGTTAGAAAAATTGCTAAAAATACAGAAGTTAGAGCCCGGAGGGCTAAATAATATGAGGCTTTTTGAAAATTTTATGATTTTTCGTGTGATCGCAAGTGTTCTGCTATAAGTATGCAAAATTTCACACCTCCAACTTAATTAGGGGCTGAGTTGGAAAAAAATTCTTAAAATACACAAGTTAGAACCCGGGGTCGGGGGGAGGTAAATATAAGACTTTTTTAAATTTTTATGATTTGTCGTTTGATGTGAGGTGTTCAGCTATAAGAATCCAAAATTTCAAGTCGTCAACTTAATTAGGGGCTCAGTTAGAAAAAAAAAATCTAAAAATACAAAAGTTAGAGCCCAGGGGGGTAAATATAAGACTTTTTCAAAATTTTATGATTTGTCGTTTGATGTGATACGTTCAGCTATAAGTATCCAAAATTTCAAGTCTCCAACATATATAATTTTTGAGAACGGGCTCTGTGACAGACAGAGGAGTGAGACGAATAGGGTTTCGTCAGATGAACGAAGCCCTAATATCAATTGCAAGTCTCATCAAAATCCTTCCGGTACAACTTTTAAAAAACACCTATCCTTCATAATCGCTTTTACCTAATTATAGAACTTTCCGAAATAATTCTATAACTGAGCAACGTAAAACAATATGCTATACACTAAAACCTCCCCTGAAAAATTATCTAACTAACAGTGCAAGCTCCATTGAAATCGATTCAGCAGACTCTTTTTAAAATGTTAATCTTTTATTATCAGGTATATCAGATTATACAACTTTCTCCCATATATATATATATATATAAATGTTGATTTTATAGTACAATGCTAGCATCTGGGGTGCCAGTTTAAAACTGTAAAATTAACAGTAATAAACCGTAGAATTAGCAAGTAATATACCGTTAACCCATTAACCGCTGACGTTGCGTTCACGCAACAGTCAAAATAATTGCTCATGCAATGAATTAATTACATTGGCACCACTATTTTATAATTTAAAGAAATGTCTTATTTATTGGCAGGAATTTTACTATTTTAGTAAAGCGAAATTTACCTTACTGAATTTGTGGTGGGAAACTACTTTCAACAAGAAATTTGAAATTTTCTATCGTAATAGTTTTGGCGGTTAATGGGTTAAGAAGTAATATACTGTTTAATTCATTTATACGATGGCATGTTACTGCTTATTTCACAGTTATAAACTGGCACCCCATCTGCCTGTATTATACCGAAAATCATTGTTTTTCTTCTTTTTTGGGTTTCGTTCATCTGACGAAACCCTATTCGTCTCACTCCTTTGCCTGTCTGTCTGTCCGTCACAGAGCCCGTTCTCAGAAACTATACATGTTAGAGACTTGAAATTTTGGGTACTTATAGCTGAACACCTTACATCAAACAACAAATTATTTAACATTGCAAGTCCCATCAAAATCCATTCAGCAAAACTCAAATTCCAAGCAGCCGGAACAAAACAAAATTCTCATTTGCATTAATAGATATATGAGGGTGACGATGCATTTGGTCAAGACTATATAAATGTGTAAGGCAAAATATTCGCCATTTCACGGTGTTATACTTCCATCTGTAAGTTTATTTTATTTTATTTTTTTACTTCAGTCAAGTTTTGATAAATTTCTTGGTTGGCTTATCACTCGGCTCACAATGTGTGAATCCTCGCAAATAGATTTAAAAGTGGTAAATCTTAAATCACGGAAGTTCAGATTCGTCACGCTACTATGCGTTCCTGTAACAATTTTTAAGATATTTTGGTGGAAAAAAATCTACATCTGAATTTTTTGTTTAAAATTTTACCTCTGCTTTCCAGGAAGTGCCAAACTGTTTTCCAATATCGAAAAATAATGCTAATCGAAAAAACTTAAGAGAGAAATAGTTGAAAAAAAAATGTTGAAAATTTTCTTAAATGCTCTAGAAAGACTATTTATCTTATCTGGAAAAGTAGTAAGCAAAACCAAAAAGTATTGCAGAAGAAAACCCTATTGTAATTTATTTTGTGCTTAGTTTTGTTCATCAGTTGCATAAAACTATGTATAACTAAAATGCACAATAGAATTTTTTATTTTTAGGATTTTTGTTTAAGTCTCTTAAATTTAATAAACAATTGTAAAATGTAATTAATTTAATATAACATAAACATATTTTAATTTCATAACATACCGTAGATTTCTATTTCGGCATTTTCTGAAATAATTATTCCAAATTTCCTGTTAACTTCAGTAGCACAACAACGAAACTTTCAGAAAAATGAAGTAGGGTTGGCAACTAAGTTCCCGCAGTTTGTTTAGATACACTTTTTCTACCAGAATCCATATGCTGTTTTTTTGATGGAGTTAATTTATGTTACATTTCAGATCATTAAAATGTAATGTCAACTTATAGAATTCAGAGTGGGTTGGTAAGTGAGTTCCAGCCGTTTTTCTACATACATTTTTGCTACAGGATTCTATATTATGTGTTTTTGATCGGGTTAAATTTCATATCATTAAAATCGAATGTCAACTGTAGAATGACAACTGGATTGGCAACTACGTTCCCGCCTTTTTAAAAATACATTTTTCCTGTAGTAATCTGTATTTTGTTTTTTGATCGAGTTAATTTATGCTAAATTTCAGGTCATTAACTCTTTTCACTTGTATGTCCAGCCTGACTGGACGCAGTCTTTCTTTGCAAAATTTAATATTAGCACCAGTGATAAAGGAAAATAAAATTTGTCTTATTCAATTAGAGCATTTTTGAAATTGTGTACTTGAAGGAAACTTATTTTTAAAAAGTGGTGCCAACAGAATAAAATTTGTATAAGTGACTCCCGAGTCGAAAAGGTTAAAATGGAATGACAACTATGGAGTGCCAACTGGGTTGGAAACTAAGTTCTCGTCCTTTTTTTTAAATTTTTTAAAAGTTTATTTTTCAATAAAATTTAACAACTAATTAATCAACAATGTATTCTTCCTTGTTGTTTGCAACTTCTTTCCAATGTTCAACAAGATTTTCAATACCTCATTGGTAGAAATCCCCCAGTTTCGACTCGAAAAATTCATCCAACCAAGCTCTCAATTCTGCATTAGTATTGAACGAAGATCCGCTCATAGCATTTGCAACAGATCGAAAAAGGTGGAAATCTGTTCGTGCCAAATCGGGATAGTACGGCGGGTGCGGCAGTACTTTCCAACTATGCGTTTGATTGGCTTCCTTGGTCGTATTGGCGATATGAGGGCGGGCATTGTCGTGCAGCAAAAGAACTCCATGTTGCGATTAGGTCTTTTCTCTTGAATAGCCGTGTTGAGTCGTTCCATCTGTTGAACACAGAGTTCTACGTTAACCGTTTGTTTCCATTCATTTTACGATCTGAATTTTAACACAAATTAACTCTATCCAAAAAACAAAATATAGATTCCGGTAAAATTCCCAATTAGTCCAGGCAATAGGAAATTTTACCTAGAACAATTAATGGTAGTTCTGGAAATCGGCTTACTTTATGCTTTTTGGGTCGCTGAATCCGAATTTGTAACTTCCCACCAAAATTTCCCCCGGCAACCCCCCCAAATTTTGGTAAAAAGCCTCCCCCTCCCCAAAAAAAGGTTTTTATTAAAAAAATCATTTTATTGTTTTAGGGGGAAAGTATCTAGAAATTCAGAAAGTAGACAAAATTTGCAACAAATTAGATATATGACATTATGACTTAAAATGAAGGGGAAGGGGGGATCTGCCTCGAAACATGCGCACGGTGCTGCGTGGACTAAGTTGCGCAATTCCACTTAACCACTCACACGTTTACATTCGCCCTCCAATCTCCCCTCCGAACTTTCCTTATAAGGTGTACTTTAAGTTTTTTGGGTCACCGAATCCGAATTTTTTACTTACCCCCAAAATCCCCCCCCCCTAAAATAGTTGTTATTAACTTAAATTTCTTATTGTTTTAGAGGAAAAGCATTACGAAATTCAGAAACTAGACAAAATTTGCAACAAATAGGATCTATGACATTATGACGTAGAATAAACGGGGAGAGAGAGGGCTGCCTCGGAACATTCCCCGCGCGCTTTTCTCAAAAACCAAATTTTTTTCAAAAAATCAATTTTTTGGGGGGTTGCCGGGGGAAATTTTGGTGGGAAGTTACAAATTCGGATTCAGCGACCCAAAAAACATAAAGTGAGTCGAAATCCAGAACTAGTATTAATTTTTCCAAGTAAAATCCCCTATTGCCTGGACTTCATAACTTATTGCACGTAGCGCCGCAGTGTATGTTCAGAGGCAACCCTCCCCCTCCCCGTTCATCCTACGTCATAATGTCATATATCCTATTTGTTGCAAATTTTGTTTAGTTTCTGAATTTTGTAATGCTTTTCCCCTCAAACAATAAGAAATTTAAGTTAAAAACAACTATTTGGGGGGGGGGAATTTTGGGGGGAAGTTAAAAATTCGGATTCAGCGACCCCAAAAACTTAAAGTAAATCTTATAGAGAAAGTTCGGAGGGGTCATGGGAGGGCGAATGTAAACGTGTGAGTGGTTAAGTGGAATTGCGCAACTTAGTTCACGCAGCACCGCGCGCATGTTCCGAGGCAGATCCCCCCTTATCCTTAGTCCTAAATCATAATGTCATGTATCTAATTTGTTGCAAATTATGTCTACTTTCTAAATTTCTAGATACTTTTCCCCTAAAACAATAAAAAAATTGATTTTTTTAATAAAAACCTTTTTGGGGGCATTTTACCAAAATTTGGGGGGGGGGTGCAGGGGGAAATTTTGGTAGGAAGTTAAAAATTCGGATTCAGCGACCCAAAAAACATATAGTAAGCCCTTTTCCAGAACTACCATTAATTTTGCTAGGTAGAGCTCCTATACGGTCTCTATTGCCTGGACTAAATATCACAAATGTGGCCACCGCGGCTCCGCTTACATGCCATCATCCGAACATCAAAATTTTTTATGACTTTTCCCAGAATGAGCAGATTCATGGCCAAAATTTCAGCCAGGATGTTACGTTTGAGGTCTCACGATCTTGGCGGCCAATTAACACCAGAATTTCTTGAAATTACGCGATCTGGAAATTTTTCGTTCAACAAGTTGATGGTTTAGCGAGCAGTATGTGCCGTTGCACCGTCTTGTCATACAAATGGCACACATTAATTAAAAATGGCGTACATTTGACAGTTCATAAATGCATGAGACATGACAGCTGACGCAAATAACCTATGAAATATTCATAGTTCAATAAAGAACCAACAGATGGACCACCCTACGGTTGAGTTTTTCGTTTGCTGTCATGTTTTACAAACTGTGATAATTTAAAAAAGAAATTTATGTTTGCCTGCAATTAAACAGTTGGCTAAGACGATGTATATGTCCGAATATTTGCCACTTTATGGGAGATAAACTTTAATGGGTAACTTTATTATTCTTGTTGTTTTTTTTTTTATTTCCGCCAGGTTTTGATTGATCTCTTGCTTGGCTTATCACTCGACTCACAATGTGTGAATCCTTGCAAATAGATTTGAAAGTGGAAAATCTTAAAACACGAAAATTCATCACGCTACTATGCGTTTCTGTAACGATTTTTAAGATGTTTTGAAAAAAAGAAATCTATAACTGAATTTTTTGTTTAAAATTTTACCTCTGCCTTCCAGGGAGTGCCAAACTGTTTTCCAATATCGGAAAATAACACGAATCGAAAAACCTTAAGAGATAGTTGAGAAAGTATGTTGAGAATTTTCGTTAAATGTTCTAGAAAGGCTATTTATCTTATCTGGAAAAGTGGTAAGCAAAAACAAAGTATTGCAGAAGAAGAAGAAAACTTTATTGTAATTTATTTTATGCTTAGTTTCGCTCATAAATTGCGTAAAACTGCGTATAGCTAAAATTCAAAATTGAAGACTTTTTTTAGGGATTTTTGTTTAAGTAGAATAAATGTAATAAAATAATTGTAAAATGTTACTAATTTGGTTACTTAAACATATTTTAATTGCATAACATTACGAGATATTTTATTTTTATTTTGATTGTAAATGAAAACAGAACAAAATTAAACGCTTTTTGTTGTTGTTGTTGTTATTTTCATTTATTAATCTTTTATAACTCCAAGTGAATCTGTTGTGGAAAAAAAATAGAAAAAAGTAATTTTATACATTTAATTCATAACATTAAAAACAATTGTCAATGCATTCTTTTTACGTAAATTAATTATAAAAAGTTAATAATAGAATAATTAGAGTGATATTAAGTTCGTTATGCTTTTCTCTTTGCAATGTGTAATTTATTGTGTATTAGAATTTTAAAGGGTTTTCTCAATGTATAATTAACAATGCCGCTCAAACACGTGAATCTTTCTCACACATTCATTTTGTACGCATTTTTGGACGTAAAAGTATGAAATTTGCAGGCGTGACTATATATGTACTTTCAAATCGAACAGTAAGGTTTTCGGAATTTTTTAAAAAAATGTATTACAACATTAGTTATAATCTGTTGCTTCTCTGAGTCAACATTTCTCTGATTGTTAAATCTCTAACATCGGTTCAAAACACCACCAACATTGACACAATTTCTGAGGTTTTTTTTGCTTTACAGAAAAGTAGGAAATACTATTCTATTTCTTATTATCTGAATAAGAATACATACAAATTGTACTCATAAAAAAAAAAGACTTCGTGAATGTGTCAGAAAGAAGCGAGTTTGAATTTGAGAACAATCTTATAACAGCGACTAATAAAACAAAATGGCGTTCGTATAGTTTCTTAATAAATATTTATCTCATCTGAAATTAATGTAACATAAAAAAAATATATAAAAATCCTTCATGAATTTCAAGCTTTAGATATGCAATTGTTAAATTATCCAATAAACGCTTAAAAATACATTTCCTTTCAACTGAATTTCAAAACAACTGCTATAAATACGCATTACAATAAAATGGAATATAAACTAGGAAACTAAGAAGATCAATAAAAACTTTCTTTCATCTCCTTAAATAACACATGCAAGATCATTATGCCAAGAAAATTTTAAATTCATAAAATTCCCTACGTTCAAAGGCTATGTCAGCAAAAACTGGCCTTCCATTAATCGTGGCCTGTTACACACCGAAACTTTACATTTCCTATTTATTAACGTAAAAATATTCAGCAAAACAAATCATGAGAAATATATTCCTCTCATTCATTTTGCTGGTAAATTAAAAATTTGCCTGAAACAGTAATTCCACCACAGTTCTGCTAGCTCTTTTTCCCTCTATAAAAATTCACTTGCCGATGATTTAACGAAAGCAGTAAAAATTCGAGAAGGCCCCGAAATTTCATGAATATATAAAACGGTAGCAAAAGAATCATCAAAATAGGGTAAAGGGGGGGGGGGGGGGAGGGGAGGAAACATGTTAATGAAAACACCTATTAATATGTTAACGCACCTCTGTTTTAGTTGAATCTTGCTCCTTTACTGAGTTGCAAACCCCCTGGTTGTTTTAATTCGTGGAGCAAAAACACAGTTAGCGCATTTGCATGTGGTAATACTTTCAGAGGCGCTGTTCCGTTTGCAGAATAGCAAAATCGCGTGCTCTCCCCGCTAGAAAACGCGTGAATGTGTGTAATTGAATAATTTAGTTTTCTAGAGGCGGAAGACGGGCAATGAATCAGGGTACAAAGTTTAAATTTGCGGAAGAAATTTCAGGTTGAGGTTTTGTGTTTTGCATTAGTTTTACGCTGCTGCGGCTTTTGTGAATTTTTACTCTAGTAAAGTATTAGAATCTTTATTGCTGATACTTGGTGGAGGATATTTTGCACATTTTGAGAATTAATTACTTCTAACTAAACTAAAAGCCCCTTATCTTCTTTATAAAACTTAATTTAATTTTAGAGGAAGTCTTTATTTCAGAGACTATTCCGAAGAGAGAACATATCTTTGGCCAAAGATGCTGCTTAGACAATTTAACGAAAGTTTACGCTATAGAAAACTTCCCAACTCTTTAGAAAAAAATCAAGTAAAATGCTGATGAATTATAATGAGGTGTTATTTTTAATTTTCACGCAGTTTTGTGCATAATTATTCCAATGCTTCAGAATGATAAAATGGACAGTGAGTTATTATTTAGAAATAATTTAGTATGGATTTTTTTTTTTTTTTTTTTTTTTTTTTTTTTTTTTTTTTTTATGAAACTTGATGTGCTAAAAGTTTAAGAATTAATTGCTTCTAACTAAACTAAAAGTCCCATATCTTCTATATGAAACTTAATTTAATTTTAGAGGAAGTCTGTATTTCAGATACTATTCCGAAGTTAGAACATATCTTTGACAAAAGATGGTTCTTAGATATTTGAACTGATGTTTACGCCAACTTCCCAACTCTTTAGATGAAAATCAAGGAAAACGCTTTTTAATTTTCATGCATTTTTGTGCATAATTTTTCTGAAGATTTCAAAATGATAAAATGGACAGGGGGGGGGGGTGGGGGGTATCATTTAGAAATGATTTAGTATGGAAAATAAATTTCAATGAAACTTAGATGTGCTAAAAATTTTAAATAAAATAAAATGTCCATTTCTTTAAACAACTCAACTTACTAGGTAGGCAATTGCAATGGAAGTCAAGGAGTTGATTTAGCATTGTCTAAATATTTAATAGCTTCAAAATGTTTAGAAAATCCACCATCTCTCTTAATTTAGTAATACTACACATAAGAACTTGTGATTTTATTTAAACAAGTAAATAATAATGATTTTTCATTTTTAATAGAACAGTCTCTATATAACATCAAATGGAATCTGAAGAAACCCAGTGTCGGCTGTTATCGTAAACAGCAGATTATGAATTGCTTACAATTTTGACAAATCGGTAAATAGTAAAGAAGGGCAAAATTATGAAGAATGGCGAAAAAGAAAAGAAACAAACGCACTAGATAAAATTAAATCCTAACAAATTTCAAAATAAAAATAAAAAATTAGTTTCAAAAGTTTACTGCTTGCCCATATTGTTTTGCTTTACTTTCGATCTTTGATTTTACACTGAAAGATTTTATCTTTTTATAATGGACATGTTATTCATGTTTTTGTTCTTGGTATGATAAGTTTTAATGATTATTCCTACAAGTTGAACGGCAATCAAAGCTGCTAACTTTTACGTGTTTATGTTATCACGTTTTTCAAATAGAAATTTTCGTCTTATTTAATCGCAAAAATTATGCTTACTGTGCGTCTTTACTTTCTGATATCCTCATTATCTCTCTTACTTCTTTTTTTTTTTTCTGCTAATCTTTTTTTGTTTTGCTCTTTTGATATTAATCGCCGTTGCCTCCTGTTTAAACCTAATTATTTGTGGGCACTGCTATTACTTTTCTCGTTACTCTGCAGTATTAACTTACACCCAAAGATTTTAAAGAATCCATGTTTTGGTGTTGCTGCAAATTTTACTTTGTGTACTTAAGCCTGTTCTCAAATCCAAAGTAGCTACTTACTGATATATTTTTAAATTTCTTTTTGTTCGTAAACTCATGAAATTGGCAGGTGTTCTCAATTGAAAACTATCTAATCGAAAGACGTTTTCCATTTTTTAAGATCTTTCAGAAAATATTGTCAAAGTTGGCGTTCTGAACCGAATTTCCGTACGCGAGACCACGAGAACCGAGAAAAGATGAAAACCGGTTATCACGAAACCACATTAGCTTATAACTCGATAGATAATCTATTAAAAAAAAAAAAAAATGGAAAACTCATTTCTTTTCCAAATCGCTTCAATAGTCAGCCCTGCCAATTTTACGTCTTTAAGTTTAAAAAATAGTCAGAAAATGTGTCAGAAAATTTCAGGCTATTTTTCCACTGTTCTTTTGATGATGGCTTTCGGTCTAAGGTTAAGTAATATAGTGCATTATTGTACCCTCATTATCGTTTAAAAAATAATAAAACAGTGACTAGAAATTTGCAAAATTCTAAAATCTGCACAACCTCTGGTCCTAAGCTGTGCTGATTTGAAGAAGTCTACTGTAATAAATTTTACTAGCTACTTCAGTGTATTTTTTTTTTCATTTTAGAGACTATAAAGGAAAACATTTAGATGTATCTTGGGAATGAAATGCTTTGTTAGTTTATCACATATGGGCATAGCGAAAAAAGCAAATATAAGCTGATATTTTCTTCTAGTCAAAACTTTTTGAAAATATTTTGTCGCCTAGCGTGCTAATGAGATTCATTCAGTCACACTTCGCTCTGTTGTAATTATAAGTCAACATTGCAACGATCGAATAAGAAATACATTGCTGTAACTTCGTCTACTACGCCTTTGTATAACCATTTATAGCAGAAGAACTTCACTATAGCTCCGTCACATGTCCAATAACAGAAATAGCGTGACTGGGGCAACTAACCCGATGGGGCATCTAAATCTGATTTACCCTACCACAATTTTGAGTATGCAAGAAAATTATAATAAATTTTATTCGCTACTTCAGTGCTTTTTTTTTATTTTAGAGACGGTAAAGGAAAAGATTTAGTTGTATTTTGGGAATAAGATGCTTCGTAATGCAGGGTATCCACATGAAACCCTCCTGATTTCAAATGTTAATTGTACGAAAACTATGAGTCCTAGGGATTTCGGTTTGCGGTATTATGAATAACAACACAACAAGTTTATTTTGATGCAATTCCCCCCCCCCCCCCCTTTCCCCCGAAACAGTTAATTTTTGTTGTATGCATTATTGATATGTCATGACAACAAGTTTATTTTGCTGCAAACGTTTATTTGTCTGAAAAAGTTGCATTTTTTTCTATGCATGAATGTCGAGTCGATATTTAATCTCAATCCATGTGTTGCGTAGCATGAATGGCATTTACATGCCATATCAATAATAAAGACAACAAAATTTAACACTTTCGTTATTACACTTCGCACTATCGTTTTACACCCAAAGATATTTATTTAAAAGATTTGTTTAGATGTTGCTGAAATAGTTTACTTTGTGTATAATTTAATACTAAATTTTCAGCTTTTTTTTTTTTCTATTATTTTCATGATGGGTATTCCTGCGTTCGATCTAATGTTATATTCTATGTAATTTCCATTAACTTCTCAAGGACATTGATCCTTCCCACTTCATCCCTTCGTTGTCATGGTACTGGAAGCCGCAAATCCCTGGTTCCGTTTTTCCCGCTGGTATAATCGAACACAGAACGAAGCTTTCTACTAATCTTAAGTAGGATTAAGGAAGAAAAGAGCGGTCAGTCGGTAGAATGCTATGTTACCATAGTTACTGAGCTAAGATAAGGACAAGGAATCGAAACTTGAGAAGTCAATTGAAATTACAAGTAGTATAAATATTATCTTTCAGTATGCAAAAAAATTATAATACGTATATTTTTTTAATATGTTATACAGGTTTAAAAGAAATCATTTGGTTCTTTCTTGGTAATAAAATGCTTCATAATATTGGCATAGCTGAAAAGGCAAATACAAGCTGATATTTTCTTCTAGTCAGAACATTTTGAAAATATTTTCCAGCCTAGCGTGCTAATGAGATTCATTAAGTCACACTTTGCTCTGTTGTAATTATAAGTCAACATTGTAACGATCATTAATAAAAGTTCTGAATAAGTAAAGTCTGATATTTCTTTTAATCTTTAATTGCGTTTACGACTAACATTAGGTAAAAGAAAATCAAGATAGAAAATTAAATTCAGTATAACATTATAAAATTGCATGAAAGGCGCTAATGAATGGACAGTACAAGTTAATTTTAAACCACGAAAATTAACTATTAGGTGAAGAGTTTCCCTTGATGGATGCAAATTCATTTATTTAGCAATGTAGCGTGTTTCAGTGATTCGCGAAATTACGTGTTAACTCCATGCTAATAATTTGTCAACACACCTCTGACGGACATCAAATAGCTTTTAAGTTTGGTTCTATGCATTAAAGATTAGGATAATTTCCTTATCTTCTCATGAAATGTAAATTTTGCGATGTTTCAAAGAAATTCTGCCATGAATACAGATTAGCTTCGTACAGAGTTACATTAGGATGGGCATACAGGAACTACCTTTCACGTTTTAATTTCAAATTATAAATATGATTTGAGAACAGGAGCACGTTTTATTAAAATCTGATACAGAAACAAATCTTTTTGCTAGTTTCAGCGGCGTGCAATTTAGTATTTTCAATAAAATCACAATCCCTTTCGAATGTTTCCCCATTTTTCAGTGTATAAAAATTCTAAAATAAATTTATGGGAAAAGTTGTATAACAAATTTATAAAATATGTAATTTTGATTTTTTTACAGATTCAATAAATATTTTCTTTAAAGCATTTAATTTTTTCTATCTCAAACTTTAACAAAAATCAAAACATCATTCATTCCATACATTTCCGATACTTTGTTTTTAGAATATAAGAAAATTCTTTAAAATGTGCCATAAGTAAATAAATATGCAAAAAAAAGTGGCACATTCTTTTCTGTTTGCAATATTTCTCGATACCTTTGATTAATTGTGGCAGAGCTTCAAATATAAAATAAAGAAATTAATTGTAATAATAATTTCATTAAAATATTTATAATTACTTATACGCTGCCATCAACATTTCCTTGTTTGTAAAATTTAATCTTAATGACACCTTAATTTTCTAATTTTGAGGGGGAGAAATTAACTAAAACTTTCATTAATAAGTAAATAACATAAGATTAAATTTTTTTTTAAAAAGTGACACTTTAAAACTGTGACACATGCCTTTTATTATCATAAAAATTTCTGTTTCGATATTTCAAGCCATTATATATTTTAAATAATTGCCCTCCTTTACATTCTCTTAAATTAAGACATAATACTAATTCATAAACCTTAAAATCCCCCAGAATGGGGTATTAGAATTTTCATAACATGTTGTTTCTAAATTTTTCCCCCTTGGGTTAAGGGTTTTAAAATCATTTGCATAAATGTATGCATTTTTTGCAGTTACAAAATTCTAAATTCAGATTTAAAAAAATAATAATGCAACCTTTTTCTGTTCCTCAATACAATAAATTGATAAATATTGTGTTGTGATATTTCTCTTAAGGCAGGTTTTTAAAATTTCGTAATTATCCAAATTTTTCCTTGAAAATTTCTGTATTTTTATGTTTCTCCAAAAATTAATTTTTCTTTCTATGCATTTTCTGAAACTGGCGCATGTTGATACACAATTTTCAAAGCCCAGCAGTATGATTGTTTTGTATTTTTAGAACATACTTTTCCTAAACTTCTCCCTTAAGTTTTTTAAATCAAAGTTTTTTTTTAAGTATTTCTATATTCATGTAATTTTTTCCAGGTGAAAATAACACAAATCTTTCAACCCCAACACTGAAAATCCTTCCATTTTATCAAATAAAGGAATTTTCTTATCATTAAACTTCTTTGAAAATTGAGCATTATATTGGATTATAATGCTCAAAATCCAACTGACTGATTGCACAATACGTTTTTATTTTCCTACAAAAGTCCTTCCTTACACTGTAAAAAATGTGTGAAAATTATATGGAGTAATTTAACGTACATAATGATGCAATTTAAACTGATATAATTGGTGTAATATTGCTCACTACTGTAACGTAACGCCATTTATATCGGTTAAATTACTCAATAAAATGGAGACAGCAAGGCTGCCACCAGTTTTAATTCATAAATATTACTTGTTTTATATTCGGTATCTCTTTTACCTGAATTTTCTAACAATGGTTTGATTGTTGAAACAATATATTCGGTTTCACTTTATTATTTTTTAAGATATTATTTTTCAGACGTGCACCGGATTTTAATTCATAAATATTGCGTGTTTTATATTCGGTATTTCTTTTTATTAAATAACGTTACATGATTTTTTTACAACAAAGCTTTTACAAATTATTTCCATATACTTGTAATCTTTATGCCACTCAGAAAATTAAGAATTCTCGTAAAAATAACACAAAATTGTTCCACTCCGATATTGATTTTTATTGTGAAGAATCCAATGGGATTCACAAAAAAAGTCCCATATATTTTCAAATAGAACTCTAGATAGGAAGAGCAATGTATAAGCATACCAGCTCAAAATATTTCTAAGTCTCAAGGTTCTGCAGGAAATGATAAAAAGAATCAATCCATCTAAACCAATCTTAAAGGTTGACTGAAAAGGATAATGGCGTGAAAAGAATAGGAGTTATGGAATTCCTTTTAAGTAACAAGCTTGCCGATATTTTTATCCCGATTAATTGCCCAGGACAATTTAAAAATGAAACTAGATGGAAAATTTTCTCACGCTAGCAGCGAGGGTCTCTCTTGGCCTATGAGATTGAAGCTTGTTAGTGATGTCATTCAACCTAGACTCTGACTGGGCCATAGATAGCCTTTGTTTTAAAAAGGTGAATTTGAACGAACAGAGAAAAGAGGGAGATGCGTTTTTGAATCCCAAGGAGAGAGCTCCTCTCTGAGTTGGGAGTTGAGTTTTCGGATAGATCCGAAGGGATAGAAGAATCTGCCGTTTCGGGCTGGGTAAGATTTCTCCAGTGGAAACCGCGAGATATTGTGTAGTTGACAACGGACTGATATACACCAGAAAACAGAGGCAGCTGTTTCTTACCAGACTATCGTGACAAGATTTTGGATTTGTATCGAGAAAGAAGCTAATAGAATTTTAATGTTAATCTTATACACTGAACATTAAGTCTTTAATGAACATTGTCATCAGCTGAAAGTACCCAAAAATATAATGTAGTTGTAAATACAAGTAATTAATCAAGAAATATTCATTTATCTTATGCATTTAAATAAATTGTTTGATTTAATTATTACTTGGGCCTCCGCTTGACTGAAGTTCCACGCTACCACTTCCACCTGTTAGTCGAAGGTTTTACATTATCTTTAAAATTTTTAGTTGCGATATGTTTTTATTAAAAAGCCAATGTCGGCGCAATGGCACGCGACACGCTGGCAAATCCCTGGCAAATCCCCTGAAATGCAGTTTTTTTTTTTTTTTACATGTAATGCGTATAATTATTTTTAATTTCTAAAAATCTTCTATTCTTTGGAATATTCTAAATATTTATTTTTTGCGCTTACGTGTACTTTCGGAATTTTCACATCTATACATTTCCAGACAGTTATATCATTATATATATATTGGCTATAAGAAATAAAGTTAACACTTTGAGGTCAGAGCTATTTCAGCCACATATCTCCCTTTGGACTGAGAGTATTTGGTAGTTTTCATGATTTTTTTTTAAAATGCTTGGAAGATATGTATTTTAATATTTTTATTTTATTATAAACTTCAAAATCTTCTTATTCATAATCAAGAGACTATTTAAATGTACTAAAAGTTAATATTTAATGAGAAATTATTGAAAAAAGCATGTTTCATATTTTAAAATAAAGTTTCGCATAAGAAAACATCATTTTTTAACATAAAATTTTACATAGACTTGAAATTAACTTACCCAAATGTTGTACAAATATCTTAAAATAGGTTTTATTTGTATATAAACATTTAGTAAAATTTACTTTTGTGTGGTACATTTCAAAGCACAAAGAGCAGCACCAAAAGGTTCACAATAAGTTTGAAGTAAGCTCCGATTCGCCGTAGATGCTGTATATTCCCGCGGCCGCCATCTTGTATTTCTTAACGATTTTTTATTGGCGTTCTTCACTGTTAAAAATATTTTTGTAAAACAACAGAAACCTTCTGGCAGCAAAAAGTTGCCAGAAACTATTTGTTTTCAGAAAATATCTGTTAACGAAAGAATGCGTTATCAGACGACAGAAATACGTAGTCATACAGGCACTTCGTGTTGACAATTGACGCTTTTCCCAACAGTCAAAATCTGTAGGTCGATTCCTGTTGGCGAGGAGGGGGGGGAGGTTCTATTTAACAGAAGAATAGCATATTATAGGTTAGGTACACGGGGAATTTCTATTTACCGATCGATTTGTTTATATTAATAATAATAAATATTTATAGGAATTTCTCCTCCAAACTTTTATAAAATTAATTTAAATAGCTTATTCGCAATAAAATATTTAAACAGTTGAATTTATATAGATTTGTAAATTAAGTACATTAAAGACTGGAATAAGTGAAAGAAGGTATCTTAAACTCCCCCCCCCCCCCCAGAATAATAAAAAAATATATATACGATATAAGGTAACTCCCCCCTCCCCCATAAAAATATTTATTAATAAAATAAATATATGTATTGAATGTGATTTGTAATTAAAAGAACTTTAATATTTATTAATGCAATATTTTTGAAAATTGATTAGGTTAAATTAGTGACTTTGGTTAATTATGTAAATAATATCCTGCCAATTTTTATAATTTTTTCGAATAGAAAGCTTTGTATATATAAATATGTAAAAGTTGACAGCTATGAGCAAAGATGAGAAATGAAAAGAAGAGCCACTAAAATCTATATAAACATCACCATAAAAAAAAATATATCATTTCAGCTAAAGTGATAAAATGAGTTTCCATCCTTCTTAACAATTTACAATGTTTTTCCGTATAAAGTAAATGATCATCAACTAAATAAGAAAAAATATTACAATATAATTTAAATTAAAATGTTAAACAAAATTAAACTTGCTGATTCTATAAAATGAATGGTTAAAGCTTAAATAGAAATTGTTTTCAAAGTAATTCACACAGTTGTAGCTCAAAATTTATTTCATTAAATGGAGTGAATAAAATTTACAAATTTTAACTTAAAAAATACAGGTAACTCTAAGATTGTACTAAAAAAAAAAAAAAAATTTCTTCAGAATCAACATATGGAACGATTAAACAAAATATCAACCACTCCATTTTAAACAACATAGTAAATAGTAGGAAATGTGATAAATTTAAACAATAAAAATATATGAACAGCGTCAGATCTAATAAATATTATTCTGGTTAATGTTAAACGAAAATATCAGTTATCTATAACTATAATAATTAATGCAGCTACTCCGTGTTTATTATTAAAACTATCACTCCAAAACTAATCACGTATGTCAATTGATGACAAAATTAATTTAAAATCTCAATCAAAATATCTGGAACTAATACATATGAAGTAAAATTAAACTCTTAGTCATAAAAAAGTTAAATATAATAAGTAATCATTCTACAGCTATGTAAAAATTCAAGATTTGTAAACTAATCATAAACTTAAGATTATTTATTTAACTTAAAATAAACAACCGATCAAAAAATAATCTCCAGCTATTAACAGAATTAGAGCAACTAAGTTACTAATGTGCATAAATAAATGAAGTATAAAATAATACTAATAATTTAAGTAAATCATACATTATAAAATAATAATAATAATAATAAATAGTATTGCTTAATTAAGATTTTTAGCAAATAGGAAGTATTTTTCATACATATTGTTACGTTTCGGAAAAACATTGTTACATATTTAAAAAAAAGGGTGAAAACATACCTTTTGCTATGTTTGTTTTCTAGTATTCGAACTGTAAATCCTAATCATTGAAGAAAGCGGTTCTGATGTCAAAGGTGTGTGTCGCGGGTTCCAATTGTGAAAATGATTCTTAATTTTCTGTTAAAAATTCTTTATATATTATTCTTTTTCAATTAGATGAACTGCTTTATTGAAAGAACTGCCATTTTCAACAGTACACAAGAGACAAGACACTCAAATATTTCAAGTTAGAAGAGACGTCTTAGCGTGGGGTGGGATAACCAATGCTTATTGGTCATTCTAAATGATCTTCTAGACGTCATAGGGGGTGACTTCCCGTTCTTCTGTTATCCAACATATTATCCTGTCGCAGTGGAAACTGATGGCAAAGAAAACAGAATTTTTTGTTGTTTAACATGAAAATAAGCGATATGAGGATGGAATGACATAAGAAGACTGTTAACGTAATTTTTACTGTCGGAATTCGAAGATTTTTTTCTGTTGTTTTAAGATTTTTTTTTACAGTGTTTATCGATATGGAAACCCCGACAAGTATTTTCGTTAAGCCTAACATGCGCATAAATAGCTGCTTGGCGACATTTACTACTTGGCGGAAAAGGGGTCTTCGCGTCAAAAAAAAAAAAAAAAAAAAAAAAAAATCCAAGATGGCAGCCGCGGGAATATATGACATCTGTTCCTCTGATTCTAGATATTTTCCTATACTTACTTCTGTTTAATGCTGACCTATTTTTTTTTTTTTTTCAATAAAAGGTTCATAGATAATATCTGAAAAGACCGCGAACGTATATGATAGATTCTTTTATAGCTCAGAGAGTTAAAAGTTGACCCCGAGAGATTCTCGGATTAGTTCGCTTCATCAAAAACGGCAACCCGAGAGCATTCGGGTTTATTCCTCAAAGAGTTAATTACTAACTTTTTTTGCCAATAAACATTTTAAAGACAAACTTAGAGCAATAATATCATTATTTTACACCAGAGTCACCTTATTTCGAATTGTATAGAGAGGCTTATGGTTAGTGTGGCCATAAAAATGGCCTCCCTTGGAAGTCCACACTAACGGCAGTTCACCTGTTTGACACAAAAAATTCATTTTGAAATCCCAAATATCTTGACACATAATTCATAAGTATAACAGAATGATCGCTTTGTATAACATATTTTCCATGAATCCATTACTTAAAGTTGTTAAAATTAGTTTGTTTTAAAAAGCCATTTCCCTTTTGTATGGTAAATTTCTGTGCGCTATAAAAATTGCAAATTCAAATAACAATTGCCCTTTTGAATTTGAGAACAGCCTTAAATCCTTAACTTTTGTTGTTAACACCAAAGCTTTTCAATAGACATTTATTTAAAAGTCATTTCCATACGAATGCACATTTTTGTATCACTTACAAAATTGGAAATTCTTGTCAAAATATCACAAAATAATTTCGCCCCCGAATTATTATTTTTTGTTTTTTTTTAAGTTGAGCTGTGGTATACTTCTGTTATACAAGTATGTGACATGACATTTTATCTTTAAATCCCAAATGTCCCAATTTCTCAAATAATTAACTTTACAAATGAAAAACTTCAGATATTATTCTGGCTCGTAATCCTCAAAATCTACTAAACTAATAGCACGATATTTTTATAATATATTTTCGTCAAAATCTCTTCCTTAGGTTGTTAACATCAGCGTTTTTTAGAAGTCATTTCCATATACATATAATTTTTATGGCACTCACAAAATTGCGAATTCTGCTTTTCTGGAAGAAGCCTGAAATAGAAAAAATATATTATTCCAATCTTCCAAATCATTTAGGAGGGTATTATGTTAATAAAAATAGAGAGACAGGGCGGCATTAATTCAATAAGATTAAATTTTTGACTTTCACATCCAAATTTTTTCACAAACTCCATTTTAAAATGACTTTTATTTTATTGTGAAAATTTTACTTCGAAATTCCAAGTTGTTAAATTTCTCTAGATAATTAACTTTTCTTTCCCCTCACATTCTTCAGAATTGAGGCGTTATTTTGAACCACAATTCTTGAAATACGACAAAATGATTATCTATATGTTTTTATAATCCATTTTCTCTAAATCCTCTTTTTTTTAAATTCGTTAAAATTCAAACTCTAAACTGTAAAGCCATTTTCATAATGTATACGTAAGTTGTATAAGCTACTAGAATTACAAATTGAGGTAAAAGTAACTCAATATCTTTCAACACCCGTTATAAAAAATTGTTACTTAAAAAAAAATTCTTATGTGACATTTAATTATTATCAAAAACTTTACTTCCAAAATCCCAAATAGCTCAGTTTCATAGATAATTAATCTTCTTATTCACCTTATTTAAAAAAAAAAAAAAAATAATAATAATAAATAAAAAATGAGCCGTTATACTGGCTTATAACTCTCAAAATCCAAAAAACTACTGGACAGACTGCCCAGTATTTTCATAACATATTTTCGCTAAATCTTTTCCTTTATTTGTTACCATCAAAGATTTTTGAAAGTCATTCCTTTGTTATTTTTATGCCATTCTCAAATTTTCAAATTCGGGTAAAACTCACATAAAATATTCCAGTCACGATATACGTGTATTATTCTTATTATTATTCTTATTATAATTTTGAGATGGGGAAATCTTCTACTAAATCAATACAGGAGATAAAATTTTCATTTTGAAATGCCAAATCCCTCAACTTATCAGATAATTATTTTTTCCTCTCTTCAGTTTGTCTAAAAAATTACAGATGTAATTTTGTCTTAGAATCCTCAAAATCTCTCACCGATGCAATGGTGTTTTTATGGCGAAATTTTCCTAAATCGTTTCTCGTGTTTGTTACTATCAAAGATTATTGAAAGTCATTTATTTGTTATCTTTATGACACAGTCAAATTTGCCAATCCCGGTAAAAATCCACAAAATATTTCACCCCTTTTCTTATAAGTATTTTTTTAGCCCCCGGTATGCTATTTCTTTCTCCCAGCTTATTTTGTGTCGTCTCCAAAAAATAACGTTACCTTAACGAAGCCAGCCATAAAACAAAGCAATACGATTAAATACTCTATAACAATTTTTTTTAACTTCTAAGCATTGGACATTTTCAATATTTATACTATTGGGAATTATATATTATTGGGAAAAAAAAGTACTTTTAAATGCAATTTGTTTGAAAACTGCATCTCCATTTATTTTTGAAATATTAATTTTTTTGTAGTTTTTGGAGCCATTCGCTTAATATTGGCAACGGAAGGACTACATTTCTGTAGAAAGTAAAGGAAAAATAGTTGTAAAATATTAATTATATATTTTTGTTGCCATTTTTTCATAACAACCGAAAGAAAATGTAATTAAAATACGTGCTATTTTGAAAAAATATAAACGAATGGTTTCTGTTAAAACATAAACTATTATAAACTATATTTAAATTTAAGTATCGATATTAATGTTACAAACAAATGAAGGCCTATAAATCATTAAACAGCCGTTTTTTTTTTTTTTTTTTCGGATTTCTTTAATGATGGCATCTTTTTGCTGCATTTTTGTATTATTTCGCTATAGTGACGTCCTATGCATACTTTACTGTAGATATTTAAGAGTGGCTCGTAAATGTGGAATTCTTAAGCGGTGCGAATGACGTCATTTTACATAAAATAAAAGTGTGTGCCTTAAGTCTTAAAATTGAAATATATTTTGTACTATTTATAAATACATTTTTTTTCCATCGGGGGTGACACCAAATTCTGAAAAAGCAGAATTCCTTTTTTTTAGTTATTTATTTTCTTTTGAATTTTGAGATGTTAAATTATTCCATTAAACAGCTATATGACATAAAAAATTTATTTTGAAACACCCAAATCCCTCAATTTCTCAAATAATTAACTTTTCTTCCCCTTCAACTTCTCTGAAAATTCTCACATATAATTCTGGTTCATAATCCTTTAAATCTTCCAGGCTGATGCAACTGTATTTTTAAACATGTTTTTCCTAAATCTTTTCCTGTGTTCGTTGCTATCAAAGATTATTCAAAGTCCTTGTTATTTTTATGGCACACTCTCAAATTTGCAAAATCTGGTAAAAATCACACAAAATCTTTCAACTCCGATATGAGTGTTTTATATTTTTTATATTTTGAATTTTCAGCTTTGGTATTCTCCTACTAAACAGCTATACGACGTAAAATTTTTATTTTCAAATCCCAAATCCCTCAATTTCTCAAATAATTAACTTTTCTTCCCCTTCAACTTCTCAGAAAAATTTCAGATATAATTCTGGCTCGTAATCCTCAAAATCTCCCACACTGATGCAACTGTATTTTTATAACATATTTCCCCTAAATCCCATTCCTTTAGATTGTTAACATCAAAGCTTTTTCAGAATCATTTCCATATGCATATAATTTTTATGCCACCCACAAAATTGCAAATTCTACTTTTCTGGAAGATGCATAGAAAAGAAGAAAATCTTCTGACTCTTCCAACTACAGACCACCTCGGAGGGTGTTATGTTAATGAGGAAAGAGAGAAATAGAGTCACATTAATTCAACAAGATTAAATTTTTGACTTTCATTTCCACAATCTTTCCACAAAGTCCGTTTTAAGATGATGCTTAGGTCTGACATTTACATTTTAATATGAGAAGGAATTCTTGAATCTAGGAAAGTTATTTAAAAGTTTAAAGCATTTGAAGAAATGAAACGCGGTGGTTTTAATCGTGCATTTGAGTTAACATCCGTTGGTTGGGTAAAGAGAGGAAATTTAAATATCAGTCTCGAAAAATTAATAAAGCGGACTCATGATGATGCATGCATAACTGGGGAAAGCATTTATGGTTAGTTAAATAATCAAATTTAAAGCTTTATAATTAATGGAAAATGTTAATTTGCTTGGTTGGATTTACTATGCATTTTTCTCATTACAATCTCAAATTACAATAAAATTATGTATTTAATCAATGATGTTGAAATTTAATGTTTAAAATAAATCGAATTAATTTTCGAATTATAAAAATTTTAAATAGACACCCTTTTTTGTTTTATTTAGTCATGCTTTAAAATGTTTGTTTAATGTTACACTCTTCTTAAAATATTTATTTCATTTATTCTTTTTTAAGCATCAGAATGTAGATGCTGTAAATACTATAAAAACAGGTATAGAAAGAGGATTTTTAAAATCTGAATCTAAAATTTGATGTTAAAAAAATAGTATTAATTTCTAAATTATAAAAATTCTAAATATAATCTTTTTTTTTTTTTAATGTCTGTTTAATATTCACTCATTTTAAAATACTTGTTCATTTATTCTTTTTTAAGCATCAGAATTTAGATGATGTAAATACTTGAAAAACCGGTATAAAGAGAGGATTTGTATGACTGAATCCAAAACTCCGAATCTGAATCTGAACTTAAATGTTTTTAAAGCAATAGTATTCATTTTCAAATTATAAAAATTTTAAATAGACACTCTTTTTTTGTTTTATTTCTTTATATTTTAAAATGCTTGTTTAATGTTACACTCATTTTAAAATATTTGTTCATTTATTCTTTTTTAAGCAACAGAATTTCCCTTTTTTTATTTATTCATACTTTAAAATGTTTGTTTAATGTTTCTCAGTTTAAAATATATGTTCATTTATTCTACTTTAAGTGTAAGAATTTAGATGCTGTAAATACTTGAAAAACCATTATAGAGAGGGGATTTGTATAACTGAATCTGAAACTCTGAATATGAATACGAAATTTACTGTTTAAAAAAATAATATTCATCTTCAAATTATAAAAAAAAGAAAAAGACACCCTTTTTTTGTTTTATTTGTTCGTACTTTAAAATTTTTGTTTAATTTTATACTCATTTTAAAATAGTTATTCATTTATTCTTTTTTAAGCATCATAATTGAGATGCTGTAAATACTTGAAAACGCAGTATAGAAAGAGTATTTCTAGGACAGAATTTAAACCTGTGAATCTGTATCTTAAGTTTAACGTTTAAAAAAATAGTATATTTATTTTCGAATTCTAAAAAAAGTAAATAGAAACCTTTTTTGTTTTATTTAGTCATACTCTATGTTTGTTTAATGTTGCACTTATATAAAAATAGTTATTCATTTATTCTTTTTAAAGCATCAGAATTTAGATGTTATAAATACTTGAAAAAACAGTTTACGAAGAGGATTCTATGACTGAATATAAAACTCTGAATCTGAAAGTTAATGTTTAAAAAACATGATATGCATTTTCCAATTATAAAAAAATTAAATAGACCATCCTTTTTTGTTTTATTTATTCATACTTTTAAATGTTTGTTTAATATTGCACTCATTTTAAAATATTTTTTAATTTATTCTTTTTTAAGCATCAGAATTTAGATGCTGTAAATAATTAAAAAACTGGTATAAAAAGAGGATTTTAATGACTGAATCTAAAACTCTGAATCTGAAAATGAAATTTAATGTTTCTCTTTTTTGTTTTATTTAGTCATACTTTAAAATGTTTGTTTAATGTTACACTCATTTTAAAATAGTTATTCATTTATTCTTTTTTAAGCATTAGAATTTAAATGTTGTAAATACTTGAAAAAACGGTATATAGAGAGGATTTGTATGACTGAATCTAAAACTGTGAATCAGAATCTGAAATTTAAAGTTTAAAAAATATAGTATTCGTTTTCGAATTATAAAAAATTTAAATAGAAACCCTTTTTTATTTTATTTATTCATACTTTAAAATGTTTGTTTAATGTTAGACTCGTTTTAAAATATTTACTCATTTATTCTTTTTTAAGCATCAGAATTTAGATGCTGTAAATATTTGAAAAACCAGTATAGAGAGTGGATTTGTATGACTGAACCTAAAACTCTGAATGTGAATCTGAAATTTAATATTAAAAAAAATATATATGACATTCATTTTCTAATTATAAAAATTTTAAATAGACACTCTTTTTAGTTTTATTTAGTCATGCTTTAAAATGTTTGTTTAATGTTACACTCTTTTTAAAATATTTATTTCATTTATTCTTTTTTAAGCATCAGAATGTAGATGCTGTAAATACTATAAAAACAGGTATAGAAAGAGGATTTTTAAAATCTGAATCTAAAATTTGATGTTAAAAAAATAGTATTAATTTCTAAATTATAAAAATTCTAAATATATTCGTTTTTTTTTTTTTTTTTTTTTTTTTTTTTTTTTTTTTTTTAATGTCTGTTTAATGTTCACTCATTTTAAAATACTTGTTCATTTATTCTTTTTTAAGCATCAGAATTTAGATGATGTAAATACTTGAAAAACCGGTATCAAGAGAGGATTTGTATGACTGAATCCAAAACTCCGAATCTGAATCTGAACTTTAATGTTTTTAAAGCAATAGTATTCATTTTCAAATTATAAAAATTTTAAATAGACACTCTTTTTTTGTTTTATTTCTTTATATTTTAAAATGCTTGTTTAATGTTACACTCATTTTAAAATATTTGTTCATTTATTCTTTTTTAAGCAACAGAATTTCCCTTTTTTTATTTATTCATACTTTAAAATGTTTGTTTAATGTTTCTCAGTTTAAAATATATGTTCATTTATTCTACTTTAAGTGTAAGAATTTAGATGCTGTAAATACTTGAAAAACCATTATAGAGAGGGGATTTGTATAACTGAATCTGAAACTCTGAATATGAATACGAAATTTACTGTTTAAAAAAATAATATTCATCTTCAAATTATAAAAAAAAGAAAAAGACACCCTTTTTTTGTTTTATTTGTTCGTACTTTAAAATTTTTGTTTAATTTTATACTCATTTTAAAATAGTTATTCATTTATTCTTTTTTAAGCATCATAATTGAGATGCTGTAAATACTTGAAAACGCAGTATAGAAAGAGTATTTCTAGGACAGAATTTAAACCTGTGAATCTGTATCTTAAGTTTAACGTTTAAAAAAATAGTATATTTATTTTCGAATTCTAAAAAAAGTAAATAGAAACCTTTTTTGTTTTATTTAGTCATACTCTATGTTTGTTTAATGTTGCACTTATATAAAAATAGTTATTCATTTATTCTTTTTAAAGCATCAGAATTTAGATGTTATAAATACTTGAAAAAACAGTTTACGAAGAGGATTCTATGACTGAATATAAAACTCTGAATCTGAAAGTTAATGTTTAAAAAACATGATATGCATTTTCCAATTATAAAAAAATTAAATAGACCATCCTTTTTTGTTTTATTTATTCATACTTTTAAATGTTTGTTTAATATTGCACTCATTTTAAAATATTTTTTAATTTATTCTTTTTTAAGCATCAGAATTTAGATGCTGTAAATAATTAAAAAACTGGTATAAAAAGAGGATTTTAATGACTGAATCTAAAACTCTGAATCTGAAAATGAAATTTAATGTTTCTCTTTTTTGTTTTATTTAGTCATACTTTAAAATGTTTGTTTAATGTTACACTCATTTTAAAATAGTTATTCATTTATTCTTTTTTAAGCATTAGAATTTAAATGTTGTAAATACTTGAAAAAACGGTATATAGAGAGGATTTGTATGACTGAATCTAAAACTGTGAATCAGAATCTGAAATTTAAAGTTTAAAAAATATAGTATTCGTTTTCGAATTATAAAAAATTTAAATAGAAACCCTTTTTTATTTTATTTATTCATACTTTAAAATGTTTGTTTAATGTTAGACTCGTTTTAAAATATTTACTCATTTATTCTTTTTTAAGCATCAGAATTTAGATGCTGTAAATATTTGAAAAACCAGTATAGAGAGTGGATTTGTATGACTGAACCTAAAACTCTGAATGTGAATCTGAAATTTAATATTAAAAAAAATATATATGACATTCATTTTCTAATTATAAAAATTTTAAATAGACACTCTTTTTAGTTTTATTTAGTCATGCTTTAAAATGTTTGTTTAATGTTACACTCTTTTTAAAATATTTATTTCATTTATTCTTTTTTAAGCATCAGAATGTAGATGCTGTAAATACTATAAAAACAGGTATAGAAAGAGGATTTTTAAAATCTGAATCTAAAATTTGATGTTAAAAAAATAGTATTAATTTCTAAATTATAAAAATTCAAATATATTCGTTTTTTTTTTTTTTTTTTTTTTTTTTTTCTTTTTCTTTTTTTTAAATGTCTGTTTAATGTTCACTCATTTTAAAATACTTGTTCATTTATTCTTTTTTAAGTATCAGAATTTAGATGATGTAAATACTTGAAAAACCGGTATCAAGAGAGGATTTGTATGACTGAATCCAAAACTCCGAATCTGAATCTGAACTTTAATGTTTTTAAAGCAATTGTATTCATTTTCAAATTATAAAAATTTTAAATAGACACTCTTTTTTTGTTTTATTTCTTTATACTTTAAAATGCTTGTTTAATGTTACACTCATTTTAAAATATTTGTTCATTTATTCTTTTTTAAGCAACAGAATTTCCCTTTTTTTATTTATTCATACCTTAAAATGTTTGTTTAATGTTTCTCAGTTTAAAATATATGTTCATTTATTCTATTTTAAGTGTAAGAATTTAGATGCTGTAAATACTTGAAAAACCATTATAGAGAGGGATTTGTATAACTGAATCTGAAACTCTGAATATGAATGCGAAATTTACTGTTTAAAAAAATAATATTCATCTTCAAATTATAAAAAAAAAGAAAAAGACACCCTTTTTTTGTTTTATTTGTTCGTACTTTAAAATTTTTGTTTAATTTTATACTTATTTTAAAATAGTTATTCATTTATTCTTTTTTAAGCATCATAATTGAGATGCTGTAAATACTTGAAAACGCAGTATAGAAAGAGTAATTTCTAGGACAGAATTTAAACCTGTGAATCTGTATCTTAAGTTTGACGTTTAAAAAAATAGTATATTTATTTTCGAATTCTAAAAAAAGTAAATAGAAACCTTTTTTGTTTTATTTAGTCATACTCTATGTTTGTTTAATGTTGCACTTATATAAAAATAGTTATTCATTTATTCTTTTTAAAGCATCAGAATTTAGATGTTATAAATACTTGAAAAAACAGTTTAGGAAGAGGATTCTATGACTGAATATAAAACTCTGAATCTGAAATTTAATGTTTAAAAAATATGATATGCATTTTCCAATTATAAAAAAATTAAATAGACCATCCTTTTTTGTTTTATTTATTCATACTTTTAAATGTTTGTTTAATATTGCACTCATTTTAAAATATTTTTTTATTTATTCTTTTTTAAGCATCAGAATTTAGATGCTGTAAATAATTAAAAAACTGGTATAAAAAGAGGATTTTAATGACTGAATCTAAAACTCTGAATCTGAAAATGAAATTTAATGTTTCTCTTTTTTGTTTTATTTAGTCATACTTTAAAATGTTTGTTTAATGTTACACTCATTTTAAAATAGTTATTCATTTATTCTTTTTTAAGCATTAGAATTTAAATGTTGTAAATACTTGAAAAAACGGTATATAGAGAGGATTTGTATGACTGAATCTAAAACTGTGAATCAGAATCTGAAATTTAAAGTTTAAAAAATATAGTATTCGTTTTCGAATTATAAAAAATTTAAATAGAAACCCTTTTTTATTTTATTTATTCATACTTTAAAATGTTTGTTTAATGTTAGACTCGTTTTAAAATATTTACTCATTTATTCTTTTTTAAGCATCAGAATTTAGATGCTGTAAATATTTGAAAAACCAGTATAGAGAGTGGATTTGTATGACTGAACCTAAAACTCTGAATGTGAATCTGAAATTTAATATTAAAAAAAATATATATGACATTCATTTTCTAATTATAAAAATTTTAAATAGACACTCTTTTTAGTTTTATTTAGTCATGCTTTAAAATGTTTGTTTAATGTTACACTCTTTTTAAAATATTTATTTCATTTATTCTTTTTTAAGCATCAGAATGTAGATGCTGTAAATACTATAAAAACAGGTATAGAAAGAGGATTTTTAAAATCTGAATCTAAAATTTGATGTTAAAAAAATAGTATTAATTTCTAAATTATAAAAATTCTAAATATATTCGTTTTTTTTTTTTTTTTTTTTTTTTTTTTTTTTTTTTTTTTTTTTAATGTCTGTTTAATGTTCACTCATTTTAAAATACTTGTTCATTTATTCTTTTTTAAGCATCAGAATTTAGATGATGTAAATACTTGAAAAACCGGTATCAAGAGAGGATTTGTATGACTGAATCCAAAACTCCGAATCTGAATCTGAACTTTAATGTTTTTAAAGCAATAGTATTCATTTTCAAATTATAAAAATTTTAAATAGACTCTCTTTTTTTGTTTTATTTCTTTATATTTTAAAATGCTTGTTTAATGTTACACTCATTTTAAAATATTTGTTCATTTATTCTTCTTTAAGCAACAGAATTTCCCTTTTTTTATTTATTCATACTTTAAAATGTTTGTTTAATGTTTCTCAGTTTAAAATATATGTTCATTTATTCTACTTTAAGTGTAAGAATTTAGATGCTGTAAATACTTGAAAAACCATTATAGAGAGGGGATTTGTATAACTGAATCTGAAACTCTGAATATGAATACGAAATTTACTGTTTAAAAAAATAATATTCATCTTCAAATTATAAAAAAAAGAAAAAGACACCCTTTTTTTGTTTTATTTGTTCGTACTTTAAAATTTTTGTTTAATTTTATACTCATTTTAAAATAGTTATTCATTTATTCTTTTTTAAGCATCATAATTGAGATGCTGTAAATACTTGAAAACGCAGTATAGAAAGAGTATTTCTAGGACAGAATTTAAACCTGTGAATCTGTATCTTAAGTTTAACGTTTAAAAAAATAGTATATTTATTTTCGAATTCTAAAACAAGTAAATAGAAACCTTTTTTGTTTTATTTAGTCATACTCTATGTTTGTTTAATGTTGCACTTATATAAAAATAGTTATTCATTTATTCTTTTTAAAGCATCAGAATTTAGATGTTATAAATACTTGAAAAAACAGTTTACGAAGAGGATTCTATGACTGAATATAAAACTCTGAATCTGAAAGTTAATGTTTAAAAAACATGATATGCATTTTCCAATTATAAAAAAATTAAATAGACCATCCTTTTTTGTTTTATTTATTCATACTTTTAAATGTTTGTTTAATATTGCACTCATTTTAAAATATTTTTTAATTTATTCTTTTTTAAGCATCAGAATTTAGATGCTGTAAATAATTAAAAAACTGGTATAAAAAGAGGATTTTAATGACTGAATCTAAAACTCTGAATCTGAAAATGAAATTTAATGTTTCTCTTTTTTGTTTTATTTAGTCATACTTTAAAATGTTTGTTTAATGTTACACTCATTTTAAAATAGTTATTCATTTATTCTTTTTTAAGCATTAGAATTTAAATGTTGTAAATACTTGAAAAAACGGTATATAGAGAGGATTTGTATGACTGAATCTAAAACTGTGAATCAGAATCTGAAATTTAAAGTTTAAAAAATATAGTATTCGTTTTCGAATTATAAAAAATTTAAATAGAAACCCTTTTTTATTTTATTTATTCATACTTTAAAATGTTTGTTTAATGTTAGACTCGTTTTAAAATATTTACTCATTTATTCTTTTTTAAGCATCAGAATTTAGATGCTGTAAATATTTGAAAAACCAGTATAGAGAGTGGATTTGTATGACTGAACCTAAAACTCTGAATGTGAATCTGAAATTTAATATTAAAAAAAATATATATGACATTCATTTTCTAATTATAAAAATTTTAAATAGACACTCTTTTTAGTTTTATTTAGTCATGCTTTAAAATGTTTGTTTAATGTTACACTCTTTTTAAAATATTTATTTCATTTATTCTTTTTTAAGCATCAGAATGTAGATGCTGTAAATACTATAAAAACAGGTATAGAAAGAGGATTTTTAAAATCTGAATCTAAAATTTGATGTTAAAAAAATAGTATTAATTTCTAAATTATAAAAATTCAAATATATTCGTTTTTTTTTTTTTTTTTTTTTTTTTTTTTTTTTTCTTTTTCTTTTTTTTAAATGTCTGTTTAATGTTCACTCATTTTAAAATACTTGTTCATTTATTCTTTTTTAAGTATCAGAATTTAGATGATGTAAATACTTGAAAAACCGGTATCAAGAGAGGATTTGTATGACTGAATCCAAAACTCCGAATCTGAATCTGAACTTTAATGTTTTTAAAGCAATTGTATTCATTTTCAAATTATAAAAATTTTAAATAGACACTCTTTTTTTGTTTTATTTCTTTATACTTTAAAATGCTTGTTTAATGTTACACTCATTTTAAAATATTTGTTCATTTATTCTTTTTTAAGCAACAGAATTTCCCTTTTTTTATTTATTCATACCTTAAAATGTTTGTTTAATGTTTCTCAGTTTAAAATATATGTTCATTTATTCTATTTTAAGTGTAAGAATTTAGATGCTGTAAATACTTGAAAAACCATTATAGAGAGGGATTTGTATAACTGAATCTGAAACTCTGAATATGAATGCGAAATTTACTGTTTAAAAAAATAATATTCATCTTCAAATTATAAAAAAAAAGAAAAAGACACCCTTTTTTTGTTTTATTTGTTCGTACTTTAAAATTTTTGTTTAATTTTATACTTATTTTAAAATAGTTATTCATTTATTCTTTTTTAAGCATCATAATTGAGATGCTGTAAATACTTGAAAACGCAGTATAGAAAGAGTAATTTCTAGGACAGAATTTAAACCTGTGAATCTGTATCTTAAGTTTAACGTTTAAAAAAATAGTATATTTATTTTCGAATTCTAAAAAAAGTAAATAGAAACCTTTTTTGTTTTATTTAGTCATACTCTATGTTTGTTTAATGTTGCACTTATATAAAAATAGTTATTCATTTATTCTTTTTAAAGCATCAGAATTTAGATGTTATAAATACTTGAAAAAACAGTTTAGGAAGAGGATTCTATGACTGAATATAAAACTCTGAATCTGAAATTTAATGTTTAAAAAATATGATATGCATTTTCCAATTATAAAAAAATTAAATAGACCATCCTTTTTTGTTTTATTTATTCATACTTTTAAATGTTTGTTTAATATTGCACTCATTTTAAAATATTTTTTTATTTATTCTTTTTTAAGCATCAGAATTTAGATGCTGTAAATAATTAAAAAACTGGTATAAAAAGAGGATTTTAATGACTGAATCAAAAACTCTGAATCTGAAAATGAAATTTAATGTTTCTCTTTTTTGTTTTATTTAGTCATACTTTAAAATGTTTGTTTAATGTTACACTCATTTTAAAATAGTTATTCATTTATTCTTTTTTAAGCATTAGAATTTAAATGTTGTAAATACTTGAAAAAACGGTATATAGAGAGGATTTGTATGACTGAATCTAAAACTGTGAATCAGAATCTGAAATTTAAAGTTTAAAAAATATAGTATTCGTTTTCGAATTATAAAAAATTTAAATAGAAACCCTTTTTTATTTTATTTATTCATACTTTAAAATGTTTGTTTAATGTTAGACTCGTTTTAAAATATTTACTCATTTATTCTTTTTTAAGCATCAGAATTTAGATGCTGTAAATATTTGAAAAACCAGTATAGAGAGTGGATTTGTATGACTGAACCTAAAACTCTGAATGTGAATCTGAAATTTAATATTAAAAAAAATATATATGACATTCATTTTCTAATTATAAAAATTTTAAATAGACACTCTTTTTAGTTTTATTTAGTCATGCTTTAAAATGTTTGTTTAATGTTACACTCTTTTTAAAATATTTATTTCATTTATTCTTTTTTAAGCATCAGAATGTAGATGCTGTAAATACTATAAAAACAGGTATAGAAAGAGGATTTTTAAAATCTGAATCTAAAATTTGATGTTAAAAAAATAGTATTAATTTCTAAATTATAAAAATTCAAATATATTCGTTTTTTTTTTTTTTTTTTTTTTTTTTTTTTTCTTTTTCTTTTTTTTTAATGTCTGTTTAATGTTCACTCATTTTAAAATACTTGTTCATTTATTCTTTTTTAAGCATCAGAATTTAGATGATGTAAATACTTGAAAAACCGGTATCAAGAGAGGATTTGTATGACTGAATCCAAAACTCCGAATCTGAATCTGAACTTTAATGTTTTTAAAGCAATTGTATTCATTTTCAAATTATAAAAATTTTAAATAGACACTCTTTTTTTGTTTTATTTCTTTATACTTTAAAATGCTTGTTTAATGTTACACTCATTTTAAAATATTTGTTCATTTATTCTTTTTTAAGCAACAGAATTTCCCTTTTTTTATTTATTCATACCTTAAAATGTTTGTTTAATGTTTCTCAGTTTAAAATATATGTTCATTTATTCTATTTTAAGTGTAAGAATTTAGATGCTGTAAATACTTGAAAAACCATTATAGAGAGGGATTTGTATAACTGAATCTGAAACTCTGAATATGAATGCGAAATTTACTGTTTAAAAAAATAATATTCATCTTCAAATTATAAAAAAAAAGAAAAAGACACCCTTTTTTTGTTTTATTTGTTCGTACTTTAAAATTTTTGTTTAATTTTATACTTATTTTAAAATAGTTATTCATTTATTCTTTTTTAAGCATCATAATTGAGATGCTGTAAATACTTGAAAACGCAGTATAGAAAGAGTAATTTCTAGGACAGAATTTAAACCTGTGAATCTGTATCTTAAGTTTAACGTTTAAAAAAATAGTATATTTATTTTCGAATTCTAAAAAAAGTAAATAGAAACCTTTTTTGTTTTATTTAGTCATACTCTATGTTTGTTTAATGTTGCACTTATATAAAAATAGTTATTCATTTATTCTTTTTAAAGCATCAGAATTTAGATGTTATAAATACTTGAAAAAACAGTTTAGGAAGAGGATTCTATGACTGAATATAAAACTCTGAATCTGAAAGTTAATGTTTAAAAAATATGATATGCATTTTCCAATTATAAAAAAATTAAATAGACCATCCTTTTTTGTTTTATTTATTCATACTTTTAAATGTTTGTTTAATATTGCACTCATTTTAAAATATTTTTTTATTTATTCTTTTTTAAGCATCAGAATTTAGATGCTGTAAATAATTAAAAAACTGGTATAAAAAGAGGATTTTAATGACTGAATCAAAAACTCTGAATCTGAAAATGAAATTTAATGTTTCTCTTTTTTGTTTTATTTAGTCATACTTTAAAATGTTTGTTTAATGTTACACTCATTTTAAAATAGTTATTCATTTATTCTTTTTTAAGCATTAGAATTTAAATGTTGTAAATACTTGAAAAAACGGTATATAGAGAGGATTTGTATGACTGAATCTAAAACTGTGAATCAGAATCTGAAATTTAATGTTTAAAAAATATAGTATTCGTTTTCGAATTATAAAAAATTTAAATAGACACCCTTTTTTATTTTATTTATTCATACTTTAAAATGTTTGTTTAATGTTAGACTCGTTTTAAAATATTTACTCATTTATTCTTTTTTAAGCATCAGAATTTAGATGCTGTAAATATTTGAAAAACCAGTATAGAGAGTGGATTTGTATGACTGAACCTAAAACTCTGAATGTGAATCTGAAATTTAATATTAAAAAAAAATATATATGACATTCATTTTCTAATTATAAAAATTTTAACTAGACACCATTTTTTGTTTTATTTATTCATACAATAAAATATTTGTTTAATGTTACACTCGTTTTAAAATATTTACTCATTTACTCTTTTTTAAGCATTAGAATTTAGATGCTGTAAATACTTGGAATACCGGTATTCATTACTTTAAAATGTTTGTTTAATGTTAGACCCATTTTAAAATATTTGTTCATTTATTCTGTTTTAAGTATCATAATTTAGATGCCGTAAATACTTGAAAAACCGGTATAGAGAGAGGATTTTTATGAATTGAATCTTAAACTCAGATTTCTAAGATATATTATTTTTTGCGTACTATATGATTTCTATTTACTCTAAGAAGGAAATGAAGTAATTTAATGAGGAAAATAATGTTCTGTGCATTAATTATAAGCATTAAGAAATTATTATATTTACTAAAATAAAATATAAATACATAAATTTAAAGTAAGTAATAAAAAATATTTCAAATACAGATTCGTGTAAAAATTAATAAAAAGTCTATATTGGATTTTAGTTATGGTGCATTTCTTGCTTTATTTATTTACAACTAAAAAACGGGTATGCAGTAATGCACGCGTGCGAAAACATCATAATAAAAAGATGAATACAGCTTTTAAGTAAAGAACATAGTATAAAGTGGTTATATTCACATTTATAACCTGTTAAATGTGTGCTACGCCAGTGATTTTTAATAGTGCTTGGTTATAAGTAAGAAGTACAGAAAAAAAAAAACTTTTGAAAATGATAATAAATAAATAAAATCTAAATGTTATTTACTGTTCACGTTTTACACTTTTTTATAATTGTATTTATAGCTGATAGCTCATTTTTGATAGATTCGAAATATTTTGGTTTTAACCCGAAAGATTTCAAAAGGAATTAATTGAGAACAAAAATTTTAAGCGAATGAATTTTTGTTTTTTCTAAACATTGCAGTTTAAAATGTGAAAATTTTTATTTCTATGCATGTACAACCGAAGCATAATGAAACATTGCCCAAAATAATAATGATAATTCTATTTTTTCTTTTTATAAATACAATATAGTTAAGATTAATAGTTTAATTTAAAGATATATATGTTTATCATTATATTACATTTATTATACACAAAAACGCAAAACATACGAAAGCGAAGTGTTATATATTTTTCAAATTGGCAGGAAAATTCTACTAAAAACTTGATATGTATTTCCGAAGGTAATGACAAAGGTAACCACCAAATTTCTAACTTATCGAATATATTTCTTGATCTGAATCCCGGGACAGAGAGACAAATAGAGAGACATGAAAATTCGATCATGTCTCAACAGGTCTTAACTGATGTTTCGGCATCCATAGAAATGATAGTAACAAAATATGAAAAGAGGACATAGCTCTCACAGACTTTCTACTAAAAGGAAAAAAAAAAAAAAAAAAGTCAGTTTATTTCAAGTATTTGCCAGAGGTGTCCACCGAAGTTGAAACTTACTGGATAATTTTTGTGGCTCAGCAGGGGGAAAGTTAGGCAGACAAGCAATTTTATAGAGGTTTAAGAGGTCTCAGGACTAAAAATTAGAAAAATTGGAAAAAAATGAAAAATAGGGACTATTTTTAACATTTAATATCCTAAAATGTATACGATTTTAAAACACAATTTTTAGAGAGATGAAAAGATATAAGCATGTTCTTTCTTTTCATGTATTTAAATAGTTGCAAGATGCAGAATTAGCATTTACAGGGGGTTCCAAACTGTCAGACATTTGACGAGCAGAAAATTGGAATAATAGCTTACGCGCAGGATTACAAAATAAATATTGCAACTAGAATGAAAATTTTGGTACCTACTTCAGATTGTAATAATTGTCCTGAACCTAAATAAATTTGTATTTAAAGTATTTTCATATTTTTTATACAAAGTTGTAATTAGCTAATACAAAATTTTCAAAATTTCAACAGTATAATGGTCTAAAAAATATTTTTTTTGGACAATAAAAAGGAAATTTTAGGTTCAGTTTATGCCGAAAAACGTCATTTGGAGAAAAATGACTTCAAAGTTTCAGAAATGCCGCGCCGCTTCAGATATTGAGCGGGCATAATACTAAAACCCATATCTTCTGTTCTAATGGGAATTTCAAGGAAACAATTATATCAAAATGGTCAGAAAAAGGTAGGAGTTCAACATCTAAAAAAATCATATTTTCGAAAATTTTGTAACTTTAAGAGTCCTTGAGACCCTTTAAAGAGTAGACTTCAACTGATATTTCAGCCACTAGGAAGATAGTAACAACATATGAAAAGATCATTTGTCATATATATACATTTTTTTTTTTCAATTGTTTTGTTGTTTTTTGAATATTTATTTTGGTTCCCATTACTTCTCTAATTTACAAAAATTAAAAGAATTTGCTTGTTAAATTACTTGCTAATCATTTAGCTCTCGCATATTTCTTACTTTTTTCCCCTTTTAAATAGGTAATTCCAAGTATTGGCCAGAGATGCCCACCAAAGTTCAAACCGATTGGATAATTTGTGTGACCTGTATCTCTGAGCAGGAGGAAAATTAGGCAGACAAGCAATTTTCTGAAAGGGGAGAAAATTGCTTGCCTGAAGAGCAGGTATTTCAGCCAAAAGAAAGAAAGTAACAACACAGAAAAATATTGTTTTAAATATTTTGTTAAATATTATTGTTAAAAATATTGTTTTATTATAAAAAAATCCGATTGCTATGTTGTTTTCGGAATACTTACTTTGGTTCTTATTATTTCCGTAATTTACAAAAAATAAAAGAAATTACCTGTTAAGGTGTGAAATTACTTGCTAATAATTCAACTCTCACGCAGATTTTTGACATTAAACAAAAAAAAAAAAAAAAAAAAAAAATAGTTTGTTGCAAGCATTTGCCAGAGATGTCCATCGAATTTGAAATCTACTGGATTATTTCTGTGACCTGTATCTTTGAGAAAGAGTACAGTTAGGGAGACAAACAGCTTTATAGAGATTTCAAGAGAAGGCCTCAAGTGATATTTCAGCCACTAGGACGAGGACGATAGAAACTATACATGAAAAGATCATTTGCCCCCATAATTGCCGAAACGTCAGTGAAGGCTTACTGTGGAGACACGAAAAGTTTTGGTTTCCGTTAGTCTGTCTGTCTGTTCCGCGATAACTGCCGTAAAAAGCATCCGATTATCTTAAAATTAAGGATGCATGCTGGTGAAATCCCCGGATTTAGCTGTATAGTTTTTGGTTAAATTTGGTTCATTCGTTCGGAATATATAGAACATTTTATTTTGCGACTTAATGCTTTCCTATAGCAATTCAGACGATTTTTCCATTTTTATTTGTTGAAAAGAAATGGCTCATATGATTAAAGGATTTAAATGCTAAATTAAGGAGGATGAAATTTCGTAATTAGAACCATACATTATTCATATTAGTTTGAAATTTTGTGTATACATTTCTCAGAGTTTTTAAATTCGGTGTATAACTTTTATGGGGGGATTTTATATATGTGTTTCAATAATATAAAATATTTTTTTTAATGTAAATTTTCTTTTTAAGCACATATTTAATTGTTTTTATTATCTTTTAACTGTTACCTAGCAGCGAACTACACCTAAAAATATCGTAAATGTGAAAGTATGTGTAATTGTTTGAAGTTAAATCAAAGTCAAAAGGGACGAATTAATGCCTTTGTGTCTTTACATATAGATGGAATTTACCACAGAAATAAAGAAAGACTGTGTTCTATTTATTTTGTTCAAATATTTTTCTTTTAAATTAAAAAGTTCATTATTTTCATAAGGAATAAATCGACATTTTGCTATGAAATTTAACAATCATTTTTTTTTTTTTTTTTTTTTTTGCCGTTGCCACGAAAATGTAATCCCGGAATAAAAATTTATCCTAAACAGTTAATTTTGATTTGAAAGATTTTTATGTGCGAGAGGAAAGTGAAATAAAAAATAGACATGAATACGTCTTCATATTAGAAATAAAGTGAAAATACGAAAAGAAGGTGAATTTGATCTCATATATCAAAAATAAAACAAATACGCTTTGAGGTTGAAATAAAAGGGGCTTGTGTTATGATATTAATTCTTATTATTAAAAAAAAAATGTTACTAATATCTCATGGTTTATCGTCTGCACGCAGCTAGCAGAAATGTTAATTCTTAATCGAAAATTCCAATGAGGAAAAAAAACTTTTGAAGAGCAAATATATAGTAAATATCAAAATTATGCACCGCAAAATTATCGCTGTCGAAAATGACGTCATTGTATCGGGAAATAAATATTTTCATCCTTAAAAACCAAGCATTAACTAGATTGCCTGAAAAAATGTTTTTTTGACGGGTGTTACTTCTTAATGCCGTCTTATTTCAGAAAATATGAATAAAAATTATTTTATTTTTAAAGGAAATTACATTTTCATTCATAAAACCTAAACATTTAATATAATTGCGTCCATGTAAATCATTTTCTGTGTTACCAGTATTGAAAAATAAGGCTCGGAAGTGTAAAAAGAAATCTAAGGTTTGCGCTAACCATTAGCGCAATCAATAAAAAGTTACGTATGTAAATTAATAAGACCACGGGGGGTTCAGGGGGGCGGAGCCCCCTGAAGAAATCTACTTTATTATTTAAAAAATATACCAGAATTAACAGCTCATGAAAATTTCGAAATATCCTTCCATAACGTTTTTAATTTAATGCTTCTAATGTCTGAAAACTTCGTATTTTTTATTCTTATAAATAATTACATAATTTGAAAACTTTAAATTGCGGTTTGCAGGCAACTGAATATTACCAAAGTGAGTCTAAAAACAATGACTTGCAGAGCTGACGTTGAGGCTCCTGATCTGCAGATTTACTAGTTGCCGAAACGTCAGTGAAGGCTTACTGTGGAGACACGAAAAGTTTTGGTTTCTGTTAGTCTGTCTGTCTGTTCCGCGATAACTGCCGCAAAAAGCATCCGATCGGCTTGAAATTCACTGGGCATGTTGATGAGGTACCCGGACTTAGCTGTATAGGTTTTGGTTAAATTTGGTTCGTTCGTTCGGGAAATATGGAACATTTTATTTTGCTCTATAATGCTTTTCAATGGCAAGTCAGACGATTTGCAGATTTTCATTTGTTGAAAGAAATGGCTCATATGAAAAATGGATTTAAATGGTAAATTTTTGATGCTGAAATTTTTAAATAACATTATTAAATTATTCCAATAAATTATGTCAATATATTTGCGAGATTTTTTTAATTAGGTTTATAATATTGGGGGGAATTTTATGCATGTTTTCCAATAATATAAAGGATTTTGTTTTATCAATTTGACATAATGCATATTTCATTTTTTTCCTTTTCTTTCTCTGTTGCCTAGCAACGTATTTGGCCCTAATAATATTAGTATAATTGCGTGTATAATGCTTGAGTAAAGCCAACGTCAAAACAGATGAATTAATGCATTTGTATCTTTGCATATAGAAGGATTTTAGCCCAGAAATAAAAATAGGCAATATTTCTTTTATTTTACTTATTTTATTGAAATATTTTGCTTAACAATACAAAAGTTCATTATTTTCATAGAGAATAACATAACATTTTCCCATAACATTTACCAATATTTCTTTAATTGTTGCCAAGAAAATCAAAACCCGGAATAATATTTTCTTTTAAACAATTTTCAATTGAGATGTTTTGTCGTGAAACAGGAAAATGAAAAATAAAATTAAGAATAGAAAAATTAATATGGCGGCATATTGGAAATAAAAAGAAAACTCTCGAGTATTTCTTAATATAACAAGATGAAAAGTTTTGAGTAAGTACGCATAGCAGGTGAATTAGACGTCATTTATCGAAAACAAAGATGCTGGAATAAAAAGATCTTGGGTAAAATAAAATTAACTATTATTCACGGAGGAAAGAGATAGATGGAAATGCAGTTTGCCATAAAAACAGTTTGCAATACGATGTGCGTTATCGCTCAGATTTAAATGCCCTCATTCGGCCCAAACAAAACAAGCACGTGGAAAAGGGACCAAATTCTTTGACTTCATCTGTTTTTTTTTTTTTTTTTTTTTTTTTTTTTTTTTTTTTTAAGCACGTTGTTGTGTTGTGCCGAATGTAGCGGATTTTAGGGTTACATTTTTGGCGTCACTTCAAGATTTATTGTCTGCGTACGGTTAACATGAATATTTTATTTAAAATTTAAATTTTATTAATTTATAAAAAAAAAAAAAAAAAACTTATGCTTATCCTTATAAATCACAGCGTAAAAAAAATCTAAGATATAATATAACCATCCGCACAATCAATAAAAAATTACGAATGTAAATTTAAATAGACTACGGGGGGTTCAGGGGGGCGGAGCCCCCCTGAAGAAATGCAATTTCTGATTTAAAAAGTTACCAGAATAAGTAGATTATCAGAATTTCAGAACATCAATGTACAACCACTTGTTTAACACTTTTAATTTCTGAAACTTTACGAAGTATCTTGTATGCTCATAAATATTTATGTAATTTGAAAACTTTAAAAAGCGATTTGTAGGAAGTTAAATATTATGCAATGAGTGTTAAAAAACAATGACTTGCAAAGATGACGTTGAGGCTCCTGATCTGCAGATTTACTAGTTATTGCCGAAACGTCAGTGAAGGCTTACTGTGGAGACACGAAAAGTTTTGGTTTCTGTTAGTCTGTCTGTCTGTTCCGCGATAACTGCCGCAAAAAGCATCCGATCGGCTTGAAATTCACAGGGCATGTTGATGAGGTACCCGGACTTAGCTGTATAGTTTTTGGTTAAATTTGGTTCATTCGTTCGGGAAATATGGAACATTTTATTTTGCTCTATAATGCTTTTCAATGGCAAGTCAGGCGATTTTCAGATTTTCATTTGTTGAAAGCTTGCTTTCTTTTTTCTTAATTATTATTTTTTTTTTTCGAAAGAGCTAATTCCAAATATTTGCTAGAGGTGTCCAACCGAAGTCCAAACATTCCGGTTGTTTTTGTTTGCCTTTATCTCAGGTCTAAAAGGATAGATAAACAGGCATAGAAATTCGATGGTGTCCCAACAGTAGGCCTCAAATAATCTGGCAACCATGAAAATAGTAACAACACTTCAAATGATCATTTACTAATCCTATATTATTTTTTAATTTCGAACTGCATTTGCTGTCTTGGAAATATATTTTTTTCTTTCGATTATCTCTTTTAATTCACAAAAATAAGGTGAAATTATATGTCAAATTACTTGCTAGTCGTTGGGCTCTTACAGTCTTTTCCGAACTTTTAGTGGTAAATTTTTCATATGCTGTGCAGAATTTGAGTGACAGGAGCTGTCTTTTCTAAGAATTTTGTTACCTGTATTCCGGTGTAAGAATACTGATAGACAGGAATGAAAATTTGACCGTGTTTCAACAGTGACACTCAACTAATGAAAATTATTTTGTCAGTGAGAAAGCTAATGACAACACATGACAAAACAATTGTCACACAAACACGCACATATATAATATATATATTTCAAAATTTCAAAATTGTTGGGCTGTTTTAAAAATATTCATTTGCTTACAATTGGCTTGTTAATTTACGAAAATGGAATGAAATTGCGTGGCAACTACTTGCTAATCGTTGAGATCTTACTGGTTTTTTGCTTGATATGTTTTTTCGAGCTTTTTTCTGTAACGCCTTTGCATGCCGTGCACAATTTGTACCCCACCCACGAGTGACAGGAGCTGCTTTTCCTAAGAATTTTCTGAGAAGAGAGATGATTAATTGGCTACCTCCGGGAGGTTATGCTAATCAGGGGAGGCCGGGATTTATCCATCCAAAACACTAAAAGTATGAGATCGGCGCCATATGGAGATTCCAGTTTATTTTCTCTGAAAATCATTTAATTTCCTTGCATGCTGCAGCCCCATCCTGCGTGGGAAAAATGCGAGCAGCAGTGCGGGTCGAAAATTGAATTAGAGCTTCTCTCTTTTTAATCCTAATGAATTGGAAAATGTTGTTAAATGCCGCGAGATTTGATTCGAGAGCAATTTGTTTTGAGCGCTCCGTAATACATAAAGTTTATTAAAGCAAAAGAGTGACGCCCCCTTCTAAATATTACGCAACCCCCACTGGTACTCTTTTCCCGTTTTAAAACAATTAGAGATTAATGTCTTTTGAAAGATATGCACATAGTTTGAATGGAGAAAGATGAATTTGAAAAATTTTGTGCATGTGTGATTCTCGCCCGGGTATGCTAATTCGCGCTGCTATGAGGCGGGATGGGAGGGGTAGAAATCTTCGCGCGAGAATTTTGCGAATGCTCGTTGTTAATAATTGGGCGCATTATTTGTTTTTGCTGATTCTGAAACAGTGATGAACACAGCTTATTATTTGTGAAGCAAAAATAATTGAAATTTTTCGAGTATTCTGCAGCTTTGATAAATAGGTAGAGAGGGGGAATTTCGTGTTTTTCGCTTGTTTTCACATATATGTAACGATGTATGTTTTAAGATAAATTTTCGCGTTGCACGTTGGCGCTGAGAATGATGGAAAAATAAAAAATATTTAGAAAGCAACGCATATTTCATGTGAATAAAACGAAGCTTGTGATTTTAGGAAAATGCTTTATTTATTTTGCAGGACGTTGTTTTGATAATGAAGTTCTTTCAATTTAAATTCTTGTCATATTACGTCTAGATTAAAAGCCGTTTATTATAATAGCTGAATGATTTATGTTAACTGTGTTTTTTTTCTTCCATTTTAATTATCAATCCATTTTATTTTTAAATTAAGAAAGATAATTTTTTAATTAAATTTCTTAGCATATCTATATGTTCAACGTAAAATATCGACAAAAGATTTGTGATCCTCGCCGATTTTAGAAAATGCCATTAGAGCACGACTCACAAAGCTAAATATGAAGGAGTTAACATAAAGTTAGAATTGTTTAAAACAGGAAAAGAAAATGGAACGAAATACATAACTTCTAAAAATTTTCGTTCGTCATTCAGTTTTATTTTAACTTATATCTCTTTAATTTAAGATCTTACCAAAGAATCACTTGGCACTCGAAATTCTTAACTAAATACGCCTTGATACAAGAAGAGCTCTGGTTCTCCAAAGTATGTTGACAAAAAATGAAAACACTCTTTCACCTTAGGGTCATTCCACGTAAATTGAGCAAAAATTTTAAAAAAGTCGTGGCCACATAGTAACAGATTTTAATAAAATTTGATATACAGGTTCAATTCATATTCAAGTAGAGCTCTGCAAAATATCTTCACGAAAAATAAATTTTTTTAGCAGTTTTGGACATTTAAAAAACTTGTGATAAAGAATGGCATGTGTGCAATCGTCCAAAGTTGCAGGTTTGAAGTTCTGTATCTTAAAAACTATTTAACTGAAATGAATTTTTTTTTTTTAATAATGTAACCTCTGAAAAATTATCTTCTTATTTATTGAGTAATAATAATCTGGTAACACCATGATTATTCTTTATTTGGTTGTAAAAATTGAAAATTTGCAAATTTTGAGAAAATTAAAAACGTAATAAAAATTAAAGGAATTCAAAAACATCTGAGAAATTAATGCCTGATGTAGTTTTACATATTAAGATCGAATTACTAAAGTTTTTAAGTTGCCATGTATTTCCTCCACCTTTAAAAAATTTTAGAAACTTTTAAAAAAATGACAAAATCGTAATTTTTCCTCTTATTGACAGGTAAAAAAAACAATGAAGGAAATGTCCCACATTACAGTTATTGCACAGACATAAAGATCAATAAGTCCATAATCTGATAAAAAAAATTCAAGCATGCCTTTTTTATTCCTAACGTCACAAAATTGGGTTAAAAAAGGCAATATTAACTATATTCCATGAGCTATTTTTTTTTAATTCGCGCGCGTTTCTTAAAATATTGCACGATTTCAAGGTGAAAAAATTTAGTGCTGCCATCTATTTTCTGTATGTGGGTTTAGAAATTAATATATAATTTTCTGTTCAATTGAGCTTTTTTTTCTACTTTAATTAAAAATCTTCTTGAGGAAAAAATAAACTGAAAGCAAGTATAAAGGTTTTTATGTTTAAAATATACACTGTTATCTATAATATTAAAAGAATTAAAAGTTTAAAAAAGATTTCTTTCACGTCGAAACAGTGATAGAAATATTGCATTTTATCCTCAACATTTTTTACTATTTATTTTTTTCTCATTAAGGAATAAAAAAGGCAAGAATTAAAGTTTAAATATTTAATATATATACTATTAGCTATAACGTCAAGCAATTTTGATATTGTCAGAGGTGTCCTTCATCTCTATAGAAACGTTGCATTTTCCCCTCAAATTTTTTCAAAAATAATTTTTTTCTCATTAAGGAATAAAAATACAATTACTAACTTACGTCAATCTGTTACTTATCATTCATTCCTAATTATAAATAATTTTTAATATAGTCTTTGCATTCTTAAGGCTAATAACCAAAATTGAAACTTCAAGCATGTAGCCAAAACCACGATTTTGCATCCACTTTTAATATAAATTTTAATACTTAAATAAACAATCCTAAAATCTATTATTTTACATTTACTCATAAATAGATATGATCTACTTACAAAATGATTTTCGTTAAAATCTGTGACATGTCTGCCACAGGTGATTTGCTCATTTTGTATGGAATGACCCCTTATCAAAACTTTGTTGCTGATTGCTTTTGAATCGCTTCGAGCTCAGCTAAGTACATAAGCACTCCAGAATACGAGAAAAATAGTTTTAAATACCGTATATTTCCGTGTAAAAGCCGAGGATTTTTGGGCCTCTTTTTTGGCTCAAAAGTTGGGGGATAGGCTTATACATGAGTCTAAGAAAATTTCCAAATTTGATATTCTAAAATAAAATGGATGGTAAATATAAAAAACATAAAAAATACTTACAAATGCCTAAAAATACTTACAAATGCCTAAAAATACTTTAATATTCTATTCTTTTATAATGAAAAATTTACAAATTATCGTTTAATATCCAAGTCATTATCAGAATTTTCAAGCAATTCCTTAAAACTGCTTTCTCTCGAAAGTCATTGAAAACCATTCTCTCTCACTGGTACATCAGGATGAATATCGTCAGTATCTAGTTCATCATCGTCTCCATCTTCTTCAAAAATGGCATCATCCTCAGTTCCTTCCACCGTATTACTGATGCAACATTTTTTTTTAAAGATCGCACGATCATTTCTTGCGGTAATTCAAGCCAATCTTCTGTCACCCATTCAGAGATAGCAACAATGTCAACTTTTTTTTTTTAATTTCGCCATTTATCACAGCTGCATCCCCAGATGACATCTATTCAGTCCATTAGAAAAACACCCGAGTGTTGAAGAATAGAAGGAAGGCCACTGGGGATCTACCCAAGGTATCTAGGAGATATCAATAATTTCGAAGAATGCATTTTTTTCTATTAGCTAAGGAAAAAAAACACTAAGTTTTCGTTCCCTGAATTTTTCATCACGTTTGATTAATATCGGCTTATATACGGGTTTCCGATTTTGGACGATTTTCACCGAAAAGTTGCTATTTCCCCCATTATCAGGGGGAATTCGCTATTCCCCCATTATCAGACTGTTGGAAATATTACATAAAAACTTCTTTCTCTTAATTCCCCCCCTCCCCCCCCCCCACACACACTACTTCGGTTCCATTTCCCATCTTTTTTACTTTCTTCTATCTTTACAAGAAGAAAGTATTGGATTCATGAAAATTTTCGAATTCCGGTTTTCGACGGATTTACACGTTTTAGGGGTCAGAGATTCCAAAAAACATGTTTTTACAAAATGTCTGTCTGTGACTCTGTGAGTCTGTCTGTCTGTGTGTATGTGACACAAATTTTGTGGGCGCTCTATCTCAAGAACTAATGCACGGAATTTAATAAAAATTGATATTCAGTTAGTGCCTAATACAAATTGATGCTGATTGGTTTTTGGTGTAAATCGCTCAACAGGTGGCGCTGCAATGCTGCATTTTTCACGATTTTCGCAATAGCTCTATCTCAAGAACTAATGCACGGATTTTGATCAAACTTCAGATTTAGTTAGTCCTTGATATGAATTGATGATGATTACGATTTGGTGTAAATCGCCCAACAGGTGGCGCTGTTATGATGAATTTTGCAGGATTTACACGATTTCCCCAATAGCTCTATCTTAAGAACTAACGCACGGATTTTCATCAACCTTCAGATTAAGTTAGTCCTTGATATGACTTGCTACTGATTAGGTGTTGGTGTAAATCGCCCAACAGGTGGCGCTTCTCCGCTGCCTTTTCCACGATTGCCTCAATAGCTCTATCAATAGAACTAATGGACCAATTTTCATCTAACTTCAGATTTAGTTGTGTGTTGACACAAGTTGTTGTTAATTAGGTTTTGGTGTTAATCGCCCAATAGGTGGCGCTGCTATGCAGAAATTTTCACGATTTTCGCTATTGCTCTACCTCAAAAACTAATGTACGGATTTTCTCCAAACTTCAGATTCCAGTCAGACGTTGACATAAATTGTTGCTGATTAGGATTTGGTATAAATCACCCAATAGGTGGCGCTGCTAGGCAGCATTTTGCTGAATTTAGACGATTTCAGCGATAGTCATATCTCAAGAACTAATGCACGGAATTTCATATCGTTAGAATCCTCATGAGATGCATAGATTGCCATTTAATTTTGGCAGTGTGATAGCGAATTTTGAAGTATTAACATGTATGAGATAGAAGAAAGTTTTGGGATTGGTACATCCGACTAGTTCCTATTGGCTTATATACGGGGCTTATATACGGGTCTTATATACGGGTTTCCGATTTTGGACGATTTTTTACCGAAAAGTTGTATACTCAGCTTATACACGGATCGGCTTATACACGGAAATATACGGTAACGCACAGCCAGCCAAATCCAACCGCATTTACCTCGACAAACACATTCTATTTCAGAAAGTTAATGATTTGATTTTGAACTCAAAGATCCTATTGAATTATCCAATTCATGGGGTATCTACCGTATTAATTGCCAGTGTGGTCTTTCCTATATTGGACAAACCAAACGCTGCTTAAAATTTCGTATCAAAGAACATCAACAATATATTAAAAAACAAGAAATCAACAAATCCTCTATTGCAAAACATTGCTGGGAGATGAATCATACTTTTGGCTTCAATTCGGTTAAAATAATCTCTAAACCTACTTCTATACACGAACTTAACTTCCTTGAAGCATTTCATATTTATAACAATGCTGAAAATATTGTTAATTGTGAATTCGCTATTCCCCCATTATCAGACTGTTGGAAATATTACATAAAAACTTCTTTCTCTTAATCCCCCCCCCCCACACACACACACCACTTCGGTTCCATTTCCCATCTTTTTTCCTATTGGCTGTTGCCTGCAATCCTCTGTTTTCCTATTGGTCAATAAACCTTTAACTGGAATCCCCATCTCTCCTATATATGTGAGCAAATTTCCGCCATCCTTAGCACTGAGGAAGGTATGCTATATGCTAGCGAAACCGGCATGCTTAGAATTTAAAATTTTGGTGCTTTTAACGTTGCTATTTTTACGCTTTTATTATATTACACCAAGCTCCTACTTGATAATTAATGTTTTACTATGCATTTTGTTTAAAATCTATTTGAGAAATTAAAATAATTTTTAAGTTAAGTGAAAAAAATATGGTTAAATATTTTTTTCGTATACATATATTTATATATTATATATATATATAAGGTAAGCCGGGGTAACTGGGCCATAGGCTATTTTATAAAAAAAACCTTCGATGTCTTTTAAGTTTTAGTTTTTGTCAACATTGCACCCTTATCTCTACTTCTTAAAACAACGTGTATCAACTCAATCATAACTCTGTCGTTGCTGTGATAGGTTGCCGAAATTTTAGGTTTCTTTTTTTACAAACAACGTCGATTTGGTTGAACTACCTCGTTTTTTTTTTAAATTAAAATGCGGTAAGTACTTTTATTAAACAATCTTTTTTTTAAGACTAGGCATATAAATATATAAATATTATTAGGTATCATTCATATTTACTTCATGTGTCAAATGTAAGGTCGGTGTTGCATTTACCCCATAAGTTTTTCAAGAATAGGGTAACTGGGAGATGCATCAGAGGTAACTGGACCATGTGGATCCAGTTACCCAAACAGTTATAAATAATTTTTTAGAGTTTCTCTTACTGCGAAAAATTAATTTCTCCATTTTTTTTTTTTTTTTTTTTTTTTTTTTTTTTTTTTTTTTTTGCTTGAAATAAAGAAAATCATTTAATACCTTATTAAAATCACGTAATAAAATTTTTAAAAAGCATGTTGTTGGGTATCAAACCAAATTTCTTAAGCCAAGCCTCGAAATTTTACGGTACAGATGAAGAGGCGTGCATAAGTCAAAGTGACATTGTTAGAAAATTATCGAAACAAATAAGAAATAGTTCTTTTAGATATCAAAACATGGTTACATTCTTCACAGACTTATTGAACTCACCGAACTTTCACTGAGGTAAATAAAAACGAGAATGGGATACTTAAATACTTACGTATCCGTTTGTTCATAGATTTATCTTGTTTATTTTTTTTCATAAAATACCTATGTAACTTTTATACTTATTAATACTAAAGTACATAAGTAGGTACTTACTTAATTCTTATGTTTTTTATATAAATAAATCTAATAATTTCACATTTGGTTCTTTTTTTAGACACCTTGACAGCAAAGGTTTCCCTTACAACGCTCTTTAGTTGATATATAATTTACACGATCTGCCTGGTTTAAATTTTTATGCTGCAACTGGTCCCATGAAGAAAGAAAGATGAAATGTATATATTTTTTATTTTTAGAAATTAAAATGCAATTTTGAAAATTTCTGTCTGATACAATGAACATAACTGAATACATTTACAAAGGTTCACACTTTCATTCAAATGAACAGTAGCTTTTGGAAGCTCAACTGACAGAATTTCCAAAGTCACATTGTAAAATCATGGCCCAGTTGCCCTACGTAATCTTATAAATAGGCATATGAATTATTTAGGTAGTAATAATTTTTTTCGAGCTTCAATTAAAAAATGAAATGAAGGTAACCTTTTTCGTTTGTATACATTTCGCCTCAAGTGCGTCACGCACAGACTATGAAACACTTTCCAACACATCCAGAATACTTTAGCGAAACTTCACTATCTAATAAGATAAAAGAAGCTATCTAAATAAACAATTTAGAAAACGCATAAGACAATTGCACACCAAGTTTTAGCAACTGACGTCCATATTCTATAAAGTATTCGATTTCTTTAGAACAGTCCTATTGATCTATAGATTTGCATACACACCACATAAGTATTCGAGAATTGTATTCAAGTATAAAACATTTAACGAGTTTGAAAATTTATTTTCAGAATTAACGATTGAAAATCACTTTCCTTTATGCATGCTCATATCTCTAGCCATTTTTTTTAAAACTGCTGTGAAAAGAATAAAAAAAAAATCAGCAACTGATGCATTCTAGCGCAATTATTAAATATTTAAATATCACTGAATTCTTTTTAACCTTTATAATTTTCATCTAAATGTTCTTTTACTCATATTATATACATATTATATATTATTTTTTCTTTTCATTAATATTTTTTACTTTAAGGATCGAAAAGCACTTTCCCTTATGCATGTCCCATATCTCTAGCATAGTTTTTAAACTGAAGTGAAAAAAGCGGCAACTGATGCATTATCACAATTATTAAATATTTAATTATCATTGAATTGTTCTTAATCTTTATCGATTACATCTCATCGAGTTCATTTACTCATATATATTTTTTTTCATCAATATTTTTCACTTTCATACTTGAAAAGCACTTTCCTCTATGCATGATGTCTATTCCTCTGGCATTTTTTTTAGCTGCAATGAAAAGAAAAAATGTATCGGTAATTTGATAAATTCTAGTACAGTTATAAAATATTTAAATATAATCGAATTCTTCTTAACATTCATCAATTTCATCTAAATGTTCTACTCAACATAAAATATATATATATATATTTTTTCATCAATATTTTTCATTTTAAGAATTGAAGAGCACTTTTCTGTTTGCATGTCCATACCTGTAAGCAATTTTTTAAGTACAGTTAAAATATTTTTAAAAAAATCAGCAACTGTTGCATTCTAGCATTTAATTTACATATTTTAATTAGTTACATTAAAGATTTAAATATCACTGAATTCTTCTGAGCCTTTATCGATTTCATCTAAATGTTCATTTACTCATATATATTTCTGATGCTTCCATCAATATATTAGTAATTTATATACATTCTTGCGCAATTATAAAATATTTAACTATAACCGAATTCTTCTTAACATTTGTCGATTTCATCTAAATGTTATTATCACCCGAAAAAAATATTTCATCAATATTTTTCATTTTAAGGACTAAAGAACACTTTCCTCTATGTATGATATCCATGTATCTGGCATTTTGTACCTGCAATGAGAAAAAGAAATATATCAGTAATTGATACTTCCTTGCGCAATTATAAAATATTTAACTATAATCGAATTCGTCTTAACATTTATCGATTTTATGTAAATGTTCTACTCACATTAAAAAATAAATAAAAAAACATAAATATTTTTCATTTTAAGGATTGAAAAACACCTTTCCTCTACGCATGATGTTCATATGTCTAGCCATTTTAAAAACGAAAAAAAATCTGTAGTAAAAAGAAAAAAAAAAATCTGTAATTGATGCATTCTAGCACAATTATTAAATATCTAAATACAGTAGAACCTCGATTATCCGAAGTAATTGGGACTGACCAACTTTCGGAAAATCAAAATTTTCGGATAATCGAGAATGCTTCAATTTTTAAGATTAAGGAGAAATATATGCAATATTTCTTAATATGGTAAAAAGTTCTTAAAATAAATAAATAAATCAATATCAAAATAGAAACAAGAAAAAATTACGTGATTTCAATTTTGAAATTAAATACTTTTTACATATATCAGAAGGGTTTGAAAAAATGCTTTGTTTGCCTTTCGATTGTGTTCGATTGCCTTTACTTTGCAGCTCTATCACTGAGTTTTTTAAATATTAGTTCACCAGTATCATAGTTTTTCTGCTGCTCCAGCCATGCTAAACCTTTTGAAAAACATTAAAAAGCTTCAGAATTGCTAATCTGTTCGTTTTCTTCGTTCCACTCCGCAGCTTAAGGGAGCTCAAGTTAAATTCAAAGGAACTCTAAGAAAGGGGGATCGAAAATATTTATATATACTTGTATTTCGGAAAGGACCGCTTTCACACAAGGAATATGATAATTATAGAAAAGAAAAAAAAAAAGCTTTCATAATGGATTTTGCACACAAGGAATGTGATAAGGAGAAAAAAAGGCTTTCAAAATGAATTTCGGTTAACCGAGAGTTTCGGATAAGAGAGGTTCTACTGTATAATGAAATTCTTCTTAATTTTTATCAATTTCATCTAAATGTTGTACTCATATATATATTTTTCATTTCATCAATATTTCTCCCCTTAAGGATTGAAAAGCACTTTCCTTTATGCATAATGTCTATACCTCTGACATTTGTTAACCTACAGTAAAAATGAAAATAGAAATAATAAAATCAGTAAATGATACTTTCCAGAGCAATCATTAAATATTTAAATATAATTTGATTCTTATTAACCTTTATCGTTTTCATCTATATGTTCATTTACAAAGTTAAACCAAATTCTAATTTCGCTTAAATCGATGATTTATTATGTTTAATATTTTATCTTCGGAAAAACCAATTTCTGGAATCAAAACTGAATAACATTCCTCAAAAGCTTTCAATCCCCTCAAGAACTCATTGATATTTCCACTTCAAAGTAAACAGAATGCATGGATACTTTCTTCTATTTTGAAAATTCTGCATTTTCGAGTTACAGAGAACATTTAAAGGAAGAAGGGCAGTAAGGAAGTTCATTTCACGCCTTGCTTATTTCAAGGTTTTGCTTATTCTTCCTTTATATGAACTCCTAAGCTGGCAGCAGTCTTTCGGTTCCCTTCACTTCAAATATTCCGAGGGGAATAGAATCCTCCCCTTTATCCCAGGGGTGTTCCGTGTTGTATGCAAACTACGAAATGATGGCATCAGAGTCGCAAATGAGAGGGGAGGAGAAGGCCTATTACGCAAAACGAGAACAGAGGTTGTGGGAAAGGGAGTTTGCATAAAATGAACATTGTAAGTCTTTAGGTTAGTATTATCTAAATTGATGAAGGCTTTAACCCAAATAACCCTTTATAATCTCTCTGAATAACAAAGTAAATTATTTACAAGATCGTCATCGAAAAAGTAGGCTGGAAATATAGAACCGCACACCAAAAAATAAATTACACACATGCACATAATGCTTCTAAAAAATTATTAAGAAATGACTAACGTTACAGACCTCACACGTTTCAATATTTTCGATATGTACACCATTAAACATGGGACAACATCAAGACAATTGCAATAACTAATTTCTTTCCACATCTCTTGAATCATGTCTAGAGATACAATGCAAATACCATTTACGATATCAGCCGATGTCTTTAGATGGTTAGATCAGTAATATTTTCAGTATTGTTTTTATTGTCTCCTAAAATCCAGTGGTTTAAGATCTGAAATTTAAGATTATAATAAGGTTAATTTAAGATTAAAAGATTTTAAAAAAATTAATTCTGAGTCTCGGGGAAACCAGGAGAGGCCTTGGACTAGCCTGACACAAATTTTCAGCCTCGCTTCGTACGTGCTGTAGATTTCTCTAGACATCGTATACAGACAGACCGAATCTTTTTTTTATTAGTATAGATAGAAATTAATGAATTCTAATGATGTTTTGAAATTTACTAAAAGCGATACTTTCGTATTGGCATCGTGCCAGGAGTTAATAGCCGAAGAAACCGCCGAAGATCGCTAGCCATTTTACTCTTATAATTTGAGAGTTTAAGCGCATTGTTCGATTTTGTGTCTTAAATTTAATTTAATTTATATTATACAGATTCAGAATATTACAATATTCCCTATATAAAAACCTAAGATGATACAGTTTCTCAGCATAGGAACTGCAATGTGCTTTACAGTATCGACCAAGAGATAGTCAGAGTCTACTAATCCGTCGGGAACATTAGAGCAAACGTTGCATCATGATAAATCTTGGAGGCTCGACAGTCTTTGACAAGCACTGAAGTCCAGGACCACCATGAGCGGCTTTGATCTCCCGACATAGTGAAACTAGAACAGTATTTTCGCTTTAAAAGGCATTTCCTTCAGGTATACAGCGCAAGAGTAGGGTGGGTCATATGTGAACCCTAGCTGACCACTCGGGTGAAAAAATGATGGAGATTGGCCAAAGTCCTGCACACAGAGTGTCAGGAAAAATAATCTATAATAAATGGATGAGACAATAATTAAGGAAGTTAGTTAGTGATCCCTCCAGACTTGAGAGAGCATAGATCGGTTGGACCGATGCTTTGCCTCTGATTTTTGACAAGGGGTCGTCTTGATTCCAGGGAAGAAGCAGAGCTTCGTCGGTGCACGAAACTTGCGGCCTAGCTAGGAAACGGCGAAAGTTTAGCGAGACGCGACTTTGCCGGTGATAGGGAACTTACCCTTTGGTAGAACTATTTAGCGAACAGATTACCTTTGATCTTAGTGATCTTTTCATCTCCTATAATGTGGACTTGCAACTAATAGCTGCTACCTCGTGACTGTACATTTTCACCAGTACTCAACTATAATTATTATTGTTGTGTTTGTGATGTCTAGTAGCTTTAATCAAGAAATATACCTGTTTAATTTCCTCTTAATAAAATAACTTAATATTTTCAACATCTGAGTCATACTAAACTTCACACCTTCCAAGTATATTCACCGCTCTCGCTTACCACACTTTGAGGACTTGGCACAATATTTTATTATTTTATTTACTGATAAATGAAATTTTAATTTCATTATGGAATATAAGTCAGAAACTAATGAGGAACTATTTATATTAATTTAAGTGCAAGCGGATTTATCTTTCGCAATCGTCTGCCTGCATTCGGTATAAAGTAAAAAAAAAGAAACAAAAAACAAAAAACAAAAAACCAAAAACTCATGCTTACAAATTATTTACAAAACAATAAAAAATGAGTAAATTTTGATACAGTTTTCAAACAGAATGTATTTGAAAGTACCTTTAAAAAAAAATATATATATATTAGGCGGTGTAAAAATGTGCGATGTTTAGAAGTTTAAAAGAATGCAGTAAAAACGAAATTTAATCGTCTGCTATTGTCAACGTCAAAATGACGTTGGCGTTACGGAAGAACACGTTTGTCCTTTATAATATAGATAGTAGATTATTTCATAAGAAAAAGGAAAAAGGTAGGTTAAACTCCATTCTATTTATTTTAAAAAGTGTAATAGATAATCGGCGCATGTTAAGGTAAGTATAGGATAGACCGGGGCTAGTTGGCCATAGGGACACGTTGGCCCAGTCGCGATATTTTTTAAACTTTGCGTTAGATGACATTGTCAGTCCAGCCAAGTATGCGTTGCTTTGCTTTCCTCCTCCAACATCAGCACCATTGAAGTCGGAGCGTCCGTTAAAGAATTATTGAGAATTGTCAAAATTTTGCAAAGGTGAATAAATTTCCTCCCTTATAAATAATCGTTTTTTATTTGTTTGTAGATTACATTTTAGATTTTGATGTATAATAATTCAGAAAAATAATTGTTCGTAGTTATTGTAGGGCATGTTTTTTACTGAAATACTTTCAGAATAATTCCTTACAGTCGTGAAGAACAAAAATGGCGATAAGGGGTTAGTTGGCCCATTTGACACGAGCCATGTTGGCTCTAATGAGTTTTAATCCCGTAGGAATTTTGATAGTTTAAATGAATTATTTTAATAAACATTTATTATTATTTTAATTTATTTATTATTAATTAATAGTGAGGAATTATTTTATTAATTGAATTTCTGGTTATTCCAGTCAATCTTTTTAAAAAATGAAGTTATAATGTTGTTTACCTCCTCCCCAAATTAAATCACCTGTTACTGTTGTAAAAAACATTTATAACTTTCATAATTATAGAAAAATCCCAGTTGGCTTGGCCTACAGGCGCAGGTAGATTTCGATGTTAAGTACTAATTTCACCAAGAATTTAACGGATTATGGGAAATGTGATTTTTTCTTATACAAACTCCCCCCGCCCATCCCCCCCCCCCATCCGCACACACTTTTTTTGGTTTAAATTTATTTTTGCTGTAAGAGTTGCTCCTATCAAAAGCTTGTCAATATAAAAGTTGTAGATAATATTAACAGGATTTATTATAAATTTATGTGAATTTGATATCTTGTGAATTGACGAAGTTATGAACTTTTTATTCTGAAAACCCTATTTTTTGTACTCCCTCAAGACATTTTTAATTATATCAAAAATCTGTTATGCATAATTTTTTGGCCCTTTTCCTAGAAGTTTTGAAAACTTTAAACTGATTGGATTTGTTATCGTGTCCATGGAAAAATAAAAAATATATAGATAGATAGACAGATAAAGTTTTGAACTGGGGGTGGTTTTGGGCACTAGCGGTCATGATCGGTTAGATCTGCAAAAGTTTTTCAAAAACTCCAGCATATGGGAGATTGCAATTGGTAGTATTTCTTACGAGATCTACCTAAAAGTTCGGCCTCCTAGTGTTAAATACTACCGCTAAAAGTATCAAATCTAATAATCAAAATCTACCCGAATCTGATATTTCTCAATTATTAATAAAATCCCCTTGGTTCCCCGTCCAGAGAAGAGTTTGCCACAAATAATGCTTTAATAACATCACATTTTATGAAATGAAAATCTCTTATCTGGGTAGTTATTCGTTGAAACTAAATAATCCATAAAAACGGCAGTTTCAGGAAACAATTTTTTAATTATCAAAAAGTATCTTTTCCTTTAAGAGACATGTTGTCCCTTTCATACAGACAGAATAGAATTACTCTTCCTGAACCGTTAATAAAGATCAGCAGTTCAAACAAAAAATATAAAAAAATAATATCATCCACCATAATTATATCAAGCACATTGCTATATCTTAACTTATTAGATTATCTAAATCTCATTATACCAATAATAAATTATGAATGTAATCAATAATAGATATATTTCCTGATAAACAAACTGGGTCTTTTTATACTTGATTAGGAATTAAAGTTTTATGTAAACTAAAATTATCATTATTTCAAAGAAGCTGGCATTACCCAAGCATTATGAAGCAATATTGCATTTTACTGACAGAAATTTGAAGAGTATGATGCGTTAGAAAAACATAATAAACGAAAGAAAAGAATTATTGCACTTAACAGATGTACAGAGGCCTTGATACAATTTATTTATCATCTGGTGTTTATAATAAATCACCTAATTAAGGGTGAATGATTTCTTAAATTACTCTATTCTAAGTTTTACGGTGTTTTAACACCTAGCATGCCTTTATTAAAATTTATTACTGTTCCGTAATGTATTAAAGACATTTTTTATGAGAAAATAAAATCAATTTCTAAAGCAATTTTTGGTCGAAGTTAATAATTTGAATAACTCACAGTTTTAATATTTAAAATTTTTATTTTAGTTTAGGAGGCTATATTGTGTTTTCGTTCGAAATGACAATTGAGATTTGGTAAAATTTTAATCATTTCTTAAACTTCTACACTATCAGAACATTAAAAAGTGACGTGGAACCACACCCGCAATCGGGGCAGGTTGGCCCAAGCAACTTGGTGTCAATTTGAGCCTCTAAACTAATACTTATAGTTAATATTTTCAAGTTTTACATGTACATATATATATATATATATATACATGTTATAAAACTTGGTTTTGGAGTCATGACTGGTGGTATTCGTACTTAAAGAAAACACGACGTTCTTCAGACATTCTTTCATTTTGCGTAGAGGCATCTTAACTGGGGTCGCACTCATCCAAGGCGCACCCGCCGGTGTCAATTCTGGCAGCCCCGAGCCTATGTCTGTTCCCGATCGTGGCTCGTAGGAATCTGCGTGAATTTTATGTTCTATGAGAAGATCACCACCTGAAGACTACTTTATTACAATTTATAGCCTTAGACTGTTTTATATTAGATGCTCCTGAGTAATTTTGGATAATTGGCTTGCAATTTAGTGTAGGTTACATGTTCATGCTCTCCTGAGATTTAAAAGTTATAAATACTTGATAATTGGGCCATGTGTTGCGAGTTACTTCTGGATTTAATTGGGATTTAAAGTAGCAAGGAAATTATGATGTTTAAGAAGTGTCAAGACAACGAACATATGCCTGCACTGATGATTATCGAAACTAGGCGGAATTTGATAACATCCCTTATTGGGTTCTAACGATTTGAAGTGCTACTTGGGACATATATAGAAATTGAGTTTGCAACTAAGGGGAAGGTATACTAATTGAAAAAGTTTATAGAGCATCTTACCAATTTTATAATATATATATATCAGTGGCGTGGCGTCCGGTCATCGCTGGATGCGGCGATGACCAAGCAATATTTTAAAACTCTTAATAAGCTTTTAAAACTCTACGATCCAGTTTTAGCAGAACATTTGGAGTTCATGTATAAGTGAAGGTAAGATTTAAAGTTTCTTTTTTGAACATTCAACCATTGAATTTTAGAGTTAATAATTTTTCACCACAAACTTAAATAATTGCGATGACCACCGAAAATTTTCACGCCACGCCACTGATATATATATATATATATATATAATCAGTGACAGGGCAGATTTGAGCCCTATGACACTCCTACCCCGTTTAAGAAAATGTTTTAACACATGATCGTAAAAAAGAAAAACAGAGCTGAAAATATTCTCCGAGGGAATTCAATAAAAAAAGCTTTAGTTTCTCTTTTCTCTTATAGTGTTTAATTGTTTTAAAATTACTTGAAAAGAGTAAATCTGATTACTTTTTTCAAAATCACCTGAGAAAAAGAAAATTTAGCTAACTAAATTTGAAAATCAAGGGAGAGTCATTGCCCTACCGTATTCGCCCCCCCCCCCTCCTACCCCACCCTCCTTGATATGATATGGACATGAGGTCAATCTCAATCAAGATCTTTTACTCTAACCCTTTTTTAAGTTTGAAGATTGAAGCCTGAAGCTTGAATAAAATTACTATTCCTTTAAAATATGATTTATATTTCCTATTTCCTTCAGATTAATTCTAGGTATATTTACTTCTTATTTAATTTACTGGCAAATGTTACTACTAAAACACACTAATTTAGCAATTAAACAATATTAAAGGTATAATAAAGGTATAAAAAGGCACGATAAATTTTAGTACATGAAGATTTAGTCTATTTTGGAATTTAGCTGTGAATCTTGATCAAATTAAATCATCCTCTTTTCTGAAATGTAATGTGTACTCAAATGTCAAGATAAGAGCGTAAGGTCAGTTTGCATCCTTCATTTCAACTCATTCGAAACTTGAATAAAATTACGAATACCTCTTACAAGACGAATAATTCTCTTCGTTAACACATTAAAGGAAAAGCGAAATCTTAAGTTACCAGTGGTGAAAGTTTATTAAGAGTGATGATTTTAAATTCAGATTAAATTTTTATTTAAAGATTTGTGACATGATAAAAAGAAGCAGTTTTTTCTCGCGTATATCTTTTAACACTTAGAATACCATTTTTTACACCAGTTGGTACATATGTGTACCGTCGAAAGGTTTAAAGGGAGAAAAGGGGGGGGGGGGATTTATATTTTAAGGTATCAGAACTGTCAATATTTATGAAAATTATTTTATTTTATTTAATTATTTATTCAACTTTTGTTCTTGCTTATACTTACAAATTCTAAAAAAAAAAAAGGAAGTTTAGTTGTATTTTTGTATTTGGTGGAAAAAATTGATAAAATTATGGATAAAGACTTTTATTTGTAGTAGTATATAAAAACAAGATTTTAAAAATAGATAATTAGAAAACAATTAAAGGAAAAATGTTAAGTTATTCAAATTTGTTCTATTTTCATATTTAACTATTTTTTTAGAAAAATGTGCGCTGTATATTCGTATGAGATTAATTACACTATACCCTAGTGAACACAAATTATAAAATACAGACTAGAAAAAATTCAGCAATGCGTAGATACATAAATGACCATTCTTGGTTTAAAAGTATAAATGATGAACCACGTGTTTGTTTTCTTACACAATTTACGGCCTTTTTTGGAAACGATCTGACACAGGGGAGATAGAAACGATGCTGTTTGACAGTGTTGGTCTGTGATAAGCTTTGAGACCCGACAAGAACACAAGCTGGTAGCATTTTAAAATGGCTCGATTGTTCGTTAGTGATGCAGTGAAGCATTGGGTCGAATGTTACCAACAATACCAGTGTACCAGTCAAAAATCCAGCTTATGTCCATAAGTTTTGGGGTAAGCATAATACGACAACCAATGGCTATATGTATGAATTTCTCTAAGCCTTGAAATTCTTCTGATACAGTAAATGCAGTTATGTTGTTATTATTATGAATTTGGATTAAAGCTACTGGAAAACTTAGATTGCAAAGATGCTTCAGATTACGTTCGAAAACGTGCTCTTATAAAGACAAAATGTGGAGTGCGTCTTTGAATGCTGTGCTTCTTAACAAAAATTCATTTTTAACAGTTCCAACGAATAAGACAAAGAAGGCTAAGTTTGTCATAAGGCCTAGTGGCAACAATTGGTCCACTGTTATTGTCATATGGAACAGTCCCTTAGTCGAAATTTCCACGTTCTAAATCATGTAAATAACCACTAGCGCTGTTTTCAATGTTCTATGACAATTGTGATCTATAAATTTTCCCCAAGGACACGATTTGTGCCAGACTTCCTTTACGAGAAACTATGCTTTTTTCCTGAATTTGATGTTCATCTGCCGAAAAGTAGCGTAACAAAGAAACATTTGGATCGTCTAGACCACGCACGTTCTTATCAGTTGTCAAAATTTCGGTTTCCCCATGAGAAAGTAGACGTCCGATGCCGACTTACTAAGTTTTTAAAAATTGTCTTCTTCAATTATAAGAATTTTTAAGCAAACGATTCAATTTGAAAAAATTACTCAAGTGAAAATTTCAAAGTTTATTAGGTTTTTAAAGATACTTTAATCGGAAAAAGAAATAGTTTTTGGAAACGCAGTACGTAGTCTTCAGACAGTTAGTTTTTGATGGTGATAACTGGATTTCGATAATTATATTAGGTAATGACGCAATGAATAATTACCAATTGAAATTTCCCCATAAGTTTGGAATTTCGCGATCTGAGTGGGGGGGGGGGGGGAGGCCTGTTCGCTAAAGCTTCTCCTAAACTTTTATCTGGCTATTATTTATTTATTTGCGTTGGTTTTTATGCATCACTTACTTCTCTTGACACAAAAGTACAGTCGCGGAAAAAAAAAAATTAAACACCCCCTACTAACTCTGCAACAAATTACTGTAGAAAAACGTTACAGCTACTAAACGATTCAAAATAAAGTCTGGTTTTGACTTGTAGATGGCCCTCTAAGCAAATTTCATATGCATCATTTAAAAGTAGATTTTATTTCTAATCGTTTCGTACCAGTAACTTTTTTCTATTATAATTAGTTACAGAGTTTGTAGGGCACGTTTACTTTTTTTTTTCCACGACTGTACATTTATTTTATATGTATTTTACAAGGTTAACCTTCTTTCTGTTACGTAGCTTAAACCAATGTACAACTTGGCTTAATGTGATTTGATTCAATGAAAAACTCTCACTTTTTTCTTTTTACTTGTAATGCTATAATATAAAAACTAAAGTAAAATTTAATCACTTTTGTCTACTCATCACTCTCTAACTTCGAAAGTTTCTATCCTATTCTGTGAACTTTTATGTGTCAACTCATCCCATGTCTCTCCCCTATGGAGTTAACTCGCACCACTCCTGTTTCCGCATCTGTTTCCCTCTGTTTGCTTTTGGACGCAGATTCAGCGTAATCTGCAACCATTAATCACTACAGCAGCGTGTCATAATGTCATCAACACTTGGCCTCTGTTTGTTCAGTGGCGTCCGCGCACGCCACTGACAAGCATTGGCAAAAGCCTGGCTGTTGCTGTTCTTGTTTCATCTCGGCTTACGAACCTCGTATACGTTGACTTAAAATATTAGAGATCAACTTCTGCACTGAAAAGAGGAATATGCACTGACTTGGTTATAGATATATGAGATTTTGATAGTGGCGCAGGTGTAATTTTCAGTGGCCTAGAATGAAATATTTTTTGGCAAGCAATTTGTTAGCCTTAAATCAAAAGTTTATTTTCGAACAATTTATCATATGCATTTGATCTTGAAAGTTTCTATATTAAAAATATAACAATTTATGAATCTTATGCTTTTTTATTTGTATATGTGCTTTTGTAAAAAATTAGCTTGGGGCTGGGAAATATATCCTAAAAATAATAAAGAATTTGTTTAGATTTCATTTTAGTTCTGTTATATGTTTCCAAAATTGATTTCTCATTTTTCATCCAATAACTTTAATCTTTTATATCAAGAGGGGATTTAAAAAGCTTTCTTCTTTTTTTTTTTTTTTTTTTTTTTTTTTTTATTTATTTTTTTTTTTTTTTGTAATAATTTTGTAATTTTGTAATTTTCTATATTTATCTTTTTACATTCAAAGACATTTCATAAAATGATTTGTCTTCATTCACAGACATTTCATAAAATGATACTGTACAGGGCGACCTAATTAGACTGAACGAATAGGAATTTTAATATCTAACAGAAGGATCAATCCAATTTCTAATATCTAATCCAACTATGTAATATCCTTCTCCTATGGATCCATACATAAATCAATCATTCGTGTTTGAAATATATACTGTTGACTCTTGCCTCCTTAAAGCGGTTTATTAGCGATACAAATAACGTGTTTTGAAGACTGGTTCGAATCCTACCCCTACATTTTACTCCAGTTTTAATCCGCTTTACAGGAAGTTAGATATATATTCTTTAATTGACATGCTGTATGGATGCCGATATTTGGTGGGATACCAGAAACGATGTAATTTTGTAAATTACTTCACTAAAACACTTCAAATAAATATTAGATTGAACCTTTAGTGACGACATTTTTCAACATTTACAACAATTATGTGAAACATAATATTTATGTTCATAGGCAAGGATAAGCAGATCCGACCCTACGTTAAATTACACTTTGGAATATTATCTACGCACTGAGTTATAACACTATAAACACACCATTCCCATTTCTCTTGAACGCGCACAGCAAGACTTATCCAATACTTTCGACTGCACAGGTCTATCAGAAAGTGACACACACGTAGGCTTCGCTTCTCAAAGAAATCCCACTGTGCCCACAGCATGACTATATCTCTTCTCCAACAACACTCACCTGTTTTTCTTGATCTCTTCCTGCCTTCTTCCTTCAAACCTACGGGGTCTTCTCTCTATTTTCAAGGGAAACAACAAGTGTTGTGACAGCTAGTCAGTGACAGGCCATCGCAAAAGATTATTTTTGTTCATCAAATCTCTCATCCAATGCTACATACCTTCTATTGTACTACCCACATTCCAGTAGACAATAAGCATTCTTGTGAGATTTCTTTTCATATACATTTTACTCATATAATCTCTTAAATAAGAAGATGCGTCCACAACAGAAATACATAGATAATAATATACAAATAAATACAATACATAAAGAGAATAAAATTAATTAAATAAGTGATTTACATTAAGCATACATCTCATTAATGTCAGAAACCTGACAGCTTCTAAGTGTTTTAAAAAGTTCTGTATTCGTAGAACTAAGAACAACTATTTTTAGAGCGCTGTGATTGGTGGAATTCGAGTTTATATCTACTGTAGGAGATACACATGGCGATAAGTTTAGTCATTTACAAATTTACGAAATGTCTTATATTGTCTATGATGGGCTAGTACGTGTGATCGCAGCAATATGGGACACCCTATCCTTGTATAACGTTCATAACGCGATCCATGACATGACGACCACCACAGATTATTATTTTAATGTCCATTATCTCCAGAAAATAAAGAAAATAAGTGCTCCAAATTAAGAATTACATTTATTTAATTGATTATATTATTTGTTGTTTTATTTATTCTAGAAAATAAATGTATAGAAGTGTTTGTGGTTTTATAGATTTAATTTTCATTATATTATGATATGCATCCTCTTACATCATATTTATTTATTTTTCAGTGTTCTTTACAAACAACAAAAGATGCAGAAGCCTCTCGTTATAGGGCGAGTGTCAAGAGACAAAAAACAAGTTGAAATTGCTTGTCAAATGTGGCAAATGAGGTGCGTTCGTACAATAACTAGTTTTATAAATATTTTTTGCACCGCATATTGTACTGAATGCATATTTTAGTGCACTTCAATAAGTGCATATCCATTTCATTTTGTTCGAAAGGCTGTAACATCATTAAAATGCACTTAAAATAAATTTTTCCCGTTGGCCATCATGTAACAGAAAAATTTTGACTGTCCCGGTAATTAAACTATATATCCGATTTTCATAAAATTTGAAATGACACGTCAAAATTTTGCAACAATTATATATTTAAAATTTCAGACCATTCGGTTGGGTAGTTTCTGCTCTGTTACATGCGGACAGACGGACAGACAGGCGGACTGGACGACGACTATAGGTGCTACATACACTGCTGGCCACACAAAATGCAACACCCTGAAGGAAGCATGCAACTCATGTGAAATTTATATCATGCGTTTGCGACGATGAAATATGCAAATCATTAGCATTGCAGCGCAGACGCACATCACGGGCGACCGTAGCGCCACTCGCAAGCTCTATATAAGAGGAGAATAGATTGGCAATTTGAAGTACGGTAATTGTTTTTTCGTGCGTTTTTTTGGGGTAAGCTGTTTACCTATGCCTCGTGGAAGACATCGGGCGTCTTTTGACCAAGTTTCGGAATTCGACCGAGGAAGAATAGCAGCCTATAGGGATTGCGGATTATCCTTCAGAGAAATCGGTCAACGTGTTGGACGAAACCAAGCAATTGTGATGCGGATCTGTAATCGCTGGATGCAGGAGGGAACGACGGACCGACGGTGGCCAATCGCACCCATCTCGTTGCACCACTACCCGTGATGACAGGCGGATTGTGCACATGACAGTGATCGATCACGCAGTCACATCACGAACCATAGCACAACATATTCAGTCTGCTACGCATCATTCGGTGTCCGCTCGTACCATTCGACGCCGTTTGCAGCAGAGTGGAATGTCCGCAAGGCGTCCATTGCTTCGTTTACCCCTGACTGGAAACAGCCTGACCTGCACAGGCGAATGGTGCGAGGAACGGCGGACATGGACAACGGAATGGAACGACATTGTGTTTACTGACGAATCTCGCTTCTGCCTGCAACATTACGATGGTCGGATTCGAGTTTGGAAGCACCGTGGTGAGAGGCTGCTGAACTGTTGCGTTATGCATCGCCACACTGGTCCTACACCCGGTATCATGGTTTGGGGTGGTATCGGATTTCACTGCCACACCCCTCTAGTACACATTGCCGGTACACTGAACAGTCAGCGCTACATCTCTGAGGTGTTCGAGCCCGTGGTCCTCCCATACATTCAGCGCTTGCCATCAGCCATATTCCAACAGGATAATGCACGACCACACGTGGCACGCAATGTTCAAGAGTTCTTCTTTACCCATCAGATTGAATTGCTTCCTTGGCTTGCTTGTTCTCCCGATCTATCGTCAATCGTAAACGTGTGGTCCATGCTTGCACAACGACTGCCCCGGGAAACACCACCCGCTGCTACACCAGATCAACTTTGGCAATATGTGGAAGCCGCATGAACTGCTGTACCCCAAGGAGACATCCAAAGCCTCTTTGATTCCATGCCGAGGCGTGTGGCCGTGGTTATAGCCAACAATGGCGGCTACTCTAACTACTGATTTTGTCATCATCCACGCGTCACATGAGGCTGTAATTTTAATCGTTTGATCCTTGTACAGCATGTTATCTGCCTAATAAATTTCGCTGTGATATCTCTGTTCCTTCTTGGTGTTGCATTTTGTGTGGCCAGCAGTGTATTTATATAATTACGAACGCACCTAAAAAGAACAATATAGAGTGAAACCCCCAAGTTATTGCACTTAACCTGTAACTGACACTTCAGCAAAAATCAAACTCAAATAAGCGTTTTCCTATAAAATTCTGCAAAATAATGCCATCACGCTGTATTTTATTTGTTTTATTAAGTTATGAGTGCATTCCAATCCAAACTGCTCATTTTCTGATCTATTTTTAAATTCATTTTTGCTCGCAAACGCACCAAACTGGCAAATTCTCTTATTTAGAAACTACACAATGTGCCCTACTTGTCGAATTTTTGGTAAACAAAAAAAATATTGCAAAACATGCTGTCAAAGTTGGCCTTTTGAACCGAATTTTCCGAAGCGGGAAATCTGGGGATGAAAAAAAATGATCATATTGAGAAAATAATTGTTTAAAAATCAAATTCCAATTAATTGAGCGAAAAATAAAATCACACGGCCTCTTATACATCTCTTCAAAAATCCCCTCAGCAAGTTTCATGTTTTTACTTTTAAAAATGAGCCTGAAAATGTCTCACAAAATTTCGAGTTGTTGAGGGTGGAAAAATATATTTCTGAATACACTCTTAAGTTTCAGTTATTGCTTTTTCAAAATAGGTATTATGTCAGTTACTCGAGATATTGACCATTATTTGTGAAAAAAGGTAATTTTTAGTAATAAATAGTATGATTTTCAAAATTTTGTCAACAATAATTTTTTAAAGTACGAATATCTCTACTGTACTTTTAAAAATAAAGATAGGAGGAAAAAAGATTTAAAACATTGCAATAATGATTTGAACAAGAAAGAAACATTAAGATTTCAGATACGGTGGGTTTTACCCTACATCAGGAATGTACGATTTAACCGAGGACAATGAAAATTTTAAAACAGACTGTAACTATACAACAAATGATTATATTTGTCTTCAAGAAGTTACTTTATGCGAATCTTAAAATATTCTTAAAAATAATAAATAAAGGCACTTTTATAAACGAATTATAGATAAAATTATCTAAAAAGTGCGTTGAAGATAGAGCTTACCTTTTATAACGAGACGTGAAAAAAGAGCGATATATCCGATGCATTCTCAAAAAAATATTTTCACCCGCTCAACAACGCGAAGCGTTCTCACACATTTTCTGTCTGATTTTTAAGGATATGATACTTGAAGTTCTTTCCTTTTTCAACAAATGAATTGCATCTTGATTTATAAGCGATTGTTTCATCAGGATGGCAATTTTTTTCTTTTCCTGAACTGCCGCTTCAGGAAAATTTTCTGGAAAATCTTCTGCCTTTACTGAAAAAAAAGTAAAAATAGTTATATTACATAGTTTTTTAAGGCTGTTCTCAACAAGCGCAAAACGTTTCGACACATTTACAAACTTATTTTTTAACGAAAAGATACAAAATTGGAAGGCCTGGCTATGGAAGCGTTTTGGAATCGAACTGTGTTTTCCATTTTGTGATAAATAAATTACCTATTGAGTTATCAGCGATTTTAATCACGTGACAAAGATTTTTTTCTCCCTTCGCTGACTGGTTTTTCTGCTTGCTCCGGGAACTTTGGTTCAAAACATCAACTTTGACAATATTTTCTGAGAGATCTATTGCGTTTGCAAAAAAAAAAAAAACGGAAAAAAAGTTCGATTACATAGTTTCTGAACAACAACACCTGCTAGTTTCATGCATTTCCGAACAAAAATAAATTAAAACTTATGTCATAAAGTTTTCCTTTTGGATTTGAGAACAGCCTTAATAAGAACACCTGCCAATTTGATAAATTTGTGAACAAAAATGAATTAGAAAGTAACCAGTTTCGATATGAGAATAATAGCCTTAAGCAATGCGACGAGGCGCGATATAGAATTTTAGAAATCTGCTCGCATGAAGAACTATTCGATCTTTTAAAGTTTATAAGCTATCAGCATAAGCTTGATTAATCACACTTTTTATGTACCCCCCTACCGCACACGCACCCATACATACACGAAGCTATCGTACAGAGTGAATGTAATTAAAATCAGCTATTTGGAGACCTACTAATTGGAAATGACTAGATATTACGTAATGAAATTTTTCAAAAGTTTTGGATCAAGATGAATGTTTTACATCAGAAGAAATAGAATCTGAAATGCACAATTTGAAAGAAAACACCACTGGAATCTCCACAAGTTGCTGTAGGAGGTGTGATTGAGATGTGGCAACGAAAACGACTAATTGCTGTGGACATTTTTTTTATTTTTACAAAATTACTAATAGGGTTCAATGTGTTGTCCTTACGCAGTTTTATACCTAGATTTAATGATCAACATTTACCGGCAGTTAGAACGAGCCGCATATTTACAAATTGGCTCGCGCGAAGAGAAATTCGATTGTTTAAAGTTTATAAATTATAGACATAATCTTGATAAATCACGTTTTTTATGTCCCCCTCCAATACATAAAGACACTGTCATAGAATGTGGTTCCCATCTGGTAGGAAATCGTTTTCTAAATTATGCGATATTTAGTGCAACTCAAAAGAAGGTCTTCTTGTATTGGCTTTTCAGTGTTCTTCCTGCAACATGCAAACAATATAATATGAAAATCTTCTTTATGGTAGCGATGGTGATGATTTTTAAGGTTCCACGCTTAAAAAGTAAAAACGGAACCATTATAAGATCACTCCTGTGTCTGTCTTTCCGTCTGTCACAGCCATTTTACTCGTAAACTATATGAAACATGGAAAGTTCAAATTGGGGGACGTAATAAAGACTATTGAACAGATTAGTATTTATTTACAGATTAGTAGACATTTACAAATATTTTTAGGGAAAATGTACAGGGCTAATTAAGTTACTTGAGAAAAAAGTCTTTTCTTTGTATATCATGTGGGATATCGGGAGAAAGCCTACGTAACACTGAACTCAAAAACACATTTCATTTAATTTTAGGTATTATATTTCCAGAGATATCGTCGAAAATGTAGTGCAAAAATATGTCCCCCCTCCCCCCATCTATTTCTGAATGTACTGAAACTAAAATTATGAAAGAATTAGAGGTAGTAGAGGTTAATTTAAATATTGTAGGAAAATTATGGCGATTACCTTAGGTCACATAGTTTTTGAGAAAAGCGCATTTTTCCGTTACACACAAATTTCCATTTGCGGGCATTCAACAAAGATGTTGAGGATCGCTGGAGGTACCTATCGTAGCAGACGTATAAAAGCATTGTTGATAATTATTTTCGAGAAAAAAATCGTCGCTAATTATCCGAGATATTAACCCTTAAAGACACGGGCTATTTGGTCAAAAACACAAAATGATAGGAGTGGCTTACTCTATGTACCATCCGGTTGAAAGGCCCAGATAACAATTTTTAATGATATATTTGTGTAGTGCGATGCCCAGTAGCAGTATAAAAGCAATAAATGTCAAATTGTTAAAAACAGACTAATTTAATTAGAATTAATCACATAAATACTATGGGATTCGCGACTAGTTTGGATTGAGTGGATTTCTCAATACGCCTCCCGTTTCTTTTAAAGTTAATTAAAAACTTATCTGGAAAAACGCGGCACGGACCAAGGTGGTGTTGCAACTTTGCGACCTCCTTTTGAAGCACGCTTAGCACAATGCCAAATTTAAACTTTGAACAAGGGTTTTGTTTTAGCTGCACTGTAAAAAGAAAAGATTATGCTAGTCTGCATGATATCAGATGATTAAAAACCAATGACTGCCCTTGATGCATTTTTTTATGCTGATTAAAAAACTGTTCTTAGTTTTCTTGTATCACGTATAGTTTGTTTGAAATCGACCCGAGTTGATTGCGAAGATTCATCGCTGAGAACAAGCATTATGTGGTAGCCACACATAACGTATATTTCCCTTCATTACACACGAAAAATTAAAAGTTGAATTTTCGTTGGTCCTCAAATCAAAAAACTGATGAAGGACAAGGATTTGGAAAAAAAAAAAAAAAACGATGAATGAGACAGAAAAAGACGCATGGACCGCTTTTACTTGTGTTACCGGAAACCGTCTAGGGGATAAGAAAGATCCAAATTGCAGGAATATTGTTGAAAGAATGCTGGAAATTTTCAAGAAGTTCGGCTGTTATATGAGTGTAAAAATGCACTTCTGCATTCCTCTGTCGACTACTTTCCAGAAAATCTGGGACATTACAGTGAAGAGTACAAGGGAGGAAGATGGAATGTAAATATGATGGCAGGCTACTGCTGGATGTTGAAGAGGGACATAAACGATGAAGGAGGATCCGCAAGAAAGTTAAGAGGAAAGTTTATTTAATTGAACACTGTTTGCTTTTCGTTTTATTAATGAAATATTTTGTATGAAAGTGCGATAAATTTTTTATTTGCATTAATTAAAATATTGAAAACACAACTTCTTATTTTTTGTAAAATCCTGACGTGATAGACAAAAATGGAGGAATCAGCATCAAAAATTGATTCAGAAAAACTTGTTCATAAGAAATCATCTGACAAAAAGTTTAAAAATGCAGGCTAGTGTTATACTACGCTGAATTTAGTTTTATTAAATGCCAAATGAAGTTTAAATATGCATTACTTTTACTGTCTGTACCGAATTAATTTCATCATAAACAGATTAGGATAAGATTTTAAAAAAAGTGTTATACAGAATAGCAATATTTGACATCATTTAGGGTTCATACCTCTTTGAACTTTTATGGTATATCCATTCATACTTTTCTAGTATATACAGCTATACCCAACCCTACGTTGTACAGTTTTTTACAAAGTCTTCTTATTTTTTAGCAAGGGTTTTTTTTAATAATACAGTGAATAATTCATATATTTATTGTACGGAACCCTCTTAGCGCGAGTAATACTAGCACTTGACCGTTTATTGTATAATGTATTATATAGTGCTTCTAAAGACGAAATTGATAGTTTGTATTATTTGCAATATCTGCTTATTTGTATTACCAACAGAAAAACGTCATTAGTTGACACGTCAACTAATGATGTTTTTTAAACGTGAAACTTCTAATAATAATGCATTGTGTTTTAACAGGTTCACACTTCACACCCACATGTACCACATTACTGACATCTTTTCCAACACAGTGTGTATGGTAACTGGCGTCGCCAATGTGTTAATTAGAGGAGAAGATATCAACATAAATAAATTCAATCTTTGTTGCAAGATGAGTCCTTCATTCGTTCATATATCTATCATTTAAAAATAACAAACCTTGAAAAAATGCTATTATTGCAGCTAATTTTCTTAACCTATTCCAAACTCGTTTTGTTGCCGTGAATCTCCCAATTAGATGACCGTAACATGCTCGTAATTCTTCCCAATTACGTTTATCCAAACATCCAACTCCCCTATTTAACCCCAGCCCTTCATGGGATTTATCCCTTGTTTCATCCGTGATAATTTAAAAGTAACCCCGCTGCATCATCCAAAAATATGACGAGAAAGGCACGCGACAGCATGAAATCAGCAATGCCTGACGAATCAGCAGATTTGCAGAAGAATTTTACTTTCCCATTTTGGCATCGCTTTCGCTTGTCAGCCTCGGTTTATGTTTCCGTTACGGCATTAAGGTAAGACTGGCTTATTCACTCCAAACGGTTGTGTCTTCAGGCGTAGAAAAGATCGGAAATTCCTCTGATCTTTGGGGATTTTATTTTTTAAAACTGCAAATTGTAAAATGAAGAGAAAGGCATGAAATGATTGTGACACCCGTCAAGTTGGACTTCTTGGGCGATGCTGAAGAGTTAAGCTTGCTGGAGTATTATTTGCAGTATTTACGATAGAGGCTTAAAGATGGTACGTACATATGAAAGTTATTATGCCTCTTTCGACTATATAAAGAATGAATAAGATTTATGGTTTTAAAAGACTAAAAGGATTTCCTTTTTATGACGTAATCTATTATAGGGGTATTAATTTGTTGAACCTTAATTAATGTCATCTGTCTGGAACGAAATTATTGATTTTTCTAGATAAATGCAGTAAAATTATACATCGGTTATATGTCTGTTAAAGGACAATTACAAAACAAACAATGTATAAAGCAAAAAGTGTATAACTGAAAATATAACTTTAAAATTGTAGTAGTACGTTTCAATTGTAAAAACACTAAAATATATGTTCTACAAATAAAACCATGTTAACATATATTTACTGTTTGTAAAACACTATTTAAAAAAAATAAATTTTTTGACAAAATAAAACATATCTATCATTTCGCCAACCTTTGCTTCATGTATTCCTCTAAACTTTCTTTTCGTCATTGTTTTTTCAACACATCCTTCCGCTTTTGATATTTTTAGAAATCTGAATAATTTCAGAAGAGCCATGATGTGACAAATAATTTTTAAATGAACGAGTAATAAAAAAATAATTTTTTATAAAAAATTAAATCAATGTCAAGGGATTGTTTCTCACCATTTTGCTTTTGTGGCAATCCTATATTGCTATCCATATTATAGTCCTGCGTGGGTCGGATTATGCAGACCCGAATCCGAACGTTCTATTTGAAGTCAGCCCGAAATTTTACTCGAATGGATTAATTCAGATTTTAATGGATTAATTATTATTTTAAATCAATTACGAAAAACACTCTGTAAATATATTTCTAATATTTTTTTAATTTTTTGGTGGGAAAAATATATTACTCATTTTTTAGTTTTAGTTTTTCATCTTAAACAATCTTGTGGACATTTCTTAAAAAAAAAAAAAAAAAAAAAAAAAAGGAAACGGGTTACCAAACTCGACCCACAAGAGCCAAAACCCAACCCGAAACTAAAACAATTAAAATCAATCTGACCCGACCCAAACAGATGGTCGTGCCAGGTTTGGATTATGAAACCTCCTACATTGAAAATAGGTTAAAAATGTTACTTAATCCATAACTTGCTTGCAAATGTTTTTTTTTTGTTTTTCTTTTTTATAAAAACTTATATTAATAACATTATGTATGTGCTGACATACAGTAGTGGCCAAAATTGCGGGCATTTTTTTCGAATTGTAAATGTTTTTCAATTTTGAATGCTTATAAAAATTGTTAAACTTTATACAGTGTAATGTTTCCTATCTATATAATAAAAGCCTAAGTCATGTGACTGTCATCAACAGTTCCGGGCTGACCACTTCACTTTTTATATGCCAGGCGGCCATTTTGCTACTTTTATATTAGCTGGGCGCAGAGATTAAATCGTCAAATAGGATTCCATCGCCAAATGTCGTCAAGTTTTTCGCCAACTTAGCGATATATCGCCAAATTTGGCGACCAAAATTATTCGTCAAAAGTGACGCCAACTTGGCGATATCTCTATTTGCCAAATCCCCATATACTTCCATTGTAAACCATTGGAGTTTACTTGCTTATTGAAAAACAAAAAATTGAGATATTTTAATGCAACAAAAACTAATATTAGCTTAAGGGATTATATTAATTATATTTAAGGGAGTCCAAGTAAATTAAATTATGAATAAAAGTAACATGATACAATGCTTAGCATGCTTTCCCAAACATAAATTTTAAGGTAGACCAAACTGGTCGCCCAGGGCGGCTAGTATCAAATAAAAGGAAATTTAATACTAAATTCCACGCAATAAACAAAGGTCATTTATATGCATTACAAGGGAAGTTATGCATTGAAAACAACACTTAGATTGAAAATTTTCGTTCTACCAGTATTTCGTTGGAAATCCTTTATTTTTTCAGAGAGCGACATATATATCTTTATATTGTAGCACCACATGGAAATTTTAGCCAAAATAATTCGATTTTATTGGAGGGACGCCTCATATTAGCTGTTTTTTTTTTCAAATAGGATCATAAATGTTCTATGGGGTTCAGGTTTGGGCTATTTCCTGGCCCTACCAGCACCGGTATGTCATTCTCCGGGAACGACTGTTTGCATATCCGTGCATTGTGACAGGGAGCTAAATCCTGCTGGCAAAAAATGGGGCATTATCTGGATAAATATCCCTAGATATTACCCCTAAATATTTATAGTTGCCAGTAGAGTGCCTTTATAAATAAAAGAGTGGCAATATGCGCTTAGATTGGAAAGTTTTTGTCCAATCTATGCAACCCACATTAAAAAAAAAAAAAAAAAAAAAAAAAAAAAAAAAAAAAAAAAATTGTGCGCAATTCGATAACTATTTATACTGCTTAAAACATTCCCTGTTTTACTAGAATTGAAGTGCAAAAAGTTACATTCAAACCTTTCGTTCAATGGTTGTTCAGAAAATTGCGGACACACATACATACGTATTACAATGGTTAAAAACAGAAGCTTCTTCTTTTGAAGTTGCTTAAAAACAGCAATTTAGAAAAAATAGCCAATCAGAGACAAGATTCTGCAGAAAATTATGAAGAAAAGATAACAAATAATGTCCATCTCAATCGTGTCAAACTATATATTGTTTTCGTTTCTAAGTCTGGAGAGAAATGAAGTATAAAAGATATTATGCGTTGGATTAACGAAATGTTTTCCAATTGAAATAAATAACCTTGAACTGGAATTGCGATAAAGCCACAGATGAGAAAGCGGAATAAATGAGAAGCCTATAAATGGTGCTTTGCTGTATAAGCTCTGCTTTATTAATAATAAAGAATTGAGCCACTGACATTATAATATATCATATTAATATTAGGGCAAAAATTCAAAAAGTAAAATAAATTATTACGGAAAAATCATTAAGAAAAGTGTATCTTACACATAATACGGCTTTTTGACATTACAAAAAGCGCATATTACATTTATGCTAATAAGTTTATGATATGATGCATGAAAGAGCACCAAGTATGATGGATGAAAGAAATGCTTAAAAATAAGTTAAATGTTTATTCCATTATATTTACTTTTTAAAAAAAGAAAAGAAAGAAGAAAATTGAAAGTATCCACATAATAAAAATATTTCGAAAAACAAAGTCTACATAAAATTTGTTTTAAAGATAGAGAAGTTTGTTAAAAAAAATAATTGGAATGTACCTCCATAATTCCAATCGCGATTTCACGCCAGCATTTGGATTTGGTAACAAGCAATATAATATATATTTTTTTGTATTGTTATTTTTGATTAGATTTAAAATATAACTATTTTGATCGTTATTTTTCAACGAAAAATGTTTCTTCGTTATTCGATAAGTTCATTCTGACTAATTTATATATTTTATGCTTTAATAAATATTTAGAAGAATTAAGGGGGAAATGGCTGGCCTTGATCTCGGATTTCCGGGAATACTATTACTCTACCGGTGGCATCCGCAAGTGAAAGCACTGTAAACTGAAATGTCTGAAATTGAGACACATAACTGTCTTAAACGGAGTGTTCAATTTTCAGACATTTTAAAGTGTCTTAATTTTTAAGACACTTATGTGCGTCTCAATTTAAGACATTTCAAACGTCTGAATCACATCCATGTTTAATCCAGTTGTCATTTGTCGGCAATGGCCGCCATTTTTTCACCTTTTTTTCTTTTAAGTATTATACACTGTAAAATAAATATCCGTTAAAATATGGAAATTGTACTGCCAATAGCCCTTACTGTTTATGTATATTTTAATGAAAATTTTCTTCCGTAAATTCCAGAAAAAATTCCCTTTTTTTCTCTGTATTAAAAAATTTCGAGTTAAAAGATAAAATACAGTGTCTTAAGGGCAAACCCTGATATTTCAATTTCCACTTTCCAAAGTCAGGTATGTTATACAGGATTTATATATTTAATTCAAACTACTGTAAACATGTAATACTTACCCGTGACGGGATCGAACTAGGGACCTGCTGTTCATTAGTAAATTGTCTTGACCATTCACCCACGTTTTCACAAGTTGAAGCTTCAAATATTGTTACTTATTTGTGAAGCACAAGCAATGTAGTTTGGGTTAGTCAGTTGGCTTTGGTAGTGGTAGATTTTTTTCACAATTATAATTCTAAACGTTTTACACATTTTCTTTCTGGAATTTTGAATGTTTGGCTTTTTAATTTTATGCATTACAACAAAGCTTTCTTTTTTCTAGTAAAAAAACTTTCAGAAAACAAAATTACTATTTTAAACAGAGGACACGTTATTTTTGAAATATTAAGATAGTTAAAATGACACCGTGTATATATGTACATAGTGGGGACACGGCAGGTTTGGGGGACGTTACATGTGTAATACCGATATAACACATTATGCATGTCGTTAGCCATGCAGCTTGCCTTCGGTTATTTTAAGAGTTACGCTTTTCTTGCTTGTTCTGCTTTTCGAGTTTGTTATAGATTTTTTGTTCGATCTATTTTTGGGTTTCATGTCTATCTTTAATTGAATGTTCTGACTCTCAGTTGGCTTTGGAGAGCTTAGATAATTTAAATTTTGTTGTTGTGTGAATTTAATACACACACACACATATATAGGACGATTTGATAAAATCAGTGGGAGTTTATCGAAATTACTTGGGTTCCCAGTTTAAATAGCACCGGCGCTTTAGGCCGGTTTGTTGAGAATAAAACAGACGAGGAACACAAATAATGCAGTCGATTGAAATATAATCCAGCTTTGTTGAAACACCCAGAATTGGCTTTCGGGGAAATGCTCAAAATAACCGATGAAAATTAATAGAGTTCACTCTCATCAATAACTCATTCATATAAACTTCATTCTCTCTTTTGCTTTCCACACGATTTCACAGTTCTGCTTATTCCGTTGTTATTGCACATATCCCGTAAACATCGCCATACTCAGATCGATACCTTTTTTCTCTTCATTCTACCACCACACTCTTACTACATTGGTAAACTCACGAACATATCTGTCCGTACATCTACGTTTTCCATAAACTGACTGACATTTCACGTATAGATCCTACAGATCATCTCAGATCAACTTCATCTCATCATCTCCGTTACCTCTATAATCTCAAAAGACGCTCCGTATTCGGTTTTGCGATTGTATTTATACTACTTTGATTCAACATTACAAATTAAGTCAGCTGATCTTTCTCTCCCAACCATAATCGCTTTTTTGATGGTTTATTTACATTTCCGAACAGATTAATTTGGAAGTAAAAAGATTTCCGGTTGCAAAACACTGTTCCAGAACCTTCTATATTCCTGACCTCAGAAGCATATGGTGTAAACAAAAATTAGCTGCTGTCGAGGTTGCATCTAAAAATAGTTTTTTCCCCCGCCAGATGATAAAGAAAAATGAATTTACTATCGCGGAACATTTTTAAGCATTGAAATACTCTAGTTGGCACCTGGATAATTTTTAATAAAAGAATGATTTCAAATAAATAGGTTTTTCAGACGGGATAAATTATGAGTTATAATAATTAAATAAAGATTTCAGAGGAGTTTAATATACTGGGATTTAATAGCGAATTTTAATAGAAATTCAAATAATAAACGGTTTTATTAAAGAAATGTAAATAATTAGAGTTATTTTTTAGATTTACGCACTTTGGAATAAATATTATTATATGGATTAGGATCTTATGAAGATTAATAGGCTAGGGTCTTAACTTAAAAAACCGGTATAATACATGGAATATTACTAAAATGGAAATTTATGTAGGATAATTTTAACATTGGCAAAAAAATTAAATTTTGTAATCTATATAATAGATTCATTTATTAATATATTTCTGTTTTATTTTTTCTGGTTACGGTTAATCGGGAAAGAGTAGAAATATGCATTTAAGTGGTGCTTATTATTATTTTTACTTCAGAAATTAACCGTATTTTACGAATGATATCTTAATATTGCCATTGAAAACGAGTTACGAATCATTAGTTCCATTTTTATTCATGATAGTTCTCCATTTTTGCATTCATTTTATAGTTTTTCTTATTAAATTAATGTATATTCAATTATGATATCCTACATTTCATACAATGAATTTATTGATGCTGACAATGATTCATTTTTTATCTAGTCTTTTTTATTGGTTCAGTTGTTATTGTTTCATAAAGCTTGACAATATATTTCAAATATTTAGGATTTCCTACATATTTATCGTTATTAATTAAATTTTTTTTATGCATTCACCTTCCTGTTAATATTTACCTTTCGCATATTTAAATGTTATGATTTTTTAATATTTCATTTATGATTCGATCTAGTTATTATAAAATTCATTAGTGATTAGTAAATTTAATAATTGTTGATAAAATTTAATATGTATAATGTCTATATCATATCTTCATACTCAATTTATAAATTTCTTTTAAAAATGATGATGATTTGTAATTCTATAATTGTTATATATATATATACCGGGTGTCCTAAAAAGGACTGACTGATTTTAAAATTCAATAACTTGCAAACGGTGACAGATATTTAAAAAATTCCTGCAGGAGGGTTATGCATAAGGTCAAAAGTTTTTTTTTACAGTGATTTTCGATTTTAGTTCGAATTACAAACAATAGATGGCGCAGCGATCAATAGACGCTAAATACAGGCTCGATTTTTCGGCCTTTCTCTTCTTCCATGCGGAAAAAGGAGATGAAAATGTATTGAGTGAGTCCCGAAGTACCAAAAATTGAGCCTGATTTTAGTGTCTATTGATCTCAGCGCCATCTATTGTTTGTAATTTGAACTAAAATTGAAAATCACTGTAAAAAAAACTTTTGACCTCATGCATAACCCTCCTGCAGGATTTTTTTAAATATCTGTCACCGTTTGCAAGTTATTGAATTTTAAAATCAGTCAGTCCTTTTTAGGATACCCGGTATATGTGTGTGTATATATAACTATTATATAATTACAATTCATCATCTATTTCCATTTACTAAAAATAAAATAAATAAATTTAGCTTCAATACATTACACTGACATTATACAAAATAAATATGAAACCTATGACTTGTAACACAAAATCAAGTACAATACCAGTAATTCACTCGCATATTGCGGACGATTAATCCATTTAAAACATATGAAAAAACACCCGATTTGATGCAATAACCAATTAAAAACAAAAGATACAAATAACCAGCGAAATAATGTTAAACCATTAAAAGATGTATCATAAACAAATAAAAGATCAATTGGATGGGTGTATCATGAAGCTTATATTGCATTTCACTTCATCAGGGGCACATGAAATACAAATATAAGCAATACATAATCGATTTGTGTAAAAGAATCCAACTATAAGCTAAAAATTGAATTCCTTTATGTACCTAATCGACTATAATCCAAAAAGTATAAATTTACCATGCCATATAAATTGAATGGGAACAGATGTCATATTCGCCCCATATTGGCGCGATTTTTTTCTGTCGCCAATATCATATAGGCAACAGGTACTTAACTTGCGACAAAGTGCTTGATGTGGTAACCCGGATTATGTTGTTTATGCTGTTGATGTTTTCGCCAAATTGGCAACCGAAAAAAATCGCGCCAATATGGGGCGAATATGACATCTGTACCATTGAATGAAATAAATAATTAATCAATGCAAGATCCATAATAATGAACAACATGAACAAAATTGGAATCTGTAAATTAAAAACTTACACAGTAAGAGAATTTCAGTGACCGTATATATGGGCTTTAACCGGACACCTGAAATGTATCTTAATTTTATGGTATTTTATATCTTTAACTCGATTCTGTCTGAATTTATATTTTTATATGAATAAATCGAAAAAAAAAAATGTTCGTTTTTAGTAGTAAAAATGTTTGAATGAACGTTTTTGATTTGAGTTACAGGATTTCGGCTTTTGAACACATTACTATTTTTCACAGAATGTCATACTTTTTACAACCTTTAATTGGCCAAATGCTTAGTGATTTAGGCATGTTATATAAAATGTGTGTCTGCGTGCTGCGTGAAAAACCGGTTAAAAGAAAAAACGTATATAATTGTAACGGGACCTGATTACCGCTTGTCGCTTTTACTTTTCATAGATGACGCCACTCCTAATTCTTAAAGAAATTTTATTAAAATCTATTCTTAAATCCAAAGGGGCAATTTTGACACAATTTTTAATTCATTTTTGCTGGAAACGCATGAATTGGCAGGTGATGCAGGACCTGATCAACTATAACTAGAGCCTGGGGCTATAACTGTGTCGGGGCCCCACTTTCTCAAGAAAATTGAAATATAAACATGACTAGCAGCTTTATGTGCAGTTCAAAATTTGAACCACAGCTTTATAAAAAGAAGAAGAACACTTATAGACACATGTAAAAATACATTAAGAAATTATGGGAAAGTAAAATCTTCTGCACTATATGCTATTTAGACTGTAGATCTAATAGCCCAAGTGCCGGCAGCACAAAAACCTATGTTATCAAGTACAAGAAAAAAACTTTATTTTATGTAACAGTAGAAGTAGGGGAATCTAATGATCCATGTCCGCCGGAAGTGAAGTGGTGCATAAGGCAAAAATTAATACCACTTGTGGTTGACTCGTAGGTTTATCATTGTGTTTTCCTGCTCCCAGTCCTCCATGTTTTCATATCTTTGTTTGTGGGACAAACACAATGATAAACCTACGAGTCAACCACTAGTGGTATTAATTTTTGTCTTATACACCACTTCACTTCCGGCAGACAAGGATCATTAGATTCCCGTACTTCTATATTCTTCAATAAGATAAAGGTTTTTTCTTGTGCTTGATAACATAGGTTTTTGTGCTGTCGTTTCTTGGACTATAAAGAAGGAAGAAACATGTTTGATGTAATATTCTACTCTGGATTTCGAAATTTATATTGAATTTTACTGTTGTTGGTCAAGAACATGGCGATAGTTTAGTTTTTCTTGAATGATAAAAAATAATGATTTTTGTGGCCTATAAATTTAAATCTCCATCAATTTCTATCTTAAGAGAGTGGAAAAAATGTATTTTGGCGCGCTTGAAAATGTGGGTCCGGGGGCATATGCCCGGTGCGCCTCTGTGATAATCAGGCCCTGAGGTGATGTTATTCAGAAATTATGTGATCGAAATGAGTCTTCCATTTTTTGATAAATAAATTACCTATCGAGCTATAAGCTATGAACAGAGTTTGAGTTAAATGAATTAATCATGTCTAATATACTTGACTTTGGAAAGTGGTGGCTTGTCTTTGAAAGATGATATTTTATCTTTAAAACGGAAATTTTAAATACAGATATATGGAAAAATATGGAATTCTTTCTGAAATTACGGAAGAAAATTTCCATTAAAATACGTAAGCGTCTCAATTGACAGCACAATTTCCTTATTTTAACGGATATATATTCAGTGTACAATGCTGACAAAAAAAGGTGAAAAAATGTCTGCTATTGTTGATAAATGAGACGGGGGGTCAAACGTGGATGCGATTCAGACGTTTGAAATGTCTTAAATTCAGACGCATATGTCTTAAAAATTAAGATACTTTGAAATGTCTGAAAATTGAACACTCCATTTTATCACTCTATGTACTGAATTATGAATTCATGAAAATTTTATCTTCTAAAATATTTTTCGTGAATTATTTAAACTACATTAGAAGATTTACATAATCATTTAATAAATTTTGGAAGGATTTTAGAAGGATAGAAGATAGAAGGATTTATTAAATTTGAATTTATAGGGATTTTGTACAATATTTATAACCCCACTCAAATCTTTTATTTTAAATATTTTTCTTAGTATTTTGTAGAATTAGGAAATGTACAAATATAAAGTTCTTACAATAATAATATTGAAATATTTCCGAATTGAAAAATCTCCCCCCCCCCTCCCAACGCCAAGATAGCTGAAAAGATGCAAAAGCCATCCTCCTTTTAAAAATATATTTGTTTTGTGTAACCAATAATGCTTTTGGAACAAGATAAAGTAATGTATCTATAACTCCTTCTAAACTGTGTTACAACTAATCGATGTATTAAATGAATTTTATAACAAGTTATTTTATTCATACTTATAAGTACCGTAAGTAGATAAACCGTTAAGACACTTATGTGTCTGAATTTCAGACATTTTCAGTTTACAGTGTTTATATCTTGATCATAGTAAGACACTTAAGTGTCTTAATTTCAGACACCTATGATGTCTGAAATTTCATATTCAGACATAAGTACCAGAATTTCTCTCTCAGGCACTTATGTATCTGAATTTAAGACGCCTCTATTTGCAGTGAGTCTACAGAAACGATCACGAGTCCTTCTGCCTCGGGTCTAAGAAAAGAAGAAAAAGAAAGCTAGTATTATTAATATACCCATGTACTTGTTCTCTTTCCATAATTTCATAGATTTCAGGAATTGTAACGAAAATTTTCAATTTTATTACAATGAATATAAAATTAAGTCACATTTAAAGTTCACCATATTTTATTATATTAATCGCAGATTCTTGATTTCTCAGCTCCTGTGTCACACAGCAATTTCCCCCCTTTACAAATAACAATTAGAAACAAATAATCTTATTTTTTTCTCGATGTTTACTAAAGCAGATTATGTTTGCATTAAGGTGAAACACGCAGGTGACACCTGCATCACATCCCACCCTACAACTAGATAGCTCTGCAATGAATAAATTTCACATTTCTCTCTGGATTTATCCATACAAATGACGATATATCGGAAACAGGCAGCGGTATAAAATTTCCGGTAAAAAGTCTCTTTCCGATTCCCATTATACTCCGAATAAAAGAAGAAGTTATTTTTTTTTTCTTCCTTCTAAATCTAAAAGAATCTGAGAGCTCTTCATATAGCGCTTAGCTTGGCAGAGGAATCATTAGTCTTTTCTTTAGATTCATATTTAATATACGCCCCGTCACAGACGCTTGCGACAAATGGCAGTCACGGGGTAGAGGAACAGTGCTTTAAGTACTTACTGCATGATTAAAATCAAGCAAGAAATGCCAGAAATTTGAGAAAATTATTTCGGAAATTTAAAATGTTAAATAATTTTCTGACTTTTTTTTCTTTTCTTTTCTTTCATTTTTTTAAAGGAACTTTTGTTATTTTTTTTTCTATTTCGTCTCACTGAAAGAGAGGTAGTAAATTTAATTCTTTGACTTTTCAAAAAAGCATAATTGGATATGTCGTGCGGTACATAGGTGGAATTGTTTAAAGACTTTTGCGAGAAAAGTTTAAATTTTTGGTTATAGAATTTAATTTTTATTTGCTAAATTATTATTATTTTTTATATTTTATTATTTCTTTATGTGCCCAATTATATTATTATATTTTCTTTGCTTATTTCTTATTTTCTTTTATTCCTCAGTAGGTACTTAAAATTCAAATAAATTAATAAATATATTTCATTTACTTTTAGATTGTTGAGGTAAATGAATTGATCAGAATGTAAGTATTAGAAAACGCCTTTTTTCGTATAATTTAAAGAAAAATATTGTATATACTTATATATATGTATAGCTATAAAAAAAAAAAAAAAAAAAAAAAAAAAAAAAAAAAAAAAAAAAAATAGTTTCTATAGGCAAATGTTTCCCTAAGAAAATAATTATCCCTAATTTATTATTATTTTTTTTATTTTAAATTTTAAATAATAAAGTATATGTACGTTCCTCTGAAAGTATACGTACGTAACTCTTTTGACAATTAAAGTCACCATAGAGTTGAGGAAAAGTGCGTTGATTTCCCAGGACATCATTAAACTTAAGGACGAAATACCAGAAAATGTTTTCGGAAATTTAAAAAAGTAAAATAAATTTCGGACATTTTTTTCTTTTATTATTTGTAAGTAACTTTTCTTTTTTTCTTCTCCTTGAAAGAAGATAATAAATTTAATTAGTTGACTTTTTCAAAGAAGTATAATTGTATATGCTGTGTGATATAGATATATTGTTTTATGACTTTGGAGGCAATGACTTGGGTAAAGCTTTTGCGATTTTCATTTTTTTTTTTTTTTTTTTTTTTATTGGCTACTTATTTTTTTTATATTCTTCCTTGCTATTTATTTTTGCCATTTCTCCTAACATTATTATAATATCTTACTTACTCTGCTTGCTTCTTCGATTTCTCTGTTAGTCCTGAAACATATAAAGTTTAAATACAAAGAAAACATAAAGTTCAAATATTTATCATAAATATTTTATTTATTTTAAGATGAGAAATTATTTTGCCAAAACACAGCAATAGAAAATTTCTTTTTTCAACATTCAACATGTTTATTTTTTTTCTTCCGTACTATTAAAAATATGTGAATTATAACATGAAAATATTAAATATTTTGAGGTTTTTTTTTTTTCCTGGGAAGAGAATTTGTATTGCTGATGCATTTTCTAGCTGACAGAAATTTTAGTTTAATTTGATCAAAAGAATCCGCATTTATTCGTGACATATCACTTCATGGTATGAGAAAAGGAAATTTCTTAATAGTATTTTGATATTGTTGGAAAGTGTTCCATAACCTATGCCTAATGAGAGATTTTTTTGTTTTGTTTTTTACAGATTTTTAACAGTTTGCAACATATTTGGAAAGTGTTTACAACTTCGGTTTCTCTGTCTGGTCGTATGACTGTATGTGTGCTCTAACTCACGTAAATGTGATTGGATTATCATATGAGCTTGATATGTGTAACTGAGGTTTACCACAGGACATTCCTTATTAATAATGGGGTGTGTAAGATTTATAGTTGTTTACAGAGACATACAAAAGGATTACAACACATTATACTCTATCGAGTAAAATCTTTCACAGTGTATTTCAATGAAATTACACTAAGTTCAAACAGAATAAAATTGGCATGAATTTTATTGAGATACAATGCAACATTCTTTCGGTAGAAAATAGAGTTCATGGCATTTATCATTCATTTACAGAGAGACACAGAAAGATTTCAGTAACATTTTAGCCTGTAGGGAAAAATCATTTGCAGTGTATCTTAAAGATGTTAAATTATTTCAAATATTATGTAATTGAGGTGTCTTACTGTAGAATATGGAGTGCATAGCATTTATTTGTTCATTTACAGGGACACAAAATAATTGGGTCCACAGCGACAATTGGGTCTATCGCCGTAGACCCAACTAGTCTATCGATTGGATTATCTACTGGATTATGCGTTACTGACCGCCAGTAGCGATAAGAGCTGGAAATGCGTTTCCAGATGCAGTATGTACTTTTAAGCTTAGCCAAATTTTAGAAAGAAAAATCGTAAGAACTACTGTCTATTAGCGTGACTTAGTATGTTCAGATATGTTTGTAGAAAATAAATAAATTTATACAGGGCTACGCAAAAATTGGACATATTGCCGTCTTTGGATGGTAATTGCTGAAAGTGTACAGTTAGTTGTGTTTTGCGTTTCCTAGCTGGATTAAATTTCAGCTTAATGTATGGTTTATGTAAAAATTTGTAGATATTTACATAGGAAGACAATAAAGTAAAATAAAAATGTTACTTTTGTTAGAATTACCGATGTAATACCAGCGTATTCATCAATCTTTAAAATAGTTCCTGTTAAAATCATTTACTTTCGTTGTTTATAAATGTCCACACTGCATATAGATGCGTCTTAAATTCAGACACATATGTGACTGAAAAAGAATTTCAAACACTTGAATGTCTCAATCTGAGAATTAAGACATTATAGATGTCATAATTTAAGGCGCATAAGTGTCTTTATATGATCATAGTATATGCGAACTAAGGAAAAGCTGAAAAAATCAGCAAACATCTTAATTTAAGACACTTCCTTTTTTCAAACGTCTTAATTTTAAGACACTTTGTTTCTTCCGTTATGTAATAGCCACCAAGGTGCACTCTCAGTTGCGCATGCGTTTTAGATTTCTTTTCTTTGAACTTGACATTGCACTGTAAACAGAAATGTCTGAGATTCAGACATTTAAGAGTCTGAAAAGCAGTGTTCAATTTTCAGACGTTTTAAAATGTCTTAAATTTTTCAGACACTTCTTACGTCTGAATTTCAGACATTTCAAATGTCTTAATTGCGACCATCTTTAAACCGTTTTATTTATTTATTATTATTATTTTTTTTAATATGAAGCCATCTTTGACTACTTTTCTTTCTAAGCCATATACTCAGCCATGTTTGACCACATTGAATCATTTTTTACAAAGGAATAATTTGTTACCATAAAGCAGAGCTGATTGCAGCGTGAAAAAACTGGGATTCTTCTCTGCCCCCTGATTTTAGGGTACTCCAAATTGGGTATAAAATTTTCATAAAGCTGATATTTTAAATCAGTTTTTACCTTATGATGATTGTAACCAGTATTTTTAGTTTTAGAATAGGATAATATATATTTATATATATTCACCTAAATATGCATTTATGTGATATATATATATGTGCCCTACGGCATCAAAAACGTTTATTACTTTTAGTGAGAACTTCAAATTAATTCTAGTCCGAAGACCTAGTATTCATTCGACCCCTCCCTCCACAATTCATATACTCTTACAAAAAAAAAAAAAAAAAAAAAAAAAATATGCCTGTTCGATGCCGTCAAGTACATATTTGGATAAATATATCATTTTCCTTAACCTAATCATGTTCTAAAAGTACAAAATGTTTATTAAAATAAGTATAAGATCAAAACAATTTTGAAATATCAGCTGTGTGGAAAATTCACATCAAATTTAGGGGCTAAAGACCCATAGAAACAGCCCAGTTTGCCCATTCTGCAATAAGCTCTACTTTATGATAACAAATTATTCCCATTTATAAAAAATGATTCACTCCTTCAGAAAGAATCCTATCCCTGCTTTGTTGTGCAATTTTTTCCCATTTAAATAAAATAGTCCCAGTGAATTGGTTTCAGCATTTTTTGCATTTTTATTTCTGTGTTAAATAAAATCTAACACTAGATTCCCCCAAATTTGCAGTAAATGAGATCCCAACATTAAAAAATAATTGAGTATGAAACTCTTACTGTTTTTTATCTCCCTTCGTTTTTATTCTTATACTATTTATCATTACCAAGAAATACTGAAATATTTGACAACCGCACATCGGCGGCTAAGACGAACAGTATAGTTACAGGATTCTGGATGGGCAGCATGTCTATTTGTCACTTTTTAAACGATAAAGAATGTAGTAAATATCACTGGAAACAGAAATCCTTCATTATGAATATCCTTCATTTCTGCTCCCCACACGGTGTTTGCGATCACACATGCAGTGGCAGTCGCAAAAGCCATTTCTTATCCACATGATTGGTATCATTAGTTCTTTAAAAAATAATTATATGCGGCTCTCATCACAGATGGCTCTACTGCTTAATCCTTAAAACAGTTATCAGCATAACATAATAGTTTGTTGAAACAGTTTGCAACTCCTCCCCCCCCCCCCGCCCGCAAAAAAAAGAAAGCAAAAAAAAAAGAAAGAAAAATGCCCGAGCCTCTTGTTTCCAATGCTTAATTGAAAATCCAATTAAATTTAAAATTTTATACTTGAAATGGTATAAAAATCTCACTCAACGTGTGAAATATACATTAAATTATAGCAGAGAACTCCAATGCAAAACAAATTAATAAAATAAAATAAAACAATACAATCATAACAGAATAACCGCTCATTAAATGTAAACAAACACTTCAATTTCAGCAAAAATCTCAGAATCACAAAATGTATTATTTCATTTAAATGCTCTAAAATGCGTACAGTCAACTCTTATTAATCTACAACACATATTCGAATGCAAACAATGAAATTTATATTTGAGGTTTCAAAGTTAACCAGTCGTAGAGTTTTTTCGTTTTTCATTTTTTATAGAAAGTTAGTTTTTTTTTTTTATTTATGAACCTTTTTGCTTTCATTCAATCGAATTTTCAGTTTAATAGTTGCTTCTCTGTGAAACATTAAATTAAATAATGATAATTATATATATATGTATATATATATATTTATTTATTTAATGAAACAATTATTTCTGAACTGGAAAAAACATTTTTACAAAACTTGTAAGATAAAATTTCAAATTATAAATCTAAAAAAAAAAAAGCAATTAAATTACTGTTTCAGAAAATGAAAAATATTAAGGCATGAATGTCCATTTGGATTTGTATATTTACATATGTAGGCTTTTTTATTTCTATGTATAATTTAATTATACTTACATCACTTAATTTTATGAAATTGATAACCTTTTCCAATATTGAAGAGATATTTTATTGCAAATCTTGTATTAAATTATTATATTTCCATTTTAATGCTCCTTTCATTTTGCTTTCATGGAAAACTGTTATAGAAAAACACTTCTGCTTAATTTGTTATAAAGAACCATCAAAAATTAATATTGATATACAATAAATATCTTATATCATTCAGTTTTCTTAGCAAAAAGTATTAGTTTCTTTTCTTGAAGTGTGCTTGGAATTAGTTTTACATTTAAATAGAATAGTTAAATAACAATAATAAAAGAAAAAGAAAAATAAAGCGCTTTTCTTTCTCGAAATATTTTACATTTTCGTTCAAATATTAACATCTATAAAAATCAGTTGGTGTTATGAGGACTCTTTATTAAAGAAAAAAAAAGATTAGAAAACAGTAAAATATATATATATATATATATATATTTTCTTCAGCCACCTATATTTTACATGTTGTATAAGCATACTTAAACAGACAAGAGTAGAAAAAAGAAACAGTAAGGCAGGAAAAAAGTTACAGTAACGAGTTAAATCTCACATTTTATTCCAAAAAGGAAAATTCCTTTAAAAAAATATTTGGCTGTCATAAGTCATTGGTCTAACCTATACACATCTCCCCCTCCACACACACATTTTTTTTTTTCGTTCCATACTATATTAATGTTCTACTTATGATGTTATTCAATATTATTTATTTACTCTTTCAAGATCATATCCATTGAAATACATCGATTTTGGTTCTTGCTGTATTTTCAAAATGGCTTTGTAACTTCAAATTTAAATATGTTATTGGTACGGGACACATAAAGTACATTTAAATGTAGTTTTTGTATTCTAAACAAGTTTTCACAAGTTTTTCATTATTAAAAAGAAAAAAATGTCATGCAATTTAATGTTGATTTCGATTTTTTTTAAAAATGGTTTAATTTCCATAGAAAAAAAAATATTTATAAAATATTCAAAATTTCACGATGACATCGTTCTGATGCGTTTATGATTCATTTAATACACACACACACATATACATGTATATATATAACAAGATACAGGAGAAATAACTTCTAGTTTCAAAATTATTGTACCTAAATTTTACCTTTTTTTTCATGTAAATGCATACAAATAAACGTTGGGAAAAAACTCAGCAATTTTATGTGCAAAATGTAGTTAAGTAAGTAAACATGTAACATTCTAGTTTCTTTCTAATTTCCATTTTAAATTTGTAATAATTTTTTTTTTTTTTTTTACTTGAAAAAAATAAAAAAATGAATATTAAAATTAGTTTTCAAATTCTAAAGTTTTGGAAACATAAACATAAAATTTTGAGCAATAAATCGAGTAAATTATGATTTATTTATTTATTTACTATTTTTAGAAGAAATCAAATTATCGCTGTAAAAATATTTTCAAAACACAATTAACTATTAATATAATGGAAAATTTTAATGCTGATTTGATTTTATATATCACAAAGTCACAATATTTTTTTTTTCTTTTAACTGTCATTTAAATAGTTTATAAAACATAAATAGGATATGTAATACAAATAAATTTACTCTCAAACCAAATAATATCATGTGGAACTCATAAAATGTATTTAAGTTGACATTTGTATAAAAAACGTTTTTTCCAAATACAGCCCCCCCCCCCCCCCAACACACACACACACACAAAAAAATAATAATAATAATAATAATGTACAAATCTAATTGTAAAATATAAAAAATAAATCACAACGGGTGTTTTATCATTTTATATTTTTTTTTTATTCAGTATTAAATATAGAGTGAATTGCATATTTTTCATAACGAACAAAAAATTAAATTTAAAAGTCAGTCGAGAATAAAATATAGTTTTAACCGTGAAAGAAAATGTTATAAAAATTCAACATATTGATGAAAACTTTAAATTCATACACATCAAAGTTTCAGAAGTAAATTAAAAAAAAAAAAAAAAAAAATTCTAAACACAGTATTTCTTCTACAACAAGATTCGGAAACTTTATGTTTTTTTTTAGTTTGTTAGTCTTGATAATGATATAAATTTAGTTGAAGATCATAAAAATATACACATAATGGAACAATGAAAAATATTTATTAGATCTAAAAAGGTACAAATAAGATAAACGTATATTATTCTAATACAAATCATTTAAGTAATAAATAAATAACACTACGTAAGTGAAAGTTCCATTTCTAAACTAAAATTTTATGCTTGTAAATATACATATAACAGATTCCTTATCTTTCATATTATCTGTTAAGTGTAATCCATATATAAACGTAAATGTATAAATATAAATTCAAAATAAATGCGACGTTTTGTTGACCTGATATTATTATATCTTTCGACTTTCAAGAGAAAGTAGAAAATTAAATATATTCAAAAACATTTGATAATTGCCATGTTTGGTTTTCATAATAATATCACTTAGTTCACGTTCTATTTATTTCTGTAATAAATAAGAAGCAGAATATGAACGAATAACATCCAGCCAGCCATCCGTAATGTAAGATACTTCCAAATTTTGCACTTTCACATATGGAATGACGCAGCCACTATAATAACATAATTGCAGAAATTTTCAGAAATAAAATAGACTCGATCTCTTCAAATAAGTTAACGTTAACTGTTGAAGGAACGTTTAAATTTGAATGCGTCAATGGTCTCAGAACTCAGAGGCAGAAATTGACTGACAAAGAAAACAGATGAAGTCAGCGTTTCCAATGCAAATCTCCAAAGGTTTTGCGGTTTACTATACAGTGAGCTGATTAAAACTTTTTTATCAGCGGAAAATAGAACGCTGTATAAGAAGAAATCAGAAATATTTTCTTTATTTGGTCTTTTTCATAATGCTTAGATTTAAATATTATATTAATGCAATTATTAATTTTCATCCTTTAAGACAGAGGGAAAATATATTATAAACTTTAAAAAATGTCGTTACACTTCCAAATAATGAGTTTTCATGAAGCACATTCTTCTTTATATTAAAAAAAAATAATAAAATTTATTCTTCCAAATGATAAACACTAAGAGAAAAAGAAAATAAGAATTTTTCGTCAGAGAAGCACCCTCCTCTCTTTTTTTACCCCTGAACCACTAGTAGAAATCATTTTTTTAATTCTGTTTTCCATTTTACGTTCATATATTTAAAATTTATCTTAAATTGTGAGGTAAGGAGTGTTCAGAAGAGCAAAATACAATATGAGGAATTTATCTTAAATTGTGAGGTAAGGAGTGTTCAGAACAGCAAAATACAATATCAGGGGAAAAAATGTTAGGAATATGTTCTTGAATATTTAATACTTCTTACTTGCTAAGTTTTTATATTTCTTTTATACAAAAACTTTCGTGCACGAGGCGTTCTGGCAAAAAATTGTTAGTTTAGCTTATTTCAAGTTTATATTTTTAGTTTCAGTTAGGCAAACTAGGCAGTGGACTCCAGGCACATCTGTTCAATCTTTCTCCTCTCTACATCTTTTTCTGCGAACACTTAGGGAGCGGTCCTTCCTTCAACATTCCTACGTACGTCTATGAGTGAAAGTAGTTTTTGAAGAATTTTATATTTTGCGAAAAGCTTCTTTAGCTACTTATTGCCACAAAAATAATTTAATTCCAAAAGTTAGTAAATCTACATTTACAATTTCGGCAGACGTCCTTATGCTCCAATCACATTGCTTATTTTATAAAATAATACCAAATTTAGTGGATGGCACGGTATTTTAAACATCTTTCATAAATTCGAAAACATTTTCTGATGGTGCTGCAATATATATTGAGATACAATTGTATCTACAGTTATCATACATATGGTACAATTGTATTACATATTCATACACGTAGATACAATTGTATCTACAGTTATCATACGTATGGTATAATTGTTTTACATATTCAGACACATAAGTGTCTGGATTTCTAAATGTCTCAATTTCAGACACATAATCATTATTGAGACATTTTTCTTAGTTCATTTATACAATGATCACAGTAAGACACTTAAGGGTGTATTCGAAAAAATATTTTTCCACCCTCAACAGCTCGAAATTTTCTGAGACATATTCAGACTCATTTTTAAAAGTAAAAACATGAAACTTGCTGGGGTGATTTCTGAAGATATGTTTAACATGCCATGTGATTTCATTTTCAGCTCAATTAATTAGAATTTAATTTTTAAACAATTATTTTCTCAGTATGACCATTTTTTTCCTTCCCAGATCGCCCGCTTCGGAAAATTCGGTTCAAAATGCCAACTTCGACAGCGTTTTTTACAGTATTTTCTGCATTTATCAAAACATTAAGGAGCACCGCACATTATATAGTTTCTAAATAAGAGAATATCCAAGTTTGATGCGTTTGAGAGCAAAAATGAATTTAAAATGAATCAGAAAATAAGCAGTTTGGATCGGAATACACCCTTAAGTGTCTTAAATTAAGACGCCTATGATGTCTGAAATTTCATATTCAGACACTTAAATGTCTGAATTACTTTTTCAGTCACATATGTGTCTGAATTTAAGACACCTCTATATATGCAGTGTGCTTGTAATTCGAACTGAATGATTTTATGTACGCGTAGATTTTAATTAATAATTTGTTTTGACACGAACGATTTTTTTTTCGGAATGTGAAGTTCTGTGATTTTATTTCGTATTTATACTTAGTTTATTTATTGAACACATACTTCCGACTTCTGTGCTTGACTCCAAAAGTCGACTTCTAATAAAAGGCGTCTCGTTGTTGATATAAAGGAAAGAAACACTTGAAGATTGCATCCGGGAACTCTACAAGAGTGTGCAAAGGAAACTTTTCATTACTTTTTATCAATAATACAGTGTTATTCATCTCGTCAAAGCTTGGTAAACAAGAACTATCGCACAGAAACAAAAACCAGTCCCGTTAACTAAGTTTTCAGAATGGAAAATTTTCACTATTTTAACATAGCTAGCAGGATATATGAAGGGCTTTTCTTTTAAAAAGATTCAAGTATTTTGACTCTTATTCACTGTTTTTTAACACTTTCCAACAAAGTTGAAAAGTGTTTATGCATTCGGTTTGTCTGTCCGTCTGTCCGCGCTCTAACTCCCGTAAATATACTCGGATCGTTCTGAAATTTTTGGATGTTAGTGACCTCTACCATAGCACGAACCCTGTTGCAAATTAAGTTTGTAGCATGTTTAATTCATTTACAGGGACAGTCAAAAGTTTTCCGTTATATTACGGCCTATGGGAAAAAATCGTTTAAACTGATTTTTAATGATGTTACATGCATTCAAACATAAAAAAAAATTGATATGCATTTATCAAGTGCACTAAAATATGCATTCCGTAGAATATGTGGTGCAAAGAATAAATATTATTCATTTACAGGGCCACACAAAAGAATTCCGTTCATAATGGTATAGGGGAAATTGTTTGTGGTGTACAGTACCGGACCTCAAATCCGGACTGGTCGGGACCGCGCCCGTTCCGGATTTCGGAATTTTCCGGATTTTAGGTCCTCAACCAAAATAAATAAACAGATACAGTACATGCCCTTGGCAAAATTTTACATGCCACGGAGCAATCTATACTGCGAATTGCCATGTTAGGCTTAGTGTAAATAAAGCCAAAAATACAAATTACAAAAAGTAATTCAAAATAAAAATAAGTTTAAAAAAAATACTATTACTGCATATTCTTAGAAATATTAAAGCATTTTTTAAAAAATGAAAATGCGTTGTTGCTCGCGAGTTAGGCCCAGGAATCTATATCGCGGATTGCCGTATGAGGTATAAGTAAACAAACATAAACATAAATTTAAAAAAAAATAATTTAAAATAAGGATAAGAATTTTTTTAAATCCTGTACATCACATTATTAGGAACATAAAAACATTTTTAAAAATGAAAATACATCGTTGTTTGCGAGAGCCGAATTAGGCTCTTTATTAACCGCCATTTGTACCTAAGTTTGCTCTGAAACCATAGTAACGAGCTCCCAGCGACACGGTTTCTTTCCTTAAAAATAATTATCTCCGTTGCTAATTGACGAATTTCTTTCAAATTTTCAGCAAGTTACAATAATAGTGAATTAGCTTGTGTAACAAATTTTTATTAAATTATGATAAGTTATTAGAAAGCTAGTGTACCTCTTAAAAAAAAAAACACTAGATGAAAAGAAAGTAAAGAAAAACGACATATCTATCCGCTGTTTGTTTTGCTTATTCAACATGTTTATTTAACTGCGTGAAGTGGAAAGTCAACATTATCAGAATGAGATCAAGCTTTCGATGGACAGCTTGTTTTGTTATGGAGAAAGGAACTGTGGGTAGTTTTTTTTTCTCTTTGAGTTAAGGGTGTATTCCGATCCAAACTGCTTATTTTCTGATTCATTTTTAAATTCATTTTTGCTCTCAAACGCATCAAACTAAGAAATTCTCTTATCTAGAAACTACATAATGTGCCGTGCTTCTCGATTTTTTGATAAATGCAGAAAATATTGTAAAAAATGCTGTCAAAATCGGCGTTTTGAACCGAAATTTCCGGAAGCGAGAGATCTGGGGATGAAAAAGATGGTCATACTGAGAAAATAATTGCTTAAAATACAAATTCTAATTAATTGAGCGAAAAATGAAATCACACGGCACCTTATACAACTCTTCAAAAATCACCCCAGCAAGTTTCATGTTTTTACTTTTAAAAATGAGTCTGAAAATGTCTCAGAAAATTTCGAGCTGTTGAGGGTGGAAAAAATATTTTTTCGAATACACCCTTAAAGAAAAGAATTTTTTAGTACGGTGTTTACAAACAGAATTTTTCCGAAAAATGAAATTTGTTGAACATATTAAAAGTGGGGGGGGGGGGCATTGTAAAATATTTCTACATATAAATATTATAAATATATTCTATGAACCTTTTTAAAAATAATTCTTTCTTGTGGTTATTTATTTATTCTTTTTACATTTTCTATATAAATGAAGAAAATGGTTTCTTTTTAAAATAAATTCAAAATGTGTGCACACACTAACTACGATAATTCTGTTAGAAAATTTGGATTAAAACTAATGAATGAATGAAAAACATTGCAATAAAATAAAATTGCCGAGTCTAGTTTGGCTCGGCACTGTGTTACGTGCGCGCGTAGCGCCATCTATGGACGTTTTTACGAAATATTTATTCGAGATCATCGCGGAATTTCAGTTTCTTTTTTCCATTCCGGATTTTGGGTCGTCCGGATTTTAGGATTCCGGATTTGAGGTCCGGTACTGTATTTGAGAAGATTTCAGATACTATATTGTATCCGAACTACTGTATATTAGTAATGATTGCTTGAAAAGCATTTTTAATTATGATATGCGCTTTTTTAGGGTTTCGTTCATCTGACGAAACCCTATTCGTCTCGCTTCTCTCTCTGTCTGTCTGTCAGTCTCTCCGCCTGTCACAGAGCCCGTTCTCAGAAACTATACATGTAGGAGACTTGAAATTTTGCATACTTATAGCTGAACACCACACATCATACGACAAATCATAAAATTTTGAAAAAGTCGTACATTTAACCCTTTGGGCTCCCACATGTGTATTTTAAACAATTCTTTCTAAGTGAGCCCCTAATTAGGTTGGAGGCGTGAAATTTTACATACTTATACCTGAACACCTTAAATCAAACAACAAATTATAAATTTTTGAAAAAGTCGTACATTTAACCCATTGGGCTCCCACATGTGTATTTTAAACAATTCTTTCTAAGTGAGCGCTAATTAGGTTGGAGTCGTGAACTTTTGCATACTTATAGCTGAACACCTCACATCAAACGAAAAATCATAAAATTTTGAAAAAGTCGTACATTTAACCCTTTGGGCTCCCACATGTGTATTTTAAACAATTCTTTCTAAGTGAGCCCCTGTTTAGGTTGGAGGAGTGAAATTTTGCATACTTATAGCTGAAAGCCTCGCGTCAAATGACAAACCATAAAATTTTGAAAAGCCGTACATTTAACCCTTTGAGCTCCCACATGTGTATTTTAAGTGAGCCCCTATTTAGGTAGGAGGCGTGAAATTTTTGCATACTTTTAGCTGAACATCACATATCATACGACAAATCATAAAATTTTGAAAAAATCGTACATTTATCCCTTTGGCCTCCCATATGCGTATTTTAAGCAATTCTTTCTAACTGAGCCCCTTATTAAATTGGAGATTTGAAATTTTGCATACTTATAGTAGAACACCTTAGGCCAGGCGACAAATCATAAAATCTTGAAAAAGTCTTACGTTTAACCCTTTGAGCTACCACATATGTATTTTAAGCAATTCTTTCTAAGTTTTGAAAGGAATATTAAACGAAACCCTCTGTGCGATCTGTGATCACACTTACCTACTTATTCACTATATTTATGCATACTATAAAGTGCGTATAAATGCTATAGTGTATATACTACAGAAATGAATTCGTAAAGGTTACTGAGTATGAGCATAAATTGCTTAAATGTGGATTTTAAAGGATTTATGCATTTTTACGCTGAACTGAATTTAGTTTACTAAGAATTATTTGTAGAATATAGATAAACTGATATACAGGGAAACGCAAAGAGTTGGATACGTAGCCGTTTAAGGGTAATAATTTCTGGAAATGTAATTTCAGTAGTTTTAAGAGTGTTTTAGTTTGAATTAAATTTTAGCTAAATAGTGGCATATAATAAAGGTACTAGGTAAACTACAGCGCTGTACAAAAGTATTGAAGTATGTTTCCATCTATTAGTATAAATTGCTGAAAGATGAATTTCAACCTGATATTCATTTTCTTGCTAAACTAAATTTTCCCATTATATAGTATATATATATATATATATATATATATATATATATATAAACATACAGATCGAATACAGGGCTGTTCAAAAGACTTGGAATACGTATTTGGCTATGTGCGGTAACTATACTGAAATCAGATTTTTAAATGTTTACTTAGTTGTCTTATTTACCTTATTTTCCTGAGTAACGAAGTTTCGTTAAAGCTTTCAGGGAGTGTTGGAAAGTGTTTCATAATCTATGCTGTACGCATGATTTCATTCAAGTCGAGGAATTCTTCATTGATTCCAGCATTTCAAGTAAGTGTTTTTGATATTTTGTTTACAGTACCATATAAAATATTGCATGAAAGTTAATTTAGGTTTGAATCTGTTTGCGAAAAAACAGCTAATTCTAGAAATATATATTCTTACATTCCTATAATTATGCATGTTAATCTAACTGTAAACATCCCAAGTAAAGATATACAGGGTGTCCATAATTAAACGACCCTCCTTTAAAGTTGTCTACAGACAAAACTATTGTTCATAAAGTTGTGAAATTTTGTGAAAGACATAATAAAGGAATGGGAATTTGTTTTAGCTAAAAAATATGTAAATAAAAGTAGTTCAAAATTTCGCCACCAGAGGGTGATTTTAATAAATTACACATTTAGCATTACGGTAGTTTAGAAATTTTATTTATAGAATGTTCATAATTAATCCACCCTATTTTAAAGTTGTCTACAGACGAAACTATTGTTCAGAATGTTGTGAATTTTTTTGGAGGACTTAATAAAAGTATGGGAATTTGTTTGAGCGAAAAAAAAAAAAAAATAGGAGGCTGTTTATTAACGAATTACACATTTAGCATACATTTACGATAGTTTAACAAATTTGGTTATAACCAAACATGTTCTGCATGACTTTCACCATTTTCAGATACCATCTGGAATCGTAAGATAGCATGTTCCCCCAGTTGATCGCAGTGTGTTCTGGGAAATGCTAGGAACATGACGTAGAATGCTGTATTTAGAATAAGGTTAAGTAAATAAATAAAATTTTAAAACTATCGTAATGCTAAATGTGTAATTTATTATAAACCGCCGTCTGATGGCGAAATTTCGAACATTTTTTATTTATAATTTTTATAGCTTAAACAAATTCCCATCCCTTTATTATGTATTTCACCAAATTTCACAACTTTATGAACAATAGTTTTGTCTGTAGACAACTTTAAAGTAGGGTCGTTTAATTATGGACACCCTGTACATATATTTTCGATATAAAATCAATTTTAATATTCCCTTTTGATTATTTTTAGCAAAAAATAAATTTGAAATGTAAAAAGCTAGAATTTTATACATTTACTTTTATAACTAGATTTTGCACTTTTGCGGTTTTTATAATTTTATTTATAATCACTTACATAAAAAATAAATAAATAAATAAATAAATTAGATGTTAAAATGTATATTTAAGACAAAGGAAGTTTAGAAATTTGAGGTAACTTTTTCTGCGTGTTATTAAAATATATACATATATATATATATATATATATATATATATATATATATTGTTAATAAATAGCTCTTGTGATTACCAGCTGATGCATAAAAAAATTGACCATGGGGCAATATAAATTTAAAGAAAAATTTAAATTTTAAATGATATGAATTTTCTTTTTTTTGGGGGGGGGGGTGAACAGTGGTGTAGTCGTAAAAATAACAGAGGGTATACGTTCTAAGCAGAGGGTATACGCTCAAGACAGAGGGTATACCCTAGTGCATATATGCTATAGCTTTCTTGAGAAACAGAGGGTATACGGTGTTCCTTTAAAAAATCCAGAGGGTATACGGCGCATACCCCCGTATACCCTCCACTACATCCCTGGGGGTGAAGGGGCTGAACGGAGATGGATTTTCTGTGCCATTTTTGTAAAATGATATTTTAAATCTCTTTTTTTTTCGGGGGGAGGGGGGGGGGGGACAGAGATGGATTTTCTGTGCAATTTTTGTAAAGATGATATTTTGAATCTCTTTCGAGATTACTCTGTTTATAATGAATGTTTTGAACTTTTAGAGTAGGACAAGATTAGAACCAAAAGATATATTTATCCAAATACCGTAAAAGCCCTGAATAATGGACTCTCCGGGACTCCGGAATTTGTTCGATAATCGGAGGTATCTGCTTTTGTGAGGTAAAAATAAACAAATATGTATGTGTTTTTTATTGAAAAGGATTTTCGCTAAATAGAGTTGTCCGGAATTAGGGTATGTTCTTTAACCTGTATAATGGACACTCCCGAATACCGGACACTTCGATTTAGGGAACATAATGCAGGGTGAGATTTTTTGCAGAAAGGGGATTTGATTGAAGCATGGGCAAACTGGGTGGTGTTCCCTCCCCTCCTCGTACAATTTTAGAGGCCCCAAATTAGATATGTAATTTTTGAAAAGCTTATATTTTAAATCTTTTTTGACATTGTAATGATTATAATCAATATTTTGGACTTTTAAAGTAGAATAAGATTTTTTAAAAAATCTCAATACAGTAAAACTTTTGAATCGGGGTATCCTCGGTAATGCTGCATATGTCTGCTACTCGAAGATGTTCGCTTTTCTGAGATAAAGAAATAAATATATGTTGAAAAAGGTGAGTGTTTGATAAATAAAGTCGTCCGCATGAAGTTCTGCCGTAAACTCTCCATAATGGACACTCCTAAATAGTAGATACCACTATTTAGGAAACACTTTTTTATTCCACAACATGCACATTTTTTATATACTTTTACCTCAGAAAAGCAGACATTTCCGAACAGCAGAAAAATTCCAAGTTCCCAAGGTGTCCGCTATTGAGAGATTTTACTGTATTTAGATAAATATTTTTTTGTTTTTAATCTTATTTTACTCTAAAAGTTCAAAATATTTATTACAATCAGTACAATGTCGAAACAGATTTAAATTATCCGCTTTACGAAAATTGCATACCAAATGTGGGGTCCCTAAAATCAAGCTGTGTGGGAGGTGGAGGGAACAGAACCATGGTTCACGATACCTATATTTTTTTAGGATTCAACGTGGTCAAATATGGCTACGTATAAAGCTTACCAGAAAAAATGGTTGTAATTAAGACGTTTGAAGTTTCTGAAATTCAGACGCAAAAAGTATCTGAAAAGAAAATAAGACACTTTAAAACGACTGAAAATTGAACACTCCGTATCAGACACTTAAGTGTCTGAATTTCAGATATTTCAATTTACAGTGCATATTTTTATATCTACTATATACGTGTGTATCTGTGACGACTTCTACAAAATTTTGTTGAAAGATCGATCTCTGACATTTTTGTTGCCCAGACCGTTTTACTTTTGAAGCGATGTCATCTTACTTGTAGATTTTAACTCGTGGTCATGACTGATGTATTGCAGTCGTTGTTTATGCGACAAATCATGATTGAGTGGTAAGGTCAGTACATAATTCCCTGTAAATCTCTCCGTTAGAAATCAGCCAGCAGATCCTTCTAAAGTATTTTTATAAGAAGATTCAGATCTACATGCTTATTGAAAAAACTCTCAGTCCATTAAAAAAATTAATAATAATCACTATTTCATTTTTACAAATAGAAGTATTGAAAACATTTCATTAGAACAACTCCATAATTTTACAATTCTCTATAACACTATAATGTTTTAATGTCCCATAAACATGCAAATTATCCAGTGTTACCGTAATCACATACGTACGAGAATATTTCAGAAATAACATTGAAAATTATTCCATAGCTCCCTGATGGCTGCTTGGAGTTGAACGACAATGAAAAACAACGAAAAATCATCTTTCTGGGGATGTGAAATGTGCATAGAGCAATGCGTATGAACACAAATCCGCTGAAATCCGCAATGCGCTAGATTTTTTTAGCCAATCAACACTTTAATGACTTATCGAAAAATCTTGTGTAATAAGGTGTTGAATTTAGTGCAAAAAATCTCGAACACGTACTTTTGAAAATTAAAACTGGGAGTATGACAAAAACAAAATATTCCAAAAAGGAATTTATTTTGATACGCGAAAGCTAAGATACCAGGCGTACAACAAAAAACTAGAATTTAAGCCAGTAAAAGAAACCAGAAGTATTTTAAGGTGGGCATAGTTAAATCATGTTGCAAAAATATTGAAATTTAAAGCATGTTGTATTGCCCCCCCCCCCAAAAAAAAGGCCCATGTGATTTGGAGACCCCGATATCTACAATCTCAATCAATGCGCTCCCTATAAGATTACAGCTTTAACAGTCAAGAGATCAATGACCAATAATAACTTACTTGCTAAATATACTCTAGAATATTTCCTTAAACTTTAGTTTTTATAATTAATTTTTAAATGACGGAAGTGTCTCCCACTATTAACTATAGAATAAACACTTTAATAATGACAAGAATACTTAGCATTAAATTATAATAAATAATACAATAATAATAAATAATAACACAACAATCTTCCTCGAGTATGAAAGTTGGTCCATTTTTTGTATCTTGTATTTATTTTTAAATTTTTTAGAAGGATATCATAAGTCACACAAATAGAGGGTGTTCATGCCATTATCAGTTGAGGTGTACTAGTACTTGCAGTACTAGTGAGCAGTTATAGCAGTTGTAGGAATTGTTAGTGCCATGGTTTTTATTTTTCACTCTTTAACCAAAAAAAAAAAAAAAAAATCGTTTTGTACTCTATCAATTACTCTGGATTCACAAATACTCTTAATTCATGCTTATTCTCAACATTTGTAAATATTTAACTAATCATCATATATCAATAATTTATAACTATATTCTTTATTGGTCAACATTAAACAAATACCCACGATTCAAAACATTACAAAAAAAAAAAAAAAATTCTTCAATATAACAGCAACAATAACAACAATGACAAATAATATATAAAACAATAATAATAAATTAGATTTTTGCTTTTAATAATTTTGGATGGACAGCGTTCTTACGTTCTTACCAGGGATGAGATTTCCGCGTTTTTTCCCACCAGTATATTCTTGGAAAAAATGCTATTCTCCTAAATCGCAAAAACGTTCCGATTAAATGAAATATCCTTTTCTCTAACAAAATACTGGTGTGCAAAAACGCGGAAACCTCATCCCTGGTTCTTAGACAGCATTGAGCATATTTTATTAAAATTAAATTATATAAGGTATTGCCTTAATCTAAAATAAAAAGAAAACTTTCTATGCTAATTCCATCAAAACAATTGTAGCACAATCTTTTAACACAACTTCAATAATCTATAACATAATAATATATGAACATTATAAATAATACACATTACCATTCAGTTAGCTTTTTATTATATACAGGGGTCTCATTAGGTGCATTTCCTTTTAAAATTCTTAATAACAAACTTATACATACTTATACTTTCATCATATTAATTCATCTCTCATTATACTACATCATATGCTTAATTCATCTCATAGTAATTTATAATATTATTTTAATTCATCAATTTTCACAAGTAATGTCATATGATTTATCTCATAGTAATATCATAGTATGTACAAGCTTAATCCAAATAAGCATGACCATTGTCACCTAGAGTAAATGTAATGCACATTAGATTTACCTATCAAACGAAAAAATTATTTTTAAATTGTATTCTATAAAATAGTAAAAAGCAAAAAATTGCTGTAAAATGTATCATGTAAAAGAACACAGATGCATTCCAAATCCGAAGCAATAATTAGGCTTTTAAAAAATATAATAATTAAAAAACAGATATTACATAGCACTCTCCAAGCAATCTGATAAGTTATCGTGGTAAGTTACAGCTTATGTTCATTATTGTATATCAGAAGCAGGCAAAAGTATTAGAAGTAACATAAATAAGTAAATGCATACACAAAGTTAAGATTTATCAAAATAAAACAATATTATTTTAAATCGTTGAATAATTCTTCCTATTTTAAATGTATAAAATGTCGAAAACAGCGCTTATAAACAACATGCAGAGCCATTGCTACCTAGAGACACTGTGCGTTCCCTATCTGCTGAGAAATATTTTCTCACCTACTAAGCTTAACGTCAGTGGAATTTGCTCTCGGAGCCAGAAGGCTTTGTACTCTAGGTGGCAATTGCACAACTCACATTTTTAGAGCATACCGATAGGAATATTGTGTCATTTAAATTTTTAACAATCCTTAACTGGAATGGGTTGCAAATTATTATCACGAATAAGACAATTTGAGAGCAATTCTCTTCATAGGTCAACATATGCTTTGATTAAATTTATCATTGGCAGAAAAATGCAGTAATTTTTAACTAGATAAAAGAATAATTAATTCATAATGATTCTAGCCTTTAAATTTGTTTCCTGCTCCAAAACTTAGTAACTATGAGGTACTATAGCTTTACTTTCAGAGTGATACTTGCGAAAATTTCCCTATAGTAATAAATGTACCACATAATAAAATATAATAACTTAAAATAAATAACACATTTGTAATAAAAAGAACATATTTACAATATTTACACAACAAGCTACTAGTGAAGATACAATATTATTACATGTTAGACAAAAAACTATGACAATTAATTATCTGGATGTAATCATATACCAACTGGTTAAGATTACAAACTTAAATAACATTTAATTGTTATTATTATAATCCTTCATACACAAGAATACAAGAATTCCAAAACACATTATCTGGATGAATAACTTGTTCTACGCCAGAATAAAAATGTAAAACATTTAAAAATGTATCATTAAATTCAAGAAACTAGTAATATTTCTAGCAAACATCGGAGAAAACAGAAAAAACACCAGAGCATTGTACGCAAAAAGCAAGAATTTTAAGACTTAACTAAAAATGTTCTATTTATTAGTCATTCCATTACTAAGCTATCAAAATGTTATTATTTATAACTTTAATTATGAAGATTAATTTTAAAAGAACATTGCAAGATTTAAAAAAAACCCACAGTCCTTACGAATAAGGTACAATCTCTATTGGTGATTTCTGTACGTTTTAGAGTTTAAGACGCACATACTCTAGTAACCAACTTCTACTATACTATAAAGAACAATTTAGAATTAGATTTCTTTTTAATTTTAACAATATTATAGTTTTTTTTTTTCACACATATATGAGCTCACAGTATTATATTAATAGGATATTCGGTGAATTACAAACATGGGAATAAGTAAAAGTTCTCACTGTAAGTCTCTGGTTGACTACTTACCTTAAATAATCAAGGAATGCGCAACACTCTATGCTAACTCAGACAAAGATTCTTTTATTAAAACAATTTATGCATAATTAACGCCACTCTCTTGATTGCAAAATATTTATAATTTTAATTAATTTCACCTTCTGAAGACGCCATTAACGGATTCAAATTTATTACAGACTTTATTATTATTGCTCAAATTTTCATTTAGCCTACAAAGAATTAATGGGTTTTCTAACTATATTTTACTTTCAAAAACCTGACAAAAAACATTTCCTATTTCTCTCTCTCTCTCTCTCTCTCTATATATATATATATATATATAAACAAAATTTTTACATTCTAAGGATTTCAATTGTTTATCTTGTGACTTTTGAATAATAAAAATACTACTAGATGGCAGGACCAAAATTTGTCTTTTGACGATAAGATATAACTTTTGTCTTTTGCAACTCTTTTTCAGTTATAATTTACTACACCAGGTGGATTTTTTAGCTAAATTTTGACGATATTGTTATATAGTAATTAATTAATTTAATAGTGCTTTTTAGTTATTTTAAATAATGTAATTACTTTCTATTTATTTTATTTTATATTATATTAATTTTATTTTTCATGGATTTTCAAAATGTATTAACTGCATCCTTTGGTATCAATCACTGTGATTTCTTAACTGTTTTATACACCTTAATCTTTACGATATTTTGGGAGCCATGTGCGTGTGGATATATTGAAAATTACTGAAATATTAATCGGTATGTTGTGTATTATTTCTATTTTATATCCTATAAATATTTAAACAGGTTTTATTGATTTTTCCATTTCATATTATTTGTTTTTATTCTGTTTTCATTTTTAATCTATTCACTTGATAATAATGGTTGTTTGGGCACAGGGAAAAATAATTTTAGCTTTAGCTTATTTTTCTCACAGAAAACACCATATTGCTTATATCATTGAATTCTGTGCCCTTGATAACGTAATTCAATATATAAGCTTTTCCATTATTTGTCGGTGTCCACTTTCTTCTTTTTTCTTCCATAATAATTCTTATAATAAATTATTTGGCACTTTTTTATACTTACAGCTTTAATTCATAACATTACGGTTTTTGATGGTGGTAGGTTATGTTTAATTAATGGTTATATATATATATTTACTAAATATAATGATTATAAGAAATTCTTGAGTAGACTTAACTTAGTTCGTACAAAAAATCAGAAATCAAATCAGCAAAAATATATTATGTTAAATATAATAAAGATGAAATCCTAAATATATGAACAAATGGAAAAATTCTAAAGATGAACAAGATATGAACACAGGAAACCAGTATGTAAAATAGGAAACTAAGTCATATTTAGTTTAGTCTTACAACCTTATTATTCTGGCATTTTTAATGGTACTCTCTTTATCAAGTAAAAGGTAACTTTAGCTTGGTAATTAATATAGCTTAGTTTTAGCTGTTCAGTTTCACTTTGTTCATTTCAATTATGTTAAACATATATATGTCGTAGGCCAGGGAATGAAATTTCAGTTCAAAATCTGCTCGCCAGACTAAAACTTTCGCTCGCTATTATTTTATATTCATTCAGAAGCAACGTCGGTCACCACACTTGTATAAAAAATGAACTATTTATGACAAACTGAATTCAAATTGATCGATGTTAGAAGGAGCTGTCTGTTAAATCAGATATATTTCACATTCATGAGAAATATGAACAGAAAATCTGTCAGGGAGGATCCATTAATAGAAATTCTGAGTAAATCATCAAGTGTCTCAGTCTTTAGAGAGTTCCTGTACGCAATCTTGTCTTTTGTGACAACTGAAGCCTCTCGCATGAAGCTATGATCACTGGTAGAACACCGCAAATTGTTAGAATCTGGAGCGAAATGGGGAATCTTGCTGAGTACTTTTCACTGTAAAACTTCTCCAGCATATCTTTCAGTGTTACACTGTAAAAAAAAAAAAACAGACTAAAAAACGGAAATACTATACTGGAAATCTAGACGCCAGCACTATTTCCGTTATTTTACGGGAATTTTTACCCATAAATTACAGAAGATTTTCAGTTTTTCTGATTAAAAACGGAAATTTTTCTGTAATTTATGGGTAAAAATTCCCGTAAAAAAAAACGGAAATAGTACTAGCGTCTAGATTGCCAGTAGTATTTCCGTTTTTTAGCCTGTTTTTTTTTTTTTTTTTTTCTACAGTGAAAGAAGATAAACTTGAATTCTGCCCACTCTGCCAATACAGTATCCACTTTTTCATTTGACTTGTGTTAAAATACATGAAGAGCTTTTTTATTTCTTCTAACCCAAATTCAAGAATTTTTTTCTTTGGTAGGCCAACCCAAAGTATCAAAAACATGCAGAGATGTTAACACATCTGTTGACATAGATTACAGTCTTTCTGTGATGTATATCTTTGCATGTTTAATTAATCTCCCTTTTAAAGTCTGAAACTCACACTCCCCATTGTTAATATTTTCCTGTTGTACAACCTTCATTATCCCTGAGATGGATAGGTGGTCCAAAACTCCTGATCGTTTAGTCCAACACTAGATTCGAGATCTGTCAGAACTGAGATGTAATATTCGATTTTTATCTCCAGGTGGAATGACAAGTTCCTTGTTTTTTAATGCCACGCTTAAAGGGTTCAATTTCCTGTAGAAATCAAAAGAATTTTAAGAAATTTATAATCCTTCAATCCTTTCAGCAAGCCCTTACCTTTAGCACTATCATTGTCTTTTCCGTGGGGCCCCTGTTCAAGATGGCTTGCAAAAGAGCTTTCTTTGATGAATAATCATCTAACAGTGTAAATATCACTCAGTTTAAGAATTTTCTCCTATAATTTCTGCTGTTTCTTTTAACATATGAGGTCTTTTAGCCGAGATATGGAAAAATTTAAAACTACTAATCACTGAATCAAATGTTTTCAGATATTCTAGTTCACCACATGCATCCGAAATAGCCAACTGCAAATGGTGTTCAAGGCAGTGAATGTTTATCAATTTAGCAGAAATAGATTTCTTTTTCATAGCCAGTCCTTACTTGTATCCAACCATATTTGGAGCACCATCAGTACCCAAGTCTATGATATAACACCTGTTTCTATATTCATTTGGACCTGTATTCTTATTTATAACATCGGTTATGGCTGTGACAATAACTGGATAAAGTAGAATTTGGCAGCTCTATTGCTCCTAAAATGTCGTCTTTGATATGATTATCTTTTGCACCCACCTATCGAACACATACATTCGCATGTTCAGCATCTGATCTATCTGTGGTATCATCAACCAGAATGCTGATATATGTACCCTTTTTTATTTTTCCACTAAATCTAAATTCATAGTTTCAGCAATAATATGGATAAAATACCTGCTTTGTTTTTCATTGCGATACTAAATATCCATGTCGTAGGCTAATTGAGAAATCAGGCTCTTTGCAAAGATCCTAAGCTGTTTGCTATGAGCCGGGCTAATTGGAGAATCATCTCCCTTTTTCCAATTAGCCTGATAATTTTCAGGCTTATTGCAAAGAGCCTAGATAGCGTAGACTAATAGAAAAATGACCATTTATTTCTCAATCAGCGTGATATTTTAGGCTTATTAACCCATAACGAGACCAGAACACGGAGAAAAAATAAATAAAACCGAAACCCCCGAAATCTGACACGAACCAAATCTGAACCGACAAAAATATTCCAAAGAACCATAACCCGATCTGAGCAATACAAAATAAATTCCGTAAATATGCAACCCGATAGGAACCTAAAAATTTTGTTTGAAAAAAGACCGAAATATGACGTGAACCAAATCTGAACCCGACAAAAAATTTTCTAAAGAACCATAACCCGATCCGAGCAAGATAAAATAATTTCCTTGGACCCGAAATATGACCCGAACCAAATATGATAACCAACAAAAACATTCCAAAGAAGCATAACCAAATCCAAACAAGACAAAATAATTTCCGTGGACACGCAACCCTATTCGAACCTGAAAATTAGTTTGAAAAAAAAACCCGAAATATGACCTGCACCAAATATGATAACCAACAAAAACATTCCAAAGAACCATAACCCGATCCGAGCAAGACAAAATAATTTCGATGGACACGCAACACAACCAAAACCTAAAAATTCCATTAGAAAAAACCCGAAATCTGTCACCAACCGAATCTCAACCCGACAAAAGTATTTCAAAGAACCATAACCCGATCCGAGCAAGACAAAATAATTTTCGTGAACACGCAACCTGACCCGAACCTAAAAATTCCACTTGAAAAAAGAAACTGAAATGACCGGAACCAAATCTGAATATGACAAAAGTATCCCCCAAAACCATAACCCGATGCCAGTAAGACAAAATAATTTCCGTGGACACGCAATACGACCCGAACCTAAAAATTCCATTAGAAAAAACACGAAATCTGACCCGAATATAATCTGAATACGACAAAAATATCGTTAAAAACCATAACCCGATCCGAGCAAGACAAAATAATTTCCGTGGACACGTAACCCGACCCAAACCTAAAAATTCCATTAGAAAAAACCCGAAATCTGAACCGAATCAAATATGAATCCGACAAAAATATTCCAAAGAATCATAACAGGACCCAAACAAGACAAAATAATTTCCTTCGGCATGCAACCCGATCTGCACCTGAAAGTTTTACCTGAAGTTAACCCGAAACCCAACCAGAACGCGAAATAAAAATACATCAGGCCGTACCCCTATCCGAGCAAGGCAAATTAATTTCCATGCACACGCAATATTACCAGAATTTGAAAATTCTATTTGAAGTCAACATGAAACCTGACTCGAACCCGATCTGAAAACGACAAAAATATTTCAAAGAACGGTAACCCGGTCCGAACAAGACAAAATTATTTCCGTCTATACGCAACCAGATTCGAACCTAAAAGTTCCATCTGAAGTCAATCCGAAAATTGACCATAACCCGGGTAAAGGTCGAGTTTCGGATTGAGTTCACTTTCAGATTCTTATCGGATTGCATGTCGACGAAAAATATTTTGTCTAGCTCGGATTGGGTTATCGTTCTTTGGAATATTTTTCTCGGGTTAAGATTTGATTCGGGTCGTGTTTCATGTTGACTTCAAGTGGAATTTTTAGGTTCTGGTCTTGTTGCGTGTCTACGGAAACTAATTTGTCTTGCTCGGATCCGGTTGTGGTTATTTGGAATATTTTTGTCAAGTACATTTTTTTTTTCGAATGAAATTTTTAGGTTCGGGTCGGGTTGCGTGTCCACGGAAATTATTTTGTCTTGCTCGGATCGGGATATAGTTCAATGGAATATTTTTGTCTGGTTCAGATTTGGTTCGCTTCAGAATTCCTTTTTTTTTCAAATGGAATGTTTGGGTTCAGGTCGGGTAACTTGTCCACGAAAATTAATTTGTGTTGCTTGGATCCGTTTATGGTTCTTTGGAATATTTTGTCGGGTTCAGATTTGGTTCGGGTCAGATTTTGGGCTTTTTACAAATGGAATTTTTAGGTTCGTGTTGCGTGTCCGCGGAAATTAATTTGTCTCATTCGGTTCTGGTTATGATTCTTTAGAATATTTTTGTCGGGTTCAGATTTGGTTCGGGTTATTTCAAATGGAATTTTTAGGTTCGGGTCGGTTTGCGTGTCCACGGAAATTATTTTGTCTTGCTTGCATCGAATTATGGATCTTTGGAATATTTTTGTCGGATTTAAATTTAGTTTTTTTTTCAAATGAAATTTTTAGGTTCGGGTCGGGTGCGTGTCCACGTAAAATATTTTGCCTTGCCCGTATCGGGTTATGGTTCAATGGAATATTTTTGTCGGGTTCAGATTTGGGTCGGCTCAGATTTCGCATTTGATTCAAATGGAATTTTTAGGTTCGAGTCGGGTAACATGTCCACGGGAATTAGTTTGTGTTGCTCGGATCCGGGTTATAGTTCTTTGCAATATTTTTGTCGGTTATCAGATTTGGTTCTGATCAGATTTCGGGTTTTTCTCAAATGGAGCTTTCAGTTTCGGGTCGGGATGCGTATAGACTGAAATTATTTCGTCTTGCTCGGATTAGGCATGATCTGTTGTAATTTATTATTTCTCGGGTTCGGGTAGGGTTATGGGTTAATCAGTCTAAAAAAATAACCCTGATTGTGAAATAAGTGGTCATTTTTCAATTAACCTACCGCTGTCTAGGCTCTTTGCAATAAGCTTGAAAAATATCAGGCTAATTGGAAAAAGAGAGAAGATTCTTCAATTAACCCGGCTCTTTGCAAACAGCCTAGGCTCTTTGCAAACAGCCTGATTTCTCAATTAGCCTACGACATCCACATTTCTCGTCAAAGCCCAAAAGATCTACAAGATCCGCATGTCGCTGAATTGAGGCACGATATCCTGGGCGTATATAGTTTGATTTAAAGCACAACATTTTATAAGACAAAACTTACTCGCGAACCTTAAATATTTGATCGCCATTGGCGAGCTGGCGAGCGGAAATTTTGCGTCCTACACTAGTGTGCAAAACTTAAGCAACAGTCACAAAATACTAATTTCTGAACACGTGAGTACTCAAAAGGAAATTCTACAAACATCAAGTGTAGAAAATAGGTGCTACCTTAACAGCACAACCTGTCCATGTGAACTCACCTTGACATCACAAATGGTCACAAGCGTCACAGTCACTACAACGAACTGAAATGTGATATCTTTTATTCATCTCATTCTTACTCTCAATTGGTCACTCCACTGAGAACTCACTATGACTGCGGTTTTATGACGATTCAACAAGTGACTTTACAATGATGTCACCTAGTGACTCTCATGTGACCGTCATTTTGAAACTCCATTGTAAAGTCATGATAACTGTTTTGTGACGAGTTCTCAAGTGACAGAAAATGAAATTTTCTGGTGACTTTTCACAAAGGAGCGCAATGGTGATTTCACAGTAGTCTCGCTCACCTGAAACTCACCACGTGACTTCATCGTGGCATTATATGGTAACTCATTATAGTGCAATGCTCACGATTACTTCAAAACTGAGTGTTCAAATGATAGTCACATGAGAATCACAAGGTGACCTCATTATAATTTTATCTGGTGAATCATCAAAAAGCAACAGTCACAGTGACTTCTCAGTGGAGTCGTCGTATGACGATTATTTGAGGCTAATAATGTGACGGATGAAAGATCCCACATTTCGTTTCACCGTAGTGACTGCGACACTTGTGACCATGTACGGCGTGAATGAGATGTCACATTAACTAGCTGTGCTGTAGGGATAGTTAATATTTGAATTATATTATTTTCTGTTGAGTATTCGTGCTTCGAAAATTAGCATTTTATGATGGTTGCTTAAGTTTTGCACACCAGTGTATATATGTGTGTGTGTGTGTGTACTACCTATGAATAAAAATTTATCTGACAAGTTCTTATATAACCGTAACAATCAAATCACTAAATGAATTTCGCATATTGAATGAATTTGAAATTAGGTGTTACAATAGAAGAATTTTAATTTTTCAAAGGAATGAGAAAGGCTGCTGATATCAAATAAACAAATAAATAAATATGTAATAAAATACGCAAAAGTAGCGATATTTATCATCTATTTTCAACCAAATTCAAATCCTTTAAGGGGACCAGGTAAACGAAATTTGAGAAAAGGGTCGACTTTTACTTTTTTACATCATTAAATAGTTTAACTCTTTATCTACTCACTTTAAACTTTCATCCTTATAGTGAATATTACTAATATTCTAATGGTACTTTTCAAAAACACTCTTTTAACCCCATTTTATCCGAATACATGGCAGCAGTAGATTTAGGTTTGTTATTTTAGCGAGGAAGGAGGCTATCTTTGACAAAGACAAAATGTTTTGTGCCGACATTTTGTACAGCTTGTCACGCTCGTCTTTTTACTACTGCAAACACAGAAAAGGATATAAGATAAGTGTTGGATTTTTTTTATGTGTTCATTATGATCTTAGAATACAGTTTGACTAGCTATTTTAGATCAACAGTGTATGTATTTGATTTAACAGTTGAATTACTCGGTGGTACTATAAGTACCGTCAGTACACGGGTGTTGGAGAAAAACTTCTTGTTTACTTTTCGTCTGTGTAGTTATCCATCGTTTTCATCTGTTTTAAAATGTAATTACTAGAATGTAGTGCAGTAATGATTTCCCTGCTATTTCTTTTCTGTTTCATTGTTATTTTTTATAGGAAATTGAAAAAGTTGTGGCACCGGCTCGTTTTTGCTATGCTAGAAATGGTATATGTAAATTCATATAGTGCATATGTGAAGATGCGAGAGAACATGTTGTCCCTGGAATATAGACGTTGCAAAACTAAAGAACTTCTAAAAAGATCGAAACTTAAAAAAAAATATAGTTTTTTTTAACCCTTTCAGGGGCAAAGCATATTCAATTCTTAATTGTTGAAATAAATGATTGGCAACGGAATTTGCCAAAAGATTTATTTGTAAATAAGAAAAAGCCGGTATTTCACATACTTATTCAATCAAATATATTTTCTGGTGCCATTTGAAATACCTTGTGAGTTTTGTGTTACGGTATTTTAGTCATAGTGTACGGACGGTACTTTAAAGTACAACTTTAATTAATTACCTCTAAATAATTAAATTTCTTACGGATGAGTATTTTTTCATGTTTATCCTTTAATTTTCATTATAGTAACGAAAAAAAAAATATTACATGAAAAAAATTACAGTAGATCATAATGCAGTAGATAAAGGGTTAAACTTTTATCTTTCCAACGATGTGTCACACATGTTTATGTATAAAAAAAAGAAGTGTTGGAATTATTCAATCTTTCTAAGAGTACTTCACAGCTTAATGACCGTTTAAATCTTTAATTGACTTTTTCTAAAAACTTGGATTTTTCACCATTATGTTCCTTTTTTTTCAATATCTATTAAACTTAAGAACTCAATTTTTTTTAATACATATGTCATATTGTATACTTTAACACGGGGATTTAATGATTTCTTGAGAATTATTTATTTTAGGCAGTGAAATCTTACCAAAAATGCTAATTTAAAAATGGCTTTCGCCAAATAATTAATAATTATTTTTCAATTTCACTTAGGAAAAAATGGTCTGTTAAAATACGTAAAGCATGTTATTCTAACTACTCTAAAAAATCTAGACCCCTATCTTCACCATTTCTGAGAAAAGGGTACATAAAGTTGATGAATTTAACATGGCAGAGATAGGGCTTTCCAGGTCCTCTTAATATTTAAGAGTCGAAATAGGCGTATAAATCACAGCATCAAATGCAAAATACAATGCAAATATTAGTACAGTAATGTAACACATGCCGGCATATTCGTGCAAAGCAGTAGAATAATAATACTAGTGTAAACGCCCGTCCTAGAACCGTGAGTAGAAATCGTGGTTTTCCTTTAAAGTTTGAAATAATTGATGAAAGTATCCATATACTAATATTACATAATCGAGCTATTTGGTTTACAACTCTTAAAAAGTCAGTAAATTGAAATACAGTTTTCAAACACTTTATATTTGAAATCACACCCTCCCTATACAGCCGTGTAAAATTTAAAATTATGCTATGTTGAGAAGTAATTAAGTTTGCAAAGAAAACTAGTATGTTGTGGCCATCACAAAACTTTCTTCTATATAAATCATATGAATTAAATCATTTAAATAGTACAAGAAATTACATCAATTTAGCACGAATTCATATCAAAGTATATCTGAATTTGAAGTTTGATGAAAATTCGCGCATTAGTTATTGAGACAGAGATTTAGGGGAAATTCTGAAAAATGCAGCATAGCAGCGCCACCTGTGAAGCGATTTGCATCAAAACACAAACAGCACTAATTCATATCAAGGTATACCAGAATCTGAAGTTGAAAATCCAAGCATTAGTTTTTGAGATAGAGCTATTGCGGATATCACAAAAAATACAGCATAGCAGCGCCACCTGTTGAGTGATTTACACCATAAGGTGCAAAACGTCAATTCATGTCAAGGACTTACTGAATCTAAAGTTTGATGAAAATCCGTGCATTAGTTCTGGAGATTGAGCTATTGTGGATATTGTGAAAAATCCTGCATAGCAGCGCCACCTGTTGAACGATTTACACCAAAACATAAACAGCACTAATTCATATCCAGGTATACCTGAATCTGAAGTTTGATGAAAATTAGTGCATTATTTCTTGAGATAGAGCTGTCACGAAAATCGTGTAAATGCTGCAAAATGTAGCATAGCAGCGCCATCTGTTGGGCGATTTACACCAAAACGTTACCAGCACCAATTCATATCAAGGAATAACTGAATGCGAAGCTTGATGAAAATCTGTGCATTAGTTCTTGAGATAGAGCTATTGCAGAAATCGCGAAAATGCAGCATAGCAGCGCCACCTGTTGGGCGATTTACACCAAAAACTAATCAGCATCAATTTATATTAGGGACTACTTGAATATAAATTTTTATTAAATTCCGTGCATTAATTCTTGAGATAGAGCGCCCACAAAATTTGTGTCACATACAGACAGACTAACAGATTCACAGACTCACAGACAGAAATTTTGTAAAAACATGTTTTTCGGAATCTCTGACCTCTAAAGCGTGTAAATCCGTCGAAAACCGGAAGTCGAAAATTTTTACGAATCCATTACTTTCTTCTTGTAAAGATATAAGAAAGTAAAAAAGAAAAAGAGGAAAGGAAAAGAAAATGGATTAAGGATGCATCAAATCAATTTTTCCAAAATAAATTAAACATACAAACCTGAGGCAAACAAAATAAAGACTATATGTTTATTACATTAATACTCAGAAAATACAGTACTTTTATGTTAGCTTGGCGATATGATAAACCACCAAATATTATTCCCATTGACATCCTTCATATAGCATTAATTTCACTTAAAATATAAACCTTTAACCCATTTGATTTAAAAAGCATAAACTTTTATTTAAAATACTAGGGGGCTCTGCCCCCTACGAGCTACGCTCGTCAACCCCCGTTCAGACACCGCAGACTCTAATAGCACGCTAATTTGATCGGCTTTAAAAAGATTTTAGAAGACTGAATTGTAATTTGAATCTGACAATTATAATCTGACGTAATTTTCACCAAACTTTTCTTTCTCTTTTTAATATTCACGTAAAAATACCTTTGTTAAAAATGAAATATTATGATCATCTTAAAATATTAAAAAAATGTCTCGCGCAATTTTTAAATTTAAACTGTTTTGCAATATTATTTTTGTTCATTTTACGTAATAAGTGTAACATGACGTAAATGTGACGTAAATTCTCCTATTTAAGACTTCTAACGTATGTTAATGAATTTATTATTTTACAATATTCTTTCTCTTTTAAAATTCACTGTAAATATAGTTTTTATGACGTAATTTTCAATGAGTTCCTGCTTTTTATATTTTCTGTTTGTAATAGTCACGTATAAAATAAATTTTTAATTTGAAGCAAACATTATTGTTTGCGCTTTTTATATTGTTGGCAACAGTTTAAATTAATACAATTTTCTAAAATAATTTAAAAATATCTCTCGAAATGCTGAAAATTTGAATTTAAAATAGTAATAAAACCTCAAAAAATGAGTCAGTTTAAAAAACTAAATGCAGTCTCCACACCGGGAAATTCTGACGCATAAAATGATCTAAAAATTATTAAATTCCTATGTACAGTTTTTGCTCCTATAAAACTTTTTTAAGGAAACGATTTTGTCCAACTTTGGCATTAAATATTTCTTAAAATAATTCTTCGATTTGAAAACTGGCTGCATCAGCGTGTTTATCAAATATTTTTCTATAACACTACCGATTTTCATATTTTTGTATGCGACAGTTTTTTTAATATTAACAAAGGAAGGCCATGCTTAAGCATTCAAATTGGATGCCTATCTGCCGTGAATATCTACGCAGATTTTCACTGGTCCATTTCCAAATCAAAACTTTTTTTTATATATAGAAGGACAAACATTCAAAATCCATATATTGCATACAATTAAAATACATATATTGCATACAATTAAAATACATATATTGCATACAATTAAAATACATATGCCTTTCATCATTTCCTTTAAAATAACACAGCAATAATAATAAATATCATAGCATTTTATTTCAACTTTAAAGAATTGTTTCTAAATCACACATGCAATAAATAAATAAATAAATAAAAAATTTCTATACTATCTCTCTATTCTAAAAAAAAAGTAACTAACGCTGTCACCGCCGCCCCGCCGTCACCAGTTTTGAATTTTTTGTGACTTTAAGTCTTTCTTCATTAACATTAAGAAAAATATTGCGTACAAAAGTATGAAAATCGGTGGTATTATAGAGAAATGTTTGACAACACGCTGATGCAGACAGTTTTCAAATCGAAAAGTTATTTTGAGAGATATTTAATGCTAAAGTTGGACAAAATCGTTCTATTAAAAAAAACAAAAAATCTATACATGGGAATTTAATCATTTTTAGATCATATTATGCATTAGAATTTCCCGGTGTGCAGACTGCATTTATTTTTTTAATTTGACTCATTTTTTTTTTTTTGAGGTTTTATTTCAATTTTGAATTCAAATTTTCAGCATTTCGAGAGATATTTTTTTACATATTTTAGAAAATGGTATTAATTTAAACTATTGCCAACTGTATAAACAGCGCAAACAATAATGTTTGCTTCAAATTAAAAAATTATTTACACGAGACTATTATAAACAAAAAATATAAAAAGCAGGAACTCATTGAAAATTACATCATAAAAACTACATTTACACGTGAATTTTAAAAGAGAAAGAATATTGTAAAATAATAAATTCATTAACATGCGTTAGAAGTCTTAAATATGATAAATTACGTCAGATTTACGTCACATTACACTTATTACGTAAAATGAACAAAAGATAATATTGCAAAACAGTTTAAATTTAAAAATTGCGCGAGACATTTATTTGATATTTTGACTATTTTTGTTAGGACAATAATAGCAAATAATATTTCATTTCTAACAAAAGTATTTTCACGTGAATATTAAAAAGAGAAAAAGTTTGGTGAAAATTACGTCAGATTAAAAACGATACATTTAAAATGTCTTATTTAAAAAAACTTTCTTTTCGCTTTGTTTACAAATACCGGGAGACAAAGACTCTGATCATTCATTTTAATTGTTAATTCATTTTATATTAGCTTATTTTGAAATGTTTAACTGATTTTATTTAATCAAAGACCGAAACAGCCATTGTATTTTTAACAGCTGATTTGGCCTTAAAATTACCCAGTCAAAGAGAAATAAATAGAAATCCGTTAATAGGGAGATCGCCACTGTTTTTTAAATTATAATTCAATTTTCCGAAATCTTTTTAAAGCCGGTCAAATTAGCATGCTTTTAAAGTCTGCGGTGTCTGAACTGGGGTTGACGAGCGTAGCTCGTAGGGAGCAGAGCCCCCTAGTTTTCGAAAAATAAACTGTTATTTGCGAGATTTGCCCAAGGATAATATAAAAGTACTGAAAATAGAATTGAATTTTCTAAGACTTTGCTTTTACATTAAAAACTATTTTCATTGGTTCATAGGCGAATGACGTCAAAGGCATATTAAAACTACAGGAGTTAAAATATTCAATGCGTGAAAGTTTTTGAATTTTTATCAATAAATTTTCAAAAATGAATGACTCACTACACATTGTTTACAGTTGTAAAATTAATCACAATTTCTGAAATGTTCGTTTGTTTATTTCAGTAACCTGTTGTTGGTAGCTGGTTATGTTAAATTTAGAACGTAAAACATTATAATTGTATAGTTTTTGATAGTTTTAGAGAAAATGAAGAAGAAAAGATTTGATACAACGTAGATTATTTCCATAAGTTGAACAATTGCCTTATTTACGGCATCGGAATGATGACCGCGATATGTTTTTTCTCCGATGATGAGCGCGAGCCGGTATGGTCACCTTAGCGTATTATATAAATAGATAAAATTTAATCAAAATTTATTTCACAAGTTCGTATAACAATGATAACCAAATCACTAAAGGAAGATGGTACTGAATGATCTTTCGAAAGAATAACTATTTCCGCATTCTGTTTATATTTTAAAATAAAGAAACGAATAAATATTATTCTGTCTTCGTGATTTATAAAAATATTCTTTTAAAAAAATAATTTTTTAATCCAAAAACTTCTTTTATGACTAAATTTTACTGCATGAATAATATTTTGAAAAATGTCCCTCAAAACGAACTCCACGAAAACAACCTAAAGATTATGTAACTAAAATACAACGTACAAAGCTCAATTATTTTATGTTAGACAGAAATTTAGATATATCCATTTAAATATGACAAATCTTGAAATATTACATTCGTGGAGACTACAGATAGGTTAACATATACGGAAAAAGAAACATCCCATTATATGTGTTAAACCAAATATCATATTTATATGTGGATTGGTTCATTTTAGTCTTTAAAAAATATTATGTTATTTTATTAATCCAAAAAAAAAAAATAAATAAAAATAATAAATAACTAATTAAAAATAAAATAAGTTAAAAATTGATTTTTTTTTTTTTAACCATTTGAAAAAATGGTTATTGTTCTTGTCAGGATGGGAAATGAAAAGCATATCTGAAGGTTTTCATTGGTTTAATCTGCAATTTATTCGTTTTCTGATTGGTCTATACAGTAATCTGTATTTCCCTTTAATTTCAACAACGATGGATACTTTCTGTTGCCACTATGACAAAAAAGTAATAAAAACTACAAAAAAAAAATAATAATAATATCTCAGAAACAAATTGAGATACAGCTTTAAAACAAATTGCATTTAAAAGTACATTTTTTTCTCTATCCGACGGTGTAAAAAGTAATATTGTCGGATGTTTAGAAGTTTAAGAATGAAATTTCATTTAAAATTGGCCGTCAGATTTCTTGGAAATCTGACGATGGAAAAGCCTTTTCCCGAACAGCCAATGAAATGCTTGGATATTTACGTAAGTTTCAGGTGGATAATACTTAAGTTTCATGAAATCTGACGGGTCGCAGGCGATATTTTTGACTTGCAATTTTTACGTGTAATAACACTATTAATGTTTAATTCATGGCGGACGTAATGTAGGATCAACTCCGTGCGATTTTTTATGTCTTAAATTTTAGTCTTCAAAAATCGTTTTCCAAATGGTCGTTGTAATTTGATAAATTGCTTTTTCCCTTTTTTTTTTTTTTTTTTTTTTTTTTTTTCCTTTTCACATTTTTGTGTTGCGCCTTAGAAATTACAATGATAGATCACATATTTTTCGAGTCTAAATTCATTATTTGAAAATAGGAATATTAAAGTAAAAACAGGGTTCGGTGATGTGTATCAATCGATATATATATCATGTCATCTATCCGATATTTATTTTCAAAACATCACTATGTTTGATATTTTCATATATTTGATATTTATTTTGAAGATATCCTTGATTAAAATATTTTAGATATTTTCAGTCAAAACAAATATAAATGAATTTTTTAACTTTTACTGACTGATTTTTAACCCCCCCCCCCCTCTCCGCCTTACCTCCGCAAATAAAATAAAATAAAAGTCAAGCTTTATATTTGAAGCTGAATTTTTTACAGAACCGATAATTATGTGAGACAGTATTTATTTAGAACAGCTGTCGAAAGATAAACTGTCTAATTTATATAATAAGTTATTTACAGCTTCATTAGAAATATCTCTTCTGGCATAACATTTTTTTTTTTTTTTTTTTTTTTTTTATACTTGATACTTAAAACTCATGGTTTGGTTTTTGTGATTATAAAAAGCAAACCACGTCCGTTTTCATTTAGTAGATCTTCAATTTTCTTTTCTTTTAATTTTTAATGCTAAGTGCAATATGTTTTCATTTCTCATTTATACTATTAAGGTTTAAAATATTTATAATGATCAATAAGTTATTTTGAAAACAGCGGATATATATAAAAACATTTTGATATATATATATATCATAAAATTGGATATTTTTTATATATTCGAAAATATGATATTTACGAACCAGGCTTAAAAGTCTATCCACGTCTTAAATTTTTACTAGGAAAAAAAATTCTGAGATCACGTTATGAATCATAGTAATAAGTAGTGTAAGTATTAGAAAGAAAAATCAATCGAAAAGTAATAACATTTTGCTTTCTTTTTTAAATGATATCCTATAATTCTGTTTTATTAAACGTAAATAAACCTAGAATGGGCATCTAGATCCTCTTCGAAAAAAATATCAGATTAATACCAGATAGCAAATAATCCTTCTTGAAGTATAACTATATAGACAGCCGTACATAATCGCAATGCTTCCTCAATAATTTCCTTCCCAGCTCACTATCACATCTTCCTAACAGCTCAGCATGGCACTAAACTATCCCGTCGAAACTTTTTTGTTGCAAATTACTTTTCAAATTATCATTATCATTGATTGGGAAGTGCCTGTTGTTAGTATCCTGTTACTTATTGTTTTCTGTAGCAACTGCGATCTGTCATAATCATATTTTGACACTGGTATGTGTCAAACTCTCTTTGTCAGTGTTACTATTGTCTTTCAATTTGTATATGGAGACTGTAGTTCCTACAGTAGATAAATTTGTCACTGCATTGATGGTCATCTGCTTAAAGACGTGTAATGAAGATGAAAAATCACATTAGTTTACCCCTTTCTTTCGTAGGATTCCTTACAATCGCTCGGTTGGGTAGCGGATGACTTACTGTTCCCTGCTGTGATAACAATTATTAATCGATTTGCATGCTGTCAAGTACAGGCTAGTTTAAACCCACTCATGAGCAAGTTAGTCTCATTTGTCATGGTTCATTGCAAATTGATCTAAATTTGCCAAAACTAACTGTGCATCTCAGCGTGAGTTATTTTCACATTAATTACTAAATCTTTCTATATTTCAATTAGGTGGTTGGTGAAGCGTTTCTGGCAAAAGAAAAGTTTTGAAAGAAACGTTAAGGGTGTTCTCAAATCCAAAGGGTCAACTTTTTGACATAAGTTTTAATTCATTTTTGTTCGGATATGCATGAAACTAGAAGGTGTTGTTATTCAGAAATTAAGTCATCAAATTGTTTTTCCGTTTTCTTGTAAACGCAACAGATCTCTGAGAAAATACTGTCAAAGTTGGCATTTTGAACTGAACTTCCGAACAAAAGAAGAAAATCCAGTCAGTAAGGGGAGAAAAATACCGTGTCACGTGATCAAAATCACTTATAATTCAATAGGTAATTTATTGATCCAAAAATGGAAAACATAGATCGATTCCAAATCACTTCCATGGTCAGGCTTTCCAATTTTATATCTTTCCGTTAAAAAATGAATTTGTAAATGTGTCAAAACGTTTTGCGCTTGTTGAGCAGAGCAGTTGAGAACAGCCTTAAAGGAATTTATATCTTTGTAAAAGAGAAATTATGCTTTTTTTAAAATAAAAAAAAATATTAAGCCGATATAAAATACTGTGTTCTTACTATTTTATTTCGTAATATTAACTATGAGTCCACGAGTTAATCTCATACTGACTTCAACACGAACTGACAATTCTGAGAAACTTATACTACACATCATAACTTAGTGCTAGAAAAATTATTTAGATTTTATTATAAAATTTTAATTTATTATTTTTTTGTCAGCAGGAAATGTCTGTCAAGAACTGTCTGTATTTCAAAAGATTAATTCCTCCTCAAAAAGCTTTCTTTATGCTTCTTTTAACTTTTAGACACCAGTTTTTCCGAATACCTTTTTTTTACCTTATTGTGTCACTGTAAATCTGCGGCTAGATAAAGCGATATTTACTGTATAGAAATTCTGGTGTTCAACTTAAAGAATTTTATGCCTCCTTTATACATTCGTCACGAAGCTGTTAATGAAATTTGTGACTAGTAAGACAAAAATAATGATCTTTTTTTTCTTACAAATTAATAAAAAGTATATAACAAACTAGTATCTGTTTAATTTTTTGTTTAATTTTGTTTTTTGCACATTACCCATGATTTTAACACCAATTTTATCGCATATTCGTTATGCTTAAATATAAAATTAGCTAAGCTTGGTGCATATCATAACTTATTTCTAATAAAATTATTTGGAATTGCTAAGCAATTTAAGTATTCAATACAATTACGAATAAGATTTAATTTAGATTTTAAAAAGTAGTACTTATTTCTAATAAAAATTTGTTTTAATCTAGGAATCAATTGTAACGTTATGCATAATATTTCTTGATTTTGAATTCCATGATATACTGGATCACATTTAATCATGTCAAAGATTGCCAGTTTTTTTAAATTAAAAATTTCAACAACTTTTCTGTTAGCTTTTCTTCTATTTCTATGAAAATTTCAGAAAAATCAAAAGGTAAGTTTTTTTTAGAAGCGCCCTTTAAATAAAATATAAAATATTCTATATATTTCAAAAAAAAAAAAAAAAATGCCCAATAACACAAAAAGCCGATTGCCTTTTACTTTTGATATCAAATGATATAATGCATTTCACTTTTATGTCTATACCAGACAATATTTCTTGAAAATTCCGAAGTACCCACTGAGGTTTTTTTTGACATAATTTTCTACACTATTTTTGACAAATTGTTAAGTTTAAGAATGAAATATGTTTTATTTCAAAATAAAAAGTGAATGAGATTTAAGGACGGAGATGTAAACAATTTATTATAACAGTTAGAAGTCATTATAAAATAAATTCTTTTAGAGAGCATTTTAATTATATAATAATTCTAAAATTTCTAAGTATCAGGCACACTACAGTACCAAACACGCTATTAAAAATGATCACAAGGAAATTTAGAGAAAGACAAAGACATGTAAAAAATTCCGAACGTATTGGTTTTATAACTTATTATAGCTGTAAGAGCATTTTCACGATTTTACATTTTGAAATGCAATTAAAATTTATTATTATACATAAATATTAAAATACTATAAACATTCAGTTTGCTGGTAGAGCGTGCCAACCATGCCTGTATACTTGCCTTTCTTCACTCTAATTCCAAGTAATAAATATAAATTGACGATTTCTCATTTGTCACGTTTGACGTACAATTTCCCACTTGTTATTATTATTGATGCCATTGTTGTTATTGTTACTTATCTATTGTGTGGCGCATTTGGATAACTGTAAGAGCTTTCTAGTGTTTCATTTAACTTGGCTTTTCTGTTTGTCTGATCTTTTCAAACGATTTTTTACCTATTTTCACTAAAAAATGTATTTGAAATTTAGGAATTTTACTTATTTTTGGCAAGATCTAATATTTAACATTTTTCTTTCTTTTTAATGAGCGTTTATTTTTTTTCTTTCGCTGCTTAATGCTCGCCCGTTTGAATCAACACATTTAATTATTTTATAAAATGTTCAACAATAACCATAATAGTACGTTTTACGGAGCTATAGAGAAAAATCTGAAATACGTTATTGTCGTTTTGAGTTTCATATTATTAATCTTAAATATCTTTTTAAAGTTATAATTTTAATTTTATATTTAAATGAACTTTAAAGAATTACTTGAAAAAAAAAAAAGGGTTAAAATATTATCTGCATTGATAGTAAACAATCTATTATAAAAAGAGGAAAATTGTGTGGGGGGCGGGAGATTTTATTTAAAAAAAAATTATGAATTAAAGAAGATTTAAAATGCTTTAATTTACAAAATGCACAATATAAACCTTAAAAAGCTCACCGTTTTACTTAAAAGGTGACAAAGATAATAACAATAATACAGATGTTAGAAGATAAAAATGTACATTTTAGTTAAATTTCCGAGTACTTTCGGCCTGCAATGTACCACGGAAACTGTCAGGGAATATTTTTACTAAGAAAAATTTCCGTCGGCGGCCATAGTCAGGGAATATTTTTATTAATAAAAGCCATCCCTGACGATGGCCGCGAGATTGTAGGCCGAAAATAGTAAGAAGTTTAAATAAGATGTGTATTTTGAACTTGTAACATCTACATTATTATTATCTTTGTCAGCTTTTAAGTAAAGCGGTGAGCTTTTTAAAGTTCATATCGTGTATTTTGTAACTGAGTCATTGTGCAATATTGCATTTAGTCTTATGATGTTATTTGCTTTATTTTATTTCATTTTATTAATTTAAGTAGCCCACAAAAAAGAAAAAAACTAGAGAACAGGAATTTTGCTTTTTCAGAATTTAGTGTCGCCCCCGGCATTTCAATTACTTCATTTTCTTCTGGTGGCCTGGTGGTTTCTATTATTATGGCCATAAAAAAATGGCCATAATTTTTCTTTTCAAAAAAAAATTATGGCCATTTTTTCCCCCATTCGGACCAGAAAATCACACTTCTAACTTTTTACGGCTGCTCTTTCATCTTCACCTAACGCTTCATTTATAATGGCTGTTTCATAATAATAGAAGTCTCCAGTCCACCAGAAGAAAATAACTCAGTTAAGCGGGACTCGGATAATCGGGACTCTACTGCAAAATATATTTCAATTTTAAAACTTAAAGCACACGCTTTTATTTTATGTAAAATGACGTCATTTGCATTAATATAGATACTTAAAATTAAATATAGTTTATAATAGCTCCCTGTTTTATCATAAATCATTCATTTATATTTTTCTCAAAATAGCACCTATTTTAATTACATTTTTTCAGTTTTTATGGGAAAATAGCAACAAGAAGGTATAATTGCTATTTTTCAACTATTTTTTCTTTACTTTCTACAGAAATGGAGTACTCGAATTCCCAAAATGAAACAAATGTCGCTAAAAACTACAAAAGCATTAATATTTCAAAAATAAATGGAGATGCAATTTTCAAACAAATTGCATTAAAAAGTACTTTTTTTCCCAATACGACGGTATAAACATTGAAAATGTGCGATGCTTAGAAGTTTTAAAAAATGCTGTAGAATATTTAATCGCACAATGAAACATCGGCTTTTGTTTTACGGCTGGCGTATATAAGGTAACGTTATTTATTGGAGATAAAATAAGCTGGGAGAAAGAAATGGTATTTCGGGGGCTAAAAAATCTATAACATCGTAGGAAATAATACGATTACATTGATATAATATATTCACGGGTATAGCAATACAATCATAGAAAGTTAATACATGCACAAACATGCTTTCAAATATATTGAAAAAAAAAATGAATGTTGAATCGCAATATATTCAAACAATTGTTGAGAAACTAGAACCAAAATTACTCTAATAATTGAAACTAATTGATTAATTGAGGAAACGATCGAATGTTGATCTAAATTGTGCCAAAATAAATTATTTTCTTCTTGCTGCATTATTATTTAAATTAAATTAGATTATTTATCTTATATTTTAATTAATTTTCTTAGTTTTTTACTAATTTCAATTTATGCTGTTTAATGAGTAAGAAAATTAAATTATTTAATTTCAGTTTTAGCATTAGTTTTGTTAAATTTCTTACTAATAATAATTTATATTTAATTTTTTCTTAAAAATTTTTTTAAGTCTCTAAATGTTTAATCAAATATTAATATTTAAATATAGTATATGGAAGGAATTTGCAAATATTGAATTTAAATGTGTAATAAGTAATATTTTGTGAAGTTCTTTATTGGATATTTACTATTTGGGCAACAAAAATACAAAAGTAAGTAAGCTTAACTTAAAAAATAATCAAATTATCCTCTTGAGGACCAAATTAAGGCTTTTTGAGGCCTTAGGTACAGGTTTTTACGAGAGTCACAAGCTACTACTAGACATTTTGAACCTGACCTCCTCTCCCTCTCGCTTTACTAAAAGTAAATTTTGAACAGAAACTTCTGCCAATAAAAAGGTTTTTTTAGCATTTGAATAAAAGTCGAAATTTGAAACTTAAAGGGTCTCAGGAAACTTAAAATTATATATATAAGAAAAAAAAATAGATTGAAATTTTTTGTGCCTAATAATACTTCAGATTGTAATAATTACCCTTAACTTAAACTAATTTATATTTAAAGAATTTTTGTATTTTGAATACAAATTTGAATTTACCTAATACAAAATTTTGAAAATTTCAACATTATAATATAATCCACCTAAAAAAAATTTTTTTTTTGAACAATAGAAAGGAAATTTTAGGTTCCGTTTATACAGACTAACATGAAACATGTGTTTAGAACATTTCATGAAAAAATATTCTGAAGTTTTTGAGATATCTTGCGCGTTATACCCAAAAACGTCATTTGGAGATAAATTACTTCATAGTTTCGGAATTGGCGCTTCAGCTATTGAGCGGTTTATAATTCTAAAAGCCATAACTTCTGTTCTAATGGGAATTTCAAGGGGAAAAAAAATATTAAAATGTTCAGAAAAGATAGGAGTTTAGCATGTAAAAAAATTAAAAATTCAAAAATTTTGAAGCTTTAAGAGTCCTGAGACCCCTTAAAATTTCGAAAGTAGCATGCAATTAACGAGAGCTGTGCATTTAGTTCTTAGATTAAGCCAAAACAGCAATATTTGTTTGCAAAATAAATTCGTTTAGGTATGTCTGGCGTCTGACGCTCTTTCAAATACACTGATAGGCTCTTTTCTTGCTCAGTAAATGTATAGACCGTGAAGACAGATTTACAGGGAAGTTAATAAAATTTTCTGTAATAGCAACAGGCGTCGTCAGAAAATGTTATTTTCAAGAAAAATTAGCTGGAAGCATAGATATTAATGGGATCTTTTGAGATAATGTACGAATGAGGAATATTTTATTATTATTAGTATTATTTCTATATGAATAGAAAGGAAGAAAAAAAGGAGACAGGAAGAAAGACAAAATATTAATTTTTCCAACCTCAATTATAATTAAATACAGATTTTTATCTAAAAGATAAAATTTTGATTAATTAAAATTAAATAATTAAAATTATATGAATATGAGTTATTCAAAGTAAAATTAGCTCTCGAGCGCACCTTGCAATTTTCATGTGTGCCATGCCATTTTCTGTGTATAACCATGCGGATTTTTCTGTGTGTGTATTCTGATAATTTCAGCGGGTGAATTTTCTTTTCTTTTATTTTTTTTTTATTTATTTTTTTTTTTTAATGCGTTGGTTATGTGTATTCTCTAGAATGAATCCCTCAGTGTGTTTAAATCCTGCTGTAGATGGAGTTTAGACTACAGTTACTAAAATAAACTAAAAATTGCTTTATTAAAAAATTATATTTCACAAACAAAACGTTCGTTAAAGACTTTATATGTTTTGAGAAAGATTTTAATTCAAAATTGCAGCACCAATATTACAGCATAAAAATGAAATTCATGATATATTCAATAAATTTTTCTCAGACATAATATTCGAATAGAAATAAATGTTCGTGTTTAAAAGAAAGAAATATATATATATATATATACACATATATATATTATATAAATTAAATGATGGTGATCTGATTTACAGCATTGAACTTTATCATCTGAATCTCACTCTCTAAATTGTGTAAATTGCTTCTTTTCAAGAATTTCTAATATACTTTTCAGTAACATGTTTAAACTAATCAGGATATCTACATTATTACTGCGTGTTTAATTTATATGAAATTTAAGTAAAATTAATCTCGGCTATGCAATTAAAGCAAAACACATATAAATACAGAAATTAGCGTCTAATTAAGAGTTCCTCTCATAATTAATACTTGGCTTTAACGGATCACGTATTCCACAAAACTATTAAATTTCCTCTTTGTTCCAAAATATATGAAATACTTCCACAAAATGCTGTTTTCGACTTACGCCACTAAGCTTCCCATGGGAAACCTCATACTCAATGAGAAAGGGGGGTTGCGGCAAAGAACAATGAAGCAAAATGAAGAATGGTGGGATCTCGAGCCGTGATTGGTCGAAACCCCAAGCGCTCAGGGGATAGGAGGATCTGAAGCACCAGCTGTCTCATCCCCCTTCCCCCCCAATTACTAGCGGCGGGGCAAAATTAAAAATATGTCCAGGCATCTTGTAATGGCCATAAACCTCCTTAAAGCCTTCGCGCCCGACAGCAACTTATTCATTTGTCAAGGCAAGGCGAGGCAATTAGTTTCCTAGGGGGAAAAGCAGCCTTTGCGTATCAGCAGCATCTAGATGATGAAATTTCTACCGTATTTTTTCTTTGTTTCCGGCACCTTTTTTTTCTTCTTCCCTTTTTGGTGATTTGTAGAGAGGAGTTTCTTATTAAATGCAGGGGCAGTTTCATGAGGAACACTCGGGGGGAAGCGATATGCGGCTGGAGAAAGTGGATTATGAGAGATTTGGGTGTTCTTTATTTCGTTTCTTTATAGAGAGATGGTGCCTTTGATTAAATGAAGTACAATTGAGTGATACAAAACAACAGAGCTGACGGAGTATTTGGTTGATGGTTATGATTGAGTCATGATATATGAAGATGTTGAAGTATTTGTTCAGTGATTGTTCGTCTTCATCTCATCTATTCATACATATTTAACGTTGAGTAAAGCATTTACTTGGGTTTGTCTCCCTTTACATTATTTATTAACCCTTTATCTACTGACGGTACTTATAAGTACCATTAAAATAACTTGTTATAAAATTCATTTAATACATCGATGAGTTGTAATACAGTTTAGAATGAGTTACAGATACATTACTTTATCTTGTTCCAAAAACATTATTGATTACACAAAAAAAAAAAAATTTTTAAAGGATGATTTCTTTTGTCTTTGGATCTTTTCAGCTTTCTTGGCGTTGGGGGGGGGGGGGGGGGTGGGGGGAGAGCTTTTTCAATTCGGAAATATTTCTGTATTTCTGTTGTAAGAAAATAATATTTATACATTTCCTAATTCTACAATATACTAAGAAAAATGTTTAAAATAAAAGATTTGAGTAGGGTTATAAATATTGCACAAAATCCCAATAAATTCAAATTTAATGAATCCTAAATCCTTCAATCCTTCTAAAATCATTCTAAAATTTATTAAATGATTATGTAAATTTTCTAATGTAGTTTAAAAAATTCACGAAAAATGCTTTAGAAGATAAAATTTTCATGAATTCATAATTCAGTATGGAAACAGTTAAATCGTTATAAAAAAATAATAATAAATGTTTTAAATGTATTATTTAATTTGTTGAATAAAAGTATAAAAAAGTAATTTGTGAATAACACCAGTTACTCTTTCGACCAAGCTGTTAGTGTTACTACTAGTATTAGTAAATAAATATTAAATAGAAAGTTTTGTTCACAGCTTAAGACCTAATCTGATTTAACAGATAAAAATTGTTAACACACTGTCTAAATAGTTATAAAAATGCCTGCTTTAATTAAAATCATGTTCTCTAACTCTTTAACTTTTCCCACTACAGTGGAAAAATGTTTATAAATTCAATTTGTTTGTCTGCTCGACCATCCATCCGAGTCTGACAAGTGTTCTAAATACATAGTTTCTAGTTCAATTTGCCAATCACCTGAACCATGGTCTAACTTTTGTACAAATACGCGGATTATTACTGAATTTTAATATGTTTCTGAAGTATAAGTTGAGCATAATTCTTTCGGCACTTATTAAACTTCTTCCTGGGGATTTGCAGAGAAGAGTTTTTTATTAACTTTTAACTGATGTTAGCGGTCTCACAGACCACTTTTTTTTTTTTTTTTTAATTTTCACAGTATAACTTGTAATTTTCAGCTTAACTATATTAACTGGCGTAATTTTGTTTCGCTTGGAAGCCTAGTATTATCGCTAGAGGATTTTGAATAGGTAAATTTTTGTTATAATAGTTCTGAAGAAAAAGTTTAGTACAGAAACAGTATCCTTTGAGTTAACAATGCTTTTAATTCATTTTTTGATCGAGCGGTCTCACAGACCGCTTCACAGTAGTTATGTGAAAATTTCTGTCGAAGCAGTGAACACGTTGAGTGCCACGATGACTGACACTGAAGCGCTGAAAATTTACAATGTTTAAAGTAATTTTTAAGAAAGTATAATCCTGTAATAAATAAAAGGTAAGTAAATTTTGAGTATTTGTTCTGTAATTATTTAAAACAATGTATATTTTTTCAGTTTTGTATCATATTTTAGACGTCAGCCATCGGTGAACGACGCGTTTTAAACGGAAAGTTCGCTATCAGCCACCGGTGGCTGACGTGGTGCTTAATGTGTTAAAGATTAAATGCAAGGTCAGTTTCATGAGCAACAGAATGGGATGCGGTAAAGGGCGATAATAAGAAATGGTAATAAGGTGGGCGAAAGTGGATTATGAGAAATTTGTGTGTTATTTATTTCGTTTTTTTTAGAGAGATGGCACCTTTGATTAAATAAAGTACAACTGAGTGATGCAAAACAGCAGAACTGGCGGAGTATTTGGTTGAAGGTTATGATTGAGTCATAGTACAGAGTATCCAAAAGTTGTGGCTTATTATTACGGAACTACCCATTATAATAGAATAGACTTCACCTCCGTGGTTTGCAAACCCCTCCGAGATTTTAAAACATTGATCAAAACAAAAAACTGAAACTGTGGATGAGTGGAAAAAGCGTATCATAGAAGCAATTTGTCTAATAACTCCTGATTATGCTACGAAAGTAGTAGAAAAAGGCCGCTCCGACCCCAGCAGGCGGAGGGCGGAGGAGGAGCAAGGAGCAACTCCTCCTCCACCTGCTCCTCCTCCACCTCCTGCTCCTCCTTCACCTCCTCCTGCTCCTCCACCTCCTGCGGAGAATGTGTGCTCTAAGAGGAGGGGTTAGAAAGGAATGTTGATCTCTAAGAAGAGGGTGGAGTTTAAAAAATTTTTAGATTTTTTTTTTTAAGAGTGAAATTTTTTTAGCGAACTATAGTACGAGGGGTCATTTTGGAGAATGAATTTTGAGAAGTGATGTTTGATGCTGCCCTCTAACGGTGAAAATTTGAAATAATTAAAAAATTATTTAAAAATAATTTTAAGTTGTGTTGAGGTTTGAACCCTCGCAAAATGTAAGGATGGCTTAGTGATTTTAGCTGTTATCTAAACCACTAAGCCATCCTTGCATGTCTTGGAAAGAGTATTTAAGGAAAGGGTGTGTGCTTCTCCTCCTGCTACTGTTGCGAGTAACGGGTGCCCCTCCGCCTGCTCCCACCACCTGCTCCTGTCGTGAGTACCGTGCTCCTCCGCCTGCTCCCACCTCCTGCTCCTGCTCCTGGTACGAGTAAATGGCTCCTCCACCTGCGGAGAGCTTGTTGTTTAAGAGGAGGGTATAATTAAGGAATTTTTAGGGGCATGCTATAGGTTGAGGTGGAAATTATACATGAAAATTTAATTTAAAATATTTCATTTTAGGACTTAAGAAAAATTTTGAATAGGGATTTTTTTTTTTAAATTTACTAATGGATACCGAATTGGAAAATTTTAGAATTTTCTCTAGTAAGTTTAGGCTTTGGTAATATTTCATCCCCACCTAACTTTAATTGTTTATTACTCATTAATAAATTATGTTAATTATTTTTTTTTCATTCAATGCGAATTGTTCTTGCGCATTTTTAAATTTAAATTAAATAAATAGTGTTTCGACAAAAATTGAATATTCGTGGTCACGTGCCCCCCCCCCCCCCCCTTTTTTTTTTCAACTTGTATAATAAACTATTGAAATTTCATTTTAAAACCTAGAATTAGATATACTGCAAATAATTATTCGAATTTTCAATAGGGTATGAATGTTACAAATATTTTTTTAACTGATTAAATATTTATGAGAGGTTTATCGAAATTATATAGAAATACAGGGTTGTTCAAAGATAGGTTTTCTTTTAACATGTATGAGGTATTTTAACCCCCCCCCCCCCCCATAATGGGTGCTTGATACTTTTTTAAATGAATACCCGGTAAAATTAAAATATACACCCTTTTCTATTATGTTAATGAGTCAATTCGTGAATTTCGCTAATGATGTCATGGAGGTCTAATTTTTTTGACGAAATATATTTATTAATTATATATATTTTTTTAATGTCGTTCGCAAAATATATGAACTCATTTAGATAATATTTTTAATATTGAATATATTTTTATCGTTATTCGTGAAAATTTTAATGTTATTACCGAAATACATTTATTGCACTGAATAAATTTGTAATGTTGTTGGTGAAATATATGAACTCAATTAGATAATTTTTAAAATATTGAATACATTTTTATTGTTATTCGTGAAAATTTTAACGTTATTGGCGAAAATAATTTTTTTTTTTTTTTTTTTTTTTTTTTTTTTTTTGCACTGAATAAATTTTTAATGTTGTTGGCGAAGTGTATTAGTAAATTTTGAATGCAGTTGACTAAATCTGTTACTAGTTTTCAACAATGCGAAAGATACGTTTGAATATGAGTCTTTCGCAATAATTCCTGCATATACAGGACAGTGCAAAATAATTAGATGAATCTCGTTAATATGTACATTTTATTGAAAGTGTAAAACTATTTTCTTATAAAAATAATTTCGCATATAAGATTTTTTTTTTTTCACCGCCTTTAGCAATCAGAATTTAAATAGCAATAGTGGGATAAGCGAGTTTTTTTTTTTTTTTTTTTCCCTCCTAACCGACGAATAATATATAAATCACAATTCAAAGCCAGATTTAGATAAATTTTAATTAAAAATTGAATTTTTGTTTTAAAAGTTCGAGTGAACTGTATTAGAAAAATGCATATACGATTCATTTTTATACAGTATACAAATTATATCTAGAGAAATCATACATTTTAAGAATGCGTATATAGTATTTATTTAGAAAATGCATATACGAGTAATTTTTAGACTGCCTGTATATTACTTATTTAGAAAATTCATTTCTAAACAACATACATTATTTTGCCTTTGAAAGCAATTTCAGTAAAAGATGTTTTGACATATTATTTATTTTGTGTGCGATTAGTTTTTTAAACCGCGACTATATTATTTTTGGATAATATCTTTATGAATAATTTTTAGACTAATTTTTAACTAATTTTGGAGATTAAATATAGTTTTGATTCATTTTTTTCTTTAAGGTGTTGGTCCTTAGACTGCCTCATTGAAAACATGATAGAGGCTACTGTATTTTCAAAACAATATGTTATTTGAAACAGTTACAATTTGAAAACAATCTAAGTAAATGATCATACTGTATGCTAATATGAGACCGATTGAAATGCTTTCTTCAGAGATTTTTGAAATAGGATTATTTTTAATAAAATTCAAAACTAAGCAATTTTTGGAGTTCGAAAACAAAGTAATTTAGACAAATCCTTTACCTAATAGAATATTATTTTGTAAAAATATTTCACATGATTTATTTTACTTTGCAAAAACAATGCATGAGATTTTCATATCGCGAAAATTAATATTTCTAATATTATGTTGGAAAAATAAATATTAAAGAATAGATTTGAAATAGAGATAACATCTTCATAGATTAATATTAATGAATTTCGAACCTGCTATTCCCAAATTAAAACATATAGTATACGCAGTTTCAATTATACTCAAAAGGAAATTTAACGGAAAAAAATAAATACCTATTAATACCTAGTTTTAGATGTATATTTTTTAATATTAAATCGAAATATAAAATAAAAGCACAGTACCTGTTAATAATCCATAATGTCTTCTCAAATTTGGCCAGTCACCTCACACGTTAAAAATCTCGCTGCAACTATACTGTTTATCTACTTTCTGTCGGAACATGCATCTACAGGAATGTTATCTAAAAGATCAAAGGAGCCGCATTAAGCGGTCCCTTTCAATAGATAAAATAGATAAGCCGATATTATTCGAATAACAATTAGTAAAGTCTGTCTCAATTACAATATATCTTAATTAAGGGATTCTTATAAATTTTTAAATATAGGATAGATTGAAGATTTTTACCTACATTTAGATTTTAATAACAGCATCAAATGTACTATACTGAAAATCTACGTATTCATTTTTTTTTAACATAATGTTAGCCTTTTACCCAGTTTTTGAGATGAAATCACTATTAGGTATCATACTTTTTAAATAATTTACAGTTATGGAAATATTTAGACGAAACTTTCTGTACATGTTATATTCAAGGATAATTTTTCAAACATGCATCGACCTAAATTTATACTATGTTTTAGAAACAAATATTCTATGCGACTACCTATATCCATTTTAATACACGTGCATACTATTTAATATAGTTACACCATTCGAAATACATAAATTAACTACACACATCCCCATTGAATCAAAATTTCTATATTTATAATGCTAATAGATGATAAGCTATTTTCTAGGGTGATGTAAGAATAACGTTAAATGGTTCACGTATTCTTATATAAAATATACCTCAGTCATTATTTTCACTTCGTTAGAGACAATAATAATTAATCGTTTAAACTTTTTTCTATCGATATACCTAGAAGTATTTTTTTTTTTTTTTTTACTTTAGCAAAGGAACCCAAAGAAGACAATTTAATTATTTTCACATTTTTTTTTTATTATTAGCGAAATGAAACTTTAACATTTGAAAAGCAATTTTATTATTATTTGTAAATTTTTATTATTATTAGCGACACAAATTTTAAACAACTTCAGAGACGGAAGAAAGTGACCCGAATTATCAATTTCATACAAGAACAACTTTTTTCAGTCACCTCGTCTGGTTCGAGAGGTTTCCAACTCACATGGCCTGACTTCACATTTCAGGTAGAGCCCGATTTAGATTGCAGTGGTACCCAAGGCCCAACAACTTTTTGCCTGCCCTTCCCTCATCCATAGACCCAAGGGCCTGGTTGGCCTGTGCGGGTATTAGGCCCCGATTTTAGGGAGCCTGGTTGGCCTATGCGGGAATTAGGCCCTAATTATAGGGCGCCTGGTTGACCTGTGCGGGAATTAGGCCTCGAATATAGGGAGCCTGGTTGGTCTGTGCGGGAATTAGGCCCTGATTTTAGGGAGCCTGGTTGGCCTGTGCGGGAATTAGGCCTCGAATATAGGGCCAATACACTAACCACAACGGTTAATTGTGTTTTTGATGGCCAATTATCATCACGAGGGATATAAGCCCTAAGGGGGGGGGGTAGTGCCCTCCGTGGGGAGTCTTTCTAAGGGAACCTAACCCGTATTTACGCTTGGAAAACCAAGGTTAGAAGAAAACCACGAAAACTCCGAACGATTAGGTCGACGGGCGCGATTGGGATCGAACACAGCACCTCCCGTCTACCAGCTTCGAGGGCGGAACCACTCGGCCACTGGTGGGGCCTAAGCGCAGTATATTAGTCACGTGATTTTCATCTTTTAAGTTTTTGGGCTACATTTTCACACACACTAGACTATATTAGTTTTAGGAAAGTATTGTTATTTTTTTTTTCATTATTAAAAGTACCCTGTTTTAGTTTAGTGGATGTAAACATTCATATTAATTCAAATAACCTAGTTCAACTATTCAGATTTTATAATATACACTAGGTAAAAATCGATAACTTCCCTATTTAGTTTGAAACATTGGTCAGATCACGCGACATTAATGTTTTTTGAAATAATAGCAACTTTGATTGCAACTTTTAGTCAAAATTTAGTGAACTCTTTATAGGAAAATCTTGGTTAACCATGTTATTTATCGCATATCAAATTACCAATATACATTTCACCCTTCCCCTAAAACCCCCAGAAAATTAACTATATATTTGAAACTCGCCACAGGAGGAAAACCCTATTTAAAATAATAAATCAGTAATGAACTATAAAAATTAAGCAATACACATAAAATTAACAAATGAATAACCAAGAGAATTTCAACTATCACATAAAAATTTCCTTGTTGTAAGAAAAAATATTTATTAGTTAGTAAAAGTAAATTATTCCTTTTTTACCTTCTAGTCTTTGAAAAATATTGTCTTAACATACTAGTGCACCTTATGCGCATATGCATACTTATAATATATATGCGTATGTATATGTTTGCCATTGAATGGTTTTGAAAAATATTCACGTTATGAAAAATGATTTGTAAACAGTAAAACTTAACTCAAAAATAAATTTTAGAAATCACAACTAAATAAAAAATGTTTCTTTTTAAATATATAATAATAAAAAATTTTTTAACAAATCACAACTTGATAAGAAAAAAAAAAAAAAAAAAAAAAAATCAGGAAGATAAAAAAAGTTAAAAAAAAATGCAAACGAAATAAAAAAAGTTAAAAAATTTTTATGTTAATAAATAAAAGTTAAAAAAATTACAAGTCAATAAAATTTTTGAAAGAAAATAAAAATTTTCTAATGGTTATCAAAATGGTTTTTGAATTGTTTGTATACGACAATTTATATGCACATTCATATATATGTGTATTTATATCCTGGCATACTATTTACAAGTAATATCTGTGTAAATATACCTGCGTAAAATATTCATAAAAATTATTTTTTTTAAATCTACATGTTAGTCAAACTCTCTTTCAAAATGTACTAGACATACCTGTCTTAACTACCGAATAAATGCATCCTAATCGAAAGTTCATGAAAAGTTTTCGAATTATTTACAACTTTAGAAAAATATGTGTACATCCATGTTTGTGCGACTATATGTGCTTACACATGTAGGCAAAAATTCACCAAAAAGATTACGAATATCTACGGATGAGTCGAAGTATTTAAGAAATTGACATTATATGTTCATACATGTATGTTTGTAAATTTTGAGTGTTTTGACTAACGACCGAATACATCCAACCAACCAACCTGGTCTACGGATTCCTCTAACCAACCAACAGTTTACTTTAGCAATCAAATGTTTTACATCTGCACATGCGCAGAAACTTAATTGATGACGTAATAGAACAATCCGTAACATATTATTTGTTGAAGTTGACTATTATGTATGATTTGATAAATTAAGAAAACATTGAGCTAGGGTGCAAACTTTGTACATTCTCCATAATAATTCATTTATAAATTATTGGATATCTACAGAAATCAACATAGTGAAAAATTAATAATTAAATTCTCACATTCGTTTGTAATATCAGTAACTTGTAATATTGCTTTGTTAACTAGAGTTGCCACTTAAAAATTTCTTTTATGGATTTACTATGATAAGCAACTTATATGACTAACCTTTTATTATTTTCAGTTCATCTCACTTTCGTGAGCTAAACCTGCTCAGCTTACAATTCTACTTTTAAGTTAGTTTTCTATTTCAAATTATGGTTCTTTAGTTATTTTAATATTTGGAAAATAATTATATACTCTAGCATAATCATTTTAAGGCATTCAAATTCTAACATATAACAGAATCATATTTCACACTTACCTAATATACCAGCTTCTTGAAAACACGTCTATCTCATAGCACGATTTGGTGTGGAATGCCAGTTTCTTATCACAAAAACCGGAAATCACGTGGTCGAGGGTTGGTCACGTGACTATTTCCTGATATAGGATTGGCCGATAGCGATTCCTTCTAAGTGACGTCACACGACGATAAGAACATCTAGATAAGCAACTTTCACGCCATTTTGATTACTGTTTTCGAATGAGTGGTCCTGTTCACTTGTCTAAACTTGTCTGAACTTGTCTGCTGCTTCTTTCTTTGCTAGTCTAACATGTGAGTTTATTCATGAAAATCGTTAGAGATGTATATTTTTAATTACTATATATAATTAGATAATTTAAACATCAATTGTTTATTGTATTCAAATCATGTGGACTAATTGAATTTTTATAATAATAATAATTGATTTATTATTTTATAAAACATAGTATCGACTTAAGAAATTATTTTCTTATAAGAGCGAAAAAGAATATTTTATCATAGGCTTTATATAATATATAATTCAGCTGTGTTTGTATATATGCTATTATTTAACATCATTTATATGAAATAACAGAATAACTGAACAATCATTTTATAATATATACATAAAAATAGTATACTTATCTATTGTTTATTGTAATCATATTATTTTCATTAATTGATTTTTATAATAATTCAAATAATAATTGATTTATCTATTTATTATTTTATAAAACATAGTATCGATTTAAGAAATAATTTTCTTATGAAAGCGGAAAATAGGTAGATTAATGAATGTCTGTTGTTTTAGCAGCAAATCGATTTCATATATGTCTATCCGTGTGTATGCATGTGTGTGTGTGTGTGTCTATACTTGCCTCTAAAATCGTGTATAGGTATTGTCTGTATGCATGTGTGTGTGTGTATGTATCTGTGGATAAGTGTCTATTTGCCTGGCTATGTATTTATGTATTCTTTTTTTTTTTTAACAAATAAAATTTTTAACAGATTAAAAAATTTTAACAAATTAAAAAGTTTTAACAAATTCAAAAGTTTTAACAAATAAAAAAGTTTTAACAAGTTAAAAAAAATTTTAACAAATAAAAAAAACCTTACTTAAAAAAACTTTTAGAAAATTTACCAGACTTTAAAAATTTTCACAAAATTTACACAGAAAAAAAAATTAATAAATAATAAAAAAAAAACTTTTTTAAATTCATTAAAACTTTCATTTTAATTTGTAATAAAAAATTTCTAATTTTTTAAAACTTTTTTTAACTTGTTAAAACTTTTTTATTTGTTAAAACTTTTGAATTTGTTAAAACTTTTTAATTTGTTAAAATTTTTTAATCTGTTAAAAATTTTATTTGTTAAAAAAAAAAAAAGAATACATAAATACATAGCCAGGCAAATAGACACTTATCCACAGATACATACACACACACACATGCATACAGACAATACCTATACACGATTTTAGAGGCAAGTATAGACACACACACACACACACATGCATACACACGGATAGACATATATGAAATCGATTTGCTGCTAAAACAACAGACATTCATTAATCTACCTATTTTCCGCTTTCATAAGAAAATTATTTCTTAAATCGATACTATGTTTTATAAAATAATAAATAGATAAATCAATTATTATTTGAATTATTATAAAAATCAATTAATGAAAATAATATGATTACAATAAACAATAGATAAGTATACTATTTTTATGTATATATTATAAAATGATTGTTCAGTTATTCTGTTATTTCATATAAATGATGTTAAATAATAGCATATATACAAACACAGCTGAATTATATATTATATAAAGCCTATGATAAAATATTCTTTTTCGCTCTTATAAGAAAATAATTTCTTAAGTCGATACTATGTTTTATAAAATAATAAATCAATTATTATTATTATAAAAATTCAATTAGTCCACATGATTTGAATACAATAAACAATTGATGTTTAAATTATCTAATTATATATAGTAATTAAAAATATACATCTCTAACGATTTTCATGAATAAACTCACATGTTAGACTAGCAAAGAAAGAAGCAGCAGACAAGTTCAGACAAGTTTAGACAAGTGAACAGGACCACTCATTCGAAAACAGTAATCAAAATGGCGTGAAAGTTGCTTATCTAGATGTTCTTATCGTCGTGTGACGTCACTTAGAAGGAATCGCTATCGGCCAATCCTATATCAGGAAATAGTCACGTGACCAACCCTCGACCACGTGATTTCCGGTTTTTGTGATAAGAAACTGGCATTCCACACCAAATCGTGCTATGAGATAGACGTGTTTTCAAGAAGCTGGTATATTAGGTAAGTGTGAAATATGATTCTGTTATATGTTAGAATTTGAATGCCTTAAAATGATTATGCTAGAGTATATAATTATTTTCCAAATATTAAAATAAGTAAAGAACCATAATTTGAAATAGAAAACTAACTTAAAAGTAGAATTGTAAGCTGAGCAGGTTTAGCTCACGAAAGTGAGATGAACTGAAAATAATAAAAGGTTAGTCATATAAGTTGCTTATCATAGTAAATCCATAAAAGAAATTTTTAAGTGGCAACTCTAGTTAACAAAGCAATATTACAAGTTACTGATATTACAAACGAATGTGAGAATTTAATTATTAATTTTTCACTATGTTGATTTCTGTAGATATCCAATAATTTATAAATGAATTATTATGGAGAATGTACAAAGTTTGCACCCTAGCTCAATGTTTTCTTAATTTATCAAATCATACATAATAGTCAACTTCAACAAATAATATGTTACGGATTGTTCTATTACGTCATCAATTAAGTTTCTGCGCATGTGCAGATGTAAAACATTTGATTGCTAAAGTAAACTGTTGGTTGGTTAGAGGAATCCGTAGACCAGGTTGGTTGGTTGGATGTATTCGGTCGTTAGTCAAAACACTCAAAATTTACAAACATACATGTATGAACATATAATGTCAATTTCTTAAATACTTCGACTCATCCGTAGATATTCGTAATCTTTTTGGTGAATTTTTGCCTACATGTGTAAGCACATATAGTCGCACAAACATGGATGTACACATATTTTTCTAAAGTTGTAAATAATTCGAAAACTTTTCATGAACTTTCGATTAGGATGCATTTATTCGGTAGTTAAGACAGGTATGTCTAGTACATTTTGAAAGAGAGTTTGACTAACATGTAGATTTAAAAAAAATAATTTTTATGAATATTTTACGCAGGTATATTTACACAGATATTACTTGTAAATAGTATGCCAGGATATAAATACACATATATATGAATGTGCATATAAATTGTCGTATACAAACAATTCAAAAACCATTTTGATAACCATTAGAAAATTTTTATTTTCTTTCAAAAATTTTATTGACTTGTAATTTTTTTAACTTTTATTTATTAACATAAAAATTTTTTAACTTTTTTTATTTCGTTTGCATTTTTTTTTAACTTTTTTTATCTTCCTGATTTTTTTTTTTTTTTTTTTTTTCTTATCAAGTTGTGATTTGTTAAAAAATTTTTTATTATTATATATTTAAAAAGAAACATTTTTTATTTAGTTGTGATTTCTAAAATTTATTTTTGAGTTAAGTTTTACTGTTTACAAATCATTTTTCATAACGTGAATATTTTTCAAAACCATTCAATGGCAAACATATACATACGCATATATATTATAAGTATGCATATGCGCATAAGGTGCACTAGTATGTTAAGACAATATTTTTCAAAGACTAGAAGGTAAAAAAGGAATAATTTACTTTTACTAACTAATAAATATTTTTTCTTACAACAAGGAAATTTTTATGTGATAGTTGAAATTCTCTTGGTTATTCATTTGTTAATTTTATGTGTATTGCTTAATTTTTATAGTTCATTACTGATTTATTATTTTAAATAGGGTTTTCCTCCTGTGGCGAGTTTCAAATATATAGTTAATTTTCTGGGGGTTTTAGGGGAAGGGTGAAATGTATATTGGTAATTTGATATGCGATAAATAACATGGTTAACCAAGATTTTCCTATAAAGAGTTCACTAAATTTTGACTAAAAGTTGCAATCAAAGTTGCTATTATTTCAAAAAACATTAATGTCGCGTGATCTGACCAATGTTTCAAACTAAATAGGGAAGTTATCGATTTTTACCTAGTGTATATTATAAAATCTGAATAGTTGAACTAGGTTATTTGAATTAATATGAATGTTTACATCCACTAAACTAAAACAGGGTACTTTTAATAATGAAAAAAAAAATAACAATACTTTCCTAAAACTAATATAGTCTAGTGTGTGTGAAAATGTAGCCCAAAAACTTAAAAGATGAAAATCACGTGACTAATATACTGCGCTTAGGCCCCACCAGTGGCCGAGTGGTTCCGCCCTCGAAGCTGGTAGACGGGAGGTGCTGTGTTCGATCCCAATCGCGCCCGTCGACCTAATCGTTCGGAGTTTTCGTGGTTTTCTTCTAACCTTGGTTTTCCAAGCGTAAATACGGGTTAGGTTCCCTTAGAAAGACTCCCCACGGAGGGCACTACCCCCCCCTTAGGGCTTATATCCCTCGTGATGATAATTGGCCATCAAAAACACAATTAACCGTTGTGGTTAGTGTATTGGCCCTATATTCGAGGCCTAATTCCCGCACAGGCCAACCAGGCTCCCTAAAATCAGGGCCTAATTCCCGCACAGACCAACCAGGCTCCCTATATTCGAGGCCTAATTCCCGCACAGGTCAACCAGGCGCCCTATAATTAGGGCCTAATTCCCGCATAGGCCAACCAGGCTCCCTAAAATCGGGGCCTAATACCCGCACAGGCCAACCAGGCCCTTGGGTCTATGGATGAGGGAAGGGCAGGCAAAAAGTTGTTGGGCCTTGGGTACCACTGCAATCTAAATCGGGCTCTACCTGAAATGTGAAGTCAGGCCATGTGAGTTGGAAACCTCTCGAACCAGACGAGGTGACTGAAAAAAGTTGTTCTTGTATGAAATTGATAATTCGGGTCACTTTCTTCCGTCTCTGAAGTTGTTTAAAATTTGTGTCGCTAATAATAATAAAAATTTACAAATAATAATAAAATTGCTTTTCAAATGTTAAAGTTTCATTTCGCTAATAATAAAAAAAAAAATGTGAAAATAATTAAATTGTCTTCTTTGGGTTCCTTTGCTAAAGTAAAAAAAAAAAAAAAAATACTTAAAAAAAAATACTTCTAGGTATATCGATAGAAAAAAGTTTAAACGATTAATTATTATTGTCTCTAACGAAGTGAAAATAATGACTGAGGTATATTTTATATAAGAATACGTGAAGCATTTAACGTTATTCTTACATCACCCTAGAAAATAGCTTATCATCTATTAGCATTATAAATATAGAAATTTTGATTCAATGGGGATGTGTGTAGTTAATTTATGTATTTCGAATGGTGTAACTATATTAAATAGTATGCACGTGTATTAAAATGGATATAGGTAGTCGCATAGAATATTTGTTTCTAAAACATAGTATAAATTTAGGTCGATGCATGTTTGAAAAATTATCCTTGAATATAACATGTACAGAAAGTTTCGTCTAAATATTTCCATAACTGTAAATTATTTAAAAAGTATGATACCTAATAGTGATTTCATCTCAAAAACTGGGTAAAAGGCTAACATTATGTTAAAAAAAAATGAATACGTAGATTTTCAGTATAGTACATTTGATGCTGTTATTAAAATCTAAATGTAGGTAAAAAACTTCAATCTATCCTATATTTAAAAATTTATAAGAATCCCTTAATTAAGATATATTGTAATTGAGACAGACTTTACTAATTGTTATTCGAATAATATCGGCTTATCTATTTTATCTATTGAAAGGGACCGCTTAATGCGGCTCCTTTGATCTTTTAGATAACATTCCTGTAGATGCATGTTCCGACAGAAAGTAGATAAACAGTATAGTTGCAGCGAGATTTTTAACGTGTGAGGTGACTGGCCAAATTTGAGAAGACATTATGGATTATTAACAGGTACTGTGCTTTTATTTTATATTTCGATTTAATATTAAAAAATATACATCTAAAACTAGGTATTAATAGGTATTTATTTTTTTCCGTTAAATTTCCTTTTGAGTATAATTGAAACTGCGTATACTATATGTTTTAATTTGGGAATAGCAGGTTCGAAATTCATTAATATTAATCTATGAAGATGTTATCTCTATTTCAAATCTATTCTTTAATATTTATTTTTCCAACATAATATTAGAAATATTAATTTTCGCGATATGAAAATCTCATGCATTGTTTTTGCAAAGTAAAATAAATCATGTGAAATATTTTTACAAAATAATATTCTATTAGGTAAAGGATTTGTCTAAATTACTTTGTTTTCGAACTCCAAAAATTGCTTAGTTTTGAATTTTATTAAAAATAATCCTATTTCAAAAATCTCTGAAGAAAGCATTTCAATCGGTCTCATATTAGCATACAGTATGATCATTTACTTAGATTGTTTTCAAATTGTAACTGTTTCAAATAACATATTGTTTTGAAAATACAGTAGCCTCTATCATGTTTTCAATGAGGCAGTCTAAGGACCAACACCTTAAAGAAAAAAATGAATCAAAACTATATTTAATCTCCAAAATTAGTTAAAAATTAGTCTAAAAATTATTCATAAAGATATTATCCAAAAATAATATAGTCGCGGTTTAAAAAACTAATCGCACACAAAATAAATAATATGTCAAAACATCTTTTACTGAAATTGCTTTCAAAGGCAAAATAATGTATGTTGTTTAGAAATGAATTTTCTAAATAAGTAATATACAGGCAGTCTAAAAATTACTCGTATATGCATTTTCTAAATAAATACTATATACGCATTCTTAAAATGTATGATTTCTCTAGATATAATTTGTATACTGTATAAAAATGAATCGTATATGCATTTTTCTAATACAGTTCACTCGAACTTTTAAAACAAAAATTCAATTTTTAATTAAAATTTATCTAAATCTGGCTTTGAATTGTGATTTATATATTATTCGTCGGTTAGGAGGGAAAAAAAAAAAAAAAACTCGCTTATCCCACTATTGCTATTTAAATTCTGATTGCTAAAGGCGGTGAAAAAAAAAAATCGTATATGCGAAATTATTTTTATAAGAAAATAGTTTTACACTTTCAATAAAATGTACATATTAACGAGATTCATCTAATTATTTTGCACTGTCCTGTATATGCAGGAATTATTGCGAAAGACTCTGTCGTAATCACGACGCATCCAGTGAGTTTCCCCACCTTTTCTCCTTTCCTCGCCTTGAGTTTGCTTAGAACTCAAGCGGTTATGTTTCCTCCTTGGTATTTTACTGTCTGCGTAGGTGAGTCGTTCTTTCGCAAATCACTGCGCACACCTTGCGACTTGCTTTTTTTCCCACTGCTACTTCCACTTCAATTGTTTTGGGTTATCAGTTTTGGCGGTTAAGCCCACGGCGTTAGTAAATGCACTTTGTTTTTTGTGAATTTTTGTCGTGTTGCTTGGCGATTTTGGCATAATGCTGAGTTAGCCTGGTAACCTCGCTGGGAAGAAGTTTTCATCAGTTGGTGATCGGATGGACACGATTGAGGTCGCGGCTTTTCTTTTTTGGAATTTTCTTCACGTATGTTGTAATGTAAAAGGTATACTTTGATGAGGTACACATTGTAATGTCCAAAACATGCATTAAACAAGTTAAATATAGTGAAACCATGTTTAAAATTTGTCAAAGGGCCGTTGCTTTATTTGCGTTGTGAATGGTAAAAAAAAAATAATCCAGGAAAAATGGTCAAAATAGTTTATTTTTACTTCCATGCTCACTGGACTGCAATTAACAAGTTGTCGAATAAATTTCAATATTGCATGCAACAAATGCACTGACAGTGGCACGTTTAATTTGCGTGAACACAATGGATACCTTCTTTGAGCATTCTGGTGGTACACTAGGCCTAACTCTGATGACATAAGTTCAGTCAATAAAACAGAGTTGCCAGAATAATTTATGCCAAATTAACTATGTGGATGCATTTTTTTTTAAATCAATATCAAAAATGAAAAATAAAATAAAATCAAGAAACAAAAAGGGAAGACGGTGGCTCTTACTAAAACTTGGAAGAGAAGACATAGTGATGAAGCTTCGCCATGTGCACAAGCCGCGTGAAGAAAATTCCAAAAAAGAAAAGCCGCGACCTCAATCGTGTCCATCCGATCACCAACTGATGAAAACTTCTTCCCAGCGAGGTTACCAGGCTAACTCAGCATTATGCCAAAATCGCCAAGCAACACGACAAAAATTCACAAAAAACAAAGTGCATTTACTAACGCCGTGGGCTTAACCGCCAAAACTGATAACCCAAAACAATTGAAGTGGAAGTAGCAGTGGGAAAAAAAGCAAGTCGCAAGGTGTGCGCAGTGATTTGCGAAAGAACGACTCACCTACGCAGACAGTAAAATACCAAGGAGGAAACATAACCGCTTGAGTTCTAAGCAAACTCAAGGCGAGGAAAGGAGAAAAGGTGGGGAAACTCACTGGATGCGTCGTGATTACGACAGACTCATATTCAAACGTATCTTTCGCATTGTTGAAAACTAGTAACAGATTTAGTCAACTGCATTCAAAATTTACTAATACACTTCGCCAACAACATTAAAAATTTATTCAGTGCAAAAAAAAAAAAAAAAAAAAAAAAAAAATTATTTTCGCCAATAACGTTAAAATTTTCACGAATAACAATAAAAATGTATTCAATATTTTAAAAATTATCTAATTGAGTTCATATATTTCACCAACAACATTACAAATTTATTCAGTGCAATAAATGTATTTCGGTAATAACATTAAAATTTTCACGAATAACGATAAAAATATATTCAATATTAAAAATATTATCTAAATGAGTTCATATATTTTGCGAACGACATTAAAAAAATATATATAATTAATAAATATATTTCGTCAAAAAAATTAGACCTCCATGACATCATTAGCGAAATTCACGAATTGACTCATTAACATAATAGAAAAGGGTGTATATTTTAATTTTACCGGGTATTCATTTAAAAAAGTATCAAGCACCCATTATGGGGGGGGGGGTTAAAATACCTCATACATGTTAAAAGAAAACCTATCTTTGAACAACCCTGTATTTCTATATAATTTCGATAAACCTCTCATAAATATTTAATCAGTTAAAAAAATATTTGTAACATTCATACCCTATTGAAAATTCGAATAATTATTGGCAGTATATCTAATTCTAGGTTTTAAAATGAAATTTCAATAGTTTATTATACAAGTTGAAAAAAAAAAGGGGGGGGGGGGCACGTGACCACGAATATTCAATTTTTGTCGAAACACTATTTATTTAATTTAAATTTAAAAATGCGCAAGAACAATTCGCATTGAATGAAAAAAAAATAATTAACATAATTTATTAATGAGTAATAAACAATTAAAGTTAGGTGGGGATGAAATATTACCAAAGCCTAAACTTACTAGAGAAAATTCTAAAATTTTCCAATTCGGTATCCATTAGTAAATTTAAAAAAAAAAATCCCTATTCAAAATTTTTCTTAAGTCCTAAAATGAAATATTTTAAATTAAATTTTCATTTATAATTTCCACCTCAACCTATAGCATGCCCCTAAAAATTCCTTAATTATACCCTCCTCTTAAACAACAAGCTCTCCGCAGGTGGAGGAGCCATTTACTCGTACCAGGAGCAGGAGCAGGAGGTGGGAGCAGGCGGAGGAGCACGGTACTCACGACAGGAGCAGGTGGTGGGAGCAGGCGGAGGGGCACCCGTTACTCGCAACAGTAGCAGGAGGAGAAGCACACACCCTTTCCTTAAATACTCTTTCCAAGACATGCAAGGATGGCTTAGTGGTTTAGATAACAGCTAAAATCACTAAGCCATCCTTACATTTTGCGAGGGTTCAAACCTCAACACAACTTAAAATTATTTTTAAATAATTTTTTAATTATTTCAAATTTTCACCGTTAGAGGGCAGCATCAAACATCACTTCTCAAAATTCATTCTCCAAAATGACCCCTCGTACTATAGTTCGCTAAAAAAATTTCACTCTTAAAAAAAAAAATCTAAAAATTTTTTAAACTCCACCCTCTTCTTAGAGATCAACATTCCTTTCTAACCCCTCCTCTTAGAGCACACATTCTCCGCAGGAGGTGGAGGAGCAGGAGGAGGTGAAGGAGGAGCAGGAGGTGGAGGAGGAGCAGGTGGAGGAGGAGTTGCTCCTTGCTCCTCCTCCGCCCTCCGCCTGCTGGGGTCGGAGCGGCCTTTTTCTACTACTTACGAAACATTTGGGGAGAACTGGATTACCCGTTTAGACGTTTGTCGTGCACACATCGAAGTCTATTGATATTAACACTTTGTGAGATGCTATTTGTATTTAAATAATTTAAAAAAAATTAAAATGGGTAGTTCCGTAAAAATAAGCCATAACTTTTGGATATTTTTTATCCCGGACACCCTGTATATGAAGATGCTGAAGTATTTTTTCAGTGGTTGTTCGCCTTGATTTCATCTATTGATACATATTCAATGCTAAGTAAAGCATGTTCATAGATCTATATTTCGCTTTAAATTATTTATCGAATCGTTATAAATATAATAAATGTTTTAAATTTATTATTGAATTCGCTAAATTAGAAACAAAAAAATAAATTATAATGTGAATAAAACCAAATATTATTTCTGCCTACGTGTTAGAGTTAGTAATTATGTAAATATTTTTGAAACAAGGGGCAAGGTATAAAACTTCGATTACTTCGCCAATGGGTAATTTTTTTTTTCTGCAATTTAAACGTTCAGAAACTCACATCGATATCATTCATTTAAACTACTACGTACTATTTTTGTTATGTATTCCGTTTGTAGTTTAAGCCAAAACGGCAATATTTGTTTGCAAAATAAATTCATTGTGGCCTGGTGATCTTTCAAATGCTGGTGGGCTGTTTTCTTGCTTTGTAAACGCATCGACCGTGAAGACATATTTACAGGAATGTTATAAAAATTCTCTCTAATCACAGCAGGCGTAGTCGAAAATGTTATTTTCAGGAGAAAAAAAAAATGCTGAAAAAATGCACATAAATGAACTATTTTAAGAAAATGCACGACTTATTATTATTATTCATATAAACAGGGGGATTCTAAATTCATGGTACAATCTTTAAGGGTTGGCAAAGGACACTGTAACAATCATTTATTGTATAGGAATGTTTGGGCACAAGTGACGTTTTGAAGTACAAACACTAGGGATCCAATTTGGCCCCTTTTTTAACACTTTCCAACAAAGTTGAAAAGTGTTTATGACTTCGGTTTGTCTGGCCGTCTGTCCGCGCTCTAACTCCCGTAAATATACTCAGATTGCCCTGAAATTTTTGGAGGTTATTGACGTTTACCATTGCACGTTCCCTATTTCAAATGAAGTTTGTAGCGTGTTTAGTTCATTTACAGGGACAGTCAAATTTTTCCGTTACATTAGCGGCTATGGGAAGAAATCGTTTAAAATGTTTTTTAATGATGTTACACGCATCCAAACATAACAAAATTGGTATGCATTTAGGAAGTACACTAAAACATGCATTCTGTATAATATACAGTGCAAAGAATAGTTATTATTCTTTTACAGGGCCACACAAAAGAATTCTGTTACATAATGATATAGGGAGGAAGGCGGTAATTGTTTGCGGCGTATTTTAATTATGTTAAACTATTTCACATATAATGAAATTAATATACGTCGCTGAGGTTTAATATAAGTTATTTCATGTATATTACGAAGTGCATAGCATTTACAGGGACACACAAAAGTTTTCAGATAGTATATTGTATCAGAAGTACTGTACATTAGCGGTGATTGCAGAAAATTCATTTTTAATTATGATATGCACTTTTACTTTCACTACATTTATGCATACTATATGGTGTGTATAAATGCTATAATTCATGTACAGGGCTACTCAAAATAATTCGTAAGGGTTCCTGGGTATGAGCGCAAATTGGTCAAAGGTGGTTTTTAAATGAGTTATGCATTTTTACGCTGAATGGATTTAGATTATTTTAAAAAGTTTGTAGAATATAGATAAAATGATATACAGGATCACGCAAAGAATTGGATACATATTGTCTATGGATGATAATTTCTGGAAATGTGCTCTCAGTAGTTTTAAGAGTGTTTTAGTTTAAATTAAATTTTAGCTAAATAGTGGCGTGTAATAAAGGTACTAGGTAAACTACAAGGCTGTACAAAAGCATTCAAATATTTTTTCAATTAATTGTATAAATTGCTGAAAGAGAAATTTCAACCTGTTATACGTTTTTTTGCTAAACTAAATTATCCCATTACATAGTATATATATCAACATAAAGATCAAATACAGGGCTGTTCGAAAGAATTGGAATAAATATTTGGCTATGGGCGGTAACTACTGAAATCAGATTTTTAAATGTTTACTTAGTTATCTTATTTACCTTATTACCCTAAGTAACTAAATTTCGTTAAATATTCCAGGGAGTGTTGGAAAACGTTTCATAATATATGCTGTACGCATGATTTTCATTACTTGTTTATTTAAAAATTTCTCATTTATCAGAAAATTCCTATAATATTTTTTTCTTTATTTAAGACAGGCATTTCATAATTCCATAAAGAAAAAATTCTCATTTGAAAATTTCCAGTATGAAATCGAAATTTTTGAATTTAAAAAAAAAAAAAAAAAAAAAAAAAAAAAAAAACTCGCAAAACTGACAAATCTGTCAAACACAGTAAACACATGAAAAGAATTAGAAATGGAATTTTTTTTTTTTTTTTCAAAAATTTCGATTTCATACCGGAAATTTTCAAAGAAGAATTTTTTCTTTGTGTAACCATGAAATGTCTGTCTTAAATAAAGAAAAGAATAGTACAGTAATTTCCTGGTATGAATAGGAAATTTTGAAATAAAAAAGGGGCTAATTGGCTCCCTGGTATTTGTACCTCAACGCGTCACTTGCGCCCATACATTTCTATGCAATAAATGATTGTTACAGTGTCCCGTACCAACTCTTTAAGTTTGTAATTATCACCCTTTATATATATGATTATTATCACCCTTTATATATATGATTAGAAAGTAAGAAAAGAAAGTTTTATCCCAATTTAATAGCTTCATAAAAATTTAAAACACATTGTATGAATGAGAAATTTTGAAATAAAAAAAGGGCCAAATTGGCCCCCTGGTGTTTGTACCTCAACGCATCACTTGCGCTGATACATTCCTGTACAATAAATTATTGTTACAGTATCCTGTACGAACCCTTAAAGTTTTTTTACTATGAATTTAGAATCACCCTGTATAAATATGATTAGAAAGTAAGAAAAGAAAGTTGTATTCACAGTTTAAGAGCTTGATGAAAATTTAAAACAAATTTCAGATGTAAATTTCCAACTGGACGAAAATTATACGGACCAGGATTCGAACCAGGGATCGCTTGACTGAAGCCGCCAATGCTCTACCATCTGAGCTATCCCGGACGAATCTGGTGGAACTTTTTCACCCAAGCTAACCTTATTGATTATAGCATTTGGTCTGAAATCTTGTTCAGCTAAACAGAATTAATCGCAGGTAATGGAACTCCAGAAATAGCTGGATGCGTAATTACACTAGATTAATTTTAACATAATTATTCTAATTGGTAAATAAATCATATCAGATATAAATTTCGCCCGGTTGGAAGTTTTTGGCTAGCAGGTCCTTCCTTCATTTGGAAAAAATCCGCCGGAAGGGGGCGCTGTAATAGCGATTTTTGTGCCATTTTGAATATTGTACCATCGAAAAGTGTATGAAGTTATGCATAGAATTCAAACATTTTTTGGCTATAGTAAGCAGGTTCTCCCTTTATTTGGAAAGAACCGGCCGGAAGGGGACGCTGTAATAGCGAGTTTTGCTCCATTTTGAATATTGTACCATCGAAAAGTGTATGAAGTTATGCATAGAATTCAAACAATTTTTTTTTAAGTTTTTGGCTATAGTAAGCAGGTTCTCCTTTTATTTGGAAAGAACCGGCCGGAAGAGGACGCTGTAATAGCGATTTTTGTGCGATTTTGAATATTGTACCACTGAAAAGTGCATGAAGTTTTGCATAGAATTTAACATTTTTTTTTTAAGTTTTTGGATGTAGCAAGCAGGTCCTCTCTTAATTTGGAAAAAATCCGCCGGAAGCGCTGTAATAGCGAATTTTGTGCGATTTTGAATATTGTACCATCGAAAAGTGTATGAAGTTATGCATAGAATTGAACTAAATTTTTATTTTAAGATTTTGGCCGTAGCAAGCAGGTCCTTCCTTAATTTTGAAAAAATCCGCCGGAAGGGGGAGCTGTAATAGCGATTTTGAATATTGTACCATCGAAAAGAGTATGAAGTTATGCATAGAATTGAACAATTTTTTTTTTTTTAGTTCTTGGCTATGGCAAGCAGGTCCTTCCTTAATCTGGAAAAAATCCGCCGGTAGGGAACGCTGTAATAGCAATTTTTGTGCCATTTTGAATATTGTACCTTCGAAAAATGTATGAAGTTATGCATAGAATTGAACTAAATTTTTTGTGCATGTTTTTGGCCATGGCAAGAAGGTCTCCCTGAATGTGGAAAAATTCTGCCGGAAGGGGGCGCTGTAATAGCGATTTTTGTGAAATCTTCTTAATTTTTCGTAGTTCTATTGTACACCAGTGGTTCGTGAATCGACGGGAACTTCCCATCATGATAAGCCGACTATTCGCGACTATTCGTGATTTTAATAAATATCATGATCGAGATTAACTCGTTTTTACTCCGATTAATTGACTGAAGCAGAAATTTAAGATGAAAGTCAAAGTTGATATATTATGGAGCTAATAAAAATGAAATATTGATATCTGTAACAACATTTTGAAGTATTAAAATGTATGAGATAGAAGAAAGTTTTGGGATTGACACATCCAACTAGTTTACAAATAATTTCCGTACTCCCTGAAAACATGTTTTATCCGTGAATTCTTCCCGAACGTCTAAAAAAGAGGGAGAAATTCTTTCATTCCTAGCACGCATGCGTATTGGGTCTATTAATAATAAATCCGAATTTATTTTAAAAATGAAAAACCAAAACTTCTATAAATTAAGATTTCTGATTTAATTAAAAAAGACAAAAAAAGGTTTTCGAATTTCAAAATAAATAACAATTACTTTTCTCATTCATTCATAAGTACTCACAATTTATTTTTTAAAGTTGGATAAAGTCAAATAAAGTTGAATTTAAAAAGTTGTTTATAAATAAATACTCGCATTTAAAATATACTTTAAATGAGCACATATTTAAAAGATATTTTAACTTCAAAGCACTTCGCTGCTGTGCGACTATATCTCAGTGCTAGCGCGTTCGTCTTGTACGCCGAGATGGCTGGTTCGAGTCCAACGTTTTGCTTTTTCCGAACTTTCTTTCGACGGACATTTAACCTCCTGTAACGGAAGGAGGAAAAAACGGATATTCGTAAATTGACGGAAATATGCCGGCAGCTCTGCTGCCAGTAGAATTTCCGTAAACGGAAGGAAGTTTTTTTGAGAATGTATGTAAATGTGACAAGTTTGATTTTACTTTTAAATTATTAAATTTGTGAAACGTTCAATTTGGAGATGGAAAAATTTCGTGAAAGGTCTATTTTTTGGACAAAGAATTTAGTGAAGGATCCTGTTTTGACATAAAATTTTTTGAGAAGGATCCTGTTTTGACATAAAGAATTTTGTGAAGAATCCTTCCAAGGGCCCAGTTTTTCCCAAACAGATCCCTGTGAAGTCAATGATTTATCAGAATATTGCTCCTGTTGAATCATGTTTATAATTAGCAATAAACAGTATCATTTATTGTTAAAAAATGTATTTCTGTTTTATTTGGCAATGATGCTATCAATCAAGAATATCGCTCTTGCAGCTCCACAATTTTCTCTGAGCATGACTTTGGTACTATTTTTTTCTTTCTGTCTTTCTTCCTTTTTTACTTTCTTATATCTTTACAACAAGAAAATATTGATTCATGAAAATTTTCGACTTTCGGTTTTCGACGGATTTACACTTTTTGGGAGTCAGAAATTCCGAAAAACATGTTTCTACAAAATGTCTGTCTGTGAGTCTGTGACTCTGTCTGTCTGTCTGTCTGTATGTGACACAAATTTTGTGGTCGCTCTATCTCAAGAACTAATGCACGGAATTTAATAAAAATTTATATTCAGGTATAGTCCTTGATATAGATTCCTGCTGATTAGCTTTTGGTGTAAATCGCCCAGCAGGTGGCACTGCTATGCTGCATTTCGTAGGATTTCCGCAATAACTCTATCTCAAGAACTACTGCACGGATTTTTATAAAACTTCAGATTCAGTTACTTCTTGGTATGAGTTGGAGCTGCTTACGTTTTGGTGTAAATCGCTTAACAGGTGGCTCTGCTATGCTATATTTTTCAGCATTTCCGCTATAGCTCTATCTTAAGAACTAATGCACGAATTTTCATCAAACTTCAAATTCAGATATACTTTGATAGGAATTGGTGCTAAATTGTTGTAATTTCTTGTACTATTTAAATGATTTAATTGACGTAATTTATATATAAAGAAAGTTTTGTGATGGCCACAACATACTAGTTTTCATATCAAAACCACATGTTTCGCTGAGCAACTACATGAGATTTTGCAATATTTCGACAAATAAGATTCCACGCTAGAATACTCAGACATAACTTCTCACACTATTTCATAGCCACACTGTATATTGAAAAACGGATGTTGAAAAATAATCTTTCTGCTAACTTCAATTGTCAACTAGTCGGATGTACCAATCCCAAAACTTTATTCTATCTCATACATGTCAATACTTCAAAATTCGTTATCACGTTGCCAAAATTAAATGACAATCTATGCTCATCATAAGGATTCTAAAAAGATGAAATTCCGTGCATTAGTTCTTGAGGTATGACTATCGCTGAAATCGTGTAAATCCAGCAAAATCCAGCATAGCAGCGCCACTTACAGGGTGATTTACACCAGAACCTAATCATCATCAACTTATGTAACGTCTAACTGAATATGAAATGTGGGGGAAATTTGCGCATTAGTTCTTGAGATAGAGCTATTGCGCAAATCATGACAAATGCAGCATAGCAGCGTCACCTGTTGAGCGATTTGCACCAACACATAATCAGCAGCAATATTAATCAAAGTATATTTGAATCTGAAGTTTGATGAAAATTCGTGCATTAGTTCTTGAGATTGAGCTATTGAGGAAATCGTTCTAAATGCAGCACAGCAGCGCCACCTATTGGGCGATATACACCAACACGTAGTCAGCATAATTTCATATTAAGGACTAACTAAATCCGAAGTTTGATGAAAATGTGTGTATTAGTTCTTGAGATAGAGCTAGTGCGAAAATAGCGTAAATCCTGCAAAATGCAAAATAGCAGCCCCACCTGTTCTGCGATTTACACCAAAACGTAAGCAGCTCCAACTCATATCAAGAAGTAACTGAATCTGAAGTTTTATAAAAATCCGTGCAGTAGTTCTTGAGATAGAGTTATTGCGGAAATCCTACGAAATGCGGCATAGCAGTGCCACCTCCTGGGCGATTTACACCAAAAGCCAATCAGCACGAATCTATATCAGGGAATACCTGAATATAAAATTTTATTAAATTCCGTGCATTAGTTCTTGAGATAGAGCGCCCACAAAATTTGTGTCAAACACAGACAGACAGACAGACGTTTTGTAAAAACATGTTTTTTGGAATCTCTGACCCCTAAAATGTGTAAATCTGTCAAAAACCGGAAATCGAAAATTTTCGTGAATCCAATACTTTCTTCTTGTAAAGATAGAAGAAAGTAAAAAGGACTAGAAAACAGGAATTCTGCTTTTTCAGAATTTAGTGTCGCCCCCGATGAAAAAAAAAAAAAATGCATATATAAATAGTACAAAACCTATTTCAATTTTAAGACTTAAAGCACACGCTTTTATTTTATCTAAAATTACGTCATTCGCAGCCGCTTAAGAATTCCACATTTACAATCCACTCTTAAACATCTACAGTAAAGCATGCATAAGGATGTCACTATCGCAAAATAATACACAAATGCAGCAAAAAGATGCCGTCATTAAAGAAACTCGACAAAAAAACGGCTATCTAATGATTCATAGGCATTCATTTGTTTGCAACATTAATCTAGACGATTTCAGTCGTGACGTCAGTCATGACGTTTTGGTTGGAAACTGACTCCAAGCAAACAGTTGCTATGTTGTGTTTTCTATTTTGTTTGTGTGTTGCAGCTATATCTTTTATCTATATCTAACATTTAAGTGATTTAATACTTGATATGTACTGGTAACGTTTTCCACAGTTTATATTTAAAAAGAAATGACTCATAGCAACCGTTTGTTTGGAGTCAGTTTCCAACCAAAACGTCATCATGACTGATGTCACACTGAAAGCGTCTACAGATACTTAAAATTAAATATAATTTATAATATCTCCATGTTTTAACGAAATTATTCGTTTATATTTTTCCAAAACAGCATGTATTTTAATTACATTTTCTTTCGGTTGTTATGAGAAAAATGGCAACAAAAAGATATAACTGCTATTTTTCAACTATTTTCCTTTTACTTTCTATATAAATGGAGTACTTGAGTTGCCAAAATTAAACAAATGGCGCTAAAAACTACAAAAAAGTTTATATTTCAAAAATAAATGGAGATACAGTTTTCAAACAAATTGCATTTAACCCTAGAACTACCGAAAATTTTACTCAAGTTTTATAAAAACATTTTACACCAGAATTTTTACTTAAAACTATTTAATTTGTTTATTTAACTTATTATTGTCTGATTTATAAATTTAGTTTGTTTTGAAGAAATTTCTGGTTTGAATAAATATTTTGAATGTACATGTCGGGTCCATTGGACCCTTCTGGTAGACAGAGGGTTAAAAGTACTTTTTTTTTCCAATACGACGGTATAAATATTTAAAATGTGCGATGCTTAGAAAAAAAAAAAAAATTGCTATAGAGTATTTAATCGCACAATGATACATCTGCTTTGTTGATTGCTGCCTTCTGTAAGCTAACTTTTTTTTTTTGGAGACAAAATAAGCTGGGAGAAAAAAATAGCATACCGTCCCGGGGGCTAAAAAGAGATATAAAATCGAAAGATACTATGATGGAAATTTTATATTTATAATTTTCACATTTGTGAACAAAAATGTACGTAAAATTGAGAAATTTAACATTTCGGAAATCGAGCTTTCTTAGTTAAAATTTAACTTAAATGAGCATGATTATGTAAAACTGTCCTTATATTTCAGAAGCAATAAAAGAAACTTAAAGTTGCTTATTTAAAATGAATTATATCAAATGTAAAGTTTTAATCTACCAAAATACACTTTATTGAATAAGATATTGCAATGCCATGCGTATTGCTCTATAATATTTATAATCTCTTCGAATGAAACAACTTTCGTACTAAATATTATGTCTTCCTTAATATTAAACCCCAATAGTTTTCAATATTTAATAGTTTTCATCTACTTCATGGGCTTCTGAAATAATAACACTACGGATCTTAATTCACGAAACAAATAAAAATTTTCTTAGATACTGTATCTAATCTCAGGCCATTGATAACAGCAGGGATTCCACTTGGGTACATTAAAATTAGAAGTATTCGATCTGAGAATTGCGAAACTTCGCAAACAAAAATCTATTTCCATCAAAATTAAAGATGTCTTTAGCATGTAAACCACTCTTTCAAATTTCCACAAGACTAATAACTTTATTCGCCTTTTCTGGTTGCGTGAAACTTCTGTACGTTAAGTATTGCATCCTCATTAAAGTTTTTCTAGGAACTTGCTTAAGACATAATCTTTACAATAACAAGGATAATACCCTCATGTGACCACGCAAGCATTTAAATTAGGGGGAACAATTTCACTTAATTGGTGTCATGTTGCGTAATTAAAGCCATCTGAAAACACCATGGTAATAAACTGTAATTCCGCTGTTTTAAGTACGTATAAGTCCCCTATCGACCTCAAATTCAAATTTGGAGATATTTTCTATAGACCCAACCTCGCGGCATTAGCGAAACTAGTCATAATTAAATGAAAGTTCTACGGTGACACATCAAGCCGCAATTGGAGGGGGTAGAGAGGGGGGTTGTAGTTAATATATCCAGTTCTTGAATAACAGGGGAAGCATTTAAAATGGCGCCAGAGCATTTTAATATGGCCAGCTATCCGACTAATTAATTCTTATTTTATCGAGTACATGGATCGCTAATTCCCTCGTAGCGCGGATCATTTTTCTGGCAACAAGTCGGATAAGTAACTTCCCACTTTGCGGTTCCCAGTTCGTGTAGGATTTGCATAAAACGAGCTGAATCCCATTCTGAAGGGGTATTAGTAGCTGAAGTCAATGGATAAAGGCTTTAGGAGGACTGTCAAAGTAGGATACTTATAGAAAGAAAGAAGTTTTGGCAGGGTTGCTGGAGGAGGCGATTATTGTTCGTTTTGTTTAAGCTTGGCGATTTTTGCAAGCGTCTCACAGACTGCTGCTTTTTAGTGCGTTCGTAATTATGTAAATACGTAGCACCTATAGTCGTCGTTCGGTCCGTCTGTCTGTCTGTCCGTCTGCCCGTCCATCTGTCCGTCCGCATATAACAGAGCAAAAACTAGCGAACCGAATGGTCTGAAATTTTAAATATATATTTTTTGCAAAATTTCGCCAAGTCATTTCAAATGTTATAATCGGATGTATAGTTTAATTACAGGGTCATTCAAAAGTTTTCCGTTACACTACGGCCAATGGGAATAAATTATTGCAAGTGTATTTTAATGATGTTGCAGCCTTCCAAATGGTCTAAAATTTTAAATATATAATTGTTGCAAACTTTTGTCGCGTCATTTCAAATTTTATGAAAATCGGATGTATAGTTTAATTACAGGGACAGTCAAAAGTTTCCGTTATATTACGGCCAATGGGGAAAAATTATTGCAAGTGCATATTAATGATGTACAGCCTTTTGAACAGAATGAAATTGATATGTACTTATGGAGTGCGCTAAAATATACATTCAGTACAAAATGCGGTGCAAAAAATATTTATAAAACTAGTTATAGTACGAACGCACCACATGTGCCACGTTTGATGAGCAATTTCCAACTTTTTCAATTTTCATACTTTTAACTTTCAGTTTAAGGGACCGCTCCGCTGCACTAAAACTCCCCGATCGCGAAATCCCATGTTAACCTATGGGGAAATTTTGAAGCGCGATGTCTCATTACTTAATATAATTATTAAAAAATACTGTTTTCACCATCAGAAAATAGACATCACATGCCGATGATGTGCGTTTTTAAAAATTGTCTGCGTAAATTTTTAGTATTTTGAAGAAGATGATAAAATTTAATTAAATGAAAATTCCAAAGTTTATGGGGATTTTTTATGCACTTAAAATTTACGGAAATTTTCAAAATTTCAGTGCATCAGAGCCTTAAGGGGCTACTTCACTCACACGAAGACAGTCGCATGCTAATGTTAATCATACGGGAAAAATCTTTTAAATTATCTCGTTTGCATTTCAGTATATATTTTCTTATTATTGGATAGTTGAGGACGATCTCTACATAGGCCATTTATTACTTTTTTTTAAATTTTTGTTGCAGTTTCCTTTATGAGGACGCTTTCACTTTCTAACCGGTTCCAAAAGTGACAATAGCAAAAAAAAAAGAAAAAAAAAAAAAAAAAAAAAACCTGCAATCGAAATTGTAAAAGTAGAAAATGGCCTTTGTCGAGAACAACCTCAGCTATCCAATGCAAAAAAATAAAATAAAATAGGGAAATGAAAATGAGTTATTTAAAAAGAACGCTCTCATATGATTAACATTAGCGTGCGAGTGTCTTCACGTGAGTGAAATAACTGAAGACTGTTCTCAACTGCTCTGCGACCATGGAAGCCATTTAGAGTCCAGCTGTGTTTTCCATTTTTTGATAAATCAATTACCTATTGAGTTATAAGCGATTTTGAACACGTGACAAACACGCTTTTCATCCTTTCTTGAGAGGTTATTCTTCTTTCGCGCGGAAATTCGGTTCAAAAGGCCCACTTTGACACTATTTTCTGAAAGATCTATTGCATTTACAAAAAAAAAAAAAAAAAAAAAAAAAAAAAAAAAAAAAAAAGAAAAAGAAAGAAAGAAAGAAAGAAACGGAAAAAGCAGTTCGATTACATGGTTTCTGAACAACAATACCTGCTAGTTTCATGCATTTCCGAACAAAAATTAATTAAAATTTATGTCATAAAGTTTGGATTTGAGAACAGCCTTAACTACAAATGCTAGTAAAATTTTGTTTCGTTGGAAGTAGTTTTATCGATAGAAACTTCTGAATAGGTGAATTTTAATTATGATATAGTTCAGTACTTAAATATTAGTACAGAAATGGCATTTCGGGGTTTAATCAAGCCTTTTATTAATCTTTCGATAAAGTGGTCTCAGAGACTTCTGACAGTAAGATATGCGAGAACTTTTCTGTGGCGAGTTAATTCATATTTAAAATGCAATGTTTTATTTTGTAAGAGTAAATTTTTAAAACTCGGAGAAAGGGGAATAGTTACAAAAGTAAACATTATGTCTCAGACAAGCGTCTGCGTCATCATCAACGTTTCCAATTTATTTAGTTTTTCTATTCAAAGATCTATTAGCTTTTTCGAATACTAATTTCTACTTTTTTTAATGACCGGAATTTCATGATTAAATAACATGACTAGTGCTACTCTAATATTTAGGTAGCTTTTTTAATAAAACATTCGCATGGCACCATTGGTCATCATAGCTTAACTGGCAAGTTAGTGTGGAAGTAGATTTTCATTGCTTTACATAGGCAAACAATTCTGTACAAACCAATGAAGTAAAAAATAAAACATATATTTTATTTTTTGCTTACTGTCGCCAGTGATTTCTAAGAAAATAAAAATCTCATTGCAGAGCAGGTTTTTACTTTTGTACTTTTGCGGTGACTACAATGTATGCCTGTACTCATCAGGCATAATTAACGTACTTTATTGTTTCTTCACCAAAGGACATATACTTTGAAAAACGTATCCGACATCATAATTTCAATTATTTCGTTGATTGAAAAAAAAAAAAAAAAAAAAAAAAAAAAAAAAAAAAATTATAACTCTCCAGCAATCATAATAGACGACAGAAAATACCATACCTCCTGGAGTCGATGAATCTAAAAAGTTTGGAAACACTCTAAAATTGGAAGGAGTGAAAGTTCACTCTTTTCTTTGAAAGAGTGGCAGGCAGTTTCACTCTTTTTGGAGTGAATTTTATCAAAATACGCTCCTTAAAGAGTTGGGATTTCCACTCCTTAGAAAGGAGTGAGATATTTCACTCCATTGTCGAGAGTGAAATATGTCACTTCGTTGTTGGGAGTGAAATATCTCACTCCGCACACATTAAAAAATTTCCGTTCAACTTTGAAGCAATATATGGAGTAAAATAACGAAAAGCCCCAAAATATGTCACTTCTTAATTTTCAAAAACTCCATTTCATAATGTAACCTTGGAAATTACGCAGATTTGGTACTAAAACGCACTCCTTTTCAAGAGTGAATAGTCACTCCTCTGAAAGAGTGACTGTTCATTCCTGCTTAGAGTGAATATTCACTTTAAGCATTAGTGAATATTGTATGTATTGGTATTACTCATCAGCCAATCAGAACAGCAAGTCTACAGTGCTTTTTTAAGATAAGAGAAAGACATCCGCCATTTTAGGGTTAAAATATACGGATATTATTAAAGTGATTATTTATGGAACATAAAAGTAAGTGTTGTTTAATTTTAATCTTTTATTCCTGTAGATTTTGTGTATTATAATTATGAGTTAAACAGTTTTATGTTATATAGAAAAAGATTGATCTGGCATTAGCGATTTTATTCTTCCTGTTCGATACCGCGATGTACAGTATTTTAATTTGCCATTGTTTGAAAACAAAATGCTCACAGAGAGGCTGATTCATGGCTCCATTTTTAGTAGAATGTAAACATTGATTTGCAGTTACTTGAGATTTGTTGAAGATGTGTTGAGACAGTGAATAAAGTAATAGAGCTTTCTTATAATATATGACAAGATTTTTGAGAAATTGTTAAATCTAACAGTGCATTTAATTCATCTATTGTAATTTTTTATTGTTTAATGATACAATTATAAAATACTAATTATTAATTTTCTTGTTTTTCAAATTGTATATGTAATCTTTTTTTTTTTTTTTTTTTTTTTTGCTGTATATGATTTTAATCAAACATTTAATTATAGACATTCTGAATCAGTTATTAAATTTCCTTCTATTGTAAGCGCATTTTCTACGTTTATGATACACGTAATTATTGGCACTAAAAAATAAAACATGTATTTAAGCATTGAAATAAAGTGTTTTTTATGTCTGATGTGAAGTTTTTAGATAAAACTGCTTTAGTATATATTTTTTAAAGTTCATAGTATCACATGCATAATATAAGATTGAATATATTATAAAAAGATAAATAACTACTTTTTACATTTAAATTGTTTTTCAAACAATAAGAACTGTTCATATGCAGTCATTTCTTTTCTTTTTATATTTCCTTCTTTTTTCTATTTCATAGATCAATCTTTTCCTATAAAACATACGAAATCTATTTAGCTCATATTCACAAAATTATATACGGGAATAAAAAAAATTAATTTAAATATGGCTTATCATGTCGTTCAATAAATAAGCGTTATATTAATATCCGTTTTCCATCAATTGCGGAAGAAAACTCGAAATCGTGATTAAGTTAAGAAATATGTCTAAAAGAAAAATATATACATATTCCCGAGAATATAAAAATTTAAACACCATGTTCATATTTAATAAAACAATGACAAAACACAACACATAAAAAAACTTACACATTCTTAATATTTAGATCAAGCTTAGAACTTATTAAAAAAATATATGTCCGTTGATAAGCATTGTTTTTTAGGTGGTAAAATTAGAAATATTTTAGAGCGATAGGACTCTGCAAAATAGTGATACTTTACTGAAAAGTACGGTAAAAAGATAAGATTTTATATTTAAAACGAAAATTTAAATGAAATCACACGTTGTTAATAATATAACATTCACCTTTTATACAGTTATTAATAAAACTTTAAAAGTAACTAAAATACAGTAAACGATAACGTTTGATTAGATTTAAAGTCATTAGCAATGAATACTGAGATCTAAATATTTAAAATTTGAATTACACATGAAAAAAAAAAGAATATAATTAACGTACATCACGGGAATTATTACAATTCTAAATACAACTTAATGGTTATCTGAAAAGAAATAAATAATATTAACTGATTAAGATTTCGGTTAATTACTTTCCTTTATAGGCATTTTAAAACCATCATATATTTATAAGACATGCAACGAAAGCAAGCACAATGGATAAGATTGGAATAAAATATTTTAGTTTATTTATGTCAGTAATCTAATTTAATTCATATGCAACTTTAATTGAGTGTTTCCTTAAAAGTTCAATTAGTGTTACAAACTATGAATTAAATAAATATTGTCAATAAAGTATTTTATAATCTTTACCACGCTTGTACCTATTTTCATTGCATGCTCTAACAGATGTGATTCTTTTAAAATGAACATAAAAGCAACATATAAAAAAGTATTCACACCATAAAAAATGAACAGTCACTCCTATGAAAGAGTGACTATTCATTCCTACCCGGGTTGAAAAAACGCACTCCTTTAGCAAGAGTGAATAGTGACTCCTCCAAAAGAGTGATTATTCATTCCTGTTTAGAGTGAGCATTCCCTTCCCAGGAGTGAGTATTCACTCTTTCATAGAGTTAAGGGGGCTGATCACTCAGCTTCCGATTTCTCCTCACTAATGTAAAGTCTATGGGCATTGGATGCATTCGTATATTTAAAATATCCCCTCGGGAAATTAATATTTTTAACTTCTATTTCTTATGTTCACTTCCTAAACGATGTCTCTTTTTTCTTAGTTCTCAAAATATCCCCAAAGCATAGACTTAATTTTATAGGAAGTGTTAAAATCTTACTCACAGTTCGCCCGCTTTTAACACATAAAATATTGAATTCAGCATAGATTTTAGAAATATTTTGAAAACTAAGTAAAAAAGAGACATCCTTTAAGAAAAGTACACAGGAGAAATATGTTAAAAATATGAATTTCCCGAGAAGATATTTTAAATATACGAATGCATCAAATGCCCATAGACTTTACATTAGTGAGGAGAATTCCGAAGCTGAGTGACCAGCGCCCTGAACAGTTTCACTTTTGCTCAGAGTGAATAGTCACTCTCTAGAGGTTGGGCATATTTTGACTCTGCGATAGAGTGACTATTCACTCCGGAGGAGTGTAGTCACTCCTTTTTATTTGGAGTGAACCAGTGCTCTGCTAGATAGAAAACGGCATATGGAACTAAAAAGTTTAAAATTAGATTTCAGTAACAAATTAATATTAAATCCTTGCTAGCATTAAACCAAAATCAAATTATCATGTAGAGGAAAAGCAAAAGAGCTCCAAAATTTAGAGACCATTTAATTTTCTCCCATATTCTACAAACTTTACATCCTCTCAAATAAAAGGAAAACAACTTTTAAAAAAGTACAGTGACACAAAGTTGGCCTTTTCTGGAGCAGAAAAGTTCTGGATAGCGGTTTAGAGCTGCAGTTCCTCTTCACGAGCCAATTTCGATGACAATTGGCGAGCACGTGTCAGCCTGACACTTCCGAATAATAACGAGGATTATTCAAGTCGCCAATCGGAAAGAGCATGAAGATTAGTTTGGGCCCGCCGTTTGCTTGGTCCTGTCAGTCACGGAGCTTTCCGGATCACCAGTGGATGCTGTATAGGGGACGTTATCAAATTGAAAAGTTTATAATGTGCAGTACGGAAGAGAAAATAATTTTCCTTTGTGTTACAAAAGAAGTGTATGAGTTATTTATAGTAGTATCTGCTTGAAAACTATTTTAAAAATTATTAAAAGCCAGTAAATTGAGATGCACTCTTCAAACAAATGGCATTTGAAAGAAATTTTTTTGTGCTATTCAACGGAGTAAAAATTGAAATTTTGCGATATTTAGGTATTAAAAGAATACAGTAAAAGTGAAATTTATTATTCTAGTATTATCACCGCCAATATGACATCATTGTTGCGCACATTTGTTTTATAATATAGATAAGGAATTACAATTTTCATTTTTCAAATATAAATCTTTGATTAAGATCGTTACTTCAGAAAAGAAATTATTGATAAATGTTTTTTTCTTATTTGTCTTCTTTTTCTTTTTTCTTTTCGCATGTGATTCAAACGATGTGTCCCATTAAAGTTCTGCCTCAATTATTAGAAGTAAATGAAATGATATTGTTCTATTTTGTTCTTGATATTTTGTCCCAATTAAGGGGTCTTGTACCTTTTAAATGCGTCGAAAATTAACGAAAAATTACAAAGTTTGAATTAGTCTATCTTCAAAGCCTTTTTATGTGTAAACATGAAATTTTGGATATCAATTAAACAGATTGTGCTTTGTAATATGCTACCATTAGAAATTTATTAACCCTTTACAGAATTTGTGTATTGTTGAAATCAAAATAGCTCTTTTTTTACCCCATAAGTCTTTGCGCGTATGATATCTTGAGAAAGTATGTATGGATTTGCATGAAATTCGGTAAAGATACTAATCATATATGTGTGTTTAAAATGATCTACTCTTAGGCTAAAATTATTTCATTAACTATATAAAAAAAAATATTTTCGTAAAAAAAATAAAAAATTTGTATTTTTAATGAATAAAAATACTCATAACTAAAAATATTACTATTGTAAATACTTAAAAGTAGATCATTTTAAACACACATATTTGTTTAGTATATTTACCAAATTTCATGACAATCCATACAAACTTTCTCAAGATATCATGCGCGCAATGACTTATGGGGTAAAAAAAGAGCTATTTTGATTTCAACAATACACAAATTCTGTAAAGGGTTAATAAATTTCTGTTGGTAGTAATATTACAAAGCACAATCTGTTTAATCAATATCCAAAATTTCACGTTCATACATAAAAAGGTTTTGAAGATAGACTAATTCAAACTTTGAAGTTTTTTGTTAATTTTCGACGCGTTTAAAAGGTACAAGACCCCTTAAACGAAGTGTCCCCATTAACCGGAATGTACTGTATTTGAAACCTGTCGAAAATACCAATCTGTAATGACAAATATTTGCCCAATGCTGAATGCATTCCGACTGTCGTAATAGTTTGCGTTTTTCCATATCCCTGCCAATTATCTGATAAAAAGTTATTTTGATCATCATCAACTGTCACCAGTTGATAAAATAACTGACTATATTTAAAAATAAAATTTCACATTCAATGAAAATCATAAAAAAGTTGTAACAGATTTTAAACGGAAAACTAAAACAAACAAACCTAAAAAATAGATTAAAGGAGGAGGGTATAAAGAAAATGAAAAATGAAAAAGAAAGAAGGATCGTGGTTTCATGACGCTTACCAGTATTTTAACGATTGTTTCCAGTTTGGAAAAAACAAAACGAGAAATAGTAAATTTGTTACTCCAAAAATAAAGGTGCTAAGAACCACAGGCTGCCTGCATGTATTTTAATCAGACCTTGGCCACACAGATGTCATTTTAGATTTTCATTTTAATGTATACTTGTTCCCTCAAAAAAGTCAACAATTTCCCATCTACAGACTTTTGCAAAAGAGCTACTTAACTGCCGACACAGAGAGTTCGTCGGCCACTTTTTCGAATTTTTAAAAGTCCCTAATCCTTTAGTAACAACTCCCCGCAACATTGTCGCCCAAGGATTAATAACCCAAAAGCCCTGAAATGTTTCTTCCATCACCTCTCTCTTGTTAGTTGGGGGAGAAAAGAAAGAAGATAAAATTTTCCGCTCTTCTTGTAAAAATTTGCTTTAGAATCAGAAAGATTACAAGCACTGCCCGATTTGTGATGTCGAATGAAATGGCTTATTTGGCCAATTGAATTTCGAATCAAAGTTTGTGGAGTCGAGTCGACAAATATCTAAAGAAAGTTTAAAAGTTTTTACAGTCTTTTAGATTGAAAAGATAGTAGAAAAATTCAACAAATAGGTAAAATATTTATCTTCTAAGGCTTTTTAAAAACTAAACTCCCTACTATCTGACATAGTCTCGAAATTATTTTCATCGGTAAAACTCCATCTTTCTGCTATTGGTATTGCAGACTACATGGAATTTAAAAGACGTTCTTTATTTTATCGTAAACAGGAAGAATCTTTTGGAAAATACCGTCAAATTTGGCTTTTTAATGGATTTTCTCGATATCTCGATGGCGGAATGCTTGTCAATGAGTAACAATCGACTATAATTAACCTTTTGAGCTGTGATGGGTGAATTTCTTCCCACTTAATTTTAATCGCCAAATGTCACATTGGCACCGGAATATTCAACCAAATTTATTTGAAAATAGATTAATGCATTTTTTCGTGTATATTATAAGGCGAATCTTTACAAAATACTGATGCCAATGTGACATTTGCTGGGCATTTTGGAGAAATTCACCCTCAGAGCTCAAAGGGTTTAATGATAAAGTGTGTTTCATAAAGGATTTCATAACTTTAAAATTAAATAATTCATTAACTATATAAAATATAAAGTAATTCGGAGGAAATCGCCAAATAGTAAGACTAGTATATAACCCCCGTCAAAACTGACAGAATGTGAATGACAAATCTTCAAAACAATATTTAAAAAATATATTTTTCTGACTTAAAAAAAAAAAAAAAAAAAAAAAAAAAATGATGCCTTATGTATTTTGTTAATCAAAAAGTATTATACTTTGATTTTTGATGATTAGAACAAAGAAATTATGTGAACTACAGTTTAGGCACCAGCGCTGAAACGCGCCATTTCCAGCTACACATTCTATGACGAAAATGCTTGTTTAGGTTCCCTCTACATTAAAAATTTGCTGTTTAGCGTATTACAGAATAATTCAAAATTAGTTTCTAAGTAGCAAAATAATATGTAAGTCACAACATTAATATAGTGTAAAGAATAATACATAAAAATAACCTTCTACTCAGTAATATGAATATGTAAAATATTTTATAAAAAGTTTTATAGAAGTAAGCGTAATTTCTCCTATAAGATATATTTTACATATTCATAATACTGAGTAGAAGGTTATTTTTATATATTATTCTTTATCCTATATTAATTTTGTGACATACAAATTATTTTACTACTCAGAAACTAATCTTGAATTATTCTGTAATACGCTAAACAGCAAATTTTTAATGATTTTAATCTGTATTGTTTCTGAAAGTAAATTGCATTAATGACTTTTTTTTTCGCTTCAAACTTATCACGTTAAAATTCCTAATTTTATCTGCAAGATAATTACAATATGTTGCACCAATGTGTTATACATTCTTTATATTCCAATTTCAATGAAAATTGATAAGGAGCTTTCATTTTATTTGCAATGGCTTCAAATCTGACAAAATGCATTAAAAAAAGTACGATTTCAAAGTTTCTTTGTTTATATTAATTGCTGATAGATGGCGCCAGAGAAATAGCATGAAACATCACCTGATTTATAGACGGAATTTTCTGTAAAGCTTAATCCGAGGGCGCTAGTGTAGCTGCCTACGGCTCGTACTTCCGGTCATTTTTAATTTAGAACTTAACTGGATAGTTTTTGAAGGTTTTAAACAAAGTTAAAATACTTAAAGGTTTTGATATACTTTTACAAATATTTTAAGAGCAGCGTCGACGTTAACCTATATTTTTTTTATGTAGCGTTCAAAGAGTCATTCATTTGTTCCAAGATTATGAAATTGTGAATGGCAACAGTGTTCTTTTGTTTATATTTAGTAATCGGATGTTTATAATAGCTTATTTTTAATTTGGAACTTAATACATTATAATTAGATATGATATACATGTTTTATACGAAAATATGCTGAAAAAAAACATTACTTCAAGTAGAAGCAATGCAAACAGAAGCGTCTTAAATTTAGACACATATGTAACTGAAAAATAATTTTAGACACTTAAGTGTCTTAATATGAAAATTAAGACATTATAGATGTTTTAATTTAAGATACATAAGTGTTACATAAGTGTCTTACTATGACCATGGTGTAAACGAACTGAGAATAGTGTCTAAAATATCGGCAAAAGTCTTATTTTAAGACACTTCATTGCTTTAAAGGTGTCTTAATTTAAGACGTTTTGATTCTTCCGACGCAATAACCACCAGGGGGCACTCTCAGTTGCGCATGCGTTTTAGATGTCTTTCGTTCGAAGTTGGTATACGTTGTAATTCAAACTGAATGTTTGTTTTTATGTAAGCGTGTTCTGTGATTTTAATTCGTATTCACTTGGATTATTTATTTATTGAATACATACATCTAAAGTGTGTGCTTGATATCAAATGTCTCTTAGAAGCTGTTGTCGATATAAGTGCGGGATAGACACAGAAGTAGACGACACTTGAAGATTACACCAGGGAATTCTACAAAGCATGTGCAATGGACTTAGTTTTAATTCGTATTAATTTATATCAATAATATTACATTATTCGTCTTCGTCCTGTCGAAGCTGGCAAAAAAAAAAAAAAAAAAAAAAAAAAAAAAAAAAAACTTTTGTCTGGCGGGTATGTTTTGAGGATGAAGCATTTCATTCTTTAAATATGGTTAGTCGGATATCTTATATGATTTCCTTTTAAAATGATGCAATTATTTCTCCCCCACTATTGTAGTTTTTAAAATTTCAAATCGAGGAATTTTTCTTATCTCTTGCAAACAGCAATTGAAGTAAGTGTCACAATTCCTTTATAGTACTAAAATTAGTATCTTTTATGATTTTATTTATTGTACTAAACAAAATCTTGCATGAAATTTAATTAGTTTTGAATATGTTTGCAAAAAAAAAAAAAAAAAAGAAACACTAATTATACAAGTATATATTTTTAAACTTATGACATTGTTTTTCATTACAAATTATGTATTCTTAATTATCATCTTTTTTACCAAATTTAAAGTAATAATATCACTGAAAGACAGACATATTTTAAGTTAAGTTTATTCTCTTGTTTTTTTTCTTTTTCTTTTTTCTTTTTTTCTTTTTTTTTTTTTTTTTTTTTTCAGTATGGCAGTTCTTAGTTTCAATGGCTAATTATTATCTCACACTAAACGACCACAAGGAAATAGACAGGGCCGAAACTATCCTTTTTTGCGCCCGGGCAAACATGAATTTCGGCGCCCCCCGTTCTTCCTCAAAGTATATTTACAAAGAGAATTTTACTAATTTTCTAATGGCCGACTTATTTTAAAATTCAAAATATGCAATCATAAAATATGTAATATTGAACTACAAGAATTGAATGTGACGTTTGTTGCAATTATATTTCGTTCACAGAAAAGTATTCGCATGTATTACCGGCTATTTACAGTACTTGCTTATACAGTAGAGTTCCGATTATCCGAGTTTCCGCTTTAACCGAGTTATTTTCTCCTGATGGACTAATGACTTTCATTATTATGAAACAGCCATTATAAATGGAGTGTTAGGTGAAGATGAAAGAGCAGCCGTAAAAAGTTTGAACTCTGATTTTCTGGTCAGAATGGGAAAAAAATGGCCATAATTTTTTTTTTTGCAAAAAAAAAAAAAAAAAAAAAAAAAAAAATTATGGCCATTTTTTTTCCCATTCTGACCAGAAAATCAGAGTTCAAACTTTTTACGACAGCTCTTTCATCTTCACCTAACACTTCATTTATAATGGCTGTTTCATAATAATGAAAGCCATCAGTCCACCAGAAGAAAATGATCGATTCCAAAACGTATAATCTTTCATTTGGCGCCCCTTGCCTCTGGCGCCCGGGGCACATGCCCCCTCTGCACCCCTTAGTTTCGGCAAATAGAGGAGAAAAAAGCTTTGAAAGATCTCCTAAAGATTTCTTACTTCCTAGCTAGGGATTACAATCCCGGATTGAGATCGGATTCCAGTTTAATTTTAATCCCGAAAATCCCGAGATTTTTACTGGCAAATCCCGGGATTGTCTTTTTTTTTTCCAATGGAACAATATTCAGCTGAAATTAAAAAAAAAAAATGTATTTATAGACTTTCGCTTTTGAAAAAAAAAAAAAAAAATCAATTGATTTTTATGAAATTTATATATCATTGAAAAAGAATATATATCTCAAGTATTTTTTAGATATATTTCTAAAGCTATTAAATCTTTTAATGTGGCAATTTTTTGACTTGGAAACAGGTGTAACCCAGCCAGGAAATATGAAATCATTTGTTTATTTCGATCTCGCTGCATGTGTAGAAAATATCTTTCCCTTCGAAGGTCATTTTCCAATTAGAATTTACTAATAAGCGTCGCATGTGTGTATTATAGTCATTATTATGTGCTAACTTCTTTTTTGCGGCTTTATACATATATTTTGCTTTAAAGATGTCTAAGGAAAAGGGTTTAATTGTTTAGTAGCTCTGAGGAAAGATAACGATAAGGAATTTCCCATGTGGCAATATAAATTTTTAAAAAATCTAATTTTTAAATGATAAGCATTTTAATTTTTTTTTCGGGGAGGGGGGGGGGGGGGAATTTTGTATGAAATTTTTGTAAAGCTGATATCTTAAATATTGCACTGATTATAATGAAAGTTTTGAACTTTTAGAGTAGGGCAAGATTAAAAATACAAAATATAATTAGAAAAATACCACAGTAATTTTTTTCTCAATATTAAAGTAGAATATTTATTTATTTATTTATTTATTCATAGTTAAATAGCTGTTGTGTTTATCATCTGATATATGTATATGTAAAATTGCCTATGTGGCAATATAAATTTAAAAAAAAAAATCTATTTTTAAAATTATATGAAGTAGAGTAGGACAAGATTATAAAATATATATATATATTTATCCATATACCTTAAAAGCCCTTAATAGCCCTTGCCGTTGAATTTGTCCGATAATCGGATCCGAAATCTTTTGTGAGGTAAAAATATACAAATATGTATGCCTTGCGGATTAAAAAAGTATTCGCTAAATAGAGGTTTCAGCTATTTCGGGAATGTCCATTACAATCTCCACAACGGATACACCCGAATACAGGACATCTCAATTTAGATAACCATAATGCAGGGTTGCATTTCTCGTAAAAGTACTTCTTGATTAAAGAATGGGCATACTGGGCCGCACCCCGTTCCCCTACGATTTTAATGCCCACAAATTTGATGTGCAATATTTGTAAAGCTTATATTTTTAATCTGTTTCGAAATTGTACTGATTATAATCAATATTTTGAACTTTTAAAGTAAAATAAGATTAAAAACAAAACAAAAAAAAAAAAATCTAATATTTAGATAAATATTTTTTGTTTTTAATCTTGTTCTACTCCAGAAGTTCAAAATATTGATTATAATCTGTACAATGTCGTAAAACATTTAAATTATCAACTTAACGAAAATTGCATACCAAGATTGGGAGCATAAAAAAAATCAGGCTGTATGGGGGTGGAGGGGGCAGGACCTAGCCGAATATTTTTCCAGGATTCAACGTGGTCAAACATGGCTACGTATGACGCTTACAAAATAAAATGGATTCTCTTAAGACGTTTTCAGTGTCTGAAATTCAGACGCAGAAAGTGTCTGAAAAAATTAAGACATTTTAAAATGTCTGAAAATTGAACCCTCCGTTTCAGACACTTAAGTGTCTGAATTTCAGACATTTTAATTTACAGTGAGAAATTATCATTTAGCTGTCATTTGTTTTACATTAAGCCTAACATGGCGTTTAGCTACTTTCGATTCGCAGACCAGAATGGTTCGCACCGGAATGGTTAACTACACTTTTCTCCGCTCGGATTTTTTTTATAAGTAGATATTTGTCTTACAAGGGAACCACTTTTGGTGTTGCTCGCACCTAGCATCGAGAACTATTGCGTTTTGTAACCCTATACATAAAAGTTAGAGAACCGAAAAAATGTCTCTGTTAAAATAATATTTTATATACTTTTTATACTTTTAATTTTTATTATTACATATTTATTTGTTTATTTCACGCGAAAAATGAGTTATGTCGCCAAATATGGCGCTACAATTTTTCGGCCCGCTTTATCCAAAGAGAAAATGTACAGAACATATTACTAGAATTATATCAGATTGCGAATTTTTTTTATAATTGATAGCATAAGAAACAAATATTAGGTTGTTTTTTTTCTATGCAGACGATAAATATATAAGTAATAAATATAATTCTATAAAAAATTATTTTTTAGTGAAATACAAAATAAGCAAACTATTTTCTTTTGAAATCGAATGAAATAAAGTTTCGAATGTTTAAAATGAAATCCTTCTGTATTAAATGGCCCTTCGGTAAAATTAATCATAATGTAAATTAATATTTTTACACAATTTAGAAAAATTACTGTGGCGAAATAGGTCGGACATTGCAATTTCTAGCTATTACAAATTGAGCTATGACATTTGGCTAGGGTTGCCGTAAAGCTCTACTTCTGAAAATGTACGCCAACTGTTTCCCCGCCAAAAATATGAATATAAACTTGCAATTTTTTAAAATCAAATTCGTGGATTTTTGAAGGAATTTTCGAACTTTTTTCAATATTGTATACTTATTATTAACTAATTTTTATTTTTAAATGCTTTTCTTAAAAAAAAAATTCAATGTTAATAGTCCGATAAGTGGTCTCGAAAATTGCATTTTCAGAAAGTTATGCTGCTGTATAATCAAGAAATATTATTTTAACAGAAAAATTTTATCGATTCTCAAACTTCATAATATAGGGCTTTAAAATGCACCCGGTCTCAATGCTAGGTGCGAGCAACACCAAAAGTGGTTCCCTTGTTAGTAGAGCCAAAATTGAAATGATAAGATAATGAAAAAAATACACCATTGCTCTCCAAAATTTAATTGGTTATGTATACTTATTAATTCCTTTCCCAGTATTTACATGATTGACAAATTCAATGTTAAATAAACTCGTGTATTTGTGGCATGTTTTCCCATATATACGGGGAACATGCCACCAGTTATGGAGTAAGATGCAACATCACAGTAAATAAGAAAAACAAGTGGGTAAGTGTGATCACAGATCGCACAAAGGGTTTCGTTTAATATTCCTTTCAAAGCACTTTCTCCTTTTGAAAAATCTGTTAGTTCCACATTTCGTAACCAGGGGCGCACTCTATTCTAAACAAACCTCTATCCAAACGAAACCCCGATTTACATACTATCCGTAGATATATTAGTCGAGGGGATTGGGCCCATAGCACCCGAGATAAGTAGGCACCCTTGGTGGTAAAAAGTGGAACTAAAATATGTAAGGCTATGGTGCATAATATTAAAGAATGGTCAAAGGGATGACGGCAAAAGTTGGAAAAGTGTTCCCACGGTGAAAAGGGCGGAGGTTAGAAAAATTGCTTAAAATACACAAGTTAGAGCTCGGAGGAGTAAATAATATAAGACTTTTTGAAAATTTTATGATTTGCCGTGTGGTCTGTGGTATTCAAGCTATACGTATGAGAAAATTCTTGCCTCCAACTTAATTAGGGGCTCTCTTAGAAAGAATTGCTTAAAATACATATGTGGTAAGCTCAAAGGGTTAAACGTAACACTTTTTCAAGATTTTATGATTTGTCGCCTGGCCTTAGGTGTCCTGCTATAAGTATGCAAAATTTCAAATCTCCAATTTAATAAGGAGCTCAGTTAGAAAGAATTGCTTAAAATACGCATGTGGTAGCCCAAAGGGTTAAATGTACGATTTTTTTTTTATTTTATGATTTGTCACATGATGGTATTCAACTATAAGTATGAAAATTTCACGCCTCCAACCTAAATAGGGTCTCACTTAGAGAAAGAATTGTTTAAAATACACATGTGGAGCCCAAAGGGTTAAATGCACGACTTTTTCAAAATTTTATGATTTGTCATTTGATGTGAGGTGTTTAGCTATAAATATACAAAATTTCACGCCTCCAACCTAATTAGGGGCTCATTTAGAAAGAATTGTTTAAAATACACATGTTTAGAGCCCAAAGGGTTAAATGTACGACTTTTCCAAAATTTTATGATTTGTTATTTGATGTGAGGTGTTCAGCTATAAGTATTCAAAATTTCACTCCTCCAATCTAAATAGGGCTCACTTAGAAAAAATTGTTTAAAATGCACTTGTGAGACCCCAAAGGGTTAAATTTACAACTTTTTTCAAAATTTTATGATTTGTCGTTTGATGTGAGGTGTTCAGCTATAAGTATGCAGAATTTCATGCCTACAACCTAATTAGAGGCTCACATAGAAAGAATTGTTAAAAATACACATGTGGGAGCCCAAAGGATTAAATGTACGACTTTTCCAAAATTTTATGATTTGTTGTTTGATCTGAGGTGTCCAGCTATAAGTACGCAAAATTTCACGCCTTCAACCTAATTAGGGGCTCACTTAGAAAGAATTGTTTAAAATACACATGTGGGAGCCCAAAGGATTAAATGTACAACTTTTTCAAAATTTTATGATTTGTCGTATGATGTGTGGTGTTTAGATATAAGTATGCAAAATTTCACACCTCCAACCTAATTAGGGCTCACATAGAAAGAACTGTTTAAAATATACATGTGGGAGCCCAAAGAGTTAAATGTACGACTCTTTCAAAATTTTATGATTTGTTGTTGGATCTGAGGTATCCAGCTATAAGTACGCAAAATTTCACGCCTTCAACCTAATTAGGGGCTCACTTTGAAAGAATTGTTTAAAATACACATGGGGGAGCCCAAAGAGTTAAATGTAGGACTTTTTCAAAATTTTATGATTTTTCGTTTGATGTGAGGTGTTCAGCTAAAAGTATGCAAAATTTCACGCCTCTAACCGAATTAGGGGCTCACTTAGAAAGGAATATTTAAAATACACATGTGGGAGCCCAAAGGGTTAAATGCACGACTTTTTCAAAATTTTATGATTTGTCGTTTGATCTGAGGTGTCCAGCTATAAGTACGCAAAATTTCATGCCTTCAACCTAATTAGGGGCACATTTAGAAAGAATTGTTTAAAATACACATGTGGGAGTCCAAAGGGTTAAATGTACAACTTTTTCAAAATTTTATGATTTGTCGTATGATCTGTGGTGTTCAGCTATACGTATGCAAAATTTCAAACCTCCAACATGTATAGTTTCTGAGAACAGGCTCTGTGACGGACAGACAGACAGACGGACAGACAAACAGAGGAGCGAGACGAATAGGGTTTCGTCAGATGAATGAAACCTTAAAAATATATTGCAGCTAGTCATAATCTTCACTCGGAAAGAAATGGTTATGAATTTTTCCAGAATAAAAAAAAGAAAAACCAACAATTATTTTTTAATAAAAAATAAGAAATTAAGATATCTGCTGAAATTGCTATTCGGAAATAGTGGTAACTAAACTTTAGACAATTTTATATTAAATATGTAACATATATCTCAGGACTCCCTCAAAAAAGTCACCTAAAGCGGTCAGAAACGCTAATTTTTTAAATAGAAATCTAGCGCCCCCCCCCCCTTCCCGGAATTTCACGTGTCATTCTTTTTTACACTTTATCTTATGTGTTATAAAATATCTTAAAGTTTCAAACAGATCGACTTGTTAGATTTCCTAATTTTAACAAAATCGCGTTACGTTAGTTCCACATTTCACCACCAGGGATTGCACTCTATTCTTAACAAAACCATATCTCAACGAAACTCCTTTACGCATTCTTTCCGTACATACATGGGTCGGGATGGTGGCGGTTTTAAACAAGAATTTAAAACATTTGCTGCTGTAACAAACGCTAAGATTTAAAAAATAATTCTAGCTCCCCCCCCCCCATCCCCCCACTCCTCTTCGAAATATCACACACCATTCTTTTTTACACTTTTTCTTATGTGTTATAAACTATCTTAAAGTTTCAAACAGATTGAGTGGCGGTCTTAACCAATAATTCAAGATATTTCTTGAAATTAGTATTCGAAAATAGTGGTATGAATACCTGTAAACTTTCTCATGATGGATGAGTTATACTTATCTCGTAGCGCTGTTCAAGAACCCCGCGCAAATTATTAGATTTCCTAATTTATTTCGTGGTTAAAAAAGCACGTGTCTTCATTTTAATCGACGCATTTGACAGCAATAAACCGATTAATTAAATAATAATTAATATTTCAGCATGTAATTAAGATAGGACTTAGAAATGGGTATCAATGAAATCAGCGAGAAATTTCACATCGGATGCCAAAAAATTTAATCAAAAAATTTAATATTTAAAAAAGTTAAAATTTCGTATTAAAATATGCTACTATGGTAAACCGCAGCGTCGTTATGTCTGATAGCTGCTTTCCCGCGGAAATGAAATCGTTTTTCCTTGTCTTTCCAATTAAAGAAATTAAATTTTTCTCGATCGATTTTTAGTGGATATATTATTAACTTATACACATCGCAGAAATGTGAACTTTATACCAAATGAAAGTAAATTTTTTTCCGTGTCTATCTATTCCATTTACAAATTTCTCGGACCAATATTTTCTGATATGAGATTTCGCTTTAAAATGTCCACTTCATGTTTCGGCTTAATTTCCTCCGTGGTAACCGTGCATGGACTGATTTTACAGGCAACCCTTAGCAGAAACTCCGAAGATTTGGAGAATGTCCGTTTGAACCTGCGTTAAAAAGGTGGATTGGTTAATTTTAGAAGTTAATTAGCCCGTAATTCGGTTAAACTTCGGTCGTACTTTTTCAAAATTTTATGATTTGTTGGTTGATGTGATGTGTTCAACTATAAGTACCCAAAATTTCAAGTCTCTAGCGTGTACAGTTTCTGAGAACGGGCTCTGTGACGGACAGACAGACAGACAAAGGACTGAGACGAATAGGGTTTCGTCAGATGAACGAAACCCTAATAAGACAAACATCGGAACATTACCTCTGAATTAACAATAACTATGGAAAAACAAACTAATCTGTAAACTGAATTAATTTTTTTCAAATTTAGTTTGTTAAAACTTATAAAGGCTCAGGTTTGAATGTTAGCCTACACAACATTTCATTCAGCGCAAATGATCACCATTGCATTCGTGCAACTATTTCTTGCATTTGATACACTGAATCCAGTCACACTTCAGACCTTTTTTAGTGTAAAAGTATCCTTTACATACAGCACAAAAATCACCATCATTATTCTCATCGAAACTATCGCCACTGGTATAAAGAGGAATTTCTTCACTTGAGCAAGACAAGCTTACACGTCGCTTTTTCTTCTATTTTTTCGAAGGTTTATTTTTATTTATTTTGCCTTTTCCCGATTTTCTCTGGTCTTTTCCCGCATAGTTTTTCGTCTCTCTTTTGCAGCTGAGACCTCTGCTGTTTGTTTCTTACGCCCAAATGGTTTAGGTTTTCTTACCTGCGGAATAGGGCTGATCGCTTCTAGGCAGGAAATCCCGTTTTCTGTGCTGGCGGAAGCAACAAACTACTGGTAGAAGCAACTGATGGTGTAAGCCCACGTGATCTGTTGATGGCAGCAACTGATGGTGTTGGCCTATTGCCACATGCGCTGCTTACGGAAGCAACAGCTGTATCATTGTTGGAACCATCAGAGATTGCAAACGCATGCTCTGGGATTGCTTGTGGGTTATAAGGATAAATCTCACAAGGAAGGTCTCCATACTGGGCATACTCAGAATATGTTGAAAAAAATGCTAGTAAAACTACTCATGTATGTAATAAAGGATCAGTTAAAATTAGCGGAGGAATTACAGTAGAAAATCTGTAAAAAAAATCAAATACTTTCGAATAATTGGCGTTCAAAGACGAAAGCGGTACGCAATTTGGCGAGCAGCACTTTTCCTCGCCAAAAGCAAACGATTTTAATGAATCTGAAAATTTTTGTTAATTGATTTTGAGAATATACGGTATTTAATGGATTTAAGCGTAAACCATGAAAGAATTTATTATTATTATTATTATATTTTGTATTATACATGTTGCTTGTTCCCGGTTTGAATGAAATTTTGCCATTGTTTTATTCTCCAATCTACATTTAAAAAAAATTTAAACGGCATTATAAAAAACGGTTATAAAAATAGCTTTTAACGCCAGATGAATAATGCTGCCGTAATACATTTCTATACCGAAGAAGTTGTTTCCATAGCAGCACAATTGAATCGACAGTGGTCAGTGGGGGATATTTTTGAGTTTGGAACAATTTTAATCAATTTAAATTTTGTTTTAAATCGTAAAATATGATAGTTAAAATTCGTTATAAGTACATTTAAATATATATGACAAAACTATAGTTAAAACAAACAAAAAATGACAAAGCTAAAGTTATTTAAATTAAACTTATTTAAAGAAATTCAACATAAAAGTTTTTTTTTTTCCCTTAAACAATATTCGACAAGCGCATTATTTGAAATTTTATTTCTTCGCCAAACGGTGATAAGTCGCCAAATAAACGAAATGTTCATTATTTTTTTACGGACGTTCAACCGAGGTTCCGCTGAAATTTTTTTATAAACATGTATACCCATGGGAGAAGAACATTCTGTATTTTTTTCAGATTTTTCTGAGTATGCCCGTATGGAGACCTTCCTTGTCAGTAGTGCTATTTCCTACAGTGGCTGCCTTGCTCCAAGCTGTATTCAGAAGAGATCAAAACTAAAATACTGAAAGTTTACGATCTGGCTTATTGCGGATCTAGATCTTCAGAGCTTGTCGCCAAAATGTTTTCAATGGTTTGGAAAATGAGCGATCAAGTGGCTGTAAGTACCGGGTGGTGTTACTTGGAAGACAGAAAAGAATTACTTCATTTTCTGTCTCCATTTTAATTTATTTTTGAACCATGTTGCGTCTTCCCCCAAGTATACGGGGAAAATACCACACACGCTTATTTCCGTATTGCTGCAAGGTTATGGCCGCTTCTGCTTGGCTGGTGTGTGTAACAGAATGCGGAAATTACTTATATTGCTAATATTTCATTTAAAATAAAACATCCGTTTATAAACTTTAAATATGAGCAAAGTAATATTATAAAGGCTTTACTCACCAGGTTAAATGCTCACGAGATTTAAAAAAACGGCTATTGCAAGCAACAATTTAAGACAAATTCACAAACCGTGTGCACACTGGGACAAGACTCCTCACACAAGCGGGTCAGTATTGCCATCTGTTGACACCTAAAAGTACCAGAAACAAACTCGCGTCTTCCCCCAACTTACGACTTCCCCGAATTACCTTACATGTTACACTGTAAACTTAAATGTCTGAAATTCAGACATTTAAGTGTCTGAAACGCAGTGTTCAATTTTCAGACGTTTTAAAATGTCTTAAAATTTTCAGACACTTCTTGCGTCTGAATTTCAGACACTTAAGTGTTTGAAACACGAGTGTTCAATTTTAAGACGTTTTAAAGTGTCTTAAATTTTTCAGACACTTCTTACGTCTGAATTTCAGACATTTCAAGTGTCTTAATTGCGGCCATCTTTGAGCCTTTTTTTTTAGCCAATATGAAGCCATCTTTGACCATTTTCTTTCTAAACCATATACGCAGCCATGTTTGACCACATTGAATATTTATTTATAAATGGGAATAATTTGTTGCCATACAGCAGAGCTGATTGCAGCGTGGGAAAACTGGTATGCTTCTCTGCCCCCTGATTTTAGGGTACCCCAAATTGGGTATGAAATTTTCATAAAGCTGATATTTTAAATCAGTTTTGACCTTATGAGGATTGTAATCAGTATTTTGTAGTTTTAGAATAGGATAATATATATATTTTTTTTTTCACCTAAATATGTATTTATGTGTTATCATATATGTCCTACGGCATAAAAATGTTTATTACTTTTAGTAAGAACATCAAATTGCTTCAAGTCCAAAGACCTAGTATTCATTCACCCCATCCCCCCATTGCCTTCATATACTGTTACAAAAAAAAAAAAAAAAAAAAAAAAAGCCTATTCGATGCCGTCAAATACATATTTGGATAAATATATCATTTTCTTTAGCCTAATCATGTTCTAAAAGTGCAAAGTATTTATTAAAATAAGTGTAAGATCAAAACGAATTTAAAATATCAGCTTTATGGAAATTTCGTACCAAATTTAGGGGCCCGTAAAACTAAAGGCCCATAGAAACAGCCCAGTTTGCCCATGCTGCAATCAGCTCTGCTTTATGGCAACAAATTACTTCCAAATATAAAAAATGATTCACTCCTTCAGAAAGAATCCCATCCCTGCTATGTTGTGCAATTTTTTCCCATTTAAATAAGATATTCCCAGTAAATTAGTTTAAGCATTTTTATTTCTGTGTTAAATAAAATCTAACACTGGATTCCCCCAAATTTACAGTATATGAGTATTATATTGTAATATTTATTAATCAATATTTATTATTAACCAATATTATGAATTTCTAGAGTAGAATAAGGTTAAAAACAAAATATATTTTTATTCATACAGTAAAACCTCTCAATAGCGGGCACTTCGGAACCGTGGAATTTGTCCGACGTTCGGAGGTGTCTGCTTTTCTGAGGTATAAGTGTATAAAAATTTTGCATATTTTCAATAAAAAAATGTGTTTTCTACATAGTGGTGTCCTTTATTTAGGATTGTTGGTTATGGAGATTTTACTGCAAAGCCTTCATACGAACAGTTATCTTTAGCGAGCACTCACCTTTATCAATATACAGTAAAACCTCCCTAAAGCGACCACTTCCGTTCCAATAAAAATTGGTCGCTCCGAAAGGTGGTCTCTTAATGGAGGTCATGTTAAAATCTAGAATTTAATTGTTGAAAAAATGTAACAATTAATGTTACTAAAATTATATTTTTCAAATTAAGAAAACATATGAAAATTTAAGTATCAAAACAAAAGTTAATTACATAAGTTAATTACTGCAGAGTTTAAAAAATGAATACATTGATGTTTGCTTTGCTTTTATGGTTTATCTACTATAAATTTTATTCCCAAGTCCTTTCAAAATTCAATAAATAAATGCATTTTTTTTTTTTTTTTCGTCTGGAACGAATTTTGACGATTTCATTACTTTATCTATTCCTTTGAGAGTTTCCTGACAGAATAGGGCAGGGGAGTTTGTGGACCGTCATCCTTAATGTGTCATCAGAGTTAAATTCATTGCCTAAAAAGGAACAAAGGGGTTTAAACACTTAAAAGTTACCGGAATAAATAAAAATTCTAAACTTAGTTTAGAAGTTTGATAAATAATGCGCTCTCCGGAATTATTATTCTAATAAAACCTTTTTCAAGCGACCCGGAAAAAAACGGAATTTGTTTCATTTTCTTCAAAGAAATGGGTCCCTTATGGAGGGAGTTCAACTGGGGTGGTCTCTGAATAGAGGTAAAATTAGTATTGAGCCTATGGGAATAAATTTCGTACCATGAAAAAATGGTCGTTCAGGGGGTGGTCGCACAGGGAGGTTTCACTGTATGTATATTTACCTCATAAAAGCTAACACAATCGAATAGCAGACAGATTCGGCGTTCTGAAGGTGCCCGCGATTAAGAGTTTTTACTGTATTTAAAATTTTTTTTACTTAACTTTTAATCTTATTCTCCTTTTTAGTTCAAAATACTGATTATAACCAATATACAATGTCGAAACACATTTAACGTATAAGCTTTAAAAAAATTGCATATCGAATTTGGGGCAACAAAAATCGTAGGTGGTGGTGGTGGTGGGGGGGGGGGGAGGACATGTCAAAGTTTACCCTTGCTTTAATCAAGTCCTTCTAGAAAAATTCCAACTCTGCATTGTGATTCAGTAAATATAGAATAATTCAGCTTTAAGTACAAAATCCAGTTATGCTTAGGTACATATAGTATAAAATTCTATTTTTTTACTGATATTCATTTTAAATTTCAGATTTCTTTTTTACTAAAAATAATCAAAAAATCAATATTATAATTGATTTCAAATGAAATATAGCTGTATATATTTACCGTATTTTTACAATTATGTTAACAGCACATAATTACATGAATTTAAGAATTTACAAATAATCATTATGACTAATACAGAGATAAGGCGAGAACATTTTCTAAATCGTTAAATAAGAAGATTTATTGAAAACGCCAACAAAATTTTCTCCGCTTTACGTCTACAGATTTCAGACGATTTCTGATGAGTCTTCAAATTGTGGTGTGAATCACCGGGCTTGAAAATGAAAACATCTGAAGTTGACTACTTTCAGTATAGGAAATAGAATATTTCTAAAATGCTCGGAAACAACAAAAGTATATAGCAGAAAGGAAAACAGATTTCATGACCGGATTTGAGTTTTATCAGTCAAAACAGTTTAATCTAATAAATGAAGACAAGTAATTCGCTGTATGTATGGGGGAATTAATGATGTGGGTAAATGGAAGGATTTTCGAACTATATTCTTTTAAATAACTTAAAATTTATCACACTGTAAATCGAAATGTCTTAAATTCAGACAATTAAGTGTCTGAAACGCAGTGTTCAATTTTCAGACATTTTAAAATGTCTGAATTTTTTCAGACACTTTTTGCGTCTGAATTTTAGACACTTCAAACGTCTGAATCGCAGCCATTTTTTTAAAGCATTATACGTAGCCATGTTTGACCACGTTGATCCTGGAAAAATATATGGCCATTATCCCCCCCCCCCCCCACACACACACACACAGCCTGATTTTAGGGACTCCAAAATATGGTATGCAATTTTCGTAAAGCTGATAATTGAAATCTTTTTCGACATTGTACTGATTATAATCAATATTTTGAATTTATAGAGTAGAATAAGATTAAAAATTTAAATATTTGTCGCAATACAGTAAAACCTCTCAATAGTAGGCATCTTAGAACCGTGGAATTTGTTAGCCATTCGGAGATGTCTGTTTTTCTGAGGTAAAAAAATTATAAAATATGTGCATGTTGTTAATGAAAAATGTGTTTCTTAAATAGTTGTGTCCTCTATATAGGAGTGTCCGTTATGGAGATTTTACAACAAAACTTTCATAGGACGATTTTCTTCAGCGAACACTGACCTTTTTAAAGATAAATACATTTTTTTTTTTTTTTTTTTTTTTTTACTTCATAAAAGCGAACACAATAGAATAGCAGTTAAATTCAACGTTCCAAAACGCGTTCAATTCGCGAGGTGGCCGCGATTGAGAGTTTTTACTGTATTTATTTTTTTATTTTTTTTTTAATCTAATACTACTTTTAAAGTTCAAAATGCTGATTATAATCAAAACAATGTCGAAACACATTTAAAATATAAGCTTAAAATATTCCATATCGAATTTGGAGCACTTAAAATTGTAGGGGGGGGGGGGGGCTGCCCAGTTTCCCCATGCTTTAATCAGGCCCTCCTTCTGGAAAAAGTCCAACCCTGTATTATGATTCGATAAATTTACGTGTCAATTTTAAGTGCAAAATCTAGCTATATGAAGTAAATATTTTATAAAATTCTACTTCTTTACTTTGTATTCATTTTTAATTTCAAATTACTTTACTAAAAATAATCGAAAAATCAATTTTATATAATTATTGCAAATGAAATATATCTGTATATTTTTACCGCATTCTTACAGTTACGTTAACGGTACATAATTACATGAATTTAAGAATCTAAAAATAATCATTAAAGTTTTAACAAAGTGAACTAGAGATAAGGCGAGATCCTTTTTCTAATTCATTAAATAAGATTTGTTGACATTTACAAATTTTGTTCTGCTTCAACGTCTACACAATGACGTCAATTTCCGTTCAAACAATCAAATCGTGAAGCTGTGGTTTTGAGTTTTGAGTCATTGATGTTGAAATTTTAAAAAGATTATATGCTGACTATTTTCAGTATAGCAAATGGGATATTTCTAAAATACTCGGAAACACTAAAATTATAGAAAAGGGAAAAACAGAGAATCCTTTAATTAGAATGACCAGATTTAATGAGTTTTATCAGTCAAAACAATTTAAAATAAATAAATGAACACAAATAATTCGCTGTATTATGTATCAATGATATGGATGAATGGAAGGATGTTCGAACTATATTCTTTTTTAAATTTATGATGTACACACCATGAGGCAGAAGAAAACTTCATTAGACCAGAAAAGCATATATAATAAATAAAAGCAGCTATTAATAGGAATGTTTACAATAAATGCTTTTGAATTCCAGTACATAACACATAATAAATCTATCGGAAATGTAAAAATCGTTGTAAACATTACAAATGCTGCCGCATTAAAGGATTATAAAAATATTGTATACATAAATAAATAATTAAAAAGGGTACTTCAGAGTAATAATTACACCAAAAAAATACTATTAAGGTAGTCTTGATGGTAATTAAGAAGTATGAGCCAATCAATAGGCGATGTCACTGCGATTTTTAAAGTAATGACTACATAAGAAAAGGCTTAGGAAGGTGTAAAATTAATAAATTCAGTAACCGCTAATATACACCATGCAGACACACCAAAATTTATTTTAAAGATAACATGGGATAGAAAATAATACAGAAATATGATTGCAGATGATTTGAAGAGTAGAAATTTAAATATTAGCAAAATAAAATTTTAACATGGAAATACCATAGGCAAAATGCTTTGAACATATTTTGGCATAACTCAGGAACTAATAAAGCTATAGACTCGTGTGAAGTCTCCATTTAAAGAGAAAACATTCACAGAGAGTTTTAAATACATAGTTAAGACCCCACTTACCTGGGAAAAGGTCTGATTATTCCAAAAGCACATTCGCCCAGAGGACGTCCGGATTGGAGGCTACGTTAGTATCCGTTAGTTAGGCAGACTTTGATATTTAAAAAATAAAATCCCCTTGCACATCCGGCTAGCTCTGTTAAAAGAATGGAAAATTTCCATCCTGAAAACATAGCCCGCCAGACAACAGTTCTCTTTACAAATTTGACGAGATGAAGAACACTATATTAGTGTTATAGATAAATATTAATACGGAGTACCACTATGTCGATAGAAATTAAATCCCGGAACTTCACATTCCACAAAAAACAATCAAGTCAAAATAAATTATTAGTTAAAATGTACGCGTAGATAAAAACAAACATTCAGTTTGAATTACAAACGAACATCGAGTTCGAAAGGAAGACGCATGCGCAACTGAGAGTGCCCCCTGGTGAATGCGGAGCGGAGTTACAAAGTGTCTTAAAATTAGACACTTGCAGATTTTTTAGACACTTTTATCAGTTCGTGTACACTATGATCATAGTAAGACACTTAGGTGTTTTAAATTAAGACATCTATTGTGCTGAATTAGATTCAGACACTTAAGTGTCTGAAATTCTTTTTCAGTCACATATGTGTCTTAATTTAAGATGCCTCTATTTGCAGTGCACGGTGTATAAAATCTGAGACGCAAGAAAACGTCATCAGACATGAAAAGCATACATAATAAATAAAAATTAAATAAGGATGTTTACTATAAAGAGTTGGGAATTTCAGTACATATCACATATTAAACATATGGGAAATGTAAAACCGATGTGAACGTTACAAATGCTGTCGCATTAAATGCTTATAAAAATATTGTATACATAAATAAAACCCATATAAAAGGTACTCTTGTGTAATAATTACTCTAAGAAAACGCTGTTAAGATAGCCTTGATGGTAATTAAGAAATTATGAGCCGATCAACAGGTGCTCTCACTGCTATTTTTAAAGTAATGGCGTGCGAGTAGACAGAGAAAGAAGGCTTAGGATGGTGTATCTCAATAGATTCAGTAACAACTAATACACCATGCAGACTTGCCAAAACTTATTTTAAGGATAACATCGGATGTAAAATAATACAGAAACATGATTGCAGATGATTTGAATAGTAGAAATTTAAATATTAGCAAGATAAAATTTTAACATGGAAATCCCATAGGCAAAATGCTTTAAACAAATTTTGTCATAACTCAGGAACTAATAAAGCTATAGACTCGTGTGAGGTCTCTATTTAAAGAGAAAACATTCGCAGAGAGTTTTCAATACATAGTGAAGGGTCCACTTACCTGGAAAAAGGTGTGATTATTCCAAAATCGCATCCACCCAGGCGACGTCCGGATTGGAGGCTACGTTAGTATCCGTGAGTTAAGCACACTTTGATATTAAAAAAAAAAAATCCCTTTGCACATCCGGCTAGCTCTGTTAAAAGAATGGAATATTTCCATCCTAAAAACATAGCCCGCCAGACAACAGTTCTCTTTACCTGCTTTGACGAGACGAAGAACACTATATTATTGTTATTGCTTGACACCTTTCATTAATATGGAATATCACTATGTCGATACGGATTAAATCCTGGAACTTCACATTCCGAAAAAACCGAATCAAGTCAAAATAAATTATTAGTTAAAATGTACGCGTAGATAAAACAAACGCTCAGTTTGAATTACAAACGAACATCCAATTCGAACGAAAGGCATCTAAAACGCATGCGCAACTAGAGTGCCGCCTGGTGGTTAATGCGGAACGGAGTTACAAAGTGTCTTAAAAGTAGACACTTGCAGATTTTTAAGACACCTTTCTCAGTTCGTTTACACCATGATCATAGTAAGACACTTATATGTTTTAAATTAAGACATCTATCATGACTGAATTTTCAGATTCAGATACTTAAGTGTCTGAAATACCTTTTCAGTCACATATGTGTCTTAATTTAAGACCCCTCTATTTGCAGTGTAAATAAATGACATGCTTATCAGGTAGCATTTTGTGCATTAAAAAATTTAAAAAAAAAGATATTTTGCATTTTTTTTTTTTTTCAAATATGCTCCGCAGTCCGAACCGTAGCTAGAATGGTTCAGCTCATGGCTGGGCTATAGTGTATCTTGGAGAAAAATACTTCTGGTGTCTTTGTTTAAAATTTTGTTCTAAGTTGGTGAGATGTGAGTGCATAGCAGCTCCGTCGTATGTTGTTTGAAACCAGTTCTGTAGAGCCGGGTTCGGATTCAAGCTACAGAAAGTTTAGAAAAATGGAAAATTTCTATTTTTCAATAGCTAATAAAGTTATAAAAAAATGAGTTGAATATAAAAAGGAAAACTTCCTATTTTTCCACATTTAATTAAGTTACAAACTACCTTGAAACAATATTAACAATTTATACAACGTGGATTATTTTAATTTATAGTGATTGCGATTTTAGCGAATTTTCTCTTTCTCGAGATTCCAATACAAAATTTATGGATATTTTTCTTTATTATCATTCTTTTCATTTCATGGGTGCAAAGCGCTCATTCACGCTTTATAGTGATAGCGGCTATAAAGGATTTCATATATTATTCCAATACAGCTATTTAGCTGAATCCACTGATGATGTATTGTTTATTTGTTTTCATGGGAGCGAAGAGCTCATACGCGCATTGTAGTGATAGCGGTTATTAAAATTTTCATATTTTTAGAGATTCATATATTTCATACTGACAGGGAGAAAATGTTATATTCGAAAATATGACAAAACTAACCGATATATTTTTAAAAAATTAAACTGCTATTTAATTTTAATTTTTATCTTAGTTTTTCTACCTCAGCTGTCCTAGAAAGATAACGAAGACATTTTTATATGCACGCCTGACAATTCATTTCGTCATCAAATTACAACCTCATAATATTTTTCGTCAAAATTATCGACAAGTAGTTCCAGCAGCAACATTCAGCCAGATTGAGAGCTACGTTTCAGACCACAGAAGATATTTTTTAAAAATGTATCTCTAACCTTGTTTAACAGTGAATAGCTACATGGCACAAAATTTGCTCTTTCTATGCGAGAGATGGGCATATTATTTTGGTTTCCCTCTGGATTCTTTATCCCTGTAGAGTGTGACTGAAGCCCGACTGAGATTATCTAGGACCGGGGCAAATATCATTCTGGAGGGGGGGGGGGGGCTATATATCCATAGAAATTGTATGAACTAAATTTTTTCGACTGAGCGAAAATATATGTGTCCGCTGGTTGTTGGCCCAGGTAGCTCAATATGCAGAGCGTTGGCAATTTTAGTTACAGGCCTTGCGTTCTACACCCAGCCTGGCCCATTTTGCAATCGGTAAGAAAAATTCAGTTCGTACAATTTCTATGGATTTGTTGAAGCCACTTCCTTCCCCTCCCTGTGTCGGTGCCCTAAATAATCTAAGTCGGGTACAGGGATGAAGAATCCAGAGGGACGCCAAAGCAATGTGCCTATATCGCGCATGGAGATAGTACATCTTGCAGTAGGATCAGACAGCTATTCATTATTAAACAAATTTACATATGCATATATATATATTTTTTTTTCAAATATGTCCTGCGGTCGCAATCGTAGCTCGCAATCTGATTGGCTGTTGCTGCTAGAACTGCTTGACAAGACTTAATTTTCGTGAAAAACATTATGAGGTTGCAATTTCATGACAAAATGAATTGTCAGGTGTGCATACAGAAGCCTTCGGGTGTGCCCACGTTATAGTTCTAGAATCGCCATTGTAAAGAAAAAAAAATTAAATAGTTTCACTTTAAAAAATTGATCGGTTAATTATGCAATTTTTCTGAATTTTTTAACAATTTCTCCCCATCAATAAAAATATAGAAATCTCTGAAAAAAAAAATAAATAAATTTTCTGTAGCCGCTACCACTATAATGCGTTTATAAGCGCTTCGTGCCATGGAAAGAAACAAAAATCAACAAAAAATGTGCATTCGGCTAAATCGCTGTGTTGTTATTTCTAAAAATATAAAATTCTTTATAGTCGCGTTAACTATAACGCGTGTATGAGCGCATCGAGTCCATGAAAACAAATAAACAACAACAACAACAAAACAAACATCAGTGGATTCGGCTAAATCATTGTATTGGAATCTCTAAAAATATGCAATTACTGATTTTTTTGCTCGTTATATTAGAGATTCACTCAAATTAAGCAAGTTTATTACAGTGTTATTTTACATTAGTCCATTCATTTGCACATTAATGCCATGTTAAAACCGAGTTCTCGTTACATCTGCGGGTCTCCCACTGGTCCATTTCTTTCTTTCTTTTTTTTTATTTTTTTATTTTTTTAATACCAATATTTCTGAAAAAAGAACTTCGTGGTTAGGTTCTTTGAACATTTGCAACAAAAATAACCTTCAGCGTAGGTTTCTACAAAATTTCCATGAAAAATCTAAAAGTATTATTTTCCAGTGAAAATAGCGGTGTTCGAAAAATGGAGCTGGTGAAAGTCTTACATACGAACTCGCTACAACAAAGTTCTACTGTAATGCGAATTTATTAGAAAGAATAACTAAAAAGACTAGCTAAAACCCAAAAGAAAAAGAAATGTATTTTTCCAAAGCGAAATTTGTATTCGAAATTCTCGAAGAAAAAATGTATAAATGATTTGATTCCTCGTCTATAAACGAGACGTTAGAAAACATTAGAAATTGATTAAAACTTATGATGAACTCCATGTAAATAATAATAAAAAATATCATAAATGAGGAAACGTTTTTATAACGGGTTCTTGGTTTTTATTTTAAGGCTGTTCTTAAAGCATATTTCTTCTCGCACAAAAACGAGAAACTTTCTGACACATTTTCTGATTCACTTTTAACACAATAAAAGCATGACGCGAAACTTTCTGACACATTTTCTGATTCACTTTTAGACACAATAAAAGTATGATATCCATAAGTAGGATTATTGAAGTGATTTTGAAGTAGAACAGTTTAAGTTTTCGATGAATGAATTACATCTTGAGTAATAAGCGATTCTTCTGTCAGGATGGCCGTTTTTGCCTTTCCTGCACTGTCGCGTCCGCTGAAATTCGGTTCGAAACGCCAACTTTGATAGCATTTTCTGAAAAATCTTCTGCCTTTATCGGAAAACTTAAATAACAGTTCGATTGCATATCTTCTTAATAACTGCACCTGCCAGTTTGATACATTTGCGAAGAAAAATGAATAAAATAAAAGTGTCTGAAAATAGCCAGTTTGGATTTGAGAATAGCCTTAACCATGTTCCTTATAGTACATATAAATATAAGTCTCAATAAAAAAACCATTCTCAGATCATTATTAAACACTCTAGAATTTATACATTAAGCTCACACAACAAACCGATACATTAAAAATCCATGCGTTGTTAGGTAATTGGCCGGAAACGCCTGCTCAATTAAAACGAAGCGAAACTTTGGTCCATATTTATTGGCGATTAAATGTCAGCACCACTATCAGCAGAGCAATAAAACACATGATGGACGAGCTAGGTCTTTGAAATACCAAACGTAAATGTCGGGCACGCACCATTTTAATTATTCGCCAGAAGCAGTATGCTATGCGAATTCACTGTATTTGTATTCAAGTCCCAAGATTATTTCCTCTGCTTTGTTATTAAAGCTGTCTTTTTAATGCCAGCTCATCTCCACCAATTCAATGACTTCTGATTTTCAAGTGAGTTGCCAGAAGAGATATTTCTTATTCTTGTCATAACAGAACTGTTGGTGTGTGGCGCCACTTTTCTTTGATTGCCTGTTAAGGAAAAAAAAATACGATACGCACAGATTGTTACACATTTTCTGACAGTAAATAGTCAACCAGAGTTGGCGTTCTCCATACTGCACAATATTTTTTAATATATCTGATCTGGCGACTATTTCTAGGGTTCCGTACTTAAAAAGTAAAAACGGAACCATTATAAGATCACTCCTGTGTCTGCCTGTCTGTCACAGCCATTTTACTCGTAAAGCAATGGAACGTGCAAAGTTCAAATTGGGGGAAGTAAGAAAGACTATTGACCCACATATTTACAGATTATTAAACATTCAAAAATATATTTAGGGAAAATGTAGAGGGGCTAATTAAGTTACTTGAAAAAACAGAAATCTCTTCTTTGTATATCTATGGGATATCGGGTCAAACCTTGCATAACGCTGAACTCAAAAATACATTTCTTTTAATTTTAGATGTTATATTTTAAGAGATATCGTCGGAAATGTAGTACAAAATTATGTCCCCCCCCCCCCTCCCTCTTTTTCCGAATCTACTGAAACTAAATGGAAAATTTAGAGGTAGTAGACGTTAATTTAAACCTTGCAGGAAAATTATAGCGATTACTCTAGGTCACATAGTTTTTGAGAAAATCACATTTTACCGTTACACACAAATTTCGATTTTCGGGCATTCAGCAAAGGTGTTGAGGAGGCCTGGAGGTACCCAACGTAGCAGAAGTATAAAAGCATTGTTGATAATGATTTTTGAAAAAAAAAAATCGTCGTTAATTATCCGAGATATTAACCCTTAAAGAAATGGACGGTATGGACATACATAATGATAGGGGCGGCGTACTCTATGTGACATCGGCTTTTAAAGCCCAGGTAACAACTTCTAATGATATATTTGTATAATGCAATGCCCAGTAGCAGTATAAAAGTAATAAACGTCAAATTGTTAAAAACAGATTAATTTAATTAGAATTAATTGCTTAATTACTGTGAGATTCGCGACTAGTTTGCATTGAGTGGATCTCTCAATACAACTTCCTTGTCTTTAAAAGTTAATTAAAAACCTACATGGAAAAACGCGGCACGAACCAAGGCGGCTTTGAAACTTTGCGACCTCCTTTCGAAGTGCGCTTAGAACGATGCCAAGTTTAAACTTTGAACAAGGGTTTGACTTTAGCTACACTGTAAAAAGAAATGATTATTACTACGCTGAATTTAGTTTGATAAAATGCCAAATGAAGTTTAAATATGCACTACTTTTATTGTCAGTACATATCATAAACAGATTAGGATATGATTAAATAAAGAGTTATACAGAATAGCAATATTTGGTATTATTTAGGCATCATATCTCTTTGAACTTTTATGATATACCCATTCATACTGTTTTAGTATATACCCAACCCTACGTTGTATAGTTTATTACAAAATCTTATTATTCTTTTAGCAACGATTTTTTAAAACAATTAATAATTTATATATTTATTGTAGGGAACCCTCTGAGGGCGAGTAATACTCGCATTTGACCGATTATTATATTTAATTCCTGCTGCTAATTCCAAGCAGTATAGTAACAGTAGTCTTCTTAGTATATTTTTAAAACATGCGCTGGAAAAAAAAGTAAGGAAATCTGCAGTAAAATTAATACTTTGAAAATTGTGATACAGATTTAAAGTAAAAGTGGTCGCCAGTGGAACACCTGATAAAAAAAAATATATTGTGCATTACAAAGAATGCAAGGTACTTATTACCGAACGAAACTCCCAAATTTTTACCTCTCTTTTAAACAATGCAAATTTTCAAAAAAAACTTCCAATTTTTTTTTTCATTTTCTCGCGACTTTTGCGATAAAAAATTCTCCTGAAGAACAAAATGTAAAAATCTCGCAGGCACCATTCCGCTATAATTGCTCCGAACCAAATTACTTTGCTAAGACACTGCACTTAAAAAAAAAAAAAAAAAAAAAAAAAAAAAAAAAATGTTAAATTGACAGAAAAAACTGTCAATTTTGGCGCCAGTGGAAAACCGTTTACATTATAGAAAATATCTGTAATTTTTCAATAAAACAGTTTTTTACTGCAAAAGATATAGATTTTATCTGTAAAAATAACAAAATCCAACTTTATTTTTTTACAGAAAAAAACTGCTTTTCCTTAAAACCGTTTTTTTTTTTCTGTAAAAATTACAGATATTTTACAGATACTGTCAATTTTGGCGCAAGTGGAAAACAGTTTACATTATAGAAAATATCTGTAATTTCTCATTAAAACAGTTTTTTACTGCAAAAGATATAGATTTTATCTGTATAAGTAACAAAATCCAACTTTATTTTTTTACAGAAAAAAACTGCTTTTCTTTAAAACAGCTTTTTTTTGTAAAAATTACAGATATTTTTTACAGTGTGTATCTATAATATTCGAGTTCCATATTATTTATTCTTTGTTATTAAAACTTAATTTAATGCCAATTAGTGTCTATTACCTTAATTTATTTTGTAGGGGTTAGTGATGGGCGATTCTGGAAAATTTGAGAATCGATTAAAATCGACATCGTATAAAACAGAATCGATCGCAATAAGAATCGATTCCCAAATTCTAGAATCGATACTTGAATCGATATTTCGATGTTCACAGATTCACACAGATAAGCTGAAAAATAGTACAGTAAACTCTGTCTAAGGCGGAATCGGTAGGGACTGAGAAAAATTTCCGTGGTAGACAATATTCCGGCTTATGCAAAAAAGCCCCCCTCCTTTTGACTATAACAATGAACCTTCAAATATAATCAGAGAAACTCGTTATCAAAATTAACCGGTATACCAAAATTTGAAGAAAATCTGATAATTCTGCATGAAAAACCCATTTATCAAAGTTAATGGGGGGGACTAGCCCCCGTTCCCCCCCTTTATACTTAACCAATGAACCCCCAAAACTAATCAGGTAAGCGCTTTAGCAGAATGAACATAGAAAAAAAATTGAAGCAAATCGGATATTTCTATCAAGAGTTATCGCGTTACGTACATACATACATACAATACCGACAGGCGCATTAAATCTCAGGCTTTGATAGCCTGTGAGCTAAAAAGTGCCAAGAGCGTGTAACTAGGGAGGGGGGAGGAAGGACAGAAAATAAAAGAGGACGTTAAAAGCTTTCCAACAATATGTTACACGAGATGGTTTGGAAGAAACAATAAATATGCCCCCCGGGGGCCAGGTAAGTCTCAAACGGTGGGAGGAGCGACCTCAAATGTATCTTTGGTCAAGGTTTCAAAATGTGGATTTATAATAAAATGGAACGAGAATTGGGCATTTTTAAAATAGCATGCATATTTTGAACGGCCCTGTAAATTAAGATTGTCGAGGAAGGTGGGGGGGGGGGGGGGGCGGAAAGGATTAGAAGGGATGAACTTAAAAAATACAACATAATAAACTAGTAACCCGAATAACTAGGCTTCTAAACAAAAGTATAACGATTTAACCTAGTATTGAATTCAGGGGGTGACCCGGGGGAACATTGGAATGTCCCTCCCGAAAGTTTTGAGATTTTATGCTTTTTAATGGAAAAATGTGCATCCCCCCTTACGGAACTCTAAAATCCCCTCCCCCCCCCCCTCATTCCGACCGGAGCAGTCAAGAAATCAACCCGCCATTCAACACTGAACCTAAAAGGAAAAAAAAAAAGGCTCTTATACAAAATTTTACAGCAATTCTGCCACTAAAACAGTAAAATTGGAGTAATTTATTCAACCCGAATCGTGGATCATGCGCGATGCGATTTGAATTCAAGGTTATTAGACATACATATGTCTAATAACCTTGATTTGAATTGAAGTAAATCAAAATATAACGATTTCAGCCGCATCTAAAAATCGGCATCGAATCTGAACTGAATCGATTCGCCCGAATCTAAAAAATTGAAGTAAATCAAAATATAGCGATTCTGCCCGCATCTAAAGATCGACATCGGCATCGAATCTAAACTGAATCGATTCTCCATTTCTGATCTTAATTTACGGGCAGAATCGATGCGGTCATTTTTTCTTGCTTTCTTTTGTCTTTAGAAAAAGAAAGCGTTGGATTCGTGAAAAATTTCGACTTCCGGTTTTCGAAGGATTTATAGTTTTAGAAGATCTTGTCTGGAATACGATTCGACTATTTTTATACATTGTCTGTCTGTCAGTCTGTCTATTTGTTTGTCTCTGACAAAAAAGTTTTGGGCGGTCTATTTCAAGAACTAATGCATGGAATCTGTTGAAACTTTAGATTCAATTAGACTTTCATATAAATTGGTGCTCATTACTTTTTGATGTAAATCTACCGACAGGTTGCGCTGCTGTACTGCCTTTTTCCGATTTTCGCAATAGCTCTATCTCAAGAACTAATGCACGGGTTTTCATCAAACTTCACATTCAGTTAGACGTTGGCATAAATTGTTGCATATTAGATTTCGGTGTAAATCGCCCAACAGGGGGCGTTGTTATGCAGATTTTATCAGCAGTGTTGAATTCAGACAATTTTCTCCGGGAGGGATTTCTGCGGATCCAAAGAGGGACAGTTCAGAGGGGAAGGGGATTGGACTTTTGTACATTAAGCATAAAATCTCAAACCTTCTGGGGGGACATTTGAATGTTGCACAGGGGGGGGGGGGCGCATGTCCCTCCGCACTACCCCCGGAATTCAACACGTTTTTCTGGATTTAAACGATTTTAGGGACCATATCTAAAGAACTAATGAACGGAATTTCATCAAACTTAATATTCTGTCATAAGTTGTTCATGATTAGGTTTTCGGGTAAATGATATAACAGGTTGTGCTGCCATGCTGCTTTTTTTTAGCATTGTTGATTTAAGACATTTTTCTCCGGGAGGGATTTCTATGGTTCTGGAGAGGGACATTCTTGAGTTTCGAGGGGGGGGGGATTGGAATTTTGTCCCTTAAGCATAAAATCTGAAATCTTCATGAGGGAAATTTCAATGTTCCGTTGGGGGGGGGGGGGGGTGTCCACCAGTACCAGCCCCTGAATTTAACACTGTTTTTCAGAATTTACAAGATATTAGCGATACTATCTCAAGAAGTAATGACCGGAATTTCATCAAATTTAATATTATGTGTCATTGACATAAGTTGTTCCTGAGTTTTTCGTGTTAATCATATAACAGACTGCGCTGCTATACTGTTTTTTTGCATGATATTCGTGATAGCCATATCTCAAAACTAATGCACGGAATTTAATCAAACTTCATATTCTGTTACACTTTCAGATAAATAGATCCTTATTAGGCTTGGGTGTAATACTGCCCAACAGCTATCACTTTTATGCTCTTTGAATTGCGATTTTCCGTTGCGGACATATAGGCTAATATCAGACGAACATCTTATTGCACGCTTTTTTTTCGCTCTTACACCGTCCCTACACATGCTAGCGAAGGTGTAGGGGTGGCATAAGAGCGAAAAAAGCGTGCAAAAAGACGTTCGTCTGACATTAGCCTAAGAGGGTGTGAGCCGAAATTCGATGACTTGTTAGGAAAATGCAATGCTTATATTTTCTTTTAAAAGGCACATACTTCAACGAACCTATACTTTTTGATTCCTCATGATGCGCATAGGTTATCATTTAAATTTGACACCGTGATAGCGAATTTTGAAGTTTTAACATTTATGAGGCAGATGAAAGTTTTGGGATTGGCACATCCAACTACTTTATCTTCAATTTCTGAAGGAAATGAAAATTATATTACCTTATTTTGTCTTAGAGACATCGATTAAAAAATTCATAGTATCGATTAAATCGAGTTGGCCATAGTATCGATTAAATCGATTAAAAAAATCGAAATCGCCCATCACTAGTAAGGAAGGGTATTGCCAGAATAAAATATTGTTCTTACAACAGAATTGTTCGTGTTTGGCTCCTGTTTTCATTACTTGCTTGTTAAGAAATAATAATAATACGATACATATTAACAATATTATTAAAAATAATTCAGATTATTAAAGATAAAAAGTAATACAGATTACTAGAATAATTACAGATTATTTAGCATTTTGTAACATTGAATTTTAAATAGAGCACTACCAGGTATTTCTGTAACGGAATAAAACTTCTGACTTTTTATGCCTTCTCTAATCGTTGAAAAATTTCACAAATTCTTCCAATTTCTTGATTTTTTTTATTTATTTATTTACAGAATTGTTCGTGTTTGAGTCAATTATCTTATTCGATCTTTGATTAGAACTCTGCCAGATATTTAGATTGCAGAATGAAAACTTTACGAATGTTCGCTTTCTTTAACTGTTAAGAGTTTCAAAAAATTTCTCCCAATTTCTGGTTTTTACATTTGCTTCCGACTTTTGCGCTGGAAAATTCGTGAAAATACTTTAAAAAATCTACGCGTAAAAGTCGGGCTTGCATCATTTCAATTTTTTACCAGAAGCAGTATAGAGAAGTTGCAATCAGCTGACCATCCATTATGCAGTTGTACCTATCTTAACTGCTTGTTTGTTGTTTGAGCTGTCCATAAAGAAGTCATTTGTAACTACCCTATTCTTTTCCAAGCACTAAATTTGTAATGCAAATCTCAAAATTATATCCTCTGTCATATTAATGCCAATTCACCTCCAGAAGAGAATACTTATTGTTGTCATAACGGAACTAACTGCCCGTGTGAGCTGCCACGTTTTCTTCACTCGCTTGTTAAAAAAGAAAAATAACTTCACTATTAATAATTATAACGAATTCACTATATCAGGGAAAGGTAGCGATTACCTCAATAAAGACGGCAAAAATTAATAAGTACTTTCATTAAAAAAAGGGGGAAAATGCAGTGAAAATTAAGTGTAAGTCTTGATTATTATAAATTTTAGACATATGCCCGTTACTACTGATAACACAAGTAGCTGACCTGAGTAGTACAAATAAGTATTCTGACACTGGCTATGCTGGGTGCTAAGTTTTATAGACGAATTCAGAATTCGTAATTGTAGTTTCTACACATTCCAAGGGATTGAAAGTAAGATTAAGAAGTATTTTCAAAGTCAATGCTCAATTATCGAGCTATAAATCAATACCAAAGAAATAAGTGCTTTCAAAAATCTAGCATCTCAGTCCGCTATTATTTTTGAAGGTTGGATCATAAGTACTAACAATCGTCAGCCGCCATAACAGTGTCTACATGCTGTCGAAACCAACTGCAGGCAATAATCAGATGTGTGTTGGGAACATTTGCCATTGAATACAAACGGCTGCCCTGGGCTCCGCAACAGTGTTGTGTGGATGCCTATTGAAGTCCCACTTAACCACGCCACATACGTAATAGCACGTCCGGTCTCACCCGGAGAAGGGGGGGGGGGGCGCAACAAGTTAAGGATGACCTGTTCATGAAAGTTTTTGGCCATCCATTATAGGGTTTTACGTGCTGTATGGGATTTTGTAGAGTCTTGTTGAAAAATGTACAAGTAATCCAAAGCTTTAACACCTCGGTATAAACAACGGCGGAGACTCTGGCACCTTGAAGAAAGGCATGTGGAGGCATTAGGTCGTCCTTGCTGCTCCCCCATCCCAGAATCATCAGTGATGTCGGAAATTTTCTGCGCATGACGGTCGGAACCTCTTCGGAGACTTTATACAGCCACCGAACTTTTTGCGGTTTACTTCCTGGACTTAGACAGAGTTTTTCTCATCTGAGAAAAACAACATTCGTGCCTTTTCTTCATGTTTCAGCTTGTTATGGTGGTGTTTGGCTTTGGTCAGCCGGTTATCCCTGGCTCTCTCGGACAGCAACTGTCCTCTCCTCATCATGCATGACCTCTAACGAAGGTCTTCACGAATCGCACATCGGACGGTGGCTTCATCAACCAGAAGCTCCCAAGCGAGTGCCCCCATCGCCTTACAGGATTTTCATCGACACAAATGACGAATTCTGGACTCTTGATACTGACCTATCACCAACAATGTCATCCCCAGTAAAAAAAGTTTGCCACATCAAACCTGCCAACCTTCAGTTCGCTCCTTACTTTAAAGACGAATGACCCGGTGAGTTTAGTTTCTAAATCGGGGTGTTCTTCAGCCAATGAGACAATGTTAGCATGTATCTTCATTACCTCTGTTGGTCTATGTTCTGACATGTTTACAAATAACAGAAAAGGATCTGTAATCATTATGTGCAGTGTCGAATTTCACCTATAATGTGTGTTCTCAAACACCTGCCGCACCTTGTATATTGCTGTCAAAACGGAACACGGAAAAAAAAAATTAGTAAATAGATGTACTCATATCGAATTGAGAGTAGATTTGAATTAAAAAATAAACTGTTTTCTCAATTTTGAAACAATGCGTTTTTTCAAAACCAAACGAAACGACAATTTGTAATTTGTAATGGTTTATATCATTCATGGCAGCATAAAAGATGTTCCTTAATACGAAAACATTACAAATTGTGCCGTAAATCAGGTAATACTGTACTTTTTATTCCTCTAAAGGAACTATATCTTGCGTCTCCTTTATAAAGCGTACGATTTACATTGCATTGTTATGAGTGCTTCGCATATTCATACGCTATCGGTCCGGTTTGTGTGCTGAGAGAAAGAGATTTATTCGGGAAAAAAACTAGAAGAATAGGATTTTTAAACTTTGAAAATAAGTGCTCTCTGTAAAACGTTCAATACATTTTTTTCTGATTTTATGTAATCAGCTGTGCCTTCTGTAAATATCATATTATGTACGGTATTCTCAAATAATTTAAAAGTGCTTGAGGACAAGGTTCTTGTCATAAAAACATTGCTATTTTTTCATAATAAATTGTCAATTAAACGTTTCTTGTTAATGATTTTGAGCGGGAACTAAATGTCTGTACATTTTTACTTTATTTTATTGGCTCAGAGGGGTTCCGCTCCCCTGCTCCCCTCCCCCCCAACCCCCTGACAAGAAAAATATTTTTTCATTTAACTTATTTTAGTTTTAAAAGTGTTTTATTAAATGTCTTTGAGGCCATTTTTTTTTTTTTATCTTAGTTTGGTTTTGCATGCGTTACTAATCGGTCATCTTGGATGCCATTTTGTTTTACTTCACATTTTATGACAAGAGCATTGTTTTCAAGCACTTTTATATTACTGGTTTAGGTTTCTTCGTGGCTTTTCCCTAATTTTGTTTTTTGCTCAAAATTTGGCCGGCGTTATAACATTAGTGTCCAACCAAACTTGCTTGCGTTTTGTATGTTATGGCGATAACAGCACCGAAACTAGGGGGGGGGGGGCATGCAGAGGGTGCCCAGGACGCCAGAACGAAATGCAAAAGAGGGGGGGGGGGTTGAATCAAATGAAGATTTTGCTTGTCGTTTCATGCAAAAATGTATATATACATGAAATTCAAAGAAACTCGCCAGCTAATGTTAAACCTATGGGAGGGTTCTTTTCAAATTTGTAAAAGTGAAGTAACTTTATAAAAAAAAAAAAAAAAAAAAAAAAAAAAAAAAAAATGCAACCAAAATCGAAAAGTAAACACTAATCCGGATAGAATTCAATCGCAGCTATTGTAAGCAAGAAAATAATCATTTAAAACTATTAGTATGCATTAAATATTGTGGTGGTTGGATGATAAAAGGTAAAGAATATTATCATACAGTTTTTTTTTATACCGAAATAATATTAATATTCCAATAATTAAAATCTCGTGATCATTAAGCAAAATATAGTATTACGTATACTGAGTTATGTCCACAAAAGACCACGCCCACATGACAATCATTATTAAAAATGATTCGTTAAATAAATATTCATAAATACTTGATAATCAAGAACAAAGAAAATAAAAGCAAAGGTATTACCTTGAAGTGACCTAAAAACAAAAAGTGGTGGATGCATTAATACAAGGAAATGCACTAAAATTCCAGCTTCGAAAAATCTTTATTTAAAAGAATCTTCTTGAAGAAAATATATTTATAATGGATATCTCCTTTTATTAGATCCATTTTTTGGAAGAATTATATACAATCTTTTTTAAATGCATTTGACATGAGATAAATAATGAAATTTTCTCTCGGGGAGTATGGAGGCACTTGTCCTAAAAAATGAAATCAATTATATGATTTAGCACCTATTCAAAAGCACAGAAAATAGCACCGGTCAAATTGAAAATAAGCAACAGCTGCCACACAGCATCAGTAGGATTCTACCCACATAGCATTACAAACGACTCGTTGTTGCACCTCCGTTGGTGGAACTGTTATTAACCTTACCACAAACAGAAGAAATTATGCAGCCGAACAAAACCATCTTAAATTTTAAAATATTCTTTCATTTTACTGCTTTCACTGCACCCATATGATTCTTTGCAGAAGGCAAGGCCACAACCTTCCGCGCTTGTAATCAAATCGAGAGGGGAAAAAAGGCGTACAGACTCTGAGTTGCAAGAGGGAGAGGGGGTTGCCATAACAACTAAAATCCCCAATTGGCAGGGACAAACATACTAGAGTCTTGCGTTGGCATATTTGTAATGTTAAAGGATATGAAAACTGCTTTATTTAGAAGAAATTTTATAAATTTCTTTAAGATAAGATACCAATTAGTAGTGAAGTGCTACAATTTTGGAAATTACGTATTAAACTGATTTGTATTCCTTTGGCTAGGGGAGGAGCTACAAGAGGAAGTGACTTCATGTTTAGAAAGTTGTTGAATGTTCCAGAGGATTCCTTTCCCGGAAGTTTAGATTTCAAAACTATGTTTGTCATTTTAAAATAAAACGAAATGTTACGTAAGAAAGAAAAGCTTACAGGGGAAGCTTTAAAAGGAAGGCATTAAAATAATTTTAGAATGCGAATTTTAATATTAAATGAATAAAGATTAATAAAATATTTCTTAAATTAAATTAATGGGGTAGTGGTTGTAAGTAACCACAACATATTAATAGAAAATCCATATGTAAAAACACGTCAGATTCACCAATGTTAATTAAAAACATGAATAAATCAAATGATTCACAGTTTTATTACTAAAATAGGTGTAAAAACCAATTAAAATAAAACGAAATGTTACGTAAGAAAGAAAAGCTTACAGGGGAAGCTTTAAAAGGAAGGCATTAAAATAATTTTAGAATGCGAATTTTAATATTAAATGAATAAAGATTAATAAAATATTTCTTAAATTAAATTAATATGGCAGTGGTTGTAAGTAACCACAACATATTAATAGAAAATCCATATGTAAAAACACGTCAGATTCACCAATGTTAATTAAAAACATGAATAAATCAAATGATTCACAGTTTTATTACTAAAATAGGTGTAAAAACCAATTAAAAGGTTTTAAGACATTAAAACCACTTTACAGATGCCAAATATGAAATAATTCGCCGGAGTCCTGAGCGCTTTCGACCAAACTCTTGTCATCATCAAGGAGTGAAGTGAGAAGAAATCAGAAAACCTCCAGAATGGACACTTGTTTAAATATTGCAGGGAGATACCAATAGAATATAGAAAAAGAGGGGGGGGGCAGCTTCCAAAGGTACGCGTTTAAATTGTTTCCGTCGTTATGTTCAATGCAGCAAGAAGACTGGTCTCGAACGGGATATTTCACGGACAAGGGATGACAAGTTGCGTGTTCCTTTCTCTCTCCAGATCAAAACACGTCTAGAATCAGTGTTCAGACTATATCTGGACTCGTCAGTAAACAATACTTGAGCCTAGTCTTCTTGGCTCCATTGAACACGACGAGAGCAACAGTTTAAACGGGCCCCTTTGGAAGCTGGAGTGAGTGGGATACAAACTATTAGTATATGGCATACAGACAGCAGTAGAACGGCTAATTCGAGTTTCTGTGGCAGCTTGACTGTTTCAAACCAAATCTCTTGAAGTCGTTTCGCGGTTTCTTTGAGCCACAATGATAGAAAACGGTCTTCGGATGCAGTTGTTGCTCTTGGTCTCCCTTGACCAGGCTGTCTAGTGCCTATCAATGGATCCAATGCTTAAAAAGTGTCTCGAAGTTCTTTATTGAGGGATATTCAAGTCTACGGCGACCTCCATTTGTGTTTGATCTTCCTCGATTCTACCAGTTATTCACCACTTTTGACCTTCACTTAAATGATGCCTTTGAGCCATAACCAATGAATACTGATCAGTTGATCCCACTCAAACATGACATTCACTTTAAACAACACTAGAGACCAGAATTTCAACATATGTCCATTGCGCACCACATTGTCAATCATCTAATTTGCATATTTCCAATGCTAACGTATGCGCGGAAGTGCAATCTTGAGTTCAATAGTTTTAAATTAACATAAATAATTGCAACATTGGGCATTGGTTGCATCATTAACTTAGTGAGCATACTTTTTCTCACTATCCTTTAATTTTGATGACCAGTGTAGTATAAGTTACTTTACTTGAAACTGTCTACAGGTATTTGCTACTTTAATGCAAACACGTTATTTCTACAGGAAATCGCTTATAAATACATCTACACGCACCAAATTTGTTCTAGTATTTAAAAGAGACACAGTGAAGAATGCCAATTGTTTATTCAATTAATTGTTGCCTAATACAACAAATGTTAATAAACATCAGAGAACGAAGTAAAATGATTGGAAAATTGTTTTTTGCTATTAATACTATTTTAATTTTGTGTATGTTTGTCCCAGCTTGTTAAAAGCAGGGGGAAATGTACACAAATGGCTTCACATTAAACTGTACTTAACCTAATCTCTGTAACCCATCACTGTAACCTCCGCAACCTAATTATTTTAAGTTTAAAATTATAGGTGATTTAAACTTTTTTGACACTGGATGTCAAAGTCCGTGATAGCATAAAAAGTCATTGCTATGAAATTTGTAATATCTTTAGGAAGTATTAGTTACGTAAAGTCGTAGCTCATGATACTCAAAAAATGACGGATTAAATACTTAAACTAATAAAATAAATGTAAAATTCAACAAAAAATATTATCATCAAAGTACTTTTAATGGTATATAATCATTCAAAAAATTATTCCCCCACTTTTAAGTTCATATGAAATTTACTTTTTTTTTCTATTTACTAAATTTTCTTGTTCCTTGTTTGGGCCTCTCTCTTCGTGGGGCCCGAACCAGAGATGCAACTCCCTTAACTATCCGCGTTAACTGGGATTTTTTTTAAAGAAAAAGAAAAGACACATAAAGTCAGTTGTTTTTGAGTGATTCTCAAAATGTGAGAACACTAAATGTTAACTTTAATAGAATTTAAAAATCATGAAATTAAAAAAAAAAATCTTTTAATCCATTAGTTTGCAAGTTCATAATATAGAACATGTTCATTTAAAGAAAGGAAATTGCATTAAAATTAATAATTAAGGTATTTAATTATGTTACTCGTAGGTTACAGATTTTGGTCGTCACCTGAACTGTAGGTTACACATTTTGGACATTGGACGAACTGTAGGTTACATAATTTGGACTTTTCCATACTTTAATGCAAATTAAAAAAACAAAATAATTGACTTATTTTTAATGCAAATTACAAAATTATATTAAACATTTTGAAAAAAAATGTTGAATTAGACAACTTTTATTTACACACATAAAAAAATATATATGTTTTTCTTTTAACTTTTAGGGAAAGATTTGACATTACTTTCAAATTACAATTTAATATTAAAATCAATCTGCAGTAGATTTTTATTATGCAAAAGTTTATTTACTCTTAGCATTTGAAACATCATTCAGTTTAATGTAGTCTAGCCAAAATGAATAACTCCTTTGAAAAGTTCACACAAAAAGGTACTGGATGGATGTTAGATAGAATTTTGAATTTAGAAGGTGAGTGCCCATGTTGGTTTGTCTTTGCTTTCCCTCCCTTTTATAATCATGCCTAATCATATTTAAACTTGCCTGAAGTTGTCTAGACTATTACTGCTTCTTACTTATCCTAAAATGCAAGTTTAATCACAAAAGAAATGTATATATTTATATTTTTGTTAGATTAGATAATTGAAATAAACAATAGCTAAATATAATTAAATCACTTCCGTTAATTAATAATTATATTAATTAAAACAATAATTGATTTATATATGAACTAATTTATAACATATAATATCGATTTTAGAAATAACTTAAGTTTCTTTTGCAAGCAAAAAAGAATAATTCATATATATATGAGTGTTAGAAAATTCTTATGCGAGAAAACTAGAAAGAAAAAATTTTGAGAGACCCTGGATATTTCAAGCAAACACTAATCATACATTTTTCAAGAGTTAAAAGAAATCATATTTTTCATGAGTGAGTTTTCAAGCTGTATCCAAAGGGTGTCATTGTTCTTCTTTTTCATACAAGGCATCTTTTAAAGAAGAATCAGTTTGTTTGGGTGAAACCTTGTGTGTAGTGCGTATATGTCTCAGTAAAACACTTTTGTTAGAAAAACTTTCATCACACTCATCCCATGGATATTTTGGGGTGGGCTTCATATGAATCTTCTTATGTTTTAATGTCATATTATCTCAAAAACACATCACTGCAGATGTCACAACTATGTTGTTTGGGGGTCTTGTGAATCGTTTTGTGTTTTAATAAGTCATATTTTCTTGAAAATGCGCCATTGCATAAATCACACTTATACCTTACAGGGGTCTTCGAATGAATCCTCCTATGTCGTTGTAAATTACTATTTTGAACGAAAGATTTTTCACACAAATCACAAGCAAATGGTTTTTTCTTGAGGTGAGATTTCATATGTCTAATCAACACAAACTTTCTGGAAAAGGCTTGGTTGCAAGTAGTACACACGAAGGGTAACTTTTGTTTCTTCAGTACTGATGAAGAAGGTTTCACATCATTCGAAACAGGTGATGAGGAAAATTCCATGTCTTGATCTTTAAATCCTGATGATAAGGCTTGACTTTTCGAGTTGGATTCATCAACAACACTTAACAAAGATGATTGCATGCTTGATTCCATTACAACATAAGTTAAAACGACTGAATCACTTGAGCAGGTTCTAACACTTCAATGACAATACACAGAATGGTGAAATTATCTCATTCCATCCAAATTTATACAATCATAGGGGGCGCGCAAGTCAAAAAGAATTAATTTTGATTGGTTCTGCGAAATAGTGCGCTAATTTAATATTAGAAAGCAATAACTTTTATTTGATGTGCTTAAATTCGTTTACTACATTTCACTTTATTGAGTGGCAACACTAAACAATCTACATGACATTCTCTTGTTTAAAATATGCTTGCGAAGATATGGAATCATAGCTGAAAGCTTAAGTCACTCGAACAATTATTGAGTTGTGATTCCATTTTACCGAGTTCGAACCTCATGATATTTTTCAGAATAATAGCAACAAATCTAACATTATTCACTAATTTACATTTCAAACGAAAGATGGCACCACCATCTCTCTCATTTATAGTAGGTATATTCGAAAAAATTTTCTATCTCCTCAAAATAAAATTCGTAAAATTTTCTAACACCTGAAAATAAAATTCAATTCGAAAACTAATATTCGTAAAATAAACACCTGAAAATAAAATTCGAAAAAATTTCCTATCTCCCCTAAATAAATTTAGATAGCAAAAATTTTCTAACTCCTGAAAATAAAATTTTTAAAATAAAATTCGAAAAATAATTCTAACACATAAAAAAAAAAAAAAAAAAACTTTGCAAGAAAAAATATTTCCTCGATAAATTTCTATCTCCTCAAAATAAAATAAATAAAATACCCTCATACTATAAGAGACTATCTCCCCAAAATCAAATATTTTCAAAGTCTCGCTAATTCATTCATTTCCCGAAATAAATACCCTCGTACTATAATACAAGCTCTTATCAGTTCCTAACAGCATACTCTAGCACGTCTCCCTCTTATCTCTTCCACCGAAATGCGTTTCCTCCATCACCGACTGTTATCAGCGTGCGCGGTGTGCCACCACATCACCACATCCACCACATCATTGAAACACCGGTGCCGTGGAACTGTCATAATCACATTACTGAAATATTTAATTTTAATATTTTATCCCCGTACACAATGTATTTTATAAATACAAGCTAAATACATTTTATATATTTTATAAGAAAAGATTGAACTAGCAAAAAGAAAAAAAAAAAGAAGGAAATTAAAAAAAAATGATTGCATATATATTGTTCTTCATTGTTTGGAAAACATTTTGAATGTAAAAAGTAGTTTTTAATCTCTTTAATAACAATTCAATCCTACATTATATAAATAAAATGTAAATATAAACTTAAAATATACTAAAGCAGTTTTATACATAAACTTTATATCGGTCTAAACATCATTTTATTTAAATGCTTAAATATCATGTTTCATTTTCACTTCTTAAACTAAAAACTGTAATATATTTATAAGGAAATATTCTCAGTGTAAATCTATTTTTCAATTTGAAACCTTTTCTTATTACCTTAATCATTGAATATCATGTTTCACTCCAAAATATTAATAATTATAAATACTAATTCATTGAATGTTATTCTTTATAATCGGGAAACGGTAAAGAACACAAAAAATCCAGTATAAATAAACAGAGTTTCAAATCATTGCAAATTAATGTTTACATCTACTACTATGAATGCAGCCATGAATCAACATATCTCGGTGTCAGCTTTTTAAAACTAAGATAGTACTTCACGTTTACTTTTTGCTTTCGAGCTGCGTCAAATTAAAATACTTCACATCTCACTATTGATTAGGATGAATGAAACGTTTACACAAATTTTCTTTATTTAAAATGACAAAACTAATGAAGTCGTGATTAATTTTTACTAAGAGCTGTTTGTTATTTAATTGTTAAAAAAATTATATTTCAAACCGTTACATAAAGAACGAATATAACACACAATCGCTTGTAAAATTCGGGAAACTAAATCAATCTTTTTCCATAAAACATGAAAACTATTTAACACTTATACAATATCTAAGCACAGGAATGAAACATTAAAATTAAATAAGATTTACCTTCGCATTCCATAATAAATATTCCTTTTAATATCCCTTTCGTTTAAACTTTAAATGGCAGACGAAATGCAATCGTTTCACTTTTCTTATAATGGAGTCATAGACAAAGACAAACTGTTCTGATTGGCTGATAAGTAGTTCGAAAACTTGGTTCAACTTATTACCAAAATGTGGTTCAAATCAGCGTAACTTCCAATGTTACACCATGAAATGGAGAGTTTTTGAAAATTAAGAAGTACCACATTTTGGCAATCCTCATTATTTTACTCCAAATATTGGTGTAACGTTAAGCGGAAATTTTTAACAGTGTAGGCATCAAGCGGATAAAAAATTGCCATAGAACATGGGATCGCAAACCACTTATTTAGTCACAAATATAGAATGCTTCATCCTAAGTGAACTCGGGTTGACGGTAATAATTTTGAGAAAAATAAAAGTATTACAATGAAAATGTAGCGATATGTACCTTGTTTTGTATGAAATGTGATAATGTCAAGAAAAGTTCAGGAAAATCAGAGTGCTCACACAATCGATGATTGATACCGTATAAACTGGCAATCGCAGTCCAAAATGCGTTAGTGTGAAGTGCACTGTTGCGGCCGTATAATGGAAACTACTTTTAGGTAGCTTTCATTACAAAAAGTAAAGAGCTATCTATTGCAGCCATCCAGAGGAAAGCACTTCCGAAAAATTCCTTTATATTTTTCACCGATCATGACCCCCAGACCCCAAAATCCGTTCAATATATATCTGTTTTTTGTCATGCGATAACTCTCGTATTTATAAACCGATTTGGATGAGATTTATTGTGTGTATAGTAAATACAAACGTCTCGACCGAGTTCGTTGGCCAACTTCATCCGCCATCTTGTTTCAAAATAGCGGCCATTTAAATATTTAAAACTAAAAAAATACACAAAAAAGTTTAAGTGTTAGGCCTTGATACAAGGATTCCGGAGTATTTTTTGTTTCGTCTCTAACTTAAAAAATGGTTGAGGTACAGCAGTTTGAAATTTTAGGGTGGTTGACATTTTGAAACAAGACAACAATTAATGGAAATCAGGTATTAATTTATGGGTGTTAGTGAACGTTAGCTTCAAATTCTCGCCAAGCTTGGCGACCCTTTGCTAAATATCGCCAAATTTTACGACCAAAATTGAGCAACCATAAATGATGCTAACTTGGCTATAGCTTACTAATTTGGCGCAATTCTCATTCAAATTCAGTCTTGACGAATATTCTTTTATCGGGTTCGTCGCATTTTAGCTTTTTAAAATTTGAGTAAAATTTGCAAAATTTTAAAACGAAGAAATAAGGAATTTTTATTGAACCATGTAATCGAGTTCCACTAATTTTAGCTTCGCGTGTTTGAGTAAAATAAGCTATATTTAACAAAAAAAAAAAAAAAAAAAAAAAAAAAAAACCGAGGAATATGAAAGCTACCTTGTCCTCCTGGCACATGCCGAAAGGACTTTTTTTATTTTATCACATTTGCAACAAAGGTGAGCACGTTTATTAAAAGTTTTATTATAATATAATGAAAGTTATTACTGTTAACCCAATGTTGTGTTACGGCAGAAAACTCTATATTTTCGTTTAAATAGCTGGTTTGAGACCCCATGTTTTATGGTAAATTTTCATCCTCTTGATGTCTACTATCACCCCTCTAAATTTGACGGTCGAATTTGACAACACCCTGTATATAGAGAATAAATATATTTATCATTTTTTAATATATATATATATTAATCTAACAAAAAAGTTGTTGCAAGAAATAATATAAATTTGTAATTCTAAAAATTGTGTATTAAAACGAAGTTAAGCGTATTGGTTAATCTCAACACAACAAATAAATCGGGTATGCAGAGCTCATTCGCCGGAAACATAAAGATATGATACATGACTTCACACCTGCTATCTGGCGTGGAGTCACCCGATCATCCTCCTGTCCCTGGATTGTCATCTCAATCTTTATGATAATTGAACGTGACCAAATTTATCAAATTTCTTTTATCCGTCGTAAATTGCGGTTTTAAGATTTGCTCTATCAGAACGGTCAAATAGGCGTTTGCATAAAATCATTCTGGCCTTGCAAAATAAGCAGGAAAAGAGGATTATTTGAATAGTACCACAGAAAGCAAAATAGAATTTAAGAAATTTAAGTAAAAAAACGTTGAACAAGGCAATGAATATGGGCGGCGGGGTTTTCAAATTTAATTGATTTTTTCTCTCATGATTTTGAAAGAAAATGATATAATTGATTCAAATCAGATGATTTAATATAAATGAGAAAAGATGAGAAAATGATAAAAGAGATTTTTCATCATTCTTGAATCCCCCGTGGAAGGTCAAATTTTAGTTATGTTTTATTTATTTATTTATTTATTTACGCTCATGTTGTAAGAATTCTCTCATATGGAGGTTGTAAGGAACTTAGACCTTCCTGATGAAAAAAAAAAAAAAGTTTTTCTTCATTCTGAAAAAATGCTGTATTTTTGAATTTATAATGTCATATTTGTTACATTTTTCGTATTATTTTTTATGTTGATATGCTTAAACTTTTCCTTTCATCTAAGATTTCACAAAAAATCCCTTGTTTGGTTTATTTCGTGCTTATATCATCCATTTACAAAAAGAAGAGAAAAAGAAAAAATGAAAGAAGTGACAAGAAAGATCCTTGACAGCGGACTGCTGGCACATCTTGATTTCAAAATCTTGCTCCTCCTTGCTGGTGAATTTTAGAAAACTTCACTGCAGTTTTTAGTATTTTTAAAGAAATTATTTTCGAGCATGGGGGAAAATGCAAATTCAAAATTACCAGCGAATTCTGCCAAGTAGTTTTCGAGTTATGTATAAAAAGTACCCGCATTGTAAACATAATTTGTTTTGTTTTTTAATGTTTTGCAGCGATTAAAAAAGGACGAGTAATTCTAAATTTTACATCTGCATAATTACTACTACTGGGTTGAATGACTTTCCGTCTAATATTTGAAGGTTAAAATTATCTTAAAATCAAAATATGATGTCAAAATTAGGTGTTAGTTTTTAAAATTTTAAAGTTCGCTCTCATTTTAATATGCAGATGATCCCCGAAGCATAATCTAAGTATAGTATTAATTTGTAGATGCTTTTACTAATTAGTTGATACCAGTCACACTTTCATGCAATTGTTAAGGGCGGAGTTATTGGAGAGAGTATCTTTTTATTTATTTATTTGTTTATTTATTTTTTTACGAATATGCATAGGTACTTTTTAAGTACAATTTATATAGGCCTAATGATTTCTATCAACGTCTCTGGCTGCTTTTAATTGAAAATGGTGAGATGTAGATACTTCTTTTAATGACTTTTCTTTGTATTAATCGTATTATTTATTAAAGCAAAATAATACTAACACAAGAAAAATTTCAAACAACCTACATTACAAAGAAAAAATATCTACAGAAAGTAATTGTCAGACAGGACTTCAGTGTAAAACCTTATTTTACGAAAAAAAAAATCTGCTTTAAACTCTTTCAAGGGTGAGGGTGGAATCGAACTGAGGAACCGGAGTGTACCAGATTAGCGCCCTTATCCACCATGCCATGGGGACTCGAGTTATATTTCCAAATGTCGTTACTTAATTCAGATGCTTTTTATGAAGTAAAGGCACGGTGTTAAGCAAGGAACGTATTTTCGTCGGAGATATTTTTCAATTGAGTGTACATTTCTGAATATTTCCATAATTTTGAAAATTTAGCTTTTTAATTTCATGCTTTATGAAAAGAAAAAAAATTAGTCTTTAAAATATTACGTGCATGAAAAAATGTATTATAAGTAATAATTGCTTCTTTTTTGCAAGATTTTAAAAATTTTATTGTACTATTATACATATTTATTTATTTGTATATACATGTATAATTTCGTTATTATGTTTCAGATATGTTTTAAGTTTTATGTGCGAATCCGTTAAAGTGAATAGATTAAAAAATATTAAAATTAAAAATAGAGTTTTTCAATTTTTTTATTAAATAATAATAAGTATTATTTTAAAATCATTATGAAAAATAAACTGTAACATTTCCTTCTCAACTATCTGAAACTTAAAAAGAATTAATAAAATTCATTTAAATATCAGATTATTTTTTTTTAAATATTGTAAAAAAAATTAAAAAAAAATTTTAAAAACATTTTATTTAAAAAGAAAGAAAGAAAGAAAAAAAATCCCTGCCGGCTCGGGCCTACAGGCGGAGGTAGATTTCGAAGTTAAGTACTAAATTCCCCAACAAAACTTAAATCAAGATTAGAGACAAACCCAGTTCCTTCACTAAGAATGAGCTCTAGGGAGCTAAACATTTTGTGAAAATTCTAATATACACGAATACACACACGCATGTATATGGAATAGGTTTAAAAAATAGCTAAAGCAAACTCAGAGAACCTCAAAGTGTTACAATATGTTAATTTTTCAATAGTCGGGCTTTTATCATGTTTTAATAAGTTTCTTCAAACTCACATGACGTTACCTATTCACATGCTGAGGTCCATTATATTTCCAATATGACGCAATGTTTTTTTTTTTTAAATTCGTAAAACTATTTATTTCATTTTGAGATTTCATGCGGAAATCTTGCTCTAGAAAACTTATGACGTAATATTCAATTTGTTTTCAATTCGTCAAACTGTTTATTTAATTTAATTTTTCACGTGAAATCTTTCAATAGAAAGGCAATTGTTGTGGTGAGAATTTTATTGCTTTTTTTTTAATTGTTGGCAACTGCTATAACGAAAAATATTTATTTTTTCCTGTCATTATTGTGTAAGAGCTGGTTTTATCAGAATCATGTTAAGACGGTATTCAAAATTTTGAGCATTCCATATTTCCATTCCCTTGGGCCGATTTTGTCCATTTTCAATCCCCGCCGAGATATTAGCCATCTCGAAGTTGTTGGCGAGTTTGAAGACGATCCGTGCATAATTGCGACTATTATCCTGCGGACAAAATTTAGTACATACATACATACACACACATATATATATATATATAAACTTTTTAGGTGGGGGGTGGTTTTGGGTTCCTGGGGTCATATAATGAAAAGTTATGAAGGAATTTTTCAAAAGTCGCACCATGGTAACGACTGCAATAGGTAGTATTTCTTACGAAATCTACCTAATACTACAATGTTAGTTTTAAAAATAAAATTTCAGCTAATTGACAGCCAAATATTGGCTTTTTTGAAATTTGAAATTGGAGAGGAGGGGGGCGGGGGCGTAAGTCAACGCTAAAGACATAAAATTAGAGATAATTAATAGCTAAATATTGATATTTTTGAAATTGTGATATTCAAAAAGGGGGTGGTGTTAACTTAGCGCTCCCTATTTGTAATTAAAATATCTTGATACATAAACATTACCTTTATCAGACAAATAAGATATATTAATTTATTTCTAATTGAATGAGATTGCTCTTTTATTTTTAACTTAATTAGTATTACAATTTAAAAAGAATTATTATTGTAAGAATACGAGTATTTAATGCCCCCCCCCCCTAAAAAAGTTTTACATGCATATAAAATAGGAACAATTATGACTCCTATTCAAAATTGCATGCATTTAAAAAAATAAAATTTCTATCATAATTTTAGAAATTAATCGGTTTTTTTTTTCAGTTGGAAATAATATTTATCGTATCATTTTTTAATTACTATATTAAACAAATAACAGATGAAAACAGTTATTTAATATTTAATAAGTTACTTGATATGTTAAATTTTTTATTTGATACAAATTAAAAAAACAACTGAATAAATTAAATTGGAATTTATACGGTATTCTACGTGGCATTAAATTCGAAAGATAAAATAAATTATATTAAATTTTAACTGATATATGAAAAGATATTAATTCATATTTACTTAAAATAAAGAAAAAAGGGGGAAAAAAGAAAAGAAAAGAAAAGAGAAATAGTGGATAACCAAGTCTTAAACGTAAACATATGTTCACACTACAACAATTCATTATTCCGCATTCCAACTAAACACAGCGTCACTCTATACAACACAGACGTCAATTACGGAAATTGTACTGTTTTGAAAGAATGAGGAAATATTTTTGTAAAATTTACGGAAAACCTTCTTCATTTTGATCCGAGAACGGAAAAATTATCCAATTACGGAAATTGTACTGTTTTCAAATGATGATGAAAGTATTCCGTAAAATTTAACGGAAAATATACCGTATTTTTACGGATTTTTTTTTACAGTGTGGTGGTACGTTTATGAAACCACTTAATTTTAATTTCCAAATGCCACGATGGGACCAGAATTTTGGTAATTTTTTTTTTTTAGTTTATTATGTATGTGAAAAATTGCTGTTCCTTATTCCCAAAAAACTTTGATCGTAAATTACGGTGTCATTCATTCATTTCGACATTTCAGCAATGGAAGTGCTTTACCCCTCAAAGGGTTAATACGAACTTTCTGTTATTTTAACAGGTTTTATCCGTAAAATAAATAGTTTACAGATATTTGTTGCACTGTAAAACATTTGTGTAACGTTACTCCATAAAATTGATGGCAGCACGCTGCCACCAATTTTATTAAACACACCAATTTTGAACACAGTTATATCGGTTAAATTACTCCATAATATTGGAGGCGGCTATGCTGCCGACAATTTTATAGAGTAACGTTACACTAAATGTTTTAGCGTGTGTAAAACAGTTACTTACTGCCGTCATAGCTGAGAGTTCTTGTATTTTTCCTGTAAAATCAACAGATTTTTTCAGACTGCCAAATGATTGACACTTTTATGCTACTTTATATGACAAATTAAATTACCAAACAGAGTGAAATATGTTTAAAAACATTCAAATTAAGTTTAAATAAATTCGATTAATTTAAGAAATTAAGTTAAATTTAAATTTTATTGTTAAATTTAACTATTTAACAAATGAAGTTGCCACTTATTTTATTTAGTTTTAAAGAAAACTGAGATCTAAGATTTTCTAGGTTGGAAGCTTTCTTATGGAACCTGGCTAATACACTAGTCACTACACACAAATAAATAAATAAATAAGTAAAAGAAAAAAACTACTAAAAAATATGGAAATTAAGAATGACTGCTCCATTATCCCCCTCCCCCATTTTTTTCCCCTGTTGGATCTGCTTTCGGTAAGTTTACCATAGTTCTCCAAAAAAAAAAAAAAAAAAAAAAAAAAAAATCAGCCTGTGTTAAAATAAAATTTTCTAGAATTAATGTAAACTTAGTGACAGTTAATTCGCAAATCAGAAAAATGGCTTATGATAATATTACCTGTTCTCACTGACAAACTAATAGAAATATTTTTTTTTTTAAACCAATTTCTCATTTATTCAAATTGTTCATTTCAATATTCAACGATATATGATATGTGCTTGCTTCTATAATCACAAGACGTGCAGTGCCTCACCCTAAAACCTTCGAATCTATATCCAAATGCATCTGCGCCATTTTCTTTTGTCACTGACGTCACACGCAACGTTGAGTTCACACGTGATCCCCATGGCAAGTAGTCCATTGGCATGGACAATCACGTAGTGCCATAGCTGCTGGCCAGAATAAGTTTCTAACGGGGTGCCCCCAGCAGAAAAAGATGAAGTAACATAATAAACCAATAAATTAGAAGCAAAAGCGATCGGCGTGGAACTAAGTGCTGGAGACATAAATAATCAGCGGCAGTTTCGAGTATTGAGTTGTTAAGGTTCCCGTAATAAGGCAGGAGGAGTCAAACGAATACGATAAAGTTATTATGTGGTTTTGGAATACACTTTCCCTAGGATTATAAGCTTGGATATTAATCAAATCGAAATAGCCTGTTAGGATTTTGAATGCGATTGGAGGATTGTTTCTATCGCTGATGGTATCGCAGATAGCTGTTTTAGCGCTATATACCTTACGCGATGACATGAAGATTGCATATGCGGGTGGACTCCTTCTTAACATAAAATTAAATATTTTCAAGTGAAGTATATTAGTTATAGAATATTTTTAAGTCATTTTGAAATTGAAAGCTCCTGAATTAATAAAATCGATTAAAGAAAAAATATTTTCAAGTAGAATGAATGTATATATTTTTTCATTTTGACCAGTTGACAACCGAGATCAGAATGAAGGTACGTTAAGTTGCAAATATATTTAAATATATTTTCTAATATCAAATACAGTAGAGCGCCGAAGTCGGGACCGACCCTAGTTCGGATAAGCAAAAGTTTGGATAAATGGACAGACAATTTAAGGGATGTTTCTGAATATACTAAAACCTTCACACGTTGTCTAAGCTGAGGACTGGCAGCACCAGTTAGTGCTGGCATGTTTAATTTATTTTATCATGTTTTTTTTTTTTTTTTTGGACTTTAATTTTTATTATTAATTTTTTTTCTCTCTTTTTATCATTTTCTGAACTCCAGAGATTATAATTTAAGCAAAAAAGCTTTTGATTGTTGCCTGTTTCAACGAAGATGTTCTTTTCAATGCTGCCATATCTCTAATTGTTCTTAAATACGTTAGTTGAATAGGATCAACGTTTTTATGCCGTTCGAACCATTTACTAGCTGTTTCCAAACGTTCAAAGGCTTCATTATGTGACGGATCTGGGTTATTTTCAGAGCATTCGTTTTCAGTTTCTTCAATTTCATTTTCATCATGAACCTCATCCACAATCCCATCATTATTTAAAATCTGATATCCAAAGTCATGTACTTTACTGCTTAACCACTCGTTAATTTCATTTCCTTCATAGTTTAGGATTCTTTCCCATCTCCTTTATTGTTTTACATTCCTCATTTTCTGATCCACTATCAGTTTTTTCTTTATTTAAAATTTTATTACAAACCAATGTGACAATTCGGAGTTCGGTTTAAAAAAAATCTCGGAGAAATAAGCTGTTCGGATAACTGGAAGTTCGGTTAAAAAAATTTTTGAGAGAAATAGGCTGTTCGGATAATTAGAAGTTCGGTTAATTGGAGTTCGGATAATCGGCGCTCTACTGTAATTTTAAATTATCATTTGCGATTCCTTTGAAAATATGACGGCAGTCGTTAGCCACAAAGACACGTGAAGCGACGTATTAGAAAAACAGCATCCATATGGCCATTTAATCTTTGCTGATATGTGTAAGTTTGGTTCCAGTTTTTTCCCTGTTTTATATGGAGCAGAAGCGTTTTCCTTACGAAGCCTTTAAAATTTTGTATGTCATCTTTTATTTTAATTAGATTGATTGTCCTTTCCTCTTAAACCAGGAATTCCGCACTCTGGTTAAGTACCCGCGCACTCCACAGTAGTGTGATTTGGGATTCTGTGAATTCAACCGCATATAACTTTGTTGTAAATACAGTGATAATGAAATATGACACATAACTCCTATACGAAATTTAATGAGAAATCGAAATAAGATATTTATTTTTTTTTAAAAAAATTCATTTGTTAATGAAAAATTCAAATTAATAAAAGCACGTGTTCAAAAACCGCCGGCATTTGAAATTTTGGCCGATGCGAACTCTCCCTAATGTGGCATTCACGGATTAATTTAACTTTAAACGATGATTTTTCCATGTTTTTATTAACCCTTTAAGGAACGCACCTTCTTGTACTTGACACAAATGAAATAAAATGTTACTTTATAATGACTAATTAAGAGAAAAAAAAAATCAGTATTACAATTTTATTTTTATTTTCATGTGAGATATGATATGTTGCGAAAAGTACAAACCAACTACATTTTTGCCATATAAAAATCTTTGAAGCATTTATTATGTAGCAGTATACATTACATTTACTACTAATAGTATAGTTTGTCTGCTGCAATATCTGTACCTTGAATTGTTATATATATATATATATATATATATATATATATATATATTCAATTTTATTGTGCATATATAGATATGAACATAATTCGAAGTTTATCAAGAACAAATTTCAAAACATTCCGTACTATTTCATTCATATTTCTAATGTTTTACAATTCGAATCAATTGACAATTTCTTTCCTTAAAAATAAAAGTCATATGTACAATATGTATTAATAAATTTGTTGAAAAAACTATTCTCAAATAAAATTTAAAAAATCACTAACAAAATGGTGCGAAAACACAACTTCAGTCTTTACTGGGTTAAAGGTTTCCCAATAAAAACAGCATTAGTCCAAGATTCAAAATTTCCAGAAAGAGGGGGGGGGGGGCAGCTAAATTATTGAAAAAAGTAATATATATATATATATATATATATAATAACTACATTTTTTCTTCTCTAAATATGAAAATTTTAAAAATGATCGCAGGTTTAAGCTTGACAGTTGTCAAGGGCATAAAAAATGTATGTTTGTAATTTTCACTTGGACCAACTAAATGAAATGCAAATTACGAGAAAATATAAATTTGGGAAAATGTAATGCGTATATACATATTTTTTGTTATCAATTGCTGGAAAATTTGCATATATTTTGGGAGCATTAAAAAAAGTTTTCCTGTAAATTTTAGCCTTAAGCCAATTTCAGAAGTAAATTTCAATTAAAAGTTAAATTAGAAGTATTTTATATTTCATACGGAAAACTTAACTTTTCAAGAATTTTAAATAATATAATTTAAATGAAATATCGCATATAAATACTGTGTCAAATATTGTAAATTTAAACAAAAATTGTAAAATATTGGCGCTAGGAATATTTCCAATTTAATGGAATGCTGCGGAAATATTTTCAGTTTAATAATATGTCATCTACATTAAATTTTAAAATAAAAATCCGATATTTTCTTTTATATCTTCTCTGTTTCATAGTTAACTTTAACTAACAACATTTATTACAAAATTACACGAATATTAGAGAAATATTCGTATTATGTTGGAAATGTGTGTAATTTAAATTTCTGTTTAAAAGTCTGACACACCCCTGATTTTTAATACAGTTTTGACAAAGTTAAAAGACATGTATTATACATATGTAAACACAGTGGTGATCAGAAGAGCGCTAACAGGATATATACTAAAATTTATATGAAGGTATGCCAATAAATTATTTATTGTTTAATTTCGTTACCATAAATTCTAATGTATTATTTGTATTTGTGTAACTGTAATTCGTAATATTGTTACCATTTACCATGCCACGTATCATTTAAAGACATAGACTTTAAACCTTTAGGCTGTTTCTTAATTCCAAACTTACTACTTTTTGACGCATTTTTTAATTCATTTTTGTTCTCAGACGCATGAAATTAACAGGCGCTCCTATACAGAAATTATGTAATCGAACTTTTTTTTGTCTCTTGCTTCCAAAAAGGTAGTAGATCTGTCAGAAAATGCTGTCAAAACTGGAGTTTTTAACCAAATATTCGGAAGCGACAGCGTGGGAGATGGGGAAAGCTAACTTCACAAAAGTACAATCGCTTACACAAGATGTAAATTCATTTATCAAAAAATGAAAATAAAACCTGTTCTATGAAAAAGCTCTTCAGTAATTACGCTCTCAAATCGTATCGTGTTTTTACGTTCAAAAATGAGTCAGAAAATTTCACTTTGTTGAGCAGAAAAAAATATGTTTTCGAGAACTACCTTAAACCATTTTTAAATAACTTAATAAGTCAACAAGTTATGGCAGGCAGTTAAAATACTGCACCAACAAATCAGAAATTTATTTTCCATTCTCATAGCATAATAGCAATAGAATAAATATAGTAAAACACAGCTGATATTTTAAATCAATAAACAATTAAATTTAAAAAATCAAAAAACCCGACTGCGTAAAAAGTGAACTAATTAATTATTTCTCATCAATGTGAAACTATTTTTTTTTCAATTCCTACTATTAGATCACACTCTCGCTATGTATATCTTGTTCAAATTTTCAATCGTTAATAAAATACTTATTATTCATCCAATCAAGCTCAAATATTTTTTTTTAACTTGTAGTAGATGACGCTTGATGTTAATCCAGTTTTTTTCAAATATCTATTCATTAATTAAATTGAATTAATTAATTTTCACTAATCGAGAGAGCCCTCTTCTTGATCAAGGTATTTTAAGACCGAGAGAGCCCTCTTCTTAATCAAGGCATTTTAAGCGCCACTCAAGAGAAATGAAGAATGGGAGAAAAAAAAAATTCTCTTATTGACCTAAGTAGGAATTGACTTAAAAAAAATATTTTTTTTTATATTGTTTATATTACTTAACTGTTTTTTTTATTTACTTGTATTGATGACTTTTAAGTTGTGTTTAATTGTTAGTTCCTATCTATAAATACTGTTTTGAGAGGTCTATAGATGTCTATGACGGTTAGAGTTGCAGTAAAGATAGAGATCCACAATACATGTACAACTTCCAGGTTGTATAATATTTTAACGGAGCTTCTGACTGGAAAATAGTGAATGAAACATCATCTTCATTTTGAAAGACCTATCCAATGATATGCCACTCAATAGGGTGCGTATTTTTTTTTCGTCTCTACCGCCATTTTGTATTTTACGGCCGCCATTTTGAATTTATAAAAACAAGACCTAGCCTATAACCATGGGGCCGTTAAGACGAATTGATAGAGACCTCATTCATTAAAATCCATCCAGCCGTTGGGATGTTTCGAGGGTATAAAGAAATCCACATACATAGATAACGCGTGAAACACATAACCCTCCTTTTCAGTCGGGTAAAAAAATAAATAAAATAAATAAATAAACAAGAAAAAGAAAGAATGAAAAAAAGAGAGCAAGAGATATGTTTTTTTAAACTTAATCACAATCGGATAAAATTATGAAAATCAGTCATTCGTTCTTTATTATTATTATTATTTTTTATTTATTTATTTATTTATTTATTTTTATTTTATTTTATTTATTTATTTATTTTTTTTTTTTTTTTTGTCAAAAATCTACATCTGTTAGGTATGCTATTTTTTTTTTTCAATAACTTTTTCATTAATTAAGGGATCTTGTACCTTTTTAACGCGTCGAAAATTAAAGAAAAACTTCAAAGTTTGAATTAGCCTATCTTCAAAACTTTTTTATGTATAAACATGAAATTTTGGATATTGATTAAGCAGATTGTGATTTGTTATGTGCTACCATTAAAAATTTATTAGCCATTTACAGAATTTGTGCATTGTTGAAATCAAAATAGCTCTTTTTTTACTCCAGAAGTCATTGCGTGCATGATAGCTTGAGAAAGTATGTATGGATTGTCACGAAATTTGGTAAAGATACTAAACAAATATGTGTGTTTAAAATGAACTACTTTTAAGTATTTACAATGGTAATATTTTTAGTTATGACTATTTTTATTCATTAAAAAAAAATATATATATATATATATATATATATTTTTACAAAAATATTTTTTTATATAGTTAATGAAATAATTTTGGCCTAAGAGTAGTTCATTTTAAACACACATATATGTTTAGTATCTTTACCAAATTTCACGACAATCCATACATGCTTTCTCAAGATATCATGCGCGTAATGACTTATGGAGTAAAAAAAAAAAACAGTTATTTTGATTTCAACAACACACAAATTCTGTAAAAGGCTAATAAAATTCTAATGACAGCATATTACAAAAAAAAAAAAAAAAAAAAAAAAAATCCTGTTTAATCAATATCTAAAATTTCATGTTTATTCATAAAAAGGTTTTGAAGATAGACTAATTCAAACTTTGAATTTTTTCGTTAAATTTTGTCGCGTTAAAAAGGTGTATGATCCCATAAGCAGTTTAAAAATTCTTCGAATATTTGATATCGACTTTCTGTCTAATATTATGTATGTATGTTAACTTACATACAAAGTAGAAAATATAAAATACATAATATGAACTTTAAAATGTTCACTGTTTTACTTAAAAGGCGACTAAAATACTGAAAGCGTTATTAAAATACTATCTGATGAAGATCTTGGAGAGGCTTGAAAGTACTAAGAAGTTAAATAAAATGTATATTTTAGGTAGATTTCGTAAGAAATACTACCTATTGCAGTCGTTACCATGGTGCGACTTTTGAAAAATTCCTTCATAACTTTTCATTATAGGACACCAGGAACCCAAAACCACCCCCACCTAAAACGTTTATATATATATATGTAATGTATGTATGTACTAAATTTTGCCCGCACGATAAAAGTCGCAATTATGCACGGATCTTCTTCAAACCCGCCAACAACTTTGATATGGTTAATATCTCGGCGGGGATTGAAAATGGGCAAAATCGGCCCAAGAGAATTGAAATCGGGAGGCCTCAAAATTTTGAATACCGTCTTAACATGATTCTGATAAAACCAGCTCTTACACAACAATGACAGGAAAAAATAAATATTTTTCGTTATAGCAGTTGCCAAAAATTAAAAAAAAACAAAACAATAAAATTCTCACCACAACAATTGCTTTTCTATTGCAAGACTTCACGTGAAAAATTTAATTAAATAAACAGTTTGACGAATTGAAAACAAATTGAATATTACGTCATAAGTTTTCTAGAGCAAGATTTCTGCATGAAAACTCAAAATGAAATAAATAGTTTGACGAATTAAAAATATATATATATATTGCGTCATATAGGAAATATAATGGACCTCAGCAGGTGAATATGTAACGCCATGTGAGGTTGAAGAAACTTTTTAGAACATAATAAAAACGCGACTATGGAAATATTAACGTATTTTAACACTTTGAGGTTCTCTGAATTTGCTTTAGCCATTTTTAAACCTATTCCATATACATGCGTGTGTGTATTCGTGTATATTAGAATTTTCACAAAATGTTTAGCTCCCTTAGAGCTCATTCTTAGTGAAGAAACTGGGTTTATCTCTAATCTTGATTTAAGTTTGTTAGTGAATTTAGTACTTAACTTCGAAATCTACCTCCGCCTGTAGGCCCGAGCCGGCAGGGATTTTTTAACTTGTAACAACTCTTTCATTATTTTAGTCGTCTTTTAACGTGTTATTTATTTACGACGACTGATCCTCTGCACTAGGGATATAGAGGGGCAGTGGTCTCCGTGAGGGTCTTTCTAAGGGAACCTAACCCATATTTACGCAAGGAAATCCAAGGCTCGAATAAAACCACGGAAAACTCCGAATGGTTAGACCGACGAGGGCGATTGTGTTCGAACCCAGCACCTCCCGTCTACCAGCTTTGAGAGCAGAACCTCCCGGCCACTGCTGGGGCGTCGCCTTTTAAGTAAAACAGGGAATATTTTAAAGTTCATATTATATATATTGTGTTTGAAGTAAGGTGAAAATTGTGTTTTGTCTTATGATTTTATTAGTAGAAAATATACATTTGTAAATCCCATTATGGAATTTTTTATACTCTGGATACTAGAATTTTGAACATCTTCCATGCATGTATAATAAATTATATATTTCATTTACAATGAAGCTTTACTGAGAATTTTTCAGCATTTCGAATGAATAGAGTGTTTTCTTACAACAATATTTACTTTAAGTTGTCTTTCAGGAAAATTGTATTATTATATAGAAAACAATGGTTTGCATCTTACAAACATGATTAAATCGTGATATATGTGTTGACTATGCCTTATCAACATAATCTACTGTTCATACATTTTCATAAGGAAATGCGTTATCGCTCAAATTTCACAAAAATACTTGGAAATTAGATTAAATTAAAGATATGACTGCAGCAAAATGTCTTTTTTAAAGCGATTTATTATCATATATGTAATAATGAAGTAATTTATCAACTCAGCATTGTGAAACCATAATTGTATTCTACATTGATGTTGTATAATAAAGGTTTTCCGTAATTATGCAGGTTAAGAAAAGTGCAAAATTTTATTTATGTAACGCATAATTCTAAAAATAACTAATAAATAATATTAGTAGATATTTTTTAAGTAGTTTAATTAGTAGTTTTTTTATACAAAAGTATTTTAATTAGTATTTTGGTTTTAATTTTTTTTTCGTCATATACAGTAGTATAAAAATTAATCCATGTACCTTATTTAATTACTTTACAAAACTGATCGAAATGCTAGCTCAGTGAATATATTCACTGAGTCCAGTATGGATAGGGCATTTATAGCAATTACAAGCCAATAAAAGTAAAAATAGTTTTCTTTTAAAAACACTCTTTTTTAAGCATTCAATGATGATGTTGAAAGTACAGTCTAATTTTTTGACTGCGATTCATATTTCCCCCCTCCCCCCCCCCCAAAAAAAAAGAAAATTCCCGTTATAATTAACAAAATTTGGTGTGGGCAGTAAACTCGATTATGAAAAATTCACTGTTTTTTTTACGCTTGGCGAAATCTTAAGCAAATGAATTTATTAAAAAATATATAAATTTTGCTATGTTTATTTTTTAAGAAAGGGAATAAGGAAAGAAAAAAAAGGGAAACATTATTTAACCTATCTGTTTAGGATTTCTAAATATATTTATCAATGTGTAATCGTAAATTAATTAATATTTAATTAATAATTTATGAAATCTTAATTTTTTTTAAAAAATATTATACTCTTCATTTTTTATTTATAATTTGTTTTCTACTTTTAACCCTTTAAAGTGTTTCATTGTTGCAGTTTCACAGCGCTTTGGCATATTTTGGCGAGCTTTTACTGACGCATAATTAAATCCATTGTTTTTTTTCAACTCCTATGCAATTGGATGAGTTTCAGAGAATATTTGGCGATTTATTACCTGTGTCAGGTTCAATGAAAAATACCTTCATATTAAGGTATTAAATAATAATTAAATTGTAAAAATAAAAATTTTGTTACTGTGGTCGGAAACACACCTTTGTAATGTTGACAGCTATTGTGAAATATAATCTCCAAACAAGGACATTAAAACAATCAAGCTAAGTAAATTGTTTTTCAAGTGTCAAATGTGATTTATAAAAACAATTATCAAAAGTGATTATAATCTAAAGGAAGGAAGTGAAAGTGAAAAGTGATTGCACAATCATAAAAAAACATTTTACTATAAACATTTCGCGATACTCAAGAACTATAGACATTGATAGACTCTTATTTTAAATTACTATAAATATAAATATTGATACAAATAATTTGTTTTTATGATTTATGTCACTAATTTCCTGTTTTTTATTGCTGATAATAATTTATATGTTTTCTCCTTTTTTCACTTATATCCCAGACTCTCCAGCGGAGAGATGTATTTCTAAAGCTTTTATTAAATGTTAATTTACTTTCTATTTAAAAAGTTTCCGGACAAATTTAAGTTTTACAAGTCACACAAAAAACATGTGTTTTTTAAGTGACATGAACATCACACGATCATTGCATGTGGATAAATCAGAAATATAGGAGAAGATGAAGACATAATTACCCTTACCGACGTGTGTAACCAGATGATGTACGGATATACATAAATACAAGGTAAGCCCAATTTATCTTACCTATGTTTTGTTTTATATTGAGAAATAGATAATTTATTTTTTGAGGATAAAACCGAACATCACGCAATTACTGTTAGCAAAGTTTAAATATCGCTATCATAAAACTTAATTTTTATAATTCTAGCATATCAGGAAGAGTGTTAAGAATCGATTTCAAAATTTCATCTCTACATATTAAATGCAGGTTGAGTTAAATAAAAAAAAAATCCCTGCCAGCTCGGGCCTACAGGCGGAGGTAGATTTCGAAATTAAGTACTAAATTCACCAACAAAACTTAAATCAAGATTAAAGATAAACCCAGTTAGTTCCTTCGCTAAGAATGAGCTAAACATTTTGTGAAAATTCTAATATACACAAATACACACACGCATGTATATGGAATAGGTTTAAAAATGGCTAAATCAAATTCAGAGAACCTCAAAGTGTTAAAATATGTTAATATTTCCATACTCGGGTTTTTATCATGTTTTAATACGTTTCTTCAAACTCACATGACATTACATATTCACCTGCTGTGGTCCATTATATTTTCACTATGACGCAACATATTTTTTTTGTTTGTTTGTTTCTTTTAATTCGTCAAACTATTTATTTCATTTTGAATTTTCATGCAGAAATCTTGCTCTAGAAAACTTATGACGTAATATTCAATTTGTTTTCAATTCGTCAAACTATTTATTTCATTTTGAATTTTCATGCAGATACCTTGCTCTAGAAAACTTATGACGCAATATTCAATTTGTTTTCAATTCGTCAAACTGTTTATCTAATTTAATTTTTCACGTGAAAACATTGTATTAGAAAAGCATTTGTTGTGGTGAGGATTTTATTGCTTTTTTTTAATTGTTGGCAACAGCTATAATGAAAAATATTTATTTTTTCCTGCCATTGTTGTGTAAAAGCCGGTTTTATCAGAATCATGCTAAGAAGGTATTCAAAATTTTTAACCTTCCCAATTCCCATTCCCTTGGACCGATTTTGCTCATTTTCAATCCCCGCCGAGAAATTAGCCATCTTAAAGTTGTTGGCGAGTTTGAAGACGTTCCGTGCATAATTGCGACTTTTATCTTGCGGACAAAATTTAGTACAACATACATATATATATATATATATATAAACTTTTTAGGTGGGGGTGGTTTTGGGTTCTTGGGGTCATGTAATGAAAAGTTATGAAGGAATTTTTAAAAGTCGCACCATGGTAACGACTGCAATAGGTAGTATTTCTTACGAAATCTACCTAAAAGTATAATACACTACAAATATCCCTGTGGATACAAATACCCTGTACAAATATGAAATGTGGTATCTAAAGCAATGGTTGAAAAAATGTGCAAACAGTTAAAATAAATTTAGCACATATTACCGTATTTTATGGAAGAAACGCTACACTCGTCGTAAGCGCCGCACTCCTCAAAAGTGGCCTGAATAACCTTTAAAATATCGAAATCGCCGCACCCGTCGTAAACGCCGCACCTGATGGACATAAATCAAGCTAAATAACTGTGCTAAAGATAATTTCTTCAGTTACATAAATAATACGTCGTTTCATCTCAGCCATAAATCTCTTCAAATGTATTTAACCTTGAAAATCCTTTGATAAAGATAATGACTTGTTGAGTGACTGCATTAAGACTCATAGACTACATTAAACTGATTTATTATTATTATTATGATATTATTATTACAATTATTATTACTGATTTATTATCTTATAATGTAAACATTTATTCATTCTGAACATGTAGTTAATCCAGAGAAGAGGCATGTTAAATGCTCTCTTTTTTACAATTTAAACAATGTGAATTAAATAGCTTAAAGTGTTACCGCTTATTTATTTGATATAACAAACATTCTACAATTTCTTTTGTCAAAGGAGGTTATAAAGAGTAGTGCATTAAAAATACGATAACTAACACATATTGGATTAAAATAAAGTGTGGATTTACACCAAAACAGATAAGTATCCTGGAAAAGGGTAAGTCCCAATTTATCACTTACTCACGCCTTATTAACGGGATTCAAAATCCCATCAACACCCGTGTCTTTACTCCTACTTTTATCGACTGTGTCTTATTGACCTAATTTTAATCAAAGTGTTCTGAACAGTGTAGGGTGTCTCATTTTTGATAACTTAAGATTCTAAAAATTATATTTAAAACATTTAAATCAGGTTTTAAATATTTTTATGTAATTTTTAAATTAAGGAGACGTCAATTGGTTCTAAAACCATCCAGAGCGCGGGATGCGGACCACCCACCTTAGGCGCTCCACATTTTTTTAAGTGGTCGGCACAACTTAGCACGCTTTTTATGACGCTTTTTACGTCGCATCCACTTTAGTCCTTTTTTAGTTTCTATTCGAAGCCCTCAAAATCCGAGTCGTCAATATCTGAGTGGAAGAGTTGTAAATTATCTGTGGTCCACCTGTATGGTTCGGTATCGGCATCATCATTGGAAATGTCACAGTTTTCATTATCAGCAAAGTCAGAAAGTTTCGCGTTTTTGAGCAGGGGACTTGAGAACAGTCTTAAGGAATTTTTACTTTATCCCAATTTTACGCGCACGGGAAAAAAAAAAATAATAATAAAATCTTAAACGCTGCACTTGGTGTAAACGCCGCACTTGACAAAAAATTAACTCTCAAACTCGTAAACGCCGCGGCGTTTCTTCCATAAAATACGGTAGCTTTTTTCGTGTCTTCTAGTTTAAGGTTGAGGGTTTTATTTATTTAATGCAAGACTTCATAAAAGTATTGTTTCCGTTGAAGGTTTGTATTCTTTTTATACTTTATTTTAAAAATTACGGAACTTTATTTTAATCAGAAAATTAAAGAAAGATATAGTAAGAAACAGAATTGCTGAACTTTTATCTTGCGGACAAAATTTAGTACATATATATATATATATATATATATATATATATATATATATATATATATATATATATATATATATATGTATGTATGTATGTACTAAATTTTGTCCGCAAGATAAAAGTCGCAAAAGAAAAAGTTTTGCATAAGTTGTGCTGAATTTATTTTGTCTGTTAGCTTGTTTTGTCGGAAGCTTTCGTCTCTAGAATTTTAAACATTTCAACATCATATTTATCTTGAAGACGACTCTCGAAGCAGTTCCAAACGTTGATATTATGCTTTATCATTAATTTTATTTGTGCAAGTTCATATAAAATTTATTGTATAGGTGTACCATTGAGCCAGTTTATGTGTTTTTAACGTATAAAAGTACTCTTATTAGCCCCCGGTATGCTATTTCTTTCTCCCAGCTTATTTTGTCTCCAATAAATAACGTTACCTTGTATGCGCCAGTCGTAAAACAAAAGCCGATGTTTCATTGTACGATTAAATACTTTACAGCATTTTTTAAAACTTCTAAGCATCGCACATTTTCAATGTTTATACCGTGTTAGAAAACTGCATCCCATTTGTTTTTTGTAGTTATTAATTTAACTTTTTGTAGTTTTTAGCAACATTTGTTTCATTCTGGCAACCCAAGTACTCCATTTCTGTAGAAAGTAAAAGAAAAATTGTTGAAAAATAGCAATTATATCTTTTCGTTGCCATTTTCTCATAAAAATTGAAAAAAAAAATTAATTAAAATACGTGCTATTTTGAGAAAAATATAAATGAAGGATTTATGATAAAACATGGCACTATTATAAACTATATTTAATTTTAAGTATCTATATTAATGCGAATGACGTCATTTTACATAAAATAAAAACGTGTGCTTTTAAGTCTTAAAATTGAAATATGTTTTTCAGTAGAGTCCTGATTATCCGAGTCCCGCTTAACCGAGTTATTTTCTTCTGATGGACTGGTAGCTTCTATTATTATGAAACACCCATTATAAATGAAGCGTTAGGTGAAGATGAAGGAGCAGCCGTAAAATGTTAGAACTTTGATTTTCTGGTCAGAATGGGAAAAAAAAATGTCGAGTGTTTCATAATAATAGAAGCCACCAGTCCAACAGATCAAAATGAAGTAATGGAAATGCCGGGACGACACTAAATTCTGAAAAAGCAGAATTCCTGTTCTCTAGTTTATTATATTTTATGGTGCAATTGTCCAACCAACATATGTTAAAGAAAATAAATATCTTTTCGTACAAATTTGCTGTTGTAAACTAAATCAAAATGTTCATTGCTTTTTCTTTTTGCATTACAAATTCACTTTTTACGGAGAGCCAAAAATTAAAAATTATTTGTTTTGAAAATAAATAACAAATAACACCCCATTAGTATTAATATATTCAAATAAACATCCTCACAAAATTTAAAATTTCAAAACTAAACATCGAAAATTTCATAAATATAAGAATTTCTTCGATTTTTTTCTTTTATTATTAATAATACACATAATATAGAAAACATGTCGAAATTTTTCGGGCAACGACTAATACATTAGAAGATAATTTTTTTCCCCAAGAATAATAGGTGCAGTTTATGAAGTACCCAGAATATAGTAATCTTTACAATAAATTCAGTTTTCAGAAAATAAGCTGCAAAAATTACATTGCAATTTAATACAGGTTATATTTTTAAAAGAAATTAACATAACAGAAGAAAAGTTAAAATAAACTATCTTTGTTTCTACACATATAATACAAATAGAATGAAAAAATAAATAAAACTCAAGAAGAAATGTTTAATCTTACATTTTTATATACTGTATATAAATGCAACAAACAAAATAGTCATTGCAATCATGCAAAAATGATTAGATCATGATATATTGTGGTTGAACATGCCGTATCAACAGCATCTATTATTTACATTTTCATAAGGAAATGGTTTATCTCTCCAATTTCACAATTACTACTTGAAAATTTGAGTGAAATAAAGGCATGTTTTGCAGGAAATTATTTTTTTAAAGCGAGTTATTTTATCTTACGTAATAATAATATAATAAAACAATTTATCAATTCAACATTTTGAAATAAATCTTTTTTCCTATACATACTGTGAGTAACAGTTAAAGAATAGTAAAAGTTTTGCATAATTTGTGCTGGTTAAGAAAACACTAGCATTTTAAGTATATAATATAGGACATATAATATAGGCATACATATCTCCATGAAAGATATGTTTATACGTAAATGCGTATTTTTTTTCTTTGTTTAATTTTTTTTCTAATATGAGTTTAATGCTTATTTTAATAAGAACCGAAGAGGATCGCTACACTGTAAATTGAAATGTCTGAAATTCAGACAAGTAAATATCTGAAATGGAGTGTCAATTCTCAGACATTTTAAAATGTCTTAATTTTTCCAGACACTTTTTGCGCCTGAATTTCCGATACTTCAAACGTCGAAATCGCAGCAAATTTATCTTAAGCATTATGCGCAGCCATGTTTGACCACGTTGAATCCTGGGGTTTTGCCCCTTCCACCCCCACACAGACTGATTTTAGGGGTTCCAAAACTTGGTATGCAATTTTCGTAAAGCTGATAATTGAAATCTTTTTCGACATTGTACTATACCATGCAATATTTATTATATTGCAATATTTAATAATCACTATTTATTATTAACCAATATTATGAATTTAGAATAAGGTTAAAAACAAAAAATATTTGTCTTAATAAAGTAAAACCTCTCAATAGCGGGAACCTCGAAACCGTGGAATTTGTCCGGCGTTCGTAGATTTCAGCTTTTTTGACGTAAAAGTGTATAAAAATTGTGCATATTTTCAATTAAAAAAATGTGTTTCCTAAATAGTGGTGTCCTTTATTTAGGTGTGTCCGTTATAGAGATTTTACTGTAAAGCCTTCATATGAACAGTTGTCTTTAGCGAACACTCAGCTTTTTCAATATATATATATATATATATATATATATATATGTGTGTGTGTGTGTGTGTGTGTGTGTTACATTATTAGACCTAATTCCGCGATTTCCTTATCTTATTCTAAATTACTACTTTATATTCACTAAATTCTTAGCCTTAAATAATCTCTATCGTTAACTCTGTTAAATTCCCTTTAATTTAAAGTCTCACTTGTTTAAAGTGCTTAAATATTACGCTTTTAGTATTCTTAAATTAAATGTTCCATTTCCGCGCTTTTTTTTCTAGAATATTCTTTTAGCTTCCATTTTTACTTTCCCGCGCATTTCTGAGGTTATACTTTTTTTTTCAAATTCATCCGCTTGCTCTGTCCGCACTTTTTTCATGACGTGATATTCTTAATTATTCATTGGTTGAGAGCGCGATCTACGTCATATTTGTATTCTTACACTTGAGGAACAAAAAGTCGATACTCGCTGTGTTTCTGCAGAATTTGTCGTGTTTCTATTTTGATAACTTCCCTTGGTCGCCGTCTGATATTTTGCTTACTCACAATTAAGTACTACGTAGCGATGGCTTGATTAAAATGAATTGGTGGAAACTGCACCGCCGAAAGCTCTTTCAATAAAATCCTGAGTTAAATTATGCATTCTCTCAATTATTCTGGAGAAACCTACACTGGACAAATGTGTTACGTGGCCTACCACTCGATGACTGCAACTACTTTCCAATACCCATGTTGATTTACTACGAAACATTCTCTTCTTTAAAATTCAAAATTCGTTATATTTGTCGACGAGAATTCAACTCTACCTGTGTTTCTATTATTTTCAACATTGCACTACTGGTAACATAACAACCAGTTATTTCGTTCACTAGTAAAACCTTCCAATGTTAGAATAATCTAACATATATTTACCTCATAAAAGCTAACACAATCGAATAGCAGACAGACTCAGTGTTCCGAAGGTGCCCTCGATTAAGAATTTTTACTGTATTTAAAATTTTTTGTATTTAACATTTAATCTTATTCTACTTTTTAAGTTCAAAATACTGATTATACCCAATATACAATGTCGAATCACATTTAACGTATAAGCTTTAAAAAAATTGCATATCAAATTTAGGGCACCTAAAATCGTAGGTGATGGTGGTGGTGGTGGAGGAGAGGGGGAGGCATGTCCAAGTTTACCCATGCTTTGATCAAGTCTTCCTTCACGAAAAAGTCCAACTCTGCATTGTGATTCGGTAAATATAGATGTCAGCTTTAAGTGCAAAATCTAGTTGTGCAAGTAAATATAGTATAAAATTCTATCTTTTTATTGATTTTCATATTAAATTTCAAATTTCCTTTTTACTAAAAATAATCAAAAAATCAATTTTATAATTGATTTCAAATTAAATATATCTGTAAATATTAAACGTATTTTTACAATTAGGTTAACAGCACATAATTACATGAATTTAAGAATCTACAAATAATCATTAAAGTCCAATAAATTGACTAATATAGAGATAAGGCGAAATTCAGTATAGCAAATGGAATAGTTCTAAAATGCTCGGAAACAGCAGAAATATAGCAGAAGGAAAAAACAGAGCTTCCATGACCGGTTTTTATGAGTTTTATCAGTCAAAACAATTTAAAATAATTAACGAAGTCAAGTAATTCGCTGTATGTATGGGGTAATTAATTATATGGGTGAATGGAAGGGCGTTCGAACTATGTTCTTTTAAATACTTAAAATTTATCATGGTGTATAAAATATGAGACGCAAGAAAACGTCATCAGACATGAAAAGCATACATAATAAATAAAAGCAGCAATTAAATAAGGATGTTTGCTATAAAGAGTTGGGAATTCCAATACATATCGCATATTAAACCTATGGGAAATGTAAAACCGATGTAAACGTTACAAATGCTGTCGCATTAAATGCTTATAAAAATATTGTACTCGTAAATAAAACCCATATAAAAGGTACTATGGTGTAATAATTACTCTAAAGAAACACTGTTAAGGTAGTTTTGATGGTAATTAATTAAGAAATTATGAGTCAATCAATAGGTGCTGTCACTGCTATTTTTAAAGTAATGGCGTGCGAGTTTACAGAGAAAGAAGGCTTAGGATGGTGTAACTCGATAGATTCAGTAACCACTAATACACTATGCAGACTCGCCAAAACTTATTTTAAGGATAAGATTGGATTCAAAACTTATTTTAAGGATAACATTGGATGAAAAATAATACAGAAACATGACTGCAGATGATTTGAATAGTGGAAATTTAAATATTAGCAAGATAAAATTTTAACATGGAAATCCCATAGACAAAATGCTTTAAACAAATTTTGGCATAACTCAGGAACTAACAAAACTATAGACTCGTATGAGGTCTCCATTTAAAGAGATGACATTCACAGAGTGTTTTCAATACCTTGTGAAGGCCCCACTTACCTGGAAAAAGGCCTGATTATTCCAAAAGCAAATCCACCCAGGGGACGTCCGGATTGGAGGCTACGTTAGTATCCGGGAGTTAAGCAGACTTCGATATTTTAAAAAGAAAATTCCTTTGCCTATCCGGCTAGCTTTGTTAAAAGAATCAAAAATTTTCATCCTCAAAACATATCCCGCTAGACAACAGTTCTCTTTACCCGCTTTGACGAGACGAAGAGTATATTATTGTTATTGCTATAAATTGATACGAAATAGCATTATGTCGATACGAATTAAATCCCGGAACTTTACATTCCGCAAAAAACGAATCAAGTCAAAATAAAGTATTAGTTAAAGTGTACGCTTAAGTATCTGAAATTCTTTCTCAGTCACATATGTGTCTTAATTTAAGACGCCTCTATTTGCAGTGTACAAAAACCCAATTTTAGCCAATAAAACTCACATTTTTCGAACAGTTTTTCCAATTATTATTAATAATATAATTTTCATTATTTTTGTTGTTATTATTTGAGACTGAGTAAATATTATTTTCTTTTGTTGAAAAAGCGTGGAAAAGAAAATCATAATATACTCCGATTATTATCTCCGAGCAATAAATTAAAATCTTGTATAAAATGTTATTTTATGAGGTTTATGCCTTCTTTTTTTTTTTTTTTTTTTTTTTTTTTTTTTTTCGTAATTACGCCATAATGGAGCATTTGTTTAATTTTAGTTTATTTATTTTCCAAACTTCTCTCTATAAGACGGTAAAAAAAATACTGATTATAGAAAAAGTATAGGCATGTCGATTATGAGAAAGAGTTGAAATGAAATGTCTAAAAAAATTAAAACTAAACTCTGTGGCTATACAATCCAAGAAGGATCTGGGCCGACAGTGCCCATCTCTGTTTTCTTGACGTTGGGCCCCGAGGTGCTATGCAACATGCGTCCCGGCCAGGTGGTCAACCTAACGCGAGACCCTCGGTGTTTAGTTCCCAAGCAAGCTTGGTACCCATTTTATCGACCCCGAAGGGATGAAAGGTTGAGTGAACCTTGCCCAGTCGGGAGTCGAACTCTCGCCCTGCGGTGCGGCAGACAGGCGTGCTGACCACTACACCACTGGGCTTAAATAAAATGTCGGTGAGATTATAAAGAGATTGTCAGTTGAACACATTAAAAATCTGTCTTTCATTGACGCATCAGAGAGAGAAGGGGGGCGGTGAATGTCTTTAAATAAAACTTTAAAAAATGTTTATTAATCTTAGCCCTTCTAGTACGTAACTTAAAATAGAGCAATGAGGCAGTTTTATATATATGCATGCACACATAGATGCAAGTAAGCGCGCACACACGGACGCACGGATACACACACACTCACACACGCATATAGATTCATATGCATATATATTATTTTTTTAATTATAAATGCGTCATCACTGTTCGTCTTTTTTAGGATCAGTATATTTATTTCAGATGGAACTAATTAAATTCTAATATTATAATCACCTTATAATGTTATTTCATTCGATCGCTTTTTGTCTCATCATTATAGAAGGCTTATGCAGTTTTTATATTCCATGTACATCATCTTCTTATATATAAAAAAAAAAAAAATGAAAAAGGTAAAAAAAAAAGGGAACTAAGACCACCATAGTCGATAGTCTTTCCTCATTTGAAGAATCGTGTCCAGACTCAGTGTCGAATAGGTTTTTTTTCTTCTAGAATTTTTAATTATTTGCCACAATATATTTCCACTAAAACCCAACCGAAGACATGGGCTTAGCAGCGCTCCCGAATACAACCACAAGCCCGTGCCGTTACGCTGAAAGGCACCAGAATGATTCATGGGAAAATATATTCCATGAACAACTTTACCTCCCAACTATCTCTTCTTCAGGATCATTAACAAATCATTCATTTAGAGGAGAAAGAAAAAAATGCAATTTTCTTCTTCTTGCGTTAAGATCATTAGTTAATGCACCCAGAAAATATGAATTTAAAATGTAGAAATCAATCACACCTCAGGCAGGTGTCTGGTTCGTTTCTGCATAACATGGCCCTAGTCGCTATTCAAAGCTATTACACGAATCACAAAGGTGCCGCATTCACTTTAGGCCTAATTACTGTCATGAGGATTAAATCACATTTTGCCGCTATGCCTTTCAAGACTTTCTGCGGCATAGTTTCCCTCCCCGTTACTTTATTTGCATGCATATTCGAATAACCTTCCGGGCGCCAAAGTCAAACAATGACAGTGACATTATATCTGTTCTAATGTAAGATATAACAATGGCGCCAGAGATGGATCTGTTTTGTATTAAAATACAACACTTTGGAGAAAAGCATATTTTTCGAGGAAACCACGTTCCAAGAACAAGTACAACATATGCGTCGGGTCTTTTCTGAAAGGCATAAAAATTAAATAAAGAAATCTTGATACAGGTCAGTGTTATTTCCAAATGTAAATTATCGCAATTGGACAATCACATCGTGTCTGAATCTGGGCTTAATTTTTTTCAGTAGACACTGTCCGGGATCAGGCTTATATATGTTTTTCTAGATAGTCGAGACGGGCCGTAACTGGATTTATTTGTTCCCAGGACATGTCGGGCAGGCAATATGTTTTTAAAAAATGGTCATAGGAATAATACAGAGAAATATTCCCAAAAATGTACTTTTTACTATACAACTTCAAAAGTTATGATGTTTTGTATCCTCTTTTTTGTTTTTGTTCTAAAGTTACATTTTTTTTTTTTTTTTTTAAATCTTTATTTGAATGTTGACAAAGTCTTAGAGTCGAAATCAATATTAATGTTGCTATTGTGTATTTTCCTTCTTGCGAACAAATAGTAATATAAAATATACTGTAAAATTTTCCTATAAATGTGTATGCAGTATTATTATTTTTTTAAACTTAATTGTATATTAATAAAAATTGAAAACAATTTTTGTTGTAGAAAGTCGGGCCGGGTCTGATATGATTTAACTGATTTTTGCACGGGCCGGGCCGGATCTGTTTTCACTGATTTTTGTATGGTCTGGGCACATATCTGGGAATTCCAGCCATTGCAGACCTCCAGCACCGATAGTAACATTCTACTTCTTTACTGAAAGTTAAAAATCTCCAAATCTCGAGAGCCATTTTTTGGTTTAGAAATGCTTAATGTGAATCAGCTACTGTTGGACACGAAAAGATCCATTAATAAGTTCATTATTATTTAAAATTCCATTTACATCTATGCATGTGTATGTGTGCAGATATATATGATACATACACATGCATATACATATGCGTAAATTAGAAAGACTAGAAAGCGAACTTGAATATTTGGGTGTATTCGGCTCATTTATATTTTGCGTAATATATGGAGAAGAGGAAAAAGAGAGGATAAAAAAAAAATAAAAAAAAAAAAAAAAAAAAAAAAAAAATACGTTTTCGTTATAGTATTTTTTAAGAGCTGAGAACTTAAAACCTATTCATGGAATTTAAAAAGGTCTTTGTAAGTGTCATAATTTTTCCAGCAGTCTGTTGTTGACTCTTTTTTACACATGAAATATCTTGTTACATCCTGTATCCCAATTTTAATTCTATATGAACAACTTTGACAGTAAATACACCGATACTTTTGTACTACTAACTTCATTCTCCCTCTATCAATGTAATATTGTATATCGATAACGGAACAGAACTACACCTTAACCTCTTGGTAACCATATATAGATAGCTGTATCGTTCCAATCACTTATATAATTTTCAGTAAGTGACTGCACAAAGACAACTTTGCATTCATTGTTGCATTCCTATCTTCAGCATCACTATGTGATCTTTTCTTCTAAACCTGGATTAACAGTAGCCTCTAATAAGCTCATTATGTGTCAAAATATCCCTTTTCTACGTGCTGTATGTACAGAAGAGGGAATATACAATACTTGCACGAGAGCTGGCTTACCGCTACCAAATCAGAACCTGGGGAGATCTAGCACCGATAGCAACATTCTACTTGTTTACTGAATGTTAAAGAATCTCCAGGAAATCATTAATAACTGAAGTACCTGGTATCGAAGAGATCGTGGCCAAGATTTTGGTGTTGAGGTTGAAATCTGATTTCCTGTCGTTTGGTGTGGGTACAAAGACCAGAGAGGGAGGTTCATTTTTTATTATGACACCTCTGGGGTTTTTTGTGCTGATGATTTCGACTGATAGTAGCCTGGGTGGTAAAGCATCGTCATGTTCAACGCCGTTGTCGGGATCATTGTGGGTTTTGATAATAAACTCAAAGTACTTTACTCTTTTCAAATAGAAGTGAATTAGCAAGCGTATTGAAGCTTATGAAAGACAGAATTATCTGATTTCTGAAGGGAAAAAAAAATATTAATATCATAGAATAAATGTATTGGCAAACCATTAATATCCTACCTCTGGACGATGTTTTAATGCCATTTTTCTATTGTTATCTTTTGTTAAAATACTTCTTTTTTTATTGTCGATGCTTTGCGGTTACACCTCTTTACAAAATACACACTTTGACTGATTTTTATTAAGAATATCCACAGACAGAATTCGTGGATTGGATTTCAATTTTTTATTCTTTTAAAGATTAACTGATAAGTGAAAAAAAGTCTACACAATTTTGATTTAAAAATGATAATATTTGTCAGAAAATTGTTAGAGATCTTTTTATAATAAACATATACTATTATCTCGGCTGGTTGTAGCCTGAATGATAAAGCATCGGCATGTTCAATGCCGTTGTCAGGAATATTGTGGATTCTGATAATACACTCAAAGAACGTTATTATTATTTTTTGCAAATAAAACTGAGTTAGTTGTTCAATGAAGTACATTGAAGCCTAAATTATCTGATCGATCTAGAAATATTATTAATGACAGAATAAATGAATTGACAAACCATTAAGTATCCCTGAACGACGTTTGAATGTCATTTTTCTATTGTTATCTTTGTTAAAATGTTTCCTTTTCTTGCCGTTGGTACGCTTTTAAACCTTTTGGAAATACACACTTTGTTTACTTTTTATTCAGAATATTCGCGAAGAAAATTCGTGAATTAGATTTAAATTTTAATTATTTAATTATTTTTAAGGTACATAACAACAACAAAAAAAAAAATGCTAGAAAAGGAATGTGTACAGATTTTGATTTTAAAATAATAATATTTCTCAAAAAAGCTAAGGGTTATGATAAATAACTTATAGCACTCTCTCTGTATCTTTCTTTCTGGTTTTTATTTTAATAGCGTTACTGTTTGATAAAATGAAATGGGCATTAAAATACAACAGGTATTAGAAGATAATGTTAGTTTGCAATATTTTCTTAGACTATTTATTTAAAGTATAGTTTTTCAAAAAACACTTTAGAAATTGATGTCGGCTACTATTAAAAAATATATTTTAATTATAGCACTACCAATACCATTGTTCGATTCTTTGGCACCTGAATGAGTATGCCTGAAAAAAAATGTAATTACCCTAGAAAGATTTGGGTGTTTGGGCGATCAAGATGTAGAACTGGAAGATCCTCTTAGCATAATCGAGGTAAATGTTATTTTTCCATGAATGATGTTCTTTTACATTCTAGCCAGTGGCATATGAAATATATATTTTAAAACGAAAATTTACATAATGTATTATAGCGTAATCGCAAGAAAAATATATGCTTTTTTTTGTTTTTTTAATCGCACAATCTAAAATTTATTTTTTGTCTATTGATTAGTTAGTATTTTTTGAAATCTCAATTAAATTAAATTTGAGAAATATGCATTTGAATTGAGGAATACAGTCCTCCCCACTTGCTCACAGATATTCGAATACCCCGCTTATTCGAATAGAATCCTCCTGAGCCGAATTTATTCCTATTGGTTCCATGCTATTTTTCCCCGCTTAAACCCAATACCTTTTACGAACGTCCCCGCTTAATCGAATAACAACTGTGTGACCGATGTTTGAAAACAGGCGCGGAAAGCACGTTTCAGCAGGAATTTCCGTCCACCTTTTGTCATTTTTGGTTCCTTTACGCTGAAAACAAATTTTCATTTCTTCCTGCAATGATTTCGGCTGGCAGGTGTATAATGGACAGGTCAAATTATTTCCCCACCATCAGTTCTTGCTGTTAACCAGACTTTAATGGCAATGCGCCGTCACTTCGAGGCTCGAGATGGTAGTTGTGATATTTTGCACTCATTCGAAAAATAACTCGATATTTACTCCTTTAAAATTCCACTTAAACAAACCACTTTAAACGATTTTTTAAGGCAATATAAGTAAAGTAAATTAGAAGTAGCAAAATTTTGACCCAATTCAAATGAGCTGTATTAAGTGTGATGTAAACCATATAAATGTATGTACTGACATTAAATTAAGACGTATTTACTTTAGCATTTGTATTTATTTTAGTTTATGTTATTCTATTAACGATTTATTATGTTGTTAATTAAATGTACCGTAGATTATGGTTATTTTGCCTTTTTATTACTCATTAAATATTACAGTTATGATTTCCCGTTTAATCAAATACCCCGCTTAATCGAATATTATTTCTGGAACAGTCAATATTCGTTTACACGGGGACGACTGTATTACCAAAATGGAGTTTCGTATAATTTCCGATAAGAATGTTTTTCAACAAAGAAAATAACATTCACGTTGTCACCACAAAATATAAATAAATAAAAGTAATAATAGTTAAAAAATAAATAAATAAATAAATAAATAAAATAAAAATGCAATTTAACAAATTACAACGACCATTTGGAAAATGATTTTTTCAAAGACTAAAATTTAAGACACAAAAAATAGCACGAAGTTGATCATACATTACGTACGCCATGAATTAAACATTAATAGTGTTATTACACGTAAAAATTGCAAGCGACGGAAATCGCCTGCGACTCGTACGCATTATCCACCTGAAACTTATGTATTATCCAAGTATTTCATTGGCTGTTCGGGAAAAGGCTTTTCCATCGTCAGATTTCCAAGAAATCTGACGGCCAATTTTAAATGAAATTTCATTCTTAAACTTCCAAACATCCGACAATATTACTTTTTACACCGTCGGATAGAGAAAAAAAATATACTTTTAAAAGCAATTTGTTTGAAAGCTGTATCTCAATTTGTTTCTGAGTTATTATTTTTTTTGTAGTTTTTATTACTTTTTTGTCATAGTGGCAACAGATCTCTGTTGAAAGTAAAGGGAAATACCTATTACTGTGTAGACCCATCAGAAGACGAATAAAATGCGGTTAAACCAATAAAAACCTTCAGATATTATTTTGATTTCCCATCCTGACGAGAACAATAACCATTTTTCCAAATGGTTAAAAAAAAAACATGCTTTTATTTGGGTTTAAAAAATTGTTATAGAGTATTTAATCGTACTGCTTTGTTTTACGGCTGGCTTCTGTAAGGTAACATTATTTTGTGAAGATGATTCAAAATAAGCTGGGAGAAAGAAACAGCATACCGTACCGGGGGGCTAATAAAATAAAATAATCTTTTCTGTGTTAGCTTATGCTTTTTAATGGAGAGTGTCCATAAAAGAATGTCCCCGTCTCAATGGCATACAATAACAGTTTAATTTAGACTATTTACAACAAATCATACATGAGATTGAAGGTAAACTAACCTAATTTTTCTTACAAATGATCAATAGGTGCACCTTTATTTATACGACACACATCCAACTTAAAGTGCAATTCTTCCCACACTTCGGTTAAGAAGTCCAGAGTGATGGAAGCAATAGTTTCTTCAATTCTGTGTCTCAACTCTGGCAAATCATTAGGTAGTGGCGGAACATAGACACGATCTTTTATAAAGCCCCAATGGAAAATTCGCATGGCTCTAAAGCGGTGGCTCCCAATCTTTTATTGCCTTACGCCCCACCAAAACATCTGTAAAATCACGATGCCCCCCCCCCCCTTCCTCACACACATATTCTGTGACATATACCTCTTATTATTTGAAAAGTGAACTCTATTCACCTAACAATAACATTCATTTCTAATTCTTTAATTTAGCATAGAGGTGAATTTACTGCCACAAATGTGTTTTTAACATAATTTTATAAATGCAACGACATTATAAATCTTCACTTTTATGCCAAATTGAGTTTTGTTTCTTCTCAACTTATCTCAATGTTTAACAAAAGTGTTATTGGGTCTGCATTTTTATCTTTACATAATTTTGAAAGAGACTCTGACATTTAGCATTAAAAGTGATAATATTGACTCATTTTATAATTAATTTTCGTAAATTATTAAGTGTTGTTGGAAAAGCTTTGGACACCAAATTTTCTTTCTATGGATAAAAATGTACAGAAGAAGCATTTCAAGATTCTGACCTTTGTTAATTTTAAGTAGCCATTTTTCCCCATCAAAACATATTTATCTTTTTCCCTCCCCGATTATCGTTAATTAAATGCCATGTATTATCACATTTTCAAATGTAAATTGTATATTTATGTTTAATATTCATTTACCGTGTAGGGGGCCTGATTTATAACAGCCATAGATATTTACTATTTGTCCATTTCTTTTTCTAATGCTATTCAAAATTAAAAATTTTATAAAGTTGGTAGTACCACGTTCAGTTATTTCAAACATTCTTTAGGTTAAATATGTTAAAGATAATAAGAATTAGGTATACTCTTAAGTAATTTCACGTGTGAAAGTTTCTTCATGGTATATACAGCAGAGCGAATAGATGAAAAAAGCTCATTCGATAAATGATTGAGAAAAATTGTAAAATAAAATAGTAACCAGAAAAATATAGAAAATTTTAAGAATAAAAAAGGAAGTAGTGGCTGGTAAAATATTGTAAAAAATTTTTCATTTTTCATATAATTATTCTGGTAGAAATTCCATTTTGAATATTTTGATTTGGAACTTTATTCAAATTAAAAAACAAATGAATATTTATCTTTAAATTTTGCATGTATTATTTTTATTTTTACTCTAAAACATTACTTTTCTAAAAAAAAAAGGGGGGGGGGGACAGAGTGTTACAAATTTGAAATTGCCCCGCTGTGGGGCGTACGCCCCACGTTGGGAACCACTGAAGGCTTTTATATCTTCAACCCAGGAAGAACGCTTTACGCTCAGGAGTCGATCATTTTGTGTATGTGGTACTGCAAGTGAGTAAATAACAAAGCAATACTCGCGCATGCGCTTATCTAAAACTGTTTGAGTTAAGTTTTGAGTCTAAAACTGACTGGTGGCCTTGAACAAATACTCTACAAAGCTTACAGTTGATGCTATTATAATTTATAACTAAGACATTCTTTAATGCATCCCCTGTGTATTACTTTACCCTTATTTTGCATGAGATATCTCCACTTAATACAGGAACAATAGGATTTATGTTCAAATTACAATTTTCACTGAACAAATACTATTTTACTACCATATTAATTTTATGTCTTACTGAAATATGAAAAATGCAAACAAAATATCTATTACTGGCATTTATTTTATATACAACATTTCCTCTAATTTTGACAATTGAGCAGATTAAATAAAAATTTATGAATAAGAGATAACAATAAAGAGCGGATTCCTTTTCCTTTAAAGAGAAAAAAATATTTACTTTTAAATATTTGCACATGGTATTCTAATGATTATTTGATTACAACAGAAAAATAGTATGTAAATTTAACACTTTAAAAAAGTCTGGTTTAAGAAATGATGAAGATTCAATAGTTTCCTTCTTTTTGGTCTTCTTTTTTTTTTTTTTTTTTTTTTTTTTTAATCATAATCTAAATATACACTCTGTTGCAAAACAATATATGCATCCAGAAGAAGTTGAGCCACGACCATGAAACTTGGCATGTGAACAATGGTTTGCTTAGATGAATAAATGATTAAAAATTCAGAACAAAAAAACATTTTATTGACTGGTAAGTTTGAAAAAAGAATCCCAATTTCAGTTAGGTTGTAAAACCACATTTGGTAGCTATAAAAGCCGATACTTGGTGAGGCATTGAGGCTGTTAAGTTACCGATGTCCCTTTGCGGTAGATTCTACCATAAATGTAGCAACCGACAAAAACTAGTTCGGTGGTATTCCAAGGCGGCTGAAGTCGCCTTTCGAGTATGTTTCCAAACATTCTGTATTGGAGCAAAATCTGAAGACCTGGCAGGCCATGGTAGAACATTATGTCCTTGTAGACGTAGTTGCAAGAGTCGCGCAGTATGTGACCGAGCATTATCTTATTGATAAATGGTACCTATGCGACATGATAGGATAGACTGTACCACCGGCTGCAAAATGTGGCCTACGTACAGCGAGCCATTACAGTATCTTGTAACATAAGTAAAAGTGACCAGCTGTTTCATCGCCCTCAGAGATCGCCCTCAGAATGTCACTCCAGGTGTTATGGCAGTGTTCCTCTTGGTAACAAATTCAGGATTGGAACGCTGATGACCTCTTTGTCTTTACACACTTACGGTAGTCACTAGCACTGAGAGAAAAGCGGTATTTTGTCGCTGAATATCGTATTTATCCAATCAGACACTGTCCGGCTTGCTTGAAATTGACACCAATCCAGACGATACTTTCCGATGTTGAAGGGTTAGAAGCAACCGCCTAAATGGACGTCGAGAGCTGAGCCCAGAGTCGGCCTCATGTCCTCTACGGATGGTATGCCTTGATACTATTGCAATATCAATTGGCTGATGGTATCGAATAGATGATAGCGACATTGTTCCTATAGATGTTGCTGCTCTTCTGATTGCTCGATTATGTCATGCATTTGTGGTCCGGGAACGTTCTGAGCCACTGCAGCGGCTGCTTTCTCAGATCCGCTGAGGCCAACGAAACCACAATATCGCTTCGACCAAATACTGTCTAATATATCTGTTTTAGAACCGGCTTTTCTAAGGTCTATGGTTCGACCGCTTTCGAAGTCAGAACATTGTTTGTAATGCCGTCGAGTACGTCTTAAAAGTATCATTCTTTCAGCTCCCAGTGTCAACAGTGATAGTCCAGTTCTAATTACCCGAGAATTCGAGTACCGACTCTTAAATTCTGCCTGCTGCGCATTTTATAAGTGCATTTTACAAGCCTTCATTGGTTGTAGTGCTTAAAGGTTAATCATTTATATAACTCATCAAATCACATCAGCACACCAAGTTTTGTAACTTTGGTTCAACTGTTTCTGGGTGCATATATATATTTTTTTGCAATTGAGTGTATTTGAGGTGTATAAAGCGTATTCAGACTCTTATTCAAATCTAAATCCTCATACACCAAGCAAACCTGCTAAACTTCAAACTCTCTAAATTTTCAAAGAAACAGTATCAGATCATAATTAGCATAACACTATTCAAATTTTCTAGTTAATCTGCCTATGTCCGAAGCACCTTTTTAAAAAACTTTGCAAAGGAACATTGTATTTACATTTTTTTTATTTAATTTTATTAAAAATTAATAATCTACATTTAAAATTATATATATATATATCCCTATGAATTTACAAAAATGTTAAATATGTATGGAAATTCGGAGAAAGTTTTTAAAAACTTGAAAAGTGCTACATGAGAAAAGAATTACTACTAAAGTAAACTACAAGCTTTTATCTAGTGCACCGTACTTCAAGTTAAATGATATCTCAATAAATTAAAACTTTAGAGATGATCGAAAAGTCAGTTTTAAGATTTTCAACATTTTTACCATGTTTTTGTTCAAATAACAGGCCATAATATTGAAAGTATTCATCCAATTAAAGTTCTATTAGTAGATGCACTAGACAACAATATATAGACAAAGCTCACAAAATTTTATAGAAGAATGATAATAATATTTTTAGTTATCATTTGTGAAGTGAGTTAATTTTGTGTAAAAACAATTTTGAGAAAAATGTATTTAAACATTAAATTGGTATATTTTTACTATAAATTGACTATAACTTCTTTTCAAAAACATGGTAGGAAGAAAAACAAAGCGATTTTAGAATCGTAAAAAAGTTGTACTTTCAAATGAAATAATAAAAACAAAATCGATAATTTTCGCAAAAGGCAGACCCCTTAAATTAATTCGGTAATCTTGGAGCTTTTAAATATCCGTAAATAACGCTTAAAAAATCCATAACATATTTAAAATAATAAATATATTACAATTAGTACAAATCGTACGGCATAAAAATGTATTTTTATATAGAGAGAGAACGAAGAAATGTATTTTGAGTGTGTTATGAAGAAATATATTTTTATATACTATGTAATGTGTTCAAACGAAATGCATTTCCAATGCATATAATATCAAGCTATTTTCTATTTCACTGTAATATTCTACTGTCAGAAAGAGTTTTATACACTTCAATCTTCTCGTAAAATAAACAAACACGGGCCCATTCAAGTTGATAGAAATCTGTCAAGACTGCTTTTTGCCGCCTGAAATACCTTCCTTAAATTTATCTTCACACAGTTCTCGAACTCATTCATGTCTTTGAATCTAAATCACTGCGACACTTTTGATCTCCTACAAGCGTTACTTTAATCGGGCGACAAAATTCAGTACAGCTAATATAATCCAAGTTCAATTACCCGGTAAACGATTGTTTCAAGGGGTTTGCGCAAACAATGCTCTGCCTTCTCGGTCCACCCCTATGCTCCAGTGACCTGTCACCTCTCCCTGGCAGCGTGAAATGGATGCTAGCATCTTTCCGTGATCTTGAGCCTCCCCCTGTTGTCATTCGACTATGAAAAGGGAATTAGTTCCCGAAGGGTGGTCGGGGATGCTCGATCTAAAGTCAATTGCTTTATAGTTACACCCTTTTATTAAAGTGACAATATCTTTAAGCATCGTGTGAGATTCGTGTTTAGAGAATAAAAATATGGATTATTTATTTATTAGCATTTTGTTTTAAATTATGTTTTGCCGTTGGCGTTTTTGTGATCCATTGCCGTAACCAGATGGGTCTGAGCACCCCCCCCCCCCCCCCACACACACACACACACACTATCAACTTCTTGAATCAACATCTTTTAATAATTCATAGTATCCCTACTGCATTTAAAATTTTTTACATTTTGTAATGAAAGGTTTTATGGCAGGTAGACTTGCCCTCTACTTCTGTCTATATCTATTTATCATCATCTGTCTTATTTATTTAGCATTAAAGTGAAAGAAAAAAGTCAGACGTTAATTAGTTCCACTAGAAAAATTTCAAAGCTCTCTCTGACTTTGTCGGCTGGCCACGGCCATGTTGTGATAAAACGAATTGATACTGCCTCATGCATTTTCTTAGTCAACCCAGTAATTTGCATACAGCAGTGATAGTCCATACGCTGCCCCGCAAGTGAATACATATTTTTGGAATTTTTTTCTAAACTATATTCCAAATTTAGTGCCTTGTGCTAAAAAAAAAGGTTTTAAGGCTGTCTCAAATGCTCTGCTCAACAAGTGCAAAACGTTTTAACACATTTACAAATTCATTTTTTATCGGAAAGATATGAAATTGGAAGGCCTGACTATGGAAGCGATTTGGAATCGAACTGTGTTTGTCATTAATAATATTAAAAGTAGTTATCCAAAAATTAAAGTTTACTGAAATTTAAGGAATTAAAAATACTCGTACTATTCGCGTACTATTCACATGACAATAAGCTAAGGAAGAATCTTTTAAGATGATTAGTGTTTTTATGTTTTATCATAAATTATTAGTCCGATAAATTAGCCATTATTTAAAACTTAAAGAGTCAAACATATGTTTAAAATAAATGAATCATCAACAGCGTAAAGAGATTTAAGCAGGCTTACTGAAGTTTAACGAATTAAAAATACTCGTACTATTCGCGTACTATTCACATGACAATAAGCTAAGGACGAATTTTTTAAGACGTTTGGAAAATATCGTATTACACCAGGATTAAACAGACACAATAATTTTCTAGTATTTTTATGTTTTATCATAAATTATTAGTCCGGTAAATTAGCCATATTTAAAACTTAAAGAGTTTAAAATAAATGAATCGCCAAGAGTGTAAAGAGATTTAAGCAGAAATGTAAAAATATCAACGTTAAAAGCACCAATAATTTTAAATTTTAAGCATACCGGTTTCGGTATACACGATACAGGGTGCAAAAGGAAAGTCCCTTTAACATGAAAATACTTGCGAACGGAGAGAGCTACAGCTATGCAAGTGAGGTAGCGGTATAGTAAAGCGACTACGCCCGATTTAATGCAAAAGACAGCAGCGCCCCCTAGTGGCGAAATTTGGAAGATGTCCATTGCAAATCGAAAACGAAAAGAGTTAGAGCAAAATTTCCAATTAGAAAGTTTTAGAACATAAATTAATTAGTACGAAATTACATTTGGTTTACATGGATAAGATAAATCCTCGCCTGTATAAAAAAAAAGCCCGAAATCAATGCCTTCTATTTTGTGTAAACGTTTGAATGGAACAGTCGGAAGTATGAAGAAATGCTCACAGTTTATTGTATAAATTTGTACTTATCTCAATAAATTTCGATAACATCACACAAAAAAAAACAAACAAAAAAAACAAACTGTCTCACAGTGATAAAAAGTTAATATTCAATATGTTCAAAAAGTTCGCCATTGCTCACGATACACGTTTGTATTCGTGAGAGTAAATCCGCATGCACATTTCTCATCATGGAACGTCTATTGCGGGCCTCTTCAATACGTCGACATAGATTTAACCCTTTCAAGGGCGGTGGCTAGACGGTCTAGCAACCTAATTTTAATTCCAAAACTGACAAATGACACCAAGAATATATAAAAAAAATTTTTGCTTTTTTAATGAAAGTGCAAATTAGGGGTTTTTATTTTCTGAGAAATTCGTTTGACTATTCTGGTGTCAGTCAATTATTTCATCCTTTTACGAAGAGAATTCTTCTGCCCCTGAAAGGATTAAACTAAATTTTTAATTGCATTGGAAATAAAATTTTTACAGACATTACAGTATAGTACAACGTCACAAATTGCAATTGCACACTGCTACATTTCCGAAATGTCAATATGCAAAACAGAATTGTCGCTCATCGATTTCGGGCATTTTTGGGTATACAGTTGACGATTTGTCTTATCCGTCTGAACCAAATGTCGTTTCGTACTAATTAAGTGATGCTCTAAAACTTTCTAATTGGAAATTTTGCTCTATCTATTTTCGTTTTCGATTTGCAATGGCTATCTTCCAAATTTCACCTCTAGGGGCGCTGCTGTCGTTTGCATTAGGTCGGGTATAGTCGCTTTACTATGCCGTTACCTCACTTGCATAGTTGTAGCTTTCTCCGTTCGCAAGTATTTTCAGGTTAATGGGACTTTCCTTTGCACCCTGCATGCTACCAAAACCGGTAATGCTTAAAATTTAAAGTTATTGTTGCTTTTAACGTTGATATTTTTACATTTCTATTGTATTGCACTAAGCTCCATCTTAATCATTATAGATTCAAGCAGACTTTTATTATTAGTAGTATTATTAATTGCTTAAACATAAATTTTATAATAATAATTGTATAAACATATGCTATCATTATTAGATCCCAATAACGTCTAAAATAATTGTTAAGTCAAATTAAGAGTGAATTGTAAGACATATTATATTAATAGGACGTCAGGTTAGTGATATTTCTACTTGAGAAAATAAACAAAATTCTTAAAATGCGCTGAATATTTCCTAAACGTCTATTTTCGGGTTAAGCCATCACGATATCATCTCTAATTGGGAATTCACTAAGTTAACATCAACTTTAGACCCTATCAGATGGTGTTATTCGATCAGTAATGCTACTGATCCGCGTGAGAAGCATGGAATTGGCAGATTACCAGAAAATGGCCATTTTCATGCTAGAACAGATAGGTGACAGGTCAGTGAAGCGTTGTTACGGATAAAGTTACGTCGTATGTCCGACCCTCCCTATATCGAACGGTCGTTTATAGAGTAATTGACCCCAATTATTATTGGCAAGTTTTATCGCCTAAAAGTGTCTTCCGCTGTGTAAAGTAAATGCCGATGTTGAGAAATAATTCAAGGTGGATTCTGAATTAATTCCATTTGTGAAACCATATATATAAATTAGAAATTATGCTTTTAGTAATTATTATCAATACTCAGAAAGACAAAGAGTTGTGTGTGTTTATAATTTAAATATGGTTTATACATATTTAGTACATGTATATTGATATTTAACGTTTAAGGGGACTCGGTACCCATTGAAGAACTTTGAAGAAGTTTTTTGCTTTTAGTAATTATTATCAATACTCAGAAAGATAAAGAATTGTGTGTGTGTGTGTGTGTTTATAATTTAAATATGGTTTATACACGTTTAGTACATGTATATTGATATTTAAGTTTTAAGGGGGCTCGGTACCCTTTAAAGAACATACATTACTAGATGGTACCCGTCAAGATTTGACGGTAAATAACTTGAATGTTTCATTAGAAAAATTCTTGAAATTTTAATGAATTGCTTTTAAATTAATTATTGAAATTGTGACAAATTTCTATATTGCATAAGTGATTCCTATTTCTTTAAAGCGATAGAGGGTACAGTCAGCCAAATATATTCAATGAAATCACAGAATTTTAATTTTATAATTTACAACCAATTATGCTTCTTTTTACCAGAAATTTAATTTAAAAGCGGGTAGAGCATTTATTTTTATTTACTATGGTGTCATTTTTTCGAAAAAATAATAGTATTTATTTTTATTTATTTATTATGATTTTTTAACTACATGACCATTAAAAGCTGCCATGAATTTTATTTTTATCAGTCTCATTCTCTAGAAGCCCAAATTTGAAACTTTGTGCAGCATATAATTTTTATTACTTGAACTTTATTTTACATTTTTATACATTTTTTAAATATTAAACAATGGATATCAAGGCAATTTTTTTAATATAGATCTAATATGAATATCTTTCTTTCTTTCCGTTTTCTTTTTTTAAGGAAAAGAAAGGCAAACTTTTCTTTCTGACACACACACACATATATTCTTGATAATGGTCAGAAGATATAACAAAAATTGTAGACCAGCTCAATTTATTTAATTGATAATTACATTAAAAATATTTTAGCTTAAATACTTTAAATATAAAACTATTATTATTATTTTAAATATTGGTCAGCGTTAAATTTTATTTAATTATAAAGCATTCAAATAATAATAATAATAAAATAAAAATCATATAACTTCTCCTCCTAATAAAACATGTCATTAGTGAAATAACTTATCGCGAAAAATACAGAAATCATTTTGCCGGGCATTGGGTTCGAACCTGCTATCCACTACAAAATATCGGCGCTTTAGACCGCTCAACCACCGAGAACTCCTTCTTAATCCCTCTAAATTGAACAGGGTTGATGCATATGCAGATGTCCCGAAATGGGTCTACTTAAAATTTTATCTTTGCGTTTTAATATATATGATGATTTTATAGTTTTTGAAGGTTTTAAAAAACTGAAGAAGGATAGATGTTCTACAACGTAGATTAAATAAGGCAATTTTTTGACTTATAATACGGCATCGGAATGCTTAAGCCTAACATGGCCGAAATAAAATGGCTGATTTTAACGAAAGATTATCAAGATCCGGATGAGTTCACTTCGGAAGCGTTATACACTTTGCGCCATTATATATATAATATATATATAATAAAAAAAAGAAAATCAAAACGTTGAAGAAATCATGTTTTTTGCTGCGTTTTTGCATATTTTGTATATATATATTTTTTTTTCTCATAAAATCATTAATTGTAAAATCGATCCCTAAATTTATTCCGTACACCATATTGAGGATACAAAAAAATAATAGTGCGATTTCACAAATATTTGTAGAAGTTTTAGTGTTTTAAACACAGTAACGTATTTAAAAAAAAAAAAAAAAACAGCAAACTTTAAAATTCTTTAAATTAAAAAAAATTTAAAAAATCTCAATTTTTACCAACAAAGTGTTTTTTTTTCCTTGTCCAAGTCAATTTTTCTAAGTATTAACTACTATAATATAGAATAATATGTGTATGTAATAAGTAAATGTACATCATTCAGCAAAAAAAAATTCTTCAAAAATCTTCAAAGGGAACCGAGTCCCGTTTGATGAACTATTCTGTCCGCCTATTCCAATCTCTCATTAAAAAAAAAACTATTTTAATCTATTTTAAATCTATTAATTGTAAGTTTTTATATCACCGAAGGCTAGCTAAACTTTTAGTCTATGCTTTAGAAGGGCAAAATTTTTAAATAATTGTTAATATCTTTCTTTTTTTTACAGTAACATATGTGGCAAAACAAAAATTTCTAAAATCTCTAAAATATGAGACAAATAGACCTCAATGAAGCGAAAAATGGACATAAACTAAAACGTGCAATGCTGTTTAGCGTATGTAAAATAGGGTTTGTGTTTTTTCTTTTTCTTTTTCTTTCTTTCTTTCTTTTTTTTTTTTTTTTTTTTTTTTTTTTTTTTTTTTTTTTTTAATAAAAATCAAAATATTCCATTTTAATGGTTTAAATCGATTTTTTTTTAAATTTAAATCAGATTTTTTTTTTTTTTTTTTTTAAAGATCTCACACAGCATTATTGTTTTATAAAACTTTTCTTTTAATTTGTAAAACAAAATTTATACACACACACACACACACATGCATATTATAAGTATTGCCAATATATATTATTCATATTACACAATTTACATAAATGATTAAAAGAAACATTTTAGGCTTTGGAAAAATCTTTATTACACAAAATGCATGGAAAACTACAAATCAGATGTCAAAAATTAATTTAACCTTAAGTATTTTAGTTAAAATAAAAATAACTGCAGCACATAAAAATTCAAACAATTTTTGAAACAAACTTTTGTTTTGTTAAAGTGTTGGTACAGAAAAAACGAGTTTAGCAGCTTTATCAGCCGATTCCTAATTTTCGAATGTAACAAATCAAAGGCAGAAAACATTCTTTCTATTGAAGAAGATGAAGTTATTGCAGTAAAAAGCTTAGTTGATCATGTATTCTAAGTTTTTTAGTATTAGCCTTTTTGATAACTGTAACATGTACCTTCTACCATTCTAAAGGACTGAGATCCACTACATTAGATTCAAACGAAAATTCATTGAATGGTTCAGATTTTGCTCAAACTTTAATAGAATAGGCATCACCAAAGTAGATCACACAAAGTCATACAATTCTGTTTTACCTCATCTTTCAGAAGTTTTACTACATACTAACAAGTATAAACATTCCTGCTTAGATTTCCTTACTGTTGCAAAATTATTTTATCATTCTATTCAAATGAAATATGAAAGCACTTATCTCTGAACTTTATATAGTAGTTTACTTTTTGACAAAGATTAAGCTTTATCTTTTTAAAAGCAGTTAGCTTATCTGTATTATGTAAAACTAATTTATATTAAAGAACATTATTATGTTTATTTACATCTTGAATTTATTTAAAAATAATTTAAAAGCAAAACTGATTTAAATCGTGATTTTAATCATGATTAAAATCAAGCTGATTTAAATCAACGAATCCTGATCTAAAACCTACTTTATTAATCTAGTAAAAATGCTAAACGAAATGTTGAATTAATCATATATTATTTCTAATGTTTAGATCCCTTTTAACAAAGATTAAGCTTTATCTTTTTAAAAGCTGTTAGCTTATCTGTATTATATAAAACCAATTTATATTAAAGAACATTATTATGTTTGTTTACATCTTGAATTTATTTAAAAATAATTTAAAAGCAAAACTGATTTAAATCGTGATTTTAATCATGATTAAAATCAAGCTGATTTAAATCAACGAATCCTGATCTAAAACCTACTTTATTAATCTAGTAAAAATGCTAAATGAAATGTTGAAGTAATCATGTATTATTTCTAATATTTATATCCCTTTTTCCATGCGCATCATGCAAAGTTCAAATTGATGAATGAGGTTTTTAAACAGTCTTTTGACTCGCAATTCATTAAAACGCGTTATTTGATTAAAATTTGCAGTTAGTTTGAAGTATTATTTATTATTAATGTATTATATTATATATTTATTAGTTATTATTATTATATTTTGAAGAAGGTACTTTGATTAAAATTAATAAGAATACGTTTCAACAAACAGTCTCAAAGATTGCAGCGCGAAAGCCTTCTGCCGTTCAACTTATTATTTAATTAAAAAAAAAAAAAAACCCTACTTAACTAGCCTTTGTGAAATATTTGATTGCCTGACCCTTAAGGATGTTCTCAAATCCAAAGGGTAAACTTTCTGACATAAGTTTTAATTCATTTTTGTTTGGAAATGCATGAAACTAGAAGGTGTTGTTATTCAGAAACTATGTCATCAAATTGTTTTTTTTTCGTTTTCTTGTAAACGTAACAGATCTCTCAGAAAATACTGTCAAAGTTGGCATTTTGAACTGAACTTCCGAACAAAAGATGAACATCCAGTCAGTAAGAGGAGAAAAATACCGTGCCACGTGATCAAAATCACTTATAACTCAATAGGTAATTTATTGATCCAAAAATGGAAAACATAGTTCGATTCCAAATCGGTTCCATGGTCAGGCTTTCCAATTTTATATCTTTCCGTTAAAAAATGAATTTGTAAATGCGTCAAAATGTTTTGCGCTTGTTGAGCAGAGCAGTTGAGAATAGCCTTAAATGTGATTTAGTAAATTAATCATAGTCATACTCTCTTTTAGTAAAATAATGGATTTTTAAAAAATCATGTTAATCAAGTGTATATGATTTTAAAAAATTCTTTAAATGAGTCAAAGTATGGCTTCATAAAAACAATAAATAGAATAAACCATCTTTCAAAAGAATGAAAAATTTAGTTTTCCGTTAAAAAATGAATTTGTAAATGCGTCAAAACGTTTTGCGCTAGTTGAGCAGAGCAGTTGAGAATAGCCTTAAATGTGATTTAGTAAATTAATCATAGTCATACTCTCTTTTAGTAAAATAATGGATTTTTAAAAAATCATGTTAATCAAGTGTATATGATTTTGAAAAATTCTTTAAATGAGTCAAAGTATGGCTTCACAAAAACAATAAATAGAATAAACCATCTTTCAAAAGAATGAAAAATTTAGTTTTCCTTTAGTGTCCTTCATTATAAGACTATTTTTCAAGGTATATTTAAGGATATTTTACTCAAAGTAAATTCATAGTGTTTATTTTTTACCACAGTAAGATATAAAAAGTTACTTTAAATTAATTTAACCTGATTCACAGTTTAAGAAGCTTTCATAATTTATACTTTTTAACACAGTAAGATGTAAAATTTATTTAAAAACCAATTTAACAAAATAGCAGCTTCTTTTATTGAATCAGAGCCAAAGTGTATTATGGAAATTTAGGGGTTTTTTACGGTTATTAATATTTGATCCGATTTGTTTTAATTTTTGCTCGATTTGCTTCGTCCAACTTCTGAATGATAAGTTCCATGCAGGTCTCTATGCAAGGTAGTTTTTCATATGGGTAGGTAAACCTACATAAATACTACTAAAAATGCCTAACTGATTTTTTTATCTTTTCGGAATTTTTAATAACAAATCTATTTGTGAATTCGGTTTTTGTTTTTTTATTCAAGTAATATTTCAGGCAAAAATATGTTAATTTTTATTTTTAAGGGTTATTTAAAAAATTGCATCGTCCGCATTTACAATTTCATAAATTGATTTTAGTATCCGTTTTATTACACAACTCTTTGCAGTGTTTTTAGACATTATACTGGCATGAAGAGGGGATTTCAAACCAATTTTATTGCACATTTTATTGAAATTTTCGCATTATTTGAGCACCTGAACACGGGGAAAAAACTTGATTTTAAAATCATTGATATTCTTTTCTTGCTATAACTCCGGATTTTACTTGAAAGCAATTCAAAGACGTGCTTAGATTTTCTGTCACAGCTAAAGTGCTCCTTATTTGCCAGTTCTATTAAAAAAATAAAGAAAACATTTCTTTTTACGGCCTTCGTTTGCATATTTGCCCCATTACCAGAAATGCACTCGTCTCTATATGGGGTGTCTGTTTCATCCTAAAAAAAAGTAGCGCCAGAATTAGCCCCAGCTGTAAAAAAATAATATAAAAACAGAAAGAAAAATAAAAGACAATTGAGAGCGATAGAAAAAAAAAGTAAAAAAGATGAAAAAATAAAGAGAAAAAACAAAAGAGGCATTTCAAATGATCAGTGGCTCAGTCTTTTTATTATCCCCTTTCGACTACTAGTAACAAAGTACAGTAATCAAAGTTAATGTACTTCGCCCAGAGGAGAAAACTAGCCGACCAAAAAATTCCGGACTACTTTTATAAAGTTAGGACTTGCCGACGAGGGAGGTGGGTGGAATAAACGGGAAAAAAAAGGAGCAGAAGAGATGAAGAGATTTAGAGAAGAAAGAGAAGAATGGTGATAACGTTGAGAGAGAAAAACAATAAAAGTGCAAGGGGTGCTCTTAAATCCAGGGGCCTAGGAATCCGGGTTTTCGTTTCAGCTGGTCGCGCGCGTCCTTTGATGTGGTGTTTAATTGTCTGTTTTATTGCGACCCCGGAGAATGGGGAAAGATGAGAGATCAGCAGTGGAGCGAAGAATGGAAAAAGATAGATCCCAGTCACAGGGGGCTGCGTGCAAATTGGGAAAAGAGGGTGACATCTAACTTGCAAAGCGCACTCCGGTACCGTGGCGAATTTAGGAGCAAAAAGAGCAGCAATCTATCGATCTATATAATTTCAACCTTTCCGCCTTGTTTGATGATAATCCATCTTGTTTGCTTTGTTGCCTGCGAATGTAACATTCCCTTCTGAGCAATGATAATGCCGAGAAGTGAAGATAATTTTGATAAGCTAACTCTAAGCTCAAATCCCTAAAAGGTGTGATTAGTTCTAAATTTGGGCATGTTTTGAGAAGAGAAGATGTATATGATAGTAGAATTTTCAGATTTTTTTTTTTTAAATTAAGTTGAATGACCTAAAGATAACATTTGTACTTCCGATGGTCTCATTTTTCTTTTCATTTATTTAAAAAAAAAAAAAAAAAAATAATAATAATAACTTTCATTAGAGGCTGGATGGGAAGTAATTTTGCCAAGCATTGGCCAGTTTTTGCCAAATTGCTATAGGTGAGATAATTCCAGTAAGGACTCTTGAAGAGAAAATGACCCGAATTATCGTTGAAGTAAACGGAATAACCTCAAAACCTTGCAAGTCAACCTGCCCAGGTTTCGATCCAGCAAGCATGGGTCCAAAATTTTTTTAGAAAATCTGCTGATTTGAATGGCATCCATTTTTTTCTCCTTTGTTTTGTATTCCAAAAAATATTGCTATATTTTTCCTCATCATAATGGAATTTTCAAGCTATATATCTTTTCAGATTAATATAGACGAGCTTTAAGGGGAAAAAGATGTATTTTTCTGTTGGTTTTATTTTTTTCGAGTTATTTAATATACATATATAATTTTGTATAATGTCATTGATGCTTAATTTATATATATATATATATACATATATGTAGAAAGGATGCTGACTCGTAAAGCATACGATTAAACTCGTGCATATATTAAAATATTACATATGATTGGCGATAACTTTGCGTTTATGAAATATTTATCCGTGAAGCTATGTGGGAACACTTATAGGACACCCCCCCCCCTTACCTGGACAAACGAGGATAAGATTGTAACTAAAATATGCTGGTAATAAAAAAATAAAAACTATGCCTAACTTATATAAAACGTATGATCCGTTTTATATAAAACTCCTCCGTCCTGAAGGTTTTTTTTATTTACAATTTGTTTAACTCCTTCAGGACAGGCGTCATTTAACGACATTTTAATTTTAATACCGGTAAATCCGTATAGTATTTTTTGCCTTATTTCATCCAAGAAATCTACGATTACACTAGGCAAAGATTACAACTACTAATCTTTGCCTTGTCTAATCGTAGAATAAGACGAAATAAATAAATCTTGTACTGAAAATAAAATCATAATCAAAAAGTGAAAAATGTAATATATTGTAACATTTGTTATAATAATTACCAATGATAAATAGACATATAATGATGTATAAATAATTAATTTTAAGCTTTAAACAAACGAAATCATCATTTCAGTCCCTGTTCCCAGGTACAAATATTTAATATTAAATGTATGCTGTAGAAAATTCTATAAATATTATCAAGTTTTCCTATTATATATTTATACTTATACAGTATGGGAAAATATAATTCTTCTTTATTAGTATAGATTGTATAGTAAAATATTGTAGTAAATATATTTGTCCCTGAGGTTGACCATCATGTCAGTCCCTCCAAACACACATTTAGGTTAACAGATACTAAGTGGCGCTGGCAGAATTATTTCATCTATCCACCATGGATAAAGGTAAGTTGTTTTTCTCTTTGTTTCATATTTAGAAATATTTAGCTTTTGTTCTAAATAGGGCTGAGTATATTTTTATAGCATCATTCATCTCCTCATATTTAACTTTTTATTTATAAAAAAAAAAAAAAAAAAAAAAAAAAAAAAAAAAAAAAAAAAAACGAAGCTTATTGCAACTTTATTTAAGTAACATATAAAGGCATATTTAATAATTTACATGTGTGCAAAATGATTCAATAAAATGGTTGTGCAGCTGTTAAGATAAAAACATCACCCCAGTCCCCATCATCTCAATCCCACTTATTAGACACTGATTATGATGTTAACAGATACATTCTTCCATAAAATTTTATTCTATACGCATAAAATATACATCCTTGATCTCAAAACACTATAGCATTTAAATGATAAAACATGTATCATGGTGTATAATTGTATGAGGTAGTTAGTACATTAAATAAAAAAATTTAAATGAAATTGTTCGGGTTTCAGATATGGACCCATATGGAATGGATATGTGACACCCACTGTTAAAAATATTTTTGTAAAACAACAGAAACTTTCTGGCAGCAAAAAGTTGCCAGAAACTATTTGTTTTCAGAAAATATCTGTTAACGAAAGAGTGCGTTATCAGACGACAGAAATACGTAGTCATACAGGCACTTCGTGTTGACAATTGACGCCTTTTCGCAACAGTCAAAATCTGTAGGTCGATTCCTGTTGGCTAGGGAGGGGGGGAGAGGTTCTATTTAACAGAAGAATCGCATATTATAGGTTAGGTACACGGGAAATTTCTATTTACCGATCGATTTGTTTATATTAATAATAATAAATATTTATAGGAATTTCTCCTCCAAACTTTTATAAAATTAATTTAAATAGCTTATTCGCAATAAAATATTTAAACAGTTGAATTTATATAGATTTGTAAATTAAGTACATTAAAGAGTGGAATAAGTGAAAGAAGGTATCTTAACCCCCCCCCCTCCCCCATAAAAATATTTATTAATAAAATAAATATATGTATTGAATGTGATTTGTAATTAAAAGAACTTTAATATTTATTCATGCAATATTTTTGAAAATTGATTAGGTTAAATTAGTGACTTTGGTTAATTATGTAAATAATATCCTGCCAATTTTTATAATTTTTTCGAATAGAAAGCTTTGTATATATAAATGTGTAAAAGTTGACAGCTATGAGCAAAGATGAGAAATGAAAAAGAAGAGCCACTAAAATCTATATAAACATCACCATAAAAAAAAAATACTTCATTTCAGCTAAAGTGATAAAATGAGTTTTCATCCTTCTTAACAATTTACAATGTTTTTCCGTATAAAGTAAATGATCATCTACTAAATAAGAAAAAATATTACAATATAATTTAAATTAAAATGTTAAACAAAATTAAACTTGCTGATTCTATAAAATGAATGGTTAAAGCTTAAATAGGAATTATTTTCAAAATAATTCACACAGTTGTAGCTCAAAATTTATTTCATTAAATGGAGTGAATAAAATTTACAAATTTTAACTTAACCACTACAGGTAACTCTAAGATTGTTCTAAAAAAAAAAAAAAAAAAAGCATTTCTTCAGAATCAACATATGGAACGATTAAACAAAATATCAACCACTCCATTTTAAACAACATAGTAAATAGTAGGAAATGTGATAAATTTAAACAATAAAAATATATGAACAGCGTCAGATCTAATAAATATTATTCTGGTTAATGTTAAACGAAAATATCAGTTATCTATAACTATAATAATTAATGCAGCTACTCCGTGTTTATTATTAAAACTATCACTCCAAAACTAATCACGTATGTCATTTGATGACAAAATTAATTTAAAATCTCAATCAAAATTTCTGGAACTAATACATATGAAGTAAAATTAAACTCTTATAAAAAAGTTAAATGTAATAAGTAATCATTCTACAGCTATGTAAAAATTCAAGATTTGTAAACTAATCATAAACTTAAGATTATTTATTTAACTTAAAATAAACAACCGATCAAAAAATAATCTCCAGCTATTAACAGAATTAGATCAACTAAGTTACTAATGTGCATAAATAAATGAAGTATAAAATAATACTAATAATTTAAGTAAATCATACATTATGAAATAATAATAATAATAATAAATAGTATTGCTTAATTAAGATTTTTAGCAAATAGGAAGTATTTTTCATACATATTGTTACGTTTCGGAAAAACATTGTTACATATTTAAAAGAAGGATGAAAACATACCTTTTGCTATGTTTGTTTTCCAGTATTCGAACTGTAAATCCTAATCATTGAAGAAAGCGGTTCTGATGTCAAAGGTGTGTGTCGCGGGTTCCAATTGTGAAAATGATTCTTAATTTTCTGTTAAAAATTCTTTATATATTATTCTTTTTCAATTAGATGAACTGCTTTATTAAACGAACTGCCATTTTCAACAGTACACATACACAGACAAGACACTCAAATATTTCAAGTTAGAAGATACGTCTTGTATGGGGTGGGATAACCAATGCTTATTGGTCATTCTAAATGACCTTCTAGACGTCATAGGGGGTGACCTCCCGTTATTATGTTATCCAACATATTATCCTGTCGCAGTGGAAACTGATGGCAAAGAAAACAGAATTTTTTGTTGTTTAACATGAAAATAAGCGATATGAGGGTGGAATGACATAAGAAGACTGTTAACGTAATTTTTACTGTCGGAATTCGAAGATTTTTTTCTGTTGTTTTAAGATTTTATTTTACCCGTTCTGAAGGGGTTAATGCGTTTTTGAGCATAGTTGCAGAGGTAAGTCAGTTTTGAAGATGTTGGGTAAGTTCATTTAACATCACCCGATTTCATGTCATTGTCCAGTTTTTTGGACTTGCAAAATGCAGTTCGGCAGCTTAGTGAATTTGAGCACAAAAGGAACATCAATTTAATTATCTATATAATTTCTAGCCCTCTGCATCATCTGCTAGTATTGCTTTTTACTTGTTTTATAGCCTGTAAATGTAGCATTCCTTTCAAAGCAATGATAATGCTGAAAAGTTAAGATAACTTTGAATAAGTTGCACTTCAAGATCTTTAAGAGGATGATTAATTCTCAATTTTTACATGCCTTTAGATTTAGAAGATGTGTATGTTAGTAACATAGTCAAGAATTTTTTTAAGACTTCATACAAAAAAAAAAAAACTGCATGAAGATTTGATTATTGGAAGGTTTGTATTCTAGAAAAGTTACAATTTAAAAATTACAAATGATTTTTATACATACCAATGATGAGGATATCTTTTAAATTAATATTCAATTTTTTAAATTGTTCTAAAGATCAATAAAGACTCCGATTCTAATCTTTAGAAATTAATAATTGAAAAATCAATCAAAATTACGTCATGTTTCCACAATCATATCATTTTTCTCTATTAGTTTTATTAATGTAAAAGTATACTTCACGCTAAGCATACCGAAACCGGCACAAACTTTACAAACATACTTTATATACGCCCTTTTATGGCTTAACCACAGTATAATCAAATAAAAATGTATTTTCTATTTAATTGTAATGAAAAAAATAAAATAATAAATGAAGTCATAATGCATAAGGATGAAATAAACCCAATAAACAATATTCTTGTGATGTCGCAATAAATATAATTTTTTTTATTCACTTATAACAATAAAGTACACGTGCATACGTTTTTTTGCTGAAAATAACTTGCAAATGATTTTTTTTTTTCCAAAAAGCCACGTGTCTGAATATTTTTCATTATTTTCCTTTTTTTCTGAAACAATGAAAGTAATGCGATTGTCACCATTTTGAAGCAATTTCATAAAAAAACTCTTAAAATTAAAATTAAAATAGAAAAATGGGATTATTTTTAAATTATAGCTAGTGCGGTCTTTTCAGTTTCCAACATAGAAAAGAAATTTGTACTATTGGTTGTAAGATTTCAGTGCAGTCAACACATGGATACATATATATATGAACACTATATACGGCAGTCAAGATTTTAAACATAGTAAAAGTTTAACACTATAATTAGTATCTTGTAACAATATATAAACAAATGTATTTCAAACTTGAAAATTTGCGTAAAATTCATCTTTATCTTGAAAATTGATACTTCTTTTGTTTAATTAATGATACTCATTAAGGTTTTGTTGTTAAAAACTAAAATATAGATTTAACTTTTCTCTTGTAAGTTGATATCCTCGCGTCATAGTTGAAAAATTCTAAAGAAATAGTTGAAAGTACTTTTGATAAAATGCTAGAATGCTGATTTGTTCGTTCCCCAACAGATCTTGGAGGGTGGTAAGGGGGTGACAAAGGGGTCGTTTTTCGAATATTTTCCCTCAAATGTCAAAGGAGGAGGTAGATTCTTCTTTAAATAGAACGCATGAACGTTTTGTAATAGGGTTCGAGACATTAAATGATAATAAAAAAAATGTAAAAATTGGTTTAAAATCTGAAAAGTAACAGAATTTCGTTGAACCAGAGAGTATTGAATTGATTAAATAATATTTTGTGTATAAAAATTTAAGATAGAATGTGAAAAAGTCTAATCGAATGTGATAAAATTGAGGAAATTAATTTAAAAACTCGCATTTTTATATGTACATTCATGAAATTATTTTTAAATGTGAAATTTCTAGTTATTGATTAGGCTAAAAATTAATTTATTTTGTTTAATTATGAATATTTCTTGTGGTGCATATCGTCCAAGGGTTTAAATCCTACGTAACTAATATCTAAAAGTAAGATGAAACCTAAGTTAATCAAATTCGTTTAAATTCGCCTTTTATCATTAAAAAATCGATATTGTAAATTGTTATTTGTTCAATTATTAATATTCCGTAAGGTAATGGTTGCTCAAAAACTAAAATATGTGTTAAGTTCATATCCTCCTCTTATAGTTGAAAAAATCTAAAGGAATCATCTTTTTTTCTTAAAAATTGACATTTTTCTTTGTACTGCTTAATTAATAATATTCATTAAGGTGATGGCTGTTCAAAAATTAAAATATATTTTTAACTTTCCTCTTTTAGGTTGATATCCTCATCTTATAGTTGAAAAAAATCAAAGGAAATCGTCTTTTTTCCTTAAAAATTGTTATTTTCTATTGTTTTGCTTAATTCTTATTATTTATTAAGGTGTTGATCATTCAAAATTCAAATATAAATTTAATCTGCATCGTATAGTATGATAATCTAGTCGTAGTTATGCTTCCCTCTCATCTAAGAGTGGAAAAAAAACTTTCATTTTTCCCTCTAGGGGTGTCTAAATCGGTTTCCAGGGAAGCGGAGGCAGCGGTGCGGGAGGAGTTGCTCCTCTGGTCCTCCTGCGGCTGAGCCGGAACTCTCATTTCTCCATTACTAGTGATCAACTGACGAAAAAAGCAGTGAATTTAATTTTTCGTTTCGGTATAAAACAAACCATTAAAACTTTTAAATTGCACGAATATTCATAGATGGCGAATTTTAAATCACTGATTTGATGAACTACATTTATTCATTATGCTAAAGGTTATTACAGTAAACATATAGGCTTACAAAACCTTTTAAAAACAGACGTACTAGTTTCGTATAGGCAATCGGTGACATTATTAAAATCAGTAACGATAAAATAAACTATTTTCGAAAACAATTTAAGAAAAAAAAATATTTTGAAGAATTTTTTATTTTGAAACTTTGTTTTATCATCATTGATCTTGAAAATGTCACTGGTTGTGCATACGAAACTAATAGGTCTGCCTTTAAAATGTTTTTTAAGCCTTTATGTTTCTGTAATAACTTTAAAAATATATATAACAATTTTATTTTAATGAGTGATTATAACAAGTGATTTTTTCCCTTATATAACTCTATACATTTATTCAGTTTATTATAAATAATACTAGAATTAAATTATCAATTGCTATAAAATTGAAAATTATTATTATTTTTTTTTAATTGATTTTAGAATAAAAACGGCTAAATAATATTTATAAAATAATTAGATGAACTAGAACTCACTTTATATATATACATATATATAATGTATAAATGTTTTAAATATTTTAAGGATTTCATTGCAATTTAAATGACATATAAATTAATTATTATCTTTTCATGTCGGGGCAGCATGGGAAAATTAAATAATCAATTATTTAATTCAAATCAAATGGAATAAATAAATAAGAATTATTAGCACATATATATTTGTTTTTACATTAATATGAAGTTCCTTTTTATCTGCCTTTTTTAATGCACTTCCAAGATCTTTTTAAATATAAAAATATATTATAGAAAATGCCAAACATTTTAAAATAGGAATTTTCTTATTGTTTATCTTTTCATGAACAAGATTTATGAAATTTAATATAAAAATTTTAAATATATATAAAATTTATCAAGATAACAAAAATTAATAGTTTAGTTACAGTATTATGAGTTATTAAAAATGTTAGTTCAAAATTATCGAACATTTTTTATTTGAATGAAGTCAGAATATCACAGTTTTATAGCTTCAATCATCTATCATTTTTGAATGTTTAATTAAAATAAAAAATATATAATATTTTTAAGCTTATTCTTCTATTTACTCATTTTCCCTTTATTTGATGCGTCTAAATGGCGCTTCACCTTCACAGAGATATTAATAGAGCAAATGTAAATTTAGGTTGGGAAATTTTTCTTTAATACGTACCGGGTAATTCAAAAATTCTCTTAAAAGAAAGTCACAAATTTTGTGTGATTTTATTAGATGTACAAAATTTCAAATTTGAATAATTTAGATTTCTTTTTCAGACTGTTAGTTTAGTTATAGAATATTTTTTTTTAACTGAAGACGTTAGAATATACTGTAAAATAAAAATACGACCAGTTTTCCTGTAGGAATCGAAAAAATAGTTGCCCTTATCGTACCGGAAAAATTTCCGACCCAGCTCGGAATAAAATCCGTAAAATCGGAATAAATCCGTAAAATACCGTTTTATTGATTATTTCCATTTTTTACGGATTTTATTCCGAGCTGGGTCGGAAAATTTTCGGTACAATAAGGGCAACTATTTTTCCGATTCCTACAGGAAAAATGGTCGGATTTTTTTTTATAATTTCAGTCGTTCATCATTTTTTAATATTTAATTAAAAGAAAATATATAATGTTTTAAATCTTATTCTTCTATTTGCTCATTTTAACTTATTTGATGCCTGTAAATGTGGCTTCTCCTTTTTGGAAATATTAATACACGAAAATAACATTTAGGTTTAGAAATTCAGCTCTAATACTTACCAGTAATTCAGAAATTCTCTTAAGTATGTATTTTGATCCAAACTGCTTATTTTCTGATTCATTTTGAAATTCATTTTTGCTCTCAAACGCATCAAACTGGGAAATTCTCTTATTTAGAAACTATACAATGTGCCGTGCTTCTTAATTTTTTGATAAATGCAGAAAATCTATATATATATTACGCTAACGTACGTGGCACAGAAATCGCGATTATTTGTTATTGTTTAATGGCAACACCCGAGAAACGCATCTGATTGGTTATTGTGTAAGAGTCCTTGGCAGGATTTAGGGCGATCGGGTTTGTTGTTGTTTACGTTTCGCGTTTTCAGTGCAATATCTTTCGCTGCAATTATGTAGCTTCAAAATATCATTTGAAATGCCCGTAAAAAATCTCGGTGAATGCTTGAAAGTGAAGAAGAAGCCGAATTCGTGTCGAATCGAAATAGATTCGAAATCCAAATAGAATTGTCGAGAACGCCGTTAAGCGATCGGCAAAATAGGCTTAATAACTGTAGCATGCACGAGTTGCTACTGAAATCCAAATTACTAATTTAAATGTTCCGGGGCATGCATAACTGTGGGTGAAACGTGCAATTTATGCAAAGCACTGTATTGGAAATGCGAATTAAACAGCAGCAAGAAGTTTACAAAATGTTGTCATGACGTAAAAAGTAATTTTGTACGGACCTGCGATACGAATTTCAGGTTCATTTAAGAATATTATTACGCCCCCCCCCCCAAAAAAAAAAGTAAGATACAATAAAACCTGTTTTGACGTAAACGAAAACGACCAGTGATAAATTCCGTTTTATGCAGGTTATTAAATTGAACAACGCATATTTTTTTTGGTGGGAGGGTGGGGGGGAGAGCTGGAACTTTTTTCTTTTCGTTTATTGCAGGATTCAGTTATAAACAGGCTTTATTCTATTAGAAAATAAATTTGCTGGATGGTACTTTTCTTGAAAATCTATATAGTAATATTTGCTTACAATTTTATTACTTTTTTTTTCAGCATTACACTTTATGCTATATTTGTAATTGCTTTTTCATATAAAGATTTTAAATAAAAAATTAAATTTTTGAAAATATAATTACATTTTAATTAAATTCATCAGTTAATTTAGAATAAAAAAGTTTAAACCTTTGACTTTACACAACTTTTGAACTGAACAAGAGTCGGGCCCTGGTAATTTGCACCATCTCCACTCGCCCCCTCTGTACGGATCTGCGATCAAAAATTTCAGATTCATTTAAGAATATTATTATGGGCCCGGGCAACGCCGGGCGGGTCAGCTAGTACTGTAAAAAACGCTGTCAAAGTTGACGTTTTGAACCGAATTTTCCGAAGCGGGCGGTCTGGGAATGAAAAAAATGGTCATACTGAGAAAATAATTGTTTAAAAATAAAATTCTAATTAATTGAGCTGAAAATGAAATCACACGGCATGTTAAACATGTCTTCAGAAATCACCCCAGCAAGTTTCATGCTTTTACTTTTAAAAATGAGTCTGAAAATGTCTCAGAAAATTTCGAGCTGTTGGGGGTGGAAAAATATTTTTTTTGTGTGATTTATTTAGATGTGCAAAATTTCAAATTCGTTTAATTTAGATTTTTTTTCCGACTGTTAGTTTAGTTATCGAATATTATTTAACTGAATGATGTTAGAATACACAGTAAAAAAAAATCCGACCAGTTTTCCTGTAGGAATCGGAAAAATAGTTACTCTTATCGTACCGGGAAATTTTCCGACCCAGCTAGGAATAAAATCCGTAAAAAAAATAAATAAATAAATAAATAAATAAATAAATAAAAATAAAATAGTCAATAAAACGGTATTTTACGGTTTTTATTCCGATTTTACGGATTTTATTCCGAGATGGGTCGGAAATTTTTCCGTTACGATAAAGGCAACTATTTTTCCGATTCCTACAGGAAAACTGGTCGTATTTTTTTTTTTACAGTATACCGTAGTTTTATAATTTCAGACTTTGGTCGTTTTTTAATATTTAATTAAATATATATATACTCTCTTACAAAAATTCAGCGATTTTAACTCCGACTGAGTGTATTTTCACTCCTTTTCAGTATTGAAAATGCACTTATCCTATAGGAGTGAATTTCATCCATCTTGCGGAGTGTTTTTTTTTTCATTCCTTTTTGATAAGCTGTTTTCGCTCTTTTTTTCGACTAAATTAATAGGCAAAACGAGTGACTGCACTCATTATTGACAAGTCATTTTTAAACCCCTTTTTTTGTCAAATTTAATAGGCAAAATAAATTATTTTCCTCTTATTTTCAGATTTTTGTTTGTTTGTTTTTTAACATATATAACTCCCCAGTTTGCAAAATGTATTACTTTGAAAACTCCATATTGTTTTATTTTAATCTAGATGCAGAAGAAATTTTGTTTTTCATTTCCAAAAGATAAATTAAATAATAATAATAATAAAAGATAAGTTCGCGCCGTAACAAGATTTTCTACCTTGTCAATATCCTGAAGTGCGCTTTTTTTACTTTATCTTTCTTATTATGATTTTTTTCTTTTTAATATTTTCACATTGTATATATAATTTTAACGTTATTAGTTTTAATCCGGAAATGTCGATTTCTTTAATTAGTTCTGATATTATTATATCTTATTAATATATTTTGCTTATGACACAGATAAATAATTATGGAATATAGAACTCATGTGTTACATAACTGCAGACTTTTGTTTAGTTAAACTTTTGAATATGAACAGAGCGAAGTATAACACAAAAATAAAAATTCACAAAATTATAATTTAAAAAAAAGGTCAAGCTAGTTGTGTCATAAAATAAATTGATAATATTTTTTTACTAATCTATTATTTTCTGATACTTTTTTAAAATTATCTTTAACATTTCGTACTATTTACATAATACTGTGGCAATTAAAAAAATAATATTTAAAGTGTAGATGTGTACAACTATCTGAATGAACACAATTTATTAAATACTTGTACTTACTAAAACATAAAAAAAAAAAAAAAAAAAAAAAAAAAAAAAAAAAAAAAAAAATAGAACATATATTATAAGTTAATAATTATTTAATAATTTTTATAATCATGGGTTGTGTTCCGGAAAGATTTCTGAATGTCATGAGCAAAGTAGTATATTAATAATCAATAATATAAGCACAAAATGATATATGTTTAATAAGGTAAATACCAATTAGCATAATTTTACACAATTTAAATACAAGAAAACTACATATCTAAGTGCATTTTATTGATTATAAAAATTATGGAACAGATGTATTTAAAAAAAAAAAAAAAAAAAAAGTAATTTAAGAAGTTTATGTTTCCGGTTTAAAAGTATTAACGTTAAATAACGCAAAAAATCATATATACAATGTGAAAATACAACAAGGAATGGCGAAGGAATTACAAGAAAGATGAAGTAAAACAACGTACTTTACCTTAGAATTTTCAGTATTAGTATAATCGCCGGTAGCCATCTTGGTTTTAGCTGGGAAACAAAAATGAAATTTATCCAATTCTTTGTGATGACCCCCCCCCCCCTGCTTTAGTGGGCATAATCCATCTATCTTATTCTATGCCATTTTTAAATCAATCACATTATAATTGTAATAATGTTTTAATCTTGTAGGTAACGCTAAGCTTTGATGCTTGAAACAAACAAGCGACTCCCTTTTCAAAGCGATTCTCGATTCTTCCTCTGCCAAACTATATATCGCGTTACAGGATTTCAACCAATAGAGAAGCTTCTTAAACCGCTCTTTTAGAGATATTTTTCTGTTCCGGCCTGAAATGAGCAGTCCTGGGGATGATACTCCTAAAAGGATGATTTGGTAAACCAGTTTTTTGTGGAAAATGTCTCTTTTTGATAAAACAGATGCTCAGCAAGAACAAAAACACGCGTAAAACTTTTCGTTCTTTTGTTGAGTTAATAATTCGTTCTTTTGAATTAAGAGTGTATATAACATTTTTAATCTTATTCTTCTATTTTCTCATTTTAACTTATTTGATGCCTCTAAGTGTGACTTCTCCTTTTTAGAAATATTAATACAGGAAAATAAAATTTAGGTTGGGAATATAAACTCTAATACTTATCTGTAATTCAGAAATTCTCTTAAAAGAAAGTCATAAATTTTGTGTGATTTATTTAGATGTACAAAATTTCAAATTTGTATAATTTAGATTTTTTTTTCAGATTGTTAGTTTAATTATTATATTTTTTAAATGAATGATGTTGGAATACCATAGTTTTATAATTCCAGACATAGATCGTTTTTAATATTTAATTAAATATATATATATATATATAATTTTGCTAATCTTATTCTTCTATTTGCTCATTTTCCCTTTATTTGAAGACTGTAAATGAAGCTTCTCTTTTTTATAAACATTAATATAGGAAAATTAAATTTAGTTTGGGAAATTTATCTGTAATACTTACCAGTAATTCAGAAATTGTCATAAAAGAAGGTCACAAATTTTGCGTGATTATTTAGGTTTAGGAAATAAAAAGAGAAGAGAATATTGCTGCTAAATATGCGCTTAAATATATAATTGAATTGGGAAGGTCTGTAACTCTGGAAACTTGAAATAAAACGCTAATAACACTTTTTAAAAGACACGGCCATATTTTAATGCATTTTTAATAAGTAGACTTGTATTTTTTGAAGCAGTTTTTGTAATGTACAAAATTTCAATTTATGTAATTTTGAAAAAATTGTTAACATTTTTCTTTTTTCAGATATTAGTTTAGTTATCGAATATTTTTAAATTGAATATTACAGTTTTATGATTTCAGTCATTCATCACTTTTGAATATTTAATTAAAAGAAAAAGTATAATGTTTTAAATCTTATTCTTCTATTTGTTCCTTTTCCCTTTATTTTATGCCTGTAAATGTGGCTTCTACTTTTCAGAAGTATTAGTTCAGAAAATTCAAATTGGGAAATTTATCTCTATACTTACTAGTAATTCAGGAATTCCATAAAAGAAAAGGTCACAAATTTTGTGTGATTTATTTAGTTACTGAAAATAAAATGAGAAGAGTACAATCTTACTGCTAAATACACGTTTAAAAATGTAATTGAATTGGATATATTTAGAACCTGAAACTTGAAACAAAATGCTAATAAAACATTTTAAAGGAGAGGTTAATGGTGTTAGTAATATTAAATAGACATTGTCGAATCTTTATCATTTAGGTAATGACTACAAACATTTCTATTTAAATAATTTGCTGAGCATTTTCTATCTACGTGATTGTTTATGCTCTTCTATACAGTTATATGTATTTAGTTTCAATTATACAATGATAAGGCAAAAGGCTTACCTCTTCTCTTTTAATTTGCAGGTCAATTTCGTTAAGTAACAAACCAGTAATTTTTCACAGTCGATCCACCGTAGTTTTCGTTCTTTCTGCTGCTGTTTGGGAATAAAAGGTAGATGATTTAATTGGGTGTCAAGCACACGAAATCAGTAAGAAGGGACGGTTTCTCTATTTGAATCCTGTTTAATTAAATCAGGTATATAGGATTCACAGGTTACAAAATAAGAATATCGCTTTAGGAGCGAGTTAAAAAACACGTAATACACAGATAAAAACACGAGATGATCTGGCGAGAGAAAAAGTCTATTACGCAGTTCTTGATTTTTTCTTTTTCTCTCAGAGTCCTGGATATCTGGGGTTTAGGTCGATGACCCTACGACGTCATCGTAGCTTTACCCAGATCTTCTCCATTAGGATTTTTTTCTTTTCTCTTGTTTTGGATACTCGGGGATTATGTTGGAGAACCATATTTCACAATATACCCCCCTTAATCCCTGAGTGGAGGAAAGTCTAATAGTTTGAGTCTTTCGCGGTTTTTTAGGAAGTCAGGTTTGGGTGCGGGCTTAGTTAGCACGTCCGCAACCATGACTTTGCTGGCACAGTATTGAAGTTCTATGATGCCTGTTTCCACTAAGTTCTTTATGAGGTGGAACTTTACGTCGATGTGTTTGGTCCTGTTGGAGTGCTTTTCTGACTCTGTCATTTTTATTGTTGAAAGATTGTCCTCGAAGAGAGTTATTGGATGTTTTTGTGGAAGATCTAGATTTTCTAAAAGTCTTGTTAGCCAGACGATTTCATTTGCAGCAGTTGCAGCTGCAACATATTCCGCCTCAGCGGACGATTAGGCAATACATGATTGGCGTTTAGACAGCCAATGAATGGGGTTCTTTCCAATTAAAAATATGTTTCCCGATGTTGATTTCCTTGTCTCTGGATCTTGTGCCCAGTTCGCGTCTGAATATGCCTCAAGGACTGGGGCCAGTTCTGTGTCTATTATTAAGTGTAGATTTTTTGTTGCGTTTAAGTATCGAATGACGCGCTTTAAAGCTTTCCAGTCGGTCTCTGTCGGATTTTCGTTTTTTCGACTGAGTATATTGACTGCGGTCAGGATGTCGGGTCTTGTTACGGTCGCTATATACAATAGTGCACCGATTCCTTGCCGGTATTTATGATTGTTTGGAAGTAAATTGCTGTTATCGTTTATTCTCAGGTATCCGGCATCCATGGGAGTACTATATGGCTTGCTTTCGGTTAAGTTAAATTTGCTTGTTATTTCGTTAATTTTTGTTGTCTGATTTAGAGCATATCCGTTTTTTATCTTCTTTATGTTTATTCCTAGATAGTTGCTCACTTCACCTAAATCGCTAAGTTTGAATTGACTTTTCAATCTTTCTATGAATTTTTCAATGTTTTCTTTATTTCCTGCAATCAAAAGGTCGTCAACGTAAACTATTATGTAAATGGTATCTTCTTTGTTTTCATTCTTTCGCGTAAACAAACAAGTGTCTACTGTACTTTGAATAAAATTCATTTGTTTTAGAGTGTCGCTAATTTTGATGTTCCAGGCTCTTGCTGCCTGTTTTAGGCCATATATAGCCTTTGACAATTTGCATACTTTGTTGTTTTGATTTGATATTTCATGACCTTCGGGTTGTGTCATGTAGATGTCTTCGTCAAGTTCGCCGTGTAGAAAAGCGGTCTTAATGTCAAGATGGTGTACGTCAAATCCGTGGTATGCGGCTGCGGCTATAAAGGTTTGGATTGTCGTGTGAGACACCACTGGGGCAAATGTCTCATCGTAATTCTCACCATATTTTTGCAGGAAGCCTTTCGCGACGAGGCGTGCTTTGTACCTTTTAACGTTTCCCTGGTCATCGTATTTGACTTTGAAAGTCCATTTGCTGCCGATGACTTTCTTTCCTTGTGGGGGTTCCACTAGTTTCCAAGTGTTGTTTTCCTTTAGCGAATTTATTTCTTCTTGAGCGGCTTTTAGCCAATTCTGCCTCTCAATTGGATTTTGAATGCTTATCATGTCATCCCAATCTTTGGGCTCATAAATTGTGTTTGTCTTAACGGTGTACGTGAAGCGATCGGGCGGTACTCCTCTATTGGATCGTTCCGATCTTCGCGGTTCGTTAGTTGATTGTTTGGGCACTGATGGTTCGCATTCTGCAGGTGTGATTTTTACTAGTATTTCGTGTGGGTTGTCTTCCATTAGTTGTTCGTTTTCTGAATTTTTTGGTTTGGTTACTTCTGGATTATTGTCGTTTTGTATGTATGGGAGCTTACTTTCGAGGAATTTTATTGATCTGGCTAATATTACTTTACCATCATTAGTATACACTCGGTAACCTTTGCTTCTATTGTCGTATCCGACGAATTTTCCTAGCTGTGCAGTTTCGTCTAGTTTTCCGCGTTTTGATTTGTTAATGTGAGTATAGGCCGGGCAGCCAAATACTCTTAGGTAGTGGAGATTAGGTTTTCTGTTTGTCCATCCCTCGTAAGGCGTGATGGCGTTAGATTTTGTAGGTAAGCGATTTTGAATGTGGTTGGCTGTAGTTATCGCTTCTCCCCATAGTTTGTGCGGTAAATTAGCTTCAATTAACATACTGCGGGTCATCTCAAGTAAATATCTATTCTTGCGTTCCGCAACTCCGTTTTGGCTGGGAGAATGTGGAACTGTCAGTTGATGTTCTATACCCTTATCCTTAAGATACTGTTCCATTTCGGCACTGGTGTATTCGCCACCATTGTCCGATCTGATTATGTTTGGGTATCTGCCGAATTTGTTGTATACTAGAGATACGTAATCTTTAAACTTTTCGAATACTTCACATTTCCTAGACATTAAGTATATTATGCAGAATCTGGTTTTATCATCTATGAATGTTACGAAGTATGTTTTGCCGCCTATTGTAGGGGTCTGTATCGGCCCACATACATCAGAGTGAATTAACTCGGTTTTTCGTGTAGCCCTGTATTTCGCTTGTTTGGGGTACGGAGCTTCTGTTGTTTTTGCTCTAATACATATTTCACATGTATTTTCATGTTTGCAGTTATTTATTGTCACACCGGTGACCAGTTGATTATTTTGCATTTCTTTAATTTCTTGATAACTGCGGTGTCCCATTCTGCGGTGCCATAGGTCAATGCAGTTGGGATTTTGACAGGTGTATGCCATGTTTACGTAATTTTGATTTTTCGTATCAGTAGCGAAATTTATTTCATACAAGTTATTTCTCAATTTTCCTTCTAATATTGTTTTGCCATCGTTTATTATGCTACATTTTTCCTTTTCGAAAGTTACTTCACAACCGTTTTGAGTCGCTTTACTGACTGAAAGTAGATTAGTTTCTATTTTAGGTATGTATAGCACATTTTTGAGCGTGATTTGTTCACTGTTATCTTCCGTTTGAATTTTTATGTCGCCAGAACCGTATGCCTTTAATTTATTACCGTTAGCAACAGTTATTTCAGTTTCGGCATTTTCGTTAAATCTTGAGAACAATGTTTTATCATTTGTTATGTGGTTTGAACTACCACTATCAATTACCCAAGTGTTTGTATCACTTTTTTCCACTAAGAATGCCACGTCGTTACGTTTTTCATTTTTGAAATTGTACGCTTCATTCCTATCATTTGTGTTAGTTTTCTCAAAGCAAAGTTGTGTTGAGTTTTGTTTTTGGAAATTATATCTGTTTGGATGAGGATGGTTGCCGTGCTGCTGAGTGTATGGATTTTGTTTTTGTTTCTTGATGAACCAGCATTGGGCGGTATTATGGTTCCGCATTTTGCAATGAGTGCAGTATTTGTTTTCTTTTCTATTACTGGCGTACGCCGAATTTTTCGTAATTTTGTATGCTTTGGATGCATTTTGTGACATGTCAGTATTTTCTATTCTTCGCTGGTATTCATCTATTAATTTTGTTCTCAGAAAATTAGGCGTCAGGTCAGTTTCTGGACGTGATTCAAGAGCGGTGATCAAAACGTCGTATGACCTGGGCAATGAACATAGCATTATCGCTGATATATGTGAATCGCTTATGCGTTCACCAATTGCGGCTAATTTGTCAATCAGTTCGAGTATGTTAGTAATATGTTGTTGCATGTCACCGTTTTCACTTAGTTTAGTATTGTACAATTTTCTTAGAAGAAATAATTTACTAGAAAGTGATTCTCTTTCGTGAATTTCTTTTAGTTTATCCCAAGTTTCGCGAGCAGTTTCTAAGTGTTTTATGTGTATTATTTGCGCGTCTTCAATGCTCAAATTTATAAGAGCACGCGCTTTTTTATCCCTTTTGTTCCAATCTGCCCATTTAGCATCGGTCATGGCAGGAGCAGTTTCTGTGACTGCTTCTATGAGATCATCTTTGGTTAGCAGCATCTGAATCTTGAAGCGCCAGTTGGCGTAGTTCGATGCATTCAGTTTTTCAATAAATTGATTATCTTTATACGATGTCATAATAAATATTTTTTCTTTTTTTTTTTACCTACAATATTTTACTTTTTGTATTTGTTATTGTTATCGAGCACAAAATCAGTCTCATAATCTTATTTTGTTAGTAATATTAAATAGACATTGTCGAATCTTTATCATTTAGGTAATGACTACAAACATTTCTATTTAAATAATTTGCTGAGCATTTTCTATCTACGTGATTGTTTATGCTCTTCTATACAGTTATATGTATTTAGTTTCAATTATACAATGATAAGGCAAAAGGCTTACCTCTTCTCTTTTAATTTGCAGGTCAATTTCGTTAAGTAACAAACCAGTAATTTTTCACAGTCGATCCACCGTAGTTTTCGTTCTTTCTGCTGCTGTTTGGGAATAAAAGGTAGATGATTTAATTGGGTGTCAAGCACACGAAATCAGTAAGAAGGGACGGTTTCTCTATTTGAATGCTGTTTAATTAAATCAGGTATATAGGATTCACAGGTTACAAAATAAGAATATCGCTTTAGGAGCGAGTTAAAAAACACGTAATACACAGATAAAAACACGAGATGATCTGGCGAGAGAAAAAGTCTATTACGCAGTTCTTGTTTTTTTCTTTTTCTCTCAGAGTCCTGGATATCTGGGGGTTTAGGTCGATGACCCTACGACGTCATCGTAGCTTTACCCAGATCTTCTCCATTAGGATTTTTTTCTTTTCTCTTGTTTTGGATACTCGGGGATTATGTTGGAGAACCATATTTCACAATAAATGGTACCAAATTTTAACGCAGTTTTAATAATTACAAGCCTTGCATTTTTTAAAGCAGTTTTTGTGATGTAAAAAATTTCAAATTTTATGTGATTTAGATTTTTTTCTTTACATTTTTCTTTTTTTCAGGCTATTAGTTTAGTTTAAAAATCAGTTATCATGCTATTTAAAGTTTTATAACATTAGGCTTTCAAAATATAAAAATTTCTTATTGTATCTCTTAAAGAATGGGATTTTATGAAAACAATTAAAGAAAAACAATTGAATGTATAAATAATAAAACAAAAAATCAGGTAAATCTTTTCGTTTATAATAAAACATTTATATTTATATTTTTAACTCTTTCGTGTCCGAAATATTTCTAAATGGATCTAGAGGGAGAAGGGAGGTATTATATAATTGGAAGTTTTTTGTAAGGATGAATTCACAATCCCCTTGAAAAATGAACAGCTCGACAATGTATGTACAGAAGATTTTCCATAGATAACGACTATCCATTATAGCGACTTTCTCATTCTAACGATCAATCGAAAAAGATCTGATATATGTAAGTATTCACGCAGTATTACTTTTCCATTAAATATATCAAATATTCCGATAAAACTAGACTTTTTAGCTTCTCTACATAGTCGTTTAGAATAGCATTTCATAAAAGTATTAGTAGGCCCCGATCATGACCAATTGGGGCCCTGGGCAAAGATAAACTACGGGTCCTCATTCGAACTGTTGCAACATTATTCAAATGGAACTGTTGGTGAGTCATATGCCTAATGCATAAACAATATTTTCGCTCCTTGGATTTTAAATAGAAGAAAATTCTTAGCTCCGTCAATTTTAAATTAAATGCCTTAATTAATAAAAATACTCTTTTTTTCTTAGTACAGAACAAAACTCTATTAATAACTTTAGCAACTTGTTATATTACTTTAAGGTGATTTTAATAACTTCAACTTATGGAAGAGTGTCAACTCTAACATATAAATATAAGTTAATCAAGTTGCTTTCTTTTACATCTTTTTAAGTTACATTTACCTTATACACACAACATAATATTCAATAAAATACATTATACTTCACAAGTAGAAAGTGTTTTTTCAATAAATCTATAAAGATGGGAATTTTGGGTTTGTTTTTCATATTTACCTCAAAATTAAAAGAAAAAACTTTGAAGACGGAAGAAAATTTATCTCATGACAATTAGAACTGATTATTTTCAACCACTAAAGTATTTAGATATGATTTAAGTTAATTGCTAATACAATCTATTAATCTATAATTTAAGTGATGATGCAATGATGTCACAGGAATTTAAACACAGGAGCAACACAGGAATTTAATTATTTATTATAGCTAGTTACATATATTTATGTGAAACATTAATTACTCAATCATCAATTTCACCATTTTACATATTATTTCTATTTAATATATCAATTACTCATTTTCTCTAATGTAATTGCATAAATTCATTAACATATTTTTAATTATTATTTAATTATCATTTATCTGTCTTCAGACAGTATTTGCTTTAAAACTTAATACATTAATAGTTATAAATAGTTTTTATTATATAATACTTTTTATTATATTATAGATTTTATTTACTAATAATTCAACAGATGGCAGCATCTGACTGATTCCTTGGAATACATGTTGGAGTTCAATTCTAAATTATCTATAGAGGGCTCTGGTTATATATGTTGGGGAGTGTGCTTGGCTATATTGTGCATTGTTGACCCTTGGTCCATGGTCCACCATCATTTAAAAAACTTTTTTGGCAACATGTGCAGGTGAACTCAATGCTTGTTATTTGTGCTGCCTCATACTTAGACAGAATGGCTTTCAATTTGGTAATTTGTTGTTGTTTTTCCCTCTATCCTTTTTAATCTGGTTTTGTTTTGAACTTATTTGTTTTTCAATGGTTTATTTCTCCATTTTATGGATGTGGTTGTCTCAAATTCATATTCTTTAGCTATTTTATGGCTAATATGAAGATGAAACGACACACTTTATTTGTGGAGCTCTAGGCATTTGGGACATGACGATTCTATCTACGTTCTATAAATGTCCATTATTCATTTTCTGCTCTTTTTTACTGTGATTTTGGTATCTATGTCGAGTGTGTTGGGGAGAACTGTATTGTTGTCAATTAGTTCATTTCATTTTATTCATAATTTCACAGTTTTTGTTGGTGGTTGGTAATGTTTTTTAATGGTTATATATATATATATATATATATATATATATATATATATATATATATATATATATATATATATATATGTAATAATGTTGCCACACTTTATTATATTATATTATATCTCTTATTTATTACCCGTTTAATTTTAAACATATACTTCTTTATGTACTTTTTAGTAATAATTTATTCCATGATTATTAAATAGCATAAATAATTTTTATTATATATATACTATAATAGTTAATTATAACTATTATATTTATAAGAATGTTAATATTATCTGCAAGCTGTGATGATTTTCAACCGTAAGGATTCGCTTTTAACTGTACCATTTAATTAGGCGGGATTTTTGTTGTGCTAAAAAGGGATACATGTTTGAGATTGTAATATGGTCTCTTGCTGGGTATGTCTTAAATTTAAATGTTCCATTTTTTTCAAATTGTTCATTATTACGGATCTTGCATGGTAAATTTATATAATATACGTGGTATATTATATGGCATGGTAAATTTATACTTTTTGGTGTATAGTCGATCGGGTACATAATGGAATTCAATTTTTAGCTTATTGCTGGATTCTATTGCAAAAATCGACTATGTTGTTGCTTATATTTGTATTTCATGTACCCTTGAAAAAGTCAAATGTTATATCCTCCTGAGACCTGGCATCCATTTAAATGGATGTTTTGCTTTCTCCTTCTATTGAGTTAAATTTCATTGTAGCAATCTAAAGCCAGCTTGGCATGGTAATATATGAATCAAATACCAGCATTCAGCTTTTGGATTTTGGCAACGGTAACTACTTTGTTTACAAAATGGCGTAATAAATGAGTCGAGTTGGAATTCTACGTTCTGCTGGTAAGTTTCGTTTTTATGTTATTTTAATTTGTTTAAACTATTTTCTTTTGAAATTTTAATAGCAGGTGTTAACACTTGCCTTATGTTCTGTATAATAAATTCTATTCTTTCCCATACTTTTGGCATTTTTTAAATCATTTTAAAGCGAGTTATGGCCTGAACATCCATTTAGATGGATGTGCTGTAAAACAAAATTAAAACATCGAAATTTATTAATTTCTTCAAAAACATTATTTTTGATGCCTATTTGTTGAAAAAAACTCATATTAAAAAATATATATATGCATTATATTTTGCTTGGGTCTCAGGAGGATATAAGCTTCCGGCTACATCCATCCATTTGATCTATTATTTGTTTACGATACGTCTTTTAATGGTTCAACAATATTTCGCTGGTTATTTGTATCTTTCGTCTTTAATAGGTTATTTTATCAAAATTTGTGGTTTTTCATATGTTTTATATGGATTAATCGTCCGCAAGTGCTGGTGAATTAATGATATTGTGCTTGATTTTGTATTACAAGTTAAAGGTTCCATCTTTATTTTGTATAAAGTCAGTGTTATGAATTGAAGCTAAATTTATTAATTTATTAATTTAATTTTAGTAATCGGAAATAGATGATGATTTGTAATTATAAAATGGTTATATATATATATACATAAAGTTAAACATTTTTCTCGTGATTTATTTTTATGAAATGAAGAATGATATAGACGGATATAGAGAAGAGTAGCCATATTTGGACCGTCGTCGCTTTAAATGGATGCTGCAATCCTCACCTTAATTACAGAAAGAGACGCCGATTACCGCTGAAATTCTACTCATTAGAATGACGTCATTTATGATTAGAAGAAGCACCCGCTTTTCACGTGCTGTTTTTAGACAATTTTAAAAAACCTAAAATTAGCTGATTTGATCTAATTTCATCCTACTAATCGTAAAAGAATACTTTAAAACTAAGCTAACTTGTTATATTTTCATATACATATATAAATTCATGTGTTTATTGCGCATATTTTTCACGCAGATTTGTTTGTTTTCGTTTTTGTTCTTAGTCTTGAGATTATGTGTTTTAAAAAAAATGGCGCAGTTGCCTTAATTGGATAAATTTGGGTTGCTTAAATTAGACCAGGTATACGATCATAAATTGGAAAAGTAAGTAATAAATTTCGAGGGCTGTACGCTTTGGACACTATTTTTTTATTTTATTTTTTTTATAATTTATAGTGAATTGTTATTTCCATACAAATTTTTGAATCATTAGGAATGTTTCCATTGACAAAATCAGTCACGTCAAAATACAGAGGGAGCCAAAAAACAGCTGTGTTAACATCTTCGCCATGTAAAGTAAACCTTGAAATAATAATAATAAACGACAGAAAGGAAGCTCTTAAAGCACAAAAGCAATTGGAACATCAAGTTAAAAAAAACAGCCGTAATTCATTTAGAAAGAAAATGATGGAAGGGAAGAACTACAGACGTAAGGTAAAGAAAACTCTGTTGTAAAAAAAATCTTCAATGATTCAGAACCTGAAAAGAAAAATTAAGACAGAGATTATTGGTTTTGCCTAATTTATAAGAAAAATAAAATAGCTTACATGTTGAATGCTCAGGAATAAAAAATGAACAAAAGAAATTCATCTGTAAGTCTTGCATCACTTCTTACGTGATATTCATTTAACTGCCAATTAGTTCCATAATTTCTATTCTTAATTATTTTTAACTTTGATTTATATTTTGAATACATTTTGATTTACTATAATTACTCTTACTCATTTGATTTCATTATATTTCATTGCTGTGGTTTTGCTTCATTGTTTCATTAATCGCAAACTTTGGTTTTAATAAAATTAGTTATAGTCCGTACTCATTAAAACAGCCTAATATTATTTGTTCCAATTTAGGAGACTGGGGGCCCAACGTAGGCGACCAGTCGTTGAATTTGGACCATTTTTGACAAATTTTTCAAATTAAAATAAACTTTAAGATTTTCAAAAAGATATTATTCTAAATATTTATTTAGTTAATAGATGAATAGGTTGATCACGTATAGTTAAATTTTGTAGATATTCCAAAAATGAAGTGAGTTACAAATGAAAATAAGGGAAGTGGTCCCCATATATCCTTTTAAGCATTTGGGAGTTTAAAAGCATTAAAACTGGCTTAAAATGTCAACCTAGATATTCATTATCATCGCCCAAGGGAAAGGCGACCGTCCCTTGGTTCCAATATTGTAAAAGTAAAAGTAAATATATATTACGATCTAATTAAAAATAATTTAAGTATTGGATGCTACACTTCTATCATTGATTTCTGTTTCGCTATTTCAAATTTAACAAATTTATTTATTTTCTAATGAAATTAAATATAAGAGGAAATTATGCTACTTTAACACATTTACTTTCAAACTTTTTTTGTAAATTAAAACCTAAGTTTTCAGTAGTAATGACGCCACTTTGTGTTGATGAGTTTCGTTACATTACACTGATTAGATCTATATTCAGAATCTCATCGAAATTTTTACTTAAAAAACAAATAAATAAGTAATTTCAATAGCATTAAAATTAAAAGTTAACAAATACTACGAGAGGTAAACACATAAGGAGGCAAACTGAATGAAAAAATATTATTATTCATTTGAATCACAATGACAAACGTTGATTAGAATTAAACATTTAGGAATTATGCGCATGCTCGCACAGTTCCTACATTTTAGTTCCGAATAGAAATAGTCGCCTTTTTTAATCGCAGAATTTCTGTATTTAAGGCGTTTCTTAAATCCCCTACTCAAAAACTTGAAAAATTTTAACACATTTCCTGATCCATTTTTAAACGTAAATTGGCAGGCCTGACTATTGAAGTGATTTAAGATCAAATTATGTTTGCCATTTTTTGATAAATAAATTATTTATCGAGTTATAAGCGATTGTGGTCACGTGGAGACCGATTTTTCTCCTTTCTCGCAGTACCGCGTCCCGAAATTCGGTTCAAAACGCCCACTTTGACAGTATTTTCTTAAAAATCTTCTACCTTTACCAATAAATAAATAAATAAAAATGAAAAACGCCTTTCGATTACATATTTTTTTTTAATAAGAACAACGGCAACTTTTATCCGTTTCCGAGCGTAAATGAATTAAAAAATGTGATAGAAATTAGCTCCTTTGGATTTGAGGTCAGCCTTAAATGAAGCAAATATTACTTTTCTAAAACAGTAGTACTATGAGACAGGAGCCATACGAACCTATTGCATAATTCGAATCCCTGAATTAAAGGTTAATTTTAAAAACAGTCAAACTATCAAATTTTGAAAAAAGTGAAAATTTAATCAACAAGAAGTTAACATTTATTTAAAAACATTTCGTCTAATAATTTTTTTAGAAATATAAAAATTAATCGAAAACAAGAAATGTGCAGCAAATTTTGGTAAAGCAGGTAGCAGGAAAAAGTTGGATTTTTATCTATAAATAATATGAATAAACCGTAATAAACTTATAATTCCGCTTTTAGTGCGTCAAAAAAGTGTTAGGGGATCCAGCGATGCCTAAAAAAGAACCGTAGCCGCACCATCTGGCAGGAATTGACTGGGGCCACCTTCATCACGCCCTCTCATCCCCAGGGGCCCAGCTGGTAAGTGCCCCGTCTGTAGAATGAGCTTGCGAGAACGGGGAGAGGGGGTTGTCTGTCCGCAGATTTAGAAGAAATAGCTCTGTTTGCACAGTTGACGTGCATGGTTAATCTGCTCTTTTTGTTCCGTGGTGTACCCATGTCACAGTGCAAATAAGTTTGGGATGAGATGTGATTTAGAGGGGAAGAAAGGGGAAAACAGAACGATTTTTATTGCAATGGGGATTTTTTTTATGACAATTGAATTCAGTTTGTGGGTTTGAGTAGTTCATTGTGCGATTATGATGTGAGCAATTTTAAGCGTAAGTAGCAGCAGTTTGCGATTCCGTGTTATGGTTTCGTGGAGAGGCTTGTTTTATAATTCTAAAGCTTTTGATTTGTAACCTTAGGGTTAAAAGTTTGATTTACTTTCTTCTTCATTGAAAAGCTATACTGCGGAGGAGCCCTCAAGCACGACCACTAATTGAGTAGCCATTGAGACAAGATTTGTGTTAAAACAAACAAGTTTATTAAAACAATATGTAAATGGAGCTTGCAGTGGAGTGGGCATCGATTAACTGGGAATATCAACTTTAAATTCAGTTAACTTTCAAATAAACTAAATGCAATTTTACTAATTCTAAAACTCAAATTACATAAGAAAAATGACTTCTCAAAATCGTACCCCAAGAAGAATACTGTCGCTGAGAACACTTTAATCAGTAACATTTCAAAAATGAGTTAAATGTCTTTAACTGGAATCCAAAATTCAACTTTTTCAAGTACGCAGATTTAATTTCTAATGTTAAATCAATTCTGAGTACTGGAAGACCTTATACATACCAAAATAATTCGTACATTTTCACAGTAAATAAGGTAAGATAATTACTTACCTGCTTCTTCTTTAGATCCGCCCTAAAGGTCCATGATTTCATTCACTGCACTGCTGCTTTGGTGAGCTATAATATAAATATAAAGGTTAATGATATAATAATTTTCTGCTTAAGTGGTGTGGACATAGATCAAAAGTATCATGAAGATGCATTTGTTTCTTGGATCTTGAATATTGTTTTATATGCACTAGATTAATTATATAAATACGCAGCTAACATTTTTCATGCGGGCGAGAATAGGATTCGACTCGACATGAACAAGATATATCTATCTACATGACTAACTGAAACAAGCGAGAGAAAGATCACTGTAAAAAAAAAAAAAAAAAACGGACTAAAAAACGGAAATACTACTGCGGCAATCTAGACGCCAGTACTATTTCAGTTTTTTTACGGAAAATTTTCCCCATAAATTACAGAAAAATTTACGTTTTTAATCAGAAAAAGGAAATTTTTCTGTAATTTATGGAGAAAAATTTCCGTAAAAATACGGAAATAGTACTGGCGTCTAGATTGCCAGTAGTATTTCCGTTTTTTAGTCCGTTTTTTTTACAGTACACATTTACTTAAAACCGCAGTTAAAGTAAGTTCTAGCTGAATGTGAGAGGAAAGTTTTAACACAGAGTTCAGTGATCGTTTAAAAGTCTTTTTCATATTATAAGAGTTTTGTTTCGTGGGTTCGTACTGTCCCACAATTTCTTGCCAAAAGGCAAATTCCTCAGATAACCCGGAATTAAGTATCTCGGAAAACTTGGCACCAATGCAAACCATAAGTCTCAAAGCGATAAAAAATAGTTCAGATTTCCTTGAAAGGCAGAATTCGAACCAATTAGATCGTTTCATCTTCAACCAGTGTATTTATATTCGACGATCAGATTCAGTGAAGTAAAATCATTCTTGCGAAAGTCAGAGAAACGACAGAAAGGTGGCAGATTCAAGCAAAAGTGTTGCAGATGTTCACATAATAGGCTACCTTCATAAATGGGTACCCATACACTGCCATAATAATATATATAGTAGTTCATTTTTAGTGTCTGGCAATATTAGTCCTTAATAAAAAAAGTCGTCTAATGTTCGATACAACGAAAAGCATAGGTGTTTCCTTAGATCGTTACTTATCTCACAAATTCCCAATTCTGAATTTAAATTAAGAAAAATGTTCATCCTCTAGTTTTAGGTAGATTTCGTATGAAATACTACCTATTGGCGTCGTTCCTATGTTGGAATTTCTGAAAATTTTTTGCAGATCTACACCGATCATGACCCCTAGAGCCCAAAACAACCCTCAGTAAAAAACTTTATCTATCTATCTATCTATCTATCTAATGTATGTATCTATCTATATATATCACTTTCTTCTGAACACGATAACTTTCACAATTCTGCACCAATCTCTTCCAAGCTGATACATAAAATCAAGGGGCATAAAATCTCGGTCAAGCTCGTTAATGGGCAAAATCGGACCAAGGGGATGGAAATAGGAAGGGGTTTTGTGAAAACCGAACCCCCCCCCCCCATAACTTCTTAATTTTTGTACATATCAAACCAGTTTAAAGTTTTTATTACTTCTAAAAATAGGGCCAAAAATTTATGTATCACAGATTTTTGATAAAGTTAAAAGTGAGCTCAAGGAGCGCAAAAAATAGGGTTTTTTGGAGAAAAAAATTCATAACTTCGTCAATTCTCAAGATATCAATTCCAATTAATTTTATTATAAATTTCGTTAATATTATCTACAACTTTTATATTCACAAGTTTTTGATAGGACCAATTTGTACCGCAAAAAAAAAAAAATTAAAAACGAAAACAAAAAGGGATTTGAAGAAGTAAAAAATCCATAACTCCGTCAATTCCAACGATATAAAATCCACACGAATTTATCATATATCTTCTTAATATTGTCTACAACATCTATATAGACAAGTTTTGGATAGGACCAATTCTTACAGCAAAAACAAATTAAAAATACATAGTGGTTGAAGAAAAAAATCATCTAAGTAAGGGTGTATTCAAATCCAAACTGCGTATTTTCTGACTCATTTTACAATTCATGTTTGCTCTCAAAGGCTTCCAATTGGTACGTTTTCTTACTCAGAAACTATATATTGTACCGTACTGGTCTATTTTTTGATAGAGGCCGAATATATTTAAAAAAATACTGTTAAAGTGGGCATTTTGAACCGAATTTACCGAAGTGGATTGTGTTGGAAAAATCATTGCATTAATGATGCACTCAAATCCAAACTGCTTATTTTCTGACTCATTTTTAAATTCATTTTTGCTCTCAAACGCATTTAATTGGTAGATTCGCTTATTCAGAAACTATATAATGTACCGCAAAGATCGATTTTTTGATAGAGGCAGAATATATTTCAAAAAATGATGTCAAAGTTGTCGGGATAACACCGCCATATCACACGTGTGCTTAAAAAGAAGGAAAGAGACACAAAAACAATATAGAAATTTGGACCACCGTGGCATCTTTGAGAGGCAAGCATATCGTGGGAGGTCGCTATAAAGTAAAAAAATACTAAACTCAGAACCTCACGAGTAGTCGGACAAAGTGAACATTTTGAACGGAATTTCCGGAAGCAATTGTGTTATCACTTTCTTCTGGACACGATAACTTCCGCAATTCTACACAAATCTCTTCCAAACTGATACATAAAATCAAGGGACATAAAATTTCGGTCAAGTTCGTTAATGGGCAAAAGCGGACAAAGAGGGTGGAAATAGGGAGGGTTTTTGTGAAAACCGAAAAAACCCCATAACTTCTTAATTTTTGTACATATCAAATCACTTTAAAGTTTTTATTACTTCTAAAAATAGCGCCAAAAAATCATGCATCACAGATTTTTGATAAAGTGTAAAATAGGCTCAAGGGCGCAAAAAATAGGGTTTTTGGGAGAAAAAAATTCCTTACTTCGTCAATTCTCAAAATATCAAATCCAATAATTTTATTATACATCTCCTTAATATTATCTACAACTTTTATATTCACAAGTTTTTGATAAGACCAACTCTTACCGCAAAAAAAAAAAAAATTAAAAACGAAAACAAAAACAAAAACAAAAAAATCCCTGTCGGACCGGCCTACAGGCAGAGGTAGATTTCGAAGTCAAATATACTAATTTCACAAACAAAAACTAAATCATGATTAGAGATAAATCCACTTTAACAATTTTATCTGGCCGCTCTTGACCAGTTTTTATTTCATTTTCATATAATAGCTGGTTTTATCAGAATCATGTTAGGGCGGCATTCAAAAAAAATACTTTTCCATGCTCAACAACTCGAAATTTTCTGCCATAATTCCAGATTCATTTTTAATAAAAAAAAATATGAAACATGCTGACGTGATTTTTGAAGAGATTTATTTATAAGCGGCCGGTGTTTTTATTTTTTGTTCAATTAATTAAAACTTGATATATAAACAATTATTTTCTCAGAAGGACAATATTTTTCGTTTCTAACACAATCGCTTCGGGAAATTCCGTTCAAAATGCCCACTTTGACATCATTTTTTGAAATATATTCTGCCTCTATCTAAAAATTGATTATTACGGTACATTATATAGTTTCTGAATAAGCGAATCTACCAATTAAATGCGTTTGAGAGCAAAAATGAATTTAAAAACCAGTCCGAAAATAAGCAGTTTGGATTTAAGCGCATCCTTAATACAATGATTTTTCCAACACAATCCGCTTCGCAAATTCGGTTCAAAATGCCCTTTTTAACAGCATTTTAAAAAATATATTCTGCCCCTATCAGAAAATCGACCATTACGGTACATTATACAGTTTCTGAGTAAGAAAACGTACCAATTGGAAGCCTTTGAGAGCAAAAATGAATTGTAAAATGAGTCAGAACATAAGCAGTTCGGATTTGAATACACCCTTACTAAGATCATTTTTTTCTTCAACCGGTATGTATTTTTAATTTGTTTTTGCTCTAGGAATTGGTCCTATCCAAAACTTGTCTATATAGATGTTGTAGACAATATTAAGAAGATATATGATAAATTCATGGGGATTTTATATCTTTTGAATTGACGGAGTTATGGATTTTTTTCTTCTTCAAACCCCCTTTTTGTTTTCGTTTTTAATTTTTTTTTGCAGTACGAATTGGTCCTATCGAAAACTTGTGAATAGAAAAAGTTGTAGATAATGTTAAGAAAATTCATGATAAAATTAATTGGATTTTATATCTTGAGAATTGACGAAGTTATGGATTTTTTTCTTCTTCAAACGCCCTTTTTGTTTTCGTTTTTAATTTTTTTTGCGGTACGAATTGCTTCTATCAAAAACTTGTGAATATAAAAGTTTTAGATAATGTTAAGGAAACTTATAATAAAATTAATTGAATTTGATATCTTGAGAATTGACGAAGTTATGAATTTTTTTCTCCCAAAAACCTTATTTTTTGCGCCCCTTGAGCCCATTTTTAAATTTATCAAAAATCTGTGATACATGAATTTTTGGCCCTATTTTTAGAAGTAATAAAAACTTTAAATTGATTTGATCTGTACAAAAATTAAGAAGTTATGGAGGGTTTTCTGATTTCACAAAACCCCTCCCTATTTCCCTCCCCTTGGTCCGATTTTACCCATTAACGAACTTGACCGAGATTTTATGCCCATTGATTTTATGTATCAGTTTGGAAGAGATTGGTGCAGAATTACGAAAGTTATCGTGTCCAGAAGAAAGTGATATATAGATAGATAGATAGATAGATAGATAGACAGATAGATAGATAGATAGATAGATAGATAAAGTTTTTTACTGAGGGTGGTTTTGGGTTCTAGGGGTCATGATCGGTGTAGATCTGCAAAATTTTTTTAGAAATTCCAACATAGGAACGATCCCAATAGGTAGTATTTCATACGAAATCTACCTAAAAGGGGTATTGAAGAAGAAAAATTTTCATAACTCCGTCAATTCACAAGATATAAAATCTCCATATGAATTTATCATATATCTTCTTAATATTGTCTTCAACATTTATATAGACAAGTTTTTGATAGGGCCAATTCTTACAACAAAAACAAATTAAAAATACATAGCGGTTGAAGAAAAAAAAATCCCTGCCGGCCCGGCCTCCAGGCAGGGGTAGATTTCGAAGTTAAGTATATTAATTTCACCAACAAAAACTAAATCATTATTAGATATAAATCCACTTTAACAGTTTTATCTGTCTGCTTTTGACGAGTTTTTGTTTCCTTTTTATAAAATAGCTGGTTTTATCAGAATCATGTTAAGGCGATATTAAAAAAAATATTTTTCCATACTCAACAACTCGAAATTTTCTGGCACATTTTCAGATTCATTTTTAATAAAAAACAAAATATGAAACATGCTGACGTGATTTTTGAAAAGATTTATAAGCGGCCTGTGTTTTTATTTTTCTTTCAATTAATTAAAACTTGAATAATAAACATTTATTTTCTCAGTACGGCAATATTTTTCGTTTCTAACACAATCGCTTCGGGAAATTCTGTTCAAAATGCCCACTTTGACATCATTTTTTGAAATATATTCTGCCTCTATCAAAAAATTGATCATTATTGTACATTATATAGTTTCTGAATAAGAGAATCTAGCAATTGGATCCGTTTGAGAGCCAAAATGAATTTAAAAATGAGTAAGAAAATAGAGAGTTTGGATTTGAATGCACCCTTAATAAGATGATTTTTTTTCTTCAACCGGTATGTATTTTTAATTTGTTTTTGCTGTAAGAATTGGCGCTATCAAAAACTTGTCTATATAAATGTTGAAGACAATATTAAGAAGATATATAATAAATTCTTGGAGATTTTATATCTTGTGAATTGACGGAGTTATGAAAATTTTTCTTCTTTAACCCCTCTTTTTTGTCTTCGTTTTCAATTTTTTTGCGGCACGAATTGGTCCTATCAAAAACTTGTGAATATAAAAGTTGTAGATAATATTAAGGAGATGTATAATAAAATTATTGGATTTGATATCTTGAGAATTGACGAAGTAAGGAATTTTTTTCTCCCAAAAACCCAATTTTTTGCGCCCCTTGAGCCTATTTTAAATTTTATCAAAAATCTGTGATGCATAAATTTTTGGCGCTATTTTTAGAAGTAATAAAAACTTTACACTGATTTGATATGTACAAAAATTAAGAAGTTATGGGGTTTTTTCTTTTTTCACAAAACCCCTCCCTATTTCCATCCCCTTTGTCCGCTTTTGCCCATTAACGAACTTGACCGAGTTTTTATGTCCCTTGATTTTATGTATCAGTTTAGAAGAGATTTGTGCAGAATTGTGGAAGTTATCGTGTCCAGAAGAAAGTGATAGCACAATTGCTTTGGGAAATTCCGTTCAAAATGCCCCATTTGACATCATTTTTTGAAATATATTGTGCCCCTATCAAAAAATCGATCATTGCGGTACATTATATAGTTTCTGAATAAGCGAATCTACCAATTAAATGCGTTTGAAAGCAAAAGTGAATTTAAAAATGAATCAGAAAATAAGCAGTTTGGATTTGAATGCATCCTTAATGCAATGATTTTTCCAACACAATCCGCTTTGGGAAATTCGGTTCAAAATGCCCACTTTAACAGCATTTTTTAAAAATATATTCTGTGTCTATCAAAAAATAGACCTTTACGGTACATTATATAGTTTCTGAGTAAGTAAACGTACCAATTGGAAGCCTTTGAGAGCAAAAATGAATTGTAAAATGAGTCAGAAAATACGCAGTTTGGATTTGAATACACCCTTACTTAGATGATTTTTTTCTTCAACCGGTATGTATTTTTAATTTGTTTTTGCTCTAAGAATTGGTCCTATCCAAAACTTGTCTATATAGATGTTGTAGACAATATTAAGAAGATATATGATAAATTCATGGGGATATTATATCTTTTGAATTGACGGAGTTATGGATTTTTTTCTTCTTCAAACCCCCTTTTTGTTTTCGTTTTTAATTTTTTTTTGCAGTACGAATTGGTCCTATCGAAAACTTGTGAATATAAAAGTTGTAGATAATGTTAAGGAAATTCATGATAAAATTAATTGGATTTTATATCTTTTGAATTGACGGAGTTATGGATTTTTTACTTCTTCAAACCCCTTTTTTGTTTTCGTTTTTAATTTTTTTTTTTTTTTTGCAATACGAATTGGTCCTATCAAAAACTTGTGAATATAAAAGTTGTAGATATATTAAGGAGATTTATAATAAAATTAATTGGAATTGATATCTCGAGAACTGACGAATTTATGAATTTTTTTCTCCCAAAAACCCTATTTTTTGCGCCCCTTGAGCCCATTTTTAATTTTATCAAAAATCTGTGATACATAAAATTTTGGCCCTATTTTTAGAAGTAATAAAAACTTTAAACTGATTTGATATGTACAAAAATTAAGAAGCTATGGGGGGTTTTCTGTTTTCACAAAACCCCTCCCTATTTCCATCCCCTTGGTCCGATTTTGCCCATTAACAAACTTGACCGAGATTTTATGCCCTTTGATTTTATGTATCAGTTTGGAAGAGATTGGTGCAGAATTACGAAAGTTATTGTGTCCAGAAGAAAGTGATATATATATATAGATAGATAGATAGATAGATAGATAGATAGATAAAGTTTTTTACTGAGGGTGGTTTTGGGTTCTAGGGGTCATGATCGGTGTAGATCTGCAAAAGTTTTTCAGAAATTCCAACATAGGAACGATCCCAATAGGTAGTATTTCATACGAAATCTACCTAAAATCATCTTATTAAGGGTGCATTCAAATCCAAACTGTCTATTTCCTTACTCATTTTTAAATTCATTTTTGCTCTCAAACGCATCCAATTGCTAGATTCTCTTATTCAGAAACTTTATAATGTGCAGTAATGATCGATTTTTTAATAGAGGCAGAATATATTTCAAAAAATGGTGTCAAAGTGGGCATTTTGAACAGAATTTCCCGAAGTGATTGTGTTAGAAACGAAAAATGTTGCCCTACTGAGAAAATAATTGTTTATTAATCAAGTTTTAATTAATTGAAAGAAAAATAAAAACACAGGTCGCTGATAAATCTTTTCAAAAATCACGTCAGCATGTTTCTTTTTTTTTTTTTTCTTTTTTTTTTTTATTAAAAATGAAACTGAAAATGTGCCAGAAAATTTCGAGTTGTTGAGTATGGAAAAATATATTTTTTAATATCGCCTTAACATGATTCTGATAAAACCAGCTACTTTATAAAAAGGAAATTAAAACTCGTCAAAAGCAGACAGATAAAACTGTTAAAGTGGATTTATATCTAATAATGATTTCGTTTTTGTTGGTGAAATTAGTATACTTAACTTCGAAATCTACCTCTGCCTGTAGGCCGGGCCGGCAGGGATTTTTTAACTTATCCAAAATCTGACACACAAGAAAATTTATCACATTTTCATGTCTAAATCTAATCTTTATAAGTTATTCAATTAAATGCAATTTATGGAATATGGCATGCAATGGACAAACTTTTATTGCGATACACAATGAAATTAATCAACACAAATCGGATATGAATAAAAATACTTTTAATAAAGTTGGATATTCAATCTTTGAAGTTCAGTATTTTAATATTATCACTATAAAGATATTAAGTGTTCATAAAAATCTAAATGAAAGATTTTTATACGAATCAATCCGTATAGAAACCCGCAATTCTTTCTATCCATATGTGGATTTATTTCAGATGTTTTTAAGTAACCTCATAACGGGCTTCTATTACAACAAAATTTGACCAATGTGATATTTATTTTGGATTAAATTATTTAGTTAGTGGGGAAAAAAAATTACTAGGACTAAATGTGGAAAACACAAAAGTCCATATATTTTAGAAAACGTATTAAAAAGGAATTAGTTAATTTGGGTGTTATTTTCTATACATATTATAACAGAATTAATTTAAGAAAACATATTTTTTCTATTAAAAATAAATACTTACAACTTTACTTTAAACATTTCAACTCTTGTAAGTTTTCATCACATTTCAGTGATATTTTCTTTGATTTACTCCATTTTAGGAGAATTCTGCTTAATGTAAAAAAGAAAAAAAGAAGCTATGAAACTATCAATATTTAACTAATTATCATTTGTTTCAGTCCTATGCCTAATAAAATTAATCTCCAGACTAAAATAAACAATGATAGCGACTTCTTTCCTATTAAAAACTTCAAAAAGATGAAACGTAGAAATACAATGTTACATTAGGACGGCGTCCTTTTTAAATTACAATAATAAAGAAAAAAAAAGTTTGTTTAGAATTATTTATCTTCTAATCAAAGAATTAAAAATCTTCAAAAATTAAATCAAACTATTCCATTTTCTAACTCCAAAACATAAACTAGATTCGTACTACACCGCAAACACATCATATTTAATAATACTATTTATAAACAATATACAGGATTGCTACAAGGTGGGAAAACGTCTATTTTGGCAGATTTATATTTATATTATTACGAACGAAATAATCTTTTGTATGAAATGTCAACCATCCTATATATTAATTGTACATTATCACAAAATCCACAATTAAGTGATAATGTGTTGGCAAAAAAGCCGCCTCTGCTCTGTACAGTAAGTTACGCGCGCTAACACTTAGATAAATAAATAAATATTATTCTGATTCTGGCAATGAAAATACAATTAAATATAATAATAATATAGGTAATTTCTTACCTTTATCTTTCTTCATCAGCAATCCTCATTATACAGTTTCGCACGAGTGTAAGTCCGTCAAGACGTATCCTTTTTTATCTGTAGAGAAAATATTTGTTTTTTCTAATTAATTTTATGAACACTGAAAGAAATGAAACTGACGAGTTCTCCGTATTTGTTGAGTAACATTTTAAAACTATATTCTATCTTAAAAAATACAAATGTTGCTGCTTCATATCGCAGCTTTTTCTTATATTAATTTTACATGTTATACTTATAGAAACTAACAACCAACTAACAAAATAATATGAAATGTTTATAAGTTCCTTTCGATGATGTCGTCTGACTCTTGCTTCGTGCGTGGGATGATCTATTATCATATTTTCTTTATTAATGTAATTGTTTATCTTGAGTAGGATAATTTAGCTAAAATAGAAAAGTTTGTTTATTACAGAATAGCATAATTTTGGAAGATATAAAGACAGAGTTGATTATGAAATGATTTACTGCTACTAAATTATTTAAGTATCATAAAGTTTTTGTGTCCTTGAAAATTATTGCTTGTTTAATGTTCCGAAAATAGATTACTGTCAATATCTGAGAGGGTTATAAAACCATCACCCTTCCTTAACCATCTCAGATGCATCCGGTAGTAGTTTCATGGATTCTCGATGTTTCAGGAATTGAGGTTTGGCCAGTGGTTTGGTCAAACAATCCGCTATCATATCTTGTGTTGGACAATAAAGAAGATCTAGTATTCCATCTTCTTTCATCTGTTTTATTGCGTGGTAACGCACGTCTATGTGCTTGGTGCGTTTTGAGAATTTTTCATTGTCCACCATTTTGATGACGTTCTGGTTATCTTCGTACAGTAACACTGGTAAATTTTGTCGTAAGTCTAAATCGGCTAATAGTTTTATTACCCAGGCAATTTCCTGTCCTGCACTAGCTGCTGCAACAAATTCAGCTTCCGCTGATGAAAGGCTATGCAGTTTTGCCTTTTGGTATACCACTGTATGGGACTATTTCCCAGCATGAATATGTTGCCTGTTGTGGATTTCCTCGTTCTTGTGTCCCCCGCCCAGTCGGAGTCAGAAAAACCGATGAGTTGTGGTTTGTGATTTGTATTGAATGTGAGTTTGATGTTTTTCGTTATATTTAGATTGTTTATTATCCGTTTCGCAGCGTTCCAGTCTTTTACACGTGGAGTTTCACACCTTCTGCTGAGGATATTGACTGCGGCTGAAATATCTGGGCGTGTAGTGGTTCCTATATATAACAACGATCCTATCGCTTGTCTGAATTTCGTATTGTTAGGCATTAAATTTTCGTCGTCCTCTAATTTGTGAAAACCGGCATCCATGGGAGTGCTTACAGGTTTTGCGTGTTCTAAATTAAATTTTCTTGCGAGCTCTTCTATTTTTAATCTTTGATTCAGTTTATACCCATTTTCTGATTTCCTTATTTCCATGCCTAAATAGTGAGATACTTCCCCAAGGTCCTTTAATTCAAATTCTTCCTTTAAAGATTTTATTATTTTTTTCAATTGATTCATTTTCACCGCCTATCAAAATGTCATCTACGTAAACTATTATGTAAGTCGTAATCTTATTTTCTTTTCTTGTGTGTAGACATGTGTCCACGCTGCTTTGTTGAAAGTTTAAATTTTTCAAAGATTGTTCGATCTTTTTGTTCCAAGTTCTGGCTGCCTGTTTGAATCCGTAGATGGATTTTTTCAGTTTACAGACTTTATTTTCTGAGTTTTTCTCAATGTAGCCCTCCGGTTGTTTCATATAAATTTTGTCTTCTAATTCACCGTATAAAAAAGCTGTGTCGATATCTACGTGTCTCACGTTCAAATTCTTATATGCGGCTGCTGCCAAAAATGTTCTGACGGTTGTTTGTGACACTACTGGGGCAAAAGTCTCGTCATAGTTTTCCCCATATTTTTGACTAAACCCTTTGGCTACTAAGCATGCTTTGTACTTTTGAGTGTTCCCGTAACTGTCTAATTTCCTTTTGAATGTCCATTTGCAACCTATAACCTTTTTGTTAGGTGGAGGATCCACTAATTCCCATGTGTTGTGTTTTCTCAGCGAATTGATTTCCGCTTGTGTGGCTTTAAGCCAATTTTCCTTTTCTTTGGGATTATTTATTTCCAGTATTTAATTCCAACTAGTGGGTTCTGTCATATCATCATTTTTTACATAACAGACATATCTGTCTGGTGGTACCCCCCTGTTCGATCTTTCGGATCTTCTTGGTTCATTGGTCGGTTGTTTGGACGCGGTTGGTTCTTCGGTTGTGTTGTTTATCTCCGTTTCAATGTAATTTTTGTCGTCATATTATTTTTCTGTCTCTTTACTTTCTTTTAGGTTAATTTTGTTATTTTCTATGAATTTCACTGTTCTGCCAATTACAATTTTGTTTTCTTTAGTGTATACGCGATATCCTTTTGAGTTGTTATCGTATCCTACAAAAATCCTTTCCTGAGCCCTGTCGTCCAATTTTCCTCGATGTTGTTTATTTACGTATACGTAAGCTTTGCACCCGAATGTTCGCAAATAGTGTAAATTCGGTTTGCAATTAAACCATAGCTCAAATGGGGTTTTATTTGTCGATCTTGTTGGTAAGCGATTTTGTAAATGATTCGCAGTGTTAATTGCTTCTCCGCAAAATCTTTGTGGCAGATCTGCTTCTCTGAGTAGGCTCCTAGTCATGTCTAATAGCGACCTATTTTTTCTCTCCGCAATGCCATTTTGGCTCGGACAATATGGCACGGTTAATTGATGTTTAATGCCCCTTTTCCTTAGGTAATCCTCTATCCCTCTATTTATGTACTCTCCTCCGTTGTCGGATCTTATTGCTTTCGGATATTTCTCGAACAGATTTCGAACCATAGCTATGTAGTCGATTAGTTTATCCTGTACTTCATCTTTATGTTTTAATAAGTATATTACAGTAAATCTAGAGTAGTCGTCAATGAAAGTTACAAACATTGTTTTACCACCTATTGTGGGGGTTCCTATCGCTGTGCATACGTCCGTGTGCACTAGATCGAGTACTCTACCTGTTTTGTTTCTATACACTGTTTTGGGATAGGGAGCATCGCTTGTTTTTGTTTGTATGCACGTTTTGCATGTTGTTCCATGATTGCAATTATTTAGTTTTATGCCATAGGCTAAGTCGTCCTTAACCATTTCCTTTATGGAATTATAATTTCTATGCCCTAGGCGTTTGTGCCAAAGTTCCAGGCAGTCTTTACTTTTGCATTCATGTGCCATATTTACTATATTCCTATCTGCATTTTCTAATAATTCAACTTCGTATAGGTTATTTTTCATTTTTGCCTCCAAATAGATTTTCCCATTTCGGTACAGCGTGCATCGATCTTTATCAAATAATAACCTATACCCATTCTTTGTGGCTTTACTTACTGAAATTAAATTAGATTCTAGCTCCGGTACATACAACACTTCTTTCAACGTAATTTTATTTATGCCTCCATTGGATGTCTTCGTCGTGAATGTAGTTTCTCCTGTACCTAGCGAGTTTAGAGTTTTGCCGTTGGCAATTATGACCGTTGTTTTTTCGGTGTTATTTAATTTAGTAAAGTCATACTTATTGTTTAGGATATGTGAAGATGAACCAGAATCAATAATCCAGGTTTGTTTTCCTGCTTTGTCTATTAGAAAGGCTGCGTCGCTGCTTTGATCTGGTTTTGTTTCCGTTCAATAATTTTTCTTGTCTACTGATTCGCGGTCGGTGTTTCCTATCTGGTTATCCGATTGTTGATAACACAACGATGATGAGTAATGTTTGTTTTTGTATGTTTGTTGTTGTTGTTGCGTATTTGGGTGATTGTTTCGATTTTTCAAATGCCAACATTCTCTGTACGTGTGATTTCTCAATTTGCAATACGTGCACTGTTTATCTTTTTTTAAATTATCATTTGGATATCTCTTTTGCGTTTTAAACGCTTTTGTTGAATTTTCCCCCTGGTCTGCGTTTTCAACTCATCTGTTGTACTCATCTGTTAATTTACTTCTAATAAATTGTGGTGTAAGCTCGTCCTCATTCCGTGATTCAAGGGCAGTAATTAAAGTATTATAACTAGGGGGTAGCGAACACAGCAATAAAGCTGAAAGATGGGAGTCGCTAATTGTTTCCCCGATCGCTGAGAGTTTGTCTATTAGTTCTAGAATGTATGTCATGTGTTTGATTAAGTTACCATTTTCTTGGAGCTTGGCTCCATAAAGCTTTCTTAACAAAAATAATTTACTAGAGAGGTTCGCCCGTTCGTGTATTGTTTTAAGTGCGTTCCAAGTGTCTCTGGCTGTGTTAAGTCCTTTTACATGGACGATTTGAGAATCTTCAATTGACAGATTAATTATGGCTCTGGCCTTCCTGTCCTTTTTCTTTCAATCGATTGTGACTGGCGTGGGCCTATCTTCGCTAATTACGTTGAAGAAGTCTTCTCTAATCAGTAACATCTCAGTTTAGAATTTCCAATTGCTGTAGTTACTAGCGTTAAGTTTTTCTACAAGCTGTATCTCACGTGATGCGGCCATTTTACTATTTATTTTAGTTTTGTTGGTAAAGAGGAATTGCTGTTTTATTACTTTATATAAAACTTCTTATTTATATCTAGTTTTCTTCAACTGTTTAACATTTCATATATATCAACAAAAAAACAATGCACAATATTAATTTTATCGTCAAATAACTGGCGAACTATATTTTTCAATAATTTTCAATTTCTTTTTAATGTGCATACCTCTATGGGCAGTAGTTTTTTTTTTTCACAAATATTATTTATCTACTAAAATACAGACTTTCTCAGTCTCGGAATCAAATTGTTGGCAAAATAGCCGCCTCTGCTCTGTACAGTAAGTTACGCGCGCTAATACTTCGATAAATAAATAAATATTATTCTGATTCTGGCGATGAAAATACAATTAAATATAATAATAATATAGGTAATTTCTTACCTTTATCTTTCTTCATCAGCAATCCTCATTATACAGCTTCGCACGAGTCCATCAAGACGTATCCATTTTTATCTGTAGAGAAAATGTTTGTTTTTTCTAATTAATTTTATGAACACTGAAAGAAATGAAACTGACGAGTTCTCCATATTTGTTGAGTAACATTTTAAAACTATATTCTATCTTAAAAAATACAAATGTTGCTGCTTCATATCGCAGCTTTTTCTTATATTAATTTTACATGTTATACTTATAGAAACTAACAACCAACTAACAAAATAATATGAAATGTTTATAAGTTCCTTTCGATGATACCGTCAGACTCTTGCTTCGTGCGTAGGATGATCTATAATCATATTTTCTTTATTAATGTAATTGTTTATCTTGAGTAGGATAATTTAGCAAAATAGAAAAGTTTGTTTATTACAGAATAGCATAATTTTGGAAGATATAAAGACAGAGTTGGTTATGAAATAATTTACTGCTACCAAATTATTTAAGTATCATAAAGTTTTTGTGTCCTTGAAAATTATTGCTTGTTTAATGTTCCGAAAATAGATTACTGTCAATATCTGAAAAGGTTATAAATCCATCATAATGAAATTAATTTCTTTGATTTAAATATAATTATGAATGAAAATAATAATTTTGCATTTGACATTTATTAGAATCTCTCCCATTCAAAGTAAAAATACTCGCTTATTAGAAATTCACGCTTGCATAAAGCTATCTTTGTTAATATTTTACTTATCTTTTCCCAAATAATTAAACATGTTTGTTAAAATAAACCATGTAAAATACTTTACTAAACAAGCTATTAAATATACCGTACACATCTTATCAAATCAATATTACATATATATTTTTATTATTTAAAGTGGAAGTAAATTGATAGAGAAAGTAGGTGCTTGAGTATGGAGGTTGGGTGGAGTTGTTTGGCTTTATTAAATGCTTGGTAGGGTGGATAGTGATCAATTATGAAAGTTGGGTAATGCAATACAGTTTCATAAAATAGTTCCTATGTAGAGTAGATGATTGAATAAGAAGTTGGATGATGTTGTTTGAGTTTTATTGGTTGATAGGATGGGTATATGTTAGATTAAGGATGTTAGGTAGCATTTTTTTTTTTTGGATTCATTATATTCTATAATAACATAATTGGGATCTCATACTACAAAAAATCCCAATAATAACAATAATAAATGAAATTCTGTATTATTATTGATCACCATTTTATTCGCTGTTGCATTTTGTGTATTACATTTCATATACTATGTGTAATTATATTTTTTTCCAACGCCTTTGCAACACATGATAATTTTGGATACATTATGTTGTAATATGTTATAATATAACATAAGTTGCATATACGTTATTTTCTTAAACATCTCTTAGAATGATGCATTAGAAACAACGGCACGGCACTGCACATCAGTTTATTATATATTATTTCTTGAATAATAACTGGTTTCACTGAAGAGTATCTAGAATAATCACTGTTCTAGAGTAATCAGTCTTATAACATTTTCAGAACAATCAATAATAAATAAGCACATGACGTTTGGAAAATGGTTTGGCGTAATGTGATAGCAAATGATTAAGTTACATGCATAGCCGCAAATCCAAACTCATTCTCTTTTAAAAGACTAAATAAAATAAATAAAATAAGACAGACTTGAATACAGTTTTACTAAAAACGTTAAAAAAACATCCAGTAAACATTTCGTCAAGCAACCGCAAGGCCTCATCAGCACAATTTAACCATTGTAAAAACAAACAACAAAACGAATCATGTACAGTTAAAGTTAAAGTTATTTTTTTAAAAAAACAAACAATATTCACCAGGAATGGAACATGCTTCATTCAATGTTGGCGAACGTAACTGAGTGATCCAGGCTTCTAGAAACAATCTACCATGATAACTGTCACAACCTGATTTCAAAATACATGCGTTCGCAAATAGCGGATGTGATCCGTTTCAAGAGAATGCTGGACTATTTTTGAATTTAGATTTCCTCTTTTAAAAACACTAACATGTTACTTCAGACTAATTTCCATTGATCTACCCGTTTCACCAATGTAAACGCAGGGAATGGCATGGCATTAACAACACCGGTTAATTTTGACTTATCATATTTAAATTTATGCTTATTAAAAAATGAACGCACCTTATTAATTGGTTTAAAAGAAACACTAACATTGAAAGATCTTAAAATACCATCATCAGAAAATCGTAAATTCTCTTTTCTTTGAAAAAGGTTTCCCAGTAATGAACTATTAGCAGAAGAATGTTATTATGCATAATGTACCTAACATTCCTTCACCTTTCTTTCTGTTGCATCTTTAGTAATACAAATTTTAGATTGAAAAATCGTAATAAAGACACCAGGATAAACTTATACAGTCAAACCTCGTTAACATGAACACGCTTAACGTGAATTACTTTTAACATGAATTGTTTTCAAAGTCCCCTATAAAAACGAATACACAGATTTGATACTAATAACATGAATTACTGTTAACATGAACAAAATTTTGATTCCCCCTGAGGTTCATGTTAACGAGGTTCGACTGTAATTGAATTTGGAGATAAATATAACTCAAAGGAAAAAAAAAAGAAAACTGCACTGTTAAAAAAAACTGTAAAGTTACTAAAGTTTTTCTAGGAAATTGGGATTTCTAGAACTTTTTATGTAACGGCAACAACAAAAATTCATGTAGCAGACACACTTTTGCGCCGAAAATCAAAAAAACTGTAAGGTTACTAAGAATTTTTTAGGAAACTGGGATGCCTAGAACTTTTCATGTAACTGCAACCAGGGTTACAGATAAAATTTTAGTAAGATTACTGTAATTTTAACAGATTCATTTGTAAAGTTACAGATTATTGTAGGTTTACGAAGACTAGTTTTGTAGATTTGTAGCTTTTTTTGTACAGTAACAAATGAAAGTTTAGTAAGCATGTAACTTTACATCTGTAGATCTACAGATTTTTTTTTTACAGTGTGAATATGTTTTTGTGGTGTTTTTTCATTCATTTATTTATTTCGCTACGGTCATTTTTTAATCCGGATGCCTATGCAGACATAAAATGTATCGTTACAAGTATCCAAGCCCAGACAAGTATTCGAAAGCAGCACTTTTACAGTTATTTTTAACATTAAAATTTCTTCGAATTTTTTATGCTAACAACTTGATTTCAGCGATTTCAGCACAAAGCATCAAATTCTTAAAATTAATCTTATTTATTGTTTTTTTTTTTACAATGTCACTTAAACCAAAGAAATAGAGAAAACAATAAAAAAAGACGAATCGTCATTTATTGACCAAAACATTTTGCTCAAAAACATTTAGCGAACTATTATATCTTACTCTTCATGAAACGAAGACTAATATCAGCCACAGAATCCCCAATCCATCTCGCCTGAAAAAGAAAGAAAAAAAAATCAATTTTTCTTTTCTTGTTTTTGTCGATCTCGTCTCTTGAAAATCCATGTAACAAGAAACAAATGGTCGCAGCTTTAAGGAAAAGGCGTTTCTAGAATTTGTCAAGAGAAGGATCACCACATATTACGCGATCAACGCATCTCCTGATTTCCTTTTTTTATTTATTTTATTTATTCCTTCACTAAATCTTTTCCCTTTTAAAAATTTCTTGTCATTCACATTTTCAACCATGGAAGACCCCCGATTCCATCTTTCGGCCAATTGTGATCCTGCCTCCATTTTCCCTTCTCGAAAACATATTCTTTTGAAATGGTCCTAACCGGACAAGTTACGATCCCAATATGTCAATCGGAAATCCTTCGCCAAATCCTTCTTTTCCGATCTCCTTCTGCTCCCCACCCTTTTCCATCCCTCCGATGTGTAGGATCAGTATCGAAGAAGACGGGGGACCGTAGTGAAAGACGCGAATTTTAGGGTTACTAAAGTGATAGGAGTGTAATGCCAATTATTTCGCCAAATACGTTGTTTTTCTTTTCCAAAAGATGTATGTAAACTCTTTCAAAGGGTATAATTAGTGGCGCAGACAGGATTGTCACCTGGAAAGGATTTTAAACTATTATTCTTTTTCCATTCAAAGAAAGAGAAAGAAACGAACAAGAGAACAAATTTGTTTTCTTATATTCTTAAAAAATGTATCTTTTAACATTACTTCTTTCATAAAAAGATACCTAGAGAAAAATGAAATTTTGTGAACAGACTTTTAAAGCCTTTATAAAACAAAGTTGTTCTTCAAAAAAAAAAAAAAAAAAAAAAATAAGAGAGGGAGAGAGAGATAAGACGTTTTGATATGACGTTTGTCGCAGTGCTACCTTTCCGGTCTCTTGAGTATATATATATATATATATATATATATATAGAGAGAGAGAGAGAGAGAGAGAAGATAGAAGTACTTCTGAATTCGACCCCTGAAGCTGTGAATCTAAGAGAGAGAGAAAGAGAGATAATTATATTAAGTATTATTTATGCTTATTAAATTATCTCTAATTTCTTGACCTGAAAGGAGGCGTTGTTCGTTTCACCAGATGTGCACGTGAAGTCAGTGTAAGAAGATTTGCAGTTTGTGATCCAATGATTGGTGGATCGCATGGAGAAAATGCACAATTTTTACAAGAAGATTGTACAACAATTCTGGAAATGAGACGATTTATGAATGCGCACATTATCTACTGAAGAAATTTTTATCTCAACACTAAGAAGCATGTGTACATGTGTGTACTTTTAATGTTTTGTCACAACTTCATCTGTTGCTGAGCGACATCTTCGGTTGTAAATGCAGCCATGAAGAATAACACTCTTTATTTATTTTTAAACTTATATTTCAATTAACCGAACTTCATGTCAGAATGAGTTCGCATTATGTATTTCAGAATGAATTTTGTTCAGATTTTAAAAATTGGTCATACATGTTTTCCGTATTACGGGCATGCTGTACTAACATAATTTACTAATAATCCATAACATTATTTTGATAACTAATTGAGTATTAAACAAATTCCGGTGAATCAATCAAAGAATTAAGTCTCGTGAAATGCACTCAATTTGTATTTTTGACAAATAATGTCTTTAACAAAATAGGATATAAAGCATAATCAAAGTTTTATTGCCTAAAAATTAAGAAAAGGGAATTATAAATGCAGAAATAAGTAGTTTCTCTGCATTTTAACCGTGTATTAAAATATTTTATTAACTTTTATTAAAAAAATGTTAAAGATATGAAGTATTTTGCATTTTATTACAGAAAAGTTTAATGAAATGAAAGGTATGGGCGTGATACATGGAAACTGTCATCTTTTATTTATTTATTTTTTTTTTCTGACTTTCATGAAAAATATTTATATCTGCATCCGACATCCTTTTAAAAGTACAAGGTGTATTTATTATTCAAAAGATGCCTTCATAATCATTGACAAATTTTAAATAAGTGAAATGAGTTTTTATTATTAAGATTCAATAAGCCCCCAATAAAATAAAAAACAATTACACAATAATGTTCCATTATACACAATAAAAATAAAAAAAATTACAGAGGTTTTTTAATTTAGGAAAATATAATGTAACTTCTTCCGAGTTTCCCACGATTCTGAAAAATGTTCTTTATCTTTATAAACCTTAGAAACCAATATATTTTCGACAGTTAAAGAAGCAATTATGAAAACAAAGTTCCCTTTGCTGTCATTCATTTCCGAAAAAAATTCTGAGTACACTGCTCTGGGTACCCAGCTACAGATTTCTGTAGCTTTACAAACACTAAGTTTACGGATTTACAGCTTTTTTTCTGCAGTTACAGATGAAAGTTTAGTAAGCACGTAACTTTACATCTGTAGAGCTACAGAATTATTCTTTTTACAGTGTAGTTTTCATTAGAGTTCAACAGAATACTCGGTTTCGTTTCGTTTTCGGTACTAAGTCTTAGTTTTGGCGAACATTCGTTTTCGGCAAAAATATTGTCAAATATTCGGTCTGACCGACACTCGGACGAAACTATCTATTAGTCTTAAAATATCGTTTCTTCCATGGAGAATTTTCAACATCACATATTGAAAGTCAAAATTCTGGCACTATATTCACCTTGAGTTGAATAATTAAAATATACATCAGGGTGGAACTAAAAAACGAAGTTTCGAATTTTACATTCTAATAGTGATTATTTTTTCCTTTCTAACTCCATAAAAGGAAAATATTTTTCTTTTAATTTTAAAATAATATTTTCCGGTTCCACAAAGCATCTGATTTTCCATAAAAAATGAATAAAAGCCAATAATTTCTTCAAAAGTGTTTTAAGCATATTGTTAAATTTATATTTTGCAAAATTAAATTAATGATGTGTTAATGTCCTGTAATAAAGATAATAACTTATAGTCCAGTAAAATTAGCACAAAAAGGGCCGTTTTATGCAAAAATTCGCGGAAAGCTGGAAATCGTTTTAATCACTTTGTTTTCATCCAAATGAAGGGATTTGAAGTTTGTCCCATTTTTCCTAGTGAGCTTCAGACGTGGCACCATAAAAACCTAAAAAGTTTCGGACTTTTTTCAGAATTTTGCAAATAACTCAAAAACCGTTCACTCTACAGAAACAGTTTTAATTTATAAATTGTAGAACATAAAATTCTGCGTCGATTGAGCACCACAGATTAAAAATTGCATCAAAATAAGCGAAATATGATCGATCAAAAAGAGCATTTTCCCAATTTTTTCTAAAAAATCTCAGAAAATTGGTTTTTTGAAGTGCTCATGTAACCACACGAAATATACTCACACGTATATTTGCGCTTATGGTTACAATTTTGAAACCTTAACTCAATCCACATTAAACAAACACTAATAGTGTCTGAGTACAGCAGTGAATGGTGGTGATAAAATAAATTGTCATCTAGCAACAGAGATTGGAGTTGCAAGTATAAAAAGTGTCATTGGGTGTGATTTTGCCCATGTGAAATTCAAGAGATCCAATCGAGTAACTCCAATGAAAAGCTTCACGTGTGCTTTTAAAATCCATGATGAGGAGGTGTCCGTCGAACCAGCGACTATTTTACGCCGAATTTTTTCCCACAAGAAATTAGAAGAAGAACTTAGAAGATTCTTTCAGTATGAATTGGCTTCATTTTCGACTTCTCTGTTTGATAACTTTGGGATGAGGAAAACGCGAAAGTCGGTATTTTACGATTTGTTCACCCCCCTTAATAATTTAGAACAAACCATAAAAACTGTCCATGTGATTGATGGTGTCTTCCTCCTTCATCGAGTGAGTTGGGAGCTAAGAGAAAAGTTCTCTTCAATTATTTCCAAGTACATTGGATATCTGAAAAACAACTATGGTAAAACTGCAACAATTGTTTTTGATGATTACCCAGAAGAATCAACAGAACATGGCACCAAGTCTGCTGAGCGCTTCCGTCGAAAAAACAAATACATTGCAGCAAGTGTTGACTTAAACGAAAATACGACGCTCACAATGCAAAAAGAGCACTTCCTTGCAAATGAAGGGAATAAACGCTGTTTAATAAAAATGCTCATTGAAAAATTGTAGCAACACAATTTTACTGTAAAACAAGCTGTCGAGGATGCAGATACTAGCATTGTGATGGAAGCCATCAAACTTGATCAGCAGTTAGAACGTGTCATCATAGTTGGGGAAGATATTGATCTGCTTGTACGTTTGACTGCATTTATTCCCAACTCATCCACGATATACTTCTTGAAACCTGGGAAAGTACAGTCGGGCAATGTTTTCTATTCACCATTAAGTTTCAGGTACTCGCTGATTGTGAAGAAAAACATCCTATTCCTACATGCTTTTAGTGGCTGTGATTCTACATCGGCCTTCTTCAGGCAGGGCAAACGGAAATTCGTCAAGTTTTTGGATAAAATCATGCTCACCTACAGGATGTTCCAACTGTCTTTAATAACGAATATGCTATCCCTTAAGAAGTAAGTGGTACGGGGAAGAAATTTATTGCCACCTTATACTATCCCCAGTATGACGAAACCACAACACTGTACAAATTGCGATACAACACATTCGCAAAACATCTTATGAAGACCCAATTTAACCTCACTTTTCTGCCGCCAACTGAAGATACAGCCAAATAACATTCATACAGAGTTTTTCTTCAGATGAACATCTGGAATGGAAGGGTGATCAATCGCACTAATTGGGGTTGGATGTCATTCAAACATGGTATACTTCCAATCACCACGAATGATATAGCTGCAACACTAGAGCTTCTAAACACTGTCATGTGCAAAGGGATGCAAAGGCGGTTTATGTTCTTGTAGGAAGAATGGTGTTAAGGGTGTATTCGAAAAAATAGTTTTCCACCCTCAACAGCTCGAAATTTTCTGAGACATTTTCAGACTCATTTTTAAAAGTAAAAACATGAAACTTGCTGGGGTGATTTCTGAAGACATGTTTAACATGCCGTGTGATTTCATTTTCAGCTCAATTAATTAGAATTTGATTTTTAAACAATTATTTTCTCAGTATGACCATTTTTTTCATTCCCAGATCGCCCGCTTCGGAAAATTCGGTTCAAAACGCCCACTTTGACAGCGTTTTTTACAGTATTTTCTGCATTTATCAAAAAATTAAGAAGCACGGCACATTATATAGTTTGTAAACAAGAGAATTTCCCAGTTTGATGCGTTTGAGAGCAAAAGTGAATTTTAAAATGAATCAGAAAATAAGCAGTTTGGATCGGAATACACCCTTAAATGCTCAATTATACACGGAAAAAACTGTTTTGTTGAAACAACTAAATTTTGGTTAATATAGCTCCAACCAAATATTTTGGTTGGAATGATCAAATTTTGGTTAGACTAACCAAATGATTTTGTTAATTCAACAAATCATTTGGTCATTCCAACCAAAATATTTGGTTGGAGCTATATTAGCCAAAATTTAATTGTTTCAACAAAACAGTTTTTTCCGTGTATGTTATTACTGTAAAGGTGTGTCGAGCACAAATACCGCAGAAGAAGATGATTCGCAAACCGGATACGACGAAAAAGTAGATATGGACAAGGATGCCTTCCATGTTCAGGAGGAAGAAGAATGGTCAGATCAAGGTCCAGCAAAAAAATACCCCAAGCTCGATTTCCCTGCATTTTCCTCAAGTAACATGAGTTGATTTTATCACCATTGCTTACATACTAATTTTTTTAAATAAATTAATTTTCTTGATTTTCTGTTATTATTATATTGTTCTCTAACATTTTATACATGAGAACTTCAAAAAACCAATTTTATGAGATTTTTTAGAAAAAATTGGAAAAAAGTACTTTTTTGATCTATCATATCTCGCTTATTTTTGTCGGAATTCTTAGTCTGTGGTACGCAATGGACGCAGAATTTTATAATCTACAATTTATAAACTTGAACTGTTTTTGTAGAGTGAACGGTTTTTGAATTATTTGTGAAATACTTTAAAAAGTCCGAAAATTTTGAGGTTTTTGTGGTGCCACGTCTAAAGCTCAACAGGAGAAATGGGACAAACTTCAAATCCCTTCATTTGGATGTAAAACAAAGTGATTAAAACAATTCCCAGCTTTCCGCGAATTTTCGGTTAGAAAAATCCTATTTTTACTGGCCTATTAGTCTGAGTGCCATGGAAAAGATGGCCCCACTTTATTTCACTTTTGTAGAAGCCAGTATAGTGGGCGTCGGCTTTCGTTGTCTCTGACTTATTTGACTGCGACTCATAACAAGTTAGTCTGATTTAGCGTGTGTTAACAGTTCCTTGGATTATTTTTCAATAAACAGTCGGTGTCAAATGTGACAATGTCTGCTAACGTACCTAAATCTAGAAAGGTGTTGAAGTGTCTTGTATTTTGCGAACCAAACCAATTAACATTAGATTGGAACACACTGTTTCTGTAATATCTAAAGTTGTTGCTGGTACAATTTAAAGTGTATTGCTGAGACCTTCAATTCCAACGGTTTCTGATACATAAATCATAAAAAATGATTAGTCTATTGTGATAAATGTCAAAATTTTAAGAAAAGTATTAAAACTGGAAAGAATAATCCCACATCTAATATAAAATAGCAAAATGTTAGGTAATCGTGCAAAAGACTGTTCTTTGTGTGTATGCACTAAATATTATCGTGTATCAGAACAAGAACGTCACTTTCTCAAAGACAAAAGAGAGATGAGGTGATGCAATAGGATCAATAGATATAAAAACTACAAAAAAATGTGTAGCAAGACTGGAAAAAGAAATATCAAGGAAAGAAAAAATGTTATTTTAAAACAAAAAAGTGATGGTTTGATTGAATGACTCGTCAAGTGAAGAAAATAGCTCGGAAGGAAATAGTTCAATCGGTTGTTCTTCTAAACCAGACTTTGCTAATCAGCAAGGTGAAAGAACCGGAGTATTAGACAGAACTGCAAATATTATTGCAAATGGCATCCTAAGAGGATATGGGTATTTCTGATGATAATAAAGAAAAGGTAACTGAAAGAAGGACTTGAAGACGACAAAGAGAAAAGAAAAGGAAGAATTTGAAATACCAACAAAGACGAAATGAGTTAATTTTAGAAGATTTTATTTTGATGACAGAAAGGATAACACTGTAATAACTAAAGCAAAAGGAAAAAAGTATAACGAAAAATCATTAAAGAAGAACACATGGTCATAGTTCAAAAACCAAGATCAAAACATATCCGTCATATTTCATTGACATCTTCTTCTTATATTAATACAGCCACTGCAATTTTGCTGCATTTTCAAAATAATAATACAGAAATTTCAAGTTTCAAATTTATTGGGTGAAACAGAAACGCCGTCAATGCAGGACGCAAATCTGGGGTTGTCAAAGCATTGGTAGCAAGACTGTAAAAACCTTACAACGGATAATTTGCTTATTATAGGCAAATGAACTTATTTTAGATACTTATTTCAATATCTTGCTGGAAAAACTACGGGTACTAAAGGATTTTCCGGACCAATAGGAAAGCAACTTCAAAAAAAGCGAACATATTGAAATTATAGACTATAAAAAAAAATAGATCCTGTTTTGACGGACTGATCGGATGAAGAACTTAAAAAAAAAGTACAAAAAGGGAAACACCTGAATTTTAGATTTTCTCTGTCATACTTAAACAGTGGAAATGTTTGTCAAAATTGTCTCGCAGGTCAACTGTCTTTAGATATGAAGCAGAAGATGGCTTTATCTTGGGAAAGTTGAATTCCCGCAATGTAATACAAAGTTTGCCTAAGAAGCCACTGGGTTGAATATCCAGTTGAACTAATCCATAACAAAAGGAGACAAGTGTTGACAGATATTGTGAAATATAATCTCCAAACAAGGACATTAAAATAATTAAGCGAAGTAAATTGTTTTTTCATGTGTCAAATGTGATTTATAAAAGTAATTATCAAAAGTGTTTATGATCTGAAAGAAGGAAGTGAATGTGAAAAGTGATTGCACAATCATAAACAGACATTTTATTATAAACATTTTGCGATACTCAAGAGCTATAAGACATTTATAGACTCTTATTTTTAAATTTCTATTAATATAAATATTGATACAAATAATTTGTTACTGTGATTTATATCACTAATTTCCTGTTCTTTATTACTGATAATATTTTATACATGTATTTTTATCTATTTTTCACACTGCAAATAGAAGCGTCTTAAATTTAGACACATATGTGACTGAAAAAGAATTTTAGACGCTTAAGTGTCTTAATCTGAAAATTCAGACATTATAGATGTCTTAATTTAAGATACATAAGTGTCTTACTATGACCATGGTGTAAACGAACTGAGAATAATGTCTAAAATATCCGCAAACGTCTTATTTTAAGACACTTCATTGCTTTAAACGTGTCTTAATTTAAGACGTTTTGATTCTTCCGACGCAATCACCACCAGGGGGCACTAGCACTCCCAGTTGCGCATGCGTTTTAGATGTCTTCGTTCGAAATGGTATACGTTGTAATTCAAACAAAGTTTTTTTTTTATGTACGCGTGTATTTTAATTCGTTTTTTACGAAATGTGAAGTACTGTGATTTTAATTCGTATTAACTTGGATTATTTATTTATTGAATACATACATCTGACGTGTGTGCTCGACATCAAATGTCTCTTAGAAGCTGTCGTCGATAGAAGGGCGGGATAGACACAGAACAGAAGTAGACGACGGTTGAAGATTACACCCGGAAATTCTACAAAGCGTGTGCAATGGGCTTAGTGTTAACTCGTATTAATTTATATCAATAATATTGTGTTATTCATCTTCGTCTTGTCGAAGCTGGCAAAAAAAAAGAAACTTTTGTCCGGCGGGCCCTGTTTTGAGGATGAAACATCTCATTCTTTAAATATGGCTAGTCGGATGTATTATGGGATTACCTTTTAAACTGATGAAAGTCTTTCTTTCTCACTGTGGTTGTGGTAGTTTTTAAAATTTCAAATCGAGGAATTTTTCTTACCTCTTGCAAACAGCGATTGAAGTAAGTGTTATAATTTCTTTATAGTACTAAAATTAGTGTCTTTTATGATTTTATTTATTGTACTAAACAAAATCTGACATGAAATTTAATTAGTTTTGAATCTTTTTGCAAAAAAAAAAAAAAAAAAAAAAAAAAAACACACTAATTCTAGAAGTATATATTTTAAATTTATGACATTGTCTTTTATTACAAATTATGTATTATTTATTCTCATCTTTTTTCTCAAATTTAAAGTAATAACATCACTAAAAAACAGACATATTTAAAGGTTAAGTTCATTCTCTTGTTTTGTTTTGTTTTCATTGTGGCAGTTCATAGTTTCAATGGCTAATGCTTATCTCATACTAAACGACCAGAAGGAAATAGAAAAAAAAAAAAAAAACTTTGAAAGATCTCCTGTGGATTCGAAGGTCATTTTCCAATTACACTTTACTGATAAGCATCGCAAGTGTGTATCATAGTGATATCATGTGGTAACTTTTTTTTTTTTTTTTGCGTCTTTATTTTGCTTTAAAGATGTCTTGTTTAGTAGTTCATAGAAATGATAACAATAAGTCCATGTGGCAATATAAATTTTTAAAAAATCTAATTTTTAAATGATAAGGATTTTCATTTGTTTTTCGGGGAGGGGAGGGGGGGGGGATTTTGTATGAAATTTTCGTAAATCTGATACCTTAAATCTTGCACTGATTATAATGAAAGTTTTGAACTTTTAGAGTAGGAAAAGATTAAAAAACACAAAATATAAATAAACAAAATACCGAAGTAATTTTTTTTTCAATATTAACCCTTTGCACTCGAGGGCTCCGGAGCGGAGCCATTTAAAATTTGTCTTCAAACTCGAGGTCTCCGCTACGGAGACAATGCAAATAATTTTGTGATACCATGTAATCTTGGCTTTTCTAGACAGGTATCACAAAATTATTTGTATTGTCTCCGTAGCGGAGCCCTCGAGTTTGAAGACAAATTTTAAATGGCTCCGCTCCGGAGCCCTCGAGTGCAAAGGGATAAAGTAGAATATTTATTTATTTATTCATAGTTAAATAGCTGTTGTGATTATCATCTGATATATATGTAAAATTGCCTATGTGGCAATATAAATTTTTAAAAAATCTATTTTTAAATTATATGAAGTAGAGTAAGACAAGATTATAAGAAATATATATATTTATCCATGTACTTTAAAAGCCCTCAATAGCCCTTGCCGTTCAATTTGTCCGATAATCGGAGATGTCTGCTTTTGTGAGGTAAAAATATACAAATATGTATGCCATGCGGATTAAAAAAGTATTCGCTAAATAGATGTTTCAGAATAGCTATTCGGGAATGTCCATTAACCTCCACAACGGATACTCCCGAATACCGGACATCTCAATTTAGACAACAATAATGCAGGGTTGCATTTTTTTGCAAAAGAACTTCTTGATTAAAGAATGGGCATACTGGGACGTGCCCCGGCCCCCTACGATTTTAGTGCCCACATACTTGATGTGCAATATTTGTAAAGCTTATATTTTTAATGTGTTTTGAAATTGTATTGATTATAATCAATATTTTGAACTTTTAAAGTAAAATAAGATTAAAAATAAAACAAATTTTAAAAATCTAATATTTAGATAAATATTTTTTGTTTTAATTTTGTTCTACTCCTGAAGTTCAAAATATTGATTATAATCAGTAAAATGTCGTAAAAGATTTAAATTATCAGCTTAACAAAAATTGCGTACCAAAATTGGGAGCACCAAAAAAATCAAGTTGTAGGGGGGGGGGGGGGGGAAGGCAGGACCGCAGCCAAATATTTTTCCAGGATTCAAGGTGGTCAAACATGGCTACGTATGATGCTTAAGAAAAAAATGGATGCTATTAAGACGTTTGAAGTGTCTGAAATTCAGACACAAAAAGTGTCTGAAAAAATTCAGACATTTTAAAATGTCTGAAAACTGAACACTCCGTTTCAGACACTTAAGTGTTTGAATTTCAGACATTTTAATTTACAGTGCACTTGTAACTCAGACTCTCTAACGGAGAGATGTATAACTTAAAGCTCTTATTAAATATTAATTTTTTCTTTCTATTTATAAGTTTCTGCACAAATTTAAGTTTACAAGTCACACAAAAATATGTGTCTTTTTTAATGTCCTGGATGATCACACGTTCATAAAATGTGAATTAAAACAGAAATACAAGAAGATATGAGAAGATCGATTTACCCTTTCCGGATGTAGAATACCAGATGATACACGGATATACATAAATGCAAGGTAAGCCCAATTTATCTTACCTACGTTTGTTTATATTGAGAAATAAATAGTTTATTTTTGAAGATAAAAACGACATCACGCAATTTCTGATAGCAAAGATTAAATATTGCTATCAGCAAGCAGGATGGAAGTCGGATATTTAGACATCTTCTCGTGGTGACTTTTGGGTAGTATTTGTCTAATATAAGCAGATATGAGCCAACAGCTACGTAGTTTACTTTAAGTTACTTTATGCGGAAATTTTAAAACTTTGACGTCCTTGAGGAATTGGGATACAAATTAATTTTAAAAAAACCTTTTCAGCCAATAGTTTAGAGATCCAAAAAGGAAAAAAATTTTTTCACTATTACACATCAAAACGAAAAAATTTTTTTTTTCACCCTATACTTAAGTTCCACCCTACTGTACATGTAATGGTTTAAAACGTTCTGGGATTTTCTAATGTATAAGATATTTTTAATGTATTTTAAATATCTTTATATTATATGTATGTACCTGAAAGTAATTTTTGTACAATTATTTGTGCTTTTTTATAGGTATTTTAATCACATATTGATTTGGGCTGTATTGGCTTAAATGAGAGCCTGTTTATTTATTGCTTGAATTTCACAGTTTATACACTGCTTATGACTAAATTTTGAAAACTCTTTCTACGTGCTCATTAAAATCTGCAGCGATATAATTTTTTTTTTTTTTTTTGAAGTATTTTGAACGCGTTCAAAGGAATGTGTAGAATAAAAGTTCAGAATAAAACAGCTGATGATCATTTACAAAAGTCATTATAAAGAGTAAAACGAGATATGTATGCCTAAAACATTTTTTAATTGGATGAAATTCGTATGATTAAGAAAGCGTTCTGCGTTATTGATTAATTACATCATATTTCATACGAAAATTAAAAGTTTTGGTCATCAGAGACACAGAAAGGCAACTTGGGGATAAAGTTTCAAACAGGGGCACATATATTACGATTATGTATGTGTCTTTGTTAGAAATCTGTTCCTTTTTAAACGTATAATTAATAGTTACACATATATACACTCTGTAAAAAAAAAATCTCTTAAATTGACAAAAAAAAAAAAAAAAAAAAAAAAAAAACTGTCAATTTTGGCGCCAGTAGAAAACCTTTAATTTAAAGAAAATATCTGTAATTTTTTATCAAAACAGATTTTTTTCTGTAAATAATATAGATTTTCTCAGTAAAAATTACACAATTCTCATTTTGTTAGAAAAAAAAAAAAAAAAAAAGAAAGAAAGAAAGAAAGAAAAAAGGAACTTTTAAAGGAAAACAGTTTTATTCTGAAAAAATACAGATTTTTTTTCTTCACAGTGTGTATATGTATTTATTACTTTAAATTTGTTTCTAAGATAGTTTCATTTCCGTTTTCGTTTTCGGCCTAAACTAGGTAGATAACCGAAATTCGGTTTCGGTCTTTAAAACTTGTTTCAGTCGAACAGTAGTTTTTATAGTGTGTTAATCAGTTTTCTAAAACCGGTATATCGATTTTTAGGCTACTAAACAATTCTCAATTAAACATTTCAGCTGCTAATGGAATTTATACATGTTACGAATTAAAAATTACGAAGTAATATTAATTTTAATATTAATGTAAATGTTAATGCGGTTAATTTATCATATTTATCTGAAAAATACGTTTGTTGAACATGAAAATGTTTACTGAGAAATGATATCATCAGAAAAACTATATTCCAGCTTGTGAAAACTGATTAGTGCACTATAAAAAATACTTGGAAACATTTCTGAAAGTCAGTGGCAAGTGACCAAGATCAATTTATTTTTAAATGATCTTTTTTTTTTAAATCAGAGCTTTTAAAAATATCTTTTTTATGTAAAATAAATAAATAAATAAATAAATAATAACAACCCGGCCAAATTTTCCACACATGCGGATTTCAGACTTGAAATTTTAAAATGGTCGTTTAACATAAATCAAATTCCCTAAAAAACTATTTTTACACATATTAAAACACAAAATAACGGAAAGTTGTGTAAATAAAGAAACAACAATAACAACAAAAGACAAGCATTTTAGTACCTTTTAGCATCCGATTCTTTACATAGGGGTAATTGGATGTTAATGTTTTCAAGCCATCCTCCTTTGTAAAGGAAAAGGGGGTAGGGAGTGAGACTCATGCTACATGTTTTTAGGCATCTCAACTTTCACTTTATGGGTGAACAGGGGCGGATTTAAGGGGTCGCGATGGTCGCAATCGCGAGGGGCCCCCGCATCCCGAGGGCCCCCAAATCTTCTTTTGAGTTCAAAGAGAAATGTGACGTCTTGAAAAAGAGATTTTTTTAGTGTTCTTTGTTAATTTTTCAGTTAATAAATATTACACCATTTTTATGTAATAAATAGAATTTTGCTACTACCAGAAATGTTTTAGCTTTCCCTTATCTTCTTTTTCATTATGAATTATCAGGACTATGATTGGTTGTGGAGAGATGGGGTGGGGTTCAAAGGGATCTTGGGTCTGAGCCGAAAGGAACCCCATTAGAGAATTTGTATGACGATTTAATTACTGTACAGATTTAGGGCCTGATTGAATTATATGCTGTCAACATGGGGCCCCTGACTTTTGGAGGCCCCACACTTAGAATGCAGTTTTCATAAAGCTGATATTTTAAATGTATTTTTATTTTGTTACTCATTACTCATTCATTTACTACCTATGCTAATAAAAGAAAGTTTCTGTCTGTGTGCGACGGCTAGTAAAATCTACGGAAAGTAGAAGTCTGAAAATTTGCGTGAGATAGTCTAAGCCAGTTCCTGATATACCTGAGGGTCAGATTTTTAATTTTTTAAGACCCGGGTTTCCTGGGCCCTTCAAGTTTTTATGCCCTAAAATTTTAATAACTTGCCTTCTTTTTATCCGATCTTCTTCGTTTTTGGGGCCCTTTCTTCATTTATTTATCCTCCTTTCTACATTTCAGTTAAGATCCTGGCCCACTGGGCCTGGTACACGGCCCTTGAAATTTTCGTGCCCTAAATTGTTAATAAATTACTCTTTTTTAATCCAATATTCGTTTTTGGGGCCCTTTTTTAGGTGCGTTCGTAATTATATAAATACGTTGCACTTATAGTCATCGTCTGGTTCGTCTGTCCGCATATAACAGCGCAAAAGCTACCCAATCGCATTGTTTAAAATTTAAAATATGTAATGGTTGCAGAATTTTGTTTAGTCATTACAAATTTTATGAAAATCACATCTATAGGTCAATTACAGGCACAGTCAAAAGTGCATTTTAATGATGTTACACCATTTCGAACATAATGAAATGAATATGAATTCATGAAGTGAAATAAAATATACATTCTGTAGAATAGGCGACGCAAAGAACATTTATTATTCATTTACAGGGTCTCGCAAAAAATTCCGTTACATAATGGTATTGGGGGAAACATTGTTTGTGGCGTATTTTAATTATGTTAAACTATTTCACATATAATGAAATTGATATACGTTGTTAAGGTTTATTACAAGTTACTTCCTCTATAATAGAAAGTTCATAGTATTTGCAGGGACATACAAAAGATTTCAGATGCTGTATAGATACGAAGTACTGTATATTACCGATGATTGCTGGAAGTGCATTTTTAGCCATGATATGAGTTTTTAAGTTTAACAAAGTTTTTGCATATTACGTTGTGAGTATAAATGTTGTATATTATATATAGGGCTACACAAAATAATTCTTAAGGGTTACTGAGTATGAACGAAAATAGCTTAAAGGTGGTTTTAAATGAGTTATTAATTTTTACGTTGAACTACATATTTAATATACTAAGAAATGCTTGGATAATATAAATAAAATTATATACAGGGCCACGTAAAGAATTGGATACATGGCCGTCTATGGATGATAATATCTGGAAGTGTGACTTCAGTAGTTTTAAGCCTGTTAAACTTCATAGTTTATTTACAGAGGTACTCAAAAATATTCCATTATATTATGGTCTATGGGGAAATGTCGTAATTATATAAATACGTAGCACCTGTAGTTATTATCTGGTCCGTCTGTCCACATATAATAGCGCAAAATCTATCCAACCTCATGGTTTGAAATTTACTATATATAATCGTTGCAGAACTTTGTCGAGCCATTTCAAATTTTATGAAAATCAAATCAAAACTTAAAAGATATTAATAAAAGTTTTCTTCATTCTATTAAATCCTATCATACTTAATTCATTCAATGATATCCCATGATAGGTAATTATTATAGATTGCCATGGTGATTATTCTATTAAATCCTATCATACGTAATTAATTTAATGACATCCCAAGATAGGTAATGATTCCTGGTTGCCATTGTGATTACGTCATATTTAATATGCATTATTATTATTATTATTATTATTATATTATTTCCGTATTTCTCAATTTAATATATATAATCGTAATAAATTTGTATTCATGTCTTTTTGCATAAGAGCGCAACAGCTATTACACCAAGATCTGAATATTTATGAAACTAGTTATAGTACGAACTATGCGAACTCATATAGTACGAACCCATTTGCTATGTTTGACGTACAATTTCCGTCTTGTTCATTTGTTATTCTTCCAATTTTACATTCCAGTTAAGACGCTGTTCTTCTAGGGGCCTTTGAACTTTTTGTGCGCCATGCATTTTCACCCCCTTATTGTGTCACTCTCTCCAATGCATAATTTAAAAGTTGATTCTTAGACTCCTATCCCCGGTCCAGCACTCTCATATTTATATTGGGACCCTAGGGCCCTTTTTAAAGCATTCCCCCTCATTTTTTGCGAATTTCTTTAAAATTTTATTCTAATGATTAATTCTTACCCTATGCTTAATTTTGTCTAATTGAAGTTCTAAAGTACTAGCACCTTTTAACATGTTTCCATTTTTGAGCTCTGCTCTTAACTATCAGTTGGCCTCTTTTAAGCCCCCTATTATAGCTCCCTTAAAAATGGTCCGATTCACTAGGTTTTTTTTTCCTAACAACTTTTTAGGTCCTCCAGTTAGTACATGAACGACAAAAAAAAAAAAAAAAAAAATTTCTCAGACTTCATCTACCACCAATTTTGACCATTAATCTCCTTCTTGGGGCCCTTGGTGCACCTTGTCTAAGAATTTTCTTTTACATAGTTCTTGAGTCATCCGGCTACTTTATAAACTACTAAAAATTTTCCTAGCCAACTACATTTTAGTTAAGATCCTGACCCACTGGCATCTGGTTTCAAGGCACCTTGAAGTTTTTGTGCCTAAATTCTTAATAAATTGCCCCTTTTAATCCGATCTTTGTTTTGGGAGAACTTTTCCATTCAGTTATTCCCTCGTTTCTACATTCCAGTTAAGGCCTTGCTCCAGTTGGGCCCTTTTGGGCACCATGCATTTTCATCCCCTAATTGTGTCACACTCTCAATGCAGAACTTTAAAGTTGAGTGTTGGACCCCTCTCTGCGGATCAACTCCCTCATATTTTAATTGAGGCACTAGGGCCCTTTTTTAAGCACTCCCACCCTCTTTTTGCGCATTTCTTTAAAATTTTATTCAAATGAATAATTCATACCCTATGCTTGATTTTGATTAATTAAAGATCTAAAGTGCTAAGTACTAGAACCTTTTACCATATTTTTAACTTAGGGCTCTGCTCTCAACTATCAGTTTGTCAGTTTTGGGCCTTTTATTATCGCTCCCTTAAAAATGGTCTGATTCAGTAGCTTTTTTTCTAACAACTTCTTAGGACCTCCAGCTACCTCTCATATTTTTATTGGTGCCCTAGGGCCTTTTTTTAAGAATTTTCCACTGTTTTTGCGCTTTTCTTCAAAATTTTATCCTATTGATTAATTCATACCCTAAGCTTATTTCCACTAATTGAAGATCTAAAGAGCTAAGTACTAGGACCTTTTAACATGTTTTCATCTTAGAGTCCTGCTCTCAGCTACCAATTTACACCTTTTGGTCCCCCTATTATAGCTCCCTTAAAAACAGTCGGATTCACTAGCTTTTTATTTTCTAACAACTTCTTAGGTCCTTCAGCTACTACATGAACGACAAACTTTAGCTACCACCAATTTTGAATATTAATCGCCTTCTTGCAGCCCTTGGTTCAGCTCCTTTAAAAATGATCTGATTCTCTTGCAATTTTCTTTAACATAGTTCTAGGGTCCTCCAGCCACTTTATAAACTACTAAAAATTTTCCTTATGCACCACCTTTTTCGAATATTAATCTTCTTTTTCGGCATCAACTTCCGTTTACTCACTACAGCCAAAATTAAAAATAAGTCTACAGTTAAAGGTAAGTCGTTAACTTTATAGGGGGGGGGGGGGGGATTTCATGCATAAAATAAATATTGGGTTAATGTTAAAGGTAATTCGGCAAAATTATTGGAGAGGGGGCACCTTCCACCGCTTGGGAGAGCATTCTTTCCTCGGGTTTTATCAGTCCGATTTCAACGGGAATTGGTTCGTTCAACTTAGATTATGATTTAGCAATTTTCCGCATTATGAAAGTTTATCTTGGACTTCTTTTACCACCCTTTTCGAAAATTAACATGCATTCTTTTCTCGGTTTCTATGGGTTCGATTTCAACGAAAATTGCCTAATTCAATTTAGCTTACATTTGTCTTGCAGTTTTTAGTTTCATTTTCTCCCGCCAAAAGCACATTCTTGTCTCAGGTTCTATGGGCCCGATTACTACAGGGTTTTTGCCATTCAACTTGGTTTTCGATTGTCTTCCGCGCGTGCGAAACACTCCCGATATACGCTGCCTTAGGCCGCCGCGGGGACCCAGGTCACAAGTTCGTTCGAAAAGAGGTTTGTTGGGAACACACTAGACGCTGCCAGAGGCATTAGTGCCCCGATTTTACTAAGATATAAAATCATACATATTTTAGTTTTGTTTAAGGTTATTATAACGGGTCCAAGCAACGCAGGGCGGGTCAGCTAGTAATCACTATTTTATTTTTGCATAGTTTATTATTGCATAAGTTTTATTATTGCATTGTTCATATTTTTACCTTCTCAAAAAAATTCTTCACATCCAGATCAAAAATGACACACGACAATGAGATATATCGTGACTGTCAAAGACAATGTCCTCCATAGTTAAACTCAATAGGAATTTTTTCCATTTTAGCAGATTTTTCGCAAATCGCAGTTATGGAAGTGCAACTTTTAACAAACCTATATACAGATTAGTTAATTAAATCAGTGTTTAGAAATATATTTACATAAAAATGCAGTGCAGATGGGTTTAAAATAACTTGTGAAGCTTCGAATTCTTTTTACATCTGGAAAGGAATTGTCATTCTAAGAACCCAGTTATGTAACGAAAAAAAGAAAATTTAATTTAATTTGATTATACTTGATGAATTTATTTGATTTCTGAAATCGTTTATTAAAACATGAAATTAAAATTGCAAGCAAGATAATGGGATGTAGTGCAGGCCGCTGCAGTCCCATGCATTAAAACCCCATACATTTATATCTTATTTCTTGTCATAAATGAGCCAAAAACGAAAAGAAGCGAAAAGAGTTTTTGAGTTATAGCTCAGCAGACACTAAAATATTGTCTCCTTAGTTTCTGATTTACCTTGGTTTGAAGTTTGAATTATCATTTTATGTTCTTAAAAAATGGAAAGGAAGATAAGGTACATAATTTTAGCACATTTATCCGCCACAGTATCTAAGTTCATGTAAAATAATCTGATATAATTTGAACATGAAATGAATTTTGTGTAATTAATCCTTAACGATTTGAATACATTTTAATTCATTTGTAAGTAATTATTGTAATTAAGTTTTGAATATCTATTATTTTAAAATTATAAATGTACCCAATTTTTCAAGATGGAAGGGCCCCAAAAAGTTCCAGTGAGAGGGGCCCCTCACTTCATAAATCCGCCCCTGTGGGTGAAAACTAAATAATTTTTCAAGTCTTCATTACTTTAAAGGCTAGGCTTTCCCTAGGCAGTTTGGAAAACAAACAAACGAAAACGATTGGGGGTAAGCTAGAATTATGCGTTGTTTCACGTTGTGTTATGCCTTGTGTTAAGCTAGATAATGACACTTACACATGTTTTATCCTGTAATAATAGGATAGTGTTATAAAAACATAAACAAAACAGCGGCACCCAATTTTCTTCACTTATCCTATTTTTTCTTTTGCAGTATTTAAACAGGATTAAATAATTAAGAAATATGTGACTAATAAGATAAGAATGACAGTCATAGAAAGAAAAATTAAACAACTAAAATTAATTAATTCGTTCAAATTAAAAGAAAAAATCAACAAATGAAAGAATGCCTGAAAATAAATTAATCTATTTTTTCTATGGCATTAAAAGTTGCATAAAAATCCATGTACATAAATAAAGTCTGAAAGAGTTATAATTTTTCAGTTTAAATCGGAGAGTAAAATAATTATTAAAAGATATTTTCAAACTGTTAAACAATATTATAAAATATAGTAAATAAAAATACTGACAATTCTAAATGACTTTCATTGAAACACTAGAAAAGTTAAAAATAAAATATTGACACTGCTGCAGTGTTCCTTTAATCTTTGAACATGCACAATTTTTGAGAATAGTTCTAATTCTATATTACAACTGCAGAATTTTTTCATAAAAGTAATAAGAGACATGTTAAAAAAAGAAATTATTTCTATCAACAGTGGAAATTTAAATTAATTTTGGTGCTATTTGTGAGAACAAAGTTTCGGAAACATATCATTTGTCGTAAAAGTTTTCTTCTGAAATGTTAAATTAAGATAATAAAAATGGTATTGCTGATTATATAAAAATAACCACGGTATTAAATATCAAACAAATAAAGGACGTATTAAAAGTTTATAAACTTGTATATTTTCTAACTAGGAACAATCAGATAGAAACTGATATAATGTTAATTTCTTCGCCAAAAAACGCGATCATTTTATTTTAACAGCAACCCAGTCGAGCATCACTGGCATCACGGGATGCGGAGGATGAAAGAGGAAGGTTGTGGCATGCGACACATGTACCAATGGTTGTTCTATTTGATTATACCGTAGCTCAGCCTTCCCCTAAAGACACGACCTGTGTGGTTGTGTGGGGGTGGCACACAAGTTGAGAAGAGATCTTAGAAGGGGGTGTATAGATGATTTTACTCAATTAATAGTGAGAAAAGGTTTAAAGTAATGGAGAACTTTTAATTTGACGCATTTGAAAGAATAAAGCAGCTGCTAATGTCTTTTTAGAAAAAAAAAGAGAAGTGTTTTCGACGAAGTTGTTTTATTTTGTAAGCAGAAAACAATTAATTAGGAAAGAAATTACTTAATTACAATAATTAATTGCTACTTTTCCAACCGTTTCTTGAGTTTTACAGTGCTAATGTATTGAAAATCAAAGAAAAGTCTGAAATAAAATAGGGAAATAGATAATTTCAGTATGCGGTGTAAGAATTAAAGCAGATTTAATGAGCCATAGTGTTAATTAGCGCTAGAAGACAAATATTTATTATTATGTAGACGTAATTATTTCTATTAATTAGGTTATATATACATTATGCAGTGTCTTTAAAAAATATATAGAATAAACTTTAGCATTAGTCATTGGTGACTGACACTGAACTTTCCTTTTAAATTTTTTGTTCAGACCGAGACAGTCGCCTATGAGTGACAGGGTAAAATACTATATAAAACTAAAAAATTACATTCTAAATACATTTTAAGTGATTTCAGGATCGTATCATGAATGCACCTAAATATTACTTACCAAACAATTTTAATGGTTTTTATTAAAACACATTAAACGTAAAAGTGGTTGTCCTTTGCAGATATAGCAGGTCATTTCTCTAACCAAATTGTGCCACATTTTCTTCGTGGGATATTTTACAATATCTTTGCATTTTAAAGACTTTTTCACGGTATATTGTTTTACTTTTTTGAGATTGCGTCGCGTTTTTTTTTAACAAAAATAATGTCACACTCTTCGACTGACATTTTCACGTTTAATGGTAAAGAAAGATTTTTGTCTGTATTGGACCAAAAACCGCAGAGAACTGGATGAATATAAACGTAAAACATTTATAAATTATTTGTACTGCTTCATCATAACCTAAATCGGCGTCAGCCGATTTCGACGGAATCTTAATTCGCGGGCCAAATGAAAAGACAGACAAAACAGGATTGGCGCTTAAAATGTTAAAGGTACACTACAACTAACAATTTTTGCGTGATAAACCTCATTTAGCTGCAGCACGTGACTATGTGGGTCCTCTACAATATTTGTCCATTATCATTTATACAGCTCTTACATTATCATTTATACAGGATATCTCAATCTATTAGTTTTTTGGAGGTCGTGAGTGCTTAATAAAAGGCCTTTCTTTTATATAATTGTTCTAAAAAATTATTTTAATTTAAAGTTAATTTCAATTGAAATATATTGTAAGAGAATATTAAATTCTTCTTACCTTTATGGGCGTAGATGTTGGCTCTTCTGAAATTCACAGCTTTCCTTATATCCCGTGAAAACTGAAAAACGTAATTTTTACTAAAAGAGTGTGCTGATTCGTGAGAAGCTTGAAATGATGGAGACTTGTGCTTTAGAAGAGCTGTCTAGACTTTAATATAAATATAAATGATTAATGGATAATACACTCTAGATTATTAATATTATATACAATTAGGTTGGTCTGGGTTATTAATTAGTGGCATTCTTTGAGAGCTGACATAGCTTCCCATATAATGAATGCAAAGAGCAGCGGACAAAATAGGTCCTTGTCACCCAGATGCTACGCTCAGATCTAACAGAAAAAGGGTTACATGAGTATGAGCACGACGCCTTGGTTCAATAGTTTTTAATTTACAAAAGAAAAATGCTGATCTTAGCAGAAGCTATTGTTCTGGCAGTTCAAATTAGGATATTCTGTTCTTAGTGTCTTTCAAAGTTTTTTTAGTGCTGCCCTCTATTAGGAACTAAACGAAGATATGATTATTAAGGGTGATGTTCCAGTCCATTAGAGTTGTTTCACGTTAGCCAAGAAAGTGGCGACCTCTAGTTGCATACGTCACAAACAACGAAAAAACAGATTTCACAAACGAAAGACGAAACACATTTCTTATTGTTTCCAACACTCCTCCTTTTCGTCTGAGCCTTGTGGTGGGAGAAGTTGGAGTTTATTCCTCAGATTCTCGAAATGAGGTTTGCGGATTGGCTTGGTAAGAATGTCGGCGATCATTCTCTTGGAAGGGCAGTATACTAGTTTAATGACACCGTTTTCCTTTAAGTGCCTCACGTTGTGGTATTTTATGTCCACATGTTTCCCCCGAGATTGGTGTTTATCATTATCGCTCAACTTTATACAGGCGGTATTGTCCTCATATATTGTAATCGGTAAAGTCTGGTGTAACTCTAGGTCCTTTAGCAGATTAATTATCCATTGGATTTCTTGAGTCGCGTTCGAAACAGAGATATACTCTGCCTCCACGGTAGACAAGGCGACGCAGTTTTGCTTTTTTGATGTCCAGGACAGGAGATTGTTTCCTAATTTTAATACGTTCCCGGTTGCGGACTCCCTGTCTTCTCGATCTCCTGCCCAGTCCGAATCGCTGTATACTGTTAGTACGGGTGGCTTCTCTTTGTCTATAGTTAGTCTTAAGTACTTTGTAGTTCGCAGATATCTGATTACTTTCTCTGTTGCATCCCAGTCAGCCTTTCTGGGAAGTTTCGTTTTTTCTTCCCAGAATGTTAACCGTAGCAGCTATGTCTGGTCTGGTCAACGTGGCTATGTTTAAGAGTGCTCCCACTGCCTGCCTAAATTGTTTGTTATCGTTTAGTTGTTCACTGTGTGGGCCTATATTGAAATAATGTGTGCTCACGGGTGTGTAAGTGGGTTTAGAGTTGGTCAATTTAAATTTTTCCGCTATTTCATTGATTTCATTTTCTTGGTCTAGCTCAAGGTTTCCGTTGTCTAGCCTTTTGATATTTATCTCAAGAAATTGTGATACCTCCCCAAGATTTTTTATTTCGTAATCCTTAGATAACTCCGCGTGTATATTGCGCGTGTTTTCTTCGCTTGCAGCGACTAAAATGTCGTCTACATATACGATTATATAGGAATTGTCCCCATTTTTATTCCTCTTATACAAGCACTGATCTGAATCACATTCTTTAAAATTTAAATTTCTTAACGACTTATTGATTTTTATGTACCAAGCCCTAGAGGCTTGTTTGAGGCCATATATTGCCTTTCTTAGTTTGCATTCCTTTTCTTCCTCTCCCTCTAGTATATATCCTTCGGGTTGAGCCATTAGGACTTCCTCGTCTAAATCTCCATGTAAGAATGCTGTCTTTACTTCGAGGTGAGTAATTTTTAAATTTTTATACACGGCGGCATTCAGGAAGCTTCTGATTGTGGTGTGCGCTACCATAGGTGCATATGTTTCATCATAGTCGCTTCCGTATTTTTGAGAATATCCCTTCGCGACGAGTCGCGCCTTGTACCTCTCTACTTCTCCGCGGGCATTATATTTAGTCTTAAATGTCCATTTGCAGCCAATGGTGCGTTTTCCCGGTGTCGGGTTCACCAGTTCCCAAGTATTGTTTTTCTTTAGCGACCCAATTTCCTCATTCGCGGCCTCAATCCATTTGTTTTTAATTTTAGCGTCTCTGATGTTGTTTACGTCTTCCAGTTTTTCGGATCTTGTACTTTACAGATATTTGCGCTTATTCCGAAGCGGTCAGGGGGCACACCTCTGTTGCTTCTTAGTAATCTCCGCGGTTCAGCGGTGCTTTGCTGCGGAGTATTGTTTTGATTTTGTTCGTCATTATTTAGCTCAATCTCTACTGTTTCAGTAGGTGTCTTCGCGTCATTTTTGTTTTTGTCATCTTCATTTACTGCGTTCTCAAAGAATTTTACAGTTCGCGATATTATTACGTTGTTTCCCCCCTGTGTGTATTCTGTAACCCTTGCTTCGGTTATCATATTCTAATAGAATACCTTCAACGGCCTTTTTGTCAAATTTGGATCTCTTCCATTCTTCGACATAGGCATCCGAAGGTCCGTATGTTCGATAAATTAGGTTTCCTGTTATTCCACAGCTGGTAAGGCGTTCTACTGTTTTCGTTTGCCTTGGTGGGCAACCGATTTATCAGGTATGTCGCTGTAAGTACGGCCTCGCCCCAAAAGTGATTTGGTAAATTCGCGTCAGACAACATGGTGCGCGCCATCTCGACTATAGTTCTATTTTAACGTTCGGCAACGCCGTTCTGCTGGCTACAATATGGAACGCTTAACTGATGTTCTATGCCGTTTTCTGTCAGGTAATTCTCAAAGCTATCTCCTAGATACTCCTTTGCATTATCGGATCTGATCGCTTTTATAATTTTTCCGAATTTGTTCTTCGTTAGGGCTACGAATTCTTTAAGTTTTGTTATCGCTTCTGACTTGTGCGAAATCAAATATATTATTGTAAATCGGCTATAGTCATCGGTAAAGGTTATGAAATATATTTTCCCACTGAATGTTTGCGTTCGCATCGGCCCGCACAAATCTGAATGGATAAAATTTAATGCTTCCTTTGATCTGCTTGTGGCGGATTTGGGGTAGGGTGCGATTGATAGTTTGCCCTCAATACATTCTTTACAAGCAGTTTCATGTTTACAATTGTGTATTTCTATGCCCTCGGCTGGTTTATGTTTTATGAGATATTTTATTGCTTCGAAATTTTTATGTCCTAGCCTCTTGTGCCAAATGGATATGCAATTTTTATTGTCGCAAGATGTTTGTGTTTGCGCGTTATATCCGTAGTCATTTTTGGGTTCTAACTCATATAAATTATCATTTAATTTTGCCGTTAGAATTGTTTGGTTATCCTTTACGAATGAGCATTTCTGTTTTTCAAATATTACCTTAATATCATTCTCTGTGGCTCTTTTGACAGATAAAAGGTTGCTTTGCAATTCGGGACAGTATAATACATTTTTAAGAGTTATGGAATTTTGTGAGTCTGTATTTATGTTTGAGTCTTCCAGACCCTGTGAACATAGCCGCTTTCCGTTCGCTATGGTTATTTCGTCAAAGTTTCCTGGCATAAAGTTTTGTATATTTTGCTTTGTTGTTAAAACATGCCTTGTGCATCCGGAATCTATAATGTATGTATCTGCTATCGATGTTTGTGCTCTGTTCGCAGTGACAGGTTCGTTTTCAAGAATTTTTTCTTCTGGTGATTTGTTATCACTGGAGGGAATCAAGCTTTTTTCATTTTCGTTGGTTTCAGCTTTGCTTCTAAAGCAAAAGTTTGAAGTTTCTTTGTGGTTGTTTTGGGCATTTTTGTGACTATTTGTGTTATTCCTATAGTTGTTCGGACTGTTGAATGCTTTGTTTCTGTTCCAGGCATTTCTTGTATAATTATTATGCTGGTTTTTATTTTTTAGATGGTAACACTCATTTATTGTGTGCCCCTGTTTTTTATAGTATCCACAATATTTTTTACTGCTATTCTGTTTGTTAGTTATTTTGTACGCAGTTTCACGCGTGTGTGGATTTGTTCCTTGGTTTTCCTTCCTGTGTCTGTATTCATCAGACAGTTTATTCTTCACGAATTCTAGGGTTAAGTCGCTCTCATTTCGGCCTTCAAGACCTATGATCAACGGGTCATACGACTTTGGTAAGCTGCACAATAAAAGTGCGACGATGTGAGTCTCGGGGACTTCCTCCCCAATGGCATATAATTTATCTCGTAGTGTTAATATATCATTTATATGTTGGTTCATATTTCCACCGTCGCATAATCTTTTTGAATAGAGTCTCCTCAATAAAAATAACTTAGAGGATAAGGTCGATCTCTTGTAGTTGCTTGAGGGTGTACCAGATTGCCTTGGCAGTTTTTAAATGCTTGATATGGACAATCTGAGAATCGTCTATAAACAAATTTATTGTAGCACGGGTTTTTGCATCTTTTTTACGACAATTATCATCTGGAGTTAGTGGGGGTGTCTCGACGACGTAACTAAAAAGGTCATCTCTAGTGAGCAGCATTTCTACGCGAAACGCCCACAGGTCGTAATTATTATCATTAAGTTTCTCAACTAACGATATTTCCTTTGCGGAAGAAATTGCCATAATTTATTTTCAATTATATATATTTATATGTATTGCATATATTTGTTTAACAATGTCACACTATCACACTATCACACTATATGATATTAATATCCATATAATATTTCTTTATATTAAAGTATTTCTTAACAGTCAGTGATCACTATATCTATATATAATATATTCAATTTTTTTCGTATATATACTTTCAGTACTATGTCACTTTATATATATAATATGTTCAAAAAAACCCAGATCACGTGGTCTGACTAGAGAGTTAATAAAAATATTTTTTCTTTCTTGTTCCTTTTTTAGCTCACAGACTATCAAAGCCTGAGAGCTAATGTGCCCGCCCGTTCTGTATGTATGTATGTACGTATGTATGTATGTATGTACGTAACGCGATAACTCGTGATAGAAACATCCGATTTGCTTCAAATTTTTTTTCTAGGTTCATTGTGATAAGGCGCTTACCTGATTAGTTTTGGGAGTTCATTGGTTAAGGATAAAGGTGGAAAAACGGGGTTAGTCCAACCCCTCAATTCAGATAAATGGGTGTTTCATGCAGAATCATTCGATTTGCTCCGAATTTGATATACCGGTTTATTATGTTAAGGAACATCCCTGATTAGTTTTGGGGGTTCATTGGTTAAGGATAAAGGGGGAAAAGAAGAGCAAGTCCACCCCCTTAATTCAGATAAATGGGTTTTTCATGCAGAATCATTCGATTTGCTCCGAATTTGGTATACCGGTTTATTATGTTAAGGAACTTCCCTGATTAGTTTTGGGGGTTCATTGGTTAAGGATAAAGGGGGAAAAGGGGGGTTAGTCCACCCCTTTTAATTCAGATAAATGAGTTTTTCATGCAGAATGATTCGATTTGCTCCGAATTTGGTATATCGGTTTATTATGTTAAGGAACTTCCCTGATTAGTTTTGGGGGTTCATTGGTTAAGGATAAAGGGGAAAAGGGGGGCTAGCCCACCCCCTTAATTCAGATAAATGGGTTTTTCATGCAGAATGATTCGATTTGCTCCGAATTTGGTATATCGGTTTATTATGTTAAGGAACTTCCCTGATTAGCTTTGGGGGTTCATTGGTTAAGGATAAAGGGGGGGGGGGGCTAGTTCACCCCTTAATTTAGATAAATGGTTTTTTTGCAGGATTATTCGATTTGCTCCAAATTTGGTATACCGGTTTATTAGGATAAGGAGCTTCCCTGATTAGATTTGGGGGTTCACTGGTTAAGTATAAAGGGGGAAACGGGGGCTAATTCCCCTTCACTTATTTTTTTGAGGGGCATTATTCTTTAAAATAAGAGTATGATATACAATTAGTGTGAATAGCCTGTGAGCTCAATGCCATGAGTTTAGCTGGGCACTTTTCTTTTTTATTAGTTTAGTTATTATTGTGAATGTGAATCTTGAACGCAGCAGGTAATAAGCTGCGTATAGGTTTTCTGTTATGTTCTTTATAGGAGAAATGATGTTTTGATTTTAAAAAGGAAAATTTATTTTCGAATCTGAAATCATGCTATTTTCTTGGCTTCTTTATAGAACATATTGCTGATATTTTAATATGATTATCTTGGATTCCCAGTGAGGAATAACAAATATTATCCAAATGTTTTAGTTGTAAATACTGTACATATTTAAAAGTGTAAATAGAATTTTCAAGTTTTTTATCATCATGTGCTCTTTTATTGAACAACACCTGCGCCACTTTCAACGTGAAATATGCTTGATTATTTTAATGTGATTTTACATGAATCGTGAATTTTTCATCTAAGGTCTCCCAACTTTGATTTAAATTAAGAATAACGTGAAGCTCTTGAATTTCATGAAGATTATTCTTTATTCTTTGGTGCCTCAAGAACCGGTAAAAAAGGTAAGAAATACCTTTATTATTCTGCATGACTGTTGATTTCTTGAAAATATACATTTTTCATGATAATTTATTTTGAAAATTTAAATAAATTTTAAACATGGATAAGACAGATAAACTTAAAAGCAAAAGAGCTATTGTTCTCGCAGCTATTACGAAATTAATCACAAAATGTGATACATTTTTATTTGTTGATATTGATAAGACTGATTGCGACTCATTAATGGAATCATTTGAGCTCGTAAATGAAAAGGAAGCTCTACTTAAGGAATTAGATTCCGAAATAGATGAGCTAATTCAGGAAAAAACTGAATATGAAAAAGAACTAAAATCGGTAGAAGAATATTCTGAAAAATATCAAGTTTGAAATTTAAAATTAAGATGAGGCTTAAAAAATGTAAAATCGAAACTGAACCAAAAGTTTTACTAGAATCAAGTAACGGTTCAAAAATCGGTAGTAAACCAGTTTCGGCAGTGAAGCTGCCTAATCTAAACATAGAAAAACTTTCTGGTGATGCAAGCCAGTTCTTAGAATTTTTTTATTTATTTACTTGCGCGTTAGATTCAAACGAATCGTTGTCAAAAATTGAAAAATTCCAATGTCTTAAATCCTTGTTGTCTGGACCTGCATATAATATTGTAGCTGGTTTTGAACTGACAGATCAAAATTATTCAACGTGTTTAAAGTTGTTAGAAGAGAGGTAGGTAAGCGGAAAAATATCATAAACTGTTACATGAACAAAATTCTGAATCTTGAGCCAGTAAAATCCTCTAACAATGTTATTTCTTTAAGAAAGTTGTATGATAACATCGAAACTTGTATGAGAAATCTTGATACGTTAGGAGTGACATCGGGCTCTTACGGCCATTTATTACTACCCATATTATTAAGGTTATTACCAGAAAATTTGATACTAGATTTCCATCGAAAACGTGACCCTGATAAAGACTGCGAAGTCACAGATTTAATAAATTTTATTAAAACGGAACTAAGATGCCGGGAAGCAACTAATTTAGTAAATAATTCCCAAAGCAAGGCTTATGAAAATTCTAAAACCAAATATGAAAATTCTTCAAGTAAATATCAAAATTTTCCTCAAAAGAAAAATATATCTTCGGCTGCTGCTTTAAATACATCTACAAAACAGTTTTGCATATTTTGCAAGTCTTCTGATCATGTAGGACTAAATTGTTCGAAATTCACTGATGAACAAAAACGATATAAATTAAAGAAAGAAGGTCGCTGTTACAAATGCTTTTACAAGTCGCATTTATCTGTAAATTGTAGAACAAAAATATTAATCCTTGTTCCAAATGTGGTAACAACACCCATAGTCATTTGTTTTGTTTTAAAGAAACAACAAAAGAAAATCCTGAAAAAGAAAAGAAAGGTGCAATTGTATCTATGATGTCAGAACAAAAAAATAAACAAAATAAAGCAACATTATTGCAGACTTGTACAGTTTCTGTGTCTGCTGGTAAACAATGCTTGTTGGCTCGCGTTTTATGTGATAGTGGTTCAGAAAAATGCCTCGTGAAGAGATCTCTCGTGCAAAAATTAAAATTGAAGCCATTGCGAAGAGAAAATTTATTAGTTTATCCTTTTGGATGAAGACGCCCTTATGAATCTTGTTATGAAGTAGTTGCTCTTGAATTATCCAGTGTTGTGCAACCTATTAACTCGATAAAGATCGAAGCTCTTGTGGTTGATAATATAACTGGAGTTTCTGTGAAAACCCTAGAACCAGAACTTCTAGACATAATGAGAACAAGAGGCTTTAAGCCTGCAGATACAGCTCTTGAACAGGAAATAAAAAAAACTAAAAAAAAATTTGATATTATTAGAGACTCAAAAACTCTCATTTGACATTTGACTTTTATTTTTTTTATTGCTTTTTGTTTGATAATATTTCTAATTTTTAGTTTAATTTTTGTGTTGAATATTCCAGAAAAAGTTGTATAGATTTAAATTGTTCTTTCTATTTTTAGTAGCAGAAACTTGTTCTCAAATCTTTTAAATTGTTTTATTATTTTATTGAAGTCCAGTATGTAAGTATATATTTTGATTTGTATTGTACTTATGTATAGTGAGTCATGATATTTTAGAATAATTTTATTTCTACTTTAATAATTTGAATCCCATTTTTGATGAACCCTTGTTAATCGGGGGGGGGGGGGCAGTTTGTGAAATTTCGCAAACCCCTTCCTCTCTCGAGCAATCAGCCACACCTGCTTAGGCGCCAGTGATCCCAGATCACGTGGTCTGACTAGAGAATTAATATTAAAGAACATTTTTTCTTTCTTGTTCCTTTTTTAGTTTAGTTATTATTGTGAATGTGAATCTTGAACGGAGCAGGTAATAAGCTGCGTATAGGTTTTTTGTCATGGTCTTTATAGGAGAAATGATGTTTTGATTTTAAAAAGGAAAATTTATTTTCGAATCTGAAATCATGCTATTTTCTTGGCTTCTTTATAGAAGAACATAATTGCTGATATTTTAATATGATTATCTTGGATTCCCAGTGAGGAATAACAAATATTATCCAAATGTTTTTAGTTGTAAATACTGTACATATTTAAAAGTGTAAATAGAATTTTCAAGTTTTTTATCATCATGTGCTCTTTTATTGAACAACACCTGCGCCACTTTCAACGCGAAATATGCTTGATTATTTTAATGTGATTTTACATGAATCGTGAATTTTTCATCTAAGCTCTCCCAACTTTGATTTAAATTAAGAATAACGTGAAGCTGTTGAATTTCATGAAGATTTTTCTTTATATACATAACATATTTAATTTATTTTCGTATATATATTTTCAATATTGATCAATATTATTTAATTTATCATATTCAATATATTCAATATCTATTATCATTTCAATAATACTGTATTCAATAACGATCAATATTATTTAGTATATCACATTTAAGTTTAATATTTATTATTTCATGGCCTTTTTTTCTCACATTTTCAGTACTACATAATCTATTAGTTTTTTGGAGGTCGTGAGTGCTTAATAAAAGGCCTTTCTTTTATATAATTGTTCTAAAAAATTATTTTAATTCAAAGTTAATTCCAGTTGAAATATATTGTAAAAGAATATTAAATTCTTCTTACCTTTATGGGCGTAGATGCTGGCTCTTCTGAAATTCACAGCTTTCCTTATATTCCGTGAAAAACTGAAAAACGTAATTTTTATTAAAAGAGTGTGCTGATTCGTGAGTAGCTTGAAATGATGGAGACTTGTGCTTTAGATGAGCTATCTAGACTTTAATATAAATATAAATGATTAATGGATGATACACTCTAGATTATTAATATTATATACAATTAGGTTGGTCTGGGTTATTAATTAGGGGCATTCTTTGAGAGCTGACATAGCTTCCCATATAATGAATGCAAAGAGCAGCGGACAAAATAGGTCCTTGTCACTCAGATGCTACGCTCAGATCTAACAGAAAAAGGGTTACATGAGTATGAGCACGACGCCTTGGTTCAACAGTTTTTAATTTACAAAAGAAAAACGCTGATCTTAGCAGAAGCTATTGTTCTGGCAGTTCAAATTAGGATATTCTGTTCTTATTGTCTTTAAAAGTTTTTTTAGTGCTGCCCTCTATGAGGAACTAAACGAAGATATGATTATTAAGGGTGATGTGCCAGTCCAGTAGAGTTGTTTCACGTTAGCCAAGAAAGTGGCGACCTCTAGTTGCATACGTCACAAACAACGAAGAAACACATTTCACAAACGAAAGACGAAACACATTTCTTATTGTTTCCAACACAATCTAATGCGAATCAGCTTTTCTGTTCGTAACTTTAACAATAATGAAGACATTTTAAAGAAATTTTCAACAGCATTTGTATGAAATGCAACGATATCACGAAAAGCAGTAGAAGACCAGCTTTGCACCCAACCAGCGCTGAACTAGACACTCTACATTTAGCAGTGTAATTGACATAAAGTTCCACCCTCAAAATTACTATTCCATGCTTTCGGCATTTTATTTAATGTCAGCAGACACAAAGCAATTTAAGTCTATTCCCAATTTCATTAAAATATCTTCATTACTGTTAAAGTTAAGAACCAAAATCTAAGTTTGAATCAGAGTCTAATCCGAAACTTAAAATTCTGTTTAAAGTCAACCCGAAATCCAGCCAGAATCCGATAAAAAAAAAAAAAATTCTTCAACCTGAAACTCGAACCGAACACAAAATGAAACAAAATTAGTTCATTTTTTAATACAATTATGGAAAAGTATCCTACAACCAAATCTCTAATATAAATTTTACCTATTTTGTAAAAAATGAACTTATGAATATTCAAGTAACATAGTTTTTCATTAAAAAACATATTCAGGACGTTCTTTTGAAATGTAGGGTCAATCCAAACCCGACCAGAAAAAAAAAAATCAAAACTCACTCCGAAATATTTAAATTCAACCGAAGCCGAACCTTACTCACAGCGAAAAAAATGGCGTCAACCCATCGGGTTCGGATAAAATCTGCGGTAACCCGACTCGATGCAGGACTCTAGTTCGGATTGGATAGAAAACGATATGTATTTTTGACTGAATTAATACACAATTTTTTTAAATTGTAGTGTGCTTGTAAAAATTTATGGGTATGATGGAAAACAGGGATAAAAAGAAACCATAGCTTTATGTGATTAATGATGATTAATGAGCTCTTAAAAATAATTACCTTTTAATTTAATTTTTTTGACTATTTTACAGAAGTATGATTGAAAGACTTTTTAGCATAATAAAAGGGCAAGCATATCAAACTTCTCATATTCATCACTGCATGAAACAGCATTTGTTATTTATACTTTGATAAAAATAAAACTTCGATTTTCGAAATTGTGTTCTGTTACGAAATAAGTTTGTATTTTGTTTAAACCAAAATGTTTTCAGGCCGAGATTTATCTAAGTTAGCAGTTGATCTAACTAATCGATGTAATTTCAAATTTATTATATATATATATATATATATATATATATATATATATATAACACAAGGCTATATTTTACTATCTCAAATATTCCTCATCTTTTAAATGTTATTTATATTCTCATTTTTTTTTATATAACAATATTTTGTCTTTAAAATAGTTAATTTAATCAATTGCCCTTTTATTTATTTTTATATAATTCTTTCTTTCTTTATTTTTTTTGTATTAATTTATTCTTATTCTTTATTTTATTTTGTATTCACTCAGTACTTATTAAGTTTACTCCTATTTTTTAATTCTACTTTAAGTAAAAGTTAATCTAAGTCTTTTCTTGATTCCTTCAATCAATTTCATTCCTGTTATTATTTTTATTTTTTTGGGGGTTAAAGATGGCAACACTAAACACTAATTATTAATCCAGTTCAAATTTACATTTTTCCTTTCTCACACCAGATGGCAGCACACTTATGGGTTTGTCAGGTGCTCAACTGTAGCTCACATGTTAAAATAGTCTTAACTATGTTTTCCATCCTGATATGCTGTAGTTTTGACTCCTAGAATGTATTCAGGTATTGTGCTCTAATAATTTTTAATATCTTGTATGAGGTGTATCTTTCTTTAGATCTCTTAGATTTTTATTATCTTTTTTCTGTAATGTATGCGTTATAAGGAGCTAAATTTTGTCATTTTAGGCTTAATGCCGATGAAATAATGCATCTTCTATGAATGAACTCACAAGCTCCTCTGACGATTCTGTGACTCATTCATAGTTTCTTATTTTACATACTGGTTTCCCATGTTCATTTCTAAATCATCTTTAGAACTTTACCAATTTCTTCATATATTTGTGATTTCAAATTTATTATATATATATATACATATACACAGGGTGTCCTAAAATGGACTAACTGATTTTAAAATTCAGTAACTTGCAAATGATGACAACTATTGAAGAAATTCTTGTAGGAGGTTATGTAAAATGTCAAGAGTTTTTTCTTTTTCTTTCCTTTTTTTCTTTTTCTGCGATTTCTTATTTTAGTTCAAAACAGCAGCGATAGACGGAGCTACAAGAAATAGGTGGTAAATTCAGGCCAGATTTTGTGTTTCGCACTTCTCTTAGTACTCATGTGAAAAAAAGAGGTTAAATATATTAAGTTGCCTTTGCTGCCAATGCAATCTTGTTCTTAGGGGACCCAATCCATAGATTTAACCTACCTCTTTAGCATCAATAGTAGCAGAAGAGAGAGGTTAAAAAAAATAAAATAAAAAATAGTGCCTGGATCTAGCGCCTACTGTTTGCAGCGATATCTGTAGCTACTATTTTGAACTAAAATCGTGAATCGCAGTAAAAAATCTCCTGACATTTTACCTAATCCTAGTGAAGAATATTTTTAATAGCTGTCGCCATTTGCAAGTTATTGAATTTCGAAATCAGTTAGCCCATTTTAGGATACCCTATATATATATAAAATGTTTTAGTTACAATTTGCTTTACAATATATTTCAAAAAATTTATGATTCCCTACATATGTTTAATTATTCACTTGTCATTTAAATGATTTCACCTTCCTAATGATTTTCAGTTGGCCAATTTCGAAAGTTTTAATTTTTTAATACTTCATATATTGGTGAAGATATTGGTTTATTATAGTCGAAACAATTCATTAATGATTCGTTAAATTAAAAATAGTTGATACTGCTTTATTATGTATAAGGTCAGTGTAATGTATTGATACTCAATTTATTAATTTTTATTTTTTAAGGGTGTATTTCGATCCAAACTGCTTATTTTCTGATTCATTTTAAAATTCATTTTTGCTCTCAAACGCATCAAACTGGGAAATTCTCTTATTTAGAAACTATATAATGTGCCGTGCTTCTTAATTTTTTGATAAATGCAGAAAATACTGTAAAAAACGCTGTCAAAGTTGGCGTTTTGAACCGAATTTTCCGAAGCGGGCGATCTGGGAATGAAAAAAAATGGTCATACTGAGAAAATAATTGCTTAAAAATCAAATTCTAATTAATTGAGCTGAAAATGAAATCACACGGCATGTTAATCATGTCTTCAGAAATCATCCCAGCAAGTTTCATGTTTTTACTTTTAAAAATGAGGCTGAAAATGTCTCAGAAAATTTCGAGCTGTTGAGGGTGGAAAAATATTTTTTCGAATACACCCTTAATAAAAAAAGAAAAAGATGATGAATTGTAATATTATATAATGGTTATATATATATATATATAACCATTAAATAAACATTACCGACCACCAACAAAATTTGTGATATTATGAATGAAATGACAATAATACAGTGTCCTTGCAACATACTTAACATGGATACCAAAAGCATAGTATATACCAGCTGTTATGTATAAAATATAGTCCTTGCACTATTACAAATATTAATATGGAAGAAAAAAGAAAAATATGGATACCGATACAAATAACTGAAAAGCTTATATGTTGAATTACACACACACACACACACACACACACATATATATATATATATATCAAAAGACATCAGAAAATTTAACTCTGATCTTGTCAAGAAAATTCTAGTTGATAACAAAAGTTTAAAATCAGCTAGGCGCAAACTTTGTGTTGGAAGAAAAGGTATTTTTGCACTAAAGAGGGCAGATGGAACAATCACCAAAATGAATAAAGAAATAGTACACATTGTCGAAAAATTCTATAACGATTTATATAAATGTGAAGATCAAAGGGAAATCAACCTATATGATTCACGAGAAAACTTAACAGAAACCGAAGCCATAATCCCAGTGATGACAGACGAAATTTTACAAGCCATTAAATTTACGAAAAAAGGTAAATGCCCCGGAGAAGATGGAATTACAATCGACCTTATCAAAGAAGCAGGAGAAGAATTTTCAAAAATGCTATCCTTACTGTTTTCCAAATGTCTTAAGAAGTCAGATGTACCAGAAGATTGGAATAATGCTGTGATGGTGCTACTTTACAAGAAAGGAGAGAAGGAAAACATTAAAAACTTCCGTCCAATCAGCTTACTATCAGTGATTTATAAAATTTTCACCAAAGTTTTAACGACAAGACTTGAATCAGCTCTGGACTCAGCTGAACCTAGAGAACAAGCAGGATTCCGAAGTGGATTCAGCACAATGGATCATATCCAAACGGTAAGGGAACTCATTGAAAAACATAAGGAATATAATTTACCTCTTTGCCTTGCCTTTATTGATTATGAAAAAGCATTTGATTCGGCCTACACATCAGCAGTAGTAAAATCTCTGGAGGACATTGGTATAGACAAACCTTACATAAATATTATAAAGAAGATTTAAAAGAAAGCAACAGCAACCATCCGCTTGGACAAAGGTGTAGGAAACAAGGGATTTATGTGAGAGTCGGCGGCCAAGGCTGAGTATACCCAGTGATTATTTTGAAATATATATATAATAAATATTAAATAAGATTGCCTACCTGTGTTTAGCTTCGGTAAGAGGACAGGCTTGCGATATATATCCTTTTGTTGCAATTGATTGTATTTTATTTTTAAGATGAGACAAATAATCTTCATCATTGACTGAACACGGATGCATATTCACTTCTAATTTTCTTTAATACTGGACTAGGATGCTACAAAAATATACAAAGCATGGTTAATATAATGGATGTATAAAAAATGAATGGTTTTTCCAATCGACAAGGTACTTGGTGTTTGAATACCAGAAAAAAATCCCTTCTGGGATAACAATGGGATTTGTATTCCGACGGAAAGCACGTCCGTTTAGTGGAAAAGTTTTATGACGACTGCGGGGTTCAAAAAAGTGTTCACACAGAGTCTTTTAGGTGATGAGAAAGACAATAGATTATGCAAAGTCAGCGGATTAATTTATTTCAGCACAGTCACTTTGCAATGTCCAATGAATGGTGCTGCGATCTGGTTTTCAGATATGAACTTAATATAAATGCTGTCTTGTGGATCGCCTTGTAGATTTAGTGCTGCCATCTATGAGTGATGAGATGACGTGTTTCCGTTGCTCTCCGCGAAGTTCACTTTTCTTGATTAGATAAATGTTGTACATATTTCCACAAACGTTTACATACCCCACAAGTTCGGTTATAAGTCTATATAACATGTCATTTGTGTCGCAGGTTCGCATACAAAACTTATTAGTAGAAGTAGGATTTCTAATATTCCTCCTTTTTGTCTGAAGGACCTGTGACAAGTTTTAGCTGTAGTTCGTTTCGTAAAAACTCATGTTGAACTTTTGGAAGCGGTTTTGTGAGTATATCCGCTATCATGAGTTTTGAAGGACAATAGGTGATATTAATTATTCCGCGTTCGTGTTGATCTCTGATGTGGTGGAATTTGACCTCAATGTGTTTAGTTTTTGTTTGTGCTTTCTCGTTTTTTGTTAGTTTTATGGTTGATAAATTATCCTCATACACAGTTATTGGTAGTTGTTGAGGCATTTCCAAATCATTGAGTAAATTTAATAAATGTATCACGTTTTGTGTTGCAGTTGACGCCGAAATGTACTCGGCTTCTGTAGAAGACAGGGCGACGCTGGTCTGCTTCTTAGAGATCCAGGCTAACAGGTTGTTGCCTAACTTAAACAGATTGCCTGTCGTTGACTTTCTGTCTATACGATCATTCGCCCAGTCGCTATCGCTGTAAACCGTTAGTATGGGCGGTTTGCATCTGTCTATTATGAATTTCAATTCTCTTGTAGTCATCAGGTATCTGATAACCTTTTCGATGGCCTCCCAATCAGCTAGTCTGGGTAGCTCATTCCTCCTCCCTAGAATATTTACTATGGCCGCGATGTCGGGTCTTGTTAGTGTCGCGATGTATAGCAATCCGCCAATTGCTTGTCTATATTTTGTATTATTTTCCATTAACTCTCCTTCCGGATCTAAATTAAAATAGTTAGTACACATTGGCGTGTAGGTGGGTTTGCTAAGGGTTAAGTTGAACTTTTCCGCGATTTCTCTAATTTTGTGTTCTTGATCGAGTTGTAAGTTACCGTTTTCTGTTTTAGTTATATTAATCCCTAAATACTGAGTTACCTGTCCCAGATTTTTAATCTCATATTTCTTGGATAACTGGTTATATATCTCGTGCGTATCATCTTTGCTACTTGCTACGAGTATGTCGTCCACGTAGACGATCACATATGCGACTTTTCCATTTTTGATTCGTTTAAACAGACATTGGTCTGAGTCGCATTCGGTAAATTTTAGATTCTTCAGGGATCGGCTAATTTTTAAACTCCATCCCCTTGCGGCCTGTTTAAGGCCTTGTTTAATTTACATACTTTTTCTTCCTCCCCTTTCTTTAGATAACCCTCCGGTTGATACATATACACTTCCTCCTCAAGAGTCCCATGCAAAAAAAGCGGTTTTGACATCAAGGTGCGTCACGTCAAGATTTTTGTAAACGGCTGCATTTAAAAATGCTCTCAGTGTGGTGTGCGATACGACTGGTGCATACGTTTCGTCGTAATCGCACCCATATTTTTGCGAGTACCCCTTCGCAACTAACCTGGCTTTATACCTTTCTATTTTTCCGTTCATCCCTCTTTTGACTTTAAATGTCCACTTTGACCCTATGACGCGTTTTCCGGGTATAGCTTTAATTAGTTTCCAAGTTTTATTCTGTTGTAGTGATCTTATTTCCTCATTTGCTGCTTCCAACCACTTATTTTTTGTTTCTATATCCTCAATGTTTTGTAATTCGGCCCACGATTTCGGTTCCTCAATTTTGCACAAATTCACGGTCACTCCGAAACGATTTAGAGGTACGCCTCTGTTTTCCCTTTGCGACCTCCTCGGTTCGGGATTATCTGGCGTCGGGGTTCTATCAGATCTTCATTATTATTTGTCAAATCAATCTTGATATTTTCGGTAGGTGTTTGAGCGTTATTTTCGGTTTCCGTAGTATCATTAATTTCCTCATAGTTAGTCCCTTCTTCAATGAATTTTACCGTTCTAGAAATTATTATGTGGTTATTTCCCGTGTGAATTCTGTAACCTTTGCTCCGAAAATCGTAACCCATCATGAGCCCTTCGATAGCTTTTTCGTCAAACTTCGTTCTTTTTTATATATCTACGTAGGCAAATGCCTTACACCCAAATGTTTTGATGTTAGATAGGTCGGGCTTTCTATTGTTCCACAATTCGTATGGTGAGGCGTGATTTTCATTTGCGATTTTGGGCAGTCGGTTGGTTAAATATGTGGCTGTCATCACCGCTTCCCCCCAGAAATGCTTAGGCAATTTTGCATCTGACAGCATAGTGCGTGCCATTTCAACGATTGTTCTATTCTTTCTCTCAGAAACCCCGTTTTGGGGGCTACTGTACGGGACACTCAACTGTCTTTCTATGCCGTTTTCGGCTAAGTAGTTTTCGAAACTCTCCCCAAGATATTCTTTGGCGTTATCAGACCTTATAGCTTTTATTACCTTCCCGAATTTATTTTTTGTTAGGGCTACGTACTGCTTTAATTTCTCTACCGCTTCAGATTTATGCGCTAATAGATACGTCATAGTAAATCGACTGTAGTCGTCTGTAAACGTTATGAAATAACGCTTTCCTCCTGGAGTTTGTGTCTCCATAGGTCCACATAAATCAGAATGTGCGAGCGAGCATATCTCTTTGCTCCTATTTTTAGCTGCTTTGGGGGTAGGGTGAAATTGAATGTTTCCCTTCTATGCACTTTGTGCAATGCAACTCATGCTTGCAGTTATTTATAATTATTCCCTCAGCCAACTTATGATTAACCAAATATTTAATTGCGTCAAAATTTTTGTGACCTAATCTACGATGCCATTTATATATACAGTTTTCATTATTACAGGAGGTTTGCGTGCTTAAGGCGTAACCGTACTCATCCTTAGAGATTGTTGTTCAGTTTAGCGGTTAAGATAGTTTTGTTATCTTTAATGAAAAAACATGTTTCCTTCTCAAAGATTACTTTTATGTTATTATCGGTTGCCTTTTTTACTGATAAGAGATTACTCTTTAATTCCGGGTAATATAATACTTCCTTGAGTGTTATGTTATTTTTAAGGCCTGTGTTTATTGTTATGTCCCCTAGACCTTGAGAATTTAATCTTTTCCCGTTAGCTATGGTGATGTCGCCAAAATTTCCTGGCTTAAACGTTGTAAAGTGTTCTTTTGTAGACGTAACATGTCTTGTACAGCCCGAGTCTATGATGTAGGTGTTAGTGTTCCTTGTTTGTGTTTCGTTAACTAGCGTTGGTTCATTTTGAAATGCGTGTTCAACCTGGGGAAGAGGAACGCCTAACTCTGTTTGCTCACTAGCTGAATTTATCTTTCCGCTGAAACAGTAGTTGGAGGAATGATTTTTACTGTTTTCCTGTCCTTTGTTGTTTCCTGCGTTTGTTCTATAACCTGCACCGTAATTGTTGTTTCTGTTCCTGTTATTTTCGTGTCTATAATTATTCTTCTGCGAGTTATACCTTTCTTTGTTTTTCAGTTGAAAACATTCATTTTTAACATGTCCACTTCGGGAACAAAAGCTGCAAAACTTTTTGTTTTTATACGGTTTGTTTTCAGATTTAAATGCCGTCTCAATAGGAGGTAGATTGGCGGCTTTATTTTCCACTTAATACGCGGTTTGTTTAATATACGAATTAGTGTTTTTGTTTTCTAATCGATGGGTATATTCATCGATTAGTTTGTTCTTCACAAAGTCTAATTTTAAATAAGATTCATCACGCGTCTCAAGCGCAGTTATCATCCCGGCATATGATGGGGGCAAGGAGCACAACATGATCGCTACAATGTGCTACTCACCTGACGTTTTCACCTATTGCAGAAAGCCTGTCTCTTATTGTAAGAATGTTATTAATGTGCTCCACCATATTCCCATTTTCTGAGAGCTTTTGAGAGTAGAATTTCCTTAATAAAAATAATTTTGAGGATAAGTTCGCGCGCTGATGGACAGACTTTAATTTTTCCCACACTTCCTTCGGAGTCTGTAAGTTTTTTACATAAATTATCTGATCATCGTCTATGCACAAATTAATGATGGCCTTAGCCTTTGCACTATTTTTTGAGTAAGCGGCGTCCGAAGAAGGGGGGGGGGGTGATCATCGACACAGAATTTAAATAAATCAGCCTTAATAAGTAGGTTTTCAATTTTAAATGCCCAGTGTAGGAAATTCGTATTGTTCAATTTTTCAATCGAGGCTAAGTCTTTTGACATCGCCATTGTATATTTCTTATTTAACTATATATCACAATATGTTATATTTTTAAGTTCAGAAGTTTTTTGAAACTTTCCTTATTATTTCTCATTTATAATCACTAATTCAAATCACTAATTTAACACTTATACCATTCACATACACATTATATAATAGTATCATATAAATAATTTTCAATATCATATCATATGAAACACAATTATATTTAACAAATGTTATCAACTTTCAATATTCATAAATTTATTTCCGTATTTTGTAAAGGTGCAAATACGCTACCTTTTATTTTTAACTGGGTTTATTTTTTTTTAATTTATTTATTTCTCACTCCCTTGCTTATATACCTCGGCTCTCATAATCTGTAGGAAACAAAGGATTTATGTGAGAGTCGGCGGCCAAGGCTGAGTATACCCAGTGATTATTTTGAAATATATATATAATGAATATTAAATAAGATTGCCTACCTGTGTTTAGCTTCGGTAAGAGGACAGGCTTGCGATATGTATCCTTTTGTTGCAATTGATTGTATTTCATTTTTAAGATGAGACAAATAATCTTCATCATTGACTGAACACGGATGCATATTCACTTCTAATTTTCTTTAATACTGGACTAGGATGCTATAAAAATATACAAAGAATGGTTAATATAATGGACGTATAAAAAAAGAATGGTTTTTCCAATCGACAAGGTGTTTGAACACCAGAGAAAAATCCCTTCTGGGATAACAATGGGATTTGTATCCCGACGGACAGCACGTCCGTTTAGTGGAAAAGTTTTATGACGACTGCGGGGTTCAAAAAAGTGTTCACACAGAGTCTTTTAGATGATGAGAAAGACAATAGATTATGCAAAGTCAGCGGATTAATTTATTTCAGCACAGTCACTTTGAAATGTCCAATGAATGGTGCTGCGATCTGGTTTTCAGATATGAACTTAATATAAATGCTGTCTTGTGGATCGCCTTGTAGATTTAATGCTGCCATCTATGAGTGATGAGATGAAGTGTTTCCGTTGCTTTCCGCGAAGTTCACTTTTCTTGATTAGATAAATGTTGTACATATTTCCACAAACGTTTACATACCCCACAAGTTCGGTTATAAGTCTATATAACATGTCATTTGTGTCGCAGGTTCGCATACAAAACTTATTAGTAGAAGTAGGATTTCTAATAAAAGGAAAAGCAAAGATCAAGCTTGGAAGAGAGGTAAGACAAGGAGACACCATTTCGCCTAAGCTTTTTACGGCTGTCTTAGAAAATATTTTCAAGAAGCTGGATTGGGAAAACAAAGGGATTAGAATAAATGGGGAATATTTAAGTCATCTCCGATTCGCTGACAACATTTTAATTTTCAGTAACAGTCCTGAAGAATTGGAAAATATACTAAAAGAGTTGGCAGAAGCTAGGATTAATGTGGGATTAAAAATAAACCTGGAAAAGACTAAGGTAATGTTCAATTCATTTGCATCAAAAAAAAAATTGTCTACAACAAAACTGAAATTAAAGAAGTGCAAAGTTATGTGTACCTTGGGCAGGAAATATCATCGTATAATAGTATCATGAATGAAATCAATAGAAGAATAAGAAATGGATGGAGCACTGTAAAAAAAACGGACTAAAAAACGGAAATACTACTGGCAATCTAGACGCCAGTACTATTTCCTTTTTTTTTACGGGAATTTTTATCCATAAATTACAGAAAAATTTCCGTTTTTCTGGCGTCTAGATTGCCAGTAGTATTTCCGTTTTTTAGTCCGTTTTTTGTTTTTACAGTGAGTGTTTTTGGGAAGAACAATATTATTCTGAAGAGTAGTATGCCCCTTTGTTTGAAAAGAAAGGTATTTAACCAATGTGTTTTGCCTGTGCTAACTTATGGAGCAGAAACATGGACACTAATAAAACGGATGGTACAAAGATTTCAATCAACACAGAGAAGTATGGAAAGATGTATGCTAGGTATAAATAGAAGAGACAGAAAAGGAATAACCTGGATAAGAAGTCAGACGAAAGTTTTTGAAATTAAACGGCTAAAATGGAAATGGGCTGGGCACATTGCAAGATGACAAGACAATAGATGGAGCACAAACACCCTACAGTGGTATCCCAGAGATGTAAAACGGCCAAGAAGACGACCTCAAGTAAGATGGAGTGATGAAATCAGAAAAGTAGCCGCTGTAAATTGGATGACTAAAGCACTAGACAGAAAACATTGGAGAAATCTGGGGGAGACCAACATCCAGCAGTGGATTGAAAACGGTTGATGATGATGATGATGATGATATATATATATATATAAGCTCAAAAAATGTTAAAAGTAAAAATAAAAATAAAATATAAAAAATAAAAATAAAATCCATGCGATAAGCGCTACAGCTGCAAGTAACCACACAGATTATATATAGTACATTATGTATTAAATGTATTTATCAGACCTAGAATCCTGCACCATAAATAAATTAAGAATAACCATAAAACATCCAAGAAATTTAAACAGATATAACCTGACCAAGAAAAAACAACAAAAGGCTGTGGCCTCTTCAGCGGTGGGCATCTCTCTATTCTAAAAAAAAGTAACTACCGCTGTCACCGCCGCCGCCGCCGGTTTTGAATTTTTTGTGACCGGAGGTCTTTCTTCGTTAATATTAAAAAAACTGTTGCATACAAAAATATGAAAATCGGTAGTATTATAGAAAAATGTTTGATAAACACTCTGATGCAGACAGTTTTCAAATCGAAGAATTATTTTAAGAGATATTTAATGCCAAAGTTGGACAAAATCTTTCCATTAAAAAAGTTTTATAGGAGCAAAAACTGTACATAGGAATTTAATCATTTTTAGATCATTTTATGCGTCAGAATTTCCCGGTGTGCAGATTGCAGTTAGTTTTTTAATTTGAATAATTTTTCGAGGTTTTATTTCTATTTTAAATTCAAATTTTCAGCATTTCGAGAGATATTTTTTACAAATTTTGGAAAATTGTATTAATTTAAACTGTTGCCAACTGTATAAACAGCGCAAGCAGTAATGTTTGCTTCAAATTAAAACTTTATTTTACACGTGACTATTATAAACAAAAAATATAAAAAGCAGGAACTCATTGAAAATTACGTCATAAAAATTATAGTTACACGTGAATTTTAAATGAGAAAGAATATTGCAAAATAATAAATTCAGTAACATGCGTTAGAAGTCCTAAATGGGAGAATTTACGTCATATTACACTTATTACGTAAAATGAACAAAAAATAATATTGCAAAACAGTTTTAATTTAAAAATTGCGCGAGACATTTACTTGACATTTTAAGATGATCATAATATTTCATTTCTAACAAAAGTATTTTGACGCGAATATTAAAAAGAGAAAGAAAAGTTTGGTGAAAATTACGTCAGATTATAATTGTCAGATTCAAATTATAATTCAATCTTCCGAAATCTTTTTAAAGGCGATCAAACTAGCGTGCTGTTAGAGTCTGCAGTGTCTGAACGGGGGTTGACGAGCGTAGCTCGTAGGGGGCAGAGCCCCCTAGTTTTAAAAAGTACAGCAATGTTAAATTAAAAAGCTTTTTAATTTAGCGAGCATTTTATATTATAAAAATAATATACCTTTGAATTTCATTAATAAATATACTAGTTTTACAGACAGTTTTCATTTTTGAGTAGTTGCTATGCGATTGACAGTTAATGATTTGTATAACTTAAAGCCTTTTTTGGACGGTTTTACAAGGATGTCTGCAATTGTGTGGCAACAGACATGGAACGAGCATGGACAGATTATGGATTACTGGAAATTGGTTATTGTTTTTTGTGGCTGTGTGGCTCGGATTTGGGTAAAATAATTTTTTTGTTTCAGTATACATTACATATACGTTTTGAATCAGTTGCATCTTCGAGATGTACTGTTTATTGTGGCGTCGGGTCCGGTGGGGGAGTGTTCGCACTATGCTTTCAATTATTTTTATGTATTTGATTTATGCTTTGCCACACTCTGGCTGAAACCCACCGCCACTACTGAATAATAGTTTGTTGTAAATTGCAATTAGTCTGAAACATTGCTGTGCTTTTTAAAATGCCCACCGCTGAAGAGGCCACAGCCTTTTGTTTTTTTTTCTTGTTCAGGTTATATCTGTTTAAATTTCTTGTATGTTTTATGGTTATTCTTGGTTTATTTATGGTGCAGGATTCTAGGTCTGACAAATGCATTTAATACATAATGTGCTATATATATATATATACATATACGTAAATGAAGCACATATAACATGTAATGCATATTCTAAGTTATGCACATTTATTTTTCAAAAATGTTGAAATTAGATCGTGCATTTAAAAATTAAAATTAAAATCCATTTTAAAAATATTTGTGATACTATATAATAGTGAAGCTTTAATGTTTAACAATTCATATGATGTTAACATATCTAATACAAGGCCCGATCAAGTCAATGGGGAGGCTCAAATCATAGGGATCACTTGTTCCCCCACCTCTCTTCTTATAAATTCGTTGAATAATTTCGCAAAAAATTAAACATTTTTGGTGCCTTAGAAAGAAGAAAAGAATATATACATACATGTTTAGAAATACAAGGTCACCCTCCCATCCCTCTTATTAGCTGAACGTAGCTTATTGCTAAACGTTAGTCTTAATCTATCTACTTTCAATTGCAAAAACGTTTCAAATGTGGTTCTCACATATTAATAATTATAATATTATATTATAATAATTAACATCAAAATTCTTATTTTTCTTTAAAGTCAAAAAATTTAAATGCCTACATGAACTTTGAGACATATAACTTTTATTGAAAAAATATTATTCATGCTCTAATGGTTAAAACAAAGAACAAAGCAATCTTATCCAAGAAAAAATTACAGAATTGCAATACTTTAAATTGTAAATTGTGTAAATTTTCACCATTCTCTGCCATCACTAAAAATCCAATCTTTCTTCTTTTAGTGCTATAAAACTTTGAAAATTCATAAAATTCATTGTATCATTTGTGTAAGTTTTTGTCATACAAAGATGCTGCTCTTATTAATGCAGATTAGACTGGTGATTTCGCTTTTAGTCTCTATGAAGATGAAACGTTTTGATGACGAACTAGATGATCTTGAAGAATCGTTTCAATTTAACTAATTGCTTACATTAACGAGCGTTTTGAATCATTCAACAATATACATTAATTTCTTTCGAATATTGTATACAGTGTTAAGTAATGCGACAAAATGCAAGATAAGGAATTAAGATAAATATTTTAAACATTGGAAAAAGAATTAAAAGGTGAGATCACCTTCGGCAGCTCGATATTGCTTTATTTTAACACAATATTATAAACAAAAAAAATTCTGCCGGCTCGGCCTACAGGCAGAGGTACATTTCGAAGTAAAGTACAAATTTCACCAAATAAACCTAAATCAAGATTAGAGATAAACCCAGTTTCTTCACTAAGAATGAGCTCTAGGGACCTAAACTTTTGTGAAAATTCTAATACACACACGTATATATATAGAATAGGTTTAAAAATGGCGAAAACAAATTCAAAGAACCTCAAAATATTAAAATATATTAATATTTCCATAGTCGGGCTTTTATCATGTTTTAATACGTTTTTTCAAACTCACTTGACATTATATATTCACCAGCTGACATCCATTATATTTTCAATATGACATTATATATATATATAATTTTTCAAACTGTTTATTTCATTTTCATTTTTCACGTGGAAATCATGCAATAATAACGTGTAATTGTTTTGATGAGAATTTTATTGTTTTCTTTAATTGTTGGCAACTGCTATAACGAAAAGTATTTATTTTTTCCTGCCATTTCTCTGTAAGAGCGGGTTTTATCAGAATCATGTTAAGGCGGTATTCACAAATTTTAACCCTCCCCATTTCCACCCCCTTGGGTCGATTTCGCCCATTTGCAATCCCTGCCGAGATATTAGCCATCTCAATGTTTTTGGCGAGTTTGAGGACGATCCGTGCGTAATGGACCTTTAACCTAGAATGTCCTTCCCTAATTGCTTAAAAACGATACGAACGTCATGGCCTGTTATATTTTCTAATGTGTCAGGAGAAAAGTTTGGACTATTAAGGACCAACCCTTTTAACTGATCATTTATAGTTGTAAAGTACGATAGAACTATATGCAATACACTAATACCATCCCTGAAAAATTACCTAACAATGCAAGCCTCATCAAAATCCGTCTAGTAGAACTTTTTAAAAGGCTAACCGTGATTCCCCTGTTTATAAAATATTCCCTCATAATTCTGTAACTGAGCAACGTAGAGTAGAGCGACACGTTATATAATAAAACCTTCCCGGAAAAAATATCCAACTAACTGTGCAAGCCTCATCAAAATCCATTGAGCATAATCATTTAAAAAAGGCTAGTTTTTCATAAATGAGTTCATCGGATTATAGAACTTTACCCCGTAATTCTATAACTAAGTAACGTAGAACGACATGCAATATACTATAACATTCTCTGAAAAATTATCTAACTAATAGTGAAGTCCCATGAAAATCTATTCAGCAGAAGTCAAGCTATAAGCAGCTGGAAAAAAAATCCCATTTGCATTTTACATATATAGTAGTTATATTTATATATTCATATCCATATTCTAAGGCATGGAACACGTTTCATTTTTTATGACAGTATAGAAAGTGGAATACCGAATTAATACTAGGCTTAGAGCCTCTTTTTGACTTGATCGATTCCTGATTACCACATAATTGTAAAAATTAATTGAGCCTTAAAATACACTCTATATATAGCTTCATTTATAAAAAAGACCTACTAGTCCAGGCAACAGAGACCGTACAGGGGCTCTACCCAGCAAAATTCATGGTAGTTCTGGAAAAAGGCTTACTATATGTTTTTTGGGTAGCTGAATCCGAATTTTTAACTTCCCACCAAAATTTCCTCCGGCAACCCCCCCCCCCCCCCGCCCAAATTTTGGTAAAATGTCCCCCAAAAAAGTTTTTTATTAAAAAAATCGATTTTTTTATTATTTTAGGAAAAAGTATCTAGAAATTCAGAAAGTAGACAAAATTTGCAACAAATTAGATATATGACATTATGACTTAGGATGAAGGGGAAGGGGGGATCTGCCTCGGAACATGCGCGCGGTGCTGCGTGAACTAAGTTGCTCAATTCCACTTAACCACTCACACGTTTACATTCGCCCGCTCATCTCCCCTCCGAACTTTCTCTATAAGGTTTACTTTAAGATTTTTGGGTCGCTGAATCCGAATTTTTAAGGTCGTAAATATAGTAGCCTCCAACTATATCGTTTCTCGCTATATCGCTCATTCTGATGCATCGCATTCGTTCTGATATATCGCTATATGGATACCGCCTTCTCTTTCTTATGTATGTATGTATATTGTACATTTCTCAGAACCAATTCTTGCAGAAACAATTTTTCAGATTTTTTCTTTCTGTTTTTCCAAACCATCACAGATTTGTAAAAATAAATGGACCTTGTTAATGAACCCCTAAAATACCTCACACTCTCTCTATATATAGCTTCCTTTCTAAAGGGACCTACATGTGGTTCTTAGTGAAAAGAGAAAACAAAAGCACAAAATATAACGAGAGATCTTTCACGTAACAAAAAGAGACCGCTTCGTAAGCTGCATGGGTGGTCTTAGCAATAGCAGACAGTATAGAAAAGACTGAGGTAATTAAAAACTCACGCTAGCCTCTTGTCCGCAATTGCAGCATAAAACAGCAGTTCACTTTTATAAGGTGTTTTGTAGAGAGGGTTCGTGAAGAGCCACTGTCAGCAATTTATCTTGTTGACTTAACCACCTTTTGTTGAATTTCGAAGGGATTTTTTATTCGGTAGAAATGAAAGGGGCCAATGAAGTGCCGAGGGATGAGTTTTGCTTGTTAGATTTTTTGGTCAAATAAAAGAAACTGGGATGGTAATTTCAATTACTTGTACAGACTAATCACTGGCGTGTAATGTATTACGTGCAAGAAGAAAATGCATACGTTTTCGAGGTGCAGATGTTTTTCTCTTTTTTGAGAACCCTTTATTCATCTTAAGTGTTTCTTTATGGTTGTTATTTGCATAATAAATTGAAATGACTAGTATTTTTTTTATTATTATTGAATAAAGTATAGACTATTTCTTTCTTTTTCTTTTCTTTTCTTTTCTTTCTTTTTTTTCTGTTCTAAGCATTATTTATTGGATGTGTAAAGATAAACACCAACTGCTCTTAAATTCTGAGAAATTTGGCTGAAATTCTCGAACATAAAGTTTCAGAGCAAATAATTCCATCATTTCTAAAAGTGAACAATCAGAATATCTTCCATAGATAATGTTACTAGTTGGGTGTTTTTTTTTTCGTTGTTGTTGTTGTTGTTTTTAGGTAGCTTTTATTTCAAAAGGTAAGAAGCTACGTAATGCAGCCTTCCCGAGGAAAGTAATTTCGATATATTTTCACCTTCACCAGTCATAACAGATCCCCAGACCCCAAAACTACGCCCGCCCAGATGTTGATATATATCTATGTACCTATATTATATATATATATATATATATATATATATATAATTTTTGTCATGAGATAGTGCTCACATTTAATAACAGATTTGAATCTAACTAAACATGTCTCTTGGGCTTGCCAAGATCTCGACCGAGTTCGTTGGTCAGTTTGATTTTCCATCTCGTTTCAAAATGGCAGCCACTTAAGATTTAAAACTCAAAAAATATATACCAAAGAATTAGAAATCCAAATTTAATTTTGTTTAAGTGTTAGGCCTTGACACAAGGATTCCGGAGATTTTCTTTTTCTTGCCGCTATCTTAAAAAATGGCTGAGGTATAGCAGTTTGAAATTCTAGGATAGCTGATATTATGAAACAAGACAAATTAAAACTAGTTGGGTATTACTATCCAAAACTTTCTTCTGTCACATACATGTTAATACTTCAAGATATGTTATGTTTATTACTGTGCGAAAATTAAACAACAATCTATGCCCATCAGGATTTTAAAGGTATGGGTTCGTTGAATTGTGTACATTTAAAAAGGAGATATAAGTATCGAATTTTTCAAACAAATCATTGAATTTTGAAACCCACCCTCTTAGATGTGTTCATCCAAAATTCCCAACCCAAAGAGCATGAAAGCGACACTTTTTGGGCAGTATACACCGAAGCCTAATAAAGATCTATTTATGTGAAAGTGTAACAGAATACGAAATTAGTTTTTGAGGTATAGCTATCGTGAAAATCGTGAAAGATGCAGCATAGCAGATCCACCTGTTATATGATTTACATTAAGAGGCTACTTCAGTCAAATGAAAAGACGCATTCGCTAATGCTAATACTACGGAAGAAATTTATAAAGATATCTCGGTTGCATTTCAATATTTTTAAATGATTTCTTTTGCATTGGATAGTTGAGATCGATCTGTATGCAGGCCGTTTTTTACTTTTTCGATTTTCATTGCAGATTTTTTTTTAGGAGGATGTTTTCATTTTTGAAACCGGTTTCGGAAATGAAAGGATCCCCATAAAAAATATCTGTAAACAAAATTGAAAAAATAAAAAAACAAACTTTGTACAGATCCAGCTCAGCTGTCTAATGCAAAAAAAAAAAAAAATCATTTAAAAATATTGAAATGCAACCGAGATATCTTTATAAATTTCTTCCACAGGATTAGCATTAGCGAAAGGGTCTTTTCACTTTACTGAAGTAGCCTCTTAACACCTAATCAGCACCAACTTATGCACTGTAAACTGACATGTCTGAATCGGAGCGTTAAAGTTTCAGACGTTTTAAAATGTCTTTTTTTTTCAGATACTTTTTGCGTCTGAATTTAAGACATTTCAAACGTCCGCATCGTCATTTTTTGTAAGTATTATACATAGCCTTACCACGTTGAATCATGAAAATATATATGGTCCTGCCACCTTCACCCCCATACAGCCTCATTTTAGGGGCTCCAAAATCTTATTGTCCAACATCTAATTGTCGTTTTTGTATTTTTCCTATAAGTGGACATAAAAAAGTTATAAAAACGACAATTTTAAGTGCAAAATCTGGTTGTGTAATTAAATATATAAAATTCTAGCTTTTTACTAATATACATTTTAAATTTCAAATTACTTTTTTACTAAAAATAATCAAAAAATAAATATTAGAATTGATTTAAAATCAAATGTATACTTTTACTATCATTTTTACATTTAGATGAGCAACACATAATTACATGAGTCTTATGACAACGTCATATATTTTCATTTACTTTATTTATATTACTTTTAATCTCAAGTTGCGAGCAGAAACTGACTGATTAAAACTTAATGAAGGCGTTTGTCTGATGAAGAGAGAGAAAGATTATTTTTAAAAGCATTAGGCGATCTTTTAAATCTTTTTATTTACTTATTATTACTATCATTATTATTATTATTCTGACTTGTGGTCGGTTACTGGCAGATAAAGATTAGCAGATGCCCTTGAATAGAAGAAAATAAATTCAACTTAAAATGTCTTTTTGTTTTAGAGACATTATTATTTTAAATTTAGGAAAAACGAGCTGAATTTAGAATATATAATTTGCAATGCAGGACAACATCGTATATCTAAGAAAATATATATTTCTGGAATTAGTTGTTTTTTCGTAAGAAGATTCAAAACTAAATTGCATTTCAAGTAATATTTCATTTGTTACCATAAAGAAAATCATAAAAGCGTAACACTGACTTGAAACGCTGCGCTGTTGCAAGCTGTAAGAAGAATTCCTAGATTTGAAAATTTTAAAACTGTCACAGTGAGGGAGAAAGACTTGCATCATTTTAGAAGAAAATAATATATCAGGCTTATTATATTATAAGAATGAATATTTTTCATCTTTAAAACATAATCCGCAGGACTAAAGTTGTTTGCCAATTTTCAAATAATACAATACGTAAGAGGAATATTACAAATAGTAAGACGAATAATATAATGTTATTGATATAAATCAATACGAATTAACACCAAGTGGATCACCGTTGCACATTCTTTAAGGAGTTCCGGATGTAATCTTCAAGTGTTGTATACTACTTTGTGTTAATCCCGTCCTTATATCGATAACAATTTATAAGCAGTGTGGCGTGTCATCTAGGCTCAGGCAGAAACCAGATGACCATGTAAAGTAATAAACATTTTTAATTGGGATCTCCAGATGCCTAAACTATAACTTAACATGACAGTGCTTCACAAAATCCAGATGTGACTTGTAAACTGAATTTAATGATATAAACACTTGAGAAAGTGCTGAGTAGCACTTTTAAGAATTGAAACTTGGTCTACTACGATGAATCAATATACCACGTGGGTAGGCAATGAGATAGACTGGACTCTCGAAAAAGGGCCCCGTGGAAGAGATGCTGCTTTGACGCGATCGAAGGCGGTAATTATCGGTCTGCTGGAGGAGCGATCCGCTCCTAAAAAGATTAATTTTTCTGTGTTAAGAAATGTATGTGTGCTTGATGGGTGTGTCCGTGTGTCGTCAATAAAAAAACTGTAGAAAATGAACTCAAAGTTCTTTTTATTTTAGTTAGGATTAATTCCTTAAGTTAGATTTTTATTGGCGTTACAGCTGGTTATCAGATGTCGCATCCGAGTTGTTCGAAGAAAGTTTGGGCACAAAAAACTTAGCTAGCTTAAGTATAAGCCTGCACTTTCACCCACGGAAGGATCAATTGAAGATTGTTCTTTCAAGGAATCTAGAAGTCGCTGTCCTGAAACGGGTAAAGAAAATAAAGGAAAGTTTCCGTGTGTTGGAAGAGAAAAAAACCGTGAAATTTCCGTGCAGTTCTGAAATCCTTGTCCAGCGTGGGAAAAGATAAAGCCTGGTTTCGGTTCGGGAAGAAAGGAAATTAGTTTCGGATATTCGCCCTGGTCAGCTGTGGGGAAAGGAAGAAGGAAGATTGCGGAGAAGACTGCTGCTTGCGGAGAATCGGGAAGAGAGGATTGGACATCGTCCAGAAAAGAAAGGTGTTACTTTTCACCCCCTCTGCTGAAGGAAGGAAGAGAGAGGTTGGTGAGAAAAGGGTTGCGGAAGATTGGAAAAAAAATATTTTCCGATGCGATACGGCCGGAGGAAGAAAGAAGAGAGTGTTGGTGGATCTTTTGGTGCGAAGAGAAAAGTGTGAATTGTTTTCCCGGTGGATATATTTCGTTTAAGTGGACCTTAGAGTCAGAAAGTGGTTTGTGAGTGAGTGGGCTGCAAGGCTGAAAAAAAATTGGATTATCGTTCTGCAGCATCAAGTGGGGTAAGTCACGATTTGGAATTTGGAGTTGGTGATTTTTTTAAATTTAATTTAATTTAAAATTGCTGATTTTATGCAAAATTCTAAAACTTGAATAACAAAATTTGAAGGTGCATCTAGACATGGCAGTGAGTCAGCATTTTACATATTGTTATTGAAATAAATGTTATGCTTGATTGTGATTATATTGTATGCAAAACAGTATATATTTTTTTCTTTGTTGTATTGAAGTAGAGTAGTACCTTTTATATAGAGAAATTTGGGGTTGAAAAAAGGGAGTTAGATATGGCATTCCTGGGTAAGGGGAAAAAAGAAAATTTAAAGAAATTAGTTGATGAACTGGAACTTGCCAGGACGGGAAAACCCGGATTCAATTAAAGCATTTAGTGCTGGAATCTGAGGATTATGAAGAAGAATACGTTCAGGCTCTTTATGAGACTATACTAGCGACAGCTCAGTAAGAATTAGAAAGGCAAGAAAGTGAGCGCGCCCGGTTACAGGCAAAGCAATCGTACGTGAGGACATGTTGCGTCAATAGACATGGAATCGCGATCAGGCCAGTAAAGAAAAATTGTAGCAAGAAAAAGAATTAAAAGAACAGGAATTAAAAAATAAATTTGAGCTAGAAAAACTAAGAATCGAGAAAGGAATTCCCCCGGCTCCGGAAAATGCAAATAATATACCTTCGCGTTCCTCGGAACAGAATTAAAAAAAAAAATAATCCCGGATTTTAATCCTGAGAAAACAGACATTAGTTTGTATTTGGTTTTGTTTGAACGCCAAGCTAAACGGGTTGGAATACCGAAAGAAAATTGAGTCTCTCATTTAATTGGGCTCCTACCAGTGGATATTATTTCAATTATTGCTAGACAGCCCGAGACGGATTCGTAGGATTATGATAACATTAAAAGTATCTTTTAAAAAAATTTTTAATTAAATCCGGAGAGTTTTCGACAAAAATTTATGAGCCATCAAAAATCGCAATCTTTAAATTGGCAAGATTTCGGTTTCGAAATCCGAAATTACTTAAACGAATGGTCAGCGGGCTTATCAATAACTTTCTTTGACGAATTAAAACTCCTTTTGGTCGCCGACCAAATTAAAAGGCGAGCAAAGTTTGAAATACGCGAACATTTTATTGACAAATGGCCACTGCTTAAGACGGAAACCGAGATAGTTGAGTTGTTGGGTGGTTATGACAGTGTCAGAGAGTCGTTTAAGAAAAATCGGTACGCAGAGGATGGAAATACGCATCCGAAATAGGGTGAAAAACAGGCGGAACCGAAGAATGAAACTCCCCTCCCTAGTGCGTCAGCCCAATGCGGTACCATGAGTCGGCAGAAGGCACTCGAAGAAAGAGTGGAGCGTAGATTTTTCCATTGCAACTCAAGGAACCATTTACGGAATTTCTGTCCAGAATTGAATAAAAATTCAGGATCTAGGAATTTGGGTGAAGATGTTGAAACGGGAGCGAAAGCTAGAGTGAGCTATGTAGGAGTGGAGAGGTTAAATTCTAGATGTGTCTGGGATAAACAACGGAAGGCCGTAGGCAAACGTAAATTTCCACTCATTGATCTAAATATTTTGGGCAGAAAAGTTAAGGGAATAAATGATTCGGGTACGGAATTATTCATTTTCCGAAGTGAATTAATTCCAGAGAAGTATAAAACGGGTGAACAGATCGAGTTAGTTCAGGCCATCGGAAAAATTCGCAGAGCAGACCTGACAAAGGTTCCAGTTTCTTTGTGGAACGGGAACCAGGAAAATTCACCCAGGATTTTTAGAACGGTGGCGATGGTGCCAGAATTAAATTGTGAAGTTTTGCTGACACCTTGCATTTGTAGGCGTTTGTTTAAATTGAGAAAGCCGGATCCCAGGTACGCGAGGTGGAGTAATTCAAATACCCGGGTGCAAGAAAAGAGTAAAGTTGAGGATGAAGGATTATGTAAAATTAAAACTGGAGAGAGTTTTAAAGGCAGTGAGAAATTTGAACCCGAAGTGACAAATAAGACGTTAGAAGATCGCGGGAAGGTAAAAAAAATAAATGTGGGCCATTCCGAAATAAAAAGGTTGGAAGAAATTGATCAAAAGGGTGCTAGCGAAATTCCCATTGTACAGAGGAATACATTAGAGGTTATTCCCGATGTAATTGGTGAAGGAAAACAAATTTTAAATTTTCCTGCACGGGATAAATCGAGTAGCAGATTACCCGAAAACACCCTTGAGATCTCTAATTTGGTTAAAGAGAAGGATTTTTCTGGCGGTGTTGTGGCGACACTCCCGATTCGAGAGCGGGAAGTGCGAGCGGCGAAAAGATGGGTTCCGAATTAGGTCAAATCTTCCCGAGCGGGAAGAAAAACGAAAAGAGAAATCCAGTATCTGTTTCAATTTTTTCGGGAAACAATTTTGTTTATCAGAGCTGTAAGAGATAAACAGAGATTAGAGATTGCACTGTTAAAAATATCGTGAAAGATTACCTCTGTTTTTAAAGGCTATCTATTTTCTGACCAATGAGAACGCTCGATAGGTGTTTATGTAGCGTTCTCATTGGTCAGAAAATAGATAGCCTTTAAAAACACAGGTAATTTTTCACGAAAATTTTAAAAGTGTAGGGATGTTTTGTTTTATTTTATTTTTTTTTTGTTTGTTTTTGTTTTTGTTTTGCCAAGTGTGAATTGCATATTGTGTTATTTTGTTTTATAGTGTGTAAATCTGTGTTTATTTGAAAAGTGATTTTTATACACCAAATTAAAAAAAAATGTCCATTGTATGAACCTTATAAAGTAAAAGTGAAAGGATTTAATATTTTAAAAAGAAGAGTTAATTGTTTTTATGAAAGACCGTTGAGTCAGTATTCGGAAGTAAGAGGAAATTTAAAATATAACTATTCTTGGATGTCTTAGACATTATATTATAAATGCTTTTTTATTTTGGCTTGATAAATAAGGAAAAAAATTAATTTGGAAAAGTTAATAAGTTGAAATATAGAAATTGTAATTTGAATTAGAACTTGTATTTTGAGTTAGAAATTGTATTTGGTACAGAATAGTTAGAACATACATTTTGGTTCTTAATGTTAAAAATTGTTAATATTATTCTTTTAAATTACTTTAAATTGAAAAAAAACTATGGTTTTGAATAAGTAAAGGTTAAGAAAAACCTTATGATAGAAGTACTTGAAAATTTTGGGTTACTGATTTATGTTAAAAAAGGTTTTAAATCAGTTAGGAAGGATTGAATTACTACATGTCTGTGTAGAATACAGAGATTATATTTATTTAAGAATAGTTTAGAGGTTTGTTTTATTATTGCATTAAATTTTTTTAAGTAACTTATCCGTATATAAAAAGTTTAAAGTTCTTGTTTATTAGTGTATTAGAATTCTTTCTTATCCCATTAGAATTCTTTCTTTCTCCATATATAAAAATTATTGATGTTTATACATGTGAACGCGAGAGAGCAAACTCTTATTGGAAGTACCTGTGATATTTAAAAATTTTATCTATTCTGATGATGTTAAAGGTACTGTTTGTTATAAAATTGTTGGAGTGCTTATTATTAATCTTAGTATTATTATATAACTGTGTTTATTGTGTGTTATGCTGAATACCTTCCATGGTAACGGAGTACTTTCGGATAAATGTTTTGATTTTGAAATTTTAAATTTTATTAATTTTGGAGTAGATAGCATTATTAGGGATAGCAGTAACTTCAAATTACACTGTGATTGTGCACCCTAGTGTGAAAATTTTTCCCTTAAGGAAAAATTTATATGGGGCATAGAGGGCTGTGACGTGTCATCTAGGCTGAGGCAGAAACCAGATGACCACGTAAAGTAATAAACATTTTTAATTGTGATCTCCAGATGCCTAAACTATAACTTAACATGTCAGTGCTTCACAAAATCCAGATGTGACTTATAAAAACTGAATTTAATGATATAAACACTTGAGAAAGTGCTGAGTAGCACTTGTAAGAATTGAAAGTTGGTCTACTACGATGAATGAATATACCACGTAGGTTGGCTACGAGAAAGACTGGACTCTCGAAAAAGGGCCCCGTGGAAGAGATGCTGCTTTGACGCGACCGAAGGCGGTCATCATCGGTCTGCTGGAGGAGCGATCCGCTCCTAAAAAGATTAATTTTTCTGTGTTAAGAAATGTATGTGTGCTTGATGTGTGTGTCCGTGTGTCGTCAATAAAAAAACTGTAGAAAATGAACTCAAAGTTTTTTTATTTTAGTTAAGATTAATTCCATAAGTTAGATTTTTATTGGCGTTACAGCAGGTATTTGGTGTCAAGCACACAAGTCGGATGTGTGTGTTCAATAAATAAATAAACTAAGTGGATACAAATTAAAATCACAGAACTTCACCTTTCGCAAAAGAAAAAAAAACGAATTAAAATATACGAGTACATAAAAACAAAATTTCAGTTTGAATTACAACCTATACCAAGTTCAAGCGAAAGAGATCTAAAACGCATTTGCAACTGAGAGTGCCCACTGGTGGCTATTACGGAATGGAAACATCATAATGTCCGAAATTAAGACGTTTGATTTTTTTTCAGACATTTTTCTCAGTTCGTTTATACCATGATAGTAGTAAGACACTTATGTGTCTTAAATTAAGACAACTATTATGTCTAAATTTTCAGATTCAGACACTTAAATGTCCGAAATTCTTTTTCAATTACATATATGTCTGAATTTAAGACTCCTGTATTTGAAGTGCGTCAAGGTCTAACAGAAAATGAATTTTGATGAAATTCTGTACATTTGCTCTTGTGATAGAGTTATTGCAGAAATCGTGAAAATGCAGTATATCAGAACCACCTGCTGCGCGATTTGCACCAAAACCTAAACAGCAGAATCTTATGTCAACATCTAATTTAATGTTATGTTTGATGGAAATCCGTGCATTAGTTCTTGAGATAGAGCTATTGAGGAAATCGTTAAAAAAATTGCAGCATAGCAGCGCCACTTGTAGGCCGATTTACACCTAAAAATAATCAGCCCCAATTTATATTAACGTCTAACTGAATCTAACGTTTTATTAAATTCTGTAGCGGATTAAATTATTATTATATGAATTTCTGTATTAAATTCATATAGCGGACATAAAATATAATAGAGGTAATATTGCTTTATCCCGACTGAATCAAATAGAGAACATTAACATACTTTTTAACGAGAGTGGAATAATCTACAGGTCTAATTTTTATTTATAATTATTTATAAGAGAGTCCATTGAAATTTATTTAAGAGTGTTGGAAACAATAACGTGAAATGTGTTTCGTTTGTAAAATGTGTTCTTCGTTTGTGAAATATGCAGCAGGCGTCGCCACTTTACGGGCTAACATCAAACAACTCTAATAGACTGGAACAATCACCCTTAATAACAATATCTTCGTTTAGTTCCTCATAGAGGGCAGCACCAAAAAAAAACTGAAAGACACTAAGAACAGAATATCCTAATTTGAACTTGTTATAGACAATGGATTTTCTGCTAAGATCAGCGGTTTTCTTTTGTAAATTAAAAGTGTTCAACCAAGAGCCCCTGTTTGTACTCTTGCAACCCTTTTTTTATCTCAGAACTGGGCGCAGCGTTTGTGTGACAAGGACCTATTTTGTCCGCTGCTTTTAACATTCATTATATGGGAAGCTTTGTCGTCTCTCAAAGAATGCCACCTATTAATAATCCAGATAAATATAAATTGTATATAATACTAATAATCAAGAATGTAAATCGCATATTAATCATTTATGTTTCTATTAAATCTAGTTAATCTTCTTTAAAATTGCAAGCCTGGATCATTACAAGGATTTCACTGCACAATACATTTTCTAATAAAAATATACGTTTCAGAGCTTCCACAGAATATAGCGAAACCTGCGTGTGTCCGAAGACCTAGCATTTTCGTCCATACAGGTAAGAAGATTAAATTTTTCTCTTACTTATAAACATTAAAACGAAGTTAATTATAAAGAAGAAGAATATGTAAAAGGTCTTTTATCGAGCACTCACGACCTCCAAAACTATCAAATAGAGTTTCAGGAGTTTGTAACGATACATTATCTTTTCGTATCCCGAATTTATGGGTTGAATGGTTGGACAACTTACGGAGTCGCGACATAGAGGGAACACATGCGATCGCGAAAATGTAGGACGCGTTACATGATTACTTGTTTATATTCGATGATTTTTTTCATTTTTCATTTGCATTGTATTTATAATTTTCTGTTATATATTCTGATGACGACTCAGTGAAAGAGTGACTCAGAGAAACATGTCAATATAGATTTTTAATTTACTTTTAATGTGTTTTCATAACGTCTTTTAAGCAAATAAATATTTTAATATTGTGATAAATTCTGTTCATTAGTTCATAAGATAAAGCGCCCCACAAAATTTTTGTGCCATACAGACATTTTCTAAAAACAGTCAAATCATGTTTAAGGTGCATGAAACTAAAAAGCATGAATCCGTCGAAAACAGGAAGTCGATATTTTTCACGAATCTAATACTTTTTTCTTGTAAAGATAGAAGAAAGTAAAAATAAGGTATTAATTTGTGGGTTTTATTCAAAATGGTTTCTCGCAAATTACTTTTCAGTGATGTAGCTATTTTTCCAACTCTTATGCGCATAAAACTCTATTTTCATATCCTCTAGTATCAAATTCTCAACAAACTTGGCGACACTTGGCAAAATATCTCCAAACTTTGAGACCAAAAATAAATCGCCATAAATGGTAAATAAATCGCCAAAACTTGGCTAATTGCTGACCACTTTGGTGAAATTCTCATTCAAATTCAGTATTGACGAAAATTAGGAACGAATCTTCTCTCATCGGGTTCTTTAGCTTCGTGTTTTCGAGTAAAATTAGCTAAAATCTTAAACCAAGAAATAAGGAAGCTACCTTTTCTAAGGTACAGTCTTAAGGACTTTTTTTTGCTGATGTTCAGATTGCTTGATCGATACCACTTTTCATTTTGATATTGTAATACTCTATTTCTTGTTTTATATTATTAAATATTTATTACTTTAAACTTCGTTAGTATTATATTCGGCTAAAACCAATGTCGTATTATTCGCAGTATGAAGCACGTGACGGAAATAATAATGGTCATCTCTTTTTTAGGGAGATAGCATTCTAGAACGTCACCGATATGACCCATTTATTCCGAAAAAGCTTTTGATAGATGACTATTGGTTGTCAATAGTTAGTTTCAAAAAAATATTTTCTTGGAAAAGTTTGTGACTTTGAAAATATTAATTGTAAGAAATGGTACTTTAAATAGTTTAATATAAATATGATTTGAATTACTGCTAGCATCTTAGAATACAGATTCCATGTTTGATAGAGTCGAATCTTTATGCTTACAAGTAATTTAAAATGATTTTTTCGTGAGAAGCACACTTAATTTTGCGAAAAAAATGTGAAATAATAATAATAATAACAATGACGTGAAGAAAGGAAGCAGTTACAGAAAAACATATAGACTTCAGCTGTCCGCTAAATTCCAGTTACTTATGGAATTTCTCGAAATAAATGTTGTGTTGTTTACAGGACCTTTTTAATTGACTTTTAACTTACACGAATATTGAATAAAACAAGAAGAAAAAATCTATAATAGAATCAGAAAATTACATCGCCCTGGCAATACTGATATGGAACTTCCATATAATGATATTAAGCCCTTGAAAATGTACGGATAAAATGAATGTATTGATTAATGTCTAAAACACCAATAAAACTCTTCAACCCTTTTTTCCGCCCCAAATGTGGTATTCAATTTTTGCGAAATCTAATTTTACCCAGTACTGATTTTCCGTACTTTGTACTTTAAGAATTTATTTATGTAAATATGTATTTAGATAGTCATATCTGTATTCTATAAGGCATAAAAAAATCTTTATTTTTTTTGTGACAGTATAAGGAAGAGGCCCGAATTATTACCAGTCCGCGGACCTTTGTCTTGATTGGGTACTGCGAACTTGTCTCCAAATTCAGAATGTGTTTTCTTTTGTTCTATGAGTTCACCAGCGAGGTCTCTATGCCGTAGTAGGCAGACTGCCTCGTTTGGAGAACTCTTGTTCCATGAGCACAGAACAGAAATGATAGGATATTCCAGAAAATCTATTACAAATTTAACTCTGTAATAAATGTTTCTGAAATGTATGTATAATGCAGGTAAACTTTTGATTTTCACACTCTTATAATTTTGCATAATCTTCAATCTTAACTTTACGTTGTCAACTCTAAATGTAAAAGTCAGATAAAATCATCCAACCATCAAAGTATCCCATTAAGCTCCTAACACTTTTCGTGGCACATATCTTTCAACTATACTCACATCGGTAAAAAAAAAATTCCTGGCATATTTCTTCTTGTCACATATTTCCTTCACTGCAAATTGAAAGCGGAATAATCAAAAGCCATCAAAACAAGGATTCCATCCACCATAGCACTCAAGAGGTCACTAAAAGTCGGATTCCAAGACCACCTATGTCAGAAACCATCTTCGCTGACGTCATACTAGACCCACATGTTTTCTTTGTCATTACACGGCTTGTCACTTATCAGTCGAGGCGATGATGTCAGGATAAAACCACGCCTACCTAAATGTTTCATTTGAAATGGCCCACCTGTGTTATGCTGTAAAAATGAATGACATTTTCTCAGAAAATATAGTGATTGAAATGTAAAATATTGGCAGTTGATGGGTGGTCTTTATATTTAAATTAGAAGCATTTTAACACAGAAAGAATTTATTCTCTGAGATTTCAAGATCTTTTTTATGAGTTGTCATCTAACTTTATAATAAGAGAAGAATAATAAATCAGAATCTAATTTGCTGTGTGAACCATATATCATTCTATTAATCATTCATATCATTTATTGATGCAAAATGCAACATCTAATGATATTCTGAACAGGGCCATTACTAGACAGGGGAAAGAAGGTCATCCCTCCCCCAAAATAACAACAAAAAATAAATAAATAAATAAATACAAAATGTAATTTTAAAAATTACAACGACCATTTGGAAAATGATTTTTTCAAAAATTTAAGACATAAAAAATCGCACGGAGTTGATCATACATTACGTACGCCGTGGATTACATTTTTCGGTACTGTAATTTTTTTAACTTCTAGGGAGCTGGTCATACATTACGTACGCCATGGATTAAACATTAATATTCCTGGACCAATTTTAAAAAATCGCACGGAGTTGATCATACATTACGTACGCCATGGATTACATTTTTCGATACTGTAAATTTTGAAACTTCTACGGAGCTGGTCATACATTACGTACGCCATGGATTAAACATTAATATTCCTGGACCAATTTTAAATGAAATTTCATTCTTAAACTTCTAAACATCCCACAATATTACTTTTTACACCGTCGTATAGAGAGAAAAAAATGTACTTTTAAATGCAATTTGTTTAAAAGCTGTATCTCAATTTGTTTCTGAGTTTTATATATATATATTTTTTTTTGTAGTTTTTATTACTAACAGAAGTATCCATCTCTGTTGAAAGTAAAGGGAAAATACAGATTACATGTATAGACCAATCAGAAAACGAATAAAATGCGGGATTCAACTGATAAAACGCTTCAGATATGTTTTTGATTTCCTACCCTGACCGAGGACAATAACTATTTTTCCAAATGGTTAACAAATAAATAACTTCTTCCTTCTTGTTTTTCAAATCGTAAAATGAAAATTATTACTGATTCTTTTTTTTTCTTTTAATGTGAGTAGAACGTTTAGATGAAATCGATCAATGTTAAGAAGAATTCTGCTATATTTAAATATTTTATAATTGCGCTAATATATATCAATTACTCATATATTTTTTCTTTTCACTGCAGGTAAAACAAGTCGCAAATTCTACGTCAAACGTGGCAACTATACTACTAACTATAGTTGCGTTCGTAGTATATCTAGTTTTATAAATATTCAGATCTTGGTGCAATAGCTGCTGCACTCTTATACAAAAATATATGAGTACAAAATTTATTATAATTATATAAATACTAAATTCAGTAATACGAAAATAATAGGACTCCATCTTAAATAGGAAGTAATCCGCAATGGCAAAATAGAATCATTACTCATCATGGGATACTAAATTAACTATCTTAACATCAAAACTAAATTAACATCACTAAATTAATTAGGTATAATAGGATTTAATATAATGAAGAAAACTTTTATTAATATCTTTTTAAGTTTTGATTCGATTTTCATAAAATTTGAAATGACTCGACAAAATTCTGCAACGATTATATATTAAATTTCAAACCCTTCGGTTGGTTATTTTTTGCTTTGTTATATGCGAACAGACGGACGGACAGACGAACGGACTAGACAACGACTATGGGTGCTACGCATTTATATAATTACGAAAGCACCTAAAACATGTTTTAAAGACAACCTTTTATTATAACATTTTAAAAAGGGGAAAAACGTGCTGCAGGAGAATTGATTGAAATAAATACTTTTTAAAAGAAATAAATTAAATTGCGAATATTTAAAAAAAAAAAAATAAAGTATAGAATTTTAAATACAGCTTCTTGACAGGGAAAAAAAATCGATCACTTCCTTGTGAAGATCGAACCCACATCCATTCATACTCTACGCGGAATTGAAAGATGGTGTATTTACCAAGCATGCCATGATTCAATGGAAGAGCAACATCTTATTTCGAAAGCTATCGTTGACATTTATGTGGTCACATATGGGATGGCATTTACATACTCTTATTTGACAAATTTAATTCCCCCTAGGAATTGGCGAGAGCAAATTTCAAATATCTTTGTACAGAATATTGTAATGTCACCGGAAATACATGACGCTACCAAAAATTAGGTCAATTGTAGCACAGGAAGTATGTTAGAATTGCATTTCAAGATTTGAGCCGAAAGTACACACAAGGAAAGTTAAATAAAAGCTTGTATTTAAAAAAAAAAAAAAAAAAGAGGCCTTCATTATATGTTTACTTTTGTGCGTACCACCGGAAACGTTGAAGTAGAATCTTGTAGGCGCTATATACACTCACATGCATATAACACTATTGCTGCATATGATGGCCATATTGATCATCCTTAACTTGAATTTCTCATAAAATAAAATTTTACCTCCTTATGTGTATTAGTTTAATTAGTAAATATACATCTGCGTAATAATGCCACACTCTTCATGAAATTAGTGAGGTATTCAAGATTTGAGCCGAAAGTACACACAAGGAAAGTTAAATGAAAGCTTGTATTTAAAAAAAAAATTAAAAAAATCTATACTGTGATTGGTTATTCAAAAATTAACATTTCGAGGCTTCTAACAAAGTTATGCTGCATCTAAGACATCTTTTCATACTAAATAAAAAGGACGCTATACACGTGCGTAATTGACATTTTTTCGCTATCTTTTACAATTTTTGAGATATGGTCCATAACTTTTACATTTTGTCCCTAGAAGCGCTTCAGTAACGCTCATATGATAGTGTATAGTCATTTTAATATTAGTAGATACTTTTTTCAAAATTGTAGCCTTATTCATTCACAAAACATATTTCGGTGTACCCGAGCTTTGCTTTGAACCAGTATTTACTTGCGAATCTCGTGTAAAATATCTGTTTTGTACATCACTTTGTTTGCCTTTAAAAGCACCAAAACGAAATAACTGTTTTCTTGTTAATTAAGATGTATTCTTTCCAGTGATACTAACAGTAATGAGATCAGAAGTGTACCGTTTTTCATACGTATAGGCATCTGGAAATGGGTTTGAATTTATATGAATTTAATTTTTGAAAGGATTTCAAAAGATGAATTAATTAATATATATTAGCAAGAACAAGACATGATTTAAGTAGCTCTGACATGTCCATAGACTTAATTTGTGAAGTAGCAGACTCGGAAATAGAGGTCTGCACGGGCCGAAATTTCCAGGCCCGTGCAGACCGAAATTTCCAGGCCCGGGCCCAGCCTCGGCCCCGGCTTGACTCATAGAAAAAAAATTCAGCCCGATCCCGGCCCGGCCCGGTAAAAAAGTTAATACTTTGGCCTGAGCCCGGCCCGGTCCGAAAAAAAGTTAAAATCTCGGCCCGAGCCCGGCCTGAGGGATTTTCTACAAAACATTGATTTTTACGTTGATTTGGTTAAAAATTTGTCTCGTACGAGGAGTTCTGACCAAAAATATTTATCTTAACTTTTTTTTATCATGTTTCTAATCTTCATTTTTATAGAAGTACCACAGGCTGCGACATTTACTTTTTTTTTTTTTTTTTTTTTTTTTTTACGAAGCTCTATTTCTTGTATGTTTCAGTTATCCTTAATATGTCCTTAATTCAGTGTCATGTTTCAGTTATCATTAATATTGTTAATCCATATTCCATGTATTGAAGTGTTAAAAATCTGAAAAACGCCATACAGTAAAATATTCCAAGACGGAATTGCATAGAAAAGAAAAAAAAAAAATGCGTTATAGACAAGTTCCCCACGTGTAAATGTATTACATGATATATTCTTTTCTTATGTATTAGTATATTAATTTTGACGTTTTTTCAGTTTAAAACAGGATTCCGTCATTATCCGGTTCTTTTTCACACGTTTTACTATATTTTAATTTAGTTATATTTTAATAAGCATAGAAATCTACTATTCTTTAAAAAGAATAAATTTTAATCTTTACTTGTAGAAAAATGGCGATTTAAAAATGTATACATTTTTTGTAAAATTTTTTGGGCAAGGCCTAATTTAATTGACCTTTGCACGGACCAGGCTACGCCGCGACAATGATTTGTATACGGGCTGGGTCAAAACTAGGACTGAAAAATTTTGGGATGTGAAGACTAGGATTAAAACCACTCCTGTCTCTGTACAAGAAAATATGTTAGACCCGACCGGCCCGATCCTTCAGGGAAAAAGTAGGGCCCGAACCCGGCCCGCCCCGTAAAATGTAGTCTCTAGGCCCGGCCCGAGCCTTCAGAAAAAAAAATATATTTTAAAATCACCGAGCCCGGTCCGGCCCGTGCAGATCTCTACTTGAAAAGCCACTTATTCACTAGTTACAGCTCGTTAGAGAAAGGAGAAAATCCACCGTCACAAAGTTTAAGGTTTGAAGCAAAGTGGAGTTGAATGTATTGATTGATTCATGATCTTTAATGATGAAACTATGCATTTTAACATAAAAAAGTTTAACCAGGAAACAAGTTTTCAATACATAAGGTTCCTTTTATCACGAGCATAGTACCTAAATAGCGCCGTTTGTTGTCCCATCGTTTGCAGTTGCAGTTTGTAGAAAAGTTGGGAAATGGTAGGATAGGAAATATGGTAAGGGTTGACAAATGGTTGGAAAATGGTAGTTGTAGACAGGGCCCGATTAACATCTAAAGCTAGGGGAAGCACTTATTCATTTTGGGGTCCCTGTTCATTCGGGAATTTTTTTTAAATTTCTACTTCAACGGAAATTCACCAATGCTGCAAATATTATTCCCCAAAGTGATTTTTTTTCTAAATCTTGCCGAATTCATAAATATATTGCATTGAACAGCAGGGTCAATTTTAGAAAGGGGTGAAATTTTGAGCTACCATATACGGGACGCCCAGAAATAATAGCCGCAAAAAACTTGATTCATATGTAATAGTTTATTAGAAACTTATTGTAGGTATGTTGACAAAAATTCCGCCCATGGGTGCCATAGATACTAAAGTCGCATCTATTTAGTATTTAGCAGCTTTTCTTATAATTTCTGTAATATACTATACAGATATAGTATATTTGTAATACATATAGTTGTTGTATAAAAAAAAACGGACTAAAAAACTGAAATACTACTGGCAATCTAGACGCCAGTACTATTTCCGTTATTTTTACGGGAATTTTTACCCATAAATTACAGAAAAAATTCCATTTTTCTCATTAAAAACGGAAATTTTTCTGTAATTTGTTGGTAAAAATTCCCGTAAAAAAACGGAACTAGTACTGGCGTCTAGATTCCCAGTAGTATTTCCGTTTTTTAGTCCGTTTTTTTTTACAGTGATGTTTGATTACCCAAGTGGTTTCTAACGATTACTTCAGGATTCAATATGATTGGTTAAAAACTTATTGATTCCATCCAGAATATATAAATAACGAAATTATGAATATGTTCGTATAAAATTTAGTACTTTAATTTAACTTTAAATACATAAGAAGATTTTAGTTTTTATGTCTACCACTTGTAACAGAATACTTTTGCTCTCAATTTATTTGATTATATTGTACAAAGATTCATACTAAAACCAACAAAAAATTATTTATAAAACTTTCCCTATAAATACTAATTAAAATCTATAATCAGTGCGGTTTTAACGAGTAAGCAGTAGTAAGATCGCCCCAACTTGTCAGGAATCCCAGATCAGTAGAATATGTGCTATCCAATAAAATTTTAATTTTAAATAAAAAACTAATCGGACATGTCAATCCTAAAACTTTCTTCTATCTCATGTACGATAATACTTCAAAATTCGCTATCACACTGCCAAATTCAAATGACAGTCTATGCCCATCATGATGATTCTAAAGATATGAAATTCCTTGCATTAGTTCTTGAGATATGACTGGCTAAAATCGTGTAAATCATGAAAAACACAGCGCAGCAGCGCCACCTGTTGGGCGATTTACACCAACACGTAATCAGCTCTAAATCATATCAAAAACTAACTGAACCTGAAGTTTGATGTAAATACGTGCATTAGTTCTTGAGATATAGAGCCCATTGCGGAAATTGTGTAAATCCTGCAAAATACAGCATAGCAGCGCCACCTGTTGGGCAATTTACACCAAAATATAATCAGCACCAATTCACATCAAGCACTAACTGAATCTGAAGTTAGATGAAAATCCGTGCATTAATTCTTGAGATACAGCTATTGCAGAATCGCAAAAAATGCAGCATAGCAGCGCCATTTCGGGGGCGATTTACAACAAAAACTAATCAGCACCAATTTATATTAGGGACTACCTGATTATAAATTTTTATTAAATTCAATGCATTAGTTCTTGAGATAGAGCGCCCACAAAATTTGTGTCACAGACTCACAGATAGACATTTTGTAAAAACATGTTTTTCGTGATCTCTGACCCCTAAAACATGTAAATCCGTCGAAAACCGGAAGTCGAAAATTTTCACGAATCCAATACTTTCTTCTTGTAAAAATAGAAGGAAGTAATAAATAAAATAAAAGCAATTATGCAATAAGAGCGACCTTTTATTATTATTTTTTTAATGACATAGAGTTTCCAGAATTTTGATCAATATCATGTTTTTTTTAATCCCACAGTAATGAAAAGTTATGTATTTAGGGATATTTTTATTATATGTCAATAAAATTTACTTAGAATACGAAGATATGCAGATTTCAGTTTAAGCACTCCATAATAATATCACTTTCCATTGCTAAATTACGTTAAGAAAAGTCGAAAAATAAATTTAGGTTCATGTGACAGCCCCTCCCTGCTCCGCACCTCCCCAGTAAAAAATAAAATAAATAAAATAAAATAACAAATGTAGACTCCTCATGTCAGACTTATTGACTTCTCCGAATGTCATCAGATAGCCCTGTCAATAATTATCATCATTTATATTTCCACTAAATTAGTATTTATTTTATAAAAAACTAGGGAGCTCTGCCCCCTGCAAGCTACGCTCGCCAACCCCCGTTCAGACACCGCAGAATCTAAAAACATGCTAATCTGATCGGTTTAAAAAATATTATAGAAGATTGAATTATACTGAAAAAAGCTGTGCATATCTCCCTGTAAAGGGGTTTCCACTCAATTTCCTTTGATTTCAAAAATTTAAGCCCGAATCAGTTGCTGTTAAGACATCCAATGGTTGTTTTCGTGTTTGATTAAAGAGGATCAGTTAAACGTTTGAAAAGAAGCTAAAAATAATAGGAATTAAGTGTACAGAGTATTTGTCTCCCGGTATTTTAAAACAATTTCTATAACATTAGCCTAAGTCATGTGACTATCATCAAGAGTTGCGGGCGAACCACTTCGCTTTTTATATTCCTGGTGCCATTTTGGTACTTTAATATTAGCCAGGTACAGGTGATAAGTCGCCAAATATTATTCTATCGCCATCATTTCATCTATATTATAATAGTCCAAGTCATGTAACTGCCATAAATAAATACGCTCTGATCCCTTCGCTTTTCATATGAAAGTTTGGCCCAGATATCATATACGGCCCCATATTGGCGCGATTTTTTTCCGACGCTAATTTGGGGAAAAGATCAACAGCATAAACAACAACATCCGGCTTATCAAATCAAGCAAAATAACGATACTATGGCGCCAGTTAAGTACCCGTTGCGTATATGACATTGGCGTTAGAAAAAAATAACGCCAATATGGGACCGTATGTGGCATCTGTGCCGAAAGTTTTCCATTTCGTTTAAAAAAATCAATTTTTTTTTTTCGAATAATACTACATAAAAGCATTGTCGCAAAGAATTCTTGGTACTGTTACGCTAGCCTGCTGCAAATCTCGCCAATAACTATTCTTCAACTTGCCAGTTAGCATTTTTTTTTTTTTTCGAGTGGTAAATTATAACATTGCTTTGAAGTTGGAATTAAATGTCATCGTTTGTTACATCATTTAATATTTGGCCAGATACCATATACGCACCCGGTTTGGCGTGATTTTTTTTACGAAAATTTGGCGAAATCCTCGTTTTCGAATACCAGTTACATATGTATTTTTGGTACTACTTAGTTATCCCGTCGACCAAAAATCTATTACCAAACTATAAGATTAAATGCCAATAATGGTTGTTAAATGTCACATTCACTTGACTTTAAGCAAGTTACACGTCTTTACGTCATCAAGTGATTTTTATTTCGACGTTTTATTTGTATATTTATTAATGTTATACTATTTTCTTTGTTCTTTCGTTATTTAAAATAAAAATTATGTCAATTTGTATAATTTGGCGACTGGTTTGGCGATTTATATAATTTGGCGAAATGGGTCGATGAAATAACTAAGTAGTACCGTATTTTTTAATTATTTTCTATTATTTTTTATTTTTAAAGGAAAATAACAAAAAAAATAATAAACTATAGAACAAAACAATTTATGTAATTAAAAAAAAGAAAATAAAGTAAATAAACACTTATTATTAAATAAACAACAATAGCCGGGTTACCATGTCAACCAAAATAATGCCATTTTGGCGGCAATTAGATACCCCAGTGCATATATGACATCTGTGCCTAATATTTTTCTTTTCATTTCGTTTAAAAAAATAAAGAAGTGAAAGCCATTTATTTCAAATGTTTCTGCTTGTATTAAATAAAATGATTATAAAATACAAATTGAATTATGAATAAAAGTAACATGATACATTTCTTAGCATACATTTAAGGGAGGCCAGACTTCTCGCCAAATTAATTTAAAATAGTAACCTTTTCTAAAATCTGAAGAAAAAAAAAATATCTGTTTGATTAAAATTTGAGTTGCCATCATTAGAAAAATGTATATAAAAATAGAAAAAAATTAATATTTCGAAAACTAATTCGAATTTAAAAATTCTAATACCAGTTTTGAAATCTGCGGATCAATATTGATTTTTGGTGTTAATTTCATCGCAAGGTATTCCTTTTTTTAGGAGAAATCACCCTGAAACATAATCAGTTGTTTAATCAGTCGATTCAAAGAATCGTTACATCTCAGGCGTTTCATATATTCGTTTCATAAATTCGTTTCATTAGGATTTTATATATACGAGGTGGAACCCGTCGAATTTCGACGAAAGAAAATGTTTACAAAGGAACTGTTGCATCAAATTTATAATACATCGACAACAATAATTACAATAAAAAATCCATCTTACACTTGTTGGAGTAATTCTCCAAAGACATATTTTAACTTAAGATTAACAAAATATTATTTTCATAAACTTCAGCTGTTAAAATTATTGAAATATTAAACTTTATTCATATACGTAATAAGTAACGTATAATCAAGATAAGTAATTTTGTTTAAGTTATCAATTTACGCTTCGTATTACGGAATGAAAAATAGGCAAAAATGATTTCACCTTAACATAATCATAGAATTCCCCCCCCCCCCCCCCCCTTAAATCTAAACTGAATCTAAACCAAGTCATTTTCCACGTATCGCATCCATATTAACTATTTAAAAATATTTTAATGCGCAATAGGCTATTAATAAATACATTTTCAAGCTTGAAGTCACGTTTGTCAACTATTACAGCTTTTCATGTTAAAATTCCCACTCGTGATTTGAGGTCTTAGTATAATCTCTATACCTGCGCTTAAAAATTCCAGAAATATATAACTTTTAGACGTATTCAAGGGGAAATATCTGGTTTTATCAAATAAAATTATCGTTTTCTTTTAAATATGACGTCATTTTCAGTCGTTGAAATATTTTGCTTATTGTCTCAAACTCAATATCAGCGAAATAAAAAAAAAATAGTGAAATATAACAGCATCGTCTGGGAAATTGTGTCTTTTTTAAAGCGTAACGTCATTTTCTGTTCAAATTTTTAATAAAGATATTTTTAATTGTAATGAGAAAATGGCATTAGTAAGAATATAATTAATAAAGATAACTAAACCACTTTTAATAAAAATGAAGTACTTCAGTTGCCACAATCAGAAAATTGGTATTAAAAACTATAAAAAAATTAATATCTCAAAAATAAATTGAGATACAGCTTTCAAACAAATTGCATTTAAAAGTGCATTTTTTTCTGCATACGACGGTGTAAACATTTAAAATGTGGGATGTTTAGAAGTTTAAAAATTTGCAGTAGCGAAAATTGCAAAACCGAAATTTCATTTCAAAATGTTGCCATTCGCAGAATGACGTATGCGTTACGCACAGATATGTTTGTCCTTTATAATATAGATAGGGTATGTATTTAGAAAAGAAAAGTTTTCCCAAATAAATATATTCTGTCATGTAGAAAGAGAAAATATTTATTTCGAGCCCTGAAAGGGATAACGTTATGTATATTTTAAAAATATTTACTAATGATAATTGCATAGCTGGGAAATTTACAAATGATAAATGTACAACTGAGACTTCGCGATTTAAATATTTAAAAAGTGGCATCAATTTTCAATTATTAATAATCAGTTCTTTCATAGTTCAGATCTTCTTATACAAACAAAACCTTCAGACAAATACAATATAATAAAAAAAAAAATATATCATTATGAAGAGATTTGAATACTACACTACAAATGAAATCTAGATAAATACTTTTAGATACATTGTGACTAAGGAACCGTTCCGGAAACAATACAGGCATAAATCCATTTCGAACACTTATCGCAAAATTACATCTCACAAAACTATCATTCTCATTAGGGATATCAAACTTTCATATCTTTAAAATTGGAGAGTCAATTTACTACGTAGTCCGTCGTTACATCTATATTATTCCAGTTGCGTTAAAATCCGCAATAAATTTTGTTGATTCCTGTATGAAGTTGATGATGAAGACGTCAAACGGAGTGATAAAGGGTTTATCTGAGTTGTCGATATACCTCACTGCATGTCTTTCCCGGATGCTTGGTAACAAGTTGAAGGCTTCTAATTGTGTCCAGTAATCTATAAATTGATGTTGTTTAGATATAGCTGTCAACTTGAATTTGATACTAGTTTTGAAGATTTAATGCAATGTAAACTTGTGGGTGAATGGTTTTGATTTTGTTGATTCAACAATGATATTAGAAGACAATTCAGTTTTTCAAAATGAGTGTGAAGGGTAAAGGTGGTGCAAAAAAAAATACTATATAGAACAATATTTTGTGAACTATAACCTGCAAGACTGACCTGAATCACAGTGGTGCATTGGTCAGTAAGTAATTACAGTGACAAAGAGGTAGTATTGCAGCAAGTATTGGAGGTACTGTCAGTAAGTATTGCAGTAATATGGAGGGCATACGAAGGTCTGTATTGTAAGGTTAACCGCGGTAACATTTAACTGCCGTTAGCAGCCTCATACACCACTATTTTTTTCTTCAGTTTTCACAATTTAAATAGTAACGTCCAGCTTAACTGCAGATGCTAAAGATTTTTCATTTTCTTTGAAGCCTTAATACAATAGCTAGAGTCTTCTTAATAAGTGTATCTTGTTTACAAAAATCCTACACATAAAGTTTCGAAATAAAAATATTTCAAGAAATAAACGTCATTAATTTTGTAATATATTTATGTATAATGTTTTTCATTTATACAAAGAAAATTTGTTTTATAAGTTGAATTTTTAATTAGATCTTGAGAAACAGTCCATTACTGTCAAACTTCTTGTAACGGTTACTCTGAACAACGGTAACCTCTAAAGACCGTCAATATTTCGGTAAAATTCAAACCCTTTATCGGGCAATGGTAATATACTTACCACTTAATTTTTATTGAAAACTGGTCGATTCGCACCGGAATTTTTAGAAAAATTATTATATATTTAGTAAGTAATTGATAATAGTTAACACAACTCTTAATTGATGAGGCAGCTCGTAGACATATAAACATTTACTATTCATTTCACAAACAATCACATCACTTACAAGACGTCAGTCGCATGACACAAGAGTAAAAAGAACAGAATTAAGACACTTATTCCTAATGAATTCTGGGAGGACTTTTAGTGCTGCCATCTAGACATATTAAATTGAAACACAAACATGACAGCTCTCCCCCACTTAATATAGTAGTCTTTCAGGAGCTCTTCTGTACCTACCGGATCCTCTCAGTACCTGTGGAAAAGAAGAAGCGTTAGTTTTTAAAAGTTCAGCAGCATCAACTATTGAACTAGTAGGAACGGAAAGTTTTGGAAGTATTGGATCAGAGTCAATTGATTTAGGACATGAAGAATCACGATAATGAAAGTCAGTTGGTGTAGGACCTGGAGTATTTGGATCATGAGAGTCAACTGGTTGCAGATCTGCTATACTAGTCTGTATTGGTAGAAAATCACCTTGTTTCATTATTGCACTTTCACTTCTGAAATTTCCTGTATCACTTTCTTCAGAATTTAGAACATTATCTAAAGAAATCTCCGAACCTGCATTAGTTATTTGATCAACATGCCTTTTCCAAATATTCGAACCAACTTGAACAATATAATGTAAGTTTCCTTCTCTTGCTATTATTCGACCAATTTTTCACTTGGCTTCTGGAGTATAATTTCTTACAGCTACTTTCTGGTTAATTTTAAAGTCTTTTATTTCAACTCTGGACTTTTTCGCATCTTGTTTATCATGAACGAAATTTGTAACATTTGGCACTATCAGTAGGGGAGAAAAGACAGTTCAGCCCCAGCAGGCGGTGGCGGTGGGTGGATGTGGGTGGAATCCACCTTGTGGGTGGAATCCACCTTGTGGATGGAGGAGGAGGGTGGAATCCACCTGTTGGGAGACTTATCCTATAGTAGGAGGGGTTAAATGTTGGAGGGGGCTTAATTTTTGAGGGGGCTTAATTTTTGAGAGGGGCTTATTTTTTTTTTTTTAAGTAGAGAATCGACTTAGAGTAGAGATGAAAATATCATACTATAATATAGTGAGTTAGGTGTTTTCGAAAGGGAGTTTGAGGGGTCTAAATATTTTAGTGGGGCTTATTTTTAGGGGGGGCTTAATTTTTTTTTTTCTTCAAATTGACATAGAGTAGAAATGGAAATGTCATACTATAACATAGTGAGTTAGGTGTTTTCGAAAGGGAGTTTGAGGGGTCTAAATATTTTAGTGGGGCTTATTTTTAGGGGGGGGGGGGGCTTAATTTTTTTTTTCTTCAAATTGACATAGAGTAAAAATGGAAATATCATACTATAACATAGAGATGTAGGTATTTTCGAAAGGGAGTTTGAGGAGCCTAAATTTTTTAGAGGGGCTTATTTTTTAGGGGGGGGGGCTTATTTTTAGGGGGGGCTTAATTTTTTTTTTTTTTTTTTTTTTTTTTTTTTGAATTGTCTTAGAATTTGAATGAAGATAAAAATGTCCTATGTTTTCTGAAAAAAATTTTTGATGCTGCCATCTGTATGCGGCAGTGTGAATTTATTATTGAAAATAGTATTTTATTTTTGAAAAGTTTTGAGGAAGGTTTGAACCTGCAAAATAGTCTCTTGGCTCGATGATATGTTGAAGACTTAACTAATCGAGCCAAGAAACTATGTCTATATGTTTAGAATTTAGATATTTCAAAATAAAAAATTGTATTCCCCCTTCTGTATGCGCAAAGAGAGGTTGGTTTCTTAAGATAACTCATTAATACCTATTTTAACTGCTCACTCTGCGAATTCTTTTAATGTGTATGATTTTTATTTTTAGTTTAACTGATTTTATCGATTTTGTGAATGAGAGTTTGATTATTTTAGCAAGCTAAGGTTTCGAACCTGCGAACTCCCATTCAAATTTCATGTTTTGTAACTGATAAGCTATCCACTATTCAAACCGCGCCCCGAAAATTACTGAATTACTTTTGAACACTATATATTTTTAAAAAATACCTACCTCTTCCTCTTTCTTATACTAGGGAAGTTAATACAATTTATGTTTAAATTGAAGAAATGATTAATTTTTTATATTTCTTTAATAAGCAACTCATTTTTTATATCGATTAGAAGGCTACCAAACGTTTTGAATTAAACATTGTTTTCACCAGTATTAATCCACCTAAGTTTAGATTTATACTTTTTCTTGTGAAATACACTTCCTAAACCCTCTTATCAACGTTACTCACTATCTATCACAAACATCCGATAAGTCTAATCAGCTTTTTTCAACAGAAAATAGCTAATATGTAAATATTGATAACTATTGAAGAGATTATTCCACTTGTTTACAGATTTTAAATGAAAGTTTGAAATATTTGTCAGATTTTCTATTTATCAATTATTATAAATTGAATCAACTCATAGTTTGTTATTGCAATAGATAATTATTTGATGATTCTACACTAGTTCTAATAAATTTTAAAACTACTACTTCAGTTCAACTCATTCTTTTATACAGTTTAATAAATTTAGTTTGAATTAAACCATTGGTTTGTCATATATTTCACTGAAATAATAAAATTAATATGTAAAACCTTAGAATGACGAATTCAAAAACGTAACATGATGAATCATATACTTTTTAAACATTACATAAAAACCTTTGGATTGATTCACTTCCTGTGAACTTCCTACACATACTTTTTTATGCCACGTGTTTTTCTGAAATTTTTGCACCAATCATATTACATGATTTGCACTATCGTAATAATTTTTTAACATGCGCCCCCTATGATTATATATAAAATTGAATGAAACGAGACTTTTTCATTAGTGTTTGCTATTTTTTGAGTGTGTGAAGACGCTTTTTTCACTTAAGATAATATGGCTAGTTTTCAAGATGGACATTCTACTATGTTAAGCGATGATGTATCAAGTTTGAATAATCAATATTTTTCATCAAGATTAAAGGATCAAGACATGGGATTAATAGTACAACCTAAAGTAGAACCCGTTTCAGATGATGAAGCGGAATCCTCCTCATCAGAACTAAAGAAACAGAAGCCACCTTTTTTGTGTACTGTTTGCAACAAATCTTTTTCACGAAAAGGCAATTTAAAACAACATTTGATGATTCATTCAGAAGAAAGACCATTTATATGTGACATCTGCCAAAAAGCATTCTCTAGAAAGGCTAACCAAGTTTTTTAAACTTTTATAATTTATACTAGTATTTAGTATATACTAGTACTTAGTAAAAACTAGTATATATTCTAGTATAAAGAGTTTATAAAAGTTTAAAAAACATGGTTAATATTCAAACTTGAATTCTATGAATGATGCAATAAATACTTCCGTTTTTATAAGAAATTTAAGTTACTTCTAAAAATATTATTATCCAGTTAAATAATCAATGATTATACTTAAACAATATGAAAATTAATCTTTGTTCACAATTTCGAGAAAGATTTTAATAGGATTTTATTTGCAAATATCTGATGCCATGTTGCTGAAGATTCCATAAAATAAAAGACTTTCAAAAAAATATACGACCTACATATTCGATGACTGAAGTGAAAATGGCTAGTGTCTTGGTATAGACTCATATCAGTTAGATCACGTGATTGATAATACAATCTGATTGTAGATAAGACAATCAAAAGGCACGAGGAAGGCACGTGATATCTAATTGATTACGTCATAATCTACCACGTGATAAGCTCATCATCTCTTTTCTGAGTTCAAACATGGTGAGTTCATTATTTTTATATAAATGTTTAAGTATGTATGTATTAAAATTTTAAATTGAAGAATTTAATAATAGATTGTTTTTTTTTTTTTTCGTTTCGATGTGTATAACTATAAAATAAAATGTGGGTAGGATGTTAACATAAAGAAGATTTATCTTATGAAACGCATATATAGCGATAGGTAAATTCACTTTTAATAAATTACAAAATAATTTTTGTTATCTTATAATATTAAAAAAATTGCTAATTTTTAAAACTTTTTAATAACTAAAGAATATTTTAATTTAATGTTTTATATATACTATATATATTTTAAGTGTATACTACAGAACATAATTAAAAGGAGGAATCCGTATACATATGCTCAAATGCAAATAGAAAGGAAATATAGGACAACTCATTCTTGTTAAATTGTAGGTTTTAGCAGCTTGTAATGTTTTTAACATTTTTGGAAAATAATTTTGTTAACTTTCAAAAGCATTTTAAATATTTTTGTAACTAAAATATCTATTCATACATTGCTTTTGTAAAAGTGCTGTTACAAAATGTTGGTAGTTAATCATTGTATTAATTCAAAACTTTCTTATAATGTTATTATACTAACTTGTAATACTTGAGCTGCAATTGATGTGATTTATTTGTATGAATACTTGTATTCGGTATCTTGATTGATCGATTGATATGATTAATATGAATCATTGATTGATATGAATGTTGGTTGATTGATATGATTGACTGATATGAATGATTGGTTGATTGATTGATATGATTAATTGATATTATTGTTTGGTTGATTAATATGATTGATTGGTTTGATTTATTGATCAATATGACTGATTAATATTATTGTTTGGTTGATTAATATGATTGATTGATTGGTTTGATTTATTGATATCATTGATTGGTTAATTGATTGAACGATTAATTGCTATGACTGATTGATATATGATTGATTGTATTCTTGTATTTGCAATCTAATTCAACTTTTTTGATAACTTTTTTAATTATGAAAGTCAGATACATATACAGTTATGTGAACTGACTTTTGATAACATAATTTATTAAGTTTTTTTTTTTTTTTTTTTGATAACTTAATTTTGAAAACTTTTTACAAAGTTTTTTTTTTTTAGCTTTTTATTTTTATAAACTTTTTTATATTTTTTTTTATTTACAAAGTATTTTTTTTAAATTTTGAAAACTTTTTTTTAGTTACAATTTTTTTTAAATTTTGAAAACATTTTTTATTTAAAAAGTTTTTTTTTTAAATTTTGGAAACTTTTTTTTATTTAGAAAGATTTTGTTTTTTTAATTTTGTAAACTTTTTTTTTTATAAGTTACTTTTTTTTAAATTTAACTTACAAATATTTTTATAAGTATATATTAATCTAACACTTTTATAGGATAAAAAGAAGTATTAAACTAAAACATAATGAAAGTCACATGCATGTATACATATACGAATAGGTAAACTCACTTTTGAAAACTTAATGTATTAAGTTTTTATAATTTTTTTTTAATTTTGATAACTTAATTTTGAAAACTTTTTACAAAGTTTTTTTTTTTACTTTTTAATTTTATAAACTTTTTAATATTTTTTTTTTTATTTACAAAGTATTTTTTTTAAATTTTGAAAACTTTTTTTAGTTACAATTTTTTTTTTAAATTTTGAAAACATTTTTTATTTAAAAAGGTTTTTTTTTTTAATTTTGGAAACTTTTTTTTTATTTAGAAAGATTTTGTTTTTTTAATTTTGTAAACTTTTTTTTTTTTATAAGTTACTTTTTTTTTAATTTAACTTACAAATATTTTTATAAGTATATATTAATCTAACACTTTTATAGGATAAAAAGTAGTATTAAACTAAAACATAATGAAAGTCACATGCATGTATACACATACGAATAGGTAAACTCACATTTGAAAACTTAATGTATTAAATTTTTATAATTTTTTTTTTTTTTTTTTTTTTCAATTTTGATAACTTAATTTTTTTTTTCAAGTTTTTTTTTTTTTTTTTAACTTTTGTAAACTTTTTAATTTTTTTTTTATTATTATTTTTTTTATAAAGATTTTTTAATTTTGAAAACTTTATTTTTTTAACTTTTGAAATATTTTTAATTGAGTTTTTTAATTTTGTTTTTTAAACTTTTTAATTTTCTAAACTTATTATTATTATTGAAAACTTTTTTATATAATTAAGTTTCATATATATATATTAGAAAGTAGAAATTATAGTATTAAGATTATTAGTTTAATATTTTAAACTTGTGTTAATTTTTTAATTGCTAAAGAATTGTTGATTTCTTTAGTTATATAAATATGCAAATTTAAGTCTAACACTCTATTAAAAGTTCTAAAAGACATAACAAAATAAACATACACTTTAGAAAAATAAACACACACGTATTAAAAAGGATAGCAATACATTTTATTTTATTATTTTAAACAATTCGTTTTGAATTGTTTCTACATGAATGTTTGATAAAAAGTTTTCACTAACACAATCCACTCCGTTTAAAAATGAGGAAATAACAAAATCTAAATCTATAAGTGTTAATAACATCTCTCCTAGTTTTTCAAATTTTTGTCGATTATTTAGTATACAACAGGAATGAGGGCATTGAGATTTCTGATTAAAAATACATCCATCACATTCAAAAATGCGGTTTAGTATAGTTAATACATTATTCTCAATACATGTTATAAGTTTAGACTGCAACATGAGTTCATTTTCTGTAGATATATGACCAATGATACATTTCTGCCTAATTAAGCTTGGTATATGGTTTACATATATATGCTGAAGAAGTTCCTTATTCAAATCGTGTATTTTTTCTTTTAATTTCAGCAACTGATACTCGTTTAAGTCAATGTGAGAATAATTCTTTAAATTTTTAATTCGCATGATAGAATTATTAAAATTTAATACTAATATCATGTTATTAGAAACAAATGAGGAACTTTTATATCTCAAATTAAATGAAAAAATTTTCTTGCAAAATTCGAACCAGCTGTTAACATCCATAATAATACCATTTTTCGTTAGAATTTCTTCACTAGTAAGCCCACTGCGTTTAAATTCTCGAATATGAATATGAAATTGTCTATTATGCAACTTTAAAATTAAAAAGATACAGTCACTGAGTTCTTCTCGAAATACAATAGGATGATTGGATTTGCTAGTTTTAGACTGTGGAATGACATTCGTAGGTGGGGTTGTGCTTTTTAATTGATCACTTGCTTTAAAAAGGTTGCTTGGTTGGGAATCAGAAACCTCTTGGTCAATAGTACGTTCTTGAAAGGATTCGTCTTGGGAAATTATGTTACTAGCTGGGGTCGAGGTTAAAGCGGATTCAAAATTCATGTCTTTGAAAAATATATTCAAATAGTCCTCAACAGAAATTGACTCTTGGCATGAATTCTCGGAAGATGTAGTATCATCACCAAAGTTAGGGATAAAAAAATTCATATCGATTTCAGATTTCACATTCGGTGAGTAATCAGTAGTAGATAAATCACGTGATATTGTCCCACAGTCAGTGTTTAATAAATTAGGAATTTCCAATCTTGGTATATTTAATTCACTTGTGGAAGTGGGATCATTAGGTTCTTCTAAACGTTGATACTTTGAAGAAGAAGCCACTTTGTCGGAAGATCTTTTTAACATATTTACTACAGAACCCATTTTCAAAAAATAAAGGTAACATTAGATGAAGTTAGAACAAAAATCAGTTGGAAACTGAATGTTTAGAAACAGCACATCCCTTAATATATGTTAAAAATCAGTGTCGGTTACAGATAAACACTTAAAAGAATTAGTAATGTTATTAATTTTAGTTTAAGTCTAAAAAAAATATATATAAACAGTTTATTTAAGTGGTGAATAATATATTATGTCAATGGTTTTATCCTTTTTTGAAGAATAGTATGGCAACACAAGGTAACAATTTTTGTATTTACAGTATATGATATTTAATGTTAATAGTTTTAGTTTTATTCTTTTTTTGAAGAATTGTATGGCAACACAAAGTAACAATTTTTATATAAGTGGTGTATGATATTTAATGATAATGATTTTAGTTTTATTCTTTTTTGTTTTGAAGAATTCAATGGCAACACAAGGTAACAGTTTTTAAAAAAGTGTTTAATGATATATATTATGTTAATGGTTCTATGCTTTTTTTAAAGAATTGTATGGTAATAAATGATAATATTATTATTAATAAACAATAACAGCTGTTTATACAAACAACGAGTGATATATTAAACTTTAAAAATAATTATGATAAATTAGAAATATTGCAAAATAACTATTTCAATGGATAATTTCAGACTTTTAATATGAAATTAATAAAAGAGAGTTAACTCATTATTCATTTGATAAGAAATTGAAAAAAAAAAATAGTAAATAAAGCCGTTACGACTTCATGAGTTATTAAAAATGACAAGTTGTTCTAACAAAAATAAACAGACAACAGCCTTTTCATTTACACATTATTTATTCGTTGTTTTCAATAGTTACAATAGTGAAAACATGAGTACACATATTTCAAAAAGGTATAAACATTTCAAATCATGTTATATTTTAAAGGTAGATAGTTCTAAATTCAATATTTTCTCTAATGTCCAATTAAAACCACGTCTGGTGGACTTCTCATAGGACTTAATAATTTTTGCAAAGGTATCCTCAACATGTTCAGATAAGTTTTGTTTCGTTAATTCAAGTATAGTTTTTGAAAGGAAATAGGGTGTGGCAATCTCTAAGACACCCTCCTGTGTTACACGATATACAACAACTTGTACACTTGCTAGAGGTCTGCACGGGCCCGGGCTTGGCCCGAGGCCCGTACCCGGCCCGGCCCGCGGGCCGGGCCGGGCCGGCGGAATGAAGGCGAATTTTCAAACGGGCCGGGCCGGCAGAATTAGGACAATTTTTTCAACGGGCCGGGCCGGGCCGACAGACAAAATAAACGGGCCGGGCCGGGCCGGCAAAAAAATTAATCGGGCCTGTCGTCCCGATATAAGAATTTTAGCGAAGCAGATAAAATACGAGCTATTTTCAATGAATATGATTTTCTCGAGAAGTATAAATGTGCGTCACGAGCCAATGCGAGTTTAACAACATCAATACAGAAATGTAACGTGTCCATCGTAGAGATAGGCATCGTACAGTTACAAGATGTCTGATTCCGAGTTTAATTTTTTTTCAGCAGACTTGTGCCGGGAAGGAAGTGGTCTTAATCGATCTCAGGATGTGTAGAACATTTATTTTGTTTTGTAATATTAATAGTGATAATGAACTTCTCTTAACAGTATCTTTGGAAATATACCTTAAGGTGTTTCTCATATTCACTGCTCAACAATGCAAAGCTTTCAGACACATGTTTCTGACAAAAACTTTAACTATAAAGGCATAAAATTGACAGGCCTGCCTATTGAAGGCATTTGGAAACGAATAGCTTTTCCCATATTTAATAAATTACTTACAGAGATAACAGCGATTCCTGTCACGTGACTGTACGTTTTTCTCCTTTCCCGTGCTATCGCTTCCGGAAATTCGATTCAAAACGCTAACTTTGACAGTACTTTCAGAAAGATATATTGCTTTTATCTATGAAAAAAAACGACATTTACATAGCTTTTGAATAAGAATACCTGCCAATCTTACACGTTTCCGAAAAGAAAAGACTTCATAAATGTGTCGAAATGTAGCTCCTTTGGATTTGAGAAAAGTCTTAAAAATGAGAGAAATATTTTCACAAATCTACTTTTATTATCCAGCTTCAAATGTTATCTTGTTTTTAATCCTTTATTCTGAACTACATTTATCTTTTAATGAATCCTTATTTCCATTTTGAAATGTCTGTATACATGATGACTGTAAGTAATCGTTAATGTTTACTATTGTGCGTTTTCTGTTTTGCGAACATCATAGTAAAGTAAAATATACTGTAAAATGTTCCCATAAATATGTATGTAGTATTCATTAAAAGAATCTTAATTGTATGTTGAGAAAAAACGGATTTTTTTTTGTAGAAATTGTATCGGGCCGGGCCGGTTTTCACTGATTTTTGTACGGGCCGGGCCGGGCTCGGGCCGAACTTCCAATTTTTACAACGGGCCGGGCCGGGCTCGGGCCGAACTTCCAATTTTTACAACGGGCCGGGCCGGGCTCGGGCCGAACTTCCAATTTTTACACGGGCCGGGCCGGGCCAAGATAGCTTTCGTACGGGCCGGGCCGGGCCCGGGCCTGGAAATTCCGGCCCGTGCAGACCTCTAACACTTGCATACCATTTCATCGATCTTTTAACTTGAATCTGGTAGATTAATTCGTTTAAAACGTCCGAATGAATACTATCAAAAAATGTGTTAAAGTCTGTAGCATTCTCCTCGTTAGAGTTGATTACAGTTTTAGTAAATATGTTTAACGCATTTTGCCTTTTAAAATGCTTAACCTTCTCAAAAAACATATCTTTTAAAGAGGATGAATTATCAATTTTGCATCTAACTCTCTGTGAAGTTTTCAAATGATATAAAAAATCGGAGTTGGGATTGAATATTTCACTACGCTGTATACATTTATCCTTTTTGGAGGACTTGTGGATCTTCATGTGTTTTAATAAGTCATACTTTCTCGAGAACGCTTCACCGCACGATTCACATTTATGTTGGGAAGGAATCTTTAAATGGGATAGTTTATGACGATTCAAAATAGCCTTTCTAGAGAATGCTTTTTGGCAGATGTCACATATAAATGGTCTTTCTTCTGAATGAATCATCAAATGTTGTTTTAAATTGCCTTTTCGTGAAAAAGATTTGTTGCAAACAGTACACAAAAAAGGTGGCTTCTGTTTCTTTAGTTCTGATGAGGAGGATTCCGCTTCATCATCTGAAACGGGTTCTACTTTAGGTTGTACTATTAATCCCATGTCTTGATCCTTTAATCTTGATGAAAAATATTGATTATTCAAACTTGATACATCATCGCTTAACATAGTAGAATGTCCATCTTGAAAACTAGCCATATTATCTTAAGTGAAAAAAGCGTCTTCACACACTCAAAAAATAGCAAACACTAATGAAAAAGTCTCGTTTCATTCAATTTTATATATAATCATAGGGGGCGCATGTTAAAAAATTATTACGATAGTGCAAATCATGTAATATGATTGGTGCAAAAATTTCAGAAAAACACGTGGCATAAAAAAGTATGTGTAGGAAGTTCACAGGAAGTGAATCAATCCAAAGGTTTTTATGTAATGTTTAAAAAGTATATGATTCATCATGTTACGTTTTTGAATTCGTCATTCTAAGGTTTTACATATTAATTTTATTATTTCAGTGAAATATATGACAAACCAATGGTTTAATTCAAACTAAATTTATTAAACTGTATAAAAGAATGAGTTGAACTGAAGTAGTAGTTTTAAAATTTATTAGAACTAGTGTAGAATCATCAAATAATTATCTATTGCAATAACAAACTATGAGTTGATTCAATTTATAATAATTGATAAATAGAAAATCTGACAAATATTTCAAACTTTCATTTAAAATCTGTAAACAAGTGGAATAATCTCTTCAATAGTTATCAATATTTACATATTAGCTATTTTCTGTTGAAAAAAGCTGATTAGACTTATCGGATGTTTGTGATAGATAGTGAGTAACGTTGATAAGAGGGTTTAGGAAGTGTATTTCACAAGAAAAAGTATAATTCTAAACTTAGGTGGATTAATACTGGTGAAAACAATGTTTAATTCAAAACGTTTGGTAGCCTTCTAATCGATATAAAAAATGAGTTGCTTATTAAAGAAATATAAAAAATTAATCATTTCTTCAATTTAAACATAAATTGTATTAACTTCCCTAGTATAAGAAAGAGGAAGAGGTAGGTATTTTTTAAAAATATATAGTGTTCAAAAGTAATTCAGTAATTTTCGGGGCGCGGTTTGAATAGTGGATAGCTTATCAGTTACAAAAGATGAAATTTGAATGGGAGTTCGCAGGTTCGAAACCTTAGCTTGCTAAAATAATCAAACTCTCATTCACAAAATCGATAAAATCAGTTAAACTAAAAATAAAAATCATACACATTAAAAGAATTCGCAGAGTGAGCAGTTAAAATAGGTATTAATGAGTTATCTTAAGAAACCAACCTCTCTTTGCGCATACAGAAGGGGGAATACAATTTTTTATTTTGAAATATCTAAATTCTAAACATATAGACATAGTTTCTTGGCTCGATTAGTTAAGTCTTCAACATATCATCGAGCCAAGAGACTATTTTGCAGGTTCAAACCTTCCTCAAAACTTTTCAAAAATAAAATACTATTTTCAATAATAAATTCACACTACCGCATACAGATGGCAGCATCAAAAATTTTTTTCAGAAAACATAGGACATTTTTATCTTCATTCAAATTCTAAGACAATTCAAAAAAAAAAAAAAAAAAAAAAAAAATTAAGCCCCCCCTAAAAATAAGCCCCCCCCCCTAAAAAATAAGCCCCTCTAAAAAATTTAGGCTCCTCAAACTCCCTTTCGAAAATACCTACATCTCTATGTTATAGTATGATATTTCCATTTTTACTCTATGTCAATTTGAAGAAAAAAAAAATTAAGCCCCCCCCCCTAAAAATAAGCCCCACTAAAATATTTAGACCCCTCAAACTCCCTTTCGAAAACACCTAACTCACTATGTTATAGTATGACATTTCCATTTCTACTCTATGTCAATTTGAAGAAAAAAAAAATTAAGCCCCCCCTAAAAATAAGCCCCACTAAAATATTTAGACCCCTCAAACTCCCTTTCGAAAACACCTAACTCACTATATTATAGTATGATATTTTCATCTCTACTCTAAGTCGATTCTCTACTTAAAAAAAAAAATAAGCCCCTCTCAAAAATTAAGCCCCCTCAAAAATTAAGCCCCCTCCAACATTTAACCCCTCCTACTATAGGATAAGTCTCCCAACAGGTGGATTCCACCCTCCTCCTCCATCCACAAGGTGGATTCCACCCACAAGGTGGATTCCACCCACATCCACCCACCGCCACCGCCTGCTGGGGCTGAACTGTCTTTTCTCCCCTACTACTATGAAATCTATTTTTGTTCTTATGTGACGTTTTAGAAATAGAGATGCAGGACTCTCCCCCGTTGTAACATGAGGCATCTTCCTATATTGCAAAAGGAAGCTATTTAATTTCATTTGCAAAGTATCAGATTTGGAAGCTTTTAATCCTCGTTTGGGAATTTGCACATATATCTCCGCCTGTCCATTTGTATAGCTGGATGGTGTGAAGCACTGAACCTATGTTTTACATCATGATTTTTTAAAAATATCTCAAATTCTGTAGATGTAAACTGTTTAGCATTATCTGATACTAAAGAAATAGGAAACCGTATCGTGTAAAAAGTGAAGAGAGGCAAGTAATTGTATTTTCTGAAGTTGTACTAGGAACAATAAAAACTTCTGGCCATTTGCTGTGGGCATCAACCACTAAAAGAAGCATTTTCCCCATAACTGGACCAAAATAATAAATATGAATTCTTTGCCATGGAGCTGTAAGCGATTCCCAATTATGTGTATCAACTTTGGGAGGATTATTTTTCAAATTTATACAAGTAGTGCAATTTCGTGCAACATCTTCAATATCTTGATCTATACCTGGCTACGATACAAAACTAAGGGCTAGAGACTTCATTTTAGCTATACGAAAATGACCAAAGTGTAATTCTTTTAAGATTTGGTTTCTATGCACTTCTGGGATAACTAGCATACATCTTTTAAAACAAAACTATGTTGAAGAGTAAATTCTTCTTGTTTACCACCAGTAAATTTTTAGGAATTTCAGAACCAGAAATGAGATGATGAAAAATTTGACGTAAAAGGGGATCATATTTTGTAGCTGAAGCAACAGATTTAGAATTTAAAGGTAACGGTGGAGAGTTTGATTAATTTGAAGAATTTCAGATTCATCAATTGCATCATTTCAATTATATTGTTGAGGTAAATCTTTACTACGTAAAGGAAGTCGCGAAAGACCATCAGCATTTCCGTGTTCAGTAGTTTTCTTATAACGGATATCATATTGAAACGTTTGTAAATAAATTGCTTATCATTGCATTCTAGCAGCCGATAACACAGGAATAGTTTTAGAAGGAGAGACAATAGACACTAAATTTGTACTGTTAGTAAGGAAGATAAACCTGTTGCCACACAAATATTGAAAAAAATTTCTTCACACCAAATATAATAGTTAGTGCCTCTTTATCAACTTGACTATACCGTTTTTCTGCATTATTCAAAGTTCTAGATACAAACCCAATAGGTTTTTCAGTGTTATCTGGCATCATATGTGAAAGAACTGCAGAGATACCATAAGGAGAAGCATCGGTAGTTAAAACTAAAGGTAACTTAGGATTAAAGTGATTAAGAACCCTGTCAGAAGTAATTTCTCTTTTTATAATTTTAAATGCTTGTTCACATTTATAAGACCAATTTAACTTAGCATTCTTCTTAAGCAAATTATTTAAAGGATTTGCAAAAGTAGATAAATTTGGTACAAATTTAGCATAATATGTAACTAAGCCTAGAAAAGCTTTAACCTGAGATACATTTACTGGTCTTGGAGCATTCAAAATTGCCTCAATTTTATCTTTTGTTTTATGAGTACCATGTTTATCAACTTTATAACCACAATAAATAATCCCATCTGCCATAAAGAATTATTTTTCTTTATTTATCCTAATGTTATCCCTTAATCTTTCCAATACTTGCTTTAATCTTTGTAAATGAATTTCATCTATTTAGCCCAATATCATCTATAAAAATTGTAACTCCCTCAATTCCACTTAAAATGTGCTCAATGTTTCTTTGCCATATAGCAGGAGAACTAGTAAGACCCATTGGTAATTTAAGGAAATGGAATAAGTCTTTTGGTATATTAATGGTCAATAATTCATGGGATTTTTCATCTACAGGTAACTGAAGATATTCTTGATTTAAATCAATTTTTTAAATGTACATCACCACCTAATGTAGCTAACATGTCTTCTATCTTAAATAAAGGATACTTTTCAACTTTCAGAAATTTATCTAATGTTTCTTTAAAATCACCACATAAACGGATTTTCCCATTAGGCTTAACCACTGGAACTATAGGAGTTGTCCACTTGCTGTTTGTAACTGGTTTAATAATACCTGCGTCTCGCAATTTTTGTAATTTTTCATTGATTGCTGCAAGTAGTGCATAAGTGACAGTCCTAGCTTTGCAAAATATGGGTGTATCATCTTTTTCAAAAATGAAGTTCTGCCCGTAAACTTTTAATTTCCCCAGCCTTATCAATAAATAAATCAGAAATTCCTTTAGCAAACCTTGTAATTTATCAGAATAATTTACAACTTCATTCACATATACTGATTTTAAATCATGTGGAAAAATATCAAATTCAGATACCCAATCTCTACCAAATTAATAATGGAAAATTATCTTCTTTTATCAAATACAACTTTACCTTTCGAGTTTTATTTTCATAAGTAACATTTATCTACAGCTTTGAAAATTTCACCAATTGCAGTTTTTAACTGAACATCTGGAAGAAAAATTTTATAATCAGGAAAAATTCTCCGAAATCTTTTTAAAGGAACAGAAGAAATTTCAGATCCAGTATCTAATTCCATATCAGCTCTAACTTTGTTTTCAATGAAAACAGACAACTTAATAGGTTTTGAACCTTTATCATATTTAACAGTTGAGACATTTACTGTATTTAAAGAATTTACCTGTCTTTGAGAATTTGTACTTCTACATATTTTACTTAAATGGCCCTGTTTCCTACAAAGGCTGCAAGTAACATTAATAAATCGACATACATTTGTTAAATGCGAGATATTTACACATCGATAACTCTTTAACTTATTTTTATTCATGTCAGAATGTGTATTATTTACATGATTGTGGACATTCTGTTTTTGAGAACAATTTTGTGATTTCTTATTTTGTACATTTTTCGTACTGGAAATTTTATTTACATTGAAATTTTTATGCTTAATTTCAGCAATTTCAATATCTACATTATATAAAGCTAAAACTTTCTCAACAACTTTTTCAAAATTTAAATCATCAACTTGCGTAACCAATTTATTTTGAATGCTTTCATTTTTCAAACAGCACAGAATCTGTTCCAGTAAATTTTCATTTAAAGCATCACTGGTAAATGAACAAAAAGTCGCACCCTTTTTAAATCTAACAGCAAAATCTTGAATTGATTCAGTTTCATTTCGAAAAACATTTTCTAAATTTAATACATTCTATAAATTTGTTGAGGGCGGGACTTAAGTGTTTAAGCAAAATATCAACAATCTCATTGCATTTTAAGGTTTCACAATCCTTAGGTACACATAAATCAGCAAGTAAACCGTATAATTTCGGTCCTAATTATGATAAAAGAGCAGGTACCTTTTTTTTCATCTTTAATATCGTGTAGAACGAAATTTTGAGTTGTGAAAGATTCCACTTTATCATCAAACTCTTTGAAATGAGTGAACATTTTACTTTATTAAAAGCAGAAAAGATAACAAAAAATGTAAATTAAATGTAATGTAAGATGTCATTCACCACCGCCATAATGATGATGACTTATTAATGTAACATTGAAGTATTTATTACACAGAAGCGTGGATTATTGAAAACAAAAGGTAAAGCCATTTCCCCCGTACTATAATCATTTTCGGTAAACTTTTTCCGGTCAAATTACACATTATTTTTTTTTCATCGTCGCCATTTATTATATAGTATTTAATAAGTAATTGATAATAATTAACACAACTCTTAATTGATGAGGCAGCTCGTAGACTTATAAAAGTTTACTATTCATTTTACAAACAAACAAGTCACTTACAAGACGTCAGTCACATGACACAAGAGAAAAAGAACAGAATTATGAGACTTATTCCAAATGAATTGTGGGAAGACTTTTAGTACTACCATCTAGACATATTAATTTGAAGCACTCGCACCGGAATTTTTAGAAAAATGTTTTGTTTTTATAATGCCGCTGATAAAAAAAAAAAAAAAGCTGCTTTTTTATTTTGAAATAGTTTGTTTGTAGATTTTGGTGGCAATTAATCTATTCAACATTTCAGCCACAGAATTGACTTGCCCGATAAAGGGTTAAATACCTCTCATAATATGTACTAATTAAAATTTCGTAACTCGATTACGAAACCTCTGAACAATGAATTCCGAAAGACGACCATCGACACAGTTAAAATGTAACGGATTCAACGACAACTAGATTTGCAGGAATAAAACGGAGAAATTTGCTTATTTTACTTCATTGGAATTTAACTCAGTGTACGTTTGTTTATAGTTTTCTAGAATTTCTTAAACGATGTGGCGTGGAGGAGTAAATTTTTAGATACACTAGACAAAGCGGGTAATCTATCTAATGGTACACAACACTGTAAAAAAGCGGACTAAAAAACGGAAATTGCACTGGCAATCGAGACGCGAGTACTAGTTCCGTATTTTAACGGAAAATTTCCCCCGTAAATTACAGAAAAATTTCCGTTTTTCTGGAATTTACGGGGGAAAATTACGAAACCTTTTAAGCTAGTGTTCAAGGAAGAAAACAAAATTACGAATAAGTTATTTCTTTTTGCAAAGTAATATTACGTTATTACAAAATGAAAAACATGCAATTACTTTTATTTTAATGTGATATAGGTTAAAAATTTTAAATATAAAACCTTCTAAATAATAGCCATGTTGGAAGAACGGTCCTTTTCTGTGGTCAAAATGGTGACCTCTGTTACTTTACTCTGACGTTACTCTGATACTTTATTTACAAGGTTTTTCACTTTTTACGAGCCAATTTAAAAATGATCAGTTTTTATGATATTCGACATGAAATTTTAAGTACTTTTAATAAGCTTGAACTTAAGAATAATAAAACTAGAAAACAGGAATTCTGCTTTTTCAGAATTTAATGTCGCCCCCTATGAAAAAAAAAGTATATATAAATAGTAAGAACATATTTCAATTTTAAGAGTTAGAAAACACGCTTTTATTTTATGTAAAATGACGTCATTCGCATCCGCTTAAGATTTCCACATTTACAATCCACTGTTAAACATCTACAGTAAAGTATGCATAGGACGTCACTATCGCGAAATAATACACAAATGCAGCAAAAAGATGCCGTCATTAAAGAAAGTAAGATTACTTAAAATTAAATATTAGTTTATAATAGCTCCCTGTTTTAACAGAAATCATTTGTTTACATTTTTTCAAAATAGCACGTATTTTAATTACACTTTCTTTCGGTTGTTATGAAAAAATGGCAGCAAAAAGATATAATTAATATTTTACAACTATTTTTCCTTTACTTTCTACAGACATGGGGTACTTCCTTTGCCAATATTAAGCCAATGGCTCCAAAAACTACAAAAAAATTAGTATTTCAAAAATAAATGGAGATACAGTTTTCAAACAAATTGCATTTAAAAGTACTTTTTTTTCAATATGACGGTATAAAAATCGAAAATGTGCGATGCTTAGAAGTTTAAAAAATTGCTATAGAGTATTTAATCGTACTACTTTGTTTTACGGCTGGCTTCTGTAAGGTAATGTTGTTTTTTGGAGGCGACACAAAATAAGCTGGGAGAAAGAAATAGCATACCGTACCGGGGGCTAAGAAAAAACTGAAATTACACTTCTGCTTTTGAATTAATTATTTTATAATTCCTACTTATGGAGAATAAATTTACTCCGAAATAAGAATAAGTCTAAGTTACCACTAGATGACATTATTTTACAGAGTTTTACAAGAAAATGCTTATTTGCGCTAGATGTTTGCTCAAGTGTCAGTTACCGGCCAGGTGTCAATAACTGAGGGTTTCATCCTAGAAGATTTTATAACCCCCTCCCCCTCCTTTTGGTTACGCCTTAAATCTGATACTATGAGACAATTCCTGGGAAGATATGAGGGTTTTCTACATTTTGAAATATGAACAAAAATTCATGCAAAAATTTTAAAATAACAAATAATGATTATCTTTCATGCCATGTTGAACAGCTAAAGTAAACAATAAAATTTGTTTCAAAAATATCGATCAGGAAAATGTGATATTTCGAAAATAATAAAGCTTTCAGTCTATGGACACCGAGGAAATATTTTTGGTGTAAAATGTGATTGCAGCAAATAAAAACAGAAGTTGAAACTATTTTTCGCTGACAAGAATATTCTGGAGTGCGCCGAAGGGAAAAAAAATGCTTTATTTGTCTCATTTCACGTTTTCTGTAAACATTTTCGCAGATTCGCATGCACACGATATCCTAAAATATGTATGAATGCAAAATACATTCGGAGTAAAGCTCCCGGAATTACTTTATTCGCTCCAGAAGAACAGAATACGTAAACAGAAAAATATGTATATGTATTTTGTTCCAAAAGAAACACTCAACGTAAGATTTGGCGCGTATGAAAAATGACAAGCAGCTCTCGTCAAGAATAGCTAAGGGTTGGTAAGAAAAAGAAAAAAAAAACTTGTTTCTACTTTATTTCTACTTGTTTCGTACTTTGTTTTGTTTCTTTTTCTTTGGGTATATCTGCATATAAAAATCGTTATTTCTTGAAAATATGCAGACCATTTCTCCAGGAGCTTTTGTTTGGAAATGGTGGAATTGCAGATTTACAGTATGCTGATTTGTAAGTTTCAGCTGTTCGTAAAATGCGCACAATTGAATTGTAATGTAAACGCTGCTTTATTTTTTTTTCTCTTACTTTGTTTTCTTTTATATTTGCATACGGTCATTGTAAAGAAATCGCATGCAGACTGAAAGTAAGATATCGAAATCTTATTTTAAATTGCAAACATAATATATAACGAGTCGAAACCCGTCGAATTCGACGAATGAAAATGTTTAAAAGAACCGATTGACTGAATTCATAAAAAAAAAAAATAATAATTACAACAATGAATCAATATTTAATAAATATATTTTCAAACTTGATTTTAAGTTTGCCGGTTACAATTTTGCATGTAAATATTCGCGCTCTTTTACTTGAAGTTCTAATCTGAGTGTCGGCGAAAGCCAGAAATTTACTTTTAGACGTGCTCGCAGTAAAATATTTTGTTTTATCAAAGAAAATACTCATTTTATTTTCACTACAACGTCATTTTCACCCACTAAAGCCGTCTGAGATCAGCGCCTCAATCTCAATGTCAGCGGAATGAAAAACATATTGCGTTATGAGTGAAAATGTGTTATTTTATATAGTGACGTCATTTTGTATCTGCATATAAAAATCGTTATTTCTTGAAAATATGCAGACCATTTCTCCAGGAGCTTTTATTTGGAAATGGTGAAATTGCAGACTTACAGTATGCTGATTTGCAAGTTTCAGCTGTTCGTAAAATGCGCACAATTGAATTGTAATGCAAACGCTGCTTTATTTTTTTCTTTACTTTGTTTTCCTTTATATTTACATGCAGTCACTGTAAAGAAATCGCGCATGCAGACTGAAAGTAAGATATTTAAATCTTATTTTAAAATACAAACATAATGTAATCATACTTATAACAACATATTAGTTTTAGTGTTACACACACTAGAATCATTTTACAAAAAACATCATTAATAACATTTCATTCACCTGTATTCAAAGTTATTTCAAATAATTTCTAAGTCCTGAATCTGAAATTTTATGTGCCTAAATTTCGTTTCATTTAATAAATTTTAGTGGAATTCCTGTAAATGTACTACATAATAATTCGACATGTGGGGTGTTTTTGTAATATTAGTGTTTAATGGCAAAAATATTTGACGAAATATTATTAAGAAAAAATAATATGTAAAATTTTCAATATTAAATACTTGTATGTCTAATACATTTTCATATTATATACTTATCCCAAATCCATCTATTTTTGAACAAAGCCACCTTTAATGCTTAAATTATTTTTCAAAAAAATTAATAATGCAAAATTCTATATTTTTGCTGTTGTTATTTCAAATTCAAATAAATAAATGTAAGTGCCACGATTATATCATATAAACAATATGTTGATTTGCATAATTTTAAAAATTAATGTAATATTCTTTTCTATTTCTACTAGTCTGAAGTTACTTTTCTAGAAATAAGCTAAATGTTAAAATTAACAAAGAAAACTCATAACAGAAAATGTAATCATTGCAAGAAAAGGTGCTGGAGAATTCTAAAATTCTAAGTTTTAGAATTTTATCCCATAGAGATTCTTCTAAAAATCTCAAGATTGCATGCAGTTTACCGATAAAAAAATGGAATATTTTAAACATGTGAGTTGTACTTTTCCAACTGGGCGAAAAATCTCCAGGACAGGATTCGAACCAGGGATCTCTTGGCTGAAACTGTCAATGCTCTGCCAACTGAGCTATCCTGAACGAATCTGGAGGACCTTAATTCACCCAGCTAACCTTATTGATCATACCATCAGTCATGATATATGAATCAATTCAACAGAGTTAAAGGCTGTTCTCAAATCCAACACTGCAAATTCTCAACATACATTGAGAACATACTTGAAACAGTTTGATTGAAAAAAAGTGTTCCAGTTACCTTAATGTGAACTGAAATGCGTTCCGAATTTGCTCCGCTATAAAGAAAGTGTTTGGGAAATGTATCAAAGTGTTCTGCTTAGTATATTTGTTAAATATAAAGTTGGGAACATATTTGAGAACAGATTGAGAATACATCTGACCACACTTGTGAAATTACGCGTTCCCAAAGGTGTTCAAAAAGTGCTCTAGAAAGTGTGCTGACAAAAATGAGTGTTCTCAGAAGTATTCTAAAAACTATTCCAAAAGGTGCGCTTCAAAGTGTTCTAAAAAGGTGACAAAATAAATGTTCTGAAAAGTGTATAAAGATTTGCAGTGAAAAGGGCAACTTTATGACCTAAGTTTAAATTTATTTTTGGTCGGAAATGCATGAAATTAGCAAGTGTTGTAGTTCAGAAACTGTGTAATTGAGCTGCTTTTCCCCTTTTTTGCAAACGCAATAGATCTTCTAGGAAATTTTGTCAAAGTTGACGTTTTGAACCGAAGTTTCCGAAGAAAGCAGAAAAACCAGTCAGCGAAGGGATAAAAACGTCTTTGTCACGTGATCAAAATCGCTTATAACTCAATGTAGGTAATTTATTTATCAAAAATGGAAAACACAGTTCGATTCCAAATCGCTTCCATAGTCAGGCCTTCCAATTTAATATCTTTCCGTTAAAAAATGAATTTGTAAATGTGTCAAAACGTTTTGCGCTTGAGAGCAAGAACAGTTGAGAACAGCCTTAATCACAGGTAATGGAATTAAAGTAAACGCTGGATACGTAATTATTGGAATTCTATCATCTGCTGTTTATTCTGTTGAGCTGTTCCATATATCAGACCAGATTCTATATGAAAAATAAGATTAGCTGGAGTGAATAAAGTACTCGAGGTTCGTACGCGATTCGTCCCTCAGTTGACAGAGCATTGACCAGCTTTAGACAAGAGATCCCTGGTTCGAATCCTGGCCTGAATATTTTTCGCCCAGTTGGAAAATTACAACTAATGTGATTCATTTACCAATTAGAATAATTGTGTTAAAATTAATCTCCTATTTTAAATTTGCTTTTGTTCTACTTCTGCTTTTATTAAATCCTACATGATGTGTTGATGTCTATCTCTCTTTGTCAGACTTCAAGGTTACAAAGCCAATGAAATTGAAATGTTTGTCTTTGTCATTTATTAGAAATTTTATTCATGTACCAACAATTCTATTGACATAAAATGCATTGTTACAGACTGTTCGAGACTTTGGTTGATTTAGTTTTGAAATTACGTGCCGTAAATATGTTGAATGTTAAAAATATCTTACAGGACAGTCTCCGATAGTATAATTATTATTACTATATATATGGTTGTTTGTTTGTTTTGTTTTTTGAAAAAAGGTATAGCGATTGTTCATCTAAAACCAAACATGATTAAATTAGTTTGTTTGGTAAAGTTTCTTCTAAAACGCGCGAGATTGAATCTTATTTTTGCGCATCGGTACACATTAAAATTTGCATTGTTTAATTCTACAGGAAACTCTGCTATTTATCTTTGCCAAATTGAGATTAGACAGCGCAAAACCCATTAAGTGAACAGCTTCCTCTTGATGTCATGTATTTTAAGTATTATTAATGTACTATAATTTCCAGTTATAGCTTTAATCCTAAAATCTCTAGAAAATGACCATGTTGCATTCAAATATTTTGCATTTTGACAGATAATAAATGACACTTCTGTGTAATTTATGTTTATGTAATCTAGTATTCCCGGTCATTTGTCGTTTAAATTGTTAATTCTTTCGATTTATAGAAATGGTTTTAGAACTAAATCAGAAAGTTAATATGATCATATGTAATTTTGGTACTACTTAGTTATCCCGTCGACCAAAAATCTATCGGCAAACTATAAGATAAAATGTCACATTCAACTTGACTTTAAGCAAGTTACACGTGTTTACGCCATCAAGTGATTTTTATTTCGATGTTTTATTTGTATTTTTATTAATATTATGCTAATTTATTTGTTCTTTCATTATTTAAAATAAAAAGTATGTCAATTTGTATAATTTGGCGAAATTGGTCGACGGGATAACTAAGCAGTATCGTAATTTTTAATGCCTTAGCACAATGTGGGAAAAAAAAATGTTGATGTTATTGGAATAAAAACTGTCAGCCAGGACGGCAGTAAAAAACTGTTTTTTTTCCGGATACAATCTGTATTTCTTATGAAATTACAGGAAAAATCTCTTAAAATATAGGTTTCGTAATAATTACAGAATTTTTCTGTAAAATCGACAGATATATTTTTCAACAGATATGCAATTTCATGCACATCATAATAAATATCATACACTGTAAAGGAAAAAAAAATCTGTTGATTTTACATTACATTGTAAAAAAAAAAAAAAAAAAAAAAAAAAAAAAAAAAAAAAAAAAAAAACAGCCAAGATGTCCGTAGGTTAGCCACTTACTTAAAATCTAACTGAAAAATAAAATCGTCATGAAATATATTTAGGTAGGATGGAATCTTCATGATAATCCGACTACAACATTTATTTTTTAAAGAATTGGGGGCTCTGCTCGCCTACCTCCACCCACCCCCCCCCCCCCTCCAGGCCCAGCGGAAAAAAAAGGAGAAAAAACCCACGCTAATTTGCACAAAAAAATGATTTCAAGTGTAGAAACTTAACATCCATTTGAAGACAAATTAAAAAGCATGAAAAACACTGATAATTTAATAAAATATCTTTCCCTGCTCCCTGCTTTCCCCCACAGATGAAAAATAAAAGAAAGAAGCTGGAAAAAAGAGTTATAAATGGACAAATTTGTAGAATTTACGACATTTGTGTAATCTTAGTAAAATATTTAATTTTTTCGAAGGTTCATGTTAAATATGACGTCATTTTCACTAGCGAAAACTTTAAGGTTCATGATTTATAAACGAAAATGCACTTGATCTGTTCAAGGTGTTAAAGCAGGAAATGGGAGAAAATTACGTAGTAAAAAAACGTTTATATGAAATTATTAAAAAAGAAAAAAAAACTTAAAATAATAAAATTATTACACGCGAAATCCGTTTAATGATGAAAATTACGTCGTGTATTAAAACGATGCATTTAAAACTATTTTCTTATGGGCAATATTCATGTGACGTCACAGTTGAAATCACATGGCGTAAAATTAGGGCATCCAATCTATATTATAAAGGACAAACATATCTGTGCGTAACGCATACGTCATTTTGCGAATGACAACACTTTGAAATTTGAAATCAAATTTTGGTTTTGCAATTTTCTCTACTGCATTTTTTTAAACTTCTAAACATTGCACATTTTAAATTTTTACACCGTCGTATAAGGAAAAAAATGCTCTTTTAAATGCAATTTGTTTGAAAGCTGTATCTCAATTAATTTTCGATGTATTAATTTATTTTGCAGTTTTTAATACCATTTTTCTTATCGTGGCAACAAAAGTACCTCATTTCTATTGAAAGTCATTGAAAGTAAACGGAAAATAGTTGAAAATAGGAGATACTGTGTCATTTTGTTGCCAGTATCTCATAAAACCTGAAAAAACAATTGAAAATAATATATGGGCTATGTCAAGAATATTGTCTGTTATTCCGTGATAATGACGTCATATGCACACTTTTCTATAGGCGAAATTTAAGACTAAGTTGTAAAAGTAGATTGCTTTAGCGGATGCAAATAACGGCATTTTATAAAAAAGCATGTATTTTAATTCTTAAACTTGAATTACGTTTTGTAGAAGTGCGTCATTTTCACAGCCCAGCTGCTTTGAAATTCTTCACAGGTGTAAATGTTTCACTTTTGAAAATAATGTAATCGAAATCACACACTGATAAAACGCAATGTTTTACAAAAATTTAGAGTGTCTTTATAAAAGAGAGATGACATGCAAATAAAAGCGATTTATATTACAGAAATTGATGATTCTCGCCTGGATGGATTTGCTTCGCCGAGTTAGACAACCAAACAAATAATTCGTGGTTTAAAATAATATCGTGTTCCTGAAGTTTTTGTCGAAAATTCTCTCGAATAATAAAATTTTAATGCTATTCTTTAGGACATTCTACTATAATTTTATCAAAATAACATAATTTGCTTAATTTAATTTTTCCTAATTTTATATAACCTATATATTTAAAACACAAGCGTGTTTTTTGTCATCTGCCCTGATCTTTCTGTTGAACCAATTTCACTGATATATATATATATATATATATTTTAACTGAAAGCTTTTCTTTTGTAGATGTGGTCGCACTATCTGTTTTTTTTTAAATATCCCCACTTTTATATTTTAATTTTAAAAGCATTTTATGAAATTTCTTCAATTAGATACCTTTCATTGCTGCTGAAAAGAGAGAAATAATGAGGTATTTTAAACTTTATTCATGCTATTTTCTGATAAAAATTCAAAATTGTTGATAAAAATTGTTGTATATGGTTTAGTGGCGCAAAATCCCATTAGGAGCAGAATATTATATTACGGGCATAATAACGGAAAATGACATACTTCTTTTGAAAACACGCATTTTTCCTCATAAATTTTCTATATTGTTTTTCCTTCTGCATGTGTACTGATACTAAGTTTCAGACACTAGGCGAAATGCTTATTTAAGTGAAAATGAAGCCATATTTAAAAGAAAACGATCATTTTCTTAGATAAAACTAAGCCTTTTAACACAAATGCGTCTAAAAAACACAAATTACGGAAATTTTTACTCTCCAAAATTGAGATTAGAATCTCAAATAAAGAATGCGTATGTTCACATAAAAGATGTTTCTGACAATCGTGACTTCAAATTTTGAGTTAAAATGATTTTTAAATGATCAAACAAAATACAATTTTTTTTAAAAATGATGATTATGGATATGAGAAGTGCGTATACAAATTTTGAGAAGGTGAAAATTGCTGTTTCCATTCCGGAAATGCAAGCATAAGAGCCTCAATTGATAACCACATCCTAATAAGTGATCTTTATTATATTTTACTGATGATGTATCTATATTATAAAGAACAAACGTATCTGTGCGTAACGCTGACGTCATTTTCGAATGACAATACTTCACAATCAAATTTCGGTCTCGAAATTTTCGCTACTGCTATTTTTCAATCTTCTGACCATCGTACATTTTCAATTTTTGTCGAATAGGGAAATAAAAGTACTTTCAAATACAATTTGTTTAAAAACTGTATTTATTGACTGATGTATTATATTTTCTAAAATATTTTTTAAGCATGAAATTTTAAAGTTTATCTTATCACGTGTCGGTTTCAATACATAAAATAATAAACATTTTGCACATAAAGCAACAAACATTTTTCAGCATTTGTTTCTGACTATTTTTACATAATGAAATTAATACTTCCTTTATGAGCAAATAATATTAAAAAAAACCCACCAAACTAACATATTTGTGAAAGACAAATTAACGAAATTAATACTTCTTTTATAAACAAATAAAAGAATAATATTGAAAAAACACAAATCTAACATATTTGTAATCGTACAATTTAAATTTTTAGATCACCAAATAGGATTTTTTTTTTCAAATGGAATTTGTTTGCAAAGTTCATCTCAGTTTACTGATTGTCTATGGTTTTAAAAACAATTTTAAAGCATGAAATATTTTTTAATTTATATATATCGCGCGGATCTCGATTACGAAAGATTAATCCGTTTGCCTTTAAAACAAAATAAAAGAGTTCATCATTTTCTTACGGCTAATTTCCATTAAAAAAACTTCCCTATGAATAAATAAATAAAATAACATAAATAAAACACAAATTTACCAGACATGTATAAGCTCTGAAATTATCAGAATATAAAGGGATGCCATACGTAGTAAAATCTTGGCAAATAACTCTTAGCTTGCGGCTAATAAGAAAATATCGCTTTTGATAAATTTCAAAAATGTATTTGATTGTGTAATTCGTATTTTCCATATGAAAAATGCTTTTTTAACACGTTCACGCCGGCGCGGTGGGTCACACTCGACTGTCTCAGAGATGCCAAGTTACCGGCTTTTTGGATACCAGTATTTTAATACAGAAAATGTTGTTTTATTTAATTAGAACAATCGGGCGATTTAAAGGAACAACGTTTTCTCTAAAATAACAGTGGTGTGGAAAAAGCCTGAAACTTGACAACTCTAAGACAGACGAGTGTGACACACAGCGCCGGCGTGAACGTGTTAATGTAAGTGGTCAATCTAAAATAATCTTGCATATAAAAAAATTATTAGTTTTCAATTAAAAAAAAATGTTTTCACCTATATTCTTTAACCCGGGAAGCCCGGGTACGATCCCCTAGTATATATAAATAACTAATGTAAAAATTCATGCTAGAATGAAATTCATTACTTCTCATATAAAAATGTAAAGAAGAAAAAAAAATCCTATATTTCTATCTGCGTGTGGAATGAGTCATCCATAAATCTAGGTACTGAAAAGGTTTTGCAAAACAGAAAAAAAAAAAAAAAAAAAAAAAAAAAGATGATAAATATTTCAATTTAACAGTGCAGTTTTAACTACACAAATTTCAACATAGATAATTTATATTCAATATCTTTAATTAATACTCATTACAGATCACGCCTAGCACAGCTTTGCGTGCTTCAATGATTTAAGATTAGATTAGGAAGTGGATCTTGGATCATCTGTATGTATGGGAGATAGGAGTATAATACAAATCAGGTAAGCTATCTCATACATCGTCTTATAGAGCTACATTGTTTGCGAAAGAATGCTTTTCCTCAATTTTTATCAACTGCTAGACAAACTAACCACGTGATCTTTTTAGTATTTTTTCATCAATTCAATTACAGAAAAAGAAATATCTGGGGGAAAAGAAGGACTGGATTATAACCCTTTTGTATCGGATGAAAAGTTACATTTAATGAGATAAACTGTTTGTTTTTTTAATCAGACGGCCTATTGTGTTGAAAGTTTTTGCATTACAAACAATAACAATTTTGAATTATTTAGCGTTTTTCAACTGAAGAAAGATTAAGTCAGTTATTTCAAATAAAAATATTTCCATCCAGCTGTGTGTTTCAGTATGTTTGCTAGATTTTTATAAATTAAGAGTTTCTCTACTATTATCACAGATTTATCTGCTTTACAAAATTAAACAAGTTGGAAATTGCTCGTCAAACGTGGCAAATGAGGTGCGTTCGTACTATAACTAGTTTTATAATTATTTTTTGCACCCCATATTGTGCTGAATGTATATTTTTTTGCACTTCATAAGTGCATAGTCTGTAACATCATTAAAATGCACTTACAATATTTTTTTCCCTTTCCCCGTAATGTAACAGAACACTTTTGACTGTCCCTATAATTAAACTATACATCCGATTTTCATAAAATTTGAAATGGCTCGACAAAATTTTGCAACAATTATATATTTAAAATTTCAGACCATTCGGAAGGCAGTAACACCATTAAAATGCACTTGCAATAATTTTTCCCATTGTCCGTAATGTAAAGAAAAACTTTTGGCTGTCCCTGTCATTAAACTATACATCCGATTTTCATAAAATTTGAAATGGCTCGACAAAATATTACAACAATTATGTATTTAAAATTTCAGAACATTCGGTTGGGTAGTTTTTGCTCTGTTATATGCGGACAGACGAACTGAACTATGACTATAGGTGCTACGTAGTTATATAATTACGAACGCACCTAAAAACGAGGGAAAACAAATCCTGCGCCGCACATAGATTATGAAATATACTTTCCAAGGGATTCATAATATTTAAATGAAACTTTTTCGACATTTTAAACATTAAAACATTTTTTTGATACGGTGAAAAAATACATCTAAATAAAAAATATAGAAAGCGCACAACACAGTTGCAAACCAGATTTCAGCACTAACTGTTCCTACTCTCTAAGATATTAAAATTATTTTGCACAACCCTGTACATGTTCGATATATTTTAATAAACATATACATATTTATTCCAAGGCCATAGGTGCAAGTTGGTCCATACGCGATATTTTTCAAACTATCCGGTAAATGGTGTTACTATAGATGAGCGACGTGTGTCTTATCACGTTGTGAGAATTCGACGATATCTCACATTGAAACTCTCAATTTACAAGGCAAAAGCCAGCATCGGGAAACTAATGTATTTTCACCTAGCCTCCAAATTTCTCCAGAGTCCCAGAAAATGTCGCTAAAGATGAAACAAATATATCAATTTCAATCAATCTTTGCAGAGGACACTAGGGTGAAAGGAACTCTTTTATCTAGCGAGAGAAATATTTTTTTGATGTTCACGAGGGTCTCGTTCCCGTGGGAAAGTAGAAAGTGAAACCAGATATGAAACCGGAAGCGAAGGTTCCTGACTGCAGCCTATAGAGAAAGGACTGGTCTATGAGATCATGGGCCACGGATGGTGAGTGGCTAATGGGAGTGGCTTTGGTCCTAGACGGAAAAACGAAACTGATAAAAGAGGATGCCAGAGCATTCTCGAGAGCTTAATTTTCTCTTCTGTTGAAGTTGAGACTTCGAGGTGTTTCTGGCCGTGCAGAGGGGAAATCTCTCACGGGTCGACGGCTTCGGGACATATTCCGAAGCACAGAAAAGCGAAAGCCAGGTGTGGCTGTTTAGATATCTCCATCACGGAGTTGAAGATCGGAGGTTCCTAAACCTCGGTTAAACATCTGCAAAAAGTGCGACATTCCTGTCGAGCATCTCGAACTCTATCTTCGAAAATAGCGGACATTGAATAAATAAGAGACTGACTACACTGAAAGCGATCTATTATTCGGGGACTGGGCTTGATTCTATAAATATATTATTGACAGCTGAACTCGAACCCTTTTATGAAGAACGTTGTAAATAGGACTTATATAATCCAGAAAATATTATTTAATTGTTTGTAATGCAATAAAATATTTTTTCGATATTGATAAGACTCGGCCGTTGAAGTAGCCCGCTACCACACCACCTTACGACATCGGCTCCGTTACAACTTGGTGGCAGCGGTGGGATTTTCAGCAAGAATAATTGTTATTAGAGGAAAGCTCAGGAGGAAACAGACGGCGAACACCCGGAGTTTCTGACAACTCGAGAGGCAGCCGAAAGAATCGAAACGACAGTTCCGAGGAAGACAGACGGACAGCCCATCTAGACATTGCCCATGAGACAGTTCAGCTAGATCAACTAGGCAGTGCTTCGAGACAGTGCAAGGTGGACCTTGGACGACAAACAGTGGGACGCAACACGACCGATACGAGCCCTTGAGCTACAGTGGACGACACCCGCGGAGTGCCATAACGGACCGTTCCCCAGACAATATACTTCAAGCAACAACTGCAACAGGTAAGCTCATTTCATTTTGAGTGGCTCTTAAACTATTATTTATCATACTGATAGGATGTTAAAATGTTGTTTAGATAAAAATAAGAGAAACTTTTGATTTTGAGGTAAATGAAAATATTACGATTATGATAAAGCGATAGTGTGTAGTTAATGGAAATCTAACGATTAATGCAAATTTATATGTTATGTTATCTTTATCATTATTTTTAATGTTTGGAATGCAGAAAGGATTAGATAGGCTAAATTCATAACTACTCAAAAAAAAAATGCCCAGTAAAATTTTTTTTTCTTATATAACTTGTGTAAGAAATGTATTTTGATGAGTGATTGTATAAAGAGAAATTTTGATGCATGCTGGATTGCTAAATGACAAACAGAGTAAATTAAACTTTTACCCTAAATAGTATAGATGCATTTTGATAAAGGTTGTAGAGAGTGTTCAAATCTTGAGAAATACTGGGAATGTACACTGCTCAAAACAATTAAAGGATATTGCAGTTTTAGGTGGATTTTGTATCTGGTAAACTGTTTAGCTGATTGATACATGGTCGACAGACATCGTAGGTTATATGAGAATAAATTACACATGTTTGGCAGAAAAAAATGCATTTTATTGCGCATTTGTGTACTAAATAAAAAAAAACACAATTTGTGCATATGAGAAAAAAAGAATAAGAAAAGGTGTTTTCTTCAAAGAAAATCATTTTCAGTAGGGGGTATGGTTTCCACGGGCGGCCAGCAACGTTGAACACCTTTGAGGCATGGACTCAATGAGGCTATTAATGACGAGTTGGGGTATTCTGCCCCACTCTTCCAGAAGAGCTCTTCCCAGTTCTTGGAGAGTTTGTGGGGGTTGTTGGCGGCCAGAAACTCGTCTTCCTAGAGCGTCCCAAACGTGCTCGATTGGATTCATGTCTGGAGAACACGCTGGCCATTCCATTCGAACGATTCCTTCCTCGAAAAGGAAATCCTCCACCAGGTTTGCACGATGTGGCCTGCAGTTATCGTCCATTAAAATGAAGTTATCTCCGATTGCTGCAGCGTAAGGGACTACAATAGGTCTGAGGATCTCATCCCTATATTGGCGACCAGTCAGAGCTCCATCTCGAATGATTTTAGAGGTCAGTGCTCCCGTCAATGGAGATGCCACCATACACCAACACTCCTCCACCTCCAAATCTGACACTTTCGTGCACGAACGCAGGATTATTCCTACTGCCACGGTCCTTCCAGATGAAAATACGCCTATTATCCGGATGCACAGAAAAACGGGACTCGTCAGAAAACAGAATATTGCTCCATTCATTTCTCCTCCAGTTGACATGCTCGGTTGCCCACTCCCTGCGGTCGCGAGGATGCCTTGATGTTAATCTAACACATACCATCGGTCGGCGAGCATACAGACCTACAGCATGGAGCCGGTTTCGGACAGTCTGAGTTGAAATCGTGGTGCCTGTAGCCGAGCGAAGGTGTTGTTGGAGAAGAGTAGCGTTCATGGTTCGGTGTCTGCGAGCTGTTAACGCTAAATACCGATCTTCATTGGGCGTTGTTGCCCGTCTACGACCTTGACCTGGTCTTCGGCCTGCACATCCACTCTCCAAAAAACGGTTCCAGATCCTGGAAATGACACTTTGTGACACTCCAATGGCTTGCGCTACTTCGGCTTGAGTTTGACCCCCTTCTAACCTACCAACAATTCTCAAAGCTTCTGAATCTGTCAAATAACTTCGCTGAGACATCGTACTCATCGAAACAAAGCAATCACTGAATGCCGATCATCCTTGTCTTCATTCTCTTTTATCCAGTTGAAAGTCAAATTTCATTCGCTACCGCTGAAGCGACGTTTTTGACGTCGAACTCAATATTTGCATACTCCACAGTTTGAAAACCAGAAAAATTTGCATTTGTGATTCTCTTCTTCTATTTTCGGCAAAAAAAAAATTCGTTTATATCTTTATTTTATATAAAACTTCAAATATCCTTTAATTGTTTTGAGCAGTGTAGTTTGCCCATAGTATTTGAAAAATTACTTATTGTTTTCATATTGTGTTTATACGGACTCTAAAGCTTTAAAATTTTGAATCTTACTTTTTGCTTTACGTTTGGCACAAAAGTATAGAAATTCTGAAAATCTTTCGAAAAATCATAAAATTAGTTTTACATATTGGTTATGCATTTAAAATGTTTATTTATATTGTGTGCTTAGGGGTAAAATATTTCTTGTGAGGTGTAAGGTTCATATACTTTTAAATTGATAAACAAAACGAATAGTTTCCGTTTGTATTATTTCAACACACCGTAGTCATGTCGAAGTTAAATTCACTGAAGTACTGCGGGAAAGCGGATTTACAGAATCTCGCGGAAGTTTTAGATGTGGAAATAGATGAACAAGACAATATGGCAATGATAATCGAAAAAATTGAAGCAGCAGAAAAATACGACGAGGAACTAACTTTAGTGCAGGCAGGGTTTATCGTGAAAGATAGGGAAGACCGAATCGCGGCAGAAAAAGAGAAACAGAGGGGGAAAAAAGAAGAGAGATAGAAAGAAAAAGAAAGGGCGTTTACTTTAGAACAGCTAAAATTAACGCAGAGTTCAGAAAGGCGAAATTCTACGGCTAGCAGCGGTTCCGAAAGATCCGTTAAATTACCTCTTAAAACTATTATGCATCGTTTTGATCCTGAACGATCCGACATAACATTATTCCTGAATTTGTTCGAGCGACAGGCGAATAGGTCTGGAATAGAGCAAGATGAATACGTCACACACTTGTTAGCATTATTGCCGGTGGAAATTTCAGAATTGATCTTACGCGAACCAGCTCAAAAAATTGACAATTTCGAACATGTTAAATCGCTTTTATTAGCCCGGTACAGGCTGAGTGCGGAAACGTACCGTCAAAAATTGAATAAACATACGCGAAATCCAGGAAACCCGTGGAGAGATCTCATATTCGAATTGAATAGTTTTCTTGAAGGATGGATTAACGGTTTGGGGATTACGTAATTTTCTGAATTAAAAGACTTGTTGATCACTGATCAGATCAAACGACGCGCGTCGGTCGATTTGAAAGAGCATTTTATTGATTCGTGGGCGAATTATAAAGACCCCTTGGTGCTCGCTACGGCACTAGACGAATACGAGACGATAAAAGGAGTGTCAAAAAAATCGTGAACACGAAACCAAAATTTGAAGGAAATTCGCGGGATAGGAGAATGGAAAAAACGGAAAATGAAGACGAAATGAGAGATTGGCATTCGGAAACGAAAACTAATTGGAGAGAGAAAAACACGGAAAACGAAAGAGAAAGGATCTTCGAACGTAAAAAATTGGAATAAGTGTTTTATTTGCTCTAAAATTGGGCATTTAAAAGCCAATTGTCCGGAAAACAAAAGGAACTTAGAACCTATTACTAGCGTTCATCACATTTGCGTAGGTACGAATTTTGAGGAAAGTTTCAAACCATATCTTAGCCGTGCTCTAATTACCGGAAAGGAATGCACGACTTTAAGAGATTCCGGAACTTGCTTTGATGTAACCCCTAGTCAATTAATTAAGCCCAATCAGTTAGACGGTGGTGCTGTACGAGTTAGGCAAACGTTGACGAACAATACGCTTCGTTTGCCGACCGCCCACGTTGTCTTAGAAATTGAAGGAGTGGGGAATATAAAAACGAGGGCCATAGTAGCAGAGAATAAATCAGACTTGTCGTACTATATATTAGGGAACGAAACTCAAAAATTAATCGATAAAATTAAGAAGGGAAAGGCAGAGACTTTAGTCGCCGGGAGAACCGTAAGTCAGGCGAAACCGAAACCAGAAGAATTGAAGTCAGATCCTAAGCAAGGAGACGAGTCGAAAAAGAGAAATCCCCGGTCAGAAATGATTGACGTGAATACGGGAGGAAAATATAGCGAGGATGAACGTTGCTCAAGGAAGATGAATGGGAATTTTAAAGTAGAAGGAGGGGACCTTTTGTTACCCGATCGAGAGGGGAATTTAGGCGTAGGATTAAGCAAGGTTGGGAGAGAAAGGCTTAAAAGAGAACAAGATGCGGACGAGTCGTTAAGCGAAGTGAGAAGGTCAAAAATAAAGAAGACGTATTGCAATTGTGGGGATTTTGAGAAGTCAAATAACTCCCGTACAGGAATAGATTTAACGGCCGATCAAAGAGATAAGCCGGTAAGAATTGTGCAGAACAGGAACAACAGGAAATCTAGGCGCGATAAAGATGCGTTAAGAAGAAATTCAGTGTCAGGACACGCAGGATTAGGCTCCACCAGACATGAGTCGTATGAAAGGGGTACGAGAAGAATGAATCGGGGGAGAATCGATTATAAAACTTCCGCGATTAATCATTTTACAAACGTCCCAAGTAGACGCGAAAAGTCTCAAGTCAATAGAGTAAACATACCGAAACCTAATGAAAAAGGCGTGGAGAATAGAAACGTTTTGACACGTAAAGTTTCGCGGCCCAAACACTATGCTAAATTCAGAGATAAACTTTCAAGTGACATGTTTTAGCAGTTAAGGATTTAGTAAAGGATTGTGTGAGTCAAACTCAACTTAAATACATGTATATATTAATATTCATTTTATTATATGTAAATGTAATCGTGTAAAATATAAATGTGTTTTGTCTGTTAAAGAGAAATTTCGTAACCAAATGTGTCCAGCATTTGCAAGCTAAGTATAAAATGCAGGAAAAGGTTTTTTTTAGGAATTGATATAATTAAATATGGGCCACTTGAAATGTATGAGCTAACCACTTCCCTTACAGCATATTACGTCTGGTAGCCGAAATATGATTTGAGGGAGGGATGTTGTGAGAATTCGACGATATCTCACATTGAAACTCTCAATTTACAAGGCAAAAGCCGGCATAGGGAAACTAATGTATTTTCACCTAGCCTCCAAATTTCTTCAGAGTCCCAGAAAATGTCGCTAAAGATGAAACAAATATATCAATTTCAATCAATCTTTGCAGAGGACACTAGGGTGAAAGGAACTCTTTTATCTAGCGAGAGAAATATTCTTTTGATGTACACGAGGGTCTCGTTCCCGTGGGAAAGTAGAAAGTGAAACCAGATATGAAACCGGAAGCGAAGGTTCCTGACTGCAGCCTATAGAGAAAGGACTGGTCAATGAGATCATGGGCCACGGATGGTGAGTGGCTAATGGGAGTGGCTTTGGTCCTAGACGGAAAAACGAAACTGATAAAAGAGGATGCCAGAGCATTCTCGAGAGCTTAATTTTCTCTTCTGTTGAAGTTGAGACTTCAAGGTGTTTCTGGCCGTGCAGAGGGGAAATCTCTCACGGGTCGACGGCTTCGGGACATATTCCGAAGCACAGAAAAGCGAAAGCCAGGTGTGGCTGTTAAGATATCTCCATCACGGAGTTGAAGATCGGAGGTTCCTAAACCTCGGTTAAACATCTACAAAAAGTGCGACATTCCTGTCGAGCATCTCGAACTCTATCTTCGAAAATAGTGGAGACTGACTACACTGAAAGCGATCTATTATTCGGGGACTGGACTTGATTCTATAAATATATTATTGACAGCTGAACTCGAACCCTTTTATGAAAAACGTTGTAAATAGGACTTATATAATCCAGAAAATATTATTTAATTGTTTGTAATGCAATAAAATATTTTTTCGATATTGATAAGACTCGGCCGTTGAAGTAGCCCGCTACCACACCACCTTTCGACATCGGCTCCGTTACAACGTCTTCTTTCACCAATACAGTAGAGTCCCGATGATCCGAGTTAATATGGACTAAATTCACCTCGAGTAAGCAAAAAACTTGGATAAACCGGATTTACACAAATCGTCACCAACTAAGGAGATGGAATATAAATTTTCACTTAATTAATTAATTTTTATGGTACCAGTAACATTTGTTTCATGTACAGTCGTGGAAAAAAAAAAGTAAACATCCCCTACTAACTCCTCAACAAATTACCGTAGACGAAAGTTACTGGTACCGAACGATTGGAAATAAAGTCTACTTTTGAATGATGCATATAAAAATTTTTAGGGGGCCATCTACATATTAAAACGAATCCAAACTTCTTTTTTTTTTCAATGGCAATACCCAATTTTAACGAGGATATTTCAAATCTTCGGTTTAAAAACTATGCCTAGACACCAAATTTCAAGTCATTTGAATAATAAGTTTTTGAATTATAAACATTCAAAATTTAGTGCTTCTATTATTAAATTACATTTTCATATTTTTATTTATATCTCCTGAAAATATGCTCCTAATGTGCTAATTTTTTTATAGCAATAATACTAATATACCCAATTATAAATACGCTGAATTTGCAATTTTTATTTTTTTATGATATGAATTATGAATTATGAAATTAATATTCGAAAAAATTATGAACTGCAAGCTACAATTTTTTTGCTGGATTTAGATTTATTAAGTCCTACTTTATGGAAATCCAAAATTTCACATTTTTCTTCCAAGTAGTTTTCAAATTATGCTTAAAAAACGGCAAAATGGTGGTTTTTTATTATATAACTTCTATGTTAGAAGTGAGTAGACTGTATTTGGAAATTTATTCTGATGTCCTGTAATCCAACAGGTTTCATTGACTCCTTGAGTGTCGCTTCAAGTGCCTTGATCAAGAAGGGGGCTCTCTCGGTTAACAATCGAGTACGAAACTTCAATATGGATACAGCCCTTAAAGTACGCTCGTTTTAAAATAATTAATTTCTCGGAAACTTAAGGTACGAACTGCATACAAATTTGTTTTTAGGCTAATTGAAGGGTGTAGAGTTCATTTATGCTGTCAGAATTGTGTACTGCTGTTGAAAAAATAAAACAAAGTTATGGTTCGTTTTAATATGTACATGGCCCCTTAAGCAAATTTTATATACATCATTTAAAAGTAGACTTTATTTGGAATCGTTCAGTACCAGTAACTTTTTTCTACGATAATTTGTTGAGGAGTTAGTAGGGGGTGTTTACTTTTTTTTTTCCACGACTGTACATTTCCATTACTTTTAAGAAAAACGAGGAATGAAATTGTTTATTTGAAAAAGTCCTTGATAGTTTTTAGCTCACAGGCTATCAAAGCCTGAGAGCTAATGTGCCCGCCCGTTCTGTATGTATGTATGTATGTATGTATGTATGTACGTACGTACGTATGTACGTAACGCGATAACTCTTGATAGAAACATCCGATTTGCTTCAAAATTTTTTCCTAGGTTCATTGTGATAAGGCGCTTCCCTGATTAGTTTTGGGAGTTCATTGGTTAAGGATAAAGGGGGGAAAACGGGGTTAGTCACCCCCCTTAATTCAGAAAAATGGGTTTTTCATGCAGAATCATTCGATTTGCTCCGAATTTGGTATACCGGTTATTTATGTTAAGGAACATCCATGATTAGTTTTGGGGGTTCATTGGTTAAGGATAAAGGGGGAAAAACGGGGTTAGTCCAACCCCCCCCCCCTTAATTCAGAAAAATGGGTTTTTCATGCAGAATCATTCGATTTGCTCCGAATTTGGTATACCGGTTTATTATGTTAAGGAACATCCATGATTAGTTTTGGGGGTTCATTGGTTAAGGATAAAGGGGTTAAAACGGGGTTAGTCCACCCCCCCATTAATTCAGAAAAATGGGTTTTTCATGCAGAATCATTCGATTTGCTCCGAATATGTTATACCGGTTTATTATGTTAAGGAACATCCCTGATTAATTTTGGGCGTTCATTGGTTAAGGATAAAGGGGGAAAAGGGGGGGTTAGTCCACCCACTTAATTCAGATAAATGGGTTTTTCATGCAGAATCATTCGATTTGCTCCGAATTTGGTATACCGGTTTATTATGTTAAGGAACTTCCCTGATTAGTTTTGGGAGTTCATTGGTTAAGGATAAAGGTGGAAAAACGGGGTTAGTCCACTCCCCCTTAATTCAGATAAATGGGTTTTTCATGCAGAATGTTTCGATTTGCTCCGAATTTGGTATACAAGTTTATTATGTTAAGGAACTTCCCTGATCAGTTTTGGGAGATCATTGGATAAGGATAAAGGGGGAAAAACGGGGTTAGTCCACCCTCCTTAATTCAGATAAATGTGTTATTCATGCAGAATGATTCAATTTGCTCCGAATTTGGTATACCGGTTTATTATGTTAAGGAACTTCCCTGATCAGTTTTGGGAGTTCATTGGTTAAGGAAAAAGGGGAAAAAACGGGGTTAGTCCACCCCCCTTAATTCAGATAAATGTGTTTTTCATGCAGAATGATTCGATTTGCTCCGAATTTTGTATACCGGTTTATTATGTTAAGGAACTTCCATGATTAGATTTGGGGGTTCATTGGTTAAGGGTAAAGGGGGGAAAGGGAAGTTAGCCCGCCCCTCTTAATTGAGATAAATGTGTTTTTCATGCAGAATGATTCGATTTGCTCCGAATTTCGTATATCGGTTTATTATGTTAAGGAACTTCCCTGATTAGTTTTGGGGGTTCATTGGTTAAGGGTAAAGGGGGAAAAGGGAGGTTAGCCCGCCCCTCTTAATTTAGATAAATGGGTTTGTCATGCAGAATGTTTCGATTTCCTCCGAAGTTGGTATACCGGTTTGTTATGTTAAGGAGCTTCCCTGATTCGTTTTGGCGATTCATTGGTTAAGGATAAAGGGGGGCTAGTCCACCCCCTTAATTTAGATAAATTTTTTTTTTGCAAGATTATTCGATTTGCTCCAAATTTGGTATACCGGTTTATTATGATAAGGAGCTTCCCTGATTAGATTTGGAGGTTCACTTGTTAAGTATAAAGGGGGTAAAGGGGGGTTCGTCCACCCCCTTAATTCAGATAAATGGGTATTTCATGCAGAATTATTCGATTTGCTCCGAATTTGGTATACCGGTTTATTATGTTAAGGAACTTCCCTGATTAGTTTTGGGAGTTCATTGGTTAAGGATAAAGGGGGAAAAGGGGCATTAGTTCACCCCTTTTAATTCAGATAAATGGGTTTTTCATGCAGAATGGTTCGATTTGCTCCGAATTTGGTATACCTGTTTATTACGTTAAGGAACTTCCATGATTAGTTTTGGGGGTTCATTGGTTAAGGATAAAGGGGGAAAAGGGGCATTAGTTCACCCCTTTTAATTCAGATAAATGGGTTTTTCATGCAGAATGGTTCGATTTGCTCCGAATTTGGTATACCGGTTTATTATGTTAAGGAACTTCCCAGATTAGTTTTGGGGATTCATTGGTTAAGAATAAAGGGGGAAAAGGGGGGGGCTAGTCCACCCTTTAATTCAGATAAATGGGTTTTCCATGCAGAATGATTCGATTTGATCCGAATTTGGTATACCGGTTTATTACGTTAAGGAACTTCCATGAATAGTTTTGGGGGTTCATTGGTTAAGGATAAAGGGGGAAAAGGGGCATTAGTTCACCCCTTTTAATTCAGATAAATGGATTTTTCATGCAAAATGGTTCGATTCGCTCCGAATTTGGTATACCGGTTTATTATGTTAAGGAACTTCCCAGATTAGTTTTGGGGGTTCATTGGTTAAGAATAAAGGGGGAAAAGGGGGGCTAGTCCACCCTTTAATTCAGATAAATGGGTTTTCCATGCAGAATGATTCGATTTGATCCGAATTTGGTATACCGGTTTATTATGTTAAGGAACTTCCCTGATTAGTTTTGGGGGTTCATTGGTTAAGGATAAAGGGGGAAAAGGGAGGTTAGACCGCCCCTCTTAATTTTGATAAATGGGTTTTTCATGCAGAATGATTCGATTTGCTCCGAAGTTGGTATACCGGTTTATTATGTTAAGGAACTTCCCTGATTAGTTTTGGGGGTTCATTGGTTAAGGATAAAGGGGGGAAAGGGGGGTTAGTCCACCCCCTTAATTCAGATAAATGGGGTTTTCATGCAGAATGATTCGATTTGCTCCGAATTTGTTATACCGGTTTATTATGTTAAGGAACTTCCCTGATTAGTTTTGGGGGTTCATTGGTTAAGAATAAAGGGGGAAAAGGGGGGCTAGTCCACCCTTTAATTCAGATAAATGGGTTTTCCATGCAGAATGATTAGATTTGCTCCGAATTTGTTATACCGGTTTATTATGTTAAGGAACTTCCCTGATTAGTTTTGGGGGTTCATTAGTTAAGAATAAAGGGGGAGAAAGGGGGCTAGTCCACCCCTTTTAATTCAGATAAATGGGTATTTCATGCAGAATTATTCGATTTGCACCGAATTTGGTATACTGGTTTATTATGTTAAGGAACTAACCTGATTAGTTTTGGGGGTTCATTGGTTAAGAATGAAGGGGAAAATGGGGGCTAGTCCACCTCCTTAATTCAGATAATTGGGTTTTTCATGCAGAAGGATTCGATTTGCTCCGAATTTGGTATACCGGTTTATTATGTTAAGGAACTTCCCTGATTAGTTTTGGCGGTTCATTAGTTAAGAATAAAGGGGGGAAAGGGGGCTAGTCCACCCCTTTTAATTCAGATAAATGGGTTTTTCATGCAGAATGATTCGATTTGCTCCGAAGTTGGTATACCGATTTATTATGTTAAGGAACTTCCTTGATTAGTTTTGGGGGTTTATTGGTTAAAGATAAAGGGGGAAGGGGGGCTAGGCCACCCCCCTTAATTTATATAAACGGGTTTTTCATGCAGAATTATTCCCTTTGCTCCAAATTTTGTATACCGGCTTATTATGTTAAGGAGCTTCCCTGATTCGTTTTGGCGATTCATTGGTTAAAGATAAAGGGGCTAGTCCACCCCCTTAATTTAGATAAATTTTTTTTTTCAGGATTATTCGATTTGCTCCAAATTTGGTATATCGGTTTATTATGATAAGGGGCTTCCCTGATGACATTTGGAGGTTCACTGGTTAAGTATAAAGGGGGAAACGGGGGCTAATTCCCCTTCACTTATTTTTTTGAGGGGCATTATTCTTTAAAATAAGTGTATAATATACAATTAGTGTGAATAGCCTGTGAGCTCAATGCCATCAGTTTAGCTGGGCACTTTTCTTTTTTATTTGTTTGTTGAATGTCAATTTTGCTGCAGTTTTTTATTTTTTTTCGCTGCAGTATTACGCTACTGCATAGCTATCAATTTCTAAGATTTTTCCTTACCACTAAAACTTACCAGTAAATTTTGCCTAATTCAATTGCCGAAATCTAACAATTGTCAACAATTAAATATGGCAAAATTTTTTATTAAATTTTAGAGATAACAAAATCGTTCAAATTGGTAGCTATGGGACTCTACTATGGAAATTGTAGGTGTAGCCTTTTCTTTCTGCTCAAAGCATTAAATAGTTTTTATACCTTTGGAATGGATCATTTTCTTCTGATGACTGATGGCTTCCATTGTTATGAAACAGCCATTATAAATGAAGTGCTAGGTGAAGATGAAAGAGCAGCCGTAAAAAGTTAGAACTCTGATTTTCTGGTCAGAATGGAGGGGGCGGGGGGGGGGGATGGCCATAATTTAAAAAATATTAATAATGGATTATTTTTTTTTTTTTTTTAATTATGCCTTACCCCTCGTTTATCGTTGTACATTTTCTAAGTGCATAGAAGAAGAAGATATTGACAACAAAAAGTATTATGTATGATTTTGATTCTTTTTTTTTTTTTTTGCGCATATTTTTCCACATTATCTTGCACGCAGTATGGAATGATTTTTTTTATGACTAATTCAAAAACTTATAGGAAAATTAACTGTAGATTTGTTACCTCTAATTTTTGTATTGTGTATAAGTTAAGAAAAAAGTAAGAAAAAAATTTTTAATTTCATATATCTTAGATTTAGGAGTTACAATTTTCAAACATTTTTTAAAATCATCTCCGGAAAGTCAAAGGTCACCTTAGTAGTATTATTGTCAGAATATTTATCTTTCAGTATACAATTCTATATAACAAATAACTTATCAACTTATTATGTTATGTTTCAAACACAAAATGATTCTTCCAAATAAGCATCAATCACTATTGTTTCATTTGAAACATCGTATTGTTTCTTAATATTTATTTCATTCGAATCTCTGAACTGGTCATATCTTAGTTTACAAGTCACCAAGTGTATGTGACAACAGAATAAAAATGTCATGCTCTCATGATAAATGAACAATGTAACAATTGTTTGTGATTATTTACTACAATCAGCAATCAGGGTCTATAGCTGATTAAGTAGAATCTATAAGTTTTTCTTACATTGAAATAAAAATCTTCAATAAATTGAGTCTAGTTATAGCTATCTGTTTTGTATTCAGTGCAAAGTAAGAATTGATTAAGAACAAAAAATTATATGTGGTATCAATCGAAATTCACAAGTAAGTTTAGGGGTCAATGTTGCAGATATGAAAGGATGTAAGCGTTTTCTTAAGCTTTTCCAAAATTGATCTGAGCTTATATCATAGACCTTGCCAATAATTTTTGGAAATGATATAACAAATTTTAAACTTTTTAAATCTTTATTTTCAATATTATTTTCCTAAAACGAAATCAATTTATTTACCAAATGGAAACATTTGTTTTGGTTTCAGATTACATCTAAGAAGAGATAATGTAATGTCTTGACTTAATCTCACTAAAAATGAAATTCTAGTTCCAGTTGTAAGGAGTGAATATTGTGCATGGAATTCGAAAGATTGGTTAGCAAGAGTGATTCTGAGCAAATAAAAATATGACTGAAAATACACAAAGGTAAATTATATGTAAAATTAAAAAAAAAAAAAAAAAACAAGCTTTTATTATTACGCTTTAAAAAGGGGGAAAAATATAGAACGAGTATTACCTGAAATAAATGCTTTTTAAAAGAAATAACTAAAAAAAAAATTCTTAATAAAATGGATATACAATTTTAAATCCAGCTTCCTGACAAGAAAAACAAATCGGATATTGTACGTCAAACGTGGCAAATGTTCGTACTATAACTAGTTTTATAAGTATTAAGATCTTGGTGCAATAGCTGTTACACCCTTAGGCAAAAATGCACGAATAAAAAATTTATTACTATTATATCTATCTACTAGATAGTGCCCGTCAAGATTTGACGGTAAATAACTTGAATGTTCCATTAAAAAAATTCTTGAATTTTGAATTAGTTGCTTTTAAATTAATTATTGAAATCGTGACAAATTTTTATATTGCATAAGTGATTCCTATTTCTTGAAGGCGAGCTTGAGGGTGCTGTCAGTCTAACTTATTGAATGAAGTGAAAGAACTTTATAATTTACAACCAATTATGCTCGCCTTTTATCGGAAATTTACCAAAAAAATACTGTGCAGACGCAGAGCATTTATTTTTACTTAAAACAGTCTCATTTTTTTTTTGTTGAAAAAATAATAATATCGATTTTTATTTTTATTTTTTTAACTACGCGACCTTTAAAAACTGCCATGAATTTTATTTATATCAGTCTCATTCTCTAAAAGCCTAATTTTGAAACTTGATGCAACTAACGATTTATAATATATATTTTTTATTACTTGAATTTTATTTTACTTTTTTCTTCATTTTTTTTTTTATATTAAACCATGGATATCAATATAATTTATTTTATAGTTCTTATATGAATATTTTCCTTTATTTCTGTTTTATTTATTATTTATTTATTTATTTATTTATTTATTTATTTATTTTTACGGAAAAGAATGTGAACTTTTACTTCTGACTCACACACCTATATATTCTTGATAATGGTAAAAAAATATAAACAAAAGTTGTCGATCAGCTCAATTTATTTAACTGACAATTACATGCAAAATATTTTAGATTAAATATTTTAAATATAAAATTATTTTTTCAAAATATTTTTGAGTGTTAAATTTTATTTAATGATAAACCATTCAAATAATAATAAAATCAGAATCATATAACTTCTCCTCTTAATAAAATATGTCATTATCGAAATGAATTATCGCCAAAAATGGTAAAGAAATCATTTCGCCGGGCGTTATGCTCGAACCCGCGTTGTCTACAAAAGTTCAGAGCTTTAAACTGGTGATTTAGACCATTCTGCTAACCAGACCTGCTTCTACCTTTCCTCTAAACGGAAGATCTGGTAAATTTAACTTCACGCATGCGCAAATGCGTGAATTTTTGAGTCTGAACGTACAGAATCAGGTTTACGCTTTAATATATATGATAGTAGAGCGCCGATTATCCGAAAAAGTCGGGACCGACCCTAGTTCGGATAAGCAAAAGTTCGAATAAATGGACAGACAATTTAAGGGATGTTTCTGAATATACTAAAACCTCCACACGTTATCTAATCTAAGGACTGGCAGCACCAGTTAGTGCTGGCATGTTTAATTTATTTTATTATATTATATATTTTTTTTATTTTTGGTCTTTAATTTTTTTTTTTTTTTTTTTTAATTTTTATCATTAATTTTTTTTTCTCTTTTTATCATTTTCTGAACTCCAGAGATTATAATTTAAGCAAAAAGCTTTTGATTGTTGCCTATTTCAACGAAGATGTTCTTTTCAATGCTGCCATATCTCTAATTCTTCTTAAATACGTTAGTTGGATAGGATCAACGTCCTTCTGCTGCCGTTCGAACCATTTCATATCTGTTTCCAAACATTCAAAGGCTTCATTAAGTGATGGATCTGGGTTATTTTCAGAGCATTCGTTTTCAGTTTCTCCAATTTCATTTTCACCATGAACCTCATCCACAATCCCATCATCATTTAAAATCTGATATCCAAAGTCATGTACTTTACTGCTTAACTACTCGTTAATTTAATTTCCTTCATAGTTTAGGATTTTTCCCATTTCCTTTATTGTTTTACATTCCTCATTTTCTGATCCACCATCAGTTTTTTCTTTATTTAAAATTTTATTCCAAGACAATGTGACAATTCGGAGTTCGGTTAAAAAATTTTTTTGGAGAAATAGGCTGTTCGAATAACTGGAAGTTCGGTTAAAAAAAATTTTTTTGAGAGAAATAGGCTGTTCAGATAATTCGAAGTTCGGTTAATTGGAGTTCCGATAATCGGTGCTCTTCTGTATATTAAATTCAGTAATACGGAAATAATATGACTCCATCTTAAATAGGACGTAAACAACATGGCAACCTAAAATCGTTATCCGTCATGGGATATCACTGAACTAATTACGTATGATAGGATTTAATAGAATAAAAAAAACTTTTAATAATATCCTTTTCAGTTTTGACTCGATTTTCATAAAATTTGAAATGGCTCAACAAAATTCTGCAACGATTATATACATTAAATTTCAAACCATTCGATTGGTTAGTTTTTGCGCTGTTACATGCGGACAGACGGACGAAACAGGCGACGATTTTAGGTGCTAAGTGTTCATATACGAGGGTGTATCAATAAATTTTTGCCCTCACATAGAAATAATTCCGTGAAATTAATGAAATTGCTACATTTTATGAGTCCTTTTCTATAAAATCAGTGTGCACAGTAACACATTTGTGCAACCGGTATTTCAAAGAGAGGGGGGAGGATGTATTCCAGGAGGCACGATAGTAGACCCAAAGGGTTTTTTTTTTTTAAACTTTTACCGACTTTTATTGTTGGAAAGGCCTGTGACCATTTATTCATGCTATGCACTTCCCCCCCCCCTCTCCCCTATGAAGAACTTTTCTAAATTTTGCGGACATCAGTCATGCCCTCCGGGGGGCAAATTTTGTGGAAGGGGCTCGGGAGGTACAGAGCATGAATAAGTGGTCACAGACCTTTCCAACAATATGTCGCATGTGGGGGGTCGGTAAAAGTTAGAAAAATGACCCCCTTTGGATCTACTATCGCGCCTCCTGGAATACATCCTCCCCCCTGTCTTTGAAATACCGTTTGCAGAAATGTGTTACTGTGTACGGTTACTGGCGAAGATGTTAACACAGCGGTTTTTTGGCTCCCTCTATACTTTGACTTAGCTGATTTTGGCAAGGGAGATAACAAACATACAAAATAAAAGAAAATAAAAAAAAAATTATTGCACAAACATGTAAAACATATTCTTTATGATTATATATAGGTCTTAACTGTATAAAGAAAATAATTCAGTTATAAAAATTAATTAATTAATTAATTAAAATATTCAAAAACTTGCATGGAGATAATAATCCATTATATTAGTTTAAAAAAAATGTCTAAAGCTTACAGCCCTCGAAATACGTTACTTTCTTTTCAAATTTATGATCGTGTATCTGGTCGAAATTAAGCAACTCAAATTGATCCAATGGGCAATATCCACCTGACGTCACATTTCCCCATCATGTGACTTACAGGAGATATTAGCAGATGTAACTGTAAAAATAACTGTACTTACTATACATGTTACTTATTTATTCGCGCTTTCGATTTAACTTTTGTCACCAAAAAAGGTGATTTAACGCCAAAATGCATAAGCTTGCGATGCTTGCAATAATGTTGTTTCAAGTGTATGAGAGCAGTTATAGACGAAATTTTTATATTCAAGTGTAAATTATATAAACATGGTTTATACAATTAACTTTAAAAATTGCGACTATATAAAAATGGAACAAAAAATTTAAATTCCAATGGAAATGTTTGCTACACACAAGAAAACCTGGTTACGAAATTTAAACTAAATTTCCGCCAGCCGATGCTGTCTAAAATATGCCAATTGGCAGGAAAACCGGATTACGGAACTTTTGCCTTTGTTGTTCGCATAAAATTATGGAAAGAAATACTTTCTTGTCTATAAACAAATTAACCTTTAAGGCTGTTCTTAACTGCTCTGCTCAACCAGTGCAACACGTTTAGACACATTTACAAATTCATTTTTTAACGGAAAGATATAAAACTGGAAAGCCTGGCCATGGCAGCTATTTGGAATCGAACTGTGTTTTCTATTTTTTGATCAATCAATTACCTATTGAGTTATAAGCAATTTTGATCACGTGACAAGGCATTTTTCTCCCCTTAATTTTCTTCTTTCGTTCGGAAGTTCAGTTCAAAATGCCAACTTTGACAGTATTTTCTGAAAGTTCTATTGCGTTTACAAGAAAACAGAAACAACAGTTCGATGACATAGTTTCTGAATAACAACACCTTCTAGTTTCATGCGTTTCCGAACAAAAATGAATTAAAACTTATGTCAGAAAGTTGACCCTTTGGATTTGAGAACAGCCTTAACTGATGTCACAGAAATTGTCACATATAGTGTGAAGCGGTGTGTGAGACCGCTCCATTGAGGATGAATAAAAGGCACGATTAACTCATAGGATGGTGTTTTTGTACTAAACTTTTTGTACAGGACTGCTATAATTAAAATTCACCTATTCAAAAGTCTCTGGTAATAATACTAAAGTTCCAAATGGAACAAAATTTCGGTAGTGTTTGTAGTTAAACTGAAAATTGCAAGTTAAACTATAAAAAGTGAAAAAAGCCGCGGTCTGAGAGACCGGTAACATTAGTTAAAGGTTAATTGAACTATTGTAACAGCAATACGCGGCACAATATTTTGGCACATGGTGAAATGATTTGCTTTCAGACAGTTAAAAGAAAATTCAACATACTTTATCTACGAAAAAATGCCGGTTTGTTTTCCCCAATCATATGACTTTTACAGCCTTGAACTCAGATCAGCGGATACCGTCCATTAAGGCAACTTCGAATTTTTTAAAAACAGATAATCTCAAGACTAAAAACAAAAACGAAATCAAAGAAATTTGCTTGAAAAATATGCGCAATAAACACATGAATTTAGAAAACATAACAACTTTGCCTTAGATTTAAAGTATTCTCTTACGTTTAATAGGAAAAAAGTGGAACAAAACAACTAATTTTAGGTTTTTTTTAAATTGTCTGAAAACAAAACGTGGAAGGCGTGTTCTTCTTCTAATCACCGCTCTCTGAATACTAGGCTTGAGCGCTGACACAAAAATGGCGGGATTTTTTTCAGCGTGTGTACGATCCCTTAAATATTCGTACCAATAGTTTTTTAAAGTTTTTTCCCCTTTATTTTCCTGAGATTAAAGAAGTTAGAGAAATCTTTTATAAAATACTGGTGTCTACATTTAAGGGACCGTACCTACGTTAAATAAACTTCGCCATCGGCAGCCGCCATTTTTGTGCCAGCGCTCAGACCTAAGTATTCAGGGAGGCGGTGTTCTAATCATAAATGACGTCATTCGGATGAGTAGGATTTCAGCAAGAATTGCAGTGGTCTATTTAAAATGGCGATCCAAATATTGCTACTCTCCCCTATGTTCATTTTTCTGCATAAAAGATAAAATTGTTAGTAGAGATATAATTATATAGTGTTTCATTTTATAATTACATTAAAATATGAGACGCTGCAAATATTAAGGTAGAACTCTCAAATCACAAGTTTTGATAATCAAGTTTAAATATACGCATTATCATTATCGTCCGTTTGTCAGATTGTATTCTAAAGAAATGTTTAGCGTTTTAGGACGAACTGGACTTTTAAAAGAGACTAGGGGATCGTACCCGGGCTTTCCGGGTTACAGAATATAGGTGAAATATATATTTTTTTAAAATTAAAAAACTAATAATTTTTTTATATGCAATAAACTTTTTAGATCGCCCACTTACATTAAATAAGTATTTTTCATATGAAAAATACGAATTATACAATCAAATATATTTTTTTTAATTTATCAAAAGAGAGATTTTCTTAGTACCGCATACTAAGAGTTATTTGACCAAGATTTTGCTATTTACGGCATCCTTTTATATTCTGATAATTTCAGAGCTTATACATGTCTGTTAAATTTGTGTTTTACTTATATTTTTTTATTTATTTATTCATAGGGAAGTTTTTTTAATGGCTATTAGCCGTAAGAAAATGATGAACTCTTTATTTTGCTTTAGGGGCAAACGGATTAATCTTTCGTAATCGAGTTCCGCGCGATATAGATTAAATAAAAAATATTCCATGCTTTAAAATTGTTTTTAAAACCATAGACAATCATTAAACTGAGATGAACTTTGCAAATAAATTCCATATGAAAGAAAAAAATTCCTATTTTTTGATCTAAAAATTTAAATTGTACGATTACAAATATGTTAGATTTGTTGTTTTTTAATTTTATTCCTTTATTTTTTTTATAAAGAAAGTATTAATTTCGTTAATTTGTCTTTCACAAATATGTTAGATTGCTGGGGTTTTTTTTTAAATATTATTCTTTTATTTGTTTATAAAGGAAATATTAATTTCGTTATGCCAAAATAGTCCAAAACAAATGCTGAACAGATCAATGTCTCTTGCTTTATGCGAAAAATGTTTATTATTATTATGTATTGAAACCGGCACGTGATAAGATAAACTTAAAAAAATAATGCTTTAAAATTATTTTAAAAAACATAATGCATCAATCAATTAAGATACAATTACAAATTGCACTTTAAAGAAATTTTTTTTCCCTATGCGACGAAAATTGAAAATGTACGATGGACAGAAAATTAAAAAATTGCAGTAGTGAAAATTTCAAAACCGAAAATTGATCGTGAAGTGTTGCCATTCGTAAAATGACTCCAGCGTTACGCACAGATACGTTTGTTCTTTATAATATAGATACTTAATCAGTAAAATATAATAAAGATCAGTTATTAGGATGTAGTTATCAATTGAGGCTCTTATGCTTTGTATTCCGGAATGAAAAACAGTAATTTTCACCTCTTCAAAATTTGAATACGCACTTCCATATCCATATTCATTTTAAAAAAATTTGTTTTTGTTTGATCATTTAAAAATCATTTTAACTCAAAACTTGAAGTCACGATTGTCAGCAACATCTTTTAAGTAAACAGACGCCCCCTTTACTTGAGATTCTAATCTCAATACCGGAGAGTAAAAATTTCAGTAATTTATGTTTTTTAGACGCATTTATGTTAAAATGTTTAGTTTTATCTAAGAAAATGATCGTTTTCTTTTAAATATGACTTTATTTTTACTTAAATAAGCATTTTGTCTAGTGTCTGAAACTTAGTATTATCAGTACACATGCAGAAGGAAAAACAATATAGAAAATTTATGATGAACAATGCGTGTTTTCAAAAGCAGTATGTCATTTTCCATTATTATTCCCCTAATATAATATTATGCTCCTAATGGAATTTTGCGCCACTAAACCTTAGACAACAATTTTTATCAACAATTTTGAATTTTTATCAGAAAATGGCATAAGTAAAGATAAAAATACCTCATTATTTCTCTCTTGTCTGCAATAATGAAAGCTATCTAATTTTCACCATTTTGAAGAAATTTTATAAAATGCTTTTAAAATTAAAATATAAAAGTGGGGATATTTCAAAAAAAAAAAAAAAAAAAAAAAACCAGATAGTGTGATTACATCTACAAATGAACAGCTTTCAGTTTAAAAAAAAAAAAAAATTAGTAAAATTGGTTCAGCAGAAAGATCAGGGCAGATGACTAAAAAACACACTTGTGTTTTAAATATATAGATTATATAAAATTATGAAACTTTAAATTAAGCAAATTATGTTATTTTGTTAAAATTATAGAAGAATGTCCTAAAGAAGAGCATTAAAATTTTGTTGTTCGAGAGAATTTTGGACAAAAACTTCAGGAACATGATGTTATTTTAAACCTCGAATTATTTATTTGATTGTTCATCCATCTTGGCTAGAATCATCAATTTATGTAATATAAATCGCTATTATTTGCATGTCCCCTCTCTTTTATAAAGACACTCTATATTTTTGCAAAACATTGCGTTTTATCAGTGTGTGATTTCGATTACATTATTTTCAAAAGTGAAGCATTTTAACTTGTGAAGAATTTCAAAGCAGCTGGCCAGTGAAAATGAAGCACTCCTACAAACCATAATTCAGTTTTAAGACTTAAAATACACTCTTTTTTATAAAATGACATCATTTGCATCCGCTAAAGCAATCCACTTTTACAATCCAGTCTTAAACTTCGTCTATAGAAAATTACGCATATGACGGAATAACAGACAATATTCTTGACATAGCCCGTATTTTAATTTCAACTTTTTTTTCCCTCTTTTATGAGAAAATGGCAACAAAAAGACATAGTAATCTGCTATTTTTGACTATTTTCCCTTTACTTTCAAAAGAAATGGGGTACTTTTGTTGCCGCGATTAGAAAAATGGTATTAAAAACTACTAAATAATTAATATCTCAAAAATAAATTGAGATACAGCTTTCAAACAAATTGCATTTAAAAGAACATTTCTTCCTCATACGACAGTGTAAAAATTTAAAATGTGCGATGTTTTGAAGTTTAAAATTTGCAGTAGAGAAAATTGCAAAACCAAAATTTTATTTCAAACTAGCAGACCCGCCCGGCGTTGCCCGGGGTTTGTAAATAATAACCTTAAACAAAACTTAAGTTTGTATGATTTTATATCTTTGGAAATTCTTTTAAATGAACCTCATTTCGGAGGCTCCATTGCCTTCCGCAGCGTCTAATGTGTTCCCATCAAACTTCTTTCCAAAAGAACCTGTAATCTAGATCCCCACTACATATGGCAACATTTACCGGAAGTGCCCGCACGTGCCGGAGACAATCGAAAACCAAATTGAGTGAGCCAAACCTCGTAGGAATCAAGCCCACAAAAACAAAAAGAAAAAAAAAAAAAAAAGAAAAAAAAAAGAATGCACCATTAATGTTAGAAAATGTTGGTAACTAAAGCCTAATATAAAATTTCATAATACAGAAAGTAACTGAATTGTAACCTAAGTTGAAGGAAGCAAATCCCGTTGAAATTGGGCCCTTAAACCCGAGGAAATAACTCGCCACCAAGCGGTGGAAGATGCCTCCTCAACCTTGTAAATTTTATGAATTACTGTTAGCATTAACCCGATATTTAATAAATGGATGAAATCCCTTATCTAAAGTTACCTTTAAATTAACGCGATTTTTAATTTACGGCTGTAGTGAGTAGACGTAAGTTAATGCTGAAAAAGGAGATTAATGTTCGAAAAAGGTGGTAGCTGAGGTCTAAAGAAAGACCGGGCCCTTGGGTTCAGGGTTTTAACTGGAATGTAGTTGGGTATAACAAAATATTTTAGAGGTTTTAAAGTAGCTGGAAGACGCTAAAACTATATTAAAGAAAATTGCAATAGAATAGGATAGCTTTTAAAGAAGCTGCAAAAACGGCCCCATGAAGACGATTAATATTTAAAATTGGTGGTAGCTGAAGTCTGCAATTTTTTTGTCGTTCCTGTAGTAGCTGGAGAACCTAAGAAGTTTTAGAAAAGAAAGTTCGTGAATCGGACCATTTTTAAAGGAGCTATAACAAGGGGCCCAAAAGGGTCCAACTGATAGTTGAGAATAGGACCCTAAAATGAAAACATGTTTAAATGTTGTAGTAATTAGCGTTTTAGATTTTCAATTAGTCAAAATTAATCATAGGGTATGAAATAATCATTAGAATAATATTTTACAGAAATGCGCAAAAATGGTGTAAATGCTTATAAAGGGGCCCTAGGACCCAATAAATATATGACGGTGTTTGTCTAGGGAGAAGAGACCAAGACTCAATTTTAAAATTATGCAATCAGAAGGTGAGAAAATTAGGGGGTGAAAAGTGCATGGCACACCTGTAGGGCCCCGGATCGGGCCCTACAGGACCGTAAGGTGCCCCAGGATTTTAACTGGAATATAGTAACAGGAGAATGACTAAATGCAAAAATGGTAAAAATGAACATCGGGTTAAGAGGGGCAATTTATTAATAATTTATGGTGCAAAAGCTTCAAGGGCCCTTGTACCGGGCCCCAAGGGGGAAGGGACTTAAGTGGCATGTAGTTTGGTATAAATACACTTTTTAGTAGTTTTCAATGTAATCTGAGAACTCTAGAACTATGGTAAAGAAAATTGCAAGGAATTCGGATCATTTTTAAAGAAGATGAAGCAAGGGCCCTAAGAAGACGATTTATATTCGAAACTGGTGGTAGTTGAAGCCTGAAATATTTCTTTTTTTTTTTTTTTCGTTCATGTAAAAGCTGGAGAACCTCAGATGTTGTTAGAAAAAAAAAAAAAAAAAAAAGCTAGCGAAACGGACAATTTTTAAGGGAGTTATAGGGGGCCCAAAAGGGGCCAACTGATAGTTGAGAACAGGGCATTAACATGAAAAAAAGGTTACAACGTTTTAGTAATTAATGTTTTAGATCTTCAATTAGTCGAGATTAAGCATAGGGTATGAATAAATCATTAAAATGTAATTTAAAATAAATGTACAAAAAATTAGGGAAATGCTTAAAAAAGGGCCCTAGGGCCCCAATAAAAATATGTGAGTGTTGGTCTAAGGAGAAGAGTTCAAAACTCAACTTTAAAATTACGCATTGCGAAGATGAGAAAATTAGGGTGTGAAAAACGCATGGCACACGAAAAATTTAAGGGGCACTGGACCGGTCCCTACAGGACTCTAGACGGGCCCAAAGTCTTAACTGGAATGTAGATACGGGAGAGTAACTAAATGAAGAAAGTATCCCAAAAATGAAGATCGGATTAAAAGGAAGCAATTTATTAACAATTTAGTGCCCTAAAACTTAGAGGGGCCCTGTACCGGGCCCTTCCAAGGGTGCCAGGGTCTTAACTGAAATGTAGAAATGGGGTAGAAAACTGAAAGTAGAATTCACCCCAAAAATGAAGAAGATTGGACAGAAAAGAGGCATGTTATTAAGGGTGTATTCGAAAAAATGTTTTTCCGCCCTCAACAGCTCGAAATTTTCTGAGACATTTTCAGACTCATTTTTAAAAGTAAAAACATGAAACTTGCTGAGGTGATTTCTGAAGACATGTTTAACATGCCGTGTGATTTCATGTTCAGCTCAATTAATTAGAATTTCATTTTTAAACAATTATTTTCTCAGTATGACCATTTTTTTCATTCCCAGATCGCCCGCTTCGGAAAATTCGGTTCAAAACGCCAACTTTGACAGCGTTTAATACAGTATTTTCTGCATTTATCAAAAAATCGAGAAGCACGGCACATTATGTAGTTTCTAAATAAGAGAATTTCCCAGTTTGATGCGTTTGAGAGCAAAAATGAATTTAAAAATGAATCAGAAAATAAGCAGTTTAGATCGGAATACACCCTTAACAATTTAGTGCACTAAAACTTCAAGGGGCCCTGTACTGGGTCCCTTGACAGGGTTCCAGGGTCTTAACTGAAATGTAGAAATGGGGCAGAAACTGAAGGGAGAATTCACCTCAAAAACGAAGAAGATCGGATAGAAAAGAGGCATGTTATTAACAATTTAGTGCACTAAACTTCAAGGGGCCCTGTACCGGGCCCCTTGCAAGGGTGCCAGGGTCTTAACTGAAATGTAGAAATGTGTCAGAAACTGAAAGTAGAATTCACCCCAAAAACGAAGAAGATCGCATAGAAAAGAGGGATGTTATTAACAATTTAGCGTACTAAAACTTCAAGGGGCCCTGTACCGGGACCCTTGAAAGGGTTTCAGGGTCTTAACTGAAATGTAGAAATGGGTCAGAAACTGAAGGGAGAATTCACCTCAAAAACGAAGAAGATCTGATAGAAAAGAGGCATGTTATTAACAATTTAGTGCACTAAAACTTCAAGGGGCCCTGTACCGGGCCCCTTGCAAGGGTGCCAGGGTCTTAACTGAAATGTAGAAAAGGGTCAGAAACTGAAGGGAGAATTCACCCCAAAAACGAAGAAGATCGGATAGAAAAGAGGCATGTTATTAACAATTTAGTGCACTAAAGCTTCAAGGGGCCCTGTACCGGGCCCCTTGCAAGGGTGCCAGGGTCTTAAGTGAAATGTAGAAATGGGGCAGAAACTGAAAGGAGAATTTAGACCTAAAACGAAGAAGATCGGATAGAAAAGAGGCATGTTATTAACAATTTAGTGCACTAAAACTTCAAGGGGCCCTTTACTGGGCCCCTTGACAGGGTTCCAGGGTAATAACTGAAATGTAGAAATGGGGCAGAAACTAAAAGGAGAATTCGCCCCAAAAACGAAGAAGATCGGATAGAAAAGAGGCATGTTATTAACAAATTATTGCACTAAAACTTCAAGGGCCCTGTACCGGGACCCTTGTAAGGGTTTCAGGGTCTTAACTGAAATGTAGAAATGGGTCAGAAACTGAAGGGAGAATTCACCCCAAAAACGAAGAAGATCGGATAGAAAAGAGGCATGTTATTAACAATTTAGTGCACTAAAGCTTCAAGGGGCCCTGTACCGGGCCACTTGCAAGGGTGCCAGGGTCTTAAGTGAAATGTAGAAAGGGGGCAGAAACTGAAAGGAGAATTTAGACCTAAAACGAAGAAGATCGGATAGAAAAGAGGCATGTTATTAACAATTTAGTGCACGAAAACTTCAAGGGTCCCTGTACTAGGCCCCTTGTCAGGGTTCCAGGGTCTTAACTGAAATGTAGAAATGGGGCAGAAACTGAAAGGAGAATTTACTCCTAAAACGAAGAAGATCGGATAGAAAAGAGGCATGTTATTAACGTTTTAGTGCATTAAAACTTCAAGGCCCCAGGGGCCCCACCCCTTATAAAATTAAAAATCTGAGCCTCTGGTGCATCAGGACCTGTCTTGGACTAATCACACCTGAATTTTCAGACTTCTACGTGCGGTAGTTTTCGATAGCCATCGCCAACAGACACACACACACACACACACGCACACACACGCACACAGAGCGATTTGTTCTTTTATTAATACGAGGGGATCGTACCCGGGTTTCCCGGGTTACAGAATATAGGTGAAAACATTTTTTTAAATTGAAAACAAATAGTTCTTTTATATGCTATAAATTTTTTAGATTGCCCACTTACATTAAACAAGTTGGAAATTGCTCGTCAAACGTGGCAAATGAGGTGCGTTCGTACTATAACTAGTTTTATAATTATTTTTTGCAGCCCATATTGTACTGAATGTATATTTTTTTACACTTCATAAGTGCATAGTCTGTAGCATCATTAAAATGCACTTGCAATAATTTTTTCCCATTCCCCGTAATGTAACGGGAAACTTTTGACTGTCCCTGTCATTAAACTATATATCCGATTTTCATAAAATTTGAAATGACTCAACAAAATTTGGCAACAATTATATATTTAAAATTTCAAACCATTCGGAAGGCTGTAACATCATTAAAATGCACTTGCAATAATTTTTCCCATTGGCCGTAATGTAAAAATAAACTTTTGACTGTCCCTGTAATTAAACTATACATCCGATTTTCATAAAATTTGAAATGGCTCGACAAAATTTTACAACAATCATATATTTAAAATTTCAGACCATTCGGTTTGGTAGTTTTTGCTCTGTTATATGCGAACAGACAGACGGACGGACTGAACGACGACTATAGGTGCTACGTATTTATATAATTACGAACGCACCTAAAAAGCATTTTTGATATGAAAAATACAAATTTTACAATCAAATAAATTTTTGAAATTTATCAAAAGCGATATTTTCTTATTAGCCACATGCTAAGAGTTATTTGACCAAGATTTTGCTACTTACGGCATCCTTTTATATTCTGATAATTTCAGAGCTTATACATATCTGTTAAATTTGTTTTTTATTTATATTATTTTATTTATTCATAGGGAAGTTTTTTTTAATGGATAGTAGCAGTAGGAAAATGATGAACTCTTTATTTTGTTTTAAGGGAAAACGGATTAATCTTTCGTAATCGAGTTCCGCGCGATATAGATAAATTAAAAAATATTTCATGCTTTAAAATTGTTTTTTAAACCATAGATAATCAGTAAACTGAGATGAACTTTGCAAACAAATTCCATTTGAAAAAAAATCTTATTTGGTGATCTAAAAATTAAAATTGTACGATTACAAATACGTTAGATTTGTGATTTTTTAATATTATTCTTTTATTTGTCTTATGTTATTTATATTATGCTATTTGTATGTTATTTGTATTATGTTATTTGTATTATTATTATTATGTATTAAAACCGGCACATGATAACAAACTTTAAAAAAATCATGCTTAAAAATTATTTTAAAAAACATAATACATCAGTCAATTAAAATACATTTTTTACACAAATTGCATTTGAAAGTAAATTTTTTCCCATGCGATGAAAATTGAAAAGGTACGACGCGACGGTCAGAAGATTAAAAAATTGCAGTAGCGAAAATTTCAAGACCAAAATTTGATCGTGAAAAGTTGCCATTCACAAAATGACGTCAGCGTTACGCACATACACGTTTGTTCTTTATAATATATATACATAATCGGTAAAATATAATACAGATCAGTTATTAGGATGTGGTTATCAATTGAGGCTCTTATGCTTGGCATTCCGGAATGAAAAACAGCAATTTTTCTCACTTTGAAAACTCACTTTTTCAAAATTTGCATACGCACTTCTCATATCCATATTCATCATTTTTAAAAAAATTGTATTTTGTTTCATCATTTAAAAATCCTTTTAACTTCAATTGTGAAGTCACGATTGTCCATCATGACTTCAAGTAAATCATCAAGTAACATTTTTTATGTGAACAGACACACTCTTTACTTGAGATTCTAATCTCAATTCTGTAGAGTAAAAATTTCCGTAATTTATGTTTTTCAGACGCATATGTCTTAAAATGTTTAGTTTTATCTAAGAAAATTATCGTTTTCTGTTAAATATGACTTCATTTTCACTTAAATAAGCATTTCGCCTAGTGTCTGAAACTTAGTATCAGTACACATGCAGAAAAAAGAAATAGAGAAAATTTATGAGGAAAAATGCGTATTTTCAAATGCAGTATGTCATTTTCCGCTATTATTCCCCTAATATAATACCATGGCTCCTAATCGAATTTTGCGCCACTAAACCCTATACAACAATTTTTATCAACAATTTTTAATTTTTATCAGAAAATGGCATGAATAAAGATAAAGATACTTCATTATTTCTCTCTTGTCTGCAATAATGAAAGCGATCTAATTTTCACAATTTTGAAGAAAATTCATAAAATGCTTTTAAAATTAAGATATAAAAGAGAGGATATTAAAAAAACAAAGCACATAGTACGATCACATAATCAAATGAACAGATTTCAGTTTAAAAAAAAATATTAGTAAAATTAGTTCAGCAGAAAGATCAGGGCAGATGACTAAAAAACATGTGTGTTAAATATATAGATTGTATAAAGGTATGAAAAATTTAAAACTCGAATTGTTTGTTTGCTTGTCTAACTCGGCGAAGCAATTCCATCCAGGCGAGAATCATCAATTTCTGTAATATAAATCGCTAGTATTTGCATGTCAACTCTCTTTTATAAAGACACTCTAAATTTTAGTAAAACTGCGTTTTACAGTGTGTGATTTTGATTACATTATTTTCAAAAGTGAAGCATTTTCGCCTGTGAAGTATTTCAAAGTAGCTGGGCTGTGAAAATGACGCACTTCTACAAAACATAATACAGTTTTAAGAATTAAAATACACGCTTTTTTATAAAATGACTTCATTTGCATTCCACTTTTGCAATCCAGGCTTAAACTTCGTCTATAGAAAAGTATGCATATGACGTCATTATCGCGGAATAACAGACAATATTCTTGACATAACTTTTTTTTTCAGGTTTTATGAGAAAATGGCAACAAAAAGATACAGTAATCTCCTATTTTTGACTATTTTCCGTTTACTTTCAATAGAAATGGGGTACTTTTGTTGCCACGATTAGAAAAATGTAATTAAAAACTACAAAAAAATTAATGTCTCAAAAATAAATTGAGATACAACTTTCAAACAAATTGCATTTATAAGAGCATTTTTTTCCTCTTACGACGGTGTAAAAATTTTAAATGTGCGATATTTAGAATTTAAAAAATTTGCAGTACAGAAAATTGCAAAACCGAAATTTTATTGCAAATTTCAAAGTGCTGCCATTCGCAAAATGACGTATGAGTTACACACAGATATGTTTGTCCTTTATAATATAGACTAGGGGATCGTACCCGGGCTTCCCGGGTTAAAGAATATAGGTGAAAACATTTTTTTTTTTTAAATTGAAAACTAATAATTTTTTTATTGCAATAATTTTTTTAGATTGCCCACTTACATTAAAAAAGCATTTTTCCTATGGAAAATACGAATTATACAATCAAATAAATTTTTGAAATTTATCAAAAGCGATATTTTCTTATTAGCCGCATGCTAAGAGTTAATTGACCAAGATTTTGCTGTTTACGGTATCCTTTTATATTCTGATAATTTCAGAGCTTATACATGTCTGTTAAATTTGTGTTTTATTTATATTATTTTATTTATTTATTCATAGGGAAGTTTTCTTTAATGGATATTAGCCGTAAGAAAATGATGAACTCTTTATTTTGTTTTAAGGGCAAACGGATTAATCTTTCGTAATCGAGCTCCGCGCGATATCGATAAATTAAAAAATATTTCACGCTTTAATTTTTTTTTTTTTTTTTTTTTTTTTTTCAAGATAGACAATCAGTAAACTGAGATGAACTTTGCAAACAAAATTCCATTTGAAAAAAAAAAAAAAAAACTTTATTTGGTGATCTAAAAATTTAAATTGTACGATTACAACTATGTAATATGTTAGATTTGTGTTTTTTTTTTTCAATATTATTTTTTTTATTTGTTTATAAAAGAAGTATTAATTTCGTTAATTTGTCTTTCACAAATATGTTAGATAGGTGGTTTTTTTAATATTATTCTTTTATTTGTTTATAAAGGAAGTTTTAATTTCGTTATGCAAAAATAGTCAGAAACAATTGCTGAATAATATTTGTTGCTTTATGTGCCAAAATGTTTATTATTATTATGCATTGAAACCGGCACGTGGTAAGATAAACTTTAAAAAAATCATGCTTAAAAATTATTTTAGAAAATATAATACATGGGTCAATTAAGATACAGTTTTTAAACAAATTGCATTTTTACTTTAATTTATTAAGTAAAAATAAGTGAAAATATACGATTGTCAGAAGATTAAAAAATTGCAGAAGCGAAAATTTCAAGAACGAAATTTTATCGTGAAGTGTTGCCATTCGCAAAATGACGTCAGCGTTATGCACGCTTGTTCTTTATAATACAGATACTTAATCAGTAATATAAAAATAAAGATCAGTTATTAAAATGTGGCTAATAAATTAAGACTCTTATGCTAGGTATTCCGGAATGAAAAACAGCAATTTTCACCTTCTCAAAATTTGCATACGCACTTCTCATATCCATATTCATTATTTTTAAGAAATTTGTATTTTATTTGATCATTTAAAAATCATTTTAACTGAAAACTTGAAGTCACGATTGTCAGCAACATCTTTTATGTGAACAGACAGATGTTGAACTTGAGATTCTAATCTCAATTCCGGAGAGTAAAAATTTCCGTAATTTATGTTTTTTTGACGCATTTCTGTTAAAATGTTTAGTTTTATCTAAGAAAATGATCGTTTTCTTTTAAATATGACTTCATTTTCACTTAAATAAGCATTTCGCCTAGTGTCTGAAACTTAGTATCAGTACACATGCAGAAGGAAAAACAATATAGAAAATTTATGAAGGAAAATGCGTGTTTTCAAAAGCAGTATGTCATTTTCCGTTATTATGCACCTAATATAATGTTCTCCTAATGGGATTTTGCGTCACTAAACCCTATACAGCAATTTTTATCAACGATTTTGCATTTTCATCAGAAAATAGCATGAATAAAGATAAAAATACCTCATCGTTTCTCTTTTATCTGTAATAATGAAAGCTATCTAATTTTTACAATTTTGAAGAAATTTCATAAAATGCTTTTAAAATTAAAATATAAAAGTGGGCATATTAAGAAAAAAAAAAAAAAAAAAAAGATAGTGCAATCTACAAATGAAGAGCTTTTAGTTTAAAAAAAAATATTAGTAAAATTGGTTCAGCAGAAAGATCAAGGCAGATGACTAAAAAACACACTTGTGTTTTAAATATATAGATTATAAAATTAGGAAAAATTAAATTAAGCAAATTATGTTATTTTGATAAAATTATAGTAGAATGTCCTAAAGAATAGCATCTCATTATTCGACAGAATTTTGGACAAAAACTTCAGGAACATGATATTATTTTAAAACACGAATTATTTGTTTGCTTGTCTAATTCGACGAAGCAAATCCATCCAAGCGAGAATCATCAATTTCTGTAATATAAATCGCTTTTATTTGCATGTCATCTCTCTTTTATAAAGATACTCTAAATTTTTGTAAAACATTGCGTTTTATCAGTGTGTCATTTCGATTACATTATTCTCAAAAGTGAAGCATTTTCACCTGTGAAGAATTTCAAAGCAGCTGAGCTGTGAAAATGACGCACTTCTACAAAACATAATTCAGGTTTAAGAATTAAAATACACACTTTTTTATAAAATAATGTAATTTGCATCCGCTAAGGCAATTCCCTTTTACAATACAGTCTTAAACTTCATCTATAGAAATGTATGCATATAACGTCATTATCACGGAATAACAGACAATATTCTTGACATGGCCCATATTTTAATTCCAATTTTTTTTTTCAGGTTTTATGAGAAAATGGAAACAAAAAGATAGAGTATCTCCTATTTTCGACTATTTTCCGTTTACTTTCAATACAAAATGGTGTACGTTTGTTGCCACGATAAGAAAAATGGTATTAAAAACTACAAAAAAATTAATATCTCAAAAATAAATTGAGATACAGCTTTCAAACAAATTGCATTTAAAAGAGCATTTTTTTCCTTATACGGCGGTGCAAAAATTTAAAATGTGCGATGTTTAGAAGTTTAAAAATTTGCAGTAGAGAAAATTGCAAACCCAAAATTTTATTTCAATTTTCAAAGTGTTGCCATTCGCAAAATGACGTATGCGTTACGCACAGATATGTTTGTCCTTTATAATATAGATAGATAGATTTCAAAGTGTTGCCATTTGCAAAATGACGTATGCGTTACGCACAGATATGTTTGTCCTTTATAATATAGATTGTATCAATTACTGTCTTTCATGATTCTTAAATATATATATATATTATTATTTTATTTATTTATTTATTTATTTAAGAAAATAAAAGAAAAAAGAAAAAGAAATGTCCGCAATGCCTCATTATATTTCTTTTAGTTCCGGTTTCAGACCTGTTTCATGTTGAAGTTCGACGAGTTTGTGTCGCGGTTTCGGGTTGATTTCAAATAGAATTTTCTGGTTCCCGTTTAGTTATACACCCGTAGCCATTGCCACAAAAACACGAAGGTAAGAAATAATCTCTTGAATTTAGTTTTAGTTTTCTTGTTGAAAATTACTTCTTTTGTTTAAAAAGGAAGTACTGAAAATTTAAATTCAACTACTTCCAATTCCCGAGGCGAAAATACAGGTTTCAATGTAGCAGTGGTTTTAGATAAACCGTAAATGCACCTATAGTGGGCCATGATGTACCCGTACTAAGCGACTAATTTTTAAAGTTTAAAAACAAGCCCGCAATGCATTTCTAAAAACGCGACTGAAAGAAATCTGATTGACTAAAATCTTTAACTGTTAATTATTCATAAACTGTTTGAAATAATAGATTTTCCATTGATGGTGAAGTTTATTTCCAGGAAGCCGTTAAAACGGATTTTTTAGCAATTTCTTGGAGATTTTTTAAAGAGAAGTTTTTATTTAAAATATTGTTTCTTTAATATTATATTTTAATATGCATCAAACGGCTAACGAATGCAAAAAAAAAAAAAAAAAAAAAAAAAAAAGAAAAGAAAAAGAATGTTTAAAAATACTTAAATGTAAACGACATATTTTAAAAGAACTGCCTCATAGGATTGACATTAGCGAGCGGGAGTTTTTGTTAAGGAAAAAAACTTCATTTGAAAGTACAGTTTTTGCTTCATTCAAAGGGGTAAAAATTGAAATTGTACGAAGTTTAGAATCTTTGCTCAGACCGTTGCCATCGTAAATATGAGTGACAGAACACGTCGTATATCCCATCAGAAGTTTACAGTTTTGCACATTTTTATAAATGATAAAATTATAAGGCGCCTCCGGGACTTGAAAAAATTGACGTATAACAGAGGAAGTCGTATGAGCGAGATGTGGATAAGTGAGAGGTCACTGTATTTGACTGATTAATTACTTATCAAAATTCTCAAGACAACTTCTAGTTATTAGCATTAATAAAGTACACAATCTCATTTATCTTTATTTACACATTCCTTCAATAAAAATATAACAAAATAAAATAAAAAAATGCCTAGGATAAGCCTTCACCAAGAGCTAAACGGAACACTTTGTTGGCAACACATCACATTCTAGAAATTATCCTCTCTCAATGTAGTAATTAAGAAATCTCTCATTAAACCCAATTTTCGCAAAGTCTATCATTACCGAAATAACTGCGGCCCACTACCGATGTACGCGCATCGAATTGCTACATCAATTAGGTTTATTCTTTTAATCTCTTAATTGATTCAAATTATCAGTTTTGCAGTTCTGTGACGGACGTCTGCCAGCTTATCATCGTCATACACGGAGCACAGATGAAAAAAAAAGTCAATGATGATACAGACCATAAAAAAAAGAGGGAAAAGGGGGTGGCAGTACCATGTTAATTGAATTTCACATGCTAATCAACGTGAAATTAGAGGTTTTTTCATAAATATATATATATAATGCCTAACAGTTCCAGCGTTAAGTGGATGTAGGTATGTAACTGAAGGGAAATGTGTGATATTCGAAGGATGTAGGTGCATGCTTACTATTTCTTTTTTTCCGTGATAATAATTACGTTAGATAATAGATGTTTTGATCTTAAAAATAAAATATCAAAGGAAGGACGCATATATTTTCGCTATAACATTTAAAATAAAATTTTTGTATAATATTTCAGCTGTATGAAATGATGGTGAATATTGGATGAGACATATTTGTATTAATAGCAGATCCAGCGTCAGATGGTTATTGTTCTGTAACATGGGGGGGGGGGGGTGTTGTATGTCCTGTTCTGATTTTGTGCTGCGATCTTTATGGGGTTGCTTTTTTTATTACTTGAATGCTACTGGTAGAAAAGTAATAATTTTAGTTACATATATTTTTTATAATTTTTATAACGTTTTCCATTTTTTGGTGAACGTAAAAGGTCTTTCAAAAAATACCGTCAAAGTTGGCGTTTTGAACCGAATTTTCGAGCTAAAGGAGAAAAAGCAGCCACAGAGAGGAGAAAAACCGGTTGTCACGTGACCCAAAACCGCTTATAACTCGATAAATTATTTATTTATTAAGAAAAAAAAAATATTTTGATTCCAAATCGCTTCAATCGTCATAGATGCTGATTTTGTGCCTTTACGTTTAACAAGAAAGAAAAAATAATGCGCCAAGCATAGATTACGAAACACTTTCCAACACATTCAAAATAATGCAACAAAACTGCACCGTTTAATAAGTTAAAATATTAATTTTAATTCAACCATATAGAAACGCATAACACAGTGAAAACCCAATTTCAGCTGCCTCCATCTACAATCGGAAAATTATCCGGTTTCTTTGAGCAGCCATGTATATGATATATAGATTTTTATCTATTAACTACATGCATGCCAATATTTATTTCAGGCATGACATTGATGACCGCCCCTGGAACCCAGCTTTCGCTTTAGAGTATAAGTGCAATCCCGGGGGGGGGGGGGGGGGGAGAGAATATTTATTTCAGTCAAGAAACAACACATATGCCTCAGTTGAAAATTCCCCTTCAGCAATTTCTGCTAGTAAGGCGACTGGTACGCGAATTCTTTTGTGCAGCCCTGTATATCAGGTATAGAATTTATATATTAATGAGTAATATACAAAAAAATATTTAAATTTTAAAGCGCATACCGAATTTTAAAACGAACTTCCAGCCATTATTATTCAAAGATGGTACTGTAACCGATTTCTTTTATGTGTCCCTGTAAATGAACGAAATGCTACGAATGCGCTATTCTATCGTAATCATCTTGTAATGAAATTCAGTGATTTATCATTTATATCAGTTTCAATACATTTGAAATAGCGTAAACTCATTAAAATACTCTCTAAAAAACTTTTCCCCATATACCATAATGTAATGGAATTCTTCAGAGTGTAAACTATAAATTAGAGTGTAAATGAACTATTAATCCCACATACTTCATATACACTACCAAACATGCTTTGGTGACCCTAAATAACGTTTATCAATTGAATGAGAGTCCGAGTATAATTACGGGAGTTAGAACGTAGACAAAAGGCCAGACGGACAGACAAACAGAATGCATAAACACTTTTCAACTTCGTTGGAAAGTGTTAAAAATCAGTTAGTAAATGTGTTCAAAAGTTTAGGGCTTGTTGAGCAGTGTACTTGAGAATCGCCTTAAGAGTGTTCTCAAATCCAAAGGGTCAACTTTTTGACATAAGTTTTAATTAATTTTTGTTCGGAAACGCATGAAACTAGAAGATGTTGTTATTAAGAAACTATGTCATCGAACTGTTTTTCCGTTTTCTTGTAAACGCAACAGATCTTTCAGAAAATACTATCAAAGTTGGCATTTTGAACTGAACTTCCGAACAAAAGAAGAAAATCCAGTCATTAAGGAGAGAAAAATACAGTGTCACGTGATCAAAATCGGTTATAACTCAATAGGTAATTTATTGATCAAAAAAATAGAAAACACAGTTCGATTTCAAATCGCTTCCATGGTCAAGCTTTCCAATTTTGTATCTTTCCGTAAAAAATGAATTTGTAAATGTGTCAAAACATTTTGCACTTGTTGCGCAGAGCAGTTGAGAACAGCCTTAAAGATAACTATGCAAATTTGTACATCCACATGCCACGAAATGTCTAAAGAAAAGTGAGCCAGGGTCGAAAGACAGAGAAAAAAAAAGATAAAAGTTAAAAAAAAAAGAAAGTGCTGTCATTTTTAATTGGAATGATAACTACATTACAATTAGCTGGTTCTAAGCATATACAGTGGTGACCAAAATTGTGAAAATTTTTTGAAATTTTAATCATTTATAACTTTGTGTACTTATAGAATATATTAATTTTCACTTAAATACAAATGTTTATATATCAAATTAAAGTACAATTTAATTGAAACAAACATAATTAAAATACCTGCATTACAAAAAAAGTTACGCTTACAAAAAATAAGATCCATCTTAGATTTCATTTTATTTTAAAGTTACACTCACTCATTCAATATTTAGTAGGATCTCATCAAAAACAACTCGTTGTACACTGTTAAAAATTTTGCAGCATTCTCGCAGGTCATTCGACCGTTTTTTGAAAAAACGGTTTCATAACCATAATTTAACTATATTCTGACCATAAAATGGCCAATAATATGGTCAGAATAGTGTTAAATTACGGCTGTATAACCGTTTTTGGAAAAAACGGTCAAATGACCTGCCAGAATGTTGCAAATTTTTAACAGTGTAAATGATCCCGCCAAGCAACAAATCTAAAACGACAGTCATAAAAAGAAGGGATATCACATTAAAAGAAGCGATACAGAAGTGCATACTTCGAATGCCGTTAAAAATCTATCTGAACAGTGCTGAACAGTGAAGCAGCGGTTAAGTTTGCCTAGTTGAAGTCAACTTTACACCCAGTCTGATTAAATGTGATGTCTTACGTAATGTAGAGCCATTGGGAAATTAAGAAATGTGTAGTTGTTTGCAACTACTTATAAAATGAAAAAACTAAAGATATAACTAGCATAGATGCTTTAAAAGTTAAGAGAAAAGAGATTAAGAACTTGGATTTACATAATGAAATTATATTAAGATATAGGTTTAGCTTCAGTACAAACTGCTGTAATGAAGAGAAAAAGTTAGAATAGAAGTTAGCACTAGTTCAGAGAATTACTCACACCAAGCAAGGGCAGGGTCGGCGGTTAAGGAAGGCAGCAAGGCTGCCTACGAAAACAAAAAGGCACTAATCAGGGCAATATATCTTTTTTTTTTTTTCTATATAATAAAGTTTATATAGAGGTATTATTATTTTTTTTTTCCTTTTTTAGATATAAAAAAGAAAATAAAAAAGGAGAAAAAATTTACTTAGCAATCTTATGCGGTGAACACAAAGCTCACGGGGATTCCATTATTGTGGAATATTTCGGGCGTTTGCGATGATGGGGCTCGAAGGCGTCATAGTCAGGGAGCCCTGCTACAATATCATTTGAAAATCTATCTCTAGGAAAGACTTTAGAAAATTGTTAAAACGTATAGTCATATGAAATTGCAGGAAGAACAAACATTATAAAAGCCTGCAGGTCGCCAAGCAGTTTTCATGCACCGTACCTCAATCCGAGTCCTTTTGAAACATTATGAGTAGTGATAGATATTACTTTAATTTTTTCTTGAATTTGATATATAAACATTCGCATTTAAGTGAAATTTATCAGTATTCTTTAATCACATAAAGTTATAAAACATAAAAATTGCCACAATTTTGGCAACCACTGTATAAGCAAATGTTTCTGAAACAGAGGGTGAGTAAAAGATAGATACATTTACATTACTAAAAATCAAGATATAAATAAAATGATTCGGAAAGGATAATGAAGAAACAAAACAAATAATAAAGATAAATAAAAGTTAATACAGGAGAGTGGTTAAGTTTTAAAAGATACAGTTCTGCTGAAAAGTATTTTGACAAAGATAATAATTGACTTAAATAAAAACAATAATAAAATACAAAAAACAATCATTTATTTCATTTCAAAATCGTCAAAATATTTTTGAGTGCTACTGTATATAATAATGAATGTATAGGTGTGAATTTGCGTAGAAAAAAAAAAGAATGTTATAATAATTTAAGGATAACAAGCATAGACTAGAATAACGGGTAGAATAATGTATGAAATATAAATGTGTACGTGCATGACCATTTTTTATTGTTATCATATTGAACTGTTTAATTTTTTCTTTAGCATTTCTGACCTCAACCCTCCACAGTTGCATTTTGCTTTTACAAATTTTCGGGGGATCACTTTTTTTTAAATTTTAGGATTTTTTTCTTTTTTTTTGCCTATTTATATTATGATTTTCTTAATATTTGTATATAGTATCATTTTGTAGTTTTTATATAATTTTAATTTTTTTCAGCAATCCACGCAGACCCTCCCCAGTGGCTTTTTCTGATAACATAATTTTGTTTTATTCGCAGTAGATGTCAATTTGGCAAATAAAAAATAGTGTTTAATGTTTTATTCATGATTAAATAAAAGAAGGGGGATAGTTATACAATATCGCTATTTGTTTTAAAGTGTTCACATTTTACCTTTACGTTGGGAAAAACATAAACGTTTAGTACGATTACAGGGAGTAAGAAGATTATTTCTCTAAATTGAAATATGTAGACATGAATTAATTAAAGTTAGTAAATTTAATTACATTAAATAGAAAAGCATTTCTTTTACCATAAATATTGAATATTAAGGTTTTATTAGATTGAATAGTAATGTTAACCTCCATAACGTTAATAGTAGAACTAGTTAAATCGATAATACCTAGTGCTAGATATGAGGATAAGCTACAGGAAGAGACCTAGTTTGATTGATCTCATCTATATAGTTTTAGAGTAAAATATTATTGTTAATTAAATTTCTTTCATAGAAATAAAGATATAAAGTCTGATAACATGCTAGAAGTGGCTGCACCTCGTAGCATTCCTTGATTCTGAATGGAAATTGGTATTATTTTGGAAAATATAGTTATAACAGAGTAAAGAATTGGTTAAAGATTTGAAGTAATCGATATCAGTATTATCAGGTAAATGTAACGATGGTTACTTTTCTATTAAAAAATGCGTTAATGGTAGCATGCAAATCCCCTATAATAATATTATGTGTGTATATATATATAACAAAAATGTGCAATGAATAGTAGAGAATCTCAAACAAGGAAATTGAGGGTACAAACAACCTTATTCTTTGACTTTTAGAACTGGAGCTATGATTTCTTATAGGATTTTTTGGAGGACTAGGTACTGCGCATGTACTCTTAGGCATTTATTCGGAAATCTCTTTTCTATAAAAGTTACAAATTCATTCAAATAAGGTCACAGTTTCAACTTTTATTGGAATGGCATTTTTTTAATGATTTTGGGTCATTTAACTTGATTGGTAAAACCTAAATTAAGTGTTAGTTGTTATTTATTTATATTTAATGTATTCCTTAAATTATTTAATAATTTAATCGTTTTAGAGATTTGTATCGTAGAAAGATCTAAGTGATGACAGTACAACATGACCCTTATTATTTCATAGGACCTTTCAATATTGTTTTGTTTGTTATAAGACATGTAAAGCTAGATGGGAATATTTATAGGTAATTACAACATACACATTAAACTATGTTATAAATATTTAGAGAATATAAGTAAATTACCTTACCCCCAATAAAAATATCTTTCGAACTTGAACTTGCCATTGAATGAAAGTCCATAATGGGGGATGTTATTCGCATTTAAAAATATTTGACGTAATATAAATTTACTACAAAATAATAATAATAATAATAAGTATGACATCCTAATAACTTTTCCTATTGAAATTTTTAAAAATAGAATTTTGTTTCTGGAAGTATTTTAATAGGCACTAGATAAATATTATGTTGGTCACAGTCTTCGTTTTTGACATTAATTCAAATTGTTAAAATTTTGTGTTTGAAAACTTGGACAAAAGTAATTGGCCAGTTAAAATAGGATTTTACTAGCCGATAATTCGCGGAAAGCTGGATATCGTTTTAATCACTGTGTTTTACATCCAAATGAAAAGATTTGAAGTTTGTCCCATTTTTCCTGGTGAACTTTAGACATGGCACCACGAAAACTTCTAACTTTTCGGACTTTTTTCAGTATTTCTCAAATAATTCAAAAATCGTTCACTCAACAGCAGAACTGTATAAATTGCCGAATTTAATTAACAACTTCAAAATTTAATTACATCAATATGTGAATTTCACCAACCTTTCCAACACATGATTGCACTTGAAATGCAATCGATGTCCCCAAATTAATTTTAATTCTGTTATATGTAAGCAAATTATTTTTTGAGGTGCATAAATGATTATATTTTGAAAATTCAATGAAATTTTGAATATAAGGGAATAGGTAATTAAAAAAAATGAAAGAATTGTATCTGTACTTAAAATTATATATTTTATAAAATGTTAGAGAACAATATTATAACAACAGAAAATCAAGAAAGATAATTTATTTAAAAAAATTAGTATAAAAGCAATGGTAAAAAAAATAAACTCAAAGTTACTTGAGAGAAATCGAGCTCAGAGCGTTTCTTTGTTGGACCTTGAACTGTCCATTCTTCTTCCTCCTCCTCTACATGGAAGGTCTCCTGATCCATATCTACTTTTTGTCGTACCCGGTTTGTGGATATTTTTGCACTACGCACCGTTAAGCTATTATCAGATTCACCAACTTTTCGAACAATTTTTGAGCCAACTCTTGATTTCCTCCAACTTTTCGCGAAATATTGTCTCGACACCCAGTGTGATAGCAAACAGCAATATCCCCAACTTTTTATCTGTATCTCTAAAACGTCTGCGCTAGCCGCAACATTTCCTCCCACCTTTCAACATTTCAGCGAATCAGAGACAAGCGATTGATACGAAAAGGCGATAAATATTGACGGCTGGTACTAGTAGTACTGGTTTTCCTCCAACTTTAGCAACGACAATTGTAACCTTTTTCTCCCTTTGAACTGGAAAAAGTTGGGGTTAAAATCGGCTGAAAAGTTGGTTGCTCGAAAAGTTGGTGAATCTGATAGCAGCTTTACAGTGATAACATATAGTTGAGCATTTAACCCAGTTTCTCATGCAATAACAAAGACCATCGTTGCACCTCTCTGCGCATTTGCATGAAAGAGTGTTAAGAGCTCTGGTGGTGCAGCTACATCGTTTGTAATGTCTGGAAGTATACCATGCCGGAATGACGTCCAACCCCAATCAGTGGGATTCATCCCTCATCCATTCCAAATATTGATATGAAGAATAGTTCTGAATCAATGCTGTTTGGCTGCATCTTCAGTTGGCGGCAGAGAAGCGAGATTAAATGGGGTCTTCATAAGGTATTTTGCAAATATATTGTACCGCAATTTCTGCAGTGTTCTGGCTTCATCGTACTGGGGATTGCATAAGGTGAAAATAAATTTCTGCTCCGCAGCACTTAATTTCTGAGGCATAGCATATTGGTTATTAAAGACAGTTGGATCATCCTGTAGGTGAAGTCCAAAAGCTTGACAAATTTCTGTTTGCCCAGACTGAAGAAGACCGATGTAGAATCACAGCCACTAAAAGCATGTAGGAATAAGATGTTATTCTTCACAATCGACGAGTATTTGAAACTTAATGGTGAATGCAAAACATTTCCTGGCTAGCCTTTCCCAGGTTTCAAGAAGTATGTCGTGGATAAGTTGGGAGCAAATGCAGTCAGCACAAGAAATCAGTATCTTCCCTAACTATGATGACACGTTCTGACTGCTGATCAAGTTGGATGGCTTCCATCACGATTGTAGTAACTGCATCCTCGGATGTTTGCTATATACTGTAAAAGTACTTATTTTCGCGAGGCTTTAATTTTCGCGATTTTCGCGAGACCGTCGTAATCGCCGAAATTTAAGCCTCGCGAAATATTTTTATTCGCCTCAAATAATAATAAAAAACAGAATTTTTTCACTTATCCACAATTTAATGATTACAGTTACTTAAGTAAGAAATAAGTACAAAAATTTCTTGAATACTTTCAACTATTTCTCGAATAAAAACAATAATACAACTAATAGAATGTAGCTCATTCACTTACAATATTTATACCACCTTCTTTGAAGCCACTCAAAATTATCTCATATTTGGCTTTAACAACGTTAAATGTTCGCACAAGCCAAGAAGCATGAATCGGTTGATATTCGCAGGTCCACAGATTCTTTTTACTCTAGAAATTTAAACAAAAGGGGTTATATTAGGTAGTTTTGGGTATTTTTCAACTTTCGGTTCTATTCATATAAAATTCGCGAAATTTTCAGCTCGCGAAATCACCGATATCTTCCTTTTCGCGAAAATTACGACTCGCGAAAATAAGTGCTTTTACAGTATAGTCCAGTCAAATTGTCAAAAATAGATGCAAAAATTCTGCTAGAAGATTTTATGTTTTTAAACTGTTTATGGGGATGCTAATAACAGGAATTAATTGTTTCCCAACAAAATATCTCGAGGCTAAACTTTGTGGAGCCAAAAAACCACGAAATTTTCGGACTTTTTTCAGTTTTTTGGCTATAACTCGAAAATTATAAAATTTTTGTGTACCATACTCAATTACAAAAAGAAAGAACATTACATTCTCTACAAATTTCATTATAAAAGTCTTTTTCTAAATCCATTATTAAGCGCGCTACAGCTTCCTGAAAATGATACTTTTTTTCTAACTTTGTGAAAAAATCGCAAATACCAACATTTGACACCATTTTTATTTCTTTTATCCTCTTTAATGTAACTTTTTATATTACTGGTATTTGCATGATAGTAATAATGATTAATTACAATGGTAAAACCGTAAAAAATTGACAACATTGTAATTTTTTTTTTGTATTTACAACTTAAGGTGAGAACAATAATAGTAGGTATTATGAATGTAGGTAGCATGAATGTAAGTAAAAAAATACTTACAGTAACATCTTTAATGGATTTAGTAACGTCTGGAGCGCTTGCGGGTTGATGAGTTTGGTTCGTCAACTTCAGCTTGAGAAGCAAAGGAGCAGGCTGCATGATCTTCAACAGCTTTGAACTGCTTTGAGCTTGTTGCGACATCATCATCCTGGCTGCGAAAGTCATCGACGTTGCTGGTTTGGTCGATGGTTTCCCAGGTATCAGCTTCATAATCCTCTTCTTCTGCATAAATAATATCATCCACATTTTCAAAATTGACCACGTTACAGTTTTTGCAAATTGCCGAGCATTTGAGTCCTGATTTTTGGCAACAGCATGCCTTGGTGCACCCTTTTTTACAGCTACATGAGACAACATGCAGCAAGGATTCAGGTGGTGGGTTTTGGTACATTTGAACTGGCTGAAAAAGACCGTCAGACCTGCGAACCCCCCCCCCCCATTCTTCAGGGGGCATGTTGTTTCCTAGCCAAGCTTGTACCTGATGATAACATCTTAGGAAATGATGCTGCGCAGCCTCTTGCGTCGGTGGCAGCCTTGCAAGATGAACTTTGCTTTTTGTGGCTGATTTAGCAAATAACTGGAACCTCAAACTGTTCAATGTCTGCGTGGTATCTACGCATCCACTGTATAGTGCAATAAGGAATTTTTCTCCAGCCTTGATGATTTCTTGACGGGTAGACTCTGGTTTATTAAAAACACATGATACTTCCTCAAGCTGCTTATGTTTTTTTAAAGTGTTACAAAACTTTGACTTTCCTTGCCCAAAAAGAGCAGATGTTGTATCGTATCCACTGATTGCATGAGTAAAAAGAACATTGTTGTGATTGTATTTGTAAGAATTGGTTGAAAACCACTTTGTTTCGATGCTTCCTCTTCCTGGTTTTTGGAAAAACAGATTTTTGTGTTGATATCCCAAGCTTGTCATGATCGCGAGAATATCAATATCCTCTCCGACAATTACGATACTTTCAAAGGCTTTGGCTCTTGAAATGACTAAGGTAACAATCATGACATCAGCGTCTTCTTCTGCCTGGTCAACTTGAATTCTGTTATTTTGAGGCTCTGTTTTAAGCAGTGAAATGAAGCGGTTCTTGTTTCGGTCATTGGCTAGAAATTTGTCTTGAGGCACTGTGCTTAACATTTCTGCTGCAACTATGACTTCAGTAGAAGTGTGCATTCTAGATCGACGTGCTCTTTCTGCATTTTTCGTTCCATTCTGTTCTCCCTCAGATGGATATCCATCGAACACAACTGCGACCTGTGATCCAAAATTTTTCTGAATGTAAGAAATATAACTTTTAACAATAAATTTGAAGGAAACATTTCGAGGCCAAGTTACTTTGTGAAGAAGGTACCCTCCGTCAACAACAAAAAACTTATCTTTTCCAATAAGATCCAGATTGTCTAATGGGATAAAAGCACTGTAAAACGAAGATTTTGTGCCCTTTCTCATCCCTTCGTCGGAGAATAAAGACATCGGATAGGGAGCAAGTTCATAAGTTAGTAGATTCTGCACGTCTTCATCACTCTGCTTCATTAAACAAACCCTTTGGAATAGAGTCAATGGATGGACAGAAGTAACTGTAACGTTTCCTAATCTTAAACTACTGACAACAGAAGCTAAAGGTACTGAAAGTAAGATTTACTGAAGGTACTGAAAGTAAGTGATTGTAAGAATAAAGATAAATCAGACCATCCTGCAATTTAATAATTAGGAAAATTTTAGCAATGGACACCCTACAAAAATAAATATTTGTATTTAACCTTGTAATCATCGCGCCCGATACAATCACGGACAAATTGCCCGTGAATGTATCAGGCTCAACGTTTAATGGTTAAGCATAAAAGGTGATAATAAATCAAACAAAATATCTAAACTTATGATACAGTTAGACTAAATAAAAATTTCTATAATGTAGATATTTATCTATAATAAGGTAGAGTTCACTTGATCTATTTCAACAGCAAATGCGCACTTAATATTACACAACTCACCCAAGATTTTTGTATTACTGATCTAAAACAAGCCGTTTTTACATTTGATGCGCATATCCATAACTTATTTTTGGCAAAAGGTGAAATTTTAAAGTAAACTGAAAAAGAATATTTTTTAAACTATCAAAAGTGGGATGGGGTAGAAAAATGGAAGAAAAAGTTGTGCGGACACATTTAAACGTACACCTAATACCTAAAAAGCGCTATAGACCTAAAAAATACTAAAAACGTATAACGTACGAGAAAAACGTACTATCTGGCAACCCTACCTTCTGCCTAACCTTCTTGAAAATTTGCCTTCTTACTTATTCATCAATAGGTGCATTTCATTTCCACAGTTAGTGATGAAAAGAAATTTTTTTTAGGGATGGGAGGCGAAAAATAGGTCACTTTCTATGAAGTTGAAAAAAATGTGCTATTTTCAAAAAGTTGTAGCGCGCTTAATAATGGGTTTAGAAAAACGTTTTTGATATGAAATTTGTAGATAATTTAATTTTCTTTCTTTTTGTAATTAAGTATGGTACACAAAAATTTTATAATTTTCGAGTTATAGGCAAAAAACTGAAAAAAGTCCGAAAATTTCGTGGTTTTTTGGCTCCACAAAGTTTAGCCTCGAGATATTTTGTTGGGAAACAATTAATTCCTGTTATTAGCATCCCCATAAACACTTTAAAAACATAAAATCTTCTAGCAGAATTTTTGCATCTATCGGCCCAATTTTCTGACAATTTGACTGGACTAGTAGTAAAATTGTCTTGCTTAATTCTTCAATGAAAATTTTTATTAACGGCGTTTATTGCTTTCATTTGCAAAGAAGTGCTCTTTTTGCAATGCGAGCGTCAAAGTTTTGTCAACACTTGCTACTTATGTATTAACTATTTCGGCGGAAACGCTCAGCAGACGTGGTGCCCTATTCTGACGATTCTTCTGGCTAACCGGCAAATACAGTGGTTGCAGTTTTACTATAGTTGTTTTCAGATATTTAATGTACTGGGAAATAATTGACAAGAACTTTTCTCTTGGCTCCCAACTCCCTCGATGAAGCATTAAGCTACCATCAATCACATGGACAGTTTGTATGGTTAGTTCTAAATCATCAAGGGAATGAACAAATCATAAAATACCGACTTTTGTGGCTTCCTCATCCCAACGTTATCAAACAGAAAAGTCGGACATGGAGTCAATTCATATTGAAAGAATTTTCTAAGTTCTTCCTCTGATTTCTTATGGAAAGAAATTCGGTGGGAAATGGTCTCTGGCTTGACGGATACCCTCTCATCATGAATTTTTACAGATCACGTGAAGCTTTTCCTTGGAGTTACTCTATTGGATCTCTTGAATTTCACATGGCCAAAATCACTACCAATGACACATTTAATACTTGCAACTCCGATCTCTTTGGCTAGATGATAATTTCTTTTATCGCCAACAGTCACTCCTGTACTCAGACACATCCCATAGTCACATGAAGGGAACGGGTGTCGCGACAAGAACTGTGAAATAAACTTATCCACATCGATGTTGTCTCTTGTGATGTGATTCTAGATAATCTCGGATCAACGTGCTGCTCTGTTGTACAAATGACACACCACAGAACTTCCGCACTTATTAGGAAATATCCATGATTATGGGTATCGCAGCAATTCATTTAGCCAATGTGCTGTCAGTTACTCTTCTACCACGAAAGAGATCTCCAGTACTCTTCAACGATCTCGTCAGAGTCTGCTCAATAGTCATGTGTTGCCATATACCAGATGACCAAAATTTGTCTGATCGTCTTCTTGTGAAAAAAATCTTTATTTACATAAAAATCATATTGTTCCGGGATCAGACATGACTCCAGTTCCACCATGTTAAATAAGTATATGTGGCAGTACTTCGCATAGAAGAAATGTCCTCTTTAGTGGAAGTAAGGTAAGCATTTCTTTGACGACAGAATTAAAATTAATTTTGGGACATCGGTTGCATTTCAAGTGCAATCATCTGTTGAAAAGGTTAGTGAAATTCCCATATTGATGTAATAAAATTTTGAAGTTGTTAATTAAACAGTACCATTCCGAAATTTGTGCAGTTCTACTGTTTTGTAAGCGCAATGATTCATTTAACCGATAATTGGTACACTAAAAACCCATTTTATGAGGGTTTTTTTTTTTTTTTTTTTTTTTTTTTTTTAGAAAAATTTGGAAAAATGCACTTTTTTAGTTTAACATATCTCTCTTATTATTGGTGCAACTTTTAGTCTGTGTTACTCAAACGACGCAGGCCTTTATGTTCTACAATTTATGAATAAGATTTTTTTCTGTAGAGTGAACGTTTTCTGAGTTATTCTTGAAATACTGAAAAAAGTCAGAAAATTTTGAGGTTTTTGTGGTGCCATGTCTAAAGCTCACCACAAAAAATGGGACAAACTTCAAATCCCTTCATTTGGATGTAAAACAAAGTGATTAAAACGATTTCCAGATTTCCACGAATTACCGGTTAGTACGGCTCTTTTTTGAGGTAATTTTACTGGCCTATAAATTGATAAAACAAAGTATTCCAACTGCTTAAATTGTACTTTAAGAGATTTAATTTGGTCCCATAATCTTATTATTTTATTGGAGACTACACTGGAGTCTCTCTTTCTCTATGGGCACAATTTATTACAATTTTATTTAAATGCGAGGATATTTTTCATAATATATATATAAAATGCCTAACAGTTCCAGCGTTAAGTGGGTGTAGGTATGTAACTGAAGGGAAATGTGTGATATTCGTAGGATGTAGGTGCATGCTTACTATTTTTTTTTTTTTTCGTGATAATAATTACGTTAGATAATAGATGTTTTGATCTTAAAAATAAAATATCAAAGGAAGGACGCATATATTTTCGCTATAACATTTAAAATAAAATTTTTGTATAATATTTCAGCTGTATGAAATAATGGTGAATATTGGATGAGACATATGTTGTATTAATAGCAGATCCAGCGTCAGATGGTTATTGTTCTGTAACATTGGGGGGGGGGGGGGGGAGTTGCATGTCCTGTTCTGATTTTATGCTGCGATCTTCATGGGGTTGCTTTTTTTATTACTTGAATGCTACTGGTAGAAAAGTAATAATTTTAGTTACATATATTTTTTATAATTTTTATAACGTTTTCCATTTTTTGGTGAACGTAAAAGGTCTGAGAAAAATTTGGAAAAATGCACTTTTTTAGTTTAACATATCTCTCTTATTATTGGTGCAACTTTTAGTCTGTGTTACTCAAACGACGCAGGCCTTTATGTTCTACAATTTATGAATAAGATTTTTTTCTGTAGAGTGAACGTTTTCTGAGTTATTCTTGAAATACTGAAAAAAGTCAGAAAATTTTGAGGTTTTTGTGGTGCCATGTCTAAAGCTCACCACGAAAAATGGGACAAACTTCAAATCCCTTCATTTGGATGTAAAACAAAGTGATTAAAACGATTTCCAGATTTCCACGAATTACCGGTTAGTACGGCTCTTTTTTGAGCTAATTTTACTGGCCTATAACACGATAAAACAAAGTATTCCAACTGCTTAAATTGTACTTTAAGAGATTTAATTTGGTCCCATAATCTTATTATTTTATTGGAGACTACACTGGAATCTCTCTTTCTCTATGGGCACAATTTATTACAATTTTATTTAAATGCGAGGATATTTGTGAAAGAGAAAGAGAGAAGAAAAGAAGAAAAATGTATTAATTTTTTAGTAGAAATTAAATAATGTATAATTATTTAATTTATACTAAATTATTAATGAAATAATTATTTTAAACATGATGCTTCGAAGCAAAATAATTTAACTGATTTGTAATCGAACAGTTATTTTTCATTTTCCTATAAATGAATTACATTTCGAATTATAAGCGATTGATGTGTCAAGATGGCATTTTTCTTTTTTACATTTTCTGCGATATCGCGTCAGGAAATTCGGTTCCAAACATCGACTTTGATAGCATTTTCTGAAAAATCTTCTCTCTTTACCCCCCCCCCCCCCCCAAAAAAAAAAGTGATTACACAGTTTCCTATTAAGAGCATTTGCTAGACTGATACGTTTGCGAGCAAAAATTAATTAAAAAATGCGTCAGAAAGTCACCAGTTTTGATTTAAGTACAGACACAATTAAAATTGCGAAAAAACATAATTGAAAACTAATATTTTAATGCAACAAAAACTTTTATTCACATGATAATTTAAAAAATAAAGAAAATAAACCTTATTATTTATATTACTCTTAATTTATTTTATTTGTAATAAATGTTTAAGATGGTGATTTTAATACTTTTAAGTATAAATGTCAATTTTTTAACTTTTCTCTCTTTTGTGCTTTCATTTTCATATTATACGCAGGCTATTTATAAACATGCAAAACAAAGCATTTTCATAACATTTTACTTGTTTGAAAGTACTTTTCTAAGTTTAGAAAAAATATTATGCTTTCATTTCTCATTTTTCAATGTTATTTCGAAAACATTTATGTTTCAGCTTTCGTATTCAGTTTGAATGCCGTTTTCCAAAATACCAGCTTAGCTCATTCATGTAATCAAATGTATTTAGTAAATACTAATGAACCTAATCAGTTATTTCCCAGTGCTTCAAGATGCGATATGATTAGAATCTCCAAGCCTATATACAAATCTAGATTCTAACTCGTGCTAACTTCATTACCCACAAAATTACCAATTACCTTATAGTCTGCATTACAAATCTGAAAACAATTAAACCTATTATCTTCCGCACCCCACGAGATAGAGATAAAAAACATTATTTTGTGGCTAATGACTTTTTTTTAACATGCTTGCTATTTTCCTATCGGAAAAAACATTGTCATGACAATTAAGCTAAATTAGCACGATTAGTGAAATTTTTTTGTGCCTATAAAGCGTTCCTAATAAAAAAAAAACTTGTCACATGTGATACAATGAGAGACAATCTCCCTACTAAATAATGTCGTTTTTACAAAGAATATTCTGAAGTTGATGGCGTGATTATAATTGAAATATATGAAATGAGATACATCAAAAATCCTATTTAATTGTACATGTTTAATTTGTATTTAAGTCCAACATGTTGCATTTAAACTTGTAAAACAACATCATGCAAAAACTTAAGACTGTTTATTTTTATTTTATTATTAGGAGACAAAATAATATAGGCAATTAGAATTTTCAATATAAACGCAATTATTGTAAGACATATACTAACCTCTACTTATTGCCTAGCTGGAATATGCTTCTATGTTTTTGTAAAGATTTTAAGATATTTTTGGAAGTGAAAGTGTGTTATACCATGATATTTTGAACTAAATCTTCAACAGCTGATTTTCCATTTTTATAGCAGATAAGTCTTTATATATTTTTTAAGTGTATTAAAAGTAATACAGTATTTACTTTTTTTTTTCTTTTTTAAGGATACAAATAAATTTGGACAGATTTTTGTTTATTTACTAAAGCAGATGGTTCAATTTTTTTTCCTTTTTTACTTTCTTATATCTTTACAAGAAGAAAGTATTGGATGCTTGAAAATTTTCGACTTCCGGTTTTCGACATATTGATATACGTTTTAGAAGATCGTGAGCATTATTTGAATGTTTTGAGAAAATGTCTATCCGTGAGCCTGCTTGTATGTTGTCTGTCGGAATGTAACACAAATTTTGTGGGGGCTCTGTCTCAAGAAATAATGCACGAAAATTTATAAGACATTTATAAATTTACAGCAATTTTTAAAAGGAGTAATCCTTCACTTTATCTCAAATAACCTTCCCTGCTTTTTTTTTTTTTTTTTATTTATTTATTCTAATAAATTCTTTGCAAATGAATTTGTTTTCACAAAAACTGTTGGAGGTGAAATCAGTAGGAAAACACAAAAGTATTTGCGTCTTTTATTAATTTTTAAGTCGAGTTATGAGAGCAATTAAAAAAATTATAATCAGAAGTTAATGATAAAATATACACGAAAGTCTTTTACGGCTTATCAAAGAAAACTGGACAGTTATTTAAAAAGAGGTATTTGTATAAAATGAAATTCTTGGCAAAAATATAATATAAAAGAATACAATAATAATGGAAATACAGCACCACGTTACGATTGCAAATGATGAGAAGTAGGTAACACGAAGCAGAAAATTTGAATATACTAAGAAAATAACTTTTGTGGGGTAATTAATATTATTTAAATAATAATAATACATAACAAATGAATAATAATAATAATATAACGGGTATATAACGAAGTCCAAAATATAATTATAATTTCTTAATACATTTTATAACCTACATAAATACTTCCACACGGGAAATCTCAGTAGATACAATAGATTTAGCTACCCTAATTTTCCACAAACGTAAGTAATATTTACTATCATCTTTCGTTACCTTGATTCAACAAAAATTTGAAATAAGCTACTAGATTGATTTAAAAAAAAATAGGCTTTTAGTTTTACTTGAGGTGATTAGCATACAGAAGTGAATCCTATATTACTCTTCCACAATAAAATAAATGTACAAAAAATGTTTTTTTGCATGATCGTAGTGCTTTTATCATAATAAATTTGCCGTTTTTTCTGACGATCAAAAGCAAATACAGTAAAACCTCCCTAAAAAATTGGTCGCTCCGAGAGATGATCTCTTAATGGAGGTCATATTTAAATCTATATTTTAATTGGTGGAAAAGGGTAACAATTAATGTTACTAAAATTTATTTTTCATATTTAGGAAGAAATGTGAAAATTTAAGTATTAAAACAAAATTTAATTACATAAGTGTAGAGTTTTAAAAATGACTACATTAACGTTTGCTTTGATTTTGCGGTTTTATATTCTATAACTTTTATTTCCAAGTCCTTTCAAAGTTCAGTAAATAAATGATTTTTTTTTTTTCGAACGGAAACAAATTATGACGATTACATTAATTTATCTATTTCTTTGAGAGTTTCCTGACAGAATAGGGCAGGAAAGTTTATTGACCGTCATCCTTACGTTGTCATGAGAGTTAAATTCATTACCTAAAAAGGCACAAAGGGGTTTAAACACTTAAAAGTTACCGGAATAAATAGAAATTCTAAACTTAGTTTAGAGGTTTGATTAATAATGCGCTCTCCGGAATTATTATTCTAATAAAACCTTCTTCAAGCGACAGGGAAAAAACGGAATTTGTTTAATTTTTTTCAAAAAAATGGGTCGCTCATGGAGGGTGTTCAACTGGGGTAGTTTCTGAATAGAGGTAAAATGAGTATTGAACCTATGGGAATAAATTTCGATCCATGAAAAAATGGTCGTTCAGGGAGGTGGTCGCACAGGGAGGTTTCACTGTAGTAAATTAAAAACACTTAAAACATTATTTGTTAAAAATCTTTGATTATGATAAGAGAAGAAGAAGCTTGCAGTTTTTGATTAAACTTTATTCCAGTGCTTATTTCAAATTTGAAGCTCAGGTAGAAAAGTAAAGGATGAAATAAAATGTTTAACACATTTATAGATATTACAGAAACTTAGTAAAATATTTCTTTATTTTATTTGGAATAACCTTGTATGCATTTTAATTTTTGTTAATTCTTCTAAATTCTTTGCAGATATATTTGTTTGCACAAAAACTTTTGAAGGGCAAATAAGTAGGAACACACAAACTTTTTTTTTTCAGTTGTGATGAAAAAGCAATTAAAAAATTGTAACCAGAAGCAAATGATAAAATAAACAGAAAAACCTTCAAAGCGGCATATCAAAGAAAACTGGACAATCATTTAAAAAGAGCTATGTATATAAAATGACACAGCTGGTAAAAAGAAAATTGAAGAAATTACAATAATAATAGAAACGCAACACACGATGCTTGTTGATGATGAGAAGTGGGTAAACACGAAACAGGAAATTTGAATTTCCTGGGAAAATAACTATTGTGGGAGAAATAATATTTAAAAGTAAAACGAGTTTGTAACGATGCCTTTCGTCTTAAAAATAATTATGATTTTTTTTTCTTCTTTTTAGTAAGAAAAAGAAAGGAATATTCCACATCGAGGTGGGTTGAAAAATCTTCTCAGAAATTCATACGACCTGAATATTTTTCCTAAAAATAAAAAACTCCCTTTTTCATGCAAAAATTAGCTTTAAAAAATATGAAAACGTGCCGCCCATCTAAGAAAAAGAGCCAAAGTGAAAAATAGCCGATGCTGTAATTACCAGCCATAAATTGTGAAGTGCGGGGTACTTGCCCTGTAATTAAAGCCCTGCCGGCCTGGATTTACTTGTCACGATGGGTCTCCCTCCCCCCTTCGGGAGCCAGAGTGCAAGGGGTTCGCGAGCCCACCAAGAAGGTAGGAGAAAATTATTTTGGTCATCATCACTGCTCTCAGGTAAATGCAGTGCATTTTTATTTTTAAATCAAAGAGTGTTTATAATTACGTTTACGTATGACCTCGACTATTTTATGAAAAAAAAAAGTTAGATGATGCCTTAATTACTCATAAATAAAAGAGTATGTAGAGTATGGTGCAAATTTAATTAAATATTTTCTTTAAAATTAATTATGAAAATGTTGTCGTGCGAACACAGAAAGTTTATAAAATATTTAAGATTTGCAGCAGTCATACTAACTTTTCTGCTGATATATCTAAGCATTACGTATCTAAGATGTATATTATACATTACTTACACTTATTGTTTATATAAGTAAAAGAAATTTGGCATCATTACGATAATATAATTTTCAACAGAATTGAAAGCAATATTAACAGGGCCTTTAACATACAGGGTGCGAGGGGTTCACCAAGTTCATCATCACTGCTCTCAAGTAAATGCAGGGCAATTTTATTTTAAACCAAAGAGTATTTATAATTACGTTTACATATGGCCTCTACTATTTTATATAAAAAAAAAAGAAGTTAGACGATGCCTTAATTACGCATAAATAAGAGAATGTGTGGAGTATGGTGCAAATTTAATAAAATATTTTCTTTAAAATTAATTGTGAAAATGTTGTCTTGCGAACACTGAAGGTTTATAAAATATTTAAGAATTTGCAACAGTCATTGTTTTTATGATATATCTAAGGTGTATATTATACATTACTCACTCTTATTGTTTGTAGAAGTAAAAGAAATTTGGCATTATTACCATAATATAATTTTCAGCAGAACTGAAGGCAATAATAACAGAGCCCTTAACATGCAGGGTGCAAGGGGTTCATCAAGTTCATCACCACTGCTCTCAGGCAAATGCAGTACAATTTTATTTTTAAATCAATGAGTGTTTATAATTACGTTTACATGTGGCCACGGCTATTTTATGAAAAAAAAAAAGTTAGATGATGCCTTAATTACTCATAAATAAGAGTGTATATAGGGTATGGAGCAAATTTAATAAAATATTTTCTTTAAAATTAATTATAAAAATGTTGTCTTGCGAACACTGAAGGTTTATAAAATATTTAAGAATTTGCAACAGTCATACTTGCTTTTCTGATACACACTGAATTTACCTGAGAGCAGTAATGATGAGCTTGATGAACCCCTTACACCCTGTATGTTAAATGTCCTGTTATTATTGCCTTCAGTTTTGCTGAAAATGATATTATCGTAATGAAACTAAATTTTCTCATTACATATAAGTTTTGCGTATCTAAGGTGTATAACATTACTTACTCTTATTGTTTATAAAAGTAAAATAAATTTGGCTTCATTACGATAATATCATTTTAAGCAGAACTGAAGGCAATAATAGCAGGGCTTTTAACATACTGGGTGCAAGAGGTTTATCAAGCTCATCATCACTGCTCTCAGGTAAATTTAGTTCATATTTTTTAATCAAAGAGCGTTTATAGTTGTTTTTATATACTGGGCGATTCAAAATGAATGGAACAAAATGCATTAGCAGTCCCATTTATTTTGTGTCATTCTTTTTTAATTACACTATATTGCTTTCGACTATTTTTTGAAAAGGAAAAATAGTCGTTACGTTAAGTAGTTATATTAAGATGCCTTAATTACTTATTTGTAATAAATTATGGTACACATTTAATGATCTGCTTTTTTATTTAAAATTAATTTTGAAAATATTATTTTTAATACATTGAAAATTTATAGAAAACGCACAATAAAAAATATTATTTTATAATTATATAATATACAAGTTATGACAAATTATAAAATATGTAACAGATAACGATTATAATCAATTACATAATACAGTAAAGGTATTGAATGTTATATATCCAATATGCTGAATTACACTACAAATAGGGGTGTCTTCAGATGCATATGTGACTGAAAAAGTAATTCAGACAGTTAATTGTCTACATGTGAAATTTTAAACATCACAGATGTCTAAATTTAAGACACATAAGTATCTTACTATGATCACAGTATGATTTAAATGAACTAGTGTCTGAGTGCGATACAGTTGTATTATATCACTGTAAAAAAAAAAAAGGACTAAAAAACGGAAATACTACTGGCAATCTAGACGCCAGTACTATTTCCGTTTTTTTTACGAGAATTTTTACCCATAAATTACAGAAAAATTTCCGCTTGTAATCAGAAAAACGGAAAAATTTCTGTAATTTATGGGTAAAAATTCCCGTAAAAAAATGGAAATAGTACTGGCGTCTAGATTGCCAGTAGTATTTCCGTTTTTTAGTCCGTTTTTTTTTCTTTTTTTTTTCTTTTTTTTTTTTTTTACAGTGTGTGTGATGTGTGTAATGTACAATTGCATTGCCAGTACCATCAGAAAATGTTTTAGAATTAATGAAAAATATTTAAAATACTTTTCCATCCACTAAATTTTTTATTATTTTGTAAAAGAAATAACATGATTAGACACTGGGACGTTTGAGAAAATTGTAAAAGCTCCCTTACTAAGTTTTCGGACTAAATTACTTTTGGCTCAATAAATAATTAAATAATTACTTTTCACAAAATATAAAGTTTTTCAAAAATTACTTACAAGTGTGAGCAGAAAAGTACAAGGAAAGGCCGCTGCCTTAAATACTAAGATATATGAGTGCCAGCAGAAAGAAATGAAGGGAGTGCCTACATTTTGGAACAGATCTGCCTGGGGTCCAAAGGCTACATGCAAAATTTTTCTTACATGCAGAATATAAGCATGAAATAGGCTAAACTAAGAATATTTTTTCAGAACTCCTCGTGCAAGACAGTTTTTTTTTTTTTTTTTTTTTTTTTTTTTTTTTTATGGATATCAACATAAAAAGAAATGTGAAAATTCAACAATTAAGAAGCATTAACCGGTCAAAATAAGTTTCTAACGACATTTTTCAAAATGGAGAACAATTGTATAGTTATCATTATTTGCCAGGGGAGTTTTCCCTTCTGAACACCCCCTCCCCCCTTCCACCGTTTAAGATAAATTTGAAATACATGAACATCAAAAGAAGATTATAATTAAAATTGTCTTTCACGATGGGTTCAGCTGGGTGGTCTTCTCTGAAGAAAAATTCTTGGTAACGTTTTATCTTAGCGTTTAATTAATACATAGCCAAGGAAACAAAATATCATTTTTTTTAATAATCAGACATGAAGAAAATAAATATAATTAATTAAATTTCAAAATACAGGGACGGCCAATGCCCCCCCCCCCCCCCCCCACAACCCTCCTGCCAGCGCTTGCGTTTCATCAAAATTCGATATGTGATTTACGTTACGGCAAAATCTTTATTTAAAGTTTGTTTTCTATGAGTCTGAAAATATCAAAATTGCAATATTATACGCAAATAATTGATAAATATAACACGTTACGTAACATACCAAATAAAGAAAATAAAATGTTTTAATGAGCTCATCGAGCTCATCATGTTGTAACCCGTAGACCGAGTTAATGATTGTATAGAAAATTTAAAATGTCGACTTCGTCTATTTTTCTTTGTTAAAAGACGTGTCAGACCATTGGCGATTGGAGCGTTAAAACGAAATGTCCTTTCGATGATTTCATTGTCTGACGAAATCGGTCCAGATTTTTAATGTATACAATTCCGTAACTATATATATTTGTATATATTGTGGTTGTGTCAGCTGCTGATCGCAGTAGCCAAGCCACCAGAGCACTCTCTTAAGTTTCGCATGCGATTTAGATTTCTTTCGTTGAAATTTGGTATTATACTGCTACGGATAATAAAAAAAATTACTAATAGACACGGAGACGACTTCACAAAACCATCACTTTATCTAGTTGCAGCCTAAAATTTCAGGATTAGTTAAAATTCGATTAGCATATTAAAATGCAACTGGTCTGCCAAGTGATATCTTGGTGAAAACACCTGCAAACCCGATATTAGTCGTTGACTGGTAGGTTTACCATTGTGTTTTCCTACTCCCAATCCTCCATGTTTTCATACATTTGGGAGCAAGAAAACACAATGATAAACATACCATTCAACCACTAAAATCTGGTCTGCAAGTGGTTGCCATCAATATACGACTTCTCAGACCAGTTGCATTTTAATATGTTTATCGAGTTCTGTGTAATCCTGATTTCCTGCCGTGTGCAGTCGCCTCTCGGTCTATAATTAAGCCACATTTTGAGTAAACTTCATTCGTATATTACGTTTGGCAAACATGAGACTTAAATTAATGAATAAATCGAAAATTAATTCAAAATAGGTACGATATCATAATTTAGAATGTATTTTGAAGCTTTTCTCCTCATTTCATTATCCATTTGAAATTTCGAATTTTTTTAGAAATCATTCTTAGCGAGTATTTAATACACGTTAAAAGCAACCACAAATTAAAATACCAAGCTTCTAAATCAAAAATATCAGTGAAATTAAAATTTTGGAACGCTTTTTGCTCACAATTGCCAATCACGACAATGTTTCTTAATTTTATACAAAATGTTATTTTTATACATCTTTAAGCGGACCTTCTACATTAGGAGATCAAAAAAAAAAAAAAAAAAAAGAACATTTTTTATGATTTTTTTGCAAGAAATCTGCATGATGGATCTTTTTGAAATTTTAACAGTTTATTGTACATATGTTAAGGTATACACAGGAATTTTTTTATTAGATTTTGTTGCTTCTACTCTAAGTGATAAACAAATATGTTCAACCACATTTTTTGACACGGTGGGCAAGATTTAAAAAAAAACTACTCAATGAAACATTTTGATTTTTTTTTTAATTAAAGCTTGTTTAATTACCTTGGATATGAATTAAAGTTTTTACTAAAATTATTTAGAAAAAAAACTTATTAACAAATAAAAACGAATTTTTAATTTTAATTTTTTTTTTAAATCAGCTATTACATAACTTTTTTAAATAAATTTATGGGTTCCTTTAATTTAACTAGAAGCTATACTCACGAAGTTTACGAAAAAAATTTATTTTTGTGTTTCAGATAATTCTACAAGGCGCTATCATGCCCACCATCCAGACGTAATTTTCCAGAGCAGTAGAGCATATTTGCTTATAACTTAGAGTAGAAGCAAGGAAATCTAATAAAAAAATTCTTGTGTATACCTTAATATGTGTACAATAAACTGTTAAAATTTCGAAAAGATCCATCATGCAGTTTTCTTACCAAAAAAAAAATCATAAAAAGGGGCTTTTTTTTGGTCTCCTAATGTAGAAGGTTCCCTTAATTCCAAATTATCAAATTTTAGTTATTTTTATACATTGGATGACAAACTGAAATCACTAAACATGCGGGGGATGGGTTGGAGTTACTATTTTTTTTAAATACATTGTAATAAATTATCAATAGGTTTCATAGCAATAAATTCTCTTCAATGAAAATATTGAAGGTACGCATATTTGTGTTGTATGGCGCCTCGGGGATACACATATTTGCATGCCATGGCAGTGAGAAATATGTTAAAGTTAATTCTGAAAATTAAGAATTAAACCAGCTTTTATTTTTTTTTAAACATTACTGTAATAATATGAATGTTATTTTACTAAAAAACTTGGATATTTTGCCAGTATTTTATACAACATTATGCAGTAAAATCAATTACTACTATACATATTATTATATATAATCACTATTTACCGTATTTTCCTTTGCTACCAGATTCTAAGCACATAGATGCCCTAAATATAAATGCTGTGATGTCCAAATTAAATAGTCTCTATTGTGCTGTTCTCTCATATGCCATCCAGATTTATAGGCCCTCAACCGTTGACATAAGAATTTCCTTTTTATTTTCTTGTCTCTACGCGTTCCAAAGCTAACGCTGACAGAGTTGACAGCCAAATCACTAAGGCTATTTATAAGCTTTTGTTTCACGCCTATCCACTTAAGAGAAAATGTAATTCTTTAGGATATGTATCACGTCGTCTCTTTCGTCTAGCGTACACAAGTTCTCATTTTTACTATGGTATGATTTATTTATGGTGACGCGTTTTTTGTTTACGATCCCAAATCTTGGTGAGAAGCCTCTCAAATTGGTTAAAGTTTCTACCGTTTTTCAGCTTCCACCCTCCGTCTGACGTCGAAACTGCATCTCTGATTGATGTTTTACAGGCGAAAATAATTTCAGCCGTAAATCATTTGATGAAATCATGATAACCATCCAGAAGTGATATATGATGACTATAGGAATGACAGTATGGGCATAGCAACACATAATTGTACGAGTTCACTATGTTAGTGTACTTATTATGCAATGCTAACTTCAATCCTTTGTCTAGATGTATTATGTAAATCAGTGTTTCTCAAAATGGGGTACACGTACCCATAAGGGATTCGCGAAGATGTTCTAAGGGATCTCTCAAATTGGTGAAGTTTCTATCGTTTTTCAGATTCTACCCTCCGTCTGACGACGAAACTGCGTCTCTGACTGACGTTTTACTGGCGAAAATAATTTCGGCCCTAAATCATTTGATGAAATCTATGATAACCATCCAGAAGTAATATATGATCAGTATAGGAATGACAGCATGGCCATAGCAACACATAATTGTACGAATTCATTATGTTAGTGTACTTATTATGCAATTATAACTTCAATTTCTTTTTCATGTATTATACAAATCAATGATTCTCAAAATATGGTACGTGTACCCCTAAAAGGTTCGCGAAGATGTTCTAGGGAGGATGGTGCGCGACGAGTCTATGTCGACACACAACAACCAGCATACGGCATATTGAAGTTAAACGAATTGGTGAAAATTTTATTATGATTTTTTATCGTTTAACACAAGACACAAAAATACACTAGATCTTAATGATTAATTACCTGTCTCAACAAATTAAAACTAAACATTCAAGAAAAGTGTAAGGGCAAACAAGTGTATCCATATAATTTAAAATTTGCAACTATAAAGAACACGTTAAATATTAAACAAAAGCTATGTTTATTTATATCCATGTGTTGTTTTCTTTTCTTTCCTCTTTCGTGACATATTGATTTAAAAAGTAAAAAATAGACCATGTAAGAATAGAGGACTCGATGCATGTTATTTTTTAAAGTTGTAAGAAATGCATAAACATTTGAGATCCGTGACAGTGTATTACTTTATTTCGCGAAATAAAATAAAAATGTTAGCATATTTCGTCTGAAATTAATGAATTATCATTTAATAATGAATTTTACCGATGAATCAAAACTATAACAACAATAAATAAATTTAAAATTATAATTTTTGAATTTTTACCAATCCTGATTACTATATGTAATAAGACATGTTTTCAGAAAGTATATTTTGGTGGAGTGAACCTTGAATGGGGGAAAAACGTAACTGGGGGAGGGGGGGGGGTTATAATCTCACGTGCTTAGAAAAAAACACTAAAAATTATTCTGTGAAGGATTTAGTATAGATTTAAATGTACTGAAATATAACGAAAACTAAGAAAATTGTTAAAATTATGTTCAGTATAAAATCTGACCAAGTATATCCCAGCAAAATTTTATCCACGATTCTTTCAAGTTAGACAGAGCATGTGATAATGACATACTTAGAATTCCACAAGATATTTTGAAATGGAACAGTTTCAATCAAATAGAAGTGCAATCCATAGACATGGAAGAGTCGTTCAAATAGTGGTAAGTTACAACTAAGAAAAATTCTACAGAAAGAAAAAATAAATTAATGTTTTGTTATTTGAGTATTGATTAACTGGTGAATAAAGAAAGAGAAAAGAACTACTTACATATTAAGAAATAGCTGGAGAAGGCAAGCAGGATATCTGTTTCCTCCACAAAATGATTAAAAATGTTCCAGCTATGGCTTCGAGAGCAATTAATAATAATCTCTCCTCATCAGGTGATTAACGCGGGCAACGAGAAAAACAACAACAACCGTAAAAAAAACAGCAAAAAAAAAAAAAAAACATACATTGCTCGTATTACGATTTCCGTATTTTTACGGAATTTGTTCTATTCGATGAAAATGACATCGTGAATGTGTCAGAAAGTACGAATTTGAAAATTATTTTGACAGCTAATGCTAAATTTTAATTTTCTCTAAGGCTGTGAGATTTGTTTTTATGATTACATTATTAAAAAAAACCCTTAAAAATACAGAAATTGTACTGGCAAAAAACAAAATTTATTTTTAGAGTGTAAACATATCAAAATAATCTCAAAACTTGAGCGAAAACCACAAAATAACTATACTTTTAGCACTATTATCTATCAAGGATATTCTTAAACCGTATTTGCTTATTTCCGATGTGTCCAAGAAATAATTTCATCGATGAAAACAATATAAAATCAATTTTGCATAGTGGAAGACCTTTTATATACTAAAATAATTTGTAAATTTTACAATAAATAAGGTAAGATATCGCTTACCTGCGTCTTCTTTAGATCCTCCCGGCAGTTCTACACTGTAAAAAAAAATCTGTAAAGTAACTAAAGTTTTTCTAGGAAACTGGGATTCCCAGAACTTTATATGTAACGGCAACAAGAAACATTCCTGTAACAGACGCTGTCACAGGAATGTTTCTTGTTGCCGTTATAAAGTTCTAAGAATCCCAGTTTCCTAGAAAAACTTTAGTAACTTTACAGATATTTTTTTTTTACAGTGTACAATTTCGTTCACAATTCTTGGTGCTCCATAATTACTGCTTATTTCTAAAGTGTGAAAAATAAAAATTTATGTGTTTGTGTGTAAGCATTTTCACAACTGATGAAGCTGAATAAAGGAGTAGGTATCTAGATTATTATATTATAAGAAGCTTGGATATATATATGTCGTAGGCTAATTAAGAAATCAGGCTCTTTGCAAACAGCCTAGGCTCTTTGCAAAGAGCCTGGCAAATTGGAGAATCATCTCCATTTTTCTAATTAGCTTGATATTTTTCTTGCTTACTGCAAAGAGCCTAGAAAGCGTTAGGCTAATTGAAAAATAGCCACTTATTATCCAATCAGGGTGGTATTTTTAGGCTTATTAACCCATAACCCGAACCGAACCCGAAAAATAAATTACAACAGACCATACCCCGATCCGAGCAAGACAAAATAATTTCAGTCTATATGCAACCCAACTCGAACCTGAAAGTTCCTTTTGAAAAAACCCGAAATCTGACCCGAACCAAATCTCATAACCGACAGAAATATTCTAAAGCACCATAACCCGATCCGAGTAAGCCAAAATAATTTACATGAACACGCAACCAGACGCGAACCCAAAAATTCCATTAGGAAAAACCCTAAATCTGACATGAACCAAATCTGAACCCGACAAAAATATTCCAAAGAACCATACCCCAATCCGAGCAAGAGAAAATAATTTCCTTGAACACGCAAACAGATCCGAACCTAAAAATTTTATTTGAAAAAAACCTGAAATCTGACATGAACCAAATCTGAACCCGACAAAAATATTCCGAAGAACCATAACCCAATCCGAGCAAGAGAAAATAATTTCCTTGAACACGCAAACAGATCCGAACCTAAAAAATCCATTAGAAAAAACGCAAAATCTGACACGAACCGAATCTGAACCCGATAAAAATATTTCAAAGAAACATAACCCGATCCGAGCAAGACAAAAAAAATTTCCGTGAACACGCAAACTGACCCGAACCTAAAAAATCCATTAGAAAAAACGCAAAATCTGCACGAACCGAATCTGAACCTGACAAAAATATTCCAAAGAAAAATAACCTGATCCGAGCAAGACAAAAACAATTCCGTGGACACAGAACCCGATCCGAACCTAAAGATTTTTTTTGAAAAAATCCGAAATATGACCCGAACCAAATATGATAACCAACAAAAACATTCTAAAAAACCATAACCCGATCCGAGCAAGACAAAATAATTTCCTTGGACACGCAACCCAAACCGAACATAAAAATTTCATTTGAAAAAAAAACCTGAAATCTGTCATGAACCAAATCTGAACCCGACAAAAATATTCCGAAGAACCATAACCCAATCCGAGCAAGACAAAATAATTTCCATGAACACGCAAACAGAACCGAACCTAAAAAATCCATTAGAAAAAACGCAAAATCTGACACGAACCGAATCTGAACCCGACAAAAATATTCCAAAGAAACATAACCCAATCCGAGCAAGACAAAAAAAATTTCCGTGAACACGCAAACAGACCTGAACCTAAAAAATCCATTAGAAAAAACGCAAAATCTGACACGAACGGAATTTGAACAAGACAAAAATATTCCAAAGAAACATAACCCGATCCGAGCAAGACAAAAGAATTTCCGGGGACACAGAATCCGATGCGAACCTAAAAATTTTGTTTGAAAAAAATCCGAAATATGACCCGAACCAAATATGATAACCGACAAAAATATTCTAAAGAACCATAACCCGATCCGAGCAACACAAAATAATTTTCTTTTACACGCAACCCGAACCGAACATAAAAATTTCATTTGAAAAAAAACCTGAAATCTGACATGAACCATATCTGAACCCGACAAAAATATTCCGAAGAACCATAACCCGATCCGAGCAAGAGAAAATAATTTCCATGAACACGCAACCAGACTCGAAACTAAAAAATCCATTATAAAAAAAGCAAAATCTGACACGAACGAATCTGAACCCGACAAAAATATTCCAAAGAACCTTAACCCGATCCGAGCAAGACAAAATAATTTCTGTGGACACGCAGCCCAATCCGAACCTAAAAATTTAGTTTGAAAAAAACCCGAAATATGACCCTTACCAAATATGATAACCGACAAAAATATTCAAAAAACCATAACCCGATCCGATGAAGACAAAATAATTTTCAATGACACGTAATCCGACACGAACCTAAAAATTCCACTTAAAAAAATAATTGAAATCTGACCTAAAACAAATCTGAATCCGACAAAAATATTCCAAAGAAACATAACCGGATCCGAGCAAAACAAAATAATTTTCGTCGGCGTGCAACCCGATCCGAACATGAAAGTTCTACTTTAAGTTAACTCGAACAGTACCCGAAGTAAAAATACATCAGGCCGTACCCCAATATGAGCAAGGAAAATTAATTTCCGTTTACACGCAATACGATCAGAATCTGAAAATTCCTCTAGAAGTCAACCTGAAGCCCGACCATAACCCGATCTGAAAACGACAAAATTATTTTAAAGAACCGTAACCCGATCCGAGAAAGACAAAGTTATTTCCGTAGACACACAACCGGATCCGAACTTAAAGGTTCCATTTGAAGTCAACCTGAAGACAGACCACAACCAGATTTCAGATTGAGTTCAATTATAACTTTCAGGTTCGGATCGGGTCGCCGATCGACGGAAATTATTTTTTCTTGCTCGCATCGGTTATAGTTCTTTGGAATATTTTTGTCGGGTTAAGATTTGGTTCGAGTCGGGTTTCAGGTTGATTTCAAATGGAATTTTTAGGTTCTGGTCGCGTTGCGTGTCCACGGAAACTAATTTGTCTTGTTCGAATCCGGTTATGGATGTTTGGAATATTTTTGTCGGGTTCAGATTTGATTCATGTCAGATTTAAGGTTTTTTTCAAATGAAATTTTAGGTTCGATCCGGGTTCCGTGTCCAAGAAAATTATTTTGTCTTGCTCCGATCGGATTCTTTAGTTTATTTTTGTCGGTTATCATATTTGGTTCGGGTCATATTTCGGATTTTTTTCAAACGAAATTTTTTGGTTTTGATCGGGTTGTGTGTCCACGGAAATTACATTGTCTTGCTCGGATCGGGTTATGATTCGTTGGAATATTTTTGTCGGGTTCAGATTTGGTTCATGTCAGATTTCAGGTTTTTTTCAAATGAAATTTTTAGGTACGGTTCGGGTTGCGTGTCCAAGGAAATTATTTTGTCTTGCTCGGATCGGGTTATGGTTCTATAGAATGTTTTTGTCGGTTATCATATTTGGTTCTGGTCGTATTTCGGATTTTTTTCAAATTTTATTTTTATGTTCGGATCGGGTTGTGTGTCCACAGAAATTACTTTTTCTTGCTCGGATCGAGTTATGTTTTTTTTGGAAAATATTTGTTGGGTTCAGATTTGGTTCATGTCAGAGTGCGGGTTTTTTAAATAGAATTTTTAGGTTCGGATCTGGTTGCTTGTTCGCGGAAATTATTTTGTCTTGCTCGGGTCAGGTTATGGTTCTTCGGAATATTTTTATCGGGTTCAGATTTGTTTCATGTCAGATTTCAGGTTTTTTTCAAATGAAATTTTTAGGTTCGGTTCGGGTTGCATCTCCAAGGAAATTATTTTGCCTTGCTCAGATCGGGTTATGGTTCATTAGAATATTTTTATCGGTTATCATATTTGGTTCGGGTCATATTTCGGAATTTTTCAAACAAATATTTTAAGTTCGGATCGGGTTGCGTGTCCTTGGAAATAATTTTATCTTGCTCTGGTCAGATTATAGTTCTTAGGAATATTTTTATCGGGTTCAGATTTGGTTCATGTCAGATTTCAGGTTTTTTTCAAATGAAATTTTTAGGTTCGGTTCGGGTTACGTCTCCAAGGAAATTATTTTGTCTTGATCAGATCGGGTTATGGTTCTTTAGAATATTTTTATCGGTTATCATATTTGGTTCGGGTCATATTTCGGAATTTTTCAAACAAATATTTTAAGTTCGGATCGGGTTGCGTGTCCATGGAAATTATTTTTGTCGGGTTCAGATTTGGTTCATGTCAGATTTCGGGTTTTTTACTAATGGGATTTTTAGGTTCGGGTCTGGTTGCGTGTTCACGGAAATTATTTTGTCTTACTCGGATCGGGTTTTGGTGCTTTAGAATATTTCTGCCGGTTATCAGATTATACACTAAATGGCCATTAATGACCGGCAACTTTCAATTTTAGACATTTTGTCGAATATTTAGAAATATACTTGACAGATTCTTCTGGAATTTCAGGATTAAAAAGAACAGGTATGACCTCATATTTAGCAATGTCGATTTGTTAAGGGGGGCAATTAGGGGGCCAACAAAAAATCAAAGAAAAAAAAATACTTGGGATCACCCTGTAAAATAAAATGCACGAAATGATCTACCTCTACCGAATATAAATAAACAGATATTGTGCAATATGTGTATTCTTTTGTGCAAGAATAGCAGGTATATTAATAGAAATATAGCGATTTATTTAAAAAAATATAAAAATTCTTGTATGTTTTTTGCTTATAACATGCAGGGTTTTCAACCAAATTTAACGCTGGTTTCAGAAAAATTGACAAAATACAGTAGAAACAATATAGTGCAATTGGAATATAAATATATTAAATATTTTAGGAAATATGAACAGTTGTATGAAATAATTTTTATCTGCGCATGCGCGAACGATAACAAGGATCATTTTACATAATTTAATAGTCAACTCTATGGAGCAACATATTAAAAAAAATTTAGTCAAATATCTTAAAAATTCAGAAAAATATCGGCGTTAAAGTGAGCAAATTTTTAGTTGTTCTCTAAAAGCAGCTGAATGATAAGGGATTTTACACAAATTGACATTTTTTATTAACTGACTTTCAGAAAAAAGTTAGTACAGTGGACTCTATTCTGAACACTCATCGGACCGACCAAAAATGTTCAGATTATAGGGGTGTTCAGTATAGAGGGAGTTTGAAAACGACTACTATGTATTGAATTTACAGACTATAGAATACTTAGCCTGGTTAGCCATGCCAGCTACTGAGATGGATGTGCTGAATTTACACACATGTTCAAAGTTAAGAGAATTTTCAGATTTGGTCGATTATCTCCAGAACTACTGGGCAGATTTGAATTAAATTAGGTAAATACATAGGTCAATATAATGAAACAAACAAACATTCAACAGTTATAATTAGGGATGCACCGAATATTCGGTATCTATTCGGTATTCGGTCATGTTACCGAATATTTGGTTTGGCCGAATATAAAATTATTCGGTATGCCAAATATTCAACTTGGTCGAATAGCAAAGTATTCGGCCTGCCGAATATTCGGTTTGGCCAAATATCGAAACATTCGGCGAACCGAATACTTAAAAAGAACTTTTAAAACATATTTTTATAAACCTTATATTACAACTTCTACGTTTAACAGTGAACTTATAATGATATTCAGAATAATTAGAAAAAGAATCATACTTAAATAAAAGAGAATGTTTTTACATTATTTATTTGCTGTTTGTTAAGTACTATTATTTAAGAAAATTAACCAATCACGAGGATTTTCATAGGAATTAATAATGTACAAATGCAAGTTCCCGAACATTGTCCAGTAAATAATATGTTTCTTGCTAAGATTTTAAGAATAACGTTTACAATCTCTGAAAATGATTGCCCACTCCAACACCGATATAGGATGCATATAAAAACATCCTTGCTTAACCAAACGGAGTAGAACAGTTATTCTTGATATGTTGTCACCATATAAAATTTGAATAGATTGTATTATTTATTAGCCCCCGGTACGGTATGCTATTTCTTTCTCCCAGCTTATTTTGTGTCGTCTTCAAAAAATAACGTTACCTTATAGAAGCCAGCCATAAAATAAAGCAGTACGATTAAATACTCTGTAGTAATTTTTTAAGCTTCTAACCATCGCACATTTTCAATTTTTATACCGTAGTATTGGTAAAAAAATGTACTTTTAAATGCAGTTTGTTTGAAAACTTCATCTCCATTTATTTTTGAAACATTAATTTTTTTTTTTTTAGTTTTTGGAGCCATTTGCTTAATATTGGCAACGGAAGTACTCCATTTCTGTAGAAAGTACAGGAAAAATAGTTGTAAAATATTAATTATATGTTTTTGTTGCCATTTTTTCCTAACAACCGAAAATTTTTTTTAATTAAAATACGTGCTATTTTGAAAAAATATAAATGAATGATTTCTTTTACAACATTATAAACTATATTTAATTTTAAATGTGTATATTAATGTTACAAATAAATAAAGGCCTATGAATCATTAGACAGTCTTTTTTTTTTTTTTTTTTTTTTGGTCAAGTTTCTTTAATGACGGCATCTTTTTGCTGCATTTGTGTACTATTTCGCGATAGTGACGTCCTATGCCTACTTAACTGTAGATGTTTAAGAGTGGATCGTAAATGTGTAATTCTTAAGCGGATGCGAATGACGCCATTTATCATAAAATAAAAGCGTGTGCTGTAAGTCTTAAAATTGAAATATGTTTTGTGCTATTTATATATACGTATATTTTTTTTTTCATAGGGGGCGGCACTAAATTCTGAAAAATGCAGAATTCCTGTTTTTTAGTTATTATAGTTTTTTTAATTATGTTTTATAGTATGTAGTTTTATGTTATATTTTATTTATTTATTTACTTTTACTTTAGTTTCTTCCTGACAAACAAATAATTTATGATCCTGTATAATATTTCTTCAATTTTTTCACAATTTCTCTTTGATTTTAAAATGTTTGTTTTAGAATTTAAGAAAATTTTATTCATTTATTTTAATTCTAAGAAGAAGCCATGAAATTAAAAAAAATTTTAATTAAATATTTTTTGTAACTGTCCTCTTCCTAAGTAACTCTAAGCAGATTTTTTTCAGTATAAAGTTTACTTGAAAAAAGCTGTTGTTTATTGGAATACTAGTTTCTGTTTTAAATAATATTATGTAAAATTGTTTTAAAATTTAACAATTTAATGCCTTTAAACTTTGAAATATAAAATTATTCGACAAGTCGTATATTCGGTATTCGGCCTAGCAGTTACTGTTCGGCTGGCCGAATATTCGGTATTCGGCCCAAATCGGTGCATCCCTACACTGCAAATAGAAGCGTCTTAAATTTAGACACATATGTGACTGAAAAAGAATTTTAGACACTTAAGTGTCTTAATCTGAAAATTAAGACACTATAGATGTCTTAATTTAAGATACATAAGCGTCTTACTATGACCATGGTGTAAACGAACTGAGAATAATGTCTAAAATATCCGCAAACGTCTTATTTTAAGACACTTCATTGCTTTAAACGTGTCTTAATTTAAGACGTTTTGATTCTTCCGACGCAATAACCACCAGGGGGCACTAGCACTCCCAGTTGCGCATGCGTTTTAGATGTCTTCGTTCGAAGTGGTATACGTTGTAATTCAAACAAAGTTTGTTTTTATGTACGCGTGTATTTTAATTCGTTTTTTGCGAAATGTGAAGTACTGTGATTTTAATTCGTATTAACTTGGATTATTTATTTATTGAATACATACATCTGACGTGTGTGCTCGACATCAAATGTCTCTTAGAAGCTGTTGTCGATACAAGGGCGGGATAGACACAGAACAGAAGTAGACGACGGTTGAAGATTACACCCGGAAATTCTACAAAGCGTGTGCAATGGGCTTAGTGTTAACTCGTATCAATTTATATCAATAAAATTGTGTTATTCATCTTCGTCCTGCCGAAGCTGGCAAAAAAAAAGAAACTTTTGTCTGGCGGGTCCTGTTTTTAGGATGAAACATCTCATTCTTTAAATATGGCTAGTCGGATGTATTATGGGATTACCTTTTAAACTGATGAAAGTCTTTCTCCCTCACTGTGGTTGTGGTAGTTTTTAAAATTTCAAATCGAGGAATATTTCTTACCTCTTGCAGGAACTCAAGTAAGTTTCTTTATAGTAGTAAAATTAGTGTATTTTATGATTTTATTTATTGTACTAAACAAAATCCTGCATGAAATTTAATTAGTTTTGAATCTGTTCGCAAAAAACCCCACTAATTCTAGAAGTATATATTTTTAAACTTATGACGTTCTTTTTTACTACAAATTATATATTCAATGTCAGTTCTTAGTTTTAATGGATAATTTTTATCTCGCAGTAAATGACGGCCACAAGGAAGTAAAGAAAAAAAAACTTTGAAAGATGACCTAATGCTTTCTTACTTCCTGGCATAAAACCGCAGATTAAAAAAAGATAAATAAAGTAAATGAGACTGGTCTATTATATGAAGCTGCCTGTAAAAATAGACATATGTATTTGATTTGCAATCAACTCTAATACTGATTTTTTTATTATTTTTAATAAAAAAGTAATTTGAAATTTATAATGGGAAAAAGTAAATACCTCTAACTAGATTTCGTATTTAAAATTGTGGTAACTTTATTTATATGCACTTATACGAAAAATACAAAAATGACAGATGTTACTGTATATATTTAAGACGAAAGAAGTTTGGAAATCATAAGTTATTTTTTCCTCATGTTTTTAATATAGAATATGTACTTATTTGTTTTTATTGATAGTTGAATAGCTTTTGTGAGTACCCTCTGATCTACATAAAAACTTGCCCATGTGGAAATATAAATTTTTTAAAAACATAATTTTTAAATAAGTATTTTCATTTTTTTGGGGGGGGGGGAGGGGGGGATTTTGCATGAATTTTTGTAAAGCTGATATCTTAAATCTTGCACTGATTATAATGAAAGTTTTGAACTTTTAGAGTAGGACAAGTTTAAAAACGCAAATATATTTAACAAAATACCAAAGTCATTTTTTCCCCAATGTTATTAAAGTAGAATATTTATTTATTTATTTTCATTATTCATAGTTAAATGGCTGTTGTGATTATCAAGTGATGTATATGTAAAATTGCCTATGTGGCAATATATTTTTTTATATTTTCATTTTTTTTGGGGGGGGGGGGGGGATTTTTGCAATTTTCGTACATCTGATATTTTAAATCTTTTTCCACATTCAACCGAGTATAATAAATATTTTGAACTTTTAGAGTAGGACAAGATTATAAAATATATATATATATTTATCTATGTACCTTAAAAGCCCTTAATAGCGAACACTTCGGGACCGCGGAATTTGTCCGATAATTGGAGATGTCTACTTTTTTGAGGTAAAAATATACAAATATGTATGTCTGCTGATTAAAAAAGTATTCGTTAAATAGAGGTGTTCGCTATTCGAGAATGTCCATTAACCTCCACAATGGATACTCCCGAATACCGGACATCTCAATTTAGACAACTATAATGCAGGGTTGCGTTTTTTGCAAAAGTACTTCTTGATTAAAGGAAGGGCAAACTGGGAAGTGCCCCCTCCCCCTACGACTGTAGTGCCCCCAAATTTGATGTGCAATATTTGTAAAGCTTATATTTTAAATCTGTTTCGAAATTGTACTGATTATAATCAATATTTTGAACTTTTAAAGTAAAATAAGGTTAAAAACAAAATAAATTAAAAAAAATCTAATATTTAGATAAATATTTTTTGTTTTTTAATCTTGTTCTACTCCTGAAGTTCAAGATATTGATTATAATCAGTACAATGTCGTAAAAGATTTAAATTATCAACGTAACGAAAATTGTATACCAAAACTGAGAGCACCAAAAAAATCAGGCTGTATTGGGGGGGGGGGGGGAGGGGCAGGACCACAGCCAAATATTTTTCCAGGATTCAACGTGGTCAAACATGGCTACGTATGATGCTTACAAAGAAATGGATGCGATTCAGACGTTTGAAGTGTCTGAAATTCAGACGCAAAAAGTGTCTGAAAAAATTCAGACATTTTAAAATGTCTGAAAATTGAACACTCCATTTCAGACACTTAAGTGTCTGAATTTCAGACATTTCAATTTAGAGTGTAGTTATAATACACACGCATGATCGTGCGTAAGACTCAGCAGCGTCAGAAGATATAAGACAGTGCTTTCAGTATTGACCTAGAAAATGGGATGATAGGGAGTATGGTCCTCTCTTACAGTTATAAAGCTCTCATAATGAATTCATACTGAAAATCAGGCAGTTTATGAGAATCTGTGCCAGTTAGTCTCGCTCCTCCAGCAACTCTGTTTTCAGACTCTTGGTAGTTCTGGGAGGTGGAAAGCGAGTTCCAGTTATCCTCTCCAGAGCGTTCTAGACATACTCTATAGGGTTTAAGTCCGGAGATCTGACGGGCCAATCCATCAAGCGAATATCCTCAGTTTCCAGAAATTCGTCGACTAGATGAACTCTATCTGGGTGCGCGTTGTAGTCCATTAAAATGAAATCAGAGCCAACTGCATTCCTTAAAAGCCGAACATAGAATACCAAGATATATAATTGCTAAAGCCCACACCAGTCACAGAGCCTTTGCCAAGCAAAGGTAGAGATGTGCGCTCGTCGGACATGATGCCTGACCAGACCATCAAACCTCTCCTGCCATAGTAGTCTCTTTCTCGTATGCTGAAAGGATCCCTGGTTTTATCCAAATGAAAATACGTCGAGAATTAGTGTTTAGGATTAACCGAGGCTCATCAGTGAATAAAACGTTCCCCATTGATACCTGGTACAAAGTCGAAGATCTCTACACCAAGCTAAACGGGTTCTCCTGTGTACAGAAGGGAGCAGGACGCCAACAGCGGCTCTTATTGTAAATGTCATGTAGCTTTCTGAAAGCAGTAACCCTTGAAACTCGGCTACATGTGGCCACATATAGGTCATGAGAGAACTGAGAAGCTGTTGCACTCCTGTAATGTAAAAATAGTGACCTTCATTAGACGACGTGGCTCTTGGACAACCTTGCCTAAGCTTTCTCTCTAAGGATCCAGTATCCTTGAACTGTTTCTAAAAGGTCAACACGATACTGGGTATTACACTGAAGTCACTAGGAATTTGCACTTGAGACTACCCTGTTTCCATTCTCCCCGAGATTCACCTGCTCATTCTACCATTCAAATGTTGGTGGTTACTCATTCTTTCTGTTTTCTTTTGAATTACGTGGAATGTTGCAAAAAAGTCCAAGATATTCGGTGAGGTGTGCGAGCGAACAAAACACGAAAATTGCCACGCTCACTTACAAAACCTGTCTACTTGCTATCTACTTGCTCCGGCCATACACAGGTGTACACTTATGTACTCCACACTAAAGAGTTACATCGCTGTTTCAAAGCAATAGTTTCATCTTTCTTTCGGTATTTTTCATTAAATTCGAAAAAATGTGCACGATTTTTTAATTTTGAACATGGGTGTAGATGTGGCGGCTGGTGCAATGTCGAACTAAATTCAGTGTGACGTGTATTCTACCATCTCATTTGTTTATTTTATTAAAAAAGGTTTACAAAAATACAATTGCATATGAACAATACATTACTTGAAAACATAATCGGTACATTCCTTAAAAAAGTGAGTAATTTTAGTCTGTTTTTGCAATGTGTATGGTTGTACGGTGCAGATGTTATCTAGTTGTTTAACCCTTTGTAACTCAACAACTCCGATTTGAAAAATTCTTACACAGATATTAAAATGCATCCTTTAAGCACGGAAAAAATAATTAAAAAAATCCAGAAGAGAAAAATGGGTTTGTTGCATAATTGCAACATCTTGCCAAGTGGCACAACAACTGAACATATTTAAAATTTTAATTTAGCTGGAAATTTTTCAAACGATTGCTAGTTTTGTTGTAGCAAAGTACCACATCATATTTCACACAAACAGTTTGAGTAAAGCATTTACAATCGGGGTATGTACAGCATATTCTTTTTTCTGTCCAATATGGCCAGTGCCCAATTTCGTCTAAGCGCACTTGTTTTGGTGGAATATGTTGAGTAGAACCTCTATGCTTTTTCTGTTTAATTATTTTTTCTACAAGAACTTTCCCTTTTTTGCTAGCTTTGGACCTGGTATTAATTTTACAGAGGGGGATGTAGATCCCTAACTTCCCCTATAGCAATTAAATAACATAAAAACAGGTTCCTCTTTTCAATAATTTCACTCTTCTGAAAGAAATGCAGTTTAAATAACCATTAGAAGAAATTTTCGATGCTCTTTCGATATTTTAAAAAAATCCAATACAAGGGAAGACATGGCGCGTTGTTGCAGATCTGCAACAAACAAAAGTTTACGTTTATCTTATATATATTGTAAATTTCCTAGCAAGAAAATGGTCTTTAAATAAAGAAGTGAAACTTAGCTTTGTAAACAATACACTTGTAGACGTCTGCAGACTTTTTTAACCTCACTATTTCGAAGCTTAATTCAGCAAAAACCACGTGTAGCTGGTCAAGCGATAAATCAAACTTTGGCTCTTAAAAATAAATCAGTATCGCCATCTGTTGCGAATTTAACGAAATAATTATGTTAATAGTAGTGTAATACAATAACAACGATTAACAAAATCGTCTTTTGAAATTTACTGTTGAAATAATAATGACGTTTTTGGTATGTTGCAGATCTGCAACACGGTGATACAAAGGGTTAAGAAGTTGAAAGGCTTCCGGGTGATGTTCAGCTGCATACTTCAACAGGTCTTGAATTCCCTTGCCACATTGTTTGAAGGTAATCGTACTTCTTGTTTCATTGGTCAATTATGGTTCTATGTCTTCTTTACTATCCTCTTCCTCTTCAACCATGTTGTTGTTGCAAAACGGAAGGCTTCCGTCGGCTTCGAGATAACTGCAAGTTCAATTTCAGTATGAAGTTCCTGAAGAATTGACCAAAAGTCACTCACAGTTGCTTCTTGGTCCTCTATTCTTGATTGCTGATTCTCACACGGGAATCCAGCTTCACAGAAGCATCTGTGGATGGTGTAGGGGGTTACTTCATTCCAAGCCATTAATATCCAATGGACAGCATCCATGGCATTGATCTTCTTCGTTAGTTCGGTTGCCTCCTCCATCCCCAGGGACATTTTCTTCAGAAAATGGATTCAGTAGTCAGCTGTAAAGGTATAGAAGTACAGTTCGGTAGCAGAAACTTCAGGCTCACGTTGCTCAGCTGCATGATTGTATGTGATCTAGTATTATCCACAAAAAGAAGAATTTTTCTTCCTTCTCTCTTCACCATCTCGTTAATACCCTCCAACCATTATGAGAAAATCGTGACTGTCATCCAGGCTTTTCAATTCGATTTACAGTGCACAGACAATGATGCGATCTTCACATTTTTCAAGCATCGTGGTTTTTCCCTTTTTCCGACCACAAGTGGTTTGAGCTTCTCACCCGTTAAGCTGGCACAGAAGTCTTTGTTTCGACGATTTCGTTGAACCGTTTTATTCTTCTGCAACAATTTTTTCCGAATTTCCAAGATGGGGGAATTCCCCGGATTCCGACTGCAAACACACTTTCAGTTTATAGAGAGATGGGGTAGAATGGAGACCAAAAATAGCATTCATAATAGCGTGGTGTTCAGAATATAGAGTTCATCTTTTGTTAAGTCTATGGAGTTTCGCCGGGATCGTCAGAATGTGTTCATAATACCGGGGTGTTCACATTAAAGAGTGTTCAGATAGAGAAAGTCCACTGTATTTAGTAAGTATTAACGAGTAGATTTGGAAAAAATGCTTCGATTTTGATACTTCTTTTGATCATGGTATAGGCTCGTTCTGGTGGTTATCCAAGAAGAACTAAAGCATCAATAAAAAATGAAACTTTAAAAAAAATTAAAAATTAAAAATTAAAAATTAGAATTTGTGGAAAATCCCTTATCATTCAGCTGCTTTTGGAGAACAACTAAAAATTCGCTCACTCTAACGCCGATATCTTTCTGAATTTTTCACGATATTTGACTAGATATTTTTTAATAAGTTGCTCCATAGAGTTAACTATTAAATTATGTAAAATGATCCTTGTTATCGCTCGCGCATGCGCAGATAAAAAATATTTCATACAACTTCTCATATTTCCTAAAATATTTAATATATTTATATTCCAATTGCACTATATTGTTTCTACTATATTTTGTCAATTTTTCTGAAACCGGAGTTAAATTTCGTTGAAAACCCTGCATGTTATAAGCAAAAAACATGCAAGAATTTTTTTATTTTTTTTTTAAAATAAATCGCTATATATCTATTAATATACATGCCATTCCTACACAAAAGAATACACATATTGCACAATGTCTGTTTATTTAAATTCGGTAGCGATAGATCATTTCGTGCATTTTATTTTACAGGGTGATCTAAAGTATTATTTTTTCCTTTGATTTTTTGTTGGCTCCTAATTGCCCCATTTATCAAATCGACATTGCTAAATATGATGTCATACCTGTTCTTTTCAATCCTGAAATTCCAGAAGAATCTGTCAAGTATATTTCTAAATATTCGACAAAATGCGGGCGATTAAAACAAATCGACCCGGTATGAACGGCATTCTAATAGCAACCACATTGACTTACAGAAACAAGTGAGAGAAAAATGTACGTCTATATGAAAACCATAAGCAAAGTAAAGTTCTGATGAGGTGACATTATTACATTTACATTGACATTGATATAAAGAATTGGGAGTGTGTTTGAGTCCTGATTATTTGAAGCAGTTCTTTTTGTAAAATAAGCGTTTTATTATGAGGGGTTCTCACATATTAACAAAAAATAATACAGTAAACATACGAAAATTGTACTAGCAATCAACATTTTTTTTTTTTTTCTCGAGCGAAGAATAAGGATATTTTCTAAGGAAGTATTTGATCCCGGACACACACACACACACGCACGCACACAACGAGAGGTAAAAGAGATACAGAAAACTTTTAGAAAAGTGGCACACAGATTGAAAAGAAAAGAAAAAAGTATGTTAAATCATTACTAAAAAACTGGTAAACTAAAATGCATTATGATAATAACACTGAAAGAATTTTAATTACTGATATAGGAATAATGTACAAACAAAAATAACCTGCTTGATATTATAAACGATTTCCAGGTCTTAAAATTATCCCAATTGCAAATTTTACTGAGGTGCTTGTTTTATCCATATATAATGAATTTTCGAAAGCTTAATTTTCAGATAAAAATACTGAATTAAATTCGCTTATCAGAAGAAAATGCTTTTTATCAACAAAAATATGAAAAGTCGATTCTCAAACTCCCTGTTCAACAACGCAAAACTTTCTGACACATTTTATAACTCATTTTTAAACGTAAAGTCATAAAATGGGCAGGACTGACTATTGAAGCGATTTGAGATCGAATAGAGTTTCGAGTAAAAAGGAATTCTTGTTACGTGACGAAAGTTTTCCCCCTTCTCTCGCGCTGTCATGTCAGGAATTCTGTTCAAAACGGCCACTTTGAGAGTATTTTCTGAAAGATCTTCTGCCTTTATCGAAAAGTGGAAAACGCCATTCGATTACATATAGTTTCTGAATTAGAACACCTGCAATTTCCGAACAAAAATGAGTTCAGAAATGCGTCAGAATGTAGCTTCTTTGGATGTGAGCCTGAAGGAACAGCCTGAAGGATTAAAACTATTCTAAAGCCAGTTATTTCATTTTCCTTGGTCTTAATCTTAACCATTTCGGGACGGGTAATGCATATATGCATCACCAGAAAGTGCACGTGGAATTTGTTTTTGGCACCATTAATAAATAAATGTAATATTTGTCTTTTTTCAGACTATTTTTTTGGTATTTCACAAGTAAAGGGAACTGTTTAAAATAGCGGTGCCATCCAAATAAAATTTGTGTAAGGGTAAAAAGCGGTTTTCAATATTTAATCTTATAAAGCTAGGAAATCTTTTTAACACTTTCTAAGCAAAGTTGAAAAGTGTTTATGAATTGTGTTTGTCTATTCGTCTATCTGTCTGTCTGTCCGTGCTCTAACTCACGTAAATATTGTGCGATTATCATGAAATTGATGCATGTCATCCGTGTTTACTATGGTATGTTTGGTATTGAAAATGAAGGGTGTAGCACTGACAGTTCGTTTACAGGGACATTCGAAAGAATTACATTACATTGCGGCCTACGGGGAAAAATCTTTGCGGTGTATTTTAAAGATTTAACCCTATTTAAAACATATCGTTTCTAGAGTACTGCCTAAGAAGAATAATTGCTGGAATCAGTGCTTTTCAGTTGTGGTACACGTTTTAAAATTATTTTTCATATTACTTGGTGTGTATAAATTTTATCGATCATATACAGGGATACACAAAGAATATAGAGTACCTTTCCGTTTGTTGGCGAAAATTGCTGAATGGAAATTTTAACCCGTGCTATGCGTTTTATTGAACTAACTTTTAGCATACGATGTAGCATACAGATCATATAGGGGAGATGGGGGGGGGGGATGAATGGGACATTTTCACAAAAATATTTATTTTAAATACTTTTTAAAGTTATTATCAGTATTATGTATCGCATTTTATGTATTATGTGTTTGACTACATCTATGCACAACATTTAGTATAGATTATTATTGTACAGTAAAATATTATAAAATATAAAAAAAAAAAAACGTTCCTCTCTGCCTCAATCATCCCCATAGCAGGGATGAATGGGACATTAATAGGGATGGATGGGACACAAATATTTTCCTCTCCCTATTCAATGTTGTACCTAATTAAAATTTATAATTAAAAACTTATATGTAATTATATTTGTAATATATTATATTATAATATGGCTATTATATCTCAGCGTTGCTAATCACTTCTTTTACTGCAGTTTAACCTGAAATGCAAACTTCGACTGTATATCTGTTCCCTTTTCCCACTTCCGAGACATTTTAGTTATGAAATGAAAGTGAAAAATGTCTTTGAAATACGGTATAAATAAATTTTTCATTCAGAACTTATTAATTAATATTAATTAAAAGTTTCTGAAGTATCATGCACAAACGAAAATATGTTAGGAGAAGTGCGGGTGGGGATTTATTTAACTACAAGTTCAAAATTCAATGCAATTTCCCCCATTTGATCAATAAACATATACTATTTTTAAAAATTTTATCTATTTTGATAAAGTTTCAATAGCAATTTTTTGATAAACTGTTTAACCTTTATTACAACTAGGGGAACGTACCCGGGCTTCCCGGGTTAAAGAATATAGGTGAAATCATTTTTTAAAATTGAAAACTAATAATTTTTTTATATTCCATAATATTTTTAGATTGACAACTTAGATTAAAAAAGTATTTTTCATATGGAAAATACGAATTATACAATCAAATAAATTTTTGAAATTTGTCAAAAGCGATATTTTCTTATTAGCCGCAGTTATTTGCCAAGATTTTGCTACTTATGGCATCCTTTTATGTTTTGATAATTTCAGAGCTTATACATGTCTGGTAAATTTGTGTTTTATTTATATTATTTTATTTATTTATTTATTCATAGGGAATTTTTTTAATGGATATTAGCCGTAAGAAAATGATGAAGTCTGTATTTTGTTTTAAGGGCAAACGGATTAATCTTTCCTAATCGAGCTCCGCGCGATATAGATAAATTAAAAAATATTTCATGCTTAAAAATTGTTTTTAAAACTACAGACGATCAGTAAACTGAGATGGACTTTGCAAAGTTATTCCATTAAAAAAAAATCCTATTTGGTGATCTAAAAATTTAAATTGTACGATTATAAATATGTTAGATTTGTTGTTTTTTCAATATTATTCTTTTATTTGTTTATAAAAGAAGTATTAATTTCGTTAATTTGTCTTTCACAAATATGTTAGATTGGTGGTTATTTTAATATTATTCTTTTATTTGTTTATAAAGGAAGTATTAATTTCGTTATGCAAAAATAGTCAGAAACAAATGCTGAAAAATGTTTGTTGCTTTATGTGAAAAATGTTTATTATTATTATGTATTGAAACCGGCACGTGATAAGATAAACTTAAAATAAATCATGCTTAAAAATTATTTTAGAAAATATAATACATCAGTCAATTAAGATAAAGTTTTTAAACAAATTCCATTTGAAAGTAATTTTTTTCTCTATGCGACGAAAATTGAAAATGTAACGATGGTCAGAAGATTGAAAAATATACTTTATAAAGATACTTTAAATTTTTGTAAAACATTGCGTTTTATCAGTGTGTGATTTCGATTACATTATTTTTAAATGTGAAGCATTTTCAACTGTGAAGAATTTCAAAGCAGCTGGGCTGTGAAAATGACGCACTTCTACAAAACATAATTCAGGTTTAAGAAATAAAATACACGCTTTTTTATAAAATGACGTCATTTGCATCCGCTAAAGCAATCCACTTTTACAATCCAATTTTAAACTTCGTCTATAGAAAAGAGTGCATATGGCGTCATTATCACAGAATAACAGACAATATTCTTGACATACCCCATATTTTAATTTCAACTTTTTTTTTAGGTTTTATGAGAAAATGGCAACAGAAAGATACAGTATCTCCTATTTTCGAGTATTTTCCGTTTACTTTCAATGACTTTCAATGAAATGAGGTACTTTTGTTGCCACGATAAGAAAAATGGTATTAAAAACTACAAAAAAATTAATATCTCAAAAATAAATTGTGATACAGTTTTCAAACAAATTGCATTTAAAAGAGCATTTTTTTCCTTTAAAATGTGCGATGTTTAGAAGTTTAAAAATTTGCAGATGGGAAAATTTCAAAGCCAAAATTTTATTTCAAATTTCAAAGTGTTGCCATTCGCAAAATGACGTATGCGTTACGCACAGATATGTTTGTCCTTTATAATATAGATACAGTAATTAGTATACAATATAATTTTTAATAATAAGCAACTTATAATAACAGTTTACATAAATTATTAATTTATAAACCTATATAATATTTTTTTGTTAACAAATAAATGTTTCAACATATCCAGGGAGGAATGAGACAGTCTCATTCATCCCCATTTGAAATTGTCCCAATCATCCTTATGATACATACATTCAAATGTCCGCCATTTCGCTTCAGAAATTATTTTGTCACATTGGTTAATATTCATTCATTTTAATTACCAATATTGAAGCTTCAAATAAATAACTACAACTTATCTTATTTGTTTATATTGTATAAAATATATGACAACTTCAAATGTAAAAAAGGGTACTTTTAAGCAAAGTTTCAGAAAATGCAACTTTGCAAAAAAAGGAAAACTACCATGTGGTTTTGCTTTTGGTTCTAAAGCACAGTATGGTAGTGCCATATATAAGAATAGAAAGCAACTAAAAAAACGTTCATTACCTGAAATATTGAGAATGTCCCATCCATTCCTTGTCCCATTCATCCCCCAGCTCCCCTACATAGGGATGAACAAAAACATTCTGATGTTTTTCCAACTATTGATATAAAGTATTCTGAATATGTTGAAAAGTACTTCATAATCTATGCTGGAGGCATGATTTTTAGTTCTTGTTCATTTATACATTAAGTATATTTTCAGTGAGACTTAAAAAAAAAAGAAAAGAAGAAATAAGCTTTTTCCCCAATAGATGTGAAATATATTTGATCTTTCACTGTAATTGTTTGTTAACTTATTACCATGTTTCCGCATCTTTCAGGCAATACATAATTTTCTGAAAGATACATTAATTTAAAAGGGGACATTCTCAGTTATTATGAATCCGAATTAAAGTATTAGCCCAGTGGTAGGGGAGCAAAAAAAGGCCCAATTCGGAAATAATTAGGGGAAAGCTGGAAATGATTTTAATCCCTTCAGTTTATATCCAGAATGAATATGCTACGTTTCCCCCCTCGTACTAGGTGAGCGTTAGGAATTATGCATAGATTTATAGTCAAAAAACACGTTTTTTAAAAATACCATAACACTATCTCGAAATCACTAACTTTTTCAAAAACATTGTCAATACAAATGTTGTAGAGCTTAAAATTCTGAATAAAATGAGTACCTACACTTAATACCTTTGTTGAATATTAAGGTCAGAATTCTACTTTAAAGTTTTAGCCCCGTGGTCAGAGGGTTGAACTCAGAATTAATTAGGGGAAAACTGGAAATCCTTTTAATCCCTTCAGATTAGATCTAAAATGAATATTCTATGTTTTCTCTTTCGTACCAAGTGAGCATTGGGAAATATGTACACATTTACATTCGAAAAACACGTTTTTCTTTGGTATTTTTAACAATATCTGAAATTGCGACCTTAATATTGAACAAAAATATTAAAGTGAGTATTCATTTTATTCAGAATTTTAAGCTCTACAACATTTGTATTGTCAATTTTTTTTTATATAGTTAGCTGTTTTGAGATATTGTTAAGGTAATCTGGTCTCTCCTAGCTTGAAGCTCTTGATTAGTGATTAAGGCAAAATTTTGAAATAGAATTGCGACCTTAAACTTGCACAAAAATATTAATGTGGGTGCTCATTTTATTCAGAATTTTATGCTCTACAACATTTGTATTGACAATGCTTTTCACAGAATTAGCTATTTTGAGATATTGTTAAAAAGATTAAGGAAAAACATGTTTTTCGAATGTAAATATGTACATATTTCCTAACGCTCACTTGGAACGAGGGGGGGGGGGGGACATAGAATATTCATTCCTAATCTGAAAGGATTAAAACGATTTCCAGTTTTCCCCTAATTAATTCTGAGTTCAACCCTCTGACCACGGGGCTAAAACTTTAAAGTAGAATTGTGACCTTAATATTCAACAAAAGTATTAAGTGTAGGTACTCATTTTATTCAGAATTTGACAATGTTTTTGAAAAAGTTAGTGATTTCGTGATAGTGTTATATTATTAAAAAAAAAAAAAACGTGTTTTTTGACTATAAATCTATGCATAATTCCTAACGCTCACCTAGTACGAGGGGGGAAACGTAGTATATTCATTCTAGACCTAAACTGAAGGGATTAAAACAATTTCCAGCTTTCCCCTAATTATTTCCGAATTCAACGCCCTAACCACTGGGCTATATCCCAAATTTTGATACATATTTTTGTATAAAAGTTTTTGCGTGTTTGTGTAAAAACGCAGCTGGTTTGCATAAGAAAACTGCAATAAGTAAAAAAATCTGTAATTTTTACGGATTTTTTTTTTTTTTTTTTTTTTTTTTTTTTACAGAGAAAAACTGTTTTAAAGTAAAACAGAATTTTTACTGTAAAAAATGCTGAATTTTGTAATTTTCACAGAAAAAATTCTGTATTTTTTACAAAAAAAAAACTGTTAAAAAAATTACAGATATTTTCTGTAAATTAAACGGTTTTCCACTGGAGCCAAAATTGACAGTTTTTTTCCGTTGATCTGAGAGATTTTTTTTACAGTGCACTTGAAAAAAAGGAAAAAAAAACTATTAAATTATTCTTAATTATAACATTTGCAATTATCAAAATATTTATATGTTAATATTATTTTTTAATATCACTTTAATTTCCTTAGAATAAAAATTAACAAAAGAAAAAAAAAGCGAAGAAAATATAGGCTGAGGAAAGCTAAAAAAATCTTAAATGTTATTTTATAATGAAATGTTTCATACGAATTGGCTTGTTTAGTAGAAAATTCAAAATTCTGTAGCCGTTTCACTTTCTTAATTGTTTAAGATGTTTGGCACGACATTTCACTTTCTAGAGACTGAGTTATGCCAAGGTCCTATTAAAAATAAATACATAAAAAATAATAAATGTGTTTTTTTCTCTTTTGATCAATTTGTAATCTTTGACTTCGTTTAAATAGTTAGAGGAAATAGTATTAGAATTACTGTAGAACCCCGCTAATCCGAACTAATTGGGACCGGTGCCAGTTCGGATTACCCGAAATTCTGTTAAAAATAGGAAAGAAAAAATGCGTGCTATAAAACAAAGTAAGTTCTAAATACTCGGTAGTATAGTAAACATCCTATAATCCGGTATGCTGGATAATCCGGCACGACTTTCGGAAAATATAGTTTTCCGGTTAAATCACTCCCGGTGTTTATAATAATCCAATGTAACTTCAGAATGAGGAATTACGTAACAACCCATTACAAACGGTTCAAAATCACGAATCTATAAATAGCTCCATCACCACGTCGAAGAAAAAACATTTCAGTAGATAATTTGTGAAATCAAACTATTGAAAGGACAAATAAATTTTTGTCATCTGATTTAAATACTTTTTGCATTTTAGAAAATTTTTTTTATAGTGACTGTAAAACAAACACATGTTCGAGATTTTTTTTAAGATGGCTGCTACGAGTAGGCCTACAGTGCACGTTTTCATTTTATATTCGAGTACATATGTGTCTACTTTTACATTATTAAGTATTTTTTTAATTCCGTATTTTTTTAATCTGTTCAAGTATAATTTTCGAAAATAAAATCGGTTCGGATAAACGAAATTTCGGATCAGCGGGGTTCGGATTAGCGGGGTCCTAATGTTTATAAATTTTCCCTATTCCCAGCATTAGTGTATAATTTTCACCAGGAATAATTTTTGCAGCTTCGGGGAAACATTAAATGCTTAAAGACTTAATAAGCATAAAATTCCAAATCTTGTGGGAAGGGTATTTTAAATTTTCCGAGTAAATAATTCCCCCCTCCCCATCTCCCGGAATACAAACTAAATTCATCACTTCTCAGCATTTTTGTGTCGGAATAGATGTTAAAGGGAAAAGATCTGTTAACAAAGTTCAAGAAGCAACTTGAAGCTGCTAAAGTTCAATGTAACAAAAAAGTAATTTTTGAAAAATTAAGAAACATGAATATAATTAGTTTGAAACGAAGCTTATTCTTTCTTTTTAAGAACGTAAATATGAAGTTGTTATTAAACAATTATGTCACATTAAAGGTTTTAAGTGAAGGGGGAGGGGGGGGGCGTCTTTTTAACACCTTCCAACAAAATTGAAAAGTGTTTATGAATTCGGTTTGTCTGTCCAAGCTCTAACTCCCGTAAATATACTCGGATTTTCACGCAATTGATAAAGATTATTTAGGCTCACCAAAGCATGTTTGGTACTGTATATGAAGTATGTAGGATTAATACTTCATTTACAAGGGGTAGTCAAAACTATTCCATTACATTATGGTATATGGAGAAAAATCGTTTGCAGAGTATTTCAATGACATTACGCTATGTGCGAAATCCTAAGAAGGCGGAAGAGGTGAGCGGTATTTTCTTCAAAGGCGTATCAAACCAATATTATTCAGATTGAAGATAAAATAAGATTTTTATTTTGCTAAATAAAACAAATTATCTCTAGGCTAAATGATTGTCAGTTTAAGTATAACACAACAAAATTAAAATGTAGAAATGATTCCATGCAATGTTTTATATAGTCTGATGAGAAGGTGGCAGCTTGCTATATAAAGTACTTTTGAGAGAAACACTAAAGGCTACCTCAGTACAATGTGAAGGCTGGCTGATCACTGTTTATGTAGATATATTAGTAATCAATAGTTCGATTGTTCTATCCAGAGACAAAGATCTCTTCACAGCTATGGCACCCAGTGCCAACACCACAGTCAGTTAACTGTTACCGGCTTGGATGCCGTATCTTTGCCGTTTCGGCTCCTATTCAACTCGGGTCGATCATCCGTGAAGATTGAGTTTGCCCCGGAGAGACTTTCTCTCCCCTTTTCAGGTTCTCCCTGAAAGATACTTTCTTGAGTCTAGCAAATTACTAACTACTCTGGGAATCATCCTCGTTTCCTGTATATTCAGATTATCTAGTTCTAAAAGAATAGTGAGTTTCTCAGGCCCTCGCTGACTTCTCCTGTCAAAAATCTTTGACAGCTGTTCACTAAGTGGTCGGCCAGCGTTCCGCTATTTTTTTGCACACGGAGCCCGCGAGCGGAGATCTTTTTCGTGGGAAAATATGTGAGCTATTTCCCACGAGGTGGATCAAAGGCACTACAGGTGGTCCCTTCCATTAGCGAACTGTCGTAGAGTGTCAAACGTAGTAGATCGATGGTGATCGACCTGTTCGCTTTCTCCTGTCGCCCAGGTTAGTGAACTTAGCTATATTTTTGCTCTGTTATAGAAACATATTAGGTTTTCTTATATAGTGAATCTGTGCCACTGAGGGTTTTTCTGCAGGGAATATTGTAATATAGTTCAAATCTGTACAACTACTCCCCCGTTTAAAAGAATATTTTGGCAGCAGGACGAAATATTCTGGAAAACAGAAAGCAGCTCAAAATTATATGAATGGCTCACATGCAAAAAAAAATCTTTATTTACCTGTCTGCTCCTCTCTTTTTTCAAATTTTTCCACATGTCCCCCAACCGCCCAAAAAATATTTTCTTTTTACACTCAGCACTGTAAAAAAAAAAAAAAAAAATCTTAAAACAACAGAAAAAAAATCTTCGAATTCCGACAGTAAAAATTACGTTAACAGTCTTCTTATGTCATTCCATCCTCATATCGCTTATTTTCATGTTAAACAACAAAAAATTCTGTTTTCTTTGCCATCAGTTTCCACTGCGACAGGATAATATGTTGGATAACAGAAGAACGGGAGGTCACCCCCTATGACGTCTAGAAGGTCATTTAGAATGACCAATAAGCATTGGTTATCCCACCCCACGGTAAGACGTCTCCTCTTCTAACTTGAAATATTTGAGTGTCTTGTCTCTTGTGTACTGTTGAAAATGGCAGTTCGTTCAATAAAGCAGTTCATCTTATTGAAAAAGAATAATATATAAAAAATTTTTAACAGAGAAATTAAGAATCATTTTCACAATTGGAACCCGCGACCCACACCTTTGACATCAGAACCGCTTTCTTCAATGATTAGGATTTATACAGTTCGAATACTAGAAAACAAACATAGCAAAAGGTATGTTTTCATCCTTCTTTTAAATATGTAACAATGTTTTTCCGAAACGTAACAATATGTATGAAAAATACTTCCTATTTGGTAAAATTCTTAATTAAGCAATACTATTTATTATTATTATTATTATTTTACAATGTATGATTTACTTAAATTATTAGTATTATTTTATACTTCATTTATTTATGCACATTAGTAACTTAGTTGATCTAATTCTGTTAATAGCTGGAGATTATTTTTTGATCGGTTGTTTATTTTAAGTTAAATAAATAATCTTAAGTTTATGATTAGTTTACAAATCTTGAATTTTTACATAGCTGTAGAATGATTACTTATTATATTTAACTTTTTTATAACTAAGAGTTTAATTTTACTTCATCTGTATTAGTTCCAGAAACTTTGATTGAGATTTTAAATTAATTTTGTCATCAATTGACATACGTGATTAGTTTTGGAGTGATAGTTTTAATAATAAACACGGAGTAGCTGCATTAATTATTATAGTTATAGATAACTGATATTTTCGTTTAACATTAACCAGAATAATATTTATTAGATCTGACGCTGTTCATATATTTTTATTGTTTAAATTTATCACATTTCCTACTATTTACTATGTTGTTTAAAATGGAGTGGTTGATATTTTGTTTAATCGTTCCATATATTCCGTTTATTCTGAAGAAATGTTTTTTTTTTTTTTTTTTTTTTTTTTTTAGTACAATCTTAGAGTAGTTGTAATGTAGTGACTGTTGGGAAAAGTGTCAATTGTCAACACGAAGTGCCTGTATGACTACGTATTTCTGTCGTCTGATAACGCATTCTTTCGTTAACAGATATTTTCTGAAAACAATCTGTAGTGGTTAAGTTAAAATTTGTAAATTTTATTCACTCCATTTAATGAAATAAATTTTGAGCTACAACTGTGTGAATTATTTTGAAAATAATTCCTATTTAAGCTTTAACCATTCATTTTATAGAATCAGCAAGTTTAATTTTGTTTAACATTTTAATTTAAATTATATTGTAATATTTTTTCTTATTTAGTTGATGATCATTTACTTTATACGGAAAAACATTGTAAATTGTTAAGAAGGATGAAAACTAATTTTATCACTTTAGCTGAAATGATTTTTTTTTTTTTTTTTATGGTGATGTTTATATAGATTTTAGTGGCTCTTCTTTTTCATTTCTCATCTTTGCTCATAGCTGTCAACTTTTACACATTTATATATACAAAGCTTTCTATTCGAAAAAATTATAAAAATTGGCAGGATATTATTTACACTGCAAATAGAAGCGTCTTAAATTTAGACACATATGTGACTGAAAAAGAATTTTAGACACTTAAGTGTCTTAATCTGAAAATTAAGACACTATAGATGTCTTAATTTAAGATACATAAGCGTCTTACTATGACCATGGTGTAAACGAACTGAGAATAATGTCTAAAATATCCGCAAACGTCTTATTTTAAGACACTTCAGTGCTTTAAACGTGTCTTAATTTAAGACGTTTTGATTCTTCCGACGCAATAACCACCAGGGGGCACTAGCACTCCCAGTTGCGCATGCGTTTTAGATGTCTTCGTTCGAAGTCGTATACGTTGTAATTCAAACAAAGTTTGTTTTTATGTACGCGTGTATTTTAATTCGTTTTTTGCGAAATGTGAAGTACTGTGATTTTAATTCGTATTAACTTGGATTATTTATTTATTGAATACATACATCTGACGTGTGTGCTCGACATCAAATGTCTCTTAGAAGCTGTCGTCGATACAAGGGCGGGATAGACACAGAACAGAAGTAGACGACGGTTGAAGATTACACCCGGAAATTTTCAAAGCGTGTGCAATGGGCTTAGTGTTAACTCGTATCAATTTATATCAATAATATTGTGTTATTCATCTTCGTCCTGTCGAAGCTGGCAAAAAAAAGAAACTTTTGTCTGGCGGGTCCTGTTTTTAGGATGAAACATCTCATTCTTTAAATATGGCTAGTCGGATGTATTATGGGATTACCTTTTAAACTGATGAAAGTCTTTCTCCCTCACTGTGGTTGTGGTAGTTTTTAAAATTTCAAATCGAGGAATATTTCTTACCTCTTGCAGCAACTCAAGTAAGTTTCTTTATAGTAGTAAAATTAGTGTATTTTATGATTTTATTTATTGTACTAAACAAAATCCTGCATGAAATTTAATTAGTTTTGAATCTGTTCGCAAAAAACCCCACTAATTCTAGAAGTATATATTTTTAAACTTATGACGTTCTTTTTTATTACGAATTATATATTCAATGTCAGTTCTTAGTTTCGATGGATAATTTTTATCTCGCAGTAAATGGCGGCCACAAGGAAGTAAAGAAAAAAAAAACTTTGAAAGATGACCTAATGCTTTCTTACTTCCTGGCATAAAACCGCAGATTAAAAAAAGATAAATAAAGTAAATGAGACTGGTCTATTATATGAAGCTGCCTGTAAAAATATACATATGTATTTGATTTGCAATCAACTCTAATACTGATTTTTTTATTATTTTTAATAAAAAAGTAATTTGAAATTTATAATGGGAAAAAGTAAAAACCTCTAACTAGATTTCGTATTTAAAATTGTGGTAACTTTATTTATATGCACTTATACGAAAAATACAAAAATTACAGATGCTACTGTATATATTTAAGACGAAAGAAGTTTGGAAATCATAAGTTATTTTTTCCTCATGTTTTTAATATAGAATATGTACTTATTTGTTTTTATTGATAGTTGAATAGCTTTTGTGAGTACCCTCTGATCTACATAAAAACTTGCCCATGTGGAAATATAAATTTTTTAAAAACATAATTTTTAAATAAGTATTTTTATTTTTTTTTTGGGGGGGGAGGGGGGGATTTTGCATGAATTTTTGTAAAGCTGATATCTTAAATCTTGCACTGATTATAATGAAAGTTTTGAACTTTTAGAGTAGGACAAGTTTAAAAACGCAAATATATTTAACAAAATACCAAAGTCATTTTTTCCCCAATGTTATTAAAGTAGAATATTTATTTATTTATTTTCATTATTCATAGTTAAATGGCTGTTGTGATTATCAAGTGATGTATACGTAAAATTGCCTATGTGGCAATATATTTTTTTATATTTTCATTTTTTTTTGGGGGGGGGGGGGATTTTTGCAATTTTCGTACATCTGATATTTTAAATCTTTTTCCACATTCAACCGAGTATAATAAATATTTTGAACTTTTAGAGTAGGACAAGATTATAAAAAAAATATATATATTTATCTATGTACCTTAAAAGCCCTTAATAGCGAACACTTCGGGACCGCGGAATTTGTCCGATAATTGGAGATGTCTACATTTTTGAGGTAAAAATATACAAATATGTATGTCTGCTGATTAAAAAAGTATTCGTTAAATAGAGGTGTTCGCTATTCGAGAATGTCCATTAACCTCCACAACGGATACTCCCGAATACCGGACATCTCAATTTAGACAACTATAATGCAGGGTTGCGTTTTTTGCAAAAGTACTTCTTGATTAAAGGAAGGGCAAATTGGGAAGTGCCCCGTCCCCCTACGACTGTAGTGCCCCCAAATTTGATGTGCAATATTTGTAAAGCTTATATTTTAAATCTGTTTCGAAATTGTACTGATTATAATCAATATTTTGAACTTTTAAAGTAAAATAAGGTTAAAAACAAAATAAATTTTAAAAAATCTAATATTTAGATAAATATTTTTTGTTTTTTAATCTTGTTCTACTCCTGAAGTTCAAGATATTGATTATAATCAGTACAATGTCGTAAAAGATTTAAATTATCAACGTAACGAAAATTGTATACCAAAACTGAGAGCACCAAAAAAAATCAGGCTGTATTGGGGGGGGGGGGGGGAGAGGCAGGACCACAGCCAAATATTTTTCCAGGATTCAACGTGGTCAAACATGGCTACGTATGATGCTTACAAAAAAATGGATGCGATTCAGACGTTTGAAGTGTCTGAAAAAATTCAGACATTTTAAAATGTCTGAAAATTGAACACTCCATTTCAGACACTTAAGTGTCTGAATTTCAGACATTTTGATTTAGAGTGTACATAATTAACCAAAGTAACTAATTTAACCTAATCAATTTTCAAAAATATTGCATGAATAAATATTAAAGTTCTTTTAATTACAAATCACATTCAATACATATATTTATTTTATTAATAAATATTTTTATGGGGGAGGGGGGAGTTACCTTATATCGTATATATATTTTTTTATTATTCTGGAGGTGGGGGAGTTTAAGATACCTTCTTTCATTTATTCCAGTCTTTAATGTACTTAATTTACAAATCTATATAAATTCAACTGTTTAAATATTTTATTGCGAATAAGCTATTTAAATTAATTTTATAAAAGTTTGGAGGAGAAATTCCTATAAATATTTATTATTATTAATATAAACAAATCGATCGGTAAATAGAAATTTCCCGTGTACCTAACCTATAATATGCGATTCTTCTGTTAAATAGAACCTCCCCCGCCCCCTCGCCAACAGGAATCGACCTACAGATTTTGACTGTTGGGAAAAGTGTCAATTGTCAACATGAAGTGCCTGTATGACTACGTATTTCTGTCGTCTGATAACGCATTCTTTCGTTAACAGATATTTTCTGAAAACAAATAGTTTCTGGCAACTTTTTGCTGCCAGAAAGTTTCTGTTGTTTTACAAAAATATTTTTAACAGTGTGTGTAATATTTTACACTTTATTCTATTACAAAACACTTTATATTATATTCTATTTTCAAGCATTTAAAAGAATGATATCTTACTATATACAATTTTCTTGGCCTTTTTTTTCTTTTTTTTTTTCAAGGCATTAATCTGCCTTACTCAAAAAATCTACTTGGACCATGTCCTTGCTTGGCCTTTGTACTATGGCATGTTGGTAAGGTTGCAAAGTTTGTACCCGTCTGAGTGGATTACGAGTCATTTTGTCCTTGGTTTTACAAGATGACTGTGTGCTGCTATCCGTTTCTATTAACAAACTCTTTTCATCAGTGTAGCTCTTTATTTATTTTTTTTTTTTTATGCAAGGATTCTCGTAGTTCCATCTTTTTCCGTTTTCTTTCCTTTATTTGTCGGATACCCTATTGAAAGCCTCTCTGAATTTTGCCGATTCTCTCACCCTTTACTGATTTCTTTTCGATAAATTTCTTTGCCTTTTCCTAAGCCTTTTCTGTTTTCTGTTTCGCTTTTAGTTTTTGACAATGTACCTATTTCTGTTATTTTAACTACCGTTGGCTTTCTCGGATTTTTGTTTATTTTTATCCTTATTTTAGCCTCTAAATCTATGTTTTTGCATTTTCGTCCCTTTTTCCTATTGCATTCTTTTCAGTTCCACATTTTCAATCTATTCATGAAATTATGCCTGTTAAAATTCTCTCCTTGGCCAGCAATTTTCCAGACAACTAACGCCTTTAATTTTTTATTTCTTTTCATTTTCGTATTATTTTCCTAGCACTTTTCGCTTTATTTACTTTCGCCTGTTTTTTATTTTTGGGGATCTCTATAAGTTCGTTCACGTCTGATATTTTTTCTTTCTCTTTCTTAGTGCCCTTCCAAATAAGAGTTGCATTTTGTTGACCATTTGTTTCTAAGACTAGTATTTCTTTCCCGGGTTTAAATTCTTTTTCTACTGTTTTGCTTTCATCCTGCAATTCGCACTTTCCTTCATTTTTAAGCGAACTTTCACTCTCCATTCTAACGTTTTGACAAATGTCATGCGACTTAACCTACTGTTCCTTCATTTTGATACCCTCTATCCGGAATAAATCTCTGAACGGCTTTTCTTGACCCGCACTTTGCCTATTCTGTTTGATTTTCACAGATATTGTTAACTTCCTGTCTTCGAGAGTTGTGTGTGTATCTAAATTTCTTGTAATCCTTGAGTTTTTGTCCTCACGTAACAGCTGTTTTTCTTGTATCTTTTTCAATTCCTCCTCAATGGATTTGTCTGTCATTCGTTCATTTTTGGATACTCTCTTATGCCCCCTGTCTCTCTCCAATTTTTTCTCATCTCTCGTTCCCTCGTTTTTTTCGACCTGCGGCTTAACCCCTAGTGATGGACCTTTCACTTGCTGACTGTTCTTCGCGTTTTGACAGTTTGTTGTTTTGTTTTCTTTTGTTTGACTTCGCGTAACTCCGTGTAAAATTTGAGAGGTTTTTTCGTTTTTTTCCTCAATTAATTTTTGCCTTTGATTACCTAGAATGTAATAATTAATGTCGGAGTCTTCGTCTGCTGCAATTGCTTTTGTATTTATGACACTTTTATCTGCCAATTCGAGCGTTATTACAGCTATGGGAAGGCAACGAAGGTCTTTAACTAACGGATGTTTTATCCAACTAACTTCACCGTTTACACGATTGGTTTTAACTAATTTTCTCGGGCACATATCCATCACAGTCCCTGAATCTCTGAGTATTGTGATTTCTTTGCAATTTACTTTACCCTGACTTAAATATGATTCAAATCCTTCCTCTCAGTTTGGTTCCCTACTGATATTGTGTACTGTTTTATGCAAGTTTTCTGTTTTTTTTAGTTCCGAGCAATTCCTTTTCCAGTGCCCCCCCACTCCCACATATAAATCACGTATTTTTCATTGTTTTTTCAAATATTTTTAGCCTTGCCTTATTTTAATTTTTTTCTCTCCAATTTGGTTTCATCTCCTGATATTTTTCTGTTTCTTTTCTCGGGCGTTCGATCCTTTATCCCCCCGGGGGGGGGGGGGGTCTAGTATTCCACGTCTTTCTTGGGACACCCTTTATTGTATCATATCCGTCCAGATCTTTAACTAAACTATTTGGGTTCTTGTATGAAGCCCAAGAATCTATGAAGTGTTCCTTCACTTCGGTCGGCACTCTCCGTTTAATTTTTTCTGCAATGACCAAGTCTTTTAGCTCCTCTAGGCTTTTTATGCCTAAACCATCTAACCACCTGTCTTGAAAGCTATTTAATTCAAAGATTAAGTCTTTCCGTGGGCTGTTTGGATTTTTTTATGCCTCATTAATTTTAACCGATACGCTTCTGCGCTTAACCTGTATCGTGCTAAAAGAATTTTTTTCACGTGACAAAAATTGTCCACGCTGTCTCTGGGCTTCCTTAAAATTAGTGCAGCTATATCTATGGGCAATAAGGCTAAAAGATGAGTAACTAGATCACCTGTTTAGATTCCCGATCTCTCTGCCTGTCTTTCAAATAAATTTAAAAATAGAGTTATGTCTGATTTCTCTGGGTCAAAAGTATGCATATTAATTTTTGGGCTTCTATCGGATCGATTGCTCGCACTAAAGCTACTTCTCTCCACGCTTTGCGTTAATCTCAACTCTTCTAATTTAAATTCACGATCCCGTTGTTTCTCTTCTCACCATTCTAGCTCTAACTCCCTCTCTCTCTCTTCTTTTTATCTCTCTAATTCTCTCTCTCTCTCCACTCTCTCTCGCTCTTTGGCTAATTTCTCTTCCCTATCCTGCGAAATGTTCCCAGCTTGCGTAATTGCTAGTTCCTCATCATAGTCATTTAACATTTCAATTTCTTGAATGACTATTGATATAGTATCGTTCTCGTCAATTTGCGCGCCCAGATCTTTTGCTAAATTTTGGAGATCAAATTTCCTGCAATGCCTAAGTGAAATGACCCTTGCTATATTTTACCTTAAATTTAACACAAATTTTACAAATAAAATTTGGAGAACTTAGTCCTGTCAATAGACGCCGTATATATAATTTCAACTTATCCAAAAGATAAATTTAAATACCTTTATAGACACATTTTTGAATACAAATAGAGTAAATAAAGAATAAATTTAAAATACTCTATGAAATTATTTGAATACCTCTCCTTTTGTTAAAAATAATCGATATGCAAGATAAATTTATCTCTTTTAAAGTTCTTACACACAGAATAAAATACAGTACATAGTAATATTTTATAGGAAATGCACATACATATTTTTAGAACAACTTTTTAAATTTCTCAAATTTGAACACACCATTTGCAAGCCATATCCAGTGTAACCAATGTTCTGACCATAAATTTTTAGAAAATATCTTTATTCAGTACTTAACTAACATAAACTAACTTTCCTCACAATTTACATATAACATTACACTACTTGCATCCTTTATTTAAAAAGATCTTCCCCTTAGTCTTTTTTTTTCACTCCTGACTGCAACTTCCCCTGAAAATTTTCTACCGTTCCTTCCTTAGAAACAAAATTTTCCCGTGTATTCTTTTTGAATACGAACCAGATTTTAATCTGCTACCTATCTTGAACTATCTTAAATGCCTATGAATTTGCATTTACTTTACTTGGCTCTAAACCCTTATCATTAAGTTTACTTTAAAAATTATAATAAATTCCCTGCCTCAAAATTCTAGATTCCAAATAAAAACACTTAGATTCTACTAAAAAAATGAGAGCCATTCAAAAATAATGAGCTTACATGCTCTGTTGTGTCGACGTCCCGTCACAGTTCCTTTAGCCAGTGTGCTGCTGCTGAAGGGTCAGTCGCTCTCTTTGCGCTTGCATCAGGCCTTTCCAAGGGAGTCTGTCGGCTGTGGGCTCTCTCCGTTTGGTTGCTAGTGGATCTCCTGGATTTCATTCTGACTTTTCCGGGTCGATGCACTGTTGATTCCTTCACTGTGTTCCGGCTATGACGTTGTCCTGTTGCTTGATGCTCAAATTTTTTTTCTCGGGCTGCTAACAGTCTCATCTCTTTGTTTTATTAATTTGCATTAGAGTTCGTTTCGTTGGCTGCCACCAGTTGTGCGGAATCCTAAGAAGGCGGTAGCGGTGAGCGGTATTTTCTTCAAGGGCGTATCAAACCAATATTACTCAGATTGAAGATAAAATAAGATTTTTATTTTGCTAAATAAAACAAATTATCTCTTGGCTAAATGATTGTCAGTTTAAGGATAATACAACAAAATTAAAATGTAGAAATGATTCCATACAAAGTTTTATATAGCCTGATGAGAAGGTGGCAGCTTGCTATATAAAGTACTTTTGAGAGAAACACTAAAGGGTACCTCAGTTCAATGTGAAGGCTGGCTGATCACTGTTCATATAGATATATTAGTAATCAATAGTTCGATTGTTCTATCCAGAGATAAAGATCTTTTCACTGTTATGGCACCCAGTGCTAACACCACGGTCAGTTAACTGTTACCGGCTTGGATGCCGTATCTTTGCCGTTTCGGTTCCTACTCACGTCGGGTCGATCACACGTGAACCTTGAGTTCGCACCGGAGAGACTTCATCTCCCCTTTTCAGGTTCTCCCTGAAAGCTACTCTCTTGAGTCTAGCAAATTACTAACTACTCTAGGAATCATCCTCGTTTCCTATATATTCAGATTATCTAGTTCTAAAACAATAGTGAGTTTCTCAGCCACTTGCTCACTTTTCCTGTGAAAAATCTTTGACAGCTGTTCACTTAGTGGCCGGCCAGGGGTCCGCCTATTTTTTTGCATACGAAGGCCGCGAGCGGAGATCTTCTCGTGGGAAAATATGTGAGCTATTTCGCACACGGTGGATCAAAGGCACTACAGGTGGTCCCTTGCATTAGCGAACCGTCGCAGACTGTCAAACGTAGTAGATCGATGATGATCGACCTGTTCGCTTTATCTTGCCGCTCAGATTAGTGAACTTAGCTATATTTTTGCTCTGATATAGAAACACATTAGGTTTTCTTATATAGTGAATCTGTGCCACTGAGGATTTTTCTGCAGGGAATATTGTGATACAGTTCAAATCTGTGAAACTCATATAGATCACTGAATTTCACTACGATCACGTTAGAACAGGGCATTCATAACATTTTTTATTAATCTATAGGGACACACAAAAGAAATCCGTTATAGTACTGTCTTTGAGTGATAATTACTGGAGTGCAACGGTTTAAAATTCGGTGTGCGCTTTTAAATTTAATTAATTTTTTGCATGTTACTCACTATATATAAATTCTATACCTCATATACAGGGCCGCACAAAGTATTCACGTACCATTCATTCTCCTTATTAGAGGAAATTTTGAAGGGGAATTTTCAACTGAAGTATATGTATTTCTTAAGTGAACTAAATTTTGGCTTGCATGTAGTTAGAAAATACAAATCTATGTATCATATACAGGGCTGCTGAAAAAATTCGGATAATTTTCCGATTGTAGATGGAACTTGGGTTTTGAAATGTATTAATGCGTTTCCATTAAGGTTAAATTAGACGTAATACTTTAATTTTTTAAACGGTGAAATTTTGTTACATTATTCTGAATGAATGTGTTAGAAAGTGTTTCATAACCTATGCTTGACGCATATTTTTTTTCTTTCTTGTTTTAAGAATGTATATGGTAGGAGTACATCTGTACATGTATTGCAATTAGTTATATTTTCAAACTTTTCTGGGTAATCAAAAGTTCTATCTATCATATACAGGGCTGCTGAAAAAATTCGGATAATTTTCCGATTGCAGATGGGAACAGTTGAACTTTGGTTTTGAAATGTGTTAATACGTTTCTATTATGGTTGAATTATGTAATACTTTAACTTTTTAAACGGTGCAGTTTTGTTACATTATTCTGAATGAATGTGTTAAAAAGTGTTTCATGACCTATGCTTGACGCATAAATTTTTCTTTCTTGTTTTAAGAATGTATATGGTAGGAGTACATTTATACATGTATTTCAATTAGTTATATTTTCAAACTTTTCTGGGCAATCAAAATCTTGTTAAATTTTTCGAAACTCAATGGCATTACAAATAAATAAATAAGATTAGTGTATCAAATTTCGAAGAACATAAAAAGAAATCGAGTAATTGATAAAAGGGCAATAAATGAACCCATTTCCTTCTTTTTACTTGGTAGCACAAAGATATCATCTAGATCTTAATAAGAAAAATCGCTTTATAGCTCAGAAAAAAATTACATTAAAAAAGAAATGGCATCCACGCTTACGCATTTATGTTCCACTAAGAGTAACTACTTAATGTTGTCTAAAATATAAGCCGTAATTCAAACATGTGGCGCCTCTGACAAAATCTTCAACTCCTTGCCTTTGTATTAAATTACTACTATGATACGCTTTGAGATAGAATAACAGCACATAAAGAGGCAAATAAAAGCGAAAAGCTTTTTTGTTACTTCGAATGTAAAACAAATCTACTTTGCTTCTTTTCCAGTCAGCTATGCGATACATAAAAAAATAGCCGAGGAAGAATATAAGTCGCATATAAATAACGACTTCATTGCCTTGTTGCAAGCAGTCTGAAGCCGTGAAGCAAGTTGATCAATTTGAGCTGTATGCTATTGTTTAAATGATACTTTATTGTAGATTCCTCTGCAGCTGAGAGGTTATGGGGTTCTTAGACATATTTCCTCGATTTAGAAGTTTTATGGTGTTATTTAAGAAATACAGAACCTTAAAGTTCATTAAAATATATAAAAAAATTAAATTTGAATATTACTCAAATAAAAATTATTACACATTTTTTAAATATGAGGTCGAAACTTTAAATTTGTATCTTCAACAATTTAGAAGTCAATAAGTTCCTGTGAACTGAACTGTTTAATCCTGCTAATGATAGTATATCACAAGAAATTGTGAAATTTCACTTGACGATGTATGTGAGGGATATACTGTGATTGTTTACTTTCTTTTTTTGATGTTTCATTACTTAACCTGATTCCATTAGTGAAATATTCAAATTAGATTCTTTTTAGGTGTTTTCGTAATTGCATAAATAAGTAGCACCCATAGTTGTCATCTGGTTCGTCTGTCTGTCCATCTCTCCGCATATTACAGCGCAAAAACTACCCAACCGAATGGTTTTTAATTTAAAGCCTATGATACGTAATTAATTCAATGATATTCCATGGTAGGTAAGAATTATAGGTTGCCATGGTGACGTCCTATGTAAGATAAATTCATATTATTTCCATATCACTGAATTTAATATATATAGTAATCATAATAAATTTTGTATTCATGCATTTTTGCATAACAGTGGAATAGCTATTGGATCAACATCTGAATATTTATATATATATATAAAAAAAACAGTTACAGTACGAACGCACCTAATTTGCCACGTTTGACGTACAATTTCCAACTTGTTATATTTCTTTTCTGCAACTTCATGTTTTTTTGTTTGTTTTTTTTTTCCTTTTTAAAGATAAAACTTCTTTCGAAAAACAAAATATAACCTTAAAATTTATTTGTAAATATTCTTTAAAGTACGTTTAATAAAAAATTGGACAAAAATACTTTCAACATTTAAAAGACTTCTTTTATGGAAGAAAAAACCCACACACACTTAATATGTCCTTATTTTTCAGCTATAAAATAACAGCAGGTTTTATTACATTAAGATTCAGATCATAAATATATAGGGATTAATGTGCAACGTTTTGTCGCAAACATGTATATAAATGTCAATGAATAAATTTAATCATGTTAAAATGTTCATGAAAAACCTTTCTGATTATGTGATGTTTAAGAGTACATGAACACTTTCACGAGAACATGTAAATTTTCGAAAATAAGCAAACAGCAATTTAAATTTTTTCGCATTTCAAATATTCTTGCAAAATGTCCGATATCATAAAAGGAGAAAAATAAAAAGAAATTTTGTTAATTTTTTAAATTAGCATCTCAGAACTCCTTTATATGTCCATGACTTTTTCGAATCAAATAAAAAGTGTGATTAATGTTATTATACTACAGAAAATTTGATCTCATATTGCCTCTCCTTAAAAAGGTAAGAATGTTGAAAAGTTTTTATTCTTAAATGATTTTTACAAATAAAAATATCTGATTAATATTAATTGCACTATCATTAGGTTAAATTTATCATTGAAAAAGTCATTATACATGTATGTTATATTTAAAAGGGGAAAAAACAGGTTTAGACAAAGAGTAGCAATAATTTCACTCCTGTGCGAAAGTATTATAAAACGGTAGGTTTCTGTTCATTATTATTTTTTTTTCTCATGCATGGAAACTTTTTCTTTAAATATAATAAGTCATAAATATTTCAAGAATCTTTTTAAAGTTTTATTTTTTTCTTTTATATTTTAAACATGTGTCGTATACTTGTAATTTTTTTTTTTTTTTTTTTTTTTTTTTTTTTTTTTTTTTTTTGTCCTGAAGTGTCAGTTTCACTTGCAAATCAATAAGTTTGTAAATTAAAATGTAAAAATGTTCTCGTAAAAAGCTGGAGATCTTTCTAAATTGAATATTCTCTTATAGAAAATTTTGCTTCATAAATGATACGTTCTTATAAAAAATGTCACTTGCTCAAGTATGTAAAAATTTATTATAATAGCATAATAAGCATTAATAAGTCGGTGGAAATTTAAATAATAAATATGTTTTTCTAGCATTATTACATGCGCTAGAGCAGCAAAACAAAAGTATTGTTAATACTTATAAAAGAAACCTTATAAAAGAATACTTAAAAAAGAATCATTTCGACAATTTTTTTTCATTAATTAATTAATTTTTTTTTTCTGGTGGAGGAGAGAAGATGTAATTTCTAGATGTCTCCTCCTCTATTTAGATCTTTTCATAATCTAAAGATGATTGCACAAAGCGACTAAGTTTACTAAAAATACGGTTGTATAACTTCAAAAGAACTGGCATTTTTGTCTGCTACTTAATATCCATTTCCATTTATTCATTTAGTGATACATATATCTGATACTCGTAACACTTTCAATTTCAATTTATCACGCACACTGCAAACAAACAAGCAGTATCTTTGTTCTCATGTTTAAAAAAATACCCGACCTCCCTTTCATTTCCTTTCTTCATAAGTGATATCATTTTGAGAGCTCTGCACATTAGCTACCGCGTTGAAAGCATTTGCTCATTTAGTTGCATTGACTGTAACCGGAATCCATTAGGCGGACTTCTCGGGAGGCATTTCGGAAAGTAGATATCGTTATTACCCTTCATGCCACGCATTCCATCATTCAAAACTCAGAAATGAATCCTCGGCCCTCAATTGATGTACATGATACATTATATATCATGTATAATATTTTTTTTCCAACTTAACTTCTAATGCAAACGATGGTGGTGTATTTTTTGCCCCCCCCCCCCACCCCTCTTCCGATTCTTCTAGAGACCGGATCAAGCCAAAAAACCTGGGTACCCAAACCTCGTGTTCGAGCCCCTTTTCTATATTGTCACAAAAAATTAAACATTTCCTGTGACTTAGAATACAGATATGAATATATAAATATAAATATAGATAAACACATTTATTTTTATCTTAACCGACTCTACAAAATATGGGTTATAATTTAGTACAAGGTCAAAGATTTGAAATTCCAGCTCAACAAAATATGCATACCAAATTTGAGGGTCCCCTAAATCAAGGGGCCATACGGCCCACGACCCACTTGGAACATTTTTTAATCAGACCCTGGTTCTTCTAAATACATATAATAAACTGGTTTTTTTTTTTGTTTTTTTTTCATATTCAACAACACAAATCTACCTGCTCCAATCACGAAGTAATTCTTTATATAAATGTTTTAAAATCGAGGCAATATTTTTTAAGTGACCAAGAATCAAAGAGTGCTTTCTTTTTTTTTTTCTTTTTTTTTAAAAAAATAAGTGTGATACATCTTTTATATATATATATATGAGTAATAGATCTTGAATTTCATCGATCAATCCTTGCTAACAACGTTTCTCAAATTGTCTTGTCCTAAAAATTGAATTAAAACGCCAATTTTGAATATATTTTACGTAAAATCGTTTATTTCTATAGGAAAAACCGAATCTTTGATTGATTTATTGATATTTCAACAAGGAAAGATGCAAATTTTATGTATAAATTAGAAAAAAAAAAAAAAAAAAAAAAGAGTTGTTTTGTGAACATGTCAGAGGAAAGTGAGTTTGAGTGTGAGTAAATTCTTACAGGATATCTACAATAATATTTTTGAAAAAAAAAATCGCTTTTTCAATTTTTTTCGGAAAAAAACTAATGATAAAAAAATAGCAATTGTTATTAAATACTGTAAAAAAAGACAAATGTTTTTTAATCAACGAAAACATTATATTACCACGAACGAAAATATACAGTAACCATTTCCGAGTTTGCCTATGATTTCAAAAATCCTTCTTTCTCATTTGAAACTCCAGAAAACAATACATTTTTGAGATTTAACCCTTTATCTACTTATAGTACCATTAAAATAACTTGTTATAAAATTCATTTAATTACATCGATTAGTTGTAGTACAGTTTAGAATGAGTTATAGATACATTACTTTATCTTGTTCTAAAAGCATTATTGGTTACACAAAACAAATATATTTTTAAAAGGATGATTGCTTTTGCCTTTGCATCTTTTCAGCTTTCTTGGCGTTGGGGTGAGGGGGGGGGGGATTTTTCAATTCGGAAATATTTCTATATTTCTATTGTAAGAACATCATATTTGTACATTTCCTAATTCTACAAAATGCTAACAAAAATATTTAAAATAAAAGATTTGAGTGGTTTTATAAATATTGCACAAAATCCCTATAAATTCAAATTTAATCAATCCTGCTAAATCCTTCAATCCTTCTAAAATCCTTCTAAAATTTATTAAATGATTATGTAAATTACTAATGTAGTTTAAACAATTCACGAAAAATGCTTTAGAAGATAAAATTTTCATGAATTCATAATTCAGAACATAAAGTAAGTAAGAGTAACAAAATAATATTAACTTTAATGTTAATGTTAATGTTGTTAATTTATCATACTTTTCGGTAAAACGTGTTTGCTGAACATGAACATGTTTACATGAGAATTGATAGAATCTTACAATAAACGATAATTTCGGTTTCAGAAGAATGCTTAATACACTGTAAAGTTTACTCGGGAAATTTTCCGAAAATCAGCGGCAGCAAAAGATATTTTGTTTTGCTGTTAAAAAAAACGAGTATACTACTTGGTTATCCCGTCGACCAATTTCGCCAAATTATACAAATTGACATAATTTTTATTTTAAATAGCGAAAGAACAAATAAATTAGTATAACATAAAAAAAAAAAAATACAAATAAAACGTCGAAATAAAAATCACTTGATGACGTAAACACGCGTAACTTGCTTAAAGTCAAGTGAATGTGACATTTATGATCAACCATTATTGGCATTTAATCTTATAGTTTGGCGATAGATTTTTTGGTCGACAGAATAACCAAGCAGTACCAAAAAACGTTTATAATGTTTCTTTAAGGCTGTTCTTAACTGCTCTGCTCAACAAGCGCAAAACGTTTTGACACATTTACAAATTAATTTTTTAACGGAAAGGTATAAAATTGGAAATCCTGGGCCATGGAAGCGATTTGAAATTGAACTGTTTTTTTTTTCATTTTTTGATAAATCAATTACCTATTGAGTTACAAGGAATTTTGATCACGTACAAATACGTTTTTTTTAGCTCTTGAGTCTCTTTCTTCCTTCGCGCGAAAATTCGGTTCAAAACGCTCACTTTGACATTTTTTTCTGAATAATCTATTGCGTTTGCCAAAAAATGGAAAAAACAGCTCAATTACATAGTTTTTGAACAACAACACTAGCTAGTTTCATGCATTATCGAAGAAAAATAAATTAAAACTTATGTCAAAAAGTTGCTCTTTTGGATTTGAGAACACCCTTAAATCTCAAAAATACATTGATTTCTGGGGTTTGTAAAGATAAAATCGGCTTTTTGTAATCGTGGATAACTCGGAGTAAATTAGTGTATATTTCCGCTCGTGGTAATATTATATTTTCCTATAAATTAAGAAGCATTTGTCTTTTTCCACATTGCGATAGAAAATATTTCGTTATAGTGCTATAGCTGCAATTAACATCCACTGCCATTTTGTCTTTAATACATGCTCTTTGACATAGGCATTAATCCAGATAACATCTACAAATACTTTTTTACAAAGTGAAATTTTAATATAGGATTTTTTTAGCTGGATAACATTTGCTTTTACAATTATTTTGCTTTTATATAAGTATAATTTTTTCACCCTTCAATGTTATTATTTTTTTTATTAATATTTCATTCATTCATTCATTCATTCAAAAAAAAAAAAAAAACCTTTCACAAAATTAACACATTTGTATTTAATCTTCATCAATGTTTATAGCTTAAATTAGAATATTTAGGAAGTTTCGTGTGTGTGCTTTTGCATTTTTGTTATTTTGATGTCGCGAGCATGCATACATATAAAATGTAATTAATTTGTGTTTATTTGTATTTTACAACAGCACTGTAGCAGAGCTTTGAAATAGTGCCACAATATTTCATTGGAACGACATTTTTTGAGATTTAGCAGATGTTTGCTGAAATTTAAAAATAAAAAATAAAAATGTCTAAGATTTTTTTTTTTTTTTAATAATAACATTTTCTTATAGTCATCAAAAATTATGAGAAAATAAAAGATGCATTGCGTGTAAATAAAAAATAAAAATTCAAGACGACTAATTTTGTTTATATTTGTTTTAACATATAATGTTTGAGAAAAATTATATTAATGCATTATGCTAAATGGAATATTAAAGAATGCGAAATTTGTTCTGAAGTCATATCGGGAACTTTTTTATCAATAGATGTGATCTACCATCATGTTACTGTCAGCTGGAACTCGGAATATACCCGAACCAAACCTGCAAATTCTATATTTGAAATACAATAGAACCTCGATTGTCCGAAGTTATTGGGACCGATCAACTTTCGGAAAATCGATTTTTTCGGATAATCGAGAATTCTACAATTTTAAAATTAAGGAAAAAGATATGCAATATTTGTTATTATTGTAACAAGTGTTTAATAAAGATAAAGTAATAGCCAAATAGAAAAAAGAATAAATTACCTGTATTTTAATTTTGAAATTAAGTACCTTTTATGTATATGACAAGGGTTTGAAAAAATGTTTTGTTTGTCACAGTTTCGAATGTCTTTGGTTTTAAGCTCTACCACGGAGTTTTTTAATATTAGTTGTTCATCAGTATCACAGTCTTTCTGCTGCTCCAGCCATGCCAAAACTTTTGAAAAACATTCAAAAGCTTCAGAATTGCTAATTTGTTTGTTTTCCTCGTCCCATTCTGGATCTTACGGGAGTTCAAGTTAAATTCAACGGAACGCTAAGAAGGGGATCGAAAATATTTATATGTACTCCTAATTCGGAAAGGACCGCTTGCACACAAGGAATATGATAGCTGAAAAAAAAGCTCTCAAAATGGATTTTGCATATAAGCAATGTGATAGTAAAAAAAAAAAAAAAAGGTTTAAAAATGTATTTTGGTTAACCGAGGGTTTCGGTTAATAGAGTTTCGGATAAAAGAGGTCCTACTGTAATCCTATAACCCAAATCGAACCCGACAAAATACATTTCGTCGAGAGAAACCCGACACGAGTCCAACACACTTTAATCCAAAACCTAACCAAAATCCGAAATAATAATAAAAATAAATAATAAAAATAAAGGAAAAGAAAAAGAAAAAGAAAAAAAGAAAAGAAATCATAGTTTACATTTTAATGCAATTATGGAGCTATAATCTACGATCGTATCTCTAATATAAATTTTATCTTTTAGCAGGAAACATACGTATACGCATCCATATTAAAATATATAATTTTTCATAAAAAAAAAATAATAATAATAAAAAACGGAATTTTTTTTTTCTTTGAAAACTGTTTCAACTCGAACCCGACACGCCAGAATCCAAATGTAATCCGAAACCGAACACAGCCCGAATCGATAAAAGTCAAGCCGACCCTCATCAAAAATATAAGTTTCAACCGGGCCCGATGCAGAAGCATGGCTCCACTGTCAACAACAATTTGTCAACACACATTTTTTTTTTTTAAATATTCTTTTATTTCTCTAATCGTTACTAGCGAGTGCATTCTCAAAATCGAGATTACATCACGGGATAATCATCAACAAACTACAGAATAACTATCAACACACCATTTGAAATAACGGAATAACGAATTCTGACACCCCAATACCTCCCTACATAACTTTCATACATTTATCAGATGATCTTCACTGCCTTATCAGTTCCGTAAGACCCAATAAGTCGGGTCACATGATAACTATGCAATGATGATAAGAAAACACGATTGTGTCAAAAGGTGGGCATAATTTAAATAGTCACATATTTGTTATGTTTTCACTGTTTTAGATGACAGGAGTGAAGCACTGTGACTGCTACGTGTCAGCGGGAGAGCTGATGACAAAAAAGGAAGTTAGTACTTTGATGAAAAAATATATCTCTTTCCTTAGCTTTGTGTTACCTATATCGTAAATTAGAAATTCTACTGTATATCATAAAAATAGATTATTTATAACTTGCAGATGCTAAAACTATATTTTAAAAAGTTATTTTGAGCTTCTGATTATTACTCTGTTGTGATATTATTGTAAAATTCATGTCACAAAAAATTATAGTTTTATTTATGGTTTGAATCATAGATAATTTTGTGTAATATACATTTCTTATTTTTCCTAAGCTTAAAAAGTTATCTGTTTTATTACCTAGCCTGTTACGGAGATGTTTCACAAGAACTTTTTAATGTCATTTATCAGATTGACAACAGCATAATCAAGGGCACAATTTATGTAATCCAGCCTCCTTCCGAAAGAAATAAGTTGCTTAAGAGGCTACTTCAGTCAAGTGAAAAGACCCGTTCGCTAATGCTAATCCTATGGAAGAAATTTATAAAGATATCTCGGTTGCATTTTAATATTTTTAAATGTTTTTTTTTTTTTTTTTTTTTTTTTTTTTTTTTTTTTGCATTGGCTAGCTGAGATCGATCTGTACAAAGGCCGTTTTTTACTTTTTCGATTTTGTTTACAGATATTTTTGATGAGGACACTTTCATTTTCGGAACTGGTTTCGAAACTGAATGCATCCTTATAAAAAAAAAAAATCTGTAATAGAAATCGAAAAAGTAAAAAACGGCAGATGTAGAGATCGACCTCAGCTATCCAATGCGAAAAAAATCAGTTAAAAATATTAAAATGCAACCGAGATATAGTTATAATTTTTTTCCATAGGATTACCATTAGCGAACGGATCTTTTCACTTGACTGAAGTAGCCTCTTAAGACTGTTCGTAACTGCTCCGCTGAACAAGCGCAAAACGTTCTGACACATTTACAAATTCATTTTTTAGAGATATAAAATTGGAAAGCCTGGCCATGAAAGCGATTTGGAATTGAACTGTTTTTTCCATTTTTTGATCCATCAGTTACCCACTGAGTTATAAGCGATATCGATCACGTGACAAACCCGTTTTTCGCCCGCTTTTGAGTGATTTTTCTACTTTCGCGCGGAAATTTGGTTCAAAAAGTCCACTTTGATATTATTTTCTGAAAGGTCTATTGCGCTTGCAAAAAAAAAAAAAAATAAATAAATAAAAAAAAATAAAAGGAAAAAACAGCTCGATAACATAGTTTCTGAACAACAACACTAGCTAGTTTCATGTGTTTTCGAGCAAAAATAAATTAAAACTTATGTCAGGAAGTTGCCCTTTTGGATTTGAGAACAGCCTTAAAATATATAACAGTTATATGTTTTGTATGTGCATGTCTATAATAAATTAAACAAATTGCTTTATTTGTTTTTACATGCACGTGTATAACTTAAGTTTTACAAGGCAAACTCTTTATAATAATAATAATAATAAAAATGGTTATAGTTTTTGTTTATCAGATCTTTAAAATATCAAGTTTCTTCATTTTAGTGTTACAGCTACAGCCTATTCGCATTTTGTTGAACAAAACAACAAGCTCAATACATACTGTGGTTTGACGCATGAGTCAAAAAATAGTCAAATACGATCATTCTACTAATTATGCTTTCGTCGTATGATTCAACTTTTCTTCCAGTTATTATTTATTTAATATTGAAATTTAAATAACCTTTCTTTTCAACATACGCACCCGAAAGGATGTTTTCCTGCTTACAATAGAATTATAGCTTTCTTTTGAGAAAACAAATACGTGAGGACCAACCGTTAATTGTTATGCTAATTTTTAGGTGCGTTCGTAATGATATAAATACGTAGCACCTATAGTCGCCGTCTGGTCCGTCCGTCTGTCTGTCTTCCCGCCTATAACAGCGCAAAAACTACCCAACCGAATGGTTTGAAATTTAGTCCTTATAATCGTTGCAGAATTTTGTCGAGCCATTTAAAATTTTATGAAAATCGAATCAAAACTTAAAAAGATATTAATAAAAGTTTTCTTCATTCTATTCAATCCTATCATACGTAATTAATTCAAAGGTATCCCAGGATAGGTAATGATTCTAGGTTAGGTTGCCACGGTGATTACGTCCTATTTAAGATAGAGTCATATTATTTCCGTATTACTGAATTTAATATATATAATCATAATAAATTTTCTATTCATGCATTTTTGCATAAGAGTGCAACAGCTATTGTACCAAGATCTGAATATTTATAAGACTAGTTACAGTACGAACGCACCACATTTGCCACGTTTGACGTACACTTTCCGACTTGTTATAATCTGTTATCACATTCAGATTGGTGGTGAAATTTGACTTCCATTTGGTTAATGGAGAATTTTACCACAATTAATTTCTTTTTTTTACTGTCTTATTTTTTATAATAGAACTTGATCATTTTTATCAAATTATAAGTAAAGTTTTCATCATAAAGAAGTTTCTTTTCGGGTTTTCTTTTTTTTTCTCCGTGTCTTCTTGTCTTGTTGGAGATAAAACTTATTACTTATCATAATAAAATAAAAGTGATTTTCACACAAATGGAAAGTTTTCGGCCCTCCCGGAAATGAAATGCTGACTGCGCCAGTGCAGATTGTCACTTCTTTCGTCACAAACATTTTTTATGCATCCTTTTCATCCTCTTTGTCCCATTTTTCTCTTCCACTGAACTACATCACCTTTAAAACCCATATATCCTCAACATGGGAGATATGGCAAAAATATTTCACTAATTCTGCGAAGTCTGATCACATTACAGCCACCCACTTTCAAGGGTGACATACTATCTTTGAAGTTAGGAAGTTAAGTACTCATGTCGACTTCTCTAAAAAGAAATGGAAACTCTTTAAAGGAGGGTCTTGAAAGATGGAATCCGCTTAATTAGAACTCTAGGACCACACGCCGTGTTTTGGTTGTTTCTCCATGCTCTGACAGTAGTACGGAGGTGATGAGGTGAAGACAGAGATGTGGAAGTCAATAACTTAGCTGGGTACTTTGAAAGAAAGGAAGTTAGTTTTCTCGAATGTGGTATATTTAACTTCTGGGAGAACAGAGAGACACGTCGTCATTAATAAATGTAAATAAATATATTAACATGGAGCAAATACTACTTATTTGCATAGAAAAGGTGATTTATCTGTTACTTTCTTCTATCTTTACAAGAAGAACTGAACACGATTTGGTAGTTTTTAAAGAAGGTCTGTCTGTCTGTATCTGACAAAAATTTTGTAGTCGTTCTATCTCAAGAACTAATGCGCGGAATTTCACAAAACTTTAGATTCAGTTAGACTTTGATATAAACTGTGCTGATTAGTTTTTGGTGTATATGCCTAGCAGGTGGTGCTGCTATACTACATTTTTTTTTTATAGATTTTCGCAATAGCTCTCTCTCAAGAACTAATGCACAGATTTTCATCAAACTTCAGATTCTGTTAGACGTTGACGTCGTAAGCTGTTACTGAATAGGTTTTGGTGCAAATCGCACAACATGTGGCGGTACTATGCTGAATTTTTTGCGATTTTTGCAAACGCTATATCTCAAAAACTAATGCACGCAATTTAATCAAACTTAATAAACTGTTGTATTTTCACGTAAATAGATTCTTATTAGACTTGGGTATATATTGAACAATAGGTGTTGATTTTATACTCTTTGGGTTGGAAATTTTTGTTGCGGACATCTAAGAGGGTAGGTTCCGAAATTCAGTGATCGTTTGAAACAATGCAATACTTACATCTCGTTGTTACATGCACCCTATTCAACGAATCTGTATATATACCTTTACAATCCTCATGATGGGCATTAGATAGTCATTTAATTTTGAGCGAATTAGGAATTAGTAACATGTATGAGATAGAAAAAAGTTTTGGGATTGGCACATGGGACTAGTTTTTGAAATTTAAGATTAATAACTTTTTAAAAAGAGAAGTTCTCTATCTATATTATAATACAATTCTATACTTTTAATTTAACATTGATTTCTGTTTTGTTTTCCTTTTGTTTAAATCACTATCTCACTATCTTTTTTAACTCTATCTTTTGGGAGGCAAGAAGAAATATTTATATCGAAAAATAATATTTCATATTTTTTAGAAAGAACATAACATACCGAAATCTTAAAATTACCATTTTAGCTAAAGTAACCTTTTATAAGAGCACAGAAAAATTGTAACTTGCACAAAATCATATTTAGATCATTAATGTTTCGAAAATGTGTATTTTTAGAGAAAGAGAAACAGTTGAAGGCGTGTAATTATTTTTTCAAATAGATGTATTTTTATAGAAATGAAAACCGTTTAAAGGAGAGTGATTACAGTTTTAAAAATATGGATTTTTATAGGGATAGAAAACCATTTAAAGGATGGTTTGAAAGATTGAATCCGCTAAATTGGAACTCTATAGCACCATATGCCGTATTTGTTTTGTTTCTTCATTTGTCTAAATAACTGTTTGACTGTCTATTTGAAGTCTATCTTTTGAGAAAGGAGAGAAAATGTTTTTATAGGGAAAAAAATATTTAATATTTTTTAGATAGACTAATATAACATACCCAAATCTTAAATTTACCTAAAATAATCTATTAAATCTTAATCTTACTCAAATCTTAAAATTACCATTATAGCTAAAAAAGCCCTTTATGAGAGGACAGAAAAATTGTAGGTTATTACAAGATCATATTTAGGTCACTGATGCTTCGAAAATGTCATTTTTAAAGAAATATAAGCAGTTCAAAGAGTGTAAATACTATTTCAAATAGATATATTTTTATGCAAATGGAAACGGTTAAAAGAAAGTCTTTGTTATAAAAAGATGCCTTTTTATAGAAATAGAAAACTATTTAAAAGAAGATTTTAAGGTTGTTCTCAAATCCAAAGGGTCAACTTTCTGACATAACTTTTAATTCATTTTTGTTCGGAAACGCATAAAACTGGAAGGTGTTGTTATTCAGAAACTATGTCATCCAACTGTTTTTTCCGTTTTCTTGTAAACGCAATAGATCTTTCAGAAAATATTGCCAAAATTGACGTTTTGAACTGAACTTCCGAACAAAAGAAGAAAATCCAGTCAGTAAGGGGTGAAAAATGCCGTGTCACGTGATCAAAATCCCTTATAACTCAATAGGTCTCAATAGGTAATTTATTGATCAAAAAATGGAAAACACAGTTCGATTCCAAATCGCTTCCACAATAAGGCTTTCCAATTTCACATCTTTCCGTTAAAAAATGAATTTGTAAATGTATCAAAACTTTTGCGCTTGTTGAGCAGAGCAGTTGAGAACAGCCTTAAAAGATGAAAACCGCTTAATTAGAACTCTGTAGCACCACATTCCATGTTTTGTTTGTTTCTGACAGTAGTGCGCACTGTAAAAAAAATTCCGCAACGTTCCTTGGAAAAAATGGGCAGCTGAGTTGCCCATTATTTCCAAGAAACATTTCTTGAAAATGACTGGAACTTTACTGTATATGTTAAAAACTTTCTACAGAAATGCCAGTAAGTTTCCTGCGAAATACCAGGAATATTTCTTTTCAAATGAAAATCAAATTTCGAAGTAATTGCTTAAAAGGTGCAAAGGCTAACATAGTGAAAAAGATTCCTAGCCGGGACTCGAACCCGGGCCATCAGTACAGCGCACTGACGTTCTACCGACTAAACCACTTGAAACGATACACAGCTCGGAAAATTTCTCACTATTATATGTTGGCAAGGCTACAAACGCAGCACAAGATGGAATATTTATTTATTATAATTTCCATTATTATATATTATAATTTCCATGTATTAATATTGGAATATTTCTGTTGACAGCAAAACATTACTGACATTTCACAGCATGCGGGATCCGCAGACGATTTTTACATTTCCAGTTGACAATTTTCGCTTTATTATCATTATTTGTTAGAATGAAAAAATATTTTGAAATTGACATCAAAATTATTATTTATAATTTACACGAAAAAATAAATTTTCAGTTAAAATTCAATAAAGTAAATATATATATGATATATTGTTTCTGAACTTTGCTTAAAATATAAAAATATATAAATGTAAATAATAATTAGAAAAAAAATCTAGACATAAAATATTTTGGATTTTCGTTAGTAATTATGTTAGTTTACAAGTTAGATAAAATACATATAAATTTTCATGAAAAAAAAAAATCTAAACGTAATTGTATATTTTTTCCGAAAAAAAAAAAAAAATTCAAATTTCCAGCAATTCAAAGTGTCAAATATATATCAAATTTAAATCAAATTGTAATAAAGTGTTAAAATATAAAATTAATTAAAAAAGAAAAAAAAAAGTCCAGAGGTAGCATCGAGCTCGGGCCGTACGGGTGGCGTGCGAGCTTTCTGCGTCCACGCCACGAAAGACACGTTGAGAGCTGCAAACTAATGGGTATTTGAAACGTATGCTAAACCTCGGCATCTAATTTCTGAAAATCTAAGTCCCATTTGAAGAAATCCTTTCACAAGAATAATTAGAGATAAGAACTCTAAAACATACTTTAAATTAATCAAAATCGGTGAGAATCATGTTTGATGGTCCCCTGGTTAATGGAGATCCAAATAATAGGTGTATTTTTTTTACACGGTCTGCTCCTTAAACATTTCACAGACAAGTACGAGAGATAATCTCTTAGCGATGTCACGGAGGTATTGTATTTTCATCTGAATTGTCTTGACAATAGAGACGTAAAGGATTATGTCGTCTATTGATTTATTTGCATTCCATATTGATTTTTTTTTTTACATTCATTTAAGGAATTCTTTTTCGACACTCGCGCGCGAGCAACGGATTATAGCAAAAACATAATAAATGGCGGCCACAGCGTTTTGCTGTTTCCAACTTTTGTTCAGGAACGTTTCAGATAAGAAAACCAGAATTTCACAGGAAAGAGCTAAATTATTCTGAAAACCTGAGAAAAGGCGAAACGTTCTTGGATTTTACATGGAACGTTACCATTTTTTTTTTACAGTGCGGCAGACTCTGACTATTTCCAGACTCCTTAATTTACGAAGTATGTCTTCATTTTCGAGGCTTTTAAGACCCGTCCCGTGTAACCAATGCGCGGGACGCCAGAAGTCCCGATTTTTCATTATGTACAACTTCTCTTAAATTTCTTTTAATGATATTTGTTAGTCTACAGCAAGTGGAACTTTACGCAGTAAAGCTGTTAAAACACAATCTGTCTATAATAGAAAACTTTTAAGGTCTCGCAGGATGAAATGTACCTGCTCTGACGGAAACCTGTCTAAAACGGAATATTTTCCCAGTCCTGTCGATTCTGTTTTTATAATTTTGCTATAATTAATTCAATAAATCATGTAAAAACGGAACCTGCCTATAACAAATCTCATCATATGCGTAAAACATTCAAGTTTCCTACGGAAAGACTATACCTTATACCATACAATTATAACTACTCAATCGAAAGCCTCTCTAATACGGAAATTTTTTTCAGTCACTAGCGATTCCACTTTCGCAGATTTTACTCTCCAAGGTTATTGTGTTTCTTTATTACAGTAAAATCTCATAAGATGAAATCGCAAGTGAGCAGAGAAATAATCCGGTTTAGGCAGGTGTCTCTCTTAGCAGGTAGCGCCTTATGGTACTCATTTCCTCCGGACCATGGATTTTTTAAGTTTATGACAGAATTACGTTACAGGCAAGTTCCGATTTCATAGAATTTATTCTATGTTTATAGCCCGATGCAGAAGCCAATGTACTGAGGTTTCTGACTACCAAGTATACAGTTGCACGATAGTTTTGAGATGAAGACGAAGATGTGGAAGTCAATAACTTAGCTGGGTGCTTTGAAAGAAAGGAAGTTTTCTTGAAAATTGCGTATTTAACTTCATTCTTTTCTTTCAAAACGTAGATTGTTGCTCTAATATTTGCACGTAAAGAAAGATTTGTTTATATTTAAAATGCTTTATTTGTTTTCAAAGTTGAGCATTAATTTGCTAATTTTATTTTCATAATAGTACAACATTTGTTTCACGTAAATTGTTACTTTAATAATTACATAGCACAGATGATTTGTTTATATTTAGCATAGTTTATTTACATTTAAAGTTTGACATTAATTTTGTTAATTGCATTAATGTAGTACAGAGGTGATGAAGTGGGGACAAAGATGTAGAAGTAAATAACTTAGCTTGTAGAAGTAAATAACTTAGCTGAATGCTTGAAAAGAAAGGAAGTTAATTGAAAATTGTACTTCTAACTTCTGATAAAACAAATTTTACTAATATACAGGACCCGGCTATGACTTTTGACGGCTCTGGAAACAGACTTGATGACCATCTTCTCCCATATGTATACTCTGTAGTAAGGTCAAATAATTTCAAGCTTGTATCTCATACGTGCAATAACAATTAGCATTGCATTATCCATAATTGAAATGCATTATCCATACATAAGATTTTTTGTTTTATTACGTATTTATAATCTTAATGGTAATAAAATTAATATTAATATTTAAACCTACTTTTAAAAAGTAAATAAAATATAATGCGTTATTTAAGCAGACCCTATAAAATTTAGTAGCAAAGATAAGGGTGAGATGAAAATTTCAACTGAGCGAAAAGGATTCGAACCAGGGATTTCTTGGCTGAAGCCGCCAATGCTGTATCATTTGAGTTATCCCGGAAGAATCTGGTGGCTCTAATTCACCCAGCTAACCTTTTGATTATAGCATCTGGTCTGATATATGAATCAGCTCAACAGAATAAATTGCAGGTAATAGAACTCCAGAAAAATCTGGAAATATATCTACACAAGATTAATTTTATCACAATTATTCTAATTGGTAAATAAATCATTATGAGATGTAAATTTCCAACTGGGAGAAAAAGTAAAGGTCCCTAAGGCAAGGCACCCACCCTAGGTAATATGAATATCCTGTTTTTGATGTTGAATGTTAATATTATTATTAATTATTATTAAATTATCGCGTATCTTCGTAAGAAAAAATTAACTAAGTTAACAACAACATTTTTCAAATTACTTATTTGCAACTTTGGTTTGCAAAGAAAGACTGATGTATGTTGATAATATATCATCCTTTATTAGACCAAAAAATAAAAAATAAAATAAATTAATTAATAAATTTTAATAATAAAAGGTATTCTAACATTCGGTGGATGGAAAGTTTTGATAGAGAGTGCACCAAAACTATTTTACCTATAATTTAATTCTAAACAAATTTTGCCGTCTTATGTACAAAACAAGAAATTATAGAAAAGTACTTTCAAAGCTTCTTCGTTTTGAATGATAAAAATGAATGATTAGAAAGGTGAATCAAAATAATTAACAAAGCTATAACTCATAGTTTAGGTTTGTCTTTCGTGAAACAGTTCAGAAATTGGTTTCACTAGGGATGTAAATTGCGATAAACTTTACGTAAAAATACATATGACTTTACGTAAAAAATATATCTTGAAAAATAAAATGCAAAGCATTCATAAAGAAATATTAAGATATTAAGTAAGAAACAGAGCAAGTGGGTGTGGATTAAAAAAAAAAAGTAGAACACGAGGTTAACGAATAAACATGTTAACCTTGAAAAGAATTTCCTAATTATAGGAACTATATAAAAAAAGGGGGGTCTAACAGCTTATCCAGGAAAAGAAAAAGAAAAAAATGACTAAAAGTTATCATTTCTAAGGAATTCAGTATTTTTAATATCAGTAGCCTAAAATATTCATATTGATAACCTAATTCTACATAACTTGAAGATTCCAAATTCAGCAAAGCATTTCAAACCCCCTCTCTTTCCTTTTTCTTTCTTTTTTTTCCAGATATTCCACGTTCAAAATTACCAAACCACATTGAGGTTATAAACCAAGTAAACCATACAAGTCTTAGAATTTATGATTTTCCCTAACGTTAGTATAGCTTATTTATTACTACACGTGAGCCAGCCAGTTTTTTCAGAGCAGCTGGTATTTCATAGTGATTTACTGGGACTCCATGTTGAGCGTTAAATTTCGACAATAAGTGGGATTTGTTTTCTAGATTGCAGGCTTTGAGGCAGTCGAAAGACTACTTAATGCTTGTATTATTTTACTGCCTGTGAAAAATGAATGGTGAACAGCAGTGTTAAGGTGCATGAAGGTGGAGAGAATTTAGTGGAAGCTCACTGACAAGCATAAAACAATTCTTCTTCTTGAAAGACATCCATTGCTACTTGAGATGTAAATATGCTTGCGTTCAGAATAGAGATGAATGCTTAACATCCAGCGATACATACACTGTGAATTAAAGAAATATCGTGAATAATGTAGCTGATACTTTCCAGACAGTGAAGTATAAGAGTACATGGAATGCATTTGATTTCAAATACATTTTAAGGCTTGTAATATTTTGTAAGTAAACGTAATCGCTACAAGTTTCTTTTTGAATAGTTGTTTCGGATTTCTTTTTCCATTTCTGAAGCTTCATAGGTGGGTACATGAATTGAACTGGACTCCCATATGTTACTAACTAGCCGAACTTTTATATATAAAAAAACTAGGGGGCTTCGACCTCCTGCTGGCTACGCTCACCAACCACCCCCCCCCCCCCCCCCCACGTAATCGCAAAGCAATCCCTACTAGCCAATCTAGCCAATCCCAGACGTAATTGTTTCCCGTTTCCATTCTGGATAGATTCGCGATCCCTTATTTTCCATGCATTCAATTTTTAGATTCCACTTGGTAAAAACACGCTCTTCCCCTCCCCCCAATTTTTTGCGTGCCCTCATTTTTAAAATCTTTATTATGTGTTAAAAACTATCTTAAAGTTTCAAACAGATCGCCTTGTTATATTTCCTAATTTTGTACGCGCTCCTCTCCCCCTCCCCCCCCTCACTCGAAATGTGACGCGCCATTCTTTTTTATAATTTTTTGTCATGTGTTATAAACTATCTTAAAGTTTAAAACAGATCGCCTCGTTACATTTCAAAATTTTAAGAAAATCGCGTTCTGTTAGTTCTACATTCCATCACCAGGGAGCGCACTCTATTCTTAAAAAAAACTGTATCCGAACAAAACTTCGTTAAACAGCCTATCAGCTCGAGAAAGTGGCGGTCTTAAGCAAGAATTTAAGATATTTGATGTAATTACTATTCGAAAATAGCGGTAACTAAACTTTTGAAATTTCTATACTAAATAAGTAGATTGAATAAGTAACATTTATGCTGTATATTTAAATATTTTAGGCATTTCTGAAGAATGTTACTATAAAAAATCGCGCGACTTCCTTTTAGAAAGAGCATTTAATGGAAATAAACTGATTAGTGAAATAATAATTAATATCTCAGCTTGTAATTAAGATATAAGAATAATTTTAGAATCTGAAAGGGATTTTTTTCCCTCCTGGCTGTCCAAGTTTCGAGTTTTTACTCCACTTAGATTCTGAGATGGGGCCCCTATTAAAAACCCAGTGTACTTTATTGCTTAACATCCGCATCTGCAAGCCCTGCCTTTCTCATTCTGGCAACCCGTGGGCATGAAATAAAAGGAAATTTTATCGATCGAATTTTAGCCGATTTTTTCTATTCTACCGTATGCATCGGAATAATATTTTGAATTTCTGAAAGTAGATTTTTTTCTGCATCCATCTATGTGATTTTCGAGTTTTTCGTCCCGGTAGTTTCTGAGATGCGGGTCCATTTAAAAAGCTCCAGTTCACTATTTCGATGCGGTTTCGCGGTATCTACCCAGATTTTCATTGGTCCATTTCATAATCGTTTGTCCCATTTCCAAATAGTTACTTTTTTAATATATAGAAAGATATCAATGAATGTTAACATCCAGCGATGTATACGCTGTGAATTAAAGAAATATCGTGAATAATAAACCTGATGCTTTCTAAACAGTGAAGTATAAAAGTACATGGGATGCATTTGATTTGAAATTATATTTTAAGGCTTGTAATATTTTGTAAGTTAACGCAATCGCTAAAAGTTTGTTTTCGAATGATTCTTTGTAACTTCTTTTTTTCATTTCTGATGCTTCATATAGGCGGATGGATGAATTGTACTGGGCTCCTCTACATCACTAACTAGCCTAAACTTCTATACAAGAAAATGGAAATGAATGTTGACATCCAGCGATGCATACGCTGTGAATTAAAGAAATATCATGAATAATGTGACTGATATTTTCCAGACAGTAAAGTATAAGAGTATACATGGAATGCATTTGATTTGAAATATATTTTAAGTCTTGTAATATTTCGTAAGTTAACATAATCGCTACAAGTTTCTTTTCGAATGATTCTTTGTAATTTCTTTTTTCATTTCTGAAATCTTCATAGGCGGATGGATGAATTGTACTGGGCTCCTCTACATCACTAACTAGCCTAAACTTCTATACAACAAAATAGAAATGAATGTTAACATCCAGCGATGTCCACGCTGTGAATTAAAGAAATATCGTGATTAATGTGACTGATACTTTCCAGACAGTGAAGTATAAGAGCTGTTCGGGATCCTAAGAAGGCGGTAGCGGTGAGCGAGGGCTTTACTTCGAAGGCATAACAACCAATATTCATTTAGATTAAAACAAATGGTTTTATTTTACTAAGACAAATAAAATATCTCTTTACAAAATATTTGGTGGTTATATACAGCACAACAATATTATAATGTTGAAATGATTTTATGCAAAGTCAATAAAAGTTTATGAGAAAGTGGTAGCTTGTTGCATAAGTCCTTTTAGCAAAAATAAACTGAATATTTCCTCACTGCAATTTAGAGGTTAGTTGATTAGTGTCTCTTTGGGCTCATTAATACTCAGTAGATGATTGTAACTTTCAGAGATAAAGATCTCTTCACTGCTATGGCACCCTGTGCTTATGCCGCAGTTACCTTTTATCGGTCAGCGGCCTAGAAGTCGTATCCAAATCGTCTTGGTCGTTATTTCTCCTCGGGTCGATCCCCGTGAACTTTTCACTCGCCCTGGAGAGAGCTTTTCTCTCCCTCTTTAGGTTGGCCCTGAAAGTTATTCTCTCGAGTCCAGCAAATTACTAACTAACATTTTTATCATCCTCGTCTCCTATATATTTAAATTATCTCTTTCTAAAACAATAGTAAGTTTCTCAGCTACTCATCGGCTCCTCCATTAAAGAACCTGTCAAGGATCTTTGACAGCTGTTCCCTGAGTGTTTGCCCAGGGGTCCTCCTATTTTTTGCACACGGAGTCCGCGAGCATATGTTTTCCCGTGAGAAAATACGAAATAATCTGGAAAACAGAAAGTTAGCTCAAGATTACATGAATGGCTCACATACAAAAAGAAAGGTCCTTGTTTACCTGGCTGCCCCTCTTTTTTCCCAAGTTTTCCCACCTGTCCTCCCCCCACAAGAAATATTTTCATTATACACTCTATATAATACTTTACACTTTATTCTATTACAAAACACTTTACATTATATTCTCTTTTCAAACATTAAAAAGAATGATATCTTACTATATATAATTTTCTTTTTCTTTCAAGATGTTGCTCTTTCCAACTCAAAAAATCTACTTGGACAATGTCCTTGCCTGGCCTTTGTACTCTGGCATATTGGTAAGGTTGCAAAGTATGTGCCCGTCTGAGTGGTTTATGAGTAATTTTGTCCTTGATTTTACCAGATGAATGCGTGCTGCTATCCTTTTCTATTAACAAACTTTTTTTATCAGTGTAGCCCCTTAATTTTTATGGCAAGGATTCTCGTAGTCCTATCTTTTTCCGTATTCTTTCTTTTATTTGTCGGATGCCCTATGGAATGCCTCTCTGAATTTTGGCAATACTCTCGCCCTTCACTGGTTTCTTTTTGATCAATCTCCCTGCTTTGTCCTAAGCCTTTCCTGTTTTCTGTTTCCCTTTTAGATTTTGACAATGTATTTATTTCCGTTATTTTAACTATCGTTGGCTTTCTGGGATTTTTGTTTATTTTTATCCTTATTTTGGCCTCTAAATCTATGTTTGTGCTTTTTTCCCCTTATTCCTATTGCCACTTTCTTTCCCTTTTCGCATTTTCAGTCTATTCGTGAAATTCTGAGTGTCAAAATTCTCTCGGGCAGCAAATTTCCAGACTACTAACGCCTTTAATTCTTTATTTCTTTTCATTTTCGTATTATTTTTCCTAGCACGTTTCGCTTTATTTGCTTTCGCTTGTTTTTTATTTTGGGGAATCTCTATAAATTCGTCCATCCCTGATATCCCCCCCCCCTTTCTTAATGTCCTTTCAACTAACAGTTGTATTTTGTTGAACTTTTGTTCCTAAGTCTAGTATTTGTTTCCCGGGTTTAAATTCCTTTTTTACTGTTTTGCTTCGATCCTGCAATTCGCACTTTCCTTTATTTTTAAGTGAACTTTCACTCTCCATTCTAATGTTTTTACAAATGCCATGCGACTTAACTTGCTGTTCCTTCATTTTAATACCTTCTATCCGGGATAAATCTCTGAACGACTTTTCTTGACCAGCCTTTTGCCTATTCTGTTTGACTTTAATTTCACAGGTATTTTTGACTTCTTGTCTTAGAGAGTTATGTGTGTATTTAAGTTTCTTGTAAACCTTGAGCTTTCGTCCTCAACGAACAGCTGTTTTTCTTGTGGGTTTTTTTCTCTCCTCAATGGATTTTTCTGTCTTACTTCGTTTGCGAATGCTTTCTTATGCCCCTTTTTAAAGAGAATATTCCGTCTTCAATCAGAGTCGGCCAGGAATGTAGTTTTTATCTACCCTTTCTTCCCCCCTGTTTCACTTGAATCTATTGTCCTCTCTCCTTCCCTCGTTTTTTTTCAACCTGTTGTTTAATCATCTGTGATGGATTCTTTACCAGCAGACCGTCCTTCGCATTTTGACAGATTGTACACTTGTTACCTTTTGTTAGACTTCGCGTAACTGCGTGTGAAATTTGAGTTTTTTTTTCCTCAATTAATTTTTGCGTTTGATTACCGAGAATATAATAATTTATGTCGAAGTATTCGTCTGCGACAATTACTTTCATCTTTATGATACTTTTATCTGCCAATTCGAGTATTATTTCAGCTATGGGAAGGCAACGACGGTCTTTAACTAACGGTTGTTTTAACCAACTAAATTCTGCGTTTAATTGATTAGTTGTGACTAAGTTTACCGATAATACATCGACCATACTTCCAGAATCTCTGAGGATTGTGATTTCTTCGCCATTTACTTTACCACGACTTAAATATGGTTCAAATCCTTCCTCTAATTTTAAGCCGCAGCTGATGTGATGAACTATTTTTGTTTCAGCCTCCGAATTTTTGAATTTTGGGCAATTGCGTTTCATATGGTTTACACTTCTACACAGAAAGTACGTGTTTTTTCTCGGTTTATCAAAATTCTCTGTCTTTCTTTATTTTCGTCCTTTTCTTGCTAATTTAATTTTTTTCGGGTCTTTTGTCCCGCTCGTTTTCCTCATATCTGGGGTTTTCGAATTTTCAATCTGTTGGGGGTTTGACTTTCCACGGTTTTTTTAATGCACTCCTGATTATGTCGTACCCATCCAGATCCTTAACTAAACTATCCATGTTCTTGTACGAAGCCCAAGAATCGATGAAGTGTTCCTTCACTTCGAGCGGCACTCTCCGTTTAATTTGCTTCGTAATGAGTAAGTCTTTTAGCTCCTCTAAGCTTTTTATGCCTAAACCATCGTCTTGAAAGCTGTTTAAATCAAAGATTAAATCTTTCCATGGGCTGTTTGGATTTTTTGTGCCTCATTAATTTTAACCGATACGCTTCTGCGCTTAACCTGTATTGTGCTAAAAGATTTTTTTTCACATGAAAAAAATTGTCCACACTGTCTTTGGGCTCCCTTAAAATTAGATCTACTATATCTATGGGCAATAAAGCTAAGAGATGAGTAACAAGGTCGTCTATTTCAATTCCCGACCATTCTGCCTGTCTCTAAAATATGTTTAAAAATAGAGTTATGTCTGATTTCTCTGGGTCGAAGGTATGCATAATAGCCTGTTCGCGACGGCGCGCGCATTCAGAAGTGCGCATCTGAGGACGGAGCGGGAAAATTTGATTTCATCTTCTGGGCCAAAGGATTTTGCGAAACTAAGCCTAACTCTTGTAAAGAGTTCTTCAAAAAATTATAAAAGATTCATTTTTCCATGTAACCTTTTGAAATGCACATACATGAAATATGTTATTATTATATATACTATTTACGCAAAAAATTGAAATATTTTCTCGGATATTTTAATGTAAAAATGACTTTTTAAACAAATATAATGCATGTTTTTTCACGTTTTTCAGTTAAAAAATGTTATATGATTACAAAACACTTACGTTCCTTTAATATAGCAACATAGGAAATGTTTTGTTGAAATAAAGGTTAATTTTGTTTTAAAAAATAATAGTTTTGTTTCTAAATAATTGTTAACACATTCCGTAAATAAAACAAGTATTTTTAAAAAGCTGATTTATTCACAAATAAAAATAATTAAATAAAACTTGCAAGCAACTTCTGCATGCAACTTTTTAATACTTATTATGCACACAGACATAAAAATAGTTTGAAAATTTTTAATTCAATTTAAAATATTTGTGAAAATTCAAAATTTACATGTAAATATATAGTCAATCATAAAATATCTATCAAATAAAAAATGTTAAATAATAATAAGTAAAATAGAATTATACTTAAAAACAAACCTGTCTAAAAAGTTGTTGATGTTAAAAATATTTTTGAAAATAAAAGAAATATTACATAGTGTAACGTATAATAAAACGAAATATCAATTAAAGAATATTTAATAAGAATAAGACAACACGAATAACTTAAAATACATTCTTCCAAAAAAAAATGTTTACGTTAAAATATCCTTATAAACATCATTTAATATATATATATATATATTTAAACATATAAATAAATTTATGAGGTTAAAAGTATTGAATAATATTTTTTAATAATAAATAAAACTGAATAATAATTTTAAATATACTCATAAAAAATGCCGTTAATGTCAAAAGTATTTTATAAAATGGAAATATTAACGAAATCATATAAATGTATTCAATTATAAGGGGCAAACTGACTATTAATTGCAACTATTAATTTTAAAACCTGCGAACATTTCTCAAAATGTCAGAGTTCAATGACTGTGTTTGAATCACATCACTCTCTTAAATTTTACTTTCTGAAAATACATTAATTTCATGCATTTTTTTTTTTTTTTTTTTTTACTAAATATTTCTACACTCAGTATTTCTCACTATACCAGCTATTCCATTGTCAGTAAAATACCTGCGTTTTTAGATATTTTAATGAGTTTGTAAAATAAGATACATAAATATAAATAATTTAAGACGAAATTATTTGAAACGGTATGAGTAACTATCAAAGGAAAACTTAAAAAAAAAAAAAAAGCGCACAAAAGTTTTCTTGACTTGACGACGCCGAAAATATTTTGAACAAGCATCCGCAAATATTTAAACTGTGTAGCAACATTTGTTGAAACCAAATAAAAAATATAAATAGGCCTCGCGCTTTCCTCCTCAATGAATGAAAATGCGAAACTATTAATCACCACGACGTACAAATAAACTCTTTCCAATCGAGATAAAAGTAGTAGAAAAAAAAATTGAAAATGAATCAACTGGAACCCTAGCCATATGCGTACGTGAAGCTTACGTCATAAGCTTAGAGTTGATCAGCTGACTCAACCATTCCTTTTCCAAAGTGTCGAAGAAAAATTTCTGATAAACAAAAAAATAAAGTTTCATTTGACACATAGATTTGTGATAGAAAGAAAATCACGGCTCAGAAGCAATGCATGTGAAATAAACACTCTTTTTTTTTCATTGCAGTCATTTTTGGAAGAAAATTAAATTGACATGGATTAAAAATATATTAATTGATTCCATTTGCTTTCCTAGATAGAAGGAAATATGTTCTTCCCAAATGTATATTCAAATTTCATTACGAAATTTTTTTTCTGAGTTAAACTTTCTGCAATAAAACGTTCCAACTGTGTGGCACGAATACCGGTCGCTCGGGATGTGAGTGCCAAAACCGCCGGCACGTATGCCCGTCGCGCGGGATGAAAGTGCAAACGAAGCCGGCACGAATACCGGTCGCTCGTCCCGAACGGGATAGATTTTATGTTTAATTTTGGACTTCTATCAGAACGATAACTACACTCTTAATTCAAAAGAACGAATTATTAACTCAACAAAAGAACGAAAAGTTTTACGCGTGTTTTTGTTCTTTCTGAGCATCTGTTTTATCAAAAAGAGACATTTTCCACAAAAGACTGGTTTACCAAATCATCCTTTTAGGAGTAGCATCCCCAGGACCGCTCATTTCAGACCGGAACAGAAAAATATCTCTAAAAGAGCGGTTTAAGAAGCTTCTCTATTGGTTGAAATCCTGTAACACGATATATAGTTTGGCAGAGGAAGAATCGAGAATCGCTTTGAAAAGGGAATCGCTTGTTTGTTTCAAGGATCAAAGATTAGCGTTACCTACAAGATTAAAACATTATTACAATTATAATGTGATTGATTTAAAAATGGCATAGAATAAGATAGATGGATTATGCCCACTAAAGCAGGGGGGGGGGGGGGGGAATCATCACAAAGAATTGGATAAATTTCGTTTTTGTTTCCCAGCTAAAACCAAGATGGCTACCGGCGATTCTAGGATTATACTAATACTGAAAATTCTAAGGTAAAGTACGTTGTTTTACTTCATTTTTCTTGTAATTCCTTCGCCATTCCTTGTTGTATTTTCACATTGTATATATGATTTTTTGCGTTATTTAACGTTAATACTTTTAAACCGGAAATAGGAACTTCTTAAATTACTTTTTTTTTCTTTTTTTTTTAATACATCTGTTCCATAATTTTTATAATCAATAAAATGCACTTAGATATGTAGTTTTCTTGTGTTCAAATTGTGTAAAATTACTCTAATTGGTATTTACCTTATTAAACATATATCATTTTGTGCTTATATTATTCATTATTAATATACTACTTTGCTCATGACACCCAGAAATCTTTCCGGAACACAACCCATGATTATAAAAATTATTAAGTTATTATTAACTTATAATATATGTTCTATTTTTTTTTTTTTTTTTTTATGTTTCAGTAAGTACAAGTATTTAATAAATTGTGTTCATTCAGATAGTTGTACACATCTACACTTTAAATATTATTTTTTTAATCGCCACAGTATTATGTAAATAGTACGAAATGTTAAAGATAATTTTAAAAAAGTATCAGAAAATAATAGATTAGTAAAAAATATTATCAATTTATTTTATGACACAACTAGCTTGACCTTTTTTTTAAATTATAATTTTGTGAATTTTTATTTTTGTGTTATACTTCGCTCTGTTCATATTCAAAAGTTTAACTAAACAAAAGTCTGCAGTTATGTAACACATGAGTTCTATATTCCATAATTATTTATCTGTGTCATAAGCAAAATATGTTAATAAGATATAATAATATCAGAAATAATTAAAGAAATCGACATTTCCGGATTAAAACTAATAACGTTAAAATTATATATACAATGTGAAAATATTAAAAAGAAAAAAATCATAATAAGAAAGATAAAGTAAAAAAAGCGCACTTCAGGATATTGACAAGGTAGAAAATCTTGTCTTGTTACGGCGCGAACTTATCTTTTATTATTATTATTATTTAATTTATCTTTTGGAAATGAAAAACAAAATTTCTTCTGCATCTAGATTAAAATAAAACAATATGGAGTTTTAAAAGTAATACATTTTACAAACTGGGGAGTTATATATGTTAAAAAACAAACGAAAAAAATCTGAAAATAAGAGGAAAATAATTTATTTTGCCTATTAAATTTGACAAAAAAGGGGTTTTAAAATGACTTGTCAATAATGAGTGCAGTCACTCGTTTTGCCTATTAATTTAGTCGAAAAAAAGAGCGAAAACAGCTTATCAAAAAGGAATGAAAAAAACCACTCCGCAAGATGGATGAAATTCACTCCTATAGGATAAGTGCATTTTCAATGCTGAAAAGGAGTGAAAATACACTCAGTCGGAGTTAAAATCGCTGATTTTTTTTAAGAGAGTAGCGCTGGAGTTGTTTCTCTGTGTGCTTAGCGTTAATCTCAACTCTTCTAATTTAAATTCACGTTGCCGTTGTTTTTCTTAGTTCTCTATCTTAGCTTTCTCTAATTCCCTCTCTAAGTCTCTCTTTTCTTTTTCCCTAGATAATTTCACTTCTCTATCCTGCACCATATACCCAGCTTGCGTAATTGCAAGGTCCTCATCATAGTTATTTGACTGTTCAATTTTTTGGATGATTATTGGTATTGTATCACTCTCTTCTATTTGCATCCCTAACTCGCCTGCTAAAATTTGTAGATCAATTTTCCTGCAATATCTGAATGCGGTAATCCGTGCCATATTCTACCTTAAATTTAACGCAAATTTTACAAATAAAATTTTGGAGAGCCTAGTCCTGTGAATAGACACTTCAACCTTTCCCCCAAAATAAATTTTTCTTTAAATACCTTTATAGACACATTTTTGAAAACAGACATAGTATAGAAAGAATAAATTTAAGATACTCTGGGAAATTATTTAAATACCTCCTCCCTTTTGTTAAAAATAATCAATGTGTAAGATAATTTTTTTCTGTTTTAAAATCTTTATACACACAGGATAAAACACAGTATATAGTACTATCTTATAGAAATTGCACATATATCTTTAGAATAATTTTTTTTTAATTTCTCAAATGTTAGCACCTCTTTGCAAGCCATGACCAGTGTAACCAGTGTTCTGACCATAAATTTTTAGAAAATATCTTTATTCAGTAGTTTAACTAACATAAACTAATTTTCCTCACAATTTACATGTAATATTACACTACTTTCATCCTTAATTTAAAAAGCTCTTCCCCTGAGTCTTTTTTTTCGACTCGTGACTGCAATTTCCCCTGAAAACTTTCTTCCGTTAATTCCTTAGAAACAAAATTTTCCTGTGTATTCTTTTCGAATATAAACCAGATTTTAATCTCTTACCTAGCTGGAGCTATCTTAAATGCCTATGACTTTGCATTTACTTTACTTGGCTTGATGCCCTTATCATTTAGTTTACTTTACAAATTATAATAAATTTACTGCCTCAAAATTCTAAATTCCAAATCAAAACCCCTTAGATTCTACTAATAAAATGAGAGCCATTCACAAATAATGAGCTTCCCTCCTCTGTTGTGTCGTCGTCCCGTCATAGTAGCCTTAGCTGTTGTGCTTTTGTTGAAGGGTCAGTCGTTCTCTTTGCGTCCGGATTCCTTTCCAAGGGCGTTTGTTGGCCGTGGACTTTCTCCGTTGGTTTGTTAGTTGATCTCCTGGATGTCACTCTGCCTTTTCCTGGTCGCTGCACTGTTGACTCCTTCACTGTGGTCCGGTCATGACGTTGTCCTGTTACTTGATGCTCAGCTTTTTTTTCTCAGGCTGCTAACAGTCTCATCTCTACCTTTTTTTAAAAATTTATTTGCATAAGAGTTCGTTTCGTTGGCTGCCACCAGTTGTGCGGGATCCTAAGATGAATGTAACGGTGAGCGAGAGCTTTACGTCGAAGGCATAACAACCATTATTCATTTAGATTAAAACAAATGGTTTTATTTTACTAAGACAATTAAAATATCTCTTGACTAAATATTTGGTGGTTATATACAGCACAACAATATTATAATGTTGAAATGATTTTATGCAAAGTCAATAAAAGTTTATGAGGAGGTGGCAGCTTGTTGCATAAGTTCTTTTAGCAAAAATAAAGTGGATATTTCCTCACTGCAGTTTAGAGGTTAGTTGATTAGTGTCTCTTTGGGTTCATTAAAACCAATGTCAAACGGGCGTCTTTTTTGCTGTTCCGTCTGATGGTGTTATTACACGAGGGGTCAAAGACGCTTCAGATTCCGGGCGTCTCCATGTATTCCTATGGCTCCAGGGGAGTCGCTTGGAGCGCGAGCGTCTTTTTTCTGTCGGAGCATCTTTGACGCTCGAAACGAGGCGAGTCGCCAGTAACAGCCAATCATATGCTTGGAAATCTGATAATATAAAAGCCTTTTCCGGAACAGCCAATGAAATGCTTGGAAAAGACGGCGCGTGAGGCGGCTGTTGTCGCTAGACGCCTGGGATTCCAAGCGTCTTTGAGTCCTCGTGTAATAACACCATAACATTGGTCTAATAATAAGTAGACGATTGTCCTTTTCAGAGATAAAGATCTCTTCACTGCTATGGCACCCTGTGCCAATGCCGCAGTTACCTTTTATCGGTCAGCGGCCTGGAAGCCGTATCCGAACCGTCTCAGTCGTTATTTCTCCTCGGGTCGATCCCCGTGAACTTTTCACTCGCCCCGGAGAGAGCTTTTCTCTCCCGCTTCAGGTTGTCCCTGAAAGTCACTCTCTCGAGTTCAGCAAATTACTAACTTTTTTATCATCCTCGTCTCCTATATTTAAATTATCTCTTTCTAAAACAATAGTGAGTTTCCCAGCCACTCATCGGCTCCTCCATTCAAGAACTTGTCAAAGATCTTTGACAGCTATTCCCTGAGTGGTTGCACAGGGGTCCTCCTATTTTTTGCACACGGAGTCCGCGAGCATATGTTTTCCCGTGAGAAAATATGTGTACTATTTCCCACGCTGCAGATCAAAAGCGTTCCCTGTGGTCCTCTGCATTAGCGAACTGTCGTAGACTGTGAAACGTCGTAGATCGATGGTGATTGACCAGTTTACTTTATCTTGCCGTCCAGATTAGCGATCTTTGCTATACTTTTGCTCTGTTATAGAAACACATTAGGTTTTCTTATATGGCGAATCTGTGCCACTGAGGGTTTTTCTGTGGGAAATATAGTGATATAGTTCAAATCTGTGCAGAGTATACATGGAATGCATTGGATTTGAAATACATTTTAAGGCTTGTAATGTTTTGTAAGTTAACGTAATCGCTACAAGTTTCTTTTCGAATGATTCTTTGTAATTTCTTTTTTTTTTATTTCTGAGGCCTCATAGGCGGATGGATGAATTGTACTGGACTCCTCTACATCACTAACTACACTGTAAAAAAAATCTCTCAAATTGACAGAAATGTCAATTTAGGCGCCAGTGAAAACCGTTTAATTTACAGAAAATATCTGTAATTTTTCATTAAAACAGTTTTTTTCTGTAAAAAATGCCAAATTCATTTTTTAACAGAAAAAACTGTTTTTAACAAAAACAGTATTACTTCTGTAAAAAATACATTTTTTTTCTGTAAAAATTACGGTTTTTTTTTTTTTTTTTTACAATGTAGCTGAACTTTTATACATAAAAATAATAGAAATGAATGTTAACATCGAACGATGTATATGCGGTGAATTGAAAAAAAAAAATGTCGTAAAAAATGTGACTGATACTTCCCAGACAAAGGAGTGTAAGAGTACACGGAATGCATTTGATTTGAAATATATTTTAAGGATTGTAATATTTTGTAAGTTAACGTAATCGCTACAAGTTTCTTTTTGTATGATTCCTTTTAATTTCCTTTTTCATTTCTTAGGCTTTATAGGCGGATGGATGAATTGTACTGGACTGCTCTACATCACTAACTACATAAAAAAACCTCTCAAATTGACTGAAGAAAATGTCAATTTTGGTGCCAGTGGAAAATTGTTTAATTTACAGAAAATATCTGTAATTTTTTATTAAAACAGTTTTTTTCTGTAAAAATTACAAAATCCACTTTTTTTTTACAGAAAATTTTTTTGTAAAAAACATAATTTTTTTCTGCAAAAATTACAGATTTTTTTTTTTTTTTTTTTACAATGTTGCCTGGACTTTTATATAAAAAACTAGGGGGCTCTGCCCTCTGCAAGCTACGCTCGCCAAACCCCCGTTCAGACACTGCAGAATCTAAAAGCACGCTAATCTGATCGGTTTTAAAAAGATTGAAATATACTGAAAAAACCTGTAGCGACCTCCCTGTAAGCGGGTTTCCATTCAATTCCCTTTGATTGCAAAAATTTAAGGTAGAATTAGTTGCTGTTAAGACATTCACTGGTTGTTTTCGTGTTTGGTTAAAGAAGATCAGTTAAAAATTTGAAAAAAAGCTAAAATAAAATGAATTAAGTAAACAGAGTCTCTCAGCATTTTTTAACAGCATTATAAAACGATTGACATAATACAATTTACTACAATTACTAAAATTTGCTGCTTTAACCCCTTCAAGGGCGGTTGCTCATTTTTGAACCACTTAATTTTAATTCTTAAATGCCACATTAGCACCAGAATATTGGGATGAAAATTTCCCTTTTATTAAGTAAGTGAACAAAAGCATTTTTGTATTTCGAAATTTTGTTTGTAAATTCTGGTGCCATTCACTGATTTCAAGATTTTATGAATAGAAGTGCCTTGTCCGTGAAAGGGTTAAACGCATATTAATGTATTTATTATTTTAAAGTTTCCTTACCCTTTTAATATTCATGTGTAAATGCAATTTTCAAGACATAATTTTCAATATTTTCCTGCTTTTAACACGTACTCATTTAATAGTAATTTTAAAGTTATTTTTTTCTGTTTTTAATAGTCACGTGGAGATAAATTTTTAATCGTTAGGAAATCTTATTCTGTGCGCTGTTTTTAGAATTGAAAACAATCTCTATAATAATAGCTTAAGTCATGTGACTATCATCAACAGCTGCAGGCGGATACCTTCGCTTTTTATATTCAGGCGGCCATTTTGGTACTTCAATGTTAGCCCATAGGCTTCTAATATATAATGAGTGCTTCAAGGTTCGACGGATGAGAACAATGGGATTCACTCTCTATTCAATTCCTCCTCTAAGTGATAGCCAGCCACAGGTGTGATAAGTCGCCGAATATTATTCTATCGCCGTTATTTCGTTTATATTATAGTAGTCCAAGTCATGTAACTGCCAAACAACGGGCTGATTCCTTCGCTTTTCATAAGAAAGGTTTCCATTTTGATTAAAGAATCAAAATTATTTGTTCGAATAAAACCACATAAAAGTTGCCATGATCGCAAAGAATTCCTGGTACTTTTATGTTAGCCGGTTGAAAATCTCGCCAATAGCTTTTTTTTTTTTTTTTTTAACTCGCCAGTTAGCATTTTTTTAATTTTTTGAGTGGTAAATTAAAACGGTGCTACTTGGTTATCCCATCGACCAAAAATCTGTCGCCAAACTATAAGATTAAATACCAATAATGGTTGATCGTAAATGTCACATTCACTTGACTTTAAGGAAGTTACACATGTTCACGCCATCAAGTGATTTTTATTTCGACGTTTTATTTGTATTTTCATTAATGTTATACTAAGTTATTTGTTCTTTTGTTATTTAAAATAAAAAAAATGTCAATTTGTATAATTTGGCTATTTATATAATTTGGCGAAATTGGTCGACGGGAGAAATAATAACATTATAAAACGTTGCTTTGAAGTGGAAATTAAATCTCATGATTTGTTGCATTGTCACATACGCACCGGGTTTGGCGTGATTTTTTTTTTTTTTTTTTTTTTTTTTTTTTTTTTTACGACAATTTGGCGAAAACCTCGTATTCAAAATACCTGTTATATATGTATTTTTAAATTATTTTCTGTTATTTTAAAAATGAAATAACAATAAATAAAAAAATTAATTAATAACTATAGAACAAAACAATTTATAACATTTTGTGTAAATAAAAAGAAAATAAATTCAAATAAACATTTATTAATAAATAAGCAACAACAGCCGGGTTACCATGTCAGGCAAAATAACGCCATTTTGGCGCCAATTAGATACCCCGTTGCGTATATGACATCTGTGTCTAATATTTTTCTCTTCGTTTCGTTTTAAAAAAAAAGAATGAAGTAGCCATTTATTTTAAAGGTTTCAACTTTAAATGAAAGTTTTGTATTAAATAAAATGATAATGAAATACAAATTGAATTATGAATAAAAGTAATATGATGCATTTCATAGCATACATTTAAGGGAGGCCAAACTCGTCGCCAGATTAATTTAAAATAACCTTTTCTAAAATACGAAAAAAAAATATCTGTTATGATTAAAATTTGAGTTGCCATCATTAAAAAAAAGTATTTAAAATTAGAGGAAAATTGATATTTCAAAAACTAATTCTAATTTTGAAATTCTAATACCAGTTTTGAGATCTGTGGATCAATACGGATTGTTGGTGTTAATTTCATGGCAAAGTATTCCATATTTTAGGAGAAATCGCCATGAAACGTAATCAGTTGTTTAATTAGTCGTTTCATAGAATCGTTACATAAATTCGTTTCAATTCAGTCGTTTCATTAGGATTGTACATACACTCTAAAACTGGGAAGTGTGACAGGCCTTTTCACTCTTTTTGGAGTGAATTTTGTAGAAATACACTCCTTAAAGAGTGGAATTTCCCACTCTCTAGAAAAGAGTGGAATTTCCCACTCTCTAGAAAGGAGTGCCATATCTCACTCCGTTATCGAGAACGAAGTTGTCACTCCCGAAAGAGTGACTTGCGTATGCATTGCTTATTAGCCAATCAGAACAGCAAGGCGACAGCGCCCTCGTAAGATAAGAAAAAAGATCACATTTTCGTCTGGTCATCTTAGGATTAACAGATAAGTATATCATTAAAATTATTCTTAATGTAAGACATAAAATAAAGGTAAGTCTTATTTAATTTTAACCATTTATTCGTGTAGATATGTTAAGATTATGCACTAAATAGTTGTATGTTGTATTGTATAGAAAAAGATTGATCGTTAGAGTGTTCAAAAGTGATTGTCTGTTATATTTCTTCATGTAGCGGTTTGAAATAAAATTCTTTTAACAATTGAATGCACACTTTTTTCTGAAGGCTCGGGTCGGACCTAGCTTATTTTTTTCTGTACAAAGCCGGGACTGGTTCATTTCGAGTCTTCACGACCCAAAATTTTCAGTCCTAATTTTGACCCAGCCCGTATGAAAATCATTGTCTCACCGTGTCCTTGTCTATTCAAAGGTCAGTAATATTAGGTCTGGCCCAAAAATGTTTGCAAAAAATGCATACATTTTTAAATTGTCATTATTCTACCCTTAAACATTAAAATTTATTATTTTTAAAGAACACTAGATTTCTGCGCTTATTAAAATATAGCTAAATTAAAACATAGTAAAACGTGTGAAAAGAACCTGCGTATGACGGAACCCAGTTTTAAACTCACTAACGTATTGATCCATGCATAATTAATATACTAATACATAAGAAAAAATATATAATACATTTACACTCGCTAAGAAGGGAACTTGTCCATAACGCATTTTTTTTTCTTTTCTATACAATTCCATCTTACTGTATAGCATTTTCCAGATTTTTAACATTTCAAAAAAAATAAAAAATCAATGTTTTGTTGAAATTCACTCGGGCCGAGATTTTAACTTTTTCCCGGGCCGGCTCGGGCAGAACTTTTAAGTTTTTTACTGGGCCGGACCAAATTTTTTTCTACGGGCCCGGCCAAATTTTTTTTCTATGAGTCGGGCCGGGTCCTTGGAAATTTCGGCCCGTGCAGACCTCTAAGCTCACAGTGCTTAGCAAATAAATAATCCAAACTTCATTAGTTCGGGAAATGTGAATTAAAAAAATGAGTGAAAATATTTTTTATTCCCTTTCAATGCTGTGTTTGCAAATTATAAAACTTTTACCAACGACCAAAACAAAGAAGTTTTATCTCTTTCGTTTGAAAGGGTGACTGACTCATAAGAGAAGACAGATTTTCTCAATCGTAGGAGACACGTCATTCAAAAATATTAATTTGCCGTTCTATGAGATTTTTTTTTTTTTTGGTTTAATTTTGATTTCGGATTATATTATATACAGTTAAGAGTATTTATTATTGTTTCGAAGTTAAATATGATATTTGATGTTTATGATATTACGAAAAGGTTGGTAGTATATTAATTTTTTTAAATTGTATCTAAACATTTTTCTGCGGGTTATGATTTTAAAATTTCGAGACTGAGTAATATAAAAAAGAAATAATTATAGACATTCTGCATCAGTTATTAAATTTCCTTCAATTTAAACGCATTTTCTACGTTTTTGATGCACGTAATTTTTGGCACTAAAAAATAAAACATGATATTTAAGCATTGAAATAAAATGTTTTTTATGACTGTTTTGAAGTTTATCGATAAGACAGCTTTAGTATATTTTTATAAAAGTTCATATTTTCTTACATGATTTAGGACTCAATATTTTTTTTAAGAGATTAATAACTACTTTTTTACATTAAAATGTTTTTCAAACGATAAGAACTTTTATATGCAGCCATTCACTTTATTTTTATTAAAATTCATACAGATACAAATAAATAATGTGTTTATTTTTATATTTATTTTTTTCTATTTCCTAGGTCAATCTTTTCCTATAAAACATATCAAATCTATTTTGCTCATATTCCCAAAATACAATATCTACGGGAATAAAAAAATTAAATTAAATATGACTTACCGTGTCGTTTCATTAATAAGTATTGTTTTCAACAATAATGGACCAAAATTAGAAATCATGATTAAGTTAAGGAATGTGTTTAAAAGACATATATATATACACACATTCCAGAGAACTTAAAAATTTAGACTACATGATCATATTAAATAAAACAAAAGCAAATAACAGCGGAAAGAAATACACATTCTTAATATTTAAATCATACTTAGAACTCATTATAAAAAAAAAAAAAAAAAAAAAATGTAAGTTTATAAGCATTGTTTTTAAGTAAAAAAAATGAAAAATATTTTAGAACAATAGGACTTTGCAAAAATAGCAATATTTTACGGAAAAAGAACGGTAAAAAGATAGGAATTTATATTTAAAACCAAAAATCAAAATGACATCAAACATTGTTAAACATATAATATCCACCTATTAAAAAGTTATTTATAAAACTTTAAAAGTAATATTTTTTATAGGGTATGCAATAAAAGCAAACACAAAGGATAAAATTGGAATAAAATATATTAGTTTATTTCTGTCAGTAATCTAAATTAAATTCATATGTAGCTCTAACTGATTTTTTCCTTAAAAGTTCAATTAGTGTTACAAACTATGAATTAAATAAATATTGCTGATTAAGTATTTTATTCCAATCTTTACCACGCTTGTATCTATTTTCATTGCATGCTGTAAAAGATGTGATTCTTTTAAAATGCCCATAAAAGCAAAATAAAAAAAGAATTGACTCCATAAAAAATGAACATTCACTTCTATGAAAGAGTGACTATTCACTCCTACCAGGTGTGAAAAACCGCACTCCTTTAGCAAGAGTGAATAGTCACTCCTCCGAAAGAGTGATTATCCACCCCTGTTTAGAGTGAATATTCACTTCCCAGGAGTGACTATTCACTCTTTCAGAGAGTCAAAAATTTCACTTTTGCTCAGAGTGAATAGTCCCTCTAAAGAGGTTGGGCATATTTTGACTCCGCGATAGAGTCAAAATATGCCCTCCTCATGCCCTCCTCGCCTCAAAATATTCACTCCTCTGGAGTGAATAGTCACTCCTTTTTATTTAGAGTGTATATAGGGTAGAAATAGAAATGAATTTTAATATCCAGCGATGTATATGCGGTGAATTAAAGAAATATCGTAAATAATGTGACTGATACAGTGGAGAGTGGAGTATAAGAGTACATGAAATGCATTTAATTTGAGATATATATTGCAAGTTAACGTAATCGCTACAAGTTTTTTTTTTTTTTTTTTTTTTTTTTTTCGAATGATTTTTTTTTTTTTCATTTCTGAGGCTTTATAGGCGGGTGGATGAATTGTACTGGACTCCTCTACTTTACTAACTGGCCTAAACTTTTATATAGAGAAATGAATGCCAACAGGCAGCGATGTATGCGCTTTGAATTAAAGAAATATCATGAATTATGTGGCTGATAGTTTCCAGACTAAAATGTCTAAACTAAATTCCGTGTCTTACGTATTTAAGTTCCGAGCAAGATAAAATAAAAGCACTGTCTGTCGATTTTAACATTTTTTTAAGTCACCAAAGGCCTAGTTAAAATATGAGAACAAAAAATAATAGCTAAAATATTACATAGAACAAAAATAAATGACAAGCAGAAAAAAAGAAAAATGGTGCATCCAGCATAGATTATGAAAAACTTTATAACACTTCAACGAAACTTCGCAGTTTAATAAGATTAAAAAAAAATATCTAAAACATTTTAGAAAATGTATAACAAATTTTAAAACCAGATTTTAGCAATTACCGTCCAAAGCTAGAAAAGTAGTCCAATTCTTTTGTGCAGCCCTGTATTTAATCTACAGATTTGTATATATTTACGCAGTATGCTAAAACGTATTTTAGTAAGAAAATTCATAGTATTTTTAAAATTCCTCTTCAGTAATTTCTGCCAATACGGAAACATACTTCTTTCGCGCTACCCTGTATATTGTTAACAGATTTTTATATGCGCCACATATTAAGTTGAAATTTAAATCGGGAAAATAACGCTTTCTTCGAAAGGTCCTTTGGAATTTCTTTTTTAATTTCCGAGTCTTCATAGCTTGATGGACGAATTGAACTGGACTCTTCTACATTACTAACAAGCCTAAATTTTTATATTAAGACACTTGATCTGAGGTTTGATTTCTCAGATACTTAAACATTTTTTGATATAATATATAAACTCTTATATAACCTTTTTACTCTACCTACATTTTTAGAGATTAAAAGATTTTTTAGATTAAGAGATATTAGATTTTTCAATAAGAAATTTATGTTATCATTTTTATGTTCTACAAATCGTAAATAACTTTAATTATAAAAATACTTAAAAAATAAATAATAATAATAAATTCTGATTCCATGGTAACATTAAACAAATTACGTTTTTGGTGTCATAATTTGATACTCCAAAAATCCGAATTAAATTTCGTTTTTACATAAATTCAAGGCAAATATGATACAGCAATGCTACATTCACTGTGTTACACGCTAGCAGCATACATTACCTTTCGAGTAAGATGGTTTATTCAGCTGGTATACAATTGTTTTTCAGTAACAATGCAAGATTTCTATTTATTTACTTTTTTTCTGAAAACACAAAATCGTTATTAAAACAATTCGCTTCACACGAATTGTTCAAAAGTCAAAAAAGACATTTAATATGATGGGGGGGGGGGGGGTTCTTCCAGATATTTAAGCATGTTTTGTTAATTAAAGTTTTTATATAAAGTTTTTACATTATCTCCATTTCTAGATATTCGAAAATTTTTTTGATTCGACTAATGTTAACCATTCTTTCAATGAAATGATGGTAAACAAGATTAATCCACTTCTTGAAATTTTCAGTCTGCTACCACTAATTATGATTAGTAAATTTTTTATTTAATATTTAAATAACAGAATTTGTAGTCCCCGAGCAGGGTTTGTGGCATTTATTTGCAATTAAATAAGGCGAAATCTTCTGTTCTGTTGTAAAATATTTGTAAAATTATATGCATCCTGCTATAAAACAATTAATTTTTTAGCATAATGTTTTAAGTAATTTCAAGAGTGTTCTGTAAATAAATTGCAGTTACTATCTTTCAGAACCAAAATTCATTGATTGTGTATTGTATTTATGTTATCACTGAGTGCAATTTTGGAATGCCAATCTGTTGAATGTTAATTTATATAACACTTGTAAAAGAAACCAGAAAAGGAAGATTCAGTTCACGAAAAATAAGTATGGTGGTTTAAAGTAATTCTACATTATATTTCAATAAGCTTACTATAATACTCTATAATTTATTAATTTTTTTATTAATAGAACTCGTTTTACCATAAAATTCATAATAGCAACAAATTTGATTGAGATAAGCCCAATTGGAAAATAATAGTTGATATTAATTTTCATATCCATATTAAAAATGCATTTTTAATTTAAAAAAAAACTTCAAATTTAGAACAATTATCTAATGGTATGAAGGAATCTATGTAAGAAATAATTATGTAAATTTTTGCTTTAACCGCTTACAAGTTTTGCCCGTACCTCATATGGGCAGCGTGATTTGCCTATGCTACGTATGGGCATCGCAATTTCTAGACTTACACTTTTGTTTATCGGTATATTTCAATTATGTGGAAAATTTTGCTCATAAATGGCATAATTTTGCACAGACATTTATATTTACATATATCGTCTTTATTTTTAATCTGTAATTTTTTTAAAAACATATTTCGTTTAAAAATGGCATGAAAATATGATTTTTGCAATAAAAAATAGGCATTTTTCGAAAACTTTTTCAAAAATATTGAACTGGTAAGTAATTAAACTTAATATGTAGTTTAGGAAATACCCAGAAGCTTTTAGAGGAGTTCAAACACAGTTGATTTAAATGAATTGGCTAACTTTAAAGTGAAGATTAAAAAGTTAAAAAAAAAATTTATTACACAATGTTATTTTTTCCATTACGCCGTACTTGAGAATGAATGTACTGAACATCGATATCCTATTATTCCAGATAAAATTAATTAATATAAGCATCACATTTACTAACACCAATCAATCTTTCCATCCAATACACAAATACCAGAAGCAATTACATGATGGACTCATAAGTTTACACATTGTTGTTCTGACATGGATATCAATACATCACACTCTTACACACCTTCTATCTATGATGCATTAAAACAATCAAAAGTTTTCCCTCCTATTAATCAAAATAGGTATATTGAGGATTTTTTGATGGGCGGTTAACGCCTAAAACAAAAATAATCGGCACATAATAGAAGGACGGTATAACCAATACCATATTAGAAAACTTGATGAGTTGATGGGTGCATTAATTTTCAAGTCTTTCTATTTGTTTGATCGGTAGTCATGCAACAATGTTCCCATATTCTCAGGTGAATTTTATATTTCATACATATTGTAAGAGAAAATTATCTGAAAACAATTTGTAAAACTAATCTATGAATAAACAAATGGTTTTTATCCTTATGATTTATGAATATTTCAGTGCTTTTGTGTTTCGAGCCAATTACTATCTTTAGATTTGACGTGACATTTTATAACTATGTGTAATAGAAAAATAATAACACTTTGTTGGAAAGTAATAGTAGGTAGTAAGTATTTTTAAATTATTGTATTATTATTATTATTATTATGGTTAAGGAAAGGATTTTAACATTTACCACTGACTTTCTCATAACAAGAGAAATGGAAACTATTTTTCAATTAAAACATATCCAACATGGAATTCTCTATTTTTTTTTCTTTTTTGTTTAAATCTTCTATACTATACCATGTTTTAATTTTTGATGACAGTTTTTAGTTTTGGATGATTTTAACAAGAAATTTATTTCTATTAAATGCAGTTTTTACTAACAGGTGTATATTTAATTTTATTTTGTTAAGTTTAATTTAATATTTTTTTCTGGCTCTAAACATAAAAAACATTTTTTTAGAAAAGGGTAAAAAAAAAAAAAAGATTCCAAAAATTTTAGGAGGGTTGACCTTCCGCCTACAGACGGATCCAATGAACCCGACAGGTACATTCAAAATGGTTTTTACTTTTTCTAGAATGTTCCACTCTTTTAGAACATTCCAGAAAAAGTCACATATTTACAGAATTTACAGTCTTTTTTTTATGTAAAAAAAATGATTTTAAATATACCTGTCAGTTCCATTGGGCACGTCTGGTAGGCGGAGGGTTAATATGCTCGATAAAATTCAAACAGATTTAGAAAAAAATATATAGAGAAAATAAAAAACTTTGTGGTAGATGGATATTAATATCTATATTGTAATATACTTCCCTAGAAAAATAATGAATAAACGTAACAACGTTGCATTTTAAAAAAGTTCGATAGCCACAATTACTAAGAATATAGAGGCGGAAAAAAGAATAGAGGCAAAATTTAAATTGCCACATTTAAAGTATTATGGTTTGGTGTGATGGTGTTTGATGTAATTTTTCTACTTCTATAAAATTTTTATTGCGCTTACAAATCTTTATTACATCAAACATTCCGTAAAAAAATAGTGTTTTTATCTTTATATATTTTTTATTGTATTTTTACAGACAGAAAGCTTAAATAAAAGATAGGGACATCGTAGATTTCTGGCAAAATAAAGCTAGTAATTAAAAAAATATTTTTAATCAATTTTATCATTCTAAATTTCATAACGCAGAGAATATTTTAAGAGTATATTTGGGAAGCCTTTTTTTTTTCAGGATATTTTGAAAGCAGACATAACACTTGCCTTTTGCGTAAATATCTCTCAATAATATTCCGTGTGTGTTTCTACTGGATTTATGCCAAGCCTCTGTGATGTCCATAAATGTTCACTAATGACACACACATTCCCACAAGTTCACTAATGACCCCATATTTGCTTTAAACCATAGTTCCATCAATAATAGAATCCAGAAATACTCCTATATCTTTTAGATTCTGTTTTATTATTTTAAATTGCTATTGGAGTTGTCTTGCTACATTCAAAAGTACCCAAAACAAACCACCCCCTCCTAATCAAGTACATTTCGCGAAAATGCATGTAATATATACCAAAAAGGTGGGAAGATATATTTTTCGCAGACGAGAAGTTTTAATTTAGGTTAACCCCTTGAGGGGCACCGGTATATATTATATACCACCTACGATTAATGAAGTTTTACACCAGAAAAATTTTATTAAATTTTACTTTTCTAACTTTGGTGGAAAAAAGCCGTAAAATTGCTTTTCCTTATTTTGAAATAGAATTTTTAAAAGATTCCGGTGGGAATTCAGCTTTTCACAAACGTAATTGCTTGCCCCTCAAGGGGTTAAATGAGCGATTTCAGGTAGTACTAGCAATGATCCTTGGGCGATATTCTCTAAACAGCACACACAGTACGGATGAAGAAATGTGTTTTTTGGAGGGCGGTCTTGCATATACACTGCTCAAAACAATTAAAGGATATTGCAGTTTTAGGTGGATTTTGTATCTGGTAAACTGTTTAGCTGATTGATACATGGTCGACAGACATAGTAGGTTATATGAGAATAAATTACACATGTTTGGCAGAAAAAAATCCATTTTATTGCGCATTTGTGTACTAAAGGAAAAAAACACAATTTGCGCATATGAGAAAAAAAGAATAAGAAAAGGTGTTTTCTTCAAAGAAAATCATTTTCAGTACACTGTAAAAAAAATCACTGTATCTTTACAGCAAAAAATGCTGGCAATATGGGTGCCAGCAAATTTTGCTGTCAATTTACAGCAATTTTGTTTTCCACGGGTAAACAGCAAACTTGTAAATTTACAGCACTTTTACATTTAATTTTACAGTAATTTTGTTTTTTAGATTTTACAAAAAATTGTATTTTTTCAGCATATTTTGCTGTTAATTTTACAGCACTTTTAACAAGATAACAGTAATTTTTTAGCCTTTATTATTATTTATTTTATATCGAAATAAAATAAAAAATTGCTAAAAAGGTGCATTTAATGTCAGAAATATAAAAAAGATGTTAATAAGATGTTGTTACATAATAAAACAGTTTTTAAAAACTTAAAAATCTCCAAGATTTCGTGCCGAGCGCTTTCGATCACTATCGCTATTCGATCAGTATGTGATCGAAAGCGCTAGGCATGAAATATTGGAAGTTTATAAAAACTATTTTATTATGTAATAACATCTTATTAATATCTTTTTATATTTATGACATTAAATGCACCTTTTTAGCAAGTTTTAATTTTATTTCGATATAGTTTTCAAGGTGAATGCGACATTCTAACGGTATATGTTTTTTTTTTCATATATATACATTTTGTATTTATTTTATTTTATTTATTATTATTATTATTATTATTTGTAGATATACGTTTGCATCTTCCTCCCCCCCCCCGCCCTGCAATGTTTGTTTACTTTGAGTTTTTTTTTTTTTTTTGTATACTATGATACATCTTTTAAAAACTTCTTATTAATATCTTTTTATATTTATGACATTAAATGCACCTTTTTAGCAAGTTTTAATTTTATTTCGATATAGTTTTCAAGGTGAATGCGACATTCTAACGGTATATGTTTTTGTTTTCATATATATACATTTTGTATTTATTTTATTTATTATTATTATTATTATTATTTGTAGATATACGTTTGCATCTCCCCCCCCCCCCCCCGCCCTGCAATGTTTGTTTACTTTGAGTTTTTTTTTTTTTTTTTTTTTGTATACTATGATACATCTTTTAATAACATCTTATTAATATCTTTTTATATTTATGACATTAAATGCACCTTTTTAGCAAGTTTTAATTTTATTTCGATATAGTTTTCAAGGTGAATGCGACATTCTAACGGTATATGTTTTTGTTTTCATATATATACATTTTGTATTTATTTTATTTTATTTATTATTATTATTATTATTTGTAGATATACGTTTGCATCTTCCCCCCCCCCCCCCCCGCCCTGCAATGTTTGTTTACTTTGAGTTTTTTTTTTTTTTTTTTTGTATACTATGATACATCTTTTAAAAACTAAGAGCTCTATAAGTGTTATCTTTATGTCTACTTATATCATTGTTTTAATAACATTATTATATAATAAATTCTGTTATACATGTGTAAGATACAAATTTAGCACCATAAAGCAAAATAATAAATAAAATAGGAAAATACACCGAAAAAAGCAATAAATCATAAATTTTAAACTATTGTAAAGAATTTTCCTTATGTGAATTTCAAATGTACTGCGTAATATAACATACATTGACAACATTCAAAATATCTAATTTCAGCATCTAGTGCTAATTACTTCTTATTTTTCGATAATTATCAAAAGCAAAATGCGATCTGCTGCTTTTGAATGCTGCGACAATAGTAAGCAAACTCTTGGAATATTTTATGGATCAATAAAGAAGTGTATCCAGCTTACACACAATAAATGATTTAAAAATTACATATAAAAAATGTAAAGAAATGGGCGTAAAAAACAAGCATCTATGAAATGTGAATAACTCCAACGGTAAATCGGACCATAAGTCGTAAAATTGTTTTTGAAATTTTAATAAACTATAATAATACATTAAATAAATAAAAACATTTAAATTAGTACAAAAAGCGCACTTAAATCTTTTAGACAATTAAAAAATATTGTATAATTTAGATTAGTAAGGTATGTTAAAATACAAATAACGGAAAAAATGAAATTGCGAAAAATATATAATAGCAAAGCAAAACATATCTCAAAAATATTGATTTTTTTTTTTTTAATCTGGTACTTTGACACATAAGTAAATAATAACTAAGTCCTATGATGGAAAAAAGAAAAGAAAAATAATAATTTTTTCAAATGTAAATTGGAAATATGCTCTTTTGTTATAATTTAAGACAAAATATTTAATCCTTATACAAATGATTCAAAGCTACTGTCAGTCAACGTTTATATATATGTACGCAAATACAAAATTTGTATCTTACATTATATAAGAGAACTGCCTATTTGATACAGTTATTAAATCAATGATACGAATAAACATAAAAATAAAACTTACTCTGATTTTTTTAAAATATGTAATCCAGAATTGCATATAAGTATCCAAAATCGCCATTTTGAATTCATAATTAGGCACATATTCACACCGACGCTAACATTCGTACGACACTACTTTGCTTTGGCTTGACAGTGTGCCTGTAGGGCAGGTATCTCATCTGGAATGCAGTCCAGGCGGTTTTGCCATTGTTGAAATAACAGCAGTTTACTGTAAATCGATACGGAAGTTAATAAAACGCTGTATTTTAGCGATTCACAGCCAAATCAGCTGTAATTTTTACCGTTTTTTTTTACTGTGTAGGGGGTATGGTTTCCACGGGCGGCCAGCAACGTTGAACACCTTTGAGGCATGGACTCAATGAGGCTATTAATGACGAGTTGGGGTATTCTGCCCCACTCTTCCAGAAGAGCTCTTTCCAGTTCTTGGAGAGTTTGTGGGGGTTATTGGCGGCCAGAAACTCGTCTTCCTAGAGCGTCCCAAACGTGCTCGATTGGATTCATGTCTGGAGAACACGCTGGCCATTCCATTCGAAAGATTCCTTCCTCGAAAAGGAAATCCTCCACCAGGTTTGCACGATGTGGCCTGCAGTTATCGTCCATTAAAATGAAGTTATCTCCGATTGCTGCAGCGTAAGGGACTACAATAGGTCTGAGGATCTCATCCCTATATCGGCAACCAGTCAGAGCTCCATCTCGAATGATGTAGAGGTCGGTGCGCCCGTCAATGGAGATGCCACCATACACCAACACTCCTCCACCGCCAAATCTGACACTTTCGTGCACGAACGCAGGATTATTCCTACTGCCACGGTCCCTCCAGATGAAAATACGCCTATTATCCGGATGCACAGAAAAACGGGACTCGTCAGAAAACAGAATATTGCACCATTCATTTCTCCTCCAGTTGACATTCTCGGTTGCCCACTCCCTGCGGTCGCGACGATGCCTTGATGTTAATCTAACACATACCATCGGCCGGCGAGCATACAGACCTACAGCATGGAGCCGGTTTCGGACAGTCTGAGCTGAAATCGTTGTGCCTGTAGCCGAGCGAAGGTGTTGCTGGAGAAGAGTAGCGTTCATGGTTCGGTGTCTCCGAGCTGTTAACGCTAATTACCGATCTTCATTGGGCGTTGTTGACGGTCTACGACCTTGCCCTGATCTTCGGCCTGCACATCCACTCTCCAAAAAACGGTTCCAGATCCTGGAAATGACACTTTGTGACACTCCAATGGCTTGCGCTACTTCGGCTTGAGTTTGGCCCCCTTCTAACCTACCAACAATTCTCAAAGATTCTGAATCTGTCAAATGACTTCGCTGAGACATTGTACTCATCGAAACAAAGCAATCACTGAATGCCGATCATCCTTGTCTTCATTCTCTTTCATCCAGTTGAAAGTCAAATTTCATTCGCTGCAACTGAAGCGACGTTTTTGACGTCGAACTCAAAATTTGCATACTCCACAGTTTGAAAACCAGAAAAATTTGCATTTGTGATTCTGTTCTTCTATTTTCGGCAAAAAAAATTTCGTTTATATCTTTATTTTATATAAAACTTCAAATATCCTTTAATTGTTTTGAGCAGTGTAATAGGACAATTATGGTAGTATTTTTAAATAATAAAATAATTTCAAGTTTATCAAGGTATTCTATCTAACACCTTGTTGCAAGAAGCTCTTATATATATATATATATATATATATATATATCAGGCGAATTAGATTTTTCAGCAGGATAATGCCCCAGCCCATGTATCATCATTATCAAGGCTTATTGCAAATGGGATCTCATCCCTGAACTGCGCATCACACAGCTCTTACAAGGCGAGGGCCAGCCTTGTTAGTCACAGATTTTGGTTATTTTAATATATGTTGTAGGGTAGAGACCCCTTAGTCTCAGGTTCAACGGATTTTATCCAACGCTCCTTAGTTCTTGAGAAACCGGGGGTCTAATAGTAGTACACAACTTAAATACCTACTTTGTAAAAAAAAGGATAGGTTGTCGTAGCTCATTTGGCACGGCGTTTGCTGGCTGATCTGCGGGCCCAGGTTCGGTACCCGAACGCGCTGCATTTGTTTTTCTCATTTTTTGTTTTATAAATATACTTGTAATTATAATTTAATAATTTAAATTAAAAATTTTAATATCATACATTAATTATAATGTTTACAAACTTAAATTTATCATTTTTTTATTTTTAAACTACTATTTCTCATCCTTTAAAGAGGTTTAAAAAGAAATTGGATCTATTATTGAATGATGAAAATTCCAAAATCGTGACAAAACCTGTTGTGCCGCCATCTAGTTATGATAAAATAAAAGAATATTCAAATAAAATAAAAATAAAAGCAGAAAGAAGATAAAGGGGAAAGCGAAATAATTGAAAGTGCAAGCATACGTATTACAAATTTAAAAATCTTTAATATGCAAAAAATCGGTTGTGATTTAATTCTGATTGTAATTTTTAATATAATTATGCTTGTTACTTTAAAAACAGAATACAGTAAACTCTGTCTAAGGCGGAATCGCTCGGGACTGAGAAAATTTTCCGTGGTAGACAATATTCCGGCTTATGCAAAAAAGCTCCCTCCCCCTTCCCCCCCCCCCAAAAAAAAAAAATCCCGTGAAGATAATGGTATTTCATTGATTTTCCTGGCTCGAAAATCGCTTGAAAACTGAAATACAGAAAGACCTTTTGTCTTCATAGATAAATGAGAAACGCTATTCTTCGCTTATTTCTTAGTACTGCTGTAATACATACGAATTACATGTTTACACACACACACACAAAAAAAACCAATAAACTTTGAGAATGAGACAGAATGCTATAACTGTGAATTTGAGTACAACCTTAAAGTATAATACATTTTACTTTCGAAAATATATATTTTGATAAATGTTCATTCTACTAGAAATATTAACTTCTAAATGCAATTTTGCATATGAAAAAATGGCATAAGCATAAATTCCTTACAGTTTAAACAGGTTCTGTTCTTTTGAATTAATTTTTTCAAAGTGTTACGGAATTTAACTAACATGCTCGACATTGAGTATTTGACTTATCAGTTTTAAAGTTTAATAAACAAAATGCCTTTCATTTTTAAATTATCCTTTTTTCCGCCTTATGCAAAATTTGGGTTTCGGTGGGACCTTAAAGTCCTTTCCGTTTCCGCGTTGGACAGATTCCGCCTTATGCAGCATGGAATAATGTAATTTTCTACGGGTTCGCCGGGACTTGAAAAAATTTCCGCGGTAGACAGATTTCCGGCTTATACAGAGCCCGCCTTAGACAGAATTTACTGTAATAGTATTACCGCATAGACTTCCTTTGTTAAAGCAATGCGTAAATGATGTTTCTTTAAAATCACGAATTGACACAATTGCTCAGATCATTGCATCGATAAAGAATATATGAAATACATTTTAAAAGTGATTTAAAAAAAATTAACAGTTTTATGATGTTTTATACAACTATTTAGTTAAAAGTAAAAAATTAAATAGGTTAAAATTATAATTGGTATACAATATTATAAATTTTAATTGACAATGAGATTATTAAGTTTTACTTACAAATATATTTATAAAACAAAAAATGAGAAAAACAAATGTAGCGCGTCCCGGTATCGATCCCGGGCCCGCGGATCAGTTGGCACACGCCATACCAACTCAACTACGACCAACCTATCCTTTTTAGATACAAAGTAAGTATTTAAGTTGTGTGTTACTATTAGACCCTCCGGTTTCTCAAGAACTAAGGAGCGTTGTATAAAATCGGTTGAACCTGAGACTAAGGGTCTCTACCCTACAACATATATTAAAATAATCAAAATCTGTGATTAACAAGGTTGGCCCTCTCCATGTTAGATAAATCTATTAGAAAATTCGTGAAAATATTAGTGAGAGATATTTATTCAAAAGGCAAGTGTTATGCAGATAAAGACGAATTAAAATCAGCTTTAAAAATATCTCAGAAAAAAGATTCCCAAAGATACCCTTAAAAAACTCTCCTGACTCTCCGACATTTAGAATGAAAAAATTCGTAAATATTTTACATTATTAGCGTTATTTTGCAAGAATTCTGCACTACTCCTACCTTCTTTTCCAACTTTCTCGCTTTACAAATGAAATTTTAAAAATATGAAAATGAAACTACGCTATATTTATCCGAATATTTGGCATAAAAAACATTTTTATGTGTTCTTTTTGTAGAAATTGAATAATTTAATGTGAAATTTTCATCAACTTAAAATGGGAGGATTGAACTTTATGCCAATATATTAAGAAAGAATGGGCAACGTTAAATAGCACAAATGTAAAAATGTGTATAAAAAAGGGTGCATACAGCTGTTTTGGAGCTTCCAAAGCTCCATCAGTATTGCGAAATTTGTAAATCAAAGTTTAAAAAATAGAAATATGAGAGCAAGAGAGGCGCACCTCACCGCTCGCGATCAGAGGCGAAATAACAGAGAGTGTTGAAAACAACAGCGGAGTCAATTGTTCCTGCGTACACAAGGAGGTCAATGAAAAGCGCCCAATCAGTCTAGAAGAGCCCAAGCTGAAAGAAGAAAAAGGGTGGAGGGAATAGGAAAGAGAGAGAACAAATCAAGCAAATCTCAACTTTACATCAAGTCAAACAAAACATAAACAATCATGTAATTTACATCAATGACGTACTTTATAGTTTTATTAATTTTGCCCCTATCTTTTTTTCCACTGCTGTAATACTTGCTATAATTCAATATTGTAAATTATGTAATCGGTCTTTACTCTTTACGAAAATTATATTTACTATTTTGTGTTATGTTTTGTACATGTGTTTAAAAAAAATTAACTCTCAAAACTGTCTTTCCATGAGCAACCTTCCGGATATTAGAAATGCTATTAAATTCGTTGAAAGATTTAGTTAAACATGATGGACGATATTCATCAGATTTTTGCTGCATTTTATTTGTCATCATTAAAATTCCACTTTGTCAAAATCTCACTTTAAAATTTGGAGACTTCATTCATTTTTTCAATATTTCAATGCAATAAATCAAATATATATATATATATATATAATCTTGATTGTGAGTGATTTTTGAGTCTTGAATCTCTTGGTTGGTATTTAATAGCATATTTATAGTCACTGTGAGAGATATTTTGCAAGGAGATTATACCCCACGGGCTTATGGATTTCGATTGGTGCATTAATTTTCATGTCTTTCTCTTCGTTTGAACGATACTCATCAAACAATGCACGCATATTATCAGAAGAATTTTATATTTCATACATTTTGTAGAAGAAAATTATTTGAAAGCAGTTTATAAAACTATTTTATGAATTTAAAAAAATGTAAAATATGTAATATGTAATATGAACTTTAAAAAGTTCACTGTTTTACTTAAAAGGCGACTAAAATAATAAAATATTAGCTGATTCTATTATATTCCATTAGTACTATAATAATATTACTATAAGTATACACTGCTCAAAACAATTAGGGGAACACCTGGTTTTAACAAAATTACGCAAATATTTACACCGATAAGTACCGTAAAATAAAACATGCATAATTTAAAGAGTAGTAGAAAACGGATAAAAAAAACTTCAGACGGAAATTAAAGTTTATGACGTCAAAAAGTAGAAAAAGGAGATAAGTGCAGAAATCGGGATTTTGCAGAAACGTCTGTTTCACTGTCTCATTTGTGAAATTCAGTTGCTCAGTTTGTGTTTTGAGAACAGATGACTTGAAAAGGTCACAAAAATGTGAAGGAAATCCATGGCTTGGCGTGTTATCGGGGATAGTTGAATCTGGCGAAACACAACGAAGTGTAGCGGACGCTGTTGGGGTCGCAAGAAGTGTCAGTGCAAGGCTGTGGAATCGATTCCAAGACACATGGAATGGTAGACATCGACAAGGCAAGCACTGTAAACGCAAACGTCTGAAATTCAGTTAAAAAAGTGTCTTAAGTGGATGGTCACATTTTAAGTGAAAAAAGGGTGTCTTACTTTTTAAGACACCTGTTTGTATCTGAGGTTAAGACACTGCAAACGTCTTAAAACGCGGCCATTTTTAAAACACTTGAAACGTCTTAAAAAGTCGCCATTTTTTAGACATTTGAAACATCTAAAATGAGGTCTTTTAAGACACTCGAAACATCTTAGAAGATTTTTTCCCCCTCTTATTTACATTGTCTCATTAACAGCAGGCTAAAATAAATGTTTGCTAATTATGGAAGACTACAACAGACTGCATTATTTATTTTTATTTATTTATGTATTATTATTATTATTTTTTTTTTTTTTTTTTTTTTTTTACATTCATTAGATTCGATGCCAAAATTATATTAATCCATTTTCAAGTATTTAAAAATATTAATTATTTCTTTGTTTACTTTGGAAAATATTTGAAGAAGTTTATTAATCATTTAGTCAATTTAAATTATTAGACATACATACAAACCATATCTGGGATTATTATTTATGTTATTTTTCCATAGATTCAATGTAATTAAAAACTAAATTCCTCACCCCTTCAACATTGTAGACAAGATAAATATAATGTTATTTTCAAATCGACAAATCTACCCAGGGCCATGCGAAGAAAAAACTGCGCCCGGGGCAAAGTTTCAATTTGGCGCCAACCCCCCCCTCACTTTTTCTTTGTGACAGGTGCCACAACAGAAATAAAGTCTATTGAATAAATATCTTGCGTTTATTTTTGGAGCTTTAAAACGTGTAATTTTATAATAATCGAGAAATTCCAAGCAACTAAATAACACAAGAGAAAATCGCAGTTAATTATTAGAGAGATCGCGGCGTTTTGGACAGATTTTTCTCAACCTTTCTTTCTTTCCAACTGTTGTTAGCATTTGAGTTGGAGAAAATGGGAAAATTGGCAAGGTTAAAATTGCTAACAACCAGGTTAAAAACAAGTGGTCCCCAGAGAGAAAAAAAAATCCACCAAAAAAGACCGACAGCAAAAAACAGAAACGTTGGTAGTATAAATGTGGCACCCCCTCAATTTCCGCGCCCGGGGCGACGGCCCCCTTCACCCCCCCCCCCTTTCGCACGGGGCTGCATCTACCCTTCTCTTTATGAAATTTTTCTATGCTTCATAAGGTAAATCATAACAAATTTTTATATTTCATTTATAATTCAAGGGCAATGTGCACAAACACAAATACACAAATCCGGGCACATTTTCATAAACAAACATTTGAAGCATATTTCAGATTTCTGATTACACCGTTTTTTTTTTTGTTTTTTTTTTTTTCTTTTAAGGTGAAATTAAAATAATCATTTACGTCTGATTTTATTATTCAAAATTATCTTCTTGTAAAATATTAAAATCACTTAAGAAATCATTTTATGATACAACAGTTAATAATGTGCTTAGCAGGAGTGAATATTTTAAATAATTTTACACATAATTTAAAATTATTAAATTCACCGTTCATATATAAATATTTTCCTTCAGATAATTAGAAAAATCTAAAAACATTGTATGTCTTTTTGCTTCAATTTAACATATAAGGGAATTTAATAATTAAAGTTGTCAAAAATTTATATGTTAATTCATTCATGTTTCCATTGGAGGGGGAAAAAAAAGCTTAATTAATTCAGTGTGTTTCAACAATAAAATAAATGTTTACGACTGTTGCAATAATACATATAATTAAAAATCAGACCATTATTTTTTTTACACAAAAATAAATAAATAAATAAATATGATTAAAGTTTTTTTTATATAAGAAAATAAACTGCGTAAACACACCGAGTTAAACAATACTGTATTGCATTTTATAGTACGAAAAAAAAAAAAACCACACAGAAAACAATCGCGTAAATATGGATTAATATTAATTTAAAATGTTAGAAATAAATGTATACTTTAGAAATGGAACCTCATAAAAACATAGATAACATTAATATTTGTTAAAATCAAATTTGTTCTAAAAATAATACAATATATAGAAAACGTTAGTGGAACAAAATGGAGTATTATATTTTATAAATCACTTACCCTTTTGGATCTAATAATTTATATTATCCTTTTATTTTATATTATCCTAGTAATTTATCCTTTGTTTAGATGGAGAAAATATTTTTTTTTTTGTCCAACAAAGATTTCTAGATAACTGATTAATATATATTTCATTTAAATTAACCAGCTATCATAGAAAACCCAGCTAGACTAAGTCTTAGAATTAGCACGAGGTTCACATAGCGTCTCCCTTTACATGTGCTACTGCATTCCACAGAGGATCATCTCAGCTGTCAGAAAGGGTGTTGCATTTTCCCTGAAAGGCCTTGACAATAGAGATTGAAATGCTTGTCCACTGTTCATTTATTCACATTTCACAGCGATTTTTTCACATTTATAGAAGGAAATCGTTTTCGATACGCGCACGACACACAACAACAAATAACAAATATGGCGGTCGACTGCGGTATGCTGTTTAAGACATTTCACCATATTAAGACACTTAATACTGGTTCATTTCTACTACCAGTCCATTAAGACACACAAGTATCTTAAATTAAGGTATCTATTATGTCTAAGCTCTATATTAAGACATTTACGTGTTTTAAATGCTTTTTCAGTCGTTTTTCTGTCTTACTTTAAGACTCCTTTATTTGCAGTGAGGTCGTCCATGTGCTACCACAGAAACTGATGATCGATATATCCTGTTAACAGCTGGTCGAGACGGAACGGGCAATGCTAATCTGCTGCAAATACAGTTGTTCTTGGCCTCAGGACGAAGGGTGTTCAGCCCAACAGTTCGAAATAGGCTTAATCAGGGTGGTCTCTATGCACGTAAGCGAATGGTCTGTATTCCGTTGATCTCAAACAACTGTGCGGCCCAAAGAAAGTGGGCAACTGAACATCGAGTTTGGAGGCAACGTTGTTGGAGTCAAATTCTGTTTACAGACGAGTCCCGATGTGACACCTGGTGTGTTTTGGCATGAAGAGAAAGAGGCACTCAAAATAATCTCACATTTGTTCGTGAAAGATAACATTACAGACGAGGTGGGTTGATGCTATGGGCTGGAATCAGCATAGGTGAGCGTACGGGCCTGCATATCATTCGGAATGGCACTTTGACGGTCTGAAGTTATACAGACGAGATACTGAGACCTCATGTCGTATTTTATGTTGCAGTAATTAGTGATTTCTTTCTTTCCATGCATGATAATGCCAGACTTTATATAGTTCATCTTGTGGGAAACATGCTTGAAGCTAAAACAATACAGCGTACGGAATGAGCATTATGCTCTCCTGACCTAAATCCGATCGAGCATGTTTGGGACATACTCAGACGACGCATTGCTGCGAGACCGAGGCCTTCTTTTACTGTCCGGGACGAGGAGATTGCAAATCTTGAGCAGTGGAACAGTATTCCCCAAAGTCTTATCGATAACCTCATCGCATCCATGGAAAACAGGTGTGCAGCAGTCTTAGCTGTTCGAGGAGACCACACGCCATATTAAAAATCTTGTATCATTTCTAAACAATACTTTTTCTTATCATTTACATGAAACCAAATTGTTGTCCGAAACCATCTTTTCATGTTCTTTCCATCTTTTCAAAGAATAAAAGCTCCCTTACAAATTTTTTTGCGTCTTTTTTTTCTGTATTGCGCATTGATACGCGTATATACTATCCATTTTATGCCCATACATGACTGTCTTGCACTGTTCTCTTCACTTTTTTCTTTGCTCCCCTAATTTTTTTGAGCAGTGTATAATTATTATGTGCTCTACTATAATATTCTCTGATGAAAGGCTTGGTAAAGCCTGAAAGTACTAAGAAGTTTTTAAATAAAATGCATATTTTTAAATTGTAACATCTCTCTTTTATTATTTTAGCCGCCTTTTAAGTAAAACAGTGAACTTTTTAAAGTTCATATTACATATTTTATGCCTGAATCAAGGTGAAATATTGCATTTCGTCTTATGATTTTATTTTTAAAAAATGGTTTTTATCTTAGTGATTTATGAATATTAGTATATTTTTGCGTTTCGAGCCAATTACTATCTTTAGATTTATCAAGATATTAAATTTATCACCTTGAGTAAGAATATGAAGGAATAGTTTCTTGACGCCAGGTCCACCAATAAGGACAATACTGGTCACGTGTAAAAAATATTGTCTATTTTCTGAAATGATCTTACGTTCTTCTGACAAAAAAAAAAAAAAAAAAAAAAAAATCATACATCTGATTAAAAAAAGAAGAAGGATTGAAGTGAGGCGGATTGCTTGAATATGTTACGATGTGCTTTTCCTACTGATGTGGAAAAATCAAAAATCTGTTTTCCCACCCACCCTCTTAACGTATAAATATATTAAAAGATCTGTGAAATTCTGTTGAGGGAAAATTCACTTCGTATTTTAGTCTTTGAGTAGCATCAAGCTCAGGATGTGGTATTCATTTCTTTAAAAGCATCTTAGTGCTCTTTTAGAGAATTTGAGGGGGATAAGGGGGGGATTCACGAAAATCAAATTGTGAGTATGTTTTAAAAATAGACTGATAATGGGAAAGCTTTTCGTGGTTATGAAAATTGTTTTGGTCTGTGAAAGGGAAGAATCGCTATTTTATATAGTTATGTTGTAGAATTCATTTTTTTTTATTTATTTATTTATTTTTTTTATGTATCTTTACAGGTGACATTAAAAAAAAAAAAAAAAAAATGTTTGCTGTTGATTGTTGATAAGTGCTACTTTTTACGAAGAGAAAAACTTTGTATTGCTTCATTTCTGAAATAAGGAGTAAATTTCTGTTCAAAAATACTGGTGTCCCAATTCAAGTATTTTGCGCATCCTAAATGGCAGAATTTCTTGAAAAGATATTTGTACTTAACTTATTAATTCCCGAAACTTATTGTTATGCTGATTAGTATATTTTAATATATAATTTTTATTCGAATTTCTATGTAACTTTTTGTACAGCTATGCATTGAAAGAGCAGGATAAAACATCTCATATCTAAAAAATCTTGTATTGTATAAGTAAAACTGAGGTAATTGGGTGCCTACAATTTAGGACACAATTTCTTTAACAAAATCAAGCTAAATTTTCTTCATCTTCCCAGTTCAATTTCTCTTAGAAAGACCTCTCTAGACAGGGCCGAAACTAAGAAGGGGGGGCAGAGGGGCATGTACCCCGGGCGCCAGAACGAAGGGGCCCCAAATGAAGGATTATACCTTTGGAATGGATCATTTCCTTCGTATGGGCTGATGGCTTCCATTATTCTGAAACAGCCATTTTAAATGAAGTGTTAGGTGAAGATGAAAGAGCAGCCGTAAAAAGTTACGACTCTGATTTTCTGGTAAGAATGGGAACTTTTTGCGACTGCTCTTTCATCTTTACCTAACACTTCATTTATAATGGCTGTTTCATTATACTTCAACACTTCAATACTTCATTTATAATGGAAGCCATCAGCCCACCAGAAGAAAATAACTCGGTGAAAGCGGAAACTCGGATAATCGGGACTCTACTGTATATTTCATTTTAAAAATCATCTTTAGACTATTTTTGTTGGTGCTCAGAGGTGGGTCATGACCTCCGTGACCTTCCCCTTGGATCCGCCATTGTAGATTACGTAGTTCCCTATTACATATTTTATGATGACATAGTTTAAATTTTAAAGAAAGTCGGCGATTATAAAACTAGTAAAATTCTCTTTGTAAATATACTTTGCGGAAGAGGGGGGGGGGGGGGCGCCAAAGTCCATGTTTTCCCCGGGTGCAAAAAGGTTAGTTTCGGCCCTGTCTCTAGAAGCTTATATTTCTTTAAATATGGCCATCTGGACGATGAAAGTAATATTATGTCACTTTCAAAACTTTCTACACTGTTAAAAATTTTCCTGTGAAATTACAGAGAATCTACGGGTTATCCATTATCTTAAGTCTTGTGTAAAATTACAGAGATTAGAAAAACAGAGATTGTGTTAAATAACAGAGAAGTTATTTCGTAATTTTACACAAGACTCTGTAAATTAACGTCGTTAAAAATACACAAGACTCTGTAAATTAACATCGTTAAAAATACGCAAGACTCTGTAAATCAATTTATTTTTTTTAATTAAAATAATTTAACTTTGTTTTTGAAATCAGTGAATTTTAGAACTTCGAAGTATCAGAGTTATTCAAGCTGTTGTACCATTTAATTTTTTTACACAACTTGCTTCTGGCCGGCCTGGGGTTTGAACCCGAGACCTCCAGGCAGGAGAAAAACATCTTACTGACTGCGCCATAGGAGCTGGTACTGGGGTGTATAAAGGATGTCCTTTATAATAGAGCGGGGGAAAAATCTATTGTGCTTTTCAAAGATTTCGCTTCAAATATATTCGTTAGAAAATTTCTTAAACGGTTTATTTTAATTTAGTTTGGACGAAACATAATACCTATCATTTTTTTAAATCAAATTTAATTTTTTAATCCATTATTTACGGAATTATTAATCAAGAAATTGCTTCTTCTCAATAATTATCTTCTTTAATAATATCTGAAGATATACTGGAATTTTTAAATAATAATAATGTGAAATTTAGGTGTATTTTTTCATTAAAACTAGTTAAATATATCGTAATTATAGCATTTTTTGTAAAATATTTACAAAAATAATCAGATTAATTATCCAAAATTACTTTTAAGGTTATATCACAATTCTTATAAAAGCAATGTATTTAAATGTATTATGATTCTAACTAACTACATGAATGAAAAAAAAAAAATTGAAACTAAATTTTTTTCTTTAATAATTCTAATAAAATTGCAAAAGAATTTTACACGTGTGTATTTGAATTACAAGTTTTAACAAAGCTGAAAATATTTTTAAATAAAAACATGGAAATCCCTCCAGGGAATTAGATACAAGATAAGGGAAATGTCTGTAAATCGATGACAAAGAAACTCAATAGAATGCATTTAAGGGTGTATTCGAAAAAATGTTTTTCCGCCCTCAACAGCTCGAAATTTTCTGACACATTTTCAGACTCATTTTTAAACGTAAAAACATGAAACTTGCTGGGGGTGATTTTTGAAGACATGTTTAACGTGCTGTGTGATTTCATTTTCAGCTCAATTAATTAGAATTTCAGTTTTAAACAATTATTTTCTCAGTATGACCATTTTTTTCATTCCCAGACCGCCCGCTTCGGAAAATTCGGTTCAAAACGCCAACTTTTACAGCGTTTAATACAGTATTTTCTGTATTTATAAAAAAAATCGAAAAGCACGGCACATTATGTAGTTTCTAAATAAGAGAATTTCCCAGTTTGATGCGTTTGAGAGCAAAAAAGGATTTAAAAATGAATCAGAAAATAAGCAGTTTAGATCGGAATACACACTTAACCGAGAACTAGTGTAAATTTACAGCGAGTTTTGACCGAGAAGCTCAATCAAATGCATTTAACCGAGAACTGGTGTAAATTTACAGAGAGTCTTGACCGAGAAACTCAATCGAATGCATTTAACCGAGAACTGGTGTAAATTTACAGAGAGTCTTGACCGAGAAACTCGATCGAATGCATTTAACCAAGAACTAGTGTAAATTTACAGAGTCTCGATTTTTTTTCTGTGATTTTACAGAAATTTTTAACAGTGTAACAGAGATAAAATTGGGGAGGCGTAGTGCATTCTCTTTGTTTGTCTTTTTTACAGAATCCTTGAAAGAATCAAAAGTTACCAAAGATGTTGAAAGTTTAAAGAGTTGAGCATTTTTCAAGCTTTATAGTAAAAAGTTGATCCAGTTGCTTATTCCCTAATCCTAATCTTTCGACAAATATGACTTAGAGACACCCGATTTTAATGCACATAAGAACAATTGTAGAGCTCAGAACTTTCCTAAATTTAATAAATGATAATTTACTTTTCTTTTACCAAAAGTCTTGTGATGTTTTCTTTGCAGTTGACGAAGCAGCTACTCATTTCGGAAATAAGTGTGGATTACATTCAAATTCTAGTTCCGTATTCATCGAGATGATTACATTCTAATTTCGAATAGATTATTACTTTCTTCTATCTTCAATAGAAGAAAGTATGGTAATCGAAATTTTTTTCGACTTCCAGTTTTCAACGGATTTACACGTTTTAATGGTCAGAGCTTCTAAAACACATGTTTATACAAATTGTCTGATGTCTGTCCGTATGTCTGTCGCCATTGTACCATCAAAAACCGTATGAAGTTATGCATAGAATAGAACCATTTTTTTTTTTTTTATTTTAGGCTATGACAAGCAGGTCATCCATTAATTTTGAAAAAATCCGCCGGTAGGGGGGCTGTAATAGCGATTTTTGTGAATTTTGAATATTGTACCATCGAAAAGTGTATGAAGTTATGCATAAAATTGAACCAAATTTTGTGTGTATATTTTTGGCCATGGCAAGCAGGTCGTTCCTTAATTTGGAAAAAATCGATCGGAAGGGGGCGCTGTATAGCGATTTTTGTGCGATTTTGAATATTGTATCATCGAAAACTGTATGAAGTTATGCATAGAATTAAACCATTTTTTTTTTTTTTTTTTTTTTTTTTTTTTTTTTTTTTTTAAGTTTTTGGCTATGGCAAGCAGGTCCTTCCTTAATTTGGAAAATAACGAACAAAACAGAATAAAAAACGAAAAACTATTGATCTTAATAAATATCATGATTGAGATTAACTCGTTTTTACTCCGATTAATTGACTGAAGCAGAAATTTAAGATGAAAGTCAAAGTCGTTATAGTATTGAACTAATAAAAATAAAATATTGACATTTGTAACAACATTTTGAAATATTGAAATATATGAGATAGAAGAAAGTTTTGGGATTGTCAAATCCAACTATTTTTTTATTATTATTATTAAGATTAATAGAAAACCATTTTTGCAGTTAAATGAACACTCATATAAAAATTCGTGAATTGAACGAATTTTTCCGTTGGTTATATTTCGCTAACACGAAAATTCTCTCAGGTGCATAAATATAATATAAAGATATTTAAAATACAAATTAAAAATATCTTAAAATACATTAGAAAAACCTAGAACATTTTCAACCATTATAAGGCCGTCGTCAGTAGGATTTAAATGTTATTATTTTCTTTGCGCTTATTCGAGAATTTTCCAGAAGAAAACAGCCAATTTAAAGGTTGTACGTCAGATGAGATGCCAGATAAAGTTATCCGATATCCAGGGAGTATGGAGATATTTGCTGCATAATAGATGAAAGCTCGTTTTGTTGAAAATTTGAATGTACAGTCGTGGAAAAAAAAGTAAACACCCCCTACTAACTCCTCAACAAATTATCGTAGACGAAAGTTACCTCTACCGAACGATTAGAAATAAAGTCTACTTTTAAATGATGTATATAAAATTTTCTTAGGGGGCCTTCTACATATTAAAACGAATACAAACTTCATTTTTTTAAATGACAATACCCAATTTTAACGAGACATTTCAAGCCTTCGGCTCAAACTATGCCTAGACACCAAATTTCAAGTCATTTGAATGATAAGTTTTTGAATTATAAACATTCAAAATTAAGTGCTTGTAATGTTAAATTACATTTTCATATTTTTATTTATATCTCCTGAAATTATGCTCCTAATGTGCTAATTTTTTTTGTAGCAATAATACTAATATACCCAAACATAAATATGCTGAATTTGCAATTTTTATAATTTTATTAGTATATGAATTATGAAATTAATATTCTAAAAATTATGAATTGCAACCTACAATTTTTTTTGATGGATTTAGATTTATTAAGCCCTGCTTTATGGAAATCCAAAATTTCACATTTTTCTTCCAAGTAGTTTTCAAATTATGCTTAAAAAATGACAAAATGATGGTTTAAGGAGCCATCTATGATAGAAGTGAGCAGATATTTTGGAATTTATTCTGCTGTCCTCTAATCTAACAGGCTTCATTGACTTCTTGAATGATGGCGCTTCAGGTGCCTTGATAAAGAAGGGGGCTCTCTCGGTTAACAATCAAGTACGGAACTTCAATTTGGATACAGCCCTTAAAATACGCTCATTTTAAAATAATTAATTTCTCGGAAACTTAAGGTACGAACTGCATACAAATTTGTTTTTAGCCTACAATTTTTTTGATAGATTTAGATTTATTACGTCGTGCTTCATGAAAATCCAAAAGTTCACATTTTTCTTCCAAGTAGTTTTCAAATTATACTTAAAAAATAGAAAATGATAAGGGGCCGTCTATGATAGAAGTGATTAGATATTTTGAAATTTCTTAAGCTATCCTGTAATCTAGCAGTCATCAATGATTGCTTGAGTGGCGCTTAAGACGCCTTGATCAAGAAGGGGGCTCTCTCGGTCAACAATGGAGTACGGAACCTCAATTTGGATATAGCCCCTAAAATACGCTCCTTTTAAAATAATTAATTTCTCGGAAACTTATGGTACGAATTGCATAAAAATTTGTTTTTTGGCTAATTGAAGGGTGTAGAGTTCATTTATGCTGTCAAAATTGTGTACTGCTAGTGAAAAAAACAAAGTTATGGTTCGTTTTAATATGTAGATGGCCTCCTAAGCAAATTTTATATGCATCATTTAAAAGTAGACTTTATTTTCAATCGTTCGGTACCAGTAACTTTCTTCTACGATAATTTGTTAAGGAGTTAGTAGGGGTGTTTACTTTTTTTTTTCCACGACTGTACTTTATATTATACTAGCAAACCCCGCGGCTTTGCTCGCGTAATATTTGAAATATGCCAAGTGATATTTATATGTCTAATTTTTATTAAAAGGCACTAACTAAATTTTTCTTTATTAAAAGGTAATATTTTATTTTATTAAAAGGTACTTATTACTTTTAGGAATAATTAAAAAAATTACTATTTAAAACACAGTTTGATTAAACATCATTGTTACACTGCATAAGGCAGAAATGAGACTTAAATTAATAAAACGAAATAAAAATAAATAAATAATATTTTAGAAAATATTTTGAAACTTTTATGCTCAATTAATACACTCATTTCAGTATTCATTTGAAGTTTTGAATTTTTTAGAAACCATCTTCTTACATCTTAAAATTAACCATCATATCAAATTCCAAGTCCTACCACCTCTCTCAACATAAAGGGCTATGTTGAAATAGGAACTGTCACCATTAATTTGCCAACATTAATTTTGAAATTGGTTTGTTATTTCTTATATTCCACAGAAACGTAATTTAGAAATCTTTTAAAGGCCTTTTTTAGAGCGTTTGTTGTTCCTGTGAACCCCAGGTGGTAGAATCATCGGCATAAAATATATCCTGTGTAGGATCAGAGACTGTTACCATTGATTCGCAACTATTACTTTTATATTTGGTTTATATTCCCTGAAATTGCGTAGAAATCGTAATTTAGGACTTTTTTAGAATGCTTTTCGCACCTTCCCTTCACTTCGCCGCTTTTTAATTCGAATTTCTTTTCGACAGTCCTTCGAGGGCATTTATATTTTATAAGTAACTACCATGCCATATTTAAAGTTTCTAGCCTTTTCAGTATCACAGCAATCGCAATTTAGAAAGTTTTTAGCTACTGCAACCCTCTGGTGGTAGTGTGACAGACATAAAATATAGCTTATGTTTGAGCAGGTTCTATCACCAACAATTTGTCATCATTATTTTTTTAATCGTTTTGATATTTGATAAGATTACATGAAAATTGTAATTTATAACGCTTTTCGCTCACTTCATCTTTTTAAATTTGAAATTTTCTTTCGACAGTTCTTAGAAAGCAGCTGCATCTTGTAAGTAAATACCATGCCATACTTCAGCGTGTTAGACCCTTCAGTTATGCAGAAAACGCAAATTAGAACATGTTTTGCTTTCGCAACCCTCAGATGGTAGTGACAGCAACATAAAATATAACCTATGTTATAGCAGGGACTATCACCATTGATTTGCAACCATTACTTTTGAAATAGCTTTGGAATTTCCTGAGATTGAGTAGAAATCGCAATTTAGAACGTTTTTAGAACGCTTTTCGAGCATTTTCACCCCTTTTTAAATTTCAAATTTTTTCGAAACTGTTCTTAAAGATCATTTATATGTAATAAATATGTTCCTTGCCTAATTTTAAGTTGCTAGCCCCTACCGATCACAAAAATCGAAATTTGGAACGCTTTTTTGCTCCTGCAACGTCTAGGTGATAGTGATACCGACTTAAAATAGTGTCTATGTTAGAGCAGAGGCTGTCAGCATCAATTTCTTACCATTACTTTTGAAATCAGTTTGATTCTTCCTGAGATATTGGTGACAAATCTGCCTTTAGAACGTTTTTAGAACGCTTTTCGCTCATTTTGCGCCTGCATCTCCTCTGGGGTAGTGGAAACAGATATAAAATATAGCCTATCTTGGAGCAAGATCTGTTCCCATCATTTTTACACCATTGTATTTGAAATCGGTTCAGTATTTCCTGAGATTGCTAGAAATCGCAATTTAGAACGTTTCTTACAACGCTTTTTGCGCATTTTGACCACCCCTTTTAAATTTCGTCTTTTTTTTAGGAAATGTCCTTAGAGATCATTGATATCTTATAACTAACTACCATTCTAAATTTCACGATTCAAGGCCCTTCCGTCACGCAAAAACCGCATTTTAGAACGTTTTTCTCCTGCACCCCCTTTGGGGTAGTGGCAACGACATAACACATAGTCTATATTGGAGCAAGGGTTTTCACCATCATTTTGACGCCATTATTTTCTAAACGGTTTGGTATTTCCCGAGATTGTGTAGAAATCACCATTTAGAACGTTTTTTAGAACGCTTTTCGCGCATTTTCACCCCTTTTAAATTTCGAATTGTTTAAGAACTGTTCTTAGAAATCCTTTATATCTAATAAGTAGCTGATACTTCAAATTTCATATTTCTAAGCCCTTCAGTAACACATAAATCGCATTTTTAGAACTTTTTTGCTCCTGCACCCCGTTCGGGTTAGTGGCACCGACATAAAACATAGCCTATCTTGGAGCAAACGTTGTCACTATCATTTTGACACCAATATTTTTTAAATCGGTTTGGTATTTCCTGAAATTATGTAGAAACTACCATTTAGAACGTTTTTTAGAACGCTTTTTGTGCATTTTAAATTTCGAATTTTTTAAGAACTATTCTTAGACATCATTTATATCTTATAAGTAACTAATATTCCAAATTTCATATTTCTAGGTCCTTCAGTAACGCAAAAATCGCATTTTTAGAACGTTCTTTGCTCCTACACCCCCTTTGGGGTAGTGGCTCCGACATAAAACATAGCCTATCTTGGAGCAAACGTTGTCACTATCATTTTGACACCAATATTTTTTAAATCGGTTTGGTATTTCCAGAGATTATGTAGAAACTACCATTTAGAACGTTTCTTAGAACGCATTTTGTGCATTTTGACCCCTTTTAAATTTCGAATTGTTTAAGAACTGTTCTTAGACATCATTTATATCTTATAAGTAACTAAAATTCCAAATTTCATATTTCTAGGCCCTTCAGTAACGCAAAAATCGCCTTTTTAGAACGTTCTTTGCTCCTATACCCCCTTTGGGGTAGTGGCACCGACATAAAACAACGCCTATCTTGGAGCAAACGTTGTCACTATCATTTTGACACCAATATTTTTGAAATCGCTTTGGTATTTCCAGAGATTATGTAGAAACTACCATTTAGAACGTTTCTTAGAACGCATTTTGTGCATTTTGACCCCTTTTAAATTTCGAATTGTTTAAGAACTGTTCTTAGACATCATTTATATCTTATAAGTGACTAATACTCCAAATTTCATATTTCTAGGCCCTTCAGTAACGCTAAAATCGCATTTTTAGAACGTTTTTTGCTCCTACACCCCCTTTGGGGTAGTGGCACCGATATAAAACATAGCCTATCTTGGAGCAAACGTTGTCACTATCTATTTGGCACCAATATTTTTTAAATCGGTTTGGTATTTCCTGAGATTATATAGAAACTACCATTTAGAACGTTTTTTAGAATGCTTTTTGTGCATTTTCACCCCTTTTAAATTTCGAATTGTTTAAGAATTGTTCTTAGACATCATTTATATCTTATAAGTAACTAATATTCCAAATTTCATATTTCTAGGCCCTTCAGTAACGCAAAAATCGCATTTTTAGAATGTTTTTTGCTCCTGCACCCCCTTTGGGGTAGTGGCACGGACATAAGATATAGCCTATGTTCTAAGTTGGACTAACACCATAATTTTGATACCATTACTTTTGGAATCGGTTCGGTAGTTCCTGAGCTTACCTCCTACAAATAAACAATTTTTTCCTCTTTATAATAGGAAGTATAGATTTATGTACCTGAAAGTAATTTTGTACAATTATCTGTGCTTTTATATGTATTTGAATTATTTAACTTAAAGTGAATATAGCACTAGAATTTTAACTTTCATTTACGAAAATTCTCGCTTTGTTTTGCCCATCTGCTCTTAAATTACCTACACTATAAAAAAACGGACTAAAAAACGGAAATATTACTGGCAATCTAGACGCCTGTACTATGTCAGTTTTTTTACGGGAATTTTTACCCATAAATTACAGAAAATTTTCCGTTTTTAATCAGAAAAACGGAAAATTTTCTGTAATTTATCGGTAAAAATTCCCGTAAAAAACGGAAATAGTACTGGCGTTTAGATTGCCAGTAGTATTTCCGTTTTTAGTCCGGTTTTTTTTTTTTTTTTTTTTTTTTTTTTACAGTGATAAATTCCTCTAATCAAACGTAAAATTTATCTGAAATCCTCCAATCTAAAGATGCTTTTTCGTCAAATAACAGGGGTGTTACTGGAACTGTGCTGCTTAATACTTTTTTGTGTTAGAAACGAAATTTTTGCAAATATCCTATTTCTCTCGAAACACGAAAAGTTCGCTAACTTAAGTTCAAAAGTTCTGAAATTTTTCAGACACAAGACGGATTTTTTTTTCAAATGGCAGAAAAATTTCAATCACAAGGATTTTAGGGCACGGCAATTTGCTGCCTGTATGCTTTATGTTTTCGGACGAAATTTGTTTTGAAAGTAAATACAACTGCATAATCTGTACTATAGAATAAAGCAATTTTAAATTGTTTAACCTACTGCCTTTTAAGGGGTCTCGGAACGCTTAAAGATTAAAATTTTTCGAAATTAGAAATTTTTTAAATGTTATTCTTTTCTGAACATTTTGATATGGTTGTTTGCTTGAAATTCCCATTAGAACAGAAGTTATGGCTATTAGAATTATACCAGCTCAATAGCTGAAGCGGCGTTTCCTTGAACTTTGAAGTCATTTTTCTCAAAATGACGTTTTTGGGCATATCGCGCAGGATATCTCAAAAACTTCTGAATAGTTTTTCATGAAATTTTCATGATATATTTCATGTTAGTCTGTATAAACTAAACCTAAAATTTAATTTTTATTGTTAAAAAAATATTTTTTTATGTGATTATACTGTTAAAATTTCCAAAATTTTGTATTAGCTAAATACAAATTTTTATTAAAAATATGAAAATGTTTTAAATACAAGTTTATTTAGGTTGAGGGTAATTATTATAGAATCTGAAATGTAGGCACAACAAATTTCATTCTAGTTGCAAAATTTGTTTTGTATACTAGCAAAATTTGTTTTGCATACTATTCGATTTTCTGCTTGACAAATGTCTGATAGTTTGGAGCCCACTATAAGTATTAATTTTGCATCTTGCAATTTTTTAAATACGTGAAATGAAAGCACATACTTTATCCTTCAATCCCAATAAAAATTGTGTTTTTAAATCGTATACATTTTAAGATATTAACTGTTGAATTTTTTTTCCAATTTTAAGAGCCCTGAGACCCCTTAACTAAACCCTTTATTCTAATAAGAAGCAGTAAAGTTATTTAAATGCATTTTCACACTGTTAGAATCTTGAATGACGCTTTAACATTATTATATCAATATTGCGACGATTGCAGTTCCATAAACATCAGTCATCTATCATAATGTATTTTAGAAGATCAAATTAAAATTGTTCTAAATGATTCTTTGCAGGTCTATTATTATCATCATTGAAAAAAACAATTTTCAAAATAATAATGAAAAATACCATAAGTTAATTTTGTTGTTAGTCTTGTAGTAATTTCATTTTAAGTAAACTTTCTAAGACATCATTTAAATACAAATAAAATTTAATTGTCTTGCCATTATCAGGATATGTGTAGTAATTTTTTTAAACATAAACTTTTCATACCCATATAATTCGACTATATTTTTACTGAAAAACCGTCAAAGTTCGTTTCAACATTTTAGCATATTAAATTGAAATTAATACTATTTATCTCAGCGCTTTTCCTATTAAATTTATAAAAATATAATAAAACTGTGGTATCACTAAGCTCGAACAGACGTCTCTTTATTCCGATGATTAAGTGACAATTTGTTAAGCATGTCACTAAAAGATTTTTTTACAGACGTGAAACTCTAGAGCTTCGTTAAAAAACCGAAAAGAAACAAAAGATGATATAGATGCTCTTTTCATTCTTACATAATTTGTTGTACACACTCCGACATCCATGTTTATCCTAAGATGTAAAAGGATTTAAAGAAGAAAAGAGAAGAAAATAGAATTGAGTAGCTTCATTTAGTAGCTGTTAAACCATTACGAATCTCTTGTTTATGGTTGAGAGTTCTTAGAAGATGGTAGGGAGTTGGTAATACGCTTCTATTTTCTGCCTATTTAAGATAATAAACTACATACTGATGCTGAAATATTATAAATTTTGTAAATGGAAAATTTACTGGAAAAATAAACGTAAATAATAATCTTAATTCTGTTTATCCATGTTTCTTTTTTGTAAAAATTTAAAATTCACTATTTTTTATTATTATTATTATTATTGTTGTTCTTTTTTTTTTTTTGCTTTGTCTGAATTTTACATTTGCTTAAATATACATTTAATATTTGAGATTTTTAGATAGGATTTATTGTCTTTTGAATAATGTCATTTGCGCACCTGTAGAGCAGTTTAATTTAGTATTTATAAATATATATTTTGAAGATATGCCATCTTAACACTAGAGATTTTTGTCAGGTTTTGCTAAGAAAACTTGTTAGTTGTCTTTTGAATTTCAAAGTTATTATATATTTATATTTTATATATGCATATAGTATAGATATATATATTCAATATTAGGTATTTACTATTACATTAATTTTGAAATTTACTACTTTTTAACTAACCTTATCTATATTCAACATTTTCTACACATTACTTGTATTAGTTACAACATTAATGTCAACGCAGTTAACATTAATGTTGAATGATAGAAAGTGTTTATGAATTCGGTGTCTGTCTGCGTCCATCTGTCTACCGTCTGTCCGTGCTCTAATTCACGTAAATATACTCGGGTTGTCATGCAATTGATATATGTTATTGAGATTTACTGTGGCATGCTAGATATTGAAAATGAAATGTTAACGTTTATAGTTCGTTTACAGGGACACTTAAAAGTATTCCATTACATTACGGTATATGAGAAAAAATCGTTTGCGACGTATTTTAATTATGTTACACTATTTGAAACATATTGAAATTGGTATCACTGAGGGTCACTACAGGATGCTTACTACAAAATATGGTGGTGCGTTCATCATTCATTTACAGGGACACATAAAAGAATTCGGTTACAATAATGCCCATGAGCAAAAATTATTGGAAGTGCAGTTTCAATTGTGGTATGTGTATTTTAATTTTTTGCATATTACGCGGTGTGTATAAATTCATAAGAGCAGAGCTGCACAACATAACCAGAGTACATGTTCACTTACTGACGGAAATTGGTGAAGGGGTATTTTCAGCTGGGTTTGCGTTCAACTGAACTAACTGTTTGCACTATGTAGTATATGCACAAATCTATAGATCGTATACAGGGCTACGAAAAAGAATTCGGATATTTTTCTGACTATAGATGACAATCGCTGAAATTGGGTTTTCAAACGTATAATGCGTTTTCCATATACTTGAACAACTAATGTTAGAGCATACTGAATGTGTTGGGAAGTGTTTCTATGCTTGACGCATGTTTTTGTTCTTGTTTCTCCTTTATTCACCTAAAGAAAATAGGACTTTAGGATCTTTAGGACTAGGACTAAAAAAAAAATTAGGAAATAGGACTTTTTATTTTAAGCTGCACAATTTAATCCAATGTTGTGAGCAGGGCTGCGGAGTCGAAGTCAGGCCCATTTTTGAGCGAAAGAGTCGGAGTCGGAGATGTTAAAATTCCCGGAGTCGGAGTCGTCCATTTTACAAGCAGGGCTGCGTAGACGGAGTCAGGCCCATTTTTGAGCGAAAGAGTCGGAGTCGGATCTGTTAAAATTTCCGGAGTCGGAGTCGTCCATTTTACAAGCAGGGTTGCGTTGTCGGAGTCAGGCCCATTTTTGAGCGAAAGAGTCGGAGTCGGAGATATTAAAGTTCCCGGAGTCGGAATCGCCCATTTTTTCCCACCGACTCCGCAGCCCTAGTTACGAGAACTACTGAATTATTTTTTAAATATTTGTAACCAAGCTTAGTTCTTGTGATGCATCAATTGTAACTGGTGTGTAATGCTAAAACGAAGGCCTATACTTTAATCCCAGTACCGATGGAATAAAAAGTTATGACGTCATTCTGAAAATTGCGACATTTAAACGCAATTGTAATAAAATATTTCAGTTTGAATGAAATACTTCTTCTCTTTTAAAAATGATGTCAGCTTCACTAAGAGAAGATTTCCTTCATTTCGAAATCAGTTATATGTTGAATACATATACACATCACATAATTATTTATTTTTTTTTTTTTTAATTTTGCATGGTTTTAATTAGTAATAATTTATATGAATGATTAATTTTAAATTTATAAATAATTAACTGTTTGTCTTAAACTTAAATCTTAACTGTAACAGTAGTAATTAAACATCTCGAATCTTCGTTTAGTCTCTTTTCTGTAACTGTATACTATAATGCAAGTATAATTGTTCTATTCGTATTTTATTCGTCTATTCGTACTTCTAAAATGCTCTGAGTACTAAAAATATTTGTAAACATGCACATTACAAGAAACCTCTGGAAACGGGATAGTCTATAAATGAATCGGAACTTAAACTGAAAAATATTATAGCCCAGGCAATGAAATTACATTACAAATACAGTAGACTGTATCCTTGCTAAGACGGAAATGTATCTTAAAGAGCCTCAAGACTCTTAAAATTGGGGGGGAAATAGAAAAGAAACAGAAAAAGAAAAAAGAAATAGACCATTTTCTACATTTAATATCGTAAAATGTATACGATTTAAAAACACATTTTTTGTTCGGATGAAAGATATATGTATGTCCTTTCATTTCATTTATTTAAAAAATTGCAAGATGCAGTATTAGTATTTACCAGGAGGATCCAAACTGTCAGACATTTGTCGAGCAGAAAATTGGTGTAACACGTTAGGCGCATCCCACACTAAGGCGACATATAAGACATGTCGCTTGAATTCGCTGGAAAAACTGGTTTAAAACAGCTTCGTTCTTTGTTTCGACCAGTTTTTGCGCTACATGTTTCCGCTCCATGACTCCCACAAATACAGTAGTTCGGATCCCACACTGAGACGCTTGTCGTCTCAGTGTGGGATGCGCCTTACGCGCAAGATTACAAGATACATTTTTAAACTCGAATGAATTTTTTTGTGCCTAATTATACTTCAGATTATAATAATTAACCTGAACCTAAATAAATTTGAATTTGTATCATTTTTATATTTTTAATACAGAGTTGTATTTAGCTAATACACAATTTTGAAAATTTCAGCAGTATAATCACCTAAAATATTATTTTACTCAACAATAAAAATGAAATTTTAGGTTCCGTTTCAGACTAATATAAAACATATGTTTTAAAAATTTTATGAAAAAATATCCAGAAGTTTTTGAGATATCCTGCGCGTTATGCCCGAAAACGTCATTTGGAGAAAAATGACTTCAAAGTTTCGGAAACGCCGACTCAGCTACTGAGCGGATATAATTCTAAAAGCGATAACTTCTGTTCTAATGAAAATTTCAAGGAAAGAATCATATCAAAATGTTCAGAGAAAATAGGTGTTTAACATCTATAAAATATAATAAATTCGGAAATTTTGAAGCTTTAAGAGTCCTGAGACCCCTTAAGCTGATTTTTTCTTCTGTGCCTTGCAATTCCGTCTTAAGAGGTTTTAAAGTATCATATTACTTTTGGTAAAAAAATAGAAAAAGGTATTGTTAACTCACAATTTTCTATATATTTTGCCTTCTTTCTTTCTTGTTCTATTTATGTCGATATATTTCGGAAAATCCGAAATTTTACTAACCGGGCAAGGTAATGGTTTCTGTTGGTTCGAATTAACAGGGTTCTGTTGTAGTACATTTTACAAAGTTTTTAAACTAACCTTTGAAAAAAGCATTCACGCGTTACAGCAATATGTAGATACTCCCTTATGAAAAAGACTACAAAATCAGAATGTTACCACAATACCCTAGAAACCAAACTTCAGCACGTTTTAAAATTTTTGCATCCGCTCTATCACGTGCCACTGCTCTGTAGGGAAAAACATTACCATTCATGCCCCCTCCCTAGAAGGAAAAAAAAAGTAAGTAAATGAAAAAAATTTAGAAATTCAACGTAGTATGTTTTCGAAATGGAAAATTCACTGAAATGATTCGGCTTTTTCCTTTACTGACTGTTTTATTATGTTATGATGGCGAAATTTTAGTGAAAATGTAAAATTCAAGGCTCACAGCACTGAAGGAAATCGTTCCTCTACTCTCTTCGCGCGTGCGCCGCATCACATCATCCCGAGGGGATTAGTGGGTGGCATGGGGGCTGCAGCAAGGTGTGATTCGCAAATAAGAGTGATAGCAGAATCTGAGAAAAAGGGGGTATGAAAAAATGAAAAAAAAAAGTGAAAAGAATTCCTAACCTTCAACTACGGCCAATTTACATCGGAGTTCTGTGAATTATTTAAAGGTTATTTTTTCCGCCAAGCATCACAGTAAGGAGGGAAAATTGATGGATAGGCGATTTTTAGGGTGATAAAAAATTTAGACGTGGAAAACACAGTTCGACGGCTGCTTTTTATAGTGGTGGTGTGTACACTTACAACTCAACCCCCTGTACCCCGGGGATTATAAACTTATACACTTATAAGCGGTGTATATTTTTTAGTAAGTTAGCTAGTAATCTAGTGAAGAAATATTTTTGTCAGATGGTGTCACGTTCAACGAAGCCACGTGACATTGTTTGATGACGTAAGCCACATCTTCAAGTTTTTATGTAGCTTAATAATTGATGAATTTTCAGCTTCTGAAAATTTGCACTTTCATTTTTAGTGTTTCATGTTTCCATCTACGTGAAATTTTCAGCGGTCACTTTTTGACACATTTGACGTCCACTACTTAGACAAAAAAAGATAAAGTGATAAGTTTCCTTGAAGTATTTTTTGGCGCTTTTTGTTAGCTATAATAATAATATCAGGAGAAAAATAATGTTTATTTTTGTTATTGTTGTTTTTTTAAAGTAAGTAACTGTTGTTAAAGCTTTGTATTAAGCTGTAAATCTTCTCTCTCTGATACAGTCGAACCTCGTTAACGTGAACACGCTTAACGGGAATTACTTTTAACATGAACAGTTCCCACTGTCCCCGTCAAAATAAATACTGATTCTAGTGTTTTTTCTCCTTTTAAGATGAACACGGTTAACGTGAAATTTCGCTTAATATGAACAATTCTCGATGTCCCCATGACAGATTTTGACGCTTAACGGGAACGAAAATGCCTAGAAAAGTGTGAAAGCTTCCTTTTCCCTGGGGAACAATGGGATATACTTTAGAGCTTCGTGAAAATGATTATTCTTTAGAGTAATGGAAACGTGTACTATTAGAATCTCAATTTTGGACAATACAATACGTGTCACCAACTACTTGTCACCAGTATCAGGGAAGGTTGCTACCTTAAAGGAGTATTTTTATGTATTGTTTCTTTCTTCACACGTGGAAAATTTACAGTTTAGTATTGCAACTTTCATATGAAATGTAGCATGCGTTCTATTAATGAATAAAAAATAAAATAGTTTAATTATTAAAATAGAAATAAGTCTCAATTCTAAAACAAAGTTTTCTCCCATTAGACCCTAGGTGAAATCCACATTTGTCCATGAATACTTTACCACTGCAATTAAACTTATTGTAAATTAACTGTTTATCTCTGGTACGAAATATGATTAAAAATGAACATTGTATAAAAGCTTCATTATAAAAGGTATTATTATTAAAAACTGATTTAATCTTTAATCAAAACAAATATTTATTAAACATAAAAAAACACATCTTGCTGCTTAAATATATCTTGTTTCCTGCTTTGCAAATAGCTAATGAAAAAAGTAATGGTTCAATGCATGTTCTTGTATAATACTAAAAATGACATTTACTGATAAATTTTGACTGTTATATTTTACCAGAAAACCCTGTTGTCCCGTTAGCTCCCCTATCCCATTAGCCCCCAGTCTTCTCTATATGTATTTCTCTCTTCTTCTTCTTTTTTTTTTTCATCAGGAATTTTTGTTACTGATAGCATGAAGTACGGATAACATGAACAAAAATTTCATTCCCCTTGAGGTTCATGTTAACGAGGTTTCACTGTATAATGCTTTAACGCAAAAAATATATAGAAAAGAATAATGACAAAACTAATGAATATTTTCACATTGTTAGGGGGTCTCACACTTTTAGGCCCCAGGTATCCTTTGAAAAATTACATGTACCTAGTTTACCCCTATATTTTTAATACAGATGCCGTTTAATAAAGAAAGGTCATGATTTTTTTATTAACTTAATTTATTGTACACAAGTTTAATTTTATATTGCATTGTTAGCTCAGTATTTAATTACTATGAGTTTTATAAGGGGTACTATTTTAATTTAAGTTTACAAATTTTAAATCTAAGTCATATGTGCTTTGATTAAAAAAAAAAAAGAAGAAAGGAAGAAAGAAAGAAAAGAAAAAGTCGTATTACTTTGCTTATTATTTAAAATATCCACTATATTGCAATTTTCAATTTAATGTGGGGAGAATAGTTAGTTATAGCTAATAGTTAACAGTTTTTTAATATACCTTTATGTTTTTTATTAGTTGATAATTAATAGTTTTTATGGTGTCCCCAATCGGAGACGCCATAAAAATAAATTTAATTTTTTTCTGCCTGTTGTAGGGATTGATATCTTTTAAATAAGGAATTAGAAGGCGAAATATGAGAAAAAAAAATAATTCAATATACCTATATATTAATTTGTTCTGTGAAAGGTTAAACTCCTTCATTGCTCTATCAATAATAGAAAAAAATATATAAAAAAGGCCGTTGCTAATGAATTTAATATTTTCTTTATTAGTAAAAATAGTGATTAACCACGCAATGATGGCAAACCAATAAATATGCATTTATAATACACTCTTTGTTGTTTAACACTAGAACGGCCATTAGGGGTCATTTTGTCTCCTGCCAAATTAATAATAGTCGATTTGAACCAGAAATTTATTAATAAGATATGTTAAATGTACGCAGAACAAAACAAGTTGGAAATTGCTCGTCAAACGTGGCAAATGAGGTGCGCTCGTACTATAACTAGTTTTATAATTATTTTTTGCACCCCATATTGTACTGAATGTATACTTTTTTGCACTTCATAAAGCGCATAGTCTGATATTACATCATTAAAATGCATTTCCAATAATTTTTTCCCATTCCCCGTAATGTAACGGAACACTTTTGACTGTCCCTGTAATTAAACTATACATCCTATTTTCCTAAAATTTGAAATAGCTCAACAAAACTTTGCAACAATTATATCTTTAAAATTTCAGACCATTCGGAAGGCTGTAATATCATTAAAATGCACTTGCAATAATTTTTCCCATTCCCGTAATGTAACGGAACACTTTCGACTGTCCCTGTAATTAAACTATACATCCGATTTTCCTAAAATTTGAAATAGCTCAACAAAACTTTGCAACAATTATATCTTTAAAATTTCAGACCATTCGGAAGGCTGTAATATCATTAAAATGCACTTGCAATAATTTTTCCCATTGGCCGTAATGTAAAGAAAAACTTTTGACTGTCCCTGTAATTAAACTATACATCCGATTTTCCTAAAATTTGAAATGGCTCGACAAAATTTTGCAACAGTTATATCTTTAAAATTTCAGATCATTCGGAAGGCTCTAATATCATTAAAATGCACTTGCAATAATTTTTCCCATTGGCCGTAATGTAAAGAAAAACTTTTGACTGTCCCTGTAATTAAACTATACATCCGATTTTCCTAAAATTTGAAATGGCTCGACAAAATTTTGCAACAGTTATATCTTTAAAATTTCAGATCATTCGGAAGGCTCTAATATCATTAAAATGCACTTGCAATAATTTTTCCCATTGGCCGTAATGTAAAGAAAAACTTTTGACTGTCCCTGTAATTAAACTATACATCCGATTTTCATAAAATTTGAAATGGCTCGACAAAATTTTACAACAATCATATATTTGAAATTTCAGACCATTCGGTTGGGTAGTTTTTGCTCTGTTACATGCGGACAGACGGACGGACTGAACGACGACTATAGGTGCTACGTATTTATATAATTACGAACGCACCTAAAAAGGGCTAATTAAATAGGTTAAATAGTTCTAAATAAAAATTCTGGTGTGAAACACTTTTTATAAAATTTGGGTAAAATATAGACTACAGTTCTACTGTTAATAATAAAGAGTAAACCAGATCTAATAAAATAGTTATATTTTTATTTAAATAATATCATCTCTTAAAGAATACAAATATAAGTTGTCTTTTGCCATATAATTTTATATTTCCATATACAATTCAATTCATATTATTTTTATTAAGTTAGCTAATTCTCAAAGGTTAACGCATATTTATAAAAGGTAAAAAGAGGTGTGGTTGCTTTCACACATTGTTTTCAACTGCGTTTTATATATATATATATATATTTGTCTATACTTTTCCTTCTTTCTATATTAATATATACATATGTGTGTGTATACAGTGCTTTAAGAAATTCATAAGACTACTAACGAATTGGTGCATTTCTGAAGAAGAAGAAACAATATGCAAATTTTTGGTGTGTGTATTTAAAATTGATCGTAGAACGTTTTCTGTTATAATTGCTACATTAAAATTTAAGTTACACTTTATTTAAATCTTCTAATTTTTTTAAAACGTAAATAAGGTGACTGTTAAGAAATTATAAGACCACCTGAGGATATTAGCATATTATACGTCACATCAGAATCATTATAAAACGTACGCGTTTGTATATCGTGAAAGTATTCCTGAGAAGCAAAGGTGCGGGTTTAGATGGTGCTATTTACGATATATTTGATGATGCTGCGGGGTACAGAGTTGTCTGCGACCGAAGTAAAAAAAAAAAAAAAAAAAAAAAAAAATGGTTTTATAAGGGTGCTGGTAAATCTGAACGAGTAATAGCTCGGTTAATGAAGCGTTCTAAAACAGCCATTCACAACAAAATAATTAGAAAAAGGGATTCAGATAAAATTAAACGATCTGAAGAATTTGAACGATTTTGACAGCACGGGATGATCGACAAATATTTCGATTATTAACTCAAAAAGGTTTTTCAACTCGGGAAATTTCTAACCGTTTCAGAAAAAAAACCTCACACGTAACAGTTTGGATGAGTCTGAAATCAAATAGTAATGCAAAATGTATGAAACTGTTGAAAAAACCGAGGTTATTGAAACATCATAAAGAAGAAAGACTGCAATGGGTTAAAAATGTCATGTCATTGGACAAGAAATGGAAACAAGTAATATTTTCAGATGAGAAAAAAATTATTCTCGACGGTCCGGATGGTTATAAAACACTAATTGGCATGATTTGAGGAAGGAACCGAAACAATGCTTCAGTCGACAAATGGGAGGAGGATCAGTAAGGGTTTGGGGAACTTTTTGTCATGATGGATTATGCGATTTAACCCGAATTTTGGAACGTAGGAACTCTGCGCAATATCAGGCTATGTTATATGATCATTTTATACAATTTGGACCTTTTTTAGATGGTGCTAACTGGGTGTTTCAGCAGGACAATGCCTCTTGCCATATGTCTAAATCCACCCAGCAGTGGTAATTTAAAAAAGAAAAAAATTCATGTTTTGTCATGGCCAAGTCGAAGTCCAGTCTCGAACCCTATGTAAAATCTTTGGGGCGTATTAAGTCGCAAAGTTTACGCTAGTAATAAACAGTTTTTATCTGTCAATGGACTAGAAGTATAGCCATTGTATAAAAGAATGGCACAATATTTCTGAATCTGTACTTAATCACCTGGTCACTTCTATGAAAAACAGACTGTTTGAAGTTATAAGGAAAAATGGAAGACCAATATCGTATTAATTTAGGTATTATTTTTGCTTTTAGACAAGTGGTCTTATAATTTGTTAACCGTGTATTTTTCAATCATTGCTTATGTTTTTGTTAACATACTTATTTATTGCATTATTCAAAATTATTACAAACTAATTTTAATAAATATGTTGTATTTTGATATCTCATGTGTTTAAACTATAGTTAGAGCCTTTATTTAGTTCATAATTTTAAAAATCAAATGGGTCTTATAATTTCTTAACGCACTGTGTATATACATGTTGGATCATTCTAACAGTGGAAGGTTTTAGTAGTTGAAATGAAGTAACTGCCTGTCATGATACTAGTAGTGGATCCCGTCTAGCAGTAATACAGTAGTGTAAGTTGTAAGAACAGGTAAAGTCGATCCTGTCGACTACTGTAACGAAAACTGGAAATCCTGTCGAGTTAAAGGTTATGACATTGACGTTATATGATGATTCGAAAGTGGAGTTAACTTCGATAGATAGTAATTGAATAATCAATCTGGAAGTCGTGCGTTAGGATAAGCTAAAAAAGAACGTTTCTGTAGTAATCAACATGGTTATTCGAATTTTGTTGCAGTCAACGAGTGAAGACCATGGAACACATTTATTCAGTGTAGTTTCTCCAGAATAATTGAGAAAAAACGTAAAGTCAACTCAGGATTTTATTTTAACATCTTTCGGCGGTACAGTTATCGGACGGCGACCAGGGAATGGTATGACAAATAGAAGTACGTTCAAAATCTGAGGAAACACTGCGAGCATCGGCTTTTTGCGCGTCTAGCGTAGTAATACACATATAACGTAGGTCGAGCTCTCAACCAATTAATAATTAAGGATACCACGCCATGGAAAGAGTGCTGACAGAGCGAGTGAATGAATTTGAAGGTAAAAGGAAAACCCCGGAATACGCGCGGGAAAGTAAATTATCGGAAGGGGAAAAATTGCTGCTAAAAGAATATTCTAAAAGAAAACAGATCAGAAATGGAACATTTAATTTAAGAATACTAAAAGCGTAATATTTAAGTAAATTAAACAAATGGGGCATTAAATTAAAGGGAATTTAACAGAATTAACGATAGAGATTATTTAAGAATAAGGGTTTAGTGAATATAGAGTAGTAATTTAGAATAATATAAGGAAATCGCGGAATTAGATCTAATAATGTAACATACATACATATAAACTGTAAAAAAACTGTTGCCAAACAATCAAACATTGTGATTTAACGGCAATAACACGAAAGAATGAATTTCACGTTTATTTCAAATGCATTGATAGCACACAGTGAGCATATTCCATTTCAATTTATTTTAAGGATAAGTCAGCTTAATTTTTCTAATGAATAATGTAAATACGCTGCACAAAAAAATTCCGTTAAAATACGTAAATGATACTGGCAATCGAGACGCCAGTACTATTTCCATATTTTAACGGAAATTTTTCCCGTAAATTCCAGAAAAAACATTTTTCTGGAATTTACGGGGGAAATTTTCCGTTAAAATACAGAAATAGTACTGGCGTCTCGATTGCCAGTACCATTTCCGTATTTTAACGGATTTTTTTTTACAGTGTAATATGCTATTTCTCTGTTTTCTCTCGCATTAAAAAAAAAAGAAGAAAAAAAAGGATCAAGATCTGGTACCTTTCATCTATAGAACTTGTGTACTAAACATTTTCAAGATTATGTATGGGATTCTGTCATAAAAAGAGGTGTGAATTAATGGGCATGATATAAGACTTTATCTGCAAACGGATAAACTGTGGCGATGTAATGTTAAAAATTGTGATAAAAAACTATCTATTAAAAAAGGACTGTGATGACGGCTCGAAAATATTTTGACTCATAATATCAAGCCTTTATCTAATTTGTATGCACGTTTTTTTATATATTTTATTTTATTTTTTTTTTTTTTTTTTATTTATGCCATATATGTCATCCACGATTGTTGTCTATGTTATATCTGTTTGCATTTTCTTACAAAATAACAATCTGTTCCTTCCAAACTTCTATTTTTATTGTCGTTAATTAGATCCCTATAGAAAAGTTAACTATTTCATTAGTATACAAAACCATTAACAAGGATGTAGCTTTGACTTTTAAGACACTAGTATTTTTTTTTTTCATTTTTTGGCAGATTATTTTTCCTACAATCTTCTATAGTCGGGATACACGGCGAGGCATTCGATCACGATTATTGGTCGAAAATCGTGCACTAGCAACGAATGTGCAACACATAAATGTAGCTTAGTGCTAATGTATATTTGGTGTTAAATCAGATTGTTTGGGAATATATATATATATATATATATTAGAAAGTGATCGGCGGCAAAATAGACAAATACCATTTTTCTCAAGTTTATACTTTGACCTTCTTGTGAGCTTAGAAAACTTTCAACTGCAATTTAGGATCTTGTGGAATAGTGACAGTTTTGTGCAATTTTCGAAAAACATATTCTAAAACAATTTCAAATGCAGTGTGCATATTGAAATCTTTAAAACTATTATATTCAATATATCACAATAAATAATAGCTTCAATAAATCCTCAAATATTTGATTGAATTTTAATTAACTCAGCTAGATTTAAAAACACTAATCTCTCTCTCTCTCTTTTTTTTTTCGAAATAATTAATGATTAGAATGTATTAGAAAATGTTAGTTGAACTTCATCATAACCAATTTCTTACTTTTGACTTTCATTTTGCTAACAGTAATCATTATACGAGCTAGGTTTAAAAACACTAATCCTTTTTTTTCCCAAAATAATTAGTAGTCAGAATTTTTTAGAAAATGTTTTTTGAACTTCAACACCACTAATTTCTTATTTTTTACTTTCATTTTGCTAACAAATATCATTATACTACCTAGGTATAAAAATACTGATCTTTTTTTTTTTTTTCTTTTTCAAAATAATTAGGGCTCAGAATTTTTTTAGAAAATGTTATTTGAACTTCATCATCACTAATTTCTTATTTTTGACTTTCATTAATTGCTAACATTAACCATTATACTATATACGTCTCTCAAATATTCTCGAAATATTTTAACAAGAACGCATAAATTAAATAGAAATAACTAGAATAAAAAGAGAACTGATTTGTGAAAAGGGAAGAATTAGCAGGGGTGAAGTTATTGAGTAGGTAAATATTGATGGCCATTGATAAATTCAAGAACAAAAATAACAAATACGGAAACTACCAAGGTTGAAGTAATAGAATCAATAATAATACCTCTGATGAATTTATAACCATTTAATTTATAACCATTATAGAATTATCACGGTTGAAGTTATTGAGTAGGTAAATATTGATGACCATTGATAAATTCAAGAACAAAAATAACAAGTACGGAAACTACCAAGGTTGAAGTTATGAATCAATAATAATACCTCTGATGAATTTAGGGATTAAAAGTCGAATTTAATGCTTAACTCCTTGGGGACGAGCGACCGGTATACGTGTCGCGTAAGGTGCTCAGAATCCGTGATTATTCTCACCAATAAATTGTTAATGTAAATTTTGCCTTATTTAATCCAAGCATTTTCCCGATTCAATTAGGCAAAAATTTTCAGTTTTGAAAAACTGATTACAAAAGACTAAAAATTCTGTAAAAGACGCTCGTCCCGAAGGGGTTAATAAACGATTACAACAAATTCAAGGGATATTATAAAACAAAATTCTGAAATTAAATATAAATCTTGAGGATAATAATAATAATAATAATAATAATAATAATAATAATAATGAACCCTTACTTTTGTAGTGTAATTTTCGATCCACATTTTGTCAGTTTTACGTATGATTACAAAAAAGTATATGTATTTGTATGTATTTAATTATTTAATTTTCCGTTTGGGTTTATAATATTAAGGCATATCTCTGTCCACAAAATTTGAAAATTAGGGAGGATTAAAGTGATGAAAAGCCGGTAAATTCATTTACGATAAAAAAAATAATATGTTAGAACGTTATCTCTAAATGCTTAATACATTTACATTTCATATTAGATGTAATTGAAATATCTTTAAAGAATTAAAAATATTTTTCGATAAATCTGTTCGAAATATCTGCGTGTTTTCGAAAAGATCATTTGATCAAAATATAATAAAAACGTAACAATAAGTATTGACATTATTGCAGTTTTCTTTCAATTATGATATTTATACTGCAGATTTTCTTTTACTAATATCCTTTTTAAAATAAGTATTTCAGATCACAGCCACAAAAAGTGAAAAAAAAAATTAAAGCATGGAAAAAAATATTACTACTTTTTATCAAAATCGTCAAAGATAATGAAAATTTCGATAAAAAATTAAAGTCTAGTGAGGTATTTGTGCCATCTCCTTACCACGTCTTATGGCTTAGAGATCTTCTTAGGTATCTGCTTTTAGAATATTTTCCTGTTTTTCCGATATGATGTCTATATTTCGGGAAAATATTTTATATGAATTTTGAAAATTTTACATATTAATAATTTTCAAATTAATTCCTGAATTCTATATTATTCAAATAACTCCAAAAGTCATTCACGTAATTAGTAGTAATCTTTAGTAGGAAACTTTTTTTTCTTCCGTTTTACACATTAATTCAGTGTAGAAAAATACAAACACATTTTTTTTTTTTTTTTTTTTTTTTTTTTTTTGCATGTGAATATACTATGCTTCACTGCAAATAGAGGCGTCTTAAATTAAGACACGTATGTGACTGAAAAAGTTATTCAGACACTTAAGTGTCCAAATATGAAATTTCAGACATCACAGGTGTCTAAATTTAAGACACATAAGTGTCTTACTATGATCATGGCATAAATGAACTGATAAAAATGTCTGAAAAATGGTGATATGTCTGAAATTAAGACATTTAGAAATTTAGACACTTAAGTGTCTAAATGCGATACCATTGTATCATATGTGTGATGACTGTATGTATAACTGTATTGCAATATGTATGCCAGCACCTCCAGAAAATTGTTTTCGAATGGATAACAGATGTTTAAAATATTTTTATCCATTAAATTTAGTATTTTACATTAAAAAAAAGTAATTTGTTTAGATTATGGGACGTCTGGAAAATTGAAATAGTTAGCTTACTAAAGTTTTGGGACTTAGTTATTTTTGGCGCAATAAATAAATCAGTAATTGCTTTTCATAAAATATATTTATTTTCAAAAATTACTCGCAATCATGGACGTACTCACGTATGTCCAAGGAAGAGCCACACCCTCCCCCTAAATACTAAGAGATGTACCGGTAGAAAGAAATTTAGGGGGGGGGGGGGGGACAAGATTTTGGAACAGTTGTGTCTGGGGTCAACAGCGTAATCCGCTTTTCTAAAATGCAGCACATAAACATGAAATAGGCAAACTAAGAATATTTTGAGAGAACTCCTCGTGCAAGAAAATTTTAAAGATAATAAACATAAAATAGATATAAATATAAAAATTAATCGTTCAAAAATAAGTTTCAAACGACATTTTTGAAAATAGAGAACTTTTTTTTTCTCAATGGACCCCCCCCCCCCCACACACACACACCGTTTTGAGATAAATTTGAAATATATGAATATCAAAAGAAGAAAAGAATTAAAATTGTCTTCAAAAAAGTGTTCAAAGGAAGGTGGGTTCCTCTGAAGTAAAATTCTTAATAACATTTTCCCTTAACGTAAAATTATTCTATAGCCATTTATAAGAAAAGAAATATCATTTATTTTTAATTATCAGACATAAAGAAAACATAATTGATTAAATTTCACTATACTGGGAGGGAGAATGTATCTTCTGGAATGTATCCACCAGGGGGCACTCTCAATTGCGCATGCGTTTTCGATGTCTTTCGTTGGAATGTACGTTGTAAGTGAAAGTTTGTTTTATGTACGCGTATTTCGTTTTTTGCGAAATTTGAAGTTCTGTGATTTTAATTAGTATTCACTTAGTTTATTTATGTATTGAATATATACATCTGACTTGCGTGCTTGACACCCAATGTCTCTTATAAGCTGTCGTCGATATAATTCGGGATAGAAACAACACTTGAAGATTACATCCGAGAACTCTACAAAGGGTGTGTGGAACGGACTTAGTGTTAATTTGTATCGATAATATTGTATTATTGGACTTCGTCTTTGTCAAAGCTGGCAAAAAAGAACTTTTGTCTGGTGGGGTATATTTTGAGGATGAAGCATTTCATTCTCTAAGTATGGTTAGCCGGATGTATTAAGGGATTTCCTTCTAAAAAGATGCAAGTCTTTGTTCCTCACTGTAATAGTTTTTAAAATTTCAAATCGAGGAATTTATCGTACTTCTTGCAACAGGATTAAAGTGAATGTCACAATTTTTCTTTTTAGTACTAAAATTAGTGTTTTTTTTTATGATTTTTTAAATAGCACTGATCAAAATCTTGCATAAAATGGTATTAGTTTTGAGTCTGTTTGCAAGAAGTCCGCTAATTCTAGAAGTATGTATTTTTAAACTTATGACGTTGCCTTTTATTACAAATTATATATTTTAAATTCTCATATTTTCCCCCCTAATTTAAAGTAATAATAGCACATTTTAAGTTAAATTCATTCTCTTGTTTTCCATGGGAGTTCTTAGTTTCAATTCTTATCTGTTTCAATTCTAATTCTTATCTCACACTAAACGACCATAATGATATAAAGAAGAAAAAAAACTTTGAAAGATTTCCTATTGCTTTCTTACTTCCTACCTAGGGATTGCAATCCTTGGATTCCAGGATACCGCTGTATTTTTAATCCCGAAAATCCCGAGATTTTTTCTCTCAAATCCCGGGATTTTCGAGGTTGTCTTTCTTTTTAACAGAACAATATTCAACTGAAATAAAAAAATGTATTTATAGGCTTTTGCTTTTGGAATAAAAATCAATTAATTTTTATAAATTTATATATATATATATATCATTGAAAAAGAATATATATCTCAAGTATTTTTACATATATTTATAAGCGATTAAATTTTTTAATGTGTAAATATTTTGACCTGCAAACAGACGTCACAAAGATGAGTCAGGAAAAACGAAATCATTTGTCTATTTCGATTTCGCTGCGTGTGTAAAAAGTATCTTCCATTCCGTAAGTCATTTTCAAATTAACATTTACTGATAAGCGTTTGTTTCTTTTCGTGCTTTTATATTTATTTTGCTTTAAAGATGTGTAATGAAAAGGATTTTCTATCTTAGAATTGTAATCTTTAATTACATGGTTATGAGAATAATGGAAAATTTAATTTGTCATAATAATTACTTTTTAGTATTGTAAATATTAAGACATTCAAAAGCTTTTTAACAGGAAATAAAAGGATGTATGTAGAAGATGAGACATAAACTTATACGAAAAATACAAAAATGACAGATGTTAAGATATATATTTAAGACAAAAGAAGTTTGGAGACTATAAGTTATTTTTTCTTCATGTAATTAATATAGAACTAGCTGACCCGCCCGGCATTGCCCGGGCCTTAATAATATTCGTAAACGAATCGCAGGTGCATACAGAGGGGAGTGGGAGTGGAGACTGCAAATTACCAGGGGCCAACTCTTGTTCAGTTCCAAAGTTGTGTAAATTCACAGGTTAAGTTTTTTCATTTTTATATGTCTCATGCTCTTTTTATTCCAAATTAATTGATGAATCTAATTAAAATTTAATTATATTTTCAATAATTTAATTTTTTATTTAAAATCTTTAGATGAAAAAGCAATTACAAATACAATATAAACTGTAATAATTGAAAAAGAAATAATAAAATTGTAAGCAAATATTACTATATATAGCAAATTTATTTTCTAATAGAGTAAAGCCTGTTTCTAATGGAATCCTGCAATAAACAAAAAAAAAGTTACAGCTTCCCTCTCTCCCCAAAAATGTTATTATGCTTTGTTCAATTTAAATAACCTGCATAAAACGGAATTTATCACTGGTCGTTTCCGTCTAAGCAGGTTTTATTGTATCTTACTTCTGGTGGGCCCATAATAATATTCTTAAATGAACCTGAAATTCGAATCGCAGATCCGTACAGAGGGAAGTAAACAAAATTACTTGACGCCATGACAACATTTTTAAATTTCTTGCTGCTGATCAATTCGCATTTCCAATATAGTGCTTTGCAGAAATTACACGTTTTACTCAAAGTTCCACAGTTGTGCCCCCCGAAACGTTTAAATCAATAATTTGGATTTCAGAAGCAACGCGTGCACTCTGCGGTTATTAAGCCTATTTTAGCGATCGCTTATGCTCTGTTTAACTTTATTCCCGGTTCAATCTATTTCAATTTTCTGTTCTTAATTCGGCTTCTTCTTCACTTTCAAGTATTCACCGAGATCTTTTACGGGCATTTCAAATGATATTTTGAAGCTCTATAATTGCAGCGAAAGAGGGAAACATCATGGAGCTCTTTCCTCTACGGCGAAATGTAAATAAACCCGATCGCTCTAAATCCTGCCAAAGGACTTTTCACAATAACCAATGAGGTGCGTTTCTCGGGCGTTGCCATTAGACAATAACAAATAATCGCGATTTCTGTGCCACGTACGTTAGCGTAATATATATATATAGATATTTATTTATATATTTTTATTGATAGTTGAATAGAATAGCTTTGTGATTACTCTCTGATCTACATAAAAACTTTCCCATGTGGCATTATAAATTTTTAAAAAATCTAATTTTTAAATGATAAGGGTTTCAATTTTTTTTTTCAGGGAGGGGGTCGGGAATATGTATGAAATTTTTGTAAAGCTGATATCTTAAATCTTGCACTGATTATAATTAAAGTTTTGAAGTTTTAGAGTAGGACAAGATTGAAAGCCCAATATATATTTAACAAAATACAGAACTAATTTTTTTCTCAATGTTATTAAAGTAGAATATTTATTTTTTTATTCATAGTTAAATAGCTCGTGCGATTATCATCTGATATATATGTAAAATTGCCTATGTGGTAATATAATTTTTAAAAATCTAATTTTAAAATTATATGAATTTTCATTTTTTGGGGAGGGGTGGGGGGTGGAATTTACTTGCAATTTTCGTACATCTGATATTTTAAATGTTTTTCGACATCTAACCGCCGAGTATGTTAAATATTTTGAACTTTTAGAGTGGTACAAGATTATAAAATATATATGCATATATTTATCCATGTATCTTAATAGGGACACTGCGGGACCGCGGAAATTGTCCCATAATCGGAGATGTCTGCTTTTGTGAGGTAAAAAATATACAAATATCTATGCCTTGCAGATTAAAAAAGTATTCGCTAAATAGAGGTGCCCGCTATTCGGGAATGTTTATTAACATCCACAACGGATACTCCCGAATACCGCACATCTCAATTTAGATAACCATAATGCAGGGTTGCATTTTTTTCAAAAGAACTTCTTGATTAAAGCATGGTCATACTGGGCAGTGCCTCGCCCCCCTACGATTTTAGTGCCCCCAAATTTGATGTGCAATATTTGTAAAACTTATATTTTAAATCTGTTTCGAAATTGTACTGATTATAATCAATATTTTGACCTTTTAAAGTAAAATAAGATAAAAATAAATCTAATTTTTAAACAAATATTTTTTGTTTTTAATTTTGTTCTACTCCTGAAGTTCAAAATACTGATTATAATCAATACACAATGTCGTAAAAGATTTAAATTATCATCTTAACGAAAATTGCATGCCAAAATTGGGAGCACAGAAAAAAAATCAGGCTGTATGGGGGTGGAGGGGGCAGGACCACAGCCAAATATTTTTCCAGGATTCAACGTGGTCAAACATGGCTATGTATGATGCTTACAAAAACTGGGTGCCACTCAGACGTTTGAAGTGTCTAAATTCAGACGCAAAAAGTGTCTGAAAAAATTCAGACATTTTAAAATGTCTGAAAATTGAACACTCCGTTTCAGACACTTAAGTGTCTGAATTTCAGACATTTTAATTTACAGTGAATAAAATGCATCAATACTACCTTATTAAAAGTAAAGTAACCACTTTAAAAGATAAAAAAAGATCTTACATATTGCTAAATTTTTATTTTCGGTACCATTTCCTTTTCAACAACAATGTAAAATTTCGTGATCAATATTTCCAATACAGAAATCTATAAATAATGAGTGTTTTACAATTTGCCAATTTATTGATCATTTGAAATCATTTTTCCTAACTTAACAAACTTCAGCTGAATTAATGTGAAAAGTACTCAAGGAGAAGAAAAGTCTCAAGATAATTTTCTACCAAATAAATCATTTATTTTATTTTGTTTGTTTCAGTGAAATAGTATTTTTTTTACCAATTCAATATACAAAAGCAAAAGAAAAAAAATGTATATATATAATTTTTTGATCATTTTTTTTCCAATTTTAGATCTTTGTATTAAAGATTTCTTTCTTTTTTCCCTGAATCTTAATGTGTATATTCTTGGGTTAGTTTATTCATTGTTTTTTAAATTAAAATCAGTTTTTTTTTTCATATTGGATTTTTAATTTTAAAAAGAACACCATAATTCAATAATGACAAATATATTTGAGATGAGATAATGAGATTTTGATAACTTCAATTTTTTATTTGACAGCATAGAAAAAATAGGTACCGCGTCAAGTTGAATTATTGCTTTTTTTTATTCTCACAATGAGTTGATAACTGAATTTCTGAATCATTGAATTATATCCTATTAATTTATTAAAATCCAAAATAATGTACCTCTGCTCTTTCACTTTTTAATATAAATGTATTTTGATTATGCTGTATCCACAGTAAACAGTTAATAGGTTGTCTGCACTACAAATTTGTGAAATACCGTCAAAAAGTTTACTTTCTCAGTATATAACATGTTACATGCATAATATTGTGTTTGTGTGCAAATTTATGCGTATGCAGTATGTTTTTTGCACGGATCAAAAAATAAATAAAATGCAATCTTTTGGAAATATATATAAATTCACGAAGAAAATTTCCACACGCAACGTAAACTACGGGATTGTAAAAACAAGGTTTCGCCGCCTTGTTTTTCTGATTAAAAACGGAAATTTTTCTGTAATTAATGGGGGAAATTTTCCGTAAAAATACGGAAATAGTAGTGGCGTCTAGATTGCCAGTAGAATCTCATTTTTATTTATATATTTTTTTAACTAAATATGCATGTAATTAAATAATGGTTAAAGATCTAAACAAAACCCACGAAAACACATAAATAAAAGATGAAGTATTCCTGCTTGGATGTATTATTGCCGATACACAAATGTATGATTAACAAAAAATAAATATACAAAGTGCTAAACAAACAGTTGCTATTTTGTGATTATATGTGAAAATTGGTAAATTTTAGGACAGTTGTTTGCTGATTCGAAAATATAGGTTATTTTCATTGACTGGAAAATACTTTATTTTCTTTAAATAATTGTATAGTCCTGATTTAACGACGTCCGACGAGCTTGAACTTTCAAATGCTGTAAAACACAGATTTTTTTTTTTTTTTTTTGCATAAGTATATATACCATTAAAAAATCTGTTGTATATACTTAACCATCCAGCTGCGAACGATGTACTGGAGAGTAGGGAGAGTTGACCATACGGGAGGCTTGACCTACCCATCAGTTTTCATATTTAAAATAATTTCAGAGTTTTATCAATAGGTGTCAACCAAAGCCACTGGAATGCTCAAACAACAGTCTTTGTTTCATACAGCTAATCGAAATAGGTGTGGAAAAATTAATTGGGAAGCGTTTTCAACCTAAAAGTTGCGTTTTTTAGAAATATTTTGTAAGCTTTTTTCAGATAAAATATATCATAGAAATTCAAGTAAGTAGGTTTTAAGTAATTCAAAAATATCGAGCTTCCATTCCTGGCATAAAGATTGTACAGTAAGTTAAGCTTAACATAACAATGTGCTATTCTTTAGAAAAGGGCTATGTGGGGAGGCTTGACCCAGTCAATGTGAGGGAGGGTTGATCAGATTCTCAAGGCTCCCTTAATTAAGTGGTTTTAGAAATCTTCTTATTATACACTGTGCATAATGAAAGGTTAATGGCTATATAAAAAAGAATGTAAATTTATTCTGTAAAGCTACAGTAAAATAGGGTGATGGAAAAGGAAATGCTTAAAACTGATTAAAGAATGATGTGAAAAATTGCTATGGTGTCCACTGGATGAAAACATTTAAGGAAATATAAATGGGAAAGTTGATAGGAATTTTTCTCCATCTAAATATTACTTACAATAGGTAAATAGAAATAGTGAAAAAGACTAGACAGGACTAGCAAGTATGAAAGCAGCAGTCTTAACCCTTTCGGAGGCAGTGGCATGTTTATGAAACCACTTAATTTTAATTCCCAAACGTCACAGTGACACCAAAATTTTGCTAAAATCTTTTCCGTTTAATATGTATGTGAAATATAGCTTTTTTCTTATTTTCAAATGAATTTGTTCATAAATTCCGGTGCCAGTTACTTATTTCAACATTTTAGTACTAAAAGTACTTTGCCCTTGAAAGAGTTAAAATATGTTAATGATAAGTTAAGTGCTCATGCAGCTCCAAAAGAACATAGCATTGATCGAAAAACTTTAGGAAGGTATGTAGACAAATCTCACCAGGATGAATACAGTGAGATGAACCCAAACTATGTGACAACAGGAGTTGTCAGGTCGAGTATCAAAAAAGTAGGACAAGGAGACAAAAAAAAAGCGGGACAGTGGCTCCTAAATCCGGGCATAATAATACATCAAATCCTATGAAAACGGAACCTGTCTCTAACGGAATACTGTCTTAAATGTTAAAATTTTATTTTCCCTGCTGTACAATTATACCTGCTCAGACAAAATCATGTTTAAAACAAAAGTTTTATCCTCGGACTTGCGAATGCGTCTAAACAGGTTTATTTAAGCGCCATACTTTCAAAAAAAAAAAATAATAATAATAATTAAAGCATGTAGGATAAAGTTATTATTATTTTTTTTAACTGATTTTATTTCTCTTCACAAATATTTCAATATAGAACAAAGTGGGTCAAGCCTCCCATATAGTGGGTCAACCCTCCCATATGTGGGGAGCCTTGACCCATTATTTTCTCATGATTAAAATCAATCATTTTTCAAATTTCTTATATATTACTATGTATTAATGTTATTATGTTTCTTATATATTATTATGTAGCAATTTTATTTTGATAAATGATTGTATAACGAATAAAATGATATATGAAACTTTATTCTACTTTCAATATTTAAAAAAAAAAAAAAAAAATATTTTCTAAAAAGTGGGTCAACCCTCCCTAGTCTCCCCTACTTATTTATTTATTTATTTATTATACATTCTTTTAGTTTTGTATAAAATCAGGCGCTATTTTTATTCTCTTCTTATAGTACTTGAAAAGATTCTATGAATGGAATATATACATACATCTTCCTACATCCCTGTATGTTTCAAATATTTAGCGTTTACAATACGGGAAACGAAATTACCGCGTTCAGAATAGATAAAAAAAGGAGAAAAGAAAACTAACTAATAATTTTGTCACAGTGTGCAATATATTAAAGCTAAGTTCTAACTACTAAGTGACTTTACAGTCTTCGCTTACGTTTTGTGTGTGTATAGTTTTTTTTTTTCTTTTTTCAGATTTTGGCAGCATTTATGTTTGGGCAATTGTGCTAACTTTTTAAAAACCCTAAAATTTATATGCGGTGCTCTTTTGTATAGAAAATATCAATGCGGAATTGTATAGAATAACTTAAAAATGATTTAAACAAATACTGATGCTCCAAAATTCAACGTCTTGCACTAAATTTAGCAATGTGCACTAAATTTAGCAAATGTTCAATTTTGTAGAATCTACAACGCAAAGTAAAAGAAAAAAGAAAAAATATTTACTAAACAAATGAACAAAATGACCTCATACTTTTCGGCAACGTCGAAACGATGCGAACGATGCATTTATATATTTATTAATACATTCATTTAGTTTTCTATAAAATCACGCGCTATTTTTATTCTAGACATATAGTGTAATTGAATTAATTTTATTAATGGAGTATATATACAAATATCTGCGCAGATCTCTGTAATTTTACAAGTATTTTGTGCGGGAAACGAAATTACCGCGTTCAGATGAGAAAAGATTGAGTAAAGAACTGACTAAAACTGTAAGGGTGTATCAATAAGCTTTTCCCCTCACATAGATATAATTAAGGGAAATTTATAAAATTGCTACATTTTGTGAGCCCTTTTCTATATAGTCAGTGTGCACAGTAACACATTTATGCAACAGGTATTTCAAAGAGAAGGGGGAGGATGCATTCCAAGAGGCGCGATAGTAGACCCAAAAGGGGGCATTTTTCTAACTTTTGCGGACCCCCCACATGTGACATATTGTTGGAAAGGCTTGTGACCATTTATTCATGCTATGCGCCTCCGGAGCCGATCCCCCAAAATTTGCCCTCCGGGGGGCACTTTTCTAAATTTTTCGGACATCATTCATGCCCTCCTGGAGGCAAATTTGGGGGGAGGGGAAGGGAGGTGCATAGCATGAATAAGTGGTCACAGACCTTTCTAAGAATATGTCACATGGGGGTCGGAAAAAGTTAGAAAAATGACCCCCTTTGGGTCTACTATAGAGCCTTCTGGAATGCAACCTCCTTCCTCTCTTTGAAATACCGTTTGCCGAAATGTGTTATTGTGCATAGTGAAAAGGACTAATACAATGAACAATTTCATAAATTTCACTCAATTATTTCAATGTGAGGGCAAAAACTTATTGATACCACTCGTATTTTAAAGTTAGGTTCCATCCGCAAAGCAACTTCGCTTATGTTTTGTGTATGCAGTCATCGCTTATGTTTTGAGTTCTTTATTTTTAGATTGTGACAGCATTTTTATTTAAGCAATTGTGCTAACTTTTTAAATATCTTAAAATATACGAGCGGCGCGATTTTATGTACTATACATTAAACGCGGAATTGTATAGAATAAGTAAAAAACGATTTATTCAAATATTAATGCTCCAAAATTCAACGTCTTATACTAAATTTAGCACTTACCCAATGTTAAATTTCGCAGAATCTACAACACAAACAAAACAAATACTAAACAAACGATCAAAATGACCTCATACTTTTTGGCAGCATCTGTGTTCACACCTACATGAGAAATCTCTCTGTGATCCGAACATTAAATTCGTTCCACCTAGACATTCCATCGTGTGATCATCTGTAAATGTCATCAAGTGCCAGTCTTCGTAATCTGAAATTATCACCTTCTTAGATGTTTTCACCACTTCCAAGCTCTAAGACACCTGACTTCAAAGTTGAAATCTCCTCTGTTCAAAAAAATTCATGTAAAAAAAAAATTGTTCAGATGGGAAAAAAAAATGTCTCAAGCTTTCCTGGTCTTCGGTGGCCACAGAGTTAAGCCTCTTAACTACGGGGAAGTTTAACAATAAGCCCTACATCAAACCTTAATCTTGCTTTTCATACAGTCACTTGCAATGAATTATTACTCTTTAGATGTTATGACCCCCAGGTACATAATCTGAACTTTTTTGGTCATGTGTCGGGCGGTACTTTTTTTTATTTTATGACTTATCTTTTTCTTTTCTTTTTTTGATACATATATTCAGCGGTGTCAAAGTAAATCCTCGTAAAAAATCCTCATCTCTTCGTAATGTACAACCTATAGATGTGATTTCAAGGATTTACAATCATTTATCAAGCAATAAATGCCTGTGAACATCGTATTTGGATTCTTAGGACAGTTATCTGTGCAATAACACGATAATTTTACTTCACAGATATTACATATGAGGATGGTTTCTAAATATTATTGCAATCACTGGTCTGAATATGAAAATAAATAAATACAGCAGAACTCGTTACGAGCACGGTTAAAACCGTGGCCATATTAACTCATTCGTGAAGAGTTTCCTAAATTCGACATACCCAGAAACTCACCAATTTATAAATATTATATTATTGGATTTTCTCGATTTTGAGTGGTTGGACGATAATACTGCCTGATAAATTGACGACTTTGGTTGGTTAGACAAATTTAAGAATTGTGATCTAGTGGTTGAAACTGATCTATTGTAGGAAAAATTAATATGTTATGAAAGATATTCTTATGAAACACTTTTTAATAATGTATATATACATACTGTTTATATAAAACCATTATAAACCATTACAAATTACTAACAAAATTTGTGAAATTATAAATAAAAAAGGGGATGTATTCAATGTCTATAAAACTGATCCCCATAACAATAGCAACATGTATTTTAAAAAACACAGAAAAAATAGGAAAAAGGGAAATTTGTGAAACCATTGCAGATCCATCTGGTCCTAATGAGGAATTTGCACACATGGGGGATTTGATCATTTATATATTTTTCTGATTGTTCCACATCCACAGTTTTCAAAATGTTCTCAAAAACGCGAAAAAAAAAATATCCATACTATTAAATAATTAATCCTAAAAGTAAGCTAAAATTACGTCGCTCCAAATCGGGGCGTGACTTACTATGACGCCACAGTTCACGACATGCCAATGTTTACATTTTGTTAGCAAGCAGAACGGAAAGAAAAGAGATACTAGGCTTTGGAAATAAATGTTCGAAATTTTTAAACTACTGATTTTACAAATTTGGTTCTTTCGCATCTGGATGTTATTTTGAACGTTGATTTATAAAATGTCAATTTGAAAAAAAATTGAACGGTAAGTTTATGAAAAAATCGATTTTTAAGCTCGTTAAAAGTCTTTTCACATAGAGAGAGTTGACGGGATATTGTTAAAATTAGGGAAAATAAAGAACCGATCGCTTTTAAACTTTGACGTTGTTTTTAACGCATAATAAGGATTTTATAAATTTAAGATGAGTTGATTTTTGGTGGTGGTGCTGTGTGTGTGTGTGGGGGGGGGGGACACTTTTCTCTTTTTTTCTTCAGATCAACTGTTTATTGCGTTTTAAATGCGATTTTTCACTTAACACTCAAATAAATATTATTTTCTAACATTAGATATTTGAAAGAGTGGGAAATGCAGGGGGAGGGGAGGGTCATCCGTGGAGGAGCTATTTTCTAAATTTTGAGTACACGCCTCATGTGACATATCGTTAGAAAGGTGTATGAAAACTTATTCATATTATGCACATCCGGTGCCCCTCCCCCCCACTTCGCCCCCTGGGGGCACTTTTGTAAATTTTTAGGTTTTTTTACAAGAATTGGCAGTGCGTGTGCAGCACGTGGTGCTATACGGTGCCGCAGGCAGCTGGGATCTGGTTCGTATTTTTTTTTTTTTTTTTTTTTTTTTTTTTTTTTTTTTTTATAAGATTATGCAGTACGGTCGAAGCACGCCTGCTACACGGTGTCATAGGCAGCGGGGACCTAAAATATTTTTATGTTGGAAAGTAAAAATTTAACATTAAAAATTTTTTGAGTAGTTTCAATATTTTTACGTTTTATAATCTCTATTAAGACATGACATAATATTGTTTCGAAATAAATCCTTTACTTTTTTAACCTAGTCCCTAAATGAAAATGTACACGTACGCAATAAAATGTTTATATACTTCCTGAATTAAAAACTAACATATTTGTGTGGGTCATTTCTTAGACGTTTCTACGTTTTACCTATTTAATCATCAATAAAACAGGGTTAAGCTTGTGAATCTTTAGAGATAGAATATACGTATGAAATCTACTACAGAGTGTAAGTTTACTACAGAGTGTTGTTTGTTTTTAAATACGAATGAGCACATTATAAATATGAATGCCTTTTTTTTTTTTTTTTTTTTTTTTTTTTGAGTAACTATTTATTCAATCAATTAATGTTCTAAAATAGTAATATTTAAACAAAATCAAACATAAAGTTACTGAAAAACGATCTTCACAAGATCAAAGCGATGATGTATTAGATAAATTAGGATTTTTCTTGTCATCTCTCTTCATAGCTTTAGTCCATGATTTTCTAATGGCAGGGTCTTTTGGCACACTGAAAAACAAACTTTTCGCTAGAAGTTACTGGCTGTATTAGTGCAGAGTGGCACAATACAGTATAGTAAAACCCCCTTAAAGCGACCACGTTTCGTTCTAATAAAAATTGATCGTTTCGAGAGGTGGTCTCTTAATGGAGGTCATGCTTAAATCTAGATTTTAATTGTTGAAAAAAGGTAAGAAATAATGTTACTAGAATTTATTTTTCACGTTAGGAAAAAATATAAAAATTTAAGTATCAAAATAAAAGTTAATTACATAAGTTAATTACTGCAGAGTTTTAAAATGAATATATTGACGTTTACTTTGATTTTATGGTTTTATCTTTCATAACTTTTATTTCCAAGTTCTTTCAAAGTTCAGTAAATAAATGCAATTTTTTTTTTTTTTTTTTTTTTTTTTTTTTTTTTTTTTGTGGACGGGAACAAATAATGATATTTTCATTAATTTATCTATTTCTTTGAGAGTTTCCTAACAGAATAGGGTAGGGGAGTTTATTGATTGTCATTCTTAATTCGTCATCAGAGTTAACTTCATTGTCTAAAAAGGCATAAAGGGGTTTAAACATTTAAAAGTTACCAAAATAATAATAAAAAAAAAATCTAAACTTAGTTTAGAAGTTTAAAGCCCCCCGGAATTATTTTTCTAATAAAACCTTCTTCAAGTGACCAGGAAAAAACGGAATTGTTTCCTTTTCTTCAAAGAAATTGGTCGCTCATGGAGGGAGTTCAGCTGGGATGGTCTCTGAGAATAAATTTCGTTCAATGAAAAAAGGATCGTTCAGGAAAGTGGTCGCTTAGTGGAGGTGATCGCTTAATGGAGGAGGTCGCACAGGGAGGTTTCACTGTTTTTATAACATGACTTTGTGTTCTCAGTCATAATAATTTTAGAAACATCAATATCTAAAATGGACAAGTTGAAAAGCGACGCACGTAAACAATAACAGTCGTTTGTTGTCATGACCTGTGACGTCAGATGTATTACGGAGCGCTTTCGGGATACGGTAAATAGTGCGATATTAAAACAATCATAAATCAATACTAAAAGCTCAAAATAAAAAAAATATGCAGGCTCTCCTTCTTATTTTTTCATGTACTATTGTTTCGTGATAAAGTTAGAAAACGTGCAAATTCTCCAATACATTGATTACCACAGATGAAGTGTGTGGTTTCATCTTCGGATTAGACATAAAAAAAAAAAAAATAAAAAAAAAAAAAATACGAAATTAGGACTACCACACCCAATAAATCCCATATATATATTTGAAAACGAGTTACGAATAATTAGTTCCAATTTTATTCATAATTGTTCTCTCATTTTAAGTTCATTTTGTAGTTTTTCTTTTTGAATTAATGAATTTTCAATTTTGAGATCATACATTTCGTGCAAAGGATTTGTTGATGCTGACAGTGATTCCTTATTTCAGGTCTTTTTTCATTGTTTAAATTGTTTTATAAATGAGTTAATAATTTGCAAAGAAATTAGATTTTGGAATGAAATTAAATCACTATAAAATTTTGTGTCCCCTCAAAATTGTCTAAGGGAAGCACGTGCTTCTCATGCCTACTCGGTAATCAGGGCCGGGTTAAAGCGAGAACACATCTACAAATCATTTAAACTACATTAAGATTTTTACTCTTTTTATGAACTACAAAAACAGGATGACGAACAAAACATCTGTTCATTTCATGAGATTTTCGACAAAAGTAAGAGTATAATTAGGAAAGAAATCTCTTTCTTATTGAATACTGCTCTCGTTCAGTCATTTCTATTGCTCACCTGTCTGTAAAAATATAGTAGATTTTATTAGTTTTTTTTCAAACAGATATTCAACCTTAAAGGAGACTTCCGTCCAAGAATGCGTAAAGGTATATGTGCTAAGGTATTGAAAGAATGAAACAAAGACTGGGGAGATAAGCACATCTCAAATAACTTCCCTTTGTGAGATTTACAACTGAGCTATGGAAAAAAGGATGATAGAAGAAAACTTTTATTTGTTTCTTTCTTTAAATGCGGACCCTGGGCCATATTAACCGCCTTTTCATCTCTCTTATTGTACTGTCAAAACGAAAGGATATGTGAAAGCATTCGGAAATTGGAGTGACTACTATATTATGTTAATTTTACAATTGAGATAATTAGAGCAGTTTAGAATAGTAAGTTTAACTATGTACGTGCTTTTAAGATTTTTATTAACTTCACGGGTATTACGAGCAGCGGTTATTACGAGGACTTTATAATTCACTTGCTTCTCGTATTCCAGAGTTCGACTGCATATGCTATTCTGTAGTATATGCTATGATTGTTTGACTGTAAATTCTATGATTTCTTTATACGTGCCTGTATATGCATATTATTTTTTATAGTAGTCCCTTTTCACTATGTTGGAAAAAAAATACATGCACCAAGAAAGAATTGAGCTGCTAAACTTGACGTGCTGATGTGATTTGATGAGTTATGTAAATGATTAATATTTCAGAGCCAATGACCAGGTTTGTGCAATGGGCATTTAAATTGCGCTGCAGGCCATCTTTAAAAGAGCCGATACTCGAAATCACGGGTAATTAGAATTGCTTCATTGTTGATACATGGGATTTGAAAGAATAAAACATTTAAGATGTGCCCGACGGCACTACGAGCAGTGGTCTGACCTCAAAAGGTGTCGAACCATAGATCTAAAAAAAAAGCGAGTTGGTCCTACAGACGTATCAGCCAGCATTTTGGTCGAAATGATATTGTAGTTCAGCGGTGTTTACATCAGTGGATCAGAGAAGGCACGCCGCCAGCCGCTGCTGTGGCTCAAGACGCCCCCGGGCCAAAAATACATAAAAGGATCGAACAATCAGAAGAACAGTCACATCTACACCTACAATGTCTCTATCATCTATTTGAAGCCATTTACCAGTTGATATGGATGCAGTGGTATCAAGGCATACCATCCGTAGATGACCTGCCGACTCTGAGCCTAGCTCTTGACGTCCATTTAGACAGTTGCTTCTAGCCCTTCAGTATAGGCAATGTTGTCTGGATTGATATCGATCTCGAGCAAGCTGAGCAGTGTCTGATTAGAAAAATGTGATATTCAGTAACGAATCCCGCTTTTCTCACAGTGCTGTTGACTACAGTAAGTGTGTGGAGGCAGAGAGGTCAGCTATCCAATCCTGCATTTGTTACTGAGCAGCACACTGCCATAACACCGGAAGTGACATTCTGGAGAGCGATCTGCTGGGACAGCTGATTACATTTACTCGTGCTGCAAGATACTCTAATGACTCGCAGGTACGCAAACGACATTTTGCAGCCGTGGTACGGTCTATGCTATCAAGTCACCTTGGTGCAATTTATCAATAAGATAACGTTCGGCCTCATACTGCACGACTTTCTCAACAATGACTACAAGGATATAATGCCCTTCCATGGCCTTCCAGGTCACCAGATCTTGCACCAATAGAAAATGTTTTATACAGGTTGGAAAGGTGACTTCAACCGTCTCGGAATACTACTGAAGAAGCTTATCAGTTGCTGCCCTTATGGCAGAATCTGCCGCAGAGGGACATAGGTAACGTAGTAGACTCCATGTCTCACTGAGTATCGGCTTTTCCAGCTAATTAAATCCATTGTTTTTGTAACTCGTACATTGTAACCATAAAGAATATTTGGCGACTAATGAATATTTTTCGGGCTAACAGAAAAGTACCTTAAAATTAAGATATTAATTTTTAATTAGTAATTTATAAAAATATTAAAATGTGCACTGTCATCGGAGACATGCCTTTTTACGTAATGTTTATAATTCTAGTACATCAGGAAAGTAGTGGAAAGTAATGGAAAGGCTATTGGAAAATTCTATTTTTGCATACAAAAAATAAAAGAAAGTTCTCGTCTTACTAAATACTGTGAAATTTAAAGACTAAAGTTTTTCTAACGTGCAGTTGCAATTTTGCAATTTTCCTCATTCGTGAATGCAATAGAAACTTCAACAAAATCAATCCTTTAGATTAAAATTTATTTTCAGACAGCTGTTTAAATGAAATTTGTTTCCAAAGAAAAACTGGAAATGAAAATATCCAGTTGTCGATTACTGAAAGTTTTCCGTTTTTTTAAAACATGCATAAATATGGAGTTGGTGGAATTGGCTGTAGTTGACTTTTGGTGATAAATGCTTCTGATTGAACACTCGCTGGTGTAGAAATAATAGGATTTTAATGTCTGGAGTAAAGCATAGATTCTATTTACAGAGCACATTAACTATGTACAGGGTTTAGGAGGATGAGAGGGGCTTTCTTACGGTAATCTAACGGCCTTCAATATACTCCGGCGCGCTCTAGGAGCCTGATCGGATACGTCCTTCCAAATCAGTCCGCGCAACAACTCTAAAGTTACATCGAACCTTCGCTCCCAGGCTGAAGGCTCAAAATTACTAACTCATCAGGTTTATTGTCTTTTAGAATTTGCACACTCTGTCAGTTCTCATGGGAATTAGCTGCACCCTCTTACTGCGGTCAGGATGTGGTTTAGAATGTTTTGGGAAACGCAAGTCACATCCACACTCGGATATCTTGACATGTGTGCGCCCCTGCACACGTAAGACCAAAAGCAGCAAGAAAAGAGCAAACTAAAATTTATCTAAAAAAAAGACACTTTAACAAAAATTTTTCCGAAATTTTTAAAGTTAAAAGAAAAAAAAAAATTATCTTTAAAAAAAAATTTAGAGGCCAAAAGGTAGAGAACTGACAAAACAAAAAAAAATAAATTTAAATTTAGGCTTTTCCATTACAATGCATAGACTGAACTGCACTACACTACATGAAGAAGAAAAAAAAAGTCTTTGAAGAGAGAGAAAAAAAATGAAAGTTAAAAACTGATGTGTGTGCCATAACATGCACGGTCTTTCGTCTTTGAAGAAGATCCGCCAATGGAACTTCACGTCTTTAAAGTATTCTTCATAGATTTATTCGTCTTAAAAATCTAACATAAGGAAAGAAAAAAAATTCGTCTTAGGTAGTGTAGTAGTTACTATACAGCGAAAGAGAGAGAGAAAAATAAATAAATGCAGGTGTTGGGGGAGGGGGGGGGGGGGGTACATACTAATATTTTAAACAATTATTAATGAACCATATCAAAATACTAAATATATACAAATACGGATATGCAATAAGAAGACTTATTCATATGAGTTACACATTAAAACACATTAAACTGAAAGATGTTAAAATAAAAAGTCTCTTAGAGTAATCAGTAAAGAAAAAGAAAAATATATCCTGTAAAATCCTTGCATATTTCACAAACTTGAGAAAAAGAGAAAGAAGAAAAATCTTGGTGAAACTGTTCTTATTTGGAAGAACTCGGTAATAATCAGCTCTTTATGACAAATACGTTCTTGCCCGATCAGTCACTGATAAGAAAATAAGAGTCTTGAGATGGGTATGACTCATGGGATGCAGATAAATAAAAATAAAAAAGTACTTACAGGAACTGCAGGCTTGATAAGGTGTCCATAAATAAGTGGACTTTTCATGAGATAATTAAAATAAAATATACACACTGATGTAGGAGGAGTCATTAGCTGTTTGACATCACACACAAAAAAAATTAACACTTCCTATGGCGAAACACAAAAAACACCTTTCGCAACGCGGGTACTTATGTGAAACAACAGGAGGGCACGGTGAAGATATGCCTGTGGGCCATCTGGTTAACGTTTCGTCCAATTTTTCATATGTCTAGAGCAGTTGATGTAGAAATAGGACCGTCATGTTGACCTATTTTTTGGACCTGATATCTGTCGTTGGGTTGGACTCCGATAACTTTATACGGTCCAAAATATTTGGGTCGAAGTTTTAAGCCAGAGCCGAATTGCGTTCTTTGAATCGCAACTAGGTCGCCGATGTTATATTGCGTAGGAGATTTTCGTTTTTTATTATACTGGGTACAGTTGATCTCTTGTTGTTTTAAAATGTTGATTTTCGCTGCATCTCGTAGTTGTTGTTTATGGTCCTTAGTTAACTCAATTCGTTCGGCTTCTAATAACTGTTTAATGACTAGGTCGTCCTTATTTCTCATTTTCACACCTGTGAGTAGCTCAAATGGGGAGAATTTAGTCGTGGCTGACGTCGTACTATTTATTATTCTCTGCGCTGATGATACATATTTATACCATTTCGTGGGGTCGTCTAAAGATAATTTCGTTAAAATGGGGATGAGCGTGGCATGTAGTCTTTCAATCTGCGCGTTCCCCCGGGGAACCCCAGTCGTGATTGGATGGTGTTCTATATTCTCTTGTTCACAAAATGTTTTAAGTCTGAAGATGTAAACGCTGGCCCCTGTCTGTGATAATTCGTCTAGGATTACCAAATGTGGTTTGTTGAAGTTGGAGTTTAGCCAGAGCGTCTTGCGCTGTTGTAGCCTTGACTGGGTACAACCAGAAAAATTTTGTGAATGCATCGACCACTGTAAAAAGGTGGTTGTAATTTTTATTTGTTGATGCTAATGGACCTAGAAAATCGCAGTGATATGTATCGAGGGGCGTGTCGCCTTTAGGAATCGGGTGCAAAAACCCTTCTTTTTTTCCCGACTTCCCGGAAGCTAAAATGCACGGGATACAGTTTGCCACAATCGTACTTGCGAGCTCGGGTAACTTAGGTATAAAAAAGTTTTGGGACACAATTTCTTTCGTTTTCTTTGCAGAGAAGTGTCCCTTATTGTATATATCTTGGACTATGTTAAGCTGCATTGCTTCGGGGATCACCAATAAATCTCTACCACGTTGAACTTTATACAACACGTTGTTACGAACCACGAAGTCGGCGACCGGGTTTTCGGCCGCTGCTGTTTTGATACCCGATACAAAGAGGTCCTTCTCTTGCGCCCGTATGACTTTGAGTGTGAGTTCATCAAATGTAACATGAAGCACGGGATACCTGCTAAGGGAGTGTACATGCTGCATTTTTGTAGCTGGGCGGTGTTTTATTTCGAAATCAAAGTCTTGTAGGAATAAGGCCCACCTCGCGATTTTCGGTATGAGGTCTTTTTTATCTACCGTTTTTTGGAACGACTGGCAGTCTGTAATGATACGGAATCTGGTGCCATGGAGGTAGACACGGAATGTTTTAAGTGTTTCGATAACTGCTAGGACTTCTAGCTCATAGCTACTTAATATTTCTTCCTGTGATGATGTTTTTTTACTCATATACTCAACCGGATGGAAGTGGCCGTCAGAAGACTTTTGCATAAGTGTTGCGCCAAAACCGTATTTACTGGTGTCGGTGTGCACTTCGAGGTCCGAACCCGGTATAAAAATGTGTAAAACTGGAGCGCTAGTGAGCAGATTACGTAAGGTGTGTAGCGCTTGCCTCTGCTCTGGTCCAAACTCGGAAGTTGATGCTTTTCGTAAGAGGTCGCTCAGGGGTCGTGCGATAGAGGCATGTTGTGGAATAAATTTTCGAAAATATCCCGTCAATCCTAGGAGCGATTGCAACTGTTTGACGTTTTGGGGTTCCGGAAACTGTTGAACAGCTTTAACTTTTGATGGAGAGGGTGCTATGGTATTATTCTCAATGAAGTGGCCCAAAAATTTGATTTCTCGCTGCAGAAACTGACATTTTTTGAAGTTGATATTTAATCCGTAATCAGCGGTAGTGTCTAATACTCGTTTCAGCTTTTGGAGGCCGTCGGCTTCTGTTTTTGCGGGAATAATGACATCATCCATATACAAAATTAATACTCCTTCTATCAGCAGTTCGCGGAAAACACAAGCGATAAAAGCGGTGTACTTAACGCTTTGCGGGTCCACGTCTACATGGAAGAATCCATTTTTGAGGTCAAGGTTGTAAAGACTACAGCTTGCTTTAGTTGGTCAAGGCTATCATCGATGAGAAGTAGGGGGAAACGATCTTTAACGGAGGAAATATGAGCGAATTCTTGTATTAACGCTTGCTTTAATGCTGCGTACGATGTTAATTCTGGTTCACTGCGGACAAATAACAATGCAGTACCTCTGAGAGCTCTTTCGACGAAAAGAAATTTTTGCAACTCATTCAGTTGAAATGTTGTGGCCAAGCCTTCAAATCTTTCTAACCATTGTAGAATATTTTCTACTGGCTTGCCAGAAAAAGGTGTAATTAAATTTTCGAAATCTGTAAAGGAAATGGATTGACACGGTGCAGAATGGGGAGAAATGGCAGCAGTGTATTGCAAAGTAGAACCAGGAAAATTCGTTAATGAATTGGATTGCAAAGTATTGCGAGAATCATCATCATCGGGCTCTGAATCGGTTTGAGGTGAAATGGAGGACTGAAATTTTGTTAGATCTGATAGTGCTTCGATAATACGTCGGGAAATATCCGTTTCATTACTGGCAATGTCTAGACAAAGTAAATTTGCCATGGAAAGGAGTTGAGCTAAGGGGAAGTTTTTAGCTGTTTCAGCTATTTTATCGTCAAATTCAGGATCCCCAATTTTAAATTTGAATCTCTGAAATTTCCGTAAATTTTTCCGATTATTTCTATTTTCATCAGAGCCGAATACCAAGGTATGTAAAATTTTGATTCGTTCGACTCTTGCCGAATTAATTTGAGCTAGGACCGGCCGTATATCTTGCAACAACATGTCTAAATAAAAATAATTGAACGCTTACTTCTAAATTGGTATCCTTTTAAAAGAAAACGCCGAATGAATCAATTATATCCATTGCGAAGGAAAAGAAAGATCACCGTTTTTTTCTTTCACACGCACAGAAACGCAGATGGCTCGATAACAGATAAGTAGGTCAGTAGCACTCGTTTCTTTTTCTGGCTTCGTTATCGGAGCTTCGGATAGAATCTTCGTAGATCTTAAATATTTCAGAAAGAGGATTTCACACGATTTCAGTGATGTCTAGGGCTGGAAAAATGGTTGGATTTGACGCGGCTGAGCACCCATGTAGAATTGGTGGAATTGGCTGTAATTGACCTTTGGTGATAAATGCTTCTGATTGAACACTCGCTGGTGTAGAAATAATAGGATTTTAATGTCTGGAGTAAAGCATAGATTCTATTTACAGAGCACATAACTATGTACATGGTTTAAGAGGATAAGAGGGGCTTTCTTACGGCAATCTAACGGCCTTCAATATACTCCGGCGCGCTCTAGGAGCCTGATCGGATACGTCCTTCCAAATCAGTCCGCGCAACAACTCTGAAGTTACATCGAACCTTCGGTCCCAGGCTGAAGGTTCAAAATTACTAACTCATCAGGTTTATTGTCTTTCAGAATTTGCACACTCTGTCAGTTCTCATGGGAATTAGCTGCACCCTCTTACTGCGATCAGGATGTGGTTTAGAATGTTTTGGGAAACGCAAGCCACATCCACATAAATATATGAAAATCTTGGTGGAAAAGTTTTTTCACAAAAACTAAATTTCAATAAAATTGGGTAACTTGTATTTTTTAATGGATAAATTATTTTCGACCCTGCTTTAATGTGGAATAATTGTTTGTGTAGTTTGCTCTAACACTGACACCTCCCAAAGATTATCCCAACTTTTTTTAAGCACAGTATATAGTTAAATAATAAAACTTTGTATAAATCACCATAAAATATCAAACACACAGGACACGTTTCGAGCTGAAAATTTTAACAGCCCGTCATCAGCCGAGGTAAACATATAAGGGGTCAATGTCACAAATGAACCAAAATGCGTCCGGTGGGTTTTATATTTGTATTGTGATTTATACAAAGTTTTATTATTTAAATGTGGCTTATCGCCAGTTTTTTGGTGCTGTTTCATCTAACACACTATATAATATTAAAGTTATACACAATAGTACATTTATTCATAGTCTTTTGCGTTTTCATCATATGTAAGCTTTGACGTCGTCTTATTATTATATGTTCACGTCACTGCAAAAAAGACGAAAAAAAAAATCATGTGCAAGAATTGTTATTGCAATCTTTAAAGCACCCCCTCCTCCCAGCCTCCAGCTGTAGAGTAGGAGAAAGTATATTATGAAGGATTAAGTGGAGATTTAGTGGCCTCTTTTTCTCTCTTCTATTCCTTGGTGAAGAAGTATCCTTCTTTCTTTTTTATCATATATATTGTCGATTTCTTTTTTAATTTAGGTGAACCGTGAATTTTTTCCATCTGAATCGTGACCAGAATATGTGTTGAAGAGAGAAGAAAAAGAGGGCGGACTTCGTTTAGGATATGAGTACAAGTCTAGAAGTGACGCTCATTCTTGCTATAGATATTTTATTTTATTTTTAAGAGGAGATAAATAGATTATAGTTATTTAATGACCATTTGAAATTTCAGATCTTCTACTTTCTAAAATATTCAAGAAGTCACTCATTCGTTATTGCATAAAATCTGCAGATCTTCTTCTTCGACTAACAAGGAATCGAGAAGTGCTCAGGGGCGAAAACGGGCGGAGAAGGGGGGTTGCTACTTAGCAATGTATTTATATTAAATTAAGTATTAAATTAAGTGTAAACGGATTGACCTTTCGCAATCGTCTACGCGCCAAAGAGATACTTAAAAAAGAATCATGTTTAAAAATTATTTTAAAACAATAAAAAAATGAGTAAATTGCAATACAGTTTTCAAGCAAATTGCGATGCAGTTTTCAAACAAATTGTATTTGAAAATACACTTTTTTTTTTCCTATTCGACGGTGTAAAAATTAAAATGCGCGATATTTAGAACACTGTTAAAAATTTGCAGCATTCTGGCAGGTCACTTGAACGTTTTTTCCGAAAACGATTACACACCGTAATTTTAACACTATTCTGACCATATTATTGGCCATTTTATGGTCAGAATATAGTTAAATTATGGTTATGAAACCGTTTTTTAAAAAAACGGTCGAATGACCTGCCAGAATGCTGCAAAATTTTTAACAGTGAAGTTTAGAAAATTGTAGTAAAAGTTAAACATCTGCTGTTACCACCGTCAAAATGACATCAGTGTTACGGACGGACACGTTTCTCAAAATTCCACATTGATTTTTATGCATATACATTATATTTCTATTTTTATTTACTTAGTTCAGTTAATATGGGGTCCCTCTTTCAACTGAGGGATAGGGTAACTTCTCCCGTTTTCCCTGTGAAAAATTAGCCCCTGGAGTAATTTTGATTTTCCAATAAGTCTTTAAGGCTGCTCTTAACTGTTGGAAAGATATAAAACTGGAAAGCCTGGCCATGGCAGCGATTTGGAATTGAACTGTTTTTTCCATTTTTTGATCAATCATTTACCCATTGAGTTATAAGCAATTTCGATCACGTGACAAACCCCGTTTTTCGCCCGCTCTTGAGTGATTTTTCTACTTTCGCGCGGAAATTCGGTTCAAAACGTCCATTTTGACACTATTTTCTGAAAGATCTATTGGGTTTGCAAAAAAATGGAAAAAATAGCTCGATGGCATAGTTTCTGAACAACAACACCAGGTAGTTTTATGCTTTTTCGAACAAAAATAAATTAAAACTTGTGTCAGGAAGTTGCCATTTTTGATTTAAGAACAGCCTTAAGAAAATGTTCGTGTGAGGCGACAGTCCAAGACAGTCTTTATAATGGGGCAAATGATAATATTTAAGCTATTGAACATATTCTAACAGGCGCCGGTCAGGCGAACTTACCCTCAAACCCGGGAGTCGAGAGGTGCGTCCAAAAGGAAGGTTAAAATAACTAGAAAAGAAAGAAAGAGCGAAAGATTCATTAATTTATAAAAAATCATAATTTTAAATAAAACTTTTAAACTTCGTTTATTTGGATGAATATATATTAAATAACATATCAAAGCATTTGTCCATGCGCGTGCGCAATTACTACTTGAGGTTGAGTGGGTTTGTTTTTTTTAAAAAAACTCGTATTTAGGGGAAGATATCAGAAATCTTAAAATCTTCACTTTATTTATTTAATAGCAGACTTCTGTGATTACAGATGGTGAATATTTTTATTTAAATATAGTACTTTCTAGATTTTTTTTTTTTTATTAAAAGTTAAATTGTAATTGATTCATATATCATTTTTGCTCAGTGAAGGGTTAGTGTAATAGTCAAACAGATGATCCAAATAAACCATGAGATCAAAAAGTGTATGTAATAAATAATACATTTGATCAAAATAAACAATACATAAAAACATGAAAACGTTGATTTGTGGAATTCTTAATATGATCAAACTAAATTTAATAAATACATGATGTAATGAAAACGTTTAATTTGTATTATTTTTCTCCCCCGCTTCTATAATTTTCTTCGTTAAATACATGTTAGTAAAATTTGTGAGAGGATGTATGCAGAGCGATTTTATTTTAAACGACTGGGAAGCAGGAATTCTGCTTTTTCAGAATTTAGTGCCGCCTCCGATGAAAAAAATATATATATACTAGGGGGCTCTGCCCCCTACGAGCTACGCTCGTCAACCCCGTTCAGACACCGGAGACTCTAACAGCACGATAATTTAATCGGCTTTAAAAAGATTTCGGAAGATTGAATTATAATCTGACGTAATTTTCACCAAACGTTTCTTTTTCTTTTTAATATTCACGTAAAAATACTTTTGTTAGAAAGGAAATATTATGATCATCTTAAAATATCAAATAAATGTCTCGAGCAATTTTTTAATTTAAACTGTTTTGCAATATTATTTTTTGTTCATTTTATATAATAAGTGTAATGTGACGTAAATGTGACGTAAATTCTCCTATTTAAGACTTCTAACGCATGTTCATGAATTTATTATTTTACAATATTCTGTCTCTTTTAAAATTCACGTGTAATTATAATTTTTATGACGTTATTTTCAATGAGTTCCCGCTTTTTATATTTTCTGTTTATAATAGTCACGTGTAAAATAAATTTTTAATTTGAAGTAAACATTATTGTTTGCGCTGTTTATACAACTGGCACAACAGTTTAAATTAATAACATTTTCTAAAATTTGTAAAAAATATTTCTCGAAATGCTGAAAATTTGAATTTAAAATTGAAATAAAACCTCAAAAAATGAGTCAAATAAGAAAAATAAATACAATCTGCACACCGGGAACTTATAACGTATAAAATGATCTAAAAATGATTAAATTCTCATGTATAGTTTTAGCTCCAATAAAACTTTTTTAATGGAACGATTTTGTCCAACTTTAGCATTAAATATCTCTTAAAATAATTCTTCTATTTGAAAACTGTCTGCATCAACGTGTTTATCAAACATTTCTCTATAATACCACCGATTTTCATATTTTTGTATGCAACAGTTTTTTTTAATATTAACGATGAAAGGCCATGCTTAAGCATTCAAATTGGATGAGGATCTACCCGGAATATCTACGCTGATTTTTATTGGTCCATTTCCAAATCAAAACTTTTATATATATATAGAAGGATTAATGTTATACTAATTTATTTGTTCTTTCGTTATTTAAAATAAAAATTTTGTCAATCTGTACAATTTGGCGAGTGGTTTGGGGATTTATGTAATTTGCGAAATTGGGTGACGGAATAACTACTACATTGTACCGTATTTTTCAATTATTTTCTATTATTTCCAAAAGGAAATGGCAAAAAAAAAATAATTAATTAGAACAAAATAATTTAAATAAATTTAAAAAAGAAATAAAAGTAAATATACATTTATTATTAAATAAACAACAATAGCCGGGTTACCATGTCTATCAAAATAATGCCATTTGTGCGCCCATTAGGTACTCCGGTGCGTATATGACATCTGTGCCTAATATTTTTCTTTTCGTTTTTTTTTTTTTTTTTTTTTTTTTTTTAAGAAGTGAAAGCCATCAATTTAAATGTTTCATTTTTAAATGAAAAGTTTTGTATTTAGTAAAATGATAACGAAATACAAAAAAAAGCATTGTTCTTAGCATAGATTTAAAGGAGGCCAAACTGTCGCCAAATTAATTTAAAATAGTAACCTTTTCTGAATTATGAAAAAAAAATTTCTGTTATGATTAAAATTTGAGTTGCCATCATTAGAAAAAATGTATTTAAAATTAGAAAAAAATTAATATTTCGAAAACTATTTCGAATTTAAAAATTCTAATACCAGTTTTGAGATCTGCGGATCAACACGGATTTTTGATGTTAATTTCATCGCAAAGTATTCCATATTTTAGGAGGAATCGCCGTGAAACAAAGTCAGTTGTTTAATCAGTCGATTCAAAGAATCGATACATTTCAGGCGTTTCATATATTCGTTTCATAAATTCGTTTCATTAGGATTTTATATATATAGGGTAGATATATAAATGTAAAGAGTGCAAAACATATTTCAATTTTAAGACTTAAAACATACGCTTTTATTTCGTATAAAATGACGTCATTCGCATCTGCTTAAGAATTCTACATTTACGATCCACTTTTAAACAACAGCTACAGAAAAGTATGCATATGACGTCACTATAGGTAAATAATACACAAATCCAGCAAAAATATGCCGTCATTAAAGAAACTCGACTAAACAAAATCAGATATCTAATGATTCATATGCCTTCATTTGTTTGTAACTTTAGTATAGATACTTAAAATTAAATATAGTTTATAATAGTGCCCATGTTTTATCTGAAATCATTCATTTATATTTTCTCAAAACAGTACGTAGTATTTTAATTGCAATTTTTTTTCGGTTGTTATGAGAAAATTGCAACAAAAATGCATAATTACTGTTTTAGAACTATTTTTCCTTTATTTTCTGCAGAAATGGAGTACTTGCGTTGCCAACATTAAGCAAATGGCTCTAAAAACTACAAAAAAATTAATATCTTAAAAATAAATTGAGATGCAGTTTTCGAATAAATTGCATTTCAAAGTACCCTTTTTTTTCTATATGCGACGGTATAAAAATTGAAAATGTGCGATGCTTAGAAGTTTAAAAAGTGGCTGTAGAGATTATCCCGTACAATGATACATCTGCTTTGTTTTACGGTTGTCGTATACAACGGAACGTTATTTTTTTAGAGACGACACTTTAATTTCTGGGAGAAAGAAATAGCATAACGGAGACTAATAAGAAGTAACAAAATATTTTATATTGTATGTATAATTTCGTAAGACGTTACTTTTAATAAATTTATTTTAAATTAAATAAAAAGAATTCTTATTCCTTCCAGTGTACGCATGTCCTGTAACAGTCTTCAAATTTAAATAAATCCTGCAACTCATGCAAATTTCCCTAACTTCTACTTTGTTTCTACTTCACATTCTAAAACTGCAGATCTCCTAGATTCGACATTCTTCACGTGTTTCGATATTTTTCTCTTTAGGTCCTTTAACAAGGTGATTTTCACGTGCAGTCGCGGCATAGTTGGCATTACTTAAAAATAAATCACCTCATTAACGTGTAAACTATAAATAAAACTGTAAAATCGTTTGCAAATGTCCTGACAAAGGCACATTATCAACAAAACCCCAAAATAAATTGCCTAACTTACATCTCCTTTCATCCTCAAAACACACTCCGACAGAACAAGAGACTGTTGATTCTTGATTCGAGGCATGAAAAAAGAATTTAAATACAAACATGCAGAAACGACAAAATCTCTCAAGTCAGAGGCGCAAAAGACCTACAACGAAGTTAAAAATTTACTTAATGACTTAAGATGCTTGTGAGATAACATCAAGTTAAAGCGCGTGATCACCCGTTTCTTGAAAAATCCTTATCTTCTCCGAGATGAAAATCTTGTGCATCTCGCACAGATCTCATTTTAGAGAGGCATTATTCTCGGTAATGCTTTGATGTAGCTATTTTAGAGGGCTGCAGAGGCCCCCATAGATGCAGAAAATCCGTCATACTTTTTAAATATGATGTCAAAGATCTCCCCATCATACTGAAAATGACACGAGACCGGTTTTTTTTATGTCCTATGTCTTTATCTCCAAAAAGGAATTAAAGTAGACACTTAATGTGTTTTACCCGTCATGATTAAAGAAAGGAGGCCCGAGATAAAAAGGCATTAGAAATATTATGGCCCAAAAAATAGAGATATTTTCAGACTTTTACTTTCCCTATTTTAATTGAAAACCGTGTTGTTCCATATAAGTGTATTTAAAATTATAGAAAATAAATTTAAACTAGCAGAAAATAAACTTAGAACTACTTAAGTGATGTGTCAGATGTATCTTAATATGTTTTATCCATCATGATTTTAAAAAAAGGCCAAAGATAAAAAAAAGTTTCAGACAGAGATAGGCAAATTTGTAATTTCAATTATCCGAAAAATAATTACGAGTTAATTGCAAGTGATGGGTTTTAGTTACACATATTCAAACGCGGAAATTTTGTCAAATAACGGGCTATTCCGGCTACAGTGCTGCTAGAATTGTTTTACGGCATGTAATTTTAAGTATAATTAATTACATACAAGTAAATTGTGATTACATTGCAGATAACTGCAATTACAAATTTGTCCAACTCTGGTTTCAGAAATATTATGTAACTAATATACATAGAAATTTTCAGACGTTCCTTTTCCCTATTTCAATTGAAAATAAGATGTTGTTCTATAAATGTACTTAAAATGATAGAAAATAAATTTAACTACGGAGATTAACCCTTAAACTGCAGTGTCAGAAAATGTAGCATAGTTACTTTGAGCTGACTCTGAGACCGTTTGATTGAAAGATAAATAAAAGCTCGATTAAGTTGACAACGAGTTTTATCCTTCAAGATTTAAGAAAGAAAGCCCAAGTTAAGAACACCTTAGAAATGTTATAGGTCGAAAAAAAAAAAAAAAAAATTCATTACTTCCCTTATTTTAATTGAAAAACGTGTTGGTCTATAAATGTATTTAAAATAATAGAAAATAAATTTAGACTACTGAGATTAATCCTCACCTGCTGCGTCACAGAAGTTGGCGCAAAGCTACTGTGAGCGGCCTCTGAAACCGCTTTGATTAAAAGAAAAATATAAGGTTCGATTAACCCATATAAGGATACTATTTCTGTTCTTTATGTATTGGTACTTTATGTACTGGAACTTTATGTATTGATCTTTTCTAATTAAATTTCACCTATTCAAAAGTTTCTAACTAGGACTCCAAATGAAACAAAATTTCAGTAATAGTTAAATAGATGAACTATTTATCTTTCCTAATCGTCTGCACGCGATACAGATAGATTTGAATATATATATATATATTATATATATATATATATATATATATATATATATATATATACTTAAAAATTATTTTAGAAACAATAAAAATTGAGTAAATTGTAATATAGTTTTCAAACAAATTACATTTGAAAGTACATTTTCCCCCCGTATTTGACGGTGTAAAAATTGAAAATGGGCGGTTTAAAAAAATTGCAATAAAAGTTAATAAAAGTTAAACTGAATCGTCTGCTGTTGCCACCGTCAAAATGACGTCAGCGTTACGCACAGACACGTTTGTCCTTTGTAATATAGATAGCACTATGTATGAAAATATTATATTTGTAATCTAAATACGGATGATGAAAAGTTGTTAATTTTTAGATAATTTTTTTTTTTAAAATAATGGCTTTTTATCATAGATAACAAATAAGCTAATTAACAAAAATCAAACTTTATTAAATGTCAAAATTTATGCTGGGAGTTATAAACAATAATAAATTTTTTCAAACAACTGCACTTACAAGATGAAACGTATTTGAAAACTTACGGCCAGATAGAAAAAACAAAAAAAAAACTTTGTTTTTTCTAGCTTTTGGAAATAATCTAGATACTATGAACAGAAATTTTAATAAAATTGCTTGTATTTTCTTTTCGCTTCATCAAAATAATGTCGCGCAGTTTCACGTAATTTTCCCTTTTACGCAATTGAAGATTTTTGAATGTCAAAAATTGTTTTGATTTTTCTAATTTAGACTAATAAAAGAGTTGATATTATTTGCTACTTCAGGTACTATATATACATAAAAAATAACTATTGTTACATAATGCAATTATTAACAATGCTATTTACTCACGCTAAGAATAGATTTTCAAATAAACTACATCATTCACAATTACTTCAAAGCCTCTATTATAAATATAACAGCAGCAATTACTACCGCAATATTCCTTACTGGTAACCTATACTTTCATATCCTTCAAATATTTCTCTTTATGTTCCACTACAACAACACGAACCCCTCTTATTTCAACAAATCGAGTGCGCGTGCAAATTCTACAACACAGCTATCACGAAAACAAAGTTCCTGGTGAACGATTTTTCAGCCATTGTCACTCAAATTTCAGACCAAACGGGATCAATCCTACATCCTTCGATGACAACGTACTTCTCAGCACGCGCCACTCAGAATCGAGAATCGTTTAAATGTTGGGCATTTTTAGAGCGCGAGCGACACAAATTTCGCGTGTTATTTCCTTCCTTTTAATGAATGTTTGAATTGCAGACAGCTGTAGAGTTTTTTAAATGCTACAAATAAGTTTCCGTATCTGCCACGCGTCCATCCACGCGTCTGTCACACAATTCGAAATCGATATTAGGTATGTGGTTATTATTGTTGGTAAATGCTTTTATTAACCTATGAATGCTCCATTTTAAATATTCATTTTGAGCATTCATCTATTGAAATCACTCAAAAGAAGATTAGAGGTAAGTTTTGCTGTATCATTGAGGCATACCGGATAAATGGCACGTGTCACAAAGGAAACGCATTTTTATCAAACGAAAATAGTTTTTTTTTTTTTCCTCTCTCTCTCTCTGTTATTGTTAGGCATTACCAATATCCTATCAAAATAATTATTAATGCAGTAAAACTTCTGAATAAGGGTTCCGTTTTCATATTCACATACGTATGTTCATCAAACATTTGCAGAAAATCATTCCGTTTGTACCTCGGGAACACAGAATTTGTCCACTATTCGGCAGTGTCCGCTTTTTTGAGGTAAAACCATAGACCTCTGAGGGTAAAACATACAAATACTAGGTGTTGGAGCCGGAGGAGTGTGAAAAACTGACCGCTAAAAAAAAAGGGTCCGCTATTTAGGAGTGTCTGTTATGTCAGTTTTACTATAGTTCGTCATTTTGAAAACAAAATTCTGTTCAACTCGGCTAGAAAATTTTTAACTTTCTACATGGCAAGATACTTTAAGACCGCATTTTTTCCTATGCTAGATATACACATATGTCTGTTTGTCTTTAAATATTCATTCCGTGCATTCATCTCTACAAATCAGTCAAAAGAAGTTGAAGGGTAATTTTGTTGTATATATTTTGAGTATCATTGATGTTTACTAGCAGGGGTGTAGTGGAGGGTATACGGGGGTATACGCCGTATACCCTCTGGATTTTTTGAAGGAACACCGTATACCCTCTGTTTCTCAAAAAAGCCATAGTATATATACACTAGGGTATACCATCTGCCTTAAGCGTATACCCTCTGCTTAGAACGTATACCCTCTGTTTTTTTTACGACTACACCACTGTTTACTAGAAAATGGCGCGTGTCATATAGGAAATGCTTCATATGAAGAGAAAATACTTCTTTTCTTATTGTTAGGATTTATGAATATGCTATCAAAATAATTTCCGAATAATTCGATATTTTGTAAATGTTTTTCTATTCAACTCAGAAAATTTTCAACTTTTTTACGTGAAAAAAATACTTTAAGATAATATGTTTTACTATCGCGTATTCACATATGCTGTATGTTCATTAAATTGATAATTTACTGTAATGTGTTTAAAATGTATTTAAAATGGAACTCATTTTAAATACAAATTAATTTCCCTTCCTGTAACACGTCCATCCACTCCATGTATTCAACCACGAGGTCGCAATTCTGCACGTGGACGCTCATACACTCGCACAATTTGAAATCGATATTAAATCTGTTAGTTATTATTGTTAGTTAAGTATTTTAGTACACTCGAATGCTTAGTTTTAAATATTCATTTTGAGCGTTCACCTATCGAAATCATCCAAAAGAAGCTAAGAGGTAGGTTTTCCTTTGCATATTTGTGTATCATTTAGAATTACGCAATAGATGGCATATGTCATGCAGTAAGGTAAATGCCCCTATAGTTTAATATATGGTTATAATAGTAAATGCACTAATTTTCAAAGTTTAAAAACAAGCCCAAAATGCATTTCTGAAAAACGATTGAAAGAAATCTGATTGGCTAACCTCCTTAAATGTTAACTTTCCATAAACCGTTTGGAATAATTGTTTTGTTTTTTCCTGCTGGCATATTTTTTTTTTTCTAGAATGTCTTTAAAAACAGATTTTTTGGAGAAATTTTTAGAGATTTCATTAAGACATAAGTTTTTATTTAAAACATTATTTCTTTAATATTATATTTTATTTTAAATTAAACTACTGTTGATATACTCTATTAAATTGTAAATAATTTATCAAATAAGCCGAAAACTTAAAGATTCGTGCATCAGAAATTTACTAGGCCCACTACTGGAGCATACAGGAAGGTAATATTTTTTATTTTTATTTATTTATTTTTTTTTTCCGAAGAATATATTTTGAAACTTTGAATGTTTATTTTGATACATGAAGGTTAGGACTAGGCTAAAAAAGTATATGTCTTTTGGAATTCACTAACACTTTAATAATAATTTGGTAAATGCTTTTAAGTGGGCCACTACTGGTGCGGGAGAAAAGAAAATGCCTACTTTCTTATTATTCGGGATTAGCAATATGCTATCGCTATCACCAACTTTCCAACAATGGCGATAAATTCATATAGTTTGCTGCAAAAGAACGGATGAAGAAAATATTTATAATTCAGTTATATATTTTGAATTTCAAACAATAAAAATTTATTTTATTTTACTAACAAAATCTTAGCATTTTTTAACACTTTCAAGGGCAGTGATCACACGATCTAGCCACCTAATTTTAATTCCAAAACTGACGAATTGCACCAAGAATATTTTAATGAAATTTTGCTTTTGTAATGAAAGTGAAAAATAGCGGGTTTTTATTTTCCAACAAATTCGTTTGAAAATTCTGGGTCAGGCAATTATTTCATCATTTCACGAACAGAATTCTTCTGACCCTGAGAGGGTTAAATAAACTTGATAAAAATCCTGAAAGCTTTCCAACTAATAAAATAATTTCTCGGAAGAATGATACTAAAAACTGCTATTATTTCATAAATTACAAGGAAAGTTCATTAGCTACACAGTTTGTATTATTTTCACAGATGCTTCAAAGAATCAATGAGACTTGACATGTACAACATCATGGTTTATAAACAGAGATTGGATCTCTCTCGTCACAACACAAATATACATCTGTCAGAGATGTATTTAAAGTCACTGCCGGCCTACAAAGAATACATGATTGTACATATTCATACACAAACCAATCTCATTCGTTATTTTCACAGACAGGTGCAGTCCTTTATCAGTAGTGATCATCACTACGTCCTTAATAGCTGATCCATCATCGTAGTCATCTTTTATCACTGAGTCTTGTCGTTGGAACAATTTTCGCCCTCTGTTTTTTGCTATTCTCGGTCTTCGGTTTTTATGTGCAGTAGACAGGAAGAAGCAATGTGCACGACACTTTCCGTGCTGTTAAAATAAATGAAAAAAAGAAAATTAGAGAGAAAAGTTGGCACGAATGTAAAAGATACGTAGTGGAGAAGAAGGTAGTAAAATATATACACATTGTTTGTTTATAAATACACGTTTCAATAATTTTTTTTTAATCATTTGTTTTACTAAGCTAATCATACACATTTACTAAAATAATAAAAAAAAAAAAAAAAAACACACACACACACACAAAAAAAAGACTGACAACCACTAGCAGCATTGCTGAGCTAAAAGTACTTAAAGTTAGTGTTAGCATCGTTTAGTTATAAACGATAACTAGCATTGCTTATAACGTTAGTCATAAACAATAATGAAATGAAATAATGAAAATAAAATTTCTTCAAACTTTATAAATGCTTGAGTAAGTCTTCAGAGCAATAATGTAGTAGATCCCTTCACCAAGTGTAAGAACATTATGAATCAACTCCGCAGTTCTATCTTGTAAACTAATAAACTAAACTTCTAAACTCCGTGGTGTTGAAATCTGAGACATGTGTGCCCATCTCAGTTTTCTAGACCACAGACCCTGAAGTGCTATATATACACTGGTGTACAAAATTAAGGGAATTTTCAGATTCGGCCAATTATCTCCAGGACTACTACTTCACAGATTTTAATGAAATTTGGTATGAACATAGGTTGATATAATGCAAATAAAATAGCCACTCAACAGTTATAATGCGCATGCATGATCGTGCATAAGACTCATCAGAGTCAGAAGGTATAAAGCATAGCTTACGATATTGGACCAAAGACTGAGTTAATAATGGCTATGGTCCGCTCTTAGAGTTGTACAGCACTCACAACGTGAATTCAGACTGGAAATCAGGCAGTTTCTGAGTCCCTGTGGAAGGTTAGATTCACTCCTCCAGCAGCGCTGTTTTCAGACCTTGGGTGGTTCTGGACGGTGAAAAGCGAGATCCAGTTGTCCTCTCCAGAACGTCCCAGACATGCTCTATAGGGTTTGGAGATCTGGTTGGTCAATCCATCAAGCGAATATTCTCACTTACCAGAAATTTGTCGACCAGATGAGATCTTTCTGGGTGCACGCTGTAACGCATTAAAATGAAATCAGGGCCAACTGCATCCATGAAAAGGTGATCATAGGGTACCAAGATATCACCCCTACACCTGACACCAGTCAAAGAGCGTTTGCCAAACACAAGGAGAAATGTCTCCTTGATCCCTCGCAGACCCTAATGCCTGCGCAGACCTTCAAACCTCCGCTGTCATAGTCATAGTAATCTCGTTCTCAGAAGTTAGAAGGCATGTAGCGGATCCCTGGTATTCTTCAGTACGTCGCGAATTAATGTTTAGGCTGAACCGAGACTCACCAGTGAATAGGACTGTCCCCCATTGATCCTTGGTCCAAAGTCGATGATCTCTGCACTATGTGTAAACGGGTTCTCCTGTGTGCAGAAGTGTCCTGTAAGCAGACTGTGCAAGCAGCGTGTCTAATTGCAAAGAGCCCTCTGTCATGTAGCCTTTTGCAAACAGTAATACTTGAAACTCGGCTTCCTGTGGCCGCATGACAGAGCTACGAAGCTGTTGCACTCCTGTGTCCTGTTCCTTCCTCGCTGTAATGGAAAAATAACGATCTTCGTTGGCCGTCTTGGCTCTTGAACGACTTTGTTCAATCTTTCTCTCTACGGATCCAAAATGTCCTTAAACCGTTTCCATAAGTTGGACACGACGCTGGCCGTTAAATTGAAATCTGTAGGAATCTTCACTTGACACTGTCCTGTTTCCAGTTTCCCTCGATTTGCCACCTCATTCCATCATCCAAACGTTGCTGGTTACTCATTTTTTCTGTTTTCTTTTGAATTTCACCGAATGTTGCAAAAAACTCCAAGATATTCCGCGATGTATGTAAGTGAACAAGACGTGAAAATTGCCACGCTCGCTTATAAAACTTGTTCCTGTACCCACTCTGCTCGCTCATACACACACGTGTACGCTTACGTATTCGACGCTAAAGACTTGCATTTTTATTTTGAAGCATTAGTTTTACATTTCATTGAGTACTTTTTTATAAAATTTGACAAAATATGCAAATTCTCTAAATTTATACACCAGTGTAGCATATGTCCCGGTCAATTAGTTAGTCTTACACGGAACACTCAGTGCTCAGTTCCCAAGCATATCCATTCTAGTGACGCCGAAGGGATAAAATGCTGTCTTCTAACTAGTGTTTAAAATTAAGGTCACTAACCCAAATTCGTGACATATTTAAAAATAATTTCTTTATTCAGTGATGAATTCAGACACTTTTTTTCCGGGAGGGATTCCTGTGTTTACAAAAGTAGCACATTGAGCCATAACGTAGACGCCTTAACATGTGGAAAAAAAGAAAAAAAAATTCTTGTATATGTAATTAATTAAGAATGATTCAAACATGACTTATCATGCCAAAACAAGACGGTTAACATGAAGTGCGTCCACTCCACACAGATACAGATCAAGAAACTTTCATGACAACAATGAGGTTGTTTAGGAAAGTTTGTGGCATAAAAATCCCACTCATCTGAAAGTGCCGATTGCAAGTCCTGGAGGTTCGTGGGAGAGAGTTTATGTTGAGTCAGGGTAACATATACTCAAAGGCATTTAAAGTCCGCCGATCATACGGCAAATTTCCAGATCACATTTTGCGGCGAAAGTCATAAATTATTTTTCTGGTCTTTCTTTTCAAAAGGCTCTCGACAATTGTGGCCTGTTTTATTGTTCTTCAAGTTTTTTTAAGCAAAGCATAATTTAAAAAAAAATAATTTTATATCATATCAACATATTTTATTTTAAATAAGGTGATTTCAAAATTTGTTTTGGGATATTAGTAAGGTGAATAAAACTGGCTGAGAAATTAAAAGACGTGATATATTTTTCTGCGTACAAAAACATTCTAAAAATTGTATAAGGTACATGTAAAATAACTTAAAGACGTTTTTCTAAGACATTGCTCCAAAAGATGCGGAAAAAATTCAAAATATTTGATTTCTTGGATCTTTATCCCTACAGATGAGTAGTGATTGTAATCATATGCCAGTATATGTCAATACTTTAATTTGAGTAATAGATACGGACTTTCATCAAAAAATCCAGAAGGTATACAAAGTATAACACCTTATCCTTCCACTACAACCGTGTTCATGAGGTATACAGGTTTTTTTAACACATAGTATACAGGTTTTATGACACATATGCTTTTATGCACTCGTGGAGGCTGAGAATTCAGAGGTTAAAACCTCTTCAGAACACACAAAAACTGGTAAGAATCATACAAAATGCATTCATTGAGTTAAAATGATTATCGTCGGTACCATGTCAAATTATCCAATGTGAAAAAAGCGGGCTACTTTTTTAAAATTCAGATTTCTTGATTGGCACCACTTTTCTGAAATGGCAAAATTCCCCTTGTTTTCGCCTTAATTAATGTGTTATTAAATAAGATTTAAAAAGGCGAATTTTACTATTTCAAAAAAGTGGTGCCAATCAAGAAATCTGAATTTTAAAAAAATAGCCCACTTTTTTCACATTGGATAGTTTGACATGGTACCGACGATATGATGAGTTTTAGAGATGAGTAAGGTCTCCTTTTTCTGAAACCGAGCCTGATACCGAAATTTGCAAGTAGTACTATTTTAAAACTATTTCAAAGTTCATTTTCTCCTTTTAAAATCTCTAATTGCATATGAAGTAATTATCAATCCTTAGTATACTATTTTATGAAATTTTACATTCAAACATCATATCAAAAGAAAAATTTAATAACAAAAACCCTTTACATTTCTTCCTATTTAAGGTTTTTAGCTCACAGGCTATCAAAGCCTGAGAGCTAATGTGCCCGCCCGTTCTGTATGTATGTATGTATGTATGTATGTATGTATGTATGTATGTATGTACGTACGTACGTATGTACGTAACGCGATAACTCTTGATAGAAACATCCGATTTGCTTCAAAATTTTTTCCTAGGTTCATTGTGATAAGGCGCTTCCCTGATTAGTTTTGGGAGTTCGTTGGTTAAGGATAAAGGGGGAAAACGGGGTTAGTCACCCCCCTTAATTCAGAAAAATGGGTTTTTCATGCAGAATCATTCGATTTGCTCCGAATTTGGTATACCGGTTTATTATGTTAAGGAACATCCATGATTAGTTTTGGGTGTTCATTGGTTAAGGATAAAGGGAGAAAAACGGGGTTAGTCCACCCCCACCCCCCTTAATTCAGAAATGTGGGTTTTTTCTGCAGAATCATTCGATTTGCTCCGAATTTGGTATACCGGTTTATTATGTTAAGAACATCCCTGATTAATTTTGGGGGTTCATTGGTTAAGGATAAAGGGGGAAAAGGGGGGTTAGTCCACCCCTTAATTCAGATAAATGGGTTTTTCATGCAGAATGATTCGATTTGCTCCGAATTTGGTATACCGGTTTATTATGTTAGGAACTTCCTGATCAGTTTTGGGAGATCATTGGATAAGGATAAAGGGGGGGGGGAAACGGGGTTAGTCCACCCCCCCCCCCCCTTAATTCAGATAAATGTGTTTTTCATGCAGAATGATTCGATTTGCTCCGAATTTGGTATACCGGTTTATTATGTTAAGGAACTTCCCTGATCAGTTGTGGGAGTTCATTGGTTAAGGATAAAGGGGGAAAACGGGGTTAGTCCACCCCCCTTAATTGAGATAAATGTGTTTTTCATGCAGAATTATTTCGATTTGCTCCGAATTTGGTATACCGGTTTATTATGTTAAGGAACTTCCCTGATTAGTTTTGGGGCTTCATTGGTTAAGGGTAAAGGGGGAAAAGGGAGGTTAGCCCGCCCCTCTTAATTTAGATAAATGGGTTTTTCATGCAGAATGTTTCGATTTGCTCCGAAGTTGGTATACCGGTTTATTATGTTAAGGAGCTTCGCTGATTCGTTTTGGCGATTCATTGGTTAAGGATAAAGGGGGGCTAGTCCACCCCCTTAATTTAGATAAATGTTTTTTTTTTTTTTGCAAGATTATTCGATTTGCACCAAATTTGGTATACCGGTTTATTATGATAAGGAGCTTCCTTGATTAGATTTGGAGGTTCACTTGTTAAGTATAAAGGGGGTAAATGGGGGTTAGTCCACCCCCTTAATTCAGATAAATCGGTATTTCATGCAGAATTATTCGATTTGCTCCGAATTTGGTATACCGGTTTATTATGTTAAGGAACTTCCCTGATTAGTTTTGGGAGTTCATTGGTTAAGGATAAAGGGGGAAAAACGGGGTTAGTCCACCCCCCTTAATTCAGATAAATGGGTTTTTTCATGCCCATATTTGCCGTAATGGCAATTGCATGCCATAAAATGGGTTTTTTCATGCAGAATCATTCGATTTAGTCCGAATTTGGTATACCGGTTTATTACGTTAAGGAACTTCCCTGATTAGTTTTGGGGGTTCATTGGTTAAGGATAAAGGGGGAAAAGGGGCATTAGTTCACCCCTTTTAATTCAGATAAATGGGTTTTTCATGCAGAATGGTTCGATTTGCTCCGAATTTGGTATACCGGTTTATTATGTTAATGAACTTCCCAGATTAGTTTTGGGGGATCATTGGTTAAGAATAAAGGGGGAAAAGGGGGGACTAGTCCACCCTTTAATTCAGATAAATGGGTTTTTCATGCAGAATGATTCGATTTGCTCTGAATTTGGTATACCGGTTTATTATGATAAGGAGCTTCCCTGATTAGTTTTGGGGGTTCATTGGTTAAGGATAAAGGGGGAAAAGGGAGGTTAGCCCGCCCCTCTTAATTTTGATAAATGGGTTTTTCATGCAGAATGATTCGATTTGCTCCGAAGTTGGTATACCGGTTTATTATGTTAAGGAACTTCCCTGATTAGTTTTGGGGTTTCATTGGTTAAGGATAAAGGGGGGAAAGGGGGGTTAGTCCACCCCCTTAATTCAGATAAATGGGGTTTTCACGCAGAATCATTCGATTTGCTCCGAATTTGGTATACCGGTTTATTATGTTAATGAACTTCCCTGATTAGTTTTTGGAGTTCATTGCTTAAGGATAAAGGGGGAAAAACGGGGTTCGTTCACCCCTTTTAATTCAGAGAAATGGGTTTTTCATGCAGGATGATTCGATTTGCTCCGAATTTGTTATAGCGGTTTATTATGTTAAGGAACTTCCCTGATTAGTTTTGGGGGTTCATAAGTTAAGAATAAAGGGGGGGAAAGGGGGCTAGTCCACCCCTTTTAATTCAGATAAATGGGTATTTCATGCAGAATTATTCGATTTGTTCCGAATTTGGTATACTGGTTTATTAAGTTAAGGAACTTCCCTGATTAGTTTTGGGGGTTCATTGGTTAAGAATAAAGGGGGAAAGGGGGCTAGTCCACCTCCTTAATTCAGATAATTGGGTTTTTCATGCAGGAGGATTCGATTTGCTCCGAATTTGGTATACCGGTTTATTATGTTAAGGAACTTTCCTGATTAGTTTTGGGGGTTCATTAGTTAAGAATAAAGGGGGGAAAGGGGGCTAGTCCACCCCTTTTAATTCAGATAAATGGGTTTTTCATGCAGAATGATTCGATTTGCTCCGAAGTTGGTATACCGGTTTATTATGTTAAGGAACTTCCTTGATTAGTTTTGGGGGTTTATTGGTTAAAGATAAAGGGGGAAGGGGGGCTAGGCCACCCCCCTTAATTTATATAAACGGATTTTTCATGCAGAATTATTCGCTTTGCTCCAAATTTGGTATACCGATTTATTATGTTAAGGAGCTTCCCTGATTCGTTTTGGCGATTCATTGGTTAAAGATAAAGGGGGGCTAGTCCACCCCCTTAATTTAGATAAATGTTTTTTTTTTTGCAGGATTATTCGATTTGCTCCAAATTTGGTATACCGGTTTATTATGATAAGGGGCTTCCCCGGTCAGATTTTCAGGTTCACTGGTTAAGTATAAAGGGGGAAACGGGGGCTAATTCCCCTTCACTTATTTTTTTGAGGGGCATTATTCTTTAAAATAAGTATATGATATACAATTAGTGTGAATAGCCTGTGAGCTCAATGCCATCAGTTTAGCTGGGCACTTTTCTTTTTTATTATCATAATTCTGTACCCCTTCAACTCCTCTTCAACAACGGTAATCTTACTGACCTTCAACTCCCCTTCAACAACGGGAATCTTACTGATACATTACAAAGTCCGTTTAATGCATAAATGAATTGCAGTCTTTATTTTTTATATGCCTAATAATCGAACAAAGTTTTTAATTTACTTTATACTTTATTCTTCTTACCTCCTGAACTAGATTACTTCGCATAAGAACGTTTCATGTTCCTAAAAATCTTTTTAAAAATAGTAAATTTATAATTTCTGGCCAAACCCTGACATAAACTCTAAAACTGGGATAAGTGAAAAGTTTTCTCGTTGAAAGAGTGACAGGTATTTTCACTCTTTTTGGAGTGAATTTTATAAAAGTACACTCCTTAAAGAGTGGAATTTAAAACTCCCTAGAAAATAGTGAAATATTTCACTCTATTGTCGAGAGCGAAATATGTCATTCCGTTATCAAGAGTGAAATATTTCATTCCGTTGACGAGAATAAAAGCCTCGCATTATACACTTTAAAAAATTTCCATTCAACTTTAACCAATATATGGAGTAAAATAAGGAAAAGCACCAAAATATGTCACTTCTTAATTTTCAAAAACTCCATTTCATAATGTAACCTTGAAAATTACGCTGATCTGGTAGTAAAACGCACTCCTTTTCAAAAATGAGTATTCACTCCTGATTAGAGTGAATATTCACTTCCCAGCAGGAGTGAGTATTGTATGTTTCGGTATTACTCATCAGCCAATCAGAACAGCAAGTCTAAGACTAAAGCAAGTCTACGACGAAGATAAGAGGCATGAACTCTTTTTCAGATTTAGAATTCCATTTTAGGATTAAAATATACAGACACTATTAAAGTGATTGTTTATGGAATGTAAAGTTAAGTCTTATTTACTTTTAATCTTTTGTTCTGGTAGATTTTGGATGTTATGATTATGAGTTGAGTAGTTTTATCTTATATAGAAAGAGATAGGTCTGAAATTGTTTTCCTGATTTCAGAAGCGATTGTCTATTATATTCCTTCTTCATGCAGCGGTTTGGAATATAATTGTTTTAACAATTGAATAACAAACAATGGTCAGCAAAATATAATCAGGACGTCATTGGTTTGAGACCGAGTTCACCCGAGCCCGAAGACCGGTATAATAATTGGGCCCGACTCGGGCTGAGACTAATGAGTACATGCGTTACTGCTTCTATGCTATTTCTCACTCACTTTTAAAAGTTTCGTTCATTTCACGAAACCCTTATAGTCTCGCTTGATTTTTTTTTTTTTTTTTTTTTTTTTTTCCATACAGCTGAACACCACCTAATCTTCCCAAAATCATAAAATTTTGAAAAATCCTTACATTATTTTAATTAAGCAAATTCGTTATTTTTCGATTTCAAAACATAATCTTAAATCCAGCAAACATTGCCGAGCACCGATGGCGCCGTGGTAACAGACACAAATGTCTCCCACGCAGTAGTTTCTGGGTTTGACTATCTTAGGCGGAACTTCGTGATTTTAATTTTTATTATTACACGCATTTTCAGATGGATTTAAATAAAATAAAAATCCCTTTCTTTTTTGGCAATTTTAAAGGCTTATTTTATTTTTTTTCCGCAGCGGTAATTTTTAAAATATTTTTTATTTCAGACAAAGATTACCTGAAATTTCAATTTAAAAAAAAATTCCGAAGAATTATTCATTTATATATTTAAAAAACAAAAAATGCACATTTAGTGACAATTAATGTTTAACGTGTCAGATGATAAAATCAAATCCATATTTAATATAAAAAAATTCTTCATTTTTAATAATTAATGCGATACAGAGGTATAAATATTGGATTCTTCTGGACTATTTTTTGTTTGCTGCTGCCATCTATAGGCAATTTTTTTTAAATAATACACTTCTTATGGTCATTTTTTTTAAAGTTATCTGTATGCATCACTGCGGGATTAAAAGGTATTTTTTTCTTTTTTATTTCGAATTTTAATATATGTTAACGTTTATTCTTGGCGCCATCTAATACGTTTTTGAAAAATGAAAGAATTAATATGGATTTTTACTGAATTATTTCCGCATTTTAAATATGTTTTAAACAAATTTTTTCTGTTAAAAATGTTATTTTTTTATTTATACCTCCGCTAAATTTTTGAAATTGATGAATTTAAAAATATTCAGATTTTTTAATTTTATTTAAATAATTTTACTTGAATATTTTCAATTTGATTAAAATATAGTTTTTAAATTATTTTAAAATTAAATGTAATGGTGTTGCCATTTATGTAAGATTTTAATAATTTTTAATTAACAATTTTTATTTGCTATTTAAGGATAAAGTGTTTAAAAAAAAACATATTAAACGGGCGGATTTACACGTGTTAGAGATCAGAGATGCCGAAAAACATGCTTTTACAAAATATCTGTCTGTGAGTCTGTGACTCTGTCTGTTTGTCTTGTCGATCTGTATGTGACACAAATTTGTGTGCGCTCTATCTGAAGAACTGATGCACGGAATTTAATAAAAATTTACATTCAGGTATTCTCTGATAAAAATTGGTGCTGATTAATTTTTGGTGTAAATCGCCTAACAGGTAGTGCTGCTATGCTACATTTTTTAGAATTTCCGCAATAGCTCTATCTCAAGAACTAATGCACGAATTTTCATCAAACTTCACATTCAGTTAGACGTTGACACAAGTTGTTGCTGATTAGCCTTTGGTGTTAATTGCTCAATAAGGGGTGTTGATATGCTGTATTTTTCACGATTTTCGCAATAGCTCAAAGACTAATGCACGGATTTTTATCAAACTTGAGATTTAGTTAGACGTTCACATAAGTTGTTGTTGATTAGGTTTTAGCGCAAATCACCCAACAGGTGCCTTGCTGTGCTGATTTTGCAGGATTTACACGAATTTAGCGATAGTCATATCTCAAGAACTAATGCAAAATTTCATACCTTTAGAATTCTTATGATGTGCATTGATTTCCATTATTTTTTGGCACTGTGATAGCAAATTTTGAAGTATTAATATGTATGAGATAGAAGAAAGTTTTGGGCATTGGCCCATCCGACTAGTTTTATTTTGATGTGAAGATCGACTAATTTTATTCTGTCGCTTATGCTTTTCGTTATGCTGCTTTTTCCACGTTTCGTATTTACTAAAAACTACTTTATAAAAGTGTACAACAAAGAAATCATTCATTTTATGAATAATAAGGATTCAGAAACCCCAGGTGGAGATCCTGGTGTGGATCACGGCTGTAGCACTGCTTCATCATTTGCAACCATTCTGTATTTAAAAATATGCCTAATTATAATCATATAGGACTGTTTTACAGGGTGATCAGAGGTGGGGAAATACATCAGTTTACTCGCCATTGGCAAGTGGATTTTCTGACAGGGCGAGTGAATTTTTAAATAGTTTTTGCAAAGCTGCAGGGTATAGAGATATGCAAAAAGGATTTTTTTTTTTACCAGTTAGATATACTTTGAAACTTTCTAAATCACTTGGATCTAAACATGGTACAAAGTTCTGTCTTATACTCAACTTTTCTTGTTCTATATAGTTGTTAAATTTATAGAAAAAAAATATGAAAATGCGTATAGTAATAAAGTGGGGAACAATGATTTTGGTGTTTAGGAAATAAACACCATTCCTTTACAAAATTGTCCTCCTGAATCCAAATAGGGCCTTGATTCTGACATACCAGGTCTAGGTTTTAAGATATGTAGCATCCGGCTCTTATACAAGATGATTCAAAAAAACTTTTACAAAAGGACATGGCAAATCAGGCATACAGCGAGGATATAAAATCACATAGGAACATAGGGTCGGAAACCACTTATTTAATCCCGAACACAGGGTGTTTCATCCTAACTGAACCCAGTTTGACGGTAATAATTTCCAGAAAAATAAAAACATTGCAATTAAAATGCAGCGATATGTACTTTGTTTTGTGTGAAATGTGATAACATCACGAAAAGATCTGAATAAAACATGTTGCTCAAGCAATCGATGATACCGTATGAATTGATAATCATAGTCCAAAAAATGACGCGTCAAGGTTACTGCTGGTAAGTAGGGTGTTTATAAAGTCCCGGACCCATTTTGATGTTTAATAACTCATAAAATAATAAAGATAGATTAAAATTAATAACATAAATGGTTAGATAGACTCAAAAAGTTTCATGACCTTTGTCAATGAACTTCCACGTGTGCCCCCTTCGTCGCACGAAGAATATCAAGTCGATAGACAATTTCACGCCAGGTAGCGGCAAGCATGTCGGCATCCACAGAGGCTATTGCGGTTGTAATTCTGCCTTTTAAGTCATCAATGTTCGACACTCTCCTCCTGTAAACATTGTCCTTTACAAATCCCCAAAGGAAAAATTCCAGCGGCGTTATATCAGGTGATCTGGCTGGCCAAGGAATTGGACCTCCTCGCCCAATCCATCTTCCTGGAAAATGGTCATTCAAAGAAGTACGAACGATGGTACCCCAATGAGGTGGTGCACCATCTTGTTGCAAAATGACATGTGGCTGAAGCTCTTCTAGTTGTGGAAATACGAAGTTTTCCAACATGTCTAGGTATACGACTGATGAGACCGTCTCTTCTGTAAAAAAGAAAGGCCCAATGACTCGGTCGTGCATTAGTCCACACCACACATTAATCTTTGGGGAATCCCTTACTGCCTCACGGTATTCATGGGGGTTTTCAGATCCGCTGGACTTTTTCCTTTGAGGATTTCTAAAGGACAGTGTTTACAGGAGGAGAGTGTCGAACATTGATGACTTAAAAGCCAGAATTACAACCGCAATAGCCTCTGTGGATGCCGACATGCTTGCCGCTACCTGGCGTGAAATTGACTATCGACTTGATATTCTCCGTGTGACGAAGGGGGTACAAGTGGAAGTTCATTGACAAGGGTCATGAAACTTTTTGAGACTATCTAACCATTTATGTTATTAATTTTAATCTATCTTTATTATTTTATGAGTTATTAAACATCAAAATGGGTCCAGGACTTTATAAACACCCTGTATAATGCAAATTTCTACCACTTCTCTTTGGTGTTATCACATTCACAACAAACGTGAGAATGTCTGTTAAGTGTTTTATTATAATATACTTCAGTTTTCTGAAAGTTATTACCGCCAACCCACATTGAGTTAGGATAAGACAGCGCGTATTTGTGACTAAATAAGTGGTTTACGACCCTATGTTCCTATGTGATTTTTCAACCTTGTTGTATGCCTGATTTGCCATGTCATTTTATAAACTTTTTTGAATCACCCTGTATATTAAGAGTTAGTCAAAGTGTATGATGTTTATAAGCATGTGTTGAAAAACTTAGGGATTTTTGATGAACCAATGATCCTTAAGCTCATAAAAGACGCAAATTTCGTGAAAACGATGCACGAGAATGAAGCATTAGCTTGGCGACCCTTTGTAGAAGTAGTGCAAAATTTCCCTGGGAAACATAAAAGTGAAAACTACAAAGACCTTGTTAGTAACTTGTTGTCAACATTTGTTAAAGAAGCAAACTTGTTTACTTTCCCTATAACACACTAATATCAGCCCATATACATTGTTGGAAATATGTTTTTACAATGTATGGAACCAAATAGACATGAGTAGGTACAGTAAAAAAATTTGACCTGATTGAGAAAGACAAAAGTTATTTTTGAATTTATCGGACAAAATTACCAAAGAATTCGTTAAAATATTCCAGGCATGAGACAATTTAAAAAAAAAATGTTGCCCTCTGTAGTAACTAATTATTTACGCAGTCGCTTACATTTTGTCGTGACAATTTTCAACTGTACGTTGCATCTTGCTGGTTCGTAAAATTCCTTGTCTTATCTGGTAAGGTTTTCTTAAAGTTCTCCACCCCTCGATATATAGGATTATAAAAACAAAAAAAAAAAAAAAAAAAATGAATTGCGATTAGATCATGACAAATATTAATAGTTTGTTAAATGCTCTATTATTATTCGAAAATTTTGTTTACAATTTTGTATTTGGTTTTGTACATTTTAAGGCTATTTACTCAACTCTTTCCGCAAAATTACCTTGAACAGCATAAAGAAATGATAAAATAAAAACGGAAGAAATACTTTCGAATTCTGCGAACAGCGTTTTGTAAATAAAAGTAACTTATTCGAGAATATGTGATGCTATTGTAATTCACTTTTTTCGAATTTGTTTGGCAGTTTCAAGGTGCAAATAGTTTACAACACAAATTACCTTATCCTGAAACAACACAATGCAAAAAAATAAAATTCAAACGCGGTTTTCCGCCACCAAAGCGAACACAGTTACAGTTATAAAAAAGGTTATTTTACTCCTAGATTTTAATGTTTTAAAGCTGTAAGATGAAAAAAGTAACTGCTGAGGTAGGCGTAAAAAAGGGTTTTGAAGAGAAGGGGGCGAAAAAACCCATTTCCACTCGAAATTTTGTTGAGGCCATCACCCACCCCATTATCAGGGAGCTACAGAGATCAAAGTGTGTATATTATCTTGTAGTTTTTTAACTGAGCCACGTACTACAATTGGACCATTGTTTCACCTGCGAGCTATCCTATATTACAGCAAGGGAACAGTGTATCAAGTGCGTAATATTAACTTTAGGTCCATATTTTGCTACAGAAAAATTTTGAATTACATGTAAAAGGAAGGCGTCAAAAGTTAGTAAGTACTTTAAAAGTTAATAGTTTTTTACATTAATTCGTCTCATTTCCTTTTAGAATTAGAGGAGTTATCACCAAATAGAGATATGGGTTGTGCAAAAAGTGCAGTTATTTATGTACAAAATCATTGTTCAATAATAGAGATTGAAAGAGCATATTGCAGACATTTAAATGTGACAATTACAAATCATCCTGCACAGAGATGAGACAATATTAAATCTAAAAACAAATGTAAAAATACAGACAATTTAGTTAAATAATTTAAAAGCGCATAAAAATAACATTAGACGTCTCGAACTTATTTAAAGTTCCTCATCAGTACTGCAAATAAACATGAATTCATGTCGGATGACATAAATTCAACTTGTAGTTGAGAGTATGTGTCAAAAACAATTAAACACGGCAGTGGGTATTTGAGTCACATTAAAATGGCATATTCAGCTGGAACTGAACTAGCTTCATTGAGTAAAAATTTCGCTGATATAGTAAATCATGCCTCCAGGAAAATATGGCTCTTGTGTATGTTGCAATTTGATTTAATGACCTCGGCCGTTTCAAAATCTGGAAAATGATCGGTTTGTATAGCGTTAGGCTACAATTTTGGAGTTTAAATCCTTAAATTAAAAGCAATCTGGTGTTCTTTTAACATTTTTTACATATCTTTTTTCATTTTAAATATTCAATTTATTTATAAGTTTTCGATAACAAGGTTCTGTAGCCGACTTTTCTAGCACATCTTAGACCGCATTCGCCATTCTTAGCTTTATACCCTGGAGTGCTAGGACAATGATTTAGCACTGATTTTTGAAGAAAATGAGTATCCCTATTTTTTGTTGAATAGTGTATCTCAGCATTTTGATACTTTAAGTATCTAAATTCTAAAGGTAAATAAATAAAAAATATATATAATAAACTAAGTCAAAGATTTAAGCATGTTATTTCTGTGAAGAAAAGAATCGGCCGATACAGCTCAAATCAATGAGTAATGTTGAAAATTTCAGAAAGAAGAAACGAGATTTTTGGAATACAGATATAGTTTCGGTCGAGTTTTGGACCTGCAGAATTTTCGCCGAAAACGAATTTTCGACGAAATTATAGTTTTGGATGGAAAACGAAAACGAAACCAAATTTTCGGTCGATCTCTAATTCTACGTAGGGTTACCATAAAATTTTAAAGTCCACTATGGGTGCCTGAAGCAAGGGAGCATAAATCGGTGAGAGTCAAAGATCAAAATTAATTTTTATTTTCGCCAGAAAGTTTTTTTATTTTTATTGAACGTCGCCGTAGATACCGACATTATCAGTTTCTGATGAGCAGATACTAATTCGAATTACTGGTATATGATATTATCCTTTCTCTTATATATTGTATTCATGTCACTTTCTATGTACTGGAAGTTTTAAAATAACATTTTTTACATATCTGGAATTTAATTCGAGTAGATTGAGTGACATGACTTTAGTTGAAGGAATGTAGAGAATCAATAGAGTGGGGGTTTTCCCTGTCATTCAAAGAGCATACCTGAGTAAGTCAGACAAAGGAGTTTCACTCAGTTTTCTAGCCAAACAAGCGACGTCGCTGGAAGGTACGGTTACAGGGGACAAGGCCCTGATGACACATTGAGGATCCCCGTAGGCTGTGTTGGGAGAAGAGTGATACAGCGGAGGAGTTAAGTCCATGGGTGGAACTGGAAGTGTGTGGACACTTTTTGGCTAAGTAGAGTCTTCGGACAGTGTACGTATTGAGATACGGGCGAGAGCGCAGGCTCTTGGCGTATACAGAGAGTGTAACTGTAGATCAAGAGTTATCTCCGATAAATCTGTTTTAATGAACGTAATGTGAGAGGGATATAGAATATTTTAATAAGCGGACCAGTACATAGAAAGTATTTTCTATATGTAACTTAATGTCAGACCGTATCAGCTATGTCCAAGTTCTTAATTGTAAATATTGTTTTGTTATTTGTAAATAGTGTGTAAATAAATTGTTAGTTAAGTTTAATTGAATGAGTTAGTATTATTTTCGATAAGCCTCTCAAAGCGTGCACGATATCACGTAATTATATCGGTGGTGGCAGCATATCAACAAAAAAGGAACATTCTTCGAAGTCGTGTGGACCAAGAGGAAATCCGACAGGCATGTGACGTTATTTATTAAGGTAGAGTTATATTTACTACACTAAACGTGCAGCAAGATAAAGGAAGAAAATGTTTTAAGTATTACCGTATCACTCATTGTTAAATAAGTAAAATCTCATTTATGATTATAACTAAGGATCGACCGAAACAGGTTTTTAAGGTCGAACCAGAATTTCGGTGATCTTCCTATTTTCGGCCGAAATCGAAAACAAAATTTCGGTCGATCTCTAATTATAATCGCCAGTGACTATTTGCTTTGTCTAGTGGTTTTTACTTCAATATCCCTGAGGTTTTAGAAAAAAATACATAAAAGACATCACGAATGAATGAAATTCAAAAAAATTCCTGGCGGCCCGGCCTACAGGCAGAGGTAGATTTCGAAGTCAACTATATTAATTTCACAAACAAAAACTAAATCATGATTAGAGATAAATCCACTTTAACAATTTTATCTGGCCGCTTTTGACGAGTTTTTATTTCATTTTTATATAATAGTTGGTTTTATCAGAATCATGTTAGGGCGGTATTCAAAAAAATACTTTTCCATGCTCAACAACTCGAAATTTTCTGGCATAATTCCAGATTCATTTTTAATATATATATATATATATATATGAAACTTGCTGACGTGATTTTTGAAGAGATTTATAAGCGACCTGTGTTTTTATTTTTTATTCAATTAATTAAAACTTGATATATAAACAATTATTTTCTCAAACAGACAATATTTTTCGTTTCTAACACAATAGCTTCGGGAAATTCCGTTCAAAATGCCCACTTTGACATCATTTTTTGAAATATATTCTGCCTCTATCAAAAATCGATCATTACGCTACATTATATAGTTTCTGAATAAGCGAATCTACCAATTAAATGCGTTCTAAAGCAAAAACGAATTTAAAAATGAGTCAGAAAATAAGCAGTTTGGATTTGAATACATCCTTAATACAATGATTTTTCCAACACAATCCGCTTCGGTAAATTAGGTTCAAAATGCCCTTTTTAACAGCATTTTTAAAAATATATTCTCCCTCTATCAAAAAATCGACCATTACGGTACATTATATAGTTCCTGAGTAAGAAAACGTACCAATTGGAAGCCTTTGAGAGCAAAAATGAATTGTAAAATGAGTCAGAAAATAAGCAGTTTGGATTTGAATACACCCTTACTAAGATGATTTTTTTGCTTCAACCGCTATGTATTTTTAATTTGTTTTTGCTGTAAGAATTGGTCCTATCCAAAACTTGTCTGTATAGATGTTGTAGACAATATTAAGAAGATACATCATAAATTCATGGGGATTTTATCTATCTTTTGAATTGAGTTATGGATTTTTTTTTCTTCAAACCCCCTTTTTGTTTTCGTTTTTAGTTTATTTATTTATTTTTTTTATTTATTTATTTTTTTTTTTTTGCGGTACGAATTGGTCCTATCAAAAACTTGGGAATATAAAAGTTGTAGATAATGTTAAGGAGATTTATAATAAAATTAATTGGATTTGATATCTTGAGAATTGACGAAGTTATGAATTTTTTTCTCCCAAAAACCTATATTTTTTTCGTCCCTTGAGCCCATTTTTAACTTTATCAAAAATCTGTGATACATAAATTTTTGGCCTTATTTTTAGAAGTAATAAAAACTTTAAACTGATTTGATATGTACAAAAATTAAGAAGTTATGGGGGGTTTTCTGTTTTCACAAAACCCCTCCCTATTTTCATCCCCTTGGTCCGATTTTGCCCATTAACGAACTTGACCGAGATTTTATGCCCATTGATTTTATGTATCAGTTTGGAAGAGATTGGTGCAGAATTACGAAAGTTATCGTGTCCAGAAGAAAGTGATATATATATAGAGAGAGAGAGAGATAGATAGATATATAAAGTTTTTTACTGAGGGTGGTTTTTGGTTCTAGGGGTCATGATCGGTGTAGATCTGCAAAAAGTTTTCAGAAATTCCAACATAGGAACGATCCCAATAGGTAAGTATTTCATACGAAATCTACCTAAAACGCTTTCTGAAATGAACATCAATAGATAAAACGAAGTAATTTTGCTCTGAGATTATTATTATTATTATTATTGTTATTATTATTTTAATAACAGATGTTATGTTTAATGTTATCAATCTGAAAAGCTCTTTCTTACATAGCCTGTCAAACAATATCCAAACAACTTTGCTTGTTTAGGATCAGTTGTAAATTTAGTGAATTATATATTATTACTGCAATTACATATTATTGCAATCTGAAAAGCAAATTTTAACATTGATGATGTAAAATTACACCATTTTTATTAATAACGTTGATAATTAATAAGCAAAAATAAAGCTTAAACCATATAATTTTCATCCTCTGCTGTAAGAATTCAGTACGTTTTTTTTAAACACATGTTTTAATCAAAAGATGTAAAACATGTTTACGTCAATATAAAACAATATTGACAAAAATAAGTTTTGTTGTTGTATACTTCCACGTTGCGTGCATAATTTTTAGGAACTAGAGAAATAGTATGCAATAGTCTTTTCCTAAAAAGTTTATTAGTTTCAATAATTTAATTTTTATAGCAATAAATATATATTATTTAGAATAACTTAGATAAAAAATTATAACATTTATCGCAAATCGTTTCAGCAAGAATTTTACATTGACATTTAATATGATTAATTAAGAAATTTTCATCACAAAGTGAACTATCATAACTTAAAATGGTGTAAAAGGCTTTTTATCCTTTGCAAGTTATTATTATTGTTATTATTATTATTATTATTTTCTTTGAAAATTGTAGCAATGAAAAAAAGCACGATAAATATTTTCATGGTCATGCTTTTTACTTCGCCCCTTTTGCATAAAGTATATATTCCCTATCTTTTCTACATTCACCCAAATGGCACCTTTCTTTCCATTCCGAAAGAGTTAAAGTACCACTTCAATACACCACTATCAGCCACCAGAAGACCAGAGGTCGTTATCACAAACGCGCCTGCTGAAATCAATGTTCTGCATGGAAATGTGCATTAAAAAGCTTGAAATGCGTATGTAATGCACCTCTCCGGAGATCTTGTTCTCTTTTCCTGAAGCTTTCTCAAGTTTTATCCATGCGTGTTTAGAAAAAGACTATGTCGTTCACATCTGTAAATTTTTATAAGGAACAGTTAAGGGAGGAATCTTTGGGTTGGAAATTCTTTATATTGAAACCATATTGCTTTTTATGCGAAAATTAAATGGTTTATGATATAAGGAAATAATCTATCGCTATTGATCAGGAGGCAGCATCAGGAGCATCGCGAATTCTTCCCACTGTAAAAAAGACAAATGTTTCTTAAGGGTGTATTCGAAAAAAAATTTTCCATCCGCAAAAGCTCGAAATTTTCTGAGACATTTTCAGACTCATTTTTAAAAGTAAAAACATGAAACTCGCTGATGTGATTCTTGAAGAGATGTATAAGAGGCCGTGTGATTTCATTTTTCGCTCAATTAATTTGATTTTTAAACAATTATTTTCTCAGTATGACCATTTTTTTCATTCACAGATCTCCCGCTTTGGAAATTTCGGCTCAAAACGCCAAATTTGATAGCATTTTTGCAATATTTTCTGCATTTATCAAAAAATCAACAAGCACGGCTCAATATGTAGTTTCTAAATAATGTAATTTGCCAGTTTGATGCTTTTGAGAGCAAAAATGAATTTAAAAATAAATCAGAAAATAAGCAGTTTTGATTGAAATACACCCTTAAGGCTGTTCTCAAATCCAAAAAAGCACTTTCATGACTTAAGGTTTAATTTATTTTTGTTCAGAAATACATGAAACTAGCAGGTGTTGTTGTTCAGAAACTATGTAATCCAACTGTGTTTTCCGTTTTTTTTTTTTTTTGCAAACGTAATACATCTTTCAGAAAATAGTGTCAAAGTGAGCGTTTTTAAATGAATATCCCGACTAAAGCAGAAAAACCATAGAATTATGCATGAAGTTCTTCCTTCCATGAGAAAAACCCGTCAACGAAGGGAGAAAAACGCCTTGTGACGTGATCAAAATCGCTTATAACTCAATAGGTAATTTATTTATCAAAAAATGGAAAACACAGACCTATTCCAAATTGCTTCCATAGTAAGGCCGTCGAATTTTATGTCTTTCCGTTAAAAAATGAATTTGTAAATGTGCCAAAACGTTTTGCGCTTGTTGAGCAAAGCAGTTGAGAACAGCCTTAATCTGCAGAAATGTAATATATACGAACGAAAACATACAACAACCTCTTCCAAGCTACCCGCGATTTCGAAAGGCATTCTATATCTTTCGAAACTTCGGAAAACATATGTTTTCGAGATTTAAGGGTGTACTCAAAAAAAAATATTTTTCCACCCTCAACAGCTCGAAATTTTCTGATACATTTTCAGACTCATTTCTAAAAGTAAAAACATGAAACTTGCTGCCGTGATTTTTAAAGAGATGTATAAAAGGCCGTGCGATTTCATTTTTAGCTCAATTAATTAGAACTTAATTTATAAACAATTATTTTCTCATTATGACCCTTTTTTTGTTGTTGTTGTTTCTCGCTCTCTCGCTTCGGCAAATACGAGAGAGCGACTTTGACAATTTTGACAGCATTTTTTGCAATATATTTTGCCTTTATCAAAAAATCGACAAGCACGGCACATTATATAGTTTCTGAATAAGAGAATCTGCCAATTGGATGCATGCGTTTCAGAGCAAAAATGAATTTAAAAATGAATCTGAAAATAAGCAATTTGGGTTTGAATACACCCTTTGGCAGCTCTTCCGAGTAGATTTTATAGTAGACCGAAAGCCGGCAACACAGACAATCACCTCATCGAATATGGATGAAATTCTAGTATTAGTTAAATCTTGATTAGCATAATTAAACGCAATCGGTCTGCTAAGTCATATCTTGGTGGAAAACACCTGAAAACCCGATTTTAGCGGCTGACTGGCATGAAAACATGGAAGACTGGGAGGTATAAGGTACTGTAACGTTACATATGGCTCACCAGATTCCCACTTAAGTCACACACCACACCATCCCACTTCACACCATCATGTCAAACAACTCCAGACGTTGTGTTATAAACATTTTTTAATGAGATACTAATTCTCGGTGAAAGTGTCTGTTTGACACTATTGGAAACTAATAAACTTTTTGATGTCTCACGATAAGGCTATCACGTGGTCACCCACTTAGAACAGACTGCTAAGTCAAGAAGCCCCGTGGGGCAGATGCTGTTTTGTATCAACGAATTCGGTCGTTTGACTGACCGAAAGAAAAGGGCCGAGCGAGCCTCCGATCTCCTCTTAAATCTTTTTTTTAATGTTGCTGTAAATAGTGTGCTGTGTGCTGCCCATGAAATAAATGTGCAGAGAAAGAACTCAAGGTTATCCTCATTTAGTTTCTAGATTAGTTATTTAAGTTTAATTTATTTTTCGGTACAGTACACACCTGAAAATGCATGAATATTGCATTGCAATAGACATATAGACTAGGAACTTGCGTTCAAAATTTAGGCAAAATTGGTTCTTTATATATGTGATTTCAATTGAAAGCGTTAAACAATTTATTTTCTCATGGACACTGCCCCTGAGGAGGTAAACCTCTGTAAGTACATGAATATTTGACAATGAAATTGGGTACAAATTTGCGCAAAAATTAGTTTTAGATTTGTGATTTTAGATCGTAAACATAAAAGTTTTTATTTACTCCTGGACCTTTCCCTTGATGAGGTACACCCCTGAAAATACATGAATATTGCATTGTCATAGACAATGAATTTGTGTGCAAAATTTGCGTAAATTCGATTATATAGATACGTCATTTCAATAGAAAACGATTTTTTTTTTAATCCTGTACCCTCCTCTTGATGAAGTACGCCATGAAAATACATGAATACTGCATTATCATGGGCATGATTTGTCTGTAGTACTGGAGAAAAATGTTTAAATGATAATGGGTCAAAAATAGATTGCACCATTTGACTCACACAGATAATAAATGAAGATAAAAAAAAACGTGTAAAAAAAAAAAAAAAAAAAAAAAAATATATATATATATATATATTTATCAATCCAGAGCACCAAATAATATCTCCCTGTAAGACAATTTTCTCATATTACATTTTTCAAGTTCGCCTTAAATCCGAACTCACTGTAAATGAATTTAGCTGCATTTAAAAGATTTTTTTTTTCTATTGCATAATTAAATAGTCCTGCCTAATAGAAAAGCCTTTTTACTGTTCTTAAGGCGATTCTCAATAAAATACACTCATGTTCAAAATTCAAGATCATTTTCAGATTTGGTCGATTATCTCCAAAACTGCTGGGCATATTTTAAGGAAATTTGGTACGTACATAGGTTGATATAATGTAACAAAAGTAAACATTCAACAGTTATATTGCGCACGCATGATCATCCGTAAGAATCGTCAGCGTCGGAAGGCATAAAACAGAGCTTACAATACTGAACCAAAAATGGGTTAATAGGGGGTATGATCCCCTCTTACAGTTACACAGCTCTCACAACATGAACTCATGCTAGAAACCAGGCAGTTTATGAGTCCCAGTATGGGTTAACGCTGTTTTCAGGCCCTTGGTGGTTCTGGAAGGTGGAAAGCGAGTTCCAATTTTCTTCCTCAGAACATCCCAGACATGCTCTATATGGTTTAGGTCTGGAGATCTGGCTGGCCAATCCATCAAGTGAATAAACTCACTTTCCAGAAATTCGTCGACTAGATAACTCTATTTGGGCGCGCGTTGTAGTCCATTAAAATGAAATCAGGGCCAACTGCATCTCTGAAAAGGCGAACATAGGCTACCAAGATATCATCCCTACACCTCATATCAGTCATACAGCCTTTGCCAAACACAGGGAATGGTATGCGCCCTTATAATATGATGCCTACCCAGACCATCAAACCTCCGCTGCCTCAGTGGTCTTTTTCTCCTCTGGAGTAGGTCGGAATTTCTATTTAGGCCGAACTGAGGTTCATCAGTGAATAGAATAGTCCCCCATTGATCCCTGGTCTAATGTGGACGATCTCTGCACCATGCTAAACGGGTTGTCCGGTATGCAGAAGTGAGCGGAAAGCATGAAGCAAGTTTTGTTGCAAACATAGCCTTCTGTCATGTTGTCATGTAGCCTTCTGCAAGCAGCAACCCTTGAAACTCGACTGTCTGTGGCCGATAAGGGTCACGAGAGAGCTGAGAAGATGTTGCACTCTTGTTACTCCTAGCTGTAATGGACAAATAACGATCTTCGTTGGCCGTCGTGGCTCTTGGACGACCTTGCCCAGACTTCGATTCAGTGCCTATCGATTCAGTGTCCTTAAACTATTTTCATAAGTTGTAGACGACGCTGGGCGTTACATTAAAGTCTCTAGGAAACTGCACTTGAGACTGCCTTGTTTCCAGTCTCTCTCTCCGCGATTTGCTACCTCATTTCATTATCCAAACGTTGGTGGTTACCCATTTTTACTGTATTTTTTTTTTTTATTTCTTCGAATGTTGCAAAAAAAAAAAAATACCGAGATATTTAGCGAGGTGTGCGAGCGAACAAAACGGGAAAATTGCCACGCTCGCTTTTAAAGCCTATTCCTCTACCCACCCCGCCCATACACACGCGTACCCTTACGTATTTGACACTAAAGAGTTGCATCTTTGTTTCGAAGTATTATTTTTACCTTTCGTTTAGTCATGAAATTCGACAAAATATGCAAATTCTCTTAATTTTGAACATGAGCGTATTTTCCACCACTCAACAACGCGAAACTTTCTGTCACACTTTCTGACACATTTTTAAACAGAAAAGTAAACATAATATCTTTACAGGTATGGTTATTAAAGTAATTTGTAATAGAACAGGTTTTTTTTTCGATAAATAAATTACATCTTGACTATAAGTGACTGTTGACCAAGGACAGTATATTTTCCCCTTTCCTTCCCTTTTGAGTCCGAAAATTCGATTCAGAACATCAATTTGACGACCTTTTTGAAAAATCTTCTTCCCTTATTGAAAAACGGGAGAAATTTCGATCACATAGTTTCTTAATAAAACTGCCTGCCTATTCTGTTCGTTTGCAAACAAAAGCAAGTTAAACAAGAACGAAAATCATGCGTCCAGCATAGATTATGAAACATTTTCCAACAGATTCGCAATACTATAACAAAACTTCACAGTTTTCTAAGGTGAAAGATGATGTCTAACAATTTCGAAAACTCATAAACATAACGTATTTGAAAACTCATTTTCTGCTATTACCATGAATTGTCGAGAACATATACGACTTTTGTGCAGCCCTGTATATGAAGTATGGATATGTATGTTACATTATTAGATCTAATTCCGCGATTTCCTTATCTTATTCTAAATTACTACTTTATATTCACTAAATCTTTATTATTAAATAATCTCTATCGTTAAATTTGTTAAATTCCCTTTAATTTAATGTCTCATTTGTCTTAATCGCTTAAATATTACGCTTTTAGTATTCTTAAATTAAATGTTCCATTCCCGCGCTTTTTTTTTCGAGAATATTCTTTTAGCTTCCATTTTTACTTTCCCGCGCATTTCTGATGTTATCCTTTTTTCCTTCACATTCATCCGCTAGCTCTGTTCGCACTCTTTATATGACGTGACATTCTTAATCATTCATTGGTTGAGAGCGCGACCTACGTCATATTTGTATCCTTACACGTGAGGAAGAAAAAATTGATACTCGCTGTGTTTCAGCAGATTTTAGCAGATTTGAGTCGTATTTCCAGTTTTCATCCATCCCCTGGTCACCGTCCTGTTATTCGATTATCTGGAACTTTATTTAAACCTAATTACTACTACGGAGCGATGGCTAATTATCTTGGTGGAAACTGCACCTTTTGCAAGATGTGCTAATAAAGTGCTTAGCTGATATTATGAGTTGTTTCAATTTCTTCTGGGGAAACTTCACGGAACGATGCATTCGATTGTTTTCACCCGACAACTGCATTTTAACAATTTGTTCTACTAATATAACAGATTCGGATTATCTGTTCTGACCACTTCTTTTACGCCACTATCGCTGAATGTGATCCACCACTACTATCGTGACAGCCAGTACAGCATTTTCATCGATAAATCCAATCCAATGTTGCTAGAATGCAACATGTATGTATAGTACATAGTATGCTTAAAGTTACTTCAGTTAATTGCATAGCACAGTTGAAAATTTCCATTCAGAAATTTCTGCCAACAATCGGACGTTGTTGAAAACTTTTGTGCAGCCCTGTATATGATCTATAGAATTCATAAACACCAAGTAATGCACTTCATTTTCAATACCGAACATGCCATAGTAATCCTCAATAGCATATATCAATTTCATGATAATCGGACTGTATTTACGCGAGTTAGAGCACGGACAGACAGACGGGCAGACAAACCGAATTCATAAACACTTTTCAGTTGTATTTGTGCTACAGTAGTGTATATACATTTCTTAATCTTTAACTCTAATCAAACATTATTGCAAATTATTTAAGGGGTTTCAGAACAAAGCTTCAATATTTTCGAAATTTTAATTTTTTTGTTTGTTAGACTCATATCGTTTTTGAACATTTTACTATAATTGTTTCCATGAAATTCCCATTTGAACAGAATTGTTTCCTTGAAATTCCTATTAGAACAGAAGTTATGGTTTTTAGAATTATACCCGCTCAATAGCTGAAGCGGCGTTTCTGAAACTTTGAAGTTCCAAATGACGTTTCTGGGCATAACGCGCAGGATATCTCAAAAATTTATGAATATTTTATCATGAAATTTTCAAAATATATGTTTCATGTTAGTCTGTTTAACGTGAACCTAAAATTTCGTTTTTATTGTTCAAAAAAAAAATCTTTTTTAGGTAAAAAAAAAAAAAAAGCTTTAAAAATAGATTTCGGTTAATCGAGAGTTTCGGATAAAAGAGGTTCTACTGTATGTTGGAAAGTGTTAAAAAGAGTCAGAAATTATCCAGTTAGGATTTCTTCTATATACTTCCTTTTATATACATATTTTATTTGAGTTAGTCTCACATCTTCCACTCACGATTTTCCATATTCATAATTTACAACCTTTTTTTTTTTCTTTTTTCTTGTTATTAAATTTAGCTGTTTTAAAAACGAAGATATTGCAAATGGACATAGAATTTTGAAATTATTTCGAAATAGAGCATATTTGTAATGGTATTTCAAGGTTAATTTGTTTTTTAAATTGAAATTATATGCAGGAAACGTGCTACTGAATTTAAATTTAGAATGAAATATAAGTATCTTCGAAATATGTGTGATAACTTAAAAAATGTCTTAAGTCATTTTAAATAATTTGATGGGTATTCCTTCACATTCATACGGCTTGTGGCGATGCATTTGTTCTAGAACACGGAAACTCTTCACAGAAATTGTTTCCTAATCACGATTTTCTATTGTGTCAATTATATAATTAAAGATAAAAATTTTAAAAACATCATACATCAGATATTATCATGTTTTTGAAATCTTAATAGCTCTAAAATTTGAATACAAATACAAAAGCTTTCACACAATTGTGTGTCAAGTTTCATAAGGCTATGTTTCTAAACCAAGACACCTTCTCTGTCGATTTCACGATACATATTTTTTATCATTTTCTATACGGAAGTTTGACAACTGCAATGAATCTATTAAAAAATTCAGTTTATCAGTTTATTCAATATTAAGAATACTTAAAGCTACGAAAATTAATGGTTACAGATGAAAATTCAGCAAGTGATAATAATCTTTATGTTTCAGGAACATTTACCAAAGCATCATCACGAAATTTATAACATGCTTTATTAAAATCAATTGAATTTTCAGAAATAACACTGGGGAACACACCTTTTGATGACTTAGATTTGACACTTGTTTTTGACTAATTATTGGCCTCTAAATCCAAAAATGACCCCAGTTTCTTTCTATCATGTCAACTTTTTAAGCTACAGGATACCCCAAAAATCATACTTAATGTCGATACAAAGGAAAATAAAGAAAAAAATACCAAATATATTATTCCTACAATGGCTGTATATACTTACTATACACCACATTGTGTTCATATAAGTAGTAAAATCCTTTTAGAAAACGAAAAAAGTACATAAAGCAAATATTTTTGCTTGTAGTTTTTCCTGGAGTGTTCAATTTGTGGACAATCTCGCTTGATGCTCCAACAACAGTCAGCCATATATGTTGATCCCATCTACCTTGATACCTTTCTTCAATGAGCTTAAAATACTTCTCACCCTGCTCATCACTGACTACACCAAGATTTTCTGCGAAGTCATCAAGATGGCTATGCAGAAAATGAAGTTTTTGCAATCAAGACATTTGAAGCTCTCTAAAAGTTGCTAGACAATTTCGGTGTAATTTTGTACTCGCGTATTTCCAAGGAAGTCTTTGACAAGGTTATTGAATATGGCAACTAAGCATTCTTTTGGAGTTCTGTCATTGCTCCGATGAAATGTACATCTCTAATGAGCTGACGAAACTGTGGGCCGTCAAATAACATTTGCCTTTATTTTTTCAAAAGACAGGTTTGGAAATTTTGAAATGAGATACGTGAAACAGTCTCCTTCAATTGACAAAGTTTTCACGAACTGCCTCATTAGATCCAGTTTTATATGCAGAGGGGGAAATATGATGCTCTTTCTGCCGGCAAGTGGCTGATGCAAAATATTTGGATCTCCAGGTCTGAGGTGAGATCTTGGAAGCCAATTCGACTGGAACCAATGCTTCCCACGAACTCTGCTATCCCACATATACAAAAAACAGGGATATTTGGTATATCCACGTTGCTAGCTAAGAAGGAAGCACACCATTTTGAGGTCAACACAGGTGACCCACTCGTGAATGTGATAGTGTAATAAATCAATGGCTCTGCCACCATATTCTTCGCGCAAATAAACTGAATGGCTTATTGGAACCGCTCCAAATAAATTTCCGTTGTGAAGGAGTATGCATTTAAAGCTCATCTTTGAGCTATCGATGAACAGTCTCCATTCAATTGGATGGAATTGTATAGGATGGAATTTCCAACTCCTCCATTAAACCATGTACGCTATGGCAAAAAACAAATCCACCGTTACTTCGAAAGTATTGAAGAAATTCACTTTCTCTTGATCGAAAGTAGGATACTTTAGCTACCTTTTCAAGCAAAAATTTCTTGTGCAGTCTTGATGCTAAGAGTTCTGAAGGTTTTTTCTTCCCATGGCTCATGCCCGATTCAGCATAGATTGGTCACATTAATGTAAGCTGTAGAGAAAAAACTTGACGTGATAGAAGAAAGGTAATTTCAGTTTTGAAATCAGCACGCTTTTTTGGCTTAAAAACAGCTGAAAAATCGAAGTCAACAGAAATTGAGTTAAAAATTGTTCCCCAGTGTGATTCGCGTTGCAACATTAAAGAAAAAAAGAAAAAGAAAGAAAGAAAAGAAAGGAAGAAAAAGTCTATTCTGTTCCTACTAATTTTTTAAACTCTGAGTTCAGTTTATTAGAAATATTAACAGAACAAGGACTGAACCAGAGTTTTTATGCATCGTATCGTTTGAGTTAATTTATAATTTGACTTTTTTTACACTCTTTTTTTAAGTGTTTTATTATTTTTTTTTAAAAAATGACGACACTTTATGCTATGTTAAAAGATTGAGAAACCCTACAAAAATTTAATTTTTGTTTGTTTGTTTATTTATTTATAAAATGAAAATTTAAAACTTCATAAACTGAAATTTAACTCGGACTGGTTATCTGATAGAATCAGCCCCTCTCCCCGGAAAAAAAAAGGGAAATTCATATCATTTAAAAATTATATTTAAAAAAACTTTATATTTCCATATGGGCAAGTTTTTATGTAGATCAGAGGGAAATCACAAAAGCTACTTTTGTATCCAAAAAATTAATAAATTCTATATTAATAACATGAAGCGAAAATTACTTATAGTTCCCAAACTTCTTTTGTCTTAAATATATATCTTAACATCTAATTGTCATTTTTGTATTTTTCGTATAAATGCATATAAATAAAGTTATGGAAACACAATTATACGTGCGAAATCTGGTTATAGCTTTTTACTTTTTCCCATTTCAAATTACTTATTTTACTAAAAATAATCAAAGAATTAATATTAGAGTTGATTTCAAATCAAGTATATATGTATATTTTTACTAGCAGTATTAAAATTACTCGCAGATTGAGTCACATGAGTTTTATGTCAACGTTATACATTTTCATGTATAGTGAAACCTCCATTAAGAGACCATCTCACTGAACGACCATTTTTTCATGGAACGAAATGTATTCCCATAGGCTCAATACTAATTTTACCTCCATTCAGAGGACCATCCTAGTTGAACTCCTTCCATGAGCGACAAATTTCTTTGAAGAAAATGAAACAAATTTCGTTTTTTCCTGGTCGCTTGAAGAAAGTTTTGTTATAAAAATAATTCAGGAGAGCGCATCAAACATTCTCAAAACATTCATCAAACTTCTAAACTAAGTTTAGATTTATTATTATTATTATTCTGGTAACTTTTAAGCGTTTAAACGCCTTTGTGCCTTTTTAGGCAATGAATTTAACTTTGATGATAAATTAAGAATGGCGGCACCTGCCCTATTCTCTCAGGAAACTCTCAAAGAAATAGATAAATTAATGGAATCGTCATTATTTGTTCCTGTCCAAATAAAAATTGCATTTATTCACTGAACTTCGAAAGGACTTGGAAATAAAAGTTATAAAAGAGAAAACCGTAAAATCAAAACAAAAGTCAATGTATTCATTTTTTTAAACTCTGCAGTAATTAACTTATGTAATTAACTTTTGTTTCATACTTGAATTTTCATAATTTTTCTTAATGTGAAAAATAAATTTTAGTAACATTAATTGTTACCTTTTTTCCACAATTAAAATCTAGATTTAAACATGACCTCCATTAAGAGACCACCTCTCGGAGCGATCAATTTTTATCGGAACGGAACGTGGTCTCTTTAGGGAGGTTTTAATGTACTTTATTTCTATTATTTCTATTCTGTGGTTTGGGATAGGAAGAAACAGCTGATTAAAACTTAAGGCTGCTCTCAAATCAAAAAGGGCAGCTTCCTGACATAAATTTTAATTTATTTTTGTTCGCAAATGCATGAAACTGGCTGGTGTTGTTGTTCAGAAACTATGTCATGAAGCTGTTTTTTCCATTTTTTTGCAAACCCGATAGATCGTTCAGAAAATAGTGTCAAAATGGACGTTTTGAACAGAATTTCCGCGCGAAAGTAGAAAAATCACTCAAGAGCGGACGAAAGACGGGTTTGTCACGAGATCGAAATTGCTTATAACTCAATGGGTGATTGATTGAAAAAAATATGGAAGAAACAGTTCGATTCCAAATCGATTCCATGGCCAGGCTTTCCAATTTTATATCTTTCCGTTAAAAAATGAATTTGTAAATGTGTCAGAACCTTTTGCGCTCGTTGAGCAGAGCAGTTAAGAAGCCTTAACGAATGCGTTTACTTTATGAGAAAGCAAAGAAAAAAAGATTAGAAGATCTTTTAAAGCTTTTCTTTTTTTCTTTTTTAGTTGTGGTCAGTTAATGGCAGATAAGAATTAGCAAAACAAGAGAATGAATTTAAAATGTCTTTCTTTTAGAGATATATCTAAAAAAGAAGCCCAAATTTCAAGTAATAATATATTATTACTTTAAATTTGGGAAAAAGATGAGAATTTAGAAAATATAATTTGTAACAACGTCATAAGTCTAAAAATATATACTTCTAGAATTAGTGGGTTTTTCGCAAATAGATTCAAAACTAACTGCATTTCATCATAATTTTGTTTAGTACAGCGTTCGTAAGCATGAAAGGATTCAGAGTAATTTAGATTTTTTAGTACCAGAAATTTCGCAAAGTACTGGCCGCCTTATCTGAAGATCTGTAACATATTATTCAGAATCCGGGGTGGAAACTATCTTATGTTACAAAATAACACTGGATAACTGGAATCATCGACAAATAAGTTTAATATTTACAAGGTATTTACATTTTACTATTTACAAAATAACTCAGTTAATTTAACATTACGGCTTAACTCACATGCCTTGTCGGCAACAACTTTGTAAACATTCTTCTCTCTCGTAAAGTCTAATTTACTCAGCGTGTCAGTTCTTTTGAAAGAAAAGAAAAAAAAAGTAAAGGAGAGAAAATATAATGGAGCGCGTATTGTTCGAGCATTACAGATATAGAATTTATTTTCATTTAATAAGACAAATATTGCTTTGCAAAAATTCTGGTAAAAGGTGCTCGAAAGTCCTTGAAGCATACGAACCCTGTAGTGCTATAAAAAATATCCTAAAAGACACTAATTTTAGTACTATAAAGAAAATTTTGACACTTACTTCAATCGCTGTTGCAAGAGGCAAGAAAAATTCCTCGATTTGAAATTTTAAAAACTATCACAGTGATAGAGAAAGACTTGCATCATTTTAGAAGGAAATCCCTTAATATATCCGGCTAGCCATATTTAAAGAATGAAATGTTTCATCCTCAAAACATAACCCGCCATACAAAAGGGTTTTTTTTTTTTTTTTTTTTTTTTTTTTTTTTGCCAGCTTCGACAAGAGACGAAGGCGAATAACACAATATTATCCTTATAAATTAATACAAATTAACACTAAGTCCGTTACACATACTTTGTAGTGTTCCCGGATGTAATCTTCAAGTGTTGTCTACTTCTGTGTCTATCGCGCCTTTATATCGACGACAGCTTATAAGAGACATTTGGTGTCAAGCACACATGTCAGATATATGTATTCAATAAATAAATAAACTAAGTGAATATGATTTAAAATCACAGAACTTCACATTCCGCAATAAACGAATTAAGGTATACGCGTACATAAAAACAAACTTTCAGTTTGAATTACAACATATACCAAGTTCGAAAGAAAGACGTCTAAAACGAATGCGCAACTGAAATGCCCCCTAGTGGTTATTACGTAGGAAGAACAAAATAAACAAAAAGTCTTAAATTAAAACACGTTTGAAGCTACTAAGTGTCTTAAAATAAGATGTCTACACATATTTAGACCTTATTCTCGGTGCATTTACACCATGATCATAATAAGACACTTATGTGTCTTTAACTAAGACATCTATGAGGTCTCAATTTTCAGATTAAGACACTTGTCTGAAATTCTTTTTCAGTCACATATGTGTCTAAATTTAAGACTCCTCTATTTGCAGTGTGAATAGTTTCGAATTTAATAAAATTTATTATTCACCAAATAGATGGCATGAAATGCAATGCTTTGACACTTCAAATTCATTTTTCACAAAAATGTGAGAACTATGGAAAAAATTATAAGGGCAAGCGAAAAATCAACAAATGTAGGAGCCGCTTGGCTAGAAAATTATGCAAATATTTGTATGATAAAAATGCTTGAAACGGAACATCTCCAAACAAACTTTAACTCGAAAATTTGGAAAATCATTAAAAGGTATGAATTTAAAAGGTTTTAATAGCTTGCTTCTCGGAAAAAATTATAAGGACACGCATTTCTATTGAAATCGCAGACAAAAGTTTGCATATTTGGTAATATCATAGGATTATTTAAAGTATCCTAAACCTGTTTGTAAGATTGTTCAGTTTCTCTCGTTCTTCATCATGCCAAAGAGCACACAAATATGTGAGTTTGAAAAAGCTTACAAAAATATTGAAATAAGTGAAAGTGAAATTGCAAGGAGTATAAACAGATCTAAAACAGTAAGTCATCATTTTTTTGAAGAATTGGAAAGATTTTTGCAAGGAGAGGCATACAAGTAGGCCTGTTTCTCTGACTATGCGCCAGAAAGGTGAAATTGCGCGTCCAGATTGCTTAAGGCTGTTCTGAACTGATCTGCTCAACAAGCGCAAAACGCTTTGACACATTTACAAATTCAGTTATTTTCATTTTTTGATCAATAAATTGCCTATTGAGTTATAAGCCATTTCGATCACGTGGCAAACCCGTTTTTCGCCCGCTCTTGAGCGATTTTTCTACTTTCGCGCGGAAGTTCAGTTAAAAACGTCCACTTTGACAGTATTTTCTGAAAGATCTATTGCGTTTTCAAAAAAAAAAAAAAAAAATGAACAAATAGCTCGATTACATAGTTTCTGAGCAACAACACCAGCTAGTTTCATGCATTTTCGAACAAAAATAAATTAAAACTTATGTCAGAAAGTTGCCCTTTTGGATTTGAGAACACCCTTAAAAAAAACGGAGTTCTAATTCAAATTAAAACAGAAATGAATCTACCACCCACTAGCCGAAATGTGCCTAACGTTCTGCAGAAGAATCCCAGTGTTAAATATGCTAAACTACGGTCACGTCCACCACATACAAAACGACATAAGAAGTTTAGATTTTGAATTTGCTAAGAAACGCGTTTCTTTTGGATCTCGCTGGAAAGATGTAGTATTTTCGGACGAAAAGAAAAATTATTTGAACGGACCAGATGGTTTTCGCCATTATTGGTAATACTAGCAAAAGAGATACTGCAAAAGAATTCTGCAAAAAGATGTTTTTTCCAAACGCCAATTTGGAGGAGATGATGTAATGGTGTGGGCAGGTTTTTCAGCTAATGGAACAACACCAGTTGTGTTCATCCGAGATCTCATGAATTCAGAATCATATGTGGATAGGCTAGCTAAAAAATTATTCCTGAAGCACCCCTTATCGCAGATGATTACTTGTTTGAACAAGACAATGAATTAAAACCAAAGTTGAATCTGCGGGGCATTTTACCTAGAGAAGTGTATAAACATGGCATACATATGCAAATACAGACGATTTGAGATCATCCATCGGATTAGCGTGTGGTTTTCTCATGGTCAATGAATAATTATAATATGGCTTGATTAAATAATTTATTAGTGAAATTTTCTTTGCTCAATGAATGGTTAGAATATGGTCTGGTTAATTTGTTGCTCACAAATAACGAATTGTGAAGTACATTTTGCGTGAGATTTTATCACTTTGAGTAGGTGGATAAGATTTTAACACTTTACTGTTTATAAAGGGGAGAGGGATCAATTATGTTTATTTTTAATTTGACTGAAAACAGAATACACTTCTTAAGGGTGTATTCCAATCCAAACTGCTTATTTTCTGATTTATTTTTAAATTCATTTTTGCTCTCAAAAGCATCAAACTGACAAATTATATTATTTAGAAACTACATATTGCGCCGTGCTTGTCGATTTTTTGATAAATGCAGAAAATATTGCAAAAAATGCTGTCAAAGTTGGCGTTTTGAGCCGAAATTTCCGAAGTGGGAGATCTTGGAATGAAAATAATGGTCATACTGAGAAAATAATTGTTTAAAAATCAAATTCTAATTAACTGAGAGAAAAATGAAATCACACGGCCTCTTATACATCTCTTCAAGAATCACATCAGCGAATTTCATGTTTTTACTTTTAAAAATGAGTCTGATAATGTCTCAGAAATTTTCGAGCTCTTGAGGGTGGAAAAACATTTTTTCGAATACAACCTTAAATAAATAAAAAAAAAAAAAAAAAAAAAAAAAAAAAAGATATCTTGGAAGTTTGAAATTTTATTGACCATATAAATAAATAAATAAAAATAATAATAAGCATTCCTAAAAATTTTAACTGCTAAAAAAGTAACTGATGAAGAAACAATAACTGCCTATATTTCAGTATTTTCTGAAAAGCACTAAAAAGTGCTGTTTTAAAATAAATTATTACAGGACTAACATAAACAAGCAAATATCTGCTTACTAAAATCGCAGGATTTGAGGGGGTACAGCAACTGTTTCCTTAAAATGCATTGAGTCTGACCGGATGATTGAGGCAAATCTTTTGTCAAATATTTGAGAGTTTACGTTTTGTTAAAAGTCACGTGATGTTGATAGGAAATTATCGTCAAGAAACGACGAAATACAGCTCAAGGATTGCTGAATCGTCAAAAGTGAGAGTTTTATTTCTGAGAGTGTAGCTGTCATGTGACTCGTTCATGGTTCGAGGCCAATTCTGTCCAACTTTGCGATTGGCCGCCAAGAAGCCATGACTTAAAACCCAGGGAGAATCTGTGGGGCATTTTAGTTACAGAAGCATATAAGCATGTCATACATATGCAAATACAGACGATTTGAGATCATCCACCGAATTAGCGTGGAAAAACATTTCTAAACAGATTTTAACTGGACTTTCTGACTCAATGACTGCACGATAAATAAGGGTCATTGAAAAAAATGTGATTTTGCAGAATATTAATTTATTTCCAGGCATATTTCATTATGTCCTTATCATTTTCTCCATGTTTCACGTTATATATTTCTATTAATATGTGATTTATAATTTTTATCGTAATCTAATTTAGTATTAATAGGTTCTTAACGTTTTCCAATTATGAGTAATAAATTATGTTTGATTTCGTTTTCAGTCGATGAATACCTTAATATACATATTACTCATTTTTCAACGTGTCTTTATAATTTTTTCCATGGCTGTAGTCCACTTTGCTTCTACACGCCTTATATATACTAGTATTAGATATACTATTTCCGGTTCCATTTGTCTGGCCCGTCTTGCAAATAGCGATAAAAATTTTAATAAATGAATAAATGAACAGTTTTTTTTTTTTTTTTTTTTTTTTTTTTTTTGTATGAAGAAGGATGATCTAATATCTGTATATGCAAGGTTGCTACTGGCAACTTTTATTATTATTATTATTTTGTCCACCATTATTTCCCCATTATTTATTCTATCATGATTCCTTAATAATCATGATAGATTGCTGCTAATTTTTGAAGTAGATTGTTTTTCTCTAGATTAATGCTAACACAATTATTCTAATTGGTAAATAAAGGTAGATTATTTTTGTTTGAAAATACTAGTGGTAAAAATTTTAATAAAACTAGTCGCCAGTGGCAGCTTGTATATGGCATATCGCCTTAAAAAAATATTTAACAATAGTTGTTAATGGTAGTCTGAGCATGTGCCTACGTGGCTACTATGATTAATAAAATTTTGATGCCTAGTTTACCAGAGGCTTAATAAGGACTTAATAAGAGGACGTGCATTAATAAGACCCAGCAGAAAAAAGAACTGCACAGATTTTTTTTGTTGTTATTATTATTATTATTTTATATAAATAAACATCGAAATTTCAGCTGTAAAAATATATATTGATAAACTTTAGAATGAAGTTTATATCAGGGTCTAAGGAGGGGGGGGGGGGCACGTGTCCCGGGCGCTAGAACGAAGGGGCGCCAAATTAAAATTTTGTTTGTCGATTTTTCTCACATATATGTTTAGCACGGTATTTTAAAATCATCCTCTCTGAGGTATGCCAAAGCATAGAAGAATCTAAAAATGATGTGGCTTAATGATCTTGTATAAAGCGGAATTTTTTTCGACTCTTTCCTATTTCGTTTTAAAGATTTTAATGAATCACTAGTAGAGGGAAAAAGGGGTTCGATTGGTGAGGCGGTGGAGGTGGAGGAAGAATCCTACTATAGTACGATGAGGTTTAAGAGAAATTTTTTTTAGAATATTTTTTTAATCGTCTTATAGTACGGGGGGTAGGAGGGGATAATTTTTTTTAGAATATTTTTTTAATCGTCTTATAGTACGGGGGGGGTGGGAGGGGATAATTTTTTTTAGAATATTTTTTTAATCGTCTTATAGTACGGGGGGTAGGAGGGGATAATTTTTTTTAGAATATTTTTTTAATCGTCTTATAGTACGGGGGGTAGGACGGGATAATTTTTTCGAGAGGGGCTAAATTTTGGGGGGGCTTAATTTTTTTAGTGTCGACTTAGACTGGGAATGGAATAATCATACTATAACATGAGGGGTTAGCTATTTTCGAGAGAACGTATGAAGAGCTACTTTTTTATAAAATAATTGAGGGGGGCTTATTTTTAGGGGGGCTTATTTTGAAGAGGGCTTATTTTTTAAAAGTAGAGAATCGGTTTTGGAACCACTTTAAATTATGGAAACGGTTAGACGAGGGGTTACTGCTTCCTTCCCCCCTTCCCCCCCTGAAAAATAAGGATTTTTTTTTTTTAATAGTGTCGGCCTCTCTCGATGAGAAAATTTTTACGTGTTGTATCATATTTAATTTTTCGTTTGTTTTGGCATTGACAAAAATAGTAGGTTAGTTTTGATGAGATTAAACTGGACTTGTGTTATTAGATGATGGTGCTTTTTTTTAATTTAATTTGTATTCTTATTGAAAGGTTTTTGTGAACTACTCTGTTTTTTGGAAAAACTTTAGAGAATCTTCGAAAAAATGAGAAATGTTATGCTTTGCATCATTGAAAAAACAATAAAAAAATTAGTAGTCTCATCTAGTTTTAAGTCATTTGATGAAGATCTGATTGCAGTGGATAGGATTAAACACAGTTTAATTTTGCATCGTCCTGTATACGTTGGGTTTGTTATATTAGTAATGTTTTCCTTACGGGTTTCGAACCCTGAAACTCCCCATTATTCGAATATCTGTAATGAGAATCTAGATAGAAACTTGAAAAATTTCATTTAGAACTGAAAATTGTTAATTATTATTATCCTCTTGTTGCAAGTTCATACATCTCTTTACCTATTCGCCTGGTTTCGAACCTGGAATCTTCCCATTATTAGGTTATTTCTATAACCATTGGGCTGGGCGGGCCCCATTGTTTTTTCACTTGAATTTGCTTTCTTTCAGTTTTGTATCGACTTCTTTTTAAAAATCAGTGGGTTAATGATTTTACGTTTAGTAGAAATTTTAACAAAGTGTTGCCATTGAATTTAGAAAAAATGAGAAATAAACATTATATATTTTTATTATCGTGCACTTCGAGAAATTATTTAATTTTCAGATGAATGGGTTTTGCTAACATTTATTCATTTTAGTATTTATTTCAACATTGGGGAAACTATTAACAGTGTGTTGCCCCTGTATTACGTACTAAACGAAATTAAAGACTGTTGCCATTGAATTTAGAGAAATAAACATTCAATTTTTATATATTATGTACTTCGAGATATTAATTCATTTTCTTAGATTTAATAATGCCTTCTTCAACTTCGGGAAAGTATAGTAATTTGAACGAAAAGATAAATTATAATCTGGATTTTAGGAAAGTAATATAATTTTTAGCGTAATGATATTTTTTCAATCAGGATTTACTCGTGCAGTTAATGAACACTTTCATTATCACTCACGAAGAATGTTTCTTTTTTTTTTCTTATACTGTAACACAGTTTATGGATTTTAGTTTAAAAAAATTCGTTTTTGGATGGATTCGAACCATCAACCTATTCATTAACGATGAATTGCGCTTACCAATTGCGCCACAAAGGCATTAAAATGATATACAATTAAACCAAAACAAGTTTATTCCTAAGCTTTTAAAAACTAACCAGTTCTTCAATTTTCAAAGATTTGTGGTCATATCTATTTGTGTGCTTGTTGTTTCGATCATACATAAACAGGATGTACTGTTTCTAATCTGGATATAATGATAAAGCGTATTTCCGTACTATGTGAGAAACAAGATAATAGTTCTTTTATTCCATTGTATTAGGAAAACAAATTTTCTTAATGGGTCACTATTTTAATTAACTAACAATAAAGAAATGAACCAGATTTTTTTTTTTTTTATAACACTCGCATTTCAGTAGGATTCACAAAAAAGTTAATCATTTAATGATAAAAACAGGTTAATTCAAAAAGAAATGAATTTATAAAATGATTCATTTTGTACACTTGCTTATTAAATGAACACAACAGTTTATGTATTAAATAGTTATCGCGTGATCTTCTTTTCTCTGATGCGCCACCTACATTGATTTAAGTGTAGTTGGTTTTCATTTCACGTCATTATTCCGTTTTGTACTGTTTTGAATACATGTGCTGTATTTTTCGTCCTCTCACAGTTAAAACAGTTTTTAAATGAATATGCATGTTATTAATGATACACAATCGCCTATTGTCATCAATTCGGATAAGATGAGTGAACAGGAGATAAAAGATGTGCCCGTTTCGATTAGTAAAAGTATTCCTGCTTCGTCACAAATGTTTAAATTGCCTTATATTTGTGGAAAATGTAAAGCAGAATTTTACGAGAAACATGAGTTTTTAAAACATATGAACATTCATTTAGAAAAAAAACTTTTTATGTGCGACGTATGTGGAATGTTGTTTTTTCGAAAGAGTTCTTTAATGGAACATATGATAATTCATCGCATGACATCTACCATGTAAATCTTTTTCAAGAAAGAGTGTGTTAATCAGGCACGCAAAGTTTCATTTAGAAAAAAAGCCTTTGAGTTGTGACAAGTGTAAGAAAACATTCGTTCAACAATGTGATTTGCGAAAGCATTTGTTAATTCACATTAAAGACGGAAAATTTCATAAATGTGAACAATGCGAAGAAACGTTTTCGAGAAAGATGGACTTAAGGAATCATCTTAAAATTCACATCATTCCGAAGAAAAGTGAGCTTTCCAAGCAATTCAAACGTGATGATTGTGACCAAGTTTTTTCTGATAAATCCGACTTAGTTGAACACAGAAAAATTCATCTTTCACCCACCCAACTTAAATTGGAACAGCGTAATGGATTGATTAAGCAATTAGAAGAATTAACACTTCAATTAAGAACTTTGCAAAATGAAATATCTTCTTCAAATATCGAATTTTCAATGATTTGAAATAGACATATGTTTTCATTATACATATGCAATCATTTTTGTAACTAACGAAAAATAAAATTTTTTTGAATTGGAAAAACATGTATGTTTTCATTTTAACGAGATGTCTTAGTATTTTATTGCTCCCACTACAAATGATCTCGATTTTTTTTTTCTAAGTGAATGAAACTCTAATAATATTTTGGAAATACATTTTTTATTTTTAAGTTTTCTTCATTTAACTCACTCTATTAATTTGAAACCCATGCAAAATTAAAGTATATTTTAATAAAGTTAAAATAATAAAGTTCTAATAATAAAGTTTTAGTAATATTAATGAGTAGCATTACTAATAATTGTAAATGAATTTAATCATCTACTAATTAATCAACTATCAACATTTTTGAGGGGATATATTAAAGGAAGTATGTATCCACTCATTATTTTATTCAATTTCATATGAGTATGACTACATCGTAATAAAAACTATCTTAAACAATCAACTTCTATTACTTTTGTTTAGAGGGATTAGAAAATGAAGTTATTTAAATTATTGTTATCTTTATTACATATTTTTTAAAGTTTAATTAACAAATAATTAATTTAATTAATTTGAGTATAATTATCATTTTGGTGTAATTATCATTTGATTATATTTATCCACTCATTATTTTAATTATCCACACACTATTTATTTTAATCAATTTCATGAGAAAAAATATAGTGAACTTGCGTTTCATTTTCCATGTGTTGCCATTCACAAGTTTAAAAAATAACTATCATAACGAAATATTCATGCTAGCATTAATCATGCTTTTCGGTTTAATCATCAATTTGAAAAATTTACTTGATACCGATTTTTAACTGAAACCGTCACTGATTTGAATTCATATAAATATAATTATTCACAATTTTAATCAATTTCATTTGAGTGTAATTAATTTAATTTGAGTATAACTATCCACTCATTATTTTAATCCATTTCATATAAGTATAATTATAACTTCCACTATATATTTTAATTAATTTCATATGAATAAAATTATTATTTGTACTGAACTTGTGATTCACTCATCGTGTGTTGCCATTCTCAAGTTTGAAAAATATCTAGCATGATGAAATATTCATACTAGCAATAGTCATGCTTTTCAACTCAGTCGGCGATTTGAAAATTTAGTCGCTCACGGTTTTTTAATTAATACGATTGTTTCTAACTGAAACCGTCACTGATTTGAACTTATGTTAATAATCGTTTCGAAATCATCTTAATCAGTTTACTGTTGACTTTTGATCAGACTATACCACATACTGATTGCTATTTAAAATGGCTTGTGAATTAAATATGCTGAAAATATCTCCCCTAGAAATGAATTGCGTAGCAAAGTATCAACGTTTAGAATCATCTTTGGATACTGATATGAAGGAATTAAATCTCCCAAGTTTAGAATTTTGTAATTCAAACGAGAACTGTTCAACATTACCCTCAAACAAGGATTTACATGCTGCAGAACCCAAGTTCGATATGGATTCGACGACCCCAATATTCACTCATAATGATGACGACGCAACTTCTACTATGAGTTTTTTAGACACTATTTTTAATGACGTAGATTTTAAAAACTTGGAATCCTTCATTTCCCCAAGTACCTCAATTTCATCATCACAAGAACCAACAAATGCTGTTTTGAATACAATACAAGATCCCCTTATGAAAGACATTCCCAAAAGCAAACCACGCAATTTTAGCGTGATTAAAATCAAGTTGAGTGATTGTGTTTATTTAATTTTAAAACATCGCATCAAACGATTTTATGTGTATATCGGGGAGTTTAAACGCAATGTGATTAGAAATGAAGAAATGATGACGAAAAATAGACTTTTGATGGACATTAATACGTGGTATGAATTTCAATCGAAACTTTTTGCTTTTAATTTGAAATATAAATCCTCATCATTTATTTCTAATAATACTCTGTTGGTAATGAATCACAATAATAGCACTATGAGAATTAAAAACTTGATGAATTTTTCACATTTTGACTTAAACGATTGCCAATTATTAAATTTGAAGGATAAAGTTCATCATTTTAACAAGAAGCTTTTGCAACACATGTATACAAATTATCTACCACGTTTAATTAAGCAAAAATGTACACTAGGTGACGTAACCATCGAAAATGAATCTGCTTTATTTTCAAAGCTCATCAAGTGTATTGAGAGTAATGTAGTGACTATTTTAAACCAAATTTATGAGTGCGTAGGATGTATTTTTGAACACGAAAGCATGAGTCTTCATACATGTTTCACATTTAATACTCGCGAAAAGTTTAATCAACTAGGGGACACGGTATTAATGTTAGTGAATTTCGATTATGTTGTTTCTATGTTTTTAAACGGAACTGGATGTGTTAGTAAAAACTTTTTATGTAACATCAATGTAGAAACTATACAATATGTATTGTTTAAATAATAAATTTTGTTGTTTTTGTTTGTTAAATGTATATGTTTATTCATTTAGTCTATCTTTTAATTATGAGAATCTATATTGGAAAAAAAGAAATTAACAATTACCTAATCAAAATGTATATATATACAAGTTTTTATTTTTTTAATTTAAAATGAATTCCAAGTTATTAATATTTTTAATAATGAAAATAAAAGTTTTCTACTTTTGCAATTTAATAAAATTATATTTACAAGTTAAAAAATATATATATTTTTTTTGAAATAAATTTCAAATTTAGTGGAAATATATTTTTCAAGTTTTACAATTTTAGAATAAAGTTTTCACTTCAAGTTAAAAATATATTTTGAAATAATTTTTTTCAATTCAAGTTAAATTTTAAATTTTACAATTTCAGAAATAAAAAAGTTTTCAATTAATCAAATTTTTTTTTTAAATTAAACTATTCGTTGTAAAATTTTTTTATCCATGCTTTTATGTTTGCATACTACGTATAGATAAGTAGTATGTTTTATGTAAGAACAATTATTTAATAGTTCAAAATTATTTACAAGTTAGAAAAATATACTATGTAAGAACAAATATTTTATTAGTTCAATTATATATTTACAAGTTAGAAAAAAAAATTACTAGTTTACAATTTAAAATAAGTTTTCTAAAAATTACAAAAATATTTTATCAGTTTTAAAAAATTATATAAATTTTTTTTTTTATTTTTTTACGTTTTACAATTTAAGAAATAAAGTTATAAAAGTTTTTAAAAATTTTCATTAGTTAAAATTTTTTGTTTGTTCAATTCATTGTATAATTTTTTTATGTTTTCTAAAAATTACAAAAATATTTTATCAGTTTTAAAAAATTATAAAAAAAAAAAGTTTAAAGTTTTACAATTTAAGAAATAAAATTATAAAAGTTTTTAAAATTTTTCATTAGTTAAAATTTTTCGTTCATTGTATAAATTTTTAAACATGCTTACATACTACACATAAATATGTAGCATGTTCACAATGTAATATATTGTATACTATGTAACATAGTATATACTATGTTTCATATAAGAACAAAGATTTTTCTAGCTCAAAATTATTTACAAGTGTAGAAAAAATGTTTTATTAGTTTTTGAATTTAAAAAAAGTTTTCTAAAAAATATTTTATAAGTTTTACAAAAGAAAAAAAATTTCAATTAAGTTTTCTAAAAAATATTTTATAAGTTTTACAAAAAAATAAATCAATTCAGTTTTCTAAAAAATAATTTAAAAGTTTTGCAAAAAAAAAAAAAAAAAAAAAAAAAAAAAAAAATCAATTAAGTTTTTTAAAATATATATATATATACATATATATATATTAGTTTTACAATTCAAATAAGAATATATATATACATATATATATATCTCTCACAATATAGATCACATAGTATATATCACATAATGTGTATGTATAACAAAGTAGATAGTTATATATCACATAATGTGTGTATATATGACTAATTGTATACTATGGTCGACTTAAGAATAATCATTTTTTTTAGTCTAAAATTAATTATAAGTTATAAAATTATTTTTTTAATGAAACTTTTCTTTATCCTTATCTACCTTACTTCTTCAAACTCTAATTTTTACATCTACATTTTTAATACAAATTCATTTATATTCAAATATTAGAGTAATATCTACTTACAAATAGCATTGATTTAAAACGAAGCTTGGCATGTCTCGCTCCTACAGATGAAATGCTCACTGCAGATAACTGACCGGATGTTTATATCATCACGTGACTTCCTCTAACATCTGATAAACCGATAGCAAGTTTCCCATTTCCAACTCAGTCTTCAATTGTGTTGGTTCGTTAAGTTTTAATCTCTATATTCCTTCATATTAAAAAAGAACTACATATTTTCTTTACACGTTTGATATTGGAAAGATCTAATATAATTTTAAAACCTATCTTTTTATACCTGCAAACTTTCATTACCGAATAAAATCATCATCTTTTAGTATGTTTAGTTGAAAGATCTTTTATTTTTAATTAGATGATGCAATCGAAATTCTTATTAAGAAGTTTTACTTAACTGTCTATTGTTTTCTAAAAATAATTTTCTTATGAAAGCGAAAAAGAATATTTCATCATCTATATAATCTAAGGTTGATTTTATATTATGTTATCTAACATAATTTGTAATTATGTATACTTAGTATATAAAATTATATACATACTTAGCATATATATATATATATATATAGCTAGTATATATAATTATATATACCTCTAGTATACATAATTACAAATTATGTTAGATAACATAATATAAAATCAACCTTAGATTATATAGATGATGAAATATTCTTTTTCGCTTTCATAAGAAAATTATTTTTAGAAAACAATAGACAGTTAAGTAAAACTTCTTAATAAGAATTTCAATTGAATCATCTAATTAAAAATAAAAGATCTTTCAACTAAACATACTAAAAGATGATGATTTTATTCGGTAATGAAAGTTTGCAGGTATAAAAAGATAGGTTTTAAAATTATATTAGATCTTTCCAATATCAAACGTGTAAAGAAAATATGTAGTTCTTTTTTAATATGAAGGAATATAGAGATTAAAACTTAACGAACCAACACAATTGAAGACTGAGTTGGAAATGGGAAACTTGCTATCGGTTTATCAGATGTTAGAGGAAGTCACGTGATGATATAAACATCCGGTCAGTTATCTGCAGTGAGCATTTCATCTGTAGGAGCGAGACATGCCAAGCTTCGTTTTAAATCAATGCTATTTGTAAGTAGATATTACTCTAATATTTGAATATAAATGAATTTGTATTAAAAATGTAGATGTAAAAATTAGAGTTTGAAGAAGTAAGGTAGATAAGGATAAAGAAAAGTTTCATTAAAAAAATAATTTTATAACTTATAATTAATTTTAGACTAAAAAAAATGATTATTCTTAAGTCGACCATAGTATACAATTAGTCATATATACACACATTATGTGATATATAACTATCTACTTTGTTATACATACACATTATGTGATATATACTATGTGATCTATATTGTGAGATATATATATATATGTATATATATATTCTTATTTGAATTGTAAAACTAATATATATATATGTATATATATATATTTTTTAGAAAACTTAATTGATTTTTTTTTTTTTTTTTTTTTTTTTTTTTGCAAAACTTTTAAATTATTTTTTAGAAAACTGAATTGATTTATTTTTTTGTAAAACTTATAAAATATTTTTTAGAAAACTTAATTGAAATTTTTTTTCTTTTGTAAAACTTATAAAATATTTTTTAGAAAACTTTTTTTAAATTCAAAAACTAATAAAACATTTTTTCTACACTTGTAAATAATTTTGAGCTAGAAAAATCTTTGTTCTTATATGAAACATAGTATATACTATGTTACATAGTATACAATATATTACATTGTGAACATGCTACATATTTATGTGTAGTATGTAAGCATGTTTAAAAATTTATACAATGAACGAAAAATTTTAACTAATGAAAATTTTTAAAAACTTTTATAATTTTATTTCTTAAATTGTAAAACTTTAAACTTTTTTTTTTTATAATTTTTTAAAACTGATAAAATATTTTTGTAATTTTTAGAAAACATAAAAAAATTATACAATGAATTGAACAAACAAAAAATTTTAACTAATGAAAATTTTTAAAAACTTTTATAACTTTATTTCTTAAATTGTAAAACGTAAAAAAATAAAAAAAAAAATTTATATAATTTTTTAAAACTGATAAAATATTTTTGTAATTTTTAGAAAACTTATTTTAAATTGTAAACTAGTAATTTTTTTTTCTAACTTGTAAATATATAATTGAACTAATAAAATATTTGTTCTTACATAGTATATTTTTCTAACTTGTAAATAATTTTGAACTATTAAATAATTGTTCTTACATAAAACATACTACTTATCTATACGTAGTATGCAAACATAAAAGCATGGATAAAAAAATTTTACAACGAATAGTTTAATTTAAAAAAAAAATTTGATTAATTGAAAACTTTTTTATTTCTGAAATTGTAAAATTTAAAATTTAACTTGAATTGAAAAAAATTATTTCAAAATATATTTTAAACTTGAAGTGAAAACTTTATTCTAAAATTGTAAAACTTGAAAAATATATTTCCACTAAATTTGAAATTTATTTCAAAAAATATATATATATTTTTTAACTTGTAAATATAATTTTATTAAATTGCAAAAGTAGAAAACTTTTATTTTCATTATTAAAAATATTAATAACTTGAAATTCATTTTAAATTAAAAAAATAAAAACTTGTATATATATACATTTTGATTAGGTAATTGTTAATTTCTTTTTTTCCAATATAGATTCTCATAATTAAAAGATAGACTAAATGAATAAACATATACATTTAACAAACAAAAACAACAAAATTTATTATTTAAACAATACATATTGTATAGTTTCTACATTGATGTTACATAAAAAGTTTTTACTAACACATCCAGTTCCGTTTAAAAACATAGAAACAACATAATCGAAATTCACTAACATTAATACCGTGTCCCCTAGTTGATTAAACTTTTCGCGATTATTAAATGTGAAACATGTATGAAGACTCATGCTTTCGTGTTCAAAAATACATCCTACGCACTCATAAATTTGGTTTAAAATAGTCACTACATTACTCTCAATACACTTGATGAGCTTTGAAAATAAAGCAGATTCATTTTCGATGGTTACGTCACCTAGTGTACATTTTTGCTTAATTAAACGTGGTAGATAATTTGTATACATGTGTTGCAAAAGCTTCTTGTTAAAATGATGAACTTTATCCTTCAAATTTAATAATTGGCAATCGTTTAAGTCAAAATGTGAAAAATTCATCAAGTTTTTAATTCTCATAGTGCTATTATTGTGATTCATTACCAACAGAGTATTATTAGAAATAAATGATGAGGATTTATATTTCAAATTAAAAGCAAAAAGTTTCGATTGAAATTCATACCACGTATTAATGTCCATCAAAAGTCTATTTTTCGTCATCATTTCTTCATTTCTAATCACATTGCGTTTAAACTCCCCGATATACACATAAAATCGTTTGATGCGATGTTTTAAAATTAAATAAACACAATCACTCAACTTGATTTTAATCACGCTAAAATTGCGTGGTTTGCTTTTGGGAATGTCTTTCATAAGGGGATCTTGTATTGTATTCAAAACAGCATTTGTTGGTTCTTGTGATGATGAAATTGAGGTACTTGGGGAAATGAAGGATTCCAAGTTTTTAAAATCTACGTCATTAAAAATAGTGTCTAAAAAACTCATAGTAGAAGTTGCGTCGTCATCATTATGAGTGAATATTGGGGTCGTCGAATCCATATCGAACTTGGGTTCTGCAGCATGTAAATCCTTGTTTGAGGGTAATGTTGAACAGTTCTCGTTTGAATTACAAAATTCTAAACTTGGGAGATTTAATTCCTTCATATCAGTATCCAAAGATGATTCTAAACGTTGATACTTTGCTACGCAATTCATTTCTAGGGGAGATATTTTCAGCATATTTAATTCACAAGCCATTTTAAATAGCAATCAGTATGTGGTATAGTCTGATCAAAAGTCAACAGTAAACTGATTAAGATGATTTCGAAACGATTATTAACATAAGTTCAAATCAGTGACGGTTTCAGTTAGAAACAATCGTATTAATTAAAAAACCGTGAGCGACTAAATTTTCAAATCGCCGACTGAGTTGAAAAGCATGACTATTGCTAGTATGAATATTTCATCATGCTAGATATTTTTCAAACTTGAGAATGGCAACACACGATGAGTGAATCACAAGTTCAGTACAAATAATAATTTTATTCATATGAAATTAATTAAAATATATAGTGGAAGTTATAATTATACTTATATGAAATGGATTAAAATAATGAGTGGATAGTTATACTCAAATTAAATTAATTACACTCAAATGAAATTGATTAAAATTGTGAATAATTATATTTATATGAATTCAAATCAGTGACGGTTTCAGTTAAAAATCGGTATCAAGTAAATTTTTCAAATTGATGATTAAACCGAAAAGCATGATTAATGCTAGCATGAATATTTCGTTATGATAGTTATTTTTTAAACTTGTGAATGGCAACACATGGAAAATGAAACGCAAGTTCACTATATTTTTTCTCATGAAATTGATTAAAATAAATAGTATGTGGATAATTAAAATAATGAGTGGATAAATATAATCAAATGATAATTACACCAAAATGATAATTATACTCAAATTAATTAAATTAATTATTTGTTAATTAAACTTTAAAAAATATGTAATAAAGATAACAATAATTTAAATAACTTCATTTTCTAATCCCTCTAAACAAAAGTAATAGAAGTTGATTGTTTAAAATAGTTTTTATTACGATGTAGTCATACTCATATGAAATTGAATAAAATAATGAGTGGATACATACTTCCTTTAATATATCCCCTCAAAAATGTTGATAGTTGATTAATTAGTAGATGATTAAATTCATTTACAATTATTAGTAATGCTACTCATTAATATTACTAAAACTTTATTATTAGAACTTTATTATTTTAACTTTATTAAAATATACTTTAATTTTGCATGGGTTTCAAATTAATAGAGTGAGTTAAATGAAGAAAACTTAAAAATAAAAAATGTATTTCCAAAATATTATTAGAGTTTCATTCACTTAGAAAAAAAAAATCGAGATCATTTGTAGTGGGAGCAATAAAATACTAAGACATCTCGTTAAAATGAAAACATACATGTTTTTCCAATTCAAAAAAATTTTATTTTTCGTTAGTTACAAAAATGATTGCATATGTATAATGAAAACATATGTCTATTTCAAATCATTGAAAATTCGATATTTGAAGAAGATATTTCATTTTGCAAAGTTCTTAATTGAAGTGTTAATTCTTCTAATTGCTTAATCAATCCATTACGCTGTTCCAATTTAAGTTGGGTGGGTGAAAGATGAATTTTTCTGTGTTCAACTAAGTCGGATTTATCAGAAAAAACTTGGTCACAATCATCACGTTTGAATTGCTTGGAAAGCTCACTTTTCTTCGGAATGATGTGAATTTTAAGATGATTCCTTAAGTCCATCTTTCTCGAAAACGTTTCTTCGCATTGTTCACATTTATGAAATTTTCCGTCTTTAATGTGAATTAACAAATGCTTTCGCAAATCACATTGTTGAACGAATGTTTTCTTACACTTGTCACAACTCAAAGGCTTTTTTTCTAAATGAAACTTTGCGTGCCTGATTAACACACTCTTTCTTGAAAAAGATTTACCACATGTTTTACATTGGTACATGGTAGATGTCATGCGATGAATTATCATATGTTCCATTAAAGAACTCTTTCGAAAAAACAACATTCCACATACGTCGCACATAAAAAGTTTTTTTTCTAAATGAATGTTCATATGTTTTAAAAACTCATGTTTCTCGTAAAATTCTGCTTTACATTTTCCACAAATATAAGGCAATTTAAACATTTGTGACGAAGCAGGAATACTTTTACTAATCGAAACGGGCACATCTTTTATCTCCTGTTCACTCATCTTATCCGAATTGATGACAATAGGCGATTGTGTATCATTAATAACATGCATATTCATTTAAAAACTGTTTTAACTGTGAGAGGACGAAAAATACAGCACATGTATTCAAAACAGTACAAAACGGAATAATGACGTGAAATGAAAACCAACTACACTTAAATCAATGTAGGTGGCGCATCAGAGAAAAGAAGATCACGCGATAACTATTTAATACATAAACTGTTGTGTTCATTTAATAAGCAAGTGTACAAAATGAATCATTTTATAAATTCATTTCTTTTTGAATTAACCTGTTTTTATCATTAAATGATTAACTTTTTTGTGAATCCTACTGAAATGCGAGTGTTATAAAAAAAAAAAAAATCTGGTTCATTTCTTTATTGTTAGTTAATTAAAATAGTGACCCATTAAGAAAATTTGTTTTCCTAATACAATGGAATAAAAGAACTATTATCTTGTTTCTCACATAGTACGGAAATACGCTTTATCATTATATCCAGATTAGAAACAGTACATCCTGTTTATGTATGATCGAAACAACAAGCACACAAATAGATATGACCACAAATCTTTGAAAATTGAAGAACTGGTTAGTTTTTAAAAGCTTAGGAATAAACTTGTTTTGGTTTAATTGTATATCATTTTAATGCCTTTGTGGCGCAATTGGTAAGCGCAATTCATCGTTAATGAATAGGTTGATGGTTCGAATCCATCCAAAAACGAATTTTTTTAAACTAAAATCCATAAACTGTGTTACAGTATAAGAAAAAAAAAGAAACATTCTTCGTGAGTGATAATGAAAGTGTTCATTAACTGCACGAGTAAATCCTGATTGAAAAAATATCATTACGCTAAAAATTATATTACTTTCCTAAAATCCAGATTATAATTTATCTTTTCGTTCAAATTACTATACTTTCCCGAAGTTGAAGAAGGCATTATTAAATCTAAGAAAATGAATTAATATCTCGAAGTACATAATATATAAAAATTGAATGTTTATTTCTCTAAATTCAATGGCAACAGTCTTTAATTTCGTTTAGTACGTAATACAGGGGCAACACACTGTTAATAGTTTCCCCAATGTTGAAATAAATACTAAAATGAATAAATGTTAGCAAAACCCATTCATCTGAAAATTAAATAATTTCTCGAAGTGCACGATAATAAAAATATATAATGTTTATTTCTCATTTTTTCTAAATTCAATGGCAACACTTTGTTAAAATTTCTACTAAACGTAAAATCATTAACCCACTGATTTTTAAAAAGAAGTCGATACAAAACTGAAAGAAAGCAAATTCAAGTGAAAAAACAATGGGGCCCGCCCAGCCCAATGGTTATAGAAATAACCTAATAATGGGAAGATTCCAGGTTCGAAACCAGGCGAATAGGTAAAGAGATGTATGAACTTGCAACAAGAGGATAATAATAATTAACAATTTTCAGTTCTAAATGAAATTTTTCAAGTTTCTATCTAGATTCTCATTACAGATATTCGAATAATGGGGAGTTTCAGGGTTCGAAACCCGTAAGGAAAACATTACTAATATAACAAACCCAACGTATACAGGACGATGCAAAATTAAACTGTGTTTAATCCTATCCACTGCAATCAGATCTTCATCAAATGATTTAAAACTAGATGAGACTACTAATTTTTTTATTGTTTTTTCAATGATGCAAAGCATAACATTTCTCATTTTTTCGAAGATTCTCTAAAGTTTTTCCAAAAAACAGAGTTGTTCACAAAAACCTTTCAATAAGAATACAAATTAAATTAAAAAAAAGCACCATCATCTAATAACACAAGTCCAGTTTAATCTCATCAAAACTAACCTACTATTTTTGTCAATGCCAAAACAAACGAAAAATTAAATATGATACAACACGTAAAAATTTTCTCATCGAGAGAGGCCGACACTATTAAAAAAAAAAAATCCTTATTTTTCAGGGGGGGGAAGGGGGGAAGGAAGCAGTAACCCCTCGTCTAACCGTTTCCATAATTTAAAGTGGTTCCAAAACCGATTCTCTACTTTTAAAAAATAAGCCCTCTTCAAAATAAGCCCCCCTAAAAATAAGCCCCCTCAATTATTTTATAAAAAAGTAGCTCTTCATACGTTCTCTCGAAAATAGCTAACCCCTCATGTTATAGTATGATTATTCCATTCCCAGTCTAAGTCGGCACTAAAAAAATTAAGCCCCCCCAAAATTTAGCCCCTCTCGAAAAAATTATCCCCTCCTACCCCCCGTACTATAAGACGATTAAAAAAATATTCTAAAAAAAATTATCCCCTCCTACCCCCCGTACTATAAGACGATTAAAAAAATATTCTAAAAAAAATTATCCCCTCCTACCCCCCGTACTATAAGACGATTAAAAAAATATTCTAAAAAAAATTATCCCCTCCTACCCCCCCGTACTATAAGACGATTAAAAAAATATTCTAAAAAAAATTTCTCTTAAACCTCATCGTACTATAGTAGGATTCTTCCTCCACCTCCACCGCCTCACCAATCGAACCCCCTTTTTCCCTCTACTATCACTATTTGACAAAGCAGATTTCGTAGTTCAGTATTGCATATTTTATGATTACATATTTTAAATTTTAAAATAATTCGCTATTAGAAAATTTGTAAAATTCTCTTTGTAAATAATACTTTGGGGAGGAGGGGGGGGGCGCCAAAATCCATGTTTGCCCCCAAGTGCAAACAAGTTGGAAATTGCTCGTCAAAAGTGGCAAATGAGGTGCGTTCGTACTATAGCTAGTTTTATAATTATTTTTTGCACCCCATATTGTACTGAATGTATATTTTTTGCACTTCATAAGTGCATAGTCTGTAACATCATTAAAATGCACTGCAATAATTTTTTTTCCATTCCCCGTAATGAAACGAAAAAATTTTGACTGTCCCTGTAATTAAACTATACATCCGATTTTCATAAAATTTGAAATGGCTCGACAAAATTTTTCAACAATGATATATTTAAAATTTCAGACCATTCAGAAGGCTGTAACATCGAACATCATTAAAATGCACTTGCAATAATTTTCCCCATTGGCCGTAATGCAAAGAAAAACTTTTGACTGTCCCTGTAATTAAACTATACATCCGATTTTCATAAAATGTGAAATGGCTCGACAAAATTTTGCAACAATCATGTATTTAAAATTTCAGACCATTCGGTTGGGTAGATTTTGCTCTGTTATATGCGGACAGGCGGACGGACAGACGGACTGAACGACGTCTATAGGTGCCACGTATTTATATAATTACGAACGCACCTAAAAAGGCTAGTTTCAGCCCTGGTTTATATTGTTAAAAATATAATTAATAAAACTCAGGGAAATGACTAAATTGCTTTACGGACAACCGAATGATGAATAAAATGATGTCTCAAATTGTATGATTCTGTATCCTCTGATAAAATATTCCTTAGAGTGAAATCCCCAGTAACTGACATCTTAAGAATTCTTTCTTGTTTAAATCAATATTGTGAAGTTTAAAATCTATTTTACATTTATCCTTGTTTTTGAACGTATAGTAAAGATAGATTAAAAAAATTATTTTCAAAAAAAATTTCAAAAATTATACTTGTATTACTAAAAATTAATTTTTTTTCATAAATATGGCTCCAATAACTCCAGTGACTGACACCCTCTTTTTGTTTTTTTCCTGAAAAACCAATGACTGAAAAATAAGTTTTAACATTTGAGACAAATAAGTTATGACTAACAAGGAAGGTCTCCAGACGGGCATATTCAAAAAAATATGAAAAAATTACAGAGTGTTCTTCTCATGTGTAAATATATGTCTATAAAAAATTTTTTGGCGGAACCGCGATAGAACGTTCGTAAAAAAATAATGAAATTTTCGTTTATTTGGCGATTTATCATCGGTTGGCGATGAAATGAAATTTCGAAAAATACTTTTTTATGCCGAATACTCTTTAAGATAAAAATGCTTCATGTTGAACTTGTTTAAATAAATTTAATGTAAATGTCTTTAGTTTGTCAGTTTTAGATGGATTTAACTATAGTTTTGTCATATATATATATATTTATAATGAAAGTTAAATATCAAATTTTATGAATTAAAACAAAATTAAAATAAATTAAAATTGTTTCAATGTCTCAAAATTAAGTCCAATTGAGCACTGTAGATTCAATTCTGTTCCTATGGAAACGACGAATTCTTTGAAATAAATAACGGGTAAATGAATCTTGCCTTTATTTTGGAATACGCTTAAATATATGAAAGTATTTTTTACATATGAAATTGTTTTTAAAGTAATAAAATTAAATAACAAGCAACATAAATATGTAATACGAAAAAATGTATTTATAAAACTCTCTCATTGTTTAAGTTTAAATTCATCAAATACTATTTACACGCATTCTAAAAATCAATTAACAATCAATTTTCAGATGCACTAAAATAGTTTGCTTTTGGCGAGGAAAAGTATTGCTCGCCAAATAGCGTGACGCTTTCGCCTTTTCGCGCCAAATACTCAAAAGTATTTTATTTTTTTACAGACTTTCTACTGTAATTCCGCCGCTAAATTTGACTGATCCTTTATTACATACATAAGTAGTTTAATTAGTTTTTTTTTTCAAAATATTCTGAGTATGCCCAGAATGGAGACCTTCCTTGTAAGATGACACTTCTTTGCAGAATTTTACAACAAAATGCTTATTTGAGGAATTAAAAGGCTACTCCAGTCAAGCGAAAACACTCTTTTGCTAATATTCATCCTATGAAAGAAACTTTTTAAGATATCTTTTTTGCATTTAAATATATTTAAACAATTTTCTTTGCATTGGCTAGCTGAGATCGATCTATACGAAGGCCGTTTTTTACTTTTTCGATTTTGCTTACAGGTTTTTTTTTATTAGTATTATGATGCTTTTACTTTCGGAACCGGTTTCGAAAGTGAAAATATTCTCAGTAAAAAAACCTACAATGAAAACCGAGAAAGTAAAAAACGGCCTTTGTACAGATCGACCTCAGCTGCTCGATGCAAAAAATAAAAAATAAATAAATAAATAAAAAATCATTTAAAAACATTGAAATGCAAGCGAGATATCTTTAAAAATTTCTTCTATAGGATTAACATTAGAGAACGGGTGTTTTCGCCTGACTGAAGTAGACCCTTAAATTTTAGCTAAAGTGTCAATTCCTGATTAGCCGTTCAATAACTGGGGGTTTCACAATTAGTCGAATGCAACCGCTTTTCTTATCAAGTGAAAGAGGCAAGTTTTTTTTTTTTCCTCTAAAAAAGTTTTGCGAATTTGTGTAGTGAGTAGACAATCAACACAAAAGTCAATACATTAGAAATATTTTTTATTTACTATAATAATACTACTCATAAATTACAGACACTGAAATTATCACAGCATCTAAAGATGGTTTTACAGAGCCACGTTCCTTCAGGTCATTTTCAGCTATGCTTCAAACATTACAAATGATATAAATATATGACTCTAGTTTGATTACACTTCTCTCTTAATAACACTAAGACCGTGTAGTGAACGGTACCAAATGTTTCAAACCTATGATATACATTACGAGTTTAATACATCATTCAAATGTAAATTATCTCGCCATCTTTGGTAAATTATATAAGATCAGTAAGCGATCTTGAAAGACGTAACATGAAAAAGTACAATGATGACATTCACACTCATAAAAAATTTCTGTAATTTACAGTAAAAAAGTAAATAAAAACGGGAAAATATTTCTATTGATGTTAATTTAATAATCTATCAAATAGTAAAGGTGAGAAATTGCTGGTAGACCAATATTCCAGCTGAGTAAAGTAACAGTACCTAATAAATAAATACGCAGTGAAACACATGGAGTTTTCGAAAGGCGGGGGGGGGGGGGGGGGGGGCAGAAACGCTGTAAAAAAGAAAAAAACATCCGTTGTTTGCCAGTACAATTTCCGCATTTTTACGGAAATATTTTTTTCCGATTAAAGTGATTTCGTAAATGAGTCAAAAAATAGGGATTTGAGAATATACTGATAATAGTAAATTTTCACTTTCTCCAAGTTGTGGGATTTACAATATTATAATTAATAAATATATAATTAATCCACAGCAAAAAAAAAAAATAATAATAATAATAATCCGCAAAAATACTGTTCTTTTCTGAAGTTAAAAATTTTATAAAGAATCCGAAAGCTTTATCGAAAACAACAAATTAACAAGATATTTAGCATCATCAGCTTTAAAGAATATTCTTAAACCCATTTGTTAATTTTTGGGCACATTCACGAAATTATTTCTTCGGAGCAAAAAATTCCGTAAAAATACGGAAATAGTTCGGCAATCAAATGATTTTATTTTATTTTTATTTATTTATTATTATTATTTTACAGTGGTATGACATTTATCAAGCGTGGTTAAAAAATTGGAAAGAAAACTTATTGTTACTTCAATTGTTGAAAGAATTTCTTAAAAACTGCAAATCAATTTATCTGCAATTTGAAAATTTAATGATTTAAAGAAATAAAAATTATAAACTTACAAGTGCCTGTAGCTTCATAAATTTTTAAAATTCGTTTCAACAAAACACTATTTTAGAATTGCAACAATTTTAAAATGCATTATAATTATACTACATTAAATAAATTTTGAGGGTAAGAAATTTACGTAAAGCTCAAAACTGAGAATTTATGGTTGAAACATGATTAGTGTTTTATTTGTTTATTTTATTTGCATAAATGATATAAAAATGAAATTTTAGTGTAAGAAAATGAACTGCAAAACATATTAATAAAGTAAAAAATAAAATTATAGATAAAGAAGCTTAAGAATTTTATGCAGTTTTATTGGACTAGAAATAAATCGAGCAATTCTTAAATGTGAAAACTCGGTTAGTTGAAAACACAATATGAGAATAATATTTGATCTTTATGTAGTGGGTTTTAAATTCTGAGAACTTTTCTTAAATGTGTTTCACTGTGTCAATACAAGTTGTGTAAAATAAACAAGCCAATTTAATTGTGGACTTCTAACTTATTGCACTTTCAGTAAATTTTAACAGAATATGTTACATTTGCTAAAGGATTCATATATTAAAACAATGAGAATAAATCAAATGCAACAATTAATTTATGTATTTTTATCTGTTTTATTTAATTAAGTTTTCTCATATCATTAATGCTGGAATTTACTTATTTGTTTATTTATTCACTCAGTTTATGCTATTACAAATCTTTAATCCTTTATAGTATCTTTAGGAGTAAATAGTTTTCCAATAATAGCACTAAATGTTATTTAAAAATTTATTTCTACTAAATAAAATATTTAAAAAAATTGATGTTTTTAAAGTTGGGAAATTAAGTATATTGTCTCCAATTACTTAGATTAAATATCTATTTAAGCTACAAAATTTTGAAAATACGTACTCTTATTCATTGTTGAAAATATATATTAGAATTTATTAGAATATGTTAGAATTAAAAATTGAAAAGCATATAAATAAACAGGAGTATGAATTTATTATTATTATTGTTATTATTATTGCGGCAAACAGCAAAAGTGTAACTTTGATAATCTCAAAGAAAAGAAAAACTATTCTTTCTGATTACATTTTAATGTAAATGACGAATATTTACATTGTTTAATTTATATATATATTTGTACAACAAAATTGCATTTTTTTTCTTTATTATACACGCAGAACTACATTCAAACATTCATTTTAATTTTTAAAAAATCTATCCATTCATACTTTATATAGAATACTATAGATATACAATTACTACCACGCAAAGGAACTTTAAACAATTTTATGTACAATTTTTACAATCTTCATTATACATATATATATTATTGATGTTTTATACAATGTATTTTCTTTTCGTAAAGTTTTAGGATATAATCTATAATTTTTTTAACATTATAAACTAAATATTTTTATATACATATAAAATACACAAAAACGAAATAATATTTTCTTTATTGATTTAAGGGGGAAAAAATCAATTATAACTTATCTTTATGATAAAAATCATTAACATCTAAAAACAATTTTATAAAAGCAGGCTAGTTGAAAGCACTTTGAGAAACTATTTATAATCGTGGTACTAAATAAAAATTTAAAAATCATTCTATATCAAATGTCGACGTATGAAAGAAATTGAATTTTTTATTAGAAAGTTAATTATTCATTGTTGTTAAAATGCATGTAAGATTTATATGAATATACGAGAGCTTAGTTTCTTTATTCAGATGTTGTTTCATCACTAATAAAGAAAATTTATGATTTTAGTTTTCGTGGGGGGGGGGGGGGGGAAACAAGTAAATTTTATTTAACAACAAAAATTGTAATACTAAATATTAATTAGATCGGATATAGCTAATAATAACATACATATATTTATTACATTTATATGTGATAATTAACAAAAAATCCAGAAAGTAGCATTGAATTTAAGAGAAACCTTTGCGAAAGCTTTAATTAATTCAATTCAATGCCAACTGCAATAAGTGCATATATGTATTTTTAAAATATATGCTGATGGTTTCCAAAATATTATGTTTTTGTTATCAGTTTTATCATTTAGATGTTTTAATTGCCACTCACTGGATACATTTATAGAAATACTTATATACTGCTTCATTTTATACATATATAGAATCTATATATCACATATATAGAGTCCATATATGTCAGATTTCTTGAATGTACATTTAGCTTCAATTGACTGCTCCAAAGTGTAGTTTTGGTCATCCAAAACTACACTTAAAAAAAAAAAAAAAAAAAAAAAAAAAAAGTTTTATATTATGTTACATTTGTATTTAGGTCCGAGAACACTTTTTTCACATTTTTAATCTCTTTGTAACTAAATCACAGTAATTATAACGGATTTCATATGGAACAAAGGTCGTCTTTAGTTCACCTCAGCGTTGGAGACGGGACTTCAGAGTCACTGCCATTTGTTTGGTCTTTTCTAGCGTACACATAAGGCATATAACGATGATTTACAGCACTTTCTGTTGTGGTTGGATGACTAGGTAAAGGTCTAAGTGCCCCAACAGGAGGAGGACACGCTGTAGAGTTTAAGTCATTTAGCATCATATTATATTGGCTAATTCTAGTTAAAGATGAAGGACTATTGGCCCACTGTTGTAAAAGGTGAGGTGGTACCATCATGGATCCTGCTCTTGTAGCTGGATAAAGTTGTGGTGGTATACAACCCGCTTGAGATGATAGAAGGGAGTAATGGTCACCACTGGGATAACCAACAGGCGCAGGTGGCCTCCAGAAAAATGGTCCAGGTCTAGATAGGCCCAACAGTCCAGCTTTGTCTCGAAGAAAACAGTCTATTTCTTCACGTTCAATGTCAAAGAATGGCCTCAGGGGGGTCCTAGAATATGTATGTTCTGTCATTAGGGATTCCATTGTTTCCCTACAAATAAATAAAACATGGTCTGAGAAACTGAATTTTTAAAAAATGTAATATGAAAATGAAAAAGTTCAAAAACATATTTCATCATTTCTGTTGTTAACCCCTATTGGAGTACTGTATCTAATCAAAAACATCCCCGTTTTAATATTGTGCACCTTAATGAGGGGCAGCTTGATAAAAAAGTAAGAAGTATGTGTTACTACCTCTTTTACGAAGTTCCAGATAGATTAGTAAACTGGAAAACAAAGCAACATTTTAAAAAACATAAAAGGGAACCTTAACACTAGAAAGACGGGGAATTTTACTCAAATTTGATAAAAATATTTCACACCAGAATTTTTATTTCAAAGTATTAACTTATTTATTTAACTTGTTTTTTTTTTTTTTCTTTGTACCTTTTGAAGTAGTTTTATAAAGAAATTTCTGGTTCGATCCGAAATATGTTCATTTGGTAGCTGTCAAAATGACCGATCGCCGTCTTTCTAGTGTTAAACGAAGCATACGCTGTCTCTACCAAACCAGAAAACAGCAAAATGGAGATGTTCCCAGTTACGTGCAGCTTTCGAATACGGGTTAAACACAAAAAAGGCAAAAGCACCAACTTAAAAATTTTATGCTGTAAAAATAACAACCACCAAAATTCAAAACGTACCCTACATTTTTCATTATTATTATTATTATTATTATTTAACCGGCTTTAAAGAAAATTGGTTATGCAATTCCACAGTCGAAAAGAATTACATTATTTCCCCATTTTTTTTTTCCGCCATTTACATTAGCACACAAGCAGAAACAAACTGCTGTGTCAACATCAAGTACCTATTTAAGGATTTCATCGATAATCATAAATTAGAGTAATAATAATAATAATAATAACGATAAATACAAAAGTAAAAAAAATAACAAATGCGTTTGTGTATGTTTGAAATACATAAACGTTCTTACGCCTACATTATGTTTACACGGCTTTTCTAGTATTTTTCTTTGATAAATTCATAATCAAATCATATCAAAATCAAGTATAACTTGACCTCAAAAAAGAATGGAAAGAAATTGTAAGCTTCGTAAGTTCAACTACCGGAAGCACCGAGCAAGAACACCATTCACGACGGCCCTTTCCTTCGTTATCTTCAGAACGATTAACTAATTTTCATTAGTGGAGGAAGAGCATATGGGACATCTATCTCCTTAAACCGAGAGGAGAAAAAAAAATGAATAAAGGCTAAAGAGAAAAAACTCCCAAGCCAGATTGAATTTAGCCATCCATCATCTTCTGACATCTATTTATCGGTAAGCTTAGATCATAAGCTAGGATGCCGCCAATATACCTCAATAACAGTTTTGGGCAACACACCTTTGGCGAGTAGGCGGGTAAGCTGTCAATCTTTATCACACGTAGAGAGGGGTCAGGTAAGATGAGGAAAAGGGGGGATAGTTACATGCTTCTTTTTTATTACTTTTGTTGTTATTAAAGCTTTTGTTTTGTTGTTGGAATGATTTTTACGAATTTTGTTTTTCTGGGCACGCAGTGGTTGGGTGAATCTTCAAGATGCTGAGGTAATTGCGGTTTTTGGAGAACTAATGTGCGAAGTAGGAAGGTTTAATGCGTTCATTAAGTTGAAAGAAGCACTGAAGAGGTATAAGGTATATATTTTAATATAATTAAGTTGATCTTGACAGATAATATTGATTAAGCTCTCTATTTTTTCCCTCAGAATTACTCTTCTAGACATTTTAGTAGTATCTTAATATGTATTTATGAATGAAATTTCATGAGTCTTGTGATGAAGTAATTAATTTAAATGATCTAGACTTTCATATTTCGGCATATAAAAGCGAAAACCTGTCATCACAAAGAATGAAATAGCTTCATTGGAATTGCTAACAAATAAAATTCTTGATTTAAATTAAAAAAAAAAAAAATTAAAGTCCCGTAATTTTTTTTGCTTAGTTACATCATCAAAAAACACTAATAAAAAAATGTGAATTTTTACGTTCATATAGCTTCCCAATAATTAAATTCTTTCTCGCTGAGATTAAAGAAAATCAAATGCTATAACATACAACAAGACAGATGTGTTATTATGAATATTATTCTACAAGCCCTTCAAAAATCAGTGTTGAATTCAGCAACAGCAAATAAAATTTTATAAAATAATTTTGCGAGAGAATCGTGGTGAGTGAAATTCATAAACAATTCTGGAAAATTAAAAAAAAAAATAGATGGATTAACTGCCGTACTTAATTCTTGATTAATGTAATTCTAGATTAATGTTCTCAAAATAAATTAGCTTCCTGAAAACATACAATACAGTCATATCATATTACTTTTCACATAATGATGCCAACATTAAAACCACACTCTATCTTCAAAAGTGATACAGCCAACACCCCTTTAAAATTAAAACAGTATCACACTTCCCACAAAACCATGGTTACAAGAAACTCAAAACAAATTTATATTCTGCTAAACTCATCTAATATTAGAGAAGTACTTTTGTGAACCTAGATACACTTTTTTTTTTACTCATCGGCGAAAATTCCTGAGAAGTTCCCAGGGGAAATTCACAAATTTAAACCTTTCCCAAGTTTTCAGGCCAAGCCATATCTTTTCAACACATGCAGTCGGCAAGAAAAGAGCTGATGTAATTAAATAAGCGTTATCTATTCATTACTGAGGTTAATACATCAAGTTGTCAACCGCGTTTACCGAATTATGTTTGGATATGAGAATGAATAATTTCAGCGAAAGATGAAGGCGATCACTTGCACAGCTAGTATCATATTTGAAGAGGTGGAATTTATGTGAGGACATGAGTTTGAATATTTAAACGCGGTTTTCCATAAATTAAGATGCACTTAAAGTAACATGCTTTGGATGAAGAATTTATTAAAGGAAATATTTATTTCGTCTGCAGCTTGAATCTTGGGAGATTAAATGGAGAAATATGTATTCTTACATTAAACTAAAACGGAGAAGGAGAAATTGATATGTATAATTTTCTCTTTTCACTAATAATAAAATGACACATTAAAAGTATCGTTTTTTATTTAGTATTTACTTTTTTGTATTTTTTTTTTTAATTCAATGAAAAATTGGTCAATTCAAATTCAGCTAGTGAACAAAAAAATCATTAAAGTAAAATAATTATGCCTTTTCAGAATCAATACACTTAATTTACAGAGTTAATGACTCAATTTTGAAAGTTTTGTTAATGAAATGTATCACCAGAATATTTGGAATATTATTTTTGGCTAAAAGAGTCAAATTTAATTTATAATGCATCATTAACAAGATTGCTGATGACGTTTTCTTAAACAAGATAATTGAACTGTTTTATATATAGCTTTGCGTTTCAGCATAGAAAAATGCATCATTAATCAAATATGGCCCCACCAGTGGCTGAGAGGTTCTGCTCTCGAAGCTGGTAGACGGGAGGTGCTGGGTTCGATCCCAATCGCGCCAGTCGGTCTAATCGTTCGGAGTTTTCGTGGTTTTCTTCGAGCCATGGATCTCCATGCGTAAATACGGGTTAGGTTCCCTTAGAAAGACCCCCACGGAGGGCACTACCCCCTCGGGCCTATATCCCTAGTGTAGATAATCGGCCGCCAAAACCAACCAACCATTAATCAAATATAGAAATAATTAAGATGATACTGATAAACATTGCAGATAATTTTAAGGATGGTAAGATTTTAAAATAATTTTACGCAGCACTAGAAATTATTCAAAATGTTATTATTGTGTTTACATGATTAGTGTCTGACTTACGTTTCCCTGATAATGGCATTTTTATGAAAATCAATTTTTCCAAAGTAAAAAAAAAAAAAAAAAAAAAAATAATAATAATAATAATAATAATAATAATAAGTAAAAATAAAAATATGAATTTTATATTTAGTGCTGGATGTTTGAAAAAATTATGGTGGTGAATCGATACGGAAATAACTTTAAAGTTTTGGTCAAAAATTTTCAAAACATACAGGACTGGAATGATAATGCCTTATTCGTCATACGTTCTATTTAGAAGGATCTATTTAAGTACATATACTTTGTATTCTTTTCCTTTATTTTTTAAATATATATATATAGATAATTTATAAAATTCAGTGTTCAGTCAAAACGAAAAAAAGGAAGTAATTGAAACTCAAATCCAAAATTTATAAAACGGATCTTCGAAATTTAAACTCTTCTTTAGAAAAGAGCAAAATTCCCTAAGGATTCCTTTTCAAAACAAATAGGTAACCAAATAAGAAAAAGAAAATCACGAGGCGGGGAAAATGATTTATTTTATTAACTTAGTACTATAGAGATAGTGATATCAAAATCCCTTCAATTAATTTAAAGTAATAATAATAATTAAAATTTTGGAAAAGAGGTAAAACACACAGCATAATTAGATTATTGTAAATAATATAATTAATTTCTAAAACTACTTGAGGGGGTTTTAGTGATTTATAGTCGCAAGGTAATTTTCTCTGAAAAACATCACTCACTATTAAAAAAATTAATGAAGAAATATACATTTTCATTTTAATGTTTTTATTTTATTTTTATTTATTTTTTAGAATAAGTTCTATCAGGTCATTGCCTTCCCCACCCCCTCCCTAAATTAATGAAATTACAAATCGTCCACGACAAAGAAGCTTGTCAAATAGTTATAAGAAATTTTAAGAACATATGTATTTTTCCTATAAAACATGTTTACCACATGTTTTCCCAGAATTCTGCACTGAATTCTAGTTTATGGCACACTAGTTTGTGGTAAGAAGCATTAAAGAAAAGAAAAGAAAAAAATTATGTTTTTAAAGACTTGAAAAATTTCAGGAAATTGGGAATAAATAAATAAATAAATAAATTTATGCTGAATTTTTTACCTTAATTCACGGGTTTTTTTCAGTCCAACTTCACTCACGTTCGCTTTTCATAAAGTGAGTAAAACTCAAAAGGGAATCAAAACTCACAGAAAGTGAGTCAAATTCGTGAGTTTCATTCAACTCAATGAGTTAGCTCCTGCATAACCTGATAAAATTTATCTCAAAAAGCTTTCTGAAATATTTAAAACCGGATGGTATGGTCAGCATAAATCAATCCATCAAATTTGAAGCAAGACATTAAAACTTTTTTATAAGTATCTTTACAGCAATGAATAATTAACATGAATATTAATTTGCTGCCTCTTGGTGCATTAATAATCCAAAATTCATTTAAGATTTCGATTTTATTAACTCACCCATCTGTAGGCATTCTTTCGTTTCGTAATGATACGTAAAAATTATTTGGAAGTGCGACATCCATAATCAAATAAAAATTGCATATTCATTATTGAAGATAACTTATTAAGCTTTTGCCTCCACATAGGATAGTGAATATAAATGTTGCGGGCATGTGTTAACGAAGAAGTATGTTGCGCATTTTGATGTCTTGATGATACTAAAGAAGATGGAGTGAAAGTGTAGGCAGTGATGATTCAATGTTTATATATAAAGTGACAATTATATGGTATGAGCTTTTAAAGTAACAAGCTTCGAGGCGAAATACATTTGTAAGCACGAATAATATTGATGACAGAAAGTATGTAGAAATGAGGTCTTGAATTTCCATTTTACAAAGCAGGATATAGAGAAAAGCAATTAGCCATTCATTAACTACAAATTTGTATACACAGATCAGCTAAAAGATTGGAGTTGTAGTAAAGTAGATTCATTATTCTTTTTTTTCTTTGGAAAGTTTCATTCTGTTTGATTAATACTGATGGTAGAGAATTGTTTCTACAGATAATTTTCTCCCCTGATTTAAATCTTCAAAATGAAAAAATAAATTTGGAGGCATAGATTTTGGTTTTTGATTTTTGATTTAGAGAGGTTTTTTTAGTACACCAAAACTCATTCGTCAAATGGTCAAAATGACAAACATTAGATAAAAGAGATATACTTCGCTTTTTAAAAAAAGGCAGCAACACATTGTGAAACCTTCATGCATAGATATAACGGCGTTAAGGGTGTATTTCCATCCAAACTGCTTATTTTCTGATTCATTTTAAAATTCATTTTTGCTCTCAAACGCATCAAACTGGGAAATTCTCTTATTTAGAAACTATACAATGTGCCGTGCTTCTTAATTTTTTGATAAATGCAGAAAACGCTGTCAAAGTTGACGTTTTGAACCAAATTTTCCGAAGCGGTCTGTCTGGGAATGAAAAAAATGGTCATACTGAGAAAATAATTGTTTAAAAGTCAAATTCTAATTAATTGAGCTGAAAATGAAATCACACGGCATGTTAAACATGTCTTCAGAAAACACCCCAGCAAGTTTCATGCTTTTACTTTTAAAAATGAGTCTGAAAATGTCTCAGAAAATATCGAGCTGTTGGGGGTGGAAAAATATTTTTTCGAATACACCCTTAAAGAAAAATGCTTTTTTTTTTTTTTTTTTTCGTTTAAAACTGGTAAAATGGCAATGTTGACATGTTCCTCAAAAACAGAAAAGTCTCAGAATATTTTTGTTGAATTTTCTTTGTTCCACCCGAACTGACAAAAGAATGAAAACCTTTTGACGGAGAGAGAAATGGGATGGAAGGGGTCCGTGTATTAAAGTGTCAAAGGTGTAAACCGTAATGAAAGAATTTTATTTTGTAAGGCATCTATCTGCCCATCACTCGGATTAACATCGAACCTCAGGGCTTCACTTCGCGGCATGACGTGACTTAGTACTTTCCCATGAATAGGCTTGAAGATTTAAAAGTTTTCTTGAAGATTTTGTATAGCATGCAAAGTGTGGACAGCACTGAGCTGTGATACTGCTATTATGAAAAACAAATATCGCAGAGGTTGAAAAAAAAGTTCGCTTTAGTGAATCATTCCTTAGTAAATCGTGGGTGGCACAGTGTCGGGTGTCATGACACGGGCCATTGCAGGCCGTCATCAGGATTAGCCATCTTAGCTGCCTGAAAGTCGATCTGAGGAAGATGGCAAGATGAAAGAAGTCAATTAACAGCCCTTCGAGGATCAACATGGTATGTAGCAACCGGGACGAGAAGTTTCCGTAGTTAGTCGATGTGGGAGGTCTAACTGAAGAAAAGGCATATTGCCAGCAAACCACTGCGTCAGAAAACGAAAGGGTGGGAACTCGGTTGAGAAGCTTAAAAAATTACGTTCTTGGTGCGAGGTTTCAGTTTCTTTTTTCACAGTGTTTATGTTTTATTTAATCTTTAATGCGGTAGTAAATGAGCGAACATATATCAACTTCCGTTTTATACGGTTGTTAGTGTTACGGTAGGAAATATGCTGGCGAGCAGCGTTCTTTTTTTTTGTGTGTGTGTGTTTTAGTCTCTAATGAAACATAATATTTCATAAATGAGCCTGTTACAGCTAACGAAAATGTGTTAAACATGTTCCAGCAAACTTACAAATGAACTTTTATTATTTTCTTTTTCATATGACAGTGATGTTTAAAAGAGTTTGTTTATGTTCAAAGTAATTAAATTTTAAAAAAGAAAGGGGTGCTGGAAAACATTTTGAATGCCTCTTTAAACATTCACATGTCATTCAAGAGAGTAAACATGTAAACATATGTAACTTTTTGGGTAGTTTTTAAATTTAATTTTAATACGATGAAAATATGGAGAGACAAATGTTAATATTTGTACTTCATCTTTCGTTAATATCTCAGAAGAAAATCTATTTACCATCATAACTCATAAAAAAAGTTCATTTTAAAAATGAATACATAAACTCATCAGAGCTATAGATATACAGGTTATGAATTTGAGGAAAAGCTACTTGCCATTTTAGTTTTAATAAACTATCTGATTCGTCATGTTTTTGGTCTGTCAAAATGCATTTAAAAACGCTAACTGAAGTTCTATTCATATATTAGACTGTTAGATTCTACAATAAAGGGGCTAAGTCAACGAAAAGCAGTGAAATAAGTAAGTTTCTGGGAAAGGTAAACAATTTTGGAGGATTTTGATTACTCGTTAGTTTACTTTGAATATTACTGTGACAAAGTTTATATTATACAGGGTGTCTACAAATCAGTGGGGCAAACAGAATAATTTATTGAATGGAATTGACAGGAAAAAAATTAAAGTACATATTGTTATAAAATAGAAAAATAGTTCAAGTTTACCATTATCACAAATGTTCGTCGTACTTGCACAGCAGAATGAATTTCATGAAACCGAAGACAGCATTTCGCTTTTTCAGCACCGTTTTACGTCTCCATTATCGTAATGCCCAACAAAGATTATTACCGCTCGCTAAGCGATAGCATCAGTTATGACACCTAGTGCCATCTATGAATAAACTTCTTCAATATTACTACCAGTCTGACTAGCAACTAGTTAATTTCATTTAATATTTCGTAAGTTCTTAACTTACGAAATTGCCCAACTAATTTGTAGACATGAGGAATTGCTAAATATGTTACAAATTTTGGGACAGCCTATATTTGTCGAAACAACTTATAGGACTCAGCAATAGAATATATATATATATATATATATATATATATATATATATATATATATACGTGATTGTTTTCACATTTAGCCATTTTTAACTTTTTAATTTTTTGAAGTTCTGCTAGATGGCAGCATTAAATAATTATTTATTCAGTTCTAAAATAATAATGTTGCCATATTTTATTATATTATATCTCTTATTTATTACCTGTTTAATTTTAAACATATACTTCTTTATGTACTTTTTTGTAATAATTTATTCCAGGATCCTTAAAATAGCGTAAAATAATTTTTATTATATAGACTATATAAGTTAATTATAATTATTATATTTATAGGAATGTTAATATTATCTGCAAGCTGTGATGATTTTCAACCGTAAGGATTCGCTTTTAACTGTACCAATTAATTAGGCGGGATTTTTGCTGTGCTAAAATGGGATACATGTTTGAGATTGTAATATGGTTATAGCAATTCTCTTGCTGGGTATGTCTTAAATTTAAATGTTCCAATTTTTTTCATATTGTTCATTATTACGTATCTTGCATTGATCAATAATTTTTTTTTTTTTTTTTTTTTTTTTTTTGATTCAATTTATATGGCATGGTAAATTTATACTTTTTGGTGTATAGTCGATCGGGTACATAATGGAATTCCATTTTTAGCTTATTGCTGGATTCTATTATAGAAATCGACTATGTTTTTGCTTATATTTGTATTTCATGTACCCTTGAAGAAGTGAAATGCTATATAAGCTTCCGGCTACTTCAATCCATATGATCTATTATTTGTTTACGATACGTCTTTTAATGGTTCAACAATATTTCGATGGTCATTTGTATCTTTTGTCTTTAATAGGTTATTTTATCAAAATTTGGTGGTTTTTCATATGTTTTATATGAATTAATCGTCCGCAATGTGCTTGTGAATTAATGGTATTGTGCTTGATTTTGTATTACAAGTTAAAGGTTCCATCTTTATTTTGTATAATGTCAGTGTTATGAATTGAAACTAAATTTATTAATTTAATTTTAGTAATTGGAAATAGATGATGATTTGTAATTATATAATGGTTATATATATATATATATATATATATATAACTTTTGGAAAAATATTGGCAGGACTATTTCATCGGGAGAATTTTAATTCCTACCTTATTTTGAATATTTTTGCAATTTACATTGTTTATACATATACATATCTGCAATAGGTAAGATTATATCTAATATTTAGAAAAGTTTTCAGTCTTTGTTTGGATGGACTTCTTGCACCCATATTTGTACCATACCAATTTTGAACCGTACAATATACAGGGTGGCCCCAAAAGATTAACGAGCTTTAATTCCTTACCTATTGCAGATATGTATATGTATAAACAATGTAAATTGCAAAAATATTCAAAATAAGGTAGGAATTAAAATGGAAATGGACTACATAGTATCCATGACTTGCTTAGCGATTAAAAATTAGTCTTTTACAATAAAAGAAATGGATCAAAAGTTTTTGCTAGTAAAATTACTACCATTTAAGTACATAAAGCAGAATTTTTTTATCAATCAGGAATCTCTCCTGGACTGAGATTAGTCCTATGAGTGAAGACTTGCACTCTGCATGGGTACAAGCTACTTTTAAAAAGTATCCTTTCCTATTTTATTTAATGCTGTAGGTCATATTACAAAATTTCCCAAATGGAAGTAGACAGACCCTCCAACAGCAGAATTTCCTTTCACAGTTTTTTAATATTAAAAGAACTGTGTAAAAAAGAACAGAACATGTAATTAAGGGGAGACATACAAATATCACTTTAACTACTATTTACATTTTCGACACCGCCCAAGTATTTTTCTACTCAATCGATTGTTACAACGAATTGTTGGCGCACTTTAGATGGGAGATTTAGCACACAATGACTGCTGTTCGAAATTAATTTTTTCTAAAAAAGATTACTTGCTCATCAGTGTTCTGTAAATTAAATGATACTTTTCTTTTCTGCAACAATGAAGTGATTCAAATAATATAACAATGAGCTATGTATAGGAAATAAAAATTTACCTCCTAATATAAAAATTAAATTATTGTGAAAAAAAAATGTATATGATTCTATGTACAATTGAAATTGTAATAATTTAGTTTAGTAATTTAGTAACCTATAGTAATTTAGTTTGAAGTTTTTCAGAAATGTTTAATTTTCTCTTTCTTTTTCTCGTATGTTTTATCTATGAACAAAACTATTTTCGATCAAATATTAAAATTTGAAGAGAGCAGATTTGTTTCATCCCACAACTCAACAATGAATGGCAATCCATATTTTGAAAAGAGTTGTTTTCAAAGAAAATCAGACAAAATCCCACCAGCAATTTTATTCGCACATTTTAAGGAAAACATATCAGTGAATTATCATTGAGATTAATTTAACTTTTACATAATTAATCCACATATAGTGTGTTCCGAAATTCGACTGACAAATTAATAGGGGTGATAAAAGGCATAAAGAAAAAAAAACTAAACCTGTGGCCGTGCGATCCATGAACGATCAGGGCCTACAGTGCCCAACTCTACTGAAGTACGTTACAAGCATGAAAGTGGGAAGGAAAAAAGGAGGAAAATCTTTTCCGTCTATAGAATGGCGCCAAAGTTTTAAAATTTAGACACATTTTAAGTTATTTATGGAACAAAATGAAATATAATTGTACGTATGATTGTTTTTTTCATTTCATAGCTTAGAAAACATTAAAAACAAATTTAAACTTTTAAATCAAAAGTGTTGTATAGATAGAAGAAAATATTCTATTCCAAAAAGAACAGTATGAAAACTTCTTTTTTCTTTTAAAGTCTTGCTTCCAATATTTTCTTTGCATTTTTGCATCAATCCAGAGAATGGCTAAATTTATTTTTAAAACCTTTTGGAGAACTCTTTCATGCCTGATGTTATAATGAAATTTTTAACAGACATACAATCGGCCCCGCTTAATTGTATACGGTTGGTTCCACTGAAATGTATGCATTTAAGCGAGGACAGCAATTAATGTTATTAGTATGCGTTGCCATTTGATTATATACCACAGATATTATAAATATTAATGGACAATAATTATTTACCTAATAAATTAAAAACTATTTTATTAATAACTTTAATAAATAATTTATTATTACTCTATATATAACAATACATGTAATAAAGTATAAGGCATTATAACACTATTTACGGTACATGGTTTAGTTTTTCATTATAATTTATGTGAACATTAAAATGAAAGTTAAATAAAAAAATTTTGCTTTTAAATCATATCTTTGATAATAAAAGTTTCACATAAATTCTTTTTATTTTTCAGTTATTTGCCAATTGATCTCTTTTTGTTTTCTTTTTACGTCTACACAAAAAATCCTTTAGGAATTTTTTTTTTCATATCTCGACATTACATTTTTCCACTTCCAGCGCCACATATAGGTCTTTTATTCTCTTGACCGTCTCGACTCTATTTTCCCTCGATTCCAGAATTTTTCAAAAAGTACCCTTAGCATCTTGAGTCACTGTATGTACGGCAAACTGTAAAAGAAAAACACAATTGTCCAAATTCAACACTCTCGTAAGTTTCCAGAATTACGATAAGTCATCTTTCACGACGATTTCTGCTCTTCGATTGTAAATATAACAAACCATTGTTACAAAAAAAAAAAAAAAAAAAAAAAGAGAGAGAATTCTTCGTTTTTTCCCATTCATCACTATACTATAACATGAATTCATGAAATCCGGATTACTAGTAGTAGATTGGAGATATTTATGCAATTAACCGGGAATAGTTATGCGATAAAACGAGTATATTTAACATTAACCTTATGGGGAACGTTTCTGTTCCACGGCATTCTATGCATATAAGCGGGGTATGCAATTATCCGTTACCTGATTAAGTGGGGCCGACTGTACTTACTTTTGTGATAAATAAGACAACACCACAAAAAAAAAAAAAGTGGTAGAAGTTTCCATTATACGAGACAGCAGTATGCACTTGACGCTCCACATTTTGAATTGTAATCATCAGTTCATACGGTATCATCGATTCCGTGAGCACTTTATTTTTCCAGAACTTTTTGTAATGTTATAACATTTTACACAAAACAATATCGCTGCATTTTCATTGCAATGTTTTTATTTTTCTCAAAATTATTGCCGTCAACCCCAAGTTCAGTTAGGATGTGAAACCCTGTATTTGTGACTAAATAAGTGGTCTGCGACCCCAGTGATCTATGCCAATTTTTCATCTTCTTGATGTCTTATAATAACCCTATTCATTTGTCGGTGAAATTTTGGAACACCCTGTATATTTAAAGAAAATAAAACAAAGAAAGAAAGACAAAATAAATCGTTTACCTTTCTAATTCGGTTAACCTGGAAGAATCTCTGAATCCTTTGGCGAAAGGGTTACTGTCGATTTTGAGTTTGGTTATCTGTAAGTGAAATGCAAATAACCGATTAGTTGGATTTCATTATAAATAAAACTTACAGCTAAAGTAATGGATGGAAGAGTAATAATACCACAGTTAAAATAATATATAGAAACAATAAAATCACTGTTCTTAAAAATACGGTTTTTCAAATAATATTTTAAAAAAGTGGTTGTTAACTATACACATTTATTTTATTTTACTGCTATTAAACATTAATTACTTTGTTTTCATCATATTTTTTAGTTAATTTCCTACATTTTGTAGCTCTAAATACGTTTAAACACCAGCAAATATTTCTTATGTTTTCAACTATCTTAATTTAAACTTGATACATTTCATCATTGTTATTGTTATCACTTATTGTTATTGTGTGCGCAATGTAGTCTAAAAAAATGGTACAAATACACATGTTTTAAATTTTCAAACATAAACAAAAATATTTACGCTGATTATTTTAGGCGTATTAGAGGTAGACATAAAATTAAATAAAAACTCATGCAAGATGAAAATGTTCTTATTTATTTATATATTATATATTTAAAATTATATGACTTACTGATTGTGAAACTATCACAAAATGCATTTCTCACTTAATTTTATTTAGAAATTCAAACCATTTGAAATTATCATTTTTGGATAATGCGGTACGGTCATTATACCAATTTATGTTGTTTAGGTCGATGCAATTAAACATCAAAACTTCATGAACAATTATCATTTACTTACCAGTTGGTTTTGATATGCTGTAACCGCTGTGAAAATTGTTTCTGGGAAAATATACGATCTGAACTCTTCATTTTCCAATTCCGTTGGTGATGTGAGTGTTGCACTTCCCGATTTACGAACTAGATGAATTCGAGGTTGATATTTGTGCATGGAATTTAAAACGATCTGCAAGATGAAAAATCACACTAAATTTCATTTCACAGATAAAAAAACATATATTCAACAATCATATCGCGAAAGTGCGAAATGAATTGTATAATTATTTATGTATATATATATACTACAGTAAGTTTTTCATCCTAAGTATATTTCTATATTGTACTCTAAAATTTGGTGTTCAAAGTAGGGGAAGGAAGCTAATAGAGTGGTATACTGTCAGAATCAAAATAAATGTTCTATAAATTTTTTTTTTTTTTTTTCAAACGATGGAATAAAGTTGTATTTAACCTTTAAAAACACGGGCGGCCTACTGTATGCGCTAAAGCATTTTGAAGCCTATAAATAAAGAACTTTTAATGATATCCTTGTTCAGTTCAATATCCAGTAATAGTTTAAAAGAAATAAACATCAAATTAACGAAAAAAAGCACTAATTTAATTAAAATTAATACAACGCGAACGGTTTGCAGGAACATAAAAACGCGGGCGGCGTACTGCATATGCCAAAATATCAACTTTTGGCGATATTCTTTTTTATAGAAATGTTTAGTACTAGTATAAAATTAATAGACATAACATTTATATAAAAATAAATAAAATAATAAATTAATTAAGTTAAATTAATTAAAAGAAATTAAAATAATTAAGAAAGAAATTAGAATAAATTGCACAAATACACGGACAACTTATTCTGAACGTTAGTGGTGATTTACAAAGAGAGAGAGAACAGAAAAAATTGCGAACTTCTACCTTAAACATTGGTTGAACACCGAAGAGTCTTAGGGACAAAGGGTGAAAAATAAGGTGCAAATGTTAATCCCGTAATTATTTTGGAATTCGCAACTTTATTTTTTCACTGGGTGGTGGCACTCAGTACGCCATCCGTGTCTTTAAACCTTAATCATGGTAATATATTTAACCATTTGACATAATCGAAATCCGGAAAATGAAAATTTGTCTTCAAATTTAACACTAAGAATTACTTAAAAGTGTTCATGAATATTTTAATAATTCTTAACGCGGTTCTTAAGTATCTTGCTCAACAACACGAAACTTTCTGACATACATTTTTAAAGGTAACGGCTTAAAATTGGTAGGCTTTTTCATAAATAAATTAGTTATCGAGTTACAATTGATTCTTTTTAAGTGTCGACAAGTTTTTCCCCTTTCTCGTGCTAATCACATCGGAAATTCGGTTCAAAACTTCCACTCTGCAGTATTTTCTGGAAAATCTTCTGCCTTTACAACAAATGTAAAACGCTGTCCGATTACATAGTTTCCGAATAAAAACACCTGACAATTTCATGCGTTTCCGAATAAAAAATGAATTCAAAATTGTGTCAGAAAGTAGCTTCTTTGTAGTTGAGAACAAGCCTTAAAAAATCTTTATTTATACATACCTAAGAAAACAAACACTGTGCTTAATATAGCCTATGTAATTTTTTTTCCTATCGTTGTGTAGCACATCATAATTTCCTAGCACTTGGAATAATTTTGGTAAACATACTCAGTATCATTTTCACAAATGTTCACAGCGGAGGGACTTTCATACGCACATGATATGTAAAACGCAATTTTCATCAAACATGATTAACTTTTCTCGATCGCGACTCACAACAGATGCGTGAATGACTCACCTTCGAATAATTCGAAGTTTTACCTCAAAAAGGAAGAGAAAACCACACAACTCTTTGTTAACTCACGTCATGCTACAAATCAAATCATGGTGTCAACCGATATGGCCTTTCGATTGCCTATAAATAACGCCACTCGTGACATCTCACTGGCGATGAACGCCGGTGATGGCCTCTCCGGGGCGAAACCAACCGCACAAAATTGAACACAGGGCGCGTAGAAGGGCATATATTAAATGCTAGTTCCGTTTGGTAGACGTTAACCGCTTTGTAATATGTCTTTGGTGAAGGCCTTTGACAGCAACGTGTGTTTTTTCGTTGGAATTCCCTGAATTATGGTTATACTACAAGGAAGAAAAAATATTGCGCAAAACAGTAACGAGCATCATACAAGCAGTTAGATTGAGAAGTACTTGATTGAAACCCATCTATTTTTAACACTTTCCAGCGTATAGTTGAAAAGTGTTTATGACTTCGAATTGCCGGACAGTTTGTCTGTTTGCCCATAATCTAACACGAGTAAAAAAAAACTCGGATTGCCATGTAAATTAACAGACTTATTATGGCATATCCGGTATTGAAAATAAAGTTTGTTGTATCATCTATAGTTCGCTTACAGGGTAGCTCAAAAGAATCCCGTTACATTATGGTGTATGGCAAAAAATCGTTTGCAGCGTATTTTAATTATGTTACACCATTTCAAACATATTGAAACAAATAGGTTCACTACAACTACAACACGTTTACAGTAGAATATGGAGTGCATAATTTTTATCGTTCATTTACAGGGACACACAAAAGAATTCGATTACAGTATACTGTCTATGGTCGATAATTATAAGTGTATTTTCAGTTGTGATATGCGGTTTTAAATATACCTTTTTTTGTTTGAATGTTACTTTGTGTGTATAAATTGTATAAATCAGAGTTGGGCAAATTTGTAATTGCAATTATCTGCAATGTAATTACAATTTAATTGTATGTAATTAATTATAGTTAAAATTACATGCCGTAAAAAATTCTTGCTGCACTGTAGCCGGAACCGCCCCTATCCCATTATTTGACATTTCTGTGTTTGAATGTGTGTAACTATAATCAGTTACAGGCAATTAACTTGTAATTATATTGCGGATAATCGAGATTACAAATTTGCCCAACTCTGGTATAAATCATATACAGAGCTGCGCAACAGAGCAAGTACATGTTCTTTCATTGATAGAAATTGCTGAATTGGAATTTTCAACCGTGTTATGTTTATGTTTTCTCAACTGAACCAAATTTGAGCACACTGTGTAGTATACATGCAAATCTATAGATTATTTACAGGGCTCCACAAAAGAATTCGAATATTTTTTCCAAATATTGATGGTAATTACTGAAATAGGCTTTTCAAATGTCTTATCATTTTCCACATTGTTTACTTTGATATCATTTTCAATTTATTAAATGCTGAATTTTGTTACTCTATTCTGAATGTGTTGGAAAATGTTTCATAACCTATGCTTGACGCATGATTTTTCTTTCTTGTTTCATATTTGGTGACTATAAAAAATAATTCTATTTTTTTAAATAAATAATTGTTGAAAAATGCTGTTCTCAAATTCAAATTGGCCACTTTTCAAAACATTCCTGGAGGTATTTTTATTCTTAAATTCACGAAATTTGCAGATATATATATATTTTTTTCTTCAGATAATAAAAAATGGAATAACGTTTCCTAAAGTAAGTTTTAAAAAATGGTGTCAAAGTTGTCATTTTAAAAATCTTTTCATGGCGAATGCCACTACATTTGTGCAGCTAATTAAAACCCAACATGTACAACATTTACTACACGCAGTTACTTACACATGTTTTTTGAGTATACAAAAAATGGTAAAAAACCAAATTCCTCATAAAAAAAATTGCGGATTTATCTAAAAATTATACAAAAAATTAGATTTTAATTGGAAAAAATAGAAGGAAAATGACTTTTCATGGAAAATTCTAATCTTGCTTGATTCAAATTTCGTAAATGGATCAAGATCCGTTCAAAACTCATCACATAAGTGAGTCATATTCGTGAATTTGAATAATTCAATGAGTTTGTTCATGCACAACACCAAGAAAAACTATCTGTATTTAAAAATTTACTGAATTAAATGAAATCCAGTTCTAAAAATTTTTTTAATGAAATTTAGTTATTTTTTTTCCATGCTAGCTGGTAATTATTTCTATTTTCTTGTGATTCAGTTCATTTTTCTTTATCTTAAACTCATTTACCTTTAGTAATTTCAGGAATCGATACCCACTTTGCATGTTTTTCACCCCTTTCACTATTCCATTCAATTACTTAGGCTTCATTTAATTTATGACCCTACAATGAATTACAGCTTCATTATAATATCTTCTGCATTAAATGCCATGACAGACCCATTTTTTGAGCTTATTAAATATACTGATTAATACTAATAACTTACGCAGTAGCTAAAGTGTAATCTCCAGTTAATATTTCCTCGAGCACTCTTTCCCCCACAAACCCCCTTTCCATCTTCCGGCAAAAGGTGACGCCTTTGATGTTCGCCGACGTACGAAAAAAAGGCGGGGCTTGGACACATAGTGATTTGTCACATTGACAAGGGCGTGGGGGTTTAATGAATTTGAAATGATTTTTTCCCGGAGAAAATGGACATCAAATCTTAATTAAGGATGAGCAGATGCTGAATGTAAGAAAATAATACAAAAATTGAATACATATATAGTTTGTTTAAATAAACAAGGCTATTTTGTATGCTTAAACTGCGTGAAGCCACTTTATTTGGATAGGAGTAGGTTACCAAGTCAGGTAACATTAATTCATAATAGAAATATTTTTGAAAATGCTTCGTAAAGCATAATTTCAATAGTAACTGTAAATAACTTGTTCACTCAAATTCCTCTTGCGATATTACTTCTAGGAAACAGTCGGCAAATTTAGATCTTTATCAACATTATAAGTCACACAGAAAATCATTATACATATTATGCACATATTGTCATTTTTAGGCTTATCCGACAATATTCAACAAAATAACATATCTTTACTAAGAATTATGCTTATGAAGAACATCTGATGTCTGTGTAGATTGCAAATTCACAGTTTCCTATTTTTGCATGTTCGCGATTTCCTGTGTTTAATTTTTGTATTATCTTTTCCTTTTATTTGTACACCATGTGATTTCATTTTAATTATTTATATACAGCACACTTGAATAATGCATAGCTGCCAACCTCAAACTATTCTTCCGTAATACTTGAGTTAATTTGACCCTGGTTGAATACGTTTCAAAACAGAATTTTTTTTAAGAAATGAAAATAAATATGTTTCACATAGAAACCTGGAATTAAATAAATAAGCATTTATGAAATAAATTTTCTGGTTCGAAATGTGGTTAAACTGGGTTAAATTAATGCAGACATTACGAAAGATTAGTCGAAGGTTGGCAGCTATGATAATGCCTTTCCTCAATAGTTTCATATTTTTATTTAACAATATTGACCACAGTTTAAATTTTAATTTCAATTATTTAGCCCATTGAAGATAATATCATATCTATATCTCATCATTAGTAAATTCTATTACAGTAGTATAAACATATTCCTTTACCCCCCCCCCCCCCCCCCAAGTTATGTATTTTAATTATAATGCAAATTTACAGACACTTTAATTGTTATTTATTTATATTTATTACTTAAAACAATTAATTTAGTTTTATACACCAACTAAATTTATTTGTTTTTTATGATTCTGCAGTGTTGTGCAAATTACAATTCAATATTACTTTATTAATTAATTTTTTTTATTTTGCTGTAATATAGTGCATTTATTTATACACATATTTAAAATTGAATCATTATTTAATAACTTATACATATCAAATATTTATTATTTTTTTTTACTTTAAAATTCCTTATTTATATTAAATTAATAAAGTTACTTTAATGTTTAATCCACTTATAATTATTATTATTAATATTTATTTAATTAATCATTTATTTATTTTTTCTCTTCCCCTTATATCTTCCCTATATCTGTAGTGATCTTTAGTTGTATTATACAATGATAAAAGGCAGCCCTATATCTGATCTAATAATAGTGGAAAGAACGATATTGGATCTATTTCAAAGTTATTAAACTGTTCTTCTTAACTCCTTGGTTGAATATGTATTTTTATACTTACAATATTTCTGGCAACATATGCAAATAATTTCCTAGCACTTTTTAAAACTTGTTGTGACATTACTGACTTCGTTGGTTCGTCAGGAGGTAAATGCTTTCTTTAATCCATTATTTTTTATTTCATGTTATTTTTGGATTCTTTTTATTGGATTTATTTTGTACGATAGCACAAATTTCGCATTTTTCAGCTTGTTATGTCTCATGCAAGGGTGAAACCGTACATGTTATTTGTGGACATTATGTGTGTTACTGATCGTAATTAAAATCTCCCGTACGAGGGCGCTGTGTCAGCGCCGTAATTTTATTTATTATTCCAATCGTCTGCGTGTTGACGATAGATTGTATATTAGTTACTAGTGAGTGGAAACACTGAATTTTTGTTGTTGTTGTTATTAAGATAATGGAATGTTTGATTTGGAAACGGCCAGAGAGACTGTTTCACTCTTAACAATTATTGATTTAAAATAAAGAAATATACAGTTCACTGCGAAGAGTTCCTTAAAAATGGTGTCACTGAGTAACTTCTTGTTTTATTCTTAACAGACCATTGGTCCTTCGAGGCCAAAGTAAACGGATTTATCGTTTGCTTTTAGAGTCAAGAATCAGCGACGAGACTTGGTTTCTTCGAATAAGGTAGGACTTTTTCCTTAACATGGCTACTGAATTAAAAAATATTTTGACAAAAAAAAGAGTTTTAAAATGTAAAATTACTAAATTTGTGAGTGAAATTAAATTAAGTGACTCTGATGAATGTTCTTTAGAACTTGTAAATACGAAATGTGATCAATTCAATACAGAATTGAAAGAAATGTTTGATAAAATTTATTCATTGTGCGATGAGGAGGAAATTGATAAATATACAGTCGTCCCCGCTTAAACGAATATTGACGGTTCCGACAAGTTGTATTCGATTAAGCGGGGTATTCGAATATCCGGGGAATCATTTAGATGACATTAATCTATTGCGATATGGTAGAATAACACATATGTAACAAAATAACATGGAAATAACATTAAAAATAAAAAAAAAGACAAAAATAGATAGCATAAAAGACAAATGTTATACATACCTATGGATTTTTAATATTCCAAAAAAATTTTAATTTAAGTACATATTACTTTGGCTGAAAGAAAGCTGTGACAGTTGATTGTTTTTTACCGGACGTGGAACACTTCTGTATTTATTTTTCTAATTTATAAAGTACATTATAATCACCTCCACAAGCCTCAAAGTGTCGGCGAATTATAGCAAATGATGTATTTACTTCATTTAGAGAAGGGGGTGGCTCAATTGTCTCATCATCGCTCTCATTATCTTTTTCTTGCGAGGAAGATATAGTCATTTCTTCATCGTCTTCAGTCGTTTCATTTTCATCCAATTCAATAAATTGCACAAGTTCCGTCTGAGTAAATTTTAGCTCTCCGAAGTCTCCTGTCTCAAATTCCTCCAAATCCTGAATTCTAATGTCATCATAATCATAAATTACGGTTTCATCCTCCCGTATTTCGCGTTCGAGATTTTCCAATTTCACAAATTTCGCTTTTCTGAGGCAATTTTCAATGACTTTTACAGGCACACTGTCCCATGCTTTTTTAGAAAAGTGCATGGCTATTAAAAGGTTTATTTTCTTATGGGTGCCAGCAAAGGATTCGATATCATCCAAATGATGCAAAAGATCTTTGATTACTTGTCTTCGGTAAAGGGCTTTGAATGATCTAATTATGCCTTGATCTAAGGGCTGAATTTTGCATGTTGTATTGGGAGGCAGAAATTGTAGTTTAATATTAGTGAGACGTACAGAACTGTCATCGATTTTATGACTATTTACGTTATCTAAAAACACATTTTTTTTGTTGCGTTTTTTGAAATCCATATCTAGCTTCATCAGCCAGTTTTTAAAAATTTGTCCTGTCATCCATGCGTTTCGAGAATGAGTATATTTCACGGGATAATTTTTTATGTTCTTTAGACACCTTGGACCTTTACTTTTCCTTATCATTAGAGGCTGAAGTTTTTCTGTTCCGGTTTGATTTACGCACAATAATAATGTGACCCGATCTTTGTTTATTTTCAATCCAGCAACCTTTTCTTTTTTCTCAGCTAAAGTGCCTGTCGGTAAAGCTCGATAAAAGAGTGCAGTCTCGTCACAATTAAAGATGTCATCTGGACTGTATTTTGCAAGGATAGGCTCCAAAGTTCCTTTACACCAGGTGTCAATGCATGAAGTATCAACTGATCCTGCTTCACCATGTCCAGTTTTAAAAGTTAAATTATTCCTTTGTTGCCACCTATAAAGCCAACCTTTGGATGCACAGAAATTTTCACCATTTTCAACAGTCTTCGCTATTGACTCAGCTTTTTCCATGATCATAGGCCCATTTATCATTGCACCTTTCGCTCTTTTACTGGAAAACCACTCCAGTACAGCTTCATCAACACTATCAAAATTTGATTTACGTTTTCTCTTTCTGTCTAAATTTCCATTTCTCCTCCACTCTTCTTCAATCTTTTCAGCATTTCTTTTAATATTAGAAACTTGCGTTTGAGAAATTTGAAATTCTTTTGCAATTTCAGTTTGCGTTTTTTTATTTTTTAGTGAAACTAACACTTTTATTTTATCGCATAAACTCAAATCCTTTCGTTTCGTATTCATCGTGCTTACTAGTCAATTATTAAAGAAAGAATATCGGCCAGAATGTTAGCATATGTTCACAGAAGTATTCACAGGTATGAAGTTCGAACTAAACCTGTTCGGGTAAGACACCTCTTTTCTAATCCGTTCTCAGAAATCGATTGCAACAGCTTAGCGTCAGAGGTGAACTGACCTTTTCCAGTTCCATGAAAGAAAAGAGGGATCGCCATGCCTTTGTCCAAAATATGCTGAAGAGGGGAAAATGAATACGTGTTTTGTAGGAAAACAATAATTTTATTTTTAGAAAAGAAAATCTGGTATTTTTCGGTTAAGTATGCATTTTTAGTAAGAAAGACAGTTCAGACTTTATTCGAATAACCGGGGACAGGAAGTAAAAAATATTTGATAAAGTGGGGAAATTTAACATTATTCCTATAAGACTGATTTTGGTTCTAGCGAATTTTATTCGTATAAGCGGGGTATTCGATTATCCGTTACCCGATTAAGTGGGGACGACTGTATCGATGAACAATCATCGATTGAAAAAGAGTTAGATGAAACTTGGTTAAAAATTAAAAGAGCGAAACAAAAACAAATAAATGTTCGTAATGAATCAAAGCCGAAACAAGAGAATAGTGTAACGGAAGTTCGACTTCCCACGATTAATCTACCTTCCTTTAGTGGAAATGTATAGGATTGGATATATTTTAGTGATCTTTTTAAATCTAGCGTTCACAATAATAGCGCACTTTCGGGTGCTCAAAAGTTATCATATTTGAAATCTTCGCTTCATTCTGAAGCTGCAAAAGTTATACAAAGTATAACGATTTCAGATGATAATTATCAAACAGCGTGGTCCTTATTAGAGGAAAGATATTCCAATAAAAGACAACAAGTGTTTGCTCACATTAAAAAATTAATGTCCATTAATTCAATACAAAGTGAAACACCTAGTGCTATTCTTAATTTGGCAGATACCGCCAGTGAATGTATCAGATCTCTAGAAATTCTCGATCAAAAAATTGAAGGGTTTGCGGATACAATAATAACCTATATATTGTGGCAGAAATTAGATGGGTCCACAAAATTATGGTTTGAACGTGAACAAAAAAAAGACGAGCTACCAAAATTAAAAGAATTAATCGAATTTTTAAAAAGACAAGCGAGAACACTACAAGTTTCCAAACCTCTTATAAATAATGTAACTCCTAAACGCAATGCTCAACAACGAATCACTAGTATGGTATCTACATCTAATGGTAAAAACTCAAAAACATTTAAATGTGTTAAGTGTCAGAGTAACTTAGTGGTTTATTCCTAACATAAATTGGTCCGTCGAGCCGGAGTAATGAATTCCACGGTTTGCACAAATGTCCAGAATTCTTAAATCTTTCAGTAGCTTCTAGATATGAATTCGTAAAGAAAAATAATATTTGTTTTAACTGTTTAAAATTCCACTCGGTTAGAAATTGTAAATCTACTTATTCTTGTCGGAAATGTATGAAAAAACATTCGAGTTTACTGCATTTCGAGAATGAAAATGAAAAGCAAATTCAAAACAGCGATAGAAAAAATGAATTTATTTCAAAACCCGAGGTCAGTGATTGCAATATCCAAAACCAGAATCAAATCATAGCGCATTCAAATCTAGACCCGAATGCTGCAACATTTCACATTTCTAACGAAAGAGTATTTTCAGGTACATCTGTTTGTGAGATGAATTATTTAAGTTCTGGCATCTTATCAACTGTCATTGTTTATATTAAAAATAAATTTGGTGAATTTAAGCCGTTAAGAGGTTTGATTGATGTTGGATCAATGAGTAATTTCATTACGATTCAGTGTGCTGATTATTTAGGAATTAAGAAAGAAAAAATAAAAGTTGCGGTTTCAGGATTAAATGGCATCTCCGTGAATATTAACTCCAAGGTAAAAGCATTAATTTCGAACAATTCAAATTTTAAGGCGGAAATAGAACTTCTTTGTGTACCAAAAATATCGGATACTATTCCAGTAAATCGGATTAACGTTCCAACAGAACAATACCTTAATAACATTAAATTAGCGGATCCAGAATTTTACAAACCTGGAAAAATTCATGTTCTTTTGGGAGCTCAAATATTTTATGATCTTTTAGAAGTCGGTCGAATTGAAGTCCCCAATTCTAATTTAAAATTCCAAAACTCGGTATTTGGATTCATTGCCTGTGGAAGCGTATTAAATCCTGACAATCAAATCACGCAAAATACTCATTGTGGGCTTGTTTGTAACTATGAAGATTTGACAAAAGAAGTTCAAAAATTCTTTCAGTTAGAAACATTAGGGATAAAAGACGATCCCACATGTACTGACGAAGATAGAGCATTAGAAATATTCGAAAAATCTGTATCTTATAAAAATAAACGTTACGAAGTTACCTTACCATGGAAAAAAGATTGGCGAGAAATGAACGACAATCTCAAAATAGCCAATAATAGACTAAACTGTCTTAAAGTGAAAATGAAGCGAAAATTAGAGCTTCGTGCTCAATATTGTGAGACTTTGAAAGATTATGAAAATAAAGGAATCATAGAAAAAATAACGGAAACGCACAAGCCAGTAGAGAAACCACTTTTTTATCTTCCACATCAACCTGTCTTTAGACAAAGCCTGACAACAAAAATGAGAGTAGTCTTCGATGCCAGCTCACACGATGTTGGCGAATTATCGTTAAATGATTGTCTTTGGCCAGGTCCAAATCTAAATCCAAACATATTCGATCTACTTATCAATTTTAGATCAAACAAAATAGCATTGATAGGTGATATAGAAAAAGCCTTTCTGCAGATATCCCTAGCGGAGAAAGACAGAGATGCAGTGAGGTTTTTATGGATTGGAGATAGAGGTATAGAAATATATCGCTTCAACCGAGTTCCTTTTGGTATGAATGCTTCCCCGTTTCTTCTTGCTGCTACTCTAAGAAAACATGTCAAGAAATTTCAAGTTAGATATCCTACAACAACAAAGTTATTAGATAGGTGCCTCTACGTTGATGATTTCATCGCTGGTGCTGACAACTTGCAAGATGCGTTAGAAATCTCTCGAAATGCTGTTTATATTATGAGCGAGGCAAGTATGAAACTCAGAAAATGGTCAACTAATGATAACGATTTGATGGAGCGATGGAAACAAGAAGGGTTTGATACTCAGCCTCTACACAACCCAATTGAATTAGGATTTGACTCAACAAAGGTTCTAGGAATGTCTTGGCATACGAGTGAAGATTGCTTTATCGTAGATGTAAAAGGCTTATTAGAAATGTTATCAAAAAATGAAAACACCAAGCGCTTCATCCTGCGTGCTATTGGAAAAATATTCGACCCTCTTGGCTTGCTCACTCCTTATACTATTCGCATGAAATGCCTATTTCAAGATCTGTGGTTGAGGAAAATTGCTTGGGATGAAGATCTACCAATAGATGTTAAAGAAAAGTGGCTTCAATGGTGTTCTGAGATCCCACGCCTCTCCGACCTAAAAATTCCAAGAATTGTGCTAAATTCAACGAAAGAAGAAAATTCAGATGTGGTAGAGATTCACTGTTTTTGCGATGCTAGTAAGAAAGCCTTCGGCACTGTCATATACCTCAGAATTGTAAAAGAAAATGCTATTGAAGTTAACCTTGTGACTTCAAAAAGTAGAGTTACACCTCTTAAAAAAATCACTTTACCAAGATTAGAGCTATTGGGAGCTTTACTTGCTGCCCGACTAGGTAATGCAGTCAAGAAAATAGTAGATCATAAGAAGCCATCAGATGTGTTCTTCTGGACAGACTCGAAAATCACTTTGTACTGGATTAGAGGTTCTAGTAAAAGATGGAAATCATTCATAGCGAATCGTGTCAACGAGATTCAATCTTTGACTGACTCCAGTTCGTGGTTTCATTGTCCGGGAAAGTCTAATCCAGCCGACCTCCTTACCAGAGGCGTCAGTGTTGATATGCTCTTAGAAAAGGATTTGTGGTTTAAAGGTCCCCCCTTTTTGAGAGAAACTGTTCTCCCAACTAATGACTGCAACATCCAAAATTCGCCAGATGACTATTCTGATGAACTAAAGAAAACAGTTAAATGTGAAAATGATAACTCTTTAGTTACTCTAGCTATTTATGATCAAAATTATTTATTAGATTATATTATTAGTGTTAGTAATAATTATATAACTATCATTCGTATTTTATGTTATGTGCTTAGATTTATTCATAACCTTCGAAATGTTAATAGAGTGAAAGATCATCTTACTTCTAAAGAATTGAATGCTGCAGAATTATCACTGATAAAGATGGTTCAACAAAGTGAGTATCAGGAAGAAATAAAATGTCTTCAGAAAGGTAATTCGGTACCAAATAAAAGTAAACTAAATTCTTTAAATTGTTTCTTAGATGAAAGTAATATTTTAAGAGTTGGGGGTAGATTGGGTAACTCATATTTGACAACAAATGAAAAACATCCTATGGTTCTGCCAAGTAAGCATCCCCTTACTTTAATTATTGTAAGATATTTTCATTTAAAGTATTTACATGTAGGATCACAAACATTGTTGTACCATATTCGTCGTAAATTTTGGATAACTAATGGTAGAAACATCTGTCGCAAAATAACATATGAATGTGTCACTTGTTTTAAAAACAAGCCTGTATTAGCGAGTCAAGTTATGGGTGACTTGCCCAAAGAGCGTGTTACACCTTCATTTCCATTTTCCATTATTGGAACTGATTATTGTGGCCCTTTTTACATTAAATTCAAAAATCAAAGGAAAGGTACATATAATAAAGTGTATGTATGTATATTCGTTTGTCTCTGCACCAAAGCTATTCATCTAGATTTCGTTTCAGATCTCACTTCTGCAGCCTTCATTGCTTGTTTTAAGCGCTTTGTTAGCAGAAGGGGAAAGTGTTCAAAAATATTTTCTGACAATGCAAAAAACTTTGTAGGGGCAAACTTAGAATTGAAAAGGCTTCACAATTTGGTTAGACACCCAGATGAAGCATTAGCTGATTATTTTGCAAGGGAAAATATCGAATGGAATTTTATTCCTCCGAAAGCGCCGAACTTCGGTGGTCTTTGGGAGGCAGGGGTTAAATCATTCAAATTCCATCTAAAACGTGTAATTGGTAACGCGCACCTCACTTTAGAGGAATTTCTGACAGTAATTCTAGAAATTGAAAGTGTTTTGAACTCAAGACCTCTGTCCCCATTGTCATCAGATTTCGACGATTTCGAGACTCTGTCACCGGGTCATTTTCTTATAGGTAGGCCCTTAACGTCTATTATTGAACCCCAGCTCACTGAAATTTCGGAAAACAAACTTAGCAACTGGCAAAAAATAACAAAATATAGCCAGCAAATATGGAAATTATGGAAGCGGGACTATCTGAACACCTTGCAGCAACGTAATAAATGGCAAATAAATAAAAACAATATAAATGTTGGTTCTCTCGTATTGATCAAAGATGAAAATATGCTCAGCACAAAATGGGCAACAGGTAGGATTTCCGAGATATTTCTCGGTAAGGACAAAAAAGTTCGAGTAGTGAACATTCGTCTGCCTAACGGTACAATAATAAAGAGAGATGTGAGAAGTATTTGTCCTCTTCCAATTAATGGAAACTAATTTCTTTAATGTATATATTTGGTATATTTTGAATATATTTTGTTGTTTAATTTCTATAGTATGTTTTATTGTATTCAAATGTAAAGTAATTTAGCCATTTTTCCTTTGTTATTAATTATATCTTTGCATTGTTATATGTAGTATTATGTAATTTTATATTATATATTAGAGTAGTTTTGAAACCTGCAGGTTTCAACGGTCGGGAGTATGTTACTGATCGTAATTAAAATCTCCCGTACGAGGGCGCTGTGTCAGCGCCGTAATTTTATTTATTATTCCAATCGTCTGCGTGTTGACGATAGATTGTATATTAGTTACTAGTGAGTGGAAACACTGAATTTTTGTTGTTGTTGTTATTAAGATAATGGAATGTTTGATTTGGAAACGGCCAGAGAGACTGTTTCACTCTTAACAATTATTGATTTAAAATAAAGAAATATACAGTTCACTGCGAAGAGTTCCTTAAAAATGGTGTCACTGAGTAACTTCTTGTTTTATTCTTAACAGACAATGTGTATTCGAAAAAATATTTTTCCACCCTCAATAGCTCGAAATTTTCTGAGACATTTTCAGACTCATTTTCTAAAGTAAAAACATGAAACTTGCTGAGATGATTTTTGAAGAGATGTATAAGAGGCCGTGTGATTTCGTTTTTCGCTCAATTAATTAGAATTTGATTTTTAAACAATTATTTTCGCAGCATGACCATTTTTTTTCATTCCCAGATCTCCCGCTTCGGAAAATTCGGTTCAAAATGCCAACTTTTACAGCTTTATTTACAATATTTTCTACATTTATCAAAAAATTGAGAAGCACGGCACGTTATGTAGTTTCTATATAAGATAATTTCCCAGTTTGACGCGTTTGAGAGCAAAAATGAATTTAAAAATGAACCAGAAAATACGTAGTTTGATTGGAATACACCCTTAAAGTAATTTGGGCCTGAAAATTCTGCCTTGGTTCCACAAATATTTTCTTTTTTCCAATGTTTCCAATATTTTTATGATATACGGTGTTTACTGTATTTTCAATTCCTTGTCTCGCTTGTTATGAGAAGATGTTTAAAATATATATATAAAGGATAAAACTTTATTTTTAATTTGCATATTCATTATTATAGATGATCATTTGTATTGGTTTATAATGCTTTTATATTGTATAACATATATAAGGAATATATGAATTATAGAGTTATCAGAAAACTGAAAAAAAAATCGAACTCGTTGTGAATTTTAATTAAACATAACCAAAATTTTACGAGTATTTGTACAAGATTTATGTTGAAAAGTTTTACTTTCTTAAGTACTCAATGTAATTGTTGTTGCTGTTGTTTTTCAAAAGCAGTTATCTTGAAGTTATATTTTACTCAATAGTACTCAACTCAGGATTTTCAAAAACATTTGATTCAATAATACATTCTTTTTTTATGCGTGCAGTGCACCCACAAATCAAGGTGTTGAACAAAAAATAAATAAATAAATAAATAAATAAAATAAAAAGAAATAAAAATAAAAATAAAAACGACGCATGCCTTAATCTTTAAAGCGTGGTCAGTTGCCAGCGGTTAAGACCACGTTATCAATACAAACGGCAATGAAAAACGCCATAAATAACCCACACTTTTTAGCTCAGTAACTCTAAAAGCAAAAAAGCTGTAAAATATTGAAATGCTAGTGATTTCTATCCATTCACTGGCTTTGTTCAAGTCTTGTTATCTTAATTTTTCTTTTATTCCTGAGCTGGGTTAACAAACAGAAGATCGGTTTCGATGAAAACGTTGCCCCGCCCCTCGTAAAATTAATTTAAAAAGATGGAAAGAGACGTGAAGTGGAGAGAGAAACGAATTTTTGAAAAAATATCACACCCTTTGGAGGTAGTATTGTAATTTACGTATTATTGTTGACTTATTCTCATAAATTTGGCTTCTTCAGCGAAGAAATTTTTTAGAACTATAGAAATGTTTTTTTTTTTTTTTTTTTACTTACCCATCATACGTAGTATAGGGTAAGTCTTGTAATCGTTTTAAAAATCGAAAATTTTTTTTGACGGATTTACACGTTTTAGACACTGGAGATTCCGAAAAACCTATTTTTAGAAAAAAAAATTTGTCCGTCCGTCTGTATGTCTGTGTGTCTGTAATCGCTCTATCTCCCGAACAAATTGGGATAGAGACTTGAAATTCGGTGTATACTTAGGGAGTAATTATGGGAAGAAGCCTATTGAATATCAGTAACTTCTATTAACCGAAACTATTTTTTTCGGACTCTTGAAATATTCGCTCTGATAAAAGGTATACAAAAATTTTCGAAATTGTTTATTTGAAGGAGTGAATATAAAAGACAATAAAAAACATCATGAATGAACTCAACCGGATATTTAGTTGCCGGGATATTTGTAATTCTATTTTTCACACTCTTCGATTTTTCATGGCCCTGTATTTCATTCAAATTTCAATTCAAAGATATATTTTAATTGGAAATGAGACGCTTAATCCGACGCAGTAAACTGTTAGTTAATAGGATTATAATTTTTCGAGTTATAAGGATGTTTCTTTTACGCAATTCGATACTACTCAATTATCCCTCCGACCAAAAAACTAACGCCAAACTATAAGATTAAATGCCAATAATGGCTTATCGTAAATGTCAAGCATTTAATGCCTCTCCATACCTATAAGGGGGTTTACCATTGGGGGGACCCTGTTCTGTCGCCAAATACCGCCAAGTTTGTCACCAACTTTGCGGTATATCGCCAAATTTGGCGGCCAAAAGTGGCGTCAAATTGGCGGTATCTCTAATATTTCGCCAAATTCCCATAGCCTTCCATTGTAAACCAATAGCGTTTACTTGCTTACAGAAAATCAACAAATTGAGATATTTTAATGCAACAAAAACTAATATTAGCTTAAGGGGTTATATTCATTATATTTAAGGAAGTCCAAATAAATTAAATTATGAATAAAAGTAACATGGTACAATGCTTAGCAAATATCACATGCTTTATTTTCATATTTTATACTATCTATATCCATAATAGGTAACTATTACGGTGGCCCCCAACGGCTAGTTTTTCATTTATTTATTTATTTATACGTGTCAGGCAGAGTTTTTCTATCTTAGTAAAGGGTCATAAGAATCGTTCCCGAATTTTGAGCGCTTAGTTCACGTTTAAAGGGTTAGCAACAACTTTCGATTTTTTATTTTACAATGATTGATGAGAATGCTTGAAATGATTATAATGCAATGATTATGATGTTTGATTTAAAAGAATGATAACTTTATGAACTTTAAAAAAAGGGAAGTTTAAAAAGTCATAATTTTTAAAGTTTTGAAACCTTTCAAGTTGAAATATTTCTTAAGTTTGGTCACATACCACTATTGTCAGGCAGAAGCATAGAGATTCGTCGATGTCCAAAGGGGAGTGTGCTTGTTTTTATGTTCTGGAGGTTTTTTATAATGACATGCATGTACGAGAGTGGAACCGGTGTAAGACATATTTAATAGATTATTTTTCAAATATTATTTACCGAAATAAAATCCATATTATTTTTCTAGATAGATTTCTTTAACAACCACACATTATGTTTAAACCTATTAGAAGTTCTCAAAATAATTAAAAGAACTAAAACGTGTATAAAAAAATTGTGTAAGGTATTATATTGTTCCCGAGATGAACACACTTGAATCAGAATGGAACATTTTTACGAAGATGTGCAGTTTTAATATTTTTCCAAAATTTAGCCTAACAATTATGCATTATATAAAAGTCGATCATCAGAAAATTGATGTACAACATACCCCGTAACTTAAAAAAAATATTGCTTTATTTATAAGTTTTGTTTCAATGTAACAGTTTCAAATTTTGTGCAATAGTCAATACTGGATCGCACTATTTCAACTTTGTTCACGGCCATTTTTTAAAAACTTGTATCATTTACATACTTGAGATATGGTGTAATTTCCGTATTGTTACATTAAATACGTTCCGAATTTCAAAATGTTTGGCATTTTCATTTGTTGAAAGTTTTCTAATTATACTTCGCTCACATCGCACAAGTTTCTTTGTGTTTATTCGTAATCCTAGCGTCTAACTAAAAAATAAATTAAAACAAAATTTAGACACTAAGCAATTTATCATCAGTGCAGTTGCACTGACAAGAATTAAAAAAAATATATATATATTGATATTTTAAAAAGCCTTACTTAAATTTGAGCCACTCTTGTATTACTGTTTTATCATGATTCACTATGTAATATTATATTTATAACAAAAAATGAGGGCGACATTACGGAACCATCAATATCATGGAGTCATACTAATAGACCTCGTGGTTTTCTGTAGGTTGCTCAAACTAAAATAAGATGCTGAATTTTTAAGAACATTTATAACACTGTAAAAAACAATCTTTTCAGAAGCCAAAAAAAAATTACAATTTTTGTTGAAATCAGGAGTTTCTTTTTTAATGATTTTGTGTCTTTTGTTTTTTAAAGATTTTATGATTAAGATATTTATTTTTAACAAACTTTTAAGCGTAGGATAGCAAATCAATTAGAAAGAAAACAAATGAATTTGAATGCAAAGACAATACATAGTAAATGAAGACTTTACTTTGCATACTGAAATGTGAAAACAAAACGATAAGTTACTACCCAACATACACTTTACTCCGAGATTTTAAACAAAGATGCAAAAATTAAAATAACAAAAATAAAAATTATATTCGACGTTTTGGTTTATTTTAAAACTATCCTCAGCTCAGGATCTAATTTTCTTAAGGGCAGTTGGAAGTCCCTATACCTACCATGTTAAATTAATGTACAGTCGTGAAAAAAAAAAGTAAACACCCCCTACTAACTCCTCAACAAATTATCGTAGAAGAAAGTTACTGGTACCGAACGATTGGAAATAAAGTCTACTTTTAAATGATATAGATAAAATTTGCTTAGGAGGCGATCTACATATTAAAACGAACCATAACTTTGTTTTTTTAAATAGCAGTACACAATTCTGACAGCATAAATGAACTCTACACCCTTCAATTAGCCTAAAAACAAATTTTTATGCAATTCGTACCATAAGTTTCTGAGAAATTAATTATTTTAAAATGAGCGTATTTTAAGGGCTGTATCCAAATTGAAGTTCGGAACTGGATTGTTAACCGAGAGAGCCCCCATCTTGATCAAGGCACCTTAAGAAGTCAGTGAATCCGGTTAGATTACAGGACAGCAGAAGAAATTTCAAAATACCTACTCGCTTCTATCATAGACGGCCCCTTAAACCATCATTTTGCCGTTTTTTAAGCATAATTTGATAACTACTTGGAAGAAAAATGTGAAATTTTGGATTTCCATAAAGCAGGACTTAATAAATCTAAATCCATCAAAAAAATTGTAGGTTGCAATTCATAATTTTTTCGAATATTAGTTTCATAATTCATATCATAAAATTATAAAAATTGCAAATTCAGCGTATTTATGTTTGGGTATATTAGTATTATTGCTACACAAAAAATTAGCACATTAGGAGTATAATTTCTGGAGATGTAAATAAAAATATGAAAATGTAATTTAACGTTAGAAGCACTAAAATTTGAATGCTTATAATTCAAAAACTTATCATTCAAATGACTTGAAATTTGGTGTCTAGGCATAGTTTGAACCGAAGATTTGAAATATCTCGTTAAAATTGGGTATTGCCATTGAAAAAAATGAAGTTTGGATTCGTTTTAATATGTAAATGGCCCCTAAGCAAATTTTATATACATCATCTAAAAGTAGACTTTATTTCCAATCGTTCGGTACCAGTAACTTTCTTCTACGATAATTTGTTGAGGAGTTAGTAGGGGGTGTTTAATCTTTTTTTTTTTTTTTTTCCCACGACTGTACCTTTTCTCAGAAATTACCAAAGATATTCACTTGAAATTTTTTATATACATAATATGAATAATTCCTAATAAAGTAAAGTCAACTTTATAGTTTCTATAAAAAGGTACATCGAAGTTCAAAAAGCAACATTTTGAGAAAATTCAGTTTAAAGTTTACGCATATAATGTTTATATGTTAACAAACTGAATTACTTAAATTTCTTTAACTTCTTGTTGTCATAGAAACAAAATTAATATACCATTCAAAAGGGGGGGAAACAAAGGACTCAAAATATTAAAAGAATTTAAAAAAAAAAAACGATTTTTTTTTTTCAAAAATTTTACTTCCAACTGCCTTTAAATATAAAACGGCAAAGTTTCTGCCATCGAGTATAATATATATTTTTGTGATTTTAATTTTTACGTCTTTATTTTAAATCTTAGAATAAAGTGTTTGTTGGATATAGCAACTTATCGTTTTGTTTCCATAAAGACAATACATTTAAATTTTAAATCAGTGTTAGTCATAAGGAGATATGGCATCTTTAGAAGTGCAGAGATTAACTCAATAAGAACATGACATAAAAAATTAGAAAAAAAGTAACGAGTTATACGTATAAATAATACATATTGTATGCGCCTTAAATTTTGTGAATAATTTAAATAATTAACCTGTCTGAAAAGAGATGATAAATATGCTGCTCTAATTATCAGCATTTTAATTAAACGAGCTCTCCTTCACTTCAACTAACATTAAGCACTGCTAAATATTTATTTAACAAAATTATCACAAAATTATCGCTTCGTCACTTGCCAAACAAGCATAACATTCAATTTTCTTTCAGAAATAGATTATCGCGTCTGAACTTCAAACTCACGATTTTAATTCAAGCGTAACGCCTATTTACAACCATTACGAGCAATAATCTAAGTTTTCTCCAATTCAATTACAATAATTCAATTTATCATGCTATCATTGCCCCTCATAAAATCATCTTGTGGGCATAAATGCATACAAACACTAGTTACGTGAACTGAAATATGTTTCCGACTGTCGACCTAACAACTATCATTACGACTTTAAATGGTAGTTCCTTCTGTTTTTCCAATTGGAAATCTTATTAGCAAGCAAAGTAGGGAGACGTATGATTACAAAAAAATCCAGACATGGTAATAAATGTATAAAAATGCATCAAAAAGAAGGGGGTTGCCAATAATCTTAAATTATGGAACTTTTGAACGGTGGCTTTGCTCGAAGCCTATATTAAGTTATTAAGCGCATATCCAACATATATCATTAATTTTGGCGGTATAAATTTATTGTTGTTCAGCCTTTTTTTTATGACTATGTACAGCGGAGTAAGGAAGAATAATACGAAGACGTGCGTGATTGGCGTCGATTTTTCATCTTTTTCCCAGCTTGTCTCATCTTGGCGACATGGTATATAAGAGAAGGGAAGTTGGGGAGTTTCGAGGTAGCGATCTCATATTAAAAGCCTGTTCCAAGGCCACGTGCGTGAGGAAATTTTATATTGATTGATAGATGTTGTGTGAGAAAAAATGAAATTAAGAAATTCGGGAGTTATTTTCATTCAAGGGAAGAACTTGCTACAAGTAGAGGTTTCTTTAAGGAGCAAGAATATTATATAGGATACAGTCTTTGGAAATTAGAATAAATTTATAAATAAATTCCTTTTAGTATTCAGTTTTCTTTTTTTTTTTCTCTTAAAATTGCAGTGTTGCATTTAATTCAAGATACGGTATATTAAAAACTTTAATAGAAAACAGTTACAAAACAGGCTAGAGGAAAAAGGTCACACGGCTTTATTAGAAATGCAAAATTCATTATCCCATATATTATGTACCGTATTTTATGGAAGAAACGCCGCGGCGTTTACGAGTTTGAAAGTTCATTTTTTGTCAATTGAGGCGTTTATACCATGCGCGGCGTTTACGATTTTTTTTTCTTTTTTCATACGCGTAAAATTGGGATAAAGTAAAACTTACTTAAGACTGTCTCAAGTCCCCTGCTCAACAACGCGAAACTTTCTGATTTTGCGATAATGAAAAATGTGGCATTTCCGATGATGATACCGAATCATACAGTGTGGACGAAGAAAATTTACAACTCTTCCACTCAGATATTGACGACTCAGATTTTGAGGGCTTCGAATAGAAACTAAAAAAGGACTAAAATGGATACGACGTAAAAAGTGTCATAAAAAGCGTGCTAAGTTGCGCCGACCACTTAAAAAAAAGTGGAACGCCTAAGGAAAGGGGTCCGCGTCCCGCGTTCTGGATGGTTTTAATACCAATTGACGTCTCCTTAATTTAAAAATTGCATAAAAATATCTAAAACCTGATTTAAATACTTTAAATAAAATGTTAGAATCTTAAGTTATTAAAAATGAGGCACCTTGTACTGTGCAGAAAACTTAGATTAAAGTTAGGTCAATGAGACACTGTCGACAAAGGTAGCATTCCCACAGGTGCGGCGATTATGATATTTTAAATCTTATTAAGATTAATTTTGAGGAGTGAGGCGCTTACGACGGGTGCGGCATTTCTTCCATAAAATATAGTAAGTGTTAACAATATTACTATTATTAGTAGTAATTTACTGCTACTAATGATGATGTTGTTGTTACTTCATCGTGTCAGAATAATTAAGAATTTCCAAAATGTTTGTTTCCGAGAAAGGGGTAGATGGGGACAACTGTCCAAGATGCTACCCGGTATTCACATAGCAGCAACAGAACAAATGATTAAAAATTTATATTTGAAATTTAATTCAATCTTAAATAATTTGTTTATTTTTTAATTTTTTCCCCTTTTAATTCAGAAGAACGTTTAATTATGAAAAATCACTAAAATTACCATTATCATACGATTTTTCTTTTTATTTGTATCTCCAACAAGTGAAAATAGATTTTTTTTTTTTTTCCTTTTAGATGTAACAGTTGGTGTGTTGGAGTGTATATACCAAATTGATTCTATAATGTCACATGAAAACTTACTAGGTCCTTATGCAGAGTCCGATTAAGGTTGTAGATAACCCAAGGCTCAGAACCTTTTCGGGGCCCATTCGTACCAAAATAGTAGCTAGATTTTTTTTTTTCGCCAAGAGTATTTGAGGGGTTATCATTAGATTATCATACGGCTGCCAAGTTAACCAAAATCGTTTTTCTGGTTTTTGAGAAAATGATTACAGGAAACTACAGTTTTAAGATTTTTTTTTTTTAAATCATTTTAATAAATTTGTGGGCCCCTCAGCAACGGGCCAAGACCATGCCCTGGTTGGCCTGTGCGGTAATCAAGCAGTGTTCTTATGCACAAACTGAAACACGAGAAAGATTTTTCTTCAGAAAAGCACCTCACAAAATAACAGCAATTTTAATATGACCATTATATACAAATGTAACCAGAATGTGGCAATTTTTTTTTTCTAACTTGGTTTTTCATGACTCGGAACATTCTATCTTTTTTTTTTTTTTTTTTTTTTTTTTTAGCAGCACCAAGTGAATAAAAGTAATGATGTGAATATCAAATTAAAATTGTAAATATCTTACATGGCCTTGTTTGTCCATTTCGTTGTTTGTGAGCTTGACTTTTTCAAAGGAGACAACTTGTTTTTTGAGCTGTTCTCCTGTGAACGGGGAATCTGGGTGAAGGTATAGTCTTGATGGAGATGGAGGATCGGCTTTGCCTGCCACCAACCAAGAAGATCGGTGATAGGCATACCTATACCTTTTATTGTCCACAGGAACAATGTCCATGTATACATTGTACTTTGTTAGAGGTTCTGCACCAGTGAAACTGACTCGAACTGTGGGAAACATCCGCCTGAAAAGAACAACGAGCGCCTGTTAGCAAAAATGTTGCTCGCAACTGATAAATAATATCACAATATGATGCGAGATACATAATGAAATGAGATGTTGAACTATATAATCATGTTTGTGAATTTTCATAGCAATCTGGTAATGAATGAAACATTCATGTGAGCAAAACATATAGATTTACTAAAAATGGTAAATACAAAGCTACCATTAGCGACTATTTTTGTATTTTATTTGTACCACTGCTTTTAAAAAATGAATTTCTCTAGTATGTTTTTTTTTGCAAGTGTTGTCAAAATACATGTAAAAGTTTTTTTTTTTTTTTTTTTTTTTTTGAGATAGTGGGGCGAGATAGAAATAAAAAATAGTCGCCCAGTGGTAGCCCTGTAAATATTTACACCTTTATAATACATTCATTTATTTCTTATTTATTTTGGAATCTATAATTTTTAATTCAATTTATATTTCCATTAGTAACACAGATAAAGCTCGATATAATGCAGCACAAGGAAAGAGAAGATATTTTTGAGGTATACAAAATTTACAGTTAAAGAATATAGTATAGTGTGTTTTTTCTCCGTGTGAAATCCAAAACTGGGTCCAGAATTGGAATTTCGAATTGGAGAAATTTGGCTTGTAAAATTTTAACTGAATACACAACCGTCAAAATTTTATAACTATAATTTCAAATATATCGGAGCAATTTTACATTCCGCTTAGTTATATAACTCGGAACATTTTTGTTTTTCCTTTTAGATTCAAAAATATTAATGTAAAACAGAAAATTACGAATATAATATTATAAGCATAATACTTTTAAAAAGCTGTTAATTAGTACTAAGCAAATTTTTGACAGCAATAATACTCTTTTAAAGTTCATTTCTAATCTATTCGATGTGCTAAAAGAAGAATGAATATATTCACACCTATATTCTCTTCTTTAGAAAATGAAATAAATGGGAATCAAATAAATAATATGGCTGAAACAAATTACTAGCTAGCTTTAACCCATTTTCGGCCAAAGGTGCGTAAAAGCACCATTTCAATAAATATTTTTTTATTAACACTATGACGAATATTTTTCACTTATTTTTCTGCTATTTTTAAGGGTTCTGGAGACATCTATGAAATATCAGTAATTCAATTGGAATAAACGCTTTCTGTTGAGAAATTTTCAAAATACGCTAGTCTTTTAAAATTGAAACGGTTATTGGCAAATTCGACTTTTTGAAAATGTATAATTATTCCACTTGAGATTAATCATATGTTTTTTATAATGGGTTAAAGTTGCAAGTTCTGTAAATAAAATAATAATAAAACAAATGTCATGAAAAATTAAAAAAATTATTAATTTTAAATTTAAGGTTGCGTTAGCACACCATTAAGCGGATGCATTTTATTTCTCAAATAAAATATTATTTCTCATGCACGATTTTTTTTTTTTCTCTGATTGCAATATAAGCATATTTCAATGAAAATAATACCGCATTTTATAAAATTTCTATGTTTGGCCTGAAATGGGTTAATAAACTTATGAGGCTTATTGAGATGCCCCACTTCAAAAAAAAAAAAAAAAAAAAAAAAAAAGAAAAAAAAAAAAAAAAAAAAAAAGGAAAAACTTTCATTTTACTTACGCAATCTATTTCAGTCGAGGTTTGTCCTTCAGCATCTTGCTGTTGTGAGGAAACGGTTTTACAGGCGAAATGGGGCAATTAAAATTGAAGATTAGGACATATTTCCCTTTCAATTTGAATTGATATTTAAATTAAAAAGTTGTTTAGGAAGTTCCATAAGTGTTGATAGAAAGTCTTTGATATGCATTATTTCTAGATCACAAGTTTTTCTTAATGTTCCTTCCTTAAGAATTAAAATTAACTACAAAGTAAGAAATTGTTTACGAATCAGTTTGTATTCATTTTCTCAATTGCAATTTTAGTTATTGTTTTTACTGGGCGATTTTGGTAATTTAGCTAATTATGGTACTTATAGCCACATAAGAATGTTAGTTAAATTGTAGTTTTCAGGGGGAGAGGGTAGATATAAATAAATTTGTTTCATAAAACATTTAATTTATTTGTGTTGTATTAAACCCATTACATGGATCTGGTAACTATTTTTTTATTATTGAACTAGAAAAAAGTTTTTTCTTTAAAAAAGTCTATTATTAATCAGCCTGATTAAGTAGTGTGGGGGAAATCAGAATATCTTACTTAGGGAGCAGAATTTTATAATTTTTTATACTTTTTTTTAAAGAAGAGAACTAAGAAAGTCCCCATAAGTTATTTATAACAGTATGTAAAAAATCTAGATTATGTTAAAAATTTATGTAATTTAGAATGCTATGAAATCGAAATTAATAGATTTTTTTTTCTAGTGGGTGTAAAATAAATTTATCGATAACTATCAATACAAAATAAATAAATAAATAAATCTGAGTTCGATATTAGAATTTTAGCACAATAAAACCTATCGAAATGTATAATATTTCGGAATCCTGCCTTAAACAGAAAAAAAAATCATGGTTCGGGTATAATGAAGGTAAGGCATTCATGGAAGGGGCTGCGTGTGCCTTCTAAAAGGCGGTAACCTAACTAAAACGGAATTTTTCTCTCATCCTTTACGATTCCGTGTTAGAAGGTTTTACTGTTTCAAGTTTTTGTAAATCGTAAAAGTGCCTTTTTTTAGGCCAGAACTTCTAGAAATAAAGCAATGATACAGACACTTATCTGTTATATAATTCCTTTACATAATTTTGTCTGCGAAAATACCATTTTGTTTAATTTCGAAACTTCCGTTCTAATTACACAAAACATCCAACAAAGCAAACAAATAAATAAATTTAAAAAAAAGTGAAAAAAAAAAGGAGCCATCACTGATATTAGCGATAAGAAATCGAACGGAAAATTTGCAGCGGAAATTAAAAGTAGCCAGAAAACATGACAGGAATATAAAAAACTTGTCAATCAAATAAAATCCATAGGCGCCTGGAAAATCACCGTTAAACAAACAAAATGTCGAAATAATAGCGATTTGGGTGAAACAAAATAAAGAAAATAGAAACCATCGGAACTAGATATCTACTTTAAGTGGGAAGGGGGAACACACCAATAATCGTTATCACTTAACAACACTGCTGACGCTTTGGCAACGCAGAGACGACGTAAGTTGCCCAAACATCGGCGTCGCCAGAGTTGCTGATAACAAGGCCCGTGTAAACACTTACGCGCGTCTAGATGACTCTAAGCGTTGACTTTTTTCGGGTTTTCGTATCGATTAAAAGCCACTAAATAAGACAGGGCTAGAAGTCGCTAAGTTGTTGGTTGAGAGAGCCTGTGTAGTTTCGTTGAGCTAAATTTGAATGAGTTATGGATCTAATAAAAAGAGTAAAAGGATGCGTTCTCAAGATTCATAGTTGCATCTTTTCATTTTATGGGATTTTTGAGAGCAGGATGTGGTACTGTTAAGATTATTTCCGATGTTACGGTTTGTGATACTATGTGAACGAAGATAATCTAAAAGGTGATGAAAGTGACATTAAACTCCATTGGAGGTCTTGCAGTTTTCATTTTGTTCTAAATTTGAATTGGCCCGCTTCATTCAAATGTAACTGATTTTGTAAGTAAGGTATCCTGGGGTAATAGCGCCACGTTAAGGTTCTACCAATTTCTACGGCTTAGTTTTAGTTTTTTTTTTTTTTCAAACAAGTATAGGATTTGATATAATAACTTATTGGCTATGTATACAAGAAAGAATATTTTAGCAGATATGTATTCATAAAATATAAAGGTGTGATTTCTTGACCAATGTTATTTGGCGTTATTCCCCACCTATGTGGGTAATAACGCCATTCAAACAAAACTATAAAATAGGATGGAATGGCATGTAAATTGTCGAATTCTAAAGATACAAACTCTACAGCCCTTGAAATTGACAAATTTCTCTTGCTTACCATTAATTGCAATATCAGGATGCAGTAATAATCATTCGATATTTTATTCTTCTACATTAAAAAATTATCAGCACTTAGGACATAAAAATTTCTCTTTATCCTTTTTGGTTTTCAACAACAGTAATGTATAAAATAAAAATAAACTCTCTTCGTATGTAGCTTCAGCACTGAAAAGAATTAATCGGAGTAATTACGCCAGTGGATGGCTTATTATCCCGGTGTACTTATTGCGCAGTATATTTTAAACTACAAACTGCCTTTCGAACACATTCAAAATCTTCCACAACATTTTTGAAGTACATGAAATACACTACAAATTTATGTAATAAACAAAGTATTTCAGAATAAATATAAAGTCTTTAGATCACAGAACTTAACTCGAGAATTTCAGATCGGGTGTTGACACTTTAGTGCTTCTTCCAGCGATAAGGTCTACAAATGGAACAAATTAACTTTTAGCAGTTGTTTGCTATTTGGATGACTCAGAGCCCTTCTGCACAGAACTCGTAGATGCATCTCCCGGATTCATTCATAATTACGCGTAATATTAGCATTTGGCGTTATTACCCCAGGACACCTTATATAATAATATTTCCCACCGATATTAGTGTTGAATTCAGGGGGGGGGCATACCCCCTCGGAGCAATAAGTTGTTCCCCCCCCCCCCGGAGCCACAGAAATCCCTCCCGGAGAAAAGTGTCTGAATTCAACACTGACCGATATTTATTACAATTATGAACCAACTAAATGTGGAGAAAAGATTTCTAAAATCGTAGCAGTGTCAAAGGGTTATATATTTTTTAAAAAGCTATTAAGTATGAAATATATAATGTGAACTTTAAAATTTCACTGTCTTACTTAAAAGGCGACTAAAATAATGAAAAGATGTTACAAGTTAAAAATATGCATTTTATTTAAAACTTCTTGGTACTTTCAAGGCTTTTTCAAGATCATCATCAGAGAATATTTTAATAGCTAAATGTTGTTTATTTATTCAAATATACGTCACTTTGTTTTGAAAATGCGAGAACCAATAATTATAGAGCTGGAAGTACCAGTTTCTTGGATTAAATTTATGATCTAATTACACAAAACATCCAACAAAACAAACAAATAAGTAAACAAATTTCAAAAAAGTGAAAAAAATGAAGTCATCACCGATATTAGCGATAAGAAATCGAAAACGAAAAATTTGCAGCAGAAAGGAAAAGTAGCCATAAATAAATTAATCCTTAATAAATAAAGCCTTAATAAATTTAATCCGAGAAACTGCTACTTCTACTTTCAACTCTAATAATTATTGGCTCTCTCATTTTCGAAACAAAGTGACGTATTTGTATAAATAAACAACATTTAGTTATTAAAATATTCTCTGATGATGAGCTTGGAAAAGGCTTTGAAAGTACTAATAAATGTAAAATACATTGTATATTTTTAACTTGTAACATTTTTTTCATTATTTTAGTCGCCTTTTAAATAGAGAGTGAATTTTTAAAGTTCACATTATATATTTTATGTTTGAATCAAGGTGAAAAATTGCCTTTCGTCTTATGGTTTTATTAGCTATTAAGTATTTTAGATATAGTTCAAAATTAAAAATACGTATGCGTGTCCAGATGACTCTAAGCATTTTTTTTGGGGGGGGGGGGGCGGTTATATTCATTAAATGACACTAAGACAGTGTTGTATGTCACTAAGCCGTTGGTTTATCTAGTTCTGTTGAGCTAAATTTGGATGAGTTATTGATGCAATAAAGAGAGTAAACGAGTGGCGTGATCAAGATTCATCCTTGCATCATTTTCAATTTAATTAATTTTTTAGAGCAGGATGTGGTACAGTTAAAATTATTTCTGATTTTACAGTTTGTGAAACTCTCTAAAGGAAGACGATCTAAAAGTTGATAGAGTGACATTAAACTCCGTTATAGGTCTTCGAATTATCTTTTAATTATTTATATTTATTTTTATAGTTTATTTATTAAGTTCGTCAGAGATTTAAAAAATATATATATGCATTGCTAAAATAAAAACGAATACATTGCAAATGAGTTTCTTAATAAGTTGAAAATTGGTTGAATTTTTTTAAATTAAATTTATTATTGCACCGGGAACAATAACACCAATAATAACAACATTAATTGTATACATTATTTAATAAATTTTCTCGTTTATTTGAATGTTTTATTAATTTAGAAAAATTTGTTTCAAAAATCAAAGAATTCTTACAATAAAAAATTTGTTAATGAATTTTTAATTAAACATCTTTCTTTTAATAACTGTAATTTTTAAAAATAAAAATCTTTATTTCTTTTAAATTTATGGATCAGGAATTATTAAATATTTTAACACAAAAAGAAGCAACCTATTTTTAAATAACATTTTCTAAAAAAGTATTTGGTACGTAGTATAAATTTTGAATGATGTAATATTCACGAGTAAATTAGACTAGACTGTACCCATTAGGAAAAATAAATCCAAATCTGTCGATGAATACAAGGAGAAGTGATCAGAAATTTCTTGAAACAAAGATAAATTTTCGAGACAACGAACTTCTGTAATAGGGGCCGTTTGCATTACGCTATCTCGCAGCACTCCAAGATTGAAATAGCTAGAAGACTACAGACGTGTGAAGACTCCATGTCAATTAGAGAACTGGATAAGATGTCTGCGGTTTGTGAACTTATACTTCAGCCTATAATGGAAAACCATCTTCTGAAAGAAGAGAAAATAGACATTTGTGTGGTCCAAATGTAGGATAACAAAATGTTGAATATATTTAGAGGATTGATGTATTGCGTAATTCTCAAATATGTTTCTTATCAGTGAGATTTTTGTATAATGTACAGATGATTGAACAGAAAATGTAAAATCTATGCTGTTTCTTCTCCCCCTCCCCCATTAGTTAGTGATAAAGGAATAAATCAGAAAAACAAAATAGATAGTTATTTCTAAAGAATATCTAAAGAATTCTAAAGTAAAGTTAGGAATAAGAGGTAATAAAATAATACATTGACTAAGGTGAGAATTTATTCAGCTCAAAATAAATTATATATCAATTCTCATAGACATCTCTAATCATGTATGAATACACACAATTCTGATGTAAAACTAAGTAAAATAAAGAAGAAGCAAGCACTACTTTTTTTTTTTTTGTTGTTATCATGGTAAACTACAAAGTAGATTATATTAAAATGAAAATTGATTTATTGAATTTTGAGCCTTGCAAGTTTTTACATGCCTGGCACAGGCTTATAGACGTCCCCAAAAGGAATAAAATATCTTTTATTTTAATGTCTAAGAAATATTTAGATCCCAAATATTATAATCACTATCCCCGCGCTTAAGGACTCCCAAAGGGATATATATATTGCAATTATATTATGGCTATATATAAAAGTTTTTACCATTTAAAATGTTTTTGCCCCCCTCCCTTTTGGGGGGGGGGTGAGGGAGGGGGTGGTCATCTGAGCCAAGACTCTTTAGAGAGAAGATCGTCTCTGTTTGTAACTTAAAACATTCTATAACGTTCGAAAATGTAGCGTATTGCTTAATAATTTTCACCATCTGTAAAAACGGAAAAAAAAAATATATTGAATATCAGACATTACTTATTTTTTTTTATATCTTATGCGTTAAAAATTAACTCATAACCTGAGGCTAAATTACACTCACGATATTTTGAGACGGTTCCCCTGATAGAAAGGTTCTCCGTGGTACTTATTCACTATCAGGCAAAAACACCAAATGGCCGAGAGAGTGCGACCGACCACATCCATTTAAAGTGCTTTATTAGCTTTCTAAACTGTAGACGCCCGCATTATTCTGATAACCCTGTGGATAAAAGATACAGATCGGGAGAAGGGAGGAGTATTTTATAACATAGCTTTACATTATATATATAGTAAGTGCAAAGGGAGGGGAGAATTGGAGTTATGGGAACTACAAACTTGAAATATCGAAATACTCTACTTAAAACAGCGCGAAAGTTAGCATTACTTAACCCTTTATTTCCTGAATTTTGAATAAAAAAAATTGCTTTGCTGAATAATTATTTACGTTAAAGTCTAGGATATCCAGAACAATATATAGAATAATAATTTTATTTTTAGATATTTTTTTTTAATTATTAAAACTGATTTAATAAATTTTGGGAATTTTTGCAAAATATTTACAAGAATAATTAAATTAATTAACAAAAAATACTGTTATGGAAATCTCACAATTCCAATAAGAACAGTGTAAATAAATGTATTGTGATTCTATCTGTAACAGAGAAGTGTTTTGTAGTAGCAAACTTTCCGTATAACCCTTTTTAATAAGATAAAAGATAAATGGTTGAGAAAATAACCACATTAAAAAATATTTAGCTTAGATTATTTCACTGTGCATTTTGAATATGATTGAGCCAATTATTTTGTATGAAAAGGGCAATATACTTTTTTTAATGGATGAATTAAATAAATTTTACATCGAATTTTCTTTAATGGTACTTGTACCATCAGGATATATAATGTTAAATTTTGCCTAAAAATCACTCAGGAAACTTTAGATTCAGTACAGAGTTAAGTTTAGTTCTTTTAGTTTAGTGTCTTTCTATTTTATAAAAAAAGTAACTAATGTTGTTGCCACCACCGCCGCTGCCGTAATTAAATTTATTGTGATCTTTTGATGTTCTTGGCTCACAATAAAAAAATATATATACCATTAAAACGGGTAGTTTTATAGAGAAATGTATGATAACACGCTGAAGCATACAGTTTTTAAATCGTATAATTATTTTAAGCGCTGTTTGATGTTGAAATCGAAAGAGTGCATGGTATTTAGCGTTCTTTTTAAGGGGCTTTTTTCTATAAATTTTCAAAATAAGCTTCTGCCACTATCAAATTTATGTTTTGATAAAAATATTTACATCATAGATTTTCTTACGCTGGGAGCTCTCCTGATGGGAAACTGCATTACTAAATTTTTAGAATGGATTTTTCCTTAATGTGGGAACCATACTTCGAGTTAAAATTTTGTTGGAAAGATTCAAATTAATTTATACTGGACAATGCCCCAGTGAGAAATTGGTTAGCCAAATTTAAATAAAATTGATTTTTTATTAATCGTTTTCGTTGTATGAAAACCATACTGAAGATAAAAATGGGTAGTATTGATTTAACATCACTTTCATTTGCGTTTACTGCGAACTATGGCGAGGAATTCGCTAAATACATTTAAATAAAATTTATTTTTTATGTTTTACTGCATAAAATTAAAAATAATAATAATTATGAATATGTAAAAAACTACAAATTAGCAATTCATTACTGGTACTAAACAATCAACTATGTAGTTACATAAAACAGCCAAACGAATATTTGTCTAATCTGCCCGTCCATACATAATTTAAATTTTCTAAATTACTCTTAAACTGAAGGATTTTAAATTTCTTATTAGGGTAGATTACAATGTGTTTCAACAAATACATGAATAGGAACAAGATTGCAAATCTCGACTCTGCTGCACATAGTGGCTTTTCGCAAGAAGGGCGCAGGGAGAAAAGACCCTTAAGGCTATTCTCAAATCCAAAGGGTCAACGTTCTGACATAAGTTTTAATTCATTTTTGTTCGGAAACGCATGAAACTAGAAGGTGTTGTTATTCATAAACTGTGTCATCGAACTGTTTTTACCGTTTTCTTCTAAACGCAATGGATCTTTCAGAAAATACTGTTAAAGTTGACATTTTGAACTGAACTTCCGAACGATAAAAGCAGATCCAGTCAGTAAGGGGAGAAAAATACCGTGTCACGTAATCAAAATCGCTTATAACTCAATAGGTAATTGATTGATCAAAAAAAAAAAAAAAAAAAAAAAAAAAAGGAAAACACAGTTCGATTCCAAATCGCTTCTATGGTCAGGCTTTCCAATTTTATATCTTTCCGTTATAAAATGAATTTGTAAATGTGTCAAAACGTTTTGCGCTTGTTGAGCAGAGCAGTTGAGAACAGCCTTAATGATATGAGTTCTTTAATTGCCTACATATACAGTCGTCCCCGCTTAAACGAATATTGACGGTTCCGACAAGTTGTATTCGATTAAGCGGGGTATTCGAATATCCGGGGAATCATTTAGATGACATTAATCTATTGCGATATGGTAGAATAACACATATGTAACAAAATAACATGGAAATAACATTAAAAATAAAAAAAAAAGACAAAAATAGATAGCATAAAAGACAAATGTTATACATACCTATGGATTTTTAATATTCCAAAAAAATTTTAATTTAAGTACATATTACTTTGGCTGAAAGAAAGCTGTGACAGTTGATTGTTTTTTACCGGACGTGGAACACTTCTGTATTTATTTTTCTAATTTATAAAGTACATTATAATCACCTCCACAAGCCTCAAAGTGTCGGCGAATTATAGCAAATGATGTATTTACTTCATTTAGAGAAGGGGGTGGCTCAATTGTCTAATCATCGCTCTCATTATCTTTTTCTTGCGAGGAAGATATAGTCATTTCTTCATCGTCTTCAGTCGTTTCATTTTCATCCAATTCAATAAATTGCACAAGTTCCGTCTGAGTAAATTTTAGCTCTCCGAAGTCTCCTGTCTCAAATTCCTCCAAATCCTGAATTCTAATGTCATCATAATCATAAATTACGGTTTCATCCTCCCGTATTTCGCGTTCGAGATTTTCCAATTTCACAAATTTCGCTTTTCTGAGGCAATTTTCAATGACTTTTACAGGCACACTGTCCCATGCTTTTTTAGAAAAGTGCATGGCTATTAAAAGGTTTATTTTCTTATGGGTGCCAGCAAAGGATTCGATATCATCCAAATGATGCAAAAGATCTTTGATTACTTGTCTTCGGTAAAGGGCTTTGAATGATCTAATTATGCCTTGATCTAAGGGCTGAATTTTGCATGTTGTATTGGGAGGCAGAAATTGTAGTTTAATATTAGTGAGACGTACAGAACTGTCATCGATTTTATGACTATTTACGTTATCTAAAAACACATTTTTTTTTGTTGCGTTTTTTGAAATCCATATCTAGCTTCATCAGCCAGTTTTTAAAAATTTGTCCTGTCATCCATGCGTTTCGAGAATGAGTATATTTCACGGGATAATTTTTTACGTTCTTTAGACACCTTGGACCTTTACTTTTCCTTATCATTAGAGGCTGAAGTTTTTCTGTTCCGGTTTGATTTACGCACAATAATAATGTGACCCGATCTTTGTTTATTTTCAATCCAGCAACCTTTTCTTTTTTCTCAGCTAAAGTGCCTGTCGGTAAAGCTCGATAAAAGCGTGCAGTCTCGTCACAATTAAAGATGTCATCTGGACTGTATTTTGCAAGGATAGGCTCCAAAGTTCCTTTACACCAGGTGTCAATGCATGAAGTATCAACTGATCCTGCTTCACCATGTCCAGTTTTAAAAGTTAAATTATTCCTTTGTTGCCACCTATAAAGCCAACCTTTGGATGCACAGAAATTTTCACCATTTTCAACAGTCTTCGCTATTGACTCAGCTTTTTCCATGATCATAGGCCCATTTATCATTGCACCTTTCGCTCTTTTACTGGAAAACCACTCCAGTACAGCTTCATCAACACTATCAAAATTTGATTTACGTTTTCTCTTTCTGTCTAAATTTCCATTTCTCCTCCACTCTTCTTCAATCTTTTCAGCATTTCTTTTAATATTAGAAACTTGCGTTTGAGAAATTTGAAATTCTTTTGCAATTTCAGTTTGCGTTTTTTTATTTTTTAGTGAAACTAACACTTTTATTTTATCGCATAAACTCAAATCCTTTCGTTTCGTATTCATCGTGCTTACTAGTCAATTATTAAAGAAAGAATATCGGCCAGAATGTTAGCATATGTTCACAGAAGTATTCACAGGTATGAAGTTCGAACTAAACCTGTTCGGGTAAGACACCTCTTTTCTAATCCGTTCTCAGAAATCGATTGCAACAGCTTAGCGTCAGAGGTGAACTGACCTTTTCCAGTTCCATGAAAGAAAAGAGGGATCGCCATGCCTTTGTCCAAAATATGCTGAAGAGGGGAAAATGAATACGTGTTTTGTAGGAAAACAATAATTTTATTTTTAGAAAAGAAAATCTGGTATTTTTCGGTTAAGTATGCATTTTTAGTAAGAAAGACAGTTCAGACTTTATTCGAATAACCGGGGACAGGAAGTAAAAAATATTTGATAAAGTGGGGAAATTTAACATTATTCCTATAAGACTGATTTTGGTTCTAGCGAATTTTATTCGTATAAGCGGGGTATTCGATTATCCGTTACCCGATTAAGTGGGGACGACTGTACTTTAATTTTTACATTACATTTGACGAAAATAAATTTTCAAAAACAGTGATGGAAGTGCCATGAAAAAGCACATATTTTCTTTCTTTTGCTCAAACATGCACATGCCTCATATCAATATTGTGAATATGCTTACAACCCCCCCCCCCCCCCTCTTCCTGCTCAAACAAAAGAGCATGAAGAAGAGGATGTCTCTTCATACACTTCATGCTAGGCCTCATGCAAAACCACTTCTGTTGAAAGTGGAAAAGCATCTACAAGAAGATTTGGACATAGGGACCACGTGACAGCTTTTTAAAGAACTTATCAGGGACAGTCCCACTAGAACTACCGTTATCAAAGGGGGTGCGCCTCCCACGTCGGGCGACCATGAAAATCCCACTTTCGGATAAGGACCATTTTGGCTATCAACCCAATAGGTGCCATTGGTCTGAAGTGGACCAAATGCCGGCTGTCTGTCTCGATGGCACATTGCCGGTCGAAAAATACTGGTTATGTGCTGTATCTGTTAGTTTTAAAGTGCAATATTTTCAGTAAATGAATTTCTCGTGTGTAGTGGATAATGATAACAAGCTAAGCATGATGGATATCTTAGAGAAAGCATTGCGACACGCACAGTTTAATTAAACGTAGTGTGGTGAAATCCAAAACGAGATTTATGCAAGACAGGGTACGAGAAGTCTCGATTTTTACAATAAATTTAAATGGCTCTCGAATTTCACAATTTTTTGTGTAAATTGTTCAAGCCACAACATATAGCAGCCATTTCTTTTGAAGCCCGCCTAGAAATTGAGATTGTTGTATTTATACAAGGAATTTAATTTGTTGACACCGTCTATTAATGTAATTGCGAAAATTTCTAAATATATTGTGCGGTTCTCAAATCCAACGGGGCTAATTTCTGACACCGTTTTAAATACATTTTTGTTCGGAAATGCATGAAATTGGCAGGTGTTGTAATTCTGAAACAGTGCAATCGAAAGATGTTTTCCATTTTTTTTTTTTTTTTTCAAACACAAAAGAGCTTTCAGAAAATAATGTCAAAGTTGGTGTTTTCAACTGAATTCTTCACGCGGCAGCTCGAGAAAGGAGATAAAATCCGTCGTCAGGTGACAAAATTGCTTATAACTCAATAAGTAATTTATTTATCAAAAAAAAGGAAAACTCATTTCGATTCCAATTCGCTTCAATAGTCAGGCCTGCCAATTTTATTCCTTTGCGTTTAAAAATGAGTAAAAAAGCTTCGCGTTGTTGATCAGGAGATTTGAGAATCGTATTAAACGAAATAATAATTTGAGACATGCCCCCCTCCCCCCTAAAATGCATTAACAATATACAAGTTATTTTCTTTTGATTCCAGTTAATATGGCGAATTGAAATTTTCTAAAATTCATTAAAATGGTAAAATGCAAAAAACAGATTGCAAAAAACTGAACTTCACTTTTGGGGATAAATTAAGAATATGTTGTTCATTACAGCTCGGAGTATCCCTATACTGAATTTTACTAAGAAACAAGAAGATATTTAAAGTGTAATATGTTCAGCAAAATACAATTCGTCAAGTCTTTTACTTGTTTAATATTATTTTGATAACTATTCATTTTCTTAATGTATTTTTTAACATTTTATAAGATGAACACAATGAACAATCTCATATAAATAAATATATTACAGTATTTAAAAGTTCCTTTGAATTTGTCAAGCTATTTTATGTCTAAATCAGAATTTTCTTTTTTCTTTGCAAGAATAGTATACAGTCAAACCTCGTTAACACGAACACGCTTAACGCGAATTACTTTTAGCACGAACTGTTTCCGTTTGCCCCGTCCTGTTGTACGTAATGTATTTAAGTTCGGATAACACGAACTACTTTTAACACGAACAAAAAAAGTTTCCCCTTGAGTGTTCGCGTTAACGAGGTTCAACTAATACATCGAACGCTAGTTTTACATATATGGGTTTTTTCTTGATTTTTATTATATTAAAGTTTTTTTTTTTATGTTTTGATTATTTTGAAATATTGAAAATTTTATCACTTAAACTGCAGCAATTTATCATCCTGCATTCTGCAGAATCAGTAACCATAAATTTCAAGGTCAGTCTAATCAAAATTTCTATCCTTTTTTTATACATTCCTCTGCTCACGTCATATCAATGGCGTAAAATTGCACCATCTCCCTCGTACCGTCTTATGTTTTTGAAATAACGACTTCTTTTTCACAAAATATCATATTACCTCCCAAAGTGAGACAAATCACATGCATTAGCTAAAAAAGCAAAAAAATAAAAGTTCCGGGTTGAAAAAACTGTCATCACCTTGACCGCTACATCAATCTGCTGCCTCCTCCAAGAACTGATGTTGTTCATCAGTTGTGTGGCTAGGTGCTAAAACAAGGGATACCTTCAAACATAATAAGACAGCGGCGGCATTTGATATTCAAATGGACACTTTCTTTGATGAATTATCCTAGGAAACCGCTCTTGCGAGACGGCAGCATCTTCGTTGTTTTTCATTACTTGTGGGAGTCTGAACTGGTTGTTGGTGCCTTGTTTTGTATTCAAAACACAGATAATGGAAACTCCACTTTGTTGGTAGACCACAAAATGTGTTATTGGTAACTTATTTTTAGTGCGTTTTCAAGGACTGGTGAAAAATTAATGATGAGAAATAAATAAATTTAGAAACGTTGAATCATCAATCCGCATACTTGGTAAAAATTTTTTGAAGTAATGAGATTATGAAAAAGTGAAATGAATAATAATAGAATGGTTCTCATGCTTACGTGCAACTTTAATAAATTATTATCAAAAGTTACAAAAATATATGTGCGTGCAATTTTCCAATAAATGGAGTATTTGATATGACAATAATTATATTATTACTTAAGTCATTAAAAATACATATTTTCTTTTTGCAAAAATCGTTTGAGAAAATATTATGTAATATGCGAAAACCAGATGATTATTTTCCCAATCTTTTTACTCTTTTTTTCGGATTTTAAATAGCAAAAACAAAGTAACAAGTAAAAAGAAAACATTTTTTAAAATACTTTCTTTTTCTCAGGTAAGAACTTGAAACCATATCATCAACAGCTCTATGTTCACCATGAAACACTACTCATAAAGCGTTCCGATAGAAACAAAAAACAAGCAAAAAACTCCAAGGAGTTAATATCTTCAAAAGCATATCGAAAAAAAGAGGCGAAACAACTCAACTCATAAAGTATAAATTGCTGAAGAGGATTTCAGTAGAGGATAAAAAACAGGATGGAGGGCAGAAGGAAAGTGACCAAAAATTTATTATTCTGCTCAAAAAGCGTTTATGCTTTTACTACAAAATGGGGGGAAGGGAGGAGTTCGCTTATATGAGAAGTATATCTGTATGGAGGGAATGCCTCAAGCGTCACGTGATCATATAAGACGGATCGGCACGAGTCACGGTTATTGCTGAGTGACGCAATCATCTCGAAGAGCGACCCATTGACAGGTTTCAGAGTTACGAGCTTTCGAGGACATTGAATGGAATTTTCTTTTTTTAATTTCACTCTCTCACACACATGCTGTCAGTTTTCCGCAGGTATTTTTATGACCTAGTGCCTGGACGCACGCACAGAAGATTTGGAAGACGCTTCGATGTATACCATCTCGAATATTAGTATGTCTCGAAATTCGACAAGTACTTTATCGCAGTCGAAATCAGAGTGTCCCGAGCACAGTGAAACGTTTTTATGTCTGAGGAAAAATAAAACAAAAATACGAAAGAAAGAAAAAAAAATGTTTAGAGAATGCTTCTTGTTGATACCAAAGATTCAGGGTGTGTAAGCGGAATAGAAAGAAGGAAGAAAATGAAAAATGTATATTTTTTTAACAGATGTGTTCTCGGAACAGAAATTTCTCCCGACCTATTCTAAATATAATAGAGTTAATATGAAAGGAAATATTTACCTTTTCTTACTCTTATCACTGGATCAATTAAACGGTAATTTTATAAAAAGATACAATATTTAATAAAATTTACGCAAGTACCATCAGGTCATTGCATGAGTTAACCATAACAATATTATTATTATTATTTTAATCCACGATAGAGAGTGTAGTAATGAAAAAGACTGTTAACCACTTTCAGCCTGTTTATTAAAATAGGATAATAAAAACTTCTTAATTGGAAAATTGTATTATACTATTACAAACTGGCTTGCAGAGCAATAGAATGTTTTAAACATCTAAAATTAATCACCAATTGAGTGAATCCGTGAAAGATTTAAGATGTAAACTTCATCTGAACAAAATTAATTTTGAAGTTTGTTCGGTTTTTCATTCGTATATTCATTCTTTCTATTTTATTTAAAAGTTTCAGTGTTATACATTATGATCCAATGCCTTAAGTACCGAGAAGTCAAATCTCAGAATATATCTGTTGTAAAATTTAGCCTGCGTTGATTAAATTAGAACACATTTGTTAGCTATATAATTCTATTGAAGTACTGAGTTGTATGGAAACATTTTTGATATTCTGTAGTACAGAAAGTCAATAAATTAACCGTAAGTACTGTTTTCCACTTGGATTTGGTTTACAGTCTATATGCAAACTTATTAATTGGGTATCCGGGCAGATTCTTAAATTTTGTTATCAATTTGGAAAATGTCGTAGTAGAAGATTGTATTAAATATATCAAGAATAATCTTAATAAAAGCTAAAAGAGTATACATAACAGTATATGGGGCATTCTCACAATCTTTTGACTTTCATGTCCCTGAATAATAACTTTTTATTTAATACACTTTTTTGTGTTTTTTTATTTCATATACTGGGGAACATCCCATTGCATGATTGCATAACAATATTAATGAGATAAATAAGTCTTGGACGATATTGGGGGTCCAAATACCAGGAAAACTCATCTACCGTCCCGTGTCCCTGATGCTGATTTTTAAGTTTGGAGCTGTCTGGATAAAATTGTTTCAATAAAAAGAATTCAATGTAATTTTTTTCTGAAACTGGAACTATTGTTTTATATAAATATGTAGCTAAAAATTAACCTGCACACATTTTTAAGGTTGTTATTATTTTTTAAACTCTGTCCCTGGGTTTTAGATTCCTTACCATCCCTCTTCTAAAATTATACAGAAAATCATTTCAGATGCAGCCACAGAATTTTTTTTCAAGTTTTTTCTCATGCAGAAGTATGCTAGAGAAATAATGTCTAAAATTCTTTGGCAGGAAATTTACTGTAGAATTTAAATCAGCATTTAAATATCAATTTCAAGCATCGTGGCTTTATTGGTATAGTCTCACCGTCCCCAAGGTTTATTCCTGCACTTTTTGAGGTAAATAAATAAAAAAAATAAATAATAAAAAAATTAATCCAATGTTAACAACTGTTTCTAAAAATCAATGAACATTGTGGCTATCACTTAGCCTTAACATGATTTTCCTAAAAATAGGTGGTAATTTTCCTTACCATTCCATCCTTACCGTCCCTTTTTTCCAATACTATCCGCTTTTTTTTACCTTACCGTCACTTCTTTAACACCCCTTTAAGACAATGTTATACAAAAATTCTGTATTAAAAATACTACATTGTTATTATTTCTTATTTGAATGTCCTGTGGGTATGCAAATTAATTATAAGTAAAAATTTAGAAGAAAATAAAAAAAGTTATAGGGGTAAAATGGTAAGGAAAATTAAACTTGCAAGTTTAACTTAAACCTCAGTTAAATAAAAAAAATTTCGCTGCTGTCCATCTTTTCTTTATTTTGAATCATTAAGGCATTCGTCTAACAGATTAAAATGTTATTTTAGCAAGTTTAATTTTGTCAGATTTTTTTTTTTCCCCAAAAGTCAAAAGATTGTGAGAATGCCCCATATATATATTTTTTTTAAATGTAAGCAAAAAGTAGTAGATTAATATTTAAGTTAAAATATTTACACGTGGAAAATATTCTATTAATTAAATGCAATTTCACACAAACACACACAAAGAAGAAAAAAAAAATTCACTGAATTTTTCATTTTTCTTTATTTAAACTAAATATTTTTTACATACCAAAAACTCATCTCACCTTTGTAGTAGTACACAAGCTATTCGAATACAACAACGCCCTGAGGATTTTTCGTTGATACATTTTATACAAAACCAGAGAGGAAAAAATCGACTTCTTTCTAATCTCTTTTTAATTGGCATTGGGTGTCATGGTCCCTCCCTATAAATCAGTCGATTTCATGAATAGAGAGGTGTAAGACTTCATTAAGATTTCCGGCGCTGCCGCACAAAAAAATATAAATCATTGAATTTCGTATTGCATTTCTCTAAGCGACAGTGATTTATTTTCTCTCTCTCTCTTTTTTTCTTTTCTTTTCTTTTTTTTTTTTTTTTTTTTTTTTTTTTTGCTAGTTTTCACCACATATGATTGCGATTTCCAAAATTTTCATCGACTATTTCCTATGGATTTTTTTTCCTTCAATTTCTTCTAATATTGACGATTTTTAAGTTGATAAATTTATTCTTGGAAAAAAAAAAAGAAGAAGAAGCATTCCAGGTTTCTTTTTTCTTTTTTGTGAAATACATATTTTTTAAGGTGATGACAGCTATGATTGTTATTGTTGACACAGTACTGGTAATGCATCCTGAAGCTTTTAACTGGTGTAATTCATATTTCGAGTCACATCCGTTTGCAGATGTTTCAAACAAATGATATGCTTGACTTGACAGGCGTACACAATTCCCAATACAATTCAACGATAGAGCGACCAATTTCTTTGAAGAAAATGAAACAAATTCCGTTTTTTCCCGATCGCTTGAAAAAAGTTTTATTAGAAAAATAATTCCGGAGAGCTCATTATTCATCAAACTTCTGAACTAAGTTTAGAATTTTTATTTATTTTTTTTTAATTCCGGTAACTTTTAAGTGTTTAAACCCCTTTGTGCCTTTTTAGTCAATGAATTTAACTCTGATGACAAATTAAGAATGACGGTGAATAAACTCCCCTGCCCTATTCTGTCAGGAAACTCTCATAGAAATAGATAAATTAATGAAATCGGCATTATTTGTTCCCGTCCAAAAAAAGAAAAAAAATTGCATTTATTTACTGAACTTTGAAAGGACTTGGAAATAAAAGTTATAAAAGATAAAACCGTAAAATCAAAGCAAACGCCAAAGTATTCATTTTTTAAACTCTGCAGTAATTAACTTACGTAATTTTTTGTTTTGATATTTAAATTTTCATATTTTTTTTCCTAATGTGAAAAATAAATTTTAGTAACATTAATTGTTACCTTTTTTCAAGAATTAAAATCTAGATTTAAACATGACTCCCATTAAGAGACCACCTCTTGGGGCGACCAATTTTTATTGGAATGGGAAGTGGTCGCTTTAGAGAGGTTTTACTGTACTTAATTTTATATAAAGTGTTAAAATCTAACTCGTAGTTCGTCAGGTCTAAGAAACAAAATATTAAATTAAGCAAAGATTTTAGAAATATTTCGAGAACTAAGAAAAAGAGAGACATCTTTTAAGAAGAGTACAAAGAAAAAAGCAATTAAAAATATTAATTTCCTGAGGAGATATTTTAAATATACGAATGCATTCAACGCCCATACAGTTAGCATTAGTGAGGGGGGGAGGGGAATTCGGAAGCTGGGTGACTACCAGCATTAATTTTTTTTTTCTTTTCTTTTTTTTCTTTTCTTTTTTTTTTGAGGTGAAAACATTTACAATTCCCTCTCCTGTTTGTTCATACATTTCTGTGAAAAATACAAGTTCTCACGAGTTCTCAAACTGTTTGTCTCTTTAATTTATGGTTTACAAAAACAGACGGAAATGCAGAATTGTCCTGAAGGGAAATGCAGATTGAAGTGGTGATGCCTTTATCGTTGTTAACATCCATGTCGAATTGCGAGCCATACAAAAGATATCAGCTCAGGACCTCCAACTGGTCAAGAAACTGAATCTGCTGGTCAGAAAAGATTCGATGACATCAATTAAGTAGTATAGGATGTAGTACTTTTGTTGCGCGTGAGAAAAAGGGAAAAGAAGTGGTCACTTATCTTGCTGCTATCCATTCCATAAGGTTGGTGAAAGAAACTGAGATAATGTAGCAATTTAAATTTTCACTAGCTAGTGCATGAAAGGCGCCAGCCATATACATGGGAGTTGTTGACCAAAGATTGAGATAATTCTGTGAAAATAGCCTTTAAGAAATAGACAATCATTTCGTTTGACATGGTGGTTCTAATCTGAACACCACCCCCCTGAATACTAGGCCTAAGCGCTGACACAAAAATGGAGGTGCCGAAGGCGGATTTTTTTCAGCGTGTGTACGGTCCCTTAAATATTCGTACCAATATATTTTTTAAGTTTTCTCCGCTTTATTTTTCTGAGATTAAGCAACTCAGAGAAATTTTTTATAAAATACTGGTGTTTACATTTAAGGGACCGCACGTACGTTTAAAAAAATCCAATTTCGGCCACCGCCATTTTTGTATCACCGCTCAGCCTTAGTATTCAGGGGGTGGTGATCTGAACAAAAATGAAAAACAGAGTGATCAGTTTGAAAGACCGTAAATTTTCAACCATACAAAAATGTCCCAGTCTTTCATTTTTTGACAATAATTTATTTTTGTATTATTCCAGAATTTGGTTACTTAATACATATTTGTTCATAAATAAACACTATTTTATATTTTTAATGGAATATATAATTAAAGAGCGTAGGACGTTTATATTTCGAAACTAGAAGCATTATCAGGGCTCTCAGTGTTCCTAAATTTTTCTACATTTCCTATCACTATTTCAAATCAAAAGTAGTCATGGCAGATTCTTTTAAAATCTACGATAGAAGTCTACAATAAAGATTATCGTTTTAAAATAGTGGTAGCAGAGTGTGAAAGTTTTAGGAACGCTGCAAGCTCTGCATTATGCATTAGGAAAAATGCACAAACAAGCAGAGAACTTTTTCTTCCGTGAACTTCATGTAGAAAAATGCGTATGGTATAATTCAATGAACGTCAAATCTTTAGTAGCCACGTTAGAAAGTAAGAGCAACTGGTGCTCTTTTAATAAAAAGCCTTAAAAATACAAAACTTAAATTTAACTTAAAAGATTTTATTTTAAAGATTTAATTACGAATTTCATATTCTAATTTTGGCTTTTTTGGTCGTCATATTCAAGGTTTTTTTTAGAATGCCAAATTATTCACATCTGAATCAAATATAGTTAATGTGAACATAATGCATTTTCAACAAAATAAATAAAGATACAAATAAAAAGTTTTAGATATCTATATTACTATTTGCTTTATCAGTCAATGTAACTTAATTGCATAAGTATTTTTTAAATAAATAAAAGAAAGCTGAATAAGACATTAGAAAAAAAAAAAAAAAAAAAAAGAAAAAGAAAAAGAAAGAAAGAAAGAAACCTACTGAGCATTAAATAATAAGCACAGAATTTTTTTTTAATGTGGAGGAAAAATTAAGTATTTTCTTACCAAGTTAAATTTGCTTTAAAATGCATGTAAACAACCCCTCTTTTTTTTAGTCATTATATCTGTTTATATTTATACATCAGTTGATAAGAGCAACATAAATTTTAGCAACAAAATTTTATAAATACTCTGTTGTGGAAAAAAATATCAATCTTCCAACCGTTTAATGGCATTATATTTCATTATTTCATGCATCGGTGGTTCACGGATAATGGAATATATAAGTGAAAGTCACAACTTTTGACCACATCCGACATTTATGGATGCCGAAGAAAAATAATTAATCAGTAATCAACTTGTGTCTGATATACGGTTTTTCAACTGAGATGCCTGACCTCAATGACCTCGCATAGAGGCTCAAATTATCACTCTACCCTTTGCAGCAGATGTATGATTACCTAGATGATCACGAACGCTACAACAAAACTCTGTCCTCCTTATGTATTTAATTACAAACCTGACGAAGAAATAATAATAATGAAAAAGAAAAATCCACTAAAGATCTCTGCTGAAAACACAAAAGAACAAGCAAACGCTTTACACGTCTAGAATAATAAGGCTTAGAATAAAAACATATTTTAAAAAAACTACGGACTGTTCAGAGGAGGGGGGCATCAACGGTTTCTCGCAGCAGACATATTTCATCAACGCCTGCACGCAACGCCGCTTGGTAGTATGGTCACGATATGTCGCCTTGTCGTCAAGAACGGCCCCAATGACATTGTAGGCCCTGAGCGAAACACAAAATATAGTCCACTCAAACCTCCACTGGAATTCATTATTATGCTTTCGAGATAGATTTTGATAGAGTTTGTTAAAGATTAAAATATCAGTTTTGGACGTGGCGGAAGTATTTGGATAGCATTTTCCTGTTAGATACTTCAATGATTAGATAAGCATTTCGCGGTATCAGCCTTCATCAAGCTTATATAACAATGTAACAGAATGCATTTAAAATATTCTTATTCTGGCAATGATTTAATACGCAGTTTTGGAAATATGAAAAACGATTCCATTGTATTTGTTAGTTTTTAATTCCTGACTCAAACCTTTTTGTGTGCTTAGACGATATCTTTGACATTCTCGACAATCAACAAAATTTGAAATCTTGTTATTTTGGTTTTTCTGATCGGTATCGCGTATCAATTGATAAGAACTGCGAAGGCAAGAAATAATTCACTCAATATAACAATTATACGGTGAATTCATTACTTTATAATTTTATTATCGGTTAAGATTTAGTAAACAATTCTGAAAATATGCGAAAAACGATCCTGTTGTGTTTGTGTGATTTTAATCCCTGACTAAAACCTTTTTGTGTGCTTAGACGATCCCTTTGACATTCTCGACTATCAACAAAATTTGAAATCTTGTTATTTTGGTTTTTCTGATCGGTATCGATTGATAAGAATTGCGGAGGCAAGAAATAATTCACTCAATATAACAATTATATGATGAATTCATTACTTTATAAGTTTATTATCGGTTAAGATTTAGTAAACAATTCTGAAAATATGAAAAACGATGTGTGCTTAGACGATCCGTTTGACATTCTCGACCATCAACAAAATTTGAAATCTTGTTATTTTAGTTTTTCTGATCGGAATCGATTGATAAGAACTGCGGAGGCAAGAAATACTTCACTCTAAATATAACAATTACGATGAATTCTTTACTTTATAAATTTATTATTGATTAAGATTTAGTAAACAATTCTGAAAGTATGAAAAGCGATTCTGTTGTGTTTGTGTGTTTTCAAGCCCTAATTCAAACCTTTTTTATGCTTACACTATCCTTTGACATTCTCGACTCTCAACAAAATTTAAAATATTGCTATTTTTGTTTTCTAATCGGTATCAGTTGATAAGAATTTCAGAGGCAAGAAATACTTCACTCTAAATATAACAATTACGATGAATTCTTTACTTTATAAGTTTAGAATAGATTAAGATTTAGTAAACAATTCTGAAAATATGAAAAACGATTCTATTGTGTTTGTTAGTTTTCAAGCCCGTATTCAAACCTTTTCGTATGCTTACATGATCCCTTTGCAATTCTCGAATATGAACAAAATTTCAAGTCATATTATTAAAACTTTTTGTTGGTACCGGTTGATAAGAATTATGAAGGCAAGAAATGCTCCGCTCTATTTGTAACAATTACAACGAATTCTTTACTCTATAAATTTATTATTGTAATTTAGTAAGCAATTCTTAAAATATGAAAAACGATTCTATTATGTTTGTTGGTTTTCAAGCCCTGACTCAAACTTTTTTGTATGCTTATACTATCCCTTTGGCATACTCGACTATCAACAAAATTTGAAATCTTGTTATTTTGGTTTTTCTGATCGGTATCGATTGATAAGAATTGCGGAGGCAAGAAATAATTCACTCAATATAACAATTATATGATGAATTCATTACTTTATAAGTTTATTATCGGTTAAGATTTAGTAAACAATTCTGAAAATATGAAAAACGATGTGTGCTTAGACGATCCGTTTGACATTCTCGACCATCAACAAAATTTGAAATCTTGTTATTTTAGTTTTTCTGATCGGAATCGATTGATAAGAACTGCGGAGGCAAGAAATACTTCACTCTAAATATAACAATTACGATGAATTCTTTACTTTATAAATTTATTATTGATTAAGATTTAGTAAACAATTCTGAAAGTATGAAAAGCGATTCTGTTGTGTTTGTGTGTTTTCAAGCCCTAATTCAAACCTTTTTTATGCTTACACTATCCTTTGACATTCTCGACTCTCAACAAAATTTAAAATATTGCTATTTTTGTTTTCTAATCGGTATCAGTTGATAAGAATTTCAGAGGCAAGAAATACTTCACTCTAAATATAACAATTACGATGAATTCTTTACTTTATAAGTTTAGAATAGATTAAGATTTAGTAAACAATTCTGAAAATATGAAAAACGATTCTATTGTGTTTGTTAGTTTTCAAGCCCGTATTCAAACCTTTTCGTATGCTTACATGATCCCTTTGCAATTCTCGAATATGAACAAAATTTCAAGTCATATTATTAAAACTTTTTGTTGGTACCGGTTGATAAGAATTATGAAGGCAAGAAATGCTCCGCTCTATTTGTAACAATTACAACGAATTCTTTACTCTATAAATTTATTATTGTAATTTAGTAAGCAATTCTTAAAATATGAAAAACGATTCTATTATGTTTGTTGGTTTTCAAGCCCTGACTCAAACTTTTTTGTATGCTTATACTATCCCTTTGGCATACTCGACTATCAGCAAAATTTGAAATATTGTTATTTTTGTTTTCTGGTCCGTATCGGTTGATAAGAATTGCGGAGGCAAGAAATACTTCACTCTAAATATAAAAATTACTATGAATCTTTTACTTCATAAATTTATTATCGATTAAGATTTAGTAAACAATTCACAAAATATGAAAAAAGATTCTATTGTGTTTGTTAGTTTTTAAGCCCTGACTCAGTTTTCGTAACAGTAATAGCAACAATTTTATTTTATCATTGCGGTATTTTGAAAAAAGATTGAATTGAAATAATTCGAATTTAAAAAGCCTAAATATTCAAACTATATCATTTTTGTTACATGATATTATAATTTTTAGTGAAAGGCTGCAGATTATTAAGGTTTTTTACTAGCTTCCAACGAGTATATTGCTTGAATTTAAATAATTCTAATTAGTCCAGGCAATGGGGAATTTTACCTAGCAAAATTAATGGTAGTACTGGAAATCGGCTTTCTAGATGTTTTTTGGGTCGCTGAATCCGAATTTGTAACTTCCCACCAAAATTTCCCCCGGCAACACCCCCAAATTTTGGTAAAAAGCCCCCCAAAAAAGGTTTTTATTAAAAAAATTCCATTTTTTAATTGTTTTAGAGAAAAAGTATCTAGAAATTCAGAAAGTAGACAAAATTTCAAATAAATTAGATATATGACATTATGACTTAGGATGAAGGGGAAGGGGGGATCTGCCTCGGAACATGGTGCGCGGTGCTGCGTAAACTAAGTTGCGCAATTCCACTTAACCACTCACACGTTTACATTCGCCCTCCCATCTCCCCTCCTAACTTTCTCTATAAGGTTTACTTTAAGATTTTGGGTCGCTGAATCCGAATTTTCAACTTTCCCCTAAAATCCCCCCCCAACCCCCCCCCCCCCCTAAATAGTTGTTTTTAACCTAAATTTCTTATTGTTTTAGGGGAAAAGCATTACAAAATTCAGAAACTAGACAAAATTTGCAACAAATAGGATATATGACATTATGAATTAGGATGAACGGGGAGGGTGAGGGCTGCCTCTGAACATGAACTGTGCGGCTCTACGTGCACTAAATTATGAAGTTCAGGCAATTGGGGATTTTATCTGTCAAAATTAATACTAGGTCTGGATTTCGACTCACTTTATGTTTTTTGGGTCGCTGAATCCGAATTTGTAACTTCCCACCAAAATTTCACCCGGCAACCACCCAAAAAATTGATTTTTTGAAAAAATTTGATTTTTGAGAAAAGCGCGCGGGGAATTTTCCGAGGCAGCCCCCTCTCTCCCCGTTTATCCTACGTCATAATGACATGTATCCTATTTGTTGCAAATTTTGTCTAGTTTCTGAATTTTGTAATGCTTTTCCCCTAAAACAATAAGAAATTTAAGTTAAAAACAACTATTGGGGGGGGGGGGTCCGGGAAGGGGGGGGGAATTTTGAGGGTAAGTTAAAAATTCGTATTCAGCGACCCAAAAAACTTAAAGTAAACCTTATAGAGAAAGTTCGGAGGGAAGATGGGAGAGCTAATGTAAACGTGTGAGTGGTTAAGTGGAATTGCGCAACTTAGTCCACGCAGCACTGCGGCGCATGTTCCGAGGCAGATCCTTCCTTCCCCTTCATCCTAAGTCATGATGTCATATATCTAATTTGTTGCAAATTTTGTCTACTTTTTGAATTTCTAGCTACTTTTCCCCTAAAACAACAAAAAAAATGGAGTTTTTTTATAAAAACCTTTTCTTGGGGGGCTTTTAACCAAAATTTGGGGGTGTTGCCGGGAGAAATTTTGATGGGAAGTTACAAATTCGGATTCAACGACCCAAAAAACATCTAGAAAGCCGATTTCCAGTACTACCATTAATTTTGCTAGGTAGAGTCCCTATACGGTCTCTATTGCCTGGACTAAATGTATATATAAAAAAAAAAAATCTTGATATAATTTACAAAGCAATTTTAATAGCTAGCAAATTCTAAGAACAGTGTAAAGAAAAAGAAAAAAAAAACCTGTAACAGTAAACCTGTTTTTATTGAAAAAAACTATTTTTTAGACGAAAAACTGTTTTAAAGAAAAACATTTTTTTTTTTTTTCTGTAAAAGAAAGGTATATATTTTGTAATTTTCACACAAAAAATCTATATGTTTTGGAGAAAAAAAAAACTGATTTCTGTAAAAAATTACAGATATTTTCAGTACATTAAACAGTTTTCCAAAATTGAGGAGCTTTTTTCTGTCAATTTCAGAGATGTTTTTTTTTCAGTGAATTATTCAATTTGTAACTATGATTTTAGTATGCACCAGAATGATTTTATTATTTAAAATACATGTTATTCCCTTGTTAACAGGGACTTAAATAAACTGAGGAAAGAGTGATGAAAACTGTGACAATAGATAATCGCATTATTTGGCGATCAATTTTGTTGTTACACATTTTACCAGATTTTCTTATCATTTACAGAATTAAATTTGCAGAATATCCTGTTAAAGTAACGCTTTCGCATTCATTAAATATGACCATAAATTTTCTTTTTCCTCATTCGCATTACTATTTCTTAATTCAGTTTTTAACACAAATTATCGACACTTCTTCTCAAATCAGGAAAATAAGAAAATACTGCTATAACATCGTTAAGGAATAAATAAATAGAAAAAATATGGAAATTAGATTTTAAGAGGTTTTTTACAGTCCATCGCATTATTCGTCAATCCACCTCTGGCGAAATGGATTAAGAATAATAACGGATAATCTATTTTGTATTAACCTTATCGCTGTATTACATCTATAAACGTGACAATCACAAACGTACTAAATTGTTGCGATGGCATATAAGACAACTGATATGATCTAACTTATGAATTGTTTACAAAATTTCTGTTCGAGCACTTAAGCTTTTAAAAGTCTTTGAACTCAATTTGAGAGAGTTTCCTTTCAATTTTTCACAAATCAGTTCAATTATCGGAAAATGCTGCCTAAGTAGTATTCTATTTATTAATTGTGATGTTTTTTAATAACTGTTTTATTTTGAATGCAGAGCTATATAGGGAAAAATGGGATAAAACCACATTCCTTAGTAGATGCTTTTTGAAGCCAGAATTTCCAATAGAATATGATGCACATTTGGTGTATATACTCTCCACTTATTATTAACGCACCAAATTATCATTTCAAATATATGATTTTTTTCACTACATTTTTTTAAAATAAATGACTATTTATAAAAAGTCAAATCATCCGGTTTCTCCCCACTGGTGGGAGTCTTGTTGATCTTGATGCTTGTAATGGTTGTCTATCTAACACAAACCTTTCGGAAGACGAAAAATAAAAAAGGAAAAAGAAAATTATTCATCGTACTCAGTATCTGTACAGTTCGAACAGAAGTTCTTGTTTTCCGAAGTCGTTTCCCAATTACACGGTACTCCATGTAATCCGATGTGATTTAACAAATGTCCCATTTACAGAAAGGGGAATTAGGAATGTCTCACATCATTTAACCTTCCTGTACCTCAGTTGTCCCACAATGTATCAATTCTAATATTAAAGAGGGTCGAACCCCGGCCATTATGGGACACTGGGGACCTCCTCCCCCCCACTTATTGTGTAATTCCGGATTACAAGGGGATACGATATGTCTGTATATATATTGAAAATTGAGGAGGATGCTGTGAGCATAGGGAGGGGGGAGGGGGGGGGTATCGGGAGGCTAATTTTGACACCCCGCATGACTTGGTCGACAAGAGTTGGGGAAAAAAGGGAAACTAAATTTAGATTATTCTGATCGCGTGCACTATACACAAACATTTACATAGTTGAAGTGAAAGGGAAGGTGTTAGTTTTTGATTGATGGTTTTTGAGTTTATGAAAGAGAAATATGACTGTATGTAGATAAAAATTCTCTCTCTCTTTTTTTAAATAAGCATCATTTGCTATTTTTCATACGTTTAAATGTGTAAATAATGTGCAAATTTTTGTTGTTTGTACAGATATTTCAGCATTGTAACTACTAACTGAAATACCAAGACTTAATTATCATTAAGATAATTTTTTCAGATGAAAAAAGAAAAACAAAAGTATTTGTGTGTCTATTATGTCTTAAAAATATGTGATCGTCTGTCTTGAATTCAAATAATTCTAATTTATTAAAGCTGCATACTCAAAATTCTGTAAAAATTCTATATCAGATTATAAATTTTGATGAAGGTTGTAGATCACTAAGAATATTTTACTAGCTTTCCACGAGTACATTGCTTGAATTTAAATAAGTCTAATTTATATATGATATAGATAAATATACAAAAACTCATTTGTATTTTTATAAATTTTTATATAATTGCCATGATTGTTTGGAAAATATATTGTAATTTAATGATTGTATACAATATAACCTCATAGATAAATACTGTAAATTACGTAGCAAAATTTTAAAAGAAATTACTTTTTAATTTACAGATGACAAAAAGGAAAAGTGAGGAACACAGGGAAAAAAAAAAAAAAAAAAAAAACTTGCTTCATCTATTCTTACGCGAACATTGTAGATTACTAAGGCGATTTTTCTAGCTTTCTACAAATAATGAACAGTAAACCATGCATAGCCTTCGGTAGTGGAGTCTGTTTTCGATGCATTTCAAGTTAGATAATTACGCATAGTTTTCAGGGTTTTCCTCAGGTTTTTTTTTTTTGTTGTTGTTGTTTTGGTTTTTATTGAACAAGGCCCGCTTATAAGTCATCGTCGATATACAGGGACGAGATAGCACAATGAAATTCACAACACAGAGAATTTTTACATCCGGGAGCTCCACAAAGAGTGTGCAACGGAGCCAGCGGGAGTCGAACCCGCAAACCTCCTACGCTCTCAAGCGATTAGCAGCGTGGTGTCTTATTCACTCGGTCCATTTTCCTCAGGTGTCATGGGAATTTAGAATATTTCTCTAAACAAAGGTCTGATTGAAAGATTTTTTAGGATTTCGTCCATCTCACAAAACCCTTATAGTCTCACTCCGTTGTCTATCCGTCACTCACTCGTATTCGCAAACTACCGTATTTTATGGAAGAAACGTCGCGGCGTTTACGAGTTTGAAAGTTAATTTTTTTGTCAAGTGCGGCGTTCACACCATGTGCGGTGTATACGATTTTTTTTTTTTTTTTTCGTGCGTGTAAAATTGGGATAAAGTAAAAATTCTCAAGGACCCTGTTCATTTGACTTTGCCGACAATAAAAACTGTGACATTTCCGATGATGATACCGAACCATACAGGTAAACAAAGAAAATTTATAACTCTTCCACCCACATATTGACGACTCAGATTTTGAGACTACCAACAGAAAATAAACAAGTAAAAGTTAAATTTAAAAAATTTTAAAAACCCGACGGCGTAAAAAGCGAACTAATTAATTATTTCTCATCAATGTGAAACTATTTTTTGCATTACTTACCTATTTTTTTTTTATTTACTTGTGTTGATGACTTTTAAGTTGTGTTTAATAGCCAGTTCCTATCTATAAACACTGTTTTGATGAGGCCTATAGAGGTCTATCATGATTAGAGTTGCAGTAAAGCTAGAGATCCTACCTACGCAACTTCTAGGTTGTGCAATATTTAAACGGAGCTTCTGACTGTAAAATAGTCAATGAAACATCGTCTTCATTTTCAAAGACCTATCCAATAATATGCCACTCAATAGGGTGCGTAAAATTTTTTTCGCGTCTACTGCCATTTTGTATTTTACGGCCTCCATTTTGAATTTATAAAAACAAAAACTAGCCTATAACCATCGGACAGTTAAAACGAATCGATAAAGACCTCATTTATTAAAATCCATCCATCCGTTGGGATGTCTCGAGGATATAAAGAAATCCACATACCCAGATACGCGTGAAACACAAACCCAGCCCCACCAGTGGCTGAGAGGTTCTGCTCTCGAAACTGGTAGACGGGAAGTGCTGGGTTCGATCCCAATCGCGCCCGTCGGCCTAATCGTTCGGAGTTTTCGTGGTTTTCTTCGAACCATGGATTTCCATGCGTTAATACGGGTTAGGTTCCCTTAGAAAGACCCCCACGAAGGGCACTCCCCCTCGGGCCTATATCCCTAGTGCAGATAATCGGCCGTCACAAAATCAACCAACCAATCAACCAACCACAAACCCTTCTTGGCAGTCGGGTAAAAAAGACTAAAGTGGATGCGACGTAAAAAGCGTACTAAATTGTATCGACCGCTTAAAAAAATGTGGAGCGCATAAAGGGAGGGGTCCGCGTCCCGTGCTCTGGATATACCAATTGACGTCTCCTTAATTTAAAAATTACATAAATGTATTAAAAACCTGATTTAAATGTTTTAAATAAATTTTTAAAATCTTAAATTAAAAATGAGGCACATTACACTGTTCAGAAAACTTTGAGTAAAGTTAGGTCAATGAGACACTGTCGACAAAAATAGCGTTCTCATAGGTGCGGCGTTTACGACGGGTGCGGCGATTACGATATTTTACAGCTTATTCAGAGCAATTTTCAGGAGTGCGACGTTTCTTCCATAAAATACGGTATTTAAGTTACAGACATGTTTTGCAAAAGTTGTGTTATTTGAATTAAATAAACCACCTTACGTGAGCTCGGTATTCCTGTGGTAGAACGTGGCATTTCTAACCGAAAAGGTCCCAGGTTCGATGCGTATCGGCGCGGAAGTTGAAAAATTCAATTTTTTACATTTAATTGTCCGATGGATTTAATTAAAAGAAATTTCGTAATATTTTACCATTTTACGAGTTTAATTTTTAATTTTTATTTATTTATTTTTTTGCAGAATTTCACATATCATGATTTTATGACCATTTTTCAACTTTATAAATATTTAAGTTATTTTACACAAATTATAAATTAATAAATTATTCTGGATTATAAACTAGAATAAGAAATTTAAAGAAATGTAAAATACATTTTACAACTAGTTAAAAAAATAATCGTATATAATTAATTGGTATATTTGATGGAAATGAAATATCCATTAATTACACGGAAAAAAAATTGGTATTTGATGGTAATCAAATGTCCATTAATTATATGAAAAGAACGCGTAAATATAATTTTAGTTTTTAAAATAAATTACTTGTACAATAAATTTATTTTGTTTTCTTTTTGTACAATTTTTTACCTTTATACTTATTTTTTTAATATGTTTCTCATTTAGCTCAAATAATTGAAAGGGGATTCAAAATATTTTTAATGATTACAGAAAAAAAAATCTTTAAAGTGTGATTTTGGAGTATTTTAGGTGTTATTTCAAAATAAAATACCCTTGACATTTTTTTGGTGCTGTCATCTATTGGCAAAATAGTAACGTATAGTAAGCGTTATATTTCAAGAGACGTTGTTTATTGTTACTGATAATATATGGCAGAACCAGTCATTCTAGTAAAATCTATTCAAAGGACTATTAGATATTTATCACAGCAAGGATTTCAACTTTTTTTTTTATATAAATTTTTTTCTCAGATTTTGAGATTTTTTTAATTTTAATTTTTCCCATTTTAAGGGCGAAGGCTGTTGTAAAATATTTTATCAATTGTTTTTTTTTTTAATTTAAAAAAAAATGAGAAATTGTGAAATTTTAAATAGATTACTGCATTTCATTGTCCGATCAAACATATGCGTTTAGAATTGTCTGTAAGGCTGTTGGATATTTTTAATTTGATTAAAAAAATTCTTCTATTTGTAATAATTTTAAAATTAATTTTAATGGTATTTCCATCTATGCTTTTATTGTAAAATATTAAGGATTTAATAATTATAAATTAATGATTTCGATTTATTAATTAAAGAATAAAGTGTTAAGGAAAGGAATATTAAACGAAACGCCCTGTGCTATCTTCGATCTCACTTACCTCCTTCCCTTGTTAATATTTTCCATTCATTTTAGCAGCTTGTTTAATATAGCTGGCTAATTATACGTTTTATTTCCAAATTTATCTTTGTTTAGGGATTCTAGCATAGATAATAATAGTTGAGATTTTATCGTGGACATAGAAAATGATGAATAAAATATAAAATATATAACTTGACCGCATTCGATAACATATGATCTCGTATCTGGATTTAACATAGACAAATGTGTTATAATCAACATGTATGCAATATATATACATTTAACGTCTGAATTAAAAACCATTAAATACTACATAAAATAAAATATGACGGATTTAAGCACAGTTAAAAAATAAAATTTATAACAAAATACTACAAATATTTTAAAATACAATTAGTAAACATTTCGCCGAGCTACACGCAAGGCATCAGCACATAATATCCATTGCATAACAAACAACGGAACAAATCAAGAACGGTTAAAGTGAGTTATTTTCTTAAAAACAGACAATATTCACTAGGGATAGGCGAGCTTCCTTCAAAGTCTGCGATCGCAATTCAGTGAACCAACTCTCGAGGAGTAATCTACCATGATAGCTGCTGCAACCCGATTTCAAAATACAGGCATTCGCAATTAGCGGGATGTGATTCGTTTGAGGAGAATGTTAGACAATTTTTGAATTCAAATTACCATTTCTTAAAGCACCAGTATATTCCTTTAGGCGAATTTCTAGCGATCTACCTGTTTCACCAATGTAAACACTATTGCAATCTTTGCAGAGAATAAGATAAACGGCGCTGGGTAATAAGATTTGAATGAATGGTTTCGAAAAATAACCAACTTTAACTGTTCTTGATTTGTTCCGTTGTTTGTTATGCAATGGATATTTTGTACTGATGATGCCTTGCGTGTATCTCGGCGAAACGTTTACTAATTGTATCTTAAATTGTTTCTAGTATTTTTTTATGAATTTTACTTTTTAACTGTGCTTAAATCTGTCTTATTTTATTTTATTTAGTATTTTAATAAAGATGTAATAATTTTTTTTTCAAGAATTTTCCCTTTTCTCGATCGAAAATTTGCTTGTGTATATTAGACTGATATCAATTAATGAACATTCCATGGATGTTCATTTTGCCCATTAATTTAATGCAGTTTAAATTTTAGCACATATTTTCGTTTTCGGATGGGTTTATTCGTACCTCGTTATCGGTCTTACATTATCTCTATTTTCACCCCACCTTGCCGATCTGAAACGACAAATGGGTAAAACTTATTCAATTATTCCAGATTCCGGAACGGGAGCTAATTCAAATGGATTGAATTTACACGCTTAGGACTCCTCTCACTAATTTTTCACGGGATCCCGCCACGGTCCGCCAACGTCGAACTTCACAAAAGGACCGATACGGACCATTGCAGATCTAGTTGAGTCATGAGGGACGGTCGTTGGACCAAACTAAAAGCAGTCGAAGATTGAAATATTGTGTAAGAATTATAAAAGGAAAAGTACTTCAAATTCACCAATCTATATAAAAGAAAAATTAAAAGAAATGATCATGAAGTTCAGATGCTAATCACATCGTTTAAATTCAGTCTGAATGAACATACTAGTTACGGTATATGCGGCTTCGGTTTCAGTAGCAAGACCGTAAAGGAGATTTTATTTTGTTGCGCCATATTTATATAATTGTTAATTAAAATATTTTTTGAGGAAAAAGTACCCCCCCCCCCTCCTCTAATTTAAAGGGTTTTTTTTTTTAAGAACATATAGTAAAATATTCTTTCTATAGCAGGTTAATATTACATAAAGCTATTCATATAACTTTTCCTTTTATCTATTTAAATAATAGGATCTTAAACTTTCAATCACTTTTTTTTTTTTTTTTAATAGCAAACCTAACATGACGAGGTCATTATCAATGAGTTAGGTTATCAGTGAGTAAGACTATCTTATGAATAGAAGATTTTTATAGCACCCTATAGCCTTAGATCGACATAGTGTTTAAAAAAATCCTCAAAAATACGAAACACAAGAGTGATTACACGAGATCCAATTCATGACGATTTTTTTAGTGCCCAAGTCTTATAGCTGTGTCTCTTAAATGATCTTTAACCCCTCCAGGATAGGTTAGACGTATGCGTCCCATATAGTGTCATTGTTTTATTCTTTAAGGGTGTATTCCAATCCAAACTGATTATTTTCTGATTTATTTTTTAATTAATTTTTGCTCTCACACGCATCAAACTGGCAAATTCTCTTATTTAGAAACTACATAATGTGCCGCGACAGTCGATTTTTTGATAAATGAAGAAAATATTGCAAAAAAATGCTGTCAAAGTTGGCATTTTGAACAGAATTTTCCAAAGCGGGAGATCTGGGAATGAAAAAAATGGTCATACTGAGAAAATAATTGTTTAAAAATCAAATTCTAATTAATTGAGCGAAAAATAAAATCACACGGCCTCTTATACATCTCTTCAAAAATCATCTCAGCAAGTTTCATGTTTTTCCTTTTAAAAATGATTCTGAAAATGTCTCAGAAAATTTCAAGCTGTTGAGAGTGGAAAAATATTTTTTCGAATACACCCTTAACTACCAGAATATATTAGTCGCAAACTTTGCCTTGCCAAATCGTAAAATTCTTGGAATATATACTTGTAAAATAAAACTTATACAAAATTTCTGGGATTAAAATTTTAAATGTCGTTAAATTATGCTCGTCCTGAAAGGGTTAAAACTCAAAATTCTTATTCAGTCATTAAATATTCGTCTTTAATTTAATCTCTTTTCTTCGTGTCTTTCTTTCATTTTGTATCTTAAAGAAAAACATTCGACACTTAAAGCCTTTTTGTTAGCAATGTTTAACGGTCATCTACTTTTATAAATTATTGAATTATGTTCTCCTTCCTTTAACCCTTCGCCCTCCAGAGTAATCATTGGTGGATTCAAGGTCCGTGGAGTTACATCATCTGGGAGTGAAGGGATTAATATCACCATTTCATTAACAGATCTATTTTTTGTTTTCACAATTATAAAGCAAGCATGTGTCCGTGAGTAACGCTGACGTCATATTGACGGTGGAAACGATTTAAACAGTAAATTTCACATCTACTGTCATTTTTTTTTTTTACTTCTAAATATCGCACGTCTTCAATTTTTACACTGTCGAACAGGGGAAAAATATATTCTTTCAAATACAATTTGTTTGAAAACTGTATCTCAGTTTACCGACTCTTTTATATTTCAAAATAATTTTCAAGCATGATTAAAAAAAAAAAAAAAAAAAAAAAAAAAAAAAAATCTATGCAGCCTGATTACAGAAAAATTAACTCGTTTAACTTTAAGACGATATAAATAGTTCAGCGTTTGCTTTTGGCTAATATCCATGACGAAATAAAAGCTTCATCAATAAATAAATAAATAAATATTATAAAAAAACCCACCAATTTAACAGACATGTATTTGACTATACGCGCGTAAACCACTGAAATTATCAAAATCAAAAAAGCTAAGTAACGAAATCTTTGGCAATTTTTTTGGTTATTAGTTCTTGGAGTAACATATTCCTAGAATCCGGCTAATACGAAAAAATTGCTTTTAATAATTTTCAAAACTCTATTTGAATACATTATTATTTTCCATATAAAAATAATTTTTGATTTTGTTAGTGAGCAATATCTGAAAAATATATTAAATGTAAAAAATCTACAGTTTTCATTTTTTTTTTTCAAAAAAAGGAGAGAGAGATATTACTTAAATTCTGTAAACTGGGAAGCCCGCGTAGGATCCTTTAACCTTAATAAACCGGGACAAGGAAAAAAGAAAAAAAAAAATTCCGTCGTTTAATTTTCCGCCAAAAAAGCGAAAATATCAATTGCTGGCAGTGCCACTTCCAAGCAACAACTAAAAAGCATTGTCTTTCCATATGATGTCCGCAAACAAGAGGGGTAAAAATAATAAGCTTCTCATTACGATGGACTTCTGAGATAATAAGTTTTCGTAATGATAGACGGTGACAGTGTCTTATTAGCCGATATCCATCTACCATATCGAGTTAGACATCCGGCCTACGGACTTTTCCAATTGAAATGCTATTCCTCCACCAGGAAAAGAAATGAAATGTGTTTTCGAGGATTGATAAATTTGATTCTTTATTTCACTTGATTCTTTACTTCTTTCTTATAGTTATTATTTTAGTCTAAAAAGTACCACAAATGCTACAATTCGGATCAACGTTACTCATTCTTTGTGCGCCTATGAAATCCGTGAAATAATCATATCCATGCTCTTGGAAGATCTATACATAATAGTTTCGATATAATATAATTGGTAATTCCCTATATAATTTAATAATGTAACGATGCTAAGGCCGTTTTGAGATGACAAAATTTCCTTTTATCTAAAAACACATATTTGTATAAATTAAAAAAATTTTATTCAAATTCAAAAAGTTTAATAACACATACTTAGACAATTGCACCATAAAATATAATAAATAAAGACACAATCTGAATGGTACACAAAAAATACTTTAATAAGCTAAAAGTTAATTTCTACGTTTCGAGCTGTTTCTACAGCCGTCTTCAGGAAAATATGATGGTAAAAAAGGCTTAAAGTTCAGAGACGAAAGCTTCCTAGAGATAATTAGTCGAAATTGACTAATGATTTGAATACAAAAATGTAGTGTTGCCATCTAGTGAAAATAAATAATTATTAATGACTAATAATAAATAATCATTAATTGGTTCCTTAAATCGACCTTTTTGATTCATTTGATCTCAGTTCATTAATAATTATTTATTTTCACTAGATGGCAACACTACATTTTTGTTTTCAAATCATTCGTCAAGTTTCGACTAATTATCTCTTGCATAGGAAGCTTTCGTCTCTGAACTTTGAGCCTTTTTACCATCATATTTACCTGAAGACGGCTTTAGAAACAGCTCGAAACGTAGAAATTAACTTTTAGCTTATTAAAGTTCGTGTTTTGTGTACCATTAAGCAAGATCGTGTCTTTATTTATCAAACAAATTTAATTTAGTTTTTTAACTTGTTTAATTTATTCGTGAAAATAGTTGCTACTAAAATCTAAATTTGAGTATTTGAAATAGTTTACTATAAGAATGAGCGAAAGATGCTTAGTGAATATGGTTATTATATGAAATCAGTTTAGCTTTATAACTAGCCTTAAGACTGTTAGTCGCGCGGCGCAGCTTCCGAATTCCCTTCGCTAATGCTAAGTTTATGGACGTTTGATGCATTCGTAAATTTAAAATATCTCATCGGGAAATTAATATTTTTACTCCTTTTTTCTGTCTACTATTCTTAATGGAAGTCTCTTTTTTTCCCTTAGTTCTCAAAACATTACTAAAATCTGCGCTTAATTTAAGATCTTATGTGTTAAAAGCTGACGAATCGTGAGTAAGATTTTAACACTTCAAATAAAATTAAGTGCATACTATTTTAGAAATATTTTGTGAACTAAGAAAAAGAGACATCCATTAAGAATAGTAGACAGAAAAAAGGAGTAAAAATATTAATTTACAGAGAAGATATTTTAAATTACGAATACATCAAACGTCCCATAGACTTAACATTAGAGATGGTAATTCGAAAGCTACCCCCAGCTTTCGAATTACCATCTCTAATGTTAAGCTAGCAGCCTTAAGGAATAAAATCTGATTAAACGTTGTTTTTTAGTGTCTCGTAATGCTACTACTATATTACTTTTGCTTATCTAACTTAAATATATAAATGAAGAGATTTTTTTTTTTTTTTACTAATGATAATAATAATAATCAGTGGCGGCTCGTGATTGGCTTTTTTGGGGGCACTAAATACATCGTTCCCAAATTAATTCTTTTCTTACCATTATTTGTAAAAGGAAATCTTTGCCTTTTTTATTGGCAAAACATTCTGCCATTAAAAATTAGAAAGATTTCTTTAAAAAAATAATGGTAAGAAATTAATAAATTTGACAACTATGAATTTAGTGCCAAAAATAAACAGTCACGAGCCGCCACTGATAATAATAATAATTGACATTTCAGCTAAAAGCAGAAGGGAAATTTAAGAGTGTTGGTCAGTGAGATTAGTTGGTTCAGTTGGTCTTCCTCTCGCTAATGTTGAATCTCTGGGCGTAGGATGCACTCGTATTTTTAAAATACCTCCTCAGGAAAGTAACAAACTTCTTTTCTCTTTCTTTCTTATTTTTGAAAATATTTCTAAAATATACGCTTAATTTATATTTTATGCGTTTAAATCTTAGCAAAGCTGATGAGCTGCCAGTAAGGTTTTAACACTTCAAATAAAATTAAGTATACATTTTAGAAATATTTTGTAAAAAGAAAGAGACATCTTTTAAGAAAATTATTACAGATGAGCACGTAAAAGTTAAAAATATTAATTTCCTTATGGGATATTTTAAAAATACGAATGCACTCCATACTCATATGTTTAACATTAGCAAGAAGACTTTGAGATCTCACTGAGCCACAATTTTAACCTTCAGAGGCTGGCGAATTAAGAATCTTTTAAAAATATCAATATTTTTTCGTTCACTAAGTGCTTACTGTAATACAAAATACAAAACTGAAAACGAAACAGAAAAAACAAAATACAAAATACCAAACACAGAAACCAAGACATTGAACTGAAAAATCTTCATCCATAAGACAGACTATAGAGCAGTGGTTCCCAATCTTTTTCCGGCCACGCCCCACCAAACCATCTATAAATTCACGTTGCCACCCCCCCCCCCCCCCCCCATCACACACACACACACACACTCTATGCCGTTATATCTCTTATCATTTAAAAAGTGAACTCTGTTCGCCAGAAGGAAGCCTAACAGAGCGTTATCAATAACTATTCATTTCACTATCAAAGAAATGAATTTTTATCACATTTTTTAAAACATAATTCTATAAATAAAATAAGGGCTATACATATTCGCCTTTATAGCAAAAAGAGTTTTGTTGTTTCTTCCCAACTTACCTTAGCGTGTAAAACAAAAGTGTTATGGTCTGTATTTTGATCTTAAATTTCTTCTATCATTAGCATTAAAATTGATAACATTGCCACATTTCATAATTCATTTTAGTAACTTAATAAGAGTTGATAGAAAAGCTTAGGACATTAAATTTTTTTCTCTGTGGATAACACGGTACACAAGAAACATTTCAAGATTCTTTTCCTTATCAATTTTCGTAAACTATTATACCCCATCAAAACACATTTCTCTGTTTTGCCTTTCCCATTATCGTTAATTGACCCTCATGCATTATCTGATTTTGAAATTTTAAATGAATATGTCATATATTTATTTACTGCGTAGAACGCTTGCACTAGAGCACAGATATTTACAATTTATCCATTTCTTTTTCTAATACAACTTAAGATTTATAAATTTTATAATTGATAGTACTTCATTTAGATATTTCAAATATTTTTTACACTGTTAAAAATTTGCAGCATTCTGTCCAGTCATTTGACCGTTTTTATCGAAAACGGTTACGCAACCGTAATTTAACACTATTCTGACCATATTATTGGCCATTTTATGGTCAGAATATTGTTAAATTATGGTTGTGAAACAGTTTTTTCAAAAAACGGTCGAATGACTGGCCAGAATGCTGCAAATTTTTAACAGTGTAAGATAAAATATGTGTAAGACAATCAGATGTAGGTTTACTCTTGTTTTACATGTAAAAGTACCTTCATGTGATATATAGCAGAGCGAATTGAAAAATAAGACTCATTCAATAAATAATCGTAAAAATTACGAAAATTTAAAATGCACCAATAACAAAATAATATAATAATAATTAATTAATTATTTTTTAGACGTGGAAAAAAAATGAAAGTATAATGTCAAAACATTTTAAAATACTATTCATACATACTAATTATTCTGGTTTTCATTCAAACTGTTGATGCAAAACATTTTTTAAATTCCACACACACACAAAAAAAATAAAATAAAAATAAAAATAAATAAATAAATACCGTATATACTCGTGTATAAGTCGAAGAATTTTAGACAAAATTTGGGAGTTGAAAATGTGGGGCTACTTATACACGAGGTAATACATTAAAAAAAAAAAAAAAAAAAAAATGGCAGATAATCGGCGAATGGACAAGTCAGCTGACAATGGTTATTTTCCTGTGATTGACAAAAAAAGCTCAAAAATAATGTCCCTGTAATTATTCTGTACCCATTTTCTCTTGGGACAAAATTCCCTTCAATACAGGGGAATTCCTTTCACAATTTTAATCCCCTTTTTAAAAAAGGTTTAAGGGGATGGGGATAGGATACCTTTAAACTTCCAAAATTTTCAAATTTTCTTAATACATATTTTGATTCCGTAATAATTTCTGAACAACAAGCAAAAAACCTCAATAAAAAATTCCCATTAGTTTACTAATTACGGAAGTTTTACTAAGACTACATATTAAGACTACATACGATAATTAAACTTTGCGTTGCGTTTATTCAAAACGATGAATTTTGATACTGCGCGCAGTGCTACTAAAAACCTATGCATGGCAATCAAAAGAAATTTTTACCACATATTCATTTCTGTATTATCTACAACTTAAAACCAGAAAAATGTAAGATTTTACATTTTTTCTGTTTTTGTACTTTGAAAATATTTTTAAAAAAGTGAAAATTTTTAGTTTTTTGTTTATTTAGTCAATATTTTTTACAAATGTTCTGGTTTTAGTATAAAGGTAACACTATTATGTATTTATTTTCACCAAAATTTTCTCTTTATATGCATATTTTCAGATTTTATGCGTGCAAGATTTTTTTCTCTTATTATCATATATTTTTAAACTTATCATTTCAATATTTAATTATGAATTCACAAGTTAAATAATACAATTTAGTTAGTTTAATACAATAATACAATAGTTAAACAATAGTTAAATATATATATTTTAAAAAGTAAATCTAAATATGAGCTTTATATTTAAATGAACTTTGATTTTTTGTTTTTGACTTATTACACAAGTTTTGAAGCTTGGAACATAGTGATATTTTTTACTTTTTCGACGTGTTCAAAGGTATCCTACCCCCTTAACTTGAGGATGCTTCTAGATATCACTCCTAAGAATCCTACAATACAAAGAAGATATTGTAGCAGTTTAAGAAGTTGTTTACCCTCGTAAATAAGGCTTGAATAGATTTTTGAAAGATTTTTTTTTCTTTTTAAGTATCATTGAATTGATGCGAATAGGTTTCAAAATAGTTTAAGCTTCTTCGGTTTTACACAATTATACTTGTTTTAAAATGTTGAGTTGAAAAAAAGTCTGATTAGAAACGTAAAAAAGTCTACTAATTTAACGAAAATTTATTAATTTTTTTTTTTAAATCCTCGATTACAAATCATTTTTCAATATACTACCAGAAATGTGGTTCGACTTATACACGAAAATTCAATTTTTTTCAAAATTTTGCTTAAGAATTGGGAACACAAATATAAATATAAAACAAGAAAAAAAAATCATGCGTCAAGCATAGATTATGAAACACTTTACAACACATTCAGAATACTGTAACAAAACTGCACCATTTAAAAAATTAAAATATTACGTCTAATTTTCAACCATATGGAAACGCATAACACATTTCAAAACCCAGCTCCAATCTATAATCGGAAAATTAACCGAATTTTTTAGCAGCTCTGTATAGGATATATAGATTTGTATCTAGTATAACTACATTCATGCCAAAAATTAGTTCACTTAAGAGATACATATAACTTCAGTTGAAAATTTCCCTTCAGCAATTTCCACTAATAAGGAGAATGGTACGTGAATACTTTTGTACAGCCCTGTATATGAGGTATAGAATTTATATATGACGAGTAACATACAAAAAATTAATTAAATTTAAAAGCGCATACTGAATTTTAAACCGTACACTCCAGCAATTACTACTCAAAGACAGTACTGTAACCGATTTCTTTTGTGTGTCCCTGTAAATGAATTTTTTTTTAAAAGGCTATGAATGCCCTGTTCTAACGTAATCGTAGTGAAATTCAGTGATTTATAATCAGTTTCAATACATTTGAAATAGCGTAATGTCATTAAAATACTCTGCAAACGATTTTTCTCCGTATTCCCATAATGTAATGGAATACTTTTGAGTGCCCCTGTAATTGAACTATTAATCCTACATAGTTCATATAGAATACCAAACATGCTTTGGTGACCCTAAATAACCTTTATCAATTTCATGAAGCTCCGAGTATATTTAAGGATGTTAGAGCGTGGACAGACAAACCGAATGCACAAACACTTTTCTACTTTGTTGGAAAGTGTTAAAAATATTTTTAAAAACCCATTATGTTTTTCTTTCCCTCATATTATCACTCGGTAATGAACTCTGAAAATACTGATAGCATCGCTGTCAAATATAATCAAACAAAAAGGATAACATACAAAGACATTAATGAAAACAATGTTGACAATGATTGTCTATATCTAATTTAAACGAGAGATGGGCCTTATAAATACTTGACAAGAGAAATATAATTAGATACAATTAAAATCTCGTTATATGTTTTTTACTGGAGCATTTTTTAAAAACATTCTGCATTTTTTTTAATGTTCTGTTGTTTTTCAAAATAAAGACTGGTAATCTAGCTCTCTTCTCTGCAAAAAACACCAGATATTATCTTTCAAATCGTGCAATAAAATAAATTAAGGATAGACTCAGAGAGTTTTTTGAAGAAGGGGGGGGGGGGGAGAGAAAAAGGAATAATAAATGTTTTCTATGCTAGGAGGTTAATTAAAACATTTTTCTGTGCAGCATTTGCAAAAGTGAATATTTTATACATTATTAATGTTTTTTTTTTTTTTTGTTTTTTTTTTTTTTTTCTTTTTGAAAAAAAATAGCAGTTTTCTTAATTACTGTCTCTTTTCAAAAAAATCAAAACATAATCAATCACATTCATCGAAGTAAATATTATGAACTAATTACATATTTAATTTAATTTGTCAATTTTAGTGCAAAAATATTGCTTTTGCGTTTCACGCATGTTAATAGTTTGTTTTATATTTATTAACATTGATATCGAAGTCATTTCGGTTTTTGAATCTTTAAAAAGGATTTGGATGACGAATAAAAAACTTGCATCGCTTTTTAGGATTTTTTTTTTTTTTTTTTTTTTTTTTTTTTTTTTTTTTTAAAGAAGAAGAAAAGAAAAAAATGGCCAAAAGAACGGAAGTAGTAGAACTACTTTCTAATCATTTCTAGAACAAAAAATAAAAGAAAGAAAGCTTAAATTTTACAAAAGTTTTCATGGTTTCTTATTTAGAAAGAGACTTGGCTTTCCACAGACATGACGATTTTGGTTGCAGATATTTTTTAGAATGACACTTTCATTTTCAGAACCGGTTTTGAAAATGAAAGTAACTTTATTAAAAATATTTGCGACCAAAATCAAAAAAGTAACCAAGGTGCGCTGTAGAGACGGACCTCGGCTATCCAATGCAAAAAAAATTATTTAAAAATGTCGAAATGCAAACGAGATATTAGAAAAATCTCTCCCCATAGGATTAGCATTAGCTCGTGAGTGTCTTCTCCGGCAGGGACAGGACCCTGAATAACTTGCAGGGCAGGCAGCTAGAATAACTTCATATAAAAATAGTTGATAGATCTTTATAGGAAATATAATTACAAATTAAAGCAACAACTCAAGCTGAGAAGACACTGTATCAAGTTACCAATAATAAAATTCTCACTAAGAGATAAAATAAAATCACAAATTAGGAATTAAAATTTTATAAAAAAAAAAATATAAAACTACAATGTATCTTTCTCTCTCTTCTGTTTTCACATTAATTTTTAATAAAATAAAAAAAATACGGATAGCACTAATAACATCTTATGAACATGTCGTTTCCACCTTATCAATTTTAACAATTAAGATTACGCTGTATCCCCCCTCCTCCGTATCCCCCCCCATTATATTTCAGTAAATTAAACTGGTAATATTAATATTTTGAGGGTTTCGTTTCTCCTTATCAACTTATACAGAAAAAAAATGAGTTATCAAAAATAACGTGCCATTATTTATTATTATAAATAAAATGTAATCACAAATTAGTTATTAAAAAACTATAAAAGATACAAACTAAATTGTATTTCTTTCTCTCTCCACATTTCATTATTATACATCTCAATAAAATATAACTGGGTATAATAGTAATGACATGTTTCAGACATTTCGCTTCTTCCGTAGCAATTTTAATAAAATCATTACATGTAACACACGAATTTATTGTGACAATCATAGACCTCGAAAATATTATCAAAAACTGAATCAAAAATTAAAACAAAACTGTTTGCATCAAGTTACCAAGAATAACATGCCATACTGTGATTACTACTAAATGGAAAAATGTAATCACAAATTACTAATTAAAATTTATGTAAAAAAATACAACGACTACTTTGTATCTTTATCTCTCTTTCTCTGTTCTTACATTACGTTCTCGTAAAATTTACTGGTAACATTAACAACATCTTTTAGCATCTCGTTTCCACCCTATCAACTTTTAAAAAAAAAGAGTTATCAAGAAAAACGTGCCATGCAATTATTAACATTAACTAATAAAACTTAATTACATATTAAGATTTAAAAAATTATAAAAGATACAAAGATACATTGCATCTTCTTCTCTGTTCTCACGTTACATCTCGGTAAAAAAAATACAGGTAGCACTAATAACATCTTTTGGGCGTCTCGTTTCCTCCCTATCAACTTTAACAAAGACATTACCTTAAACACACAAATTTGTTACGACAACGACTGTCCTTCAAAACAATTGAAAGCTGACATGCGCCAATAACCATTTCTATCATTTCAATCCTCTCTCCCACTGATGCTGATTAGGGCATTCTTTGTTTTACAGGAACACACTGATGATCGGGTTTAATTCCTGTTATTACAATCGGGTGTTTGTGATTCCCGGTGTTCTGTTTCGGCTGATGCATATATGCGATAGGCTACCGAGTAATTATATGCTGCTACTAGTTAGTTTTCGTATGACATGTAAGTGACAGCACAGCAGGGCTAAAAACATCTGCTGTAGAAAATAAGATGAGAATGCGTATTCTAAAACAACACGTTAGACAGCAAATACGCTCAACTTGACAAAACTGTACTTATCTGATATCACCTTAGAGTGATATCTTAATAAGAACTCTGTATCGCCTGTGAAACTTCCGTAATTCTCATTATTTCCGCTTACTTCTTTTATATGCAAAGGAGATTTTCAGATGTAGTTTTTGTTTTTTTACGGCTAAGTGTATACGTAGTTTATTCTATAGGGTGTTGCCATATTCGACCGACAAATTCAGGGGATTGATAGTAGGCGTCAAAAGGTTGAAAAATTGACATAGAACATGAGGTCGCAAACCAACTATTTAGTCACAGATATAGGGTATTTTATCCTAATTGAACTTCGGTTGACGGTAATAATTTTGAGAAAAATAAAAACATTGCAATGAAAATGCAACAATGTGTATCTTGTTTGGTGCGAAATTTTATAACATCACGAAATGTTCTGGAAAACAGGGTGCTCAAGCAATCGATGATATACCGTATGAACTGATAATCGCAGTCCGGAATATGGAACGTCAAGTGCATAACTGCTGGCTCGTATAATGGAAACTTCTACCACCTTTTTTTAATATTATCACATTTACAACAAATATGAGATTGTCAATTATAAGTTTCATTACAATATAACTTAAGTTTTCTGAAAGTTATTACCGTCAAACCAAACTGAATTAGGGTAGAACACCCAGTATTTTTGATTAAATACATGGTTTGCGATCTCACGTTATATGGTAATTTTTCATTTTCTTGATGCCTACTAACACCCCTCTAAATTTGTCCGTCAAATTTGGCAACACTCTGTATAAATAAAAACAATTTTCAACTCATATTAACTTACATTTATAGTAATTTTCAGCTATAATCTGATTTGCCATTAATTTGGTTTTAGTGTCAGAGGCGTTGATAGCAATTATAAAACTGTTAGAGTTCACGAATACGGGCCCTCTCAATCCTTGCACTTTATAAAAAAAATCGGTCCCTTCAGCTTAGGCATCGGTGCAATTGCTCTCCTTGTCCCCTGACCCTTATCGCAGCTATTTTTTGGCTTAATGTTGTCCTCCAATCGGCTCTTTCTCAAGAATTTAAAACAATAATAATTATTATTAAAGGTATACATATATTAAGTCAGACTTTAAACACAATTAATACAATAAACCCAACTGAATTGAAAAATTAGGCAGGGCCACAACTCGCACCTGGGCCCAAAGCATATCGTGCTGTTGCTCTAACCACTAAGCTACCCTGGCCGATGTCCTAGCTCGGCAATTCCTACATTTTGAGCCCCTTTAGCTATTGAACGTATAATTTTAAAAACCATAACTTCTGTTCTAATGAGAATCTCAAGGAAACAATTATATCAAAATGCTCAGAAAAGGTAGGAGTTTAACACATAAAAAAATCAATTTCGAAAATTTTAAAGCTAAGCAGTTGGTGCTTAGTTTTTGAATGAAATTATTTACATCCAAAGTTCTAAATGCAAAAGTAATTCTATTTTAGGTGCAAAAAAATAATTAGAGAGATATTCTGTAAAATAAATAATGATATATATATATATATATATATTACATTAATTAAACATAACCTACCACCGTCAATTATTATGAATTAAAGCTGTAAGTATTAAAAAAAAAAAAAAATATATATATATATATATATATTATAAGAATTATTATGGAAGAAAAAAGTGGACACCGACAAAAATTGAAAAGCTTATACATTGAATTACGTTATCAAGGGCACAGAATTCAATGATATAAGCAAAATGGTTGTTTTCTGTGGGAAAAATAAGCTAAAGCTAAAATTAATTTTCCCCTGTGCCCAAACAACCACAAAAATCAAGTGAATTGATTAAAAATGAAAGCAGAATAGAAACAAATAATATGAAATGGAAGAATCAATAAAACGTATTTAAATATTTATAGGATATAAAATATAAATAATAAACACCATACCGATTAATATTTCAGTATTTTACAAAAATCCATGTGCACATGTCAACCAGTATATCAAAAAGATTAAGGTGAATAAAACAGTTAAGAAATCACAGTAAATGATACCAAAGGATGCAGTTAATACATTTTGAAATAAAATTTGAAATACCTTGTAAAACAAATTTAATCTAATATAAAATAAATAGATATTAATTACATTATTTAAAATGCACTATTAAATTAATAGATAACAGTTTAACAATATCGTCAGAATTTAGCTAAAAATACACCCTAGTGTATAAATTATAACTGAAATGGAGCTAGAAAAAATAAAAATTAGAGCAATCTGAAAGAGACAAGAGAGTTGGTGCTGCCATCTGTTATTAATTATATTAAACATTTAACGCAAGATAAAAATTTGTAAGCCTTTGAATGTAAATAACTGTTTAAACAGCAAAACCAAACAAATCCTTATATATAGAGAATTATAAACCTAATATAAATCACACAATGTATTTAAAACTATTGTTAATAAAATTTAAAAGCATACAATATATTCTATTAGCTAACTGATTTAAACTAAACTAAGAGTTTAAATAATGCTAGAACATTGATAATATATAGCATATAGCTATATGCTATAAAACAAAATAAATTCAGTAATAATTAATATAAATAATTATTAAAAATAATTCAAAAATTATTTTTTAATGAATTATATATAAGATATTTATAAAATGAACAGGAAATAAAAAACATGTGGAAGTATATAGAAGGTTAAATAATACTTAAAATCCCATTACTTAAAAAGTACAAATATAGAATGAGGATTATTTTCAGACATCCATAAAAATCCATAAAGTATGAATGTGGGACATTCAAAAACATTAAACTAAGAGTGGCATACTATTAGTAATTAATATGATATTGTCCTTAGTAAATTAAAATTTAATATCAAATAATTGTAAATTAGATTAATGAATAATTAAGCTAATTATAATATTAATGAAAATCTCCAATTTACATATAAAATATCAAATCAACATCCACATAAAATACATAACAAAAATATAGTAATAATACAAGAGCCCCGTTTTTGGTTTTTTTTTTTTTTTATATATATATATCTATTTATATAAAATCCAAGTCTCTGTGTGTCCCTCACGATTCCGGTAGGACCGCCTCATTGAAATGAGCAATTGTTGAAAAAAAACTAATGCAGGGTTACCAGAATAGCGCCAAATGTTAGCCAACTTGGTGATAGCTGGCTAATTTGGCGAAATTCTCATTTAAAACCATTAATCTTTCATAAAGGAGGTCACCGAAATTTAATTTAAACTCCGCTCTTTTAAGATATTCGTCAAAATCTATGAGTGAGAATTTAAAGTACATATTTACATCTTTCTCCCGATGCTACTAATAAAATAACCGCCAATAGACGACGCTGTACTGTGTGAGCTCCTAACTGCGCTATTTTAATGTGCTTTAGGTACTTTTCCAGTATAGATGCCTTGGCGAAAAAAGACATTTGGCAACATATTTTCCGGCAACCTATCCACTGTTTCATTTTATATACACACGCATTTTTTTTTCGATATTTATACGATTTATTTAATATAAAAAAGACGTTTCTCTAATTTTATAAAGAAACAGATGTGATTTGTACATAAAAACATCAATAATATACATATAAAATAAACATATAAAACAAACAAAAACGCTCATCAAGTTTGTTTTCATAGCTGTTTATATGATTTGACAACAAATCTCGATATTTTTCCGTTATACGGACACCATGCCAAAATGTATGCTAATGCGCCAATTATTTCAAAATGCTAAAAGATATTTGTAATTTTATGCCAGCAATTTAATATGAGTTTTATTTTATTGCTTTATTTTATAACAGTTATTTGTTCACTTATTTTAAGTATATAATTGTGATTTAATGAAATAGTTCGTAAAAGTCTGGAATTTTCAAATGTTATATTTTTTAAATGCTCACTTTAGTATCGACAATGTTTTTTCTGTACTTTTCGGTTAGCCGGGCGCCAGTGCTATATATATACATATTTATATACATACAAATATGTAAATATAAATATATATGTATATACACATATTGTATATATACACATATAGATATATGTAAATATATATGTATATATACATACATTTATATATACATATATATGTATATATAACACTGGAGCCCGGCTAACCGAAAAGTACCGTTTTTTCTTTTATTTTTCAAATGCTTCAATTCACGTGATTTTCATTTTGCGCCATCTATTACGCTTGGCGACAAAGGTATCCGTATAACGGAAAAGAACCCAAATCTTACTTTATCATGCCCAAATTACACCAAGCTTTTTTTAAAAAAAAACGCCAAATCTCCTACAGTGGAAAAGTACCAAACTGTCTATTATTTTATGCTATCTGTGTTATAGTTTGTACTATATGTAAGGGGTGTGGAGCGAAGAGTTTAAAAATTAAATATTAAAGTTTCGGCACAGATGTCATATACGCCCATATTGGCGCGATTTTTCTCTGACGCCAATGTCATATACACAACGGGTACTTAACTGGCGGCAAAGTGTCGTTATTTTGCTTGATATGGTAACCCGGATATTGTTGTTTATGCTGTTGATGTTTTCGCCAAATTGGCTTATATGAAAACTGTGCCAAAATTTCTATAAAGCAGTATAAGACTAAAAAATTAAGAATAAAATAAATGCAAAATAAGACTAAAGAAGAAAGAAAAATCATGCGTTAAGCATAGAATATGAAACACTTTCCAACACATCCTGAATCTTTTAACAAAACTTCGTTATTTGGGAAAATAAGATAACTAAGTAAACATTTTAGAAGACGCATAAAAAATTTTAAAAATTGATTTCGGCAGGTACCGTCGATAGCCAATAGTATCGTTATTACATGCCACTATTTAGCCAAAATTTAATTTAAACAACTCTTAAAACTACTGAAATCACATTTCCAGATATTATCATCCATAGACGGTTATGTATCCAATTCTTTGGGTGACCCTGTATATCATTTTATCTATATTCTACAAACATTTCTTAGTAAACTAAATGCAGTTCAGCGTAAAAACGCATAACTCCTTTAAAAACCACCTTTAAGCAATTTACTCTCATACTCAGTAACCCTTACGAATTCTTTTGTGTAGCCCTGCATATGAACTGTAGCATTTATACACACAGTATAGTATGCATAAATGTAGTGAAACATAAAAGCGCATATCATAATTAAAAATGCATTTCTAGCAATCATTGCTTATGTACAATACTTCGGAGAAAAGTTGCTTGGCGAGAAAGAAGTTTGCCAACGTATTTTCTGACAACCTATTTACTGCTTCATACTCACAAGCAATTTTTTTCATATGTATGCAATTTATTTAGGTAGTTGTTAGCTATCCCGTCGACCAGTTTCGCCAAATTATATAAATCGCCAAACCACTCGCCAAATTATACAAATTGACATAATTTTTATTTTAAACAACGAAAGATCAATTAAATTAGCAAAACATTACTAAAAATACAAATATAACGTCGAATTAAAAATCACTTGATGACGTAAGAAATACATGATCATGTTTAATGTCAACCATTATTGGCATTTAATCTTACAATTTGGCGACAGTAATTTGGTCGACGGGATAACTAACAAGTACCTTTATTTAATGTAAAAAAAGCTATTTACCCATTTTTTATAATAAACAGAAGTAATTTTGGCACGGATGTCATATTCGCCCCATATTGGCGCGATTTTTTTCCGACGCCAATTTGGCGAAAACATCAACAGCATAAACAACAACATCCGGGTTACCATATCAAGCAAAATAACGACACTTTGGCGAAAGTTAAGTACCCGGTGTGTATATGACATTGGCGTCAGAAAAAAAAATCGTGCCAATATGGGGCGAATATGAAATCTGTGCCGTAATTTTTGCACAGGTGTCATATACGCATCGGGGTTGGCGTGATTTTTCTCTGACGCAAATTTGGCAGAAATCTCGCTTTCGAATACCAGTTACTTATATATTTTTAAATTATTTGCTATCATTTTGAAAAGGAAATAACTATAAATAAATAAAAGTTTGAAAATAGCTATAGAACAAAACAGTTTATATAATTAAAATCAGAAAATAAAAGTAAATAAACAATTTATTAGTAAATAAAAAACAATAGCCGGGTTACCATAGCAGGCAAAATAACACCATTTTGGAGCCAGTTAGGTATCCCGGTTCATATCTGAAATCTGTGCCGTAATTTGTATATAAAAAAATATTATATATATTTAGAAACGATTTTTCATGTACATAAGTGCATATATAAACAAAAATAAATGTTCATTAGATTTGTTTTCATAGCTGTTTATATATTTTGGCAACATATCTCACTTTCTGATGCCCGAATTGCGCGAAGCTTTTTTAAAAATGCGCTATAATGGAAAAGTACCTAAATAATTAACAGAAATAACCAATTATACAAACTAAAACTTTTTCTTTCGAGATCAAAGCATTGTTTTTTATTTCAATTAAAAATACATATATCCTTGGATAACTTTAATTGAAAATAGGTTCACAGCTTAATATCTCATTCCATAAACCTAAACAAACACAAGTGATTCATTCATTGTGAAACTTAAAAAATTTTTAAATCATTGAGGTAATCATTCATAATGTAAGTTCTCCAACAATCAATGGACAATATTCTAATGACATCATAGTAGGTAAAATGGTGGCGGTATCGTTTGTTTATGGTTTGAAATCACAAAGATTTAATTTTGCAATGTCTCTTAGTTACATTATTTTATTGCCATATTTATGAGCTCAGAACAAAAGCATATTTTTTCATTATTTGGTTATTAAAGACGGAAAAAAATTATAAATGCATGATTTGAAAAATTTAAATAATTTTCCTTCCTAATAGTAAAAAATAACATCGGGAAGTAACAGCGGTTTTAAGTTAAATAAGTTTAACTGTTTAATTCTGTTGTAATATTCAAAATAACTGTATTTATTAGATTTCAGTAAACAACATCAGGGTCCGATTAAACTTTGAAGTTAGAGGAATTACAATGTCATTTCAGGACCTTTCTTTTGGAGAAGCTTTTCTAAATTTCATATATATACATGGAAACTCTTCAGTGTTAGGAATATTATTCTTAGGACTGACATAACATGAGAACGGTCTGCAATTTTACACAAGTTTTTGAAAACTACTTTATATCAGAAATTTTGCTAAAAACTGGTTACATTTTTGTTATAGCGGCCGACACTATTAGGATTATGACAAGTTGCAGCCAATTTCGCCAACGTCGTAACCAAGATCGTGAAGCACACACATATAATACCATATAATACCATTTCATGAAATCGTATACGATAATTTAATAGTTTTTACCTTACTTCAAGTGTGAAATTTATTTATTTTTAAGGATTAACAATCTAAATTGTCCAGTATATGAATTAAAAAAAATGTAAACAAAGATTGAATAGACATGACCGCAAAAAGCCTCAAATCTGCATAACACTTGGAACCAAACTGTGCAGATTAGTGGTCTTCTACTGTACACAGTTTTTCATAAATGTGTTTCGTTCTTTAAATGTGTTATTTTCATCTATCACTGCGGAACAAGCGAGAAAACTCATATTCTTGCACATGAGTTGTATATATCTTTATATCTAAATTTCCGTCATTTTTGACGGGCTACCTTTCTAGTATATAAATAATTAACCATTGCGTATTATCCAGACAACACCACCCTCCTCCGTACTCTAACATCTACCCACCCAACCAACCTATAATATTTTTTTTTATATTATTTTACAATTTTTAATTTTTTATAGATATTTTTTTATTTTATAATTTTTTTGTAATTTTGTTTACGCATGTGTTAATTTGTGTTTATAGATCATGTAAGAAAAGTACTAATTGTATATTAATGAATATATGAATTTTTTTGGAAAACCATGATTTAATGCATCATAAATTAGTTTTTTAATATTATTGTTTATTAGAGGAGAAGAACATAAACATTTTATTCTATATAAATGATTAAGTATTATATTACGAAATACAGAATGATGTAGACAAGATTTAAAATTTGTAAATGTATTAACTGTGAATTTAAATTCTTTACGATTGTCATATAAATCTGTGATTGTTTTATTGTCTTTTATTGTAATTTTAAGATCTAAGAAGTTAATTGTATTGTTAGATAAAAGGTTTTCCGTTAATTCCAAATTAGTGGGATAATCAACTGGAAATCGAGTAATTGCAGATTGATCAGTTTCAATTAAAATGATGTCATCAATATAGCGATATAAATGTATACAGAATATCTTTCTAATTATTTTTAGGAACTGAAAAAGAGAGCTGTTTTTGCATATAAAACTTTATTTTATCCAAAACACACTGTTTTATTTTATATTTCATTTGTACACTTGATTTGATGCGAGTTATTTGGGATTTAATCTTTAAATAAAATGCAAAAGATGTCTCAAGCAGTTCGTGCTTAATTTTAAATGGAATTATTTGCATCCAACTCGAGATAACATCAGGCATTGTTGTCTCGTTTGAAATTGTTTTGTTAATCATTAGTAAGTCAGACTGCAACCTCCAGACTCCTATTTACATTTGCTTGGCTAACAACCCTTTCGAAAATAAATATGTGTTTTCTGTTACAATGTTTCAACGCAAATAATAAAATTGATGTTTGATAACGACTTAGTGGAATTAACATCGAAGTAGCTGCGACTTCATTGTGACGTTTTTGAAGCTCAAAACAACAAAAAAGTAATTATTCTACCAAGATTGCCTTACATGATAATATTTAAATAAAATAATGAGTTTGTGTTTAATTTTTAATGGAATTATTTACGTCCAAAGTTTCAAATACAAAAATAATTCTCTTTTAGGTCAATAATAATAATAATAAAAATATATAATAATAATAATAATAATGATAATAATAATAATAACAATAATTAGAGCAATACTCTGTAAAATAAATAATGATATATATAGTTACTTATTTATTTATACTACAAAATATCTCTTTAATTATTTTTGGGGTCAAAAAGAGAGTTATTTTTACATATAGAGCTTTCTTTTACCCGAAATACTCTGTTTTATTTTATATTTCATTTGTACATTTGATTTCATGTGAGTTATTTGGGATTTAACATTTACAAATAAAATGCAAAAGATGCCCCAAACAGTTTTTGCTTAATTTTAAATGTAATTATTTGGATCCAACTCGAAATAATTTCAGGCATTGTTGTCTTGGTTGGTATTGTTTTGTTAATCATTAGTAAGTCAGATTGTAACTCCCGCAGACTCCTAATTTATATTTACTCGACCTTATACCCTTTGAAAAATAAATATGGGTTTTCTGTTACAACGTTTCAACGCAAATATAATAAAATTGATGTTATATAATGGCTAGTGGCATTAACATCGAAGTAGCTGCGATTTCATTGTGACATTGGTTTTTGAAGCTCAAAACAATATGAAAAAAGTAATTATTCTGCCAAGAATGCCTTACATGATAATATTTAAATAAAATAATGAGTTCGTGCTTAATTTTTGAATGGACTTATTTAAGTCCGAAGTTCCAAATGCAAAAATAATTCTCTTTTAGGTCCAAAAATAGATAATAATAATAATAATTAGAGAAATATTCTGTGAAATAAATAATGATTTTTTTTTTTTAAACAAAATATCTCTTAAATTATTTTTGGGGTCTAAAACAGCATATTTGCATTTTTGCATATAGAACTTTGTTTTACCGGAAATACCCTATTTTACTTTATAATTCATTTGTACATTTGATTTCATGTGAGTTATTTGGGATTTAACATTTACAGATAAAATGCAAAAGTTCTTGCTTAACTTTAAAGGGAATTATTTTGAGCCAACACGAGATAATTTCAGGCATTCTTGTATTGGTTGGTATTGTTTTGTTAATCATTAGTAAGTCAGATTGTAACTCCCGCAGACTCCTAATTTATATTTACTCGACCTTATACCCTTTGAAACATGAATATGGGTTTTCTGTTACAATGTTTCAACGCAAATAATAAAATTGATGTTAGATAATGGCTAGTGGCATTGACTTCGAAGTAGCTGCGACTTCACTGCGACATCCGTTTTTGAAGCTCAAAACAATATGAAAAAGTAATTATTATGTCAATAATGCCTTATGCATGATAATATTTAAATAAAATAATGTGCAATTTTATGAGATTGCTATAGAATAGGTGTAGTCTAAAGACGAATTTTATTAAATTGTAAGTAAAAGTCAGTCACAAAATTAATTGAGCTAGGAGAATTTTTTATTAAAATAAGCAGATTTTAAACAATCTTTCCGCATTTAACATTTAAAGGGTTTCATATGTTTTAAAATCTTGTAAAAATCGATAAAAAAGGAGTATTACGTATTTAGTCTGCAGTAGATTTTGAATAGATTAAAAATATTTTAATCAAAAATTTAGAATAAGAGATATAACCAAAGCAATCTTATTCCATTCTGACTGAGAAATTAGACAAATAATTCAAATTTTGCATTTCATTTCTGAAGACTAATTTTTATAGTGATCCGCAAAATTTAAAAAAAAAAAAAAAAAAAACAAAAAACAAAAAAAAAACTGTTTATTGAGTAGATTTAAGGTTTTTCTTCCTATGTGCATATTGTTTATATTATCTTTAGAATGAATTAATAGCATTGTGATAATTAAACATTTAGATTATATATAATGAGTAATTAATTATAAATGTATATATTTCTGGATTTTTTAAATTTGAATGATATGTTAAAATATTTTTTACAAAGAAATGTTACATTATTCATTCATTAGAATGCAATTTTGAAATAATTTTAATGCAAGTTGTGCATACATTCTAAATTAAATCATCTTATGAATCGTGATATAACCATTTATTTATTTATTTTTTTTTACTTGTTAACATTAATTAAACATATATATATATTTTTGGTTGATTCAATTATTTAACAGTTTTCTAATAGCTGAAATTATCTTATAAATCTATATCTATGCGTTATTTTAGTCAGCACATTTTAATAAATCTAATCAGTCGAAGTAGACACACTTTTCTCATGTACCACAAATCATTAACAAATTGGAAATTGTACGTCAAGCGTGGCAAATGAGATGCGTTCGTACTATAACTAATTTTATAAATATTCAGATCTTGTTGCAATAGCTGTTGCCCTCTTATACAAAAATGCATGAATACAAATTTATTACGATTATTACTAAATTATGTAATATAGAAATAATATGACTCCATCTTAAATCCTTGAATTATTACGCGTGATAGGATTTAATAGAATGAAGAAAACTTTTATTAATATCTTTTCAAGTTTTGGTTCGATTTTCGTAAAATTTGAAATGGCTCGACAGAATTCAGCAACGATTGTATATTAAATTCCAAACTATTTAGTTGGATAGTTTTTCCGCCGTTTATATGCGGACAGACGGGCGAACCAAACGACGACTATATAGGTGCTACGTGTCTATATAATTACGAACGCGCCTAAAAAGTATGAAATAAATGTTGACAGATGTTACGAAATGTAATCTCCAATTGAAAGGCTATAAAATAAATCATACTCAGTAAATTGTTTTCATCTATCAACATGATTCATAAAAGCAATTATGAAAGAATTTGTTATTCAAAACAAGGAAGTTTACGATTATAAATAAATACTTTATATAAACATTTCATCACATATCCAAGAAATTAAGATATTTGAACAATCAATAAACTAAACTGCTTAAGTTACTATAAATATAAATAATGTAATATTAAGATTAATGATACTAATATCCGGTTTTTGATTTCAATAATGTATAATATATGTTTTTTACATTTACTTGTATTTCAGACTCTCAAAAGCAGAGATGAGGCGATATTATGCTGCAATTGTAACTAATTAAATTGTCTTTCTTTCTTTAAAGTTTAAATCTACATTTTTATACAAGTCACAAAAAGAAATTACGCGTGTTCAAAAAACAACACAGAATATTATAGCATTAGCAGAGAATGAAAATGTGAAATGACTTGACTTTCCAGATTATATTACCCTGATGGCGGATTCCAGATAAACAATAATAATATATAAAATAATGTATAAAACATAAGTACAAGGTAAGCTAATTTTCTCTGACCTTATGCTTTTATTATTGAGATATGAATAAATAATAAACTGCGAGGAACAACGAATTTCGCGCAAACACTTTGTTGTATAAGTTGAAGTACGTCTAACAATAAAAAATTGAAAATGAATTAAATAATTAAAAATGAATAATAACAATAATTATTATTTTTATTGACAATTTTGATTGGTAAATTGTTAAAATTCCTAGCCCTAACATCTGCTTCGAAATAGCTCATCACGTGCAACTTAATCGCACATATCACTTACTTCAACAATTAACTCATCTGTTATACACCTCCTACAGGAAAAAAAAAAAAATAATAAAGGACAAGAAAACAAAGCCAAAAGTTGAAAATGATATTTGATATATATGACACTAATGCCAACTAATGAAGCAATGAACAGCTGGTGAAAAGAGGGTATATATTATTACAATCTTGCCCGGGGCGAATTCTGAGACAATTTACCCGTTTAACCACCTTTTGTTGAAGGCAAGGAAACCACGTTTTGAAGTACTTTTGATTATATTTATTGATCCATTTGAAACGTGTAACGGAATCAAGAGAATTATAATATGATTTATAGATTTGACATTTAGACAGTACACGAAATGGCGAGTTTTATAGCCCCTAAGCACGTTTTTACTTTGGAGTTCAGCTAAATTAAAATGTCTTGATTTCTTTGTCAAGAAAAATGTTTTACGGAATTTTTAACTAAAGAACTATGTGAAATTGTATTGTTATTTTTAAAAGACTGAGTAGCTGAATTAAAGGACACTAACTTTGTTAAAAATAAAACAACAACAACAATAACAAAAAATTTGTAATTAAAAATTATTTTATTTATGTATTCATCTTTAAAAAAGGATTTAACTTTATGAGGATTGAGAAATTTAAAAGAGAATGCAGCGGATGGGAAGAAAGAAAACAAAATAAATATATTGGTAAGCTGACAAAAATAAAATAAAATGCTATTAATAATAAATTTTACAAATTTGACCTAATATTGGTAATATAATAAATATAATCATATTAATAGTGAAGTTAAATAAAAAATGCGAAATAATTCTGTTATCAAAATACACAAAATCGAGTTCCGTTAGAAAAAGCGTTACTGGACCACTAATACCTGTTCACTAAAATGAAATTTCGTTATATTGAAAATTTTTATTTTGAAAGTTTTCATTTCTTGAATTCAATTCTATATCTCTAGTGCTATTAACTAACTCCACACTTTTCATTAATTTTACATCACATTTGCACAGTAAAGGTTTTATTTTCACTTACATTTCATGGAATGGTAATTTTAATGGCCAAATATTACATTGTAAGGGACACTTTTCCTCTACCGAATTTCACTCTAATGGAACTGGAATAAAGTAATGTACGCGTGAAATAAATCAATAAACAATAAGATAAAAGCCGCATTCGAGAATTTTTTACTTTTAAGATCGTAAACACCCCCGGCGCTTATTCCATAAATTTTAGTACCCAGTGCAATATTTTGGTGATATTTGAAAATAAAACAAAGTAGTGTAGTAAAGAAATTCTTGACTTATCACATTACTCTTTTGCAAGAGTAACTTCACCAGCTGTCATACTTTACTTGTTCTTGAATTTTATAAACAGTTCATTTTATGTCACCCTGTAATTTTAAGACTAATACTTAACGTGCAAAAAAAAAAAAAAAAAAAAAAAAAAAAAAAAAAAAAAAAGGTACGAATGAATTTATGGCGGAAAAGGAGGATACGTGAATAACCTGGAGGAAATTTGGGGAGAGAAATTAACTTAAGCTATTTTTCGTGTTCAGGCTATTTCAAAATAAATTTGAAAGAAATCTTTTGAATTAGAAGCCTATTTAGATGATATCGCTCTAAGTTAATTAAAACTAATACCATAACCAAGAACTGAAACAAGGTAGACGCTAGGGTTGCATTGCTTAAAACTGTGGGTGTATGTGATATTTATGGGCGAAATTGTGTTCTTGTTTGTTTTTTTTTTTCACCTTAATTTGAACAATTAAAATATCGCAGATTATTTTAAAGTTATTTTAAATTATTTGCAACTTAAAATTGAGATTTTTTTTTTCTTTTATATATATAATTAAAGGAATAGTAAACTTAATCATATAGGAGAAACGTTAATAAAAAATTGCAGATAAATGGGTATGAAATTTATTATTATTATGTCATAGAAAGCAAAAAAAAAAAAAAAAAAAAGAAAAGAAAAGAAAAAGAAAAGAAAGAAATACATAGATTTATAAGATATAGTTATCCTTTGAACGATATACAACTGGGGGGGGGGGGGGATATAATATATCGTCATAACTGGAATAACTAAATGAATACTAAGAATATTATCTATCCTCAATTATAATAAATAAACAAATAAACAATTGAAATCAAAATTGTGTCCTGATGTAAAACCCACCTCTACGCATGAAAAGTGCCATAAAAATAATAACAATCACTTCGGGTTAACAAAATAATTCTGAAAACGCAAACAAACACATCACGATGTAATTACCCCTTCCGTTCATATCTATGCTTTTTAGAAAGAGCTGCCACTAATTGGAGAAACTGACAGCTGATAACTGACGTCAGCAACCACGGTAGCAACCAGCAAAACTCATCGTATGTTGATAATAAGTTGAGTGACTTCACAAGACAAGAGAGTGACAGTTTTCACGGTTGAATCTTCTTATTTGCTAAGGACCGAGCCTCTATATTTTTTGCTTTTTTTCGGAACAGAGCTTTTTTAACACACCGTCTTTTTTCCCTTCACAGCTTATCTGGAGTTAGGAAGGACAAACGAGTTGCAATTTTGCAACTTCTATGTGTAGAAGGAGCACAGGAAGAAGGTATCGCTTCGGTGGTTGAGAGACGTCAAATGACAGATATTATGTGAATTTCTTTCACAGTTGTCAAAATGATACTTTTGGTTTGAAATGATGTCTAACGGATTTGACTATATAAATTTTGATGTATTTGTTTCAATTATTACCATTCGTGAAATTAATCCGTGATTTTTTTTTTTCGTATTATTTTTATTTGTTTTTAAGACTTAAACAGGGTTAAATTTGTGCAGTGTTATAGCAGTGTCTTTTCACGTATAATACAGAATAAACTTAAAATGAGTTATGTATATATATGGTAGCAGAAAAAATTATTATTATTATTTTTAACTTTATTTTTTTTTAAACTAAAAACAGTGTTAATTTTCCCCATGATTATAACAATCAGTTTTCATGTAAAATAATACATAACAAGCTAAAAATTATTATTATTATTTTTTAATATATATGTGGTAGTGAAGAAATAAGATATTTCTTGTATATTTAATTTTCTCTAACATGATATTTTGCGGAGACCAAACTAAGTTAATTTAAAATGTAATGAAATTAGCAATAATTAATGCTTTGCGTTCAGTTTTCAATAATTTAATTCATAGATAAGACTGATTCGGGTAAACTAGTGGCTTATATGATTGACGGTGATTTAATCTTAAATGTCATAGAATATTTTTTGTTACTTTTTTTTTTTTCTTTCTTTTGCTTGTAACTAAACTATTAAGTACACAGCAGTTACCATAATGGCAAATTGTGGATAATATGGCATAGCAGCAATCTAAAAGGCAAATAATAAATTTATACGCAGGGTTAATATGTACTATCTTGTATCTTTTGCTTATTTTTTAAAATATTATTTTATATTAAGTAAATAACCATCTCCAGTACAGAAATTAATTCTACTAAATACAGTTTAAAATTTAATATACTTAAAAAAAATTTAAATACAATATTTAAAATATTTTAATATGATATTGCTTAATATAAATTTATTCTTAATTGATAACTTATCTCCAAATTTTAATTAACAACTAGTTTAAATTAAAACAAACAATTTATTTTTGTTTTTAAGTGCAAACATACAAATACATACTGTGGTATTTTACTTGATTGACTGTTGCGTCAAATTTAAGGTCAGACTCTTTGTTTAGACAGGTTATCCTGTTCCATCAATCAAAATATAAAACTAGAGAACATGAATTCTGCTTTTTTAGAATTTAGTATCGCCCCGATGAAAAAAAAAATATATATAAATATAGATACAGTAGATTCCCGATTATCCGAGTTAATCGAACTTATACCTTTTGAATGGATCCTTTTCTTCTGATGGACTGATGGCTTCTATTATTTAAAAAAATATGGCCACCGCCCCCCCCCCCCCATTTTGACCAGAAAATCAGAGTTCTAACTTTTTACGGTTGCTCTTTCATCTTCACCTAACACTTCATTTGTAATGGCTATTTCACAATAATAGAAGCCATCAGTCAATCAGTAGAAAATATCTGGGTTAAAGCAGCAACTCGGTTAAGCGGGACTCTACTGTAGTTCAGTTTTAAGACTTAAAACATGCGATTTTATTATATATAAAATGACGTCATTCGCATCAGCTGAGGAATTCCTCATTTGCGATCCAGTATTAAACAACCTTTACATTACAGTACGCATAGGACGTCACTATCGCTGAATAATACACAAATCCAAACAAAGAGATTTCATCCTTCAAAAAACTCGACAAAAAAAAAAAAAAAAAATCAGCTATCTCATGATTTATATGCCTTCCTTTACTTGTAATATTAATATAGATACTTAAAATTAAATTCAGTTTATAATAGCTCCATGTTTTATCAGAAATCATTCATATATATTTTTTTCAATATAGCACGTATTTTAATTACACTTTTTTTTTTTCAGTTTTTATGGGAAAACGCCAACAAAAAGATATAATTGCTATTTTCCCTTGACTTTCTACAGAAATGGAGTACTTGAGTTGCGCAAATTAAACAAATGTCCCTAAAAACTACAAAAAAAAAAAAAAATTAATAGCTCAAAAATAAATGGTTGGTTGGTTGGTTGTATTTATGACGGCCAATTATCTGCACGAGGGATATAGGCCCAGGGGGGCGTGCCCTTCGTGGGGGTCTTTCTAAGGGAACCTAACCCGTATTAACGCTTGGAAATCCAAGGTTCGAAGAAAACCACGAAAACTCCGAACGATTAGGCCGACGTGCGCGAATGGGATCGAACCCAGCACCTCCCGTCTACCAGCTTCGAGAGCAGAACCTCTCAGCCACTGGTGGGGCCAAAAATAAATGGAGATGCAGTTTTCTAACAAATTGCATTGAAAAGCACTTATTTTTTCAATACGACGGTATAAAAATTGAAAATGTGCGATACTTAGAAGTTTTAAAAATTGCAGTAGACAATTTAACAGTACAATGCTTTGATACCTGCTTTGTTTTACGTCTCGCTTATATACAACATAACGTTATTTTTTGGAGACGACACAAAATAAGCTGGAAGAAAGAAATAGCATACCGGGGGCTAATTAAATGCTAATTTTTATCTCCATAATCACAATATTTTAAATGGATTATACATACGTATCATATGATTTTATCACTTAAACGATCCTTAGCCCATTAAAAGACATTTCAACAAATTCTGAATTTTAAGAATGGGGACAGTTTGACATGCGTAACGGAATATGGAGAAAAAAAGAAGATTAAGTACAGGTGATCACTATCAGAACGATCTTATCAACATGTATTTACTATATCAGCGTACAAAATATTCCTACATATCGTCCCTGATTTTCCTTATCTAATTGCACATATGTGATTTGTTCACAGATAGTATTAATATCTCATAAACACTTTACATTAAATGTATAGAATTTTTTCCGTATTTAAGATTTGTATCGTTATCTGGTAGTTCAATCGTTTGTTTGTATTTTGAAATGGAAATTTTAAATGCCTTTTAGTAAAGGAAATTTTATGATGGATTCAGTCTGGAAAAAAATTGGGAAGTATTTTCTTTTAAGACTTTCCTTTTGATTTTATTATATTATTTCGCATTTGTTTACTGCTAGAATGAAATGTTAAAATGTATTCTTGAAAGAATATGTATCGTGGGTATCGTTATTCTGTTTCATGTAGGGTTTGAAATGTACACTCGTGGGAAAAAAAAGTAAACATCCCTTACTAACTCTACAAAAAGTTAGAAAAAAGTCACAGGTACCACACGATTGGTAATAAAGTCTTACTTTTAAGGTTGTTCTTAACTGCATTACAAGCCTTTTATGCATATATGTTTATATATATATAATAAATAAGACCATTTAGCTCATCTAATATTACAAACATTTTATATATGATTCATATATATGTATATATATAATATATATAATAAAGATGAAAGCACAAATATATGAACAAATTGGTAAAATTCTAAAGATGAACAAGATATGAAAATGTATATATAATTATGCAGATTATATGGACGAAGCTTTTTTACTATTAGTGCCTTACTCCTTGAGAAGGAAAAAATAGCTTTAAGGCTGTTCTTAACTGCCTTGCTCAACAAGCGCAAAACGTTTTGACACATTTACAAATTCATTTTTTAACGGAAAGGTATAAAATTGGAAAGCCTGGCCATGGAAGCGTATTGGAATTGAACTGTTTTTTCCATTTTTTGATCAATCAATTACCTATTGAGTTATAAACAATTTTGATCACGTGACCAACGCGTTTTTTGCCCGCTCTTGAGTGCTCTTTCTTCCTTCGCGCGGAAATTCGGTTCAAAATGCCCGCTTTGACACGATTTTCTGAAAGATCTAAAGGGTGTGTTCTCAAATCCAAACGTGCAACATTCTGGCATAAGTTTTAATTTATTTTTGTTCGAAAATGCATGAAACTAGCTGGTGTTGTTGTTCAGAAACTATGTAATCGACCTGTTTTTTCCATTTTTTTTTTTTTTGCAAACGCAATAGATCTTTCAAAAAATAGTGTCAAAGTGGACGGTTTGAACCGAATTTCCAGCGAAAGTAGAATATTCACTCAAGAGCGGGCGAAAAACTTGTTTGTCACGTGATCAAAATCGCTTATAACTCAACAGGTAATTGATTGATCAAAATAATGGAAAAAACAGTTCAATTCCAAATCGCTTCCACGGCCAGTCTTTCCAATTTTATACCTTTCCGTTAAAAAATGAATTTGTAAATGTGTTAAAACGTTTTGCGCTTGTTGAGCAAAGCAGTTAAGAACAGCCTTAAGTGATGTATATAAAATTTGCTTAGATCTACATATTAAAACAAACCATACCTTTATTTTTTTTTTTTCAATAGCAGTACACAATTCTAACAGCATAAATGAACTCTACACCCTTCAATTAGCCTAAAAACACATTTTTATGCAATTCGTACGATACGTTTTCGAGAAATTAATTATTTTAAAACGAGCGTATTTTAGGGTCTGTATCAATATTGAAGTTCAGTACTCGACTGTTGACTGAGAGAGCTTCTTGATCAAGGCACCTTAAGCGCCACTCAAACAGTCATTGAAGACTGCTAGATTACAGGAAATCATAAGAAATTTCAAAATATCTAGTCACTTCTATCATAGACTGCCCCTAAACCATCATTTTATCGTTTTTTAAGCATAATTTGAAAACTACATGGAAGAAAAATGTGAAAATTTTGATTTCCGTAAAGCAGGACATAAAAAATCTAAATCCATCAAAAAAATTGTAGGTTGAAATTCATAATTTTTTTCGAATATTAATTTCATTATCATATCATAAAAATAAAAAAATTGAAAATTCAACGTATTTATGTTTGGGTATTTTAGTATTATTGCTACACAAAAAAATTAGCACATTAGGGGTATAATTTCAGGAGATATTAATAAAAATATGAAAATGTAATTTAACATTAGAAGCCCTAAATTTTGAATGTTTACAATTCAAGAACTTACCATCCAAATGACTTGAAATTTGGTGTCTAGGCATAGTTTGAACCGAAGATTTGAAATATCTTCTTAAAATTGGGTATTACCATTGAAAAAAATGAAGTTTGGGTTCGTTTTAATATGTAGATGGCCCTCTAAGTAAATTTTATATATATCATTTAAAAGTAGACTGTATTTCCAATCGTTTGGTACCAGTAACTTTCTTCTACGATAATTTGTTGAGGAGTTAGTAAAGGGTGTTTACTTTTTTTCCCCACGACTGTACCGGAGCAAGCTGGAATGATATTTTGATTCGTTAAATTACGACACATATTGTTCCGGTTTATGAAATTATGGTAAATATAATTCCGATTCGTGCAATAATAAAAAAATATTTTTACTGTCGCTCCAAAAACATTAATGTTTCCGTTTCGGTTAAGGTTAATCCGCAAAAATGGATAGAAGGTGAGGTGTTGCACTTAACATCACTGTGATAAGCTACCACCCGTACCCACGGCTATGAAGCAATTTGCGATAGTACCTATACTCCAAGTGGACGATGCACGAGGCAGATGGTTATTAAATTTTAGCAACTAAATAAATATGACAGGTCAGGGCACATATCCAAGCTTTTATAATTTTAATCTTTTGATGCAACGAAGATGGAAGCAGGCTGAATTTAGGCTTTACCGGAGACAATATGTAGCTTATCTCTCTAACTTTTTTTTTTTTTTTTTTTTTTTTTTTTTAGAATCTTGAATGAATTTTTTTAATTGTTTTTGTATGGAAATACGTCTATTATACGTAGTTATAGAAATAATATTATACGTGTTATAGAAATACGTCTATACTTTCAAAACGATTTTAGCTATAACAATATTTTTGAAATAGCGTTCTGGTTCGTAGATTATTCTGTTTCGACCCCTGGATCAGGGCCAAAGCTAAGCAGGGGGGCAGAGGGGGAATGTGCCCCGGGCGCCAGAACGAAGGGGCGCCAAATGAAGATTTTGTTTGTAAATTTTTCTGATATCTATGTTTAGCACGGTAAAATCATCCTGTCTGGGGTATGCCAAAGGATAGAAGATTCTAAATATGATATGGCATAAGGATCATAAAGCGATTATTTTTTGATTCCGTTTTCAAGATATTAATGAATCAATATTTGACAAAGCAGATTACGTAGTTCAGTAAAACATATTTTATGATTGCATATTTTAAATTTTAAAATAGTCAGCTATTAGAAAATTAGTAATTCTCTTTGTAAATATATTTTTCTGAGGAGGGTGGGTGGGGGTGGGGACGCCAAAATTCATGTTTGCCCCGGGTGCAAAAAAGGCTATAGTTTCGGCCTTACTTCAAGTATAAGAAATGTTGCTTAGACTTCAGTGGCAGTATAAGAGAGATCATGTAGAATCCATGTAGAATATGTTTCCACATTCATTAACATTTCGCTATTGTATTATTATGAGTAAAACTTTTCATATACAAAAAATTAAATATAATTCTTAGCATTATCAAATTTTAAACTTTGAATTAAAAATTATAAATTTTCTGTTATCATCTTCTAATCATGTAAGAAATATTTATTTTTAATCTAACATAGATTTAATAGCTTCAAAATTATATTGCTTCTATTTGAGATATAATGTAGATCTATTATAGAATCTGCACTTCCAATTCTATTCCACGGAAATTTCGTACATTTGTGTCGAAAAGTCTATTATAGTTTAAATATAGAGAAAAATGCAGTTATATCCAAACGAGATCATTAACCCTCCGCCTACCAGACGGGTCCAATGGACCCGATGGGTACATTCGAAATATTTATTCTAACCAGAAATTTCTTTAAAATAAACTAAATATGTAAACCAGACAATAATGAGTTAAGTAAATAAGTTCAATAGTTTTAAATAAGAATTGTGATGTGTAATATTTTTATAAAACTTGAGTAAAATTTTCGGTAGTTCTAGGGTTAAAGACGTACTCTACATTTGCTGTAAAAATCAATACGAATTCTTGTGTATGTGTGTGTGTATGCCAGGGAGTAATGAGAAAGAGAGATAGTACACATGTGTATAATCAATTAAATTAATCTCTTCTCTGCTTCTTTAAAACAAAACAAACGTTGTTTCCATCTTACTATACCTTTAACTGCATTGCATAGTAACTTTTGATAGCAGATATAAGTAAGTATATTTAGTTTTAAATTTATTTCTTATTTAGTTTAGAATGGCGTGTAATTACGCGAAAATAAAATATACATTAAATATAATCCGAATATTTATAAATGGCTGCGATAATATTTCGCCACCAGAATCTTTCAGTTATATACCACCCAATAAATTTCCTAAATCAGTAACCACCACTTTAATTTCGAAGCGTAACTGTGCAAAACTCATTCCGGAGATGGACATAACGAGAAATTCCGTGTCCAAGCAAACGCATTTGACCAATCCCAGTTCTACTAATCCTCCGGAATTTGGCCGGCCAGTGCCAGACAGCCACAATTAATCAAGCAGTCCGGCAGGTCTTAATGTGGAGGAGTGGAGGGAGGGGGCGAGTATAGTCCGTGCAACTTAATGCTCCAGCCCTCCACAATGCCAGTTTCGCACGAAAATTCATTAACCTGGACATCTTCAGAGTCATTCAATTACTTGGAGTCATATGGGTTGGAATAAGTATGGTCATTAGGCCACTGTTAAGTGTGCGGAGATTTCAGCGAAAGGGGTAGGAATTAACAGGCTAGCTGTAGTTTTAGGTTGAAATGGGTTTCCTCGCATTTTGCAGTAATGACAGCTCCAGCGGAATTTGCAGGCCACAGTTAACTTGCAGATTAACAGTTTGTTGCTATGCTTTTTCTCTTTCCGCCTCGGCTAGTTAAAGGAGATCTCCTTAACAAACTGTAACCGTATGTTATTGTAATAGCGCTTCTAAAGTCGATCTCACAGAAACGTAAGGATAGATTACTCAAATTTCTGTTGTGTATGGGATTTAAAGAGCTGATGCAGAAAGTATTTAATTAAGATGCTCGTATGATTTGGATAAGATACAAATGAGATTTCACCTAGTCATGAGGTGTTATTCTCATCTTTGGAGAGCGTTTTATGAAAAGAAAGGAATGGATTTTATGAATTTAAACAAGATGTGTAATTAATGTTGTTATTTAAATTTAAAATAATTCCATTGTTATACCGAAATTAAACACAGTGAAACTATTTTCTGAAGGGCATGATTGCACATGCATTTCCCATTGTGATTTACAGGTTTAGAAAAATAGAAAATATACATACATTTCTAATTTTAAATGTTGTAAAATTAATTGTTTAACATAATAATTTAAAAAAATGGAACTTAAAATAACAAATATTATATATATATATATATATATATATATATATATATATATATATACATATATAATATATATTAATGATTGATTAACGCCTAATCTCAGAATACAGACATAAGTATTCTGAAATAAACACTCAAATTATATTAGTAAATGTAACATAATCATATATAAACTTCAAATACTAAGCAAAGAAAAGCACTAATTAAGCTTCATGTAAAGCTGACTAAGTTTATGAACAATGGGTTATGTTATGCAATATAAAACATTTTTTTAAAGACGTTTCATTTCATCAAAGTTTTTAAAACAGTTTTTGCTACTAGGAATAATTCTAACACATATCTTAAGAAGAAACTTTTGGTCTAAACTCATTATCTACTAGAAATTCAGTTCTCTATAAGCATTTTATGAAAGAAGAAATTGGGTGAAATTTATAAATTATAACACAGTTAAAGGGAAAATTTTTTTGATGAATTCTTTTAAACGGCTACTTTCTTAAACTTAGCTGTTTATAGCTTTGCTTACAACAAACCAAAACATGAAGTAACCACATAAAGCTGTAGTTAACGTAAACAAATACCTCTGACAAAAATAAAGAATATTATTCTCGCAACCATACATAAAATAAAAACGAGTAAAAACTTTTCGCAGGAAGTGTTTTTCATTTCCTTTCAGAAATTGCTAAAAAAAAAAAAAAAAAAAAGAAGAAGAAGAGAGGGAAGCATGAAAAAATAAAAGGCATCACATTTGCTCCCAAACTGAACCTTTGTCTCAAAATATTTCCCTGACGCGTGATTTCCTCGTACGAATATACAAAAAATCTAATAAACTCGTGATTTAGAGTATGGTGATTTATAGAACACGCTACTGGGACGTGAGGAACAGAGTAAGAAGTTGACATCATATAACTTCAAGGTTCTCTGAGAAATTCTAAAAGAGCTGATGCACGGATTCCAGAGATGTCCATCCGTGACCACTTTACGAAGGAAGTCCAAGGAAGACACCGATTCACAGAATGTTTGCTGACAGTATACTTTCTCGGAGAAATTCGTTTCTCGGTGTAGCGTATCAGGGAAATGGAAATACAGGGGAGGGAAAGCGACTTACATGCAAATATGTTATTAGATTTTGTTTTGAGAAAACGAAAAGAGATCTATCCAAATAAGGGGGGAAATACAACCCAATACAACCAACATTGGTCGTTTCGGGGCCAAGTATTCCATTTATTGCGAATACTCCCAGTGATATTCCAATATAGATTAAGCATTGGCTTTACACACAAAATATTTACAGTGAAATCGCACTAGGAACTATTCGTTTTCGATTAGAAATATTGACAGTTAAATATTGAAATATTTCTTCTCAATATTGGATCGATACTTTCAAAATGTAAGCGTACCATCATTGGGGTAATATTACATGCCAAAATTGCTAACATTGGCCATAATAAAGACCTGATCAAAAAACGGACCTACTGGTCCATGGCCTAGGAGGTCCCCATTATTTGATATGCAATTTTCTTATAGCTGATATTTGAAATTTGTTTTCCACCATGTACTGATTATAATCAATATTTTGTACTTTTAGAATAGAATGAGTTTAAAGACAAAAGCTATATTTATCCAAATGTGCACCTAATGTTCATATGCATTCAAAGATATCGAAAATAATTTTATTTCTTGTGACATTATAGGAAGGGCGGCAGGTAAAAGAATGCTAGGACCTGATCCTCTTTTTGGCTTTACCGCGCTTTGGTCATATATAAAGCAATGATGTAGTTAATACTTGCAGAGACATAATAAATAGAAGCAATTTTAACCCAATCTCATTTTGCTACTATGGATGCTATTATGAATTATATTAGAAAATATAATCCATTCTCCTTATAGAAAAGGAAAATTATTTTTGCTTCATCGTAAGACGTATATCTTCATGTAAGGGATAAACTCGGAATGCTGTAAGTTCACAAACAATCAAAGAACTAGGCTTTCATTCCATTTATAATAGGGGATTCTTCTTATTATAGGACATTCCCTTATTTATTAATTTAATTTTAACATGAATAGAGATAAAATATCCTATGCATCCAAATAATTTAGTCATACTAAAGAAATGATGAGCCTAGAATTACGTTTTCGTTAATTAAGTTACTAAGCTGAAAAGATAATTCTCAGAGAAAAATTATTAGTTTGGAAAACCTTTTAAGGAAAATTATTTGATTTACAAAACATCGATTTATTTTTCGTTTTACTTTAAAAAAGAAAATATGCTATTCGTTATTTTTTTTTTCAACAATATGTATAATTAATACACGAACAATAAAAATGTAATACAGTAGACTCCCTAAAATCCCCACATCATCACAGATATAAACAATGAAACTTTTAGTTCATATGTAAGGACAAAATTACAGAAATTTAGTTTTATATCATTCTGTGTGTATTTTAATATGTATAATTCTCGATAATATGATTGAACTCATGGTTTTTCATGAAGGAAGTTATAATTTTTGAAAAAAAAAAAAAAATCAAGCCATTGCTGAAGCTGATATGACTGGTAATCACAATCTTTTTAGCAAAAAATATTTATGTATTAATCAAGCTTTTTTGGTTGTTAAGACTTAACGAAACCTGAAATTAAACTTTGCTTACTTTATGATATTGATGTGAATTAATAGAGTACTTTTAAGAAGAACGTTTCATTGAATACTAATTCAAGAAAAATGCATCTGATCTTTAATATGCATAGTTAAATATACATTATTAATTATTTACTTGACTTTTACGTTTAATAATTTAATCATTTTTAAAATTACCTTATATTTTTATATTTTACTATATTGTACGCATTCATTATAGTTTCAATTGCATTATTACATTCACATTACTGTTTAAAAAATGTAAACAAAGCAATGACCAGAAATCGGCACAATCTTTGGTCCCGAGCTATGCGTATTTGAGGGAGTCTACTGTATTACAATAAAGTCTAAAAAAGAGAGAGGAGAGATAGAGAAAATTAACCAGAATGATTCTAAACAGGGATGGCAGTTTGCCCTCCATTTTTATTCAGAAATTTCGGGTTCATACCAGAAATAAAGAAGAGCATTTAATCCTTTATTTAAGGGTGTATTCGGAAAAATATTTTTCCACCCTCAACAGCGCGAAATTTTCTGAGACATTTTCAGACTCACTTTTAAAAGTAAAAACACGAAACGTGCTAAGGTGATTTTTGAAGAGATGTATAAGACGCCGTGTGATTTCATTTTTCGCTCAATTAATTAGAATTCGATTTTTAAACAATTATTTTCTCAGTATGACCATTTATTTCAGTCCCAGACCTCGCGCTTCGGAAAATTCGGTTCAAAACGCCAACTTTGACAGCACTTTTTACAATATTTTCTGCATTTATCAAAAAATGGACAAGCACGGCACATTATATAGTTTCTAAATAAAACAATTTTCCAGTTTGATGCGTTTGAGAGCAAAAATGAATTTTAAAATGAATCGGAAAATAAGCAGTTTGGATTGGAATACACCCTCAATGAGATACATTTAGCGATCACATTAAGCGAAAATTCTTCTTTCAAAATTTCCGGAGTGAATTTGAAATTTCGGATTCAAATTGGAGGCCAAACTGGCAAACCTGATCCTAAATAAAACTGTACTTTCAGTTACTCAATATAGTATTAAATATTTTTCTGAAGGCAACAGCTTATGCACATATTTCACAATTCATTTAAAAAGGGGGTGGTGTTACATTGCGTTTTACCATTAGAATTGCTTCTCGTCTGAATTTCAAACGTAATAATTTCTATAAGGAGGATAATCTTGAAACTCGTGTTAAGATCAATAGATATGTATTTTTCAGCTAATTAAATAAAGTTGTTTGCATAGCAAAAGTTTTTTAAATTGAGTGCTTAGATTTTTTAATATCTAAAATAACTTCATTGTAGCTTAGTATAAGAATATGAATTGTGATAATCAAAGCCATTGATAAAAAAAAAGCACTTTTTTTTTAAAATACAAAATAATGAATTTAAAAATATTTTTAATCTAGCTCAGACATCAAGGGATTTCATCTAAAGTAAATTGCTGAAATTATTCTTACAAATGTGTGTTTTAACCCTTTGAGGGGCAAGCAATTGCGTTTCTGTAATGTTGAATTCCAACCAGAAATTTTCAAAATTTTTATTACAAAATAAGGGAAAGCAATTTTTTAACTCTTTTTCACCAAAGTTATAAAAATAAAACTTAATTAAAAGTTTCTGGTGCAAATCTGAATTAAAATTAGGTGGTATATAATATATCCCACCGCCCCTCAAGGGGTTAATCATTATTTATAAACCTCTTTGCGTTTGTTCTGATATTATCATTTTTGTTGATATTAATATTTTGGTGAAAAGAACATGTGCTACTACTTTGAAGGCAGGAGCAAGACAGTCATATTTTGGTACTGTAATTAGCCTTTAAGTTTATTTTTAAAAAAGTACATATATCATTAAAGATGAAAAAACAGTAGTTATAGTAGCGATGAAACTTGTAAAAAAGTGATTCAAATTAACGAATAGCCGAATTTCAATGATTAGATATAGCATTGATTTAGTTACATGAAATGTCTGACATATAAACAAGCTGAAATAGAAACATTATCTTACAAAAGGTATGAATATTTGTACAATATATTAATAACTGCATAATTAATTTTTAAGATATTCCAAGAATTTTTACCTGCTTGAAGATAGGAAAGCAAAAGAAAAAGGACAGAAAATTTCAATTAGTGGAGCGAATTATATGATAAATTTTATGCGACAATTTTTTTTTTTTACAAATTAAATTAAAAATGAAATTTATCTTAACAATTTCACGAGTAATAAAAAGCACAGCGAACTTCCTTTTGTGTTTTTTCATTGTCTGCCTTCACGAAGGCCAAAGTCAATGATCTTTACACATCTGAAATTCCTATAAAATACTTTCACCCATTCTTTGCAACGACAAAACTTCCTTTTTTTGTTTTGTTTCACACCCAAAAACACGATTTGTTCAGCACTGTGACAACTAAACTCTCATAAATTTTGTTGTCTTTTTCTCATTCTCTTTCAGTTCAACAAGCCCATTGCATAGATCCTTCCGCGCTGCCGATTTGCTGTTCTGCGGTGCGGAGGAGCCTTTTCAATCCAAGGCCCTGTTCGAAGGGAAATAAATTCATCTTAGGATAGGTCGATTTGGAGCGAAACTAGAAAGAAATTTTTCGAAAATGTTTCTACAGCATTTTCAATGTGAAATTGAGGCGCGCTAGAGAATTGTATGCTGAAATTTTGTGAGTGAAATATCTGATTCTATGTTATACGAAGAATATCTCAGAGAAAATAGTTCTAAAATTCAGCTTAACAGGAAAATGTTTACCCCGAATCAATGTTTTCTTCTTTATACTTTGTAATTTTGCTTCAAGCAATGTTTACTTTTAAAATAAAAAATAAAATTGAAATATTTCACTTGTTCTGGAAATGGAATTATTAAAAAAAAAAAAAAAATGTTGATTTTGCGGTGCAATATTGGCACTCCAGCTGCCAGTATTATACGGTAAAATTAACAATAATAAACCTTAAATAAATAGTAGTATACCGTCTTATATATATACTAGCAATAATGCACGGCATATTACTGCTTATTTTACCGTTTATTGTTGATTATTTTACGGTATAATACTGGCATCTTGGGTGCCAATGTTGCAGCATAAACACAACATTTTTTTTTTTTAGTTTAGTTTAGTTGAAAATTGTAATATATTTATTTCTGATGCGTTAAAAAAATTTTCAGGCGGAAAAAAGAAGAATTTTTTTTTTTTTTTTTTTTTTTTTTTTTTTTTTTTATTAGAATCAACCAGAAACTAGCCCAGAAAATTATATTTTTTAAATGGTAATTTTAAACCGGTAAATTTGTAAATGGTAAATTAAATTTTTTTTTAATGGTAATTTTTTTATCTTTAATATTTTTTAAATTATATTATTTTTTTCAAAAATTTTAAATAAAATTGAGATGCTATCCCCCCCCCCCCCCCCAAGAGAATTTTATAATAATAAAACAGCTTATCTATAATTCTTCTATAAATACGGGTGTTCGGTATTTCAAATTTTATGCGTATTTTAATGTAAAATTAAATAACCATATTTCTTTATCTCTATTTTCATTAAAGGTTTTAACAACATTGGAATTCTTTGAAAGCAATATTGGGCATTTTCTTAATGATTTAATTGTAGTATAAAATTTTTGATTTACTTGAAAAATTTTGTCTTTGAAAATAACTACAATTTAATTGTTGTGGACAAATTATTTTGCACGTTTCATCTTTTAATGGACATCTTTTAATGGAAATAATGTCATGCTATTATTGTTAGGTTATTGCATCTAAATTTATCTTATTTGATGCTAGAGTAATTAATTATCATACTGTTTCAAAAAAATGTATAAAAATATCTGTATAATATAAAATTCTGACATTTACAATGCTAAATTTTAAAATAAATTGTTAAACATAAAAATTTTTATTTTTCCTAGTATGCAAAAATGAGTTTCATAGTAGAGAAATTAAAGCTGTTTTAAAGCTGTTCTCAAATCCATAGGAGCTACTTTTAGAACGAAATTTTGTTCGAAAACGCGTGAAATTGGTATTTTTATTCAAAAACTATAATCGAAAGAAGTTTTACTTTTTTTGCTAAAGGCAAAAAAAAAAAAAAAAAAAAAAAAAAAAAAAAAAAAAAAAAAATGGCCACTTTTTTTTTCCCTGAAAAAAAAAATTATGCCCATATTTTTCCCCATTCTGACTCTACGGCTACTCTTTCATCTTCACCTAACACTTCATTTATAGTGGCTGTTTCATAATAATAGAACCCATCAGTCCATCAGAAGGAAATAACACGGTTAAAGTGGAAACTCGGTTAAGCGGTACTCGAATAATCGGGACTCTACTGTAGTTCAGTTTTAAAACTTAAAACACGCGATTTTATTTTATATTGTATATAAAAAACTGGCTATCTAATGATTCATATGCCTTCATTTGTTTGTAATATTAATATAGATACTTAAAATTAAATTTAGTTTATAGTAGCTCCATGTTTTATCAGAAATCATTCATTTATATTTTTTCAAAACAGCACGCATTTTAATTACATTTTTTCCAGTTTTTATGGGAAAATGGCAACAAAAAGATAATTGCTATTTTTCAACTCTTTTTCCTTTACTTTCTACAGAAATGGAGTACTTGAGTTGCCAACATTAAACAAATTTTGCTAAAAAAAAAAAGAATATCTCAAAAATAAATGGAGACGCAGTTTTCAAACAAAGTACATTAAAAAGAACTTTTTTCCCCCAATACGACGGTATAAAAACTGAAAATATGCGATGCTTAGAAGTTTAAAAAATTGCAGTAGAGATTATTCTGTACAATGATACATCTGCTTTGTTTTACGGCTGGCTTATACAACGTAACGTTATTTTTTGGAGACGACACATTAATAGGTGGGAGAAAGAAATAGCATACCGGGGGCTAAAAAAAGGGGGGGGGATTTTGTTTCCAAATCGCTTCAATAGTCACGACTACCAATTTTATGCATTTGTGAGTCAGAAAGTTTCACATTGTTGATCTCCTGATTTGAGAACAGCCTTAATATTAACGAATCACACGAAAAACTAAATATCAAAGTAAATATCTTAGGCATTTACGATCCTTTATAAACTTGAATCGCTGGAAAATATCATTGAATTGAATTTGCTATGGTATGTATTTCTATTTTATTGTTTAAAATCAAACGTGTGCAAAAATTCCCCATGTCTGAATATGGTACTGTAAGATTTGTTTGTTTTGATAGCATGGTGACTTAAGGCATGTCATTTGTTTTTCAGAACATTTCAAAATGAGAAAATTATTTTGAAAAATTTCAAAAATTGTGATATGTCTTTCTCTTGGGAATTTTGTTTTGTTGGTATCGACTCAAATCTCTCAGTATTATTACTATTATTTATTTATTTATTTATTTATTATTATTATTATTATTATTTCAGCATGAAAAATGCTCTTAAAAATTTGCAAAATACTGATAGGTCTGTTGTGATGATTGTTTTAGAAGTATGACTTAAAACTGATATTATTTGATTTTTCGTTCATTTTGATCTGGATAATTCTTCACTTACTAAGTAGTTTCAAATCTTAGTATGTCTGTTTTATGCTATGACTAAAAACTGAAGTTATGCCTGTTTTACCAGTCTGACTCAAAACTGACATCAATTGATTTTTGGTTCATTTCGATCTGGATAATTCTTCAATCTGGGAATTTTCAAATCTTAATATGTCTGTTTTATGACATGACTGAAAACTGAAATACTATTGGTTTTTTAGAATATTTCAACATGATTTTTTTTTTCATTTAAAATGTTTTAAAATATTGAAATGGCTGTTGTTATACGTCTGTTTTGTCAGTATGACTCAAACTGATATTACTTGATTTTTGGTTTATTTCGATCTAGAAATTCGATCTAAGAAGTTTCAAAATCTTAGAAGGTCTTTTGTGATTTCCGTTTTATGGTATGGCTCAAAGCTGAAATACTGTTTGCATTTGAATTATCCAAACATCAAAAAAATGTTTTCACAAAACGATTATTCGTTTTTTAGATTATTTCAACATGATTTTTTTTTTCATTAAGATGTTTTAAAACATTGAAATGGCTATTGTGATGTCTGTTTTAGAAGTATGACTCAAAACTTATTTGAATTTCGGTTCATTTCTATCTGGATAATCCTTCACTTAAGAAATTTCAAACCTTAACATGTGTGTTGTGATGTCTGTTTTATGATATGACTCAAAACTAAAACATTATTTTATTATTATTATTATTATTATTTCAACAAGAACTTTTTTTTTTCATTAAGAAGTTTTAAAATATTGGAATGTCTGTTGTTATGTCTGTTTTACCAGTATGACTCAAAACAGATATTACTTAACTTGGTGTATTTCGATCTGGAAAATTCTTCACATAAGAAGTTTCAAAATCGTAGAATGTCTTTCGTGATGTCCGTTTTATGATATGGCTCAAAGCTGAAATACTACTATTTGTATTTGAATTATCCAAACATAAAAAAAAAATATTTTCACAAAAAGATTATTTGTTTTTTAGATTATTTCAACATGATTTTTTTTTTCATTAAGATGTTTTAAAATATTGAAATGGCTGGTGTGATGTCTGTTTTAGAAGTATGACTCAAAACTGATATTATTTGATTTTCGGTTCATTTCTATCTGGATAATCCTTCACTTAAGAAGTTTCAAACCTTAACACGTGTGTTGTGATGTCTGTTTTATGATATGACTCAAAACTAAAATATTATTTTATTATTATTATTATTATTATTATTATTATTATTATTATTATTATTATTATTATTATTATTATTATTTCAACAAGAACTGTTTTTTTCATTAAGAAGTTTTAAAATATTGGAATATCTGTTTTACCAATATGACTCAAAACGGATATTACTTAACTTGGTGTCTTTCGGTCTGAAAAATTCTTCACCTAAAAAGTTTCAAAATTTTAGTATATCTTTTGTGATGTCAGGTTTATGGCATGACTCAAAGCTGAAATATTATTTGTTTTTTGGGGTTATTTAAACACCAAAAAATTCTTTTCATAAGAAGATTTAAAATTAAGAGAAAACAGGGAGATGACAAAAATTAAAACTCGACTAATTAAGATACGAAAAATGTGCGTTAAATGTTTGAAACTATAACATCTCTCACTGAAAAAAAAGGTAGACAGTATAAGTTCTTCTAACGAAAGTCAAAATTGTGATGTAATGCACACAACCATTATAATGGTCGCAATGTATAATGCAATATCCAACATATAAAATTCTACTCATTATATAGAGATAAACAAATACATTTTTTTTGTAGTTAGCGCCCGACTATGAGAAGGAGAAAATAACTTTCGAAAAAAAAAAGAAAAGGAGTGTTTTGTCACAAATGGTTTTATTCCCGTGGGTTGGGGGGGGGGGGGGGGGGGTTGTTCAACATGAGTGAACTATTTTTTTTAACTCAAATAAAATTTTAAAAGACAAATTAATAAAAATTTAATCAAATCTTGCATGTCTTAGCAGTAATTGGACATTTTATTGAAAATTTATGAAAGATTTTTCACCCTATAAAATACCCTGTAATAGACGGTTGTAGTTGCTGTTAATGGTGGTCGCAAGGGAGATTTATGAGCATACAGTCTAATTGTTTTATGATATTTTGGAACACTGGTCACATTGCTGACACAGTATTCCATATTGAAAATTTTGAACTCGCGTGTTTCTAAGAATGTAAATTTATTTTCATACAGATAAGAAAATTTAATTATAGTCGCTAGCGATTTGTAAATCCATTTATCCCGAGAGCAACGTTTGGAAGTGAAAAATTAAAATAAAATCGAAACTTACATATGTGGATTTAAATTCTTTCCTTTAAATCTTGGAAATGTTTTTAGAGGTTTTTGAACAATTATTATGGTTATTTTTTCCTATTTAATTTAAGATAGTTTTTATTAGAGGAAGGAATGCGGACTTAATTTTTCTTTGTTAAAATTTTTAAAAATCTCAAAAATGGTGGTAGAACTTTTTATTGCTGGTCACTATAAGTAACTTGTCTTCGTTTGTATATTAAAGTTTTTCATTTCAAAAAACCCACATTTCTTCTAAACTTCAATAATACTTAGACTTATTTTCAATCTAACAAGTTAATACTTTATTATTTTTTTAAATATACCACTAAATATACCACTTTACACTTATGTATTGTCACAAAATTAGTATTCTTTAGCCATACCCGTTTCGAACGCAGAATTTAAAAGAAATCAAGAAAAAGGGAAACATTAAAAAAGGAAAACATTCTTGAGAAACGAAAGCTGTCTTTTACCTCCCCGTCTTGATAATGATCATCTCAGTACCCAAGTCGTGGTTAAGTGAGGTAAATAAGGCCATTTACCTCTTCTAAAATTACAAACATTTTATGCATATATATTTATATATATGTATAATATATGTACATATATAATAAATAAGACCCTTTAGCTCATCTAATATTACAAACATTTTATATATAATGCATATATGTGTATATATATATATAATATATAATAAAGATGAAATCACAAATATATGAACAAATTGGTAAAATTCTAAAGATGAACAAGATGTGAACGAAGCATTTTTACTATTAGTGCCTTACTCCATGAGAAGGAAAATATAACTTTAATGTAATATTAAATGAGCTGACAGACTTATTTACTTCATTTAACCATGACTTGGGTACTGAGATGATCAATATCAAAACGGGGAGGTAAGTGACAGCTCGGTTTCTCAAGAATGCTTGTTTTTTTCCTTGATTTCTTTTAAATTCTCTCCTACATGCATATTCCATTCCATGTATGGCGATCTTTGTAAGCTTCTACGTGCATACCTCACAAATGTGACTTCAAAATGAATATTTTTCCCTTTGAAATTATCCGAAAGACAAAAAAAAATTTCAATTTTGAGCCATGCCATCGAACAAGGCACATAGACATTTTGAAACTTTTTACGGATTTTTTCATGTTGAAATAATAATAATAATAATGAATGTCTTAACATGGTTTGAGACATACCAGTAAAACCGACATCTCAACATTTTGAAATTTTTAACAAAAGATTTTGCTCATGTTTAAATTGTCTGAAAAACCAATAAAAACTAATGTAAAAAAAAAAAAAAAAAAAAATCTTATGATTGTTTTCCAAATCTGTTTATTACTAAATCTCAAAACTAGTATTCTTCAGCCAGACCCATTGCGAATGCAGAATTTTAAAGAAAACAAGAAAAACGTAAACATTCTCGAGAAACGAAATCTGTCTCTTACCTCCCCGTCTTGGTAATGATCATCTCAGTACCTAAGTCGTGAAACTTGTCCCACAAGTCCTTGTTCTCCAGAGAACATTCCACCCTTTGCAACTGCTCGCTGTTGCAGCGAGGTTTCAGAGCGGCTGCGAACGGGTTGTGTGAGGATCTGGATGCCGAGGTGGCACCGGAAGAGTGCGGTGAATCCCGCTCCCGCTCCTCTCCGGTTGCAGAGCCTGGCCGGGATGAACCCGGCCTAGGAGATGGACTCAGCGTTTCTTCCAAGTCCGAAGATACACTTGACAAGGGTGGAGAGACGACCCCTGAATCATGAGGCAGTTTTAAAGGTGATGATGCTGGAATGTATGACCGCTGCTCCGGCAGCCCCGGACTGGAAAGGAGCTCTGCACCTGGAAAAAAAAAAAGGAAAAAGAAAAAAATGTTATTATTCAAGTTTGACAAAATTAAATACATATTTTTAGTTTCAGTTTTCTACAATGCATTCTCTCAGGATGAAGTTATTTTGGAAGAGCTTGTATACAGATGAAACTTCACCACTAGTAAGCAGTAAGCATTTATAATTAGGTCAAGAAAACTTGAAAAATGTTTTCGGAATTAATAAATTAAAGGGAAAAACATGCCCATAAATATTTATTTACCTCATTCTATCAAAAGTTTGTCTTGTATTTCACATCTTTGGCCTTTCTTAAATATGAAACAAGCATCGGCCAAACTAAAAAAAAAAAAAAAGAAAAAAAAAGATTTTTCTATTCTCTCATTCATGTATTATTTAAAAAAATATATTTTTCTATTCTCTCCTCCATGTATTATTTAATTCTACTATCGATTAAAAATAATAACAATAACCTAATGGTTAGCATATTATTATTATTGTATACACTCTCCCTTTTCTAATATGCTATGAAAAGTCAGTTTTTTATCTGAACGGGCATTTGGGGGATTTTAAGTCATTAAAGAGGACTGCAGCTCGAATATGTCAGTAATAAACACACTTATTTTGAATAGATTATAATTGGAATAAAAACGAAATAACCGGTGATTTAATATTAAAACTAGAATAATTCACTAAAAGAGCATAAGCAATAAAAATTTTCATTATGCCCCAGTTTAATCAGGTGAATAATTAATAAAATCATTAGCAATAGCTCCTTATATTTAGTCTTAATAAAATTGGTAAATAGTTATTTAATTAACTCATTAAAGCCGGTTGGCAAGAAAACTTGCCAGGTAAAGAGAGCAAAATTTTTAAATTTGAATACCAGTATTTCAGTTTAAAAATTTTCATATTATTTAATCTCAGATTTTGAGCAATTAAATAAATCTAAATAAATTACAAAGAGGCAAAAACTGGTGTCGAAGAATTAAAAGAAGTGTAAAGGAGGCTCATCGTTAATGGGTTAAAGCTATTAATTATTTTACTGTACAACTACATTCAAACTTTTTTCTAAGAACAAATAGCTTTCATGGACAATAAAATAAAATAAAATAAACCTGTATTTTATCAAGGTTGAAGTTAATGTTATCTGTAAAATAATTTTAATTACTATCACTATAAATATTTGATTTTTTTTCTCGCAGATAAAACTTTATTACAAAAAAAAAAAAAAAAAAAATCAAAAATATTTTATAAAAAATGTCAAAAAATTGTGCAAGTGTCAATTTTATTTTAAAACAAGAACGAAAAATCATGCATCCAGCATAGATTATGAAACGCACTTTCCAACACATTCCCTGTAACAAAACTTTACAATTTATTACTGCGAAAGATGTCTAAATCAACAAGGTTCAACTAGGGGAGGAGACCTACCGAAGGGCTAAAGCTCTACTAGCCCGACCCATGTCTAAATAAACAATTTGGAAAATGCATAACGCATTTGAAAAACCAATTTTTGAAATTACCATGAATATAGTACAGAAAATATCCGAATTTTTTTTGTGCCGCCCTGTATATATGATTTATATATTCACATGTATCTTACAAGTATGCTAAAAGTTAGTTCAATTGAACGCATAGCCGCAGTTGAAATTTTCCATTCAGCAATTTCCGTCAATATCCCAACGTAAGCACCAATAACATACACAAATTTCATGGCAATCTGACCGTATTTGAGGCATTCTCACAGTTTTTTTACTTTTAAGTCCCTGGATAATAATTTTTATTTTAGTACATATTCTTGGGGGTTTTTTATTTCTTATACTGGAAAGCATCCCAGCGCATGACTGCATAACAATATTAACGAGATAAATAAGTTTTGAACTACATTGAGTGTCCAAATATACCACGAAATTCCTACACCGTCCCGTATCCCTGGTGCTGATTTTTAAGTTTGGAGCTGTCTGTATAAAATTGTTTCAATAAAAGTAATTCGATGTAATTTTTTTCCGAAACTGGAACTATTGTTTTATATAAATATGTAGCAAAAAATTAACCTGTAAACGTTTCTACGGTTGTTATTATTTTTTTAACTCTGTCCCTGGGTTTTAGATTCCTTACCGCCCCTTTTGCTAAAATTATACAGAAAATCACTTCAGATGCAGCCACAGAATTTTTTTCAACTTTTTTCTCATGCAGAAGTTACCGTCCCATCCTTACCACCCCTTTTTTCCATTATCGTCCATTTTTTCCTATAACCGTCCCCCGTTTTTCCTTACCGTTCCCTTTAACACCCCTTTAAGACAATGTTATACCAAAATTTTGAACTAAAAATACTACATTGTTATTACTTCTTATTTGAATGTTGTGGGTACTATGCAAATTCATTATAAATAAAAATTTAGAAGAAAATAAAAAGTTATAGTGGGAAAATGGTAATGAAAATTAAAAAAATTTCGCTGCTCACCAATTTTTTCTTAATTTTAAATCATTAAGGCATTCGTCTATGAGTTTGAAATGTTATTTTATTAAATTTTATTTCACCAGATTTTTAATCCTGAAGGTTAAAATTTTGTGAGAATGCCTCATTTACGCAAGTTAGAGCACGAAAGGACAGACAGACAAACCGAATTCATAAATACTTTTCAACTATGAAAGTGTTAAAAAACAAAATTGCAATCGAAGAGCATTAACAAAAGCTAGTAAGAATGCATAAATTCTTTATCTCAGATAACCTTTTACTTGTTCATTCCTAATCAACATGCAAATCATGCTTGCTAATGAAATGGGAAAATATATTTTACTTGCATAACATTTTAAACAATTCCTCTTGGAAGAAGATTAAAAGTAATGCTCCATGCACGAAAGTTCATTTGACTTAATTATCAATGAAATTATCTGAAAAAATAATTTTGAATACTCTAAAACTTATTAACTCAAATTCTTTTAAATTTTGTTTTTATAATTTTAGAGCCACCAATTCTTAAGAAAATCTATTTTTAAGCTATTTTATTACCATGCAGTAAAAGTATACAATGTATTTCCGTAAACACGCCGCATTCATGGGAAAACTATTTCTACCGCTTCGAGCAAATAGAAAACATTTCATATCTCTTCATCATTGTTACTCAAGTACTTAAAATTTAGTTTGAAAACAAGAGTAAGCATACTCATTTTCTTTTTTAAAATATACAACCATGCACGCGTGTAAGTTTGTGCAGTTATTATAAGTTGTTAAACAAACTCATGGAGAACATAAAATATTGAATTGTACGAATCGAAAAAAAAAATATCATAAATGGAGTTTTAATGAGAACAAAAATAACTTTAAAAAATATATATTTTTTAAAAATCGAAAGTAATTCTAAACAGTTGATATAAAAGCGATTACTGTAAAACTTGTTTACTTTTATACTTTACTTTGCATATACATACTTTACTTTACTTACATACTTTTTGGTTTTTTACATAAGTATTAGTTTGTTAATTTAAAGTAGCTACTCTTTGTAAAAATTTTAACAAAGAGTCATTTAATTTATGAAACTATATTACTGATGTAAAAAAAAAAAAAAAAAAAAAAAAAAAAATATGAGTGTGTTCTATGATTAAACAGCCCACATAAATTGAATTTCCCTGTCAAGAAAGGGGCTGCACAAATATAAGGTTATCACTTTAGAGGGAAGGGGGTCTGGTCCTTGATATCGTAAATTATTTCTAGGAAGAGGGGGGTTGCCTTTCGATATCATTATCATTTTTGATCCAACCAAAATTTCCTTTTTTGGCCTGGCATTATTATTTTTTTTTTATTCTGTTATCTAATTTTTATCAAAATACAAAGTTATTATTAAAAACCATTAAATGATTATAAAATCATTTTATTCCAAAATATGGAATATCGCAACATTCCGTCCTTCTTATATTCTTCTGCCATATGCGCATATAATTCGTTGTTAGAGAAACAAGTTCGAAATGATACTTGTTATTTTTAATAGTAAAAACTGGGAGCGAATTTTGATATTTACCTGTTTTGTTTATGAGAAGTTTTGCTTATTCCCGGGCAGGAGGCAAGTACAACAAGACAAATATTATACTTTCGAATGCATTATGTAATAAACAGTTATTATTAAATATTTTAAAATATTATTTATTTAAAGAGTTACTTAATATAAAGTTATTTTATATATGGTAGTGATATTTTATTAGCTCCTTCTCTTCGTTTAAGGCTGTTCCCCACTGCTCTTGCTCAACAAGCGTAAACCCCTTTGACACATTTACAAATTCATTTTTTAACAGAAAGATATAAAATTCTAAAGCCTAACCATGGAAGCGATTTGGAATAGAACTGTGTTTATATTTTGCTTTTAATAAATAAATTACCTATCGAGTTATAAGCGATTTTGATCACGTGACTGCTTTCACCCTTTTGTGAGTGGTTTTTCTTCTTTCGCGCGGAAATTCTCATCAAAACGTCCACTTTGGCACCATTTTCTGAAAAATCTATTGCGTTTGGAAAAAATAAAAATAAAAAAAAAAAACCCAGCTGGATTACATAGTTTCTGAACAACAACACCTGCTAATTTCATGCATTTCCGAACAAAAATAAATTAAAACTCATGTCATAAAGTTGCCCTTTTGGATTTGAAAACAGCCTTAAATCAGTAAAGTGTGCGAATAATAAATCTATAACCATATCTATCATTCAAACGTATAAACAGAAAGGAAAAAAATAGACACTGATAACGATATGATTAAGCACGTGTGTGTGTGTGTGGGGGGGGGGGGGGTTAGGAATGATAACATATGATATCGTAAGGGGGGGGGGGGAGTCCAAAATTGTCAAAAAGTTGATAACGTTATATATGTATAGCCCCAAAATGCAAAAGTTCTCTACTAAACAATTTCAATGCAAATATTGAGTCATATTAAAAGTGCTTAAAATATAGCTATCCTGACGATCAGTATCATTTCGGAGGGGGCTGAGGTACAGTAAGAGTTTTTAAGATGGAATCACAAGCAACCGGAAAAATTCCACTTTAAACAGGTTTTTATTTTAGCATATAACAAATATATTATATAATCAAACCTGCTAGAATGGAGTACACGAGATTAACTGGGATAAATTTCGTTTTAGACAGTTTTTTGTTTTAACAAGTGTAATTCCATGGTTATACCGCATTTTTATAAAAGGAATACTGTAAATTATCTGCAAAACGGTATCTCAGTAAACACTTACTAAGACCGAAGTAAACAGGAAATTAAAAATTATTTACGAGAGTTCTCACCCTACCGCATTTAAACTCTTGAGGGGCAGTGGGAAAAAATATATCACACCTAATTTAAACAAGATTCTCGCCAGAAAATTTTAATAAAATTTTATATATTTAACTTTGAGGAAAATCATTGAAAAATTGCTTCTCCTTATTTAAAAATAAAATTTTACGATTATTCCGGTGAGAATTCAATATTTAGAGACATTTTTGCCTGCCCCTCAAAGGGTTAAGTAAATTTAAAAATAGGTTTAGGGTGTTGCAGTTCATACTGAGAAGATATCTCAACCTATGCATTACTTTAAATCCACAGACTTTCAAACTGATCAGTACCAAGAAACAAAAATTAATAATGCACTTTTAATCACCATATATCATATTTTATACAATAAAAGGTGTATAAAGAGAGCCCGTGTATAACATAAACTTGGCTGAAATGAAAAATTTCATGGTCTCTAACGAAATAACACACTTTCTAAGATAATAACCTGCCTAAAACGGAACATTTTCCTGGCTCCTTTTGAATTTCATCTTAGTAAGGTTGCATTAGATTTTGCTAAAATTTCGTAATTAAGCTACAGGGTGTCCCAAAAAGGAGTACCAGTTTTTAAAAATGAATAATTAACAAACGAATAGAGTTATTTAAAAAATTCTTGCAGGAAACGGATGTGTGAATTCTGGAATTTTGCTTAGAACACTTTATTATAATAGTTCAAAATATGACCGACAGATGGCGCTACAGCACATTTTGGTTGCTATATGGCCAACGAATACACCATTTTGAAGAATTTACGCAACGACAACTACTGTTTCGCTTGAAATGGTTACTACTGAACTTTAAGGGTGTTTTCCAGTGGCGCAGCCAGAATTCGGTTCTAGGGGGGGTTTTGGATTTTTTGATAAAGGTGTTCGCCGGTTATTTGAATCATCGGTTAATATAATCTGTCTTTTTAATGAATCAAATCATAATGCTTTTTACCCGCAGTTACATTGGTTGTGTTTCATTTAAACTGCGTTTACAGTATTAGAGTTAGAAAAAATAAAATGCACCAATGAAATAACCCCAAACTAGGTTAGATTTATAAAAAGTGTTTAAAGATGATGAGGCAAACTTTAAGAGTTGTATAAGTGTACAGTGAGGCAAACAATTTTTGCATAGAAAATAACAGAATTCCAATCCACTTGTTCAACCAAAAATACACAGGATTTCATTCCAAGACAATTTCGAATTCTTGTTTTTAACTTTAATAATAATGAAGCCATTTTAACAAAATTTTCAATATACTTACCGTGCTTTTGTCAAATGTAACAACATCACGAAAATTGGTGGAATTTATCATCATTTACGTCCAATGAGTGCTCAGTTAGGTAATCCATATTTTGGAATGTAGTTGATATTAAACATGGTATTTTATTGGTTTTTTTTACTGTGCACTTCCAGTACTTTACATGACATCGAATTTGTCATTAAGTAACTTAAATCTGTTGAAAATTTCGCTAAAACATCTTTATTATTGTTAAAGTTCTCTAAAAATATCCGGGTTCAACTGAAGTCGTACCTGTACTAATATTATAAAGAAGTAACTTTTTTTGTAGGGGCTACTTTTGGAACTACCAAACGGATTTAAAAAGATAATCGGTCGTGTGCGAACTTAACTCGCATACAAAGGGTTCCATACAAAATATCAGAACTGTTCAAAGATAATATTTACTTGCGTACATATAACAATACCACATGCCATAATTTAATTCTACTGGAATGAAAACTGATAAATATTTCTCCCTCTAAAACACAGACTTTGTACAAAGTTTAAACTTAGTAGAGAACCAACCACGTTTCGGAAAGAGGTCGCGGAGATTCTCACGAAAAGTCACTTGTAAATCATATTTCATGTAATAGTGGACAATTTTAAAGGAATAAAAAAAGGTACGCTTAATAAAGTGAAAAATTTCTATTCATTTTTAAAAATAAAAGCATATTCAGACATAATTATTGAAATGATTTCTAATCGAAAAATTTTTTTCCTTATAAATGATTTATTTATTGAATTATAAGCAATTTTTGTCTCAAAATTACTGACTTTTAATTTCTTGGAATTATTATATGAATTATCTTTTTAATGTTTGCCTTCAATAATTGAATTCAGTTGGAATAAAAAGTGCTTATCACTATGTTTCACCTTACCTAAAACAAAGATCTTATACAAAGTTTAAACTAGGCACTGTCACTGTGCCAAGCACGCTTCGAAAGGAGGTCACAAGGTAGCAACACTGTTTTGATCCGTACCGTTGTTTTCTACATGGGTTTTTAATTAATATCTCGGCAAATTACAGACACATTTTTTCGAAAATCATTACCGACAATCCTTGGAAGATTCTACGTCGCTTAGGTACACCGAGTGCCCTCAACTCCCCCGCTGACCGTCAGAAAAATAAGATGCGCGAATGATCTTATAATAATTCCGATTTTACTCTTTAAGCGTAGAGTGGAACCTTAATAATAATGGCAAAATGATGGTAACTATCTCCGTTTCAACATAAGCTACCGGGTGTCCCAAAAAGGACTGACTGATTTTAAAATTCAATAACTTGCAAACGGTGACAGATATTTAAAGAATTCTTGCAGGAGGTTTATGCATAAGGTCAAAAGTTTTATTACAATGATTTCCGATTTTAGTTCGAATTACAAACAATAGATGGCGCTGTAAGCAATAGTCGCTAAATACAGGCTCGATTTCTGGTCCTTTCTCTTGTTCCATGCTGAAAAAGGAGATGGAAATGTATTATCCGGGCCACGAAGTACCATAAACCGAGCCTGAATTCAGAGTCTATTGATCGCAGCGCCATCTATTGTTTGTAATTCGAACTAAAATTGAAAATCACTGTAAAAAAACTTTTGACCTTATGCATAACCCTCCTGCAAGAATTTTTTAAATATCTGTCACCGTTTACAAGTTATTGGATTTTAAAATCAGTCAGTCCTTTTTGGGACACCCGGTATATTTTACATCGGTAAAACAACGGCTAGAAACATGGAATTTGCTATGGTTGTTAATTTAGAGACTTAAATGCATGCCCTGAACAGTTTTTTTTTTTAATTCGAAATTTTAAAGGGTGCAAGAGCAAAAAAAAAAAAAAAATTCTAAAATTGCGATTTGTGTGATACATTTTGTATAGAAGGTTAGAATCTGGCATGGTGATAACTTTTGGAATGTATAAATGCTCAAGAACGGTTCCTAAAAAAATTCAATTTAAAAAGGATGAAATGAGCGGAAAACGGTCTGAAAACGATCTAAGGCTAATGTCAGACGGACGTCTTTTTGCACGCTTTTTTACTTCCGTATTATCCCTACACAATGCTAGCAGCATTATATAGCCTTAATTATGATTTATTAGGTATTGTTAGAGCTAGATACATTAAGATTGGCATGGCTGTTACTCTAGAAACGTAAATGATCACCAAGAACAGTTTTCCAAAAATTCGAAATTAAAAGGATGCAAGAGCAAAAAACGTTTTAAAACTGCGGTTTGTGCGATATACACTATATGGCAAAAGGTGACCGGTCACTTGCGATTATAGACGTTTTGTTAAATATCTAGAAAAATGCATGAGGAATTAACCTGAAACTGCAGGTGTGTAAACAGTATAGTATAGGTCATATATTTCCGCGAAGATTTTTTTCCCCTAAACCCCATAGGGGACCGTCAACAAATTGAAAAGGAACTAATATCTTTTGGATAATCCTGTAAAAACTATAATGTAGCAAAAACCTTCATATTCAAGATTATTAATAAATGGCTTATTGTAATATACTGTGTTCACTTTTATGAGGCTAGCATGTATACTCGTAGAGAAATTAAGGTTTTTATAAAAACAGTCCCATATTTCGCCAAGTTTTTTGCTTATAATTTGCGGAGTTCTTAATATAAAAAAAGTTCTTTTCAGAAAATATGACAAACAACATTGTACATAATAATCTGCAATCAGAATAGAAAATAATAAAAATTGGATGAAAAATGAGGAGGTTTATTAAAAAATGTTTCACTGCGCATGCTCGAATGCAATCAAAATATAATGTGCATAATGTATTAGCTAATTATATAGAGCAAGTTTTGTGATAGTCTCAAAATCATAGAATGAAAATTCTGAAAATTGTCGTCGATAGAATAAGCTCGAAATCCGTTGTTCTCAAAAAGAAGCAAAAAGATGGGGGTTTGTATCAAATATCCGTTGATTAGTGCCAAGATAGCGTACACAATATTGCACGTACTACTATATTTGGATACAACCCCTCATCTTTTTGCTTCCTTTTGGGAACAACGGATTTCGAGCTTATTCTATTGACGATAATTTTCAAACTATGATTTTAAGACTTTTAGAAAACTTGCTCTATATAATTAGCTAATACATTATGCACATTATATTTTGACTGCATTCGCGCATGCGCAGTGAAATATTTTTTAGTAAACCTACTCATTTTTCATTCAATTTTTATTATTTTTTAATTCTGATTGCAGGGTATTATGTACAATGTTGTTTGTCATATTTTCTGAAAAGAACTTTTTTTATAATAAGAACTCTGCAAATTATAAGCAAAAAACTTGGTGAAATTTGGGACTGTTTTTATAAAAACCTTAATTTCTCTACGAGTATACATGCTATTCTCATAAAAATGAACACAGCATATTACAATAAGCCACTTATTAATAATCTCGAGTTTGAACGCTTTTGCTACATTAGTTTTTACAGGGTTATCCAAAAGATATTCGTTCTTTTTCAATTTGTTGACGGTCTCCTATGGGGTTTCGGGAAAAAAAATCTTCGCGGAAATATATGAACTATACTATACTATTTACTCACCTGCAGTTTCAGGTTAATTCCTCATGTATTTTTCTAGATATTTAACAAAACGTCTAAAATTGCAAGTGACCGGTCACCTTCGGACATTTAGTGTAGTTGGTATAAAAGCTTGGTTTTTGACATGGTGGTTACTTTTAAGGTATAATGATATTGAGAATGATAAAAAATAATGAGAATATTCCATAATATATTCAAGTAACAGTTTTCTATAATAGCGAGTGACTATAAAGCTAAAACTGCAGATTTTTAACAATGTGCTTATTAATTTAAATTAATGCATGATTAGCATAAAATTGTGTATAATTATATTTTATACAGTCTAAGAAAATGTTTTACATTTAACCCCTCTCTTTTCAAAATCCATACTCGCAGACATATTATCTATAACTCTTATGAAATTACAATAAAAGCTTCTTTCCTACGTGACACGGGTGGCAATGCTTCTCCGAGAGTAAGCACCATTACTTGTTGCTACATTACTAACTAATGAAATACATTCTTTAAATTTGTGTACAGATCTCCTAAGGAGCAAATATGTTCGAAAGACACACTGATTGCGATAATTTGTTCAATCACAATCAAAAACAGCTTTCTACAACTTTATAGTTACTACCTTTTTAATTCTTATTTTACAAAGATTTTTACCTGGGTGCGTAAAAAGCTTGGTCTTAGATATAATTGAGAGCAAAAAGCGTAAAACAGGGCGTTTGAAACTAAGAGAGATCTGCAAAGTGTATGTTTCATGTTTTTTCTGAAATTCGATGGTCTATTATTGTTTCGAACATGGAACAAAGACAGAAGTGCAATTAAGAAATGGCCCATTGTATAATACTTAAACTCAAAGCGTCTGTGTGGCAGGAAATGACCATTCCTTTAGCATAAGACGTCTCGAAAAAGTGATTTAGTCCAAATAACCTATTTTCATAAAACCAATGCATGTAATATGCGCTTTCACAGTTTTAAGTAGAATTTTCGCCCATTAATTGAATCACTTTGTTGAATAGACTTTGATTTCTCAAAGCGGCGGATTTCGAAAAACGCCAAAACGTTTAAATATTAATTTTGGTTTTGATTCATATAAGAGGCAATTATAGTAATTTTTCTTAGCTCTGGGGGGGGTTTTAACCCCCAAACCCCTCCCGTGGCTGCGCCACTGGTGTTTTCCAATCCAAAAGGGCAATTTCCTGACATAAGTTTTAATTTATTTTTGTTCGGAAATGCATGAAACTAGCTGGTGTTGTTGTTCAGAAACTAGGTCATCGAGCTGTATTTTTTTCGTTTTTTTGCAAACACACTAGATCTTTCAGAAAAGAGTGTCAAAGTGGACGTTTTGAACCGAGTTTCCGCGCGAACGGAGAAAAAGCCCTCTACAGCGGGCGAAAACAGGTTTGTCACGTGATCGAAAACGCTTATAACTCAACAGGTAATTGATGGATCAAAAAATGGAAGAAACAGTTCCATTCCAAATCGCTTCCATGGCCAGGCTTTCCAATTTTATATCTTTCTGTTAAGGGTGTTCTCAAATCCATGAAACTAGCTGATGTTGTTGCTCAGAAACTATGTCATCGAGCTGTTTTTTCATGTTTTTGCAAACGCAATAGATCTTTCAGAAAAGAGGGTCAAAGTAGGCGTTTTGAACCGAATTTCCTCGCGAAGGAAGAAAAAGCACTCAAGAGCGGGCGAAAAACGGGTTTGTCACGTGATCCAAAACGCTTCTAACTCAATAAGTAATGGATTGATCAAAAAATGGAAAAAACAGTTCGATTCCAAATGGCTTCCATGGTCAGACTTTCCAATTTTATATCTTTCCGTTAATAAATGAATTTGTAAATGTGTAAAAACGTTTTGCGCTTGGTGAACAGAGCAGTTAAGAACAGCCTTAAAAAATGAATTTGTAAATATGTCAAAACGTTTTGCGCTTGTTGAGCAGAGCAGTTTCTGGTCTTCACGCATGCTCCGTTTGTTCATATAGCCACCAAAATGTGCAGTAGCGCCATCTGTCGGTTAGATTTTGAACTATTACAATAAAGCGTTCTAAACAAATTTCCAGACTTCACACATTCGTTTCATGCAAGAATTTTTTTAACAACCCTATTCGTTTGTTAATTATTCATTTTTTAAAACAGGTACTCCATTTTGGGACACTCTGTAGATATTTTCTGTAAATTTTGGAGGGGGATGCAGCCGCAACCTCCCATTCCATGGATACGCCCCTGCTGACGATACTTCAATAAGTCTGTGATTTGTGTTCCTTTATCACAAGTGTCCTATAATCAAATAAATAAATAAATAAAGCTTAAAATACAAAAGTGCCCAGTCAAAAATAATTTGAAATAAAATAGTAGATCATTTATAAAATGCTCACGGTTTAATATAAACCCTAATTTCTACAAAAGTATACGCGTCAATTTTGTTTTATTATTATTTTTTCCTTGCACGACACAAATAACTTTCTTGAATAAAAATTTTTTTTACGTCCAAGCGAGTTAAATTTAACATTACATTTATACAAAACTGTATTTAAAATCATCAGAAATAAGGAAAATAAGTCAATATTTTGAAATGGGATAAATGTAATTTTGATGCATCAGATCTTCAAAGTAATTTTTATTCAATTAATAAAAACGCATAGCGTTTATTTTCTATAAAAATTACTTAGTATCAAGGCATTGCACAAAATGCAAAACTGCATTTACAAACAATTCAAGCGACATTATTAAACACTTTTTAAATTTTTAAAAATGTCTATTGTTTAGCTTATTTTTTTTTTCATTCATCTTCATAACACTATACACAAATTTGATATTTTATCAAGACCTACCTACACATCAACTTTTCCCAAGATAATTAAATTATTAAAAGATGCTTAAAATGCATCGTAGAAGTATACTTCTAATAAACTATACAGATTTTATACTATATATACAAAAAGTCAAAGTTCATCTGCAAACAGCTAAATTAAAACAGTCATTTTTAAAAAATGCTAAAAATCTCGTTGATTACTAATCTCCAAGAAATTCTTTGATTATAACAAAAAACTTTTTACGACTTACAGAATAAATTAACCTTCATTAAATAATATTATAAATGTATTGGACGGCCATGTTTTTAAATTGCATCCAATCTTCGATACGAAACATCATATACGTATAGTTCCACGTATAGAATGCATTCTTCTCATCATTAATAAACATTTCATAGTCTGTTTACATGCATGTTTAATTTTAAACTGATTGTTCCTCAAGAAACAAATATAGGTATATTTCCAATTTTGCTAATAAAAATTCAGATATGGCAATATGATATTCTAACAATTAACACTAATTAGGAGGAGTGGAAATCGCTAAATTGAATATATCAAGATTATTTTTATTTAAGAAAAGCCTTAAAAGTATTTGAGGAATTTATTTTTATAACACAAGCAGCCTATATAAACCGAAACGTTGTAAAAATCTTATTTTATGCCCGAAAGTTCAAACTACATGTGCAAACAATAAATAAAAAAAAAAAAACGTAAGTTGTCTTTAAAATTTTGAAAAGGTATTTTAGTATAAATTATATCTGAAAAATTAAATGTTTTACTTATTAATAGCTAGTGGCTGGTAACTTTCAGCTTGATCCTTTTTCGCAAACTTAAATTCCCGTTGTATTAAATCAAATACATTAAAAGAAATTACAGTAAATTCTGTCTAAGGCGGACTCTGTGTAAGCCGGAAATCTGTCTACCGCGGAAAATTTTTCAAGTCCGGCGAACCCATAGAAAATTACATTAATTTATGCTGCATAAGGCGGAATCTGTCTAACGCGGAAACGAAAAGGATTTTAAGGTCCCACCGAAACAAAATTTTGCATAAGGCGGAAAAAGGATAATTTAAAAATGAAAGGCATTTTATTCATTAAACTTTAAAACTGATAAGTCAAATAACTCAATATGTCGAGCACGTTAGTTAAAATTCCACAACCTTTTAAAAAAGTTAATTCAAAAGAACAGAAACTTTAAATTTTAAGGAATTTATGCTTATACCATTTTTTCATATGCAAAATTGCATCTAAAAGTTAATATTTCTTGTAAAATGAACATTTATCAAAATATATATTTTCGAAAGTACAATGTATTATACTTTAAGATTGTAATCAAATTCAAAATTATAGCGTTCTGTCTCATTCTCGTTTTTTTTTTTTTTTTTTTTTTTTTTTTTTTTTTTTTTTTTTTGTGTGTGTGTGTGTGTGTGTGGGTGTGGGTGTGTGTGTGCATAAACTTCAAATATGAGTGTATTACAGCAGTACTAAGAAATTGAATAACGTTCCTCATTTATCTATAAAGACAAAAGATCTTTCCGAATTTCAGTTTTCAACCGATTTTCGAGTCAGGAAAATCAATAAAAAAGCATCAAATTCGAGGGATTTTTTTTTTTCGGGGGGGGGGGGGGGGGAGAGCTTTTTTGCATAAGCCGGAATATTGTCTACCGTGGAAAATTTTCTCAGTCCCGATCGATTCCGCCATAGGCAGAGTTTACTGTATATGATTAAAACAATAATTTCTATAATAAATAATTATGTTAAAACATTCTGAAAAATAAATAAGAAATCATTTTGGTTTTCTTTTGTAAACAAGTTACAAAAACAAATACAAAATGATGGTAATCAGGAGGTAAAAGTGTCTAGCTGTTTATTTTATTTAGTAGCGACGTGGCAAGTTGATATTTTCACGTGCTAGAAATTTCTCCACGAAGTGCTTAAATTGTGCAAGAATATTTTTATCACTTCCACAATACATGTATCCTCATAAATTTAATATTACGTAAGCACCAGACAAGCCTGATTTCAATCTTAATTCAATCCTCGATATGGCACAGCTAAGGCTCTCTAGGTAACAGCCGTATATCCATATGTGAGATAAACATCTACCTCATTTGTATACGTGTTTAATCCTATTCTGATTATTCCTGAAGAAACAAACACAGCCACCCCTATTTTGCACACAAAAATTCCAAACGTATTGACGCAACATAGTAATCTCGCATGATTCCAGCAATAATAAGCAGGACTGGGAATGACTAAGTGGAAGATGTACAAACAAGATAAAAGTTCTCACTAACGTTAGGTGTCGACCGTTTAACGACACTGGGGAGAAATTTCCATTCGAATTTTGGCCTAGAAGCAGCTGGTGATACATCGAAGTGATATTTTTACTGATGTTGGTCAATAAAATATCACATTATGCGAGAAGCCTGCAAACTATTGGATTGGTGCTTTAGTAATCACCTGTTTACATGGGCACGTGGCAATTTGTAAAAAAGAAATGAAAATGGAAAAAATATCTTGGTTGGTTTTCTTAGAGTAGGCAGTTATCTGGTTGATGCTTTGGTAATTTTTTTCATATTCATTTATTTATATAATATGCATATATGCAATGGAAGTTCGTGATACTTTTCACAAATGTTGCCTCCCCCCCTCCACCTTTTTTTTTATTTTTTATTTTTTTAATTAGACCAATGTCAGACGGGCGTCTTTTTTGCTGCTTTTTTGCTTAAGTATTATCCATTCACGTTGTGAATGGATAATACTTAAGGAAAAAAGCAGCAAAAAAGGAAGTAAAATCAGTTACTTACTATGTAGTTTTTTTTTTTTTTTTTTCTCTTTTACAGACTAGTAAAGTTACATTTAACTTAATTGTAAATGTTTAAAGACATTCGGGGGGGAAATTTGCATTCCATTTTTTAATTTAGAAGATGCTGATGACATATTGAAGTGATTTTTTACTGATGTTGCTCAATAAAATATCACATTATGCAAGAAGCCTGCAAACTATTGAATTGGTGTTTTAGTAATCACCTGTTTACATGGACATGTGGCAATTTGTAAAAAAGAAAAGAAAATGGGGGAAAAAAACCTTGGTTGGTTTTGAAGAGTTGGCAGTTATCTGGTTCATGCTTCGGTGATTTTTTCATATTCATTTATTTATATAATATATGCATATATCCAATGGGAGTTCGTGATAGTTTTCACAAATGTTTCCTTTTTTTTCCCTTTCCTTTCTTTTCTTTTCTTTTTTTTTTTTTTTTTTTTTTTCAGTTAAGATAAAGTTCCTTGAATATTACAGAATCTCGTTATAGAATATCATCATCTAAAAATATACCGAAATTGAAAATTATTTACTGACTATGTATTGAAGCTTCCTGTAAAGTATCGTTGTAGACGTTTAAATACATTGAGGAGAAATTTGCATTCGCTTTTTAAGTTAGAAGCTGCTGGACATACGAGGGGGTATCGCAAAGTTTCAATTACAGGCGACAATTTTTATATTCTATTCACACCACTATTTTTAAAAAATACATTTCGTAGTATATTTCTCTTGCAAATGTTCTTAAAGCGTACGTAAAGTACGTAAAATATTTTTGTTTTGAAAAAGTGGTGCGAGGTAGCATTAAAAAATATTTGCCTGTAATTGAAAGTTTACGATACCACCTCGTACACTGAAGTGAAATTTTTGCTGTCAATGGTCAATAAAATTCTACCCTTATGCCAGATACCCGATAACGATTGGAGTAGTGTTTTAGTAAGCAACTATTTACACGGTCAGGTGGCAATTTGTGAAAAAGAAATAAAAAGGAAAGGAAAAAGAAAGGAAATGAAATGAAAAGGAAAATATAGAAATTATCTTGGTTAATTTTGAAGATTTGGGGACGACCTCTATAAGCCTTAATTGAAAACATTAGCAATTTAAATAATAAGTTATTAATTAATAATATAGAACCGTTCTTGCCATTCTTCACGAATAGTATTAATGCTTCTTAAATGTGAATATGTTCTGGGTATTACTGAATATAATCTGGAATACCGTAAAATTGACAATAGAAATTCCAGGAAATTCCAAATTCTTTTGTTTACATGCATTTAATTATTTTGAATCTCCTGCTCTTACTAAGTTTCGCATTTCGATGCACTTTATTTATAGTATGAAGAAACATAAGGAACAATTATTATATATTTATCCACAGAACTTCTGGGATTACTTTTCTTGCTCCGTTCCTTGCTATAAAATATCTCTATGCTTCAACAGTATGGATGACTAATGTAGGAACAACAGCTCTCACTAATCATAATTTTAAAAACTTTCCGACGCCCCCCCCCCCCCCCCCAAGGAATGAAGGGACTAAATATGTACGATTTCAAGATTTAATGTAATAAAGAAATTAACTTTATCTCCTTAATATATTTCATCGTTTATTCGTATTTTAAATAATATATTTAGGAATTTTACTTTTCCCTTTAGTTTAAAATATTCAAAACAACGTTACTATAAAAATAAATAAATAAAGGGTTCTGCCATTTTTCTGATATTTAAGACCTGATTTCTTTCACTTTTTGTTTAAAATTGATAATAAGGAAGATAGACTTATCCTTATAGTCTGAATTCATCTTTCGTAATCAAGCTACACGTGATAGAGGTAGGTTTAAAAGAATTTATGGCTTGAAAATTATTTCAGTAACAATAAAATATAAAAATCAGAAACTGATTATACACTTTTCAAACAATTTGAGTTTAAAAAAATTTTGTTTCAACCTAATCGACGATGAAAAAATGGAAAATGTACTATGTTTAGAATATGTTTAGAAGTTAAAAAAATTGCAATAAGAGAAAAATTTATTGATCAAGTGTTGCCACCATCAATATGACGTCAATGCTTTTAAAGAACACATTTCTGCTATATATTATAGATTTTTATAGAAGTATTTTAAACTTACATTAAAAAAAATCTGTTACTCTACCCTTTAATAATTTAATCTGAATTCATAAAAAAGACAATGAAATAAAAACTAATAATAGCATGCTTTAATTAGATTAAATAAAGAAGAGAAATTAATGAAAACAAATAAAATGTAAACATAATGCCAAAGTATGCTTCCAAATAAATAACTTCGAGAAAACATACTTAATTTTTAATAACTATAAAAATTAGACTCTTTTTTTCTAAAGGAAGTTCTACTTTCAATGATGACTTTAGTAACTTCTCATTGACTTAGCTGTAAAAATTTTCAGAGTAACTCAAGCTTTGAAAAGATAATAATATTTCTCAAACGTGCAGTTTCAAGCTACCCACGTGAGTTTCAAATTCTTTTAAAAGGAGTATCATAAATAAAATTTACCATTTTTGCTTCTTTAAGCCAAAATATGCGGGTGCGAGAGAATTTGGAAACAAAACATAGACAATTACTTGTGGCTTGTAATGCATATAAAATTTTTCACAGCAATGTTTCAGAAAGTATGTTACCATCCTTATTTCCCAGTAATCACTATTCCGAATAGTAATAGTTAGCAAAGCTCTTTTTTAATTTTCTATAATTAAATTAGCCGAGAATTACTATTTGCAAATAGTTCTTATACTGAACTGTGGTTATGAAAAATAAGGACAGTGCAAATTCTGGTTTTTCACTTAAAAAAAAAAGTTCTTAAATGAAACATAAATTATTTATTTACTTATTTGAATTAAGTGCAATTTCACTAAATTTTATTTAGATTAATAATTATTGTGTTTAACTTCTATTTATCTCTCATTTTTTAAATCTGGCATCCTTATTTTTAACCTTTTTTATCATAAGTATTTTTAAAAGATTCTATGAATACACTATACCCGTTTACCCAACTTAATTAATGAAACCCAAATATAAACATAATTACATAGTTTCTCGAAGGTATAAAAAAGGGCACGGTGCTGTTGGTGAGAAAAGGGTACTTTTCGTATCTTTAAGGGCATAGTATTCATACTCTTGAGGGCACTTTTTATCGTCAAAAGTATTCTTTCGGGTTTTAAAGGCAGTTATAATATTTAAAAACCAGTGCACACTTTTCTAGAGAACATTGAGTCACTTTTTACTATACAAAAAAAAAAAAAAAAAAAAAAAAAAAAAGAAAAGAAAAAGAAAGAAAAGAAATGCAAATAGGAAAAAAGGCACTTTCTTTTTACTACAAGAAGGGTTCTATTTCGTAAACCAAAGAGCAGGCAGGGTACAGAACCCTTCTGAAAGTGTCTGAGAGAAACTCTGATAATTATTACAAATTGAAAAATTTCCAATTGAGTAAAAAGGTGTCCTGGCGTGGAATCGAACCTCGAATCTTTGGATTAAATTGCTAGTGCTCTTTCAATTGAGTTGGAGCGACAACCGACCGACACAATTTACTCAGATAAACATTTGGCAATAGCATCTGTCAGCCATGCAGACAACTCAACAGAATAAGCCGCAGGTAATGGCACTCCTTAAACGATGGAAACATAGAATTCTCGGATACTTTTTCACTCAGTTGGAAAATTTTCAATTTATATATCTTCAGCAATCAATGTGATTGTGTTAAAATAATAAAAATAAGCATAAATTCTCCTACTGTCCGTCCGATCAACTCACAATATTAAAAGAATGTGCATGCGAAAAAGAAAAAAAAATCATTAAATAAGCTTACCGCTCTGTACTTCATTATTTGATGATGGAAAGGATTATGTGATGCATACCGCGTCATTTTAAAGTATTTTCAACAAGTTTCTACATAAAAAGTATTAATAAATTTTCTTAAAAAATAGTCTGAAGGAAAAAAAATTGATTCAATAATAAAGCTTCTGAAATCGATAGATTTAAACTCTGTCCATAAGGAAGATTAAAACGAAAGAGAAATGGTGGGGGTTTTCAATTATCTCTTATTAGAGAATTGATGCGGTATAGGTGTAGGGTACACAGCACTTATACAGGTGAGTACAGTCTTGTAGTACCGCAGTGAAGGTGCAGAGCTTCCAAATGAAATACTGATAATGCATTCTGACTAACTAACATTTCTTCATTAATAAAGTGTCTGAAATCGAAAATTTTATAAACGCTATATCCGTAAAGAAGATTAAAACGAAAGAGAAATTGTGTGTGTTCAATTATCTCTTATAAGAGAATTGATGCGGTAGGTATATAAAGTACACAGTACCAATGCAGGTGAGTACAGTTATAGTACAACAGTGAAGACATCCGCCATGAAATGCTGGTGCATTCTGGCTTACATTGCTTCAATAATAAAGCGTCTGAAATCAATAATTTTAAAGTCTATCCGTAAGGAAGATTAAAACGAAAGAGAAATGGGTATTTTCAAATATCTCTTATACGAGCATTCATGCTGTAAGTATAGAATACACAGTATTTGTACAGGCGCGTTACAATTATATAGTATCGCACTGAAGACATGAAGCTTCCAATGAAATACTAATGGTGCAATCTGAGACTTTTTGGTGATTTTAAATTTTAACATTATTCAGATTTCTCATTATGTGTTCAGATTCTCCCCCAATAGTGTTAAAATATTAATATGTTTATAAAAATTTCTATTATTTTGGTTATTTCAAGATTGTTACTTTTCATAGTAACATTGCAGTTTCTTGATGTCTTTTAGCATTATTTAACTTTCTAAATGTGTTAATTTGCATATAAATAATTCCTGCTCATAAAATAAATCCATATAAGAGAAACAATTACAAATAGCTAAACATATTGCGCCTGAATTAAATTTTTAAAAATTAAAAAGACATTTAAAATCAGACATTTATAAAACTAAAAAACAACAAAATAACATAGCATAATAAAATCAATTTTCAGTAGACGCTTCAAGGTCTATGCAAACTCCTCAGGAGTACATATTTCAATCGAAAACCATAAGCTGCTTTTAAACATGCTCATGTTCGTTCAAGAATATGCCATTTAAAAACATCAAATGAACCAGAGAGAATATATCAGAGCAGGGCCGAATATTGTGATGGAATTGTAGTACATATTTATAAGTAGAATTTTTTATAAGGTTGGTTTACAATATTACAGAAATTTCCTCTAAACAAACCATGTACCCCGGCTTAAAACTACCCGATGGATTTTTTTTCTGCATTATACCAGCTAAAAGAGAACATTCCCGCGGCCATTTATACGTATTATTTACCGATAAAACCATATTTTGGATAATAAAATTTGGTATTTCATTCTTATTTTGAACGAAAAGGTTGCCATTGGTTCTTTTTTGGCGACCATATCGTTGGTTAAAGAATTAAAATGGCTATATCATCTAGAAAAAATACAAAAAAAAAAAAAAAAAAAAAAAAAAAAATAACCATTTTAAATTAAATATTTTTATGTCAAGGGATTCTGATCCCCAGAACACGCAGTTCAATATAGTTTTTAACATAAATAGTACACTATACACACAAATTTTACATTTTAAAAGTAAACTTTTTTTAAAGTGATTTTTCTGATACTTTATAAAAAGTAAATACATTACAGTTTTGAAAGTGATCACCATATTGGAAAAAATGATTTCTTCGTCACTTCAAAAATGTGATAAATTTCAAAAATGGCATTTTTAGGCATATAACATAAAAAAAAGACTTTAAATGAACACAATAAATATAATATTAAAAGTTTAAAAAAATACAACTTTGGTTTTGTTATTTAAGATTTATGGGAAGTAAGGGGGACTGGGGGGGAGAGGGAATACAAAAATATTGCTTGCATTGTACAGAGAAAATGTTAGGAGAACAAGATTTGGAAAAAGAAAGGCGAAATAATTTTGATTCTGAAGAAACAAATTTAAAATTTCTATATTCTACCAGAATATGCAGTCATACTATGATGTATACTTCCTAGCTATTTTAAGGGGGCGATGAACGTTAAACATTTTTTTTTTGTTTTTGTTTTTTAATCGTAGAGATATAAAATTTTGTGGAAATATACATTTCCTCATAAGTATATAAACTACCATAAAAGAAATTTCCAATCTTATTATAATTTTAAGATTTTTTTAAAAAAAAGTTCAAATTTTAAAACGAAATTTTAAAAGGTTCCATGCGTCATAATTTTCGAGATATTTCCTCGATTTGGTATTTTAATCACTTAAAACTCTATTACAAACAAATCTGTGCATTGATTTTTAATCCCTTGAATACTTAATTTTTTAGAGACTTTTTTTTTCTGAATTCGATATTGATTTTCATCAAAATTTAGCCTTTTAATAAGCTAAAAATCAAATTTAATTATTTTAATGAAGTCGAATTTTAAAATGCATACACAGCTTTTTTCTTTTTTTTGGGGGGGGGGGGGGAGGGGGGAGCAATATCAGGATTCGTCCTTATTAATTTCATGAATTTTGATCAAATATTATGACGCTTGGATTTGGAGTATTTTAAAAATCTAAAAACGTTGAAAAATCCGATTTGAGAAAATAGATTTAAAGTTATTAAAGGGCTGAAGAATTGTTTGTGTACGAAATTCAAACGCTTGTAACTTTGATAAAAAATAATCGCATCTGCATGCAGTTTTTCGCAAATGGCTCAGAACAAACGGCAAAATAATAATTATGCACAAAAAGAATTTTTGATTTCCGCTCAGATAAACGTCCACGGTCCCATGGCATACTCTTGAACGTGAACATGTGTAAACAACAACTTTTGCTTTCGACTGACATTTGACCGATGAGGAGCTTGTATAGAGCTTAAAATATCTTACTGTAATTGATTTTATTATTGTATATCGTTATGGTGTTTGTTACTCTCTTTTATTTAAATCAACCTGGTTTTTAGGTGCGTTCGTAATTACATAAATACGTAGCACCTATAGTCGTCGTTCAGTCCGTCTGTCCGTCCGTCCGTCCGCATATAACAGAGCAAAAACTACCCAACCGAATGGTCTGAAATTTTAAATATATGATTGTTGTAAAATTTTGTCGAGTCATTTCAAATTTTATGAAAATCGTATGTATAGTTTAATTACAGGGACAGTCAAAAGTTTTTCTTTACATTACGGCCAATGGGAAAAATTCTTGCAAGTGCATTTTAATGATGTTACAGCCTTCCGAATGATCTGAAATTTTAAATATATAATTGTTGTAAAACTCTGTGCAACCATTTCAGATTTTATGAAAATCGGATGCATAGTTTAATTACAGGCACTGTCAAAAGTTTTTCTTTACATTACGGCCAATGGGAAAAATTATTGCAAGTGCATTTTATTGATGTTACAGCCTTCCGAATGATCTGAAATTTTAAATATATAATTGTTGTAAAATTCTGTCGAACCATTTCAAAATTTATGAAAATCGGATGTATAGTTTAATTACAGGGATAGTCAAAAGTTTCCGTTACATTACGGGGAATGGGGAAAAAAATATTGCAAGTGCATTTTAATGATGTTACAGGCTATGCATTTATGAAGTGCAAAAAAATATGCATTCAGTACAATATGGGGTGCAAAAAATAATTATAAAACTAGTTATAGTACGAACGCACCTCATTTGCCACGTTTCACGAGCAATTTTCAACTTGTTGTATTTAAAGATGGAATTTTGAAATCAATATTTAACCCACTTTCTGATATACTAGAATTATACAAATTATGTACAAAGGTGTTTTTCCAGTGACAAAACAACATTCTAATATTTTTACAACCTAAATATAAATTAATACATTCATTTTAAGGCAGTTTTCAATTACTCCGCCACATTTGATAAATCGCCAAATATTCTTTGTAACTCGTACAACTTTTACGGGAGTTGAAAAAAAATGGATTTAATGATGCGCTAATAAACGCTCGTCAAAATAGGCAAAATCGATGTGAAACAGCAAACACAAAGCATTTAAAAGACTTAAAAATAGAAAATTAATTAATATTACATAATAAATGTAAACTAACATTTAAGGAAAATACTCTTTTATCAGATAATTGTTTAATAATAATTAATTTACGATGATACGTTGAGAAATCAGTATAAAAATCCTAAAAGGATAGTTTAAATAATGTGGATTTTTTTTTCACTTTTGCCATATATCTTAAAAAATAAACACAACAAATATTACATATTTTTTAATAAATTCATTGGATAGCGTCAAGCTTTCTACCAACCATAAAAAAATCAGTAATTTTTTAACAGTCGAATTCGGTGCCCAAGCCAAATCAATGTAATGAAACGGAAATTTTTAGGGAAAAACGTGAAATGGGGTCAAAAAATTAGATGTGATTTTCTAAAAACTATTTTTACTTTTATGCATATTTAGTTTTATTAAAACGCCTTTTTAATTAAAAAAAAAAAAAAAACGCTAGGTTTTTATTTATTTAAGTCTAATTCTAAAATGTACATAAATCGATCTTGTCAGAGAAACATAACAAAATGTATGTTTTTGCAACAACGGTTACACAATTCACAGAAAATTGCAAACTTGAACATAATTATCAACGTCATGAAACTTTATACACATCTTTAAACGAATGCAACTTTTTAAAATCAATTAGTTGGTCGTTGAGTTAGAGATGTTTTTAGTTTTATACTTATTTAGTTTTATTAAATGCCTTTTTTTAAATGTACTTCTACTGAAGGAAAAAAAAAAAAAAAAAAAAAAAAGACAGCTATGTTTTTTATTTTCAATCTAATTCTAAAATGTACATAAATTGATTTTCTGTAATAGATAACAAATAATAACAAAATATTTTTTTTCCTCCATACAAATGGTTACACACGTCACAGAAAATTTAAATTTAAATGCAGATCGCAAACTCAAACATAATCGTGAACGTCAAAAACTTTATATTTCTTTAAACAAACGCAACTTTTTAAAATCAAAAAGTTGGTCTTTGAGTTTAGATATGTTTTTACTTTTATGCTATTTAGTTTTATTAAATGTCTGATTTTAAATCTCTTTTTAATAATAATAATAAAAAAAGCAACGTTTTTATTTTATTTTATTTTATTTTATTTTGTAAGTCTAATTCTAAAATGTACACAAATCGATATTCTGTCATAGAAACTTAACAAAATGTATTTTTTCGCAACAATGGTCACACAATTCACAGAAAATTTAAATGCAAATCGCAAACTCGAACATAATCGTGAACGTCAAAAACTTTATATTTCTTTAAACAAGCGCACCTTTTTAAAATAAAAAAAAAGTTGGTCGTTGAGTTAGAGATGTTGCAGATAAAAAAGCAAAAAAGTAGGCAAATCCTAGATTAGCGACATTCCTTCATAAATATGAATGAATTTGGCGGAACATGTTCAAAACAGAGGTAAAAGGTTTACTAGAGAGAGAGAAAGAAATAACCCTTTTTTTCTGTAAAAACGACAGGAAGTGACGCCAGAAGAATCTTACAAGGTTGAAGATAGGAAAATTGAATAGCATTTTAAATGTATATAATATATTTCCATAGATCTTAGTTAAAATAACTTTTTTTTTTTTATTTATTTATTTATTTATTTTTTTTTTTTTTGAATGAAAGAAAAGGCAAATGATAATATCCAATGTAATACAAAGCATGAAAAGCATATGAATGCATTTCAAGGTACTTCATTGACGTTTAAATAAAACTTATAGAAGCAAGCGGACAGTTACATATAAAATAAAATATTCTTTATCTGCAAAACAATAAAGCCCATTGTAATTACTTTTTTCTTAGGAACTAAATTAATATCCGCAATTACATTTTCATGATGTAAAATTATATTATAAAAATTAGAACACATACATTTGTGTAAATATTAATAGAGAAAAAGTTAATGCTCAGGACATATTTTGTCACAAAATTTTCATTTTGCATATTTTTAAAATATGAATTTAATCCTCATCACTATTGAAGATCTGGTATAAAATATTAAAAATAGCAACAACAATAATGATAAATTGGAAAAAGCCTTCGAATGAAACTGTGGCCTAAAAACAATATATACGTATGCAATTAAACATGAATTTATGTGTAATATTCTCATGCGATTCAAATTTGTTAAACGAACAAGATATCATTTTATTGAATGAAAGGCGATTTTATAAAAGAGAATGCTCAATCCCGGAATTACAATGAAGCAGAGATATTTTTTGTATTATTTTCAGAATATATTTTTCTGAATTGCAGAATCGAGCAATTCATGAGCTTAATATTTCCAATAAGGATTCCATTTTCCATTTTTCGAAGCAAAAGTTGATCAAAATAATTTAAAAGTTTATTTTTTTATTTCTATTTTTAGTTTTATAGGAAAAATTCAGAATAATTTGGTTATTTAAAAATTTTAATTGAAGACAATAAAATAAAATAACATAACATAAATAAATAAATAGTGTATTGTTATAAGAAAAAAACAGCCGTAAAATGTGACTAGTTGAAATGTAGTGTTCAGTAATTAAATTGCTATTATTATTATTATTTTTTTTTTATCTAAAGCCATAATTAAGTATAATCATTTTATTAATGATAATCGATAAATATTTAATGAAATTTTATTTTATTTTACTTTTTAAAACTATAGTTTATTCTTTAAAATAATTTTACGCAATATTTATCTGATCTTTTTTTGCTTATATCGAGAATTTTCAATCAACGCAAATATATATGAAGAGCTGAGATGATAAAGATGGTAAGTGACACAATCATTATTTTGAGAAAATGAGCTGTAATGTTCAAAATATCTATTTGCGGCTATTGTCAAATGCCTCCTTTATCAATTGAAATCTCTGCGAGTATTAGGTTTTTTCAAATAGCAATTTAACAGATGGTTAAGAATGGCCATTGATTATCTTCAATCATATAATTAACTCTCAAAATAAACAATATGAACTTTAAAAAGCTCACTGTTTTACTTAAAAGGCGACAAAATATAATCATAATATAGGTGTTACACGTTAAAATATAAGGGTAAAGTGCCCATATTTCGTCCCCTTTCCTAATTCGCCCCCCTTAACTTCTCCGCTTCTGCGAAAGTGGCACAACTTAGGACGCAAGGATTAGGGGGCGAAAGGTAAAAGGGGTCAGTATTGACAGTTTCGTTCGCGAAGACGCATACATAAATTAAAGACGCCGAATTTCCTATTTTTAGAAGACCCGAGTTCTTATTACGTCGTTTGTAGAACGTTATTAACTATACTGTAAGTATTTATTTCTTATTCATTGCATGTATTTTACGTAGGTAAGATGCTGACAATAGACTACAGTGAGTTTTAGGACGCTCAGTTCATCTTACGGGAACTGAAGCTCCGCCATATCGGGAAGTAGCATTGTCCCAATGTCGTAGTTTCTTCTTATTTTCGTCCCGGGGACGAAATTAGGAATGCTTTTTCATGACAATTTTTTCAATTTTTTCCTCAAGTTTGGATGGCTAATGTTTCGTTATGTTATTCTCCACATTTCTTTGTACCTTACTTTAATGTAAATTAAATTACTTACTAATTTAGAAATAAATTTTGATTTAGTTATAAGTTAAGCCTCGGCGTATTGGATTTTTTGGGGGAGCGAAATTAGGACCATTTTTTTTCTTTTGCGTTTTTTAGATACTTTTGAAAAAACAATTTTTCGTATTGTTAAAACTTTTTTGTACGATATTTGCCTATATTTCTACACTGTAAAAAAAAAAAAACCGGACTAAAAAGCGAAAATACTACTGGCAATCTAGACGCCAGTACTATTTCCGTTTTTTCCCGTAAAAAAAACGGAAATAGTACTGCCGTCTAGATTGCCAGTACTATTTCCGTTTTTCAGTCCGTTTTTTTTTTTTTTTTTTTTTTTTTTTTTTTAGTGATGTGCGTGAGTAGTTAGGCTATATAAAATCCAAATTTGGTAGGTTTTCACTGAAAATTACAACATTTAGGGCCTAAAAGTAACGGGGGGGGGGGGGACGATATATGAGCCCTTTACCCTATGCATTTTATTTAAAATATCTTAGTACTTTGCATTTTGGGATTGAATTAAGGTATAATATTGCATTTCGTCTTATGATTTCATTTGATTAACTCTCTCTCTCTCTCTCTCTTTTTTTCTTTTTTTTTTTTTTTTATTTTGTTACATGCCACTTTTATCATCTGAGCTTTTTTATATAACACATAAACCTATCATATAAATTTTTATTTTTTATTTTCATTACTCAAAAAGAAAAAAATACTAATTAACACTTAAAAAATATAGTTTATGGATAAACATCGAAAAATGGCAGATTCTCAAATATCCAACAAATTGAACCAAAAGAAAAAAAACAACAACAACAAAAAAAACAAAAACCACTAAATATATCTTAAATAAGATGCGGATGAAAAACTTCTCATTGAAAATGATCTGTCTCTTCATGAAGATTATGCTATTAAAACACATTATGAAATAAATTGATGCATATATCCTTTATAAAATTCAGTATGTTTGAAATCTATGTTACGGAAAAATTATATCAATTCATCTGTTAAAGTAATTACATTTTAACAGTAATGAGAATTTTTCACTTTTGATTATGGGAAATATTTTGCCTTTTTCAAAACAAATCATCTAATTCAATAGATGATGAAAAGGTGAAATTTTAAACCCCACTCTCCCTCCCTCCCTGAAAATATACAGGTTAAAATCTTAATTTTTCTCTTCTTTCAATGTTATTGCAAAATAACAATAAAGAGCAATCAGTAAAATACATAAATAATCAATCAGCTGAATTTTGCCACCCACCGTCCCAATACATCCAACACACACACACACACGTGAAATCTCCCCTTTTTCCATTTGCCTCTATGCCAAGGAAATTTTAAAAATATCATTGCTATTTTTAAAGTTTTCAACATCTATTTACTATGAATTAATAATAAAATCATTAAATTCATTAATTAGATTACTGTCAAAATTTTCGTCCCCCCCTCCCTTTTTTTTGCTTTTCTCTATTACACAGAGAATAATACCTATGAAATTCCAATAAAAATGAAGAATCTGCCTTTGTTACTTTATTTTGGTAATATTAAATAAATAATTACTTCACTAATTTTCTAGTATACTTGAAATTTCTGCTTCTCCACCCTCCCTCTCCACTCCGGTATAAAATTGTAACATCCCTAACAGTTTTAAAATTTTTACAAAAAAAATCAAAACTATGTTTGAATATAAAACAAGTTTACATCTTTTTATCGAAAAATAAAATAAAATCTAGATTAATTTTAACACAATTATTCTAATTGGTAAACAAATCATATTAGATGTAAATTTCCAACTAGGCGAAAAATGTCCGGACCAGGATTCGAACCCGGAACCTCCTGGCTGAAGCCGCCAGTGCTCTGCCATCTAAGCTATCCCGTACGATTCTGGTCGAACTTTTCACCCAGCTAACCTTGATGATTACAGCATCTGGTCTGAAACGTGGTTCAGCTCAACAGAATAAATCTCAGGTAATGGAACTCCAGCAATCGCTGGATACGAAATTACACTAGATTAATTTTAACACAATTATTTTAATTGGTAAACTTGGTGAAAAGTTCGACCAGAATCGTCCGGGATAGCTCAGATGGCAGAGCACTGGCGGCTTCAGCCAGGAGGTCTCGGGTTCGAATCCTGGTCCGGACATTTTTCGCCTAGTTGGAAATTTACACCTAATATGATTTGTTTACCAATTAGAATAATTGTGTTAAAATTAATCTAGTGTAATTTCGTATCCAGCGATTTCTGGAGTTCCATTACCTGAGATTTATTCTGTTGAGCTGAACCAGGTTTCAGACCAGATGCTGTAATCATCAAGCTTAGCTGGGTGAAAAGTTCGACCAGAATCGTCCGGGATAGCTCAGATGGCAGAGCACTGGCGGCTTCAGCCAGGAGGTCCCGGGTTCGAATCCTGGCTCGGACATTTTTCGCCTAGTTGGAAATTTACATCTAATAAATTAAAATCTGTTTTTTAAATAACCCTTCAGAAAAGGGGATTTACACATTTCAAGTAACTGCAACATTTCATACCAAGGGTTGAGTGAAATTATGCATCACCCTGAAAAAGAGCATACAGAATTTGTTAAAAACACCAGTAAAAAAAAAAAAAAAAAAAAAAAAAAATATATATATATATATATATATATAAATTTAGTTTAGTTGAAATTTAGTTAAATTAAATATTTAGTTTCTTTAATTAGAGCATTTTTTTTTTTTTTTTTTTTTTTTGATTGATTAAGTAAAGGTAAAGGTTTTTAAAAAAGTGGTGCCAACCGAATAAAATTTGCGTAAAAGCCTCCGGTCTCGAAGGGGTTAATAATAAAATTTATTTGTAAGTAGGTAAAATATACTTTTCAAATAATCAGGAATTTTAAAACATTATATGATGTTTTCCAGTTGATTGAATTTCCCATACATGCTTGTTGGCAGAATTTAGTATAATATATATATAAACTGAACTTTTAATATGTTCTTTTGAAAATAAGGTGAAGTTTTAACATTATTTTTGATATAAACGAAAAAAGCAAGTGAATTTGATTGAAATCATCAAACAAATTAAAAAATACAGTCGAGCCTCGTTAACATGAACCTCAGGGGGAATCAAAATTTTGTTCATGTTAACAGTAATTCATGTTATTAGTATCAAATCTGTGTATTCGTTTTTATAGGGGACTGTGAAAACAATTCATGTTAAAAGTAATTCACGTTAAGCGTGTTCATGTTAACGAGGTTTGACTGTATACATAAAAAATATCTCCTACTCTTAACCCCCTCCCCCCCCCCCCCGCGAATTAAAAAAGGAAACTGACAGTGTTATGTTAATTTAGAATGTTGCATTATATAAACACTGACAATTTTGGATCAGTGCGAAAATTAGATTGACTTTAAACCCGATTAACCATTTTGGACTAATACTGGCAATATCCAATGTCCAACTTCAAACTGCCATTTCTCAAAAAGTCGCAAAAAGTACCAATAAATCTCTTGGAGAAGGCTCATTCTACATTTTGTACTATAAAAGTCCGAGGAACTCGGAAGGACTTTTTTTATGTACAAAAATTCCTTAAAACTATGTATTTTTTTAAAAAATTCCTCTTTTTTCAATTTTTGAGATTTTTGCAAACGAAAAATCAAATTAAATATGTAATTTAATGTTGTTTCAGAGAAGTGCAAAGAAAAAATTGAGAAACTATCTGAAATGGTCTTAATTAGGGTGTGAATGCAGTGAATTTGCCTGAAATTCACGTAAAAACGCTAAAAACTTCTAACTTCACATAAGCAATGTTAATTCATGTGAGCTGATAAAAGCAAAATATAACAGAATATAAATCATCAGATAATTCTAAATACTGTAGAATTTATTTCATTTCGAAATACGAAACTTCGATTTTCTGATTTTTGGCCACATAATCGCGATTTGGGACCACTGTGCGGCCTTTGTAGAGATCGGCCTCAGCTATCCAATGCAATAAATAAATAAATTAAAAATATCGAAATGCGAACGAGATATTTAAAAAAAATCCCATAGGGTTAACATTAACGAGTGGGTGTTTTCGCGTGAGTGAAGTAGTCCCTTAACCATATCTGGCGGTCCTATTAAAAGGACGCGTCTGTTGATTGACAATTGTTTAGTCTTAAAAACAGGGCCGAAACTAGCCTTTTTTTGCACCCGGGGCAAACATGTATTTTGGCGATCCCCCCCCCCCCTCTTCCGAGAAGTCTATTTACAAAGAGAATTTTACTAATTTTCTAATCGCCGACTTATTTTAAAATTTAAAATATGTAATCATAAAATATGTTACTCAACTACGAACTACGTAATCTACAATGGCGGATGTCTCGAGGGTCATGAGCCCCCTCTGAACACCAACAAAAATATTCTAAAGATCATTTTTAAAATGAAATATACAGTTAGAGTCCCGCTTGACAGAGTTTCCGCTTTCACCGAGTTATTTTCTTCTGATGGACTGATGTCTTCTATTATTATGAAACAGCCATTATAAATGAAGTGTCAGGTGAAGATGAAAGAGCAGTCGTAAAAAGTTAGAACTCTGATTTTCTGACTTAACACTTCATTTATAATGGCTGTTTCATAACAATAGAAGTCCATTAGAAGAAAATGATACATTCCGAAGGCATAATCCTTCATTTGGCGCCCCTTCGTTCTAGCGCCCGGGGCACGTGCCCCCTCTGCCCCCCTTTAGTTTCGGCCCTGTTAATAATTATTTTCTTTATTATCTCCATGTGTAGTAATAATAGCATATGTCTGCTTCGGGAAATTTTCGTTTTAGATTTCTCTTGAAAATCTCGTAGATTATTTTTTTCTTGCGATTGTTATAGTAATCTACCACGATTTTTTTTTTTTTTTTTAAATTAGAGGTGATAAAAACAAAAGAGGGAGAGAGAGACAGCTCCGAGGCCTCTATCCCCGGACTCGGTAATCCTTTTCATTTTTCGATAAATGATTTACATCTTCAGAAAAGCAGTTTTTTTTTTTTTTTTTTTTTTTTTTTTTGACTTACGCTTTCGCGTCCGAAAATTCGCTTCGAAACGCCCACTTTGACTGCATTTTCTGAAAGTTCTATCTTTACCGAAAAACTGAGAAAAGGATTTCGATTACATAGTTTCCGAATAAGAGAACATGCCAATTTGATACGTTTGCAAACAAAAAAATGAAATAAAAAATTGTGTCAGAAAGTAGCCAGTTTGGATTTAAAAGCAGCCTTAAAAAGACCATAAAAGAAAAAAAAAATCTGACGAGAAATTTTTAAAATATGAATGCGCATTCCAAGCCCATGGGATTAACAATGGAGAAACGAATTTGTGGTCTATCTGATAACAAGCCTTAAAACGATCAATGATGACCCAGTAAATTTACCTCTTTTATTTTTCCCTATTTTTCTACTTCCCTTTATCACAAGTGAGATTTATCATAAATGTATTTTTTTAACAGGTGACCGTAAAGATGATTCAGCTGCAGTATCTCAAGTTGAAATTAGCTGTAACTGTGAGGAACTTATCTTCTGTGATTACGAGGTGCAAATATAACTTGGATTTTTGCCACGTTAACACTTAAGTAATTCGCATTTGCAAATTGGCATTTAGAACCGACAGAAGATTACTTGAGCGATATTACCAAACTTGTGTTGAAAGAGATGTAACGATATATATTAAAGATAAATCTATTCCTAAACTTTTTTATGGCGTTTTACGTTTATTTACGTTTTAAATGGTGACTTAATGATTTAAAATGAACTAATATGTTGCTTTGAAGTCTTCCTGCTTTACGAGGTTAGACTCAGTAACAGCGATACTTCCAAATTTGCGTTGAAAGCGATGCGACAATTCTATATTAAAAACAATTCTATTCCAAAATAAATATTTAATAATCTGCTAGATGTTGCCATAGTATAATTTGCACATATTACCAGTTATGGACAACAATTGCTGAAAACCGATTTTTATTGACGTGACAAGGAAGAACTCCATACGGGCATACTCAGAAAAATCTGAAAGAATATTCTTCTCATGAGGATAGATATATTTATATATATATATAAAAAAAAAAAAAAAAAAAAAAAAAAAAAAAAAAAAAAAAAAGAAGGCGGAAACTCGATAGAGTGTCCGTAAAAAAATAATGAAAATTTGGTCATTTGGTGATTTATCACCGGTTGACGATGGAATAAAATTTCAAAAAATACTTATGTCAAATACTCTTTAAGGTAAAAATGTTTCATGTTGAACTTGTTTAAAATTTAATTTAAATAACTTTAGTTTTGTCAATTTTAGTTTGTTTTAACTCTAATTTTGTCATATATATATTTATAATGAAAGTTAACTATGGAATTTTATGAATTAAAAGAAAATTTTAATTAATTAAAATTGTTTCAATCTCAAAACTAAGTCCAATTAAGCACTGTCGATTCAATTTTATTGCTATGGAAACAAAAACTTCTCCGCTATTTCAATGGAAAACTGTAGCATTCTTCATTTGGCCTTTATTTTGGAATACTCCTAAATATATGAAAATATTTTTTTTATATATGAAATTATTTTTACCGTGAAAAACTTAAATAAATGCAGCAACAAGAAACATAAATATGTAATACAAAAAAAAATATGTATGTATTAAACTATCTCATTTTTTAAGTTTAAATTCATTAAATATTATTTACACGCATTCTCAAAATGAATTAACAAGCAATTTTCAGTTGCATTAAAATCGTTTACTTTTGGCGAGGAAATGTGCTGCTCGCCAAATCACGTGACACTTTCGTCTTTTCGCGCCAAATACTCCAAAGTATTTTTTTTTTTTTTTTTTTTTTTTTTTTTACAGTCTTTCTACTATAATTCCGCCGCTAAATTTGACTGATCTTTTATTACATACATAAGTAATTTAATTGGTACTTTTTTCAAAATATTCTGAGTATGCCCGGTAAAGAGATCTTCCTTGTGAGTTATGTGTTTTTTATAAATACTTATATTGTTTATAAGATATCTCATTTCATTAAATGAAAAAGGGATTAATTAATATTATTCTGTTGATGTAGGAAAATTTTATGATCAATGTATAATGCAAGATTTTTCGTTATTGTTTAAGCCTGAGTTGGGAGGGTTGAGGAACTCTGGTGCTTGGCGCAATAAAAGATCACTTTGGGTGATATTATCAAACTTCACTCTCAGAAATAAAACTCTCAATTTTGACGATTCAGCAGTCCTCGAGCTATATTTCGTTGTTTTTGACAATCATTTCGTATCAAAATAACGTGACTTTTAACGACACGTAAACTCTCAAATATTTGACGAAGGTGTTTCTTCACTCACGGCCAGACTCAATGCATTTTAAGGAAACCGTACCTCCTCAAATCCTGCGACTTTAGCAAGCAAATATTTGCTTGTTTATGTTATTCCTGTCATAATTTATTTAAAAAAATTTATGTTATTCCTGTCATAATTTATTTAAAAAATTGCATTTTTTAGCTCTTTTCAGAAAATTCTGAAACACAGGTAGTTATTGTTTCTGCATTAGTTATTTTTTTAGCTGTTAAAGTTTTTAAGAATGTTTATTATTATTTATATTATTATTATTATTATTATTATTATTATTTTACTTTGCTCGCTATGGTTTAATTCGAAAAGAATAAATTTCCCGTGTTTTACAAAATCGTTCAAAAAGAAAATTTGGTCAATAAAGTTTCAAAATTCCAAGATCTCTTTTTCATTTAAGAAATATATTCATATAACTATCAAATTAAATATGCATAATTGATCCCTCTCCCTTCTCTTCTGTATACAGTAAAGTGTTAAAATCTTAACCAACTACTCAAATTGATAAAATCTCCCCCATATGTACTTTAAAATTCGTTATTTCTGAGCAACAAATTAACCAGACCATATTTTAATCATTCATCGAGCAAAGAAAATTTTCCTAATAAATTATATTAACCAAGCCATATTATAATTATTCATATTATAATTATTCATATTAACCATAGGAAATAATAATGATAAATTAGTCTTACTAATTAAAACTTACAAGAATTATAAGTATAACACCATCGATAAAATTACAACCAACCTTATAAAAATATAAATATACAGTAGAATCCATTACATGCATGTAAAATGGTATCTGTTCGAGGACTCAATAGCGTAATAGCTAGAGTGACCGTCTCCCGCACCGGAGGTCGTGAGTTCGAATCAACCCGAAGACCGTAGCTATTATTTTTTCTCCTGTCGATACAAGAGCTTCCAAACCGTTCAATAGGTGGCACCACGAGCTCTCTGATTGCACTTTTCAAATAAGCACTTTTGACGAAATTGTTATCCTCAAACAAGCGAAGAAAGTAATTTTCTCAATATGACGAAATATTCGCTCGGAGCATATCCCAGGAAATGGTTTCGTCAAAAATGAAGAAAATTTCGTGAAATCTGAGTATCCATTTCTGAGAGTGTTCAATTGAAAGAGATTGGAACAATGTATAAAAAATTTAACTATTCTTAAAACGATTTTTATAACTACTTTAGTTTGTACTGAGAATGTTGTAATAATATAAATTGAATCTATGTAATTAGCAAATAGTAAGAGTTTAGTCTTTTTTGACCGGTCCTAGAATAAAACCAATGTTCATAACCTCGTAATAGCGTAGAAACTAAGATTAATGATATGAATTCAGCCATTCATAATATCATTTCTTTCACTAGGTAAATTTTACAAATTAGTCACCCACAGAGGTTTCTTTTGTTATTAGAAGACGAACTGTTAACATTAAACCTAAAGATAAGATATAATCTTTCAAAAAAAAAAAATGTAATTTAATAGATTACAACGACCATTTGGAATTTATTTCGTCCACTAAATTCCGTCGCATCCTCTTCAACAACAGATCGCAAAGATCAAACTTCAGACGACCAAAACCTTCATCGATAAACTCTCCAAGTCCCGTTTCGAGAAGAAAAACAGTTTACAAATCGAAAGCAGTTCCACCTAATTATCCACAGATTGCGACAAATTACCTACGTTGAGTTCAAATTTTCCCGGTTAGAATCGACCGATTGTAAAACGTCGTGGCTAGTGGATTGGAGCCCCACGAGACATGGCCTTTTACTATCAATCGATTAAACATTAGATTGTTTCCTGTTTCGCGTTCGTCTTTTATTCTGTAATCGATTTTCATGGGCTACATAATCAGTCGAAGACCTCGATTTTCATGGGCTACATAATCAGTTGAAGACTTCGATTTTCATGGCCTACATAATGAGTTGAAGACCTCGATTTTTGCTTTGCAAGACGATTTTCATTTCGGCGTCGCTCTTTGGCTTTGGATTTTTCCATATCTGATAATTTATTTGCGCCTACCCATTTTCCAACTTTTTCAATTTTTAACGATTTTATGCCTTTCGATTACCTATTCAAACAGTTTTTAACGATTTTATGCCTTTCTATTACCTATTCAAATAAAAGTTCTTCTAAAAGTAGAACATCGTTGAATTTCGTTAAAAAAAAAAAAAAAAAAAAAAAAAAAAAAAAAAAAAAAAATGCGAGCATCATTTGGCCCTATCCTCGACCGAAAACAACAACCATTTCCAAAAGGTTAAAAAATTTTCAAGTGATCATGAGGCTTTTGCTTAGGAAAAAACTGGGTTTCTTAAAAGGATTCTTTATTTATTTTATAACAAGGCCGTTCACAAATTTTTTTTATCTTAAACTAAGACATTTCATAATTAATACTTTATCTTAAAAACGGTCTTTTTACTAAACTTTTCCATCTCCAAAACGAGCTTTACATAAGTTTAATATCACCTTAAAATAAAATCGAACTTGGAAGAAAATAGTTGAAGTCGCCAAGGACCTGTTATATATATATATATCTCTGCATATAATTTGTATGCCTTAATTTTATGCATTTTGGTCATTAAAATAGTAGCTTGTTAGCAAAGCTTAAAATGAACTTTATTACAGTGTCATTTCAACTTCACATAATTGTTATTAAATTCTTTACAAGTACATAAAACAACAACAACAAAAAAAAAAAAAACAACAAAAAAAACAAAAAAAAAAAAGAAAAAAAAAAAAAACAAAAAAAAAAAAAACGCCAGCATTTGCAAAAACAGGAACCCGTAAGAAAAGTCTGGACAGACAGACTTCTGTTTATGTAGAATGATCTCTTGGAGAAGTTTCACTAATCAAGTTGTACATCTCTTAATCTCTGAAACGTTTGCTAAAATTTCAAATTTGTGAATGCCAGAGTTTATATTTCACTGCAACTTAAGAAATTTAAATATAAAAATAAATATTAAAAACTGGAGAAACGATGAGAAACTCCTTTAAAATAACCACATTTTAAACCCAGAATGCATAATTGTAAAAAAAAAAAAAAAAAAAAAAAAAAAAAAGACTAATGAATAAAATAAAATATAATAAAAAGTTTTATATCTTAACAACTTCATCAAGCAGATATAGTTTTTCAGCATTTATAACAAAATTTTAACTCAATAATCTGCTCCTTCTCAATGGCAATACC